>OY728120.1:1001479235-1006479235 GCA_963277665.1 Viscum album
ACTACCTCATAGTTTGTGAATCTCCTCCATAAATCCACATGAGGGGGGAATTTTCTTTTATGATTGACATTCATAATGATTTTGAAACAATTGATTGTGTCTTTTTAGGAGATGTTCTCTGATGGTTTGGTGTCCATTACACATTTATTCAGCTTATCAATTGATTTCTTGGATCAAAATACAATTAAATTTTGATTTATGGGTCCCAAGAAGTATATTTCCACAACTCCAAAAGTGTAAATAATGGTGAACCTTTATTAGAAATCATTATCTATTTTTAAAGGATTACCATAGCATGCATCTTATTAACATGGTGGATAAAGGGGATTTCACCATCATATGGGTATCCAGAGTTAATTTTTCCTCATCCCATTTCATGTTTACTGAATATATTATCATATTTGTTCAAAGTAACATGAATAATAATAACAATATAACAAGTGAAATTTCACTCAATGAAATTGTGTTTGGTTAATAAATAAGTTGTAATAAATACATCATTTAATTTGGCCAGGGAATTTCAATCCCATATAAGTTTTCCATCATATATGATTTGGGAATATGGTAGGGCATGATATCTATTACATACCATGGAGTAACCTATTTTTGGGGCAAGCCGATGGCATCCATTATTAATGAAATTTTGTGTCACAACAGGAAACACATAATTTGTGGAGAGGAAAATCTCTCTCAATGGCAGGAAGGGTGTACCTTGTTAAGCATATGGTGATTGCAAAATAGTTTTACAATTTCATTTCCTATTCATGGCCTACATCAATCATCAAAACATTAAAATCAATGATGAGTAATTTTATTTGGATTAAAATAATCTTGGAAAGAACGGTCATCACTACCGCTTGGAAGAGTTATTGCATGCCTCATCCTTTAGGGGGTCTTTGAAATAAAAATCTTCAACTCTTTAACAAATATATTCTTTATAAAATATTCTTGAGAAGTAACAACGACCCCTCTAAATCTCTATTGTTTCCCAGATCAAGATTTCAAGATAAAATGACCTGTGGGAACATGAAATTCATGGAATCATATATATATCATGGATTGATGGAAATATTCCAAAGAATTATGATGTCGTCACATTGGATGGTTAATAAAAAATCATCTCTCAAATTCTGTTATGAAAACCGGTTGGGCACTCCAATGGTTGAGTAGATTCACTCACATATCTAGACCATCAAGCATGTTATCACTATCTAATATAATATGAGAAAATGGAAACCCTCCATGATGAAATTTTACATGTTTTCTCAAATTATGAGTATCTAATGCAAGATGACATGATGATTGGGGAATCTGACCCTAATGGAATACTTGATTCAATGAACATTTTTTCAATACAAGAATAAATAAAGTAGTAAATGAATTGTAATGTATAAAAAAAGGATTCTCCCCTGATATACACTACTATGGAGGCTATCCTGGAATAAAATTCATGTAGATTAAAACATCACGCGTGTGGGTATTTCCTTCTGTTCGAAATTAACCCTATTTCATCAACACAGAGAGTATCTGAACAACCACATCATAATATTTAAAACCTATTCTTCGATATGGAATATTATATTTGAAATTTTTTATGTTTAATATATCCATACTACTTATCTCCATGATTTTTTGAAGTCCTTTATTGGTGTACATTACTCAAATCAGGTCTCCATCTTGTTTCAGGTTTCTTGTATTGAATTGCTGCACAGAATTTGGAGAGTCTATAACCATAGCATTCACATGAATATGAAATTCAATTTCCAAGGTTTCATAGCTCATATTCATGAGTCTATCTAGTTTGTGATAAAATCAAATGATGTGACCAGCAAAAATTTGGTGACTGATTTAATTATTCTTATTAGGACAAATGTTAATGGGAAAATCCCCTCACCCTATGGCCTTCTTGAGGTATTATGATGTTCTCCATTTCATGGCTATCTAATGTGTAACACGGATGGTGCCTCAGGGGGAAATATGGGACCTATAGGATTTTGTTCTTTTATATATATCAAAATGGAGATTTAGTTAAAGCTATTTATGGTCCCTGCGGACACTCCAAAGAACGTGATACGAAAAAGAACGGGTTAATCAAAGCAATGTGAATTGAAAAGAAATATAATTGGAACAAGGTATGGTTTGAATAATACTCTTCTATAATTGTTAATGTGGACAGGATGGGTGTTATACATCTATATTGGAAGTTGACGATGTGATGGGTAAACCACTTTGACATGTTATCTTACATAAAATATTTCATCACGCATACTTATAAGGAATAGAAATATCTTGCGGATTCTATTTAAAACAAATGATTCAGTGCAATTTTTTTTGTCACTCTAACTCTTTTTATAATGATATCTATCAAAATTTACAACGGTACTAGTGTAAAACTACTTATTTCCACCTTTTTAGGTTTTTTACATTTATCTAATATCCCTTGCACTCACGTTTATTAAAAAAACATCCCATGTAGATAATGTAAAAGTAAATACATAATCATACTTTTATATTAAAATTTTACTTTATAATGGAATTTCTATATTCATATCTATTATCCTCATTTTTAATTCTAAAAATTACAACATGGTCCATGAGGTTTCGATTCACCAACTTAATGGATAAGGATTTATCAATTATCATTTCCGCCATCATGGTAGGTCATAAAAACATTTTTATGGGTTAAAATGATTATATTATACTTAGTAAACCTTATTTAATATTATAGAATGATTATATAATCATAATATTTTATAAATTGATACAATTTTGTGGCAGTCAAAAAAATGAACAAAATAAACAAATAATTTAATCATTAATGTTTTCTCTAATTAATCATACTAATATAAAAAATTATATGTTGAGAATCTTAAATTTATGTATTTCAATTAAAAACATATAATTTTAATTATTAGGAATTATTCAAATTTTAACTAAACTTCCAAAATTATACCTATGATAACTATTCACAAAACGATGAAACAAATCCTTCCATAAAAAAATATTAAACATCACAACTCATTGAAATATTTCCAAATGATTTTGAAAAAATTATATTAAACAAAATATATGTTTATAGATTTTAAATTAGTTAATTATTGAATATAATTTTATAAAATTGGACATTTAGAAGAAGTTAAAAACTCATTCATCCATAAGGTATAAGTTTTCTCATATAACTTTTACTTCGTTTAGATTTATTATTTATTTAGACCTTATTTATTTTCTATGGTTTACATACATCCATTTGATTTATCATATCATAAATTTTACTATCTTCATTGTATTTAATGTTTCATTAGATAATGATTACTTTTATGAGGAATATTATTGAACTGATTACAATGTGGTAAATTATTTCTTTACTCAATTTATATTCATTGGGTTAAAGTTATATTATTTTTTTAATTAAATTATATTATCTTATATTTATTTCCACATGTTTTATGTGGATTTACAGTGAATATACATAATCTATTCATTTTAATAATGATATGATCCATGTAAGGGACTTCATCCCAATTTTCCTTCATTGACATTTATTTTTTAGGTTTTGAAACTATATTATTTTCCATGCTGTATATACTGACACTTTAATTTATTTTATTCATTTATATAACATTTTGTTAAATTTCCATATTTTTTTATATCATAGATATGATTATTTGATAATTTATGTACCAATTTTTCATATTTTTATTACATTGATTGTTTTTTTGAATATGAAGGGAAATAAATTTAATTCAATTTCATTTACTCCATAATGATATATATAAATATAGAAAACTCATTCATGTATTAAATCAATAATTTCAGTATTTTATGAATTATTTTAAAATCAATAATGGTTGTGTCATAGTTATAGATAACTCATCGATGAATCATTAGTTTTAGGGTATAGAAAATTCATCCAAATTTTATGTGTTAACCATAATGATTAAACTATTTTGTGAATTGTTTTTATAGTAGTGGTAACATGTTTCTCGAGAACATAGTATACAAATTATTATGTGTCTCCTTCATTAAGATTTTTGTGATTATAATCTATGATATTTTCACTATGATATTATCCATGGAGTCATGTTGCACTCATATTGTTGGCCAAATAGAATCTTCTTCTATTCATTTACATTTCAATTATGATTATTCATTATCGCCTCATGATTTAAATGTTGTTTATTAAATAGAATGTATTAATTTTTTATATACCTTTAGATTCTGAATATGTTTCATTTTTTATTGATTCACGAATTATTCCATTTTATTTAATTCTTACTGAAAATATGATATCACCCATTTATTTGTCAACATTTCAACATATTTTGATGAAGAAATTATTGAATGAGTTATAGGATAAAATTTCCTTCGTTTTTTATGTTTTATATTTGATTACCATTTTAATATGGGTAAGGTGTAGGTATGTAGTTTATCATTATAGATAAAATGATCAGTCCTTTGATATTTTAATCTTTTAACTATGAAAATGTTATAAACTAAGAATCTAGCACTGAATTACTGGGGTATTGGTCAATAAATTTGATATGAGAGAAATATTAGTAGAGTCCTTGAGAAATACATTTTAATATAAAAATAATCAATTTTATAACAAATATAATTCCATTATTTATTAAAAAAATTATTATTACAAGAATTTTTATTTTATGGATCAATTCTCATGATGACTGTGGATGAAATCGGTGTGTATAATTATTTCTTGATGGATCCTAATGAATGGAAATAAATAAATTACCTTAGATAATATGGGGATTTCCCTATTTATAATGGAAACATAGTTAGGGTTGGATATTGTTATATCATTACAATATTAGGATATCATACTAAGGATGTGAATAATAAATATATTATACCTATATTGGATCATTTGATATTGCTGAATCCCAAATCCTTTAGTGGGACTACTATCTGAGTCTTAGATGATAAAGTGATCAAGTCCCTTGAAAATATATTTCATTCATTGGGATTTGATGAAAGGGAAAAGGAAATACTTGTGGTAAATTTTCTTAAGGGAGATGTTGATCAATGGTCATCAATGAACCAGAATACTAGGGAGGGAGGCAAAATAAAACTAATGCAATAGATATATTTAAAAGAAACATTCTATTACAAATACTTCATTCTTGAGTATCAAAACAAATGATGATAAATTCATTATCATAATGAAAATAGAAGAAGAAAGTGTTACTTGGTATGATTATCCCTTTATAAGATGATATATGTATGACATAGATTATAGACGAGATTCATAAAACATTATTGATCATTAATTTGATTTTCTTATGAATGTTTCCTAAAAGAAACTGTACTCTCAAATAGTTCAATCATATGATTAAATTGTATCATGCTTCATCAAAAAGGATATGGATTTTCTAGATCCTATATGCTCAAAGTTAATCCATAGATTAAGATTTCATATGAGAACCATGAAAATGGTAAACAATCAAAGAATAATTAGGGTATAATGAATTTAAAATATTTTGAAAGTTTGGGGAAGAAAAATCATAGAAATTATATGAAGGGTGAAAGAGTGTGTAAAATTATTTCTGACAAGGGTCCTTTGACTCACAAGTGCAAGTGGATTCAATGTAAGGATATCAAGGGATTCTACTACCAAAAAAGGTTCACTATTCAAACTATTGTCCAATGAACTATGGAAATATATCATAAAATTTTCCAAGGAAAGATGATCAAGCTTATGGGATCAATATAGCTTATATAGAAGTACCCAATGATATGATAGCTGATATATTAAACCTATCTTCAAATTTATTCAATTATTTATTTGATTCTGGATCATTTCAATCTATTATATATATATGTTTTTATTAAAAAATATGAAATTTATTTATTAATTTAATCAGATAGTTTTCAGTAAAAAATATTAAGGGGAGTCTCAATGTAATAAAAATTTGTTGAACAGTCCTCATTATAGCATGTAAATGTAGTTTATTTGATGATTTTTTATCATATATAACATTTAATTTTATAAAATGACCATTATGTATTAGAATTAAATATATTATGTGTAAATATATTTCATGAAGAATGAAATTACATTTTTTTAGAAAGATATTTAATTCATTAACTTTATAGATGAATCTATATCATTCGACACTAGTCTAAATCCACAACAAGTAGCTCTATGCAATGAAATTCATGAAAAGGAATTGAAAAGAATACCAATGTATGAATAAGGTAACATTTAAATTTTGTATATAAATATTTTATAGGTATACATTGATGTATTTCCTTTGGAATTACATAGAAACCACCTAGGGTGTAAATCATAGTTTTCCATTAGTTTCTTCTCTAATGAACAACCAATATAAATGACTCCCAATTGAATGCCCATTGTGGAATTAGTGGATCTAAAAAAACAACAAGATGAATTGACTTATGTGGTATTTATAATAGATAGTGATTCTTCATGGGGATACCATATTATATTTTTTGTGATTAAAATAGATCCATGATGTTTTTCATTGATTATAGAAAAATAAATTTAATTATGATAAAGAACAAGTGTCCACATCCTCTCATTGATGATTTATTTGATAAGATTCAAAGATCATAATATTGTTTTTATGATATATATTATTTTTAAATATTATAAATTGTGATAAAAAATTCAATACATTATGAAGACATCATTTTTGATGAGTTATTGAAATAATGATATTATAGAAATTCCATTTTTTTTAAACTAAGTTTCAGTCAGTTTGGAAGGATATAATGAATAGAGTATGCCTGAAATTTAATATTTATTTTTTTGGAATTTTTTGATAATATAATATAATATTTTAAAACCTATGAAGACAATGATAGTCACGAGGAAATCAGTCCTATGAATCTTATAAAAAATGAATTATATGGTATATTTAGAATGTTTTAATTTTGGCTTTCAGAAATTTATTTTCGAAGACACATTGTCTCTATTGATGTTACTTCATTTGATCCTGTAATGATAAAGGAATTCCAAAAATTTTATACACAAATGAAAATAAAAATTTTATTTAGTTTCATTGGATTAGTATATTTCTATCAATATTTCATTTATAATTTTTACTTATTGGAATATCCTTTATCTACGATCACAGGTAATGGGGTTATGTTAATATGGAAAAAAGAATGTGTAGAATGTCTTGATTAATTGAATATTAAATTAACGAATTCCCAAATTTTCACTCTACCATCAAGAAATGATGGGTTTGTGATATACATAGATTTATTGAAAAAAGGATTTGGTTGATTCCTGATACAAACAGTCATGAATCATGTATGAGGATTCAATTATAATATTTCAAAACATGTCATGTCTTCCATAAATCTCTCGTCTAAAAGGGGAACAATTAAACTATGCTTATAGCTCAAATGTTTATTTGAACATGGGTAGTACCAATATGTATAGATATCCGATGGAACCATTTTGGTCTAATAAAATGAATTTAGTAATTAATTAATATGTGACAACCAGCCTCATTATTCATCATATGATGACTGAGGGATGGAATCCAAGAATATTCTTCAAACAACTATCTAATCCATTGTAGAAATAAGGTATCATTATGATTTATTTTTTAAAAAGTGTACGATGGACACCTATAAATAATGATGTGTAATTGGTTATTGTAGATCATCACACAATATCTGAATATTTTTATTCTATAAGAGATTATTTATAATTTTATCACATAGTAAAACTATATATTAATGGGATTTTAATACTTCATGATGAATCCCTGTTTATTGTTTCTAATATACATCCCCTTTTTACATGTAAATTTTAAATGCTTCTTTAGAAGGATCTAGATACCAACCATATTTTGAGCACTTCCTACCATCCTAAAACCATGGAAAAATATAAAAGGGATATTAAAACATTATAAGACATTTTTAGATCATTATTATATGAATTTCATGGAATATGGGATACTTATTTACCATTGGTAGTATTCTCTTAAATAATATAATCCATTCATCTATTCAAATTGCTCAATATGAATCAATATATTGAAAAATGTGTCTTACTAGAACATGTTGGGATGAAGTTTCTGAGAGGAATCTTATAAGACCAAATCTAATTAAAAAAATATTGAAAATTTTAAAAACTATTATGGATTATATTAACGTATCTCGATGTTGGAAAATGTGTTTATCTAAAACCTAGAGAAATTATTTATAACTTCTAGATAGAGATCATGAATTTTTGAGAAGATGCAAATGGCCGATCAGGTTTTGCCTCGTGTTGCTCTTGTTCGAAGTCTGATGGTTGTTGACAATGGTAGGGAGACATCTCCTCCAGCATAATTGTTGTTTTGAGGTTGACTGTGATGGCAGTGACAGTGTTGGATTTCATCTGTGTCGATGGTTCCAGGGCTTCTTGCTATTGTTTTGGCCTTCAATCACCCATTTCATTCTCCGCTCTAGATCCAAAATTTCCCTTCTCTCTCTGATTTGGAGCTGCGTATAAGAGTTAAATGGACTTTGGGATGTAATTTTCAGTGGAAGGCTTCAGGATGAATATGGTGATGATGGCTTGATTCTTGACGATGTGGATTTGTTTGGCTTCGGTGTTGATAATGATGGTGATTTGTAGTGTGTGACTGATGGTGAATGTGGGATGCTGGTTGGCTCGTGGTCCAAGTATGGTGTTGTATGATCGGTTTTAATTTTTTGTTATGGAAAGTTTATGTCCTTTGAAATTTGAATTTGTAGTGGGTATCTAGTATTGGTTGAATTTTTAACATTTGGAGTTTCTTTGGTTCACACATATTCTATAAAAGTGTCTATTGAAAATAAAAATATGGAGTGTGGTGATTAATTCCACAATGTCCCTTTAATGTTCATTATGTGTTCCACATATCATTGTTAATTATTTACATTCCATACATAATGCATTTATTTTCCATTTATGAAATAAAAATTTAACCTTATTTGACTTACTACGAAGATCCTATTGATATAAAAGACACGAGATATATGGTATTGTGAATTTTTATTACTCCATTGGTAAAGGTTATTTAGAGAAATGATAAATTGTAATTTGAAATGTTGAAACCTGTGGATTCTATAAATAAGAATAACTCTCATACTTTTTAGATAGTAACATTTATGAATATATTTATATTTGAAATTTTAAATGGATGGAATAATAAAACAACCCATGATTTTTTGGGATCTATCATCCTAATTCAATAGCTTACATAGCCTACAACACTGAGCATGAACGATTCGTGATATATGAATAAATACTTGTCAATTGGAATAATAATGTGGATATTAGGAATAGTATATTATAAATTAGAATAAACATATCTATTAATGTATAAATAATATTTAAGTATCTCATAAATGATAATATGATATATTTTAATTATTTGATATTTAAAATAATATTTTATTGATGATGAATTAAGTGATGGTATTTTCCCGAAACGTAAATTTTTATTAACAATGTGAAAATTAATATAAGGATATAAATGAATATTAAACATAAAAAATATATTCATAAATTAAAATTTTTTCTCTTATTATTATAATATACTTCAATGAGCCCTTAATTTGTTTTTCAATGTGTCATAAAATAAGTTATATTTCTAAAATCAGTATTTTATGAATAACTGATGATTTTAAATAGAGAATCATTTTGAAATATTTATAAAATAATATTCATAAAATCGATTCATTTTTAATTATAAAAATCTAAAAATATATAGGTTGATTTTTCTAAAATATTTAAATATTTGTTTCAAAATTGTAAAACAATAATTAATGGTATTTAACATTTAAATCCATATAAATGAATTTCTTGAGTAATGGATAGTCTTATAAAACAATAATTAAAATTAAAATAAACTATTTTATTTAATTATTCACAAAAATCAACACTATTTATATTCACGAACAACTATAATAATTAAATGTATAAAATAATAAAAAATACACCCCTTCTCCTACTATAAATACACCCTCCCCACCCATTCTCCAAAACCATATAATATTGGAATATATTCTACATTTTAACCAATTAAAATCTCCTTCACCTCTCCCCACATCCATTAGCTACTAGTATTCTTGAAAATACCATTAAATTTTTGTAAAGGAGGTTTCAAGGGAGGTGATATTCAAGAGCTAAAATTATCCTTCTTTCTCTTTCAATTTAATTTATTTTCTTAACCTCCACTCACCTCCCCTATAAAAATATTCATGGTAAATTCAGTATTATATCTAAAAAATAATTTTATATTATTATAGTAATATGAATCATTAAATATATTCATATATCCTTTTATGTCATAATATTACAACATTGTCTATGAGGTGTTGATTCACCACGTTCCTGGATGATGAATTTTCAATTTTCCTTACCTCATTCAAGGCTATTCATAAATGAATTTTTTTGTTATAATATATTAAAATATGTGTATTTCAAAATATTTTATTATTTTTAACTATTATATAAATATAAAATTTAAGAAAATGATACTTGTTCTTGATTGTATTAAAAAAATACTAAAATAAACTAATAATTTTTCCTTATCATTTTATATAATGAATCATCCTCATGTGCAACCAAAATAAAATTATACATGGCACTATATAAAATTATATAATTGAATTAATACAAAATAAAATAACTTATATATAATTATTCTAATTTAATATGAATTTTAATAATTATACACAAGTTAACCGATCATGAAACCACTAAACGAATGCTTCTGGAAAAACGAAATTTAACATTATTACTCATTGAAATGGCCATATGTTAATTTAAATATATTATAATATATCAAATATATTTTTATGATTTTATATATTAATTAATTAATTATACAAATTTTATTTTATATGAAATTAAGTAAAAGTGTGGAATGCTATCGGACATTAGTAATGGGTTTTCTCGAATCACTATTACTTCTTTGAGATATAATCCATATTTAACCTTTATTTAATTTTTGTGGTGTACATACTACCTATTGATATATCAAATCATTATTTTATTTATCTTAATTATATAATATTTTTAAATTTATAATTATCAATTTAATGGAAATAAGATTCAACTAATTAAAAAGTGGTAATATAATTCTTAACATAATTTTTATTCCTTGGGATAATAATATTTTGTTTGTAAAATGTCATTTGCTTATATTATGTTTTAATTGCACAATTTATAGTACTATTTATATTTACTACACATAATATATTCATTTTTTAATGATATGATCATTTTAAAGGACATCATATCAATTTTCATTTGATGACTCATATTTTTTTTATTTTATGGACCTTTTTTTATTTTTCGTGGTCTCTATACTAACCCTTTTATTTATTATCATCATTCATTGAATATTTAATTAGGTGTTGATATTTATTTTATCATAAATAATATTATTCCAATATCCACACACTACATTTACATACGGTGCTTACATTTAATGTTATTTTATTAATATAGGAAATAATGTAAAATTAGTATGTTTTACTCAATATAGATATTTATTGATAACATATATTTATTCATGAATTAAATCAATCAATTATATATATGGGGAATTATTTTTACATGAATAAATTTGTGGGGACTAGTAATAGATATTCCGTTGATGCATCGGTAGTCTCATGAGATAGTAATGTTGGCCAAATTAAATATTGTTTTACAAATAATGATTAAATGATCTTGTGAAATGTTGTGATGGAAGAGGTACCGTGAGGTCCGATATCATGGAATCCAAATTATATATCATTTCATTCATTATAATTTAATTCATTATTTTCCATTATATTTTTCCTATGATGTCATCTATAGAAGAGGATGGAGGCTGATTTATTAAGCAAATGGTATTTTTTTAACCATTTACATTTTCATAATTATTTTGCCTTATCCTGTCATTGTTGAAAAATTATTTATTAAATGGATTTTATTTAAGTTATATATATCTATCAATAGATTATATGTTACATTTTTTGTTGATTTGTGAAATATTCCATTGTATCTAATATTTAGTGAGCATTTGAGCTCACCCTTTAATTTGTTCTATATTCCTTAGATATTATGATGAAAAGATTGAATGACTTCACTGATTCAATTAATTGTATTTTTCATGTTTTATATTTTATTACTAATGTAATAAGGGTTATTAGTGTGTATCTAGATATTAAAGGATACTAAATGTATTGGTCCTTTGGGATTTGAACCTTGTTTCTATGATAATGAAATAATGTAAGGCTCTAGATCTATGATATTAGGGTCTAATTATTCACCAAGAATCATTAAAATAAATAGTATTTTTTTCAAATGAAATATACTCCTTGTAAAACCACACATCATTGAGTCTATATGATGTAATTTCAAAAATATTTCATTGTAATTGTAATTAACTACTTCTACTTTCACTAAGGGAACCATGAAACTCCAAAAAAACAACACCTAGTACTAAAGATCTTAAAACCACTGTAACGACATGAAATTTTGAGTAAATTTTGTTTCTTAAATTTTTTGTGTTATTTTATTTCATACTCAACAAAACTGTCTCAGTTGATATCATGAGTATAATTAAAATGAGACTCTTGGATTTTGACTATTATAAGAATGATAGTTAGTATGACCTTTGGAAACCAAATGTTGCGATAATTGTCTCTAAATACAAGTGATCATGGTTAATTAATATAGAAAAAAGATACGATGGCCACATCTTGTAGTCTCGAGCCAATCTAAGACCATCTAATAGATCTTGGGAAGGATGTAGAACCACTGGGCTTTTCTCTGGACCAAACCCAAGACGAACTTCATCGTGTGAAGCTAGAACGAAATCTCCTTCGCAAGAAGTTCAAAATGATAAAAATTACTACTCATGCAATGTTGGTCGAGCCTCCCTCTGATTCTCCCACCTTAGCACACCTTACATATAGGTCCTATGCTAGGTTTGTAAGGGGATATGTAAGGAGACCATAACTGCATTGTGTAATCCTTTTAGATAAGTAAAATTGTGTGTTCATCTTATGGTGAATTTTGTAAATTTTCAAATGTTTGGATAAATGTAAGATGTATATTTCTAATTAATTTTAGATAAAGGATATTTTAAAAATGTTTATCTAAACCTTAAATAATTAAAAATGTGTAATTATTTTCAAAAAATGGGCTTCTACAATTATGTTCAGTATGAAATTTAGAGTCTAATAAGATCAACTTAATTTTTGATGAATAGTAAATTATGAATAGTGATTTTATGCTTAGGATTAGTAATGTGACCAATTGGATTAGTAATCATAGTTTAATAAAGTATTTATATAATCTAGGCACGTTGATTAAGTAATGAGATTCAATAAAATAGGTTAATAACTGTTTCAGGAATTATTAATCAAGAATTTGTTTTTTCTGTTGAAGAGTGTTTTTTAATTAAAAATTAAATTAAAAATATTTGGAATATTATTTTTATAAAATGGATTTCATTTTTGAACTCAGAAAATAGATTTTATGTTAAGGTAATTTTTGGGGATTTTTCTGAAAAAATGAATTTTTAGTGAATAGTGTTTTTATTTAAAAATTAAATTAAATTTATTTAGAAAATTATTTTTATAAAATAGAGTTCATTTTTGAAATCATAGCATTGATATTTTCTTAAGGTGAAATTTTGGGTGTTTTCAGAAAAAGGTGAATTTTTAGAGAATAGTAAAAATACAGTTTTAGGGTTTTGGTATGTTTACTGACATCATAACTGCATCATGATGATGTCATGAGATATTTTAAGGGATGGTAGACTAATGGGGATAATTATTGTATGAGGTGTCCCTTGGCCATTAATGCCTTTTCCCCTCACATTCCCTATAAATACCCACCCTTTCTTCCTTTATTTTTCACTCTCCACTCTCCCACAATGAAGCTTTGGTCTCATTACATCCCAAAGAGTCCTCCCAATGTGCCCGCAAGCCCTAAAGGTCCCAACCTTTGAGTTTTAAGAAATTCATTTTAAGGTAAGGGATCCAACCTCTCTCTTTCTTTTCAAATACTCTCTTTTATGTAATTTCTTTTATGCTCCATTTTCTTATGTTGGGGGATTTCTTTTATATTGCTCTTTCATCCCTTTTGATGTTCATATGATGAGAGATCCCCTCTTACTCTCATTATTTCATTTTATGAATGTTTAAGTGGCGTCGTTATGCTGCCGAAATTTTTGTAACAGATTCTTTCGCCCTTCTCGTTTTCAAGATCTATTTTCATGTCAAGTCTTTCCAGTCCCTTTTTATTATGTTGGGGTATTGTCTCTATATCAATCATACTGATCTTCTATTTTCATATAATGAGAGACCCTATTTGATCATGTCAATTCATTTTTATTTGATGTTTAAGTGATGTCGTTAGGCTGCTGAATTTTTAAGGGATTCTTTCACCCTTCTCGTTTTCAAGATCTATTTTCATGTCAAGTCTTTCAAGTTCCTGTTTATTATGTTTGGGTATGTCTCTATATCAATCATACTAATATTCTATGTTCATATGATGAGAGACCCTATTTGATCTCATCAATTCAATTTTTTTGATGTTTTAAATGACGTTGTTAGGCTGCCGAATTTTCATAAGTGAAATCTTATTTTTTTCTTCCTTCAATGTTTTTCATTTCATATGGTATGTCTTTCAAATTTCATTATGATGTTCTTATATCCATTATATTCTGTTCTTATACTGTTTTATGGATCATTTATGAGTGGGTGACCCATGTCCCCTCTCTTTTCAATGTTTTCTAAAACCCCAAAACATAGCTGTTATGCTATAGAATTTCCATCTCAAAATGTATCTCTCTTATCCTCAAATTCATTTATTTTATTAAGTGAATAGTAAAAGATCGTTATTCTAAAGGGGTATTCACATATATACCAAAATTTTCTATTTTATATTTTGGTATTTACATACATGAGACCTTCTTTCCCTTTCTGTGGGTTTAAAGTGACATAAAGATCATGTCTTTAAAACAGTTTTTAAAACGTTATGATTATGAAATGAAACCCATTTATTTTATGCTATATTGGTTGTTTATGGAATGATTGATGATGATATATGTGGATCACATGAAAATAAAGACAAATTAAGAGTGCACCCTAATAGCGCTCCAATTTCTTGGGTAAAGACTTAATCTCTAGAGATGGCCATTTTTAACGACGCCTTAGTGAATAACCTTGGTTATTTTAATGACACCATGGGGATGGACCTTGGTGAAACAGAAATGATTGTCTATGATAAATGTTGTAGCCATATCATCATTTTATGAAATAAGTTATTTTTCTTTTAATATGCCTTATGATTTCTTTCTCATGCCTTAATGTTCTTTTTCATGATTTTATTGATCTATCTCAAGTTCACATGTTAAATGTTTCCCCCTTTTCCCTTATTAGGACTTCTCCCCACCCTTTCTTTTGATGTATGTCCCCATGTTATAAGATGCAATAATGAACCTAGGATGACCATAATGAGAATCCTTTGAAGTGTTTATGAAGAATGTTTTAGGTTGACATGTATTAAGTTCCTGGTTTCCAAGACATTAAACCATAAAGATCCTCAGTTTTGTATAATGAAATGAAAGTTTATGGGATAAAAAGGAGGGATGTTATAGTAGGTATCAAAGGATGGTTTAGTTATTTGTGGAAATTATGATATGAAAAAATTAGGAATAACTCTATAGAAATGTTTAAATATAGGAAATCTTCCTGGTATTTTGGTGAGTATTGAGTAAGGGGTTTCCAAGCAAATACATCCCTGTCTGGATACGAGCAAGTAGAGGTGGATCTAGCACAGATGTACATTGGGGTAAAACCCAAAAACACCACTTTGAGCTAGACTCGAACGAGAACTGGAACACGAAAACAGGCCTTGCTGCACTCTTGGTTACGACACTCCTGGGGGATATGCTTTGGTAAATTATTAAGATTAGTATGAACCATTATTAAAGGAAAAAATATAAAATAAAATAAAGATTCACATAAGAATATATGATCATGGATAACCTAGATTGGAACCTAGGGTATTACAAGTTAGGGTATAGATTACTTCTAAAAGTTTATACATCTATGCTTAATGTTTCTTTTTAATGATTGTTGTCTAAGTATGTAAGCCACTAATTATACTTCATTTTCTTAGTTAATGGCAGGAAATAGAAGAACATTTCCAAACATGCAATATGATAGGAAATGGGATGATTTTCCAATTAATATGAAAGAGATGACGAGAGATCAAGATGAACATATTATTATTATGCCAAACCAGTTATCAAAAATCACAATTAATAAATGGTACCTAGTTGAATGTCCAAATTCATCATCGAAGAACAAGACGAAGTCTCAAAGATGTTCATCTGATAAATTTGATAAGGGAATAAAGACCCAATTACCTTTTTGCAAAAATTGTGGGAAGAGGCACTATGGAGATTGTCACAAAGGAACCAGGAGATGTTTTATGTGTGGGAAGATTGGGCATAAAGTATCCAATTACATAAAAATTGGATAATGTGATGAATAGAGATAAGGTTCAATCTAATGTACCTTATAATTTTCAATATCGTAAATGTGGAGAAGTTGGAAATTATCCAAGGCAATTCACTCTTGGAAGGGATGAGAATCATGATGAGAATCAACAATCTTCAAGGATAAGTGAACAATGAATGTCTTATGCTGAGATGGATAATGATTACTGAAGTACATGTAACTTTTTTTTCAATAATTGTCTATGTCTTGTTGTATTTTATCTTGTTCTCTATGAGAATATCCTTAATGTTTTCCAACAACATAGAGTCACTACCTAAGATGGTATTATATCATTAAAGACAACATCTATTGTTATGTACCACATGTTGATATAGTGAAGATGGTCCTCTTAAAAAATGTGATTAGGGGATTAAAAGATGATTATTATTTTGGAAGACATTCACTATTTTGGGAAACCTATATGATCGGAGAAAATATATTACTACAGTATTTTCTTTGTGGAGTAATGTTTGAATTATATTTTGAAGAATTGATGAATTTAAGGTGAAATTATGGTAATTTAGGTTACTTAGGGAAATGATTAACCTATGGTGGGGAGAATATTTTTAGGTTAGTTACATTTGTTATAAGATGTTAGGAGTGGTTGATATTGTTTGAAGATGAACGATAAAGTTTATCTTGGAAGACTATGTTATCAAATACTTTTTGTAATTGTGTTTTAATATAAGTTTGGTTTATTTTGAGGAATTTTAAGGACAGTTATTTATGGAATGGTCTATGATGAACATTGGGTAGTACCGTGGAATTCTGATGATTTAAACAAGTTTCCCTTCCTATGTGATTCTTTATTTTTGAAGAATTGTTTTATATTACCCCTTCTGTTTTTGGGATAATGTTTAAAGATAGAAGAAATAGATAGTTAATCTATTGTTGATTATGTGATTATCTATATTATGATTCTTTTTCTTTGATGAGTCTAAGTAGTTTTGAATGCTCATATTTTGGAGAAAATATTATTTTTGGTAGAAACTTATAAAAGGATGAAACTATACATGAAGGTAGGTATATTTCCCTATGTTTTTATTCTATAATTCCGCATAATTATTAAAGGGAATGTAAAACAAAAACATTGTTGGTTTAACTTTATTATTGGGTAATCAAATACCATTTACACACATCATATGTTTGTGATTTTCTTCTGGTTAACATTCTCCTAATAATGTTTTCTATCACTCTCCCTCAAAACTTGACCCTTTTTTCTTCTATATCCATGTTTTCTAACATTGAATCCTAGTATGGGTTAACTCGGGTGGCCTTCGTCCTTCCTATTCATTCTTTTATAGTAATTGTGTTACTGACTCGTTTTCAGATGTGGGATGTTGAATGAAATTTCCATGCCCAATTTTATAAAATTACGAGGACACAATTTCTTAAGGGGGGGAAGAATGTAACGACCTGAGATTTTGAATAAATTTTGTTTCCTAAATTTTGTGTGTTATTTTATTTCATACTCAACAAAACTATTTAGTTTGATAACATGAGTATAAATAAATTGAGACTATAGGGTTTTGACTATTATATGAACTATAGTCAGTATGACCTTTGGAAACCAAATGTTGCGATTATTGTCTCTAAATACAAGTGATCTCGGTTAATTAATATAGAAAGAAGATTCGATGGACTCATCCAGTAGTCTCGGGCCAAATGAAGACCATCTAATAGATCATGGGAAGGAGGTAGCACCACTGGTCTTTCTTCTGGACCATACCCAAGCCAAACTGCATCGTGTAAAGCTAGAATGAAATTGCCTTCGCGAGAAGTTCAAACTGATAGAAATTACTACTCGTGTAGCGTTGGCCGAGCCACCGTCGGATTCTATCACCTTAGAAAACCTTAAACATAGGTCCTATTCTGGGGTTATAAGAGTCTATGTAAGGAGACAATAACTGCTTTGTGTAATCCTTTGAGATAAATAAAATTATGTTTTCTTCATATGGTCAATTTTTAAAATTTTCAAATGTTTGGATAAATGTAGGATGTATATTATTGATGAATTTTAGAAAAAGGATATTTTAAAAATGTTTATGTAAACATTAAATAATTAAAAATGTGTAATTATTTTCAAAAAATTGTCTTCTACATTTATGTTATGTACAGAATTTGGAGTATAATAAGATCAACATAATTTTTGATAAATAGTAAATTATGAATACTGATTTTACGCTTAGGATTGATAATGTGACCAAATGTATTAGTAATATCAAATAAAGAAAGTATTAATAAAATCTAGGCATCTTGATTAAGTAATGAGATTCAAAAAAATAGGTAAATAACTTTTTTAGAAATTATTAGTCAAGTATTAGTTTTTTGGGTGAATAGTGTTTTTTAATTAAAAATTAAATTAAAAATATTTAGAAAATTATTTTTATAAAATGGATTTCATTTTTGAACTCAGAGCATCGATATTATGATAAGGTAATTTTTGGATATTTTTTATAAAAAAAATGAATTTTTGTTGAATAGTTTTTTTATTTAAAAATAAAATTAAAAATATTTATAAAATTATTTTTATAAAATGAAGTTCATTTTTTGAAATCAGATCATTGATATTTGGTTAAGGTGAAATTCATGGAGTTTTCAGAAAAAGTTGAATTTTCAGTGAATAGTAAAAATACTATTTTAGGGTATTGGTAAGTTTAATGACATCGTGACTGCATCATGATGATGTCATGAGATATTTTAAGGGATGGTCGACTAAAGGGGATGAATTATTGTATGAGGTTTCCCTTGGCCATTAATTCCTTGTACCCTCACTTTCCCTATAAATACCCACCCTTTCCTCCTTTATTTTTCTCTCCCAACTCTCCCCCAATGAAGCTCTGGTATCATTACCTCCCAAAGAGTCCTCCAAAGGTTCCCCCAAGCCTTCAAGGTACCAACCTCGGAGTTTTAAGAGATACATTTTAAGGTAAGGGATCCAACCACACTCTTTCATTTCAAATACTCTCTTAAGTAATTTCTTTTATGCTCTATGTTCTTATGTAGGAGGATGTTCTTTTATATTCCTCTTACTACCCTTCTCATGTACATATGATGAGTGATCCCCTCTTACTCTCATCATTTCGTCTTATGAATGTTTAAGTGGCGCCGTTAGGGTGTTGAAATTTTTGTAACATATTCTTTCGCCCTTCTCGTTTTCAAGATCTATTTTCATGTCATGTCTTTCCAGTTACTTATTATTATGATGGGGTGTGATATCTATATCAATCATACTAATCTTCTATGTTCATATGATGAAAGACCCTATTTGATCTCGTCAATTCAATTTTTTTAATGTTTTTGTGACACCGTTAGGCTACCGAATTTTTAATGGATTCTTTCACCCTTCTCGTTTTCAAGATCTATTTTCATGTAAATCCTTTCATATTCCTTTTTATTATGTTGTGGTATGATCTCTATATCAATCATAATGATCTTCTATGTTCATATTATGAGAGACCCTATTTGATCTCATCAATTCATTTTTTTTATGATTTAAATGACGTTGTTAGGCTGCCGAATTTTCATAAGAGAAATCTTATTTTTTCATCCTTCAATGTTTTTCTGTTCATATGGTATGTCTTTCAAATTTCATTTCCATGTTCGTATATCCATTATATTCTATCCCTATTCTATTTTATGGATCATTTATGAGTCGGTGACCCATGTCCTCTCTCTTTTAAATGTTTTCTAAAATCCCAAAACATAGCCATTATGCTACTGTATTTCTGTCTCAAAATGTCTCTCTCTTATCCTAAAATTCATTTATTTTATTAAGTGAATAATCAAAGCTATTTATTATAAAGGTGTATTCACATATATACCAAAATGTTCTATTTTATATTATTGTATTTACAAACATGAGACCTGCTTTCCATTTTTGTGGGATTAAAGTGACATAAAGATCGTGTCATTAAAGGAGTTTTTAAAACGTTATGATTATGAAATGAAACCCATTTCTTTTATACTATATGGGTTGTTTATGAAATTATTGATGATGATATATGTGGATCACATGAAAATAAAGACAAATTAAGGGGGCGCCTTGATAGCGCTTTAATGAATTGGGTAATGACTTAATCTCTAGAGATGACCATTTTTAATGACGCCTTGGTGAATAACCTTGGTAAATTTTAATGACACCTTGGGGATGGACCTTAGTGAAACCGAAATGATTGTCAATGTTAAATGTTGTATACACATCTTCATGTTATGAAATATGTTAATTTTATTATGATATGCGTTATGATTTCTCTCTCATGCCTTAATGTTCCTTTTCATGATTTTATTGATCTATCTCAAGTTCACATGTTAAATGTTTCCCCTTATTTCCATTATTAGGACTTTTTCTCACCCTTTATTTTGATTTATGTCCCCAGGTTATGAGATGCAGTAATGATCCTAGGATGAACTTATGGATAATCCTTTCAAGTGTTTAAGAAGAATGTTTTATGTTGTCATGTATTATGTTCCTGGCTTCCAAGACACTAAACCTTAAAGATTGTCGGTTTTGAATAATGAAATAAAATTTTATGTGATAAAAAGGCGGGTTTTTATAACCACCCCTATGATAATTACAAAAAACAACACAGCATTCAAAAAATCCACCTAAAAGTCCCAGAACTTGAATTATTCCACCTATTGTACTAAGGATAACTACACAAACATCTGGTATAGATAGTCTATACCATTATCAATCATTGTATTTCCATTCATCAATGTACACCCCTCCATCAGTCTATATGAATTTTGAATGTGTCAAATAGAATATCCATTTGAATACATTAACAGTGTGACATAAAATTCATCCACATTCACCAATATTTTAAAATTATTAGAGTAATAATATAATGGAAAATCCATCCTGTTCAATATTCATATTTTAAAATCAAACATTGAGAATATATATTTAATACTACTTTTATTAATTATTTCCCAAACAAACTCCCATCTGATGTTGTATCTCCATAGGATTTGGGTGGACACGACTGAATAATGATTGAGATTTTAGGTTGTGTATTAATGTTAATGGGGTAAATAACTATCGATTCCTATTATATATCATGTAACAATACTACAATATAACACAACCCATGAATAATTTAAATGCATCATACAAAACATCAATAAAAAAATCCATCAATTAGATTATTGATATTATGGGTACTAACCAACATCTCATTAAATATTTAAAATGAATCCTAAAACTAGTCATCCCATAGGCAATAATAATCCTTCATGGGGATAGATTTTAATATATTTTTAATCTAAGATAAATCACGAAAACCATCAGATAATAAATAAAAATTATATTGAATATCTAAACTAATAAATAGTCATAAGGTCTACCCATGAAACAAAAATCTCAGTCATTGAAAGATAAAACAATAATTCCAACTATGTCATATCATATTCCTATAAATTCTACTAAAGGTTTTATACCATACACATAAATATATTTACAAATATATGGTGATATTGAAGAAACCCCAAAACACATCATATATTCTATACATGAACATCCTCAATCTCATATTATATTTGGATTTCACTATAGAACACCACCACAACCTCATTAATGAACACATGAAATAAATATATCATTATTCCCAATAAAATTTATAGTAATTTCATTAAACATTAAGAAATTACTAGGATATCGTTGAACCTATAATGAAAACTAAAGGGAGTTTTTAGAATATCTTCATAGTTCACCCACATATGATGATATAGATAACACATGTCAGACATCAACAGGATGATAGATCCAATTAATTTAACCACTAGGTTATCACTTAATATAAGGGGATTTTTTTTCACCACCACCTAATTATATTAATTTTAATTGATTTAGAGTTGCAGAAAATATTATTCCTTCTTAGTGAAAAAGAAATGTTCACTGAAAGGTGATCCAAGGATGTGAGAAAAACCTCTCCATATAATATCATAAATAAAAATAAATAACTCTTAAAAAATATAAGAATACATCCTGTATGGATTTCTTGATATTTTAGAAAAACCTAATTTTACGTTTATCCAAAAATCAATTTCATAATGAGTGATCAGTTTCACATTCTCTTCATCGAATGCATTTGGGTTCTCTACAATAACCCTATAAAACACAATTGGATTAAACTATGTTAATATCAACATCAAATTAATCATCATATATGATAGATAATTATCCTATCAATATCTTATCCTTTAATCTCATGTTCCATTGAATAATATCAACATATCATTAACATCAATAAACATGATTCTCTTCCTTCTACAATCTACAATAGATTCCATAGAATATAACTATTCACAGAAAAATGTTTTATTTTAAATATTTTTCTAAATAAATAAAAACCATCCCCATTATGATTTATATATAACAATATCTCACAATCTATATGTATATTTCACAATATATCATCACTACTAACTGGAATAGTCAACACTAGAGGTACCGGATGGCTCTCCACCACAAGTCCTAGATCCTAGAAACAGGTGGATTAAATGAATAAATGTGTATCATATATATAAAATAAATATATTTTTAAGTATATTATAAATAGTCAATACCCCAAAAAATGTTACACTTCTATAGAAATTAAAAATATTAGTCATGTATAAAATTGCAAACTATTCGTTAGAAATTGTTTGCTTCTTGTTGAACAATTCAATTCCAGTGAACTACTCTACACCCCTATTGTTTATATTAATAATTGATTTTTATCTAAATTATAATTATCCTTACTATTGACCAGTTATGGGAGCACCAATTATATACAACATATTCTCCAATGAATAGTTATATAATAATTATACTCGATGTTTTCTTCTAGATGAATGATAACAATCATAGAATGTCAGAATATATAACCTTATATAAGAATTTTTTTTACTAAATTAAAATATAATAATCTCCTTAAATTTGGTATTCTAATAACTATATATATTGAAATGGGACTAAGGGGGATATATCTAACATATTTCTTTTAGAAACATTAACTGACATGGAATCATAGAACTTATTCCTAATGATATTCCCATTTGGGAGTCCTTATAATATCCATTCATCATTATCCGTAGTGAGAAAAAAATATAAATATCCTATTACTTCACTAAAGTTTCATTATTAATTGGAAATAATTAAAAACTTATCCATGAACATGACCTTCAGATAGGGTTATTCATCAATATGAATATCTCTCAGCTTGTCGTCTAGAATAGAGAATAAAGAATTACTTAACAAATTATTAAATCTAATAAAAAAAACTTTTCTACTCCCCTACATAAGTTAAATGATCTATTTTTATAATAAATATTAAGTGGAAAACAAAAATTATATCTCCAATAATTGGTGTTCAAATTTCTACAATGATATGACTAACCCATCAAAATCCACAAGGAGAAAACCAACACCACATGTAAAAAAACCATTAACAAGCTAATAGACAATAAAATCATGTTATCAATCAAATCATGAGTCAAAATAAATTTAATCACCACTAATATAAACTTTTCCTTATTCCCCAAATCATCATCAAGTAACTCATAATTATATAATCTCTAATATAAGAACACAAAAATTATCTTCCTCTAACTATAATCAAAATAAAATTCATCAATGAATTGACCTAATAAATAATCCTACTAATCATATCTATCATGATGCTATCATGGACATAAAAACAAGATCCATACATAAAATAAATATTTAGGGACTTCATATACCAAAAATATAGAATCCATAGTATCAATTAAATTATGATCATCAGAAAAAAAAATTTGTTACAAATTCAGTCATAAGAATAGAATATAATTATGTATGCTCCTTACACTGGTCCCTATACAATAGGAACTATCACATTACATATTATTATTAGTATGATTAATTTCCTTTTATCATATAACATGTATCATAATAGAGTTTTTTTAATACATTACTCGATTTGAAAAATCCAAAAATATGTCCAAGAAATACTACTTCCATACAAATCCATGAAATTAATTCTACTTTATATCCCTATAAACCATAATATTCCTCAACTAAATAATTTTATCCCACATCTACATGACCCAAACACATAAAAACCCATAAATGAAAACATTAATGATGTGAATGACCCAATTATCTAACATTAAATTCATTTTGTTTGGGGGGAGTACACTGATCATATAAAACATACACATATATTAGGTGTAACAAGCTCAGTTTAAATGGAATTTAATTTTTATTTAGTGTTTTATTATATATATATGTATAATTATTTTTTTCTTGTTGATTAAACATGGATTTTGGTTGTTTTATTTTACACCATGGGAAGTAGGAAATTTTACTGTAGGAATTATTGTTCATGGGAAACATTTATGTATAATGGGATGGTTGAGGAAAATATGTTTTGGTGTGGTCGTAGGCATGTAGAGTTGTAAGACCTCCAATTGAATGAAACTATATTATCCTAACAATGAAATGGTAGAGGGGGTGTTTATTCCAAAATGGGAAATATTATGACACTAAACCAGATAGTAGACATGTAAGGATTCCTAGGATTCACATGTTGTGGGCCACAATGGTCATTGTTTGAATCTCCACTCCATGCTTACAGTTATTTAAATTTTATGAAATGAATACTTATGCCTTTGATATCACATAGGGGGTTATAAATATTAATGTTAATGTTCTTCATCATTATACTGCGGTATATAATGAATTATTTACCATTTATCTCATATATAAATATAATCATTAAGTGCCTCATAATATTTGGTCTGATATATATTATTTAAAGATAAGTCCATGATGAATCTTTAAGAAATATTAATTTTTAACCCATGATCATATGAGATTAAATTATTCATGGTCTGTTTTATGTTGATATAGGTTCTTGTGGATCCTATAATCTATTCTCAAGTTAACATTCGTAGATTTATGGGTTCTCCCCAACAACCAATCCTAGATACCCAGTATACTATGGTTGTAACTAGTGATCCTTGGCATGTGTAACTATAAGTCCACAGCCTTAAACATTACTTAATCTTGGGTTATTTCAAGAATTCACATTGAGGATCTTTTTATGATTGGAGTTTTAGAGAATTAGATCATAAATCATGTATTACATTACACATTTAAACAAGGTGGTGACATCAAAGACAATATTCAATTTTTTCCACCAAAGGAAATATATTTAAAATAAAACATTATTTCTTTCTTGACATTTCGTCAACACTATCATCACATCATGTGATTTTCCCTTGACAAATGAAACACATTTCAAAATCATGGGATGATCATAAAAATCTCAGTAAGGTATATAAAATTACGGAAAGAAAAAAATAGTCCATGTATAAATATGAATCAATTAAATCATACATTACTCATAAAACTTATTCACATTAACATACCTCATGAAATCATAAGATTTATGAATAAATCATAGAAATCATAATGCATAATTCTATCTTTAGGCATTCATAACATTCTTATATAGGGAGTAACCCTCATGGTTACGTTTGGGATACCCATCATAGTATATTCAATAAATCTCTTCAATGAAACCTTAGATTTTAACTCCTTCACATTACCCAATTCATTATAGAGCTATCTCATGCTCACCCACACTTATATTATCACAGAACCACCTTACTTCATAAACAATTCTCATGAACCATAACATAATTATATCACATAAAACATTCAGAAAGGAAGCATAACATTTCCATATTTCAATCACAAGATATCGACATAAGAAATTGATTTAATCAAAACATTATCAAACCCATTTTCAATAAAAAAATAAAAGAAAATTAAAACATGGTATTTATGTTTCATTTAAAAAAATTTATGACTTGTAGAGGAAGCCGAAACTCAAATAATTGTCATGGTGGTGGAGAAGTCATTGTCGCCACATACGTAAGAAAAAAACTTTCTTTTGTCATTTAGTAAAACAATTCTTGTAAAAATATTCCTTTTTATTGAAAATAAAATTAAAAAGGGTTTATTATGATACTAATAATAGAAGTTCATATATAAATTGAAGTATGCCTCAATGAAAGAAGATTGAGACGAAGTCCCTTACCTCAAGTTCATATTTTTCTCATTCGTTCCTTATATTCCTTAATAATAAATTAAGTAAATTTATAATTTCATAAGTAATTCATTTAAATTTTATTATTCAATTCATATTACTTATTATCATGTTATAAAAATTAGTTAATTATGTGAGTTCATATCGTACGTTTTGGTGATGTTCAGCACATGAGTCAAAAATGAGGTTTTTTAAAAGAATTGACCATGTAGTTATAATTATATCATCTACAGAATTGTATTTATGATTTAAATATCATATATATCCATTATTTATTTATTTTATACTATTCCATAACATTTGGAGATAAAAAATTAAATGCACTATTCATGGAGATGGTAGGCCGTACGTACTCATGAATGCTACTTTCATTTCTTTGTCATATTAAAGGAATTAAAACTAAATGAGGAATATATATATATATATATTATTCAGGTATAATATATATGTTATATAGGTAACATAATTTTATTAATTACATTATATATAAATTCCATGTTTCGCATGAACGAGTCACATCACTTTAGGGGGCGGTAGTCCACACTTCCTCAGATGAAATTGTCGTAGTTCCACAACATGAAAAGCATAAATATGTGATTTAAAAATAAAATTCATATGAATATAGAAAATATAAATAGCATATATATCATATATAAAAACAGTGACATCATAATGGCCCCCATTAAAGGTGTTAATAGATGATTGAACAATCATTGTTTCGGGAGACAGTAATTCGCCACACAGAGAAACAATATGTTCTTTAACAATTAGACGGAGGTGTGTGTAAGTGTAGGTATAATACATATCATTAAAAAATAATATTATATTCAGGATATTGGTGTTATTATGGGATCAAATAATAAAAATATAGTGGTGAGTGAAGAAGGAAAATACAAAGAAGAAACTTGAGAGAAGACATTACCTCTAAATCAGTAATTCGTTTTTATTTGAGCCGAAGGCTTGCATGGAAAGACTTCATCCCAATGTGAGGATTCTAAGAGTAAGAGAGGTATGTGGAGAGATAATATGAGAAGTGGTTGGATGATCCAAGGGATTGTGTGGTGTGGGTAAGGGGGTAGATGTGGGGGCCTTTTATAAGAGGCAGGAGGGTCAGTTTTGGAAAGACATGAAATGTAACTTTATTATAAAATGATTTTAAGATTTTAAAGGACCCAAAATGATATATTTTAAGGATAAGGTGATAATGGTTCTAAATACACCCATCCAATAATATTTTTACAAGTGTATGTCTTATATTTTACCTCATATTTTCATTTTATTTAAATCGTTCTTTAATGAGGTATTCACTGCATCATCATGGTGTCATAAATAAATTTATTTATAGAATGTCAAAAAATTATAAAAAATTACCAGGATGTAGGAAATAGTTTTGTATTTACAATGAATATTTATAGTCTATGATATCATTTATGTAAAAAAAATTAAAATTATTTTACATAGGATATACAATCCTTTGTTATATTTCTCTTCTTTTTTAAAAATAAAGGCATAAATGTCACTATCACACCCCTGTGACTCCATGGGACATAATGTTCAGTAAAAATCTTTCCATGGCCAGACGTGACTCAAAAAAGAGGATTTGAACACATGTGGGGGTCATTTTATATTATTATGATAATATTTTATTACCCATAACTACCTGATTACTAATTAATCATGATAATTAAAGATAATTACCGTCATTACTATTCATAATGTCCAAAAAAAGAGTCATAATTATATAATTTGGGAATAATTATTCCAAATATGGAATATATTTTCCCATACTACAAACAAATAAATTGTAGAAATTAATTTAAAAACAATTCCTTTTGTCAAAAAAATAGCTTTTTTTAATGAAACAATACCTATCAAAAGATTGACAATTTTTTATGTCCAATTTCAAAGTGAAATTATTTATAATGAACACCATTGGATTAAATGGTATAAATATATTATAATTTCAATTTAAAAAAAATTAAAAAGATAATCTAACATATAATTTAATTAGATGAAAAAGTAGTTTTGATTGAAAATGCAGTATTTTTCACTATTCATTATAAAATGAACATTGTAAGAAAAATACCAAAAATATATCCAAAGGAAATATCAATTTTCTATCTATAAATAATAAGTTTATTTTGAAAAATATAGATTCTAAAATTGTCAAAAGGTAGATTTAAAAATGGTTTTCCAACAAAAGGTGGTAAAAAAATCTTTTAAAAATGTTGGAGTATTCTATGCTTAAGATTGAATGTATTCCCATTTTAAGCCTATAAAACACTATCTAATTCATAAATAGATATAGATATGAAAATATATTATTCTATTCTTACTTGGGATGTTACATCCTTACCACATTTATGAAATTTCTCCCCCGCAATTTATTTACATATTGAATAAGTTGGGGTATTTATCCCTCACTGCATTTTTATATTCCCATGTTGCCTCTTAAATCATGTGGTTTTTCCAAAAAATGTTTACATGATGAATCAACTTATTCCACAACACTTTCTCACTCTAGTCAATAATCTGGACTGATTGTTCCTCATAAGATAGAATCTCTTCCAGGTGAACTACCTCTGGACTCAATAGATGAGATGGATCTGATATGTACTTCCATAACATTGAAACATTAAAAACATTATCTACCTGAGATAAACATAGGTGTAAAGCCACTAGGTATAAAACCAATCCAACTCTCTCCAAAATTTCATATGGTCTAACGAACCATAGACTCAGCTTTATATATAATCCCTCAAATGGTGCCATCTGTACACTTGAATGAAAATTGTTATTATAAGAAAACTCAACTAATGAAAGATGGTGGTACTAGCTTCCCTGATAATACATAGAACAATCACATATAATATCCTCCAAAGTTTGATTTGTTCTTTGTGACTGCCCTTCTGATTGATGATGAAAATATGTACTAAAATTTCATTCAGTACCCAATGACTTTTGAAGGCCATTCCCAAAGTAATAAGAGAACCTAGGATCATGATAAGATACAATATAGTGGGGAACTCCATGTAACCTGACTACATCTTCAAGATACAATCATTAATGTTTAAATAGGGGAAAATTATCTTGTATAGAATGGAAATGAGAATATTTTTTCAAGCGATCAACAATAACCCATATTTCATTATTACTTCAAGGTGTCTTCGGTAATCCCATGATGAAGTCCATGGATATATTCTCCCATTTCCACTCTGGCAAAGGTAAAGGCTGAAGTATCCCTTTTGGTAACTGCCACTCCACTTTAACATGTTGACAAGTCAAAAACTTCACAGTAAATCATCAATATATTTTTTCATTCCATCCAACTGGTAATACAATCGAAGATCTCTGAATATCTTACTACTTCCAGGATGAACTAAAAATGGAGAACTATGGGCTTTACCTAACAAATATCTCTTCAAATGTGAATCACAAGGCGAACAAAATCTCTTCCCAAATCTCAAACCACAATCATTATCAATGTTGAATTCAGGTAACATAGTATTCTTAACCAGCTCTACCTTTTTATTCAACTCACTATCATGCTTCTGTGCTTTCTTAATTCTGTCTGATAGAGAAGATTTCACTGATACCTGTAACAAAACATATAAATTTCCTACACCATCAATTTCCATGTCAAAATTCATCTAATATATAACCAATGGATTATGTTACAAACATAACATGGTTAATGAAGCATTCCTTTTTCGACTCAAATCATCTTCCACTTTGTTTCATTTTACTGGGTGGTTGTGAATCGTGCAATCATAATCCTTGATTAATTCTTTCCATCTCCTCTATCTAATGTTCAATTATTTATAATTGAATTTACACTTTAATCTTTTGTGATCATTATATATTTCACACTTTACACCATAAAAATAATGCCTCCAAATTTTTAAAGAAAAAACAACAACACCTAATTCCAAATCATGTGTAGGGTAATTTATCTCATGAGTTTTTAGCTAACGTGAAGCATAAGCAATTACCTGATAATTCTGCATTAGGATGAAACCGAGTCCATTCAATGAAGAATCACTGTAGATAACAAACTCACCATTCCTGGAAGGTAGTGCCATTACTGGGGAATTCACCAATCTTTGTTTCAATTCCCGAAAACAATGATCACATTCTTTTCTCCAGATAAACATAACACCTTTCCGAGTTAGCTTAGTTAATGGGCTGGAAATCCGTGAAAAATTCCTAAAAATTCTTTGATAATAGCCAGCCAACCCATGCAAACTAAAAATCATGGTTATATTTTTGGGCCTTAGACATTCTTCAACAACCTCTATTTTTGCAGGATCAACAATTAATCCATCTTTAGAAACAATGTGACCAATGAATGATTTTTTTTTCAACCAATTATCAGACTTCCTGAATTTCTCATAAAATTTATTTTCTTTTAATGTATTCAAAATAACATACAAATAGCTTTCATGATCCTCTATACTTTTATAAAACACGAAAATATCATGAAAGAAAACAACCACACACTTATCCAAGAACACATCGAAAATTCTATTCATAAGGTCTATGAATACTGCATATGCGTTGGTTAACCCAAAAGGAATAACTAAAAATTCATAATGGATATATCTTTTATGAAATGTGGTATTTGGAATAACTTCTTCCTTTACCTTCAACTGATGGTTCCCTGATCTCAAGTCAATCTTTGAAAAATACCGATCTCCCTAAAGCTGATCAAACAAGTCATTGATATGAGGAAAATGATATTTTTTCATAATAGTGATGTTATTTAAGGATCTATAATCAATGCAATGTCTCATTGAACCATATTTCATTTTAACAAATAAGACAAGAGCACCCCATGATAATGTTATAGGTCGAATGAAACCTTTCTCGAATAAATCTTGCAATTTCTCCTTCAACTCTAAAAGTTCAATTTGATCCATTCAATAAGGGGGTTTTGAAATTGTCTTAGAATCAGAAACTAAGTCAATAAAAAATTCAACATCCTGATCTGGTATTATTCTATGAAACTCATGAGGAAAAACATCTGAATACTCATTAACACTGGCACATCATTAATCTGAACGGTTCCGTTGTTTTCAACAATATGTGCAAGGTAATATTAATTTCATTATATAAGAATATTCTCAGCCTATTGATATGTTATCAATAATAAGGGTTCATTCATGTACACAAACTAAAAGTCTTTCTAAAAAGAAAATTCATTATCTCTACATTCAATCTTAGCATGGTAAACTGAGAGAATCCATACAAAGGATATCATCAAGATCTACTAAACGTAAAACAATAAGGTTTGCAAGTAGGTTCATTTCATGGTTAAGGATAGGAAGATACTTATAAATTATTTTTTCCTGAAAATATCCCCCAGGTGTTTTTACCACAAGCTCAGCAGTCATTTCTTGAGATGGAATTCCCAATTTACTAGAAATTGTTTTGGAGATGAATGAATGTGTAGACCCTGAGTTAAACAACACATTGGAATAATATGAAAAAACAGACAATATACCTGATACCACTTCATTTGATGGCCCAACATCTTCTGAAGTAGTTGAAATGGATTTGAACACACCTTTCTTCTAGTCGTCCAACTTCTTTCCATCATTAGAGATCTTTTTCAAACCCTCGTTTTCATAAGGAACCATATCATTGAACTTGAAAAATTTCACTAACTGTAAATCAAATATTGTATTACCATTACACTGATATTTTCCAGTGTAATCACGAGCGTTATGTCCAATATTACCACATCAGAAGCACATTCAAAAATTCAAAAGATATTCCCTAGAAAGATGTTTACCACATTTATCACAAACTGAAAACTTAGTTTTCTTACCATCAGAACTTTCTAAATGATTCTTCCATTTCTCTTTCCTCCTCAGTATCTTCTTCTATTGGTTGTCATAGAACAAATGATCATCAACAAACTCCATTTCCATCATTTCAGGATATCAAACAAGATTTTCATAACTTTTGAACTGATGAGAATCTAATGACCTTTGATATTTTTGCATTAATATTGAGTAAAAAAGATTGATTTTAGTATCAATCTCTCAAATTAAATTTGGAGCATACCTTTCCTATCGAGTGAACTTTTCATCATAAGAAGCCACTGAGTCATAATATTGCCTTAATTACATGAATTGTTTTTCCATACTAAGTCGAACTGCCGTAGGAAATATTTCTCAAGAAACATACCTTTGAATTCTTCCCATCCAAGAGCATCAATATCATCAGCGTCCCAGATATTTGTAACCATCGACGACCACTAATCTTCTTGAACTTCCAAATGGTAAATAGAAAGACTAACCATTTGATTATCTGAACACCCCATGACATTAAAAATCTTCTCCAGTACTATAATCCTCCCTTCAGCTAGCACATGGTCATATGATCCTATGGATGATGGGGGATGTTGCCCCATGAAATGTTCCACCACTGAAATGTTCATATGCGGTTGATCTGGATGATCTCGTCTATATATTCCACCACTATTTATCGCTTGAGTAAACTGTGCCATTACTGCAAAAAACTATTCAATTCCAATTCCGACCATATCAGGATACTGATTTGGAAGGTCATTTCCTTCTGTATGCCTTCCTAGCACTGCTTCCCTATTTCCTCTGTGGAAATCCATTCTAAACAACGATGTCTTAGATGAATCAACATGGTAACCATAAAATTCAATATCATCTCAGTATGACCATAAAAAAATATTTTTGGATAATCATTTAACAGAATTATAACTCCTAAATTATCTAAACAGACCTTTGATATCAACTATAAGGCCCCAGCCATTAACATTACTTAATATTGGGTTATTTCATGAATTCACATTGAGGATCTTCTTAGGTTTAGAGTTTTAGATAATTAGATCATAAATCATGCATTTCATTCCACCTTTAAATATTTTGGTTACATCAAAGACAATATTCATTTTATTCCAGCAAATGAAACATATTTAAAATAAAACATGGTTTCTTTCTTATCACTTCCTCAACACTATCATCACATCATGTACTTTTCCCTTGACCTGTGAAAAAAATTTATAAAACATGGGATGAGCATAAAAATCTCAGTAAGGGATATACCAATACGAAAAGAAAACATTGGCCCATGTATACATAAGAATCAATGGAATTATACTTTACTCATAAAACATACCTCATGAAATGATAAGATTTAAAAATAACATATAGAAATTATAATACATAAAGTTAACTTGAGGAATTCTTAACATTCTTATGTAGGGAGTAACCCTCATGGCTACGTTTTGGAATACCCATCACTGTATATTCCCTAAATATCTTCAGTGAAACCTTAGCATTTAAATCCTTTGCATTACCCAATGAATTGGAGAGTTATCTCGGGCTCACCCACCCATAGATTATCATGGAACCACCCTACTTCCCATACAATGACCAAGAACCAAAACATAATTGTTTCACATAAAACATTCATAAAGGAAATATAACATTTCCATATTTCAGTCACATGATATCAATAAAACACATTGATATAATCAAAACATTATCAAAACCATTTTCAATACCAAAATAAATTAAATGTAAAAGATGGTATTTATTTTTTGTTGAAAAATTTATGGCTTGTAGAAAAATCCGAAACTCAAATAATGGTCACGGTGGCGGAGTAGTCATTGTCGCCACATACGTAAGACAAAAACATTCCTTTTGTCATTTAGTAAAATGCTTCATGTAAATAGAGTCTTTTTTAAGAAAATTAAAATCCAAAATGGTTTATTATAAAACTAATAAATGAAGATCGTATATAAATTAAATTATGCCTCAATGAAAGAATATTGAGACGAAGTCCCTTACCTCAAGTACAACTTGTTCTCATTTGTTCTTTATATTACTGAATAATAAAATGAGAAAATTTATTAATTTCTTAAGGAAATATTTTAAAGTTGATTATTCAATTCATATCACATGTTATCATGTTATAATAATTAGTTAATTATGTGAGTTTAAATCATAGGTTTTTTCGATGTTCAGTACATGAGTAAAAAATGAACATGTTTGAAAATAATTGCCCATTTAGTTATAAGTACATCATCTCCAAAATAGTATTAATGAATTTAAATATCATATATATCTAGTAAATATTCATTTTATTCTATTCCATATCATTTGGAGATAAAAATTAAAATGCACCGTTCATGGAGAAGGTAGGCCGTACGTACGCAAGAACGCTGCTTTAATTTCATTGTCATATTAAAGGAATTAAAAATATATGATATATATATATATATTATAATTCCAATATAATATATATGTTATATGGGTAAAATAAGATCATTAATTTAATTATTTATAAATCCCATGTTTTCCCTAAACGAGTCAAATCACTTGAGTGGGTGGTAGTCCACACATCCTCAGATGAAATTATCGCAGTTCCACAACATGAAAAGCACAAAGATGTGATTTAAAAATAAAATTTAGATGTATATAGAATAAATAAATACCGTATATATCATATATAAATACAGTGAAATCATAATGGCCTCCATGAATGGTGTTAAAAGAGGATTGAACAATCATCATTTCGGGAGGTAGTAATTCGCCACCCACAGAAACATTTTGTTCATTAACCATTAGACAGAGGTGAGTGTATGTGAAGGTATAATACTTATCATAAAAACATAATAGTATATTTAGGATACTGGTTTTATTATGGGATCAAATAATAATAAGATAGTGGTGAGTGAAGAAGGAAAATAAAAGGAAGTAGCTCAAGAGAAGTCATTACCTCTAAATCGGGAAACTCTTTTTGATTTGAGCAAAAGACTTCCTTGGAAAGACTACATTCTAATTTTAGGATTCTAGGAGTAATAGAGGATCATTATATAAAATATGAGTAGAGGTTGGACTATCCAAGGGCTTGAGAGGTGTGGGTAAGGGGGTAGAGGTGGGGGCCTTTTATATGTGGGAGGAGGGTCACTTTTGGAATGTCTTGAAATTTTACATTATTATAAAATTATTTTTGGATTTTAAAGGTCCCACAGTGATATATTTTAAGGATAAGGTGATAAGGGTTAGAAATAGACCCTTATAATAGGTTTTCGACAAGTTTATTTCTTATATTTTACATTATCTTTTCATTTTATTTAAATGGTTCATTAATGAGGTAATCACTACATCACCTTGGTGTCATAAATAAATTTTTTTATTTAAGGTATAAAAATTATTAAAAAAATACCATGATGTAGGAAATATTTTTAGATTTAAAATGAATATTTATAGTATAAGATATCATTTATGATAACAAAGTTAAAATTGTTTTACTTAGGATATAAAAACTATTGTAATATTTCTCTTCTTTTTAAAAATAATGTCATAAATGTCACTATCACACCCATGTGGAACCATGGGCCCTCAAGATCGGTTAAAAGAGTCCCATGGCCGGAAATGACTCAATCAAGAGGACGTGGACAACGTTTTGGGTCATTTTATATTATTATTATTTTATTTTATTCCCCTTAACTACCTGATTACTAATTAAACACGATAATTAAAGATAATTACTGTTGTTACTATTCATAATGTCCAAAAAAATAGCCTTAATTAGATATTTTGGACCTTATAATTCCTAATATGGAAATTTTTTTACCAAATTACAAACACATAAATTGCAGTAATTAAAATTAAAACAATTACCATTTTCAAAACAAATAGCGTGTTTTTAAGAAATAATATCTATCAAAAGATTGACAATTGATTATGTCCAATTTCAAAGTGCGATTATTTATAATGACCACCATTTTATTAAATGGTAAAAATATATTCTCATAAAAATTTAAAAACAATTAAAAAGATAATGTAACCATATAATTAAATTATATGAAAAAGGAGTTTTGATGTAAAATGATGTTTTTTTACTATTCATTAATAAAATGAACATTGTCAGAAAAATACCAAAAGCTTATCCAAAGTAAATTTTAATGTCCCAATTCTAAATATTAAGATTTTTTTGACAAATAATTCTTATAAAATCGTCAAAAGATAGATTTAAAAATGGTTTTCCATCAAATGAGGTAAAACAATCTTTTAAAAATATCAGAGTATTCTAGGCTTAAGGTTGGATTTATTCTCATTTTAATCCTCTAAAACACTATCTAATTCATAAATAGACCAAGATATGAATATATATTATTCTTTAATAACATGAGATATTACATCCATCCCCACTTTAGAAAATTTCATCCCAAGAATTTATTTACTTATCGAATAAGTGGGGGGTTTATCCCTCATTGCATTTTCAGATTCCCATGTTTCTTCTTCAATCATGTGGTTTTTTCACAAAACCATTACTTGATGAATCACCTTATTCCGCAACACATGCTCTCTATGGTCAAGATTCTGGACCGTTTTTCCACATATAATAGATTCTCTTCCAGCTGAACTACCTCTGGACTCAAAACATGAGATGGATCTTGCATGTACATACTTAACATTGAAACATGAAAAACATTATGTACCTGAGATAAACTCAGAGGTAAATCCACTAGATATGCAACTGATCCAACTCTCTCCAAAATTTCATATGTTCCAATTATCCTTGAACTCAGCTTTCCTTTCTTAAAAAATCACATCACACTTTTCAATGGTGAAAATTTGAGGAAGACATGATCACCTACCTCAAAAGAGATATCCTTCCTCCTATTATATGCATAACATTCCTACCTAATCTGAGCAGTTCTCATGTGATTCTTTATCCGGTGAACTTTTTCTACCATCTTTTCTACCAATTATGGTCCCATCAACTTCCTTTCACCAACTTCATCCCAAAAAGCTTGAGTTCGACACTACTTCGCATATAATGCCACAAATGTTGCCATCTGTACACTGGAATGAAAATTATTATAATAAGAAAACTCAACTAATGGAATATGTTGGACCCAACATCGTTGATAATCCATAGAAAAATCACGTAGCATATCCTCCAAAGTCTAAATTTTTCGTTCTGACTGCCCATCTGATTGAGAATGAAAAGTTGTAATAAAATTTAATTCAATACCCAACGACTTATGAAGGGCTTTCCAAAAGAAAGAAGTGAACCTAGGATCACAATCAGATACAATGGAGAGGGGAACTCCATGTAACCTAACTATCTCTTTATGATACAGTCAAGAATGTTGATCTCGGGAGAAATTATCTCGTATAGCAAGGAAATTAGCAGATTGAGTCAAGTGATCAACAATAACCCAAATTGCATTATTACCTCGAGGTGTCTTCAATAATCCCATGACGAAGTACATGGATATATTCTCCCATTTCCACTCTGGCACATGTAAAGGCTGAAGAATCCATTTCGATAACTTCTGCTCTACTTTAACCTGTTTACAAGTCAAACACTTCATAGTAAAATCAATAATATCACTTTTCATTCTATCCCACCAGTAATACACTCGAAGATCTCTGTACATCTTAGTACTACCTTGATGAACTGAAAATTCTGAACTATGAGCTTCACATAACAACTCTCTCTTCAACTGTGAATCATCAGGAATACAAAATATCTTCCCAAATCTCAAAACACAATCATTATCAATGTTGAATTTAGGTAACATTTCCTACTGAACCAGCTCTATATTTTTCTTCAACTCACTGTCTTGCTTCTGTGCTTTCTTAATTCTGTCTGATAGAGAATATTTCACGAATACCAGAAACAAAAAATTATAATTCCCTGCACCAACATCATCCAAGACAAAATTCAACAAATCCATAACCAAAGTATCATGTTCCAAACGTAACATGGTTAATTAATCATTACTTTTTTTTGACTCAAATCATCTTCCACTTTGTTTTCTTTTCATGGGTGGTAGAGAACCATGCAATCATAATCATTGATTAATTCTTTCCATCTCCTCTATCTCATGTTCAATTATTTCTGTGTGAATATATACTTTAAAATTTTTTAATCAGTATATATTTCACACATTACACAATACATATGATTCCCCCAAAATTTTTAAAGCAAAAAAAAACAACAACTAATTCCAAATCATATGTACGGTAATCTCATGAGTTTTCAAATAACGTGAAGCGTAAGCAATTACCTGCTCATTCTGCATTAGGACACAACCATGTCATTTCAATGAAGAATCAATGTAGATAACAAACTCACCATTCCTAGAAGGTAGTGCCAATACTGGGGAATTCACCAATCTTCTTTTAAATTTTTGAAAAATTGATCGCATTCTTTTTTTCCAGATAAACGTAACACCCTTCCGAGTTAGCTTAGTCAATGGGCGGGAAAATTGTGCCAAATTTTTAACAAACCATTGGTAATATCCTGCCAAACCCAGAAAATTACAAATCTCAGTTATATTTGTGGGTCTTGGCCATTCGTCAACAACTTTTTTTTAGGATCAACAGTTATTCCATCTTTAGAAACAATGTGACCAATGAATGAAATTTGTTGTAACCAATTGTCACACTGTATGAGTTTCCCATATAATTTATTTTCTTTTAATGTTTGAAAAATAACCGTTAAATGACTTTCATTCTCCTCTTTACTTTTAGAAAACACCGAAATATCATCAATAAAAATAACTGCAATCTTATCCAAGAAATCATGGAAAATTCTATTCAAAAGGTCATCGAATATAGTTGTTTCATTGGTTAACCCAAAAGGAATAACTAAAAATTAATAATGTCCATATATTGTATCAAACACGGTCTTCAGAATATCTTCTTCCTTTACCTTAAACTGATGGTACCCTGATCTCAAGTCAATCTTTGAAAAATTCTGAGCTCCTTAGAGCTGATCAAACAAACCATCGATATGAGGCAAAGGATATTTTTTTATAACAGTGATATTATTCATGGCTCTGTAATCAATGCATTGTCTCATTGAACCATCTTTCTTTTCAACAAATAACACAGGACCACCCCATGGTTATGTGCTAGGTCGAATGAAAAATTTCTCTAAAAAATCATGCAATTTATACTTCAACTATAAAAGTTCAATTTGATCCATTCGATAAGGGGGTTTTAAAATTGGGTTAGCATTAGGAAATAAGTCCACAGTAAATTCAACTTCCCGATCTGGTATTAGTCCAGGAAACTCATCTGGAAAAACATCCAAATACTCATTTACCAATGGCACATCATTAATATAAATGCTTCCATTATTTTCAACAATATGAGAAAGGTAACATTCATTTCCATCTTTAACAAGTTTTTCATCCTCTTAATATGTTATCAATAGTAAGGGTTCATTCTTGTACACAATCTAAAATTCTTTATGAAACAAAACTTTTTTATCTCTTTAGTCAATCTTAGCATGGTAAACATAGAGCCAATCCATACCCAGGATAGCATCAAACTCTACTAGAGGAAAAACAATAAAGTTTTCAAGTAGGTTCTTTCCAAGGATAAGGATAGGATGATTGTTATAAATTAGTTATGCCTCAACATTTTCCCCAGGTTTTTTTACCACTAGTTCAGGAGTTATTTCTTGAGATGGAATTCCCAGTTTTCTAGAAAATTTTCAATGATAAAAGAATGCGTGGACCCTGAATCAAACAACACATCGGCATAATATGAAAAAACAAACAAAGTACCTGATACCACATCATTTTATAGCCCAGAATCTATGGAAGTAGTTGTAAAGGATGTCACAACACCTTTCTGCATGTATTTCGACTTCTTCCCATCATTCTAGCTCTCTTTTGAACACTCGTTTTCATAATGACCAATCTAATTGCACTTGAAAAATTTAACTAACTATAAATCAAATTTTTTCTTACCATTACCTTGATATTTTCTAGTTATATCACTGGCCTTATGTCCCATATTACCACATTGGAAGCACTTTCTAGAATTCAAAAGACATTCCCCAGCATGCTTTTTACCAAATTTATCACAAAATGAAAACATAGTTTTCTTACCATCATAACTTTCTGAAGGATTCTTACCTTTCTATTTCCACCTCATTCACTTATTTTGTTGGTTGTGATAGAACACATGATCATCGAAAAATTTCATTTCTACCTTTTTAGCACATCAAACAAGATTTTCATAACTTTTTAACTCACAAGAAGTTAATTCCCTTTGTTATTTTGGCTTTAATCTTGAGTAAAAACGATTGATTTTACTATCAAGGTCTCAGATAAAATTTGGTGTATACCTTTCAAATCGAGTGAACATTTCTTCATATGTATCCACAGTGTCATTATCTTGCCTCAGTTCAAAGAATTTTTTTTCCATCCTAAGTTAAATAGCCTTAGGAAAATATTTCCCAAGAAAATTACCTTTGAATTCATCCCAGTCAAGAGCATCAATCTCATCAGCGTCCCTGATATTTTTAACCATCGACCACCACTAATATTTTTCACCCTCCAATAAATAAACAACAATACTAATCTTTTGATTGTCTAAAAACCCCATGAAATCAAAAATCTTCTCCAGTACTTTAATCCACCATTCAGCTAGCACAGGGTCAAATGATCCTTTGAATGATGGGGGATGTTGCCTCATGAAATGTTCCACCACTGATATTTTCCACTACAGTTGATATGGCTGATCTCGTACATGGATACCACCACCATTTATCGCTTCATTAAAATGTGACATTACTGCAAAAAAATGATTATTTTCAATTCTAACCATCTAAGGATACTGATTTGAAAGGTCATTTCCTTCTGTATGCCTTCCTAGAACTACTTCTGTGTTTACTGTGCAGAAAACCATTCTGAACAAACATCTCTTAGATGAATAAACATGATAATATTAAAATTCTATATCCATTCAATCTGACCAGAAAAAAATATTTTTGGATAATTATTTAATAGAATTCTAATTTCTAAGGTTATATAAATCAACCTTTGATACCAACTATAAGTCCCCATCCTTAAACATTACTTATTCTTGGGTTATTTCTAGAATTCACATTGAGGATATTTTTAGGTTTAGTGTTTTAGAGAATTATACTGTAAATAATGCATTACATTCCACATTTCAACTAGGTGGTTACATCAAAGACAATATTCATTTTTTTCCACCAATGGAAACTTATTTAAAATAATACATGGTTTCATTCTTGACACATCCTCAACACTATCATCACATCATGTAATTTTCCATTTACCTGTGAAAAAATTTCAATAACATGGGATGAGCATAAAAATTTCATTAACGGATATAAAAATTACGAAAGAAAACATTAGTCCATGTATACATAAGAATCAATGAAATCATTCTTTACTCATAAAACATAACTACTTTAACATACCTCAGGAAATCATAAGTTTTATTAATAACTCATAGAAATAATAGGACATAGAGGTAACTTGAGGAATTCATAACATTCTTATCTAGGGAGTAACCCTCATGGTTACGTTTGGAATACCAATAACAGTATATCCCTAAATTTCTTCAGAGAAACCTTTCCGTTTAACTCCTTCATGTTACCCAATGTATTGGAGAGCTATCTCGGGCTCTCCCACACTTAGTTTATCACGAAACCACCCTACATCATAAAAAATACCCATGAATAATTACATAATCGCATCACATGAAACATACCTAAAGGAAATGTAACATTTCCATATTTCAATCACAAGATATCCATATAACACATTGATATAATAAAAACATTATCAAAACGATTTTCAATACCAAAATAAATGAAAATTAAAACATCTAATTTATTTTTCATTGAAAAAAATTAATGGCTTATAGAGGAACCCGAAACCAAAATAATGGTCACTGTGGTGCAGAAGACATTGTCGCTGCATACGTAAGAAAAAAACATTCCATTTGTCATTTAGTAAAATGATTCATGTAAAAAGACTCCATTTTAAGGAAATTAAAGGTCACAACTGTTTATTATATAACTATTAAAAGATGGTCGTATATAAATTGAAGTATGCCTCAATGAATGAAGATTGTGATGAAGTCCCTTACCTCAAGTCTTACTTGTTCTCGTTCGTTCTTTATATTCATAAAAAATAAACATAGGAAAAATTTATAATTTCTTAAGTAATTACTTTAATGTTTATTATTCAATTCATTTCACATATTATCATGTTATAATAATTATTTAATTATGTGAGTTCATATCATACATTTTGTCGATGTTTGGTACATGAGTCAAAAATGTACATGTTTGAAAATAATTTCCCATGTAGTTATAATTACATCATCTCCAGAATTGTATTAATGATTTAAATATCTTATATATCTAATATATATTCATTTTATACTATTCCATAACATTTGGAGATAAAAAATTAAATGCACAGTTCATGGAGACGGTAGGCCGTACGTACACATGAACGCTACTTTCATTTCTTTTTCATATTAACGTAATTTAAAATGAATGATAAATATATTTTATAATTATAGTATAATTTATATGTTATATAGGTAACATAATTTCATTAATTAAATTCTTTATAATTTCCATGTTTGGCCTGAACGAGTCACATCACTTGTGGGGGCGGTTGTCCACACTTTCTTAGATGAAATTATCGTTGTTCCACAACATGAAAAAAATAACGATGTGATTTAAAAATAAAATTAAGAAGAATATAGAAAGAATAAATACAATATAAATCATATATAAATACAGTGACATCATAATGGCCACCATGAATGGTTTTAAAATAATATTGAACAATCATCGTTTCTTGAGGTAGTAATTCACCACCAATAGAAACAGTATGTTCTTTAACCATTAGATAGAGCTGTGAATAAGTGTAGGTAGAATCCTTATCAAAACAAAATAATAGTATATTTTTGATATTGGTGTTATTATGGTACCCAGTAATAAGAAGATATTTGTGAGTGAAGTAGGAAAATAAAAGGAAGAAACTCGAGAGAAGACATTACCTCTAAATCGGGTAACTGTTTTTGATTTGAGACAAAGGCTTCCACAGAAAGAATTATTCCAAATGTGAGACATCTAGGAGTAATATAGGGATATGGAGAGATAATATGAGAAGTGGTTGGATGATCCAAGTTATTGAGAGGTGTGGGTAAGGGGATAGAGGTGGGGCCTTTTATAAGAGGGAGGAGGGTCACTTTTGTAAAGTCTTGAAATGTTACTTTATTGTAATATAATTTTTGGATTTTGATAGTCCCAAAATGATAATGTATGAGGATAAGGTGATAAGGGTTCGAAATACACCCATCTAACAGGTTTTATACAAGTTAATGTCTTAGTGTTTACATTATATTTTCATTTTATTTGAATCGTTAATTAATGAGGTAATCACTGCATCATCATGGGGTCATAAATAAATTTATATATTTAAGGTCTAAATATTATAAAAAAACTACCATAATGTAGGAAATATTTTTATCATTGCAATGAATATTTATAGTTTAATATATAAATTATTTAAATAATATTAAAATTGTTTTACTTAGGATATACAAAGCTTTGTTATATTTCTCTTCTTTTTAAAAATAATGTCATAAATGTCACTATCACACCCATGTGACTCCATGGGCCCTCAAGTTTGGTAAAAATAGTTCCATTGTTGGCCATGACTCCAAAAAGATTATTTGGACACATTTTGGGGACATTATATATTTTTATGATATTATTTTATTACCCTTAACTACCCGATTACAAATTAATCATGATAATTAAAGATAATTACCGTCGTAAATATTCATAATGTCCAAAAACATAAGAGTAATAATTACATAATTTGTAAATGATTATTTAAAATATGGAATCCATTTTACCAAATTCCAAACATACAAATTGCTGTAATTAATTAAAAAATATTCATGTTGTAAAAAAATAGCATGATTTTAAGAAGCAATATCTATCAAAAGATTGACAATTTTTTATGTCCAATTCCAAAGTGAAATTAATTATAATTACCAAAATTGGATTAAATGGTAGAAATATATTTTAATTAAACATTAAACCCAATAAAATTATAATCTAAACATATAATTAAATTAGATGAAAAAGCAATTTTGAAGTAAAATACAGTATTATTCATTATTCATTAAAAAAATGAACATTGTAAGAAAAATACCAAAAATTTATCAAAAGTAAATTCCAATGTAACAATTCTAAAGAATAATTTTATTTTAACAAATCGAGCTTATAAAATCATCAACAGTTAGATTTAAAAATGTTTTTCCATCAAAAGGCGGTAACACAATCTTTTAAATATATTCAAGTATTGTAAGCATAATATTGGATTTATTCTCACATTAAGCCTCTAAAAGACTATCTATATCATAAAAAGACATAGATATGAAAATCTATTATTCATTAATTGGGATGTTACAGTAACACAAAAAATGTTTTGGAATATATTTTTCAAAAAAATATTTTATTTATTTCATTTCAAACTATACCATGTTGTACATTCATTATAATCTATAACATGTGAATCTTGTGCAACACTCAAAATCGGATTAACTTAAATTTCAAGTAAATTTCTGTTTCTATAAAATATCATTTTAATATTTTAAATAAGATAGTTATATGATAGTCATAAAACGTAGTAATATTATTAGAAATAATTATTTTTAAAATATTTTTCATAATTTTATTATATAGATAAATCATATTGATAATGTAATATATAATTTTCGTTAAAATCAATATGTTTCAAAAAATGACATTTTCTCAATAGAATGTTTTGTATACCCTTCTGTGAAAAATAAAAAAATTAATTTTAGAAACTTTTAGAAGTATAAATAGATTAAATAAACTTATTTTTTTAATTCATAAGGTCAATAATATCTTATGGAATTTTTTTCGGTTTTTTGAGAAATTTTTTTTATGTATAGTCAATAATGATGAATTTTAATTGAAATGTTATTTTTCGTCCAATTTATATATATAGTTAAATAATATTATTATTGGTTTTGGAATTATAAATATGTAACATTTTAATCAATTAAAACAATTTTTGTCATTGGAACCAATTACACCTCTAAATGGAAAATAAAAATATCTCATGGTTTGGAATATTTCTCCAAAAATAAAAATATCTCCCAGTGTTTGAGGGATTAATTTTAAATTATTTTATAGAAATATGTTAATTTAATACTGAAAAATAAATATATTTATTTTGATATGTATTTATTTTATTTAATAATATCCACTAAATTCTTTGACCAAATTGATAAATAAAAATATTTAAAATTATTTATAGTGATTTTGGAAAAAACATGCTTACATACTGATTAATCATGGAACCTAATTGTTATAAAATACACAAACCATTTCCCAAAAATCTTTTTTGGAAATATATATCCTTTTTACATCTTATCCAATATTTTTATTAGTTATTAGGATAATATTCCATTAAATTGAACTATATTATAGGTTTTGTAAGGAAAATGAAAAAAAGTGAACATTCTATTCCTTTAATACTTGTAAATATTATGAGTAGGTATAAAGATATTTACATTTGGTTATAAATTTTTTTTTAATATAATTATCTTATTATTATTAGAATAATTGATATTTAAGACCATATAATTAAATTAAATTCCTACGAAATTCTAATGAAAGGATTATTTTGTAAACCATTATAAAAAATAAATGATACATAATTAAATAATTTAATCTTAATTATTATCTTATATAAATAATATATATTATTATTTTTTAATAAATATAAAAAATAAACCATTCATTGGAAAATTTAATTTTTATAATTAACATATTATCCCATAAATAGTAAAACCATTATAGCACAGTTAAAATTACTGAATTTTTTTTGTACGTTACATGAATTTAAATAAAAAATCATTTCCAAAAGATATCAGATTATTATTTTATAAATTATATTCTATAATTTAGAATATTTTGGTATAAATTTTAATATAATTATCACATTATTTCATAAATAATGGATGAGTTACATATGATATATAACTATATACCTACATGAAAAACTAAAATGAAAAAAGAGTAAGGAAAGAAAAAGTCTTCGAAAAAATAAAATAAAAATCATTTATTTTGGTTTTTTTATTTTTATTCTATGATAACAAACCTTTAATCATTTTATGTAATTTTCGAAACACATGTGGTATTATAGACCACCAAATTGTGTTTACATTATTATATTTTTGGGAATGTAACACTTCAACCACTATAAAAAGGCACTCTCACCCACCACACGTCATCACAACTCTGAATCCCTATAGATCACCAACACCCAACTAAAATCATATACCAGCATCCATCATCTCATCCTAGAATCCACATTTTGGGAATTAATAAATAAATTGAATTCCTTGGGCATGATCCAAAAGTAGTTACCTGAAATAGAGGTAACATTCTTCAATTATCATTTTTGTTTTCTTTCATTGTAAAACCACATAAATTATTCTAATTCCATTATTGTTTAATATCATAATTCCACTAAATATACTAATATGTTGTTAGGTTAATGGTTTTACCTTAACCTATATATAAATTGATCAAATTATATATACAATCACCATTCGTGTGTGTGGAGGACTACCACCACACAAACAGATGTTGTTCGTTCTTCTGTTGCATTCTTCAATGTTTTGAATAATGAGGGATTTTTTGATTTTATTTGACATATATAATATTATTTATGTATTTATACTTATTTAATTTTAATGTAACACATAAATTTATGTTTTATTTTTTTTATAAAAATGATAACATCATATTTGGACTTGTGGACTCTCATCTCATAAAAGCATTGTGATTCATTCAAACATTTAATGGACTGTATTAAGGAAATGAATAAAAATAAATATGATATCTATGAAATAATAATTATGATTTAATGATAATATATATATATATATATATATATATATATTATTTTCATTTAACTACTTTCTTTCAATACACCATGAAAATAGAAACAACATTCATGAGTACGTACGTCTAAGAATTTCCATGAATGGTGTATTCATTTTGTTATTCAAATCATATATAAATTATTATAAATAATTATATACAGAAATAATTATATAATTATATATTATTTTAAAATATTTAATTAATTAAATCATTATCTATTTTAGGAGATCATGAATAAAAAGTCAAAACATATATAAAAAAATATGTTAATACCCAAAACAAAACATTAACCTAGAACCATTAATAAAAACGTAAAATAAATTCATAAAAATATATTGTGTTATATTTAATAACATGGTTCTATGGAATATTTTTAATAATATTTTATTTATAATAAAGGATATTTTAACTTGTGTGAAGAATTTCACGACATAAGGTAATGGTTTTCTCAACACAGTTTAATTTGTGTAATATATATTCTATATTCACCAATTTTTTAGTTTGTGTCTCTACTGAACATTAATTTATTATATTATTCACGTAATTTAATATATGGATATTTAAATTTATTTTTTATTACCAAAATTTAATGGGTTTTTAGGGATCAAATGTTATCGAACCCGTAAGTAAATTTTGTTTTAGTTTTCATACTTTTAGACACCTATTTTATATGCACATATATTATTTTATGTGGTGAATATTCATCCATAAAACATGTTATATCATCAATATTCTTAAGTTAATTATATATTATTTTTTATTTAATGTTATTATTTCATGGGTGTTAGGGGTAAATTATTCCAATTATGTTTGTGTTTATTATTCTAATATCATCATTTATCGATATTTTTTAAGATTATTCTTCCATTGATGAAATATCATGATCCATCCCTCAATAATTCTCTTGAGTTTTCTTGTCGTATATTTTTCATTATATCTTCATGTGTTGGTTCCAATTTTCTATTCTTTTATACTTATGATAATTAATAATTGTTTTTATGAAAATTTGATCTACTTTTATTCTTCTGTCGAAAATATGTTTTATTAAAAAAATATGTTTTGTTGACATGTTTTCAAATGTGTTTTTAAGTGATATTTTAAATTAATTTTTAATTAAATGTTTTTATAAAATTTTATATTTTTGAATGAGTTTTTAAAACGGTTTTCAAAATCTCATTTATATATGTTTTCATAGTTAGTTTCAAATATATTTTTAAAAAAACATATATTTTGAAAAGTAATTTTTAAATAGGAAAGGATACATTACACATGAAATAGTTTTAAAATATTTTTAAAAATTTCATTACTATTTGTAAATGTTTTTTTTCAAATATAATGATTTTGAATATTTTTTATACCGTTAAATTTTACTTTAAATGAATGGTTATTTTCCATAAAAAAATTTCAAATTATATTTCAAAATCATTATCTTGATGAAATGAATTCTATTTACATAGTTTATGATTATCTGAGGATAAGTTATATAGAAGCCATTTTAAATTTTTCTATGAATGGAATATTTTTATGATGTTAATGGTTTTTATGAATCTTATTGGTATTTTACAGTTTATACCATAATAAAAGTCTTACGACACCCACTTCCATTAAAGTTTCATTTTATGAAGAATTTATTATGAAAACACAATCTTTTCCCTCAGTTTGGTTATGATGAAATGTTTATGACATCAATTTAATTTCAGTAGATATTATTTGAATAATGTTTATGAAATTGTATCACACTATTGTATGATTTCATTTTCTGAAGGGTTGGACCTATATCTCTATCAAGTATATTGGGTAATTATATATATATCATTAGATTATTATGGGAAACCAGATGATGGGATTGATCGACAATAGGAAATATTTTTGTGTTAATCCAAAATGTGAAATAGTTTTTTCCTAATCCATTATGTGAAATCGGTGTATCCTAATCCACAATCGGAAAGAGGTGTGTTCTAGTCCTCAATGATAAATAGGAGTTTCCTTATCCATAATATGAAATAGGTTCAACCTAATCTTATATGGGATATATGTGTGTCCTGATCCTCTATGTCGATGGTATTAGTAGTTAAAAATGACAAGTGAAATTATTTTCTATATTTTTTATGGGCCGACAATTTTATGAAATTAAATTATTGTATATGATTAATTTTTTATGATTTCTATCCCCTAGGAATCATGTCTTAAAATGTACCAATATTTTTCCAATGACTCATGTATATGATATTATATATGTAAGTCATGATATTTAAATTTTATTATAATGTTATCATAGCATTATTATGTTGTTATGCTTATATATCTCATTTATTTAAATGCACAGAGCATATTTTCTCAACCGTTCACATATTACCTTTCTTATTGTTATGAAGAATGGTTTTATGTAGGGGTAATAATGGGAGGATATTTGTTGAAAACATTCAATATCATTCACCGAGATATAATATTATGTTTCCATGTGTCCAAATAATCTAAAATATTTTTGTCCATGGGAATGTTGTTTTTTAATGAGATCAATATTCAAAAAATTTGATGTAATACCCATATGTGATAATCTTGGGACATTATAGATGGTTTTAGAATTTGGTTTAATCATTATTTGGAAACTAGGATGAGAAAATTTAATTTATATCTAGATGGATATTTTATAGGATATATTTCATTATGAATATATGTACATGCCCAAGTTGTCATAGATTAATAATAATGTTTCATGATTTAGGAATGATGTAATTAAATTTTCATGATTATCTAATTTTACACTAGTATAATTATTTCTCAGGCAATACTATCTAGTTATAAAAAATTGCGGGAACTATAATAAACTATGATTACATTTATTGTTTTTGATGTGGAATATATTTTAAAAATATATTTTCTATGAGGAAATATCATTAAAAATCATGATGATAAAATCATTATTGGTTATATTATAGATGATATAGACACCGTGAATTAAAAATGAAAGGTATTTAATGTTATTTTTTTTCATTAACTGTATGAATCATGATTCAATCATGGCTAAGGAACACTAAGACATGATTCATATTTAAATATCATGGAATGGATTATAAATAAATATGATGATGACGCCAGAATAATTGTTTATGAATAAAGACGGCTGATTTGAGTGTTTAAGTTTGGGAATTAAATTATTATGTTATATTAATAATTATGTGTTGGTTTTTTATTATGGATTTAAATATTTTTTTAATAGTGATAATGAAATATAAAAGTTATTTAATGGAATAATGACGTTTTTATTAATGGATGGTAACGATTAATGTGACCATGATGTTAAGAATGTTCAATTTATCTTGCATAATGCGATGATTACATTTTATAAAGATATTATAAATGACCTCATATAAAATAGTTGATTTTTTTTAAAATAATAGTTCACGCTATCATGGATGAAGTGTTTGATAAAATTTAATTCAAGAAATATATCCATTAGTTTTTATAGTAATAAATAATGTATGTTTTCAATTTGTGTTTATGGTAATTAGGGATATTACTGTAGAGACCCAAATCATGACATACATGGACATTACATTACTTTTTCGGAATACTTAATACATAACGAAAACATACACACAAGGACCGTAATAGTTTAGTGTCTTTGGAAACACAGAAAATAATCATCTAATCGTGGTGAAAGATCTTCAACATCTCCCATAAAGATCTTCCCCTATTGTTTTCTTACCTAAAGCCATTATTTAAATCCTAGGGAAAATAAAACATATAAAGGGTGAGATCAAATTCTCATTAAGGGTAAACAAAAGAAATATCAATCACATCATATTCATAAGAACATAACATTTTCGAAATCTTAACCTGCAAAAGAGATCATAATTTCATAACATGGGATAAATCATAGTTGTGAAATGTAATCCCAATAATCATAACATAAAACATGAAACTTCTTGGCATACACACATAATCATAGATAATTATTTTTTAGTAGTCAAGACTCATTGCCATGTCTATCTTAGCGGACAAAGTCCATTTCTTAACCGATTTCACTCCTCGTTTCAGTCCTGTTTCACTGAACTGGATTAACCTATCATTCTAGCCATGTCTATCTCATTAGATATAAATCTTTACCTAATAAATTGGAGTGAGATATAGATCCCACCCATCTCATATGGAAATTATTCTTATGTGTGCCAAAAAATCATAAAACATACATCATGGCATAACCCATGTAATAAAAATGGGATTTTTAATCATCATGCCATCATCACAAAATCCATATAAGATAAAAGGACAACATAAAAATAATTCCATTATAACATATTAAAAACAATGTAAAAATAGGGATAGAAATAGAACCCTATATTATCTTAGATGGAAAATAATTTTGATAAAACAATTGAACTCCATTCTTGAGGAAAATATCCTTTCTACATCAAAAACAATTTCTTTTCTTAAGATGTAATATTATTTTAAAATAAAGGAAGTTGATTAAAAATAAACATGAAAACATGTAAAGGAATCTTTATGGAAATAATTTTCTAAAAATCCATTCATGCCGTATAAGTTAAAAAAAAATTCTTGTCGTACTTTCGCTGGAAAAGTCAAAAAGTAACTCTTATGAAAAATGACAAAAGATTCCTTTCATATCTTTTAGTAAAAACTCAACGAAGTATAAATTGTATTAAAAAAATTGTATTAGGATATAAATAATATTACAAATTGTGGAAACATGGACGTGGATGATAAATATTCCCCATCAAATTCTGATGTATAAACAATCTCATATAAAAATTGAGATTGCGAGATTTTCCCAAACCTTAGGTCTGATTTGCATCGTACGTGTCTGAACCTCCTGTATAATTATTTAAATAATATTATTTAATTATTCAATAATCGTACTCATTGTTATTATGTCATATGTGTTCATATTCTTAGCTTCTTATTATTAATATTTCATTGTTACATGTTATTCGGGTGTTTATCGCTTTTTGTTCTTATGCATGTTTTGTCGAATAAATTCTTATTCTTATTTTTGGTTATAGATAACACATTTCCAGAATGTTATTAGTGTAATATATATCATATTTATTCATTAAATTCATTTATCTAATCATTATGCAATGAATATCATGTAGAACGAGTCGCATCACATCATGGAGATGATAGGCCATATGTACGCACGAGCGATGGTATCATTCCCATGACCGTGGAATTGTATTGAAGTGTATGTATACTATTTCAGAATCAATATCACATTACAATAATCATATATAGTTATTATTTACACCATTATACCCATCAATGAAAGGTGGTGGAGGAAAATAGATTACACCACAGCGTGGAGAGGGTATTCCGTACGTACGCACGCGTGGTGACTTCGTTTTCCGTAGGATGTATAGATGGTGAAATATGGTTGTTTCATACATATAATAACATATTAGTATATGAGTGATACTGATGTTATTACTTAATAATTAAACAACTAAATAAAAATAAGTAGAAAAAGAAATAATGTTGAAATAATCTGTAACATACATTACCTCTTCTTTGATGTGCCTCTTCTTAACCTCCTCTTATGGCACTAAAGATGGTCTTTGAAGAAGACCATGAACTCTAGGATGTTTCTAGGAAATTGGAGAAGATAAATTGGAAGGGTTTTTAAGAGCATGAAGGCTCAATTTGGGGTGAGGAAGAGAGGGAGGAGGTTCCCTTTTATAAGGGAGGAGAGGGTCACCTTTGGAAAAACAAAAAATATTCTTTTAATATAAAGTAATATTCGGCTGTTAATAGCTCAAAATTAATTTATTTAGAAGCTAAGTTTGGGATGGGTATAAATTATCTCATCCAATAGAATTTCGACAATTTTAGGTTTCTATTTTAACCGTATAATTTAGATTTATCTTTAGGTTAAATAATATTACTTTTACCGTGTCTTCTTGTTTTCTTACACTATAATGTTAATAAACATACTATAACAAGCCAAAAGAACCCCATGATGTTTATTATTAATATATATAAACTTATCTAAGTCATTTGGCCAAACCATTGATTTTTAGGAATAAAATAACAATTCATTACCATAGATTTTTAGGAATAAAATAACAATTCATAATATTATATTTGTTTTAAAAACTATTTTATGTCAATTTTGATACTATTTTGTATTTTATTTTTTGTGAGAATAATAACAGAATGACTAGTTTGAAAAAATTAAATTAAATCAATAATTTCATTTCATATTAACCTATAAAATTAGTGGAATTCATGAAAAGTATCAAATTAAATTTATTTGGGTATTTATAACATCCATTATGTCAATATTTCATTAATAAGATAAATACTGCATCATCATTGTGTCATTAATAAATTAAATGTTTTAATGTCTAAAAAATATATATATAATACCATTATATAGGAAATATTTTTATCTTTATAATGAATATTTATTGTCAAATTTATATTATTTATATGCCTATATTAAAAATGTTTAATTTATTAAACATTGATTTTATCGTTTTTAACAATTCTTTAAATAAATAAATAATAAATATCCAAATCTAATCCAAGTGGAACTAAATGGTCATATTTGATTCCTATGGTTGTTTTTGGTCGAATTACACGTATCCAATAGAATTAGGACATGTGGTAGGGTAATAATAATATCATTTTTACCCTTAATTACCATATTTACTTTTAACTGTGGTAAATAAAAGGAAAAAGTTACTATTCACTAAAATTATTTTCATCTCATTGAACCACATTTTAGTCCATGATATTAACCATGTCTCTTGGATTTTCGAAATTCTACTCACAGATGTGGTAAAATTTTGTTTTATGTGAATTTCCAAATTCTCCTAGGAGGTGGGTAAAAGACGGTGAAAAGTTCAATAAAATTTATATATATCTAAAATTATTATAAAATGACTCCAATGAATTACATTGAACATATATAAGTATTATGTATAAATTTTGACATAAAATAAATTTAAATAAAATAAACAATTATTTAAATAAAAAGTCGGTTTTTAAGTAGTAACCTGTGATTTCACTATTCATCAAAAATAGAAAGTTTTCATATAAATACCAAATATTCACCCTAGGCTAATTTCGATAATTTGAATCCACAAATGATGTCCATTTCGAAAGATAAAATTTATAAAATTTTAAAAACTTGGTATTACTATTCAAAATGGCTAGTTTATATAACATATCGTTGTTTAGTGAAACTCAATACTGCGTAGAACACATGCTATCGTGGAAGGTTGTGATTGCGTGTAATTCAAGCCAAGTCAGGGATGTGTGTAGTGTAAGATCCATTGGGTGTAGTGTAAAACACAAGACATCAATATAATTAAAAAGAATGTTTTTCATAAAATCTCGGGGTGTTACACTCTACCCCCCTTAAAAATGAATTTTGACCTCGAAATTCGTCAGGTTTATTAATGGTTTACTACTCGAAAGTTCCTTTAATAGAATCCCACATCGTAAAAAGGAATAAAAAACCAATCTTTATAAACTAAAGTATGAAACGCAAAAATTAACCAAATTAACTAATCACTTGGTTTCCACATTGGAGAACATAGGTGAAAATATGGATATGGAAAAGAAATCTATCCATCATGATCTGATGGAGAGTGGTAGAGAGAATGGCTATGAAAAATCCAAAAATCACAAAGCCATTGTTTTGTGATGATCTAAGGTACCATATGATTCATCGGATATAAAGGCACTAGGACAACATTTTTGGTTTTCAAGATCATTTCCCTAAAGTTGAAGAAATTGGAATTAAAAGAAATGCTTTCTTGGTTTTGGTATAGTCTTACCGTTGGTCATTCCTTGGAAAATTTTCATTTCATCTCTTAAAGAAATGAATTTGAATTTTTTTATTCGTGAAGTGTTAGAAGATCATATGATAGAATGATGGGTCATTCAATCTGTCTCAAACAAAAGGTTAGAAAATGTTATCTAAAATACAAAAGTCCATATAAAGTGAGATTAATCAAATATGGTTCCTAAAATGGACTTATACTTCATATATCATACTACTTAAAATAATAAAACTGTTTTCTTCTAAACAGGGACTTCCTGTAGGCCAGTGGTAGGCGATAAAGGCATGTCACACTTCAGTTGTGGGTTCGATTCCCACAGCCTTGTCCAACACAATGGGTTTTCACCCATCCTGTAGGTTGTCCTTTTTCTAAAACTACATTATTATTACATTCCATAAATAATATCGAAAAAAAATTCTAGCCTTAAAACTCTATTTGATGTCCAACTTAATCCACTACAACAATTTACCTTATAGAAAATACATCTATCCAATCTCATAATGTAAAGAATATGATTACATGAGAGGTCATATAACAAGTACGTGAATACCATCATTTATCCCCCATATATCATATGATATATCTTGTTGGTCACATTCCAAATATTCGAAGGCCTTAACCATTTATTCTCATGAAAAATTAATACCCATTAAACCTTAGTGAAAACATGAATTCAGTTAAAAGTTACCACTTTCCACTTACCAAAATCCCCAAAATTCAATATATTCAAACCATGATATCACTTAGTCCTTTTATCAATCATGAGCACATGAATACTATCAACTAATTTATTTTCTCCTTATTTATTCATTATGCGAATATCGTCTGCTTTCCAAAATATTTGAATCACTTTTCATTGTTATTGGTACAATATTCTTATAGAAAACCACAATGGATCAATACACAGATATCTCAAAATTCCACGATACTATAAATGAGATTCCATGATACTATTTTGAAATCCCATTATATAACACTTAATCATTACATGACATCCTTTTCATAAGCAACATCACAATTAGTGATCACAACTGACTTCCCATTATCCTTGGCCTTAAGAGTTTCCTCACGGTGATCATCATTAACCATTGGATTAGGGAATTGATTAACATAATGCCCCATTTCATTGCACTTGAAGCATTGATGTGTTGGTGGTGCATTTTCTACAGTCTTTTCATTATTAACATCATTAGAAAACCTTTATCCATTACATCAACACTCAGCTACTTGATGTCCTTCTTTTCCACACTTAAAACATTTTCTAGTCCCTTTAAGAAAATCTACACCATGAATATTTTTACACTATGAGAATAAAGAAACATTCATCTTATTTTAACCATTATTCTGAGATTTCTCCTTGAAATCCATCTTTAGTTTCATGTCAAAACCATGAGATAGATATGTTACACCAACTTCCAGTTCTACCTTGATAGCACAACTCACAATCTCTGAAGAGATACTGAAGCCTCTTATAGAAAGTGCCCTTCGAAGACTTGGTTTTAAGACACTAAAAAATTGATCAACATTACTATTAGGTTTGATGATATAGCTAGATGAATACCTTGTATGTCTTGTACAATTCGCTTTGTATATACCAATAGATGCATCATCCTTCTGCTTAAGCTCAAGAAACTCCTTTTCCATCTTTGTTCAAAGAATATGAGGGATGTACATAGTGAAAAAAAGTTCTTGAACTCATCCCATTCTATGGATCAATTTCATCTTGGGGCCTTGTATTATTAATTATATTCCACCACTGGTCTGATTCACCTTCTAAATGGTAAACAGCTAAAATGAAATTTTCATGTTCTGAATAGTGATGTATGGAAAATATCTTTTCAATGGTACTGATCCATTGTTCAGCAACAATTGGATCATAAGACTCATTGAAAGATGGTGGACATTGCCTCATGAAGGACTCAATAGAATAATGTTCCCTTGTCTAATCATTTGGAAATCCAGAATGATTCAAAGCTTGTGTAAGTATAGAAAAAATATTTTTCACACCATATCCCATCACATTTGGTTGCTATGGAGGGAAATCATTGCATTTTCCATTACATTGATCAACACTGTTCCTTCAGGTTCCATCCATCATCTAAAACCCAAAAAGAACAGTGTGAGAGGCAAAAATCATGCTACGAAAACAACATAATAAAGGGGGAGTTCATTCAATATCAAACATCTTAGGTTTAATTATAATATCGTTACCATAATTCTAGGACTATATCATATACTTATATTTAACCTTAGGGACATCCCTAGACAGTCATACCGTAGAAAAATCTCTAGGGATCTCACTAAAGTATTCACATCCTAGTTTCCAAAGGTTAACTAAAACTTTCCTCTGATACCAACTGTAGAGATCCAAAGTTTGGCGTACATGGAAATTACATTACTTTTGCAGAATACTTAGTACATAACGAAAACAGATACATAAGGACCGTAATAGTTTAGTTCCTTTGTAAACTCGGAAAATTATCATCTAATCATGGTGAAAGATCTTCAACATATCCCAAAAAGATCTTCCCCTTTTGTTTTCTTACCTAAAACCTTTCATTAAATCCTGGGGAAAATAAAACATATAGAGGATGAGCTCAAATTCTCAGTAAGGGTAAACAAAAGAAATATCAATCACATCATATTCATAAGAACAAAACATTTTGGAAATCTTAACCTGTAAAATAGATCATAATTTCATAACATGGGATCAATCATAGTAGTGAAATGTAATCCCAATAATCATAACATAAAACATGAAACTTTGTGGCATACACACATATTCATAGAGAATCATTTCTTAGTAGTCAAGACTCATTTCCAAGACTATCTTATCGAATAAAGTCCATTTCATAACTGAGTTCACTCCTCGTTTCAGTCCTGTTTCACTGAACCGGATTAACCTGCCGTTCCAGCCATATCTATCTCATGAGATATAAATCTTTACCCAATGAATTGGAGGGAGATATAGGTCCCACCCATCTCATAATTAAACCATTCCTATGTGTTCCACAAAATCAAAAATCATACATCATAGCATAACTGATGTAATAAAAATGGATTCGTAATCATCATGCCATCATAACACAATCCATATAAGATAAAAGGTAATAAAAAAAATAATTCCAACATAACATAATAAAAAAAATTTAAAAATAGTGATAGAAACTGAACCCTATAATATCTTATGTGGAATTTAATTTTGATAAAACACTTGGACTCCATTTTTGAGGAAAATATCCTTTATACTTAGAAAACGTTTTCCTTTCATAACATGTCATATAATTTTAAACTAAAAGAAGTTTATTAAAAATAAACTTGAAAACTTGTAATGGAAGCTTCATGGAAATAATGTTATCAAAATCCATTCATTCCGTATAAGTTAAAATACATTCTTCTCGTACTTTGGCTGGAAAATTCAAAAAGTTACTCATACGAAAAACGACAAAAGATTCCTTTCATATCTTTTACTAAAAACTCACTGAAGGGTAAAATTGGATTTAATAAATTAAAGAAGGATATAAATAATATTAGATATTGAGGAAACATGGATGTGGATGATAAATATTCCCTAATTAATTCTGAAGTAGAAACAATCCTGGATAAAAATTGAGATTCTGATATTTTCCTTTATCTTAGGTCCGATTTGCTTCGTACGTGTCTAAACCTCTTGTATAATGATTTAAATAATGTTATTGACTTATTCCAGAATCTTACTCATTTTTATGATATCATATGTTGTCATATTCTTAGCTTCTTATTAGTAATATTTCGTTGTTACTTGTTATTCGGGTGTTTATTGCTTTTTGTTCTTATGCGTGTTTTGTCGAATAAATTCTTATTCTTCTTTTAGGTTATAGATAACTCATTTTAAGAATGGTATTAGTGTAATATATAGCATATTTATTCATTCAATTCTTTTATATAATCATTATGAAATCAATATCATGTAGAACGAGTCACATCACATCATGGAGACGGTATGTCGTACGTATGCACGAGCGATGTTATCATTCCCATGATTGTGGAATTTTATTGATGTGTATGTATACTATTTCAGAATCAGTATCAATTTAAAATAATCATATATAGTTATTATTTACACCATTATACCCATCCATGTAAGGTGGTGGTGGAAAATAGATTGCACCACGGCGTGGAGACAGTATTCCGTACGTATGCACACGCGGTGATTTCGTTTTCCATAAGATGGATAGATGGTGAAATCAGGTTGTTTAAAACTTCTAATAACATATCTGTATATGAGTGATACTTATGTTATTACTTCATAATGAAAAAACTAAAGAAGAAGAAGTATATGAAGAAATAAATTTGAAAGAATCGGTAAAGGACATTACCTCTTCTTTGAAGCGCCTCTTCTTAACCTCCTCTTATGGAACTAAAGATGGTATTTGATGAAGACCAGGACCTCTAGGATATTTCTAGGGAATTGGATAAGATAAATTGCCAGGGGTTTGCAGAGCCTGAAGGCTCAATGTGGTGTGAGGAAGAGAGGGAGGAGGTGCCCTTTTATAAGGGAGGAGAGTGGCACCTTTTACAAAAACTGAAAATATTATTTTATTATAAAGTCATATTCGGTTTTTAAAAGCTCCAAATTGATTTAGTTTGAAGATAAGGTGGGTATGGGTCCAAATACTCTCATTCAAAATATTTTATACATGTTTAGGTTTCTATTTTAACCTTATCATTTAGATTCAAATTTAAGTTAAATAATTTTACTTTTACTGTGTCTTCTTGTTTTCTTACACTATAAGGTTAATAAACATACTATAACAAGTCAAACGGACCCCAAGTTATTAATTATTAATATATATAACCTTATCTAAGTCATTTGGACGAGTCTTATATTTTTTAGAATAAAATAACAATTAATAATATAATATTTTTTTTAAAAACCATTTAATGTCAATTTTTACAATATTTGGTATTTTATTTTTTGTGAAAATCATAACAGAATGATTAGTTCGAAAAAAGTTAATTAAAACAATAATAACATGTCATATTAACCTATAAAGTTATTTTAATTCATGAAAAGTGTCAAATTACATTTATTTGGGTATTTATAACATCAATTATGTCAATATTTCATTAATAAGATAATTACTGCATCATCATTGAGTCATAAAAAAATTAAATTAGTTAATGTCTAAAAATTATAAATAAAAAAACATTTTGTAAGAAATATTTTTATCTTTCTAATTAACATTTATAGCCGAATTTATCTTATGTATAACCCTATATTAAAAATGTTTTAGTTATTAAACGTTTATTTTAACTATTTTAACCCTTCTTTAAATAAATTAATAATAAATGTCCTAATCTAATCCATGTGGACCTAAATGGTCATATTTTATTCCTAAGGTTGTTTTTGGTCGAATTAAACTTATCAAATAGAATTAGAACATGTGTTAGGGTAATAATAATATCATTTTTACCCATAATTAACCTATTTACTTTTAACCATGGAAAATAAAAGTAAAAAGTTACTATTCAAAAAAAAATTATTTCATCTAATTGAACCACATTTTAGTCCTTTATATTAACCGTGTCTCTCGGATGTTTTAAATTCCACTCACAGAATCGGTAAAAATATGTTTTATTTGAATTTCCAAATTCTCCTAGGTGGTGGGTAAAAGACGGTGAAAAGTTCAATAAATTTTTTATATATCTAAAATTATTATAAAATGACTCCAATGAATTAAATTGAACTTATATAAGAATTATGTATCAATTTTGAACTAAAATAAATAATTATATAAATAAAAAATTATTTTTTAAATAGTACCCGAGTGTTTTCAATATTCATCAAAAATTGAAAGTTTTCACGAAAATACAAAAAACCCACCCTAGGCTAATTTCGATAATCCGAATCCAAAAATGAAGTTCATTTCTAAAGATAAAATTTATATAATTTTTAAAATTGGGTATTACTATTCATAATGGCTAGTTTATATAACATATCGTTGTTTAGTGAAACTTGGTATTGCATACAACACACACTATCGTGGAAGGTCGCGATTGTGTGTAATGAAATACAAGTCATGGATGAATTTAGTGCAAGATACTTTTGGTGTAGCGTACAACACAAGACATAAATAAATTTAAAAAGAATATTTTCCATAAAATTTGAGGGTGTTACAATTACTATGTTATAATGGGATTCATTAATTAGATATCCACATGTTTGGTATGTAACAGTCATGAGCTACTTTATGATATATGTGGGATCTATAATGAACAAATTTTGAGAAATTTAGTGACCTTATTTACATTGTTTTTTGACTTCATATTTTGGATGGGTTATAAGGTTAACCATTTAAAGAATAGTTTATATACAATATTGGATAATTTTTTAGATATTACTGTATTATCTTTCCATATGATGATTTATTAATATTGGATAACTACTTGTTATATGTTTTGTTCTAATAAGGATAAATGTAATGACCAATCATTCAATTTATGGATCTCAAGATCAGATAATTCTTCATGAAGGAAAAATTCACTTTTATTTTAATAGTAACTGATAAGATGTTTATATTTATCATGCCAAATAAATGGGTGAGTTTTTCTTGAAATCATGTAAGTATATCCTCTCATGAAAATTCATCAACATTTCGAAAAATGGTCTTGAATTTAAATGTTGCCCTATTATCATAATTTATTAAGATATCCATGAAATTTTTCAATATTTTTTAGTTTATTTATTTTTTGATCATTATCAATCACTTAATCATGTTCCCTATCACTTTTTATTAAAACATGGTAGTTAGATTTCACTTCCATTTTCTGGTTTTCACTTGCCACCTATGTTCACCTATGTGGAATCCGTAGTAATGAATTACTTTGGGTAACTATTATTTTTACAAAATTAAATTCATAATGGAATTAATAATAATAATTTTTTAAATTAGAGTGCATATAAAAATAAATTTTAGGTTTTAATCCTTTAATGGCATAGATGACTTTCAATGGAAAAAATCATTTCAGGGTGGTAGAACATAACACCACAAGTATTTATGATTTTATTATCAAAAAAATTAAATATCATATATTTATTTAATTTAAGGATACAAAATATTTAAAATTATTTATATTCTACATCATATTATGAATTTTTTTACACCCAACATTGGCTTAGCTTGCGTTACACCCAAGACTGTGTTTATACTAAGGGAAATTTTATTAATTTAAAGAATTCAATTATAACATAGTTATTAATTATAGTAATATAAATAGTAATACCCAAAAATTATATTTTATTATTTTTTTTTCATATATATAGAACATATTGACAATTAAATATATAACATTCAATGAGGTATATATGCTTTGAAAAAAATATTCAATTTTTTAAAAAAACTGCTTTTTATGTCCTTATATGAACACTTATAGAATTAATTTTATCAAATTAAATTAATTAATTTATATATAATAATATTCAGTTTTATATTAATAATTATGAAATTATATTAGTGTGATATGTTTTTAAATGTTTTTTTGATGAATAGTGAATATAAAAAATTTTAACTGAAAATACCATTTTCATCCAATATATATATATATATAGTCGAAATAGATTTAAATTTAAATTTAAATTTAAATTTGAAATAATGTACTTATATTAATTCAATTTTAGTCCTTGGATCAAATTTCATTTTAAAATAAGATATAAAAACATTTCAACCTTTTAGTTTTTTTCCTTCAAAAAACATTTCTCCCCGCATCTGTGGGATAAATTTTAAATTAAATTTTACCACTATTTAGAATATTATTATAAAAAATGGATATTATTTTTTAAATCCTAATTAAAAAATTTTATGATAATAATTCATTAATATTTTGAGACAAATGTTCATTAAAGATGGATAAAATTAATTACAACTATTAATGTATGAAAACGATTATTTAAGTATTAAACAAAAAATATTTTCTATATAAATGAGAAAAAACATTTAAAACAACCATTTTATTGAAATATTTATACCCTATTATAATTTATATATATATAATTTATTTTTCAGATACAATTCCATGAATATGATCTATATCATTATTAATGGAAAAAAGAAAAAAGGAAACATCCTTACAATTAATGCTTATAATAATTTGGAGTAGGAAAAGAGCTACATATGATTGGATATCTAATTTATTTTTTAATATATATATGTTAACATTATTGTAATTAATTATATTAAATTGTTTATATTTTATAATTACATTAAATACTTAAGACATTCCCATAATGTATTATCTAGTTAATAATAAAATAAAATAAATGATAATATATTAATTAATTTAAAATTACTACATATACTGTATTATTAAAAGTAATATTTATGTTTTAATATATATATTATATAGTCCAAAATGGGAAAATTTGTCTTTTATAATGATTATATTGACCCATTGATAGTAAAACCATATATTGGTGTTGTTAGGGTTAATATAATGTTTTTATGTGTTAAATGCGTTTCTGTTAAAATTAATTTCAATCCAAAAAATAGGACTTTTTATGATTTATATTTAATATTTTATAATACTATGTGGATACCCTTTTTAATCAACCTAAAATAACATGACTATTTATGTATTTTTTATATTTTATAGAATACTAGATACATAAATGAGAAACAAAAATAAATAAAAAATGTAACTTAAAAGATAAGAGAAAAAGGAAAAAATTGCATTATTGTATGTTTAGTTTTAGTTTGGATCGACCGTAATTAACCATTAATCTATTATTTTTAATTTTATATGAACATGGGTTATGGTATGCCTCCTAATAGTGTTCAATGTTTTTTATTTTTATGAATGCCACTCCTCTTCCACTATAAAGGGAAACTAATGCTATGAACTTCTTCATGCCTCTCAATAAGATTTACTCATCAAAAACCTGACCAAATAGGCTGCCAAAATCCATCCTATCATCTTATATTCATACATTTTTTATAATTAAATCGATGGAATCCATTTGGTTTAATCCAAAATCAGTTACCTGAAAAAGAGGTAACATTATTCAACGATCACTTTTGTTTTATTTATTTTTCAAGACACATAATTTTTTTATTACGTGATTATATAAAAAACATAGAAACCGATATATACTGAAATTTTGTTTTTTAGTTGTTCAATATACACGAATAGAATCTTCTATTAAATGAAATAAAAAACCATCCTTCCTGAATACTGCAGACTACTACCTCATGAACTAATGTTGTTTGTTCTTAAAATTTAACAATTCAAGTATAAGAATAATGACTTAGTTTCCATTTTCATTTTATATATATATAATTTACTATTTCTCTTTATTTTTTAATTACTATATATAAAATACCTTGATTATTTCCATTTTTGTAAATATAATGACTTCGTTAGGGGACGTGTGGACTACTACCACCTCAAATCGATGTCATTTCTGTAACACATTACATTTAAAGTATTTATGATGGATTTATTAAATTAATATGATATCTATAAAATAATAATTATACTATAATATATATATATATATTACATTATTTTATTAAATATGGGAGTAAAATGGAAATAAATTTCATTCATATGTATGACCTACCATCTCTATTGATAGTGTATTCCATTTCATATTTACGCATTTAATAGATAATTATATATAATTATATACTGAATATAAATGATGATTATATATTGTTTTAAATTATTTATAATAATTAATAATAATCTTTTTAATATTATCATGAATTATACGTCAAAATATATTTGAAACACAAAAGAGATATTGCATGAAACGTTACATTAAAATAGAATCATTGGTTAAAGTGTAATATAATTTCACAATAAAATAATATATGGTATTATATATAATAATATTTTACTATTTTATATTTATAATTAAAATTTATTTTTTATAAAGTATGTTTTCACATGTATGAAAAATGTCAAGACTTAATGTAATGGTATTCTCATGTCACTTTAATAACCGTGAGATATTTTCAATATTCATCACTTATTATTATTTTTGGTTTATATGCTATCCAAGAATGCATTATAATATTATTATCATTACATTTATGTTTATTTAAATATCCATTTGATGATTTATATTTCATGTGTTTTTATGGTTCAAATGATTCTAAATCTGAATGGTAAAATTGTCTTTAATTTCCTTCATTTTGACAAAAGTATTGTTATGCACCTATATTATTTAGAATGTGATTATATTACCAATGGAAATGTCATAACACAAATATAATTAATTTAGAGATTTTTTAATATTCATATAATGTTATTATTTCAGGGGTATTTGGATTCAATGTTTCCAATGTTGTAATATTTAAATGATACTATTACATTTTTTATCAGGATTGTTTATGAGTATCATTCCATTGATGCATTATTATGGTCCAAGTCTCAATAATTATCATTAATTATTATCTCTTATCCTTTTTCATGATACCATGTTGTATTTTTTCTATTTTAACACTCATTATAACATAAGATATTTATAAAAGTGTTTTAAATAAAATCTAATTGTATTTCACTTTTTTGTTAGAATTTTTTTATTTAAAAACCCTGTTCTAAAGAATTGTTTTAAAAATGTTTCTAAGTTATGTTTTTGGGATAAAATTGAACGAAAAAAGATTTATAATATTCTTTCTATTTTAAATAGTTTATAAAATTCTTTTCAAAATCATTTTCAATGATTTCAATGTTATTTTCAATAAAGGTTGTTTTAAAAATGTTTTACGATTTAAAAAGTTTTTACCAAAAAATATTGGATATTATCCACATGAAATGTTTATAATTATTTTAAAATCATATTTTGTCATTTCTAATGTTTTTTTCAAGGAAAATAATTTTTATTATGTTGTATGCCCTAAAATGTGATCTTCAATGAAAGGTTATTTAACTTAATAAATTCTCCAAGATAACTTTCAAAATACTTCTAAAGGTAAAATGAAATACCTTGATCTAGCTTATGATTTATTAATGGTATGAGCTACGTAAAAAACATAATGTCTTCAATAAATGTACTTTGTTAAATATTTCATGTTGTTTATGAAACATGTTTCTCTTCCACAAGTTATACAATGATAAAATACTTGTGAAAACCAATTCCTCTCCTGGGTTAATATATAAAAAAATGATTATGCAACATGTCTCTTTTCCATATGTTATTATATGTTTAAATGTTTTCGATACACATTTCATTTAATGGGTTATTATATCATTTACATGTATTACCATATGGAAAACTTAAATATGATTTTTATATATGACATGTAAAAACTGTATCTATCACTTGTAAATTGGGTAATGTTTTATATATCATCAGATAATGATGGAAATAATATTATTGTTGTGATGAACAATGGAAAAACATTATATCCTAATATATATTGGGAAGAGTGTTTTCTTGATCCACAATAATAAATAGGTGTGTCCGAATCGATAATGGGAAACATGTGCAACATGAGACACTATGGGAAATAGTTGTTCCATGATCCTCTATGTTGATATTATTGGTACTTAACCATGAAACATGAATTTTTTCTATATTTATAACGGTTCAAATCATATATGACATGATATTATGGTTAATTTTTTATTTATGTCGAGTTATCACCCCTTTAATTCATGACTTATGAACATCAAATCAAGATAATGTGACTAATGTATATGAACATTAATATATAAGATATGATTATAAAATGTTAATCACATATTCTCTTACACTTACTGTCATGTTATTCTAACATATATCCTTTATTTACCATTATGGAGTATCCAATAGCACCATTTATTATTAATCGATTCCCCATGTTATGAAGATATTCTTTATATAGGAGTACTAAATGGGAGGACTGTTTTGGTAAACATTGAAAAAAATTCAAATATGTCTAAGAATATATTTCCATGTATCAAAAGACACTTCACTATTATGGTTATGAGGAATGTACCTTTCCAATTTGCAAAATAATCAACTAAAATGATATAATAGTGATATATGTTAAGCATAGGTTACTTTTTCAAGGGGGATTGTTCCATTTGGAATGGAATTGTTACATATTTAATGAATCATGATGAATCATGATGTTGGCATCAATATTAATATGGTTGGAACATTCATACCGTATATATCCCATTTATATGTTTTTGGTCAGGATATAATTTTATTTAATTTTGTGATTTAAGAACCATGATTGTGTTTGATCACATGTTTATGAATGTGCATCTCATGAGAGCTATGATTTATATTAATTAAATGTGGATTTTCTATCACATGATATCATGTTTAATGTTGATGACATATGTTCTTTATGTGTACAAATTATTAATGATAATCATTCTTGTTATTTAATGTTTTTCCCATTTAACTTTTGCAATATTTTCTAAGAATGTGATGATTTTTTATGTTTTTATTCTTGTATAAAATAATAGTTGGACCATTATAAAATTTCCCCTTAAAGGGGTTACATTTTATATATGGGATGACTATGTTTAATTACTAATAATTATAAATGTTGGAAGATGGCCATGTGTCTTGAAATGAGGCCGATTTAGGAAATAGCAACCACATTGCCTAACATGTTAAATATAAGTGTAATTATGGCCCTGTGACCATAAACAAGGTTGAGACAGGTCTTGAAAGACATGTGGCCCACTCATGGAATCATTTATAATTTTTCTACACAAATATATATTAATGGTTATAGTCTCCTAAGAATGACAATTTTTTGGACCTTTTATGGTATATAACTCATCCAAGTGTGGATAGGGTTCATAACATTATTATTAGTGCATGATCACTACACACAAGATTAAAATTGATTTTTTTCCTATTATTATTAAATTTGAATACAACACTTACACATGTTTATTTATATTAATGATTCATTTCTGGTTTCCTACTATATTTTTAATCAAACCTCTCACCATTAAATCACATATTGACTGGACCACCTATCAAGGGATCTATGAAAGGGAATGGAATTTTTGTAAGAATTGAGGTGATAATTCTCGGTGTTCGAGGATGGTACCACAATAGAATATATATTGTTTCTGTAGAGTATTTTATATTATTCTATTATTACTTATACCGTGGTCAATCATTCACAATTGGGGTCCTTGGATTATTACATGCATGATTAGAGAAATATATCAGTTCTTATGATATATAAATGTTAATATTCAATTTCATATTGTTTGTTTTGGAAATATTTTTATTTGATTATGAGAATGATGATTACTATTTTATACTGGGGTAATAGTCTCCCCATATATGTTGTTATGGCACTCACTACAAGTATGAATCCTCTTTTTTATGGGTAGGTGTACAACGTTTAATGTGAAACTCCATACAAAACCACATGATTAAATTTATGCAATTAAAAAATGTTATGATGCATTATTTGACATTATTTCTTATTAACTATTCTCAGACATGGTAGAAATGAGGTTGGTTTTGTTGAACATTTGTATGGGATGTGACATGGGAATGTCCAGCTCATGTGTAACAGAACATCAAGTAACCTATGATGGTATTTTTTTTTCTACAGATAGATTTAAAGGTTCATGATGATCCAAAATATATTTTATGGTTATATTTTACAAACTTTTGGTGCCCACATGCATCATGAATGGAATTGTGGGATCAAATTTCATGTATATAATTGTTGTATGATTCAATGAATTTTTATAGTTAAATTACATGACATTGAATATATATATATACTATATATATGTGTTCACTGCTATTTTGATATATAAGTTTTAAAAAAATATAACATGTTCATGTCATATGTTTTGAATATTTATATATTATTGTGGTGAACATGATGGTTTATAGGTCTATGCATGGGAAATTGGTAGAACTCAAATGGTAGTAGTATATGTGTTGGTATCACATAGGATGAACCATCCTATTGAAACCCTAAATGTGTTGAATGAACCTTATTATGAGTATATTATAGGAAAAATTTTATATAGATTTTAAATGTTTTTTTTCATTTAAAAACAAAATGTCACCTTATGGATTCTAGAATACTTATTTTTGTGAGGATACGCTTGTTCCATGATAGTCCAAGAAATATGATTCACCTAAGTGCAATACCATGCCTTATTTTTTGGTTCTTTTTGTAAATACACTATAAAAATATTCAAATAGTTTTTTCCTATATATTATTGAAGGGTTTGAATGATAGTGGTGGTTAATGCTTGAGACATTAAAATACAACATCTTCTAGTGTTCCAAGGAACTAATCTTCCTCTATATTTACTGGATTGGATATAAATTAATAAAGGGATACATTATAGATATAGAGTCATTTGGATAAGAGGGTGAAGTTGGCTATGTTTATACATTAGGGAACATATATGTGGTGGTGAGGTGTCATAGTCTAGTTAGAAAACCTAGATTCATTTACCTAGGATTTCATGACTGTTATGTTCATGATAGAGATATTTCTATTTGGAAAAATGTTTCCTTGGGATATAGAAATTATTTTTCATTATTGGAGTCCAATTTTAGATTCTTATAATTCAGAATGTATTTGGAGTTTGTATTATTTATCAGTATTATGCTGGGAATGATGTGAAAAGTGATAAGAATTAGGATTTGGGCTTAAATATAGATATCAGATTATAGGTAATAGGCATTGAGTTATTGAATTATTTAGAGGTTCTTTATAAGACTCAAGATATATAGAACGATATAAATGGGGACACTCATGTATTGTATCATCCATCATACATGGTGTTGATGGCAATACTTCCTATAATTGTACTAATTTCCTATTTTGGTATCATGAAGTGGAAGGCAAAGTTGATTTTTAGGGTGGAATTAGTGTTCAGTAATGTATTTATTCTTATAATCCTCCTATGGGAGGATGTTCTTATATATGCTTTACCTATGAATACACTAGTATAAAATTGATTTTAATGCCTATTTTCAATTAATTTTATCATTTTTTTAACCAATGATTAGGCCACTAATGTAATAAATATTTTTCTTGACAAAGGTTTTTATAAACTCATGCCAAAAAGTAATTGCTTTGTTTTTGGCATTTTCCTATAAAAAAAATTCTAAAAATACTGACCGGTATCAATTTGTGCATCAGTATCTATAAAATAATATTCAAAAATGTTAAAAATCAATATTTCTTACGACGTTTTTATAAAAACCAATTCATTAAATAAAAAAATTATTTTGCATTGGTATTTACAATAAGGGATGCCTATATTTAATTATTTTTTTTATTCTTTATATAATATCATGATCTTTTATTTGACTCCTCTAGGATCCAAAACAGAGTTACAGATCAAAAGTAATAGTCACCTGAAGATGAACATATAATCATTTTTATTGATACAAATCATTTCAATGAAAACATAAGAAACATCAATGAAAATGAAATACACCAACTGAAATAAAAAACATAATATTTAGAAAATATATGATTTTTTTAGGAGTTTCATCAATAGGATATGTTGTTTATGGTCATAAATTTTTTATTTAAGCTGAAACTCATGTGATAATGAAAATAGTGATCAATAATCATTTTTATTCCCCATTTGGTAAATATATTATGGGGGTTTTATATTTGTAACTGGATCATAAGAATAAATCATATCATTAAGCATGATAATCATATTTTTTTTGAAATAAATGAAAATAATATTAAAGAAATAAATGATTAGAAGAGATATTTTGTTCAAATATATAAAGGAATCTGCATTAAAAACATGATTGAATCGATGATTTCGAAATTGTTGAATGATGGAGAAGATAGATTTATATAGAGTAAACAAAAATTTTCAATAGCATTGTATGAGAATTTACGTGGGTTATTAAAAAGATAAACCTTTGTTGTGAAAAAAATTGAAATATTGATCTCGCATATTTTCAAATAAAATTTTGCGTTAGTTTTTTTTAAAACTGATGAAAAAAGGATTTACATTTTTTATTTGGAATCAGTTTTTTAAAAAAATAAATCCAAAAATGACAATTAATATAATTTTTTCATTGTTTTATAAATAAACTGTTGATATACTATTAAAAAAACATTCATCTGTTTAAAAATAATCTTGCTCTAAAATTTTTAAAAAATGTATTTTAGCATCAATAGTTTAATAAGACATCACAAAAAAGAAAAAAAAATATATTTTTAACATCAATTTTAAAAAAAATAATGCCAAAAAATAAAATAAAAATATTTTTGAGGTTGGTTTTTAAAAAATTGATGCCAAAATTTAAAAATATTTTTAGAATGATTTAGAATATTTCTTAGGCTTCAATTTCATCGGTCGTGGAGCCTAAATGGAGTTAGGGATTAAACGTTAAGGACTTGAAATGTATGAATTTTTTAAGCCTTGTCTTAGTGAGTATCAACTTCAAATATCTATAACATTTAATCTATAACTTTGATTTATCTCCACAACCAAACAAATAAAATCCAAATAAATAGTCTATAACATAGATAAAAAAATAATTTTTGGAGTCAGTTTTTCAAAAACCGATGAAAAAAATTAACAAAAATACCATTGAGGTTATTTTTCATAAAATCCATGCCACAAATTAATTTTTTTTTAAAATTTTTTTAAAAAACTTTTCTCATTAATTTTACAGGTGATCTAGCTTAAAAATAATTACTGATTAAAATTTATGGCTTTTAATGTTGGATATGTTTAAGAATTTTCTTAGTGATTATTATATTTTAACCTAAATAAACCAAAATCCCTAACTCTATTTTAGCTCCACAACCATTCAATTATAATACTTTAAAATAATATAAAATATAGTTATAAATTTATTCTTGGTGTTTGTTTTTATGAAAATCGATGAAAAAAATATTTCTAGTTAATATTTGGCATTATTTTTTAAATCCCAATGCTAGAATAGGTATTTTTCATTTTTTTGAATTGATTTTTAAAAAACTAATGATAAAATGTCTCAAATAACATATTTTACTTTTGTTTAAAATAATAAAATGTTTTAATTTTCCTGATAATAAGTTTTTTTTGCTAGCGAAAAATGGGAAATTTCTACACATAGTTTTAAATACATCCTTGGGTATTTCAATGGTATGGAAAAATGGGCCACCACCAATGACTTTCATCTAAGGTCACATATATTTATTTGAGAATAATATTTTATGTTATTGGAAGGGTTCATAAAAGAAGTCCGAGTCACCACAAACTTTGGAGACTAAGGTGAGTCATGCACTATACTATAATGTGAGGAAATTGATGTTTATAAGATCTATGTGATGGATGTAATTCATGATTTTAGTAGAGAGGGACGTTTTATATTAATAGGTGATTTTTTTTATCCACTCAACATTATCTCATTATTTTATTTATATAATATATTTCCATTTCATTTTACATTATCATGTCATTACAAGAATATATTTACTCATTATGTTATCTTCTGAGTTTATCTCACTCCTTACATGCCTTTGGGAATGAATGTAGCTCATATCCAATGATGTTTTCATTTACCCATGGTCTTTTATTTATATGTAAATTTGTGACATATCATTATAATATAATGTAATTATTTTTATTTTATATCTAAAATAGACTATTTTCCCTATTATTGATCTCAGTGATACTGATACCATAGTGTTTTATAATGAACAACAAATATAGTGAATATTATCCTTCCAAATGGTGAAATAGATTCTGGATAAATTATAGTGTGACCATATGTAATACATATTTGGGATATTTTAGAATAGGTAGAAGGATTTTAACTTATGGGATAACAATAAGTAGCCCTATCTTATTTTCACTCTAGTTATTAACTTATATAATGATGTATTCCTAGATGATTTATCAGGGATTCATCAAGAGAGAAGGATTAACAATTATGATGATATAATTCATGTTGAAAAAATATATATGATTCATGTAAGTTGAATGTCATTCATAAATATGAAGGAACTAATGGTGTTGATTCAATATTTTGTAGTGAAGGGATTTTTTAGACTAGGAGAATCTCTATGGGGTGGACCGTGTTGTTTGTCATGACATGAACCACTGGGGGCCCACCAAGACCTACAGTAAACAAAGAGTGGTAACCCAATCCCTTATCCAATATGAATGTGGCTAATAACTAACAATAAAATGGAATATCACTGAAATAAGAATATTTAAATTATTTTACCTTAACAAACACAAACACCAAACTCCGTGAAATAGTGCAGATGTAGAATAAAAATAAAACATATATAGATGGATCATATTAATGTTTCATCCACATTGAAATAATTAAATTTTTTGATAGATAATACCAATGTTCAATAGGAAAAATACACATCAATCCCTTGATGTTGGACATCCCTATTTAAAAAAATTGGTCAAAAGAAATATAGTACATTACACATATAAAATTATTCATATATTACATCCAAACATGTTCAGTTCCTAAAATTAAAAATGTGATCCTTCAATAAATGGTATAAAAGAATAACCTTCATACTTAATTTCAATATTATAAGACACAACATGTTCCAGAAAATCCCATGAATATGTGAGTATCTGCTTACCAAGTTGGACACCTAGAATACCATAAAAGAAATAATACAATAAGAACTATAAGACTGTGTCTTATACAATAGTGTCAATGAATCCCATCATTATATATTCCCATAATATTATCCAATCCCTAAATAGAGTATAATATAAATCTCTATTGATATCTAATGAACGATGAGTCAATTTATTGCTCAAAATGTCCCATCTCTGATTCCAATCACCATGAAGAACATCATAAGAATTTGACTGGAGTGAATGCACCTCGCAATTTTTAACTACATATAAGGGGGAATTATCTCAAGAAGGGGAAAAGATCCATGTTCAAGATTCACAATGGGGGTTTAACACTCAGAATAGAGAGAACCCATACCCTCTTTAATTTTCAAAATTATCGACTCTTGTTGTATAAAGAGTTTGGGTGACCGACACTCTAGTGTGAAAGGGGAGTACCGAATCCATCATTTCATAGGGTATAAAAACAAAAACATTAAAATTGTTTAAGAATATTTATAGTAATATTTTTAATCATATCACATCACCTCTTGTCTTACATGCTAATGAAGTTGCCATAATCTTTTCATACATTAAATTCTACCAAGAATAGACAACTAAAAAGCCCAAATATGAGTCTTGAAGAGATAGATACTCATTGTAATAGTTTCTATGGATAGCACATGGTGGGTTCATATTGGGTACATGGGGTGTGCTTTAAATCCAAACCAATGTTGTGTCCCACTACTTTATTTGAAATGAAAATGTTTAACTATATGAAATTTCATCAGGATGGAACATTTTTTGGGCCACCTGAGGTACAATATGTTTTCCACACTCAAAATTATTTCACTAGATGAGTTGGGGATCATGGGGTGTAGCTAAGATACAAAACATATAGGCCACATGGACTTCCTAATCATGTACTTAGTGTACATTTATTGGTTACATAGCCATGGTAACTGACCCAGATGGTCTTCCACATGGTTTACCATATTTATAGTGGGTTGAATCCTTATGCACCAAATAAAATATGAAATAGAATGTGTGTTCCTCAGAAATAAATAGAATATAATAATGATTTTCATATAAAATCCATATTTTCTAATTTCATTGTAGTATTCTCCAATTCTAAAAAATTTATCACTAATGTAAATTTTTTCTCACCCAATTCACCAAAATAAATGGGAAACACTTTCTATGATTGATTTTTAATAACCAATGACAGGAAATCATGAATTTCATCATCCTAGAATTATTCTTCAAACATCATATTTCCTAATAGGGTTTATATTTCAAGATAAATCATCAATAATCCACTTTCCTCCTCAATTCATCCACACATCAAAAATCTGAGGGTCACACATCAAACTGTTTTGAAGGTAGAGGAATGATCATGCAAAAACTATTCAAGAAATGTAATATCCTTGACACCATGGTCCAACGGAATGATAATGATGAATATAAGTAGGAGAAGAATAAATTAAATTTGATAATATCATTGGCCAATATTAAAACACAAAATGATCATTATTTTTGAAATAAATGGTGATATTAATGCGATCAATGATCGAATTAAAACCTAATCAATAAAATTAATTAAAATTTTACATCAGGAGAAGAATAAAAATTCAAATTTTAGGATAAATAATGAATCCACTCTCAATAATAAAAAATCATATGGTCAAAAAACTAAACATTAATGATCCCTACCTTAGGAAATGACCCAATTTTAGTAAAGATCACATTATTTTAAATTGTTATTGATGATGAATTTGTGATCATCATTTATCCAATGGATCTCCATGACACATTTTTCATTGATCCATAGACCCAGGAGAATCATATATAATGGTGAATCTACTCCTCCTTTCATATATTCAACTAGGGTTATGTGGATAATTAAATAAATAATCCAAAATGTTGTATTTATAGAGTATGGATTAGGATTTAGTAATTAAATAAAATATATATTAAATTTATCATTAATTTTAATTAAATGAACCCAACAATATTTTTCCTCAATGTAATGTCTGATTTTAATGAAAATATGTCACCCCGATGGTAAACAGAGTGTTCTATAACCAACCATAGTATCTTATTGCGTATCCATGGTATTGATTAATTAGATTTGTATTTATTCAAACCTAATTTTTTCTCATGATTCAATATATATAGTAAATTTATTATATAATTTTAAAGTTCCAATGACTCCCAAAACACCATTATAATTCTTATGAAATTTCATTTGATGTATGAAAAATTATTTAATGGATGAAATTATGATAATAAAAGTTGTATCATTATCACCAATAATAATAATTCAAACCCCTATAAGAACATGCTTCAAAAAAAGAGATTGTGTTGAGACCAAAACTAAATCACACACTCCATGGACATATCTTACCTAATATAAAGAGACCAGAACACATAATCCAAAGGAATGGTCTTCCCATTCCGTATCCTTACCTATCATTCATAGATTCCCCTCATTAATCCAAGATGATAGATCTGTCCACAATTTTCATCACATCCCAAACAATAATTATTGATGGAGTATGAATGTATCTACATACCTATGAAACATATATATTTTCAAAAACTATTACCAACTATGGGGGTAGGACATGTTTTTAGAAACTCCAACAGGCCTATAAAAATTATTGAATGACTCGTTGATCATCATGGATAACTTAATACCCTTACCAAAAATCAACTAACATCCTCATGGGGAGACTATTATTTAAAAAATTTCCCCCTACCAAAAATATTCATCTATATACCATAGATCATCCTAATATTTATTCAATTCTCAATTTTTCCTCATTCACACATATATATCCTTATCATTCTATATTTTTGTCTACACAAACTATGTCTAAAAAATAAATTTTTCAAGAAAACCCTGCCCTGAAGTAGGGTGAGCTAAAGGGTATATGGATATATGGATAAAATGGAACCATGTTGATGGTAATTGGGTTTCTAATTTTAAAGTGAACTCAAAGAACTTAATGTGATCTCTAAATATCTTACTAAACCACAACAATCATGTTCTTATAACATATTCCAAAACCATTAGTGTTCACATAGTCTAGCCATGCTTCTATATGTGAAACATTATTACCATCCATTAATGTGTCTATAGATCCTCCTAAAAACACCTCCATAACAATGATGTGAACTAATCATTAATGTTAGAGATTTTTATACTAGGTACAATATTATGTTTGATGAACTCCCATACTAATGCACTCCACAAATAGTAAACTTAACACTACTTCAAGATGAAAAGTAATGTTTTTGGACATGGTAAGTAAATCAATAAACCCCATAATAGTTCCACGGTTTCTCTCTATTAGAGGAATCCCAATCACAAAAACCATCGGTATTCCATTAATATTAAACTATAGAATTTTAATAGGTTGGTTTGAACTAGTTGGAAGAAATTATAAAATTACTTAGTTATGTATGAGGCAACAGGAAAAAAACAGAAAAAAACACAACCTATTGAAATATCATAGAAACTACATATGTTGGTCTTGAAATATAATTCCCACTCTTATATGTTAACGAATTTGGTGGTATAAAACTCTCAAAACACCTCCTCACTCAATGAAATTGAATAAAAATTAATTCTAAGAAATTAATATTGTGGTCCCCACCTTCGAAAAACATATCTTCTATATCTCATAAATATATATAGTCATGAATTAATTAAGTAAAAACATATCCCTTTTGACAATTGATCACGTGTCAATGAAGTATTGTAGTCAAACCCATTGATTGAAGATACACTACATCCCTCTCCATTACCGGGATATGCATCAATGTGGAAAATTGTATTGAATCTCACATCACTACACAAGAAAGGGAGTTACGACTATGGGAATCAAATACCTCATTTCCCTTCCCTAGAGTATATAATATATAAAATTTGTAGTCCAAAAAAAATTATAGCCATTTAATCATTCATAGTTTTGTTTTGACTCTTGTTAACAATGTTATTATGATTATTTCTTACATATAAATTAATAAAAGACTCAAACAAGGGATAGGACCTCCACATCCTCTATTTAAATTGCACTGACGCTAAAATTATTTTGTGGGATGTGTAGTTCTTCTCATTTTTCCTCAAATCCATCAACCCATTAACAATATCTTCCTTCATCTTCATAAACACACATCTGAGACCTTCTACATATGAATTGAGAAACACCATGAATTTGACTCCACCCACTGATAGTATCAATACATGATAATTATTCAATCATTGACTCAGCACCTCAAATACTCACCATACTTTCACTTTCAATGAAAACAAAATCTCCATTAATAAAAAGGTTTTAAAAGGTTTATCATTAATAAATAATTATATCATGGTCCTATAGTGTTAAAAATTCAATCTGAAGAAATTATGAACCATCATCACACTTTCAGGGTGAACCTAAATGACCACTTTATCAAAAATTTCAAGGTTTACTACTACACATTTCTCAAATATGACATGCCATAGAATTCGAATCCTCATGAATCCAAATATAACATATTTAGATTCAACTATATAATTTGTTTTTTGAAGATAATACAATTATCATCCTCTATTTATTTGTATGAGCATAGCATAACCAAGGGAAAATTTTATAGTCATCGATTAGTAAAACCATGATCAATCCAATGAAGGGTTGGAATAATCAATTCATATGTGAAGCTAATGAAAATGTAGAATTTTACACATGAAGAATGCATTACTAAAAACATATAATTTTCATAGAATCATCGTAATAACTATATCATAATTTTATTCTTAGTAACAATTAAATTATCATATAGAAATAGGATATAAATATTTGAGAATCATATCATGGCTTTCAACTGTTCAAAGTTGTTTTTGAACATTGGAATATGAAAATTTTACTTTATCAACACCTAATTTTGATGAAGGTAAACAACTAAATAAATCAAACCCAAATATTCATGCTTCATGAAAAAACAATGAAGCATCCCAGGGGGAAGACTAGGTATAATGAAACCATTCTCATGTTTTTCTTCCGAATTCATCCTCATTTACTTTATCAAAGAATGAGCTATCTAATGTGCTAAAAATAGATATCATAGTGGTTATAAGGTGTATGTAAATGTTGATTTTTATCCACTAATGGGGATGGAAATATGGAATTTCTTCTATGAATATATCCCTATTCTCCTTTACAAATATAGGGAACTGAATGGAAAAGGTGTCTACTGTACTAATAGGCATATTAAAATATAAATAGAAATTTATTTTATTCTCCTAAATTCAAGATAAAAAGACTATTCATGTTATTTCATTTATCCAATGGGTAATGAACTATCTTACACGCTCATACACATAGTATCAACCAATGGTAATAGTCTATCATTGTATTGAAAATAGAAAAATACTTTGTATAGAGAAAAATATAATAGGGAATCATATCCAATATAATTTGTTCTCACATGAAGATACATCATTCAATAGTTGAATTAAATGTTTAGAATAGAATGTTTATTAGCAAAACTCCACAAAAAGAATGTATGACTACAAGTGTTGAGAAAACAGATTCCACTAGGTAATCAATGTTTAGGTAATGGGATGTGGAATGTTAAGTGTGGAGTGTGATGTTATCAACCAAAAATATAGGTAATTTGAAGAATATATAGGTCATAACTAAAACCACACATATAGAATATGGGTCATAATTTCCCACAACCATAATCAATATTTACTATTTACATCATGTTATTGATGACCACAGTTTTTTTGACACCATTGGACATCAAAAATGAATTTAAATATATAAATAAAATGAACTCATCCATTATTGATTTATCCTATATACATTGGGTTGAATTAACTCACCCAAATGAAATTAATTTTTTTTTTATTTCGGAGTACACATCCCAATTAGGGAAGTTAACCCCTCACCTGCATTCTTGAAACCTTATCACACCTAAACAACACAAGGCTCCATAAACATCCTATGTTATCTCAAAAGGACACTAGATATTAGGAATACCATATATCTTAGAGGATCCCCTTGAAGGATAAAATACCATATCATCTCCATTATATAGTCTATGACTACTCATCGTGCCGCTAGAAATTACTCTTATTAGAAGAGATTATCATTCGTGTCCAATAGAGTGTTTTAACATTAGGGACGTAGAAGGCCAGACTGAACCAGTGAAATCTAGTGGTGCATTTTTTATTTCATACGGGGCTATTCATATTTTATAATTTATAAAATATATAAATAATAATAATAATAATAGTGTTCTTGTCAATATCATGTTTCAACCCCTAAGGACGATCCTTATATACTAAATTATTATAATTAATAGATATTTAATTTTTTGGAGGAAATTGAAAATGTAAATGTTGTGTATAAAAGATTGGGTTTTAGATTCAAGATGAGTGGAATGAAATTTTATTTTATTTTAGGTTCATCTAATATGGACCCAACTAATAACATATTAATTTAGGTTTGGTGTTAGCATTTGGTTAACATAGATCCTTGGTCTAGTTTCCCTGAACAAATTCTATGATTAAACTATTAGATTGGTTATCTACTAAATGAAGTCCCAAAACATGCATAACAAAAACAACTTTATACATATCTATCATATAATGAATAATGGGTATACAAAATATATTTAAATAAATTGGTGAAATAAAATGACACACCTCTAATTGAAAAACTATATCCTTAAATTTGAATAGAGGGTAAAATATAATTGAAAAAATTGAGTTTTAGAAATCAAAAACATGAATAAGAAATAGAAACAATCCTTAACATCATAATCCCCTATAATAACATCACCCTTTACATTGAGAACAACTCTCGCATTCTATAAATGATGAAAACGAGCATCTTGGCCTCTCAATGAATAAATGTGTCAATGAACTGTGGAAAATTAGGGATCCAGATCATCACTCGGTCATCTAGATGTCAAATGAGGGTTAATTTCAATGAAATATCATGAAACCATCATTACTATATCATTTATTTTTCACATTCATTATAGTGTCATGATTCATAAAGGGGTATCAAGATATTAAATCCATGTTGGATGTGGGTTTTTGAGATCTCTCATTCTTGAACATCAATGACATGTACTTTGTGTACATGGGTAATTTATTTTCACAACATGTACCCTCTTGATGACATGTTCTGAACAACATAAACTAAATTTGAATCACACATCGTATGATGAGAAAACAGTGTAATTGGACTTCCCTCAGTTCGAAAAATTTTATTTGGATTAAAAAATCTGGTTTCGTATCATGAGGGAAGCAAAGAAGAAACATGTGTCTTTAACTCCTAAATTATACTCTTTTAATACATTTTTCTATGATTCATTGTTTCCTATCATAAATTAAGGAACAACATAAAAAATCAAAATATTAGCATGATTTATCAATTAAATACACATATCAATGTCTTTAAATACCATAAAATATATGCATGAAATAAAACTATCAACCAACACCATTATTCTATATGATGAAGATTTTTTAAGAGAAACAATTTGGTTTCATTAGTGTCTAAAAAATTTATAAAAATAAGAACTATAAATTCATCCAAACCTATACTACCAGATTTTCTTTCTATACATGAAACATGAGGGCTATTGTTCACTTAATCATACACAACAAGCTACACCTGCATACATAACCATCGTAGATGGTTGGATATATTAATAATTACCAAGTAGATTGTCATCATTCTAAACCACTGGTTATTGATCCATGTAATGAATATTGAGTGGAATGACTTATCTATTCTATCATAATGAAAATATCATAAATTAGATCCTAAACTACAGTTTCTTCATTGGAATAGTTATCTTTATAACAATGTCTTAGTATCCAAAATGGATTTTGTCATGACAGAGTCATGGTAAATAAAATATGTACCATGTTCATATAATAATATCTAAGGATATGACTTTTGAATGAAATGGAATTCAAATGACCCAATCATTTAAGTTGAATGTACCATTATTTTCATGACAACAGATGTATTCTTATGAAATTTTAAAAAAGTTTTTTGTTAGAGTCTTGGTGTACGGATATGTAAGTAGTTGCACCATCACTATGATCTGTATCCTACGAAATGAAATTGAGTCACTTTATAATAATTTACCAAAATTCCCTATCCAATACACAAGACATGTCTGTCTCTAATCAACATACCTAGTATATAATTTACATTAATTCCACTCTCTCATGACTAGACCCGCCATGACCTCACATGTGCCGGATGTTAGTTGAGGTTGATTCATGTTTCCCACCTTCAATAGGCTAGAAGATGGAGACTAGAACTAATATGGCATGTCTTAGAAATGGTATGCCACTACCTATTATACATACACAGATACAAATCTATAGAATATTATAGAGATAAAAAATAGTAACCACTAAGGAGTAAACATGTACATAGGAAATCCTTTAGGAAAAATAACAATAAACATAATGTTCATACAAAATCATAAGGTTTTACTGACAACAAAAACAAAATACAATGGAATTCCTGATCTAATAAATACATTTAAAAAATTAAATATTGACGAGGGATCAGACCACAATCTTTGTGTCTAACAAACAATCATATAAAATAACACTATGAAATTCTATTCTCCTCTTATAACAGGTTCCCCAATGAAACATCTAAACTACCTATGGTATGTAAAAGTCATGAATAGTGTGGGAGTATCTCATGCTGTGGTGATTATTAACATACATGGTAGGATGACCCAAAAACTGTGTGGGAAGAAATAGAATCAAATTCAAAAACTCAAGAAATATATTGAACACCACTATATTTTAACATTTTGGTTAGGTCTTATTAACATAAAAATACCATTTCAAAAATAAATTTGTGGTATAATTGAATCTCTAATGATCGGTCAAAGAGAATGAAAACACAAATACATTTTTTGTGTTGTCCTCTCACAAATAATTCATATTTGCGATGGGGAATTATATCTTTATAAATAATATTCAATTATTTGATAAATTATAAATCAAGATAGTTCCATAAAAAAATATCCAATTATTACTGATATAGTGATCTATCACAATAAAAAATATTTAAATAAAATAATTACAATGACATAATTAGAAAATTGAAAAATATTAAAAAATTATATATATACATATAATTAATGTGTAATTTTAAAAATAATATGTTTTTCACCATAAGATTTAAAACAGTCATAAAAATCTAATTATTTCTACTAGTATCAGGTAGAGAAGGATAACATTAATTATCCTTGGGTGGAAACATCGTACCGACAAGAAATGCATCTCATCACATTTACTCCAACATATGTGAACCTCTCTACAGTAATTTCTAATGATCCACAAATACAAATTATTTGAATTTGTTGTATAATATAATAATGATCATTCAAAATCTTCTCATGTTGTGTAGCTATTGGAATAAATGAATATACATGAGCTACCCTTGAGCTAATATACGACATCACAATTGTACCATTATAACCCATATGTGTTAGTTTTGAACCAATACTTATCACATTTCCATTCTCAAAACCATAAAAATTCACATGTATCTAAAACCCCTCATCAAAATCTGAATCAATAGTGTCATCTTATTATCTCTCAATTTTAATCACATGTGAATTATAAGTCATGTAATAATACATTTCCTTAAAATATAAATACAACTTGGAAGAAAAATTAAATTAATATTGGTAAATTTTATAGACAAATTACTATCAGAAATAAGATGTTGTCGATTTGAATTTGGTTTTTCTATGTGGGGATTAGAATAAATATTATTATAAAAATAAAACTATATAGTATATGTTTTAGTATAGGGAAGTTTATTATAAATTATTTTTACATATAATATATATATATATATACATTAATAAATAATAGTACGTACTATATTTCATCGATGTATGTCAAAGTTTTTACTTTCAACCCTATGTGAGAAGAACTGGCTCCACCAAATCTAAAATCACAAAGACAACCTCCTGGTAAAACTCTCTCATTACCAATATGATCATAATTCATCCCATACCTGATCAGAGATAGTGTTAGGTTTTTTGGAGAAAAAATTTTATTATAAAATAGTAGTACAATAAATTTACGTAGATTTTTAATAATTTTTTAAAAAAACTATTGAGGATTTTCAGGTATAAAATTTCTCATTTGTCCTGGTAATGAACTCTCCAGCTATCGGCAGCCAGAGTCCATAAATTATGAATGATAATTAAAAAAATATATCAGTAAAACAATTCAAATTAACAAAATATATGATTTAATAATGTACAACATAGTGGTTAAATGTCCTCTAATGGACCGTTATGTGAAATAGATATCAGGAAACTGATGGATCAATAAATAATTTCATTGAATCACTATATCCTTCGAAATTTTAAAATAATTAAAACTATTAAAAATAATTAAATAATTGGAAAATTATTACCAAAATATTTATAAAAACATAATATAAAATATATATCAGAAAAAATAAACATACCTCCAAAAAGAGGATCAAAATCAATAGATGAGTTTCAATTTGGAATGGATTTAAGAATCTTTAATCATGAAATACCATTACCCCTCATAATTGGTGGTTCCTTACGTTAATTAGATGAATTGGGATTATTTTTCTGATGTCAAACATCAATTAGAGAATAAAATAGATCTTCGGGAGTATATCTATACATATAAAATAAGACAAAAATCCCTTAAGAAATTGTCAATATATATATATATATATATATAACATAGAAAAAATAATAAATACTATAATATCAAAATTGTACATGTAAATAATTTTTAATTCATAGAAAAAATATAAAAAATTAAAAATAGGCATATTATGAATACCATTAAATAAATACCAACAAATTAATTTAACCTATAATTATAGGTTAATATAGATAATATATATATATATAATTTTTAAATACCATGAAAATTATAATATTTTTACATGTCAATTACTTTTAATATGGATATAAAATTTAAAAATGCATATAATTATTATAATGAACAAATGATCAAAATATAAAATCATGTTTATCCATAAAAAACACTATTATTTCATAATAATTATTAATAACAATATAATATATAAAAAATAATAAATACCTAAATATAACATATCAATATTCATAATTATACATGTCTTAATTGAGAATAATTTCATAATCCCCATTTTTTTGGAACATCAACTTTTATACATCGTTCATTTTCATCAACCATATTTACATCATCAAAATGATTAGTATGATCATCAGATAAGTTGAGAGTTTCATCATATAAATTTATATGACCTTTGTTAGGATATATATTTTTGGATGTTTCTTGAAAAATATCATTATGTTTCACTTCCCCATAACCATTTTCATTTTCAATAAACTGAATGTCCTAGTAATTAATTTTTATTACACTCCACCATTCTATTAAATATATGAAAATAATAGAGTATTTTTCATAAGGAAAAAGATGTGTTTAATGTTCGAACATAAATGTTTCATTTGAAGTAAGAATACTGTTATATTGGGTGTCAATGACTCCATGTCATGGATGAACTTCTAAACTTCAATCTGTATCAAATTAATGGAACAAAATAATTGTTACATAACTTTTCCCAGATAAGATAACTCAATTATTTCATCTAGAATACCATAAAAGAAATATTAATATTCTTTATGATGATATACTTTAAAAACAAATTTTTATTGAATTATTTTCTTAATCCTAATTTTTTTTGAGGAATAGAATTTCATTAACCACATATCCATTATAATATTTTCAATATTTTATATAGGGTTTCTGCACACACACAGTGAAGTATAAATTTTATATTCATTATGTCTTACCTACAAATAAAAAAAAGTATTAATAATAGATATTATTACAAAATTTATTTCATGCCCCATTTAAGGAAAGAAAAAATCATTAAAGTACTGGAAAAATATTACAAATTCTATATAATACATTACTTACATGTTGAAATTTATTTTGATTATTTTTTTATATGGACATTATATAGTCAAAAAATAATTTTAATTATGGTATCCATTATAAAAAAATAAAAATAGAAATTAATAAATAAGTCATTTCATTTCATTTCTTCACAGTACAATAGAATATATGTATGATCTTTATTAAGTTCTTTATATGAACGAAATCATTCATGATATCCACCATAATCAAGATCATGATAGTTAAAAACTAACAGCTAATGGTATTTTAAATTATTAACATTTTCTCATTTAATCCCATCTAGTAATTTTTTCATTTATTTTTCGATTAAATTTAATCAGGGAAGAAATTTTTAAATTCCTCCTATAATTATGCTTCTTTAATGGAAACCTCACTTGATGATTTGTTAAAAACACCACATCTACATTTTTGATAAATCTATCAAATCGGTGCATCCTTTAGAATTGTACATTCCCTCTACATTTATCTTTACATATAATATGAAATTTTAAATGTTTCATTGATTCAAATAATCATTGATGGAATATTTTCACCAATTTAGAGAAAATTTAAACAATAAAACATTGTAGTTCATTGAACAAATCATAAATTTCTGTTTCATCACTAATATATTCAAGGAATTATGATATTTTTGTCAACATTTCAATGATGGATTAATTAAATATCCCTATATGACAAACATGAATTTTTGATTCAATTATTATAATAATGTATGATTTTTATCCTAGTAATATAGAAATCGTTAATGAAAAAAATAATACATAAGAATATGGTAACAAAAATCACAAATTCATTGATAGAAAAAAAATTATATAGAATGATCATAATCATCATTTATCATCATTAAATTATGAGGAATTTCATCATCATATATTTAAAGTTCATGATGGTAGAAAGTATTCGATAAATATAAATGTATCCTAAAATAATAATTTTTTTGTTATTCGGAAAATCGAACATTGTATAAAATATGTTTTAAAAAATATGCTTTTTAATATGTGTTAATTTTTACTTGCGAGGAAAAAAATCAGATAAAAAATGATTTCCCCAAATATTCTCAACAATAACCAATTATATTTTCTCTCAAAAGCAATTATATATTGTTTGTATATAGTTTTTCCAAATGTAAAGGGATTTAAAACATAGTATTTACATTTTAATATAATTTTGTGAGTGAACTATTTTTGTTCCACATTTATAATTATATATTATAAAAGATTAATTGTCAACCTTCAAAAAGTGTGATTCAGAGAGTTATATCTTCGATAATACTAAAACTAACTTTCTTGTCTCCCATTACTATGATTAAATTCATTCTTCCTAGCCATACTGTATGCACGTGATTTTAGACCATGTGTACTCCATCTAGATAAAAAATCACATGTTGTAATATCCATGATCATCAATATTAATGCAACCTTCAATGTAAATTTTTTATCTAAAACTAAACAAATGTAGTTTGAAATGAATCAATCATTTAAAAAACGATATTTCCATTTCATATATTCATTTCACTTTTATAAAAAGCAGAATATAACTGCCAAACAATAAAAACCCTTTAAAAATGATTATTTAATGAATGAAAAATTATTTCATGATGTTAAGGATCTAATACTAATGAAATTATAACATGACCATAGGAATAGTAACATGACCAGTATGAATAGAAAACCTACCAAATGAATTGTAAACACACCCATGAAAGTACAAATAAACTTTTTGAACCTTAAATGTAAAATTATGACATTATTACATCATAGTGTATGTAAGTAAATATTTTAAAAAAAATTAATTAATTTTTCGTGTTTTTATAATTCAGAAATATTATATTTTAATTTAATGATTAATTTAATATTTTTAAATAATATTTACTTTCATAAATTATTTTTAAAAATTAATATTATGATGTATTATGATTTTAGGATAACATTATGATACATTAACTAATTTTCAAATGTGTTAGAAAATCAGTTATAATTTTTAAATCACTATTTTCCATGTAAATGATGATTTGAATTATATTTTAAAATAATCATATTTAGGTAATTATTTACCTAAAATGTATATTACTTAAAAATTCTAAACATTATGAAATCATTAGGGTTATTTTTTTTGATTTTTATGTTATACATGAAATTAGGGTCAATAGTAAAATACATTAATTTATGATAAATACTAAAAAAACTGATTTTTCTAGGCTTGCATGAGTCATGGATTATGTAAGTGACCCTTGGTTAGAACAAACATAAATTTTTTAAATTAATTTTTCACAAGAATCCGCTTTTTTTGTTATCTTTATAAAAATAATAAACTAATGATTGAAATAATAAGAAGACACCCCTCTTCGACAATATAAATACCACCCCTCACACACTCTTTGCCTCAAACCTCTCAATTATGGAGGCATGCATAATTTCTACCAAAATATCTTCCCTAGGACCTCCGCTTGATCAGGGAGCACTTGGTATCATCAATATACCAAGCCAATGGTCTTTGAGAAGGATCTCAAGAGGGTAATTGAAGATGTACATCCTCTATATTTTTCTTTTAATTTCCCTTAATCATCAATTTTAGTTCTTATTATCTCCTCAGCTCCCTTAATATAAATGGATTGATAAAACCAGTAAATTATATATACTAAAATTATATCATTTTAATGTAATATAATACATTTAAATCCTCCCTCACCCTCTTTTAATATAATAATGAAATCGTCACCCATGATGGGTCAATTTTCTAACAGCGTGTGTGATGCACATTCATTTGACATTAACATGGTCAAGGATATTAGAAAAAACATAAAATTGTAAGAAAAAATTAATAAATATTTTAATACACTTTTAATGTTCTGAAAATAACTTCTACTCTTAATACTAAATTATTAAATAAAAATAATAATTTGCCTTTGAAAAACATCCAAAATTAAACTAAAAGGATAAACATTAAATTTTTTCTAGTAAATCTTACTCATGGTATATAAAAAAATACATTTTAATATCATTTATATTTCTAGAGGAACATTAGTATCATATAATAAAAATTTTGGATTTATATCCTCATTTTAAACGATCTTTCATTCATGTATACAATTAAACCTATCATGAAAACTATGAAAATTAACACTCCCAAATGTCAAAATTAACTCAATAACTCATCCAAATGATAATTAAAGAACATAATAATACAAAAATTATTTTTATTCATTTATTAATTTTTTTTAATTTTCAATTAATTAATCTATTGTTATTATATTGGACATTAATGTGACGAAAGTGTTCAGACACAAAGTAAGGGGAGTTCTCAAAACCAACATTATTTTATTGGGGTTTCCCTCATCCAACCAATTTTTCGTATGGATATTCATTATATATCATTTATATATATTTTTATTACATTTAATTGATATACATGTTTTATAATTTATATTATGAAAAAATCATTGTATTCTTAAATAACTCTTCTTAAAAAAAGACAATTCCCAAGATTGTTTCTTCTTCAATAAACATTGATGATTATTATATGTTGTATGTTATAAAATATTTCAATTAGGAAGCAAAATTTTTTAAATTTATTAATCATTAAATGAAAACCATACATTTACAAGTGTTATGTTATGTCCAATATTGACATATTTTCTATGTGACATGCATGATAATGTAAATTTTATGTTGTGATGGTTGCGCCCAAGATTATATAGCACAATGCAAATTATAAGATTTCATTGGTGCACATGGAATTCTATTTGACTATACTGAATTTGGGAATATGATTTTTCTCATGATTAATGTGATATATGTGTGAATGTGATTCTATATTTTTTCACTACATTGTGTGGTAGTTGACCATTATGACTTGATGTTTCATTTTTATGAATTTCCACAATCCATGAAATTATTTAATGCCTCCTCTCAATGTGAAGAAGTTTTTATTATGATCACCTAATGTAATAATATTTAATGATCTTATCTATCCTCTTAATGGGATTTTAATCTCTCCCATTTTTGATTTATGTCCTCATCTAACTAAATGTACCAAGGAGAGCATAATGAACAATAAGAAAATAGAGATGAAAGAATTAAATAAATGTTATATAAAATATTTTGTAAAAGTTATGTGTTCTCATATATTTACCATGAAACTAATCATATGGCTCCCCATCATGTAATTTTTTTTAAGTTATAAAAATTATGTAATAGTTATGTAAGAAAAATAATGGTCTATATAGTTGGTTTTAGAGGAAAGATTAGTTAATTTAGGAGATAAGATTAGAGAACCTTAGTGAACAACATTGTATGAGAATAATTATCTGTAAGATCACAATATGGCTTATAAACATATGTATCCCATAAGATATTCTATTAGAGTAAATTATAAAAATGTATAGAATATTTATGACTTGTTGACTTATATTTTGTTATAACATTTTCTATTTTGGAAAATGGTGGGAACCTGGAGAAACTTTTCCAACAACCCATGAATGGGACAATGTAGTGTTTGATCAGACAACATCCCCAATGCATTAAGAGGTGGAGTTAAAAATTTCAGAGTGATATTTACCCATTTATCCAAGGTTATGAACAATAACATAAATAATATTGAATTTTCCCCATCAAAATTGACGAGGAAACTCACTATCGATTGTTTTATGTGGTAAAGACCACCAACATTTTGTGGATCTTTTAATCCACTAGTAGAGTAATAGTGGGACAAAATAATGGAGAATATATTTTATATAATTCGCTATTTTGAGTATGATACAGTGAGTATTTATTTTTATTAACCAGATGTATAGGCTAATCAATGGTGGTATATGATTTGGAACACCATGATGAGGGAAAAATGAAGAGAAGAAGTGTTAGGAATTTAAGATAATGTTTATTAAAAAGTATTACCATTGAAAACTACTAACAAATATGGAGATATAATTCATTGAATTTAAAAAAAGTCACTCTTTCATGGATTATGGACAAAATTTAACATTGAATTCAATATATTATTTGGGTTTTGATATCAATAATGATAGGAAAATTTATATAATTTTTTTTGGTATAAAACCACACCATCACAAGGCTCTTAAAGATAAATACTTTTGTATTTATGATTAATTTTTTGGATTTTCACTAAAGCTGGAGTTGGTGTTTAGATAATTGTCCCATGGTTTTGGTGATATGAAAAAAATATAGTTTCGTGATGGAGTATCTATTGAGAATTGTGGAAAGAAAACTCAACCACCCACATATAAAAAATGTGGGAATAAGAATCTAGGGAAATACATAATGAGATGGAGAAATGCTTCAAATTTTAGATAGAATGACACCATTTTCATAAATTTCAAAAAGGAATAAGGAAGTACGATAATTTATTGGAGGAATGTTGAGAACCACCCATAGTTAACTAAACTACCACTAGATCATGAAGTTTATTTCTCACCAGAACTCATACCCAGATCCACTCAAATATCAATGTGTCCTTAAATGATGGCACCTATCTAAATGGAGTTACTAAAGAAGAAGCATCAAGTGAACTAGGACAAAGCGCTCATACACCGATGTGCAATATCATGGGGTGCAAATTTTCTATTTTTCATGATGAACGATTGGTAAATGTATAATTTTATTGATTATTGGGAACTAAAAAAGATCACCAAAGAAAACATGTATCCCTTTCTAGGGATTGATGATTTGTTCAATCAGTTGATATGGGATGGGTACTTTAAAATAGTGGATCTTTGTTCTGTATATCATCAGCTAAAGGTGAAGTTGGATGATATTTAGAAAACTAACTAAGATACAATTTATGGTCACTATGAGTGTTTGGTGATTCACTTCAGACATACTAATTCTATAACATTCATCAGGGATTTGATGATTAGAATATTTAGACACTTCCTCACAAAATTTGTGGATGTTTTTCTTGATTACAATATCATATAATACAAGAACATGTATAAAATTTTAAAAAATATAAGTCTTCTATTAGTGACATTGAAGATTGATAAGTTTTATTCCATGTTCAGAAGGTGTGGTTTAGGATGTTAAAAATCACATTCTGGATACATATGACCATAAGTGAGGGATTTTCATTGGACCCTTAAAAAAACGCTTTTAATGAATGGCCAAAAAACCACATGTGTCACTGAAATATGTAGTTTTCTTGGATTAGATGTTTAAAATAGATTTTTTGAAAAAAATTTATCATGATTTCATATCCCTATATGTATGTAAAAAAGGAAATGGGTAAATATGTTTGGATGGATGGATGTGTGGAAAGCATCAATGAGTAAAGGATAAGGTTGGTCCGTTCACCATTACTCACATTACCAAAAGGTGTTAAATGTTTCGTGATATAAATTTAGGATTTTGGAAAATTATTTGGTTGTGTACTCATGAAATATGATAATGTGATAGCCTACGCCTCATGGTAGTTGAAGATCCTATAGTAGAATTACATGACACATGATCTGTAGTAAGCAGTTGTGATTTTTTCCTTAAAAATATAGTTGCACTACCTCTATGATGACAAGTGTGACATATATAAAGATCATAATATATTAATGTATATATTAATAAAAAATGTGATAAACATGTATAGAAGGAGATGGTTTGAGTAGATAAAATTATACTATTTCTCTATTCACTATCATCTCAGCAAGACGTACAATGTAGGTGATGCTCAAAGATGAAATGATCTGACTAGTCTATCCCTGTTGCAGATCGAGAGAGACAATATCTTCATAGAAAATAAAAGTTGGATTTTTAAATCATAATGGTTGGGAGTAAATCCTACCATTCCAAAATTTACTCCCAACAATCTATCTAAGAGAACATTAAGGAGGAACATTGTTATGATATGGAGTTACAGAAGAAGTAGAATATAGTAAAGGTAGAGAATTTGTAGTAGTTTCATATTGATAATGATTGTGTTATTAGGTTTTGTACGAGACTCAGTGTTACATCATCACTAGTGATAAATACAAGGCTATTGGAAAATGAACAAATCTCAAAAATCACTACGCATCCCTGGAATTCCATGATTTATTATGATCTCTAAAAACACTTTTGGTGGGATAAAATGAAGGAGTAGATTTCAAAGTATATATAATGTTTCTTGATATGTAAACCTATATATTAATAGAGAAAAAAGTCCAAATCAATGAAGAAACAATTTTATATACCCATGTGTAAATGGTATAATATCACAACGCACTTTGTTGCGGGTCCCCAAAGAAAACCTAATGAAATAATGCAATATGGGTTTTTGTGGAATGACTCACAAAGACTGCTCACTTTATCTCTATTTGGAAAGATATATCTCTTGAAAAATATGAAATTATATATGTGAAGGAATTGGTCAAATGAAATCTTTTTCCACTTTAAATTACCTATAGTTTTGATCTCATGCTCACATTAATGTTTTGGAGGAGTCTTCATCAAGTACTGAGTATAGAATTGACTTTCATCATGGATTTTCACCCCCAAACAGAAATCCCATATGAAATTACTATTCATAAAATTGATGATATTCTAGGAGATTTCTCTTTAGAATTCAATAGTAGATGATATAAGAATCTCTAATTGGATAAGTACCCATAAAAAATAACATCCACCAGATTATTCAGATGGATCTATATGAAGCTATGTATGGAAAGCGCTATAGAACTTCAACCTTTTGGGACAAATATAGTGAAATAATGAAATAAGGAACCTATCTTGTGCAAGATATGGAAGAGAAAGTTCAATCCATCCATAAAAATATCAATGCTACTCAAAATCAAAACATGTTCTATTATAACATCTATTAAAGGGACATGTAGTATGAAATTATAAATAAAGCATTCTTTCAAATATCCCAATGGAAGAAGGACATGAGGTTAGGAATGAAAGGAATGATATGGCCAATGTACATTGGACCCATTTAGATAATTGATCACATCGTAAACATGACCCAATGGATTTCACTTCCACCAAATATGGCTCAAAATCATGATGTGTTACATGTATCCCTTCCGAGGAAGAACATACAAGATCCCTCAGATATATTGATCTCAGAAGTCGTACATCTGGAAGATGATATTTTTTTTGAGGAGCATACAGTAATGAATCTGGATTTGAATATATGGTTATTGGAAATAATACAACCCACATTGTCAATGTGTTATAGAGGAACCATAAGTGTTATGAATCAACTTCTGAAGTAGAGGGGATAGTGAAGGAGAAGTTTCTACGCTTGTTTATGTTAAATGAAATTTCAAGGGAGAAATTCCAAATGGGGGGATGAATTTCATGACTGAAACATTTATGAATGGAATTACTCCATTAATAAAGTAATTTAACCTAGTATAAATCACATAAAATCATTTAGAGGCCATAACTTATATCTTTATAAATGAATAATTATAAAAATATGACGTATTTCTTGAAGTTAAGGAACCAATACCATTCGAATACTAACGTGACTTTAGGAATAGTAATATTACCCTTATAAATAGTAATCTATGAAATTGAATAGTTGAATCATCCATGAAATTATAAATAAATCTTTGAAATCTTCTAAGTTAAAATAATATATAATAATATCATATTATAAGTGTGTAAACATTTTAAAAAATAGCAATTAAGTGTTGTATTTTTATGGGTCATAAATACATAACAATAATTTTATGATTAATTTAATAAAAAAAAGAAAATATATTTTCATTAAATATATCAAAAACATAATATGTTTACTATTACTAATTTAAATATTATTTTATGGGACATTATTTAGTTTTTCAATGTGTTACAAAATCTATTATATTTTCAAAATCTGTATTTTCCAAATAAATGATGAATTTAAATAAAAATTAAAATAATCATATTTGAAAATTATTTTCACAAAATATAATTACTTTTTTAATTATACTTAAGTAAAAATATTTTCTGTTATATTTTGGGATCTTTCTAAAATACATGATTTTTGGTGAATAGTGAAATATGATAATTTTCGATAAATGCTAAAAACAAGAATTTTTAAGTTATCATTTTTTCAGGGATGATGTAAGTGAAAATATTTTTGAGAAAATATAAAATAATTAATTTATTTAGTCACAATAATCTTCTATATTTACTATCATTAAAATAATAATAAACAAATGATTAAAATTATAAGAAAACACCCATGTCTCCCACTACAAATACCACCCCTCACACACTCTTCTCTATAAACTCTCAAGAATTATTATTTACCTAAATATTTCCCAATACTCTTCCCTATTACCTTCCTCAAATCTAATATCTATTGGTATCATCAAAATACAAATCCTAGGTGTCATGAGGAGGATCTCAAGGGGAGAATTCAAGTGGTAAATCCTCTCTTTTATTCTCTTAATTTCCACTTAATATCAATTTATTTTTATATTATCTCCTCACTATCATCATCAAAATGGAAAGAAAAATATAATACCTTATAAATAATTTAATAATATCATGTTAATGTAATATCAAACATTATAATCCACCCTGCACCTCTATTATTCAAAAAATGATATTTTCACCGTTGTTGTGTCAATTTACTGACATCATGGGGGATGCACATTCATTTTACATTAAAAAATAAATGCATGTTAAAAAACCGTTAAATTTTTAAAAATATATTTTATTGATTATGTTATATCCATTTTAAGGTTTTGTAAATAAATTATACTCATAATTATATATGGAAAAATATAATGAATTCCATATGTTCAAAAAACTAACAAGAATTAACCTAAAACAGTCATCATTAAATTTTATCTAATGAATCATCATCATGGTATAAAATAAAGTCATTTGTAAGATACTTTAATCATCTAAAAGATCTTTAATAACATATAATAATGATTATGGATATTCAACCTCATTTTAATTGAAATTCAATTCATGTATACAAACAAACCTATCATGAATACAATGAAAATGAACACTCAGAAAAGATGGAATTAAAATATATAACTAATACAAACCAAAAAGTAACATAATTAAATAATAATTAATTATATTAATATATAAAAAGTTATATATTTGATAACTAATGAATCTAATTTTATTATATAAGAAATTAATGTGAATAAAGCATCCATACACAAGTTCAGGGGAGTTCCTAATCCAAACATTATTTCTTTGGCTATTCCCCCATCAACAAAATTCTAAGTATGGATATTCTATAAAAATAATTTATTCATAATTATATTACCTTTTATATGATATAAATGTTTTCTAATTGAGGCAATTAAAAACAAATTTTTTTCCAAAAGAACACTTCTTAAAAAAAATCACCCATCTCAAGATAGATTCTCCTTCACTCAATGTTGATGATTCATATATCATGAATATTTTTCCTCTCTCATTTTGGAACCTAAATTTTGTGAATGTTTTATTCATGAAATGAAACTAATTATATTACAGGGGTTATTTTATTTCCAATATTGATTTATGTTCTATGTGTTAGACCTGATATAGTAAATTTTATGTTGTGATGAGTGCCCACAGAATTATAGATCTCATTGTAAATAATAAGATTTATGTGTGCTCCAATAATTATACAGTGATCCAACGCATTAGGTAATGTGAATTTTCTAATATATAATGTAATATATGCATGAACATGATGCTTAATTAGTTCACAACTAAGCGTGTTAGTTGACCACTAATTCATGATCAATCATTTTTAGACATTTCCACATACTAAGACATTCTATAATGATTCCACTCATTATGCTGATATAGTGATTGTACCCATGACATTTCATATTGTTTGTTGATATTATCAATCCTCTTACAAGTATTTTTATCTCTCCCCTTTTTTATGTATATCATCGGTTGCTATATGTACTTCAGAGAACATAAGGGACAATAAAAACCTAGATAAGGAGTTACATAAATGTGTATGTTTATTGTTAAAAAAGTTATGTTTGTTTTTTCCCTGACAGAAAAACTTTGGATACTCATTGGGAAATTTCCTGTTGATAAAATTATTTAATAGTAATGTACGAAAAATAAGGGTCTCTATAGTTTTAATATTATAATGTATTAGTTAATTTGGGAATTATTATTAGAGAACCGCTGTGAATCCCATTGTATGAGACTATGTAAATGTAAGAACATAAAAAGATTTGATAAACATAGTAATTCCCTAAGATATTAATTTAGAGTTAATATTAAAAAGGTATAGATTATTGATGACTTGGAAAAAAAATTCTATCTTTTCTATTTTAGATAATGGTGGGAACCTAGAGAAACCATGCCATCAAGTCATATGAGGGAAAATACAGTTATTTCTGGAATGACATCTCTTTTGACATGGGAGGTGGAGTTCAAAATTTAATGGTGATTCATACCCAATTATCCCATGTTATGAATAATAAATTGGATAATTTGTAACATCCCCATTTACTAATTTGAGATTAACTACCAACTGATTTTTGTATGATGTAGGGAGCACTATCATTTTGTGGATCCTCTAATAATCTAGTTACGAAATAGTGGGTCAATTCGATGTATAATATATTTTTTGTGCTTCACTATTATGAGATGGAGAAGTTGAATCTACCTATATATCATTTATTTGGATAGGTTGATCAATTATAGTATAAGATTAAGAAATCAATGGTTAGGGAATAATTTGAAGAGATGGAGTGGGAAGACATTATGATAATGTTACAAAACAAGAATTTCCCTAAAAACGTTGAACATATATAGATATAGAATTCATAGAGGTAAAGAAAAAGGAAGGGGAATATATAATGAATTATTTAGAATTTTTTACATTTCCTTCAAGTTATTATTCATGATTTGATATCAATAATGGTAGAAAAATTGATGGATTCACTTGTATTATAAAACCACACCATAAAATGATCCTTCAATTGTAGACTTTGGTTGTTATGAAAATGTTTTTTGATGTTATTAGATGGTGGGGATGGAGGTTGGATAATATCCCCATGAGTCTGGTGATATAAAATGAGTGATAGAGTATCATGCAATAATATAGAATGAGAATTGTTGTATGTAAACTCAACCACCCACATGTAAAAAAAATTCGGAAGAGGCATCATGGGAACTACCTCAAAGGGATTGTGAAATTCATCATGTGTGGGACAGAAGTATACCAAACTAATGAGTGTAAAAAAAGAATTATTGTAGAATAATAATGTATTCTAGGAAAGGAGAAGACCACCCATGGTCCAATTATACAACTGTAGGCATCATGGGCACTATATAACCTAGTTAAGTAAACCTCGAGTCATCAAGGGTAAAAATCATCATAATCCAGCAAAGAAAAAGGAGAAAGGGAAGGATTATTCCATCACTACAATAGAAGTGGATAAAAAATTATGTCATACAAGGTACACATCTTATTCAAACTAGAATGGAAAAAAATTATTATTTGATTCTGGTCCTACCAATTCCTTTATATCATTCAAGGTTTCTATAACTATTGATTTAAATCCCTAAAACATGATGTTGATATATCTGTAAAACACCTAGGGGAGAAGTAATTGTTACATAACTGTGGGCTTTTTCTTCCATTTTCATATGTGGGATTATTCTTCCAAAAAATCTCATAACACTTCCATTGTTGGAATATGAAACTATTCTAAGTATTTCCATTATCTCGTAGTATAGGGAATGAATCAACAATTAGGAAAATGAAATATAATTTCATTTTCTGAACAATACCAATTTCCACTAAAAATGAAAGGATGATCATGAATCTCCACTGAATAATCCATTAATGGTGTGTCTATTGACTCCCAATGATGATGAATATCCTATATGAATGGTTGAGTCAAAAGGACATATCATCCTTGTGGAAATTTCCATTGCGAGGGAATACACTGATATATTTCTTATAGAGTAACCCAAACTACACATTAATCATGATGTTGTGTTCTCAATAGTAATAAAACTCAGGGTCACTGTTATCTAAAATTATCCATATATGATGGCTCTAATCGAACTCGAGGAGTTAAAGAATCAGTTGAAAAAGACATAGACAACATGTCAATACAACATAGGGCATCACCTTGGGGTAAACCAATTCTATTTTTGAAGCCAAAGAATGAATAAATGTGGATGTGTATCGATTATTAGTAACTCAATAGGATAACCATAATTAACAAGTATCCTCATCCCATGATTGATGACTTGTTCAATTAGTTTATAGGATCTCGTTATTCCTTAAAGGTGGATCTATATTTTGGATATTATTAGATATTAGTGAAAAATAGGATATATAGAAGAGTAACATATATAAAAACTATGTGAACTATGTGTTTTTGGTGATTCCCATAAAACATAATAATTCCCCTTCGATATTCATGGATAATATGAATAGAGTTTTTATTCATTACCTCAAAAAAATTGGTATTTTTTTGATGAAATTATCAACTAATTTGATAGTTTTGAGGAACATGAAGAACAACTAAAGCTTGTTTTGGTGATATTGTGGAACGGTATGTTGTGTTCCATGTTCAGAAGGTGGGACATTTTTATTATTCATGTCACATATCTTGGGACATGTTATCACAACATAGGGAATTTATGTGAACCCTTCAAAAACAAATGGATTTTTAGAAAGGAAACGACCCATTGGTGTCCCAAAAATCCAAATGTTTCTTGGATTATCCAGGTTCAATCAATGTTTTGTGAGAAATTTCCCAATTCTTCCTATCCTATGAACTATGATATCAAAGTAAGTGTTATCGTATGTATATATTGAAGAATGTGAGGAATGATTCATGGTTCTAAAGGGAAGGATGATCACATCACATGTACGCACATTACCGAAAAGTTGATAATGTTTAGTGATATACAATGATGCTTACAAGTAAGGATTTGTTTTTGTACTCATGAAAAATGATAATGTGATAACATATGACTCATGGTAGTTGAAAATACTTGAGCATAACTACCCAAAACATTATCTCGAGAAAGTAGATATGATTTTTTCCCTGAAAATCTTGGGTCACAACTTCTATGGTGAGAGCTATGACATATATACCGATTAGAAGATACTAACATATATATTCACTAAAAAGGATATAAAAATGCATCAAATGAGACTGTTTAAGATAATAGAAGACAAATATTTCTCTATTCACTATCATATCGCCAAGATGAACATGGTAGCTGATGTTCTAAGAAGAATATAATCTACTATACTATCCATGTTGAGGATCTAGAGAGTCCCAATATTGTAAGACATTAAAAGGATGGATTTGGATATCATAATGGTAGGGAATAAATCCTACCTTTCAAAATTGATATCCCAACCATCTATCCAAATGAATATTAAAGAGTCAAAAAGAGATGATCTAAAGTTACATAATAAGGTGAATTCTGTAAATTAATGGTTGATGAAAGTGATTTATATCAATGATGATGGTGTTATTCACATTGGAAGGAAGCTTAGTGTGACTTCATCACCAGGGATAAATAAAGAGCTATGGGACAAAGCACATAGTTCAACATTAATTATCCATCCCAGGAGTACCAAGATGTAACATGACCTCTAAGAAGACTTTTGGTTGGATTTCATGAAGAATTATATTGTAGACTATATCTCAAATATCTTTGTACATCTACATGTTGAAGAAGATAAAAATAAGTCCAAAGGGATGATGATACCATTTTCTATAACCATGTGGAAATGAGAGAATGTTATAATGGAAATTATCACATCTCCCATTAATTAATCCAAAGTAATTAATGTGATAGGAGTTTTGGTGGACTGAGTCACCAAGACTACCCACATTATATATATTCCAGAATATACCTTGGTTAAAAAAACAATGGTATATTTGAAGGAAGTGGTGAAAATGCATGGGGTTCCACATTAAATTTCCTATTATCATGATACTATGTTCATAACTAAATTATAGATGAGTATTCATCATTTATTGAGTACTAAATTGAAATTTATAATTTCCTACCACCATCAAACTGACGGCCAATCTGATTGTACTATTCAAAAACTCGATGATATGCTAAGATATTGCTATTTAAAATTGAAATGTGTAAGGGATCAACATATAACATTTTTTTAATTCATATACAGTAATAGATTCAACTATATTATTTGGATATCTCCATATGATGCATTTAATGGAAGGCGATCAAGTACTCTATCCTGCTATGAAAATGTTTTCCAAAGAAAGCTACATAGACATGAACTTGTGCAAGAGTTAACATAGATGTTTTAGGCCATCCAACCACATATAAATGATTCTATGAATCATTAAAATAGTTATGTTTAAAATCATAATATGTTATTATAGTTCAATGATAGAGTTAGTTTCTTCCTCCAAATATCAACATAGAAGAGGGTCGTGAATTTTGGAATGAAAGGGAAGTTAAGACCAGGGTACATTTTTCATTTTTCGATCCTCGATTGGATAAGAACTATAACCTATTAGTTTTAAAATACACTAAATATGGATCAATTTCATGATGTGTTCCATGCATCTCTCGTGAATAATTATATACCAGATCCCTTACTTATAATGTACTCAGAGGTGGTACAACAAGAAGTTGATCTCTCTTTTAAGGAGTAGCGAGTAATGACTATGGGTCGGAGAGATAAGGTTATTCACCACTATACCACCATCATTGTTAATGATTTTTAGAGGAACCATATATATGATGATGAAACTTGGGAACCATAGGAGGTAATGAAGGGAAATTACCCTCACCTATTTTTGTGAAATGAAATTTCGAGGGAGAAATTTCAAAATTGCAGATTAATGTAATGACCCAAACATTCATCAATAGAATTTATCCCTTATTATAGTAATTTCACATATTATAATCACATAATGTCCCATTAATAACATAATAAAACCTTAATAATGCAGAATGAATGAAATAATAAGTATTTCTTTATGTCAAGAAACTAATTCTAATGAAATAGTAACATGACCTTATGTATTGTAATATATCTACTAGGAATACAAAACCAACCAAATGAATAGTAGACTCACCCATGAATGTAAAAAAAATTTGTCTTCTTATATGTGAAAATAATATATAAATATATCAAAGTAAAAGTATTTAAATATTTTAATAATTATTAATTAAGCGTTGGTATTTTGGCAAGTCACAAATATTTAATTAAAATTTTATGATTAACGTAATAACATAAAATTAAATTTATTTTCAAAAAATGTATTCATAGTTTAATATTTTGATGTCTTAGTATTGTAATATAATTTTATTATATAAGATGTAATTTTTCGAACTGTTAATAAATTAGTCATATTTTTAAAATGTGTATTTTCTATGTAAATGATGAATTTAATTTAAAAATTAATAAATCAGTTATTTTAAAATTATTTTCATAAAATTTATATCATTTTTTAATTGAATAGGTTGAAAAATGGGTAGGTTTAATTTTTTGTATTTCTCCAAAATACATGAATTTTTTGTGAAAGGTAAAACATGATAATTTACGATAAATGCTAAAAACCTGAATTTCAAGTCATCCTTAACCCCTAGATGATGTAACTGGACATTGGTTTAACGTCACATGAATTAATTATTTTTTTAATCATAATAATCTTCATAATTTCTTGTATTGAGTAACATAGTAATATAATGACTAAAATAATAAGAAAAAACATCTCTACTACACTATAAATACCACCCCTCACACCCACTTCTCCACACAAATATCATGATTTTATAAATTCCAAAATTCATTCCAATAACATTTCCCTTCCCCTTACCCACATACACTAAATATTGGTTTCATTAAAAATCCAATCTTAGGATCATATTGGATGTTATTAAGAGAAGCATTCTAGGGGTAAATTTATTCACTTCTTCGTTTAATTTCCTTTAAAAATCAATTTTTTTTATTATCTCATCACATCACCTCATAAAATTGTAATCATAACTACAGAAACATAAATATACTATAATTATATAATTTTAATTGAAGATCAAACATTAATCTCCTCTCTCTCCAATTATTCTAAAAATGAAATCATCCCATGTGATGTGTAAATTTACCAACATGATGGGAGATACATTTTCATTTTCATTTTACCTCATCAGTTATATTAAAAAAACCATTAAATGGTTGAAATCAAATTTTAATTATAATTTTACAACTGTTATTATATTCTCTAAAAAAATTATACTCATAATAATAATGATAAAACAAAATGATTTCATTTCTTTCCAAAACCCACCAAAAATTAAACTAAAACGATCATCATTAACATTTATCTTATGAATCATCTTATATATATATAAACAAATACATAATGAGACAATTTTAGATGAGATAGGATCATAAAGAAAATATAATAAAAATTCCGGAAGTTCATCCTATTTTTAAATGAGGTTTTATTCATGTATATAAATGAACCGATCATGAATCTATGAAAACGATCACTCCCAAACTATGAAATTAAACACTATAACTCATCCAAAGGATAATTAAAGAAAATAATTAAATAATAATGAATTATACTAATGTATATAATGTTATTTAATTGTTAATTAATGAATATAATGAGATTATACAAGACTTAAATGTAAATAAATCATTAGGACATAATGTAAGGGGATTTCTGCAATCCAACATTTTTTCCAAGGGTTTTCCCCATTCCACCCCATTTTTAGTATTGATAATCCTTAAATATTATTTATTCAAAATTATCATACATTTTATGGGATATAATTTTTTTTCCTATTTTAGTTTTTAACAAACACATTTTTTTCCAAAAATAACTCTTCTTTTAAAAAACACACATCTCATGATTGATTCTTCATCAATCATTTTTGATGTTTCTTATATCAAGTATGTTATTCCGTAATTAATTTTAGATCCCAATGTCTATGAATTTATTATTTTTAAATTGATCTCCACTACTTCCTATGGTTTTTTTATTTCTATGATTGATATATGTTCTATGTGGAAGTCATAATAATGTAAATTTCATAATGTTAAGTGTGTGCGCGGAATTATATAGAAAAAATTAAATGATAAGATGTGATGGGTTACCCTGGAATTATATATAAATAAAATGAATTGTGTAATGTAATTTATGTCATTATTAATTTGAAATATGCATCAACATGATACATTATTTGATCAAAACAACGTGTGGTAGTTGACCACTATGACACGATGTTTACTTTTTATGAATTTCCTCATTCCAAGTCATAATTTAATACTTACTCTCATTATGATTCTACTATGATTATTCTCCCTCCATATCATATTTTTGAAAGATATTATATATTATATTATTAGAATTTTTATATAACCCCTTTTTGATATATTTTATCAGATGAACACATATAATAATGATAACATAAGGGACAATAAGAAGCTACGGAACAAGGAATTCAATAATATTTATTTTTTATGTTGTAAAAGTTATCTATTTTATAAAATTTCTAAAGACACAAAAACATTGCATCTTTATTGTGTAATGTTTTAATGTTTCTAAAATTAGGTAATAGTAATGTTTGAAATTGTAGGGTCTCTATCTAGTAACACTTATTTTTCTTAATGAATTTAACATATCAATTAGTGTATTCATGTAAAGGGTGATATTATTCATTCGGTGTCCTCGAATTAATTTATCCAAATATATATAAATATATATAAATTCCGTCATCAATTTCAAATGGGGTATAATTTTCATAGTAGTGAAAATAGGCTAATAAAAATATTTACTTAAAAAATAACAAATGAAATGAAAAAAATTGGTAGAAAGTGCCAACTATTTGTCAAGATATTGTGAAGAAATATAATTATGAATCTGACAAACATATTTCATGAATCACCTCCAATTCGATGATTTAATATTTTAATGATATAAATATTTTAATTTATTACATGAAATTATTGAATCTATGTTTTGATACATAAATAAACACTGTTAATGTGGTGTAATTAAAAAATAACTCAAAGCATTCTTATGAAATCTTAACTTTTATTATTGTGACTCATTTTACCTTTGCTTCCCACATGATGGAAAATTATCTAATTATTAATAATCATCATAATATTAGATGTAGTCATTAGGATATACATGGATATAGAAATAACTAAAACTAAAATTACATATGAACCTCTTACGTATATCGTAAAATGAAGGTCGTGTATTTCTATCGTGAAACAAAAATTTATCCCAAGATAATATTTGATCAAAGAAACTATCTAACATTCCAAAATCAGAAATATTGGCCCAAAAGTATTTAATATATTCATTTTTTTCATCTAACATATCGGATATAATTAATCCTCAATAGATCTCAACAATTTATAAAATTGAGATGGATTTAAGTCATGATTTCAAATATCAATATGTGTTGTTGTTTCCTGTATGGATTGGGAAAAAACTTCTTATAGTGTATTCTAATTTGAAGGTTCTAAAAACAAAACAATTGTATTGTCTACATTATTTTATTTAACATATAAAAGAAAATCATTCTGAAAAGAAAAATGAAGTATATGATTTCTATCAATTTAAATCGATTCAAATCTAATATTTTCACATTTCTTGCAAAAAAAAATTTATTTTTCATTCAGATAAAAATTCTGAATTCCATTATTCTAATGATTTTAATTTTTCAACACCCTCCATATAAAATTGATTTATTCAAGACCCATTTGGTTTTTTATTATTTATTCATTCATTATTATGTAATAGAATCTAAATTTCTACATTTGGAGTCCATAATTATCTATAAAAACAATAGATATTTGATTAATCATGTCACAATGTAATTAATTACAAATTATTATTATATTATGTTTATGTTTAAGTTGTCTTTTTAATATATTACTTATATATTTTATTTAATTATCCTAATTTACTCTCATTTAAAAATTAGTAATTATATTTAACAATTAATGATAGGAATTAATAATTGTTACTAACATTTAATTATTATTTATTAATCAATATATGATACATAATGATTAATAATAATTATTTTATTTAAACCTACTATAATACTAATTATTGTTATTTTCAAATAGTTTTTATTTTTTATATTTTCTTAAAAGGTATAAAAAAATAATATAAATTACTACACATTTTTTTATTTTTAATAATTTCTAAAATTATTAATCAAGTAATAATAATTATTTATAAATTATAACAGAATATTTGATAAATTTTAATACTTTTTATTAATTTCTAGAATCTAATATTTTTTCTATTATAAGTGATTATAAATTATGATAATTTTATCAAATTAAAAATTTATTAAAAATATCATTCTATTATCAATCTTATTTAATATTTATCAATAATATTGACCATTAAATTTTATAAAATTATATGTTATATAATTATTATTACTAAATGATTTTATTTTTAATATATTTTTATATATTTTTAATTTCTTAAAATTTATAATAATTTATAATACTTTATATATTTTTTGACGTGGTCTTACAATGTTTTTACAAATTATTAATACCTATGTTTTAAATAAATTTTGATTACTTTTTTTAATTTTTTTTTAATTAGAGAAATTTATACAACATTTCAATATAATTTTATTATACAAATTTTTTTAAAAAAAATCATTAAAATTATTTTTAATCAATTTTATTAATAAAACCCATTTCTTATTTATTTTGTTGGTTATATATATATTAAATTATTTCATAATCAAATATATTTACATCAAATTTCTGATTACATATTTATTTGAACATATATACATATCAAATCTATATACATACAAATATTTCCTTACATATATATAACCATATAAGTTTTTGGAACAATTATATATATATTACCCCATGTTTATATCTATATATATATTAAAAAATATCGTAATAGAATATATTTTATCATTTTTTTAAAAATATCAGATCTATATTGTAATCCCCCGTAATATTCAAGGGAAATTTTTTCTTAATTTTCTTTGGGATTTTACCAGAACGTAGTTTCTGACAGCGCCTGATTCCGAGGCTCGGTGTGCTTGGAATTAATTTCGGAATTTAGGCTCAGGTACATTCAATGAACGAACGAGTGGGTTTTTCTAACTTTTAAACCGGTACTCGGAATTGAAATCTGAGGCCACCAATTAACTTGCAGCGCCAGTAATTGCTTAAGAAGTCCTTTTCCAAAGGTGAGTTTTCTCGGGAGGAGTTATTCAAATTTTGAGGTGTAAGTGAAGAATAAATAAAATTTGTAATCCAATTTTATTTTTCTTCTAAATACTTTTATCCTTTGTGTGGAAGCTGGGTTGGTAACTAACCATGGGAGAATAAATGATAGGTGGGGCCCACACGAGCCCCCACCTTTTCACATTCCCCATAACCCCTTGAACCTCCCCTTTCAACTTGTTAACTCCCTTAAATTAAGTAACTCTTCCAGTTCCTTTTTTAATTTCCCAACCTACCTCTTGATTAATTAATCAACTCATGGTTTAATTAATTAAGTGAAATGGATTTGAATATTGTAAATTTGAATGCATGGCATGGGTAAATAAAATACGGTGGACACTTATTTTATTTTGGTTGGAATTGTTGTGTTAAGAGAAAGGGAAGAGAGCTCTTGAGTTTTGAAGAACTTCATCCTCCGAAGAAGAACTCTTCATCTCCTTTGTTAAAGAAAGCGAAGAATTTCGAAGCTTTGATGAAGAACGTCGTCTCATCTTGCATCTTCTCTCCACGTCGAAGGAAGCGGGACGCCGCATTCTTCATCGGGAGAACACCGATGACGTGCCTTCTCTTCTTCTTCCTCCGCGTCAAAGGAGGAGACACCACCTCGGGGAACGTCGCCATCGACGACGACTCTTCCTCCGACGTCAATGGAATCGACACCGATCTTCCGCGACAAACCTCGATCGACGACTCCATCGATGTAGGGGATTTTATTGTTTTTATTCATGAATTCTTCTGTCGTCGTTCCTCGTTTCCAATTGGATATCTTTCTATCACTTAACGGAAGGGTGTCGGACCGCACAAACATGGCCGACCCTCCTCCCTTAATTCTGTTGATCAACCTTGATGGGGTTTGGAACAGAGAGGGAGCAGTGTCGTTGCACTGCGCAAGATCATGTGGCAAGGATGTGCAACACCGTCGTGTCATGCTGTTGAAGACGAACAAGGTCGTGGAGCCATCGCGCCATGCCGGAGAATTACGAAAACATCGCGGCCTGAGCAGGGCTATAGTGGAGGGGCACGGTTCTGTCGCACTGCAGCGGAGTAGGGATCGGGGGCCGGTTTCCGGCCATCGGCGTCGGAGCAGGGGGACAGGACCAGCTGGTCCCGTGGCGGCAGCAGCCGGCCAGCCGGAGCAGGCCGACCGGTCAGGGGAGAAGCCGGGGGTTCGTAACCCCCGGCTGGCCAAACAGAAGCTGCCCCACATGGGGGACCACGTTTATTTGAACAGGGGGTATCCCCCCCGACCGCTAGCTCGGTTACACCGAGCTCTCCAACACCAGCGCCAGGCCGGGCCGGGCCGCGCCCAGCCCGGGCCAGGCCGCGCCCAGGCTGGGTCGGGCCATGCCAGCCATGTCGAGTCGCGCCTTGTTGGTCCAGACCTGGACCCGAGTCAGGTCAACCCAGTTTGGGCCAACCTAGGGGGTCTCGGGCCGTGTCAGACCGGGCCCGAACCCCCTCTTTTCGGGCAGTTTCTGTTCAAATTCTCATATCATGGGCTACAGACCTTTGATCAATTCATCGTCAGCTGCAATGCGATCCATGGATCGAGGCGGTCGTTTTGGTATATTACAGTTAGGGTTTTGGAGAACTTTGTGTTTGGATGGGTTGATTCGAACAAGAAACCAACTGGGCCCTCGGAGCGGAAACGCTTATATCTTGAGTTACAGACGTCTGATTGACATTCCATTGACATTGCTGGATTCCTCTTAATGAGACGGTACTTTTGACATACTTCGCCCGTGGTTTGGACACAGTTGGATAGTGGCCGGGTTGGATTGTACCTGAAATCTAACCGGGCCCCTGGAATGGAAAAGCTGGTAACATTCAGATAGAACGTCCATCTCAAGAAACTTCAGTGGCGTTGGTGATCACATTGAGAAAAGGTCCCAATATGTATACCCTATTAGAGTTCGGGGTACAGTTGAGGTACGTCTGGGTTGTTTTGCACACGAAACCAAGCGGGCCCCTGGGACGAAAAGGCTAATTACTCACAGACTGGGCACCCGATTGACATGTCGTATGTTGCGTTGAGACCCCTATGACGAGGCGGTCCTTTGAGATACTACTTAGTGGGACTTTTTGATACCTGGAGTATCGAACTATAACTCGTGGAGTGGACCCTCTCCGAGGTGAGCGTACAGAGTACGGAGACCGTGAAGCGGTTGAGACCTGACGACTGCTTGACCGACTCGACTTGGAGTGGGTTGACTTGCCCAGTGGACAGAGCAATACTTTTTTTTAGTGCAGACCCATGGCAGATGGAGCACTACTGAGTTTGGGTACAGACCCGCAGTACTCGTCTGGAGAGTACCTCTGCATGCTATTAGGGGGTGTGCACTACTGTGTTTGGGTGGCATACCCTGACGGGAAGCACTACTTTGTTTGGGTGGCCGACCCACGGTAATCGACAGGAGGAGTACCTCAGCAGTTTTAGGTTAGTGATCAGTTCCTCGGAGTCGTGACAGGATCACTGTACACTCCAGAGACGGGGCTCTTCAGTAGTTACGGTTTCGATAATAAAAATCCTGGTTTGAGATGAGTCTATGACCTTTGTGTTTACCTCATGATTTAGATGGGTACTTGATATATTAGGTATATGTATGGGCATGTACCTGGGTAGTGGTTATCTGTTGATTTCATAATCATTGTGTTCCCTCATGATTTAGATGGGTTACTTTATAACATAGGTATATGTATGGGCATATACCTAGTAGAGGTTATCTGTTGAGATCTTTCTTTGTGGTTATTCATGTTTGATTTAGAGAGACCATGAGTGTCTTGGGGTACCTACTGAGTATCGTTATACTCCCCCCTACACGGTCTATGCCCGCATCTCGTTGTGTTGGTTCCAGACGTCGGGCAACACTGACAGAGGCTGAGTGTTCAAGGACTAAATGGTACCCAGAGGTGGACCCCTTGACGAGTCAGTATCCAGAGGTGTACTTCACGATGAGAAGACACTCGGAGGAGGTTGAAGTGTGAGTGTTTTGTGGTGACTATCAGTATCTACCCTTCAGGTAGGATTCGTGATGGACGAACCAGGAGCTGCACTATCTGTACCTACCATTCAGGTAGGATCCGAAGTGGATGACCCAGGAACTGCTTCCATTCTTCCAGCTGTTTGTCCTTTCTATTGTACTTTTGTTCATTTGTAGTTGTACTTTTGATTGGGTTTTAATTCTGGCCCACTTACATTTCAGCACTTCCTTTTTGTACTTAGGGTTTTACTTCCGCTTGTACACTGTTGTGTTTTGTATACTTTTATAAAGGCAATGCCTTCCTAGTTATCAAGATTTACGCCTTTGGTGCTAGTCGCTAGCCCCTTGCCTATGGAAGGCAGGCATGGGGTAGTCACGACACGGGCCTCAAGGAATGGTCGTGACAAATTGGTATCAGATGAGTCAGTTCTACCACAGAACATATAACTCTGATATTTTCTTTCTATGATGAGACAGTGTTAAGAGTACCGAGTGTGGGTTTTAGTTTAGGGAGTCCAGTTTTGGTGTGGGCGGTCGACGTATCCATAAACTTGGACCTTGAAGACTGATTTTTTACTTTTTGCATGAAAACAATGGTTGCGTGTGTGTTTCCAGATGTTTTTAAAAGTTAGCTCAAACCAGGTCAGCTCACCAGGTATAAATAATTTTACCGTGTCATGTATGTTGCTTTCAGGATGCCTTTCCACGGATGATCGGCTAGAGCCCCGAGAGATGTACGTACTGACATCTTGTCGAGCAATGAAGCTTCGGTACATGGCCCTCTTACAGTTGAGGCACCAGCGGAGGCACCAGCGGTACTACCACCCATTGGGCCACCGATGCCACTAGCCCCAGAAGCAGAGAGTTCACGTCACTTGAGCGCACTGCACGAGTTCCAGCACCAGAGGCCACCCAGGTTTAGGTGGGAGATGGACCTGCAGGCAGTTGATGATTGGTTGGAGGCTGTGGTGGGAGTTTTCAGGATAGTGGGTACACCAGCGGACTTCATGGTGATCTTTGCAGCCAACCTTCATCAGGCAGCAGCAGGCAGGTGGTGGAGCCACTTGTTCCAGTTTTGCAACGGGAAGACCTTCACATGGGAAGACTTTGAGACCTTCATCAGGGTGGAGTTTTGCATGTATCTCTACACCCTGTGCATGTACAGGAGTTGGTTCCTTTATCGCAAGATTTTAGATCAGTAGCTGAGTCATCTATAGGCAGTAGACAGATGATGCAGAGGTCCAAGAGAACCAGAGCCAGCCGTACGAGGAGCAGGAAGTGTTATAAATGCGGTAGGAAAGGTCACCATGCACGTGACTGTCCGACCCCCCCCCCCCCCCCCCCCGCATAGTTGATCCGAAGGCTTTAGAGTATCCACCGAGGAAGATGCAGCGGCGGGTACTTGAGCAACAACCGAGCAGTGGACAAGGTAGTAGAGCTCCGGGAGCAGGCGAAGAGGAGTGGAACTGGTTGACTACATTTTTTCATGGTACATATAGTTCCATGCGGCATTTTTATTGGTGTCTTTGTACTATGAGATTCAATAATAAAAGACACATATCTTTGTGATGTTTTATTTCTTATCCTTTTTTTGGTTGATACTGAGAGGTCCCAGTTAAAACTGTTGACTTGACCCTCACTTTCAGGATTCCTACTAGAGGTGACCTAGTGACCCCACACTGATGCCGACAGTGTGACTCGACCCTTGGAGGCGAGAGTGAAAGTTGGATCTCTCAGAGACTTGGGTGTGAGAATGTTTCAAAAAGAGGAAATGTTAAGGAAAGATATGTCCGCAGAGCAGCAGACATAGAGGCAGAGCTAGGAGAGTAGCATGAGGTGGTGTATATTTGAACATGTTACAACCACCCGACTTTGTTGTCCCTGCCAGGCTCAGGGAGCTGAATGGCATGGGAAGATAATAGCTGCACGTGGTCAAGGAGAGTGACCCAATGGCTCTAAAAATTATTCGAGGGGCAGTATGTGTCCACTAATAGCTTCTGTAGTAACTGACGTTGATACGAATCATTCCCTCCTTCCACGAATCTTGTCCCAGACCTAAAGTTTCCGGTAAGCCATAAACATGACCCTCACGTCTGGATATACCTTGGGAGGAGACTCTATAATCACAATTATTCCAGCAGTGTGATCTGACCCATGAGGCGAGAGTTTTGGTTGGAATCTCTTGGTGGCAACGTCGAGACCTTATGATGTTGGTATGAGTATGGATTGGATCCACAGTTCATACACTGATTGACTGTATTAGGCAAAAAGGTTGTGGTTTATCTACAACGTTGGGATGGGGTTTTCCTTGGTCGGCGAAAAGGAAAACGCTGTTAGCACATGATGGAATCATGTAGAAGAGGGTGCATTCAATCACTCAGGAGATGTCCAAACATACTTTTGTGCTAGAAATATCCAGAGTTGCAGCACCACTTCCAGTAGAGCTTTCAGGAGCTGGGTTGACCGGTGCGCCCAACCTGTGGGTGTTGGTGACATAGTTCTCTGCGATTCATTAGGGACCAGACTTTGGTGTGTCCTGATGTAGGTGTGTGCAGTGATCACCTATGGATCATGGCAGATGAGACTTCACAGAGTTGACAAGAAGCCTCTAGAGTTCATGGTTGACGACCACATCCTTATACGGGTCTCACTTCTACGATGTTTACGGAGATGTGGCCAAGGCCTCAATTAATCTCCGAGGTTCAGTGGACCTTTTTAGTTCCTCATCTGGGTAGGAGAGGTGGTTTACCGCTTGACCCATCCACCTTAGTTGCACCGGGTGCACGACGACTTCCACCTATCTCAAGTGAGGAGATACGTGCTTGACTCGACGCATGTCATCGACTATGGGGAACTAGACTTTGGCGATGGGGTAACTTTTTCGGGGTTCTAGTAGACGTTCAGGATCAACAGGAGCAGATCCTATGAGGACGGTCGATTCCTTAGGTGCGCTTTCACTGGTAGTACGGGAGCCTCCAGGTGAGCACAGGGGAGCGGAAGGCTCATGTGCGTGCTCAGTACCGCTTTTGTATCCCTAGTTTGTGTTAATGCTTTACGAGGACATAAAACCCTGAGGTGGGAGTAATATAAAGACCTATAAAATTAAAGGGAAAATTTTTCTTAATTTTCTTTGGGATTTTATAGGAACACAGTTTCTGACGGTGTCTGATTCTGAGGCCCGGTGTGCCCGAAATTAATTTCCGAAGATAGGCTCAGGTAAATTCAGTGAACGAACGAGCGGGTTTTTCTATCTTTTAAACCTGTGCTCGAAATTGAAATCTAACGACTCCTATAAACTCGCAGCACCGGTAATTTCTTAAGAAGACCATTTCCAAAGGTGTGTTTGCTCGGGAGGAGTTGTTCAAATTTTGAGGTGTAAATGAAGAATAAATAAAATTTGTAATCCAATTTTATTTTTCTTATAAGTAGTTTTATCTTTTGTGTGGATGTTGGGTTGGTAACTACCCTTGGGAAAATAAATGAGAGGTGGGGCCCACACAAGCCCCCACCTTTTCAAAATCCCCACAACCCCTTGAAACTCCCCTTTAAACATGTTAACTCCCTTAAATTAAGTAACTCTTCCACTTCCTTTTTAATTTTCCAACCTACCTCTTGATTAATTAAACAACTCATGGTTTAATTAATTAAGTGAAATGGATTTTAATTTTGTAAATTTGAATGCATGGCATGGGTATATAAAATATGGTTGACACTTATTTTATTTTGGTTGGAATTTTTGTTTTACGAAAAATGGAAGAGAGCTCTTGAGTTTTGAAGAACTTCTTCTTCCGAAGAAGAATGATTCATCTACTTTGTTGAAGAAGATGAAGAACTCCAAAGCTTCGACGAAGAATGTCGTCTCATCTTGCATCTTCTCTCAACATCGAAGGAAGTGGGACGCCACATTCTTCATCGGGTGAACACCGACAATGTTCCTTTTCTTATTCTTCCTTCGCGTCAAGGGAGAAGACACCACCGTAGGGAATGTCGCCATCGACGATGACTCTTCCTCCGACGTCAAAGGAATCAGCACCGATCATCCACGACGTCTTTTTCTGTGACAAACCTCGATCGACGACTCCATCGAGGTAGGGGATTTTTTTTTGTGAATTCTTCCTTCATCATTACTCGTTTCAAATTGGATTGCTTGCTATCAATTAATGGGAGGGGGCCGGACCGCACAAACAGGGCCGACCCTCCTCCCTTAATTCTGTTGATCAACCCTGTTGGGGTTTGGAATGGATATGGAGAGGTGTCTTTGCACCGCACGGGATCATGTGGAAAGGATGCGCGGCGCCGTCGTGCCGCGCTGTTGAAGAAGAACAAGGTCAATGCGTCGTCGCGCCATGCCGGATAATTACGAAAACACCAGGGCTGGAGCGGGGCCGTGACGGAGGGGTGCGGCGCCGTCACACCGCGCCGAACGGAACAAGGCTGCGGCCATAAGCTGCAGTGTAGTAGGTAGTGGACGCCTGTTTCCAGCCACCGACGTAGGAGTAGGGGGACCGGACCAGCCGGTCCCATGGCGGCAGCAACCGGCCGGCCGGAGCGGGCCGGAAGGTCAGGGGAGAAGCCAAGGGTTCGTAACCCCTGGCTGGCCGAACAGCAGTGGCCCCATGTTGGGGCCGCATTTATTTGAACAGGGGGAAACCTTTACCCCCCCCCCCCTTGACTGCTAGCTCGGTTACACCGTGCTGGCTAACGGACCGCTAGCGCCAGCGCTAGGCAGGGCCGCCCGGGCCGGGTCGGGCAGCTCCCATGCCAGGCCGGGCCGTGCCAGCCGGACCAGGTCGCGCCCTGTTGGGCCGGACCCAGAACCGAGTCGTGTCGACCCGGTTCGGCCCGACCTAGGGGGTCTCAGGCAGGGTCGGACCGGGCCCGAACCCCCTATTTTCGGGCAGTTTCCGTTCAAATGCTCATATCATTGGATACGGACCTCCGATCGAAGCACTGTCAGCTACGATGCGATCCTTGGATCGAGATGGTCGTTTCGATATATTACACTCATGGTTTCATAGAACATTGGGTATGGCCGGATTTGTTCGAACACAAAACCAACCGGGCCCTCAAAGCAGAAATGCTTATATCTTGAGTTCTGGATGTCCTATTGATGTGACGTCTACTTTGTTGGATTCCTCTTGATGAGAAGGAACTTTTGGAATACTTCGTCCATGTTTTGGATGCTGTTGGATAGTGTCCAGGTTCGATTGTACCCGAAATCCAACCTGGGCCCCTGGAACGGAAAAGATGATAACTTTCCGACCGAACGTCCGTCTGAAGAACCATCAGCGGCGTTGGTGATCACGTTGAGAAACGGTCCCTATGAGTATACCCTATGAGTGTTCAAGGTATATTTGAGATACAGTTGGGTTGGTTCGCACGCGAAACCAACTGGGCCCCTGGGACAAAAAAGGCTAATAACTCATAGACCAGGTGCCCGATTGATGTGTCATCTGATGCGTTGAGACCCCTATGATGTGGCGGTCCATTGAGATTCTACTTAGTGGGAATTTATGATACTTGGAATATCGACCTGTAGCTCGTGGAGCGGACTCTCCCAGAGGCGAGCGTACGGAGTACGCAGACCGTGTAGCGGCTGAGTCCTGATGACTGCTTGACCGAATCGACATGGAGTGAGTCAACTATCCCAGTGGATGGAGCACTACATTGTTTGGGTGCAGAACCATGGCGGACAGAAAAACTACTATGTTTGGGTGCGGACCCGCGGTACTCGTCTGGAGAGTACCTCTGCATGCTATTAGGGGGTGTGCACTACTGTGTTTGGGTGGCATACCTTGATGGGAAGCACTACTGTGTTTGGATGACTGACCCGCAGTACTCGACAGGAGGATTACCTCAGCATTATTAGGTTAGTGAGCAGTACCTCGGAGTCGTGACATGATCACTATACAGTCCAGAGACGGGGATTTTCAGTAGTTACGATTTCGATAACGGAAATCTTGGTTTGAGCTGAGTCTATGACCTTTGTGATTACCTCATGATTGAGATGGGTCACTTGATATCTTAGGTATATGTATGGGAATATACCTAGGTAGTGGTTATCCATTGATTTCATAATCTTTGTGTTCCCTAATGATTGAGATGGGTTATTTGATAACTTAGGTATATCTATGGGCATATACCTATGTAGAGGTTATCTATTGAGATATTTCTTTATGGTTATCTTTGTTGGATTTAGAGAGACCATGAGGGTCTCAGGGTCCCTACTGAGTATCGTTATACTCACCCCTGCACAGGCTATGCTCACACCTCCTTGGGTTGGTTGCAGACGTCAGGCAGTGGTGATAAAGGCCAAGTGTTCGAGGACTTGACGGTACCTGGAGGTGGACCTCTCGACGAGTCAGTATCCAGAGGTGGACTTCATGATGAGACGACACTAGGAGGAGGTTGACGGGTGAGAGCATTTTAGAGGCTATATGTACCTACCCTTCTGGTAGGATCCGTGATGGACGATCTAGGAGCTACGCTATCTGTACCTACCCTTCAGGTAGGATTCGAGGTGGACGACCCAGGAGCTGCTGCCATTCATCCAGCTATTTTTCTTTTCTATTGTACATTTGTTCAGTTGTAGCTATACTTTTGATTGGGTTTGTATTCTGGCCCATTTACTTTTCAACACTTCCATTTTGAACTTAGTGTTTTACTTCCTCTTGTACTCTGTGGTGTTTTTTTAGTTTTATAAGGCAATGCCTTCCCAGTTATCGGGGTAGTCAAGCCACGGGCCCCGAGGACGGGTCGTGAAATATATATAAAAACATACCAATATATATATATATATATATATAAACATATATTTGTTTTTTTAAACCTATATATATTTAAACATAAATTTTATATACATACATATTTATATATATATATATAACACTGTAAATGTTTATTAGAAACATTTATATGTATACATTAACTTGTTATTATTTATATATAATAAAATCCATACATGTTATATATATATATATATATATATATATAACCAATACATGTTTTTTGAATTATTTAAATATGAATTTTCTAAAGATAATATATAAATCTATATTTCACGATTTATTAGTTAATATAAATACGTCAAATATACTATGACACTTATTATAAATTAATCTAAATATTAAATCTACATATACATACATACAAACATGGATTCATATATATATATACATTCCCAAAATATTTCACATTTTTTAAACATTTATATATGTATATATTAACATGTTATTATATATATAAACATATCAAAATTATTAAAAAACTGTATTAACATGATTTATTAAAAAAATTGATTCATAGTATAAAATTAATACTTTTTTTAAGAAAACTACCATAATTAATGTATAATTATAAGTCTTAAAAAATATTACTATAATAATGAAATAAAATTAACAAATTAAATAGATTTATATAAACTCCCTGAATAACAAATATCCCTATATAATTTCCTGAATAAAATACTTATAATAAAAAAATAAAATTATATAGTATTTGTATCCTAAAATGCCAAACAGAAAAATATACTAAATCAAAATTTTAAGGAATGTGAAAATAACACGAATAAATTTGAATAATGTATGTTGGCCCAAAGGACACCCATGTATGGAATAAAAATGTAGAGTAACACAATGTTCTAAATAATCTATAAAAATCATGTAAATTTCACAACAAAGGGTTTGACCAAAATAATTCAAGTATAATTAAATAAAAGTCAGAAATATAATTAAATAGGACATATGGGGAGTCCATACCTAGTTGATTTCAGCTCAGATGTGTAAAAAATAAAGTGAATCAGAAGATTTTATAGGTGGTCAACCATTAATAGTGCACTGTGCTAAAGTGACATGGAGATGTTGGGAGGGTGGAATAAGGAAGGTCATATTTTTTAATTTGTTATTAATTTTAATTGGTTATTAGAGATTGAATGAATTCCCCAACTAATGATAAATTTCATTATCGTTTTTTAAAATGTACATTATTACTCATTGAAAATGGTTCATTCAGGATGGATTATAGAAATAGATATAATGATTCACCACTTTTATCCCTCACAACTTTGTTCCCCATGGTATGACAAGAAGTCATTAAAAATTAATTTGATAGAGTCGTTATTTTCAAACACAAAAAATTTTATTTGTGATTATAAAATTATTATTTGAAAAAAAAACAAATTGCATAAAAACAATATGAAATAGGGATATTCCCCATAAAAATTCTGTCTTATAAAATACTAGTTAACTTGTAGTGGATGACATGATAAATCATAAAATTAGATTCCTTCATATACAAAGACTTTTCAAAAAAGGATATTTAGATCAACATCCATATCTTAGATAATGAATTATTAGTATTCCCAAAGCTCCAAATGTCCATTAAATAATTTTATGCACCACATTACACCTCATAATAATCATAAGGGAGCATATATTCATAAATATTGTGCTCCAAAAAAATGTGATAAATTTCAACTGTGGCAGACCTGATCACTGCTAAATACAGATGATATTGGATAACCAACAAATAGATGGAGGAGTCACTCCCAATGTAGTGTGGATGCATACCGACTCTACAAATTTAATGAGTATGGGGAAACATGCACTAGTGAGATAGTGGATTCATGATCAAATCATCTCTCTGGTGATCAAAAACTGGTCACTTCCATCAAGTGTTCATCAATGTAATAAGAATCCAAATTATATAACCTAGAAATACCTTTTATCCAATTTAATGGCCACCATCACATCCTATACAAAATTATACTATAAATAGAAAAATTAAAGCACTAAAACGGTGTGCTAATGATTGATATATTTAATGTAGATGATTTTAAGGGGAGTACATGACCTATTCATATAGGGTATTTGGGGTATATTCTGAAGAGGAATCCTACCATTAACATAATACTACAGTCAGTTTGAAAATGTCTATGTTTTCCACATTTCATCAGGTTGGAACAACATTTGGGACCACCTGTGGTAAAATATGTATTTCTTACTGACCATTGTATGGGTACATGGTGTGCAACCAAGATATTTTGCATGTATGCCACTTAGAATTACTCAATTTGTACCACAAGTACATGGATTATCATAATAGAAAAGGGATAATCGAATTTTTACAACCAAATTGTGTATTATATTTTTGAAATCCCAAAACAATGATGTCATATTAAATAGATAAACATGGTATTTGATTTTTTAGATTACATGTGGTGAAATTTAGATTTTCAATGGAAATACATATGGTTACCAATTTTTTTTCCTTCACTAATTCCACTAAATCTATATCTCATATCATTGTTGACTATTATAGTTCCCCGTAATCAAGGGGAATAACTCATTAAAATCAATTTCAATCCCTTGGTGTCCAGAAATTTGGATTCCAATCAATAAAGCACAATCTATCATGGATCCCATCACTGAAAGTGGATTTAATTCCAATAACCCTCACATATAATTAGTTGTGAAACCATGATCCATCCACAATACATTCATATTTGCTTCTTCATCAAACCATAAATAATATTGGGTTTAATTTCACTTCAACTTCTCCATCAATGTTGAATCAATGCCCTGCATTCTAATGATAAATAGACTGAAGAAAGGAGGTGGGATAGGTACAAAATAAAAGTGATTTTATAATTAGAATAGTTGAACCTATAAAAAATTAATAAATTTTTAATCCAAAATCATTCGTATTCATAAAAATAATGAAAATAGATTGTTATCATAAAAATTAATATTAAAAATTTTGGATCATTTAAAGAACAGATATTCAAATAAATAGTATAAAAAAATTCATTCTCAAAAATGAAAAATCATAAGGGTGTATGAACAAAAAAATGAATTCTACCTCACTAATAGACCTATATTTCTTAAAGACGACATTTGAAGAAAATGATTTTGAATATTCTAATACATTCACAATTCATCTTATTATTCTCTTTGATTGTTTAATCATTGATCTGTGGTCGTGAGATCTTCTTCACCAATGGTGGATTTCCATTTCTTCTATTCTAATATCCAAGGGTTATACAACTTCCCATGTAGATTTTCTATAATATCTTATTTCTAAATATTATACTTTGAATTTGGTATTATGGAAAATAAAATAAAATATTTCTTTATTTTCATTAATCGACCTCCCAACAACTACATTCAGTTGAAGATCATACATACACCAGAAATAGGTTGAACCTATTATAAAATACACATATCAAAACCAACCACCATATTGGTTATTCTATTCGTTTTTTCCAAAAAGAAAAAAATATCATTTATTCTGAATTATATAATCGAATGATCAAATTCTAAAACCTAGATTTTCACATTTTTCACAATTATGTTGGATTTTAGTCTTCAGTTTTGTCTAGAATATAGGTAAATGAAGCTGATGATTTTGTATAATATCCATATATTCCCCATGATCAATCACTACTTTGATCAGTTGGGGGAATCTAGATGGTTCTCCATGATTGATTAAGGATCAAAATACATATAATTTCTTTTCAAAAAGGATTATATCACAGAGATAGTGTTATGGAGTAAAAAAGAATTTTATGAGTATCATGATATTATATTTTGGTTAAAAACTATATATTAGTGTTCTAGTAACTCATGACCATCACCCTCCATCGGTATCATGAATCTATCAATTAATTCATGTTTTAATTCCTGATATATTTGATAATTTCTGATATTCATCCTAAGATCCTCAAGATTGTATTGATTACATTTTTATTGCATTGAATTTATTCCAAACTATCAATGTTTCACTTTTTTATTCATGATGTACATTTTCAAGGTCATTTAATTTCTAATGAAAATATTTTAGAGGACCTAGAAGAGGTGGAGGTTTTGATATCTTGGAAACTATATAATAATTAGTTTCAGATAATGATTTTCATTGGACTTTTGAGGTACTACAAAAATTTCATATGGGACACATCCACAATAAAAGTTATAAAGAAATATATATCCAAAACGGGTTATTTTTGAGTGTTCTATTCAATATAAAAAGTCCCACCTATAGATGAAGAGGTAATTTCCATCATCTCTAGTTTTACTATACCCAAGATAGAGATTTATTATGTGGTTTATTGTAATGACTTAGGTGTTGGGATACAATATGTACTATTGGTGAAGATTACTAATATTTCCTTTGAGTCATTCCACAAATTCCCCATTAGAGGATGTACCCCAAATATTTCATAAATCATAAAGCTAAGATTTATGTGTATAAGTTTTATTGTCAATTTTCCCTATAGTTAATGATTTTTTGAATTCATAGAACATATGATATTTAACTATATACTATATTAACATGTTTACAACCTCTGTTAAGGGAATTATGTGGAGAATCTAATGATTTGCACCATGGAAATTTTATAGTATATATGGAAGGGTAACATTATTTACTCTTATCATTGAAAAAATAGAACATCCTAGAGAGAGAGTTTCCAAGGGGGAAAATGGTTCAAGGGTATGTTGGATAAATGGATGGTGGATGCCTATAATGAATAAGGGGGATGAAATGTGATCCTCTGGATATCAGGTCAATATTATTAAACTATTTAATGACCAATAGGTAAATGTATCTTGATTTCTCAACAACTCATGAATATTTAGTGGGATATTATCATGTTTGAGGACGGTCGATAGATAGTGACGATATTTCCTTTTTCATTAGGGGATTTGTGGTTATTATTTTTATATGGTATGTTTAAATGAATGAATATGAATTTTATTAGTGGGAAATTGAACTAGGTATATATAACATGTATCGGGATATGAGACAAAACATGTTGTGGTTGAGAATGAAAATATATTTTTGGGACATTTTATCTCATTCCCTGACCTATCTGGGGATCAATTTTGAAAATAAATGATAATGACAGTTACATGGGTCACTACCCATGCCTCTTTTTATCTGGGATTAGGGAATTATCGAAATAAACATGGGGATGTCAAAAACCCTGTAATGTTGAGATATAATTTAGCTAATATTTTATTGTCTTACTAAAGATTTACATTTAATACTTATCATAGAGACTCATTATATAGATGATTTGGGAATGAATTATTGTCGAACATTTATATTACTTTATGGATTACCTTCTAGTAACATATTAGATAGAGAATATTATTTTACATCATGTTTTGGGTATGGAATACAGAATGATTTGTCCATTCACCTAAAAATTACTATGATGTGTCATGTATAGGATGATTCATGTTCAAAGATGAAAATCTAGGTCAGGGAGTATATGATTTGGGTATGTATTCTAGAAATTTATGGATTATAGTATGATCATATGATGTCATGAAAGTTAAAAATAAATAAATATTTTTTGGCCACTAATTTATAGGGACATGTTTTAGGATCTTTTTGAATTGTCATGTTTCTCACAACTGTATTAAAATGATGTAGTTACTGAACATGTAGTTAAAAATAGAATTGGAAATTAAACCTCTGAGAGAGTATAGTTGATTCGGAATAAGTTTCTTATCTCTTATATTATACATTGATCATATTCTAATCTAAGGATATAACAATTTGAGATAATTGTGGGAGAATAGGTTTTCCTACTTGTGTAACTTTAGTGGGGGTGTCGTTATTTCTAGAAGAAAGGGGCATTGTGGAAATAGTTTACAGGACTACCTATGATTATTTTTGTATATCATAGCAGTGTATAATCAATTTTATCTTTATTCATTATAGACAAGTATTCATACCTTTATGATCATTTCACAACCTTGTATGTAGTTTCCTAATCCATCACATGTGGTCGACTATGAGGATATTAATTTGGAACCAAATGCATCATATTTGGAGTACAAAGTTTAGATTGTAGTTTGTAGAATATTGGTACTAATGGGGGAAATAGTTAATCATGTTCTAGTCTTATATCCACATTGGCAGATCAAGTAAGAGATGATGGAGTGTAAGGCTGACGGTTCACCTCAATATCTCTAGTTTTATATAAAGGACAACTAGAGGAAATTCTTGAAGATAAATAGTCATTAAAATATCTGATTTGTAAATTCATATGTTTTAATGGAATATAATTCATTATTTTAATTTTTTTAACTTGGAGCTATGGTGATTTTGAGGTTTTGTAATCATATTTATGGTTTTTGGACGTTTTATGGTACCCCATTTGATGGAAACTGCCATGTTTTAAACATTTTTATGATTCAGAATTACCAAAGAGAAATTATATAGCTGAAAACCCAATTGTAAGAATGGTCTTGAAAATGTATCATTAAAAATCATTCCAATTGATAGATTCTATATTTATTTAACTAAAATTATCGGGAGTTCGTGGTGAATCTAAAATAGAATTATTTTTAACACCACACCATTGTGGAGTCTATGTTTTGTCACCTATTATTGGAATGTTTGAGGACACCATGATTATTTTCAGTATCACTAATAAATAGTGATAGTTTTCTTGGAATTTTAAATGATCAGTTTATTTCTTCATCAATCAGATGGATTTATAAATCATAATTAAAATTTTAAAATATTTATAGTGATTTTCATGAATTAATAAGCAATTAAACCATATAATAATAAAATATTCATCATCCCCATTGTCTATCCTCTACTCTTGTTAAAAACATGTTAATTAATATTAATATATCCCTTCCATGAATAAGGAAATAGAGTAATTCATTCTATTAGGGGTTTCACTATATTGATTTAGAAACCAGGGGATCCCATGATATCGTCCATAGTTTATGTTCTATGTTGTGAATAGATATTATAATTGAATATTCCTATTTACACAATTAAATAAGGTTATAATTGAAGAACCATTCTATGTTTTCTTATTATGGATGAATTTTGTGTTTGAAATTAGTATAAACTCTTAATGATTCTTGAAAATGATGTTGGTACACTTTAGTTAGGAACTACATGTCATAGAGATTCCCTGTATATTATTTTTTATATGATATGATGTTTTGTTTTCTATTATTTATGACTTATTCATGAGTTCAATCCAGTGTTTGTATCTCATAAGACTCATGCTTGATATTAATCACATGTGTGAGCATCTGTAGCAAGTGAAGCCCATTTATTATTTTGACCACATGTGCTTGATTGCGGTTAATGGTACCCATGATTGATATACAATGTTGTGAAAACATATATCATTCAATGTAATGTGTCCATGTATGGCCTTGGGGGGTTTTCTTATCATATTAAAGGATAGGTAGAGGAGTGTGGCCTATTTTGACCATAGACAGGTAGCATAGGTTGAATACGATGACTATGAAGACATAGAGAGAATTAGGGTTGGGATATGACTTCCTTATGGAATGATGTAACATAATTTTACCTTTATAAATTTATTTCTACGACCTCATTTAATTTCAATTTTTTGATTGATTTTTTTATTATTTCAAGGGTGCATAATGATTTTTGGGGACAAAAACCAAATATTCATGGATGTACATTTTCATGAATTAATAGAGTTCGAGAATTGATGATTCAAAGGCTTCAGAGTGTTCATCGAAATATTTTGAATCATTGGTGGGGTTTTAGGTTTTTTCTACATAATCAGGACTATGACATGTATACTAAAAAATTTCACATCATCAACTATTTACAGGATGTGAATTTATTAATGACCATCTGTCATAAACTTGTTCATATAATCATTAATATAAATTTTCTGAAACAGGTTTAAACATTTAATATTTGATCTGAATTATTTTTTATCCAAGGATTTTATTTTTTCTACATTTATTATATATCCATAAAATCAGCTTTTAAAAGAGTTTAACCTCATTAATGGATCAAGGACATCATTTTTAACAACGATTCATGTACTATTATCTTCAAATTCGATGTTCATTATTCTATGTAAAATTTAAGGAGTTATCCCAGAATATTTATTGTACCTCTTGTCCTTTAGATTCATTTTTTTGGTGACTAATCTTCCTGGTGGATTCACAAAATCTCACATGGTAAATGATCGTTCTCCTTCCTCGGTGATGTTGGTCGATGTGGAATCATTGAATTAAATTTTCATATTCATAGACTATGTGGTTATGACCGTCTTGATCCTTTTATGATCTTCTATATGAACTTCTTACATGGGTTATTCCTTTGTTAGTTCTATTGGAGCGGTTGTATTTTATCTATGGTTTGTTTAACCTAACAGAATTTTCGATTATTTATTAAGGAATTTGATTCTATTGTGTGTGAATCATTGGTCATTGCATTATTATTTTATGCATTACTTCATGAGGAAGTAGATCTAGTTATGTGTTTGTGTATCCCATGTTTTAGGTTTGTTTTCCTATCCCATGTTTGTGTTTGATGATCCTTAATTTCCCTGTTCTTATAAATTGTTTTTTAAATAAAATGGGATGATTTCTGGTATATTTTTGTGTGTGTGTAAATTGGATTCTGTGAAAATATTTTTTTCTCTTTGTTTGTCTAATATTAAAATATTGGGTTTTAATAAAAAATTTGTAATGTCTTTGAGATGTAGATTTGAAGTAGATTTATGGTGAACTATTTTGTAAAGTGGACCATATGGGATTCCTTGAGTACATAGGTGGAAGGTGAAGTAATAGTCCATGTTTGTGGATATCATCTATAGGTTCACTCATTGGGTGTTCCTCTACTCCCAAGGATTGTTGATATATGAACATGAAATACACTATTAGAAGGTTAACTTTCTAGGGTATTCATCTAGTATATAGGACAAATATATATGTCTAGATACATGATGCACACGATTTTCTATGTCTTTGTAAGAGTCTTCTATTTAGTAGGAGATATAGTAGTCATTGTCATGATGTTACATGGGATTTTATGTTATGATGCATGGCATTGATTACCTACTCTGATATAGGTTATATTATATGAAATTGTGTTCCTTAAATTATTTGAAACTTTGGTAAAGGATAATTTATTACCATTGTTTTAATATAACTATTATTTATCTAATTATCATCCCTCATTTTCATTATTTTTCTGGTGTTCAGATATTATTACATATATTTTTTATGGGACACTTATGTGGGATACTAATTATTATGTTCTCCCTCACTATGTGTGCCTTGTCAGGGGTATGTAGATGTTGTTATTAATTTAAATATAGGTAATGGAAGGATACAGTAGTGAGGTGGTGATGATTTAATGGGCTATGTTGGGATGTTGTATGTGAGAGAGTGTAATGTTGTTCTATTATCACATAGAGTAGATCGTTCTTATCTTTATTTTTTTCATTTCTATAGGAATCATACCTCATATGATATTTAGAATCATATTTGTTTAATTTCTTCTATTGTTTCCTTTTTAATGGAATATATTTCTTTTTTCTCTTAAAATTATTATTCCTATTATGCATATAGATAATCCATATTTTTTCATAAGAATGGAGAAATTTATTACCATACTATATTTTAATGATTTGGTACAAGTCACTACCCCATGGGGATCATGAACTCCAATCTAGAATGTGATAGGTCGAGCTGATTGTCAGTATGTGTGGGAATCCTGTACAGTTTGATATTGTTTTGATCAGAAAATATATATTTTTATTTGGGAAAATGGAAATAAAGAACAAGGTTAAATAATCGACTAGACATAGAGAAATAAATGGTACTAAAATAGTTGAGTTAGAGGGAATCCCTTCTTAAAATATTGACAACCACATAGGGAAAATATCCAATGTTATTGAATCAAGTAAGAGAAAAAACATGGGTTTCTAGTGATCAGAGACATTTAGTAAAATGGCTTCCCTCATACAATGTGTGAAGAACATTTTTGTGGGAAATGATCAAACTCCTATATTTTTAAATGTTGTAGGTAATGGAAAAGGGTGAATTACCAGACGTGATAAAGGGGTATTGAATAGGGGGTTCCATTTTCACTATGAGAAGATAAATATTTTACTCCAAATACATGTTAAGACTGGTGGGTAGTGCATTCGTCTCATCCGTAAGAGATTCATCACACCTAATGTAAGAAGTGAATGCAAGAAGAACACAATAGTTGGTTTCCCAGATCACTCCCCCTCCCAGTATAATAAACAAAATAAATTATCCATAAGTATTAACATTAATCCCTTCTTAATGAGTAACCCCACAAAACCACCATCCTTGAATACCACTAGATCTTATATAATAGTTGTGGTTATTGTATCCATCATCCATAAATCTATCATGATATCTTTATAAATCATTATAGACCAGAATCCTCAAATCCAATGGGTACTATAGATTAGTGAGATAATTCATGGACTAAATGTATCCATTTAAATTCCAGATGAGTGAAGTATAATAAACCAGTAGATGAGTTACTGATGTAGGTTGACCTAATCTCATCAATTGTGAGAGTTAACATCATCATTACATCATCTATATTATATTCTATATGTGATACATATTCATCTCACTTGTTTATTTATTCCTTTTTTATTTATATGTTTTAAATGATTATGGATCTCGTGTCCTTTTTAATGGAGTTAGCAACACATTAAGGGATGTTATGAGAGATGGGGTTTCAATGTCTTTCTTACTCACTATTCATAGCTGATGTAGTGTTATTTTTGGATTTCAATATTCTTGATTTGGATATATTCGATATCATCATAGGGATGGATTTTCTTATTTCACACAATGCTAATAATGGTTATTTTAATTATCATGTTTTATATTTTTTCCCATGGTATCTCTCAGATCATTTAGGGAGAGTGGGATATGAAGTCTAGTCATGTAACACTTTCCAGTATAATGATTAGATGTTTTTTATACATTATATCAGCTAAGGATGATGACTTTCTTCTATTATTGATCATTTTGATACTATTAGGTTCTTTCATGATGTCTTCACAGATGATCTCTATAGGCTTCCTTTACAGAGGTAGGTATAGTTCATGATTTCCATGATTCTTGGACCACATATAGCTTCAATACCCTTATATCATATAGCACCTATAGAGCTAAAAGTCCTCGAGATTTAGTTAGATGATTTAATTGGGAATGGTATCATTCATCATGGTTTTTTAAAATTTCGATTCCCCTATGCTATTTTCTATGAAAGAAATGTGTTATTATAATATTGCAAGTAATATTAAAATATGATTTAGGTGATAGTTAACAATTACTAACATTTTTCAAAGATGTAAGATGAATTTTTCCCGCTAAAGCGAGAATGGTGTTTGTTGAAGATCGATCATTGGTCAAGTTAACATAATCATTGATTTTGGGTGTCTGATATTCTGAAAATACTAATAGGAGTAATAATGACTATTAGAAATATTTTTCATTTCCTTTTGATCTAACATACTATGCTATAGTTTTTATGGAATTAATGTACCAGATATTCCATGAGTATCTTGACAACATTATTTTGGTGTTCATTGATGATATATTGGATTATTCTGGATACAATAGTGAGAACATGAACCGTTTGAGTTTGGAAATGGAAATCCAATTAATTAACCATTTTTATGGAATGCGTTTGAAATATGGTTTCCAGATCTGTGAATTGAATTTCTTCATGTATGTGGTGTCCGAGTGTGGATTTTCAGTCGATCATAAGATGGTAAAGGTTGTGTTTACTATGATGGAGCTATAGAACATCTTTGAGATACATAGAATCCTTGGATATACTTTATATAATAGACGATTTCTCATGGATTTCACAAATTTTGCATCAAATGTGTCATCTCTTACTCGGAAATGGGAGAAATTCAGGTGGAATGTAAAATTTGGATCTTCATTCGGCAATTTTAAAGTTATTCTAAAATTGAATAATATTCTGAAATTAAATATTCCTGATATGAGTTATATATTTTACAATAATTATTTGGGTTATAGTTTGGTATGTGGTCATTTTAGGAATTATCATTTTTTATTATCGATATCATATTATATGGAAACATGAAATGAATTACACCATGAATGATTTTGATATTATCAATTTTATGAATGCATTTAAGTTATGAAGATAATATCTATATGGAGATTGGTTCATGGTCATTTCTATTATTATGATATTGATCAATATATATTCTAAAAAAAGGCATGAAAATTTAATAGAGACAGAGGGTGAAATTCCATTAGATGATTGACATCAATATCACAAATAACTCGAAGAAGGGGAATATCATTGAAGACACTCTTAGAAGGAATCTACCAACAAAATTGGTTCTGGCATTGAAGGAGGATTGGTACCTTATGGGACTCTTTTTTTGGTTTTATATGGATATCAGGTGGAGTTTTAATGTATTGTATATGCCATTGTAAATTTGTAAACATATCTCATTCAGCTTATTCTATAGGGTTACTGGTAGGATGATTAGTTCATATTAATTTGGGAAATTGATTATGGTGGGGAGCCTGTTTTTTCTTTTTCATTACCTTCAGAAAATGTTATCCACTTTTTGGGTTGGTTTTTAATACCATTGTATATGGGGAGAAAATATTTTTAGACCATATTTCTACACATTTCATTCATATAAGAACTATAATGACATATCAGGGCATAATATGGTGATTCTGATTTCCAGGTATGAAACATGACATTAAATATTTGGTGTCTTATGGTTACACCTACCAACAGAAAAAGGAAAAGCATCTAAAAAATAAGGTTATCCCAATCTTCATATATTCTTCAATTGTAAATGGGATGAGGATTCCATGAAAATTATTTTTGAAATAAAATGTAAGCCCTTAGGTAAGAAGTTTATCTAGGATACATTTGATTGATTGGAAAAAACATATGATTTCATTGTGATTATATAAAAAAATAATTATGATGAGATATATAAGAAATATAGGTAAATTATTTTGTGTATACATGGGGTTCTATATACCATTATTCTCATAAATGGATCACATTTTCTCTTCATAGCTCTAGAGGATTCTCCAAGAGTCAATAGAGAATTAGGTTAGGCTTAATACAGCTTAACGTGAAAAGAAACACATTTAAAAAATGTGTTCTATTTAGATACCAATGGTAATCATTATTTACAATATCATTTATTTTTTATGATTGTGGGAAAAAAAGTAAAGGAAATTTTTGGTTTTATTTTCACAATAGTTATCATTTTTTAAATTATAATAGATGTCTTTGAGGTTTTTTATTATCATCCATTAAGGTTTCCTCTTTGTTGGGAATGGGTATGTGTGGCCTCCTTTATAAGAACGAGCCTCATTCAATATTCATAGGTGATTATTTAGAATATTAATATATAAATTATTATATGTAAATTATCTAATAAATCATATTCATTTCTTAAACATAATCCTTCAGTTTTTTAGTATTCAATTAGGTTTTTGGAGTCAAATACTCTGTTCGGCCACTATCATCTTGGAAAATAGGGGAAGATTGATCGAGATATATTCATCCTTTGAGGTCATAAAATGGCTTTGGAATTTATTTTATCATTTGTAAGTATCAAATCAATTTAATGTTATTCAGGATTTTTTTATAAATCCCATATTTGTTAATATCATCTTGATTCCAATAATGTTCTGATATCGGAGGGGATTTAGTTAGAGGAAGAAGTTTATATATGGAGTAACCAATGGATATCATTTACTCTTTGATAATATTCTTTTATGGAATATATATATCTTTTTGGTCAATGTGTTGTGTTGAAATATATTAGATTCTCATGAGACATTGGATTCTGAAGTAATAGTGATGGATATGTTTCCTCACCTATTTTTGAAGCTTCGTTCTCTAACATGAATTCATGGCGATTGATAGTCTTATGGTGGGGGAGTTTGTGAAATTTTTTTATTTTTATTCATATTTTTATCATTTATCATTTTATTTCCCTTTTTTGGGTTCATTTAAGGCCAAATGATTGTTGGGTAAAATGAAAAAATTTCACCGGATGTTTGTTTTTTATTTAATGGAGTCCAGTTATAAATGTGGAAAAGGATTTTATGCATTATTTATGGGTTTGGAATGTTGGTAATGTGTTTCGGTTTATGTATATAGAATTTGGATTGTGATATCTTGGCTATAAGTATTCACATTTTGAATTAGTTACTTTAATAGAATATATTATTGGGAATATTTCATAAACAGGTTCCAAATATTATAATTTTACAAGTATTGAAATAGTTTTGTGACATGAAATTGTCAATCAGGGCTATTTTTTATCCAAGTTATTGACCCTTATCATATATTCTAAATTATATATTTCAAATAAATAAAATATTTCATGTCATGAATGTTACTGGTAATTTGGTGTCCAAAACACTGTATGTATGATTTTATACCCATTCAATATTCATGCTTCTCTTTTGAAACAATGAATCTTTCCCATGAAATTTTTAGGACCACAAATATTTTTCAACAATTTTTTGGTGATATAAATCCATATTTGATATGCTTAATCTATCCTAGTATGTGATATTTAAATATATTCATTTCCATTAGTATCATTAGTGTTTTTTTGTAATGATTTCTAATCCAGTGATCATATAATGATTATTTTCTTAATCCATTATATATCCACTATGTGATATTTTTTTGTGGTAGGCCCTTTTTTGGTCATGGTGTTAATGGTTTTTTTTGATATGAGGTATTTGTGACCTAAATTATATTAAATCATTTTATTTGTAATTGTATTCTAATGTGTGGGGATTATAGCCATGGAATTTGGTGATTATTCTACCTTCCATTGGGTGATTTTGGATCCAATTGTAGGTATGTGAAATCAGAGTTTAAGGAATGTGGATATTTCTCTATACTACTAGATGAACCATAATTTATTTGGTATAATATATTGTTTTGTAATTTCAATGGAACGATTTATTTATTTATATGCATGGGTGTGTGTGTGAAAATTGTTTCTTAAACCATGGTTTCCCCTTTATTTTGGTAAATGAAAAACAACAGTTCACATAGAATTGTGAAATTGGTTTTTGATATGTATTTATTTCTAATTTTTAATGAAATGGTTTTGAAAAATATATGACATGGTATGGCTTGGCTACTTTGGGGAATTATATAGTCAGAGACATTATCTATTGATATCATTGGGTGGTTATCTCATGGGTTATTTCTCTACTCCATATGGTAGCTATTTTAGGGACTTGTATGAAACTATTGGAAAGATTACTTTAGGGGGTGTTACTCTACACTCTATATTAGATTCATATGTCTAGATATATGATACACATGATTTTCTATGTTTGGTTTGGATTTTTCTAGCCAGTCTGGCCAATAGAGATTCTAGGAGTTATGTTACATATTCTTCTAAGTTATAATGATTAGATTATATTAAAAAATTTTATATTTGTGATATTCATTGAAATATTATTACTTCACTTTTTTTAAATATGGAAAAGGGGGATTCATTAAAATTATTTTTATATTAATGATAATTAATTGATTATCATTCCTTACATTTGATAATGGTTATAATGTTGGGATTGTCGTATGAAGAATGTTTTTGGCACACATAGGTGGGATCTTACATATCCGCTTATCTGACACCAAGCACACCACTTCAGTGGTTCATAGGCCATGTAATATAATTCAATGAAGGAAATATAAAGTGTTTATAGAGTAGTGCTGAATATTTTTTTATATATGATTAGTAGCTAGTGGTGTGATTGATATACGTATTCTCTTTATCAAATGAATTAGCTATTTTACCTTTTCTTCCATTTTTATAGGAATCATTCCTAGGATATTTTTTAGCTACTTATGGTTTATGTATACTCTAATATTTCATTATTTCATACATATTGGTTGTATCATTTCATCAATTTCATCATGTAGTTTTTATATATATTTTCCATGTATTCTAATTTAGGTTGTAAGAAATATTTCCCTCCGGTTGTTGTGGATGCATATGTGTTAGTCATCCTCCCATGAGGATCAATAATTTATTTCATGTATGTCACTGGTTGGGTTGTCTGTCAATTTGGGTGTTTATACAAGCCAGTTTGTTAGACATGTACTGAGGTAGATCTGTTTTATAATGACCATGTGGCATTATCAATGGTATGGGTAGGATATGATGACCTTTTAGCCAGACTAGTTATTGGAATGGGGCTAAAGGACTATGTGGACCGAACCAAGTGTTGATTAATTTATAGATACTTCAAGATATATGGATAATTTTCAATACAGGACAATTAATTCTACAGTTATAGTTTTTAAATCATGGAGATGAACAAGGTATATTTGGTGTTCATTGGATCTTAGATAGAGCATGACCACATCACACTGGATTTATTGTTGTTTATTTCACATTTCCTTTTTTATTGAGTACACCTCTAGTGGATATTGACATCTATTAAATACTCACTTATTTTATCCTACATTGTATATACTGACACCCTAAAAGGGAATATTAATGTGCCTTAAATATTCATCATTTCGGTTCAATCTAGGGAAGCACCCAAATACAGCGTGTTATGGAGAAAAATCATTGTTTTCTGGGAGGTACTAGGACACAAATAACAGTTTTTCCATAGATCCTTTATTTTTATCTCACATAAATGTTTAACATTGGTTGACATGCCACATTAGGGGAGCTTGGTTTTAAAAAATCATGACTCCGGATACCTTACATGTACTCAGACATATCATAGTTTTAAAACATTACTATTGTATTATCATGAAATGTTTTATTATATTTTTTAGGAGTTTCATATTAATCTATGGATAATCAGGGTATTGTATCCCCACTAACAATGTTCGGAACATTAGTTTTGTTAGGTAACAAACTCCATATGGGAAGGAAAAAAATTTATTATATTAAACTCCAACATGAGTCGGGGGATTCATGTTGGGGTTTATAGGAGGAATTAGCATGATATTCATATTAAATGAAAATTCATCCACCGATAAACTATATAATAGTAAATTAATAATTACAAATACATTGAATTTTATACAGGGTGAGAAAAACAAGAAATATAACTCTAAAACACCTACTTTAATTAACATAAATACATGATTTTCATGAACAACTTCCATTACATTCTGACCCTCTGATCACTCAGGAAGTCTAACTATAAGGCCTATGAAACATATTATATAAATATAATATATTAACAAAAATAAAGGTGTTAATAAAATTATACTAATTTGGATAAATCATTAAAAATCTCAATAAAATGTTACATATGTGTACAAATCTCCATTGAATAATATAACTTTCACCACATAACAAAAATTTGGCGTACTATATTCCAATCTATACAATGGATTATTAAAATTAATTCACTTAATTATGTCAAATAATATGCAAAACATATAGAGAATAAAGGTACCTCAAAACCAGTTTTTCCTTGTTAAAATCACCAAACACACCAATTTCTTATGTGTTACCTCTCTCAGCCACTAAATGATTTCTAGTAAACATCTATGATTTCATAATAAAATAAAAATAATAGAAAACAAATAATTATAAAAACCCTTCTAAAATCATGAAAAAATTGAGATCTATTACAGCACATGTATATACAAGCTATACCTTATTCCATTATAACACATTCCTGAACAGACAAGTGATAATTAAAATCCATTATTCCATGGATATGTTTATATGATATAAACCTAAGCATTCATATTTGGTATATATGTGTTTAAAATAACCTTGGGTATCTAAAAAGTGTCAATATGAGCAAATATCCTATAATTATAATCCACCATATCCTATATATTCATAATAACCATACAATGTCAGAATGTGAGAAAGGGGTAGGGTGGTATTATGCTTATATATCCTAAATAGCGTATATGTTATGAATACCCCTGGAAACCTTTGATATAGAAGGGTTTTAGTATCCCCAACGAAATTGGGTGGCTTAGAGTAAGAAATAATCCAAAATAATATATATATATATATATATATATATATATCACACAAACTCACTATAGGAAATTATAGATCCTTAGACAATATCAATAGATATCATCCTCTCTAATTACCCAAATTCCATATTTTTTGTTTCGGAAACTAGGGTATCACATGTATAGAACCATAAATGTTAAAATATAATTTTAATCGTTTACTAAAACTAAATTACCAATACAATAATAATATTATGTAAAAAATTATCGATTACTATTGAGATCAATCGCCTATTGTCCTGGTTATTTTATTTAACATTATTAATATAGATACACAATCATTCCCTTTTAATATTCACATATTCCATATATTTTAATATTTAATTTATCAATAAATTAATTAATTCATCATTAAAATTAAATATTAATTTCACATTATATTCGATTAATTGTAAATTAATAACCGTTCCAGATGAATATTAAAAATAATAATTTAATTTTAATCATTCTATATATAATAATTCTCATAAGTATTAAATGGATTTTACTATTTCTGAAATCATATATTTTAAATCCACTAAGAAAAATAAAACAAAAATAACAATCATGTATAAATGAAATATGGAAAATGTAACCTAATAGAATTTCAAATATGTTTGTACACTATCTGTACGAGCCCACCACTAACTAAATCATGATAAAATGATAAAAATAAAAATAAACACAACTATAGAACAAAAAATACAATGAAATGGGATTAAATAATAAAAAAATAAGGGTTTTAATATTTAAATATCTATAGGGGAGAAAAATTATTCCACAATCAAAATTTCATTAATATACAATAAATACATCATTGATCAATTAATTTAAACTATCACTATACAACATCCAAATGTACTCATCCAAATGTTATTAATTTACACTATATATATATATTACCATCATGAATAATCATTTCATTTTTTGAATTATTAATAATGTAATAAAAATAATATATAAAAATAGTAACTATAATAATAATCAAATAATATTCTAAATGAGAAAAATTATTTTCAATAATCATTTTTAAGGGAAAAAATAAATGAATTAATAATTTAGAAGAATACATATAATACCATATTCATGTTGTTTTATAAGTTAGATTAACATAAATCATGATAAATAATAATACATTGACATAGTAGTAATATTTCACTATCTTTTGTGATTTAAATTAAGAAAATAACTGGAATGAACTATCATAACCAAATATTAAACATTTTCATATAAAATATATTAAAAGTTTAATTTCTTCATATGTTCATTCACAAATAATTACACGATATAAATCAATGAATTTTAATTACACATATATATATTAATAAATAAGCATGGTCTCAAATCCCTTACTTCAATTTAAATATTCAAAAAACCTTAGGAAAGAATAAGGAGGGAGGAAAGTATAGATGTTCAAAACAACATATGGAAACATCATCCTTGGACCATAATATATGATATATCATATTAAACTGGTGAAAATATTCAATGGTTACTCAAAATCTATAAGTAAATGTCTATAGTCATTCAATGTTATGGTGAAATGGAATTATTAATGTAAAAGTATAGAGACCCTTAATATATAATTGATGATTCATGAACCACTTGGTGATTATCCATATATAAAAATTTATCAAATCCTTATAAAATTATTATCATTAATGTTGTCAGGATTTATTTTTTATAAACAAGTCAAAGAATCATAATTAGAAACAAAATTATGTTAACTAAAAAATATCTTTATAAATTAACAATACACCTAATTTTAAGGGTTTTATATTTTAAAGACATATTTTCAATCAGAAAAATGGGATTCATTATAACTGGTAATTTGTAAAATCGATAAATCATTTTGAACTAGGGGAATAACACATATAAATATAATCTATATATTATTGTATATTATATCAAATACAATTGTTTGAGGAAATTAACCTTATATACCTATAAATGTTTTTACATTATAAAAATTTAATCCAACATACGTTTTATTTACTTTTATAAATCAAGAAATTATGTTTATAAATGAAATAAATAATCATTTTTACTCTATAAATGAAACATATAAATTGAAAATAGGGAAATTAATGGGATTTCATTACGATACATAATTGTTAATTTGGTAATAAATAGTGATATGTATTTTTTTTCAATGATATTTTGACACATAATAAAAATGAAGTGATATATAGATGAATTTTTTAGATGAATTAAATATAAAAATGAAAAAAAATCACCAAATTAATATATAATGGTTGTTCTATTACAAATTTATGAATTTAGGGTCAGGGGCAGAAACGTTATGGTATTTCGAGACCGAGAAATGATTTTTTTGGAAACTAAAAAAGAATAATTACTTATTATAGGTGAAAAAAGAACATAAAACAACACATACCTTTCCTGAAATTGTAAAAATAATTCCAAATATTCCCAAATGAAAACAGTAATCAATAGTTGAAAATTGGAACTGTTTCAGAAAATATAATAACATATAACCTTGCTATAAAATCGGGCATTCTTATACAATATACTTTTTAAAATATAATTTTTATTCTACATGATAAAATGTTTTCACTTTTACAAATCAATAAAGGGAAAAAATAAGATTGTGGGAGATGTTTTTTGGAAGAACAAATTCACCTTTTATATGTACTACTCTTACCCATATAAGTGTATCTAAGATAATTTCAAAAATAATTAGTAAATCGAAATTATAATAACTTGTATAATATATTGAAATTTCAGTACAATTTAATGATATATATTTTAATAAAATAAATTAAAATTAAACAATGACAAATTTATGATTTATATAATATTAATAAGTCATTTTTAATGTGATAAAACAAATTTTAAACCTAATCCTAAAATAGAAAGAAACAAATTTTAGTAAATGAGTACCTATGTGGGGGTGTGTGTATTTAAATTTTTAAAAATATTTTGGAAATAAATCAATATATTAATAAAATTAAACTATTTAATAGTATGTTCAATGAATAAAATTTTAAATATATATTTATTTTTAATAATTTTTTAGTTTAATTATAATTAAATTTCATTATATTTTTCATTTATTTAAAGTCATATCAATATAAAATGAGTCAATTTAATAATTTAATTAAACAAAATAACATACTATATTTTATATCCTATAAATTTATAAAATTACACAAATTATTTGAAAAATTAAAATTTATAAATAAAATTTAAAATATAATTCCATAACATTAAGAATTTGAAAAAATAATTTCATAGAATTTTGATTTCATTATAGCACATAATTATTTTATAATTGATTGAATTATATTTTATACTTTTTAATCACATTGATTCATAAAATATTTATAAAAAATACACATAATCAGGGTAATTATTGAAGTATCCTGTGTTCATATACAATTTGTAGATAACATAATATCACCCAAATATAATATAATTCATTAAAATAATCATATCAAAAGATTTTAAATTGAATGAAGAATATATTTTAATCAATAATGGATTGAAATTAGTTACATGAGTTTAAATGTGAATATTTGGGTTACAAAAATTCTCTTAATACACACATTATTATATAAGATAGATATATTAATAAATCAATAATGAATGGTTTATAATTTTAATGTCTTATAAAAAATGAAATGAGAAACATATAAATCCTCTAATTTTATTTTATGAAGTTCACGTAAACAAAAAATTAATATCTAATCCTTTTCCAAATACTATAATAATACAATCAATGAAATATTCCATATGAAAAAATAAATTAATTAGAAAAAATTAATATTAAATGTGAATCATGCACGTAGTAAATGAAACAATGGATTATAAACAAAAGAAGTTTTCAAAAAAAGTATATATGGATAATAAAAATATTGAAAGATATTATATATAATGAAATAAATAAGTGTTTGAATAATATTTCAAAATAACGTCAGAAACACATTTTTTTAATTTTCATGGAAACCCACTTTCAGGGCATGATTTGGAACACAAAAATTGGAAAAAACATACATATTAGTGGGAGAGACATAAATTCAAAATTCAAGGAATAAAATAAAAAATTCAATAAGAAAGAAAAATAATCGTAGAGAGTTCTTTGTGGGAAAATTTTCATCAACGAAACAACTTACAAAACATTTGGGATGCCAAACAAACCCAATATCGAGGAGGAAAAGTTGGGTCAATTTTATCGTCTTCATCATCATCCTCATCGTAATTTCACTACTATCTTCATCTCCTCTCATCCATCCAATCAAAACCTCTTGATTATATCCATATCCTACCATATAGTTGAACCATCATCTCACCATCCATCATCATCTCAACTTCACTAGTGAGAAACCACCCAAACATCTATCCATAATATACTCATAAAACCATCATCAATTGAAGAAACTAAAGAACAGTTGAAGAAAATCACCTAAAGGTAACTAGTCATACCACTTCTATAACATCACCAAGAACTGTTCTAACCAAGGAAAATGACTAGGTGATCTGAAAAGAAAAAATATCATCCCCCAATACCTTCGACCCACTATCACAGAAGATACATTTACAATCTCTTTCATTATTATATCTTTAAAAAAACTAGAACAATCCAGAGCCATCATCAATTTTTTTTAAGACCAAAACACAAAATGTATTCTATAAATGATATTGGTTACACGAGTCGAAATGAAGGATATTTGTTTACATCCCGAACATAATGAGGAATAATCTCATGTGGAAGATCATGTCTCCAGGTACTATCCATATCAAAGACCATGTTGGCAAGGGCATCGACAATTCTGTTCGCTTACAAGTAAGCGTGCATAGCAATGAAACTATGGGAGGAGAGTGAGTGTAGATAGTCAATATTGTTGGAAGTGAACATCCAAGCTAGGTTTATGGTAACCTTATATATTGCATGGATGATAGTAGAGGAGTCACTTCCAATCCATATGGTATTCCAGTTGTGCAGCTTTGAAAATGAGATAGCATGAATGACGCTGAGCATCTCGGCTTCCTGGGAGGTAGCAATATCACATGATCCGTAGAAGCAACCGAAAACTTGATCCAGAGGATTTCTAAAGATGGATCCACAGCCCACTGGGCATGGTTTTTCCTTAAATGTGCCATCATCATATATTTTGATTCATCCTATAGGGGTTGTGGCTACCAAAAAATATCAAGCATGAATTTAGTGTGAGCATACTTACCTACAATTCCAAGATGTCAAGGATCACCAAATCTATGACCGAGTAGTTACACTGGTCCTTCTTTATCGATTCCTCCTCCCTTGTAGAGATAATAATTCTAATTTTAATTTCATTAGGATTGATTGAACTTTTGCGAAAAGTATATTATTTCTTACCATACCAGATCACATGCAGATGCTCTGTAATCACTACCACATAGAGGTTCTTGATTTATTGAGAGTTATATGTCACCAAAAATCATTGAAACTAAGAGATTAGAGAACTAAAAAATAACCAAATGCATTCAGAGATGTCAAAGATATAATAAAAAAGGGTAGTTGTGGTCTGAAAATAAAGGAAAAGATAGTTAATATCTTCACAATGCTGGTTATACATTCAAAATTTAGAGCAAAGGGTGATTCCATAATTTGTAAACAAGATTCAGTGGGAATCTTATCATGAGAAATATGCCAAATAATAGTAAATCATGAAGGATTAATATAGGAATTATTGAATTTATTATGCTAGCTATAGTTGGTCATATCATTGATGTACATATGACTGTAGAAACTCTTGGAATCAAACATCCCATTATGTGATGGTTCCCAAATCATGAAATCATCATTAATAGAGAAATGATAATTTTTTACAACACTTTTAATCACTTTAAGAAAATGAGTATTTTGAATTTTCCTGATGTTATTTATGGTGTCACTTGTATGAACTGGGAGTTGATAGGGAGAAATCAAGGAGATCGAGGGTGTGCCAGTCCAGTTATCAAGTTAAAAATTCAAATTCAAGTCCATATTGGCTATCCATCTAGAATTAGACATAATGGAGTCTATGGTACACTTACTGGATGGCCATATGGAGGACATGAAATAATTATGCATATTGATTTGGAGTTTTCAATGAATATGAGACCAAAGGATGTCTGTGGAAGGTGAATTGTTACAAATGAGATTCCACATGAGTTTCTCCTAAAGGTCCTGGTTAAATTTAGTGAGGTTTTTAATTCCAATACCTACTTTTTCAATAGGCTTACAGCAAGTTCACCATGGTATAGTGACTAATTTTCTTTCCAGTGTGCTTCCCATCCAGACATTTTTTAATGGAATCATTGATGTGTTTTAAGAGATGGGCCAACTATTTATAGATAATCATGGAATTGACCTATTTATAATCAATGGTGGATTTATCAAGACAAATTCTCCCTGAAATTGAGAGATTTATTCTTTTCCAAGAGGAGAGGTGTCGAAGACTTTGATCAACAATGGTAGATAAATAAACAACTTTGGTTCTAACACAAATAATAGGGACACCAAGATAATTTAAGTGGAGAGATGACTCCTTAACACCAATCATATTCATAATGCTAATTTTCTGACCGGGGGGTAGTTTTTTCCAAAATAAATAAATGATTTTCACTAGTTGATATGTTGTTCAGAAACTTATTCTTAGTGAGAGATGATGACTTTAAGGTTTCTTAGGTTTCTAATGTCCCCCTTTAAAAAAGGATTATGTCATTTTCATAAAGAAAATCGGAGGGGGCATTCACATTTCCAGAAGCAGGGATAGGCTAGATATTACCATTTCCAATAGCTTGGGATAAGAGTCTTCTAAGGTATTCTTCATCAATATAGAATAGGATAGCCAAAAGGGGGTCTCCTTATCTGACCACTTTAGAACACATGAAGTAACCTCTATGTGTATCATTTATAAGAATAAAGATTCGAGCAGAATTAAAGATTGTTATAAATCTGTTGATAAAAGTCTCATTGAATACAAAATTTCTATGAACATTAAAAATAATGTTCCAATCAATAGTATCGAAATACTTAGTCATATCAATTTTAATGGCCACATTCCCACCACGGGTAATTCTATTCAAGAGGTTAGTGGATTCAGAGGCTAAACAGATACAATCATGTATAGATATGTATTTAATGAAACGAAATTGATTCTATGAAATAATTATATTGATTATATCATAGATATGGTTGGAAATCAATTTAGTGATAATTTTTTACAATGAATTTATTAGGGTGATGGGTCTGAAATGAATGATTTTGTCAATATTTTCCGACATAGAAATAAGGACATGTAATTGAGAGTTTATTCCATCTGGAATAATTCCTCAAGAAAGGAAATATTTAACCATTCGGTAGAAATCATCCTTAATGATATCCCAATTTTGTTGGTAGAACACATTATTAAAGCCATCTGGACTTGGGGCACAATCTGTGTTAAGACTAAAAACTGCATCCTTAATCTCTTGATCTAGTAGAACATTATTATGTAAAATATTATCCTCATCTATATTCATAAGAGGTATAACTTCAGGAAGATGATCTTTATCAATATTAGGGCCATTGAATATATTGTGAAAGTGAGTGACCACATGGTTGTCAATGCATTCATCAGTTTCAAAAATGTCCCTACTTCCCTAATATAGGATAGATGTTTACAAGTTTTTTTAACTTTTTGAATAGAATTTTAGAATTTGGTTTTTCTATCCTCATCGTTCAGCCTATTGATTTTAAATGTTTTATTCTTTATGTTATCTTTAATGATAAGGATAGTAATAAATTTGGAAGAAATATTAATACCATGTTGGGAGTTTTGAGCAAAATTTGATGAGGTGTTATGATTTTGTTGTTTATTAAGATATTTTAAAAAAGTGGAAATATTATTATCTATTTCATTTGATTTTGATTTAAAAAAGTTTTGAGGATTCTTTTAGGATTTCTAGTATCATAGGTTAGGAAAAGGGATCATTATTTGTGTTCATGTTAGTCCAAGAGATTTTAAAAATGTTCACACAGTCTATGTCAGAAGACCAGGAAATGTTGAATATAAATGGATACTTATGATTTATACAGATGTTGGAGAAACTAACCAAAATTTGGTGGTGACCAGATGCAATCTTATAAACTGTGATACTAGAAACATTATCCCATTTATCAAGTTCACGATCGTTAGTGAAGGCTCTGTCTGGTTTCCTAGCCACAATAATATTATAATGATGTTTGTAGCATGTAAACTTCACACCGATTAGGTTAACCTCTATAAGTTTATTATGTTCAATGCACTATTTAAAATCCCTATATGATATGGACTCAAGCGGCGGCCCCATTTTTTCACAATCAAGTAGAATTGAATTGATGTCCCCAACAATAAACCACGGTTTGTTAATCAAGATTCTATGTTGGTTAATTTCATTCCAAAGATATCTTATAACCTTATATCTATTATAATCATAGAAAAAAGTTGGGAAAACCTGTATTTTTTCAAAAATTTAATCACAGGTATTGGCTTGATTGTAAGTGATATAAACATTGACATTTTTAAGGGAATCTTGAGCTAAAATCCATAAAGATTCAATGGACAGGTGATTAGTGCCAGCCCCTATGAATGAGTAACAATGGGGACAAGCGTGATGCAATCTAGAAGAAAAATAAAATTTGGGCTCAGAAATAGAACATTTTTTTGATGTGTGAGTAAAAATAAATCTTTTCATTACATTATAATTCTCAGTGTTCGCAATCCCTTGGAAGTTCCAGAAAAGAACATTCATTTATACAACTTTTTTTGGGGTTGGTCTCTTTCTTCTTAGATGATGCGACCATTGCTCTAGTTGATACTCCCGTTGTATTTTCCATTTTCTTATTACCATGTTTTACCTGTATTGATAAGGGGGGATCCAAGGAGGTATTAGTAGAAACTGAAACATTTTCAGCCCCAGTCTCACCTTTTTTATTAGCATCTAGCTCAATCGGTTTGTATGGAGTTCTAGCATATGCATTGGTTTTTTTCTCAACCTATTTCAGAATGGATTGTCCATCAAGAGGAGAGGATCTATCCATCCTAGTTTGATTATTATTGTTGTAATTTTCCTCTATCTTGATAGGAGAGGACAAAAAATCCATTTAATATCCATGCATCAACATGTCAGACTTCTAGTCCTGTTTAACTTGTGAGGATTTACCTGTTTTAGGAATACGATTTTGAGTGTCCAGTGTGGCTGAAGAGGGTGAAGAAGTTTCATAAGCAAGAGAGTGAACCATTTACAATGAAGAGTACATTAAATTATTATTCCTAGATGACTATTTAGTGGGGTCCAAGAATTTTTCCTTCAGAGGTTTTCCTAAAATAAGTATAGTATCTTCTGAAGAAATTTTTGAATTTCAAGGGGATGCATAGGGATGTGATATAATTCCAAATAAATCAGCCTCAAGGTCATTTCATAGAATCTGTTCATGGTTTTTAAACTATTTTTCATCAAAAAAATTATTCCAATATTTTTAATCTTTATGAATCATTTGCTCAAATGGGTTGTTTTTTGTAAACCCATTTCTCCTCATTTCTTTTTGAAGATTCAGGTTTTTAGGTACATTATAATTTCCCCTATTATATCTCCTAACATCTATCCATTAATTTTGGTTATGAGGAGGAGGAGGTGTTTGAACAAACCTATAGTTATGGATAGTATGAAAACCAATTTACAGAACTCATAGTAAGGTGGAAGACTCTCATACACAACCATAACTTTAGTTTAATAATCAGTAGAATTCAAAGTGACTGAGGGGGAAATTTGTCCTCAAGATTGACCTCTATAAGAATACTATAATAGATTCCAAGGTCTCTATTTAAGGTTTTTTGGTCTACGTTCAGAGGGGAGCTAATACAGGATTCTAGATCATTGAGAATTTATGGATTCCAGTAAATCCAATATAGGTTATGAAATCTAACCCATATTTGTGTTGGGTTGTTCCTATGAAACATTGGGTTAAAAGCATCATCCCATTCAAACAAGCAGAGGATCCTCAGTTTGAGATTCAAATTACTAGTTTTCTAGGCCCTATCGAGGTCCTCTTGAAAAGTACATAAGATATGAAAATAACCCTTACAAAGAGGAAATAATTTTCAATTTGAAAATCACCAACAATCCAAAATTCTTGGTTGGAAATCAACATAAGGCTAGGGTTTTTACATTTGACATACGAAATGTTAGCCATAATTGAATTTTATTTATTTTTGTGCTCATTAGTGTACATAATCCTGGTCTTCTTCTATACTGAAGCCTCAATCATCCAATCTTTTGATCCTATATGTCTTTGGGGTCTTCATCTTGAGGAAGCTTGTACCTATTTGGGATTTGAGGAAAGAAACCCCTTTCAGCCATCGGTTAAGACTGCTCAATGGTTCCTCTTTCAAGGAAATCTCGGCTACCTTCTCTTCGTTACAAGCATGAACAAAGAAATGTCATTGTAACTGTGAGAATCCAAAACAGAACAACCTACAACATTAAAATCAAGAAACAAGCATATATAAATCCATCCAAACTACACCGTTAAATATAAGAGAAACCAAATGAAAACTAGAATCCATAACCCTATAGAACCACAACAGTATCCCAATAATAATGTAAACCTAATAGATGAGAAATTAACCAATTAATCCATTGAAATTGTACTGATATAACTGATATCACACCTACAACACCATCCGTGGATTCCTCAAAACACACAACTAGCCTAACCAATATGGCGTTGAACATCATGGGTTGGACAACAAGGGAAGTTATGAAGATGAACATCCAATACCTCCACTTTCGTAGACACAAACCATTTCAAGCACCGACTCATATACCCATAATAGAGGCTTGTTTTCTAGGGTATGTCATAAAGCGGGAGATAAGAGGTGTAATCTATCTAACCCTCAAACAGAACTGAGAAATACAGGTAAGGAGATCATGTGTAATAGAAGAGAAAACACAGTGAAGTGAAGTGAGGAGTTCCTTCTCCACTAAAAGGCACCACAAAAATCCATGTAGAAATTTTGAAAAGAACTAAATATATCTATAATATCCATAATACATGAGTATGTGTTTAACTAATTTATGTATGTTTTTAAAAATTACATTAATTTAAATAGCCACAAAATGTATTCCCACGATTTTGGTAATAAAAAATTAATATTATGTAAATAATTAATAGATAAACAAATAAGATATATTACCCAAACACTATAGTGTTAATAAATATCATGTAATGGAATATTCTTAAATACCAATCACATATTTACTAATTAGATAAGAAATATTGAAGAAATAATTATATATATAACAATATAAATTAAAAATAAAGAATTGAATATATTATTGATAAATAATTTTATCATGTAGAAATTAATGTATTTGTAGCTGACATTCCACAATTGTCATTGTAAAATATCTATTATGGAACCCAACAAAATTTTCCCACATATAAAGTTGAATGTGGGAATGAATATTTGTTCATTCTTCCTATGTTTATGAAAAATAAAAACATTGTTTTTAGGTCAACTCGAGTTTGATAATTCTTATTCATATCAACAATATAAGAAATTGTGAAATATAACATGTCACATAACTTGAAAACTCAGCACACAATTACTTTATTATAGATATTATGAAATAATCCTAATAACATAATCTTTGTAATGAGAGTGACTTTTAGTTTCCATCAACAACTTTATGAAACCTCACTAAATCAAATATTTATAATATGGTGTAATAATAATTAATTATTCCCATTACATTATTATTAAAAATTATATTTTTAATTATTAAATTATTAATTTAAAAAAATTTATAATATTTTTAAATTCCCATTTACTCTCCTAACCAATCACGAATGGTTATGTAGAATTAATATTACCATGTCAATAATTTATATCATAATCTATGTCACCAATTCAAGAGTTGATGAGTTTTTCCTTTGATTCACAATTGTTTTTACAACTGTTTCTTTTATATGGAAAGGGTGTTTCATTGTAAATAAATAAATATTATTTTTAATAAATTTTCCATGATAACAAAATAATAGTACAAAATAATTAATATAGATCATATCCTCCCCCTAAATTTGAGAAAATCACAAGAAAAAAATGAATATTATTTGATAACCCTACAAAAATTTAGTATTAAGATTCATAGATAAGGAAAAAGATTGATAAGATTAATATATGATATATGATATATAATTAACCCTTGATTAATAATTATTTTACTCTAAAGTGGAGATATAATGAATTTAATAAAAATGTAGTGTTTAAAAATCACTTCCCAAAATGTTTGTGGAAATTGGTGTTGAGGTGGAGGAATATAAATGTGATTTTAATTTCAAAAATGGCTTTTATGTATCTTTGGAATCCATGTATGATTTTATGACATGAAATATAAATATTTCAAAAAAATATACATCCAATGTTGATTTGAAATATGATGTTCAACATGGTTTTACTAATAAATTGATTACCCTTTGCCATTAATTATTAAATACCAATATTACTATAATGATATGTTTTTAAAAAATAAATTTAAATAAAATAATAATTTGAAATGCATAAAAAATATATAGTTGTGTAATTCTCTCCACTATGATACATTTATCCATTGATATATCCTGAATCCTCACCTAATAAAAATATATTTCCATCATTTTTTCCATTATCAATATAAAATCCCATTATTCTTGAAATATTCAACCCGAATTCATAAATACTAAAACCAATGGGATATTATTTCTCTATAGATCATTTTATTGTAGGTAAAAAAATATAAATAGGTCGGTTAAGAATCATTATATTTATCAATAATTCAATAATATCTATATTTATTAAATGATAAAAATATAGTTATTATTTTCTCAATTACAAAAGAAAGTTAAATTATTGATTCAATTGGTTTAAAATAATATAGAAAAATGGATTGGAACCGTCCCCACAATCTCAATGATTTAAAAAGTTGTCAAATAATAAATCATTAATTTACATTACTTTCTATTATATGGATCAACAAACTAAGAAGTCACTAAACAAAGTTATGATCCCATTATTTAAAATATGATGTACATCATCACCCATCAAAAATATTCTCACTACATGGATTAGTATCCACTATTTTTATTATCAATTAATAAGATCAGTCATCTAATTCAATATAATTGTTTCATATATGTTTTTTTATATTTTCAAGAATTATTTTTACGTATATTACCCTCCACATTTAAATTAAAAGTTCAAATTTTAAATATTATGATAGTAGCTATTAGTTTTGATAAATAATGATTTTTATACAAAATTCCATATAAATATTCTGGAATAAAAAAAAGTATCCATGAATTTGTTTTGATTATTTATAGAAAAAAATATTATTAGTATTCACTATAAGGATGATCCGTTAAAAAAATTTATCTATCTCCCCATGGAGTTTGGTAATAATTACACCATTCTCATAGAAGGTAAGGAATAATAAATTATATAATCCATGGAATACTATGGTACTGAAAGAGATAAAATAAGATCTATGCTAATATGATGCAATATAATACTCATAAAACTAATACCTTTTAAATTCAAAAATCATATAAATGTATTTCTCTCTAGAATAATCATCAATCCAATTCATCATATCATTTCTAGATTTATTCTAACATTTATTAAGACACATGAAAATTTAATGAAACCTTTGTAAAAAATATTAATTTCAAAATAATCATATTTTGAATTGAACTAAAAAACATCCATAATTCAGGTATTATAAAACTATTTAAAACCCATTTCAATTAAGTAATTTTTTTTTCAATTTTTGGGAGAATACATCTCAAACTACCTACCTTTAATTAGAAGAACCAGTGATTGATCAACTAAAAAGATAACTAAAAACCATGAATTTAAGTTGATTATGATTATTTATGAACTCATTAAACACCAAATCATCACACACATTATACAACCCATCCAAAATATTTGGACTCATCACACCAAAAAGAGATTAAATAAGAAAATATGAATCAAAGAAAAGGATAAACTTCAACTTATCTGGGAGAGAACAAATGAAACCAATGTGGCCATGAACAAAGAATAAAAGGATTCCTGGAATTAAAAAACAATTAGGTCCCTCATGATCCATTATTGTTGAATAGTAATTTTTATAATGATGTTCAAATATTAAATTTGGGTTTTCTATTTTACAATCTGGAAAAGATTGTCTGCAATGCAGCCCATAGTGCCACACCATAGATGTTTTGAAATGATGACAGTCCGTGGTATAAAATAGGACACCACCACATAGTCATTATGTGTCCTACATGAATCTGGATTCCATAACATATACCTCATCCAAATCTAATTTACCTTGGGATAAGCATAGTGTTACCAAACCCTATGCTGCAGGTACCCTCTTAGTGGTACATGCACCCCAAACACTGCATATCAATGTGGTCAACAAAAACATTTCTATAACATAACTGTAAATAAAAAAACACAGTTCCTAAGCCCCTGACAACATCTTGATCTCCCTTCCACATCCTTTTTCTAACATGCAATTCCACCAATATAAATCATTCCACAACTATCTTTCTACGCCTCTTCCCAACCTAAATTAAGAAAACTAGAATGTAACCATATACTGACAAACATTGCAGCTAGATCCCCCAATGCCCACCCACCATCACCCTTTGATAAAAATATTATAAAATTTATTTTACTCCTATAGAAATAAGGATAACCCATGAAACTCTATATGTGTTTAGAACAACACTGAAAACTGATGAAATTCATTTACATATTTTATGTTCTTTGTAAAACCAATAAATGGATGCTACATTACTAGTACTAAAAGAATAAAATACTATTAAAAACGGAATAGAATTAGTGAGAATAGATAGTAAACAATAGAATTATAATGGGAGGATTGGTTAAATAATATTTATAATATGACATTATCAATCAAGAAAAAATAATGACTATTTTCTATTGGAAAATTTATAAATTGATAACATAATAAAAATTATGGAATATAGATAGCAGATTGGGTTCTCTTATGGAATGTAATGAATTTAATTATGTTAGTGGTAGAGTAAGAGGTTGTAATGAATTACAATGATGATGTAAGATATGAATATACAATTATAATGATCCAATATGATCAGATTATGTATTTATAAATATTATGTTCTATTTTCCTTGTGACAACATTATAGACATCACCAATATTGTTTATAATTTACCAACACCCAAATGTTTTATGCTGGTATTTTAAAAAAATGGTGTGTTTGTATGACTATTTATCCCATACGCCCTTCCCCCTCTTATAGGAATGGTTCATATCCATATGTTCTGATGGAATGATGTAAAAAGGTAAAAATATATACTAATTTATCAGTGGATGATGTGGTTTATGGTGTGGATTGTGCATGATAGGATGAGGAAATAAGTTCGAAGTCCAACATTATTTCGATACTTTATTATACATATCATATTGAAAATGGAATGAGATGTTTTTTATAACATAACCAGTTGAGCATATGGTTCTATGAACATTATAGTTTCATTACTATAATAAAGTGGGATGTGATTAGTTATTTCATTTTGGGTGCATAGCATGATGCAATTTAAAATGTGTTATTAAGGAGGGTTATATAGAATATATTAGTGATCCAGGGAATATGACACAGGAGAATGATAGTTGAAAATTATTTTTCTAATATATACAGGTATTGATTTACTTAATATGATTAATATTATTTTTCTATACATAGATTCAATGTTTGGGGAGTGTTTCATGGTGAGAGTGGATTTCTTGGTAGAAATGTTTAGTTTAATGTTATTTTCAATCATCGTCCACTAGTGTATTATTCTGGTATTTTAAGATGTTCATGATGGACATTGGATATGATCCTACCATGTATTTATGTCATGCTCACCCAATTAATATAAGAACTATTTTTTATGTTTTCTTGGTGATCATTGGGGAATGATCTTGACATTACATGATCATTAATAATGCTTGTTTCTCAATCATTTCCTATTATTTAAATTTTGTTTCCTCTTTTGAGAATCTTTATATTGGTTACATTTTACATGGATTATGGGATAGTTTTTGTTTCATTTAACTAACTTCATTTTTGGTATTCTTCAAATAGGGAAAATTTTATGATTGGAAGTGGGTTAGAAGCATTGTTAGGGAAATAGTTTCAGGCAATCATGGTTAAAAAATTAAGATAGTGATAATATCTAATGAACATGATTTTATCCCCATACCTAAATGATCCTAGAAATTAAATCATATTCTACTAAAAGACCTAGAGATATTGTTCCATTTTAATATTTGAGAACTAGGAGGTGTATAGGTATAATGGTTGTTTATGTTATTATTAAACTTTTTTTCCTTGGGGAGATAAAATGAATTAATTCATTCAATACCAATAAAATTAAATACTGCCAATCATAGAAAATAATTAATTTCTTTTTCATTTTTGGTGCCAAAATATCATCCTCTTGGGGTTTTGTGCGGTTAAGGATTATACGTCTAACTCGATGACAAAAGGATGATCAACCTAGTAGAGGATGATGATTAGTGGTAGAGGATGATATATTTCATTCAACAAATGAATATTAAGATGTATGAGGGTAGACAATCTGATCAATATATTGTGATTTTTTGGAGTATCTCAATAGTTACTTTAATCTGATATGATCTCATGGTGGGTGTCAGGTCCTATTATAGTCACTAAGATAACAGGTCAATCACATTAGATGTGGATGTTGTATCTCATGTATTGTAATAAGGCTGATGTTTCTTGGGAACATTATTAAAGGGTTTTCAAGTGGTCTTCGAATCATCTTCCATGAAGGTAGTGAGAAGGAATGAGATGTTATCTGATAAAAAGTGGAACAATTATATGTGAGAGATTTGGGTCAAGATCAAGTATCTTCTAAGTTTAACCAATAATATTTTCCCTGATGAAGAGACATGTACACAATAACATGAAGATGGACTCATACCATTTACCAATAGTGCAATTACAATAATTTATTTACCTAATGAATTTTTTGGTACATTATATGGTTAATAATATAAATAACTTTCACTAATGAAGATGGTTTCCAAAATAGAGGATCGTATTGGATTTCTGGAGGATAGGATTTGTCAGTGGTAGATCATAGGTAGTAGTGTCTTCAATGTTCCAAATACTAAGAAGTTGGCCACAATGGATTCATTTTATACCCTCTAGGTATACTAGCATCAATGCCTTCCCCAAGGTAATTGTGCTAGTGTGAATTTATTTTGAGTGATGGTTATTATTTTTGGGTTCACCATTAACAGTTGATGCCATCACTATTATTCTAGATGTTGCTGAATCAATGTTATGAATTTTTTATAGGATATGGAGAAGGTAGTGGATTTCCATTGTATGTTCTTTATAATATGGGACCAAATCCTAACCAAGTCTATAGTAGTTCCGATCATAATAATGGAAGTGCAGTCAGTGGTTGACAATTTCATTTTGTGGGGGATCTAGAACCAAGGAATATGCAGATTTTCCAAGTCACGATCACCTTATCTTGTATCTATATTTTTTCATTTTTATTTAGGGTAATTACACTATATTTTTTCAGGAACCTTTTCTTGTACTCTAGGGATGTATATAAGGAATATTTTCATTATCCTAATGCATATAATGCTAGTAAGAGACCAGACTATCTTGTTTAATTTATGCATGTGGTATAGTAGAGGAAAAATTATCATCAGTCATCTAGGGAACATTTCGTGATACAAATAATATCGTATCATTCAATACATTGAATTGATTATTTATTTTATGTGTATATGGTTATTAAATAAATCCAAGTGAATGTTATATTTTTAAATGTAGATTGATAAAGTGTTTTTTCCAAGGGATAATGTGGTTTTCAAATTTTTAGAGTATGTTTATATACAATTCATTCCATGATATCAGAGGTCATAGTGAAATAATTTAGTTTCTGGATATTAAAGGCTACGTGAGTCATCAGGGTGTTTCTATAGGATTTTCCAAAGGTTGTTTGGACTCTACCAAAACAACATGATATAGAGTTTGACAATGATACTCATCCAAGAATATCTCATATTACAATGGACATTATTACATGGAACCCTTTTAGTTGTGGGAGCTGATGTTTTGGATAGATGATTTATTTTTGAAGGGTTTCATTCGGTCCAGTATGTCATTATTCGGCACAGAAGAGTTGGTCTCCAAGATTTGGAATAGTTGTCTAAGGAAATTTATACACTTTAAAAAGAAATAATTATATGAATATAAATAATTTTTAACATATTGCATTGATATATGATATTTTTTACCAATTTTTGAGGTTCTTAATGGTTCTTTATGATAACCCTATGATACAGATTTCCTTAATGAAGTTGGAAAAGTAATATATCCTATTTCAAACTATTGTGCTATTGTATAGGAACATTCAGTTTGTGTTCATGTGTTTTGGTGCAGAAAACATACTTATTGAATTGATGGGGTCATGAAATCTATGACCATGAATTAATTCACTAGTTTGTGGGTGTTTTAAATAATAAAATTTGAATATACTCAAAGATAGAGGTGGAGTATAGAAATTATCTAGTTGATGTACTATTGGTTACTCAACACCATTATCTATATGTAATTTTGTTCTACTGGTTTTTTGGACTCATCAGGTGTATTTCCTTATTGATGTGGTATACTAGAAGTGTGTGTCCATAGAACCATCAAATATTGATTACGAATTTTAATGGGAAGAACAAATGAATTTGGTAGAGGTTCATATATTCTAATGATTTTGAATCAATTAAAGTAGGTTTGTGTCACATTTTTCATATATTTTGACCCCATTAACATCACTATACTGTAAATAACAATCGTTTTTCTTGATTAACTAGTGTGAGAAAATTTTTCTCCCTGATGTTGCAGTTTACCAGTACACTATTGATTAAATTTCCATAAGAAGGGTGATTTTTGAGGTTTTATTTGAGGATTCCATTATAATATGAAGGTTTGTATTAATGTATAAAAATTCATTGATATCATATATTTCAAGTAATTTACATCCCCGTGAGTTTATCAATATCATCTATAATTTGGATCTAGAAACAGTTGCGTTTGTGGTAAATCTTCCATGACATTTACTATTCATACTATACTTTTTGGTCATTTCCAATGATTTTATAATGATGAATATCTTATATCAACTTGACCTAAAACCACAAAACTAGTGTGAGATAGAGATTATCTCATAATATGAAATTGATATATACTACACAACAATTAGGTGGAATTTCATAGATGATGCATAAACGATGATTCCTTAAATTTATGATTTTTAAGAGTCCAAATATTTAGGGACAATGATGGAGAAGTTCACAGCCCTAAATATATATTTTAGGGTGTTCAATTGATGATATTTCATATTTTATATGAAAATATTGATTTCCATATTGTGGAAGGTGGATGAATCTCAATAGGGTGACCTAGTGGAAGAGGGAAATTGATTACGTGTTAGTCATGGTCATTCCCCAAAGGGGTGGCTATAGGATAGTAGGAATGAATACATTCCAATGAAAAATATTAATTTTTTAGTGATAAATGAGGGGTAAATTCATTCATTTAGCAACGTATCATTAATGGTACACCCAATATAATTTAATATGTATCATGTTTTGGTTACATTGTTTTGGGGGGACTGGAAAGACAATATAAGGAAGTTTATGTGCCTCAATGCATTATCTACCAGTCAGAGATGGTATAACATCATGTTCATGATATATTATTATATCCTTTGGTGGTTCATAAGTTTATGTGTGACATTATATTGAGGAAAATCATAAAAGGGTTTCCCAATATCTAGATGCTTATGATTATATCTTGGTAATCACCAATCAACTGATGAAGTTTGATAACATCCACAAAATATAGGAGTTGGAAATCTTAGATGTTTTGGAAATGAAGTATATTGATTATTTTTTGGGGATACATGGATTTATGACGTACATTTTTCGACCAAAATTCTCATTTTATCTCATAATTGTATAGGGGGCCATATATTTCCATTTTTCATAGAGTAACACCTCATTTTTTCCATTCTCAAACATATGGATAATTGGAGAGAACCATTCAAATGATATACGATATGTTTTTTCTGTGCATCATGGACATATAATGAACATTGGAAATGAAATTATATTTTCTCCGAATTTTTTTATAATAATAGTTACCTGTCATACATTAACATTTCCCAGTTTGTGGACATTTATTATAGTTATCGTGATTATCCATTATGATGCGCTAATGATGGGGAGTCAATAGATTGTGACATGATGTTGTGCACCAGATGACATAGATTATATATATAATTCATGAGAATACGATGGTGGAATAAAACTGATGTAAATATTATTTTTATATCAAGAGGATTCCCTTGGAGACCGATATTGGGGAAATCATATTACACAAGGATTGAATTAATCGTGGGTATTTGAGTATTGATTAGGTTGTATGATCTCTCCCAACATTGGAGGACTATTTCAGATGAAATATCATGTTACTGTGGTGTAATATCAGTTGGTGAGTCATATAAAATTTGATAGGATCCAAAACATCTTCCATGATTCATAGCTCCATATATATATATATATTCATGATGACTCCTATGTCATTTATTAGGGATTGAAAAATGTCATGGAAAACATTATATTCTTAGATTTACCATTAGAGACATATGATCTTACATAGAAGGTTCTTCATGAAAACACATATACATTGATGTGTGTATTTTAGAGTCATGATGGATTGGAGTTGTTTAGATGTTATCATGGGTCCAAGATGCATACTCAATGCCCTGAATGTTTTGAGTTTTTATTAGTTGTTTTTATTTAATCATATGATGGATAATATTACATGTTAATGATATGTAAATTTTCCACATCTATATTGTTTTTAAATAATCATGAATCTGAATAGTGTTTTCCCCTTCATAATCATGAGATTTAAAATTATGGCACATTTTAAAAAAATGTTACACAGTCAGTTCAACCCTAATTATATCTATCCATGATATATATGGTGAATTTACCTTATTTTTCTTCCAGGATACATTTTATATGATGGTTATGGTATTAGTTGAGATAGATTTTGTAGAGAGAATATTTGAGTGATGATGTGTTTGTGGAATGTAGGTATCATAATGTTTTTTTGAGACAATGTAAATGATATAGTTGTAATGTGAATGATGTGATAGCTTTTAATAGAGTGATATTCAGTCCCGTTCTGGCATTTTGACATTCTAGGTTCATTTTCATTGTCACATAAAATAATTTATGGAGTTTTAAAATCAATGATTTTATGGTATATTTAAAATAAAAAATATAAAAAAAATTATTTCATGTGTTGCATGAAACTGCTTTTCTAAATAAACCATAATATTGTAATTCCTGTTAACCAATCCATTAAATTTGGGAATTGTATTGGATTAATGAAATATTAATTTTATTTTCTTCAAATGATTTATATAATGAAAATGTATTTTTAAACATGTATCTAATATTTAGTAATGTAATTATATATCATAAAAGATTATTTTCCCTCTAAAAATGGATTTTAAATATTTCTATGAGAAAAAGTATAATTAATTTATTCTTCTTTTGAAAAACGAATTTGTGAAAAAAAAATTATTTTTTAAATTATAATGTCAAAATTATCTTAGAGTGTAATTTTGAAATGTTTTTTAATGATTTTTTTTTCAAGGAATACTGAAAAATACTTAGTTTTGTTGAAAATTGATTTTTCATTTAAATAGTTTACATTGTAATTATTTTTAAATTGTTTTAAAATAAAAATTAGTTCATTAATGTTAAAAACATTAAAATTAATGTCATTTTGATTAATTTGATGTCATATTTTTTCTATAAAAAAGTATCATACATTAGAAAAGATGTTTTCCCTGAGAACTACTATTCATTAGATTTTAGGGGTTTAATTTTAAAATAAAATTTTCGACATATATAATTTGTTTCATAAAATTTAGACTCCATATTTTTAATCAAAAGTTATATTATTTTAAATATCCAAAACTCATGTTTGACCATATATATATTATTAAAAATATTAAATTCATTAATACATATGTAGGGGATAATTTGGTAGAACAAGGTTAAAACCTTGGGATAAGGCTATAAAATTTCACTAACACTTTCCTCTATCCTATTTTATTTGTTTAATTTTTTCAAACTCATCCATGTTGTCATAATATAGAATCATACTACATTTTTTCATTGATTATGTGTTTTTTATTTCTAACGTGAATAAATAAAAAATGTCACTCTATTAACATTATTATAACAAAATATTGTATATTAGTATAAATAGAGTGTAATTATAGTTATAATTTATTTATGATATTTTATCAAATTTGATTGTCATTTTTATTCATTCTTTATTTTTTGTGAATTTAAACTTACCTAATCTACTTATGCAATGTCTAAGTAATAATTATTAAATTGGTAGAAAAATATAATAAATAATTTCAAAACAAAATAAGATTTCAATTTATTATTGTATTTGATAACATTTCCGATAAATATAAAATATTTGGGTTATTTAAAAGGTTTATATTCTATTTTCATTATATCATGATGAGTTTAATGTTAATATAAATTAATTTTTTGAATAATTTCTTTGATGATATTTTATAAAAAAACATTTAATTATTTGATATAAAATTTATAAATATTATATCATAGACTAGGGGAATGGATTATGGTTGATCTTATACCATGAATGGTTAATTAATGTGTCAAATTTCATTTTATTGTAATATTATTTATATTTAATGAGTATAAGTATTTTATATTTCATTTATTATCGAAAGTACTTATAGTGGTTATAATTAGGTGACAAGGGTTGAAAGATAATATTAAAAAGTATAAATTTAAAATGATTAGACAATTTCAACTTAACCATATCCTATCATAAAAATATTTCAATTTTTAGTCCAATTATTTTTAAAATTAATTTATATTATTTTAATACATTTTGTAATTCCAACTGTACTTCTCCCATCAATTATAATAGAGAACGTCATTTCCTAATTTCCCCACACCTTTTAAGCTATCTAGCATTTCCAATACTGACCATCATAACTTCCATGATTCCTTAAAAATATCAAATATCTTTTAGTCTTTCTAAAATATCATCCCTTAAATGATAAAAGTGTAATCCTAATATGGTTTCACAATGAATTCCTACACCTCTTTGTCTAGTATGTTCAATTTTATTTCTACATCAATAACCTTTAAATATATGGTATCAATTATAAAATAATGAAGTGTATATCTTTAAAATAATAATTTGTATTATGATCATGTAATGAATAATATCCTTTTTTCTATCCAATGTTATCCTAAAACATTGCTTGTGTGTCCATACAGCTTACCGTATCCACGTAGAGATGTAATTTGTTTTTAATTGGGTTATTAAATAGATGGAAATAATTATTGGATTAATAATTATTTAAATAAATTATGATATAATTAATAATATATAATGGATACATATTATTTACCATCATTTCATTCCTTCAAATGAGAAATGTAAAAAACATTCATGAGTATATAGGGAATATGGTCTCCATGAATAATATAATTCATTTTACTCTTTATATCCATAAGTATTCACTAAAAATATATATAGTTTATATTCATTATACTTATATTCTGAATAATATTATATATATGATATAATCATGATCAAATTATAGGGAAGTGATCAACCTAACCAATATTCTCTAAAAAATATAATTATTATCACCTAGAAATAATGATTTTCAAATGGATTTTTTAATAAGTGTGTATTAAAATGTTATAAGTGGGATATATATGATACTATAATTATTTAAATGATTCATTAATACAATTAAAAAAAATAAAATTATTTATATTTGAATTTAGAGTTCACTAGAATAAATTAAAACTTGAGATAAGGGTTTTATGTGTCACTAATATTTCATTGAGACATTAGCAATAATCCCCACTTGTTAAATATTTTTGGATTATAAACTTCGCTTGAAATTATTTTATGTTATGAAAATTTTTTAATGGATTTCATAATTATGAAAATAATTATGAATCCTGAATTCCCAATTAATTCCCCACTTAATGCCCAAACATTCATATTCTCACTGTTTGGTTAGATATCATATAGTCAATAAATATGCAGACATGTTAATGAAATGGGATAGAATTTTGGATCCACATTGTGTTCATACTTTTATTTCTTTTGTATTTGTATTTCCATTTGTTATTATCATCATCATATGCATGTTCGACATTATCTTTCACAATGATGTGCTTCATCTACGATGGATCATACATTTCTGACTTCAAAATTATTGGTGGTTTCAATTGGCATTCAATCAATTACACAACATGTTATCAGCATGGTTATCTTCTCCACATTAAGTATCGGTATATCGCTATTGTCATCCCCATCATCAGCCTAAGAAAAATCTCTTAGGAAAGGGAAAGGTCAATTGTATTTATAAAAATTCCTATTTTGACATACACTTTCGTATCAGCATCGATTCTACTGATTTGATGAGCTACGTAAAATGGTGAGGCTTATTTTATATTTAATATATTGTTACATTTATTTTTCCCATTTTGATAAATCTGAATATAATATATGATTTTCCTAATATTTTTTTGCGGGATAAATAAAGAGCACCTGAAGAGCATTAAGGAATCAGTGTTCAAAAATATAACATCATTCCTTGGAAAAAATGAGTCTTATTAATAACAAGTGTTGTAGATACTGAGAAAAGCATCATTCATCAAATTAATAAAAAAATACACCTCCAGAAGTGGATAAATGATGAACATCACATAACAGTTGTATGTCATGCCATTGAATGATGAACATCACGTATCCGTCGTACGTGAAGACGTTGAATGATGAACATCACATACTCTTTGTACGTCCTAACGATGTTGGTTGAATATCACGTACCCATCATACATCGAGATGATTTTTGATGAACATCTTGTACATTTTGTATATTGAGATGAAGTTTTATGAACATCGTGTACCCATCATACATCAAGCCGATGATTGAGAAATATCTGGTACCCCTCATATGTGGAGATGAAGTTTGAGGTACATTGTGTACTCGTCGTACATCAAGACGATGTTTGATGAACATCTCATACTCGTTGTATATCGAGCATAAGTATGATGATCATCTTGTACATGTCGTACGTCGATCCAAAATTTTCTAATCATTCCATGAACCATGAAATTTCATATCTCTTATTTCTTGTTCACCCTGAAGGTCTCAAGATTAATTATACTATATAAAGGTTCACGGTGGAGATGATGTTTACATTAAATATTTGAATATATTTGTTTTGTTTCTTTTCACTTTCATTTTTTCTTATAATATTTTTTGAATATATTAAATACTCTTTATGAACAATCATAAATATAATATATATATATATATCCCTTGAATAGGATGAAATTGATGAATTGAATATTCCTACAATTGTATTGGAGACACTATAATACTCCAAAAAATAATTTTATTCTATTCCATTGAGGGAATGATAATATTTATTGAAAACTCTTTATTTCATTCCCCAAAATGAATGAAAATAAACAAGATTTTGTTATTAATCATTTTCTAGGTGAATATAAAGTTTTGTGAATGATCATTGTATTGTAAGTGATTATTACCAAAAAAATATTACCACATGAATTTGTTTGAGGATAATAAATATTTACAGAGAATAATGAATTTTTTGGATATTTTATAAAAAATTAAATCCCTAAAGGATGATATGAAAATAATGTCATTTGACATTTTATTGAAGATTATATTCATTTATCATTTATTTTTCGCAAAGCAACAATATAAAGGGAAACATTATTATTTATCATATTCTTATGGATTATCAATATCATCTAATGTAATCCATTTATCCCATAAAGTGTGTGACTTTTTTCATATAATTCATAAATGAAATGAATAAATTACATAGTTTTGATAATCCAATATATATTATGAAAAAATTTTAACACCTGAAGTGGCTAAAACAATGATAATCATAATCCATAATATTTATATTTTATACAGGATGATCATTATTGGTAAATAATAAATTATCTTTCATGGATTATGAAATTTGATGAATGAATTAATTCCCTGATGTGAATGTAGTATTAATTACAATATCTAATTCTTTAAAGCATATTAAATTATTCATTATTTTTTTAAGATTTATGATATCATGAATTTTTGAGAGTTGGTGAGGTTTGATCAAATGATTTATCATTAATTTGATAAAGCGAATGTTGTATATGAATTATAATTTTGGATGATGATAAGGTGTGTTGTGAATCCAGAAGATTCCTCCACATTGATTCTTGGTACCACATTCACCTGCTTCAAAAGATCTGGGGGGCTTCTACCTTAGGTAGAAGTTTTTCAAAATAATATTTGGGCCTGAATTTCAAAAATATTTTGTCCAGAAGTTCTAAATAATCCAATAATACACTTGGTGATGGGCCAAACCCGTTATGATTCTATTATGAATTCATCAACCACAATAAGTGGAAGTTATAATGACAAATATGAGATTTCACAATGAATGAACCTGGAGATCTTATATGCGTCTAACTTGAAGAAAAATATTTACAAATATTATTTTGATTAAATCCATCAGAAGAACTCATATATGCATTAGTATATGCTCATATAAGTACATTTACCAGAAGTGGAAATTAATAAAGGACTTCAGAAGGGTGAATATATTTTTACCTGGTCATACAAATTCTGAATTCATTGTTATATGTAATGTATATATAAGATATATGAATGTTATTCGTGAAAATGAATATCATATGGAGACAAAAGTGGTACCTTGATATGGAATAAGCATTTATAAAAGTGATTATATAGAATTTGTTATGTACAATTGAATCAATAATGGTAAACTATAAGTATATTGATCTTAGGTCTTCGAATATCTTACACGAGGATTTTGGCCACCTAGGATCAATTATAATGAAATATATTGATTCATGTATAAACATGCCTCGATTTATTGATAAAATAATAGACATCCATCAGGGGGAGAATGATGATTTTTTAATGGATGAATGTCTACAAAATTGTTAATGAATTTTTTATCATTAAGACATTATGAAATCCCCCTGTATGATAATTTACCATGAGGTACCCATTTTTTAGGTAAATTATTTACATCATTATCAGATATTATGGAAATAAGTTTCACATATACTTATGAATAAGTATATATGGGTGTTACCACCCACCACGTGATCTATCTATATGAATGATGCATCCACTAAATGATCACATGCATTATTTGTAGCTGGTGAGTATTAATTGCATGCATTACATGTTGATTAAATGAAATATCGAGTATCATATATTATATGGTCCTGCAAAACAATTGACATGATGCTCACAACACATACATAAATGTAAAGTGTTTGAAATTATTATTCTGATTATACACACTAGACGTGTGGATGAACTAATTATATAAAATCATTATACATCATGAGTATAAAGTAATAAATATATTTTCCCTTGAAGAGGAAAATTAAAATATCAATAACATTATTTATTTTTAGATATTGTCCCTAAAGTGAAACTAGTACCAGAAAAATTATGATATCTCAATCTAATGTTGTTGATGATATTTTTTCTATGAATGACATTAAAACTCATTGATGATAATACATTTTGATAGATGCCGACATCATAATAATTGGCCGAAATTATTAAAGGAACATATGAAATGTTCATCATATAATTTTTTTTTGATTATCCATACTATAAAGACAATTGAATATCAATGATCTTATTATAAGAAATATTCTTCCTTGTATATTTGGATATTTCTATATGAATCCTAGAATGGTTAGAAATGCCCGAAGCATATTAAGAATGAATTTTTCACCCAATCTGATAAATTATGGGGTGAACTAAATAATATATATCCATATTATGTTAACAATGAATGTAAATTGAATTTATCATCCCATGGATTGTATAAATCATTATATTCGTCATATTATTAAGGTGTTTTGAAAAAAATCTAAACAATTGAAGAGTTTTCTAAAATATATGAATTATTTGTACATAAAATTACATGGAATGTCCTTGAATTTTAATTAATCATCCCGAAGTTGAAATATTTAATTTGGGAATGATTTTACCCTTAATGAATAATTATCTATCTTACTTCCTATAGTGATAGATATTATACATAAGGGGTTGATGAAGAACATAATTATTCTAGAAGGATTATATATAAATGCACATTTTATTTATCCCTGAAGGATATAAATGAACATGTGAATATTTACTGTAACATCTCGAGAAAATAAATAAATAATACATTATGGTTTTTTATTAATATTTTTTGAATTAAATATTAATTTTACATTAAAAGGGTTTCAATGTTCGATGGCATACCTGATATGCAACAACGAGTAATATTGAAATCTTACGTTTCACATTAATAATATAATTTTGTTATTTTAATTAGTAGATAACTCATAATAATTGAATTGGTGGGAATGAACAAAAGTAACTACAATATGATTATACATGTTTGTTAAATAAAATATAAAGGCATAAAATATGAATAAATCTAATTTTGAGCACAATTTACATTAAAAGGTCGATTTACCCCCATTTAATAGAGAACCCTATTTAAATATAGATGTAGTCACATTTATTTGTTCTATTTTACAAAATAAAATTATTCATTAGATTCAGGACATAAACATTTACTTCCGGTAAAACTTTGGATGTTTTCTGGTAAAGATCATTTTTTATGAATATGGAAAAATACTGTATTTTTATTCAAAAGTACCTTTTATTATAATTTATTTATATTGTTATATTATCTATTTAATTGTTTTTAAATTTTAATTATATTATATTTTTACCATTTAATCTGATGATGGTAATTGAAATTAATTTCACTTTGAAATTAGACATAAACAAGTGTTTATCTTTTGATAGTCATTGTTTAAAAAACGTTATTTCTATTGACAACATGGATTAATTTCAAATTAATTAATGCAACCACTATGTTTTGAATTTGTTAAAATATAAATAATTTTGGAATTCTGAATTTCAAATATATCATTTGATAAAGTTTTAATAGTTTTCTGAAAAACATAAATTTTTGATGAATAGTGAAACCACTAGTTAGTAGTTAAAAACAATCATTTTCATTTAAATAATATTATACCGCTTATATGGATTAATTATCAAAAATACAACATACATTGTTTTTATTATTATGTAAAATGTGGTTCAATTAGATGAAAATAATTTTTGGTGAATAGTAACTTTTGACTTTTATTTACGGTAGTTAATGTAAAATAGGGTAATTTAAAGTATAAATTATATTATAATATTACAAAATTACCTTAAAATTTGTCCTACCTTTATTGGTTGAGTCATTTACGACCATGAGCATCATTGGGTCGATTTTGGGACCCCATTGAGCCACATGGGAGTGATACTGACACTTTAGATTAATTAACATAATGTGAAGGAAAAAATGATAAAAATAAATATCTTATAGTAAATTAATTTTTACAATGGGTTATATAAATTTTATTTTCAACCATAAATATTAATTGGAAATCTAAAAAGATTTCCTACATCATGGTAGTTTTTTTATAACTTTTATACATCAAATAAATTAATTTATTGATGACACCACAATGATGCATTATTTACTACTTTAATAAAATATTTAAATAAATAAGTTTATAATTATTAAAAAAATATCAAAAAAATTTCCAATTCTTATTGGAATATTTTATTTAGACCATGACTCATCTTTTATTTCACATCAATTAGTGTATTACCTTTAGAAACCGAATATCATTATATAATAAAATAATATTTTCACACATTTCAAAAGATCCCCTTATCCCCCTTATAAAAACCACTCAATTTTAACCAATTCCTCACACCTCTCAAGCCCCTTGGATCATCCAACCATGAACAAATAACCTATCAGGATACCTCTCCTCCTTCTATAATCTTTACCTTAGGCATCAATCACTTCAAGATGTCCTTTTGTTTCAATCCAAAGGGAGTTACCCAAATTAAAGGTAATGATTCCTCATAACTTCTCCAATCACTAATATATTTTTAGTACTTTACTTAATAACAACACTAGTATCATCAATATACTAGTATTTTGTTAGGATGATGATTTGAACTATACTTACACACACCTCCATCTAATGGGTGAATAGCATACTGTTTCTGTGGATGGAAAACTAACGGCTCACGAAACAATGATTGTTCGATTATTTCCTACTGCCTCTCATGGTGGCATTTAAGATGACACTATATTTATATATGATATATATTTTTTTATGTTTTATTTATTCTTCTATATTTTTCTTGTATATCATACCTTTATGGTTTCTATTATTGGTAAACAAGATAATTTCATTTGAGGATGTGTGGACTACCACCCCTCATAGTGATATGAATTGTAAATGCCTTTGTGGTATGTATAAAGGATAGGGTTATTGATATTATATAATATTTTATACTGGAATTATAATATACCATTGTATCATCATGTTTTAATTCAATTAAAAGAAGAAATTGAACTGAATGTAGCGTACAAGCATAGGTACGACTTACAGCCTCCTTGAACGGTGTATTTCATTTCATACCACTAAATGTTGTGTACTATTATAAATACATGTATATAATAGATATATATGATATATATGATATCAAAACCATGACTATCATTCTGGATATAATGATCGTTTGACCATGTAAACAAATTGTATTTATAAGTAGTCCATTTTTTACTCAAGAACCAAATATCGACAAAACGAACCTTACTGACATAAATGATTACATAATATTTATAACAAGGTAATAAGTTATATAAAAAGGCTCATAATCTTTAAACAGGTTCTTATGAAAGTATAAATTAACATTAGTTTATTATTATAGATACTAAAGAACGAATGGGTAATGTCGGACATGAGGTAAGGTACTTCGTGTCAATCTCCTTTCATTGAGACATATTTCAATAATATATACTTTCTTATATTACATGGTGTATAATAAAACACTTTGAATTTTAATTTCATTCAAAGTGAATCTTTTTAATGAGAATCATTATACTAAATGAAAAACTGAATGTTTTTACGGTTTGTGGCGATAATGACCTCTCTGCCACCATAATTGTTATTTGGCTTCCTCTATAAGCCATAATGTATTCTAAAATGAAAAGAAAATCCCTTATTCCGTTTTTGGGTGTTTTGGTATTGAAAATTATTTTTGAAAAGAATTAATTTTTTCAATATCTTGAAATTATTTATTGGGATTACAAATTAAATGTTGTTAGTGAAATGTTTATATTTGAAATAATTTATGTGTAATGATTTTATAATGGTACTTGTACATTTTACGGGTGGTTACGTGATAAACAAAATGATGGGTCATTCCATGATAATATAGGATGGGTGGTTACGTTATAACCTCCAAATCATTGGGTATGGAATTTGGCCATACGTCTATTCCATTTTGTGATATCTGTGGAAGTCAATAGTGTGGTTATTCCACTTAAGAATGCTTATGTCCCAAGTTATGTATATATATTATGTTTTATTTGTATGGGTTTTATTGTAATATTTTGGTTACCAAATGGTATGTATTGATCTTTTATTTAGTGAAGAGTATTTAGTACATCATAAAGGTAAAATTTATTACATATGATAAAGTATTCATGGTTTACTTCATGTTTTGATAAAATAACAGTTTTCCTTCTTTGTGTATCCCTTACTGAGTTTTCTATGCTCATCCCAAGTTTTTGAAATGTTTTTCATAGTAAATTAAGTAGAATAGGGTCAAGATTGGGATCAAGGAAATTCCATGCGGTCTAAAACATGGAACTAGACATGACACTTTTTTTCATGAGTTTTTATATTAAAAAAAATGGAAATGGAGTAGATGTGTGTACCTTGTATTTTGTGTGTTGTAATGTAATAGTTATGACCAAATTCTATAAAACAATAAGCATGAAAAGATCCTCAATCTGAATTATTCATTTAATTCAATATTATGAAATATTTAAGGCCAGGTCCTTATAAGTGGTATCAGAGGTCAATTTAGACAACTTTATGAGTCACGATTTTGTTAAATTAATATCCATAAATTAATTTTTTTTAATATTGTAATGATATAGCATTTACAGATTACCATTTTTCTTCTCATAAGTTATTTTTGTGTTCATAATGGTTTTCTGTAGAGGAAACAAGACAGCTATGTTGGGACGACATCAGGAGGAAGAAAACCTTCCAAATCAGCAACCTGATATGGTTTGAATGAGAACTGAAGAGTTTATTGTAGTAATGACATAGATGACTCAGGCTATAAATGGTGGTAGTATCCATGCATGAATATAGAGTTACATGACAATAGTTGATCATTTAACGAGGAAAAATCCCCTATCATTCTAAGGATCATCTGACCCTGTGATATTAGAAGGGTGGATTAGAGAATTGGAGAAAATATTCGATGTCATGGGTTATTCTGAACATCAAAAAGTTATTCTAGATGTTTACCATTTTGAAGGTGAAGCTGATCAGGACTGGTCAGTTGGGAAAATTATCGAGGATAGTGAGGAGATTGATGCTCTTGATTGGGATGAATTCATATATATGTTTCCTGAGAAATATTTTCCATAGGTAGTTCGTCTTAGGATGGAAAAAAAAATTTGAGAATTGAGGCAGGAGGATGACTCAGTGGCTACTTATGAATAAAAATTCACTTGTCTATTGATGTATGCTCCAAATTTCATCCAAGATCTTGATAGTAAGATAAATAGATTTTACTCAGAACTAAAGTCGTGATATCAAAGAGCATTAACCTCTATTGATTTCAAAAGTTATAATAAACTTGTTCATTGTGCGAAGAAGGAGGAAATGGGGATTGCTGATGATTAGGTGTTCATTAAAAAACAATAGAATAAGAGATCCAGTTAGCAGGAAAAGGGAAATAATTCATCAAAAAATCCTAGATGTAAGAAAAATAAATATTCATCTTGTGAGAAGTTTGTTAAAATGAATCCTGGAGAATGTTTATCAAGGTCTGGGAAGTCCTTTCGTTGTGTTAAGTCTAGTCATATTTCTCGTAATTGTAAGGAATATGATCAAGCAATTAATGAAAAGCAAGAGGTAAGATATTTTAAGTGCAATGAAATGGGTCATTATAAAAATGATTGTCCAATGAAGAACAAAACTAAGGGAAAGCAACCAGACTACAAGCAGAAAGGGGTGGTGAAGTCCTTTGAAACTACATCAAAAGATGTTGGGCCATTAAATGAATTAGTATCATGTATACTATTTTTTGTTCAGATTATGCTAATGTGTTGTTTGATTTTGGGTCTACACATTATTTCTTTTCTGAGAAGATTTCTATTATATTTTGTATTACATATCAATATATGAATCCTAAACTTATGGGACAAACACATAGAGGAAATGTTGAGACAAATATAAATTATAAGAACCTTCATGTCCTATATTGTAGGAAGAATATAACTTCAAACCTTATTGTTTTCCTCTAGTAGATCTTGATGTTATTTTTGGTATGGATTGGATTTCTATTTATCATGCTAATATTGACTGCACAACTAAAGAGTTTTCTTTTCAGAGATATTTTCATTTGGAATACGAGAATGATCCCTTACTTTTGATAACATATCAAGAAGCTGAGAAACTAGAAAAAGTTGTAAATGAATATTACCATGCACATATTGTTGAAAACAATGGAACTGTTCAGATAAATGATGTTCCAGTGGTAAATGATTATATTGATGTTTTTCCTGAGGTGTTTTCGGGTATTATACCTAATCGGGATGTTGAATTTACTATTGACTTAGTTCTTGATGCTAATAAAATTTCAAAACCCCTTTATCGAATGGCTCAAATTGAACTTTTAGAGTTAAAAAAGAAATTGCATGAGTTATTAGATAAGGGTTTCATTCGAACTAGCACATCATTATACGGTGCCCCTATCATAGTAGTTAAAATGAAATATGGTTAAAAGAGACTTTTCATTGATTATAGAGAATTGAATAACATCACTATTAAGAACAAGTACAGTTTTCCTCATATCGATGATTTGTTTGATCAGCTCCAGGGAGCTTAATATTTTTCGATGATTGATTTAAGGTCAGTGTACAATTAGATGAATAAAAAAGAAACATACATTCCAAAGACTGCATTTCATACTAGATATGGACATTATGAATTTTTAGTTATTCCTTTTAGTTTAACTAATGCACCTGCTGTATTCATCGATCTTATGAATATAATTTTTCATGAGTTATTGGATAAGTTTGTGGTTGTGTTCATTGCTGATATTTTGGTTTATTCCAAAATTAATGAGGAACATGAATGTAATTTAAGGGTTGTACTACAAACCTTAAAATAAATGATACTATTTGGGAAATTCAACAAGTGTTAGTTTTGGTTAAACAAAATTTCTTTCCTTGGAAAAATTGTTTCAAAAAAAAGGCAGAACTATTTATCATGCTAAAATAAAGGTTGTCAAAGAATTTCCATGACCCAAAAATATAACTGAGATTCATACTTTTCTTTGTTTGGTGGGTTATTATCGGTGGTTTTTTTATAATTTTTCACGGTTATCTAGCCCATTTACTAAGCTCAATCAAAAAGGTGTTATGTTCACTTGGAAAAAAGATTGAGATGATTTTTTTTTGAAATTGGAACAATGATTGATGAATGCGCCAGTTTTGGAACTACTTTTCAGAAATGGTGAGTTTTTTATTTACATTAATTCTTCATTAAAAGGACTTACATGTGTCCTTAAGAATAATGATCAGGTAATTTCATAGGCATCACTTCAGTTGAAACCTCAGGAGTAAAATTACCATGAAAATGATTTGGAATTAGCTATTATTGTTTTTGCTTTAAAAATTTGGAGTCATAATTTTTATGGAGTAAAATGTGAAATATATACTGACAAAAAAAGTTTGAAGTATATATTTACTCAAAAAGAATATAACATGAGACAGATGAGATGATTGGAATTAATCAAGGATTATGTTTACATAATTTATTACCATCTAGAATAGGAAAATAAAGTGGCTGATGCTTTGAGTCAAAAATGTATTGGTTCATTAACCAAGATACATTTCGAATGAGATCCATTGCATTTTGATTCGACAAACATTGGCATAGAAGTAGTTGGTGCAGGAAATTATTCTATTTTGTATCAGCTGTCAGTGAAATAATTTCTATCTGGCAGAATAAAGGAATTGAAGAATGAAGATAGTGAGTTGCAGATAAAGGCAGAGTTGGCTAAGAATTGTATGTTGCATGATTTTAACACTGATAATGATTGTATTTTGAGGTTTGGAAAAATATTATGTGTGCCTTGTGATTTTCAGATGAAGAATGAGTTGTTATGTAAGGCTCATGGATCCCCATTTTCAGTTCATCCTAGTTGTACAAAGATGTATGGAGATCTTATGGATTATTACTAGTGGGATCGATTGAAAATAGATATTGATGATTTTACTATGAAGTGTTTCACTTTTTAGCAGGTTAAAGAAAAGAGGTAGTTACCAAAATAGATACTTCAGTCATTACTAGTGCCAGAGTGGAAATGGGAAAATATATCCACGGAATTCATTGTGGGGTTACAAAAGACATATCGAGGTAATAATACAATCTAGGTTATTGTAGATCGGTTGACTAAATCTTCTCATTTCCATCCAATTCGAGATACCTTGTCACCAGATAAACTATCTCGGTTGTATGTTAAATAGATTTTCATGTTTCTTGTATTTCCACTCTCCATTGTATCTTATCGTTATCCCAGGATTACTTCTAAATTTTGGAAAATCCTTAATATGTATTAAGTTACTGAATTTAATTTTTGTACATCTTTTTATCTACAGTGACATGGGCAATAACAACAAACAATTTAGACCCTGGAGGATATGGTACATTCTTATTCTCTGGATTTCCCTGGAAATTGGGACCAACATCATTCTTTTGTGGAATTTTCTTATAATAGCAGTTTTCATACTAGCATACAGATGGCTATATTTGAGACATTATATAGAATGTGTTATCAAACTCTATCATTTTGGGATGAAGTAGGTGAAAGGAAGATGATAGGACCAGAATTGGTAGACGAGATGGAAAAAAAAGTTCAGTTGATTCAGATGAATTTAAGAAAATATCAAGTAGACAAAAATGTTATGTGGATAACTTGGGGAAGGATCTTTCTTTTGAGGTAGGTGATCACGTATTTCGAAAAGTTTCTCCATGGAAAAGTGTGATGCGTTTTTGTAAGATTGGAAAGTTGAGTCTGAGGTTCAATGGACCTTATGAAATCCTTGAGAAAATTGGATCAGTTTCGTACAGAGTGGCTTTACCACCAATTTTATCCCAGATACACAATGTTTTTCATGTTTCAATGTTGATAATGTATATGCCAGATCCATCTCAGGATTTGAGTCCAGACGTAGTTCATTTGGAAAAGATTCAGTTTTCTGAGGAACAACCAGTCTAGATTCTTGACTGTATAGAGAATGTGTTGCGGAATAAGGTAATTCACAAGGAAATGGTGTTGGGGAAAAACCATAAAGATGAATAGGAATCGTGGGATTCTGAAAATTATATAAGAGATAAATACCCCGACTTAGTGGATATGTTAATAAAATTAAGAGGATACAATATCCAAATGAGGGGGATGATGTAACATATCCCGTGTAAATAAAGAAGCAATACACTCTCTTTTTTATTAATATTTATTGGATTAGATATTAATTTTACATTAAAGGGATTTCTATGTTTAATGGAATACCCGATACGCAACAATATGTTTTTTTTAAAATATTATGTTGCACACTAATAATATAATTTTTTTATTTTTACTGGTAGTTAACTCTTAGAAATTTTATTTGAGGGAATGAAAAAAAATAATTACAATATGATTATACATGTTTGTTAAATAGAAGTTAGTGGCATAAAAGCTGAATGAATATGATTTTAAGCATAATTTACATTAAAAGGTCGATTTACCACCTTTTAATAGAGATCCCACTTCAAAATATAGTTTTGGTCACTTTTATATGTTCTATTTGAAAAAATAAAATTATTAATTTGATTCGGGACATCAAAATTTAGTTATATAATATTTTTTTATTTTTTTGGTAGAATTAATTTTTTTATGAATTGTGAAAAATATTGTATTTCTATTCATAAGGTAATTTTAATTTAATTTATTTATATGGAAATATTATCCTTTTAATAGTTTTTAAAGTGTAATTAGATTATATTTTTACCAATTAATCCAATTTTGGTCATTGAAATTAATTTCACTTTGTAATTGGACATAAACAAGTGTCTATATTTTGATAGTTATTGTTTCATAAAAACACTCTATTTGTTTTGACAATGGAAATTAATTTTAAATTAATAAATGCAGCTTATATGTTTTGAATTTTGTAAAATGGAAATAAATTTTGAATTTGGAATATCAAATATAGCTTAGGCTTATCTTTTGGTAGTTTTTTGAAAAATACAATTTTTAATAAATAGTGAAACCAAGAAGTAGTAGTTAATAACTGGAATTTCCATTTTAATGAAAATTTATAGCTTCTATGGATTAAATTTTTAAAATTAGTAATACATGGTTGTTATTATTATGTAAAATGTGGTTTAATAAGATGAAAATAATTTTTGGTGAATAGTAACATTTGACTTTTATTTACAGCGGTTAAAGGTAAATACGGTAGTTCAAGATAAAAATAATATTATAATAACAACAAAATTACCTTAACAGTTATCTTAACCTTATTGGTTGAGTCATTTATGACCATGGGCATCATTGGGTCTATTTTGGGAACCCCATTTAGCCACATGGAAATGATAATTACACTTTAGATTAATTAACTTAATGTAAAGGCAAAAATGACAAAAACAAATATCTTTTAGTAAATTAATTTTTAAAATGGGTTATAAAAATTATAATTTTTACTATATATATCCATTGGAATCTAATATGATTTCCTACATCATGGTATTTTTTCAAAATTTTTAGACATAAAATAAATTAAACTATTTATGACACAATAATGATGCAGTATTTACCTCAATAATAAAATATTTAAATAAATAAGATTATAAATATTAAAACAATATCCAAAACTTGTCCAATTCTTATTGTATGATTTTATTTCGACCATGAGTGATATTATCATTTAATTTAATTAGTTTTGGACATTTAGAAACCGAATATCATTATATAATAAAATAATATTTTCACACTTTCCTAAAGAGCCCCTTATAAAAAGTCCGCACTTATAACCAATTCCTCACACCGCTCAAGCCCCTTGTCTTTTCCAAACCCCAACCAAATAATCTCTCAAGATCCTTCTCCTCATCTTAGAAGCCTTAACTTAGCTAGAAGGCACTTCAAGAAGTCCTTTTGGTTCCAACCAAATGGGAGTTACACAAATTAAAGGTAACAAATCCTCTTAACATATTTTCATTTATTTTACCTCTCCAACCCCTTAACTCTATTTATCCCATTATTTTATAGAAAAATAAATATCTTCAATATAAATGGATATTTTTTAGATAAGTATTCGCTCTACACTTACACACACCTCCATTTAATGGGTGAAGAACATACTATTTTTCTGGATGGAATACTAACGCCTCACGGAATGATGATTGTTCGATTATGTCCTATTGCCTCTCATGGTGGCCATTAAGATGAAAATATATTTATATATGATATATATTATGTTTATGATTTCTTTATTATTATATATTTTTCATTTATATCATACCTTTATGGTTTCCATTATGGGTAAACAAGATAATTTCATTTGTGGAAGTGCAGACTACCACCTCCTCAAAGTGATATGACCCGTTAATGAAATATGTGTGATGTATAAAGGATAGAGTCAATGATATTATATATGATGGTATACTGTAATAATAGTATACCTATGTATCATTTTTTTAATTTCATTAAAAGAAGAAATAGAAATGAAAGTATCGTTCATGCATATGTATGGCTTAGCGTCTCCATGAACGGTGCATTTCATTTCTTACCTATAAATGTTTTTTACTATTATAAGTACATGTATATACTTGATATATATGATATATATTATATATAAATCATTAATATCATCATGGATATAATGAACTTCGGACCATGTGAACAACATGTAATTATAAGAAGTCCATTTTTGAATCAAGTACCAAATATCGACAAAACAAACATTATTAACTTAAATGAGTACAAAATGTTTATAAAATGGTAATAAGTTATATAAAAGGAAAAATAATCTTGAAAAGGTTCTTAGGAATGTATAAATTAACGTTAGTTTATTATTCTAAATATTAAAGAACAAACATGCCATGTCGAACATGAGGTAAGGGACTTCGTCTCAATATCCTTTTATTGAGGCATATTTTGATAATATATACCTTCTTCTTTTGCCCAGTGTATAATAAAACCCTTTAAATTTTACTTTCATTTAAATGGATTTTTTTTTCTATGAAGAATTTCACTAAATGGAAAATAATTTTTTTTAATGTTTGTGGAGACAATGACCTCTCTGCCATCACAATCATTATTTGGCATCCTCTATAAGACTAAATGTATTCTAAAATGAAAAGGAAATCTCATATTATGTTTTTGGGTGTTTTGGTATTGAAGTTGGTTTTTTTAAATGAATTTTTTTCCAATATCTGGAAATTATTTATTGTGATTTTAAATTAAATGTTATTAGTGAAATTATTATATTTACAATATTTTATGTGTTATAATTTTATAATGGTACATGGACATTTTATGGGTGGTTAAGTGATAAAGCTAATAATGGGTGGTGCCGGGATAAACCAAGATGGGTGGTTACATTATAACCTACAATGTATTTTATAAGTAAGTAAGATTTATGGATATTAAATTTAAGATATGTGTGGAAGTTGACCGTATGTTGATTCATGTTAAGAATGTTTATGTAAAAAGATTCTTTTATATGTTATGTGTTCTTAATATGGGTTTTATGGTAATATTTTGGTTATAAAATGGTAAGTATAGATATTTTATTCAGTGAAGTGTATTTACTACTTCATAAAGGTGAAATGTATTACTTGTGATAAAGTATTCATGGCTTACTTGTTGTTTTGAAAAACTAAGAGTTTTCGTTCTTTGTGTATCCCTTACCGAGCTTTTTATGCTCATCCCATGTTTTTAAATAGTTTTCCATAGTACTTATAGTGGAATAGGGTCAATGATGGGATTAAGGAAATGACATGATGTTTCAAAAAAGGAACTAGATATGACACTTTTTTTTCAAGAGTTTTTATTTTATTAAAAAATGGAAACTGAGTAGAAGTGTCTACCTTTAATTTTTTAGATGTAATTTAATAGTTATGACCTAATTCTTCAAAACTCTAAACATGAAAATATCATAAATTTTAATTATTCATTTAATTTAAGATTATGAAATGATTATTTCTGGGCCCTGATATGTACCTTTCAAATAAAAATAAATCATATTTCGAATCGAGGTAATGTTCTTCCCCATTAATTGAAATCTATAGGGTATAAATTAATATTTTTCCAAAATTCAAAACTACATGTTTGGGTTATGAATTGATCATTGCCATTCTATGAGTTAAATAATTTAGTGATGATCACTATGAGTTGGATATGTAACTTTTTTTAGTTTTTTCATGGGACGTGTTTTATCCACTAGGTTTTCTTGATAAGGATTTTAATGAGGCAATACTCTGGGGACGTATTGTTATTTTACTCTATTTCCACAATCAGGTGTTTTCCCCTGAAGGATATTTCAATGATGAGGTTTTTAATGAGGCAATCATTTGTCATATGAGATATCCAAGGGAATGTTATAAATTGTTAGGGATATTTAAAATTAATTGAAACAATTGGTCTTCCTGAGGAGTTGATATTTTAATGAGACCAATCATTATTACCTGTAGTCATCCTCCCATGTAATAAAGTCAAAATCGAATAATAATATTAATTGTTGTCATGAAGACACAACTAAATGACTTAATTAGGGCGAGCTGGGAATGCTGCACTATTTTCCCCTACATTAGGTTTTTCCAACAGGGTTTTCTTGAAAAGGATTTTAATTAGGTAGCATGACATGAAATTATATTATTTTTTCATCAATTTTTTTCCAACGGGGTCTTTTAAGAGATGATTAAATAAGGTTCTATGATATTGTGACATCCAAGGGGGTGTTATGAAACATTATTAATGGATTCCATAATTATGATAATAATTATGACTCATCAATTTCCAATTAATTCCCCTCTTAATGGCTATCCTTTCATATTCTCACCGTTGGATCAGATCACAAGTACTCTATAAATATGGTTACATGTTAATGAAAATGGATTGAATTTTGGCTCTACATTGTGTTCTCTACTTGTATTTATTTTGTTTTTTTATTTCCATTTGTTATTATCATCGTCATACACAAATTTGACATTCGATTTCTCTACGATGTGTTTCTCATACGATCGATCTTACATTTTCTATTTTGAAATGCTTCATGGTTTCAATATGTGCTCGATAAATTTCACAACATATTATTATTATTTTATATTAAATTATATATATTTATGCATCCATCGATTTTTCTCTATTTAATGGTGATTTGATTCAGGTGTTACCAAAGAGGTAAGAGTTTACCAATTCAATTGTCTTCATTGAGAAAAATTTAATGTCATGAAAATATGTTATATTAAAAGGTGTATATAAATACACATTGAAATTTTTTATCATGACTATCCTTTTTTTAATATATTTAATATTAATTTTATTATATTCAATCATGCAAAAAAATTAAAATGTCACATAAATGGGAGTATTTTTATGATAAATCACATTTTTTAAGGTTATTGTATTGAAGTTTGTTTCCATTGATATAATTTTATTAAATACCTCTTAATAATTTGAAACATATTATCATCCACTTGTTATTTCTAAAAAATATTTTTTCTTTAATTTTACACAATTTATACTTGTGTGAGTAATTGAATGTTTTTAGGCAAAAAAAGAAAATACATATATTTTCAGTCAAAATTAATTTTTGCTCTGTATCTATAGTATCTAAATATGTTATTAAATTTTTAAATAGTCCTACGACTATATAAATCATTTTAAAGGATGGATAACATTTTTAAAAATAGTTTAAAATGATTCATCATTTCATTTTCTGATCGAGGTTGTTTTTATATATTATAAAAAATATTAATGGAATCATTTTTTAATTTACACAACATTATTAGAATTTCCTTTTATAATAATCCTAAAATTAATTAAAATAGTAAAAATCTATTTTTGTGGATCATTACAAAATTAGTATTCTTTTAATATTTTTAATGTATTATTTTTCCAAATAAGTGATTTCAACGTGAAAGGATTATTTTCATCATGAATGTTGTCTTGTGATATTTCATATTAATCATTCAAATAACATTTCATAATTTGCTGTTATAATGTTTTATTTGAGATATGTTTACATGATAGTTTCCTTAATCGTTCTCTAGATGTATTATGATTATCAAGACATGGTGTTTTTAAAAACCATTAACTTTTCAAGAGTTATGATATTTTGAACTATTGAAATATTTAATAAACCCAATTATATTAAAGGGTTTATGATATGATTTGTGTTTTATGATCTTTTAGAAAACATATGTATTATTTTAATCTTCTTATTAGTATAACTATAAGTATATATCTCAAAAATTAATTTGGTAAATAAATAATAATCATCAGATAATAAAGATAAGAATGGGGTTTGAACCAGTTCAGTGGGGGACTTTATTCAATATGATAGACCTAGGAGTAAACCTTGATATAGGATTTAATGGTATCAGTATTGATCATAATCCTCAATGATATTATTAGAAGTGATCATTCGCAATGTAGAAGATTTTTTACACTTATGATTATGAAAAAACATATATCTTATGAATTTTTTTATATCATTTATGATGTTCTATGATTATAATATTAATTGATTGGATTTATTCCATGAATCATTAATTTGATCTACATTATGTATGTTATGGTTTTATAATATTTTTATCATGTCTTTATAGACATATTCTTTTGTTATGATTTTCTGGTAATTGATATATCCCTTTCTTACCATTATTGATAATATAATATCATCATATCAGTTATTTTAATTTCACAAGGTTATGAAAAAATATTTTTCATATGATATGTTTAAAAATGGTGTTACCTATAATATTCATAGTGGGATATGATATAAATCTAGTTTTAATTTTTTTTTCCATTTTATGAACAAAACAAAACAATATGATTCTGGAATGGATTGTAATGTTAGGTATTATATATTCATCTAATATGATGTAATGCATTATTTGAACAAAATGGGATATTATAGTGGCACTAGAGAATTATTTAGTAACCAATAGAAACATTAATGAGAAAACATTTGTGGAAAACCTAGGGAAAAGATTAACTATTTGATAACATCCTAATGGTTTAATAAGGAAGAGATTATGTGTTTTTTCACAACAATGTTTGAAACCTACATTTACCATTTTGTTTTTCATAAATTAATGATTATTTAATGATGATGAGGGCATGGTGATTGGTATGATAAATTATTTATATATAAATTCTAGAAAATCCTTATGAATTTAATTTATATAATGAAAATTAAAAAATAATATCAATTAATAATATCAATTATTATGCATTTACATTGTAGTAAAACCATATTATGGTATGATTATGCTTGTTAATGTTTTTAGATATTGTCTGCTATTTTTGTGTGTGAATTTGCCTCCTAAAATCCATTTACTATTCATCTAGTTAAATACTACGTTCTCTTTTTCTGAAAATGGATTTATTTACTTAAATCCCACATCAATTTCTAAAGAACAGTTGTGTAATTTGTTACTCTAAAATAATATGTTATCTTCTATCAGTATGTTAATAAATATGATACTTTGATAGAAAATTTATCTGTTAGTATGGGTAATTATTTTTAATCAAATTGTTTCTTTTTTATAAATTTAAAATAGAAACTCAACATTGATTATATGCTTCTTTTATTATATTTTTTTGGATGTGTTTCTAAATTTTTTTTCTAGAATTCCACTAAATAATGATTTATTGTTTCCAATAGGTCTCAATCCTGAAGATTTAATATTTTCTTATACATAATATAGAATGACACTAACTGAGTTGAAGGAATTATAAAAAATATATCATAGAGGATCATGACATGGGATTCATTCATCATGTAAAATAAACTAGGGGTGATGTTATTTTTATTATTATAAAGAATGATTTCTCAATATGACTCTTCATTAATTATCATGAATTAACCAGGATAATGATATTGAATAAGCCTCCTTTACAATTTATTTATTACATGTTCAATTAATTATTGGGTTCCAAATATATTCCCATTATTGATATCAAGTCTAGATATTTTTTGTTGGGCATTAGAAAAGTAGGCATTCCAATGATATCCTTCTGTTTGAGTTATGGAATTAACAAATATAAAGTGATTAACAATAGTAATACTTATCTCCATTAAATGTTCATGGATTTAGTGAGTATATAAATTTGATATTACTCTGATTTTTTCATTGTGTTCTTTATAAAAACATTACTATATATTACAAGATTAAGGATGATAAATTTGATTACATGGTGATTTTATTAATTACCCTAATATTTTAGATGTTATGTTAAAAATTGACAATTGACATTTCTGGATATAAAAAGGTTCATTTTTTGTAATTTAGTCAAATTATAGTGTATATTGTTTTATCCATTAAATGCATGAGTCATGTAAAATTTTCCCTCACCAACCAACGGAAAAAATAACCACAGATTTCATAGTATGGATGGATATAATTGATGAAATTTTGAAAAATTAATAGCGATATAAAATCTACTAACAATGTTAAAAAATAATGGTGTTAATTTACTTTAAATATAGGCATGTGAGGAAACTCACATGAAACGAAATAGAGGGTTGCCAGTGAAAACTATTATTACGGTACACTATATGGGGAACAGTTTCTGATATATAGTGATATATCAAAGAAGGAACTTGGATGTGTCCTCTTGAACATTGATATGGTTATAACTTGTACCCCATGATAATTTATGGTTGGTGGGATAAATTACCAAATCATGACATTCTGTTAATTTCTATAATTTTCTCATTTAATATACTGATGCATTATAATTATGTAAAATAATGTGATATATTTACTATTCATAAATTTTAAAATTTTAAATTAACTAATAAATTTTTTATATTATGCACAAATGATCATTGGAGTTGATTACGTATTAGACATCTCAATACTTTACCACACAGAAAAATTGATTATGGGAGAAGATAACCTATGTCAAAAGATACATGCTATCTTATCTATAGTGAGGATAAAAATGTTCCAAATGCTCTGGAAGTTCAAAATATTGACCTGGAAATCATGACTTAATTAATGAAATCATTTCTTTATAAAATGAGTTTCTATCTATATATCTATGTGGATACTATAAAGATGAAGAATAAAGATTGAAATCAACAATTGATAGTGGGAAATATGATGAATATTAACCTTTATTGTGAGATAATGATAAGGATTCAGAATGGTTTTTTATTATCTATACCATATTTGTGGTATTTCCCTAACTAAGATCACAGTTCACCATTAATTATTCATCATAGAAGTACAATTATATATAGTGATCTAAAATAGTTTTTTTGGGAGGAATGAAATTAAAAAGGATATATCTTAGTATTTACAATGGTTCTTGATATGTAATAATGATAAATATGATAAACACATTTCAAATGTGATGATATAACCATTACATATACAATAATGTAAATGGAAAAACATCACTATAGATTACATCATTGGACTCCCAAAAAATTCTAGATTCCAAATTTCTATTTGGGTTGTAGTTGATCACCTTATGAAGTAAGAAGAAATCATTTCTATTATAGATGATTTCTATCTTTCTAATTATTCAATAATATACCTTAAGGATCTATTATTGTTTTATTTGGCACAATATTCTATTGTACATGGTCATAATCTGAGGCTCACCATTATGTACTTGAGAAGTATTATAGAATATTTCAATTAATAGAAATGATTTTATATGCCTTATAATATTTAGAAATATTTCTAGGAAGAAAAAATTATTAAAATTTTAAAGGATATATTGATTTACTATTCAATGTATTTCAATGGTGGTTCAGATTAACACATTTCTATAATTGTATTTTCAGACAATAATATTTTTCACTTTAGAATTCATATGGCTCCTTATGAATCGCTCTATAGAAGGGTGTGTTATACTATAACATGTGGTGATGAATTTGGTAAAATAATTTTATTGGGACTTCAAATGATAGGGAATATGGAAGATAATATTAAATCCATTTTTCATCACATCAAGTGTGATCAATTTTGACTGAAAATTCATAACAGAAATTATCAATTAAGTCTGGATTTGAAGTCAGTGTGGTGTTATTACAATGAATCACTCCACAGAAGAATGTTTATGGGATTATGAATGAAGTGATATATAATTACTATTTATATTATTACATTCTATAATGTTGATCTGGTAAGGATAGTAAATTATCACTTTTCCCCTCCATTGAACCTCTCTCAATTTCACAAAGTTTTATATGTATCGCTCATGAGGAAGTATATACCTAACCAATTAAATTTAATTATCTAAGAGGTCATATTTCATAAAATTGGTATCTCATACGAATAAAAACCAGTATAAATTATCAATTGTAGTGGTGATGTTTTATATAACTGGAACACTCACTTGGATAATGTTCCTTAAAGGTTTCATAATTTGATGATGTTATATAAAAATCCTAAGAAGTGGTGAAACATAGATATCCTCATTTATTTATATATAAGTATTTAAATTTCAAGGGTTAGATATATTTTAATTAGGATGAGGTAGAATTTAACACCTATAAATGTTATGATATATTTCTCTGAAAATAAATTTATTTTTTCAGGATATTATGATAAAAACACCATGAGACTAAATGAACCATAATATCATATACCATTTTAATTTAGAAATTAAATTTGAAATGTGAAATATAATAAACAAATTTTAAAAAATATGAATAATTTTTTAGATAATGAACAAATATTGATAAAGAAGTATTTAATTTTTAGTACTGTTATTAAAAGAAAAAAACTACATTTCTCCTACAAAATTGTCTTTATTTAATTTTGTGAGAATATAATATACATAATTTATTAAAAATTAAATAAAACCATTTTAAATAAATGATGCTAATTGGTTTCAATCATGACATCATTATTTTACTTGAGTATGTTTTTCATAATGTCATATATGATTGATTTTCAAAGAAATGTGAAAATAATTATTTTTAATAAAAACTAGAATTTCAATTATCGAATTTATGAAGTTATATGTTGTTTATAATTATTTGAAATGTAAAATTAATTCAGATATATGTTAAAGTATATAATAAATTTAGTTTTAATGAATATGATGCTGACCATTTATATAAAAAAAATTATACATTAGGAAACATTTTTTTCCAGGATAATTAATTTTCATCACATTTTGAGAGTTCAACAATAAATTAAATTATTATTATTATAATAATTGGAACCTAAAAAATTCAATTTAATAATTGAAATTTGGATTATAAAATTTGGACAATATTCCACTATTGTTGATTTTCATAATGAAAAATAAACACTTTTTAAAAATTTGTAAACTAATTAATAGTAAAATTTGTAAAACTAGGTTACAACATAGGGATAAGGATTTAATTTAAATATAATATTGTACGTCATTTTATTTTATTAGTGTGGTTCATCTATACTCATATGAATTTTTAATATTTTCAATTTGGTGGAATGTATCATTACTTTTTCCCATGATATTATTTTAAAAAAATAATAAATATAAAATTTCACTCTCTAGTATTTACAATATATAAAATTTTAACATAATGATATATAAATAATATGTATGAATCTAAAAAAATATATGATATATGAATTAATTTTTGTATTATGATGATTTATTTGAATTTTTTTATGACTGATTAACTACATTAAATTCCAAAACAACGTCGACACATTATGTATTCAAATAATACAAAAATAAAATAATGGATTTCGAAAAAATTAAAAGTATTATAATTTTTAAGAATTATTATGTAACTTATTTTTTTTAAAAAATACAATATTATGGATGTTTGAATGGATTATATTAAAATTCTATTAATATATTTATGACATTAAAGCCAATGTAAAAATTATTAGTTCTATAAATTACTTTATTGATAATTTAAAATATAAATAATTAATTAAATGATATAAAATTATTTAAAAAAATTATTCATTAAAATTAATGGTATATGTTTTAAAATATCAACCATGTTATATATATGGTTATATTTTCCATGTATTGGGTCATTCTTGTCCCATATGGAGTATAAATCTATGATATTGTAGAAATAGTCAAAATAATTAAAGGGGATTAAAACTATAATATAATGTTTAAAAAAATTACATAAATTTGTTTAAATATTGATAGATGGTATTATTTCCACTTATCCTGATTCTATATTAGAAATATAAAAAATTATAATCACATGATTTTAAAAATTATGTTATTTTGATTTAGTAATTAATGTAATTCTTAGAGTTTCCCACCCCTAAAATATAAAATAAAACCTTTTATCCTCTCTTTCTATCACTTTGTTATATTTATATCAGACAAAATAGCTAATATAATACATAATTATATTCATTATCCACATTTTAGGTCTTATGCATATGAAAAATCACCATCACTTCATGGATTTTTGTGTATGCCAAAATTGGATTCCAAAAAAATATTTGTAACTCATAACCAGTTGTTTTCAATTTAATATTCTCTTATACCTAATATAAATCCTCGGTATCATTTATAAAATAATTATTTCATATTCATATAAATAATTATTTTTTCATTGTGATATACCAAAACATATCCACATTCCTATTATCTTAGGGAAATAAAAAATATCACTCAAGGGTATGGACACTTGACTATATCAATAAAGCGGTCAAAATAATTTTTAATGTCCACATAAATGGATGGATATGATGATATATTTACTAAAAATATTTATTTTTATTTATTATTTACCATTCCCTAATTCCATTCATTGAAAAATTAAAACAAAGTTCACTTCTATGAACGTTCCACGGTCTTCATTAACTATGACATTCATTTTCCATCACAGTAGATTATAAATGAAAATAAATAATTATAATAAATTTAAATGACATTTATTTCATGATTATCATTTTAGAGATGAAGGAACATTATCAAATTGCATGTACTAGAACTACTAAACCATGATTCTAATGAAAAATGAAAGATATAACACATGTAAATGTTGATTTTAATTTTGAGTGATTCATAAATTAATGTAAAAAATTTATAAGTGGAACTTATATTATATTATAAATATAGAAATTATTTCAGTATAGATTTATAATAAATTTTAATTTATTATATTAAATGGTAGAGTGATTTAAAAGGAAGTGGAAGAGGAGGTAAGTGTTTCTTGCATTACTTTTATTTCTTTGAGACATATCCATATTCACCACATATTTATTTTTTTTGTTTATATGCATACCATTGAATTCATATGGGATTATTCTCATGAAATTAGTAAGGATTTATAAATATATCATTGTTTCCCACATTTTGGATGTTTTAATTTGGAATGTTGAAAACAATTTAATAGTTTATCATTCCAAATTGTCTTTTTGGGGGCATATGTTATGTAATTCACCTATCATCTTATATGTAGATTATTTACATTGATTTTGAAATTTAATATCAGGAATATAGATTTCATTAAATTTTATGTTAATTTGTTCTTATTATTTCATGGTTATTTTGATTGAAAAGGTACCATTGACTTAAGGGTTTAATGTAACAATTACACACTTTATCAAGATTGATTATGATTATGACCCCAATGTTTTAAGATCCTGATATTCCACTGAATAATGTCATAAAATTAATTATCCTATTTTTATTTCTGTAGAATACAAGTTCTCCATTCATTTTTATCTCTATGAGTATCCAAAAGACGGAAAGAATGTTATTAATGAAGAAATAACATTTATTTCACATTTTTTTAAAATATTATTTTCTTATACATTCATGTTTTATAAAAAAATAAGAATATTTTTGAAAATATATTTTTTTTAAAACTTAATTTATCCCATCTATTACTTCTTGAAAAATGATTTAAATGGAAAATTATTATTGTTTTTTGAATGTGGTACTTTGGAATTTTATCTAAAAATTGTAAATGAATCATTATTTTAAATTTCATGTAATGAATAGAATATCTAACTATTATTACCAATAAATGTATTAAAACTCATAGTAAATGTTTTCACGGTTATTTTCAAATAAAATTTGTATTTAAATTTGTAATGTTTTATTTTTTTAAATATGCGATTTCGAACAAAATATTGTATTTTTATCAAGAATACTTATATGTTATATTTCAAAATCATTTCTCATCTAAGATGATATATTTTCAGGTTATTTATGCTTTAAATGTGATATTATACATTGATAAAATACTTATTATTTATCTAGATTGTTTTAGAATATGATTACAATAATATTTAAAATCCTATTAATTTTTTATTAGTTATAATATAATGAGATGTCGAATTATTTTTGAAACACATTTCCTTTCCAAGTGATTAGATATGATGAATATTTTATGATCAAATGAAAAACATTTGTATAGTTTTCAGTATATTATTGGTGGACCCATATTTATATATACCTTTAATTTATTGAATAAGGATGGAAATTTCATGTCATAATGAGATATGGAACAAGGATTGATCCTTGATCGGTAAGTTTCATATTCCACTATGATTTTCTTATATATGATCTTTTATATATATATTATGGAATGGTGAGTGATCCCAATACCCTATGATAGTCCTAGAAGTGATTTGATACTCAGTAAATAATATTTTATTATTATATTTAATCCAGAAACCATATTTCTTGTACCATTTTTATTGTATTATATATCTTAATATAGTGTTACTTTACGACTCAATTCAAATGAACTACTAATAATTTTTCCATGAAACAATATTTAGATCTCTAATATACATGGTATGGTTTTAAAATTAAATTACCATTTCATCATGTCTATATTCTAATGTAATTATTATTTAATAAATGATATCTCATTTTTTAAACATTATGAGCATCTGAGCTAACAAATCATTATTATTTATTTTTCAATGATTATGATGAATTTTTTCAAATTTGATATGCCTTAAAATTTTGTTAGTTATGATGATAATATTGTCAAAACATGAATATATATAATTAATTAGTTTTTTCAGTATCCATTGTTACAAATAAAATAACTCTATATTATTCTAGAATATATAATAATGTTATGAATTTTATATTCATTTGATAACATGTAATATTTAGATAAGGAAATTATGGGTTTCTATATGAGAAGTATAATATATAATATCCTAGAACATCCCAGTAGAGAAATTGATTTATTATTTTGTGGGTATTTTTATACCCCTCTATTTATCAAGATTTGGTTGGATTTCAATTTGGGGTTTATTTAGGTGAAATTTTTGATGTTTTTGAAATTTATTTTCTACTACATAGTTTGGACTAACCATTCTCCTTTTGTAGAAAATCATAAAACCCAAGGTTGTAGGACTTCTCATGGCTGGTTAATATTAAGTCTAGAATAACACCATCTTAGGATAAAATTTGCAGGTTATTTATAAAAGGTTCTTGACATGAGAATAGTTTTTCTAAACTGTGCACCTTTTCCAAGGAACCCTTTGGGATATGATTTTATGTTATCCGAATTTTAATTAAAATATCTCATACCTCACATTTAGGCCATAATGGACTGGTAAGACCTAATATTGTTTTATTTCATCCGTATATCTCCCAAGAATGATATTTGGTCCCTCTGATACCTCCCATATGTGATCTGAATATTGATGAATGCCATCTGATATTTCCTCTATTAATTTTCTCCTCTCCTTCCTAATGTCCCACGATCCCTGTATTTCTTTTCTGGGTTACATGGATCTATGGTTTTAATTATCAATGTAATACCCAATGTTTTGGGATCTTATACGTAGATTTTAATTTTAATTTTCTTGGTCATTGTTCGTCATGGATAAATCTTAATTTTAGAGTGGCGTTGCAAAATCTGTTTTTTCTAGTATGTTCTTTGGTTACGATGCCTGAATCATATTAACTGTAAATTTATTTTTTAAATTAAAATATTATGAAATAAATTAAATATCATGGTTTTTATAAAATGGACATCAATTTTTTTTTGAAAAACTATAATTCTGTTAAATTGGGATTTCATAATAAAAATGACTTTTTATAATGAAATTAAAAAATCCCAAATTCCATTAAATTGAGGTGTATTTATGGAAATTTAATAAATTTGAAATTTTTGATTTAAATTTTTAATTTTATGTAAATTTATTGAGTTAAAATTTTTAATTTCATTTTGAAAATGGATTTGATGGAAATAGGAAAAAATTATAAATTCTATTAAATTGAGGATTTTTAAAGAAATTTATAGAATATGTTTGAAAATTGAATATTTTACGTTAATTTTTAAAAGTGGATTGAAAAATTGAATAAATAGGTTTCAAATAAGAATTTTTGAAACCTGGATAATATGGTTTTGGTAAACATTATGTTTTCATCTTTTTGAAAAGGAATGTTTTTTTATTAAAAAAATATTATTGTTTTAAATGTTTAAATTGGCCTATTTTAAATAAAAAAAAATTTAAATGTATTTTAATGAGTCATGATATAATTTTTCCTTCATATTTTTATACTACTGAACAAGAAATCCTTATGTAGTTATTGAGTTATTGTGTGAGACACATTACAAATTAATATATTAAAATTCATAATATCATCACATAAAATCTCTCAGGCGATAATGATGAGTCCTATATTGCCTAAGGCCCAAAGGGGAATATGTAAATATTTTCTATTTCCTATTGGTGGGTGCATATATCATTGAGCAATACTTTCCTATTAGGCACATGGACATATTCCACTCCGGTTTTTATTTCAAATGTATATATGAAAATATTATTACTTGTATTACATTCCTTATGAATTTATATAGACTATTTTATATTATAGTTTTTATTTAATCCATTTTGGGAAGAGTTCAATTTTTGTAAAAAGTCTCATTATCTAAAAGGAATTCAGTCATTTTAAAAATATTTCCATCATTTGATATGTGATGAGTTAATTTCAAAAGTATTTCCATTGTTCAAAATTTAAATTATTACTTGTTTAAATATGATTCTAAAATTCCAAACATGTATTTTTTAAAAATTGAAATCACTTTTTTGGTTAATTTTATATGGGATTATTATTATGGAATGCTTGGGTGGAATATCACTAGGAATTAGATCACACCCTTCTTCTTCCTTTAGTAGTTTGTAGATTATATTTTTCTGGGTTTGAGAAGGGGAAAAGAATCTCTTAGAGGTGGTTCTATTTGTTTACCTATAAATATGGTGATTGGTGTCTGTGTTTACACTAGGGTAGTTTGTCTTCCTATTATTCAACTACTATCTTTTGTTCTGTGGTTGTGGTGCTTATTATTTTTTATTCCTATTTTAAATATAGTACAACACTACAAGTGGATTTTCTTTTTTATGTAATATGGACTTGGATCTTTTTTATGAATTGTTCATAGAAAAATTTATCCTACATTCATTCTATAAGATTCCATGTTCAATTATTTGTCTCATGATGATTGGGAATGCACTTTGTGCTATGTCTATACCTGATCAGTTATCGGGTTAACATGGTATCTAGGCTGGATAATGACTGAGTGGTATCAAAGGGACGATGAACATGTAGTCGTGATGTCAGTATGCATTGTAAAACACACTAAGTACATTGAAGATAGTTGTGATGGAGTTCCTTTCAATCTATCAATACAGTGAATACTATATCTCCATGGGTTGTCATATAATATCATTTTGTGGATTAGTTCCATTATTTTCCCTAATTTTATTTGGGTATGTTGAAATTTGAATCCTATTTTTTATATATATTTGTATTAATTTTCCCTTGATGTCATGTTTTTGTGTAATCTAAGGCCTTACTTGTTTTTTTTTGAATATTTTATGTATAATCATTCCTCTGTGATGATTTAGATATCATACATAGAAGGATACTGTTTCTAAACCATAGTGATCGAATCCCCATGTGGATCTGAATCTTATAGAGGTGATTGTGTACATTTTCCATACATTCAGATAGGAAACACCTATATTTCTCATTCAATCTCTATATTTTAATCCACAATTGGAAATTCTCAATGTTTCTTCTCAAGAGTTTTGTTACAAAATTACTACTCCATTCAATAGGAGGATGTAATCCTCAAGAGGATGAGGAATGGTTGAGCTTGATGGATCCATTGTCTGGGTTCTTGGACACACCTAATAAAATCAATGTGACGTGTACTACATTCATTTTGGATGGACTAAGAATTATATAGTGGCACATGAGGTCCATAAAAAATAAGCATCAATACATAAAAGGGAAATACATCATGGTAAATTTGACATACCAGTTCTATCTAGAGTAAATGACGTTGGACTAGGTTATGGAATTCATCAAATAATCGTAGGTCGACATGACCATGACAGAGTATGCACCGAATTTTTTCTAGGATCCATGATCTCAAAAAGGGAATCTATCGAACGAAAAGATGAATTCTTGAAGGTGGGAGTTGTGACATTGATGGGATATTCTTTATCCTTTTTTATTTAAAAAAATCCTTCTTATGTTGATTCAATGGATAGAGAACTGATGGCAGAGGTGGACATTTTTGGAAGCTCAGTGTTATCAGGAGTTTCCTTCTCTCCTAGTGGTAGTATCCATTAATTTAAGGAAAATAAGAGAATGATGATTCTAATAATGTACCTAAATAGTATTGCCATTATAGACCTCTTGAATTTAATTTATGAGATTAATTGGGTTATTACTAGTGTGTCATGATAGGGCATGCAGTAAGTGTTTTCATTAATTCACCAAAGAAATTTGGATCCTGTGGAAAATCAGATCACATTCCATGTTTCTTCCTTGAATGTTATAATCTATGTAGTTTATTTTGATTATCATATTCTCCTAAAACTGATGTTAAGTCATATTATTCATGTGAAAAATGTTTCTAATAATAGACATCCATAACGATTCTTCCTCATAAAGTGGAAGAGCCACTACCCAACTTGGTACAAGTCGAGATCAGGGTCTCTGTAGTCCTACCTGTGATTTCACTCTTTATGATTTTGATCTTTCTTGTACTTTTATAATTATTGATATTATATATCTTATAATCATTTTATTAATGTATTTTATTTTTACCAATAGATCTTGGATTGATAGTGATCTTCAATGGGCCTCCTTCACATCACCCTGTAGTGTGTACCATATCATTCAAAGAGAGTTGAACCTAAGGACATGGAGAGCCACACCTTATTATCCAGAGGCAGGATAAGTCATATCTTGGTTTAAATTCTATTTGTATTGATAAGAATTATATGAAATAATCCCCCCCAATTTTTTCATGTTTCCTGATCTGTTTCCTTCAAACATATCTGGTCACCCCTGTAAGGTAGGTTGAATTTTCTATTTACATAATTCTAGGTACTCAACCAGTTATCAATTCCCTCTTACTACAGTGAACCATATAAACTGTAGGATTTTTTTCCCAAAATATACGATCTTCCAAAGAAGGTATTTACATTCTTGAGTTTGTCACCTTTGGTGTAGATAGTCCCCTTTTTATATGAAGGATGATGGTTCAATTCTCATATTTTTGATTATAAGTATCTCAATTGAGATATGGTAATGACAATTTTAATTTTATATGGATTTATTATCTATTAGATTAGTGGAATGGTAATAAAAATTTCATGATGATCGAACATTGACCTGGTTACTAGAAGTTCAGAATAAAAAATTCTGACATTTAGAAAACCTCCTTTTGGAGTATATATGGTCATTATAAGTACCTTGTTAGGCCCTTTCGTCTAAAAAATAATCGTATTGTATTTTCATAATTTATGAACATGATTTTCCATGTGTATTTGGATACCTTTGTTTATTCTTATGTGGATGATATCTCTGATTACTCTATGTCTAAGGACGATCATGTGCATCATCTGAGAATAGTTCTGAGATTGCTAAAAAATCAAAAAAAAAATTCCATGCTATTGAAATATGATTTTTTTTATTTAAGAAGTGAAAATTATGGGACATGTGGGGTTAGTAATTGTTATATCAGTTTACCCAGAAAAGGTACTATCTATTTGGACATGGGATAAACCACGTAATATTTATGAGATTTCTGGATTTTTGGTTTTAAATGTATATCAGAGTCTATTCATTAACGACATCTCAATACTATATTTTCTGATGAATTCTATAACATGAAAGGGTGTATATTTTTATAGCATTGATATTTTTCCTTTTTATTTTATTCATCAAAATTTATTTTGATTACTAGACCAATTTTTAACTCTTCTTAAGGCTTGTCATTTCTATGTGTTCATCATTGATTCATTATATTGAGGCTTGAGTTATTTTCATATGCAAGGTGATCATTTCGTTGACTAGGGATCTCATTATATAATGTCACATGAGATGATTTATTAAACCCATCACCTTGAACATGAGGCTCTAATGTACATAATTAAGAGTTATCATCATTCAATTTACAGTGAAAGGATTACCATGATTTCTGACCTCAAGAGATTTAGTTAAATATTATTTAAAATGATTTCAACAAATTCTAGAGGTTTTGGGGTGGAATAACTATAATATTTCCATTTTGACGTAAAAAAATACCCTAGGGAAAGGTAATTTCATTAAGGATTCTTTCAGTTGAAAATTATACCATATGCAGTGAAGGAATCATCAAAAGGCTTGAACATGATAGCTCTATTTTCATATTTTCATAAATGAGTCTAGAAAATATGGTCTCATGTTTCTTTTTCTAGCGTTTAATTTACATATTCACTTCTTAAAATGATTACTCATGATTAGTATCTTGATGATGATTTAGTAGTATTAGAGGCTCCATTTTCTTGTGAAACCTTTGTTGAGTGGTCATTCTATAAAGATGGAATTCTAAACTAATTGAATTATTTTTTTGGTACAATAATTGTTTAGGAAAGTTATAATTTAAGATTTTCATAGTTCCATGTGGATAGTGCACCAATGAACCACAAATATGTTCTATGTTATGTATTGTTATTTATGGTATCCACGTATGATATGGGGAATTGTTGTGTTTGACTCTCATTTATATATGATATAATTGTTGATTTCCAAGCACCGTAATCATTTGGGCTTCCATGAACCACTTCTAGTGACTTACTGGATGTGTGTTGATATCTATATGGTCATTGTGGTTTTGATGAAGCGTACCAATAGAATTAAGAATTATATATGGGTTTTGATCGATCGTTCGACAAAATAGTTTCACTTTATATCCATTCATGATGTTTCTGACGCTTTGTTCGGGGAACACATCTATCTCTCGGAGCACGTTCTAATTGTTGAACCACTTTCCCACTTCCCAAAGGTAGGTAGCATCCTCCACTTATTCAAGGATGTATTCTCAATGACCAAATAGGATGATGGGATGTCGTGTTCTCCTCATGTAGATTCCTCTTCTCAAATTCATTTCTTAATCTGAGTCTCCCTCATAGACAGAATTCATTTTTCATAAAACTATTACAAGTTCCATGAATTCATGGTCACCGGTTAATTATGTTATTTCTATCAAGAAATTCCAAGGGGTCCATTCCAAGAAGCAAACTTTGGTCGAAGGTGTAGTCACGTTGGACATCGGTTGGTTGTCTGGACACTACAACACTAATGTGTCTGGGTTTCTTCCCCTTATGATAGGAATTATCATGGGAGTAGAAGCTTGATGAATCCCATGTCGAGTGTGGGGAATTATATTCTATAGACATGTATCTGAGGTTTTATTCATCTTCCCATGTTTAACACAGGGTATAGAGCATGTTTAAAGTCTAATGTAGAAGGATCGACAGATTAGAGTACTCATTGGAGTGGATCTGGTTGGTGTAATCCCGTGAGGGAGCACTGATATTGGGGATAATTCGTGGTTAGTAACCTGTTTTCTTCCTAAAGATGCAATAAATTTGGTGACATGATCTCATCAGGATGTGGTAGCCTATATAAGAATCAAGATGGATTTGTATTGTTGAGAGTGCATGGAGTATGAGATGGAACCAATGTGAGAGTGAAGGTGACTCATGGATTGAGCCTCGAAGAGACATCCTATTTATCCCCTTGGATGGGTATCAATGTATATGTAGTTCGGTGGGGGTATATAATCATGTTATATGAAAATGACATCTACCTAATGATACACTGAGGGTTACGATTGTTTAGAAGCCCAGTTTGGTCTGCTGCCATTGGGGCATACAAGATATGTGGGTCCTAGAAAAGTGGACCACAATGAATTACCATTGATTCCAGACTACAATGTCATATAGTTTGGTTTAGGTTCAAACATCTTACCGTCGATTGGGAATCACAATGGATTATTGTTGATTGGGCATTACAATGGGTTACTGTCAATTGGAGAAAACAACGGATTACTGTTGATTGGGGAATACAATGGATTACCATTGATTGGGGAACACAAAAACTTTTCTTAAATTGGGAATTACAATATCATACCATCGATTGGTATTGGGCCTCATGGAGGCTTCCTAAGTACCCCATCATGTATAGAAAGATCAAAGCCCACATAATGGGAACATGGATACAATTTAATGCTTAGTAGGACATAGTTGAACCAATGTGAAGGGGTATGGAAAAATAGGTGTGGGGATTCAACATAATGGAGGATTCCTACCTTACTTTCCTTGGAGACAAGGATCTATTTCCATGTAGTTTGGAATGAGTTATATAGTTTAACATCATTCATCGTGAAGGTGAACCGATTTGAAGGGGTTTGGAAAAATAGGTGTTGTGATTGAAACTCAAGGAGGCATCCAACGTAAAATTATTACGACAAAAGGATCAATGTCAACTTAGTTCAGAATGGCCCTTGGGCTTATGTGCAAAGGTAGCCAAGAATATATGCCAAAAAAAATTATTAATATAAGCCCTTGGGATTCATGATCGATGTGAGAAACAAGAAGCATGAATGACCTCACAATCATGTCACGAAAGGTGCATTCATAGAAAGTGATGTGTTGTTTACACGTGGTTAGGGGACCAAAGAGAATATAGGGAATTACAAGCAGTTTGTGGCCCATGGAGATTGATATTGGGACATACTCCCGAATAGATGCCTAGTGGTGACAAAATATAGCGGGAGAGGTACATGGTAATGAAGGTCCCTTTCTGCACCTCACTATCAGTCCTTCGAACCGAATATGAGAGGAGGAGTAGGGGTGATACCTCTTGGAAGAAATTCTAGGGGCTTACACCAAGATGGTTTCCCTTACCCATGGATAAATGACACTCCAACAAAGATGAATTCATTCCATGTGAGGTATATATCACTCTTATGGAGACAAGTGGCCATTGATAATATCCATGAATGGGAACACTATATATATTACATGGGTAGAGGCTAGATATTAACATTATGTGATGAGTATGATGGTCATTGGCAGTTTAATATCTTGTATCCAGACGAGGTGGGTTCACTCCGCACCCCTAGGACTTACATAACTGATAACCACCGACCCCTGGGGAATGGAAGGAATCCACAATGTTATGGTGAGGAGTTGTTGTGGAGTGATCCACTTAGTGGCCAATTTTGTCTTGGATATTCAAATAAGAACTATCAATTACTGTTCTTATACAGATATTCATAAGTCTTAGCAACACAACAAGAAACACCACCCAACGGACCTTAAATTCACATCATACAAACCTAGAGGGTGGTATGAGAGAAAGGTGCATGGAAAAGGTGTGGTGTGCATAGGAGGGGCACATACATGGTGCCTTAGGGTAAATTTGGAATATGAAGTTCATAAGGAGGGATTCACACAAGATGAGAGGTTGCACACAAGATGGAATAGTTGCGTGAAAACTGGATGGATACGCGCAAACTAGGTCTGAGGTAGGGGGAACTAGTGCACAAGAGGGATCCATTAAATTCAAATGACTTAGGGTAAAATGAAATAGATGTGTATAATTCCCAAAAGGACACACCCAAATGATGATCCTTGAGGTACCTTTTGTGGGAGATCCAATACCGTGAGGCTAATGTGTTTTTCACGCAGTCTCGGAAGAGGTTAATTCACATAGAATATGTAACACCCCAAGGATTTGAAAATAAATATAGAATTTAATTTTATAATCTAACCATTAAACACTACTTTTCCCCTTCAATGTTATGAATTTTTAAAAATGGTCATCTAGAGTTGTGTTCAGTAAGTCATTTGGAGTCTGATAGAACAAACTTGATTTTTGTTGAATAGTAACATACCCTTATGAATAGTAATATGAATACTAATATGACCCTTGTGAATAGTAAATAATAATATTATTTTATATTCTTAAGGAAATATTATAATGGGATCTTAATTAATTTTTCAATGTCACTTAAAACTAAATGTACTTCAGAATTATTATTTTTCGAATTAACAATGACCATTTTAAATATTAAATTAATAATATTTAGAAAATTATTATTGAAAATTTGATTTCACTTTAGAAATATACACGTAGAAAAATGGTTGGGGTGAATTTTTTGGATTTTTCAAAAATTCCTGAATTTTTAATGAATAGTGAAATACGATAAAATACCGTATATACAAATTATCAGTTAAATACCCTAGTTATGACATCAAAATTGATTGAAGTCTACTTGGTTTGAACACACATGCCCTTATTACTATTTGGGGTCACATTAAACCACACTATTGGTCGTCTATAGGGAAATAATAAAATAATTAAATAAATATTCAAAATTTAACCCTATTCTCCACTATAAAAAACCCCTCACCACTCCATCATCTCTTCACTTCTATAAGCCTTGAATCTCCTCAATGTTATGCCCAATTACCCTTCCCTAGTCTCCCCCAAGACCATGAAGCTTCTGGTCTTCCCAAAATACCAAAACCCCTTCCCTTAAAGAGTTTTTCAATGAGGTTATTTCAAGAGGTAATGCACCCTTCTTTTTCAATTGGGTTCATTTCAACTTATCTTCCTTTTATATCCTCACCACACGTCCTCATTCAAAATGACCATGATAACTCCAGTAACATATATATACTGGATTTATATCCTTTTAATGGAAGAACCATCATAAATATTCTTACTCCCTCCCTTTTTTATTATAAACGAAATCGACGTTCATGAGGTTCTGACTTATAACCTTCGTGGACGATGGAGTTTCATTCTTCAATTTATTCTTCATTAGTAGTCATGAAATCATATTCATGGTTCAACTATACTATAATATATGTGTTATAACCTAATTAATATTCAGGAACCAGAATATATACATATAATTATGTTATATGACCAAACTAGTTCATAATATTCCAAATACCGCCGAATAATCGATGTGGTTTTCATCTAATGATTCATCCTCATTCCATGTAACCAAATGATAGAAATGACAATTACAAATTATTTATGTTCATTAATAATATATAATTCCCATCTTGGATATTTATAACCATTCCACATGAACTGCATTACTTAAAAACAAGTTAACCGAATATGAAAATAATGGAAACAAACACTCTAGAACGACGAAATTCTATGCAATAACATATCATTAAATAAATAAATAAACTATCAAGAATTATGGTAAATTAAATTCATGTTAAATTGGTTCTTAAATATGTTATTAGTAAGTATAATTTCATATTCTAGGACCTTAATTACAAGAGCGGAACACTTTTGAAGTTAAGGTAAGTGTTTATTCCACCCGAAATTCCACTTTCATTCGGGATAATTTCATTGTCTAATTATCTCGATGTAATTATTATGTATTGTTATCTACTCATCATATGTTCTATGTGAGTATCATATATATGTTTACAAACCACAATCCTTCCTTATTTTATGTATAGGTACAAGTTTTAAAATAAACATTCAAAGTTGTTTAAAAAATACAAGCCCAATTCAAGGGAACTTCTCGAATTCATACCTATTTTCAAGGGAACTCAATAATATTTTTTGGGAAACCATTATCTTTATAAAATCAATCAATTTTTTATGAAAATACTATCTTACTTAACTTCTGGTTTTATACAAATATTTTTCCAAAAGAACTCTTCTTTTCAAAATAAAAGTGTATTTATCTCCAGAATTGCTTAATGATTTTGTAAGAGTGTTTTCATCTAATTCAAAACTCTTGTTTATTACATGGTATTATTGGGTTTAATCACTTATCAAGTCATCTAAAATATTTTATTTAATGTTTTCTGGCTAACTCTGTTGTGTATGATCGATTCTAAAACCATTAAATATATTATTATGAATGGTTAGTGTTTTATGTTTAATGATTGGAGAAAGATAGTTACATTTCATTTGTTAGTTTCAATAAGAATGTACTTGTCTTTTATTATTATTCCCACTATTATGAGGAATGAATTTGTCTTATTATTTGATGGGTGGGGCCCGCTATAGCCCCTAGATGCATCAGTAGGTCTAATGAAACAACTAGACGTGGAATTGACTGATGTCTTTCCCAATGTGATATGGATTTTGGTTGAGGCATTAATCACTAGAAGTCTTGGCCAAGGCCATGAAAAAATGTTTCAGAATGTTCGGCATATGAACATACATCATTATTAAGTTATTAGTTGAATGATCATGTGGTTATTTGACTAGTAGAATACCCATGATTATGTTTTATTATGGAATTATTTACTCAGTTCATATTCCTCCCATAATATGTTCATGTTTATTATTAAAGGCATGTGTTTTCAATTATTTACCTTGTCTAAGGTTTTTGTTATTTTCCATTGTATTTATTACTCTTACTGAGCGTTTGAGATCACCCCTTTATTATGTTTCACTTTATCAGGGCAAGAATAATTCTATTATGAATGACATGTTGAAATAACCTCGGAGTTATAGAAGTTGTCTAAGGATTTCCTATGTTGTTTTTCATTTGAAGTTGAAATGATAAAATTATGTATGTATTTTGTTTCCAATAATACTAAATTACTCGGTCCTTTGGGATTAATATTCCTTGTTTGTATGCCAATGTAATCAAATAAAGCACCAGCTCTAGGAAACTGGGGTCGGATCCTTACGGTTTGAATCAGAGGAAGTTTAGTAGAAAAATTGGAAACTAGATTTAGAAAATTCATAAATAGGGAAGTATCATTGCTTCAAAGTTCTATGAATCAGTTCCCATTAGGGAATATAAATGTTCTTTATCTACTAATTTCATCATCATACCCATGATTGGATTTGATATAATCCTCGGTATGGATTTTCTTTCAGTTCATGGTGAAAATATTTATTGTAAGAAGAAGGAGGTTACAATTTTTGTTGACAGTGATAAAGAACACCTTATCTTTAGAGCAGAATGATCACCACCTAATTCTTATCTAGATCCACCACTAGTAGATTAACTAAATCCAATTATTGGGGAGGAAGAGAATGAAATAAATGTGGGTGAGGAAGGGAATGTTCAAATAGAGGATGTACCTATTGTAAGAGAATAAGTTGATGTGTTTCTAGATGATTTACCTGGACATCCTCTAGAATGAGATATTGAGTTTTACATCGATTTAATTCCTAGTTCAAGGACCATATCAAAGACCCCTTATAGAATGTCCATTGAGGAATTAGTGGAATAAGAGAAACAACTAGGGGATTTAAGTAAAAAAGGAATTTATTCTCCCTAGTGTTTATCTATGGGGATCCCCTGTACTTTCTGTTCAGAAGAAATATGGATCAATGAGGTTATATGTCGACTATAGGGAGATCAATTCTATAATAATAATGAACAACTATCCCTTACCTCATATTGATGATTTAGTTGACCAACTTCATGAAGCTCAATACTTTTCAAAGGTTCACCATCGATCTGGGTATCATAAGTTGTGTTTGATGAAAGAAGACATTCTGAAAACAGCATTTCGAACTACGTACAGGCATTACAAGTTTAAAGTGATTCATTTTGGATTGATTAATTAACCCTCTGACTTCATAGATCTAATGAATATATTTTTCAAGGAATATATCAATAGTTTTATAGTGGTATTTATTGATGATATCTTGGTATACCCCAAAAGCTACGAAGATCATGAAAATCACTTGTGCATTATCCTGAAGACTATTAGATGACAGAAATTATAAGGGAAGTTTAGCAAGAGTGAATTCTGGATTCAGGAGATTTATTTTATTGTCCATATTTCCTCTAAGGATGGAATCCTAGTTGATCCTGTGAAAACAAAGGCAATAAAATATTGTCCCACACCAACAAACATAAATGAGGTACGCAGTTTTATTGGCATAGCAGGTTATTATCATCATTTCATGCATAATTTTTCCCGACTGACTAAACTCCTTACAAAGATCACACATAAAGGGGTTAAATTTGTCTAGAAAAAATATTGTGAAGAATTTTTCGATGAAATGAATAGAATATTAGTCAATTCTCTTATATTGACTCTACCATCATGGGATGACGAGTTTGTTATGTATAGAGATGCTTCTAAGAAAGGACATGGTTGCATCCTTATGCAAAATGATAGGGTTATTGCTTATGAATCACGACAACTAAAAATTCATGAGAAAAACTATCCTACTCATGATATAGAGTTAGTTTTTGTAATCTTTTCTTTGAAGATATGTAGAAATTATATCTATGGTAAAAAATATGATATTTATACTGATCAAAAGAGTTTGAAGTATTTTTTTCTCACAGAAAGAACACAACATGAGGGAAATGAGATTGCTTGAACTACTAACGTATTATGATTACATGATATAATACCACCTGACGAAGGAAAATAAGGTGGAAGATGCTTTTAGTAGGAAGGATCATGGTGTTTTGAACAAGATGAGAGTTGAAAGGGACCCTATTATCAAGGATCTCGTTAATATGGATATGGGAATAACCATGGAAGGTTAAACATCAATGTTTTTTCAAATGGTTGACAAACCATATTTACTAGAAAGGATAAAAAGTTCTCACGCTGATGACGAGGAGTTTCAAAATAAGAATAATGTTGTTAATGATTGGAGATTGAGAGACTACGTATATGAAGATTGAATTTTGAAATTTTGGAAGAGGATTTGTGTTCCAGATATAGCTGATCTAAAAATGGAATTATTGGATTAAGCTCATTGCTCTAGTTTCTCTATACACCCTGGTAGCACTAAGATTTATAGAGATTTGAAGGAAAAATTTTTGTGGGAAAAAATGAAGAGGGAGATTGTTGATTTTGTGTCAAGAATTATGGTTTGGAAACTAGTTAACATTGTAAGGAAACGGACTGGAGGAGTATTGCAACCTCTTCTCATACCTGAGTGGAAATGGGATAATATCACGATGGACTTTTTCATTGGACTACCAAAGACTCCTAGAAGGAATGATGAAATATGGGCTATTGTTGATCATCTTACCAAGTCATCACATTTTCTTGCTATAAGAGAAGATCCACCAGATGAACATCTAGAAAGACTATATATTAATGACGTTTTGAAACTTCATGGAGTACCCATATCGATTGTTTCTGATCGTGATCAACTTTTTACATCAATATTCTGGAAGAATCTTCAAAAGGCCCTAGATACTGATATTTGTTTGAGCACTGCCTACCTCCCACAAACTGATGGACAATCAGAACAGACTATTCAAACATTTGAAGACATGTTGAGGTCTTGTTCACCGGATTTTCAAGGCATGTGGGATCAGTACTTCCTTATCGTAGAATTTTCTGACAACAATAGCTTCCATTGAATTATTCAGATGGAACCCTATGAAGCATTATATGGGAGGAGATTTCGTACACCAACTTTCTAGGATGATGTTGGTGAAGGAATACTCATGGGACCAGAACATGTTGAAGAAAAAATATAAAAGGTGAAGATTATCCAGAACCATATCAAAATAGCTCAAAGTGGGCATAAGAGCTATGTAGAAAACTAAAGGAATGATTTGGAGTTTCAATAAGGTGATCAAATTTTCTTAAATGTATCTCCATTGAAGGGTATTATATGATTAGGTATGTAGGGAAAATTTGGTCCCAGGTACATCAGACCTTTTGAAATTCTGGACAGAATTGGAACCATAGCTTAACGTTTGGCAATGCTGCCATGTCTCTCTAAGGTTCAGAATGTGTTCCACATATCAATGTTAAGAAAGTACATGCTAGACCCAATACATGTACTATCTTATGAAGAAGTGGAAATTAATCCCGATCTTTCTTACTATGAAGAGTCTATCAAGATTCATGATACTAGAGAACAAGTATTGAGAAATCAGATGACTCACCTGGTAATGGTTCTATAGAGGAACCATAAGATGGAGGAAGAAACATGGGAGCCTGAGGAGCATATGTTTAAGACATAACAGAATATTTTAAGGTAATATTCTCTTAATTTTGAGGAAAAAATTTTAGTAAGGATGGGATAATGTAACACCCCTAGGTTTTTAAAATAAATATAGAATTTACTTTTATAATTTATCCATTGAACACAACTTTTCCTCTTCTATGTTTTGAATTTTTAAAAATGGTCATCTAGAGTTGTGTTCAGTAAGTCATTTGGAGCCGGATAGAACAAACTTTATTATTGGTGAATAGTAACATACCCATATGAATATAAAATAATAATATTATTTTATTTTATTAAGGCAATATTATAATGGGATCTTAATTAATTTTTCAATGTCACATAAAACTAAATGAACTTCAAGATTGTTATTATTCGAATTAAGTATGACCATTTTTAAAAATTAAATTAATAATATTTGGAAAATTATTTTTGAAAAATGGATTTCACATTTGAATTCTACACATCGAAAAAGGGTAGGGGTTAATTTTTGGTATTTTTCTAAAATTCTTGAATTGTTGATAAATAGTTTAATACCATAAAATATGACATTTAAAAATTATCTGTTAAATACACTATTTATGACATCACAAGTGATTCAAGGCCACTTGGTTCGAACTCACATGCACTTATTACTATTAGGGGTCACATGAAACCACACTATTGGTAGTCCTGATCGAAATAAAAAAATAATTAATTAAATATTCAAAATTTACCCCTCTCATCCACTATAAAAACCCATCACCACCCCCTCTACTCTTTAGTCCTATAAGCCTTGATTCTCTTCAAATTTCTACCCAGTTACTTTTCCCTAGTCTCTCCTACGTCCAAGAAGATTCTGGTCTTTCAAAAATACCAAAACCCCATCCCTTAACGAGTTTTTCAAGGATGTTATTTCGAGAGGTAAAGCACCCTTCTTTTTCATTTGGATTCATTTGAATTTATCTTCATTTTCTATCCTCACCTCTACTCCTCTATCCAAATTACCATGATAACTCCAGTAAAATGTATATACTGGATTTATATCAGGTCAATGGTAGAATCATCATAAATATTCTTACTCCATACCTTTTATTTTTATAAACAAAATTGTCGTCCATGAGGTTATGATTTATAACATACTTCGAGGACGAAGTTTCATTTTTCAATTTATTCTTCATTGTTGTCCATAAAACCATACTAATGATTGAGAAAGACTATAATATATGGGTTATATCCTAATTAATATTCAGGATCCAGAATATGTACATATAATTAAGTTATATGACAAAACTAGTTCATAATATATCAAATACCGCTGAATAATCGAAGTGGTTCTCATCTAATGATTCATCATCATTACATGTAAACAAGTGATATAAATGACCATTATCAATTATTTATGTTCATTAATAATATCTACATCCAATCCTTGAGATTTATAACCATTCCACATGATCATCATTACATAAAAATAAGTAAATTGAATATGAAAATAAAGGAAATGAACACTCCAGAATGACAAAATTCAATAAAATAACTTATCAATAAAGACCTAAATGAACTAACCATAATTATGGTAAAATAAATACAAGTATAATAGTTTATTAAATAAGTTATTAAAATTTATAATTTCATATTCTAGGAGCTTAATTACAATAACAGAAGACATTTGGAGTTCCGGTAAGCGTTTTTTCACCCGAACATCCACTTTCATCCGGGATACATTCATTGTCTAATTACTTCTATGTAATTATTATGTATTGTTATTTGTTCATCATATTTTCTGTGTGAGTATCATATATATGTTTGCAAACCATAATCCTCCTTATTTTATGGATAGTTAAAAATTTTTAAAGGATCTTTCAAAATGGTTTCAAAAATACAAGCCCAATTCAAGGGAATTTCTCAAAATCTTATATATTTTCAAGGAAAATATATAATCTATTTTTGAAAACCATTATCATTATAAAATAACTCATTTTATTATGAAAATACTATCTTACTTCACTTATGGTTTTATACAAATATTTTTCCAAATGAACTCTTCTTTTCAAAATAAAATTGTATTTATCTCCAAAATTACTTAATTATTTTATAAGAGTGTTTTCATCTAATTAAACACACTTGTTGATTCCATGTTATTATTGGGTTTAATCATTTATGAATTCATCCACCATATTTTGTTTAATGGTTTATGACTAAATCTATTGTGGATGATCTATCCTAAAACCATTCACAATATTATTCCGAATGGTTAGTGTTTTATGTTTAATGATTGGGGAAAGATAGTTACATTTAATATGATAGTTTAAATATGAATGTATTTTTTTTTATGTTTATCTCCGATCATATGAGGAATGCATTGGAATTATTATGTGATCGGTGGGGCCCGTTATAGCCCCCTGATACATTGGTAGGTCTCATGATACAACTAGATGTGTAATTGGACAAGGCCTTTCCCAATGTGATATTGATTTTGGCTGAGGCCTTAATCACTAGATTTCTAGGACGAGGCCATGACAAAATGTTCCAAAAATTTTGACAAATAAACTTCCCTCATTATGAATCTATTAGATGATAGTTCATGTGGTTATTAGACTAGTAGAATACCCAGGATTATGTTTTATTATGGAATTATTTACTCAGCTCATACTTTTAACATAATGTGTTCAAGTTAATTATTAAAGGAATGTTTTTTCAATTATTCACTATGTCTAATATTTATATTCTCTTATTCTGTATTTCTTACTCTTACTTATCATTTGAGCTCAACCCTATATTATCTATCATTTTCTCATGGCAAGAATAATTCTATTATGAATGACATGCTGAAATAACCTAGGAGTTATGGAAGTTGTCTAAGGAGTTTATATGTTGTTTTTCATTTCAAGTTATAATTATGAAATTATGTATGTATCTTGTTTCCAATAATACTAAACTACTTGGTACTTCGGGATTCACATTCCTTGTTTGTTTTCCAATGTAATCAAATAAGGCACCGGCTCGGGGCAACTACAGTCGGGTCCTTACAGCATTGCACCATTTCGTCTTCTATAACCTTCCCTGAAGGGTGGAGGGTATGATTTATTTTATAGCCAAAAACCCTAGAGGTGGAACGCATGTGGGGTTTTGTAGAAACGACCATTTAACAACACATTTCACACACAATCTCTTGCACGCATAGGTGAAACATGTGCCTCTGAATCCCTTCATTCATTCCCTTTCCTTGGCTAGTTTTTCAGAAGACTACTGTGAAAGGGTCCCATTAAAGTCACATTGGAAATGAAAGGTTCTGTGGAGGGAAACGTGTGTTCCAGTCTATATTTTTTTCACCCTTGAAATTGATGGTTTTTTGAAATGGTCTTTGTGGAAGGGTCCATTTAACACCGCATTGGGTGTTCCAGGGTTTGCGCGAAGTATGAAATAATGTGCACACAACTAGACACTTGCATGCTATTTCTTTGGTGTCTTTCAGTGGGTCATCATGGAATTCATCATTTGACGTCACATTGGGCACTATAGGGTTTTCACGCCTTGGGGATTATTTCCCGCACCCCATAATTATTTCCCGTAACTCCCTCTAGTGTCATTGAACTATCTGTTCATTCCCACAATGCATTTGGTTTGTTTATAAAAGAAAACATGTGGCCCTATCTGAAATTACGAATCAACAAATACCTACCCTCAGAACAAGAGATGATGGTAAAACTAATGTTTGGATTCTGAGGGCCACGTATAAAAAAATATAAGCACACATTCGATGCATGGAAAAATGGATTTTGTTCACGAAAACCACTTCCACGTACACATAAGTTACAGTCTGTGCCTATAAATATGCAGATCCCCCATATGTCCCTATAATTAATTTTCCACATGACAATAGTTCTCCTTCTTGTGCGAAATTTCTCAACATACAAACAAAATTTTTCACGGATAATTATGAGTTTCGCATGCACCCTGATCACTTTCGCATCGTCAACCATTTTCACACAGACCATCATTCTTGCATGCATCTTGCTGTTTTTCATGATGATTCATCATTCCTTCACGAACAATGCTTTTTATTTCTATGTACATGAAAAAATGGCCAAACAACAGACCGATTCCGAGAGAGATTCCACCACAACTTCATGGAAGACTTAGATGATCACGAATTCCAATATTCTTCACTCAATGAGGGTTTGGTCTAGTAATAAAATTATTTTAGGAATAATTACACAATCTCAGAAAGATCACATCCTGAGTGATAGCCTAACGATATGGAACATTGACATTTTGGAGGTGGAACTAATGCCATGCTTTGAAACTGATACACCGCTTTCATGGGTGACATGCAAGGATAGTATCACAGAGTTCACCATCACAATCAATGCCCATACTTCCAAGGAATCCCATAACATATCCATTTATGCCATGAATCCGAAGACTTGGACTATTGATGGGAGCGATCCGGTTCCCAATGAATCCACCACTCTTTATGTGAGAACCTTCATAAGTAGCATTAATGATGGGAAAAAGGGTTCTATGGTATGGGAAATTAGGTTTAGGGGAACCTTTACACATGAATGGGAATGGGCGTATATTGTACGCCAAACATGCGAGTTGTTTGTGCCATATTTGGTGTCTATTGGGCTTTTGAAGCAGTTTGGACATCCCAAATTCACTTCTACTGGTAAGAGGACCTAGTACCGAAAATATTAATTTTTTTGTATCCCGTCACTGACACATCCCCCCCCCCCACCAGTAATTAGGTATTAGTCAGTGGGAAATCCATTTCATTGGGGTAATCCCCTTGTATGGGTAACAATATGGCGAGTTCCTCCCAATAAGGAACATCTGGGGGGATAGGATGTGCACCCCCATCCTAATAGGACCTCTGTTGGAGCTAGCTAAAGAGGAGTTGAAAATGAAATATGTTCTGATGTACATATATTATCCAGGATGATTCGGTCTCTTTATGACACAAGGCAAGGCTCTGAAGATGTCGGGTCGAGGGAAGCAATGGCTGAACACATCTCGGAAGGGAATGGTGGAATCATATTGGATGGTCCTAGAGGTAGGAGATTATTGATCTTGGTGCTTCATCATAAAGGAATGTTAGGACCTAAATGTATGATATGTCCAGTTCACTGCTGCATTCGTATATGGGTGGCTACTTCCAGTGAGGGACAAAGGAAGCAGGTCCGCCCAGGGGCACTAGTGATGGTCGGGATCACGGTGGTGAAGATCATGGTTAACCTGGGGGTGACTATACTTTCTAGGCTATAAATATTTATGGGGCGTATCTCTAAGGGAAGTAATCCTAGAAGGATATGTGGGTCATTCCAAATCCTTCAATGCTAGGTCGCATTCCATTGTATAGGTTTTGACTTCAATAATTCCATTCTCCCACAAGGTAAAGTTATGCAACCATCCCTTGGGAACATTTCTAGAATCCTTTCACTGATTCATAGAGAATATAGGATCATGGTAAATATAAGAATACATACCCATTTCAACTTTTAACCATTCCAGTAACTGGTTTGATAGATGGTAGATGATGGGTAGGGGCCATTTGAGCAGTGGGATTACTTGAAGTGCGTCGAAGTTGGTGTCAAGTATCCCAAATTTATGGAAAGAACTTATGTGAAGTATAAATTCCAAATCGTTTTTGCAGGCTGTTTGGGTTCATGTAGGGGATTCCCAAGAAAATATACACATAGGCTCGAGAGGAGAAAAATCAATGAATAATCTGACAAATGTTTCTTATGTTCATGACTGCAGGCCTGGGTGAAACCATCACTCTCCCCCTACTGATGTTGTTAGTGGTCTTTCAACAGAGTGTGCAAAATACTAGACAAAGATGTATAGAAAGGATATTTTACAGAAATACATCCAGTAGATCCAATCGGCTAGTGTGGAATCCAATGATCAAGAAGGTAGAAGAATAGTTGAAAGGTGGCTATGACGACATGGGTTGACACTTCATCGGCAGAAGCATCACAAACTGAGAACATGCCTCCACATTCTGAAGTTGGGTGGTCCCATGTGCATCCTCGTGGGCCAGCTAGGGAACTTCTCGGGAAGAAGATTAGTAACCTCATGAAGCCTAATTTTTATTCCATATTAAGAAGTCTCCGGTCTTCCTGGACGAATCTAGGACAATCTATGTCTACATAAGATATGTGATAGATGATGGTGCGTACTAGGCTTGACCTTCTAGACATAGGGTGCATCCAGATGACCGATAGGGTAAAAATTCATTTTTGGCATGCATACATGATATCAATTGATATTTATGCATTCTTGTGGGGTGGTATGAAGAGCCACATCTCCTGGTGAAAGTGATGCTCGGCCAAGAACATGGCCTATAAAAGCTATTATCTATGGAAAAAGATATGGAGGAGGAATATGAGGAAGAGGATGTGGAGGAGGAAATGATGAAAAATATGATGAATATGAAGAAGAAGAGTAAGAAGAGGTTTAAGGTATCAGTGGTGGATGACCTTTAGAAACAGTGTATTTCTAGTGATTCTCCTACTAGAGTAGCGAAATTACAGGCTCTGATGTAGAAATATCTAATCAGCACGAGGAAAGTTTAAATCCAGTCTCTGCTGGCCATTCCATTCTCACAATCCAAACATAATGGAAACATTTTACCCAAATTAGGACCACATGAACAATGGAACCTAGAAGGCCATCCCCTTGGTTAATGAAGACGTTCCCATAGAGGTAAAAGAACACCCTCAGGAACCTTTATATGGAACCGAGCATGGTGGGGAACTGGCAATGGTTGGAGTACGCAACGATGACCTAGAAGGAAGAGATGAAGCGGTGGCCTCCAAGTTTCCCACGGCTCCCATCATTTAAGGGGATCTAGTTCTAATGATATAGTTATCAAGGGCCAAGGGATATCCTGTGGTAGAAATCCCTCGATGATAGATGCACTTGATATTATGGATCTGGTCTCTCGTAAGTCTATATATTCATTGTCTATCAATTATAATAGAAAATTCAGCTATCCAATATACTGATATCGAATTTGTTGATCGCAAGGATAGAGGCTCGGAAAACCAATGAGTCTAGTGAATATTAGGAGCCCAAATTGTGATTATATCATCTCTTATAGTGCCATCTATTTTAGCCATCTCCAACTTATTACTCAGTGATCTGAAGTATACAATCATAGGAGATAATTCTTCCTGGGTGGAACTCTTGTATAGAAAGGGTGAAGACCCTAAAAAGAAGAAATTATTCTAGAAGAGGAACTTTCAGATAAACTATTGGCTACTTTCATAGAGTACAAGATTATGGACCCTGAGGAGATATAGTATTCTTAATGAAACATGGCTGAGGAGAGCCACATGATACGACGTGAGGAATTTAAGTGCATCAAACTATTTCTATGTCAGCCCCATGCAAAATGGGTGAAATCGATGGGGTCACTTCGCACCTTTCTACAAAATCATTGTGCTGGAGGGTAGATTCTCAAAGTATTTATATAATGATCCATTATTACATGGATGAGTAAATACGGAATAATAACCAAAACTCTGACATCTCTCAGTGCAAGAAGGGGTCAGAGAATACCCAGTAAATCCATAAGTTAGAGAAAAATTTCTAACACCTTGAAGAGAATGCAAAATAAAGTAAGGTATTTATCACAACTCACTATGAGCTCAATGAACTATTGAAAGCCCTACAAGTGGATTCCCAGGAGCAGCTAGTGAGGGAGAATGATTAAGCACAAATATTAACAAGAATTATCACATGCTAGGGATATTGAGCTATTCCCTGTGGCTGCTAATAAAGAGAGAGATATCAAGGTACATGAGGTAGTCCTAGGATCCATAATCTAAAAGGTGCAAGTAATGGATCAATTTATCAATGGAACTAATCCATAAGGGGATAGTTTTGGATGAACTCATAAAACTTTACTTCATTGTTTTTTTTGTTCTTAACTGAGTTCTAGGATAGATCACTTGTTTTCCAATTTATTTCAACTAATTTTGATCACAATTGTGAACTACATAACAATAGAAACCTAAGATCACGTGGGTCGCACCCGATGTGAGACACCAAGGATGGATATAGAATTTATTCATTTGAATTTGGGATTGGCAATCAGTCTTTGGGCATCGAGAGTATAAATTAACAGTATGAGATTTTAGGAAGAAAGAGGGAGGTATGACTAGATAATGAGATTCTCATAACAGTCGAATTGTTTGTTTCCCAAGGTGCTCTAATGAATGAATGGGGTAACTCTAGGGGAATTAGAATAAATTTGAATATAGGGGAGTGGAATGTTTGAATAAAAAAACTAAAAATTGGAAACACTCTGTGGGTGTCCTGAAAGTGGAGGATAATAGTTGACCATGTTGAAACACATCCTCATTTTTGCCTTCACCTACAATGGGGGATAACAAATGAGGGCCAACCGCTGACCATGTTCAAAACATAGGTCCTGACTCAAAATGTTTTCCATTAGCATTCAGAAATGTTATCCCATGAAAGTAGTAAAACCATAGGCTGAGCATCCATACTATTAAGGGGTTCATTCAGAAATGAGAGAGGATGAGTATCCAAAAAAAGTTACGCAATGCATGGACGATGGAGTTATGGGTTACTCTAATGGATTCCAACAATCTTTAAATTAAGACACCGTGGTGGTACACTTTGGGTGAGTGAATTGGTTTGATCAGGGATTGTACCTATTTCCATATTTTACCTCTCTAGTGCTAGCCTAGAATGACAAGCAGTTTTATTTCATATTAATAAAGATGATAGAAATGTAGTTTAACATTGTATGTTGAAGATGGTGCACATAGTTTATGGAACATGGGGATGGGCCCAAGGTGAATTTATTGGGTGTTTCTACGTATTCCATGAGGATGGTAATCAAGCTAGACATAGTTCTTGAGTATATCATGGTTAGAGACAAATGTTGGTTGGGGGAATCCTCTTTGGCAAGGAAACTGATGCATCCCATAATTAAGACAGTAAATCTTGAACTAGTTTAGGGTAGAACATCATTTTAATGTAATGAATTGAAGACATGTGGACTCATGAAGTATAACATCATATGATAGGACATATAGTGAAAGGGGAGATCCCAAAAAATAAGTATGTTATGGAATAGCTTTAAATCCAATGTGAATGAGGACATAAGTGGTCTTCAACACAACATGTATCACCAGAAGATGTTTTTAGGTCAAGGGACCAAATGTGAACGTTAGGTTGAGCTGAGGGAAAAGTGTTGATGCATTCCAATGTACCCTATTAGGATAATATTAAAGTTACACATAGTTCTGGTATCATGGTTTAACTTCATGTGGGATGAAAGGCCTACATGGATCAGTAGAACCAGTACATGTGCCCCCAAAGCTATTATACCCACATGAGCTGTGCTAGATTTGGGAATCTAGGAGTAATGATGGGATTTCCCTAGTTCATAGAGGCACATAGAAAGAATGATGGGACACTAGGTGTGCGATGATCAACTATTACAGACCCACCTTCTTAATGCACATACATGTGCGGGGAGGGGTAAAACCGACTGTGTGGGAATTCCACTTAAACACAAGGGAGTGGAAAGATGTGAATCCCAATTCATGAGATATGGATCCCAATGATGGTGGATTAATGATAGAGGAAAACTAATAACTAGTTAGAAACATGGTGTACACTCCTCGTTAGCCTGGAAAGGGGATTGAACAGTTGGAATTGATAGTTGACCATGATTGAAACACGAGACATGTCACAAATATTGTTTAAGGTCTTCTAGGGCGTTGGCCCAAGATGGTTGGTGAGCCAATGTGGTAGGTGACCAGGTCGTAAAGGGATTCCCTTCATACAAGGAAGATCATGGTGATTTTAATAAAGGGCTCATGAATCCTGGATATGAAATGATAGAATTTCCATGTGAAAATTACATACTATGAGATCTTTAGAATGACAAATTTGAGTTATAAAATAAGATGTATCAGATAGAGGAAGTTAAATCCATTTCGAAGGACACGTCTCTTGGGATAGTGATCTCTTAATATAAGTTCATACAGTGGACCATTTAGAGGGGACCCGTTTTTATAGAATATGAACAATGTGGTGAAGTATCCATGTCTGATGCATAATTATAATAGATAGATCATAGTTTAAGGTTACATAAATCAAACTTGTCCAGGAAGAGAGAAGGAAAAAACATGTTTTGGTTGTCACAAAACCTAACATGAACGCGAACCCAAGAGGTGTTTGACACACCACATGCTTGCAAAGGAGTTAGGATAATGGGGATGAAAAAAATTGGTGTGAATTTATGATTCCAATGGATATACCTATGGACGGAATGTTTGGGCATTCCTATGTATCCCATGAGGATGGGAATCAAGACACGTGTTGTTCTTGAAAAATGTTTCCTAGTGAGGTGTCCTGCAAAAAAGATAGTCAGATCATATTTTAATTATCATAGATCTCATACCATAAATAGAAATAATGGAGGGAGACACATGATGTAGTAATTGAAAAACCCAATTCTCATGAGGACTGTTAGTGTCCCTATTACACCATGTGCTCCCTAGGGACTTTTTTGGTCAAGGGACTGAATATAAAAGTTAGGATGGGACTAAGGAAAAGTTATTTGGTGTTTCTATGTACTCCATTATGATGGGTATAAATCCATATTCTATTATTAATGTGGAATGGTGGGGTACCAATTCTGGGGACAATACAATCATGTGTGTCCAGACTACACAAAAATAGCGGCATTTGACAGATCTTGTTTCATAATTATGTTGGATGTGTGTTTCTTTGTGAAAAGATAACATATGGATGGGGAATCCAGACACCACTATAGGAATCATTCCATATAAAAGCATTGAGAAATGTTACGGTGGATAACCAGTACCAAGCATTATGTCCCCTTGATTGAGGTCGTCATAATACATTGATTTTTTTTTTCATGTGTAGAGGAGGATAATGTCACAGTTAGGGTTGAATGATATGATTTACCCCAACAATTAAACCTATTTAAGTAAAGACGTAATATTTTAATGTCATTTGGGACTAGGAATATTAGTTTAATGTGATATGGATTGGACACATACCGAAGAAATTACTTTGTTTAGGGGATAATGTGCCTGGAGTTATAAAAGCATAGCCAAAGTGAATGAGGATGAGGTCCACACCACACCACACACAATTCTGGGGATGAAACCTCATGACAAGGGGCCAAAAAAATGGGTATGATAATTTGGTTCTAAACCCTTGGTAAAAATTTCTAGGTGTTCCAATGTAACCCATGAGGATATAAATCCATCTATACGTAATTCTAAGAGTGCAGTTTAATATCATGCCGGACAAAAAGTGTAGGATAGACTAGCTCCTAGAAGGGGAGTATGTTTTACGGCTATTGAAAACATGATGTAAATGAGGTATTAAAACCACACCAGGCCACACAATCGTATGACAATCTGTGTCAAATGGCTGAATAGAAGAGGTAATCAGTGGAACATGAGCTGGACCTGAGGAAATGAATCTCGGGAATTCCTACATATCCCATGAGGATGAGAATCATGTTTTACATTGATCTAGGAGTGTCTTGTAGTATTATATCTTGCAGAAAGGATGTCGAGAGATCATAGTTTTACGACCATAGAGCTCAGACCACAGATAGACATGAGACACTTCCTAACAGGTACAAACCTCTTCCAAATCCCTAATCCCATGTGAGCTATGCTCGATTTGGGAAACAAGGGGGATAAGGTCTTTGAAACAAGTGGAGTACATGAAAATGGGAAAATGATACGGATTCCCGAATGACACTTCACTATGGCTTTGAATTCCTAACACACAAATTCACATAGAGGGATAACACCAACAGTTTAGAAATTCTTCTTGGACAAGGTGGATTGGGAAAATATTTGAATCATTGATCCAAAATTTAGGGCATGATGGGGGTGCCATAATGATGGAGGATAGCTATTGACCATGCTCGAAACCTATCATCTATATCGTGTGACGGAAAATGGGAACAAAAAATGAGTGTCAACCACTGACCATATTCACAATATAGGTCATGTATCTATTATTCATTATAAATTCTCAAGGAAGATAGCCCAAGATAGTATTAGGATACTATAGATGATAATCGATGCCGTTCAGGGGTCCTTTTGAATGTTAATGTTGATAAAATCCTAAATTAAGGGGAACATAAGCATGAAAATGGGAGATAACATGTCTATATAGAATCCCACACTCCATTTCCTAATCCAATGTGCTATTGGGAATATTTGTGTACTCAAAAAGAAGGACTAAGGACCTAATTCGAGGGTATCTAACTCGAATAGATTAGTGTAAAAATTGGGGGAAGAAGAGCTCTCTGGTGGGAGTGGTATGTGTTGGGGATTTTATAGACCCAATGTGAATGTGGATGTAAGCCCATAACACACCACATACCTCTTCCTAAGAAACTCATTCCAGTGGACAGAAATATGTGGAGGTCTTTAAGAAACATATCTAGACCCGAAGAATAAATACCTTGGTGGTCCTATGCATCCCATGTTGATGAGAATCAAACCACACGTAGTTCTGGATGATGTTGTGCACTTTTACGTCACACAGTAAGGACGCTAATAGGAGAACAATATCTCAACAAAGAATGTGTAAAACATAGAGAGTAACCCAATGTGAATGAGGAAAAAGGATCATAGCACACTGTACAATAGAAAATTAGAACTCTTGACAAGGGGATAAAAAGGATTAGTCATCTAAAATGGGATGTCCCATCCAGTTTGTAGTTTATCGTCTTGTAGTAAGGATGAATGTGATCTTATTTTAATGTCATAGGGTAGGGACCTTAGATACATGACCCTTTATGTGTTTATTTCATTAACAAAGCTCTTAGTACCATGTGAGAAATGATCGGTGTGGGAAACAATAAATTGGATCAGACCCTACCCATTATATAATTGTACAACAATGAGAGAAAGAGATTATGGAGGGTCAATCCTAACCTGAAAAACACTCCATCCCAAGGAAGACTGATGTTTGAAGGGATAACAGGATAAAATGAAACACTACCCCCAATATTTGGGACCTATAGTGGTGTTGACAATGATGGAGAAAGTATGTTGACCATGTTCAAAACACACAATCCATATACTGTGATCTAAAAGAACAAATTAGCATTGACCACCGACTATATTTTCAAAATGAGACTAGTATCAATTTTTCATTCGAGTTCATCAAGGATGTTGGATCGAAATGGTCTGATAGCTTTTGGACCCTGTAACCTTTCCATTTAGAGGTCCCTTTTGATGTGAAATATGATGATGACCGAAACAAAGCTATTGTGGGAAGCAAGAATGTGCCTGTTGAAAGGCACTGTTGTGGGTGCTCTCGAATGATGTGTGATTTCTTGGGTACTTGTGTGCATCAAAGTGGCTGACCATGGTCATCTCTCTAAGGAGGAAGTAAATGAAAACAAAATATTAAAGGTATTCTAAAAAATTAAATAAAAACACTACTTTAAAGGAAGGATTTTTTTATAATTTATAATACTAGAAGAATTTTCATGGATGAAGAATGTAATTTTTTTTTGTTTTTAAAATTTTGAAATGAAGTTCAATTAAAAACACCCAAGAAGTAGATGTTTTTCATAGAAAATATTTTAAAAGGAGTAATCAATCTAACTATACCTCTTAATTTAATTATTAATCATTTTCATTTAAAATAAATTAAACGTAATTATTTTCCCCTCACTTGTTAACCCCCAATCCATATGAGACATAACCTTACAACAAATATTAAGTTAATTAAACCCTAGGAAATCTGCGGAACATGTAATCAGAGCACCCTGCATGGATTGATGTTCTAATGATAGATTATGATCAGTGGTAAATTAATTCATATATACATTCAATATATTATGACTAATTGAGTTTAGGGATTATGTTTTAACTCTAAAAATTAATCCTGTGTGGCTTTGAATTATCAATTATGGTTGCACTCTCATAGTTCATACAATTCCTTACCTCACATGATTTTTGTTAACTGTTAAATTCATTTATTATTTTCAATTAAATTTAAAACTAAATTAACCGATCATAATATGGAAATTATAGTAGCTAATTGATACAAAATAAATTAATGAAGAATGATAAGGGTTGATCGATTACTAAAAATAAATAATCTTCCATGGGTGGTGTTGTCATCATATAAAGGTTTTTAATGTGCAGAGGATTAGAAAGGTTAAAACCAAATATAATTTCTAATATTGATTAAAGCCCAATTAGGATTATTAAGTAAGAATAAAACAGATGAAAACAAGGAAAAATATAAGAAAATATAATAAATAGAAGAGGAATAAAGAATTTTGTTATAAAAAAATAAATATTACAAAGCATGAAATAAAGGAAAGCTTAGATGAAGGGATCATTTCTTCATGATCTCCACCTAAGAGTATAAGGAGTTCTAGAACATATATGGTGGGAGAAGACATCACTATATCTCCAAAATGGCAGTATATTACTCCTTGTCTGAACCTCTAAATGAGGTTCCAAAGGTGTTATTTTATTGTCAAATTGGAAGGTTGTTTTGAGTACACATATTGTGTAATCCCAATTGGATCAAAATGTTCAGAAACTAGACTATAGAATTTCAACATAGATAATACTAGAATATTGTATCACCAAATTAGGACTATCTCCACAAAAAATTTTGTTTCATGTGCACAATAATTTCTGGAGATATTGATAAAATACAGAATGCCGCTTTTGACTTGTGCAGATTATAATATCTTCACAGATCAATTCTGATGGACTTTTAAGAATATGAATAAGGCATGGGTTCCTTCATATGAAATGTATCCCATTATGCATTGGAGTGGTGAAAAAATATTCATCCCATTTTATGTCATGGTTATTTATAAACGTGCAAAAAAGAGGACATATGTCTTTGGGTTTCCATGCAGCTTTTCCTATTTTCCATCGAGATTATCTCTGACCCTTCAAATCACCTCCCCCTACAATGAAATCCCAAAAAATTCCCTTTTCAAAAGTTATTATAATTTAATAATTGAATCAAATGGGATGTGAAAATTGAGATAATATTTGTAATTGTAAAAACTAAACTACTCTAAAATAGTGTTTTATTGGAGAAATAATGTATTCAATTGTGATGAAATCACACCCCCACACTTACCCTTTTACACTCCTGGGAAAAAACTCATATCATGTATTCAAAAAAATTGTGAAAAGTAAACATCAATATCAAACCAAATTTTAAAACACATATCCTTGAGATTGAAGAATTCCACACCAGGAAAAAAATGATATCATGCCTCATAAAAACTATTATTTCAAGTTTCCTATTTATAATATTCAATATATTTTCCTTTCATTTGTCCTCCTACACATAAAAAACACTTACCTCACTTTCATTTTCTATAATCACAGAAATGCCAATTTTTTAACAATGTCTTTCTCATCCAAACTCATACAAGGGTCACTGTAGGATTGATAGATTTCAAAACTTCCCCACGATGTGATTCAAGGATATATGTTTATTATGAAGACTTTTCAGGGTTATTCAGTAGATTTTGGTTGATAGGATTTAGATTCGAAAAATTTTGAGGCTGAATGACTAGTTGTTGAATATTATTGAAGAAAAATTGAATTAATCAAATGTTCACAAAAATACATTATCCTCCTCAATCCCCTTATTATCAATTCATCTCCACAATCACAAAATGTCATGGACAGTTTACACAATTCATCATTTCCAAAATAAAATTCAATATTCTCTAAAATCATTTTTTTGAAAGCAAGATATTGGCACGACTATATTTCTTTTTTAGTAGCTCCAGAAAGGCACAAAATCAATTTTAAAGAATGAAATATAAAAGTAATAGCTTTCAGAAGAATTATGTTTAATTTGCATAAAAAAATCTCTCCAGAATTTAATTTTCCACTCAAAGTATCACAAAAGTTGGTTTCACAACACATGCCAGATTTTTCCCCAATTATTTTCAACTAGATTATGAAATTTCAATTCAAGAGTTTGATGGATAGGGAAAATGGGCTTGTAATGTGGAAAACATAATAGGCTATTCTTGGACTCTAAGGGTTAAATGTATTAATTGATCAAGGCAAGCCATTAAAAATGGATTCATTGAAACAGGGGATTTAATACCATATAAATTCCCTAATCATTTAAACATAAGTACCTCAAACCCTAATGTTTTTAGAGGAATAATCAAATTCTGGGTAAATCAAGCATGGTTTGGTTCTCTCAAAAAGTGATTTAAGTATAATGAATATGCAAATAATGGTTCAAATTCTTCATAGGAATGTGATTTAAAATATAAAGATAGTGAGATGTTTCATGGGATTCAAAATTCATAGTACTTTTCATGAAATTACAAATGATTTGAACATGAAACAAATTCCTTTTGAGAATTATTTTAAGCTGGGTTTCATGTGATAAATTATTTAACTTATTGATAGGGATATAAAAATGGAGATGAAAATCATTTTATCTTAAAAGTTTCAAATACACAAACCAAATTTTAAAATAAACAAAGAAAATTTCAAAAACATAGACTTTTTGTTTTTTTAACAATTAAAATACAAGAAAACAATTGAAATTACTAAAAAAATGGTTCCCTCACCCACACATAAAATATTGTATTGTTATCACTGTGATCTCATGAGATGATTTATGAAGATGAAACACAGATTTTTAAATAGTAAAAATAATATAAAAGTTAAAGGGATTTTAAAAGCCTGCTATGCTCAAGTGACGATGGGGTAATGTAGTGTGATGAAATTAAATACATCAGAAGAAATTCCCTCAATGTATTTCTTCAAATGATTCCCATTTACTGTAATGATCCTTCTAGATTCCTCTTGTGATATCACCACTGATCCATAATAAAAAAATAAGATACAATATAAGGACCTAACCACATAGAACACAACTTACTAGGGATCAGCTTCTGTCCTGAACTATTGAGATATACATTCACTATAACTTGAAATTATCTTTTTTGGATCATTTTTTCATGAGATGAATTTGAAATTTCCCTATAGAGCATTTAGTTCCAATTTTAAGACAATCGAATCTCCTCATTCTCTTGAATTTGTATCTTTCTGTCGATTCTATCTTGGGACAAATCCATATTGAATTTCAATATATCCCAATAATCTAGATGCACAACTTTCACAAGGATATGATACACCTTCTATAAACAACCATAAATGGGGACATACTAACGGGTATCTTGTATGCTCTCCTAAAAGCCCAAAGCGCATCATCAAAGTGCTTTCTCCAATCATTCTTATTCTGCTGCATGGTTTTCTCCAAAATTTGTTTCAACTCCCAGTTTGAAACCTCATATTGGAAATTAGTTTGGGGTTGGTATGGTGTTTATGTTTTTTGAGTCACTCCATACATCCAATGGAGTGAAGCCAAATTATTATTGTAAAAGCGTTTCCCTTGGTCACAGATGATGACCTACCATAATCCAATCCAACGAAAAATCTATGAATTTAAAAAGTCCACAGGAACATGAGAATCATCCGTCCTGGTGGCCTTAGCCTCCACCAATTTTCTCACTTAATAAAAAACCAAAATATATAAGAAACCAAATGAAATAGGAAAAGGGAAGATAAAATAATTTCCCATACATCAAATATCTCACAGAATAGTATGGGTTGTTGGGGAATCTCGTGTCTCTTAGAAATGTTACTACTGTGTTGGAAACATGAGAATGTCTTACAATACACATGAGAATCGTGGAATATTCTTGGAAAATATAATATAGAATATAAAACATTACTATTTCTCCTTTGGGGTCCAAAGTGTCCCCCACAAGAATGATTATGAAATAACTGTAGAAAAGACTCAAACTCATGACCTAGAACACAACTCCTACTAACATGGTCACTACAAATGTGCCATTGGTATGAATCATCCCAAACATAAAATCTGGACTCACTATTTAATTTTTAGACATGATGATTATTTAAATTTGTGTAAATTTCAATGGAAACAATCTAGTTAACTAAATATGAAAACCCAGGATGCATACCTAAGATAGAATATTGATGATCCTCAGGGAAAATATCTCGAAGTGGTACCTGGTCCAAGGTGTCATCTTCTAGAGTGTGAGTAAGCATTCTAAGGTTTTCTACCACCAAGATTTTTTACCCCTTCTTATCCTTTATCTCATTTTGAAATTCATGAAGAAGGAGCTTCCATCAGATTGGACTAGGCTTCCCGTCTGGATTCGTCAAGAGGTACCTCAGAGCTGCATGGTCAGAAAAAACAAATAATTTTGAGCCAAGTTAATATAAACAAGAATTTAACCAAAGAGAAAATGATAGTAATAAACCCCTTATTTGAGGTTGTGTAGTTTTATTGGGTGGAATCCAGAGACCTCGATACAGAGGTAATCACATGTTAACGTCCCTCCGCCCTCAACTATAAGACAGCTCCAACTGCAATGTTGTAGGCTACACACATAAGCTCAAAAGGGAGCTCCCGCTATGGTGGTTATATGATCAGTGAAGTGGTTGCACAATTCCTTATATCATCAATGTAAGTACTGCAATATTCATCAAACACAAAATCAAAATCCTTTTGACATAATCGTGACATAAGAAGAGAAATCTTACTAAAATCATTGATGAAGCACCGATAAAATCCTACATGCCCTATGGATGATATAACATCAATAACACATGAATGATATGTTAAGGATGGAATAATGTAAATAGTAGATCAATCAACCTCTATCACATGTTTTTACACTACATTCCCTAAGACATTACCATGATCTACCATGAAATGACACATTTCAATGTTTAAGACTAGATTATTCTCAATATAACGATCAAACCCCATTCCCAATCAAAATATACATTCATCAAATGAGGATCCATACACTATAAAATCATCCATAAATACCACCATGAAGGTATCAATAAAATCTGAAAAAAATACTCACCATTCTACTCGTGAAGGTACAAGTGGCATTGCAACCTCTAAATGGCATCCTTCGGTAGAAAAACATACCAAATGGATAATTGAATGTTGTCTTATCTTGATCCTATATAGAAATAGGAAACTAAAAATATCATTAAAATCCATCCATGAAATAATAACATGTCTTCCCAACTAGCCTCTCAAACATTTGATAAACAAATGGGAGGGGAAAATGTTCCTTGCGAGTAGAATAATTTTGTTTCTAATAATCAATATACTCACACCAAATGTTTTGTACCCTCATTAGAACTAAATCATCTCTCTCATTTTTAACAATAGTAACACCACTTTTCTTAGGCACAACTTGAATGGGACTCAACCACTGGGAATTTTAAATGGGATAGATTATACCTACCTCGAGAAAATATTCAGCCACTTTTTTAACAACCTCCAAAAGTGTTGGATTAAGTCTCCATTGTGGCTACATAACCATTTTACCCCCATCATCCAAAATAATCAAATGCATGAAGATGGATAGGCTAATACCAGATATGTCAACTGAGGTCTATATTATTTCCTTAATATTCTCCCTCAAAATATTCAAGAAAACTCATTATGTTCAATAGAGAGATTGTTAGAAATGATAACTGGAAATATTTTAACACTCAACAAGTCTGAGTATTTGAGATTATGTGGAAATGAATTGATCTACAATGATGTGTGTTGCTATATATATAGTGAAATTGGAGGAATTGAAATATGTTCACAATGAACATAAATATAAAAATATACATCATTAAATTACAGAATAATACCTCAAATACATCATCATACATGATATACATGTCATAATAAGAGTTCATATGATCAAAATCAGAATATGATTTCACTTTAAAATCAAATCAAAGATATTATTGGGCATTAGAAATAGGATAGGACGTGCTCATAGAAATAAAAGTAGAACCAATATTCATAATTTCTCTAAGCATAAGATAATAAAATTCCATGGAATTTTTATTTGGTTGTTCATAATGGGAGATAAAAAAAAGTTTACTGGTCTTATAAGGGGTACTTCATGGTGTCCATAACATTAGGTATCACAAATTCATCCCCAAAATCCATGGAAAGTGTACCCTCTTTGAAATGTATGACAACATTTGTAGTTTTGAGAAAGGGTCTACATAAGATAATGGGAGCATGGGATCTTACCTAATCGTCCTTCACGTTATGCACGTTGAAATCTGCAAGAAAGATCATGTCTCTTACCTGGGAAACTACATCCTCATGGACTCCCACTGGATTTGATGTACCTCTATTTTCCAACAACACCACTACTCTAGTGGGATTCAACTCACCATCCTATAAAGAATATAACATAGAGTGAGGAATCCAATTTATGAAAGTTCGCATGTCACAAGGAGAATCAGAAAAGTGAAACTCCCATATAGTGCATGGTATGGTGAATGTCCATGGATCCTTGCAATCTTTTTGGAATTGATATAGCTTGTGGAATGAGTACAAAAACATTTCTCTCAATATTGATCCTTTAATTTCCCTTGATCCCCCTTTGATTGGAACAATGTTCTTTTAAGAATTTTGCAAACCATGGGATTTGATTGATGGATTCAAGTAGAAGAATGTTGATCTCCACATTCTTGAGTGTGTCTAGAGCCTCCATTTTCATTTCCTCTATAGCCATTTTCTTTGGTTGAAAAATTTTGTTTGGAAAAGTAATGGATTTACGGGGAACATCAATAATCTCTTGCTTACCTTTATCTTTCTCCTTTTGTTTATCATTAGCTGGTTTTTAAAGGGGATTCTCTAGAGTTGAGGTGAATCCCAGTGGAATAATAGTTGAAGAAGTATCGGTTGTTTTCTTCATAATTTTTAGTGTAATGGAACAGAAAATCCCCTTGGTATTTTTAGAAGTAAGGGAAGGTATATTTCCGGATTTCATACCTTCTAGTTAATGGAGGGCAGTAGCAATTAGGATCATTTCATTTTTCAAATCCCTCAGCTTCGAACACTGACTCTTTAGATCATTCTGTTAATTATGAAAAATTAGCTTCAAAAATCATTTTTATTATAATATACATTTGGTTAACAATTCCTTGGTTATTGACTTGTTGATTCTAGAGCATCAAATCACATTTGGGGTTGTTGGAAACATTGCTGATAAGGTCTAGGTTGCTGGAAGATTGGTAGGAAATGGGAATTTTTTTTCTAGAGCCATACCTCATTTCGGATTGATCCTTCCACTCTTGGTTGTATGTTAGACCAAATAAATCAACTTTTTCGGGGATATTGTTGTTGTTGTTGTTGCTGTTTCTAATACGGTCTCCCAGGAAACACTCCTACACAATCTTCCGTTTCTTGTATTTGAGGGCAACAATCAGTTTTGTGGCCTGTTTCAGTGAAAATGCCACAAGGCCTTGAAGGAAGGGGTTGGGATGTCTTTTGATCCAATGCAATATGCCTCACTAAATTGGTCAACTATATTATTTATGTATTAATCAAATGAATTGAAATAAAAGTAGGACATACCTAATGTACTCCTCAAATATGTGGTGTACCTCACTTTCCAGATGTTTGAGAGTTTTGGGTCATCTTTTCAATCAATGCATGTGCCGCATCTGGTGTCTAGTCTCTTTTTTCCAAACTCTATCTTATATATTATTTATAATAAATTATATATTTCATATATATTTATAATATTTTTATAGTATTCATTTTTATATTATTTTTATAATTTTTATAATTTTTATATTTTTTTATATTATTTATTTTTTTATATTATTTATATTATTATTTAATTATTTATAATTATTTCAATTTAATAAAATATAAAATAAAACTCTATATTAAATAAAACTCTATATTAAATATTAAATTCCCCCAAGCCACATCATCCACCATTCTTCTCTCCACAGGTGTGAGACCTTCATAGAATTACTGGATGACTTGTTTCTCACTGATTTTCTAATGTGGGCAGCTTACAAACAACTTATTCAATCTCTCCTAGTACTCATAAAAGACTCCCCTTATTCATTCTTGATCCCTGAGATCTCTTCTTGAATGGATGTGGTCCTTGATGCTAGATAAAATCTATTAACGAAAAGTCATTTCAAATCATATCAAAAAGTTACATTAGTAGGATGTAAATAATGCATCCAATATTTTCCATCTCCATCAAGTGATAATGGGAATGCTCTTAGTTTGATATAATATTTAGAAACATTTATTATTTTTATTGTTGAGAAAACAACATTAATTTTTTTAAATGTTTGTTTTGATTCTCAGTAGATAATCTATTAAACATTGGAATAAGATGAATTATCCCCGATTTCAATTGAAAGTGTGATTTGAGAATGGGGTATGCATTACAATTTGGTTGATAGTTAATATCAGGTGCATCAAATTTTCAATTGGTTCTAATATGTTTGTTGTTGTTGTCTTCATCCATTGGTTCTTATTTTATGTTGTACTTAGAAGTGATTTAAATTTAAATGTTATTGGAGTGGAGGAATTCTACAACTGGTTGAATGTGGAAACATCTCATAGATTGAGATTGTTTTATTCGATCAAGAAGGCTACATTCAATCTAAATATCATGTTCAAAGATATATTCAGGATTAGTTTGTGTCATTAATTATATAAAAATGAAAAGATTGAATGTGCACCATTGTCAAATAAAAATGAGATGTTTGGGTTGATGGTCCAAAAAGCAGAATAAAATAATATATGATGAAGAAGAAAGAAATAAAAAACAGATTGGGTAAAGAAGAAATAAAGAAGAGAGGAAGAGGATAAAATGGGAAATAAAATAAATAATCTTAATTGGTTGAAATAATTACATGACTACCTAGAAATGATTCTAATTTTAAAGATGTTGTCATGGGAGCTCTCAAATGAAGTGTGATTTCTTGGGTTATTTGGTGCAGTAGATTGGAAAACCAAGGTCGTCCCGCAAAAGATAATGTAAATTAATACTACTTCTTAAAATTACTATAAAAATAAAATAAAATAAAATAAAAATACCAATTTAAATGATGTGGATTTTTTTATCTTTTATAAAACAAGATGAATTTTGCTGGAAGAAGATTGAATTTTTTTCTTTAATTTTAAAATGATGTTCGATAAAAAAAGAAGAAACATGAAGATGTTTTTCTAAGAAAATATTTTAAAAGGATTAATTGATCAAAATCTAACTCTTCATTTTATTTTAAATCAATATAATTTAAATTAAAATCCACTTAATTATTATCCCCTTAGTTTTTAACCCCTAATCCCTAAGAGGAATAACCTTACCCCAAAGACGAAGTGAATTATACCATAGCCTATATTTGGGACAAGTAATCATAGAGCCCTATTTTGATTTATGTTCTAAGGATTGATTATAGTCCGTGATAAATTATGGCACATATAAATTCTAGAAATGAGGACTAATTTTGTTTAGGGGTTATTTTATAACTCAATAAATTAATCCTTTGTGGTTATTAATTACGTGTTAATGTTGCACTCTCATAGTTCTCAAAATTCACGACCTCGTGTGTATTCTGTTAATGGTATAATTTATTTATTTCATAAATTTAAATTAAAAACACAATTAATATATAGTAATATGGGAATTAATTTATCTCATTTATTCAAAATAAAATATTGAAGAATGATAGAGACTGATCGATTAATATAAAGAACTATTCTTCCATGGGATGTGTGGTCATCCTAGAAATGTTTTTACTAGTGCAACCGTTTAGAAAATGTAAAACCCTATCCGGTGTCTACTCTTGTTTCTTGAACAATTAAGAAGATTACAGAAGAATTAAATAGTGTAAATTAGGGGAATACAGATGAAAATTTATGAAATAGAAGAGGAATAAATTAGTTTATTATGAAAACTAAAATATTACAAAGCATGAAAGAGTGGAAGGCTTCAACGAAGGGTTCATAGCTCAAGATCTCCCCTTATGAATATAAGGAGTTCCAGAACCTATAAGGTCGTGAGAGGAATACACTATAACTCCAAAATGTGATCACTTCACTCCTTATCTGAACTTTTAAATTAGGTTCCCATATAAATTTTTTATAGGAAAATTTGAAGGTGGTATTGACAACACAGATTATGCAAAACTGATTGGATCATAGTTTCTGGTGACTAGAGAATGGAATCTCAATTCGGGAAAAATTTTAAAGTGTTAGCCTCACATAAGTATTATCGCTAATGATTTCTTTTCTCCATTTGGACAATAAAATCTAGAGATATTGAGAAAATAAAGAGCACCATTTTGACTTGGGTATATTTTATTCACTTAAATGATCAGTTCAAATGGGCATTATATAAGCTAAATGAGCCTTTATTTATTTCATATTAAAATTAGCCCATTATTTTTTATAGTGGACCAAAAAAATTCTATCCTTTTGGTGTTATAGATACATAGAAATGTGCAAAAAAAAGTGGGAGGTTGTATTTGTGCTTCTTTGTAGTTTGGCCCATTTTCCATATTGATCATCTCTAACCCTCAAAATCACCTCCTCCTACAAAGATATCACAAAAAAAATTATTTCCCTTTTTAATAGTGATAAAAATATAATAATTGAATCAAATGGGATGTTCATTTTGAGATAATATTTTTAATTTTAAATACAAAACTAGTTTAAAACAATGATGTAGGAGTGAAATAATGTAGTGAATTGTGATGTGATAACCATTGTAGTTTAACGTCATGTGGGATGACGAATGATGTGAAGATCTCCAGGTAGAGGGATACATGGTGTGGTCATGATGAACTCTATGTGAATGAGGGAAAAATCCTACATCACTTCATGTGTTTCGACCAAAGGGGAGGTGCAGATGTTTGGGTTTATGCCTATAGATGAAATGCATGGGTGTTCCTATATATCCCATGAGGGTGGAAATCATGACGTATATAGTTTTGAAAGGGCCATTTAGTTTAATTTTATATGGTGATGATGTTTGAGGAATGGAGAATGAGGAGGGGCACATCATGAGATTATCGTAATCCAAACATGAGTGGGGGCTAAATAATCAAATACTACACCATGAGGGATCCTAAATGAGAACTAAAACCAGGGTGGATAGTCAATGAGAGGAGTATAGAGGATAGACTCTAGTAAAAGGTGTTTGAGAATTCCTATGTATCCCATGAGGATGGGAATCAAGACATAAATAGTTTTTGAAGTTTCGAGGAATATTAACATCACAAGGTGAGGATGTGGGTATGGATATATCTTTGATTATGGTCATAGAATCCTACCATAATGGTATATCTACTATCACAATTTAACATCATGCATAATTAGTACTGATTGGTTTTAAGTCTTTCATCTTAGATGAATCACATTTTTTATGTCATGTTTTGAATATGGAATAGTTTATGGTCTTGTGGGACTGTTTACTCAGGCAATGTATTTCATGAGGAATTTGGAATAGGAGGGAGGAGTTATATGCTCGACATCCATGGTAACAAGGGAGTACATGCCATTGGGGTAAACCATTTGAATGATGTAAGGTCCATACCATTTGGGCTCCAGGTTGGTAGGTTTCCTCCCAGGTATTATAGGTGTTATTAGGGCCCACACCATTTTACCTACAAAAATGAGAGGAAGAAAAGTATCTTGTTCAAATATCTAGCTATCTTCTTCTGATGCCTTTCTAGATTGCGTAGGGCATGAAGTCTGTTCTCTTCGAGAACTTCCAATTCTTCCTGCCAGATTTATAATACCTTATTTGGTGCATGCTGACCATATATAGTTGTGTGTAATGATGGAAAATGAATTTTTATTTCTTGGAAAACCTCTATTCTGTACACCAGGAAGTATGAGGTGACATTTATGGAAGTATGAGTCATCGTCTGATAAGACCAGAGTGTATTGTGGAGATTGTATGGAAAAATATTATTTTTCAGGACAACCTTTTTCTATAGGATGTTAGAGAGGGATTTGTTGGTCTCCCTGATCTTCCTATTATCCTGTGTGTGATAGCAGGGTGTATGGCTAAAACATATGTCGTACTTGGCATACAATTTCTTGAACTCAACTATCTGGAAGATGGCATTTTTATCAATGAGGATGGTGTGAAGGACTCAAAATAAATAGATGATATTGGAGCTGAAAAATTCAATGATAGAATGGGCCATGGCCTCGTTGAGCAGAAATACCTCTGCCCACATGAAAAGTAAATCTGTAGTGGTTAGGATGAACCTGCACTGGCAAGCTATCGCTAGTGGATATAGTCCCACGACATCATTTCCCCATAAAAAAAGGGGAAAGAGTACATGGTAGTTTAGATAGTATATGGAATCCATTTCCCAAATTAATGATTAATTTGGAATGCTTGAAAGCTGTTATAAAACACAATATGCCCACTGATCATGGAGGGCCAAAAATACCCCAACCTTTGGATCTGGTGAGATATTTTTATCCCAGCCTCATGAGCCCCATAGAAACTACCATGATCCTTTTTAATGACGTGTGATATCTCATATCCTTGAATGTAATGGAGGAGAATCCCATCAATCATGAACTTACAGAGAATAAGTTTAAGACCGAGAAAACTCTGTAGGATAAATTATAATGAACGACATAGGATTCCCTCATTCTAGACCTGATCTACTGGGAGATTACCATGCTAGAGGAACCCAATAAAGGGGTTCATCTAGTTGGTAGTCACTTCCAGCACTAAATCAGGGATACCTATAGGTCCTGATATGGAGGCATCGGTGATAAGGTGGATTCCTTACGGGCTATCATCGTCATCTAGATCGACCTGGTAAATGACCCTCTAGTATGCCACATGGATAATCAAATAATCATTATTGTTCTTGACAAGAAATCATGCTAGGCTGGCTAAGGCATTCACTCGACCATTATGGGATCGAGGGACATGGGTAACATATGATTGAGACTGCAACTAGGCCATCAGTTGGTGAGAACATTCCAACAGTGGTATGAGATCTAAATTTTGACGACATATTCACCATATATCTTCTTGATGACTAGGTTAGAGTTCCTTTTTACATGAATGTGGGGAACATCAATATCAAAGGATAACTCAATACTAGTGATGATAGCCTGATATTCAGCCTCATAATTAGTTCAAACTTCTAACAACAGGAATGAATATAACAAAATGGATTATGCATGCATGATGAAGAAATTACCTTGATCTATTCTGTTGATTCTGGGGTCATTGTGTCATCTGTTAATAGGAATTTTCGAAGCACTATCAATTTTAATTTTTCATCATAGAATGTCTTGTTCAACCAAAGGATTTTCTCCTCGGGAAAATATAAATATGGAGACTGGTCTGTGGGACCTGGATGGGTGGTAAGAAATTCTTCCAATGATTTCCCCTAAATAGCCGTTTGGGAGATGAACCTGATGTTGAACTGTTGGAGGATTACGACCCACTGATCTTAATGACATGTCAACATGGGGTAGTAAAGGATGTACTATAGAGGATCCACTCGGGTTAGAAGTTGTATCTCATTGTTATGAATGTAATGTCATAATTTCTGCTCTATGAATACCATCGCAAGATAGTTCTTTATCATGTTGGATTATCTAGTATCAGTATCAAGGTGCATGAGGTATAGATAGTAGTGACTCCTATTTTTTCACACATTATTATTTTGGGTGAGAAGGGTGCCAATGGATCATTCCAGGGCAGTCCCATAATAGACTAGTGGCTTTATAAAAAATTGGTGGCCTTAGGACCGAGAGTTGTAACATGTACTTCTTAATTTCTTCTAAAGACTTCTGATATTCCTCATCCCACTGATAGATAGTTCCCTTCGTCATGATCCAAGGAAAAGGATTACACTTTGCTGCCAACATCACAAGGAATCAACATTTGTAGGCCAAGTGGGCATGAAAGCCTCACAACTCCTGAATTTTTATCAGAGGAGACATATAACTGATGGCCTCGATATTATATGGATCGTTCTCAGTACCTCTATACATGATAACGAAGACAAGAAACATTCTGTTGGTGACCTAAAAATAATACTTCAATGGGTTCATCTTCCGATGGCGAGAATGGGGTATTTCGAACACATTATCATGGTCATTGCGATGTTACTAATGATTGTGATATATAAACACCTAATCAGCCACATAGCATTCCACCAATGTCCCAAGTATCAGCTTAAATATGCGATTCATGGAATGCTGATAGGTGGCACATTAATTCATTAGTGTGAAGGGAATTAACTGGTAGAATAATGTACCATGTGGTTCCCTGAAGACTATAGAATCGTTGTCCTCTGGGGCCATTAAAATTTGGTTATACCTAGAATACAAATCCATGAACGAGAGTTCCTAGAACCCACCAGTGTCATCAATCAATAGTTCCATTATTGGATGGGGAAAATCATACTTCAGAAAGTGATATTTGAGATCCTGGCAGTCTATGGAGACTATGATCTATCTTTTCTTCTTCCTGACAGGATATGTTTTGTCTAACCATCTGGGGTAAAAAACCTCCATGATGAAATTGGCCCTGATGAGCTTATTAAACATGACCTTGACCACGGACCGTTGAGAAAGATGCATCTTTCTTGGGGGATTATTGAACCCTCATTATTAGTTGGGAGACAGAGGCAGTGGACATCAACTTTAGGATCTCGTCATGGAATATCATTATAACACCATGAAAACACATCACAATCCTGCTTTATGAATTCTAAGTACTATTGATTCTCATCAATAGAAAATAAGGCACTGATCAATGTGGGTTTCAGATCACTCTCACCACTAAGGTTCACATGCACCTGTTCAATGACTGTGGTAGAGACACCCTCCACAGAAGTGAGAGGTGCACATTACAAATATTTTTATTCAATTATAAAGGAGGGATCCTCAATGGGAGGTGATTCTTATAAGTCAACAGATCATGATGGGATACTGGTTCTAACCTGAAATGTATTATATACTGTATCATGGGACTTCTGTGTAGGTGAAACCATAGCGATAAAATTTGCCAATCCGATCCCAACTGGTATTCGGCCTAAGGTGCCACACTTGATGATATCAAAATAATATAGGTGCATCGGCATGATCTAGTTTATCCTAGCATGGTGAAATAAGAAATTATACCATATTTTCATAGACATGGGGTGAACATGTAATAACATTATAGGGGTATGGGGCTCTGAGATCACCCGATCCTGATTTGTGAAGGAATAATAGGTAATATTTTGATGTTCATAGAACTAAAAATTTGCTTCCCCATCATTCTAGAAACAATGAAGAATGGCCCCTTATCTGAGGTCATAGCCTCAAATCGATGGATCAAAAAATTATAGGCATCATCTAGGTCTGTCCACGAGTCAGTCATAGCCATAGTGTGTTCAACATCATTATCCAAAATCTGTTTGTCCTTTCTATTGTAATAGTCAAAATCCTGGAAGTGGGCTTCACAAGAGAAAAATGGAGATTGCATCACCTTGGAGTACGCCCACTCAACCAGTAATGGGATACTTTAGTCAATATTGATACAATTAAGGAACATCCACATGCAGGTGAATCAATGGCCTACCCATCAATTCATTATAGGCGGTGTCCTGGGAGAAAGCCATGAACTTAGTACTAGCCACCAAGCCACAAAACTGTTTGTTCAGGAAGGTCTTTCTGACTGCTTTCTATTCTGTTCTATCATAAACATATACTTTCAGGTTAGAGGTACTCAAATCATCCTCATGAAACCCAATTTATTAATGTGTCTAGGTCAGCATTAGATTAATCCCAAAGGTTGTGTCAATAATATTGCAATGAACCTCCAGGACATTGAAGTGGTCGGTGATGTACAGTGGTTGGATGTTCCCTTGTACTGGGGAGCCTTCATCTTTTCTAGTTAAATATATAATGGCATGAAATTTATCATTCTCAAATTTCTCAGTACGGAAGGCTTCCACAGCTGCTACCTCTGTCTCAAACCAAAGGGGGATTTGTAAAGAATTGACAAGGGATTTACACATATTCACTAATTAGAAAAAAACATCAAGGATAAAGAGACTCGTAGGGCTGTTGAATGATTATTAAAGAAATCATACATTTATTTCATTCATGGACTTTTTCTTACTAGTGTTTGTTTTGTGGTAGGGGGATAACGGGCCCTTCTGGCTGAACTGATGGCTGAAGGGTGCTAGGAATGTCCCATTGCTTGCTAGTCAAAGCTCATGGAGCTATGAACGGATGTGTGTCAGATGACTATGTCTATTCCAAAATAGAGTGTGGATAATTGTTGTGCATTTGAGGCATCCATTCCAGATCATGTAACACAAATGGGGAAAAAGGTGGACATGATAAATCCAGATGAGAATGTTGTGTGTGCTGAGCTCTACGTTGGGCCTACTGTCTAGTTTCAGTGGAATGAAAATCCTCGCTAGAAGTACTGATTAAGGATCTCTGAAAAACCATATATCCACAACCCCATAAACATTGAAAATGGTCGGGGACATTGGGGGATCCATCTGGAGCTCCTCACTGTCAGAAATCTTGTAGGGGTTTACCTACTCCATGTTGTTAACCGAAGCGTACCCTTGACCGGCACTCAAAGAATCCTCCACCACTAGATGGGTTCTGGGGGAAATCTATATCTCTGAGGGCATAATGTCACCGAGAGTATGGGATGACGATGACATCAATGGGTGTCTTTGTTTACCCTGGTGTCACAAATGCTTTGTCTACTTCAAATATGGAGACTGAGATGTCGATGCAGAAGTAGTGGTAGTGGGGGATGTGGTGTCCTCTAAAGTCTCTAGTTGATTCAGACATGTACAGATAATAACAAGAACACATTTGACATCCTTATGATCCCTCCAGTCATCATAAATCTGGGACCCATAGTTAGAAACCTGATGCCACTCACCTTCACTATAACACTCATTCTCTGGATTCACAAATACACATTTCAATTATGTCGGTGCAGGGACTATCCTGACTATGTTGTTATCAACCTGGACATGAAGCCAGTATTTATACACATAATATTTTATGAGTTTGTTCAATAGGAACTGATGATAGGGTCATAAATTGGCATTATCACTAAGATTCACCTATTTGGGCCTCCCATATTCAAACAACTGTATAATTCCCTTTTCCAAGGAACTTGGTAAATAACTGGAGACCTGAGCCACTTTGAATGAGTAGATATCTTTTCTTCAGTCTGGGAAGGGGGATATAGGATCCTGGACTTGATGAGGGGCTGGAGGAGCCTATCATAGAGGTGGAACCTCGTTATCATACATAAGTGGGTGTAGCGTGTCATGCGGGGGAGCCTGTAGCTTATGAGAAGGGTGGTACTAGGATGAAGGTTGCGCCTAAAGTGTAAGGCCTCTGAAAGGCTATAGAGGTGGCTCCAATAGTAAAAACTCCATCGATGCGGGGGCCTATATTTGTGATACCACAGTAAGCTCATCCTTAGGGAATATTCTCATGGGAATTGCAGGGGGAAACATACGTTCCTTCTTGGCATGATACAATGCATCCACTAGACTATATGCCCTATTAGAGAAGTTTATAAATCCCACAGGGTAATTCGGAGTAATGAGAGAGGGGACCAATTTGGTTTTGACATTTCCCACACACATTTTCAGCAGTTGTTCTAGAGTCAGCAACATATCATGGGAGTATGTGAGAACTTTCAACTAGGCGATGAATTCTGTGATGCACTTACAGGCCATGGTTTTTAGTTGAAGGGGTATGCAATACTCATCATCTAAGTGGTAGTACTGATTTGGTAGAGGAATTGCCTATGGAGATCTTCCCAGTCGGCGACCGACACAATGGGTAGATGGCTGCACGAGACAAATGAATTACCTGGCACTGTCTGTATGAAACACCAGATTTTGGTTGCCTCTTGATCCGCCAGAGTACCCAACATTGGTCGGCACCTTGATATGGAGTGGGAAAGAAGATGTAGTAGGCCTCCTGTCCAATTAATATGGGAAATGGTGGGGTTCCCGAAACTCGAGGTTATTGGCATATCAACGACCCATGCCGGATATGGCCTTCAATCGAGAGGGATTTCCACCTGTCATTTTTCCAAAACCTCAAGACAAGCAATGAGTGCCTCCATCAGATCATCTATCCAGGGGATCCTATCATGATGAGGGTCCCTAACCTCCAATGCATTGATCAGTTCTTCAACATGATAAATTGGCCCAGTGGCACATGGACTGGCTTGGTGGATGACCTACTGATGTGATGGGGGAACATGAGCTGGGTCACATGGATTACCATGCCACTTAGGTGTAATTGATGACACATACCACACCCTCTTTCCATAAGTTCCAGCCTCTATCCTATCTACATGGGCAGCCCAGTCATGGTCACCCATAAGCAACTCTCCATGGGAATGTTCTATCTTCCCCTATTTTCGTGACTGAGGATCACTATAGTCTGGTCACTGCTCAATGGAATGTTTCTTAATGTGTTCATCAACCATATTTATATTATCCGCAATTTTTTATGTAAAATACAATTTTCAAGATCATATGATGTCTTTTGCACTGATCCAGTAGGGTCACAATGTTTGACATCCCTGAGATGTTCCTTTCCATAATTGGGATTCTGGATGAGGACGAATAGCTTAATGGGCATGGGATGCCCCTATATATTTATTTTCTAGAGTGTAACACCACCCATTGTATCCAATAATTGTTTCCCACCCCTAGAGGGTATGTTCTCATAAAGGAGCTATATCTCATTCTCCCCCTCTGATAGATAGGCCATGTTATCCAAAAATCTACCAGGAGGCATATCCTCAATATATCCAGGAACACCAAGATGGCACCAAATAGAATTGAAATGGAGGGTAGAATACTAACCCAACCATGAACCTAATAGTGGGAGAAGACTCCTTTATAATTATATGGAATACTTTAATTATATGAATTCATTGTAGTTGGAGGGTCCGATGGTGACCAGGTGACTCAGGGAGCTTGGCCATTGGTTGCGCAACCAAGTCATCCACAAAACATTTCTGGTCAATATCTTCAAATCATTCTTGACTCATGGTGTAAGACCATCACTGATAATAGATAATAAGTGTTTCACCCATAGGGTTTGGTGAAAGTACGAAACTTCCTCCTGGGTATGCGATTCCGGTGTGTTGAATTACATGGTTGCGATTGACCATAACAGCTCTAGAAAATGGTCCACTACTAAAATGTCTCAAAAGAAAATTTTCTCAAACTTAGTATATGCCCCTTGGTTGCCCCACTCATCTACTGTGGGAGGCTTTGGGACATTAAACAGTAATTAAGTGGACTACTAAGACAGCATACCGACTGGTGGTGAATACAATGAATGAGTCGACAAGCCACCACATCTCGGGATGTCCTGTAAAAAATTCGATTACTGAGCTAGTACATCTCATCAAGATAGGATGGTGACCACAACTTCTAGTGTAGGGGATGCAATCAGGGATGGTGGGTCTGGATGTTGGCCATCTTTTATCAGTACCCAAAATAACTCTTCCTGGTCTCTAGTTGAGGTAGAGAATGACCCTGTTAATGATAGGGAGGATTGAATGGCCATTCCCTGGGATGGGGTCAAATCATCCATTTACTGGATGTACATATGAAGGGAGGCGGGAATCTAGTGGACCTCACATTCCATAAAGATGAGGCTATTATGCCTCTTTCCTTCCCTTCTCCTTGACCTAGATGATCGATGTTAGGGATCGGTTTCCTAATCACATTTGGCCTCAGAATATGAGTATTAGATGGGATTAATTACTTTCTAAATCATCTCAGTAATAAGTTTATGTTTTAAAAAACCCACAATCTTACCTGAGGATGGATCATCTGGGTATGTAGGTTGTTAGAATGAGGAAGACCTTCGGCCGAATCGATGTTATGGTGGAGTGGACTTCCGCCTAGGTGAGCGGGTGTGCGAGGAGAACCTGGAAAGATGTCAAAGGGAACACGGGGAGGACCTCTGTGTCCACTAGCTGAAGTTCATTGTGAATCTCCATGGGAAGTTTTGGATCATTTAATACCTCTTCTAGAGTAGGTAGGATCATGGGAAAGGCCTCTATGATTATTTCCTTTTTCCAGCATCAGTGAGAGGAGGTTCCTCATACTGGTCATGTTGAATTGTGGTAGGACATCCATGTTGGGTTCCCATGAAGTTTAAAAAACCATGGTTTATTTGATTACTTGGATTATGTGGACCCTAATCGTTTTCTATAATTATTTTGTAATGTCCCCCGCACTGATAGTTGACAAGATTGGTATATTATTCATATCAGCGACCTTTGATTGGAGGAATATCGTCGTACATGATGACATGAGTGAAGGTTATGATTCTGTACTAGGTGTTAATAAAGTAGGGAGGACTATCATTAGGATTGGTTTTGGCACTAATAGGACCTCCATGTCGACCATGGGAGTGGGGAGGAACCGCGATCTCATTCGAGGTCGTTTGGGGAGGTCCTCCATACTAGAATTCCATGCTACGGGTCAGCCCAGGATGGGAACCACCTGTATCAGTTACTAGGAGATTTGACCCAGTTATCTAATTGGGTGGTTGGGGCTTCGAGCTGGGTAGGGAGTATTATTGATTCTTTTCTGCATAAATATTTGATTGAAGTATGCATTAGAGGGTGTATAGGCCAAATTATTCGTGAAGCTGACACCCCTCGGTGGGCGTCCTCCTTAGCCTTCTCCCATCATCGGCATCGGGTTAACCGTACTAGGGAGAGTGGTGCAGGTGTATAGCTCACCTGCTCCTCAACGCATAGGTCTGGGTGGTGGTGCGGACACGACCTGGTGGGAGATCACCTTGGGAGCCCCTAAAGCAGGATTTTGACTGGGAATGCCTAGACATCCCTCACCTCATTAGTGTAGGGGATGTATTGATTGAATCATACTGGGGAGAGGGTCCCAAAATTATTATACATAGGATTGGAAAGCAGTGGATCCCTATGCTTCCCTTGGGGGAAGCAGTGGTTACAAGGTGAAAAAGCATCTATGTCTTGTCTGACCAAATCTCGAGTTGGGATAATCCCCTCCACCTCGTATCATTGAACACGGCCATTACATACCCTTATCTAAATGATTTCTTATGGTGAGATGGGTAATGGGAACCAAGTTGTCTTTGAAATGAAGGATTCCCTGGGGTAGATGATGCCACGCATGATTTTTTTGTTGATGTTGACCCTATTTTAGTTGGTGGGCGGTGATTGGTTTCCTGTCATGAGAACATGGGTCCTGCAAAGAAAGGAGATTTATTCATGAGTTTTGAATTATGGAAGACGAAATCCAGTGCCCCAAAATTTTTACATCCTCCATGGTTTGTATGATGGGTAGATACAAAAAATTTCATAGGCTGGGATGTCCAATAGTCTGCTTCCCCGACTTATGTTGAGTTTCACACCAGGCCCACTATTGTTTTGGTAGGTCCTGGCACAAGATAACTAGATCATGGTACATGCTAATCCAATGTTGTCTCATGATGTACTAATATCTAAATTGAGGATAATAAATAAATGTCAGGCTCACGATTTCTATTTCCTGCACTTTCTATTGGGCTTGCATCCGTCTCTCGGAGGATGAGTTAATTGTTTCCAGGAATTCCTGATTTCCAACGGTGGGATTCATATGTCTTTTTTCAGGGAAATTCTATCATTAATCAACATGGGATATTGGGATTTCAGTTTCTCCTTCATAGGATTCCTCCTAATTACTCATTTCCTAGTCTAGATCTCCATAATAGACTTAATGTGTTGTTCGTGAATCTCCTCATATTGCCATGTATTCATGGATGCCAATTAATTACGTTGCCTCTGTCAGGACATTCAAAGGGGTCTAGTCAGGAAGCAACCTTTGGTCGGGGGAGTAGTCACATTGGAAATTGCTAGCATGTCTGGACCTTAGAATACTAATGTGTCTGGGTATCTTCTTTATATGATAGGGATTCTCAGGGTGCATAATACCAAGGCATCCCTCTTAGATTACAAGGAATTATATTCCATAGAAATCTCTATATGTTTTTCATCAGCTTCCCATGTTAAACACATGGTATGCCAGGCGTTTAATGTCTTTTGGAGGGAGATCAGACAGATCAGAACATAGAGAGTTTTGGATCATATTGGTGTAACCTTAGGAGGTAACATTGATTTTAGGGATAATGTGTGGTTAGTTACCTAATTGCATCTAAGAGTTGCGAGAATGTGGGTGACATGATCTAATCAGGATATGGCGGCAAGGTAAGAATCAAGATGGATATGGATTGTTGAGAGTTAAGGGAGGATGATATGGAATCCATGTGAGGATGACCATGATGTAGCTATTGATCCATGAAGAGGCTTACTAAATTTCCCTTTGGATGGGAATCGAAGTCCACTTAGTTCGATGGGGGTATTTAATTGAGGTGTAGGCATAGGACAACAACCCGACGATACAATGGGGTTTATGCATGGTTAGTAGTTCGGGTTGGTCTAATTCCAAAGGGGCATAGCGGAGATGGGGGTCCAAATGATGGGAAAACTACTTCTTACCCTCACTTTTGGACTATAATGACTTACCATTGGTTGCATTTCAAATGACTATCCATCAATTAGGAATCACAATGGCTTTCTGTCTATTGGGGAACAGAATGACTTACAGTCAATTGGGGAACACAATGGATTACCATCGATTGGGAATTAAAAAGGATTACTGTCGATTGGGATTGGACCTCATAGAGGCTTCATACGTACTGATTTTAAGTGACAAGGATTATAGACCACGTAGTTCACATGGGGGATACAGTTTAACGTATTACGGGATGAAGGTGAACAGACATGAAGGGGCCAGGACAAATTGGTGTTGGTCTTGAACCATAGTGATGCTTCCTTTATACCTATCCTAGTAGATAAAAATAATGTTCCACATAGAATAGAATAAGGGATACTATTTAACGTAGTGACAAATGAAGGTGAATCGATGTGAAAGGTTTAGGACAAATAGGTGTTGGGCTTGAACCTTGGGGAGGATTACTTCATACCATTCCTACTAGACAAGAATAAAAGTCCATGTATATTGAAAGGGTTCTTAGGGATTATGTGATGAAGCTTCCCAGGATGGATGCTATAGTCAATGGTTACTCTAATCACATTTGGTTCATGCTCATTGTGAGAAACATAATGTAGAAAAGAACTAAGAATCATGTCACAAATGTTGAATCCATATAAAGTGGAGTTGGGAATACATGTGGTTAGGGGACCAAAGATGAAATAGGGACTTACATGTGGTTATCGGCTCGAGGAGATGAATATTCCGACTTACACCAAGACAGATGACCGATGTTGACAAATCCTGGAGGGATATGGATATGGAAATGAGGGTCCCTATGCTCATCCCTACTCTAGATATGGTAATCGAAGAAAATTGGATGACTAGGGGTGCTGACAAATGAAAAAATACTAGGGGATTACCCCAATATGGTTTCCCTTCCCCGTAAAAAGACGCTTCTCCAGTAAAGAGGATCTAATTACATGTGAATAAGATCTCAATTATGTAGAGATCAGAGGGCGTATAGAATGTCCAAGATGGGGATCCCCATGTATATTTAAGGGGGAGAGGACACAATTTAAGGTTATGTGTTGAGGACGATGGTGCTTGGCAGTTTAACATCCTCTATCTCCGATGAGGCGTGATCACTCTGCACCCCTATGACATACATAATTGATACTCACCCACCGTTGGGGAAGAGAAGATATCAAAAATTCCATTGAAATCCAGTATTGTGGATTGATCCCTTGAGGGCCCACATTATAATGGCTATGCGATGGATAAATATCCATTAGCAAGCCTATACAATGAAACATAAGGATAAGAAACCAACCATGAAACGCAGCACAAGGGACCTTGAAATCACATCATACAAACCTGGAGGTTCTAACCTGAGAAATGTGTGTGAAAATGGTATGGTTCACATAATACAGGTTTAGAAATAAATCCTTAGGGAAAAGACAGAACATGGAGAGAACAAGGAGGGACATGTGCCTGATGATAGGTTATGCGAGTGATGGAATAGATGAATGTAAAACAGATTGTTATGGGAAAAATAGGTCAAATGTAGAGGGTACTGGCATGAAATAGGGAAATTTTTCATGAAAATGTCTTAAGGTAAATGGAAATGGAAGAGGATGAAATCAATGAGAGCCCACACAAAGTATGTCCTTGGGTGACCTGTCATGTCTGATCCAATACCTTATGTCCATAGACTTTTTTCCAAAATTGTAGAAGAGGTTCCTTTCTAGTAGTAGAGCATCAGTTCGTCTTATAATACCACCCCCGGAGTGTGGGGGGTACACTTTATTTTATAGCATAAAACCTTGAAGTTGGTTCACAAGAGGTGCTGCACAGGAAGGATCATTTGACATCGCATTGGGCACGCAAGGGTTTTTGTTCCTATTAGAAAATTTCTCAATAGACTCTCTTCCTTCGCTCCCTTACCCTAACTCGTTTTTTGAAGATTGTTTCTATGAAAGGGAGTCTTTGAGGTATCATCAGTCGTGAAATGTTATGCGTTCAAAGGGGGAATTTTTGATCCAAACTCTCCTACATATTTCACTTTCTGTGGCTCATTTTTTGAGATGGTTTTTGCTAAAGGTTCCCTTTGACATCGCATTGGGTGGGCAAGGATTTGCGCACCAGAAGAAATCTTGGGGACCCTCCTAGACACTTTTTCTATCATGCCTTGGCGTGTTTCCAGTGGGTTGCTATGGAAGACATCATTTTATTCCATATTGAGCATGAAACTGTTTTCATATAGTGGGGAATCATGAACACACCTCATAATTCCGGGGCGCAACTCCCTCTCGCATCGAATAATTATCTGTTTAGTCCCAATATCCCTTTTTCTTCTTTAAAAGATCCCACTCATGGCTCCATTCAAAATTTAGTGTCAACACTTGATACAACCAATATTATGGAATTGGAAAATATATAAATGAATGATATTATTTCATTACATGGATTTCCATCTTCTATAGTCTCCAATAGGGATTCTCAGTTCAATTAAAAAAATTTATGAGGCCTTTAGGAGAAACTATGATCTCATATCTATTTGAGTACAGCATTGCATCCACAGTTAGATGGACAGATAGAAAGAACTATAGAAATTCATGATGATATTCTTGGATTTTCTATTATAAAATTTGTTGGCACTCGGGAAGACCATTTGTGTTTATTTGAGTTATATTATAATAATATTTATTAGTTCGCAATCTAGATTCCACCTTTTGAGGCCTTGGAAGTATGACCTTGTAAATCTATGTTGTGTCGGTTAGAGATTGGTGAATGTTACTTGGATAGAACATGAATGGCACAAGAGATGAATGAAAACATTCATATTATTAATCAGATAATTTTTATTATTTATAGAATATATAACTCTTATATTATTCATCATCACATCACTTTGTTGTTTTCAATTGTTGACCATGTGTTCATTAATTTTTCACCATGATTTGGTCATCAATGACTTATGTGGAAATGGAAAAATGATCCTCATTTTTTGGGGATAATAGAGGTTATAGAGTTATTGGGGAATGTTTTATACCATTTGTTACTTACACCATTATAGGAATTGATAAATTACATGTTAAATGTATCATAGATAAGAAATTATATATTTGATACACCTCATGTTCCAATCTAGGGATATCTTGATGTTGATGCTAATTTTTATAGGAATGAACAACCAGTGAATATAGTTGATTTTGAAGCCAACCTACTTAATTATAGTTTTATTCCTTTGGTTCATGTTCTATGATAGAAAAATTCAGATTTTAATGATATGTGAATGAAATAGGCAGTAATGAGAGAGTAGTGGCCTCATCATTTTGGCATGGAATCATCTCAGTAGGATATATAGGGAAAGAAACATTATGTGATGGGATTTCTGTAAAATCCTATTAATATTATTCATATAATCCTAAATACCTCTATTAAACCTTCTTTGATTGGGTTTCTTTTGAGGTTGTTTTGGGTGAAATTTGGAAATTATGGAAAATTATGGGCAAGTGCACAGTTGGCGCATGGTTTTCCCAAATACTGCACCAAAAAATAGAACACCATAGATCACAAGTCAGTGATATATCACTTAGGTTTGCACAAAATTATTAAATATATTCTCCCTATGAATATTAACCATGTAGATCATTTGTTATTGGTGCATGACCAGTGCATGATTTGTCTAATCAATGCACTTTTTCATAGGATAGTATGACGATCTGATGTTAAGTGAGCAGAAATTTTATTAAAATATATTTCACCACTATTTTATTCTATAGATGGACTAGTATGACCTTGGAGAAGTTTATAAAATATTTCGATATATCAAAAAGAATTTTTTCCTCATATATCACTACTAAAATCCATCTTAATATTGAGGAACACCCTTTAATCCTCTCTCAGTTGGTTTCCTCCTCTTGTTATTTATCTACCAATATCTATCTCATTCTCTGTTGAGTTACTTGGATCTTTCTGTTATATTGTGGATGAAATACACTCTATTTTTTATCTTTAACCATAAATTGATTGCTATTTTTGTGGTCATCATTCTTGATGGACAAAATCATGTTTAGGGTCTTGGCATTGTGAGTTCGTTTGATTCTGGTATGTTGTTCAATTATGAAGACCAGATATTATAAAACCTATTTTTTTAGTCAATTTCAATTGTATGAATTAAATTAAATATAATGGTTATAATTAAATGGATTAAATTTTTTTAGAAATCACCAATTCTAGTTAATTGGTGTTTTATGTAAAAATTAGGTTTTTAAAAAAATTGGAAAACCCACCAATTCCATTAAGTTAGTGCGTGTTTATGCAAATTTAATAAGAATAAATTATTTAATTTATATAGTGTATTTGATGAAAATTGATTTAGATAAATTATTGAATTTAATTAGGGAAATTTTTTGGATTGAAATTTTTCAAAAACCTTATTTCCATAAAATTCGTTGTTTGTTATAAAATTAATTGAATTTGATTGAAAATGAAATTGTTGAATTTAGAATGTGAAATTTGTTTAGGAAATTTCATGAATCGTTTTAAAATCCTTAATTGTGAAAACTAGGATAAAATGGTTTGAATTTAATATTTGGGATTCAAATTGTGGAAGAGGAATTTATTTTATTAAGAACCTATAAGGGTTTTTAAATGGTAAACTGGAATTTTTGAAATAGGAAATATGATGTAATTTTTTTAAGAAATCATAGAAAAATTCACATCATTGATTTTTAATAGAGTACTTGAAATCCATAGATTAATAGTGAGTTATGTTGGGTGGATATTTATATCATATAATTTTCTAAAACATCATATTAGCACATCACATACCTTCTTTGATGGTGTTGAGTCCTCTTTGTTCTTTGTCCTAAATGAGGATATGTAATTTTTTTGTTTCATAGTATAGGGTCCCTATATCCTAGAAATATCATACATAATTTTTCATATAACCATTTTTATCACTTATTTGTATTTAAAATATTTATATTACATAATTGTAAACTATTTTACATGAATTATTATTTTATATGATTTTTTTAAAAAAGTATTTATTTATGCCATTTTGGGAAACGTTTCATTAGTTTATATATCCCAATATTTTATAAGTAATTTCATAATTTGAAAAGAATTTTCATTATTTAAAATGTGAATCAGTATTTGCTAATGTATTAAAATCTTTTTAAAGGTAAATAATGATTTGTTTAAATGTGGTTCTGAAATTAAAAAAAAGTTTCTTTAATATTGAATGAACTTTCCTGGTTAATTTGATATGGGAATGTTGTTATGAAATAATTGGGTGAAATAATATTGGTATTTGTATTGAACTCAAAATATTCTTTTGGTTGATGGTATATTATATACATCAAGGTTCTATTTGGGTTAAGGCATCTATTGGAGGTTGTACCAGCTATTTTCCTAGGGACTGAATGAGTAGTTTCTGATTATAGACTTTGGTTTTTTTGTCATGATCGTTTTCTAGTAATATCTTATGCTACATGGTTATGGTACATAGGCTGGTTTATTCTTATTTGATATTAGATACATTTCTACCAATGAAGTTTGTTTTGTTTGAAATACTTACATACATCTTTCACATCTATATTGTTATTGGAAAAATAATTTTCACATTCATTTTGTGTGATTCTAGGAGCCTGTTACTAGCTCCCTCATTGGGATAAATGGTATCCTAAGTGGGTTCGAGACACAAAAATTTCATTTGACTATCACAAATATCAAGGATAATTTTTTGAGGAATTTGGTGGTGACACTAGGCTTTGAGGTGATGTTTTGATGTTTTTAGGGGAAGAATGACCTTTACAAATTATTTTCAATACATTTGTGAAGGAATATTTATTTTGGTATACCATTTAAAAACAATAGAGTCAAATTTAACTATGGTGGGAATAGAATTGGGAATAAAATTTTGGTTGATAACCAATCTAAAATATTGAAAATGGACTCACCACCACATAATATTTAGTTTTATCAGCATAAAAAGGATAGCTAATTATAAATAGGACATGGAATCTAGATGTGGATGAATATGGAGGATCCACCATTATATTTAAAATAATTTGGTTGAGGATATGGTGGTGGCCAAAGCTCATTTTTAAAGGAGAATAAAAATTCGACATTTCTTGAGTGATTTAGATCACACATTGACCATACAAACCACTGGAATTTTTTCATCCAGCACTCTGTTGAGGAGTCCAGTGTGATTTATATATAAATAAGAGGATTGCCCTCAATTTTTTAAATTAATTTTCTCTCAAATTTTTTTCTATGAGAATATTGTACCCCATAGGATGCCCCTAATCATTTTTTGGGAGTCCTAACACAATGGATTGTTGGTTATAGACTTTTAAATCATGAATTGATTAACCCTAATACTTTATACCATTATTCCTTCCACTTTATCCCTTTTATTTGGATATTGATGGGGGGAGAGTTAAAATCCATTTTAGAGTTTTTTATATAATATACCTTTTAATAGGAATATGTTAGTGATTAACTTCGGATAAATTGTGGGGAAACTATGGATTTATTCATTTCTCAAGAATCAAATATCAATGTATTATATCATATATCATAATTTATTTTTTGGTACATTAGGAGGATCCGTGATTTTATTCCATTGGGAGTAGTTCTTAATTAGAATTATTGATAAAATAAATTGTTTTAATATGAATTGATTAGGAAGGGAAAGAATTAATATGGATTAGTCATTTATGTGTTAATCTAATATGATTTAGAATTATATCTATCCCTCTTCCAAATATGGATTATTTTTTAGTTTCTTATATTGTTGTAGTGATTCAATATTTCTATTTTTTTTTTAATTCTTGATTTGAATCACAAAATTTGAAATTATCAATGAATTCATATGCATCTAGTAATTGTTTCCCAAATAAGCATGGATTATTTGGGAATTACAATGAAAATAATTATTTAAAAGTAACAAAATCCCCTATGATAAATTATATAACCTATGTTAATGTTTTTTGTGTGTGGTGGTTTGGATGAATGGATGTTTTGTTCTGATGTGTGTGTTTTTCTAGTTTTTTTGGGTAGTTTACATTTTCTGCAGTGGTTATAATGAGATGTGGAAGTTAAGATATTATGTTGTGATGAATTTTTTTAGAGATGTGGTGGTTATTCTTGTGGCCTTGTTGGCATAAAAACATAATGTGGATTATGAGTTGTTTATTTTTTATTATTTTATTATATTTTTCCAGTACTGATGCAACCAAATGATATTATCAAGATTAAAATGGAATGGGATAGAATGGCTAATGAGATGTTGAAATAAAATGGGATGTGTAGTTAAATTAGTTATTTAATAATATTAAATTAATAGTTATAATAAAATAAATATGGGTTATAATTTGTAAATAATGTAAATGGTTATCCTGAAATGAAATATTGAATATTGAATTTTCTTTATAGCTTGACTGTATAGTGTAATAAATTTATTGGTGGTAGCATTAGTGGCATAGGATGGGAGGCCATAAAGATATTATTTATGTGTTGATTATAAACATCTTATGAACCCATAGTGGGGTCTTGTGTGTGTGTCTATGTTATATTTTTTCTTCATTATTATTTATTTACACACCATTCCAACATCGATCTCTATATGTCAATACCCAAATATTGGGGGGGATTTTCCAAACATCCATGATAGTATGGATAGATTGTGGGAAACTCTATCCCCCCCACTTTATACACCATGAGAGGATATTATGCAATGGATTTGATTTCCAGAAGTCAAAAGTATATTAATAGTGATGATTAATGAGATCATGATGTTGTTTATGGTGGTGGCATGTAAGGTTGGAGGAGGGAATAAGGTTGATTTCCTTTATATTCATGATAACCTACTATATTGGACATAAAACTGTGGTATTGAGAGGATTTGGAATAGATGAAAAATTTCACATGGGTGGTTCATATGATAAATTTTCCCATGTGTATTTTGGTTTCATTAGATGACCAGTTCGGTATGGATTTATTGTAATGATGATGTGGAAATATTTTCATTAAGAAGGGTTATTTTTAAGGGATGGGATCATCACTATATATGTCATAGGGGCATTAGAGTAGATAATAATTTGAAAAGATGTTTTGGGTCACCATTTATTAACATTATTCATAATATGCTACAGTACATGGATACATTAATTTTTGAAACTTATATAGATATGAGGAGATTAATTAGTTGAACCATGTAGTTGAAAACTAGTTCTAATGTTTGTCTACAGAGAACATTTCTACTATCCATTCCCTAACTCAAGAGAAAACATTGTTATGATCCTAAACAGAACAGTTGTTATGATCAACCAACATATATAAAAATTATTTTTCATGTATCTAGGAGGACATCATTAACTATTTTAATATTACTATCTCGATCATTAGATAGGTTTTTATTTCATTACCCTTTGTTTTATTTTGGATACTTATTTTGATATATTTGTTACTTCTTTAACTTACACACGCATGTTGGGTTGCATATGTTTTTTTTGTCATGGAGTTTAGTGTTTTTTATATCACATATTTAATTATTACATTTTCTTTTAAGTATAATCCCATCCATACAAAATATTTTTATATCCTCAGTGGTAGTTACCAAACATAGACCAAATATTAAAGGGACATGGGGGACATTCCACCTATTTCGTATTTATTGGCCCATGTGGGGTAACTTTATATTGAGTCTTCATGTAATCATTATGTCCATTATTGTTAATGGTTAACTTTTTATGTTCAATAAAACATATGTTCCATGGGTAAAAATAGTTATCTGAATAAAAATTAGAAAATAATTAAATAATTAATTAGAAGATAAAATGGCGTACACCATGTTAAAAATAAGTGTGGAAATATATAGTTTAGTATTGATCAAACTATAAATCTTATAAAATAAATTATTTCACACTATTTGCACCATTATCCATTGAATATATTTATTTTATTTATGAAAATTAATGGGTGTTCACAAAATTTTAATTTTATTTATTAATAAAAGGGTACATGTATTCCCATTAATGTGAGAACCATTCCATTTAATTTATTCATGAAACACAACAATTCCCTATCCTATAATCCATCATAAAATTCAAATTCCCATATTATATTTTTTTATCCTTACACCTTTATTTCTATTGAATATTTTAAGTGAATGTTTAGTGTCCTAAGGATAATATTACTTATTTTTTATTTTTGTCCTATTTCTTCTAAAAAACCTTCCATAATCATATTATTTAATTACAAAAAATAATTTCTAAACATAAGTTCAATTATATTAGTGTTATAACTGTTATTTATTCATCCCTTTCCACTTATAATGTAAAAAAATAATGGTAATTATGAATTATCTTTAAAACCTATTCCACAAAGAGTCATGTACAATTTTTCACCACGAACACTATTCATTTCTTATAAAGATTTAAATTAAAAATAAAAGAATCATATATAAAATTAATATGAATATTATGATATAGAGTATAATAAACCTTAATTTCCAATATATATTTGAAAAATGAAAAAAGTAACTATATATTGTGTGAACTACTTCCTCGACATAGTAATATTTTTGGTATTCCAAATTAATTTCCAATCAGTATACAAATAAAATTATATGTGACTAAAAAACATATTAACATATAAATAATATCATAATTATTATTTTATAATGATATTATTTCAAATTAAATAACTTATTAAACATACACATGTATCGATCTATGATATTTTCATGTATGTGTTGATTTAACATCCTTCTAGAACAAGGAAGTAAAACACTATCATGATTGGTTATATGAACATATAAATAATTCTAAAAAGTTAATAATAATATAATAATTGTTGAATTTTTATGGAATTAATATATCAATTATTTATATTTGTCTTTCAATATCATATTTTATCACTAACATTACCAAAAAGAGAAAATAATGATTCAATTTCAATATGATCATAACAAAAAATTATAGAATAAGTTAATATAAAATTTTTATATATGATTGTTATTTATGGAAATATATATGAATAAGGTAACCTGTAAGGTATCAATTAAATTTATTTTCATTGTTCAAGTTGTTTGGTGCACACATAGATCAAATCTAGAAAAATGATAGGGTTTATTTTGTAAAATTTCACTCCTTGAGAAATATTTTATACTATGAAACTAGTATAAACTATAATGGTGTTTACAATACCTATTTCTAATTAGTTTCATAATAATAAAATATTTCATGAAATTATATGTTCAATTTCATGTTCTTTTTCTCATGGATAATTTACTTAAAATTACAAAAGTTTTAAGGGTTTTTTCCAAAATCAATTTTTTCATTTAGATATAATACTTATTAGTAAATATATTATTCATTGATTTTTTATTCTATATAATAAATTAATTTTATTTTATTTAATAATTTTTATATATTATTTTTAAATAATTTCTTATAACCTCATTATCAAAGGATTCACAGCTCAATGATTATTTTACTAGTAAGTGTTTCTTATCTCAAATTTTCTTTCATTTAGAAATATTTAATATTATACACATTTTATTATTTTAAATGGTGAGACATATAACCAATTAATATGTCCTATCATGATCCTAACGTTATTAATGCAATTAAATTTTTCATTTGATATCATATATATCATGGGTTTTTGAATCGAATAATTATATACTTGTAAAAGATAGTGACAAGTCAATTTTCATCGATTGAATTAATTTTGTTTAATGAAACTCAATTGTTACAAGATTCATTTATTCTACATATTGAATAAATTTTATTTTATTTCCCCCATATATTTTCAAATATTTATAATATTCAATATAACCTCATTATAAACTGATTCTTCCCACAGTTATTATGTTTCTATTATTGTTTTCATTTCTGAAATTTTCACCCATTGAAGAATATTTCTTATTTTACACAGTATTTTTATCATAACATTGTATCTTATACAAATTTTATATTTTTTCTCTTAATTATTATATATTTAATATTATTAAATAATCTATTACTTGGTCATTCACTTATGTGGTATACAATCTAAAATAACAAAAAAATTTAGTATTTATTTTAACATATATTCATTCATTAAGTTGTATACAATCAGATTAAGCAATATTTTTACAACATTATAATAACCCATGAATTAAATATTCATTATTTCATAATTTATATCAGAATATTAAAAGAAAAATAAATGCTTAAAATCATCAAATATGTACTAATTGAATGATTATATGACTAAATAAATTGTCATAAAAATAAAAATATGCATTTTAAAAATACACATTATGCTCTGAAATCCCATAGAACTTCTAAGACGACATTGGAAACCCTGAGGTTATCAAAAAAAAATAAAGGGTGTGTTTAAGACCTTGTTTTGGAAAAAACATGTCAATAATTAATAGCTTGAGATTCAATATTCATAACATGATATCATAAAGAGAATGATCCTAACCATGAAATTATGGAAAAGGTAATCAAAATCATAATATCATTGAATAAGTATATATGTGTTAACAAAACATGACATGAAATCATAATCACATGTCATGGTTAAAACTGAATACCATAATAAAAATGTGTTCAATGTCCCATGCTAAATTTTATTCACTCTCAATTACCTAAAAAATATTGGTAAATTTCCCATAGGGGATTAGGTTCCAACAAAAATCCCATAAATAAAAATTCATAAGATATATATTTCAAACCAATTCATTATAGTGATATATAATTATTATTTCACCAATAACTTATTTAAAATTAAATATATATGTTCGACATGAATAAATTAAAGGATAAATAAATCATAAAACTACCAAATCCATGAGAGGGAACAAGTTTTTATAATTCTGATTCAAGAAATAACGGAGGGATAAATCATTAGGATTACAAAAACAAGGGGTAATTATATCATTTTTAGATATAATAAAATTTTAAAAAAGGCCTTGGCCTTGATCATGTATTTCCAACATCCAAATTTCTAATCAATGGAATCTATAATAATTAATGAAAATGAAAGAACTTAGTTGGACTTTTTGATAAATTAATGATTGATATTTTTATAAAGGTATGACATTATTATTTTTCATTAAAATGAAATTGAAAAATGGTGGATATATATAAAAATAATGATACTTTTTGTAATCTATTCAAGGATCAAAATAATTTTACGGAGTTGATTCATTACATGAAACATGAAATAAGAATGGTCTTTATAATTGGTTCCACAAATGGTGGGAATATCTTAGGGAACTAAAAGTTGATTATCTATAGAAATGAAATGTGTATTTGACATAAAATATACTTATGTGACATATATAAACAAATATTATAGGTTAAGATGAACATGTTTTTGTAAAAGGGTAAAGAAGAAGAGTATAATGTAACTCAAATGTAATGAGGGTGGTATGGATGATACATTTTTTCATTTTTAAAATTCTTTTTCAAAATATCTCATCATAAAAATAATATTAATACATTAGTTTTAAAATAGGATTAAGGAGATATGATTTCTGAATGAGATAACATGTTAGGAGGTTTATAATTTAAATGATGAAAATTATTCATGAGGGAAATTATTCACAATGAGGGGATATCACTATTTAAGTGTATGGGATTATTAGTAACATGGATGTATTTTTAAAAAATTATTAGAACTCATAATCAATGAATAACAAATTGAAAATATATTTTTAAATATATTAAAAATATATAACATATGAAATTTAATTTCAAATAGAATGATAATTATTATAAATGATGAATTTATATTTAGTTATGAAAGTCTATCATATTTTATGTATGACATCAATCATAGACCAAAATCGATGATAGAATTAATAAAATTGTTGTTTCCAATTTAAAATATAATTTATTATATGATTCCCCAGGGTAACTATAGTAATAACACACATATAATGACTGGTGTATATTATCAAACCATTCTTTAATGAAGGATGATTGAGATAGAAAATCGCATGGTTTAAGAATGATTCTAACAAAAACCATTATAATGTTATAAATGTTGAATATATTTTCAGAACACCATGAATGTATATATTTCATGAAAATTTATATCCAATTTTAATATACAAGATGATAAAATTATATTAGGATCATAATAGAAAATATTTTACATAGAAAATAATTGAGGCAGAACACTTACGTAATGATATAAAATGTGTTGCACATACAGAAAAAATATTGAATAATTAAATTATTTTTATTATATATATACCAATGTTCCAAATTTATTTATATTTTTCTAAAAGTTATATATATTATATTTTTTTAAATAATTTAAATATAGTTTTTGGTTACATCAATTAATATAGGTTGTTCTATAAATTTCATTATAACACATTTGATTAATTGAAAACGGTTAATTTTTGTGGTAGAATAAAAATATAATCTCCATATATATAGTGATTTATATAACTTATTATTCCTTTAAAAAAATACAAATACATTGTCAATTTTTATCCTAAAATTTATCCATTATATGTAAGTTACATTCACAAGTACATTTGTAGTGGATAATGTTTTTTCAAAATTTCATATTAATAACAAAAAGTATCCAGTATTCAAAATTTATAATATTAATAGTTTAAATGTATCATATTTTTATTTATGTAACCTTTTCATACTTTTCATTTAATTTAGTCATTTAAAATTGGAATTTGCATCCATGGAGGTGGTTTTCCATTGACACGCATAGATATTGTTTCTTATTTCATAATAATTTTATAGGAATAAAAAAAGATTTATATTCCCTTAGTATGATAAAAAAATAACGAAAAAATTATGGTGTAATTATACCCTCATGGATATATTTTATTTTTGGTATATATAATTACTAATGTGCAAGATAAAATAAGTTGAGAGTATTATAACACCCTAAGAACTTCTCCCTTGGATAAGCCCATATGAATCATTATCATGGACTTTTGGTGAACCCAAACCTTCAATAGAATGGGTAGGGTTATGAGAAGAATCAATGGTTGCATTTTTTTTCAAATTTAATGGAATGGATTTGGTATTGGGGATGTGGTGGTATACTTCAATAAGTGATGAAAAGGGCATGTGTGAAAAAAATAAATCATTTATCAACAATTTCTCATCTTTATTCAAGTAAAAGGGAACTAAAATAGAAAATAATAGTGTTACGAAAGATATAATTTCAATAATCTATTCAAAATTAAAATTCAGATGTTTTTCCACATGTCTTAACATTTCTCAGTATGTGAATCCACATTAACCATATGTTACACTAACCAAGGTAACTCCACATTCACCCATTTTAACTAATTTTTACATACCAAACTATAAAAATAATTATTTAGTTATTAAAAAATTATTATTTTAAATATATAAAAAAATATATAAAATAGATTTTCTTAGGGTTTAAGGAATTATTTTTTAACATAAAAAAATGTTTCATATGAAAACATCATTTTATGATTACAACTTATGTGTGGGATAATATTATCAATATTTATGATTCAGAAGAAAAAAATGTACTATTATAAATCAAATACATGTTATTTGTCATTAAAATCATGCCACAAATAAATATACTAACAAATTATGGAAAATTTGTTAAAATTATTAATGTACTATAATTTTTATAAAGTTAAATGTAAGCTTTAAAAATTTATAAATATAACATCAAAATGTATAAAATAATTACTCAAATAACTATTTTATCAATTATAAAATTTTATAAAATTCATAGTTAGAGTTATATACATGTAAAGTATCAAATCCAATGTTTTGGAATCAATTTAATTTTTTAACTATTTACCTAAAAAAATTATAAAAATAACAAATATTAATCCTATTATTATTTATAAAATTGTATTTAGTTAGTAACATAAAAAATTGATATTTTTTAAATAAAATAAAAAACTTCTTTAAAAAAGTATTTTAATTATAAAACCTAAATTGAATTTTATTTTTTTATATTGAATTTCTAGATATGAATAACTTAAAATTTAATTAAAATTATTAAATAAAATGAAACAATGTATTTTTGGAATATGAATTTTAAAATAAATTTTATTCTTATTATTAATTTATATAAAACACTAATTAATATAGGACTAATAATTATGAAATATATTGTAATTAATCATTATATTATTGTAATGTATTTAGTTTTCAATAATAATAATTATAGTTCATAAAAAGTTTGATTCTTAAGCAAAATAACGAATTAAGTAAATTTTCACAAAATATTATTTATATTAAATAATTTATATTAATATAAATCAAAACATATTTACATCAACCATAACTACTAATTCAATATCCTGGTTTAAATGTTCTAATCATATCAAATCATAATTATATATTATTATTTCTTTTGGAGAAACCTATCGAACATAATTAACATAATTAGAATAAAAAACACATCAAAATATCTGCTCATTACTTCATAACCCCTGAAATAAATTTTATAATTTTTTTAATATTCACAATATAGGATGAATTTCAATAGAGTGATCCTAATTAACATGCATATGATGTTCATCATGAGAAGATTTAGTATATCAAATAATATTTCTTGATATGAAATTTTATATCATATCATTATAATAAGTGATAGTCCATTTATAATAAAATCCTAATAATAGAATAATAGATGGATCAATATGATATAATATTACTTATATATTGAAGATTTGTCATATTCTATGGAAATAATAGTTTTACCAAAAAAATTAATTATTTAAATCTTAATATCTAAAAAGTGAAAACATACATGACATAAGACCTTAAATAATCTAGAGTGACTATCACGAACCACTCATGGTCGACCTTAAAATGGTCACCTAGGCCGCTCTGCAATAAGTATCCAGAGTTTATCCCAATCCTCATGGGTTGGAAACATGCACTCAGGGCATCATATAGTGAGATAAGGGAACTTTTTCTCCCAAAATTGAACAATAACTAAGTAGAAGTACGATATGGAAAACACAACATACATTAATATAAATGTTGAATTAATCATAAATTGTACATGAAACTAAAATTAAAATTGTTCTAGAAAACTCAAATGACTAAACATAATAACCAACTATATCTATGTAACCCCACTTGTCACTCTCCAATACATCGATCTGACATCTCTCCCAATAATCAAAGTCTAGATAAAACCTACAGAAGGGATAAAAACCAAAGAAGACTATATTTGTGAGTATTAAAACACAGTAGGGTAGCACAATATTCTATTCCAAATGCACAAACTTTAAAATAAAATAGACATAATTTCCATGTATGAAATACAATATATAAAAGTATTTTTTTGTAACATATTTCCATGCTATAATCATTATGAAATAAAAATGTTTCAAGGTTCCATTACCAGGAAATTCTAGTGACAAATTCCAAATTGATGCAAATTCAAAATAAAAATAGTTTTCAAGAGGGAAACATTATAGAATGTACAATTTTAAAAAACAATATGCTTCGGAATTTATGAACCAAAAACATCTTATATGTATAGTGAGTACAATATAGCCAATAAACTCATTTCGCAGGAGCATCCCAAGGCACTAGTACATTGTGGTCCCCAAGTACCTCATATCTTAGTGTAAATGAAACCATAAAAAATATATTTTCTCTTAAATGATCCTCTATTGGGTAACAAATACCCATAACCTAGTGTTCATGAACATCATCATCATATTTTAGTTAATTTTTTCATCATCTAACATGCTACATGAAACAGGGGAGAAACCACTGTAGACCAATATCATACTAGTACATGTCTACCCACCAAGATACCTAGGTTTCCATTTAGTTCTCCATCATTTTACACATATTAAAAACCACACATTTAAAATGAAAATTTAATTCCAAAATCAGTCACACAAAAACAACCTACAAACCATCTTCACATTATATCCATGAATCATTAAACCACTAAAAATTTTTATAAAACAATTTCATGAAGTATAGCGAGGCTTTTCAAATAAAATCCAGTAAAAATATATTTTATGGAAAAAAAACCATTACCATATCAAAAAAAAATTTCAATCTCAATAAAAATTTAATAAATAAATTTTCTAGGCCACAAAATGCCTCCAAATGATACAAAATGAACCGCACATGAAACCCATTTTTATAAGAAAAATGAAAAACAAGTCGTTAAGAATTATTATCAAAAATATCCTTTTCCAAAATAACAAATTCCAATATTAATAAAGAGGTGTAAAAACACCATAGATATAAATAAAACATTTACACAAACCTCTCAAAAACAAATTTTACACATTCAAAACCCACTTATTTCTAAAATGGTTCCAAACATGCCATTTACCGAAAACACATTACAAAAAATTCAATAAATCAATACTCACTGCATTATATAACCTAAAACTAGATTGGAACCCACAAAATAAACCCAAAAAAATTAATTCAGAAGCTTCAAATATTTTTCATAAATCAAAACAATCATTTTATATAACCTTGAGCACCCAAATTCCCACTTAGAACTTTCCTAAAAACCAGGCATTCAAAAATTTGTAAAATAAACTCTATTTAACACTAAAAAGGTTATTTTTTTTGATAAATATTTTATTTAAATTGAAAAAATAGGTTCTAAACATTATATTTCAACTATGAAACCAAATGGATCATTTAAACAAAAACTTATTGAGCACACATTAATGAAAGGAAGACAATTTTCACAAAATAAGGCATAAACTACCCATCTTGCACACTAATTAATTAAGAAAAACGGTTAAAAACAATACATAGCATAAATATAATGTAAGAAAGAAATAATAAGATGAATATTGAATTATAAAATTAGATCATAGGAGAACCTACCTCAAAACCATGATAGAATGGAAAGGCACACCTAAATACCATCCAGAGGGGTTCACAAACACAATATGTATGATGAAAATCCATAAAAGAATTAATCCCCCCAAAAATAATGGGATAAACGAACCCTGGGTCTTTCATGACCATGGAAGATGAATTTCCCCTGAAATAATGGAAATAGGAGGTGGAATGAGTAGAAAGGGGAAGGAAACTCACATTAAAAACAAGAGAAATCTTCATCTTCCCTAAGATCCACATTCATATAAGAGAGGTAATGACCTAAAATTCAATGGAGTGTCTTTTTAGGTCAAGAATAACCATGGGAATAATATTTTCCCAGAAAAGAGAAAAAAAAAATTCATGAAAGAAACAAATTACCTTACCAAATATGGATGGTTTGAGAATCCTTGATAAATGTATCCCTATTCCATGACTAATATGTGCTCCAATTGGGTAAAATGGAACAAGGGTGGTGTGCCTAGGGTTATTGGGATTGAGGTAGAGTTGTAATCATTAAAAAAGAGATTAATATTTAAAAGAAACAATTTTTTTTCTAGAAATAGGCTCAGAGGATTTCCCAAAAATTAAATAAGTAACACAAATCCACCATGATTATGCATTTATAAATTGTTAAATTTGATATTGTGGTTTTAATAGTTATGGAAAATACATGTGGGATATTGAATGAGTAAATGATGTTGAATTTTTTTGGATTTATAAAAGAAACAATATTTGATTCTAAATATAGATATGGCCTCACAGTTGGTCCAAATCTTGAAGTAACCAAAATTTTCTCGATAAAATCTCCAAAACCAATAATGGGAAATAATGATAGGATAATTAGGCATAGATTGTAGTTAAATACTCAAGACTCATATCAGCAAAAACCCATTAAAATTATTGTCATTTCCAATGTACTAGATTGAAACAAAGAAATAAAAAACCATGTGTGACAATTCACCCTACCATTAATCCTCCCCCACCCCAGAAATCCAAAACACTTTCTATATGAAAGATCAAAACCAAATAATTCTTTATAAAAAAGGTCGAGCATCTCAATCCATGGTCATATCATCCACCATCAATGGAACATCATCCAATTGCTTAAAAAATCCACAAACTAACAATCACTTCTTGAGTATCATTAGATAGATCAAGCCCCAACCTCCACGACCAAGCCCTGAACTAGGTTGAGGTGATTTCTCCCAATGAACCCAATGATCATCCAAAACAATGTGACCTCACACAATCCAATGACTTGGGGGAGGCCGTAATAGGCTCCCCACCATTAAATCAGATCCAGCATAGGACAAATCCTTAAAGGAAAGATCATCAAGACCCATAGTGGGCCTCCCAAACATTAGAGACCAACTACAAATAGACAAACAAGAAATCATCATGAACTAGAATCAAGAATCACCAACATATGCCCACCAAAATCTCACACAACAACCTACATACCCATGTTAAAAGGGTTAAAACATGATCATTTAAAGAACCAACTCTCAAATAGAAGGGACAAGAATAGGACCAACACATTTAGCATGGATCAACTCCCTCACCACTCAGGGGAGGGACGGAAGGGGACCCAATCATTTGTCCAGGAAAACCACAAAAGTAATAGAGGAACCACCCAACCCTCTCCACCTACGAATAGTGAAAACCAAGACCACACTTTATTAACATTTTTATTCGACTGAGGGACATTGATTGGAAACCCACATCTAATAAGGAATAATGATATACAATGTGTGAGGGGTAATTCTATCACGATATTTGAGAAAAAAATCACAGTGATGAGAAAACACAAAAAAAAATTCCTTACCACAATGGTTAAGGTGTGATCTTAGTCAAGCTCCCCAAACATCTTGCAACTTCTTGACTACATGAAAAGATTCACTATAAGGCCTATGTAAAGAGCCCTATTGTTTGAAGAATCTAATTTTCCACATCCATGATCTACAAATCACTACACCCCAAAAACTCAAATTGACAACAACACACCATCATCTAAATAGGAACTCAATGATATATACCACCATTCTCTTTCACTCTGAACAAGGAGCAGAATGGACTTGAAATGAAAAAAACACCTCAATATCACAAAAAACAGTTTTTATATACAAAATAATTATCACAACAAGATACCACTTTAAATTGAGTCTAAATAGCCTTCTATTCTATTAAATGTTTTGTGGAATCATCCAAAGAGGTGGATTTAATGTTTGAAATTAATCATTAATTAGAGAAACTAGAAGTATTACTAATGTTGAATCACCTATGGGAACATCACTACATTCAATATATTCTTATAAATCCACTGAACAATGCTTCCAAACTGATCCACCAATAATATCCCTTCTCAAGGAAGACAAATATTATCACTTCTAGATCATGAGGATGCATTCCAAACAAACTAAACTTCCAAAATATGAAAAAGAAACCCACATATACATTGGTTTACCAAAAAAATAATAGAGATTCATCTAAAAATACTTATGTAAAGACAAATTATCTTGGATGATTTTCACATTCACCAATGTTTTTTCATCATGTGTCACTCACAAGCACATTTATGTGCCAAGCTGGGCAACCAACCACTATTCCAAACATGGAATCCATTATCTATAAAAAACCAAGTATGTGAGAACCAATGAAAACCATAAATGAAAAAATACCCTCATTTTACATGGAAAAAAATTCAACCTTTTTTGACAATCATGTACCTTCAAAAGGAACACTAACCACAAGTCAACACCATTATCATATTTCCAAAAAATAAATTTTTTTCCATACTTGAAAAAGAAACCCAATAGGTCTCCATAAAGGTCCTCTCTTTATTCCAACGTATTTTGTATCTCAACAAACCAAACCTTTTCATGAAACATATGATTTAGAAACCATTTCATTTATTTTAAACCAACTATGAAAACAATAATTCCAATCAAAAAGTTCATACCCATTTTTGAAAATTAGGAAAGGTATCTTTTCTTAATGTGGCAGCACACAAAGTCCAAAACACTTTTTAGGAAAATAAAAAATGCTCAAAACTAATTCCAAAAACAAATTCATCGGTTTCAAACAGTCTTCAACAGCTCAAAAAATCTTATTTTAAGTAAATTTTCAGAATCATATTAAAATAATATATTCCTTCAAACCATTTTATTTAAATAAAAAATATGTTTAGATTATGTAAATTCCATCCCATTCAATCATTCCACATTATTCGCAAATATTTGATTAAGAAAAATCCAAAATTCTCAAAAAGGATCTTATATTAAACTTTGAAAACCAACATCCACAATTGTCACATAAGGATTTTAAAAACAAAATTTCAAATTCGATAATGGTCTAAGAGACCAACAAAATGAAACTACTATCAGTGGAAGACCTGACCATTGGGTTGGTGGCCATATGTCAAACACACCTCCAATACAGAGAGATTTCCTAGGACAATACCCCATCTCCACATGGATTTCCAAGACCTGTGAGATTAAATATTCCATTAGTCTGACTCCCCATGTTGTTACCCAATAACCAAAAAATCCATAGGAATTAATGAAACTAATAAAACCAAATGTCTCGTAGACACCTGAGGATCGGTATGAGAAAGAGTTCACCGCACTCTTCTAGAACCTAACACATGAAGTTTCAAAAATACTACTCCATCTTCATTGACATCCCCAAAATTACAAGGTCACTCTAATAATCAAGGTCCGCATAGATTTGACATGCTCTGATACTATTTTGTCACGAACCAGTCTGGGATGACCCTAAATTGGTCACCCAGTCTAATCCGCAACAATCACAAGAGGCATTCTTGATCATCTTGGGATGGAGAATACTACCTAGGGCATCATTTAGAGTTACATGGGAATGTTTCCCCCTAAAAAATATACAATTACTAAGTAGTAAAATGAAATGGAAATCCCAATTTACATTTATTTAAAATATGACTAAAAATTAATTGTACATGAAATATCATATACTATTGAACCAAAGAACTCTAGTAATAATACCAAAAAACCAAATAACTCCATGTAACCCCTATTCTCACTCTGCAATACATCTAATAGACATCGCCCAGTGTGACCAAACTCATTCTAAAACCTATACAATGGATAGAAATTGTAGAAGACTATAATTGTGAGTATTAATACATAGTAGGATAGCCCAATATTCTTTTCCAAATAAACATATTTTAAACTAAAAGAAACATCAATTTCTGGATTGAAATACAATATATAAACATATGTTTTAAAAACATTGTTCAATTCTATATTCATTATAAAATAAAATGGTTACAATGTTTTTTAACTAGGAAATGCTATTAACCAATTTCAAATAGATGAAACACAAAAATAAAAATATATTTCAAGTGGGAGTCTTTAAACAATTTTCAGTTTTAAATAAAACCCTCATTCTGCTGAATGTTTTATCCAAACCTACCATATGTCGATGGTGTGTACAAAATAGCCAATGAGCACATGTCATGAAAACAACCTTCGGAACATGTATGTAGTGGGTCCTAAGTACCTTGAATCTCAGTGTAAAATTAAGCATAAAAAAATATGTTCTCATGCACGATCCACCACTAGGGAATAAATACCAGTAACCTAGAGGCCCCCAAAATAATCATCATATTTTATTGAGTGTTTTCATTTTCAAGCATTCTTAATGAAATAAGGATGAAACCACTCTGGATCACTCACATACTAGTACACGTTCACCCACCCAAATTCTCCAGATTCCCTTTAGTGCTATCATGTTCCATATATTATCAAGTATACTTTTCCGATGAAAATTGTCTTCCCAAATAATATGTATGGAAACAACCTACTTATTGTAATCCCGAATCATTCACATATGAAAAAACTAAATAATAATTTTATAAAGAAATACATAAAGTATTATGCTATTTCAGAACCAAAATCCATTCAAAAATGATCTTATAAGGACAAACAACCACCATTATAATATCAAACCTGATTCAGAATCCCCAAAAACTCTTAATAAATCAATTTCATGGACTATAAAATCACCCTAATTGATACCACATGATGTATACATGAAAATTATTTTTTCAAGAAAAATCCCTATTGACGCTTTAGAAATTCTTCCCAAAAACAACAATTTCCAAAAGCCAAATTACATTATTCATAAATAGGTGTAAAAACACCATTTTAATAAATAGAATATTTAATTAATCCCCCCAAAATTATATGTTATACATTACAAACCCTTCCATTTTTATAATGGTGCCAAACATGCAATTTATTTAAAACACATTCCAAAAAACCCTAAAAATGACACTCACTACATTAAAAAACCAAAAACCAGATTTTAACATCCAAATGTAACCCAAAAACATTTATTCACATATGGATAATATATTTCATGATCCAAAATAATCATTTTATATCACCTTGATCACAAAACATCCAATTGTTCAATTTGGTGAAAATGAGAAGTTTAACAATTTATAAAACAAACACTATTTAAGAATACAATGGTTATAATAGATAATAATACTAAAAAAATACATTTAAATTGGTAAACTGGATTCTAAATGTTATATTTCTTGTGCAAATGCAAACAGATAATTTAAACAAACACTTAGTGTGCAAACTTTAACCAAAGCAACACAATTTTCACAAATCAAAGAATATAATAACCATATTGAGAACTAAATAATTATAATAAATGGTTAAAAACAACAGCTATAATTCATATAAGGTGAAAACAGCATGAAAAATATGAATATTTAATTATAAAGTCATTTAATGGTAGAACCTTCATTGAAACCATGGAGGAATGGAAATGCACACCGGAGAACCTTCCACGAGGGTTCACAAACCCAATATCAATGAATAATAGACCTAAAAGAATGAAACCCCTATAAAATATCAATGGATAATAGACGCCTATGTTTCTAAGACCAGTGAGAAGAGGGAGGGATGGAATATTGGAAGGAGGAGGAGGAAGGTGGATAAAGGAGAAGGAAACTCACCTTCAAAACTAGAGAACTCATCATCATCACTTTAACTACTCCCTTATTGGATATAGAATGGATTGGAACTACATGGAGAGACTAAATAATTCAGGAAGAACTAGGGATGGAATATTTGTGTGGGGGGGGGGAATAGAAAAAATGAATGATCCATGAATAAAATAAATTACCTTACCAAATCTAGATTATTTGAGAATCATATTGAAATTTATCCCTAATTCATGACAAAGATTACAAAAAAGAGGGAAAATGTATCATGTGGTGTGCCTAGGGTTTTCTAGATCGAGTTAGAGGTGGAATCATAGGGAAATATTAAAAAAATTATAAGAGAGAATAGCATCAATTTATTTTATAAAACTAGAAATGGGCTCCCGGGCTGTCCCAATTGCTGAATAAATAACCCAAATCCACTGTGATTATGTATTCATATGGGGTAAAATGGATTTGGAAGTATTCAAAGGTATGGGGAGTCCTTGTGAGATGTTTAGTGATTGAATTTTTTTGAAAAAATAAGGAGATATTAATGAAACAAATTTAGTTATTAAATATGGTAATTCCCTCAGAGTTGGCCCAAATATTAATGTAACCACCTTTTTCTCCAAAAACTCCAAAAACATTTAGGCGGAATACATGGTAGGATAATGAGACATAGATTGTTGTTAAAAAATATACACTCATCTCACCCAAACCCATGAATAAGATCATGATTTCCATTAATCCAGATTAAAACCAAGAAATGAAGAACATGGTATGATTGTGACAACCCAATATCTACAACAACATTATTTGTGGAAAATTAAATACCTTATATCCATGATGTATAAGATGGATACTTTTGGATACCCACTATAGCAATTGAATTTTTTTATTAGGTGAAAACAGACCAAATTTCCACAAATAAAACATCTAATCATTAGTTGTTCCTTAAGAAGTGTATTAACAGCCATCATTATATTATTATTTTTATCCATGATTATTTTTCTAGATTACTTCTTATACAACATGTAATGAATTATACGTTTTCCTAATTTCAGTTACATTCATACTTATTCACATGATTTTTACATATATGTGGTTGAATATCCCTTCCTTCAACATAATTATTTCCATAATTTCTCTAAATCACCATCATTTCCTCCATTTTTGAAGTCAATATTTCAACTATGTTTATTTAGTTAATCATGTTTTATGATGGTTTTTTCAAAATAATCACCATATTTTATAGTCTTTCTCCCATAAAAATTTTATGAACATATATGCAATCATCACATTGTCCATCTCATCCTTGGTGGAATTACTTCATTATTATTTAAATGTACACTAAAACTCATTGGTTTTATATGAGTGGAAAAAATTAAACAGTATATATTAATTATAATAATCAAAAATATAAAATTGAATTAATCATAAATAAATTTAATCTTTTATATCATCTCATAATCTTATAATTCCTTCAGTTCAACCTTTATAAATATGAATTTCACCTAGGTCACATTATGTTGTGTAATCTTAAACCTCTCAACCTAGCCCTCAAAATAATTGGAAATTAATATTTCTTTTTCATTTAAAAAAATAATATGACTAGATAAACAACTCCATCCTATAGTGTCAATCTAGGTGTTCAATTAGGTCTCATTGTCATGAATCATGTGTGTATATAGTTAATACCAAATCGACATTACTTTGGGTTTTCATATATGGTTACAACTGTGCCAAATCCAACATGTACTTGTATTTTCCAAAAATAGATTTTATTTTTTGAAAACTACACACTCAAAATATTCTGAAATATTATGATGTTATCGAATTATTGGAATTATTCCATATATATTTCCGATTTTTTTTAACTAATTTTCTATATTTCTAATCTCCAAAAATAATTACATCTTTTACTAATAACAATGATAATTACCCATGATTTAAAAAAATGTTTTCATTATTCATAACATAATTTTACGTAAAATAATTATTGAGGATCTAATGTCCCATTTCATAAAAATGTTTCGATACATAAATACAAAACCAGAAATATAAAAATATCATTATTTAAAACACTACATAGTGAAACTAAATCCAAGGGTGCTTAAAAACAGAAGATTATTGCCATGGAAAATAATTTAATGGAATGACTGGGCTAGAAATCCATTTTTGTGATTGAACATGGAAATAGAGAACACCATTATCTTTAAGATGAATGACATGATATAAAAATGATAATATTCATAATCATGAATATCTGGAATAAGTACATGAAATCATAAAATAATAAAATAATTTTATATGTTTCAATAATATTGTAGAAAATTTTATTAAAATAATTAAATGGAAGACCATATGATTATCATAATAATGTGTATAAATTCCAATGGTGTATTGGATTCAATCACCATTCCAATAATCAGAGAGAGTAATGTCCCCTTGTGGATTTTGTTCACATTATAATTCAGTACAGAAAAATAATTATATATCAAGAATTACCCAATGAATATTTGGGATAAATAATTTCAGTAAAACCTTTCATAAAATGAAAAAAATATATATTTGTGTTACATAATTAAATGAAACCATCTATAAAACAGAAGCACTAAGAAGACCTTGTAATGTATGTATTTGAACTAATTCTGATACATGGAATAACATGAGTCCAAATCATAAGGATTATGAAAAGAACAATAATTTAATTACTTTTTATCATATATAATTGAATGACATAAATTGGGCTTCTATTATGAGTTTAAATATATAAAATTCATGACAATTATTTAGAGATTAAAAAATTAACATCTTAGGGGTATATTTAATTAAATATTTTAACGGTATTCTAAGGAAGAAATAAAGATATTCTATTCCAAATAATAATTATTAAAAAATATGATTACTTATAAAATATTTGTGTTTTGTGAATCTATTCATGGATTAAAAACTATTTATATTTATGATTCATGACCTGAGAAAATAAATAAGAAACTATATTTTAATAATGTATATTTAAAATTTATTATTTTGAAGGGAATTAAAAACAAGTATAGTCCCATAAAAAATTTGATATATGACTAGATTATATTTGTAATCCATATAAAAAATAAAAAGTCTTCTCTGGAATAATATCTCATTAAGTTGAGAATATAATGGGACCATGCAACTAATGCGTAACTGATATGGAAAGAAAGATGAATTTTTTATGTTTTGATACACTATTTCTTAAATATAATTTAGAGTAAATTTTATATAACATTATAAGAAAAATTTTAGAATGAAAATATTGTTTTTATATAATATAATAGTTAAAGAGATTCTAATTAATATGGAGATCATTTTTGTGAATGTATATTATTGAAATGTATGGGAACCCAATTTTTTTTAAAAAATATATTAGTTTTATTCATCTCATTGTTGAAATTTAAAGAATGATTAAAAACAAAAAAAAAATTAATTTAAATGAGGCTGATATAGCATGATTGAAATATAGTATACCATTTCAAATTATTAATAAAACTCATGTATATGAAATATACAACTAGAATAAAGAATATTTTGTTAAAGACCTATTTATTTTATAGAAGACTTAAATTGTAGATCAAAATAATAAATGTCTTGAATGAAAGTATTTTTTTATATTTAAAAAAAAATTATGATATTATAGATCATGGGGATAGTAGTTACAGAATTCATGTGGATATTGGTTCATAATATCAATGATTTCTTTAATAATGATTGTTTGAGATGGAAGCTCATACAACATAACATATAATCAAATAGAGACATTGTAAATGAGGGAATACTAGAAGATAACGTTAATATAAAATGTATATTGATATTTCGTGGTATAACATATGATTATTTTAAAATAAAAATCATCAAAATACAATGAATGATCAGCCAATGACAAGGACTCTGACTATTTATTAAAATTAAGGAAAAGTATAGCAAACAAACATCACCAGCCAAGAAAAACAACTACATTTCATAAAACCCATACATGTCATTATTTCCCTAATCAACTGCCTCATCCGCAGTGGCCGACTCCCATTCCGAGATTTCATATTGCTTCATCGTTTTAACAAGCTTCGTCCTAAGATTTAATATTTCCAGATATAAAAACTCCTCATTAGATTGAGTACCTTTTCCTTTGTTGGACCTAGTGGGCAGTGGCTTTGGAATAGAGGAGTAATATTTCCTTTTACTTCTTCTTGTTGGATTAGTTATAACGTCTTCCTTCCCTCACATAGTCTTCTCTATAACTTTCACAACATCACTATAAGAAGTCATGACCCTCATTCCCATATTCTTTTTTTCACTTTCAGATATATCTCCCCAATTTCTAGAGATAATCTCCCCCTGTAAACCATCATTCACTCCTTGTTCTTGCCCGATGGCACAGTTAGCATCAACCATTGCTAAGAGTTGCAGATGTTCCATAATTTCAAGACCACCATGCACCTTCTTCGGCCATATATATTCTTCACATACACCAATTAGTGGCTAAAATTTGATCTTTATTTTGTCACCACCACTCCTTTGTTTTTTATGGTCAATAAGAGAATGCCTCCTGTGCTTACATTCTTTACCTAGACTCGGAGTCCCGCTGCCATTAGGATCATCAAAAAATTCAATCTATGTCTGGCCAAGAGGCATAGAAGAAGCAACTTCGTCCACCATTTCCTGATCCTGGAGCACTTCCTGACCATCATTCATCAAACCCACAAAGCAACTACCAAGTGTAATGCGGGTCACATGCTTGCCCAGCTGCGACTTTATCCGAGCTAAAACCTTCACCCATATTATGTTCACAACAAATGGCCCACCTTCTTGTATATCCATAGAAGGACTTCCCCTAAATTCAACATTATTCCCATATGGTTCGGCTATGATCGCAGTATCCTCCATATCTCCAATATTTTCAACTTTAAGAACTTCCCCACTGGTCCTGGCTGGTTGTATTGCAGATTAGTCATTGTCCACTGAACATTCAAGATTAAGAACACCAAGATCATTCATAAAAACCCCTACCACCACATAGACCCCCAGGCTAGGAGGAACCTCCACTGACTTCAAATGGACTCCATGCAAAACCGCCTCACTAATAGGATGTTTACACTGCAGTTGCTGCATGTTCCCCACAACCAGTTCATCCGCTGAAACCTGCAAATCCGCCGTTCTACCCCTGCAAACATCCTTCTGATGCCAAAATTTGATACATTGGGAGCAATAATAAATCCTAAATTCAAACACCACAGACTACTTATATATAAATTCCTCACTAACAGTAATGAAAAATGAATTAACAGGAGTGTTCGAGAGGTCTACTTCAATTCATATTCGCGGTGAAACCGGATGGAAAACAACAGAGGTTATCCTGTCAGAACAATGATAATAGACAACCAAGTTTCCATGCATACGTATAATGGAAGGGTTATGGAAAGGAAGTATTAGTTCAATAAATCTTACCCAGATTGTAGTGGTCAGAGAATCCAATGTCATGTGGATGTAATAAGACCAGCAGAAAAGAAAAAATTGAGCGCCATCACACGCTCGTAGAGTAGAGGACTATGACAGAACCAGATCTTCCTCCGAATGAAAACTAACAATTATGTTCATTGAGTCAATAAGACCATCCATTTCACACTCCTTTATATTCCATGAATTGAAGATGAAATTATCAAAGATATCTACAGATGGACGTCGTTTCTTGAAGTGTTCTATCAAGGTCAACATCAATAGAGACGCGACATCAGTGAATTCACTGGTAGTGATCGATAGTTGCGGGAACCAAATTTTCCATGGACATTAACTTCAAATCATCATATATAATCTTAAGAAATTTATTTATCTATTTGTTAAAATAGTTCACATTTATTTAATTTTCTATTTTCCATTTCTTATCACTTTTTCCTTATATATAATTTACTTTTCGCATCTATTAGTTACTCAGGGATGTTTGTATAATTATTTTTCCAAAACATCTAGTTTATGGAACATGGTCAATGGTGTGGTAAAATAAATTCATGATCTCCATAATTTTGAAGGTTCATGAAAAAAATTAATACATGAGGAAATTAGATATACAATTTCAATTGTTTTCCCAATATAGAAACAAATAAAAAATTGAACATTGATAAGTCCATTTAAGGTGGTTAATTTATCTATTCTCATTTATGTTTAATCAAAAAAAACTTCAAATATTATTTTTTATGAAATATTAATTTTGTGGAATTTAAAATAATATATAATTAAATAATTATATTGAACATACCATTTATGGTGGTGGGGAAAATTTGAATACACTGTTCATGGATGCGGTAGTATGCAGAAAAACATAACAATGTTTCCCATTTTTATAAAGACATTAGAGAACATTATAAAATTGATATTAAATGAATATAATAATAATTAAACATATTAAAAATTATAATATTAAAATAAAATCTTATATAGAGTATATGTTAGTGTTGTTGAATCATAAAAAATCATGAGATTTACGCTTTTGATTATTACAAATCTCTTTCACGTTCTCCTTTAGGTAAGTCCATAAGACACCATAGATTGTACTTTTTGAGACCAAAGATTAAAAGGAGTATGGATGGACTTGAGGAGATACCAGGGAAGCATATGGTTTATCATAATCATTAGAATGTGTGGATAAATGTGGAGGTTCATGACTTTTATTATATGCAATGTAAATATAACTTCTATTAAGACAAATTATTTTTCAATAATATTGCTGAATTATTTAGTTAAAAGGGAAAAATAAAAAAATAATAATGTGGGGAATGATATATGAAGATACTCCCACCAATATACTATATCCCACATGTTATTCACATGTTTTAAATGTTTTAACAATGATAATATTCTATTACCCAAAATTACCTTTACCATGGTAACTCCACATTTACCATTGGAAACTAATTTTAAAAGATATCTATAAAATTAACATAATTTAATTATTTTAAAATGATTATTTTGATATTTTAAATAATGTTATAACAAATAATTTATATTATTTTTATAATATAATTTAATATTAGCATTCATAACATGTAAATCCCATTTCTTATAATAGGTTCATTATAGTTATTAAATTTAATTATTAGATAAAATTATAATTTTTTTGTTTCAATGAAATAAATTGGTTATTTATAATAAAATTATATCTTTTCGATCTTTCGTATTAATCTTAAACATAATTTACAAAAATATTAATAATTCATATTTTATTCTGATTAAATTATTTATTTTATATTAGGTTAAAAATAATTTTATATATTTAAAAATAATTCATAAAATAAATTATAATATTACATTAATACTTATATAACCAATTATAATGTATTAAATAATTATATGTAACTATTTTATTTTGAAAAAGTAATAAAATTCACTATTTTGATAAAAATAGCAGTTTCACTAATTAACAACAAAATCATGAAAAATATAAAAATTATTCTAGATACAGTTTTAAAATGATAAATTCAAATATGTATGTAATTTTTATATATTATACATATTACTGTGATAAAATAAAATAGTTAATACTAAATGAATAATTCATTTATATTAAATTATTCTTAAAAATATAACTTTTATTATAAAATCACAAATATGTTTTTAAATAGTGATTTTGAAATAATTTTTATTCTTGTAATATATATTTAATGTCTCAAAAAAAGGATACTTGAATTTTAAATTCATATATATATATTCAAACACTAAAAATGTACCAAAAGTAATGTAAATTATAAATGTACCATTTTTTAATTTCTATAAAAATTAACAACCATACCTATAATTAATGTTTAAATAAAAAAATGATGTTTAATGTTTCAAATTCAATTTATATAATTTTACTTTTTTATTATTATTAAATTTATAAAATTGATTGAGAATTTATTTTGAAAGATAATGTTTAAAAAAATAGTAACTTATATTCATAATTTTTATAAAACAATAATAGTTATAGAAATGATAAATAGGTATTATATTTTATAAAAAATATATTTAACAATAATTTAATTAGTTATCATAAATATAAATTATATCATTTTAAAACATAGATTCTCTAATAAAATAATGAATTTTGTAAATTTTTATAAAATAATCAATATATATATATATATATTAATATATTTCATAATTATGTTACTTATATTCATGAAAACTAACTAATAAACTCGATTTTAGTGGTTTAAACTAATAAATGTTTCATTTTATTTCATTATTATATGTTGATAAAGTTATTGAATCTGTTTTAGATAATTAATGGAAAATTTTAATTAAATATATGTTCATTAAAAAAATTATTGCCTCCTACCTAATGAATAGTTTTGTATTTTATTTTCTCCTTCAATTTAGTGGTTTTAATATTATTCTTTATTTCTTCATTATCAATAGATTTTATTTCATAAATTATATTACATATAAAAGGGTTTATTTTTTAAAAATTTCACCTATTAACAAATATTTATATTCAAACACCTTTTACCTGGAATTTTTTATAAAATTGAACATTAACATTTATTATCATGATAATGTAATTATTTGTGGTCTATATGTTTTTATATGAAATTTTACCATTCAATGGGATGTGGTTTCACTGTTTCAAAAATCGTAAATGTTATTTATCGACCATTTAAAATCCATGATATGATTTTGATATTACGCAGCTTATTATATTTTTTATATTATATTCATAGTACATAGTAGTATTTAAATCATATATAATGTTTTTATTCAGACTACTTTTATTTATTTATCTTGGTATCCCTGATTTATTCTATTGATTTTGCGGTTACCATTATCATAATTGTGCTTTCATCTCAATTTTTTGCAATGAGATATGACCAATATTCTCCACTTATTAAATTTTTGGTATTCTATATTTTACATGAATTAAATTCAACATAATATCACAAAATATTTCCTTAAAGGAATAAAATTAAAAAAATCAATCATTACAATCATCTTTAAAAACCATCTTCTATTATAGGCATGATGCTTCTTCCAATGTCGGTCCTCTTTCAATTCCCTAATTCCATTAAATTTTTTAATGATAACTCAACTAGATAAGATTACATTGAAAGATTTGTGTAACTATAGAACTAACCCTATATCTTTACTCCATATTTTGTCAATTTGGGGTAATTTTAATTTCATTATTTTATATTTATAAATTTTGGAAATATTGAAAATATGTATACTTATTATTTCAACATGGTTGTTTATTGATTACAAAAGATTATTATTTATTCCTGTTATAAATTATTTATTACATCATATTATTAATATATTGGACATAATTAGTTTTTACTAGGTCCCATAATTATTATCTCCAGCATTTATTTTTTATTATCATGATATAAAATATTCAGATATTTTATTTTCTATCGAACTAGAAAAAATATTTCCTTCACACATGGACAAAAAAAATCTTAATGATACATTCTCTTTGGGAATAAAATTTTATGTAGGAAATATTTCATTTTATCTTTCAAAAATATGGTCATGTTATCCATGAGTCCAAATAATTTTTTTACTTCTTTTCCAAAATCCACCATATGGTTGACAAGTAACCTCACATTAAACTGGATTCAAACCAAAGCACTACATTTCATAATTCAAATTCAAGGGATACATAAAAAAGAAAATATTTTCAATTCAAAAATTATCATTCGTCGATCCCATCACCACAAAATCAACATGAGTCGTGAAAACTATAGTAGTGATATGGCTTAAGCCCCGACCCTGACAGTCGTGTTCTCTTATATCACCTAGACATTTTAAGAATTGGATCACAGCATCCATCGTCCCATCATAACTTCAAACCACTACCATAGAAGGAAATTTCAACCTCAACATCATAATTGTAAAAAATATATATCATCACACCTGTTGACATATGAAAACAACTATTTTGAATTAATCTACACTGCCATTAACTCATCATCTTTTCCTCAAAAAAATCATAAAAGAACATCGTAAGTCTTCAAAACACCTAACCATGAATGAAGAAAATACCATCACCACCATACTATACCACATATCTAATTATATCTCATTTATATAGAACAAAATTCCAACGAAAAATTTATCTAAAATCCATATAACTTCATTATGAGTGACACATGAAAATAAAATACACTGATGTATTAAAACACCCTACACCACCAAAACCACTATCATTATAGGTTATGGTTGAGCCTCTAGGTCCACCACCATCCACTAAAAAAATAATATCCCAAATACATATTGAGAACAACCAAACCAAACCATACATGAGGGGGTGATGGAAGATTAGATTTAAAGAAGTGTATGGCAGTAAAATGGCATCAACATCAATCCACTTCATTCCCATTTCCATCATAACTATATTTTGAAACCCTTCAATATGATCTTCAAATGAAGGAAACAGAGATAACCAAAATCATATTAGGTGACATCAATACCTACATCACACAAAAAAGTATTCGTCACTAGAAAAATAAATAACAAAAAATGAGCAACTATACCCTCATAATACGATGATATCACCCGAGTCAGAATAATGAAACACCGTAATTGAAAAAGAATAACTCGATAGATAGAAAGATGAAAGTGAAAATAAGATCCAGCAACATGTAATCCTCATAAAAATTATCTAGACATGAGGAGACCTATAATTTTATATCATAATTGAATATAATTTGATTTATTTGGAAATAATAATAGGGTAAATCTGAAATTTTCTAGACAATGAATGTAACAACAAAAGAAAAAACCATCCTGATAAAAAATAACATGATCTAGAATGACAAAATCCCTAAACCAATTACACACCAACACCATCCCAATCCATTATCAAAACCATATAACCGGACCTATATTGGGTATATATCATCATGTAATAGGATGATAGAACATTTGGATTGAGAAATAAGCTTCATTTATGGAACACCACATAATAAAATTAAACTAATTAACCCCACAATGCGAAAGGAAGAAGAAATAAAAAGTGGAACACATGAGAAAGGAAATGGTGAATAAAGACATGTCCACAATGGGTGAGGAAACAAAGAATCCGAAGGATTTAGGGGAAACCCTATCACTCAATAAGAGATAATAGATTATTTATCAATAGAGAATATGGAGACATCCTTGTCTTATATCTATCTATTTATTTATTGATATGTCAATCATGGATATGTCATGCTAACCGTTTTTTATGATGATTTTTTTAATATATATTTCTCATGTTTATTTATGATAATTCATTATCACTTGTAATATTTGAATATTATCTCTTATATTTTCCATTAAAGTGTGTTTGATAACATCCTTTATTATTTTATGTGTTCCATAGGTTAGGATGAAATATATTAAACATGATATTTTTATAGGAATTTATTTTGAGGAAATTTGTTTGGGAGTTGGAGAATTCATTTTATAGATTATATATTCTAATATATGGAGGAATAAATATCCATTTTAGGATATATAAACAGATTGTGTATTTATCTCATTTCCCACTAATCTTAAATTGGAATAATAAATTGTCCTTGAAATATATATGACCCAAAATTAATTAGTGATGTATTAACAATAAATGGTCAAATTTGGGTGACATAGGTTAATATCATAGTTTTAATGTATATAATGTTCTTATCAGTACAAGTTTCATAGGGTGTAAGTATGGATAGCCACATTTTAAAAAATTATAAATTTAGTTTATTCAAACATTCCATGGATTTATGGTGATAATAATATATATGAGATGAATTTATCTAAACAATTAAAAAATAAAATTTTCATGTATGGCTAAACTTTCATGATTTTTCTTGAATATTATAATGTTTATTGCATAATCTACATAGTTTAATAGGATTCTAACACTCAAAATGTTATATTATTTATCAACAATTTTCATCCTTTATATTATACTATAATCATTTCACGTAATATATTTATAAAATTGAAAATTAAACCCCACAACCTCTAATCTCAATCATCCTCTATTGTGGGACATAATAATTTGTATCAGATCATTAAATAAAGATAATTTTTTTAAAAAACTCATTTATGGATTAAATATTTATTTCTAGGTGTAAATTTATTATATTTTATATACTAAAGAAATTCATTGGAAAAATTTTATTTTTCATATATAATTAATATTTTATAGGTTGAAGAAATCAATTGATACCAAATATGATTTATGGAAATGACATTGGTTAATTGATGAATAGAAATAATGATTTTTTACAAGCTAGTTTTATTGAATATTAATATAGAATCTACAGACCATTAAATTTCCAATATAACTAAATTGGGTAGAAAATAACTCAAATGTTACTAATTGTATTCTTTGGGATACCTACTATAAAAGTGGTTTTACATATACCATTTGTATACTATATCCTCTTAGGTATAAATAGCCATAAATCCAAATAAAATAATTATAATAATAGTTATAAATTGTGAACTCATATAAAAGGTGTAAATGATAACTAAATTTCATTTATAAGTAAATATAAACCCATTTGATATAACATAATTACCATTAATAAATTCAGTATTGATATATGGATATAAAAGGGACAACTCATCAGTGGTTCATAGACCCTGTGGTGCTAAAATAGAAAAAATTCCTTCAAAAAAACACTAGAAACGCGTCCTTTATTAATCCTACCATCAAACACTTATTGATTCTGCAGAACTCAACCATAACAAGCCACCTGTCAAATATCATATCATTGATAAAAAACCATGACATTGAATCTATTAACAATTATCTAATGATCAATGTGAGAACAAATTAAGAGGTCCACAGATATTTTGTACCCTAACAAAATTAAAATATGTATTTCCATCACATGATGATTTTATAGAATAATAAATAGTGTTAATAATATTAGATAATTGCAACACTCTTGTGAATAAAATGTAACACTGTATTCGAACATAGCTTCTTTAGATAATGTTATGGAATCTATAATCGTACAATAATAAACTAATGGTTGAATAGATAAATAGGTTCCCAAGACTATATAGATTGTAGATCATTAAGAAACCAAATGAAAAAATTTATCACTATATAGATAGAGGGATAGAAAAACCTATTTGATTAGATATTCTAGTCCATTGAAATAATACAAATAGAACAATTAAACATCAGGAAAATGGTATTGGGGGAACCACTTAATTATAAATTTATGTACTTAGGATTATTAGAAATAATACATAGATATATGGTCAATGATAATGAAAACAATCATTCGAGTTTGTGCACTACAACCAAATAAATATTACTTATCATTAAATATATATATTTAATGAAAAGAATATTAATAAATATAAAACCACCATAATATTGTTATTCTATATCTATTAATGTGATAATTTACCTAGAGATTCTATCACACTGCAATGATATGGTTATTTTTTGGATATCAGGTGTTGGGGATTATAAGAGATTGAATCATTTTATCTCGATGTTTTAACATAGTAATAACCATATTTTAAATATTGTTCAATGGGACCTCAACTCATAATTCCACATGGTTTATGTCTCGTTAGATATTACAATCTATGATCATGTGTCGAGGTCTATATAATTAAATTTATTTTCATGAATATCATAAATGGAAAATTTTAATGAATTAACGATAATTATGAGGATTTATGTTCATGGAAAAGTGGTAAATTTTGGGATTATTGTATATGATATGATGTTAAAAAATAAGTTATTAAATTATGTTTTCCATTCTAATAATGGATTTATATATAAATTAAAAATTTTAAATATAACTATATTATTATGTCTATGTCCCATGGGGATTTATTTCATAGTTAATTTAAGGACGTAAATAAAACATATGTAAAGCATAGAGGATGATTGAATAGAAAATGAATCCTTCATTATTTGATATCAAGATATAAGGATTATAATAGAAATTGAGTTTTCATATGAGGTTATTTTCATTTGAAAAATAATGTGTCTCTCTATTTGTGCCTTAATGTGTGGATATAAGCTGATAATTAACTTTATGTTAGGTCTCTCAATACCACCGATAATGATACATTGAGGGTCCCAAATTATGTATATTTAAAGGAAAATTAAATTCTATTTGAATTTAATATTATTCTAAATATTATTCTCAAAATTGAGGAATAATAATTCATTACATATTTGTGATAAAAAAATCAATATCTTATAATTAAAAAAATGACTTTAATAAAAAATACATTTCAATATAAAATCAAGTGAATATGAAATTTATTTACTTATTTCATAAATAAGTATTTGATATTTATTTAATTAAATAAATTGAATTCATTTTGGGTATAATAAATATTTAGTAGGATTAGTGGACCATGTTAGGTATTTGGAATAGAATGATATGTTTTATTTAATATCATTTAAATTAATATATTAATATATTTATGAAATGAAAATAAATTTCAATATCAGAGATTTTTTTTCATGTTAAGGAAATAATAATTATTTTATTATTATTACAAATAAGTGTTTCATTTCATTAAGAATAAGGTATTTATTTTAAACCATTATGAAATAAATAATTCACCATTCAACATACATAAAACAAATTGTAATATTTTTTTATATAGAGAATTGTGTGATCAAGAAAGTATCATGTTAATTTATCCAAACCATTGTTAGAATAAATCAACAACAAACTCAATAATATATAGAAATGTTCCCCATACACCCTCTAATGATCTTTGAAAGTATATTCAATCCTTTATCTTCATAAGGGATATTGGTAGGGAAAAAATGAAATAAATTACTAGTTCGGTTCTTGTGTGCTAGTACCAAGATTTGTAATGGAAACATTTTTAGGTTTGTAGAGAATTTCAAAATTACATTACATGGATTATATAATAAACTTATACATTGAAAAATATTACAATAATTGAGTTAAATTAATTTGTTAATGTTGATAAAATGATATCAATGTCAATTCTTAACAATATATAAAAATTATAATTTATATGAAAAAGGATATATTATTTATCATTATGGTACTATTTATCATGTTCTATAGATAAATCTAAATAATATTATGAATCAATAATATTGGTCATGGGAACAACATATTCCACAGATTCTAATACCTTTTGTTAGTTTTATAGTGGTCATATATTAATTTGTAATTATTATTTTTGACAAATTCTGTATATTTTCTTTGTTTCATTTACATTATACAATTAAAATTAAAATATTGTTATAAAATATGAATGAAATTATTATCAAAAGAACTATATATGAAAAAACTAATAATTTTAAAATATCACATCAATATTTTCCAGATATTCTGGAATGATAACCCATAAACAAGACATGCATCAAAAAAGAACATATTGTGTAGCCATGCTCAAGAAAATAGGGAAACATCAAGATAATAATTGTATATATTGTGGGAGAATACTTAATGGACTATAAATAAACCCAATATAAAAAGGACATAAACAATACATTATTATCATGATTAAAAAATACATGTCACAAATAATTCCCCAACCCATAGAATAAAGTATTGAGTTTTTCGATGATTAGATAATTCATAAAATTATTTTATTGCACTTGTATGAATTTCATAATAAATAATTCCTTATAAACAATTTTTTAGACATCTAAAATGATAAAAATAAATTCATATAATGGATTATTGAAAACATATGGAATGTTTTCTCTCCGACCCATAGTATTAGGAAAACATATAATAGAGTTTCAAATCATATTCATAGTAGAAAACATGATGATAACATATATATATACTGATTAATGATCAAAATAACATATATGATAGTCATAATTTTTAGAGAATCATTATTACCTAAAAATATTATTATAAACGAATAATAAGTATGAAATGGATCAAAATAGATATTTATTATCAAACAAAAATTCTACATGACATAAAATTGTGGAATACCATAAAATGAGGTATAATGATAAAGACAAAAAAAATTAATTTTAATGAAATGAATCATGCAATATTGGAATAAAATTATAAAAAAATAGGAATGTGGTAGATCCATACATATATTATGTTCTATAAGAGCCCGTTACTCCTTTTTCTATGTGAACAAACTCATTATGCCTATGCATAAACGTGTGTGTGAACCCCTCAATGTCATGTTTGTGTAAACCGACTCATTATGGAAATGCCTAACAATTTCCTGATATTTATTTTTAAAAAATTCATTGAGGGAGATATAAGGCCCCACCCATAATTCCTTTTCTTATGTGTCCCTCGTAAAATTAATAATTATCAAATATTAAATAATCCATGAAAAAATAATTATTTTATTAAACATAAACATAGTATAAAATTAGATCATTAATTCAACCATTTCATATATAAAACATAGACAGCCTAAATAATCACATAATCAATGAAACAATTGGGTGACACATGAAGGGAAACCCCATTTGTTATAGATCAATTCATAATATGAAAACCAAATAATAAAATATCACTCAAGAAAACATTTTTATTTTATAAAAGACCTAGTTATAAGTCTATTTTCAAAATAATCACTATCTTTTAATATAAATACGGGAATAGAAAATTTAATCAAATTTTATTTATAGGAGAAAATAATTTCCACAAAAATAATTAGAGAACATCATTTATAATGATAAATGTATTCAACATTAGGGATTAAAATTGTGAATAAAATGTATAACTAAAAGGAAGATGTTTGAGTTACCCAAACCATAACCTTTAAATATAATTTCCATGAATGTTATTTGGCTTATATTATCATAATGGAAAAAATATTAATTAACTAATTAAAATAATTATTCACTGGAATTTATATTTAAACATTTCATTAGTTAAGATTCCCTCTTTGTATTAGATTTTTGTAATTTCTTTTTAACAGTAGTTGTTAATAATCTTTACCATATGAACATATTTTTATAAAAGTTGTGTCAATGATATTTTTTTAAAAAATGAATATCATTTCGAAACCATTTATTTATATTTAATTTATTTACAAAAATACTTATAGTTTCCTAATTCCATTATGTGGGGGTTTTAGTAAGGTTTCATTAAGATGAAAATGGTAATGAACTAGATTTATATTATTTAGTACCACTGATGGATTACATTTTAATGATTAATATTTATTGGGATTTCCAAAAATAACCATACCTATCATATAATTTAATTATATATATCATATATTCTCATGAAGTGTATATTAGATGCAATTATTTTTGGATGTAAAGGAAATTGAAACAAGTTAATTCATTTATGCAGTAGCCTATAAAATAGATTATTCTTGTTTTCATTTTTCCTGAAAAAATGGAGATGGTAGTTAATAATTATTTTATAAATATGTTAATATATCATAATAATAATTTTACACATGTAATATTTTTTATATGGTTGAAATTTAATTTTCTACGAATAACAGTACATAATAAAATAGAAGAATAATAAAGTGACTTAGTGGTTAAGAGGTTATACCTCTCTATTTGGATTAACACGTTTTCTATGAATATTAAACACATTAAGGCTGGAATTTTTGAAATATCATAAAATACATAATTTTTATATTATTATATAAAATATTATTGGGTTTTTTAGAGTTTAACATGTGTTTTTTACAGGATGTTAGGACATGAGTACCACTTTTTTTAAGTTAAAAGAAGGGGAATTTCCATAAATAACCAAAAGTATTACAATAATAGGTAGTAAACATTATATAAAAAGGAACCACAATGAGAAATAATGGATTATAGAATAGATTTATTCGATATTAACCTTAACCATGAAAATAGAACTATCATTTAAACATATTAGGCCCATTACCACTAAAGACACTTGTTTTTACCAGTTTATTTTTCAATTTATAAGGATGATAGAAATTAATTTTAGTATATTAATTCTATAAAGTATTAAAAATAATTTATATAGAAAATCATAAAAAAAATTATAATATTTTAAATATCATTTTGTAAATTTTAAACAGAATTATTAATGTTATATATTATCATATAAAATACGTATTTGGTCATTCAAAATGGTTATAAAACCAAAAAATTTAATCTTATATAATAATTTTATAAGAACATTTTATTTGAAAAAGGGATACTTTTTAGTATTCAACTAAAAAAATCGTATTTAAAAAATTCATGAAATTAATTTTAATATAATATGACCATGTTAAATATAGTAATTATGTTTTTTTTTCAAATTCACCTTTTATTATTAATAATTCTCTCTACAAAATAAATCTATCAGGTATCTTTAAAAATACCTCTTTAAAAAAATCATTCTTTATATTTAGTAATCATAAAATATTAATTTTATTCACAACTATATCAATCATGAAAAATATTTATTTTATATTTTTTTAAGAAAAATAAATATTATAATTTTTTCACAACTAAACCAATTGAGCTGATATTTAATTCCAATTTTATTTTCATTTATTATTTCTTCTATATATTTATTTGTATATTTCATAATTATATTAAAAATAATTGTTCTGTTTAATTATAATGATATATTATGATGATCTATATTTTTTTGGTTTTTATTTCACATGTGGATAAATCCATCCATCAAAGTAAATATTCATTGAAGAAATCAGGGGTTGTTACATTCATACCCCATAATAAAATTTTCCTCAAAATGTCCTTACATGGATGAAGAAAATGTAAGGTTACTTCACCCTCAATACATCCTCAGGTTCCTATATACCCTCCTTAAATTTTTTTCATCATAGATATTTCACCATATAATGGTCCCTACTCAATAGAAACTTATCTCTTTAAATCGTAATTTCCATTGGATGTTACTTGAGATATAATGTTAATATTTCTTGGATTTAGAGCATAAGACATTTTAATGGTCTAGTATATAATTTAATCAAATAAATATGTAGAACACATTATTCACATGAGTGAGGTTTTGATGTAGTGTTATTTCATTGTCATTGACCTCAAGATGATCTAAGATCATAGATGTACCAATGTATCTAGGGCCTAATATTTCCATTCCACTAAATCCTCTTAAGTAACTGGAATTTTGTTTTTTGAATTAACACCTTTTCATCAACATAAATTTCTAGGTCTCATCATCTATTATATGTGATACTCTTCGGAGAAATTTGGCATCTTTTATATCTAGTGGAATGTTTTAAACATTCTCTGAAATTTGTAGTCATTTTCCTGACCCATTACATTCCACTCTCCAACATATTCATAGATTGTTATAAATATTAATGACATCATATACAGATCCTCATATGGTTCCATAATAATAGAATAGAATATTTATTGTTATGTGAACTAAATTATTGAGCCTCACTATATCAATTTTTTATGTCATACTGTGTTTGTTAATAGATACATATTATTGGATAAAAAATGTACTATCATTGTAACGTGGTCAACTAAAAACAAATTAGCATTATGACATTTTCATGTTTGTGTGATCTGATGATAAATTATAAAATTACATTTACCCATTTACATATATTTATGGGAATTGTATTCTAGATAATACTATATCTTTTTGTTCATCATTAACATTCATGAATTCCACGAATCATTATATGTAATATTTAATATACCATTATAAGTTATCCCATTATATGATTTTTTAGATCAAGATTCATTTTCAAACTTTATGGATGTATAGAGAAGGATGAGTCACTCTTGTCATAAAAAATATCATTCCTAAATTATAAATTTTATGGGATACATATTTTATTTGAAAAAATCATAAATCCATCATTATCAAATTTTATCCATGGAATATTTGATATAATTTTTTATATATCCACATAATCTTTCTAGTTTATTTCAATATTTCCCGGAATAGAATCATGAGTAGAAAATTGTGAAATATAGTAATATCTATATTAATTATAAATTCATGTTAATCCTCTAAATATACATTTGTTTTGATTCCTTTTCAATCCTCAAAATGTATAATGTATCTTGGTATTTCATACTAAGTGGTTTAGATAGCAAATTTTCCGTCATCATTTTTAATGTTATTGAGAAGTTTTAATATTTTATCAATTTCAACCATCTCCCTTTTATTACAATCAATTATATAAGTTTGATTATATATTTTATAGTCTTATGATCATCATTTGTGTCACACTTTTCTCCATTGACATAATTTCACCAAATATTGAATGAAAATATCACTAATGAAACTCCATATCATTTGTAGTGTAATTTTCATCCTGATTTATTAATTGTCAAGAAGACAAATAAATTACATTAATATTATGGACGAGAATTAAACCCATTATATTTCTAAAAGTATTGTAATATAATTCATTCCCTTCCCTATAATAGTGTAATGTAATTAAATGAGTGGTTACCAACCACCTTCCATCATCATATTTATTTATTGATAATGAGTGGAAATAAGTCCCTAGGAGGCTCTCCAACCAAATTAGGGGGTATATTGTGATGTATCCTGAGGTAATTCCGCTAATAATTTACACTACATTAGGAGTCAATGAATTTAGAAATGTAAATTAGGTTATTCTTTCTCCTAAAATCACCATAAAAGTTAGGTATCCCGCAACCATGTTACTGTCCTACTAATTTTGAAGGTCCTTCGTCTCAAAGATGGTGATACTCTTGAACCTTCATATAATATATGTGATATACTACCGATTGAATATAAATACATTAATGTTATCATATAGAATAAGAAAATAGGTTTCCACAACCTACAACATGATATGATTTTTATTATAAAGTCAAAGACCGATATGCAATTACATGCCATCTGATTGGAGGGAATTACCATGGAAAAGGAATGTATTAAAATGAAATAATATCAATACATTGAAAACCTGAACCAATCCACTACAACACAAGACCCCCCAAAGTTTTATGATTTTTTAATGTTAAGCTTGAGTCTCAAGGGGGGTAGAACCCAACACATATAATAAGCATAGCCTTGGGGGGGGATAGAGAGAGTTGTTGATCCACATTTATGAAGAGATCTATTAGTGGATTCACCCTTCATGTCCTACAAAATTATGACCATATAGAGGAATAGGTTATTTATTTGGATAGTCAATAAATATCTATAGTTGGTGGCCCCTTAAAAACATGATGAGTTTCAGGATTCCCATTTAACGAGTTGCCCCCAATAAGAAAATTGTTCTTTCCTTGTTATCTGAACCTGCAATATCTACTAGATGAATCCATCATTAAATGAAGTGGATGTTATGATGAGCTAGGTTTATCTACTTGTGATTTCACTAAAAAAGTTCCAAAAATAAATGGCAGAATCAAATTCAAACAATATTTTATTGATTATATCAGGCCTTCCTTCCATGCAATATAATCAGATGGATGAATGACTAAGGCCTAGTAGTTATATGTTTTCAACCATGTCCCCCGATTTATTAATGATTCTCCATAACAAGGTGTAAATTTTTTTCTAGAATTTATTTTTTCATAAAATACACTTTTTTTGGAACATCATTAATGTTAGTCTAGTGGATGGTTGATTATAGGTTTGGGTCCAGAATAGCATTGATGAAGGATTGAAACCTACATGTAAATCTTAATGTGATATCAAGATTAGGGAACCTATGTAACCTAAGTGTAGAGCAAGAAAATTTGGAAAAACAGATTGAGATTTTTGTTTTCCCCACAATCAAACAAAATTGTTTTTGAAGTACATAAATGTGTGAAGAAACATCATACCTGAATATAGAATTATTCCCTCTTGCAAAGATCAATATCCCTATGCATTTAACCCCCATAATCTTCGCCCAGTGAATTCCCTTATCCATGGATTCCCATTAATGTTATCTATCCATGAAATGTAGAATGTCATTAATATTTTTCACCCTAATGACTTTGTCTTTCATTAGTATAACTAGTGAATCCCATGATGCCCAAGGATTCGTATCATCGGAGTTGGATTCCTAAATGAATGTGGAATGGATTATATCAATTTTGGCAATGACTCCGTAAGGAACTCTAATATAGGAGAGCATATAAATCATGTTTTTGAAGAGTGAATTATTAACTAAATATAATCTCCCACTAAATAACAGATATTAGTTATTTCAATTCAATACAAAGCCCGTAATTTCATTACATTCATCTATATAATGGAAAATTTTAAACATTTTTGTTAACATGGTTAGTGGATTTGAAATACAGGATATTTTATTCATAATAAATGGATAAATTCTAACTATCAAAAGAAATATTGAAATTTCAATTATAGTATTCTTTCTAGCACATTTCTCAATAACATATATCTATGATGGATCTACTGATATTCATTCTTTATTACATTTTCCAAGAATGAAAAGTTCAATATCCATAATTCAAACCTTCTAAATTTGACATACCTTTCCACCATTTTCAACATCTCTGACACAGTCATTAAATATTCATCAGGGATTCCATTTACAATTGAATATATAAGAATATCATCTATATATCAACACAAAATTGAGTATGTTATTTTTTAAGGAATCAATTAATGTTATCTATTAAGATTAAATTATAATTGATAAATTTATAAGGAAAGAGTATAAGTCTATAGTTCCATACCATATATACAATGTTGAATGTCTAATATCCTCCCTTTTAACAATTAAATGATAATATCTAATCAAAGATTAAAATTTATTAATTATAAAATTCTATGATTTTATCAAATATATCAATTTAGTAGGGTATTGTTTACTTTTTCTGGATTTTGATTTTATTACTATAATTATAATCAATGAAATGAAACATAGATCCATATTTCTTTTTAATGAAATGGATTGGTTCCCCCACTATGATGTAATGGGGAATATAATGACCTTGTAAAAATTGACAACCAGATTCTTTTTAATATTATAATTTAATAGGAGCCTTCTGACTTGGAACTATTATGTTAGGAATGGAGCCATTTATGAGTTTAATTGAAATTTGAACCTCATAATCAAGGTGAATAATAGGAAGATCATTCTGAATTATATATGTATATTCACATTAAATAGGAATGTCATCATTGTTCGATGTCCAATATATCAACTGATTATAATGTCCCTACATGTTGGTTAACATAATCGTCATTAAATAATTTTCATCCATTTGGAGTTTGTATTCATCCTTCGACTAGTATATAATAATTTTATTATTTTAGTAATGATGTAATATGTAATTATCAAGAATTATGATATGTTATTTATATATATAAATCAAACCCAAACTGAATATTCTTAAAAATTATAGTAATATAAACAAAATAATATCATAATGAATCATCATACTATAATACTCATTTGATGCAGATTTATAAATCATAGATGTGGTCACTATTCAATACATTTGTTTCAATACAATTTCTAAACTAATTTATTTTGGGGGTGACTCAACATTCCATGAAAAATTATGTTATTCAAAAAATGTTAGTAAACAAAATAAAATAATGTCTTAATACATCTATAAAATATTCAAATTGGTCTATTGATCACATCATTATCCTGATCTACAATAAAAGCTATGATCATTTATTTTTTTCATTATTTCTAGGGGATGGGAGGTTTCTGGGGAATATTTTTTCATTGTATAAGAGTTTGTGGAATTGAATAACATTATTTATCAACTCCATGAAAATGATGAAATTTTTAAAGGATGGACTATGATTTGAGACCTTCTTTTCATCTATTTAATTAAATAGATTCTTATCTTGGGTACACAACTATGGCATTAGAATCCAATTTCAGAAAATGAAAAACACTACATATATGTCTTGATATATTAAATAGGCTAATTACCTGAAAAGTATCTAATGTATGAAATTATTTTTTGTCCCAACATGTTTTTTATCAAAATTAATTCTATTATACTCCATGTTAAACTTAGTTAAAAAAATATTGAGTGATTTTACATTCTATATCTACCTTATATCACATATAAATATTTCTTAATTGAAACTGTTGCCTATTATGGATAATACCATTTTATGATATTGATTTAATCTAGTATAAAATTGATTAATTTTTCGATTAGTATAAGAGATTAAATAGGAGGCATACATGCCATTTCTTGTAATCATTTCCCTATTTGATCAATTATATTATTATACTATTTTTTTCAATTATATTAATATAATATCTATTTTTAAATAGATAGTTTGAGGAAAATAATTAGTGAAAAATATCTTCTTGAACTCTTGTCTTTCCATAATGTCTATATTCTCATTTTATATGGTATTATTAATCTGATTACACCACTGTTCAGTATCATCTCTAAAATTATTATCATTTGAAACAATGTATTCATGATATGGGAACTAGAGGATAGAAAAATTCATTTCTATTAAATTTATCCAATATTAGAAAAATGTGGAATAAAATAACCTTTAAATATGGGGGATTTTTCTTTCAGAATTAATCCAATGTGAGTTTTCCCTAATAATTTTTTGGGAGATGAAAAATGTTTGGTTTTTTAACACAACATCATATAGTTGGCTCATCATTTCAATGAATTATTTTATTCTAGACCGAATCTCAATTGGTTTCCTATTAGGAAAATATATACATTTTTTTAATTCATTACTTGTTAACGTGGTTCTTTTATGTTCACAAAATTGTTGTAAATATTGATAATATGGATATTGTATACATAATATAAAAAGTTTTCATGAAAATAAAATGATAAAACTAGAAGTGGGATTATATAAATGAAGTCCATACATTAGATTATAAATCTTTAGGTATTATTACAGGTTATCCTGAGTTGGATTTCTAAATTAATTAGTTATATATATTCAAATCCATCAAAAGTGTATAGAAATAAAATTGGGTTAACTAATGAATTACAAGTTTTAGTTACAATCGGGATGTTCTATTAAGGGATGTAATTTATATGTGATCTATATAATATTTATTTTATTAGAACATAGGGATTTTATCCAAATGGTAAAAAATAATAAAATTTACCCTAATTTATTCCCTAAAGGTCAATAATAAAATATTAAAAAATTACCAAAACCATTAAAATATAAATAAAATTATCATTGGTTAAAAATGACATAAATAATACAATAATTTGATGATGTAAAAAATATATATCATGAATAGTTCTAAAACCAAAGTAATGAAATATTTATTTTCATAGATACTAGTGACATATGAATCTTATGTTATTAAAAATTGAAAATAATTACCATAATATTGATAATATTTTCTGTTTTCAAGATATCATACAAGATATAATCCTATTCATTACCATGGGATAGAAATATTATGAATGGGGTGAGCTTAGAATCCCATTTAGTAAAAAATATCATAAATTGTCATATAATAAACATATAGGAAAATGTGTGGGAGACATAAATATCATAATAAATGATCGATATGGAATAACTGATAATCATATATAATTGATTAGAAACATAATACCATTCAAAATAATTAAGGAATAATGATGTATATAAAATGTATCAAAATAAATATTATTGTTCATAAAACATATTACCGTGAGATAGAAGTGTGCACTACATTAAAATATTCATAAATGATAAAAATATGGTATTTCATGGTAAGGAATTGAATATTGATAGTTTCCCATGAAATTATAAACAACATGTAAATATTCCCAAACAATAATCATAGGAAATATTTTATATGAAAACCCATTATTCTCATCACTATGTGAGAAAATTAATTACTTAATTGCATCAAAATGTGGGAAAACCAATCACTCTATATCATATTTGAAAAAACACATTATAATCGTTCCTAAATATTTCATGAGTTTTAATATTAAAAAATGAATTTGAGGTAGATATGGTAACCCACATAACATAATAAAATCATATTACTATTTCTAAAAATAAATTAACATAATATCTTTATTATTCAATATAAAAAAATGGGTTTAATGAACATCCAGATTATACAAAATGACAGTATAAATTAATTCATTTGAAAAAACCCAATAAACTAATATAATAATATAATGAAAAAGATAGTCTGTGAAAGAAAACAATATTTTATTTTAGATTTATTATTTTTAGATAATAAAATCAAAATCATGATAGGTTATTTTTTAAAATTTTAATATTTATCCTGAAAAAATCTATAGGTATGAATGTCTTTTAAAAACTATTTCATTAGTATTTTTTATAAACTTTGAATATATAATCACTCCTGTAAATTTATTTTGATAAAAACACATTTTACCTTATAATAAAGTGTTAAAATATATAAAATGGAAAATTTCGTGAACATAGTTTATAAAAATACAAAATAAAACTGTATCTCCATGGAATATTATTGAGTTACCAAAGCCCATACCTTTAACAATGATTTCCATGCATGTTCTCAAAACTCTAAAAACCTAAATATAAAAATTTTAAATTATATTTTCCTAGGATTATTATTATACACAAAAAATATAAATTCATTATTATTATAAATTCACTTCAGGTATCATATTTTTTTATTCACTTCACAATATCATGTTTTAATAATTTTTATCATTTTGGACTATGTTCGTAAAACCATAGACTATCTTCTATTTCCCTAAAAATGCCTTAAATTTTAAAACCATAAATGGATATGAAGTTTATTTATTTTGATGATTTAATTTTCTTAAAATTCAATATCATAGAGGCACTCATCGTTATTAATCATATGAAAATAGTGATATTATATTTATGAGTTATTTACTAATATTGATGAATTTTCTTATAAGCAACCTTAAAATTGGTGTTACGCAAATATATATATATTAATTATTTTCATTATATATATATATATATTTTTAACTCCCCAATATCTTATGAGATAGATTCATTTTAATTTATTTGGTGTATTCTGTTATACGCTACACCAATATTAGCTCCTTCTATATGAAACACTGTGTCAGCTTGCAGTATACGCAATATTATACATAGATTGTGTTACACATAATTTTATGTTCTTTTTATGTAACTAATTTCACTCTACACTATGTATAGATATTGATAAATGTATAAAATAACTATATTTTGATTATGTTTTATGAAACTGAAAATAAAACATGCACTAAACACAACACTAACTTGGCATTCATTATACTGAAGAGAGACCTTCCCCGATAGCCTTCATTGTACTCAATACTGAGATTCTCTAAACAATGATATATTTTTTAAAAAAATATTATTTATTGGTAAATAAAGAAATATTTATGAATATTATTAACCACATTTAGAATTTTAGATAACATCAACATTCATCTTATGTATTTTCTAGAGAATATATGTGATCAAATTCCTTTTTTTGGATAAAACATTTCTTTTTAAAAAATCAATCTTTGTCCTCTTTTGGTAGAGAAAAAACGTTAAATATAGTTTTTAGCACTTTTATAGGTTTCATTTGATTAAATAAACTACTTATATTCAATTGGGACATCCAAATTTACTTTTTTTTAAACATTTCTGATAAAATTCATATTTTATTGAACTGTATTAAAATGTTTCATTTTAATTCAAGACAACCTTTAAATCTAATTTATTAATATAGTTATATTATAATTTTAATTGGTTTCAAATTCTAATCGGATTATGTGCTTATCATTTAATGAAATTCTCTTTATTTTATGTAATTTTTAATTTATATTGAACATAAACACATGCCTATCTTTTGATAGTTTTTACTTTTTAAAAACTCGCTTTCTGGTTTTGACAATGGTAATTAATTTTAAATTAATTACAGAAAATTTTATGTTTTGAATTTTGAAAAAGAGATTATATATTTTTAATACATGGGACCTAATTATGTTAATATGTTACTTTGATTTTGGGGATATTATTTATAGTAACTATGATAATTTTTATTTACTGCGGTTAATGGTTAATCATGTAAATTAGATTGATGACCGATAAGATAAATGTTATAAAATTACCCTAAAACCTTCCAAAATACTAATAGATGAATAAAAGTCAACACATATAACTTAAGGTGCTTAATTTATTCATTTAATAGTCTTGTTTATATGAAAATTATGAAATTTCTATAAAAACAAATGAATGGGATAACATGTCACTCTCTAATATATTTTAAGTATAATAACATTAATATTCAAATTAACATGATGAATAATTGATGAAATATAGTCTATAGAAATCTAATTAAATCATCTATATAATGCTAATTTGTTATTAATTTTTAGTGGTTATGTAACTACCATTAATATTGACATTATATTTATTTAGTAATTATTGTATTAAGATAAAAATCAGATAAATGATATAAGAAATACTAAAATAAAAAAATTAGAGGAAATTGATGGCCTCTGTTATTTTTATTGACGAATTTTACATTTTGGTGATAATTTAACTAATATTTTTTGATATTATCTCACTATTATGTTATATTTATAAATTCACAATATAAGTATTGTAAAAATGATAGTATTAGTATTTTAAAATATAAAATAGTTTATTAAATATTGTAAAATAAATAAAAATATAATATCTAACCTAATGGTTATGATCAATCAAAAAATATCAATAATGTAATGTTTTTTGCGTCTGTTGATATGTTATGGTAATTATATTAACCAACAAAGTGTAAATAATAAAATATCATGCTATGATTAAAAAATGTAAAATAAGGATTAAAAAATATTCCAGACTTGTCCAAAAATTATTGGATGATTTTATTAATACCCAAAATAATATTATATTTTAAATAAATGAGTCTGAGACCATAATAAACCTATAATAAATTTATAATTAATTAATATTTAAAAACTTTCCTAAAGTACCCCTCACCTATCTTATAAGAGGAAACTTCTCTTATATTAATCACACCTCTAAAGCCATTTTTCACAGAAAATACCAACACATTTCCTCTACCACCATCCCTTAATTAATCCTAGAGGCCATAAATTTTGCAGAAATCCATCTTAGGTCATCCTTTTGTGAAAATCAAAATGTTATACTTGAAAATAGATAATTTTCTTATCACTTCGTTCAAAATTAGTTTCTTTTTCTAATTCTTCTTCATATGTTTTTTTCAAAAATAAGTATTAAATATAGTATCTTATATATGATAATATGATATTATAATTATGTTTCCTTCACATACCTCATTTTAATCCTCCTATAAATAACAATATCACCATTCTTGTGTATGTACGGCTTAATGTCTTTACGCCTTAGAGTAATTTGTTTTTAAACGACACATAATTTTGATGTGTATAATGATGAGTATAATTTTTTTAAATAATAAATATTAGATAATAATTATTATTAAAAATTCATATACCATCCAATTCTATACTATTTAACCATCAAAGTAATTATATCATCGCTTGCGCGTCTGTATGACTTACCATCTCCATGATGTGATGAGATTGATTCTCCACGTTAACCATATAAGAATAATTATAAGGTATTTATAAAAATTATAATGAAATATATTACATAATAATGATACAATATTTATGTATATATATATATATATGGGTCAATTAATTTATTCCATTCAATTAGAGTAGAAAACTGAAACCACATTCAATCATACGTACGACCTACTTTCACCATGAATGGTCTATTCCATTTCATTTATCTATATATTTTGTATATCTATACAATGAATATATGTGATAATTAAATCATATTTTTCATTCTTTAAGTATTTAAATCATTATGTATGTAATAATATCAAGAATAACATGTTAAAACATGTACGATATATAAAATGATGACTACCCAAAACATTGGTTTAACATGGAATTGAAACATTAACAAGTAATATATAGATATAAGTGAATACTATATGAAATAAGAAATATTATAATTTTTATATTACAAGTTATTAATATTTTAAACCCACTATATAGGAGGTTTGGATACGTACAAATCATATCATACATAAGGTAAGGGATAATTACACAATCTCATTTGTTTCTTAGATTGTTTATACGTAAGTATTTACTAGGGTATATTTAACATCCATATACATGTTTCATAAATTTATAATATCATTTCTATTTTTATTCTACTTTTTAAAGTCAAAATTTCAAATATTAAAATTTTATTAAAAGATATGGAAGGAATATTTCTTTTATTTTCCATATGAGGAAATTTTTGACTTTTTCGGTAAGAGTACAAGAATAATGTTTTTTTAAAATTTTTCAAATGAAAAATATTCTTCCATCTTCATAACTATATTTTTGAAATAATCTTTCTCAAAATAATTTGTGGTCATTTTAATCTAATTCATTTTCTTTTAAAATTTGGTGGTATTTTGAGAAATGATATCATTTTTTGACAAATAAATTGTATTTTCTTCAAGAATTAACTCTAGTGTTTTTTTAAAATTATTTCCCATATAAAAATACATAGGTTTATGTTTCTATCTCTATTATTTAATTTTTTATTGTGTCAATGATGGAATTATTCTTATAAAATTTACTTATATTATATGGATCAATTCATAATGGAGTGATATTTAAGAAACCCATTTTATTTTCTGGGTTATGTTACGATGAATGATTTATGTTTTTGTGGTACATATAAGAATTATTGAATTATGTGATAGGTGGGACCTATTTGTCCCTCTAATTAATTTTGTTGAGATTTAAATCTCCTGAGATAGACATGAATGGAAAGAAAAGTAAATTCGGTTCAGTAATACATGGTTGGAATGATAAGTTATTCTAGTTTAGAAATATGTGAATGGAATGAAAAGTAATTTCAGATCAGTAATGGACATCGACCACTATATTGGTTTTGGATAAAATGAATTGGATACATTGGAAATAATATTATGTATTTATATGTTTTTAGAAATTCCATGTTCTATTCCAATATTATAATGGATAATATTCCTTTTATGATCTAAGCCTTATGTACTTCCATGATTTATTTCTTGACTCAATATTTCAATAATTAATATTAATGTACCTATTTTTAAATTATTATGTTTACTATTTGTTTTATGTTCTTAATGGTACCCTTACTATGCATCTGATCTCACCTTTTTTAGGATTTCTTTTCCACGTGATATAAAGTATGGTTATAGTTTAGAAATCAAATGGGACTATCATTATGTGAGATGTAGAAGATAATTCACCTAGTTACATTATTATGATCCATGTTTTCCAAAGAACTAAACAAATATAGTCATTGGGTGTCTATTTGTGTTTTGTATTATGTATTCCAGAAGAGAAATGTAATATCCATTTACATGAGGATTGGGTCTCTACAGTTGAAATTAGAGCGATGGTTTAATCATCCTTTGTAAACTAGGATGTGAATACTTTTGTGAGAACCCTAGAGATATTTCTAATTTCATGTCCATGTATGTCCAAAGGATAAGTCATGTATAGGTTACAATACTAGAGTTTTTGGGATAATCAAGAATAACATTGGATTAAACAAAATATATCATAGATACAAATATTATTAGTAATTTACCGTGAATATGTGCTTTTAATATATGATATTTATTTCACATACTTTTTTTTATCATCACAGTTAATATCAATAACAACATAGACCAAGATTGACCATTGAATGATTTAGATGTGGAAATTATGGGAATTATGAAGATTGATTTCCTATGTGGATATATCATGAATAGAAACAGGATGATGGTATGATTATTGGTCATACTACTGAGGGTAAATAGATTATAAAAGTAATGTCAAAGGTATGGAATGTTCTTAAATTATTTCTTATATTAACCCTAAGAATCATAAGTTTGAGAATCCTTATGACATGATTCATATTTTAGGAGTCACGAAGAATAATGATCTTGAGTAATGGGTTTTGAATAAAGTTGGATGATTGATGTTTATATGTTTTGGAATTCATACATTATGTAATATTAATAATTAAATCTATAAGTCTATTCAATATATATTTTTTATTATGGATTGGAAGAGATATGTTGAATAGTTCTATGGAACCAAAAAGGTGATTTAAGAGTAATGTGATATACTTGGTGAATATAAGATTGAGTAAAAGGAAACCCTTAACATTTCCCTTATGTTAAGATAATTATTTTTTGACAGAGAATTATTTCATTTGAATATGTAAATTTTATTAATCTAGTTTCATGGGGAATAATTAAGTAGTTTGGCCAAGAGGGTTATGCTATCATGGATGATATTTAATGCTTTTTGGGACATAGGGAATATATCGAATAAATTTTGGAATAAGGAAAAGTAAAAGTTTCCAAAAAGGTTGTATGGTAAATTAGGATATTTCCATGACCCCCGATAATGAATTATTAATTCAATCAAATGATGTGAATGTGGCCAACAAGATATATCTTATGAGATACAAGGGATAAATTAAGGTACTCACATTCTTGTAATTTGAACATTAATGTAATTGATTTTTGTAATTTGAGTTTGGATAGAATTAATTTAGATATCTCCAGTGGTTGGAGTGGATTATGTTATACAACGGATAGTGTTGTCTAATGCTAAAAAATTTTTAAATATTTTTTAATGTTATTGTTTTGGGAAAGAACAACATGCAGGATGAGTGACAACCTGTCTTGTTGGAAAAGGCATCGTGAATCGTACCCACTAACAATGTGTGGAAAGCAATTATCACCTACCACTGGCCTATGTAAAGTACATGGATAGTATAAATTAGTTTTATTTTTTAATTTTATTTTATATTTGATGCATAAGTCCATTTTGGGAACCATATATGATTAATATCGCCATAGATGGACATATGTATACATGATAACTTGTACTAACCATCTTGTGATAATGTCAAATATAATGACCTATAATTATATTTATGGATCACATGATTTGATAAGACTTTAGTAATGAAAAATTCAACAACATTTCGTTGAATAACATATGATGTTGAAATTTTTCAAGGCACAACCAAAAATGAGATTGTACTGATATTAGGTAAGTATTTCGTGTCATGTTGATTAACTTAGGAAAATAATTTTGAAAACAAAAAATATTTTCATTGAAAATTCATCTACGATGAATCATATGGTCCCTTAAATCATCACAGATATTGTATACATTATCCAAACCTTTTTCTCTATCAGTATCTATCAGATCCTAATGGTTATTTTTTTTCTATATCCATGTTTTCACTTCCCACCTATGTTCTCCTATGATGAAACCATTTGATAAGATTCATTGGGTAACTTGTAAGATTATATATTTCATATTTAAAATTATGTTTTAATATTCAATTTTATTATTTGGGTTTCTATAAACGAAAATTTTAAATAGTAAACCTTTTATAACCCCAATAATTTTTGAGGGAGAAATTCCTTTTAAGCTAGTATAATGAAAAAACATGAAATTTCATGAGAATGTTTCTTTTTAATTTTTAAATCTAATTTTTTGTAAGATACACCAAGATTATCAGGAACTATACACAACATAGTATTAACTTGAAATATATGAAACACTATACTTATCTTCTATTACACAAAATTTCATGTTTTTTTGTTAGAATTCATTTTACCCAACAATGAGTATATTTATTTTTAAATGTAAAAAAAATTATTAGATAATTTTAAATGAAACCCCAAATGAAGGTTTCACTATAAACTACACAAAAATGTCCTGAATTAAAAACAAAAGCAACCTTCCTCAATAACTTGTGTTGTATGTGATACTAAGTTTCACTAAACCATTATATATTATTAAAATATTATTATTTAATGGGATATAAACCAGTCGTTATGAATATTATTGAGAACATTTTTAATTTTATATAACATTAAAATTCGTATTTTTTATTTTATTAAACTTATATAAGATCAAATTCATTTTTTCGGATAAAAGAAGTATCTTTCTTAAAAATACAGATTTCCCACCTTTGGATGGCTCACCCAATTTAAATCAAGTATTTAATACTTCTATATATTATATTTGAAAAACTAAACATCTTCTTTAGATGTGGGACATCAAAATATTATTGGGATTAATTTTTTTGGTTTTTTGATAAAATTCATATATTAATGAATAATGAAAAATACTAAATTTAAATTCAAAACAACATTTTCATATAATTTATTTATATAGTTATATTATTTGTTTAACTGGTTTTAATGGGTAATTAGAATATTTTTTTAGAAATTAATACAATGATGATCATTGGATGTAATTTTACATTTTAATAGGACAGAAACATATACCAATCATTCGAATGTGTTACTTCTTAAAAACACACTTTATGGTTTTCAAAAGAGGAATTTATATTAAATTAATTATAGAAAATTTTTTGTTTTTAATTTTTAAAAATTTATTTCATATATTTAATCTATAGGACCAAATTATGCTTATAGGATACTATTATTTTTCGGATATTATGAATAGTAACTATGTCAATTTTAATTAACCATGGTTAAAGGTAAAATAAAGTAAATTAGAGTTACAAACCATATGATAAAGATGTTAAAATTACCCAAAAACGTGTCAAAATATTTTTCAATGAATAAAATTCCGCAAATATCAACTATGTGTATTAATTGATGAATTTAATAGAATTAATCCATGAAAATGATGTAATTATTATTAATACAAAAGAATGTAACAACATGTCACTCTCTTTTCTTTTTTTTGAATACTAATGATAATGTAGTGATAAAAATGATGAGAAAAAAAATATAAAATGTTTATAGAAATATAATGAAATAATATACATAATGGTAATTTATTTTTAAAATTTAGTTTTTAAATAATTACATTAAATATTGACACAATGGTGATACAAAATTTATTTTATTAAGAGAAATATCAAATAAATGATAAAATAAATACAAAAATAAATATAATTTTTTATAATTGAAATAAGAAACTATTTTTATTGATTACTATGACAGTATATGATGATTTAATGAATTTATTTATATCTTTTCTTTATTTTATGATATTTTTATAATGTCAAAAATTAAATTGTCATAATTGAAACTATTTGTATTTTAAAATATAAAATAGTTTATTAAATGTTATAAAATTCATAAAAAATTATATTCAGACCACTGGTTAGGATAATTAAGAATATATCATAAATGGAACTTTTGGGGGATACTTGATATTTTACGGAAATTATACTAACCAACAATGTGCCAATAATAAAATATCACTTTAAGATTAAAAAGGGTAAAATAGGGGTTAATCCAATAAAATAAGTATTAAAAAATATTCAAAAACTATGATAAAATTATTGTATTAATTTTATTTCTACCAAAAAATAATATTATATATTAAATTAAAGATTTGTGACCATTATAAATATAAAATCAATTTATAATAAATTAATATTTAGAAAAATTCCAAATGTGCCCCTCACATATCCAATAAAAGAGAACATATCCTTCACTTTTATTCGCTCCTATAAATCCATTTGTATCAGAAAAAAAACTACACATTTTATCACCAAAAATATTTCAATTCATCCTTGAGGCCATAATATTTTCAAAAAATCATCATAGGAAGGCGTTTTGTTAAAATTAAAAGTAGATACTGAAAAAAGATGTAATTGTTGAATAGCCAATTTATAAATTATTTACTTCTTCTCCAAAATATTATTATGTTTTTTCCATAATAATTTAATAAAAATATTATCTTATACATTATAAAATTTTATTATAATTATGTTACATGATTTTACCTCCTTTAATCGCTCCTATGAGAAACAATATCACCATGCGTACCAATTTATGACTCACCATCTCCACACTGTGAGGTAATTTTTTATTAAAAAATACATAATTTTGATGGGTATAACGGTGAGAATAATGGATTTAATTAATAAATATAACATTATAATTATTTTCTAAAATTCATATACCAACAAATTCCATACTATTTAACCATCAAAGGAATTATATCATCAGTCATGCTTACGTATTGCTTTCCGTCTCCACGACGTGATGAGATTAATTCTCCAAACTTACCATTCCAGAAAGATCATGATGTATATATAATAAATAAGGAAGAAATATATGAAATAATAATGATACTGGATTATATATATATATATATATATATATATATATATATCTCATTTACTTGTTTCCATTCAATTCAATAAAGAAAGTGAAACAACGTTCATGCGTACTCGTGGCCTACCATCTCTATGAACGATTTAATTAATTTTATTCATCTATCTATTATATATATTAATATAATTAATATATAAGATATATAAATCAAGTTTTAAATTACATTAGTACATAAATAATTACCCAAGTAATAATATCACTAATAAAAATTCAAAACACATATGATAAATAAAATTATTATTAACCAAAATGATGCTTTAACCTGAAATTTATAACTTAAGGGTTAATATAATGTCATAAGTGAATGATATATGATATAATAAAATTTATTATGGTTATGTTACTAGTTAATATTATATTTAAACCAACTATATAGTAGGTTAGGGTACATATGAAGCATATCATACTTAAGGTAAGGGATAATTTTACAATCTAATTATTTTCTAAGATTGTTTATATTTAAGTATTTACTGGGGTATGTTTATAATTAAAATCCATGTTTCATAATTATGTAATATTATTCCTAGTATTCTAATATTTTTTAATATATTTTTACCCATTGGTGAGTTTTTATTAAACAGTGTGGAAGGAGTCATTAATTTGTTTTCTATACGAGGTACTTTTTGTCTTTCCAACAATCATACAAGAAGAATGTTTTTAACATCTATGACCTAAATGGATTTTTTAGTCATCATAATTAATTATTTTTATGATTATCTATCCATGTGATTTCAAGTTAATTTGGAATTAAATTATTTTATTTTAAAATTTCATGACATTTGGCGAAAAAGTCTATTCTTTTAAGAAGAAAGTGAATTGTATACAAGAATTAAACCCATGTTTTTTATAAACATTATTTTGCATATAAGATGGAATAGAATTATGTTTCCATCCATATTATTACATTTAATTGATTTAATTAATGATGTAATTATTTTGATGAAATATATTTATTTTATATGGATTATGATATGATGGAATGATGTTTAAGAAACCCATTTAATTTTATGGGTTATGCTATGATTAATGATTTATGTTTTTATGGAACATGTAATAATGATATCATTAATAGATAGGTTGGTCTTATATCCACATCCAATGAATTAGGAAAATATTTATATCTCATGAGATTGAAATGACTGTAATGGAATGTTAAACTAGTTTTGTAATATAGGGTTTTAATGGTATGTAATTGTAGTTCAGTTATAAATTGATGGAATGAAAAAGTATTCCAGGTTAAGTAATGGACATTGTCTTGTATTATGGTCTTGTTAGAAATTCCTTAGTTACTTATGAAATCCTATAATGTGCTGGTTTTATTTACAAATCTCCATGTTTTAGGACAATGGTATCAACGCTAATTTTCCTTTATGATCTATGTCTTATGTACTACCATGATTTAATTCATGACTTTATAATTTGATAATTAAACATTATATCCCTATTTTTACATTTTTATTAAACGATTTGTTTTTTGTTCTCAATGTTAACCCTTACTGATCATTTGATCTCACCTTTTTTATTTTTTCCTTTTCCTAGGATGTAAAGAAATGTTTTAGGAAGGAAATAAATAGAGGAAGATAATTATGTGATATTTTAAAGATAACTCAACAAGTTAGAATATTATGTTTCATGTTTCCAAATTCACTAAACTAATATGGTCTTTGGACATCTGATGGTTTCATGTATGATATATTATTCAATTGTAATTTAATTTCCCTGAACATCAATATTGGGTCGCTATATATAACATATAATCAAATAATATATAAACTAAAACATTACATGATGTTGGTTAAGGAAAATGAAAAATGTTTATTCATGGTAGAATTAGTCTACAAAACGCAAAATTGATGTTTTATTTTTCCGTAATTGAAATGGAAATGATTCTTTATAATTATGTAATAATTCAAATAATAATAATATTAATATAAAGATATGTATGTTTTAATTTGTTATGTTTAAATGAAATTCAGGAAAAATAAAATAACATAAAGGAATATATGAAAAAAAATAAAGAGATGGTGGGAGCCATTTCCACAAAATATGGATAATCTAATTTTCAAGTAAATTGAACACTCCAAGGATAGACTTATGAGAACTAAAAAACCTATTTATTGTGTCTAATATTGTCTTGGATAGGTTTGGTTATTGTTTAGAGATTATTTATTGATTTCTTTTAATATATATATATCATATATTATAAAATTCAAAATACTGTTTACCAAATAAATAAAAAACAATAGTATTAATTAACTTATAATATACCTATTTGATATTTTAAATATTTCTGCTAAATGTGAAATATATATTATATACTAACAATTTCATGAAATTCATGATATTTATAAAAACATATTATTTAATTTTTGAATTAAAAAATCATATTTTTAGAAAAAAATATTTAAATTCATGTTAAGATAATTTTATCATGTTAATTATAATAAAGATATATAATTTTAGAAAATTAAAATCCAAAAATTTAAAAAATATCGATAAAATGAAATTTAAAAAATATAATTGCGAATTTTTTTTTTGAAAACAATTTATATTATGTAAACTATACATCTAAAATTATTTTTAATCATAAATATTAAATTCCAAAAAATATCCAATATTTTCAATACATGTTGAGAATAACATAATATTTTATTTTTCTACATATATTTCCATATTTTGTTGACATTTGTTGTGAATTTTAATTTTTTACATTATTAATTTTAAAAATTTATATATATCATAATTCAGTAACAACTATTTATACCTATTAATTATATAAGAACCAAAAATTGTTATATATATTTTTGGGTTTTATTATTTTTAGTTGATCAAGACATCAATCCAAATATTTTTTTATATATATAAACATGGATCATTTCACCATCATTACTCATTTCATATTAATCACATGTTTTCTGGCATATTGACTATGTTACATTCTGTGTCGATTTTGTGATGGTCAAGTAACACCACATTGTGTCTTAGTTTGAGAATTTTTTAATCCATTTGGTCTATAAATTCCTAATGTATTTATTATAAATAATTACATAACTGATAGTTAGGAAAAAAGGTTGAGTTACTATTACATAGTGTGTATCTAGCATACACATTATCTAAAACATTAATATCCATATGTAATAAAGTTCATTTCACTAGTACTATTTTTCATGTGTCTATATAATGTATTACACATCATTTATAAACATATATAATGCTATGTAACTTGCACCCATTCTAGAATACTACATAGTATGACATTAAATATAATGTGAATATATAACACTTAATTAATATTATTTATAGAATTAAAACTATACCAAAATTTATTATATCTATTTTACATTCCCCTTGAATAGTGTTTTCCATGACGTATATACTGAGTAATATTTGTTGGGGTTTGTGGGATGAAATTCTTATATTTAGGGGTTGCAAGGTAATTCTATATCTATATTATGTGTATGGTTAATTACACTTTTGTGTATATATTATTTATTTATACATGTAAAAATCCCATATATTAATTCTTTTTTGTATGTTCATACACGTTGGTATGTCTATATGGTTTTACCGATAAAACCATAAGTTGTGTAATTACACAGAACACTATATATGATTACATATTGAGTACCTACCCCATACAATACACATATTATATCATGGTTACTCCCATTCCAATTATATGATATTTCACTCCATTAAGGGGAGAAGGGGGAATTATCTATTTCTTCTAGTACATGATTTGTTAAATTGTAGACATACTTTAAGAGTGACCAAATATAAAACAACTATGTGCCCTATGAGTATATATTGATTATTAATTAATTAAAAATTAAAATAAAATATATCTTATAATTAGTATAATATTAAATTTCAATATCTAGTAGTTCATGTATGGGAAATTAAGATAAATAAATAAATTAATTAGTTGGATAAATAGATTATAAATTATTTGGAAAAATTAAATAATTACTAAAACGTCATTAATTATATATATTTATAAATAGTTTACGAATATATTAATGTAATATCATGATATTCCCCAACCAATATATGTTTTTGATCCTATTAATTAAATTACTATTAAGGGGGTTTATTTATAATTATTATTAAATTAAAATATTTTTTATAGAAATCAAACCCTAATCATTAATATATATTTTCCATAATGTCTATGGATTATCACTCGATACCACATACATATAGTTTCTATCTATTTTCTCTTAATAATGTCCTATAAATTGAAAAACTCCTAGGGGCTTCATGAGAGTTCATGATAGAGTGAAACAAACCATATTTTAGAAAAATATTCTTATATTAATATATACTCTTTTCAATAGATTAAACCATGTGAAACACTAAAAACAATAGAGACTGTTGTAAGATAGCCAATGAATATGTACGTATAAATACTAGTAATATAATTATGAAATTAAAAATATATATTAATAAAAAAATATTCACTATAAATATCTACTAAATACTGAATATTAAAAAATAATAATCTATTTTTCAGAAATCTTCATTTTTTATGTATAACGGAATTTTGATTATGACTACTTCAATTAAAAATTTAATTAAAAATGAAGAATAATATATAACATAATAAAATAAATTCCATTAGAAAAAGATATCACTAATTAATATGTCTAAATTTAATATTTAATATTACAAATATTAGAATGTTAAATTTACACAATTAACTTAATTTTTGTATTAATCTTAGAAATATTTAATTATGATGAATTGTTTATATTTTATTAAAAATTGTATATTTTGCTGAATATGAGAATTTTAGTTTCTTATGATCACCATGAAACTTATAGAATTTTAAAATTATAAGAATGTTTTGGAAATTTATTACAATAATTTCTATAAAAATAAATTTTTTGGTATAATAATAAATTTAAAATATTTCTTCTACATTAAAAAATAAAATTTAATGTGTTAATAGATATGTAATATTTTTCACAATAAGTTATTTTTATGACTTTATTTTCTTATTATATTAAAATTATTTTCATTACGTCTCTAAAATTGAATCAAATTAAATGGATTTGAAATCTTGAATCACTATTTCAAAATTATTTGTTATGGAAATTGTTTTAAACAATCAGCTAATTAGGAATAACATGTTACTTCGGTTAAATCCGAAATAGTAAAGGTAAAAAATCAAATAGTAAATGTCCTCTAACATATTTAAAAATGAGTTTAAAAATGTTTCATTTGTTGTCATTAATAATTTTTACTTATACTATCCATTATGCCTCTATTATGGATCCTCTTTTTTTAACATTTACATCCCATTATGAAAACAACATCGATATTTACAAAATAAAACCCCTTTGAAAATATAAGAGGATTTATCATCTCCTTTCATCCCATAATAGAATAAAAACCATTGTTCAAACCAAAATATTCTTAACCATATCCTCTAAAATCATATAAATAAAAATGTTATTTTTGTCTTCTTAAATGGTAATCACTAAAATTATTTACCCCCTTCACAAAAGTGTAAATACATGTATCCTGTCAAAAATTTCTTATCTTTGATTTCACATTTATATATAATTATGTGTACTTATTCCACATGAAATAAAAATAAAAAATATTAGACATGATATAAGTTATATCCCCATCCCACTAATATGTTATTAAAATTATGGGGAATGTTTTAAACACAATTTCATTTATGGATAATAAAATCTAAAATGGAACCCATTCATGTGTGAAGACTACAACCTCAAACAAATGATGTTTAGTTTTCATTGAACTACAAGAATAGATAGTATAATTTTTTTATATAATATAATATATATATATATATATATTATGAGTATAAAATATTAAACAATAGTAATCTTTTCTTGATTACATAAAAAGATTAAATCATCATCCAAGAGTGCGTATAGACAACCATCTTCACAAAATAATGCATATTGTTAATCTATACCTCCTCAAAAAGAAGATTAAATTTATAATTCATGAATATATATGATATGTTTGATTATTATATATCATTAATGGGACTAATAATTTTTTTAAAAAAATATATAATGATCGGTATAAATTCATCTGTTGAAAATAAAAATAACCCAAAATAAATTCATCATTGAATTTAGTTTCATAAAATACACTCACAAAAGCACTTATTTAAGGGAACTATAAAATTATAAAAAATTATTGAACAAAAAATCTACTAACTTTAGTCTTTTTTAATTAAATAATTCTTGAATATATATAATTAGGACTGTTATTCTCAAATTTTAAAAAATGATTCACACCAATTTTTAAAAACCTAATACACAAGGAAAATTATTACAAATTTTGGGTATTAATGGAAATGTATTTGAACAATTTTATTATAAAATTAATAATTTTTTTTATATTTTATATAGGATGTTAAATCAATTTCATTGTAAAAAATAGTATATATAAGGAAACTGGGTTTCTCAAATATATTTATTTTTTTTATTTAGTTTTTTTTTACATCAACAATAAATGTTACTTTGATTCAGGGATATCATATTAAATATGATTTGGACATTACAATATTTATGGAAAACGAGTTTCCAATTCAAATTCCATTCCCTGAATATTTTTATTCTACATAAAATTATTATACATTTTTTATAATTTATTTCTTCTGAAGTCTTGATTTAAAAAAAATTAATTTCTCATTCATGTTTGGGTTTTCACCAATATCTTAATTTTTTCGACATTACATTTAAAATAAAATATTTATAAATTTATATGAACTTTTTAAATTCTATTTAAATAATAATCAGTTTTGTTCCATATTTTTATTGGGGTGAAATTTTCCTATATCATAAAAATGGATCTTTTTTCCCAGATTCTATAGATCACAAATAACCCTTAAAAGGATTTTATGATGTTTCTATTATCAATGAATGGATTTTTTATCAATTTATATGGATTAAAATAAATTATATTTGGTACTATTTAAAATATAATAAAAATACAATTATTATTCTAAGGATATTGGTATGTGGTGGTTTTATGTGGGATACATGTGTATGGTTAATCATTAAGTGATATGTGGGACATTTATAACCCATCAACATGTTGTGGAAAACATTATATCTTATGAGATATTAGTGAAAGGTCTATTGATTTTCAATCCAGAATATGAAAAAATATTATTATTCTATCATTCATATTTTTAATTTTTTGCAATACTTAATCCAGTGTATGAAATTTCATGTCAGGTCGAATCAGTTATGGGAATTAAGTGGTCATTCTTAATAATTGTTTCTATTTTTGTTCTTATATTTATTTTCCCAAAAATGTATATGTGACTATGTTATTCTATATAGCACATTATTTATGAAACATGTTTTTATATTCATTATGAAATGTTATATGATTGATCACATGTGATGCCATGTTTAAATGTTATTAGATACGAAAAATTTTATGATTCAATGTTATTTTAGTCTATGACTTCTCACATATTTATTTTTTCTCATATGTTTATAAAATAATCATTTCTAACATATTGATATGTCTAATTCTCCTATACTATGTATTTAAGATCACAATTTTGGTATTATTCCATTTCCTAGAGAATTATTTTATATTTAACATTGGGATATGTTTAGAATAAGATCTTATAGAAAGAAATTACTAGGTGAGGTTCACTCGTATTGTAATATAAGTTCCTTATATATAATTTCATTAAGGAAAAAACTATAGATTATAATGATGTTGTTTTTGTTATGTAAGGTAATATTTAAATTATGTAATTTTTGTATGAAAATTTAATTTCGATCTTACATCACATTAGATGTAATTAGAGACATGTTTTATAAATTTTTGAAGATTATATTATATACCTTTTGTATAATGGCGAGATAACCTTATAATATAATTATAGCCATGTGTATATAAAAAAGACTATATCGTAGGGTATTGGTAATTTCATTATTAGATGATTTTCATAAAAATATAACCAATATTTATTCAATAAGATGATGCATCTTCTAGAAAAAAAAAGAACATTCAGGTAGTATCCTTGTAAAGGGAATGACGGGTACTAACTCAGTCATCTCTTGGGGCAAGAAATAGAGGCCAAACTACATAATACGTTTTAAAATCCTTAGAGATATTATTTTTTATTCATATTCTATTCAAAATACAATATTAACAATTGAAATCCTGGTTAAATTCAAGGATTTATTTGTGGAGAATAAGATATCCCATCTTAATTTATCCCATGGAAAACTAAAATTAATACATGATATACAAAAGTGATTACATACATAAATGAAAGATAAATATATAAAAGGTTATATGCATAAATCCATTTTATGTTATTGGATATGATAATTTCTATGTGATATTTACATATGGTAACTCATGTAACTCCCCCAAAATTTTATGATATATCCTTTTCTAAATAAATTTCATTTCACTGATATCTTACTATTCATGAAACACCAAATTAAAAAAAATTATACTATTGATTATTTTTATGTTTTAGACATTAACAAACCCTTAGATTAGTTGGTATAGATATTAATCAGTTTTATATCAATAATATTTGACATACACATTCATAAAATAAATTCCATGATTATCTATTGGTTAGAAATAAAAATAAAAAACATATTAAGGTGAATATGTTATTTTTCAGGAATTAAAATTTATGTGTGCAATATGATTTTATATTAATAAATTATATTAATAAATATTGATGGTTTATTTTAATAAATTTCATATGTTATATATTATTCCCAAAAATATAACATTCATATACTGTTTTTTCTATAAATGAGAAGGGAATAAATAAAAATTTAATTATAAAATTATCTTTTTCTATAATAAATGATTAAATTTTATGAACATATTTTTAAATTACATTATACTAATTATAGAAGTTGAATCATGAAAATTTTATTCTATATTTATAATACTGATGGTCAATTTTCTCACCACTTTAGTAAGAGAGAAATAGTTCAAACATGATTAAAACACTTAGATAGGGAATTAAATTTTTTCAAACACATTTCTTTATCCAACAAAATGAGTTTATTTAGTACTTATACATAAATGTATCAAATATGTGACAACAAGGTTCCTATTTTATTTTTCTATGACTAATATATTAATTTATAAAAAGAATAAGTTCTATATGACACTCTATTGACTTTAATAGCCTTATATTGTTTACATAATAACAAAAAAAATTAATATTAACTTCTAAATCCCTTTTTGAAAAATAAAATTATTTTTTAGATTCTAGAAATTTATTGAAATTTTTTTGATTTAATAAATACTTTAAATTCATACACAATATCAACACAATATTTATTCAATTTGTGGAAAAATAAACTAAAATATTTTTAAATATTAAATTTAATATATTTTTTGATGAGATATTATATTATATGATTTTTATAGTTTGAAACAACATATTTTAGAACATAGAAATATTATATTTGATTTCCATTCATACCACATAGTTGAAAAATTTAAATTATGCTAATTGTTATTAAAATTACATTATTAATAATTTTTAATAATAATACTTTTTAAAATTGTTAATAAAATAATGAAAATCATTATATATGACAAGTAGGATGAGAATTTTTTTTTTAAATTTAATCCCACTAATATTAATGAATATATGGTCACATTATATTTTAAATTTTAGCTTTAGCTATTAAAAAAATCATTTTTAGGGTTAAGGTAAAAATTGGTTAGAAAAAGGGTTAGTCAAAAATATATAGTTTAAAATAACCCCAAAACAAGTCCATATATCATATTTTAATGATATTTTTTTAGTCATATTCATAGAAAATATATCCATTTTGTAGTTTTTATGAATGAATTGACTATATTTATATCATTTAAGTAGTTACTTGTGTGTCATTCCCCACCCCTGAAAAAGGAAAATCCTTATCTCTTCCCATTATATAACATTGATCCATGTATGTCAAAAAAATAAAAATTCTATTTTAAACAAACGAAAAAATTAAATATTGGTTGTTGAATTTTTTTTCAACTGAATTCCAGGTGTCCTGAAATGGAATTTTAAATATGTTACCCTAGGAAAAGATCACAATATTAGTCAGAATAATTAAATTTATTTCCTTTTCAACCCCCAATAATTCTTTTCTAGTTAACATTAAATAATATCTACACTATAATATATAAAATGTAACATTATTATGACATGGGAATCAGGAATATTCACCATATATTCCATTAAATGATATGTAAAATTATTACAAATTTATATGTGTGGAGTATATCCTCCATGTGGTGATACTATTCATTTCCTATTTCCATCCTTCATGTATTTTTTTATGATTGATTAACGAATTATTCATGATTTTTTACATAATTATCATTTTGTAATTCAATCATAATGTCTACATTCATTCATTCCAAACAATTTTATAATGATAATTTCCATTATGTGAATATTTGGAATAATATAACTATAAATTAATTTGATTACTTTTTCAATTTATATTTACATGGATTTTAATACGTATATACTTAATGAAAATAATTTATATTTATGATGTGATAATGATTCTTGGTATTTGAATTATTAATTTCCATGATTTATATCCATCCAATGTAATGTAAAAACATCGTTCATTAATATGTTTGGCTTATTATTTCTAATGAATGATAAATTTCCTTTTCATATATCTATAATATAATCATTCATCACTATATATAATTTACAAATATTATGTTTAACGAAAATTAACATTTTATTATTAATGGAACTATTTTCATAGTAATGGTCAAGAACTATAGAATGAAAAACACTACTGAAAAAAGAAATAGTTATGACAAAGAAACAATGATTTTAAAAAAGAAATATTGATAAATTTGAGTTAAAATGACTTAATTGGATAATATATAATATTTTAACTATTAAAATTACTATATAATATATTTAAAATATATTAATATTTATTATATATTAGGTGAGGTAACCTTCAATGTAGCTTGGGAATGAGTTAAGAGATTTTTATAAGAGTCGCATTTTTATGGGATTTTTGTATGAAAAAATTTACAATTATGTAATTTGATGATGTATCACTTGAATACATCTATAAAGTTTAAACTGATCAAGTTATATCCTTAGAATAAATATTTTTTATTCATTTTCATTACAATATGCCCTAATGTTTATAAAAAAAAATTTAAAAAAAATTGACATTATTTCTATATTCAACAAAAAATAAATTTTTTACGACCATATTTTTATTAAATTCTTTCAACACTGTTATGAAAAAAATCATATTATTTTCAATGTCTTATTTTTAAAAAAAATTCACTTTTATCTAAATATAATAAAATTTATCTTATAATCATATTCTAAATTATGTTATTTTGAGTTTTCACTCAATAATATAAAAGTAATATTTGTATTACATAAATAACCAGAATTTTTATTTCCACCCTCATTAACACTCTATGTTTTGAAGCTTACATTAAAAGTTTCATAATCCTTTTTCAATTAAAATGTATTGTATTCTAATTTTTTTAATTTCCATATTTTATATATTATTTACAAAAATTAAATATATATTTTCCTCAAGAAATATTACGGTGATATTTTTTTGGAAGTTTATATATTTGAGAACACGTTATGTTGTTTTTTTATTTATTAATTATTATATAATATAATGATATCATTATTGTTCTTTATCTATATTTTTCATGTCTTGAAGATGAAATTATAATGAAGCATGTTTTCTTTTCCATCGGTAATATTATGATGAATGTTTATATTTTCATATTCCATATATATAAATGTATTTATGATTATGTGATGTGTTCACCCAAAATTATATATCCCACAAATAATTATTTAATGATAAATATTCTATAAGCTCTAATTATGTGAAGAAGGTTTTCATAATCCTGAGAAATATGATGCATGGGAGGTTATCCCAATCCATAATGATGGGTTATGGAAGGTTTCCAATGAATAAAATTGGGTACATGGTATGTTTGGAAAATCCCGAATAAATTAAACTATCACATTTCACATTTCCAATGTGTTATTAGTTTTTTATTGGTATCCCTGAGAAAATATTTCCCTGATTTTTTATTCTACACATTATGAAACACTTTTTTAAAATTATATTCTGTCAATGTTATGTTATGTTTCCTTATGTAAACTAATAAAATTATAAATTTTGTAATATGAATACTCAATATTTCTTCTATGACACATTTAGATTATTTAATATTTTTTTATGATTTCAAAATTTTAAGACCATGTACTCATACACATAATGATAATTTTATGATTCAATGATTATTTATGTCACCCTTTTTACTTTATTTAATGTATAAACAAACGCTTTCTTACATTTCCATTCCCCATGTTATAATTTTTTTTAATAATGTTAATTTTAAGAATAGTACAATAATTGATGATCTTTTTGGGTGATTCTTAAGATCTGTCTTCAAATAAGAAGACTATATATCAAGAAAATAAATAGACTAATATGAGATTATTATTGTGTGTATCATAATGTCATGTAATTAATATTCAATAATTAAGATGTAGTATCATTTCTAAAAAAAATGGGTATTCATTAAGGGATTCATTAAGGGGATTAGTTAATCATTTGATATTTAGATTAATGTAATTTCTTCAAAACCCGGAGGGTAATTCTATTTTCGGATAACATCCTATTTTTTTAGGGAAGATATTGTGTTGTTTTCCCACAAATACATCCCTATATTAATAATAAAAATGTATTTAGTTTTGGAATATATGAATATATGGGTTGTAACATCCCTGACTTAGGAACAACTAGAAAGTTGCTCTGAGCCGGGTTGGCCACAACACCTCAGGTTCATCTCCCTGAACACTAATGGATTTCGAGTAGCAGCAATGGCCATTTTAACATGTATATATAGGACAATATTCCCTTATAATAAAATATTAATATAGAAAGGATGAAAAACTATTTATAATAAGTATCAAAAGAATAAAAATAAAACAAACTACTGTAAAAGTCATTAAATAATCCCATCTAAATAAATGACAAGTGAAGAAGCAGATAAAAAAACCATATACAAAATGATCTCATGTTGTGATGTATTTATTAATTAAAACCCAAAAAAAACTAATAAAATCATGTTATCAAGGATTTAATGAAATTTAAACAAAGTGAAAAAAAATTATCTTCAGCAAAGGCACCATCCTCCGCCCCAAATATCTATTCTATGAAGCAAGCAACACTCAAGATTTAGAATAATCACTCTTCCATATATACAATCCTATAAATATATAATCTTTTAGGGTACCAAACGAAACCTGATAAAGATGTGATATATAATTATAGTAGTCCGATACAATATGTTTCCAGAACATTCCATTTCATGTTGTAGAAAAAAAATTATGTACCTTATTTATTATAAATGAAATGAAACTTAAATAAATAAAAATATTTGTAACTTCGTAACAGTTACTAATAGGACACCCATCCTATACCTCCTACTTTAGCTGAATCCAGGAATCTTAATAAAGTACCTATATAATGAAAGATGTATATTTGTATACATAAAACACAACCTTGAAAATAGTTTGTATAATAAAATTGAGCATACCACAATCTATTATTATAGATTGCAGTATAATTTATTTGTCAAAAAAATTGTCCTTCAAGGTAACAAATTGGTATCACAGTTTTCAAGGAACTCAAAGAAGCATTAATAAAAACCTTCCTCACATTATTATTTCTATTGTATTAATGTTTAATTTTGGTGTCTGTGACCATCCTGAAGGTATTGCTAACGTACATCCATAAATATATCCATGAACACAAAGTCTATCGATGGAAATATTTTAAAATACTGAGTATCGCACGAGTCAATATTTATCACGATTTCATCTTCGGTATCACATATAAGGGGTCATATATCACATATGGAATGGCGTAGCCCCTTGATAATGGGTCCAACCTCAATTTTCCCTTATGAAACTGACATCACTCCTGAGTATATAGAAACACTTGGGACACCCTCATCATGAAAAGACTAATACATTTCCTCTCCATGGCTTACTATGGAGACCTATCAAAAATGGAGAGTCAATTTGTGGTTTCTTAATAAAGAACCCACATTCTCTCTCCCTACCCTGAATTTAATTAGATTTCACCGATGCAGATTTCATAGAGTAAAATTTTAAAATTTCAATAAAATAATTTAAGCTTCTAAAATCCATGCACTTTATGATTAGTCATGTCCAACAGTTAGAGCCAAATATATTTATTTAAATCAATATATCAACAACCAAACATGCCTAAAAACAAGTCTTCACATTTTGGGTCAAAAGAAGAGCACCTATATTGGAGGAGTTTTATTTCAAAACAAGAAATTAATCTTGTATCTAATAAATTAACCAATTTATTTAATATCATAGTCCACGCTTTATCAATTTAAAATAGTTTATCATCCAATATAAAATAAAAATTAATTTTTTATTCAATAATATCATGAATGGTAATAATTCTATCAATTAATCATTAGGAATCAATATACCAATAAAATTCCATATTTCATGGTTGAGATTTATCCTAAATAAATTATTTTATAAAAAACTCATCCAAAGAGGGTCGCACAAACTTATGAATTTAATAAATTATTTAATCATGGATAAAATAATTTGGACCGATTAAATAATCACAATAGAATGGGTATACCACAATGTTGAAACAATTTAGACTAGTTGGTTAATCACAAACAAGGTCCCAATAGTCTAGAAAAGTAGTTTAACTAAATAAGATATAGTAATGTTTTATATCGCTAGTAGGGACTGATGACCAATGAATACAAGTGTTGTAATAGAAGTAATAATTGATGTAAAAGTGAGTGGAAACATACCTCATAGGAATAGTATATATCACTCCTCATATAATCCTTTTATTTGACCAAAAATTATAAAAATTAGTGTTTTTTAAAAACTACCAGTCTCAGGTAGAAAATAATTGTGGAATATTGCATGATGGAGAGTTGATGAAACTAAAAGATTCATGGTGAAAAATATTCACCTTATAGAGAGATTTAAATAACTTCAAACAGAATTGAAAATGGATAAGAATCTATGGTGTGGTTGGCATCCAATGTGGTGATGAGGGTGGCACTCTAGTTAGAGAATAGGGGGGCATGACACATGGGAGAGGAGATGGGGAGAATAGAAAAAAAGAGATTGGAATGAAATAAAGAAATAATAAATAAAAAAAGAAAAGGAAATGAAAAACGTAAAAATATAAAATTAATAATTTTAATGGTTGAACCCATGTTTAATTATTTTTAATCTTCTAAACTTTTATTTTTATATTATAATTTATTTTCTCTCCTTTTTAATATTATTTGAATTATTCAAATTTATATTTATTCCTCAGAATCCAATTTCATTATTATTACATGAACCATGTTATAGGGTGTGATGTATTAATTTACATAAATCCCATGAATCTATTTAAATAAATTAATTGTCACTCAGGACCCACAATAGGATTCTATGTAAAGGAAAAATATATTGATTTATTTATAAGTTTTATCCTATATATATATATTATATATATACACAACAATATTATTTTCCATAATTAATAATAATTATAATAACACCAATATTTTATTATTATTATTATTAAATGAATGTCAAAATTATCACTATTAATTATTAAATAAATACATTTATTTAATCTATGATGTTAATAAATTAACCATGCAATAGAATTTGTTTGGAAAAAATATTAATGTTTTATCTAAGTCAATTATAATTTAACTCCCTTCTATATATATACATGTTACATATATAGACAACTGTATGTAAATATACATTCACTCTCATAGGTATATATATACATATATATTTAATCCACACAAAAATATATATATAAACACAATATATATATATACCCCATTGTTTTTGTCCCAATGTAATAATAATAACAATAATTAAAATTATTATTAATTAATACAATAAATCAATGACACCAATATAAAGTTAAATAAGAGAACCATTAATAGTGGGATAAGAGTTATTAAATTAATATTTCTTTCACATTTTTATTTAATCAGATAAATTAATTATAATAAAAATATTAAATTTCCCGATTTTTATTTATATAGAAAAATGATTTTATAACTGTGGAAATATATTTTTAATCTTTTTTTCAACAAAAATAATAAAATTAATAATAAAATTATTATTATTATTTCTATTGGCTAATAAAATATATTTAATCCAAGGAAATTATCATCAAGTGTTATTTAAAAAAACGATTCGCATAAAAGTTATACCTTTTCCTATGTAAACCTAGCATTCCACACCTAACGGTGATCTGAAATTTCTAATAAGAAACACCTTTTGAGTGTAATTACATTTTTCTAAAATGCTCACACACTGATGAATAAATGTATTTAATAATTTTATTCTATAAATTCCAATGGTATTCTGATCATTGAATCCCACATTGACCTACTATCTAAATCAAATAAAATTTCATATAATGTTCTAATGTTATAAAGAAGGCTTTTACCCCTCATTTTATTTATTTCCATTTTTATTTTAATCTAATTAATTTAATAAAAAAAATTAAACACACATTTTAGTGTCAACAATTGGAAATAAAATGTTCTAATTGTCGTTTTTAAAACACATCCTTCCAAAATAATAGTTATTTTAATTTTCTACAATTTTTCTTTAGAGTCAAAACATATAATTTCACAACCAATCTACCTTATAACATCTCTTCCATGAGTATCCTTCAAGACAACATAACCCTCACCTGACCTACATGGTATGTGAAGACTAATAGAAAAGTCTTGTTGTGTCTCTAAATGCCCAATTATTGTTCAATCAGTGGTTATTAATGAATTACATAACCAATTAATATATGACCAAATCTTCATTTTCAAAATGAAACATAGAGATGAAAAATTCCTAATCATGTTTAGCAAGAAACACAACCACATTATTGTCTTGTCAAACATCAATACAATAGTACATCCCACCTAATGATATAACAATATAATATAGAAAATTCCATACCCTGAAGACTTCCAAAGTAATAATTTCCTACTCGACATGCCCTTAAGTATTTTTTAAATTGATCTTGTGTGATTCCCAAAACTGATAAAAAGGTCGATTCCCCAACAATTTCAAAGAACAAGTTGATCCATCATTTCATAAAAATATTTATCCGACATAAAACGAAATAATTCCATCTGAGTACATGCCAGATTCGGTACTACATTTATTACTCCGTTAAATAAGAAAGTCAACTACATAAGACACTATATCCCATTATCCATGAAGATTCTATGATTAGACAACTGATGCCTTACAAACATAACTGTGATTCCTTCTTCCAAGGTATCTCTTATTCACTGCGAACATGTCCACCAAAGTCCATACATGACATCCGATGATGTTCTTTGATTTATATATCACCGAGCCTAATAAAAATGTTAGGGATAACTTCATTTTTCATGAACAGTGTATAAAGAACTATACTAACATAGTTCATACAAAATGTCACTGAGTGTGATGTTGGTAAAGATCAAAGACATTCTCATTAGAGCATTGACTGTGCCCAGAGCAGCATTTGTCTTGTGGTCTCGTAAAAAAAACTGATTTATATGTGTTTTCCCATGGCATTCATACATCAGAATCCCTGGGTCAGTCAATATATTCCATGAGTTGTTAAGAACCACTCATTAATCATGAAACTACATATAGATTACCCAACAACTTCTAAAATTTAGTGCGGTCTAAGAATGTTTCTCTCTTATTGAATCAAAGATGTTTTTAACATATGTCACATGCATGTCACTAAACAATGTTATAATAAGAGGGTTTTAATTTTAATAAGAATAAAATTGGTTGAATGCATACTGTTTGAAACCTTATATGAAACTTGATGTCACCTCCATTAACTGGTCACCGAACCATTACCACCTATGGTATCCTATTATCATTCAATATCAACCACATAAGTCATCCCTTAGTGAACGAAGTTATTCAAAAGTTTCATATAATTCCAACCACACCAACATCATGTTGCCTATATATAACCTACGTGATTAAAATTTCACAAGCCTCAAGGCATTCATACATCCCATCCATCCTATAATACTTCTATTTGGTTTTAATCATTCTATATAGAAAGACATGTATTTATTTGAACCAGCATGATACTTCACACATTAAGAGTGTCATAATAAAAAAATTGATATACTAGTTATTCAAAAGAATTATAGATTAGAACTACCATAATAAACATATAATAAATTTGTATAAAGGCCAAAACCAAACCAACCGCTGTATCAAAAAACCCGAGCCTCTTGAAGTCATCCATAGAATTGGGATGAACATTTTTTCATTTTACATTTTATAAAATACACCCAAGATGTACCAATTCCTCACTCAATAGTTCATGGAACAATGATTCTACAATAATTTACTAGTTAATCAGAACATAAAACACTCGATGATAGTATATATGTAATTTCATAATACTAAAATGTAATAGAAAAGGATGATAAAATTTAATTAAGATGATGATGCATTGATTCATCTATCACTATAGAGAATAGAGGGGAGAACGAACTATGAAGAAGCCGACCATAGACAAGGCATGTAGAAACTACTAAAAATCAGAAATACACAATGGTCAAGCCAGAATCAAAAGTCCAGGATACCTTGACCACCTGTCCAAAAAAGGGGTTCATTTAAAAATAAGAGTCATAATATGTACAATGACAACCGAACGACACCCAATTTCAGAAAATTCATGTCATTATCTAGGAATTTAATCTCAAAGGGTGAAACATACTATGGGAAAAACCCTTAATAATGTTGATGGCTTCAACCCATAATGTGTTCCTTCTTATGAAAGTCATTAGGTTCAAGAGATAATAATAAATTCTATTTCTAATGAGAAGAAATACATAGAAAGACACTTATTGTTCTATTCCAAGAAAATTCATGGAGGTAATCAAACTACCCTAACATGTGGTTCGTAAACATTGGATACCCCTATAGGTTCAATTTCCATTCCCTTTACATTTAAAAACATTTCATAAAACAAATTAATCAAGTTCAATAGCCTAGTCATATGGTTGGCTGTCTACAAATCTATAAGGCACCCATACACTTTAAAAGTATAATTTTGATTCCATTTAATTAAAAGAAATAAATTTTATAAAATTAAACCAATTACATATAAATCAATCTTGTGTATCACTACAAGTAGCTAATAGAGAGAATCATTCTGAAATCACAGAAAATAGCATTTTAATCATACTAACATGCCAATATGCATAGAAGAACGATACAAAGAAAACATCCTAGTAAATTGGAAGTATGAAAACATGCTAGTATGAAACATATATCACGAACCTATATTATCTAAATAGGCATGCTGAATAAATAAAAGACACGACATGGTGTTCAAGTAACTCAGTCATATTAACAGGAAATCGATGAATTTAGCAACATGGAATGTCATTTCATGACATGTGAATCCATATGTTCATATTGTGATACATTAAATTCTTCTTCCATTCCTTAATAGTCCAAGGGTAAAATTCCATAATCTCCATTAATTCATAATAATAAAAAATTACATCATTCACTCGAGGTGAAAGAATATCAACTGTAATATTGAAAACCATGAACATCAATTCACATCCCTTGACACATATTCATTTCTTGTATGTCGGGTGATCAATCCTAGCCATAAATATTATCCTGGAACCAGCACATTACTATTCTATTTGTTACCAACCTAATAAATTAAGATAAAATAAAATAACCACCTATGATACCACATTGTATTTTCCTAGACTCGGGAGCCACTGGGATGGTGCTCTGAGCTAGGATAACTGCATGAAAATAAGCACATATCCCCGAACAATAGATACTTCCAACTAGAAGTGAGGTATTTTTTAATGTGTGAGTGGGAGAGATTTTTCTCTAACTAGAAAAGGTAATACACAATGAATGAAAAGAAATTTATAGCCACTAGAATAAGCATATCAATAACCAAACTACACCAGCAGAAAATAATTAATCTCAATTGAAAAAATTGAAAGTGTTGAAATTGATAAATAAATCTTAATACACAATGATTTCATCCTATTATATCGATACTAAAGTAAAAGCACAGAAAAATAGGAATTAAATCATGATATCAAAGTTGTAATGAACATTACATAATGTGAATCAACATTATCTCAAGAAATGAATTTGTCCTATGCCCCAATCTCTGTCCTACGAAGAAAGACACACACAAGCATCAGATGTACAATGATTCTCAGAATCCATATGTATGAACATATAATCAATATGGTTACAAAACGGTGCCCTCATAGGGTGTGAGAAATAATAACTATAATTCGACACGCACATTTTCGATACCATTCCATTTCATGAGGTATATAAAAAAGTAGTGTGGTGTATTTATAATAAAATCATGAAAATTAAATAAATAAAAATAACTATAACTTGTTTCGGGTTCCCAAGTGTACACCCGTCCTATTCAACATTCAACAACCTAATCCAAAAATCTAAATAATTTACATGTCTAAAGAAGGATTTCGATGTTAATACATATATAAAATCCTTGAAAACAAATGGCATACTAAAAACTATAATACCGCCAATCTTGTATGATAATATGAGGTCTAATTTATGTGTCATGCAATGTGTGATTCAAGGAACCAGAGAGGTGTCAAAATTCACATGGAACTCCAATAGAAAACAAAAAAAATCTTCTTCTCATTATCATTATTATTATAATAAAGGATAGAGTTGGATTCTAATACCATATTGAATGTATCACTATGGTACATCCATCTATGAATCCAATACCATGAAACTGGTCAATGGGAATCTTTTTATAGACTAAGTATCTCCCATGGAATGGTTTATCATGATTCTGTCACCGGTTCCACACATAAGGGCTCGAGAATCACCTAAGGATTTTCGCATATAGTTTCCAAAGGGTTTATCCTCGATTTTCCCTTATATATCCGTTATCAGTCATAAATATATTGAAATCAAAAAGAAACCATCATCTATAAAAGCCTACGACATTTCCTCTCCAACAAGTTGTGTGGTAACATATTATGAATGGAGATACCTTGTGGGGTCCTTAATACAAAACACATGTTTTCTATCCCAAACCAGAATTTTATTAGATTTTAAAAAAAGAAGATATCAATGAGTACACATTTATATTTTCATCAAATAAATTTAAGCTACTAAAACTTACGCACATTTGGATTATTCAAGACTAAAAGTAAAAACCAAATTTATTTAGCACCATCAATATATCAACATCCAAACAAGACTAATGACAAAAAATAATCACATTTTGCCTTGAAATCAGTGTACCTCTATGTCACGACCCATCACCTGGGGCTCATTCTATAACTACCCCAAGGTCGACTTCTATAGGCCAGGGGCTGTAGACTACCACCAAAGACGTAATTAACTAAAATTGGGAATAAATTTACTTTACGACAAGTAAACACACACAATAGAGCACACAGATAGAAACAAAACACTATTTCAACTATATAAAAAAGGGTTTTGAAAGGTAAAAGGGGCCAGAAATACAAGCCCAACTGTGATGTATAAGGAACTCGAAGTACAAGTACCACTGAAGAAAGAAATAATAGTTGCTAGTTTGTCCTTTTGGATTCCTACCTGAATGGTAGGTATAGATAGCATCCTCAACACTCCATGTATATCAGTATCCTACTCGTACTGACTCATCGTATGGTCCACCTCCTAGTACCGTCCATTCCTAGTACTCTCAGCCACAATCAACACTGTCTGTCATCTACAACCAACACAACAAGGTTCGGGCATAGCTCGTGTAAGGTGGAGTATAACGATACTCAGTTATGGCCCCGAGACCCTCATGGTCTCAAAAAATTAAAAAAAGGATAAACCAAAAATAAGATATCAGTGGATAACCTCACTTATGTATACACCCACACATATACCTATGTTATCAAGTGATCTGTCTCAGTCATGAGGAAAAAAAATGTACTGACTCAGCTCAACCATGATTTTTATTCACCTTAATGAAACCAAGAATGCGGGAGAACTCCTCCTCTGTCATGTATAGTGGGCCTTCCGCGACACCAAGTGCGCTTCCCACTAATCATGGACTGATTAGGTACTCGTCCTATCAAGTATCGTGGGTATTCTACCACAACTAGGCTCTCCCTACCGTGGGTCTCCCACCACACCTAGGAGATCCCCCTCGAAGCATGCAAAGGTACTCATCCTATCATGTACCGTGGGTCTTCTGTGTCACACAGATCACGCTCCTCCACTGTGGATCTGCCGCCACAACCAGGTGGTCCACATTGGGCTAATAGAGTCTCTCTGAGTCAAATGGTCATCCGTCATCTGGTATCATCCAGCTACTAGGTCTCCACAATCTGCTCTCTCTTCACCCAAAATATCCATTCCACTAGCTACTGGTCGATACTCCAACTATCACGAATTCTCACAAAGATGTATCTCAAAGGTCTGGCACGTCTAGGGGCCTCAATGCAATAGAGGGCTTGTCAATCGGATGCCCGGTCTGTGAGTTATTATCCATTTAGTTGTGGGGTCCTGGTTGGATCTGTGAACGATCCAACCTGACTCTATCTCAAATATACGTAAACTCTAGTGGGGTATTCTCAAAGAGAGTGTCATGTTCCTAGATTACTAGAATCACTTATGGTTCTTCAAACAGATGTTTGGTGCCAGAGTTATGGCCAAAAGAATGTAAAGGGTCATAGTGGGCCCGAGTCCGGTTGGACCCTGTCGGACTGTCCCGGCCCAACCTAGTCTGGGCTGACCAGGTTTTGGTTGACATTGCCAGTCATGTTTGGTGGGGCAGACCGTTAGGTTTGGATCGGCCCACAGGGCCCTGCCAAATGGCCGCAACGGGTCACGGTGGGTCATGAGGGCCCAGACCAGTTGCGAGGGCCCGGGCTTGCCACAGGTCGTCATAAGCGAGATTCGCACCAAACGGTGTTATGAGGGAACAACTCGTCCCAAAGGGTGCGGTCCCGTTCGGCTGGGGCACCGTGAGGGGTGCGCGGAGGCCGGCTCGGTAGGGGTGTTGTGAGGGCGCACGGTGGCCGGCTCAGGATGGGCATCGTGAGGGTACGCGGTTGTTGGCTCTGTAGGGGCTCCACAGTGGCGCGCGGAGGTTGACTCAGCTAGGGATCCGCGAGGGGCCGACTCGGCCAGGGCACTGCGAGGACAGCTCAGGGGCCAGCTTGGCAGGGGCTGCGCGAGGGGCCAACGGAGGCCGGCTCGGTCGGGGTGGATCAGGAGGCCAGCATGCCGGTTCACCTTGAGGTGGTGTGGGGCATGCAAGGCATGCGGACGGTGGAGCTGCGGGGTGCGTTAAAGTCAGCTCGTCCGAGGCACTACAAGGGGCCGGCGCAGGTGGCGGATGCTACGGGTTGCGCGATTGTTGCCTTCATCACCAACATCAGCTTAATCTTCGTTTTGAGGAACACCACAAGGAAGATCAGTGGGGGGTCATGCCATGTTTGTTTGGCACATGTCCTCCACATTTATGGTGGATTAAATTGGTTCATCAAGAAAATAAACTAATAATGATCATGAAATATATCTTAAAAACACCATTTCCCATAATCCCTCATTTGCAATATATTCCCAACCCACAAGAAAAAGTATACAGAGATGAACATGAAAATAAGTAGTTCTATGTTATTTATTTTAGAAGAAAAGAATCAGGGGAATAATATCATACTTGAATAAAATCCATACTTTGTTCGTTGTTCATCAACGTTGGCGCAAGACAGTGGACATTGATTCATTATAGACGAACATGTAATACATCAAAGGAGGTTCCGAGGAAGAATGTAGTAGTCGAGGTCATTCATCATAGTTGAATGTGTTCCTCATCGGCATTCTTCGTTAGTGGAGCATTATTCATTGGGAGATTTCTCCCATGTTCCTCCTCTCCCCAATCCTTTTTTTCCAACCGAATGAAATGGTTGCCAACGATAATGGAATAGAATATCTTATTATTTCATTGGAACCAATATCAAATTAACCCAATTAAACACCTTGGTTGGAATGATTAATTAGGGTGGATTAGTAGAATTAAATGATAGAGGAGTTATCACATTTAATGGAATGTGTGTTGGTATTATTTAGGTGGAGGGGGTCAAGAGACTCTCCCTCATTTATGAGAAATTTGAGAGGTTTTATTCAATTAATTGAGGGGTTCAGTCCTAGGTGGTCCCCATAATGTAACCTCTCATGGAAGGTTAATTTTGGGTGGGCACCACCACCATAACCACTCAAGGGATGTTAAGATGTGGTTTTCACCCCCTCCAACATCCACATGGGTTGTTATAACAGATAAAATAAAATAAAACATTAGTTTATTTTATTTAATTATTTCCATGAAAAACCAAAAAACTAACGTTCACCCTCGACCAACTATCGTCAAGGTGGAGTTCTTCTTATGTGAACTCTGAAGAAGCGATTTCAATGGTGCCCTAAAAGTTCAGTTCCAAGCACTGGTTCAAAAGATAGAAAAACTCGCTCGTACATTTACTGAAGGTATGTGAATAAAACATCATAAATTGATTCGGGGCACACCGGGCCTCAGAATCAGACACCGTCAATTTTCTCAGGCTCGTAAAATCCCCATTTAATTAAAAACAATTACATGTAAATTCTAGATCATTACATTCTCCCCACCTCAGGGCTCTACGTCCCTGTAAGCCACAACTCATACTAAGGGAACAAGTGGTTGTACTGAGCATGAATCCGAGCCTCCCACTCCTATATGATCTTCTGAAGCTTCATGTGCTACCAGCGAAAGCGTTCCAGAGGAATCGACCATCCTCGAAGGACCCACTCCTGTCGATACTCAATCTCCACTGGAACCCATATAAATTTTTCCCCATCATAGATGTCCAGCTCGCTATGGTCGATGATGTGAGAAGTGTCGTGCATGTATCTACTCAGCTGTGATACATGGAAAATGTCATGCACACGGTGAAGCTGGGGGGGAAGAGCTAAGTGGTATGTCACCTCGCCAACTCTACTGAGGACCTGAAATTGTCTGATTAATCTCAGAGAAAAATTTCCGCATCAGACAAATCTCCACAAACCTCATCGAGGTGAGACTCGTAGAAAGATGTGGTCTCTATCCTTGAACTCTAGAGTTCTCCATCTCCTTTTAGCATATGAATCTTTCCTACTCTGTGTAGTCTTCATCTACTACTGGATGATCTGCACCTTCTCTTTGGTAGACCATCCAATCTATGGTCCCACTAGTGGTGACTCCCCGGGGTCAGTCCACCACAAAGGAAATCTGCATGGTCACCCGTACAACCCCTTAAAAGGTGTCATCCCAATGGTAGAGTTATAGCTTTTTTTTGAATGCAAACTCCACCAAAGGCAAGTTATCCTTTCATCTTCAACTGAAGTCAAGGACACTAGAGAATACAATGTCCTCGAGGGTCTAAATGGTCTATATAGTCTGGCCATCCATATGAGGATATAAGGTGGTGCTCAAATGAAGTTGTGTCCCAAAGCCTCCTAAAACCCCTTCCATAGCCGGTAATTTAAATGTACATCACAATCAGATCCAATAGTCGAAGGTTCTCCATGTAGACGCACAATATACTACACATAGAGGAATCTCGAGCTCTCTACTAAACCCTTCTCTCAGATTGGTAGGATGTGGGCCAACTTGGTGAGTCGGTCAACGATCACCCAAATCGAGTCATGTACCCTAGATGTACATGGAAATCCTATCTAAAAGTACATGGATATCCCATCCCACATCCACTATACAACATCTAAAGGATTAACCAATCCAACCTGTACCTAATTCTATCCCTTCACTTGCTGACAAGTGAGTCATCGAGAGACAAACTCTACAACTACCTTCTTCATTCTCGGCCACCAGTGCTGTCGTCGGAAATCCGGGTACATCTTCAACACTCATGGATGTACCATTATAGGGGATGTGTGGAACTCCCTCAACACATAAACCTGAAGTGACACTGGTACTATGGCATGTCCACTAAAGAGGATGGGGTGCTCCCCACCATCATAAAATCCATCATGTTCCTGCCCTATGGATATCTGAGCATGTCGTGTCTCATAGTTAGCATCCCCATGTTGTGCCTCTTTGACTCACTGATGAAGTGGGACAGTGACTGTAAGAGACTGCCAAAAATCTATTTCATCTCTATCCACAAAGGATATATGCAGAGCGGCTAGCTGCTTCGTCACCTCGCTTAGTTTTTGTACACCAGATCTCCAGCTGAGTGCACATGCAACAACATTACTTTTCCCAGGAGTATAGACTATCTTGATTTCATAGTCCTGTAAAACTCAAGCCAACGCAGTTGTCTCATGTTCATGTAATTTTGAGAAAAGATATACCTGAGACTCTAATGGTTAGAGTACATTGTAAAATGTTCGCCCATTAGATAGTGCCGCCACATCATCTAGGCGAATACCACTGCAGCTAACTCCAGATTATGGGTAGCATAGTTCTACTCATGATGTCTCAGCTAACGAGATCCATATGCGATCAGTGCTCACTCCTTCCTCAGGACACATCCTAGTCTTATCCCTGACGTGCTGTAGTAAACTACGTACCCTATGCCTTCCTCTAGAAGCCTCAAGATGGGGCACTAGTCAGCCTCTACCTTATCTCCTGAAAGCTCTGCTGGCATATCTCCGACCACACGATGGTTTACACTTCTTCATCAAGGATTATAGTCATGCCGAAACTCTGGAGAAGACTTCTACAAATCTCCGATAGTATCCATCCTATCATAGAAAAAATGATACTTAAGACACACTCATGGGTGGCTCCAAATCATGTACTGTCTCAATCTTCATTGGATCCACTACAAATCCAGACCCCAAGATGACATGACCCAAAAAGTGAACCTCTCATATCCAGAGCCATCACTTCGAGATATTACCATAACGTTGGTGCTCTCATTGTGTGTCCAGTACTACCTGCAAATGAATTTCATGCTCCTCTTCAGTAGACTAGTAGATCAGAATTTTGTCGATGAAGACTATGACAATGTGATCGAGATATGGAAAAAATTTCATATTCATGAGTCTCATGAACACTGCTAGATCATTGGTTACATCAAATGTAATTACCATGAAGTCGTACTACTCTTTACGACATCTGAATGCGGTCTTCTGCACATCTATGTCTTGAACATAGAACTGGTGATAGCCTAATAGGATGTCTATCTTTCAGAACCACCATGCTCCCATCAGCTGGTAAAATATATCGTCAATCCTCTGGAGTGGGTCCTTGTTCATCATTGTCAACCTTGTTCAGGTGCCGATAGGTGAGATAATGACTCAAGCTCCTATCCACCATCTTGGCGAATAGAATCAAAGCTGCCTAGGGAGAAACACTGGGACAGATGATTTCCTTCCCCGGTAAGTCCTCTAGCAATACTCGCAGCTCGCGATGCTCCTCAGGAGACATATGATATGATAATGAAGATATCGATACCATCCATAGGGTACAATTCAATGTAAAAGTCTTCCTTTTTGCGAAGGGTTGGACCTGGAACATCATCAAGGAATACATCTGTATATAGGTCCACCACTATAGGATAGCTCTGACTCTCCACATCAACTGCTCTGAGGGTATGTCTAGCCAACTGATTAGTGAACGGTTGCAATCTCATTCGAGTAAGTCTGTCCTGTGCTGCAAAGGCTCCCTTCATTCTGATGAAGGTAAACTAGGTCCCATACATGCATAGACACCACACATTGTGCCTAATACAGTCTATCTAAACATGGACCATCGATAACAAGTACATACCAAAGATGACGTCGTAAGGCCTTGATGCCACTACTAGGAGATCCCTGCTAAAGATCTCATCTCCTAGAGTTATATCACACTGTAGAAACCACTGATTAATCATTGAATCTTCTTCCGTAGGAGTCTCTAGCCGTAATGATCGAGCCAATGGCTAGTTCAGAATCTCCAGGCTCTGAACAAGGGTTGTGGCAATGAAAGAGTGACAAGCACCTGTGTCTATAAGTACTACAGCTATGGTGGAGTAGACACAGATAGTACCTCGAATAATTTCTATAGCGCCATGATCATAGGCCTCAGCTACCTGGAGTTGTTCTATCCCTTGTGCAACTTCTCCTTGTAGTCGGGGTGGACATCCTGGTGGTGGTGGTGGTAACACCACGAATGATCGTCCACTACCAGCTTCATGGACAGCTCCTCTGCCACGTCTTCCTGCTCCCTGCGGACCGCCTCAATAGAATCTCTATCTCTGCTTGAGAGGTCCTTCGACTATCTGTTTATCATCCAAATGGAGGGTCGGGAAGTCACAAGCCATGTGACATAGCCCGCCACATGCGCAACACTATCCGCTCCGGGCATGTCTCTCTCCGCATTTAGTGCCCCGCACAACTGATCCTGAGTCATGCGGTCATCCACCTATAGGTCTGGTCCTCTTGGACTAATGTGACATATATCTGCTTCCAGCTACAGAAGACTCTAATATGTGTCAACTGGTGGTGGATCTCAATACTAGAGACTACGCAAAAAGGAAACTCTCCACTATAAGGGGTCTCTCTAACTCCGCCACCAGCGTCGGGATGCAGAGTGAGATCATTGATGCCCTGATCTCCCACTTAAGTCCCTGCACGAAGGTGCAGGCCCTGAGTAATTGGTCATGCACCATATCGGTGGAGTAGTGTGAGAGGTTTGTGAACCTTGTAGAGTACGGAGCTATAGTCATGATGAACTGCTATAGATGAAGTTTGTCCTAGATGCGCACTGCATGATGAGTAGCTGGAATAAACTCTGCCTGAAACAGACTCTCAAAGTCTACCCAGAGAAGCATCACCCTCGTTGTGGAACAAGAGCATCATGCTCCACCATCTAATCAATACGGCCTATTGAAGGCTGGCATCAAGAATCACCACGAGGTATGTTGGTGTCCCTACTAGTTGAAAGACTCACACCACAACCTCTTGTTAATCCTCAGCCGCTTGTGGGCCCGTCTCTCCCCTGAACTTGGGTGACCTCTAGCGCTGGAACTCACGCAACACGCTCAAGAAGCATCAACCATCTTCTTCTGGGGATGGTGGTATCAGTGGCCCAACAGGGAAATGTACCACTAGTACCTCTGCTGGAAAAGGTCCCTACACTAAGGCCTCATCGCTCAGTGGGATGTCAGTGAGTACGACTCTTGAAACTCAAGCTGACTATCTGCGTGGAGGCATCCTAAAAGAAATAGATGTGAAATAGTCAAAAGAATATACATGGTTAGCTGACATAGTTAATATGACTTAGAGAAAACTTTTGAAAACAGAGACACATTCAGTGTTTCCGTGAACAGATTCGAAAATCAGAAGTTAGCATCCTGGTGTAGAGATACATCAGCCGCCACACCAACACTAGACTCCCTGAACTGAAAACCAAACTCACTACACATAATAGTTTTTCTTCATATAAAAGAAAGATCAGAGTCCTATGTTATATGGTAGAACCTACTCCTCTGATACCAATTTGTCACAACCCATCACCCGAGGATCTTTCCATAACTACCCCAATCCTGACTTCCATTGGGCTGGGGCTGGAAACTAGCACCAAAGGCGTAATTACCTAAAACTTGGAAGGCATTTACTTTATGACATGTAAATGCACACAATAGATCACACAGCTAGAAAAAAACACTATATATACTGTATAAAAAAATAGTGGTGAAAGGTAAAAGGGCCAAGAAATACAAGCCCAACTATAAAGTACATGGAACTAGAAGTACAAGTACAATTGAATAATGGATGAAAAACTAATGGGCCATCCTCCAGGAATCCTACCTGAATGGTAGGTACAGATACCCTCTTAATAAATAAACGTTATTCAATCTCCTCCGTGTACCAACTCTTCATAAGGTCCACCTCTAGGTACCATCCCGTCCTGGTACTCTTAGCCTCAGTCAGTGCTATCTATCGTCTGCAACCAACAAAACAAGATACGAGAATAGCTTGTGTAGGGGTGATTATAACGATACTCAGAAGGGACCCCGAGACCCTCAAAGTATCATAAAATCCAATAAGGATAATCCAAAAAGTATGAAATAAACGGATAACCTCACTAAGGTATAAGTCCATACATTTACCTTAAGTTATCAAGTGATCCATCTCAGTCATGAGGAAAACACTAAATTACAGAATCTTCTCAACCCGGATTTTTATTGACATTAAGAAAACCATAGAAGTTGGAGAACTCATCCTCTGTCGAGTACAGTGGGCCTACCATGACACCAAGAACACTTCCCACTAACCTTGGACTGCTGAGGTACTCCTCCTATCGAGTACCGTGGGTTTGCTGCCACAACAAGGTGCTCTCCACCGGGGGTCTGCTGCCACACCCAAGAGCTCCCCCTCATAGTCTATAGAGTTACTCCTCCTGTTCGAGTATCCTTGGTCTTCCATGTAACAAAGTTCACACTCCTCCACCATGGGTCTTCCGAGACAACTAGGCACTCCCCACTGGTCTAGTAGATTCTCTCCAAGTCAAACGGTCAGCAGTCATCTGGTCACAGCCATATAATAGATATCTAAAATCTGATCATTAATTGCTGGAAGGATCCACTATCCAACTGTCACAATGTCCCATAAATAAGTATCTCAATGTTCTGACATGTCATAGGGGTCTCAACGCAATAGACGGTGCGTCAATCGGATGCCCGGTCTGTGAGTTATTTGCCTTTTAATCCCGGGGGCCCAGTTGGATTCATGCCTGATCCCACCTGAATGTATCTCAACTATACCACAAACTTTAGTGGGGTATACTCAAAAGAAACTTCATGTTCCACGATTAACTATTCCACAAACAATTTTTCAAATAGATATCTGTTACAAATGATATGGCCCAATGAATGTAAAGCGTCGTAGAGGGCTTGGGTCTTGTCCGACCCGGTCAGAATGACCTGCCCCAGCCTATAGGCCCCATCCCATCAGGCTGTAAGTGGTCGCGGAGGGGAGCGAGGCCGCGAACTGTTCATGAGGGTGCGGAACGACTGCGGGTCGGTGCAAGGGTGGATCAGCCCAGAGGGTGTTGTGAGGGTGCAGCTCGTCCCTGAGGGCGCCGCGAGTGTGTTGGCCGGTTAGTACGGGGCACCGTGAGGGGCGCGCGGAGGCTGGCACAATTGGGGTTCTGTGAGGGTGCACAGACGCCATCTCAGCGGGGGTTCCATGAGGGCAAAAAGATATCGGCTCATCTATAGTGCCCCGAGGGCACGTGAACGCCATCTCAGATAGGGATCCTTGAGGGCCCTCAGAAACTGGTTTGGCCCGGGCACCATGAGGGCATGCTAAGGCCGGCGCAGCCGGGGCCCTATGTGGGGCACGCAGAGGCTGATGCGGCCGGGGCACCGCGAGGGGCTAGCAGAGGCCGGCCCACCCTCTTCGTCGTGAGGGGCGCACTGAGGTGATCTCGGCTAGGGCAGCTCGGGAAGCTGGAGGGCCGGTTCGGCCAGCAGAGGCACGGGGCACGTGAGGCATTCTGACGGTGGATCCACGGGGCGCGTGGAAGCCGACCAGGTCGGGGCACCGTGAGGGGATGGCACAGGTTGTGGAGGACACTGGTAGCTTGTCCATTGACTTACATGTCGTTTCAAAAAACACCCCAAGGAATATCTTTGGGGTTCGGTACATGTTTTTTAGCCCACACCCTCTGTGTTTAGGGTGGTAGCAATCAGTTCATCAAGAACATAAACCAGAACAATCATGGAAGATATCTTTAAAAAATCAACTCCCATAATCCATCATTAACAATATATTCCCAACCCTCAAGGAAAAACATCCACGAATATACTTGATAATATGTTGGTCCATGTACTTTTTTTAAGGAAAGAATCAATGGAATAATATCATACATAAATGAAATTCCTACCTTTTTTTGTTCGTCGAAATTAGCATGAAAAGGTGGAGGTTGATTCGTTGTAGACGAACATTTCCAATGTCGAAGGAGGTTTTGAGGAAGAAAGTAGTAGTTGAGGTCGTTCTTCATATTCGAAGGCATTCTGTGTCGACGTTCTTCATCGGTGGATCATTCTTTGTCGGGAGCTTTCTCCCAAGATCATCCTCTCCCAAATTCTCCTCTTCCAACCAAATGAAATGGTGGCCAATGAAAATATGTTAAAATATATTATTAATTTGTTTGAACCAGTTTCAAATTAGCACAATAAAACACCTATGTTGGAAAGTTTAATTATTGTGGATTGGAAAAATTAAATGTTAGAGGAGTTGGCACTTTTAATGGCTTGTGCATTGGCAGAATTAAGGTGGAGGAGGTTAAGAGACTCTCTCTTATTTATGAGGGATTTCATATTTTTTCGTCAATTAATTAGGGGGTTTAGCCCTGGGAGGTCCCCATACTGTAACCTCTTGTGGAGGATATGTTCGGTTGGGCCCCACCACCATAACCTCTCATGGGTGGTTATGGTGTGGTGGCCCCCACCTCCAACATCAACATTAGTGGTTATAATAGATAAAATAAAAAAACATTCATTTATTTTATTATATTATTTCCATGAAAACCCCAAAAGAATATGTTCACCCTTGACCAACATTCATCGATGTGAAAGTATTCTTAAGTGAATACTGGCGTTGCGAGTTCAACGATTCCTTCAGAGTTCAATTCTGAGCACCGATTCCCTCAGAGTTCAATTTCACAGACTCGTAAAATTCCTATTTAATTTAAAACAATTAAATGGAAATTCCCGATCTTTACACCTTATTAGAGGTGTTACATTTGAAACCATGACATTAATTATGTAGAAAATAAATTGACAAATAAAATTAATATTGCAGTTCAAGGTTTATCATGGAAAAACACATTATTAGTAAAAGAAGAATACAAATTCATTTTTCAATGATAATAGCATAGCATGGTAGGAATTATAATAATGAATCATTATGCATGAACAAACTAATAAAATTCCAAATTTCATTGTTCACATTTATCATAAATAATTAATTCATTTAAAAAAAACTAAAGAGGGTCACAAAAATAGATGTATTTGATAAATTAATTATCCAGGGCTATCAGAATTTTGGCCAACTACATTAGCACACTCATAGGGGTATCCAAAGATGCTGTACTAATTTATACATTTTGGATAACCATAAACACGGTCAAAATACTCAATAATTTTTTTTATTAAATTAGATATAGTAAATTTGAGTATCGTCAGTGGGAATTTATGAGCGGCACAAACTTTTGATGTAAAAGACATAATGAAATAATGGGAAGGAGAGTATGCACCCTACTACAAAGTTATATTATATCCCACACCCCACGAAAACCATATACTTGAAAAAAATGTGATAAATCATAGGTTTTATGAAAAACACCAAATTTAGGTAAAAACATTCCATGGAATATCATTTGAGAGAGAGTTGACGAAAATCAATTATTTTTGGTGTGGATGATCAGCCTTACAAAGTGCTTCACACCAATTCTGACAAAATTGAAAATAGAGAAGAAATAAGTTGAAACATGATTCCAAAGTTGTGATGCGGGTGGCACACCACATGGAGATGAGGGAGAGTAATAGAAAAGAGAGGAGAGGGAGAGAAGGGATAATTAAAAAGGTAATGTAATTCAATGAGGAATGAATAAAAAAATAATAGAATAAAAAATTTTAAAATTAAATGAATAAAATAAAATACAAATAAAATGAAATGGAAGGGAAGGGAAAATAAAAAACAATTATAAAAAATGGTTAAACCCATTTTTAACTATTTTTATTCTTATAATTTCATATTTTTATTTTATTATTTATTTTCATTTATTTTCATCTCTTTTGATTTCATTAAATTTATTTTCTTTTTGTTCACTAGTTTTCAATTATTATTACCCAAACCATGTGTTAGGTTGTGATTAATAAATTTAAATAATTCATGTATATAAATTTAAATAATTTAATATCAAATCGAGCCACACAATAGGGTTCTTGGTAAGTATGAAAAATATTTTTTATTTTATTCAGTTAAACCTATGCACAAAAATAAATAAATATATTTTTTATATATATACATCAATATTATTTTCCCCAATTAATAATAATAATAAAATGAATATTTTATTAATATTATTATAACTATTTCCCAATCATTTCTATGAATAGTTCAATCAAAAAGTTTATTAAACATTGAAGTTAATAAGTTATCCATGTAATAGTATTTATGTGGAAAATTAATAATGTTTTATCTAACCAAACAATAATTATCCACCCTTATATATACATGTTATTTATATACACATTTATATATATATATACACCATAATATGTATATATATACATATAAAATTAATCTACATATATTTATACAATATATATATATACACCAATGTTTTTGTCAAAATTTAATAATGGTAACAATGATTAAAATTATTATTATTTAATACAACCCATCAATGACATAATTATCAATTTAAAAAACCATTAAATATGAGATAATAGCAATAAAATTTATATTAATTCTATATTTTTATTTAATTGGAACAAGTAATAACAATAAAATTATTACATTACATTTTTATTATTAACACTTCAACATTATTTATTAGTTGTGCAAGTATGTTTTCATTTTTTTAATGCAAATAATAATATTAATGATAAAATTATTATTATTATTATTTCTAATAGTCAATAGAATTTTTATAATACAATATAATTATATTCTGGTTTGATATGACAAAACGTCTGACGCCTACAAAAGATAAACCATTATTATGGTTAACTCCGTGTTTCGAACAAAGTGATGGTCTCAGATTTCTCATACGATTCAAATTTTGAGATATATTTTCATTTTTATAAGAAAAGGGACAAGATTATGAATATTAATATTTAATAATTTTATATTATCTACAACGAGGGCCTATTGGGCTCATAATCCAATTATTACATAGCACTTAAATCTAAAAAATTTTCCAATAATATTTTAGAGTGATAAAGATGGCTTTTAAAATAACGACCCAAGTATTTATAGAATAATAATTATTTATTTCTATTAATATTTATGAATTATATGTTAATTTTATGTCAAATGGTACCATTTTTTTATAGCTTACTTGACATGCAACAACATGATTCTCTGAAATCTTATGTTGCACAAAACATTGAGTTATACTAAAAAATAATTCAATATTATCATTTTTATTTTAAGTGGTAGTTAACACCCAACCATTTTAATGCTAATAATGAATAGTGTAAACTGAATTTTGAAATATATATTACAAATGTTTAAATAATGATTCATTGGTTACCAAATTTATTATAAATAGAAATAAAAACCAATTTAATATAAAGGATGTTTTTTTATGAAAACCTATTTAATAGAAAATAAATGTTGTAATAAAATCATATCACTCTTTAGGTATTTTTATTTAATGTAAATTTAATTTTATATATTAAATTTAATTTTTTAAATTATTCTTATATTTGTTCTAGATATAATATAAAAAAATAAATTTTTTAGTTAAAAGAAGTATTTTAAAAAAATGATGTTTTACCGACTTTTGATGGAGAACCATTTTTAAATTTATTTTTTAACACATTTATATATTGTATTTCAAAAAAAAATCATTTAGCAGTTGGTTATCAATAATTACTTTGGAATTATTTTTCTATTTTTATTATAACTATCATGTCTTGAGGAATACTCTAAATTTGAGGACTTTAATTTAAAAAAACATTTTTCATCGAGATATTTTATATGGATAAATAAAAATATTTAATTATTTTAAAGTATATATGGAATATTTTTTCATTATTTAATTCCATGATGGTAATTTGATGCGATTTCATATTTAAATTGGATATATACTCATTTCAATCTTTTGATAGTTTTTTCTTCTTAGAAAACCAGTTTTTAGTTTTGACAACAAAAATTAATTTTAAATTATTTCTCTCCCATCCTACATTTTTTATTTTTAAAAATGGATTCAAGATTTTTAATCAAAAGTTATATATTGTGTAAATATGTTCCCTTTATTTTTGTACATTATGAATAGTAACATTAGAATATTTTTATTACCAATGTAAAAAAGGTAAATTGGGTAAATTATACTAACAAACAATATTACAATGATAATAAAATTAAGTTAACAACTAGAAAAATCATAATAGATTAAAGATTACCTATTTCACCAAATATACATAATTGATTAATTTTATAGAATTTTATACATGAAATTGATTTAATTATTATTAATAAAAAATAATGTGACAATATGTCACATTCTTATCTATTATAAGTATAATAATTCTAATGTAGTGATAATAGTGATGCAACATCGAACATAAATAGTCTACTGGAATATAATGGAATTATAAATAACATATTTTTATTTATAATTTTTAGATGTTATATAAATACCATAAATATTGACACTACAGAGAAACAATAATTATTTTTTAAGTTAAAAATAAAATATATGATAATATAATTACTAAAATAAAGAATTTCTATGAATCTTTGTAAAATCCTAGAATTTTATAGATTAATGTGACATTTTGGTGTAAATTTAATGATGTTAATTCTAACTTATCTATTTATTATGATATTTTTAGAAAGTCAACAATTGAATATTTTAAAAATAATCCCTATTGGTATTTTAAAACATAAAATACTTTATTAATTGATATTATATTCATTAAAATATTATATTCATAAATTTTTTTAAGATAAGTCCAAATATGTCATAAATTTTATTTTTTTATACTTTTGACCTGATATGGTAGATATATTAACCCACAATGTGTAAATAACATGATATCACTCTAATATTAAATACGGTAAAATAATCGTTGAACAAAAAATATAATGCTAAAAAAAATTTAAAACATGTCTAAAAATTATTTTATGATTGGATTTAGAAACAAAATCATCTTATAATCAAATCAAATGAGTTTTGGACCATTTTAATTGAAATTTAATTTATAATAATTTCACAACATTCTTAAAGTGCCCTTAAAATATACAATAAAAGGGAACTTATTATAATTTTTATATCACAATTCCAAATAATATGACAATAGAAAATCATTGTCCAATAACATTCAGAGAATCTTTCCCTTCCTCATATAAATCTTATATTTGGAATAAGGCAATTCAAAAATTCATTTTATCCCATGTCAATAGAATATAACTCATTTAGAGGTGTTGTTTTCTCTCATGGTCATTTCCTTTATTTTTATTTTCCACTCTCTATGACCTCTTTATTAATTGAATACATAAAAAACTAGTATGTAAAATATAATTGGATGTTTTTATGAGTTTTATTTGAACTACACTTACACAAACATCCATCTAATGAATAGAGACGTAATGTTCTTGTGTACGTTGAACTACTGCCTCACGAAATGATGATTGTTTGATTTTCTCCATCACCACTCATGGGGGAAATTATGATGGAACTATATTTATATATGATATATATTATATGTTTTTTATCTATTCTTAAATAATATTTATTTACAACATAACATTATACTTTCCATAATTTTTAAATTCGATAGTTTCATTGGAGGAAATGTAGACAACCACCCCTTTAATGTGATATGATTCGTTCATTCCATACATGAAACATATAAAGGATTTCACAAATGATCTAATGTAACCTATATAAAATATATATTATTATATTATTATAATTTAACTTTTTATCATTTATTTTTCATTCCTTTAATATAATTCAAAAATGAAAGTAGAGTTCATGTGTACGTACGACCAACTATCTCCATGAATAGTGCATTTCATTTCCTATTACCAATATTATTGAAAAAATAAATACATATATACTAGATATCTATGATATTTAAATGGTGAATACTATTAATTATATGATTAAATTTTTACTCTAGGTACAATTTATATCAAAATAAGTTCAATTTTGACTCATTTGATTAATATCTGAAAAACGTCAGATATGAACTTAAATAATATTTTAATTTTTATAACATGGTAATAAGTGATATAAAAGGAATAATAAACATGAATTTTTTTCTCAATTATGTATAAATTAAACTTCATTTAATATTCAGTAACATAACGATTGTACATGATGAGTCAGACTCAAGGTACGGGACTTCATCTCAATCCCCTTTCATTAAGGAATTTCTTGATATTATCCACCTCTATTATATTATAATGTGTATATAAATTAACTATAAAATTTAATATATAAATTTTAGCTAAATTAACTTTATTTAATAATTCATGGATATTATGATTTTAATATTCCATGTAGTATGGTACACCATTATTTTTTAATGATTTAAATATCAAATCCAGTTCATCCTAATGTTAAAATACATATTTATTTATATGGAAATAAAAATATTATAAAATAAATTTTATGTCTACCAAAAATTGCATTAAATGTTTTCAAAAGGAATATTTTTATACAAATAATTTTAATTTCTTTTCAAAATGAAAAAATTAATGTTATTTTTTTAATGTATATGGCCACAAGGACCTCTCTACCGCTGTAATAGTTATTTGATATATTGATTTTTCTATAAGACTAATTTTCTTTTAAAAGGAAAATAAATTCCTTATTATTATATTTGACAATAATAATATTTAATATGAATTCGGAAATTAAAATATTATTTTTATAAGTATTTTTTTTCATATGGGATCAGATATGTTTTTTAAAAAGGGGTTTTTGATGGACATATTTTTTAAATAGAACATGACAATTATGTGAAATGGTTGATCCCTATACAACTTATAATAGGGGTTTAGACCTATTATGGAAAATGAGTGGGACTGATACAACCTATACAAAGGGTTGATCCCCATTATAACTCATGGTGAGCTCATTAAATCTTATATGAATATATGATCCCCATTATAGCTCCTGAGTGAGCCTTATATAGTTTATATGAAGGGTGATCAACAATAAAGATCTTCAATTTGGAACTCAACCATATGGTTATTCCAATTTAATGGGAATTGAAAAGGTTTTATTTATATTATTCCCTAAGTCAACTAATCATTTTAGTTAATTACTATTAGTTTTATTTTTTTATTTGATCAAAATGTATCAGTTTTATTCATGTGAAAATGTTTTGTTTAATTTTCTCAAAAAAAAGTTAAATGAGTTACAATTTTTTTACAATATTAATGGTTTCATTTCATTTTATGTTCTTTATGAATCATTTTATTCTCATCCCACGTTTTTTAAATTTCTTTTATAGGGAATAAGGATGGATAAGAAAAAGGAGATTTCAAGAAGATTTTTATGAAGTAGAATATGTCATGTTTTAATAAAAGGGTTTCCATGGGTGGATAAAGTGGATATTGATTATAACATTACACATGTAATTTTTAGGACAATAAGTAATAGTAATGCCCTAACTCTCTAATACTATAAATCTGAAATGATCATACATATGAATTAGCATCAATTTATGACTATCTTAAGATTATGTAATGTTTAAGGGAAAAGACTTATGGTTGATATTAGAGTTTGGTTTAGAAAAATATAGAAATTAGGATGTATTTATAAGGGTTAGAGATATCATCAGGGGTTTATAATTCTCTGTTATATTATAATTTCAGTGACTCAGAAACCCATTTTGAGGATAATGGTATGAAATTTAATGGTAATTAACGGAAATTTTGGGTACATTCCCCTTTCATGAAATTATGGATTATTAGTTTTTTTGATGAAAAATTTTAGTTATAAAAAAAAATTGATTATAAAGAATGTTATTTTTATTTTTACGGATTTTATATGATTTGGATAATTTAAAAAAATTATAATGTTTTTGAAAATGGGAAACACACAGATCGTGTGAAAACCTATCATGTTGAACAAATCTATGGGAATCGAACCCACAACTAATGTTCAACTAGGATTTATCACCTACTACTAGACTACATGAATCCCATAGTTAGTATGATTTATTCTTTTTAGATAAATGATTTCATGTATCAAGAATAAGTTTATATTGGTATCTTATATTTAAACAAATGGATATCCTTATAATAGGAAAATTATTTTGATATTAATTAATAAGTGATATATTGAAATATGTCATCTATTTTGGGAAAACTTTATACCTATGGAAATTAGAATACTATGGGATTTCATTTAAGGAGTAATGGTTGAATTTTTCATTTGAAGGATCTAGGTTTTTTATGGACTTATAGCGATTTCAGTTATTTATATATCTGATTAACCTATCATGGAGAATATGTGATAAGGTAAATTACTTTTCATTATTGGAAATTAATAGTTTTTATTGTTATTTGGAGATAAATGTTATGATTTATCATGGATGACTATGTGATCATATCCTTATGAATTTCAGTTTTCCATCATAGTTTGGTTTATTTCAATGACTTTTATGGAAATTTTTTTGTTGAATGATCTATGAAGAACCTGGGAATAACTATTAAATTTTGGAGATTAAATGTAGTCTTTATCCTAAAAAATGATTATTATTTTTGGGGGATTATATAATCTAGTTTTAACCATTTTGTATTTGGATAAAGTCTAAAGAATGATGAAATATATGGTTTATCTTTTAAGGATTATTTAATTCTCCAGCAGTTGATTCTAGTGCTTCATGAATGACTAATTATTCATGAATAATCATTATTTGGAGAAAATAATAGTTTTTGGTAGAAATTTATGAAAGGATGAAACTCTACATGACTTGTTAATATAATTACGTATGTTCTCAGTCAATATCATAAACAAATTCCTCAACATTATGAAAATGAGATTGAACTAAATACATTTTCCATTTTTTTTCTACCAATAAATCAAAGACTACTCAACATGTCACATGTTTGTTGTTTTATGGTTGTTATCTTTCTTCTGATCATGTTTTATATCACATTCTATTCGAACATGATGATTAATTTTTCGTCCTTATCAATGTTTTCCAATATGTAATACTAGTATTTGTTATATCGGGTGTCTTTTTTAATTTACATTCATTATTTTAAATTGATATTTTTATTGAATCTTTATTTGATGTGGGATTTTTAATGTTTTTTCTAAGCCCAATTTTCAAATTTTGTGGATGAAATTTTTAATTTGTAATCATACAATAGATGGTTTCAACTATGATTTCCACATGGTTTAGACAAACCATGCACATCCAATGCAAATCCACCTTTTACCCAAAAACATATTGAGAATTAACCCAACTCTCTAATCAATTGCTATAATACATTATAGACATAAAAATCAAAAACATAACGGTTACATACCAGAAAATGAGGGTACTGCATTTTCCCAACCTTTGGTCATTCTATCCTTTTAAAATAAAAAACCCCTCACTTCCCTAAAAGGGTTTTAACCATTCCCCTTTCATTTCCCTCTCCCGTTCCAATGTTTATTTATAAATATGACCATGTTTCCATAAAACCCACATCAGTATAATTATATTTCCATGGAAGACATACCCTTTAAAATCTAAAATCCCCCCTACGATATATACAAACAAAGCATCTGAATCTAGGTCAACATGATCCCATCTGATCACTTGGTCAAGATAAGGATAATATTTTTTTTTCAGCTGTGATATATTGAACACATTAAGAACTGCACTAAATAATGGTGTAAATTCCATATAATACTCCTCCCCTCAACCCGTTTCAGTATCTCAAAAGGGAATTTTTATCAAAGAGATAACTTACCATATATCCTAAAAGAACAGTGTCAAAGACATGGTGAAATTTTCAAGAACACATGATCACTCACAGAGAATGAAAATGGTCTTCAATGATGATCTACATACTGTTTCTAATAAACCGGGGCTATATCCATCATATATCTAATAAAATGAATCTTATATGCTATTTCATCAAAAAGGCTTGGGCAAACTAGAGATTCATCAATTATTTCCACATAACAATGTAGAGAATGATATAGAATCCAATAAAATGAATCAAAAGGATCCATATGTATCAAGGCCTGATAGATGTTATTATAAGATAACTATAGTAAGGGTATATACTTCTCCCAGAATCCACCAAAATACATTACAAAGTCCAAAAACATGTATTCCAGCATATTTATGAACCATTCAAAATTCCCATCCAGTTGAGGATGATACGTCGTATTCATAGTAAACTCAGTTCCAAGGGATTTTTTATGTATATCATGAAATGTGACATAAAAATCATATCTCAATCTATGACTATCAAAATGGGTATACCATGTCTATTTATCACTTTATGGATATAGATTTTTGAATGATACTACACCAAATGATTTCCCTGAATTGGGATGAAATGTGCCGACTTGTTATGTTGATCCAATATGAACGATATGGAATCATATTTCCAAATCATTCATGGGATACCATAATCAAAATCCATGGATATATGCTCCCATTTTAACACCGGAAAAGGTAAAAACTACAATGTAACAATTGGTCTCTCAGGTCCTTCTGTAGCATTCTGACAAGATTAGAACATTGAAATTAATGTATCCACTTTCATTTTATTTCCGCTCCAGCAAAACTATGCCTTTAATATCTTCTACATCTTCAGTATACCCAAATTAATAGCCATTTAAAATTGTGGTATGTAGGAATAATTTGTTCAAAAAAAATTAATGGTACAACCATCCGATATTTGAACCAAAAAAATAAACTACCATCATGTTTCCATCCCTCAATGGTATCCCAACCATTGATTTTTTAAATCATAACCATTCAATATAAATCGGATTTTTGTGCATGATAAACCATATTTACCAAATATGGAATGATAGAAACAGAAAATAAAACTACAACATCGCCTTAGTCTTCACATTTCACATGTTTTTTCGCTAGGACTGACATCAACTACCACTCATCTAATGCCTCTTTCTCCAACTAAGCATATGAATTCTAGCATGAGGCATTGTCCACAGAGATACCTTTTCCAATTGTATATGTCAAGTCAAATTCAATCATCTAGAAAGACTTCATCTCTATATTTTTCCACAAATTCAAATCTTGTTGTTAAAACATGTGTTTCAAACTCTTATTATCTATATACACAGTAAATTTCTCAACAAATTGATAATGACACCATGTATTAAAATCATGAACGAATATAGTTAATCGATGTCATGTGTTGGGTAATTCTTCTCATCCACTATCATTTGAAATGACCCACAAAAAACCAATTGGTCTTCCTTCATGAAAAAACATACCAACTCATATGATGAAGAATAATAGCGCACCAAATTCCCCTTTCCAAAATTTGGAAGAATCAAGATAGGTACTGATGTTAGACAACAATTACCCTCTTTAAAAGACTCGTATCAGGATTCAGTCCACCAATATATAGAAATATTCTTTTTCAAAGCCTTCATTGGAGATATCAGTCATGATAATCATGCATTAATTTCAGTAAATAACTATCAAGAACAAGAAATCATCTTATCTCAAAAATTTATTTAGGGGTGGCTAGGAGATAACAACTTTTATCTTCTCTAGATCGATAGAAACACCATGTTTAGAATTTATCTAGTCGAGAAAGCATACCTATTGTATCGAAAAATCACACATTGACAATATAGAATAAAAATTATTATCTCTCATGATTTCCAATACAATAATCAAGTGTTTCTCATACTGATCCTTTTTCCTTGAATACAATGATATGTCATCCATAAACACTACACCAAAAGAATACAAATTTCTCTTAAATGTCCAAATACTCAATTCCATAAAGACTGTTTGTGAATTCATAAGACTGAATGGCACAACTACATATTCATTGTGGCCATATCTTCTTATAAATGTTGTCTTTAAAATATCTCCTTATAAACACAAAATTGATGATATCCTAACTGTGAGTCTATTTTATAGAACCATTGAGATCCCCTCTATTGATCAAATAGATCATAAATACATAGAACTGGATATCGAATATTTATCATAACATGGATTAGCATAAAATTATCCATAAACATCCTTAGAGTTCCAATTGAGTTCATTAAGAAAAAGGCTGATGCTTCCCATAGAGACATGATTTTCCGAATCAAAACTTTTCATTCCTACTCATCCAACTCCACTTTCAGTTCCCATAACATTATTAGTGCCATACTCTATGACATAAGTGAAATAGTAATGGTTCCCATAAGGTGATCAATTGTAAAATATACTTCTCTTATAGGTGATAACCCAGAGATGTTCTTGGGAAATACGTCTAGATATTGACCCACAAATACTGGAACACCACTATCATAGATCTCTTGCATCGATGATAATGTCATTTCAACCAACTATAATGATATCATCCCCACTTATCTTTCCAAAAAAACTTCTTCACCTATCATTACAACCCCTTCTTCATTAAAGAGATTCTTATCTCCATCCTCAGTTGAGAAAGTAACTGTTATTATATTATAGTTTATGTGATAATTGAGCATTGTTAACAATTCCAAACCTAGTATAAAATTAATTAAATTCATCTCAAACATTGATAAGTCCCACATTAGCTCATCTCCACCAACCATTATAGATCACAGTCTACATACAAAGGCTCGATATTCACTTTCACAAAAAGGGGTTTTATGTTTTAACATGGAAGGAACCTTCTCATGTTTTAAACATTAAAAATCAAAAAAATGATATGTAATGAAGAAATGAGATGTACTGGTATCAAATAAAACTTTTTTATGGTATAATTATAATTATTTACACGTATCACAACAGATGGTCCATCCTGATCAGCTACAATCATCTACCTATCTCCAGAGTCCTACATCATCACTACACTCTACTCCTTATTTCCTAAATTATATTTCTATTACTGAGGATTCATTGTGTTCCTCGAATCACTATTCCTAGACCTACTATGTAGGTGAGACTAAGTTAGTTGTCATCTCCCAGTTAAATCATAAGATTCTTGCGACACCTGATAATTTTATCTATCACGTGACCTCGGAGGACTATGACCATAACGCTGAAGATGGTCCATCTCATTGTTGTTATGGCATGCTCTAGATTGTGTTGTAAGCACTCAATTTATATGGTAAAGTGAACCACATTGGAAACATCCATCTTTTCACATGGGTTGTGGATGAAGGTTCATTTGTCCATCCTTTTGATTTTGAGTATCACATAATTTTTGAAAAAGGGTGTCCCTCTTAACTTTTTTCCCAATGTTTGAGTTCCCAGTATTTCCCACAGTTATCATGTTATTTCCTCATCCCGTAGATATTGATATATTTCATTTAGCCAATATCACTTTGTTCACTGTCTCTAAATTATCCATAATATAGTATACCAAAATCTTTTATCAATTCCCCTACCTTATCCCTGATTCAATGATATGTTCCATCAAGTCCGCAGTCGCTACTACAACTAGTGTAACGTGCACTAAATTAATGAAGTTGTCCATTTACTCTATGATATATATTTTTTCTTAATCTATGATAAAGCATTTTGTCATTATCTGGATCCTGAATGTGTGAGGATAGAATAATTTGTTGATTTTTTTTCAAAATCCTCTCATGTATGTTCGTGATATAATTTAGTTTACAACACCAAGCCCTATGACTAGCATGTGAGATCCTCAATCATATAAATCTCCAGTTTCCCTTTTATATCTGATGGTGTACTGTTGAAATCAAATAATTGATTCATCATATTCTTCCACACCTCTACCTATTTTGTTTCCAAATATCACCATATGATAGGTGGATTCTGTATTATGAACTATATTGAATGATCCACATCAATTGGATCATCTCTGGAGATCCTCATGTCCAAAAAATTAAATAATTTAATGATACCCTAATCCAAATAATGGATTACTACTGGATCAAGTGATACCTTATTCTCCACAACTTCTTCACGTTTTTTTCTATGACGCCCACAGGTTTCAATTTTCTAATCCAATAATAATCTTTATAAGTCTCACACTCTTGAAAATTATGGACAATCATTTCAAATTTTATCACATCAACTATCATAAAATTTATTTACAAAATCAACCTTTTCTATATTCATCATTGTTTAAAATTCATTCTTACACTTAAAAATCAACTATTTTGAAATAGCAACAAATATTTTTTTTCAATGTATTTCATTTGTAAACAATTTCTGAATTATTCAAAAAAATTACACCTTTTCAAAAAATCATAAATCATTACTAAAAATGATTCATTCAATCCTAATGGGAATTCATTCCATCACAATTCTTTTCATGCTCATATCATTGGATAACTCCATGATAATGATATTCCACTTTCCTATAAGGTACTATAAGCACAATGTGCCCAAACTCCTAGTAATATGATGTTCAACATAAAAAGGATAGCTACGTCTTTTATGATCTACATTTCATGTATCCAAAATCCTACTAATTTCTATGATCCTTACCCAATGAATAGAAAATAAGAAACTTCATCTCTAAGATCATGAAACTAAAAACCATTTTTTAGTCAAGGAACAAACAAGCCGATACCATTTGTAATGACCCACAAATATTCATTGGCTTGACAACCCAATGAATCATTACCACACCATAAGAAACATCCCCAAGATGAAAAAGGTAGAAAACAAATGCTGATGGGTTTTAAATGAAAGTGGGGGATGATTTAATGATTATGAAAAAAACCACTAACCAAACAACCATAATATGATGCATGATAAAAAAAAGAAACATAACTGTTAACATTATAACCAACCCACACCAAAGTTTACTACAGATGAAGATCAATAAACAATCAACATAAATAATAGAAGATGACTATTATAACTCCAAGACAACTAAAATATTATATTCTACCCATGCTCCAAGCTCCAACATCACCAAACATCCCAAGTATCATGGGGTGGTGATAAATATGTGTGATATTTTACCATTGACATTATCTTGAATGATATCTTCTTCAGAATAACTAAATGATAAAAAAGGGGATAGTATAAAATTCAATAGCTTTTCCCAAATATTTTCCCAACTCATTCCACTCACATATAATGGTCACCTACATTTCTATAAATTATTTTACATAAAACAATTTCCCAAAATAGTTTGTAACCATGTATAAATATGTTCCAAATCCATTAATTACCAAAAGTAAACATGTTATATTTTCAATTTTATTCCATAATGTAATACATCTATAAAATAAAACAAAAAATGAGTAAACAAGTTTCTCAATATCATTTTGGCATCACCATTCTGTGGTTCAAAACAAACCCACACATGCATGATTTGTTTCAACTATTCAATAAGCATTAGTGGTGTCTCGTCCAGTCACATTGTGTCCAAATGACACATGCCCCAATCCTATGTCACAAATTCTTTTTCCACTGGTATAAATAAATTATTTAGTGGCACATCAAACATGAACTCAGAAAACCCATACATGCCAAAACCATTCTAATTGATCAATTCTAAAAAATTCAATAAAACTATTCTTTTATTAAAATCCATTACACAAACCAATTTTGAACACCAATTCCTTTTCAATAAAATAGTTACATTAATTTTAAAAAAAATAATCATATACATTATTCATAATTCTAGTAAAATTTTATTTCAAAACATCCTTATAAATTCATGAATCAGACACTTCATTCCCATGCACTAATTTTTTCAAATTTCCAAAACTATCACCAAAAAGGGTTTCATAAAATCTTAAATAATCCAATTTAAAAAAAATCCCCATAAATATATCATCGTAAAACCTTTAAATATATTTCTACTTTTTGGAGTCATGATTGAATCTACCTTCCTCTACCATTTTGATGAAAATTGAAACGGATGAAGAATGCTCATCAAAGCCGAGCCATTTCTCCATGAAACATCCTTAGATATCTTCTTTGATCATGTTCATGAAAAAATATAATCATATTTGGAATCCATATTCTTATATCAACCCATAATAGGTATAGACCAAATAAACCAAGAGGAGAATAGAATTATTTCTATGTATATCTACTACAATTTTACAAGAACAATGAAGAATGACACATACCGCAAGAATTGTTTATGAAAACCCCAGGGGGTCTCCAAATTTAATCAAAATTTCATGGGATAATTTATCCCACATTAAATGGAAAATAATACCATGTTAGAGCCATCAAATTAATGACAATATCTATTTATAGGAAAAATGAGTGAGACCCAATTTTTTAAATTCATATATTATCTGTAATCATGGTTAGTACGCACAGTCAGACAAACCATGTGTTAATCGTGCACTAGCTACAGCCTTATGAGAACCCTCCCATGGCCTCATCACACGGTATCCCAAACTGTTTTAATACTGTGTGGACACTAATACTTAAAAACATCTTCTGTACATGGGTTCTTCTAGGTTTTTTTCCCGGTTTAGACAAACCGTTAGTAGCCCGTGCACATCACCATTTTCCAAAAAAAACATATTGACAATTATCCAAACTCTCACATCATTTTACAGTATACATTACAAACATAAAAATCACAATTCAAGGTTCACATATTAGAATATAGGGTTACAAAATATTTCCTTTATCTCCACACTTGTATCAAACATTGTTTTCCATTAAGAATGCACCTGAGTGTTTCTTTCCAAAATTATCGCATATGTGAAGAACCATAATTCCTTTATTCCCTTTATCCATATTTTTATCATGAATTATATTATTATATTTATTCCCATAGAATCTAAAATATATAGGAAATTAATTCTATATCTTATTATCACATGATATTGTGTCCTCATTTGATGAGATTCTTGAGGACAGTAGTTTAGGTCAAAATATTTGTTTAAGACTATCTAATAAAATATCGTTCGTACTCATTGAATTATTTCGATTTATTTGGTTCTCATTCATTCCCTAAGGTGCCATTTATAAGTGAGGTAGTACACTATATTACATAAAATAATTATAAAAATTAATTTATAATCCCATAAATTGTTTTATACATAACATAAATTGAATAATTTATACGTAGATCAAATCATATTAAAAACAAGGATTTTGGGGGGATGTATTTCTGTTAAAATAATTTTTAATGGGATTTTAGTAAAATTTGAATTTTCATTAGAATATCCCCCTAGGAGTCACAAACTACGTTCATTGTAAGGCCCATTAGCATCTACTATGTGACAATCTGGTCAATCCCATTGCTCACATATTAGAGTTATTAACCCTAAGTATATCTCTTCCTGAACTAAATCTACATTTTGAATCCAAAAAGGTATTTATTTAATAGTAATAACTATATAATATATTCAATAAAAAACATTAGAATTTTCTTATATACCTATCCCCAAATAATATCATAGGGTTTTTCTTCCCTATTCATTGTTTTCTGAAATCTAGTTCCCAAGATTTCTACTAAATTTTCTCTTATAAAAACTATATTAATCAATATCCCAGTAGCCCTAAGTCTATTTTTACTTTATTACATTGTCATAAGATACATGGAATAACATATTGATGGAGTGAATAGTTTGTTAGCCTTTTTAGACTATATACATACAATAAATTCACATTACATTTAAAAACATTAAATTCACAATGATTTTTATTTGATAATTCCATAATTCCCCTTAGTGTATCTATACTTATCAATATCAAAACAATTCATCATATCCTTGGGAAAATAAGACAAATGAATATGGTGACCATATATGCTCAGTAAGGGTATGCATATACTAGAATCTGAGTTTAAATAATTAATAATAAATTTGATAATGAAAATATATATAACACATTCTATTAAAATAATAACATATTCATAACACGGTATAAATAAATTATGATCAAATAATTCCATATAAATAATCACGTGAGCATGTAGAATAACCATGGATATTTTAACTAATTTAATAGTAACATGTAATATCAATAAATGAATTCTTAATGATATAATTAATAAAACTATGAATATAAAACATGTCATCGATACCTTATTCTAGTACAAATAATACCATCTGAGTATTTTTATAAGTCATCTATTTAAATGGGTATGTATTAATCCAAAGTCAAATCTGGTTTATCATATGATACTTACGAATTAATCAAGGTGATAAAGAAGAACTCACCCATAAATAACAATGTATGATTGATTCCTCAAATGGATGGTGTTAAAGACCATAAATATAATCATTTAAAAAAAAATTGGAATAGAAAATTTACATAGATTCCTCAATAAAAAAACATAATCATAAACCATTCAGAGTTATATGGTGAATGGTAATAAAATTTTACATCCTATGTCAGACTCATAAGAAAACATACAATGAAGGAATTATGATGATATCAATACCACATATCTTTCAAATATCTTATGATAAAAAATGTTTAGATTCCCCTAAATATTATATGTACAAAAAAATAGTCATTCAAATCAATTTTGATGAAAATAACAATTTCACATTTAAAATATTTCTAATACTAATGGAATATAAAAAAATTTTAAAAAAAATTAGTTGAAATTAACCATTTATATCAAGTAAAATAATATTTCAAACATGGATAGTTCATGATGGTGAAAATTTTCGTTCATGTCATTCTCATTAAACAATGAATCTGTAAAAATGGTCTATAAATGACAAAAATGCATTATTTTGAAAAGGAAATGATGATTACACTTATAAAATTCTGTACAAAATAAAATTGTGGAAAAGTATCTTTAATAAATCATTTTAAATGCCTAAAAACGTTTTATAAAACATTTTTAGATAACATTAGTTTTTCTAGAAAGGAATTTCTAGACGAAGTGTGAATTAAAGTCATTTTTAAAAAAAAATTACGTTTCTAAATAATTTTATATAACCATGAGTGGAAAATGGTATTATTTTATGGAAATTTTCATAAATATAAAGGGTAGGAAAAAATAGTTTGGCATTAGTATAGAATTATAATATAATTATCCTTAGTGATAGGAAAATATAAATAATCCAAAATAAGGATGATATTTTGAAATACCATTAAAAATTTTATAACAACTGAATCGTAAGAACCAATAAAGAATTCAAATTAAATGAAAAATTAAATTAAATTAAATTAAATTAATTCCTCACATAACATAAAAATTGGTATGTTATACACCCCAAAACAAAAATAAGTGATTAATAGAGTGTTTGTATGAAGGCTATAAATATGAGATGAGAAACGCATTCCTTGAGTCTAACTTTTCACATGCATTCTTTATCATCATCAATAATTAAATTGTGTTATTTGGTAATATAATTAATAACCTTTAAAAATTTTATTATTAATTTTTTTCAAATTTTACTGAGATATATATAAATTCTTAATAACTTAAATTTTCATTATATGTTTCAAATAATATTTTTTCAATGTGCCATGAAATGACTTCAGTAGGTTGAATTTGGAAAAAGTGTCATAATTATACATATAAAAATATAATATTGAAATAATTAATATATTTATAAAGAAATTATAATTTTAAAACTAATAATGAATTATTGTTAATAAATATGAATTATGTTACAACCATGGATATTATAAGATGTTTCTACACATAAGTAACACTTCCATTTTTAAATGATTATTAAGAATGTTGAGCCAGTAAAGATGCCTTATAAATTTTCCATTCCTTCATGTTTGGGGAGATTGATGAGTCAATATGGTTTCCTTATGACTTCTACATTCCTTCATGTTTTGAAAATCACAATCACCCAATCTTAAGGCAAACTTCATTTTCCCTAAGACTTCCCTTAATAAGGGAAACATACCATCCGTAAAGAAGATTTATCGTTAATATATTTTCATTGTTCATGTCTTAATCGAACACATTTTATTTCTAAGTTTAACATTCGGTTTCACATCTAAAACCTCAGAATCTTATAAATAATTAGATATTGAGCATTCTGTTTTCAGGATCATAATTCTGGTTCCGAATTCTCTGAATTCAGACTCTGAAATTTCTATGTTCAGACTCTAAGAATTCTATGTTCAGAATCAGAATTCTTATGAATTCAAACTCATAATTATTTAGAATTTAGGTTCCGAATTCCTTATATTCAAGACTCTGAGTTCCTTGGAATTATGAATCAGAACTCCTCAGTATTCAAACTCTAATGTCTATAGAATTCTGATTCTGAATTCCTGAGAAACAGAATTTGAATATCCTTATAATATAAAATTTGAAGGTTAACTTGTTTAGACTCGAAATTCTATTTTTACTTAGATTCTGAAAAATAATTTTTTTTGAGTATCCATATTTTTACTTACTCTTGTTTGTGTTATAAAATGATGCCATGAATTATGTTATTTACAAACTATTGTTTAAGTGACATGTATATAGGTCCCTCCGGAATTCAAGGAAAAATATGACCATTGGAGGAGGGATCTGACCATTAAAGATGTGCCTATAAATAGGGGCTCATTTGAAGGATATAAAAACCTTTTAATAACTAAATAACTACTCTATCAATATAGAGATTACATGATAGAGAGAGAGGCTCTTTCAACTCTCATTGCTTTGTGATGATGTCATGAAAAACTTGTTTGGGTGTGAAAAAACTTGTTCAAACTTGCTTCGTGTAGAATCGGATCATGCTGATCATGGGCTTCCAGGTTTAGAAGAACGGGGATCTGATTTCCTTCTAAATCGAGGGCTTGCGGGTAAGAAAGACAGATTCCGATATTTGTATCGAGGGCTTAACTGAGTGTGGGTAAGACAATATTTTTTAAAGTATAAATCAAGGGGCCATTATCCAAGGTTGTTGGATACCATTCTCTTTGGGTTAAAATATTTACTACTTGTTACTTGTATTGTTTCAGGTTTTCCTATGTATTTTTATTGATAAAGAAATTATTACTATCTTATACTTTCTTATAATTGGACTCTGATTAAATTAGGTTCTATACGCTTTAAGGTAGTATCTATCATTTTGTGAACTTTTGTTATGATTCATTTCCAGAACTACAAGTCTTGAATATAGTAAGTTTGTAGAACTAGTTTCATTTCTGAAACCACATTTCCAGAATCTCATTTTTGGAACTAAATTTTCAGAATCCAGAAAGTTTATAGAACTAATATTTTTTGTTAATTTAACTTGTTTAACATTGTTAAACATTACCATCTTTAAATGTTCTGAATGAATTTTTTTAATGCATATAATTCATCCCCCTCTTGTAAATTGATCATCTATATCATTATTTGAATACAACAATTAGTATCATTTTGATCCTACAATAGGTATCACATTGTCATTCGGAAATACTTATATTCACATATATGTTTTCTTGCTCATGTTTTTCATTGTTATATATTTTCCTTGATTAGGATATTTTTGTCTTTGCTTATAAACTTTTATTACTAACAAGTTTGGTTGGATTAATTTTTTCATTAAGATGAAAAGAATGAATGTTGGTTTAATTGAAAATATTAATCCTACTAGATCACCCATTTTTTATGGGATTTATTACAAATATAGGAGAGATCATTTGAAGAATTTTTTTATTAACATTTGATTTGAAAACCTTGTTATGCTTACCAGAGATTACATGATTCTTGATAAGGAAGTCATAACTTTTAATAACCATGAAAAGTTTGAATAACAACTTAAATATAAGATATGCAATACATTTTTGTGTTCTATGACCTAGAATATACATAGACATATTTCTTTGTGTGAAGCTACAAATTGTATTTGGATGAAGCTTGAAGTTACACATTTTGGTACTTCCAATTTTATTGAAACAAGAAGAGCTATTCTTAGAGTTGAGTACCATGGGTTTTTTTATTTCCCTATGGAGAACCAATATGTAAGGTACAATAGGGATTTATGACTATTTTCAACAGCTTACATTATATGGGTAAAAAATGTTTGGATGATGAAGAACTTGTAGACATGATTATAAATATATTTTCAAATGAGTGGGAATCAATGATAACCGCTATATATGAGAATATGAATGTCTCACAGATTACTATTGATGAGATTTTTGGAACTCTAATTCAACATGATATTAGAATGAAGACATATGCGGACAATGTTAAGAAGATAAATGGGAACGGAAGTGTTGGTTTTAAAACTACTTCGAAACATATGAAATCCAAGACTCCGAAGAGAGTTACAAGATCTATAATTAAGAATGTTATTATTCTATATGAATCTAGTAAATGTGATCATTCTGAGAATGAACTAGATAATCTTGAAGGATGGATGAACAATATAGTTGGGCAGAAGAATGTTCAATATAAATATAAAAATAATGATGGAAAAGATAATTATGATGGTGAAGTGACATGCTATGAGTGTAGAAGAACTGGTCATATTAGACTTGATTGTCCCTTATATAAGAAAAGAGTCAATAAGGACATGAATTCTTAGAGAAATAAGAAGAAGTTCTACAGATAAAAAATTAAGAATTCCCTAAATGCCAATGACACAAAGAATGCTAGTTGTGGATATTCTTCTGATGATTCTTCAGATTATGAATCTTTTTAGAAAAATAATTTTGGTTTAATAGAATGAGTTCCATTTCAAAATAATTGTTTTATGGATAAGGTTCGAACTTCTGAATACATAACCAATATGTCTTTGAGTGAATTTTTTTTATGAAGATTTTCCTTCAGATAAAAAATCTTCTACATCAGATAAGGATAAATATTTTCCATCCTATGAGGATGTTTCTATGTTTTCTATGTTGCTAGAGATATGAAATTATAATGTTTCTAAGAAACATGCAAAATAAAAATCTAGAGAATTTATTTTACCAAAAGATTCTTCTGATATTACCAATGATCTTCAAAAGAAAAATGATGATTTAGAAAATATTTCTAAGAAACTTTAGGAAGCTAATTCTGAGAAGGATAATATTTCTAAGGATCATAAAAAACAATTTTTAGAAAAAATTTGTTTTGGAGGATAAACATAACTATATGTCCATTAATCAAGAGGATAGGAATTTAGTACCTAGAATAAATCCTGAAATTTCTTCATTGAAGAAACTTCTTGAAAATTTTACTTCTGGTGAGGAAAAAGATAACTTGATATATTCCCAGATCTCACCTCATAGTAATAATAAAGTATTAGGTTATTCTCATGAAAAACATATTTTTAGAAACAATTATTTTGATCCTCCTCGAGCTGCTTTTTGTATTAAATGTCAACATGGTGGGCACTAGAAGAAGAATTGTTCTTTAAATAATGTTCAATCCATAGGGTTTCATGAAACATTATTTTCTAAAAAAATGTGGATACCCAAAATTTTATTGTTTAATAATTCCGGTTCCAAGAAATTTTGGATTCCAAAAGTCTAACTATCTTGTTTATATGAAAATAATTATAGTACTAATAGCAATAAATTATACATGGATAGTGGATGTTCTCGACATATGACTAGTAACAAAAACATCTTTGAAAATATTATCAAGATGAATAGAGGAAAAGTAACTTTTATAGATAATGTTAAGGTATAAATTATTGGTATAGGTAACATTTTTCTTCTTAGAAAATCCTTGATTTCAAATTTTTTATTTGTTAAGGGCATTAAGCACAACCTCATTAGCATAATTCAATTATGCGATGAAGGATGCCTTTTTAATTTTTGGAATGAGAAGATATTTGTAAATAATTCCAAGGAAGAGTTTATTCTTTCTAACATTAGGTAAGGAAGTTTTTACACACTAAACATAAAAGAACATAGGAGCCAAGATCTTCCTTTCCTTAGTGCAATGGAAGATCATTCTGGGTTGTGGTATAGATGGTTAGGACACTGTATCCTTAGAATCCTTTGAAAACTCACTATGAAAAGACTAGTTAAGGATCTACTGGAGCTTAGATTTAATTCATAAAATGGTTTTGATTTATTCAAAATGGAAGGAAACAAAAATCATGTTTTAAATCAGTCGTTGATGTCTCAACTACTAACTCAATATAGTTAGTGAATATGGATCTTTTTGGTCCAACAAAAATTGGAATCCTAGGAGGCAAATATTATGTATTTTTCCCGGTTGATAATTACACTATAATTACATGGGACTATTTTAATGAAAATAAATATAAAGCCTTTTCTTATTTTAAAATATTATAGCCCCAGTTAAAAATGAAAAGAATATTTATTTGATAACTATTCATAGTGATCATGGAAGAGAATTTCAAAATTCTGATTTTGAATCTTTTTATAGTAGAAAAGGCATTACTCATAATGTCTCAGCAACCAAAAATCCCCAAAAAAATTGTGTTTTTGAAAGAAGAAATATAATTCTTCATGATATAACAAGAACCATGTAGATTGAATATTCAATAGCCAATCATTTTTTGGCTAAAGCTATAAGTACTTCTTGTTATCCTATAAAACAATTTCTGATTAGAAGTTTTCTTAATAAAACTCATTATGAGTTATGGAATGGTAGAAAACCTGGACTTTACTATTTATGGTTTTTGGATGCAATGTAAACATTATGAATACTAAAGATAATCTCTTAAAATTCACTCCAATATATGATGAAGGTTTATTCATAGGCTACTCCACGACTTCTAAGGTTTATAGAGTTTTCAATAAAAACACATGTACTGTTGAAGAGAAACTACATGTTAAATTTGATGAAACTGATTCTTTTGTTTTTAAACAATCTCAAACTACATATTTATATTTGTTTTCAAAAACTAAAAATCAATCCTTGATAGAATATCCTTCTGATAAGGAAAATTTTCATGAAGGTATTTCTAATACGTTTACCCGATAATATTTCCTACCCAATGTTGATGAACATATTTTACAAAATCCATATCAGTTGTTTATTTATAATCATCCCAGTGATAGTATCATTGGTGATGTAAATCATCCTATAAGGACAAGAAGATCCTTATGGAATTAAGTAGATCATCTTGCATTCCTTTCACAATTATAACAAAAAAAGCATAGATGAAGATTTAGTGATGATTATTGGATATAAACTATCCATGATGATATAAATTAATTCAAAAGGAATAATGTTTGGACCTTGTTTGAAATACCTATAGAAAAATCAATTATTAGAGTCAATTGGTTTTCAGAAATAAATGTTATGGAAAAGGAATCGTAGTTAGAAATAAAGCTATATTGGTTTCTAAAGGCTATAGTCAACAAGAATGAATATACTATAAAGAAACCTATGCTCCAGTAGCTAGACTTGAATTTATTCATAATCTACATGCCATTTCAGAATTATTCATTTACAAACATTTTCAAATGAATGTTAAATTTGATTTCAGTAATTTTTTTTTCAAGAGGTAGTTTTTGTTGAACAACCTCCTAATTTTGAGGATTCAAAAAATCCTAAACATGTTTACAAAAATACATAAGCATTGTATAGACTTAAGAAAGCCCCTAAAGCCAGGAATGATTGACATACATGATTTATGCTTCAAAATAATTATATTAATAGAAATTTTGATCCAAATATTTTTATAAATAAAGATAATAAAAATGTTTTTATTGTTCAAATTAATGTTCATGAAATTATATTTCGTTCAACTCAGAAAAATTTAACTAACTAATTTGCGGATCTATTGAAATCTGAGTTTGAAATTTGTATGATGGGTGAGTTAACATTATTCCTTGGTTTTAAAATTTTTCAAAAACTAGAGGGAATATATATATCCCAATATAAGTATATTAAATATATTCTTAAAAAGTATGGATATAACAACACAAAGAGTATAATTACTCCCACTAGTACCTCAAATTCACTTTATCTTGATGTAGATGGGAAACCAAAACATCTAACATCTTTTAGAGGCATGATATGAAGTCTACCTTACATGACATCCAGTCCTCGTGACTTAATGTTTTGAGTATGATTAAGTTCATGATATCAATCCAATCCTAAGGAATCTCATTTTAAGGAAGTGAAAAGGATTTTTCTCTACTTAATGGGAACCATGGATCATGGATTCTTTTACACTAATAGAAATTATTTTGTTTTAAAAAGTTTTTCAGATGCTGATTTTGGTGGATGTAGAGTGGATATGAAATGTATGTCTGGAACTTGTCATTTATTAGGAGATTCATTAGATTTTTGTTCATGCGAAAAGAAACATTCAGTATCACTTTCCACTAATGAAGCTAAATATGTTGTGGTTGGATGTTTTTGTGCTCAAGTGTTGTGGATGCAACCCACACTCACATACTATGGTATTAGTTTTACCAAAACACTAATTTTGTTTGATAATACTAGTTCTATTTCCCTATGAAAAAACCCTACACATCACTCTCATGAAAAACACATAGATATTTGGAATCACTTTCTTAGGGATTACACTCAAAAAGGAGATATCATTCTTCAATTTATCAGAACACAAGATCAACATGCTGATATCTTTACAAAATCATTACCCTCTTATATATTTAAATACATTAAAGAGACGTTAGGAATGATAACCATACAAAAATCATCCAGGTTAACATCATGTTGAAACTGATTTCCATATAGTAACAAACTCTTTTTCATAAGGGGAGTATATTTTCTTTTTAGGTAATCTATTTTTTGTTTTTAGTCAAATTTTTTTTCATAGTCTTAAAATTTTCTTAATAAATACTTTCATTCATAAAATTTCATAAGGAATATTTTTGTACTTAAATTTATTGTAATGATGTTTTTGTACCTAAAATTTTTGAAATGGAGATTTCTGTAATGAAAATTTTCATAATCAAAATTTTCTAAATCTATTATCTTCATCATCAAGAATTTTCAGCATTATAAATAATATTCCTAGAAATCCGAAAGGTATGTTTCATTTCTTAAATATTCATAATAATGTTTTATTTGATTGTATTTTCATTTGTTTTTAAATTTTTGTATTTTTTTCTTAAATATGAATGTTTTTATTAAAAAAAACCTCAAAAGATTTGATTCTATCAAAAATTTCTTCAGGATATCATCTCACCTGTAAGATATGATCAGATGGTTTTTCAACTATTATATTGAATATGGATGTTGAACTGTCTTCTCAATTTACTATATAAATAATCCCTGATGGTTTTCCCACATCAAGAATCAAGCCTTTTCATGTCGAAGCTCTGTCGTATTACCTAATCCCATTCCGAACATCTCAGATCATTCTTACTTATACAGGTCTGCTGATGTCTCCTCTCAAAAAGATTTGCGAACTTTCAAACCAATATCTAAATTTCAAATATTCAAATAAAGGTTATTTTATCCGATGTTTTTTACATAGTATGATTCTATTATCTCTATGAATATAATGTTGAATGGATGGGAAAGTGTTTTCCTTCATGACCAAAATATCAGGATTCGTTATATCTAGAATTGTTAATAGAATTCAGTGAGTTAGTAACTTTATTAATTGAATAATGGAATAGTATGTTTTCTTTCATGTGTTATGTAAATACATATTCACTTTCTCACACGACGGCTGCAAGCTTGGTTGGTATTCCTTATGAAGGGAAAGCTGAGTTTTGTTCTCATAAGCTGCCTGAGGTTCAAGGATTTTTTGATAACGTGAAGGCAATGGCTTTCCTGGGTGTCTTAGAAGTAAATACTCTGAAGATTCTTTACCTGACTACAAATTATCAGGTTCTTGAATTGTGGGTTCAAGGATTCATCATACAAAGAAAATGAGAAAATAATACTTTTACGAATAGTGATATTTACATTCTATATTTCATGGAAATGTTAATGAAAATAAACATGGTCAAGAATATCTTGGTTATGATTGATAGCATAAAAATGTGAATCATAAGTAATATATAATTATGTATCCATCCATTCTTTTAATGATGATTTTTCCGGGACTATAATACATCAAAATTCCTTGCAGATCTAAGTCGATGAATTACAATGTTATGTTTTAAGTGATGACACTCTGAGATGAATGAATTATGGCTTTTCCATATAATCCGAAGAAATCTATGACTTGCCTGAAGTAGAAGTTGAAGCTATTTCAAAAGAAATAAGAGTATATTAAGACCTCTAAAAATGATGTAAGCAAAAGGAAGTTGATGGGTGATGAAGAGAATGAAAAAACCCCAATAGATATGGAAACCCAATCAACACCACTAAATCCAAAGAAGTATAATTCCTATCCCGATGAGGTTGTGGCTAAATGGAGAGAAGTCATGAGAGATCAGAAATAAGGGGATCATATGTTTTCCTTAGACTCCACTATAGAAAAATAATTGATAGAAATGAAGTTGTGGATCTTGTGAAGAAAGTGATATAAAAGAAGCAAAATAATAAGTTTTCTAAATAAGAAATATTGTAATCCCTTATGAAGGCTGATGAGAAAGCATCTGAGAATATTCTTGTAACAGAATCCTTTTTGATAGAATAATTACTAGAGACTCTAGGAAAGAAGTTTGTAACTCTAGAAAATTTTCAAGAATAATTAGTAGAAGAGTAAGAAGATAAGAGTCCTGATGCCAGATATCTGATAAAGAAAGTTGAGGATTTTCATGAGAAGGAAAGAGCTTCTGAAAAATTATCTTTCTATACATGTCAAGATGAATAATCAATGCATACCACTCTTGGGAATGTTTTAGAAAACGCATAAGATGAATTATTCAAACCATATGAAGATGAAATCATCAATAAATATTTCATTCACTTAGAGGATGCTAAGGCAGGAGCTAAAAAGGAAGAATTTTATGAATAAAAAATCATATAGCTATATTGATAGTGATCATGAATCACCTGATCAAGAGGAATTATTTCCAAAGGTTGATAAGGGAAATTAAGTAGTGGTTGATACCCCTACCATGTTTATTCTAAAGAAAAAAGATGTTGGTGGTTTTTCAAAGAGGAAAGCTGCTGAGTTAGAAAAAGAATCCTCTAGAAGAAAAATTTCTGATTCGTAATTATCTTCCCTTGGACATGATTTTGTAGACCATTATTTGAAGAATATTTATGGGACTATAACAATATTTTCCATTATAGAATTGAGATTCCAAATGCTTCAACACTCATTAAATCAGAAATCAAATTCAGTATCCATGGTGATGGATATATGTATCAAGGTTGACGATGTTTTCAAAAACATTTTTCATAAATTATGAATCCCACTTAAGATCTTGCAAGAAAATTACTAGATGGTAAAAGAAAACTATATAAGACATGATAAATCTTGATGAGATATAAGAAAGTGTCAGGGATTCATTTGACACTGATGATGTGAAAATCGAGAATCTCACAAATAGTTTTGAGGAAATGCTATCTCTGGAATAGAATTCTCAGATACAAGAAGTGAACGATATGAATGGGAAGTGGTATTAAGTTGCTCATAGTTGTAAGAGGTAAAGAGATCTTAGAATATAACTTTAGGAAAAAATTTCTAAGAAAGAATAATTTCATAAAGGATAGGAATAATCTCTTAAGGATCAGGAAGCAAAAATCAATGCCTTAGAGAAGAAAACAAGATGATTAGGATCAGCTTCTCAAACATACAGAGGAAGACCACAAGAAACTCAAGAATATCAAAACCATAGTAATGAAGATGATTTCGAAGGATAAGGATGTTTAATCATGTTCAATTCTAATCTTTTGTTGTACTCCATACCTGTATAAATTATTCGAATCATAATGAAATTTTGAGTTTCTCTTTATACTTTTGGTTGTTAAGTACTTATATTTTAGGTACCATATTTTCTTTTCCATTCTATTTAATCTATTTTAAAAATAATAATGTTGGAGAAGGGAATGATAAAAAATAATAATATGTAAAATGATAAATTTCCCGATGTAAGGGGGAGTTCATCTAAGGGGGAGTTCTTATTCAAGAAGATTTTCTTATACAATATAATGCTTTCTCACAATCTGGAAATCAGGAATACGATCCTTAGTGTTTCTAAAGCCTAATGGGGAGTTACTAATAATGATAATTACTCATGTGTAATGGGAGATATGTTTTATATACAAGTCTATAAAATTTGTAAGTCCTTATATTCTTTTTTGTAAGGATGTTTGTTCTTTATAAAAAGGGGATATTGTTGAGTCAATAAGGTTTCCATTTACATTTCTATTTTTTCATGTTTGGGGAGATTGTTGAGTCAATACGGTTTCCTTATGAAATCTCCATTCCATCATGTTTTGAAAAACCCAAACAAACTATCTTAAGGAAAACTTAATTTTCCCAAAGATTTCCCTTAATAAGGAAAAAATCCCTTCCCCAAGGAAATTTTATCCTTACTATATTTTCATTGTTCATGGCTTAATCTAAATCATTTTATTTCAAAGTGTTAAATTTGGTTTCACATCTGAAACCTCAGAATCCTATTAATACTTTGATATAGAGAATTCAGTTTTCATGATCTGAATTCTAGTTATGAATTCTATTAATTTAGACTCCAAAAATTATATGTTCAGACTCTGAACCTTCTATGTCCAGAATCAGAAGTCTTGGGAATTCAGACTAAAAATTCATTAGAATTCATGTTCCAAATTCCTCAGAATTAAGAATTTGAATTCATTAGAATTCATAAAATGAACTCCTCATAATTCAAACACTGACGTCTATAGAATTCTGACTCTGAATTTCTGAGAAATAGAATCCAAATATATTTGTAATATAGTCTCTAAAGGTTAACTTGTTTAGAATATGAATTCTATTTTTCTTTAGATTCCGAAAAATAAATTTGGTTGAGCAACTATATTTTTACTTACTCTTGATCGAGTTATAAAATGATGTTGTACATTCTATTATTTACTAATTGTTGTTTAAGTGACATGTATAATGGTCCCTCTGAAATTCAAGGAAAAATATGATAGTTGGAGGAGGGATCTGACCATTGATGATGTGCCTATAAATAAGAGCACATTTGAATGTGCTCAAAACTTTTGGACAACTGATGAACTGCTCTACAAATCTAGAGCTTACATGCTAGTGAGAGAGCCTCTTTCAACTCTCTGTGCTCTATGAAGATTTCTTGAACAAATTTTTTGAGTGTGAACAAACTTTTTCTGATTTTCATTTTGCAGACTATGATCATGGTGATCGTGGGATTAAAGGTTTGGAAGTTAGAGGATCAGATTTCTTTCTAAAATGAAGGCTTGTAGGGATAGCAAGACAGATTCTGATATTCATATCAAGGGATTACCCTGGTGTGGATAAGACATACTTTTTTGAATGTTTAAATCAGGGGACCATTATCCAAGGTTGTTGGATACCCTTCTATTTAGGTTAAAATAATTACTACTTTTTACTTGTATTGTTTCATGTTTTCTTCTTTATTTTGATTGATAAGGAAAGTATAACTACATTATACTTACTTATACTTGTAAAATAATTAAATAATGTTCTACATGCTTTAAGGTAGAATCATTGTGTTTTTAAACTTCTGTTACGTTTCATTTCCAAAACTACATATCTGTAATCTAGAAAGTTTGTAGAACTAGTTTCATTTCTAAATCCACATATATAGAATCCCATGTTTAGAACAAGATTTCCATAATCAATAATTTTTTTAAAACTAAGAGGCTTTGAGAGTATATCTTGTTTAACATTTTTCAAAATTACCACCATTAAATGTTCTAATGGAATTTTTTTAAAGTATTTAATTCACCCTCTTGTATATTGGTCATCTGCATAATTATTTTGATACTATAATCAGCATTATTCTGATCCTACAAGAAATGAAGGTAGGTAATATTTTATCATTAAATAATAATAAAATTATTATTTATACAATATAATTTCATTAAATATACTTATATATATCATCCATATTATCTTTTTATGTTTATATTGTCACAATGCTTTGTGATTTTGATAGTCCACACTAACACGAATAATGTTTCCATCTTCAAGAGAGTGAAAAGGTAAGAAATAAATTAATATATTATATATTAATAATGGTAAAGATTTGATGAATATCTTAGTATTTTCATTTATATCAAATATAATCATTAAATATTTCAGTATTTCCTTCCATGCAAAGTGTTAGTGAAATATGAATTGCATCACCTATTCAGGGGATCGTCCACCATAAACATGAGAAACATTATGATATCCACTAATAAATGGAATGTAAAAAAGGAAAATAAGATATAATGACTCCATAAGTATAATTTTTACATAAATATAATATAAATGATTTATATTTATTTATATATTTAACCATTAGATTAAGTAATTGAAAACCGAATAACATCATTTTTTGATGTGGTATTCCTCCGTACACATGAATGATGATTTCGGAACACATTTAATAGACGTTGGATTATTTTATATCATTGAATTAAAATAACAAAAACTATTTAATATTTTCATAAATTCGGTAACATATCAGCTTGTTTTAATAAGAAATAATTTTTTTTTGAAAAAGAAATAAAAAATGATCATTAAAAACATTACCTCTTCTTTGGTTATCCTCCATTGGTTTTAACCAAAATCCAATATGAGTCAGATTAATACCCAAAATATGGATTCTAAAATATAAATAGTAGAATGGGGTAGTAATTGTTTTATCCATTTTTCATTCCTAATGGGTTTTATGAAGTGAATAAGATTGGACAGTGGGTGTCTTTTTATAAGTACCGTGAGTGTCACCCTTTTAAATTAGGAAATAAAAGGATTACACATGTATTTTAAATTAAAAAGGGGAAAAATGTATTAATATTGACACTACTAAATTATAGGGTCTAATTATTTACAGAAATTACATTTTATTCAATTTTTTATTTCATTTTAAACATTAACTTTTTAGTTTGGCACCTCGCAAATACATCTTTACCTTAACCCCAACAAATATTTTTTTTTGTTTTCTTTATTCAATATGATATAAAAATAAATCATACATATTATATAATATAAATTATTCAAATTTGAAATATGAAAAAAAAAATTCTTAATTCCACTAACAGTAGTTGTAAATATTAATTTAAAACTAATATCACAGATTCAATAAGAAAGAATGTTTTTAAGGAAAAAATTTTGCATTGAATACATTGTTCTAATATATAAATTCATTATAAAAATAAATTTGATGATTTATATTGTATTAAAGGAAATATAAGTGAACTAATTTTACATTAATTATAATTTTGAAACTAATTTAACATTATAAATAATTATAACTTAAAATTTTTTTTCAATTAAAAATCATTATTTTTCATTGTTCATCAAAAAGTCTTACATTTAAGAAAAATATAAAAAATTCAACCTAACATAATTTTTCATGTATATTTCATAATTAAGTTAATTTTTTAATTATATTTTATAAATATGGTAAAAATAATTTATTATTATTCGGCACTACGCATAAAAAACCACCTTTTAGAAATAAAACTATTTTTATCATTAATTTTCTTTTTATATGGTTTTAATTTTTTTCTCTAATAAATAGATTTAAATTTAATTTTCTTCTACATTTTTAAATAATATATTTATTATAATTTAGATATAAATTCTAATTCCCATGAATTTAATGGCTAGTTTATATATGTAATGATTGAATTAAAAACATTTAATAGAGTATCGTGTTCTATTCAAACTCGGTGTTGTGGGAATTGAAAAATATTAAGGATATTGAAGTTTTTAAAAATAATTACATTAAAACGTCAAGGATTATTATAATCAATTATTTTTTTTGTGTTTCAAACATTTTATCGAATATGATCTTCATGTTTTAAAATCATGGGGTTTTAAAAAATATGGGCAAATAAATGGACCAAGAAAGACATATTCGTTCATCCATCTCATTCATTCCACATAATGATAACATCAATTGCGGGTAAGGAAGAAAGGGGAAGTGGGATAACAATTCCATGGTTTTTATAATTGGATCATGGTATTAATTTTCCTCTATAACATTAATAACATCCAACATTTTTCAACTATCTTTCACCGAGAGTAGTGTGGTTTTTCCCATCTAAAGTTATTTTCCCATAGCCATAAATATATCTAGTTCTCATGGCTAATAAGGCCATATGTATAGGTTCTAATAGGATTGTAATACTCCCGATTATTTTTAGGTATCATCATATCCAAATTCCATTATAACCTATCATATGTATCAATATACATTAGGCTCTAACAACAATACTAAGTAGTAAATAACCGTAATGTAGTAGATGGTTTATTGATAGAGGTTGATGCATGACTAACTATAGTAAAATGAACTATAATTATTTTGACTTATAAAGAGAATAATCTATTTTATATTGGTGAACAAATTTTTTTTTATATATTCCTATAATATTGTTGTTCTAAAAATTCCAACAGATCTTAGTTCATTGTTTTATAAAGCATTAAACTCCCCTCAGAACAAGAAATGACAAGGGGTTTCATTATCAGAAAATTTATCTATATTGGTTCATTTCTACATATTTTAAAATATAAAACACTGAACAATGTTAAAATTAAAAGGAATTACCATTTTCTCCATTAAATAACCTTTTTGATTTAATAATGTATGTGAAGTGTTTTTAGAAAATTGATATTGGATAAGGTTATAATTAAATAATTATTCAAGAGAGTCATATCCTATAGACCTCTTTTTATAAGTAGGTATAAAAATTTTATATATATCATATAATTCATTTGACATTGAATAATTATCATGAAAACTTTTTGTATTTGAAGAATAATATATTCGATTACTTTCTCAACACCATAGTAAATGGGTTAGTAGACGATATCCTAGTTTATTTATGTTTTTTGTTTGTGCATGAGAACCTTCAAAATTTATTCTTAAAATATTTCATAGTCAACACCATTGTGGGATTATTTTAAAATTATATATATATATATATATATATATATATATGAAATAAATATAATATGGAACATTATTTCAAATATTATCCTCTCAATCAATCATGAGGAGTTGGAGAATATTTTTTCATTGGGAGAACCACCAATAATAATCATGTTTTAAGGGGTATAAGGGTTAGAATGATATTATGATTAGTTTTTAATGGTTCTATTTATAATATAATTTCTTATTATTAATCATACTATAAAAGTAGTGAAATTCAATTGTAGGATAAATTTTATACTTCATTTTAGGAATTCAATATAGTTTTTACATTAGTATCTATATTGAGGATACTTTAGTCTATCATGGGGTATGTGGTACACATTGATGCTTTTGGTGATTTCATGGGTTGTTTTTATATGAAGGATGACCATTCCATAGCTAACATAACTCATCATATTCAGCCACATGTGAAAAATTACCCCACTGATGATTTAGATATTTCTATAATTATTCATGTGATTATTAATAGAGAAAAAATATTTTTGTGGATAGTGTCATTTTACATTTCAATAATCTCATTTTTAGTTGTATAATTTCTCAAATTTACAGGAAGATCTGATAGATATGGATTATGGAATATCTCATAACATTTTACTTCAATATTTCCTACACCCATTGAAAGAGGAATTTCATGGTTGAAACTATTAGTTAGAATATTCAACCATTGTTGAATTAGAATCTAAAGAGGAGTGGATACATATGGTTTTTTTATCTAGATATGGTCAAATAGGAGGGTGATCATGCTATGGTTTTTACAAATGATTAGTTATCATAATATATACTTCATAAAAATATGGAGTGTTTATAGTCGAATTATCAGGTAAAATGAATTTATTAATACATATATGGTGGAATGAAAGTTTCTAATTATACCCACTATTCTAGTAGGATTCATCTCTTCATGAATATATTTTTCATCCCATTATCTATCAATATCCATGTGTTTCATATATATGTCTATATATATTATTAATTGTTTTTTTATTCAAGAACTATATTGATTTATTATTATATAGGAAATTGTTTCTAGTTTCTAGATATGAAGCCCAACATTGCTGATTATGTGTTATATTACTACACAATACAAAAGTAAAAACATAACCAAATAAATCTATCTTTTATACTTCAGCATCATCTTGTTCATTTTGTGAAATGGTGTGAGCTTTCCATGTAATGTATTTTGGATTACCCTAGATTCATCGATGAAATAAATCTATCTAGTTGGTTATTGATTTGTTAATTAATTCAACTCAATTTATTATGACCATGGAACCTAGAATGTATGATGATATAAAGATGTTTTACTAGCATGAAATTGTGATTTTGTATTGGATCCCATATGTCATTATCTCTATTAGGGAAAATAGTTTTACCACTGGTTTGAGAGATTATATATGAGTTTATGGGGTCTTAGGTGATATTGTGCACAATATAAAATTCACAGAGGGACTATAAGAAGGATATTTCTATTGATATTATAAATTATAGTATCTATTATAAAAACATTTATAATGATAGGTTAGGGGAATGAGAACAAAATATCGTTAACTAGTTTAGGTAGTGGAAAAGTTATCATATAATAATAGTAACTATTCATATATCAAAAGGGATCCCATTGTCGGAATGTGTGCTCATATATTTATGGAACCTCTTTGATAGGCTATGGTGGGAAAGATATTTCCTGTGGGACCGAGTTTTATAGATGTTATTTTTTTGAATGTTTTAGATATATTTCTATACAAGTTTATATCATAGAATTTGAAAAAAATAATATATGGATAAAAGAGTCATTCCTTTTGTGTTTTTCAATGGTGACTAGTTTTCTTCAATGTTTCCCCTCAGTATGGTTAACACTATCTTGGAATATCGAAGAAAATGGAAGCAAGATTTATGGAATGTTTTTGATCATTGGTTGTCTATGTTTGGATTCTTATAATTTAGTAGTGTAGGCACGGATGATTGGTATTCATTATGTATTATGAATATATCAACTCATGATTTACCATACAGATCCTTCCTATGTTTTGTGTTTGAAGGATATTCAAATAAATCCATATGTTTCTATTGCATTGAAACTAGATGTGATAATTGATTCTCATATTAATGACTATAATTGGAACTCTATTCTATGGGTAATATTTTTTGCATCATAGAGTATATTCTCAAGAGACATGGGATTTGGAATCTTCAGTGAGGAAGTAGTGGCCTCACAAAATTCTAAAATATCACCCTTTAATAAGACTTTTTGGGAATTTAAATTAATATTTTGGGGAGAATTATAATTTCTTAGTTATGGTATACCACCATTTTAATGATTCTGTTTTTTAATTTCCTATTTGGGGGTATCGAAGGTGAATATTTTTCATTCAAAATGACTTATGATAAATGAAAGATACAATATCTAATTCTCACCTTGAATATAATATTAATGTTGGGAATTAATTTTTGGAAGATTCCATGAGTCTAATTTTGGACTTGAAAATTGTTCATCACATGATATTTTATACACATATTGATATTTTATTTGAATTTCATCTAACACAATGCATTTTTCAGGATATACAACATTATGAGAGTTTTGGTTTTGAATTATAAATTTTTTATATAATTAAATGTGTTGATCACTGCACCCCATAGTTATTCGACATACTCTTATAATTTGTGAACCCTAGGACTACTATAGTTGATTTTGTGTAAATCCAACAATTATATGGTTATTCCATTGGTGTATTGGTGTTTAGGTATGATGGCCATTATTATATCAGTGTTTTTGATCATATTATTTTTCATTCCATCCTAATATCATGAATTGACAATTGTTTTAGGATTTGTTACAAGAGTATATTGATCGATCATTGATATTCTAAGATCTATTGTAGAAATAACATTGGGATTGCCTTCAAGTGGTGAGATCTTGTTTTAGTTGTCATGTAGAACATGAGATTCTTGAGCTATTTTTTATCTATTATCAATCCCTACCATTTTTTCTTAAGGAAAAATTTTTATTATTTTTAATAGATTTTAAGGGATATTTTCATTACACTATTTCTCTCTATTTCATGTGTGCATGTTTGAGTGCATGTGTCACATTATGGGATGTGTGTAACAAATTTTTGAGTTAGTTGATTAAATCTATAACAAATTTAATATAAACCATTGATTCTACTTATTGTATACATGATTTTATAAAATAACTATCATGATATTTTAAATTATTATTTTTTGTGTCGAAATTTTATTTTGACAAAATATTGATCATCCAGTTGTTTTTTGTAAAAGAATGGTTTCATTCAAATCATTGTGTAATAGATTCTGAAATTAGGTTTTTATGAATTATTTTGATTAATAAATAGTGTCATGCTATTGTTTCAAAAAATTTAAATCCATAATAATTTGATTTTATATATTCGATAAATGGAATCGTTGGATGCAACAGTTGATGGTGTGTCATTGGTAATTGGCCATTTATATAGTAAGGGGGTTTAAATTATGTGATGATACACTATACCTTGTTCATAAATAAATTATCTCTTGATATATTTTTGATATTTATATGGGTTCACATTACTTGGTGTCCTTATATTACATATACTTTTAGAAATGAGATATATGAACATGAGTGTAGACTACTATTTGATTAATATTGATGTATGAGTAACCCAGATAGCATAGAAATATGTTATCCTTAGGATGGCTTTCGTTGTCTCATTTATTTTTAAAACATGATTTTATATGAGGTGATAAAACCATTGATAAAATTTTCTTGTTATTTGAAATATTATATGAAACCATTGAACCTGTATTTATTTTTTCACTATAAAAAAGATGTAATAATTTTCTATGATTTTGATAAAAAATAATTTAACTTATTATCACGAATAAATTTATTTTTATATTATAATAATTATATTTTGTACAAATAAATGATATGGAAGACCTAGTTGGGATCATACTTATCCTTTTTACCATACACCATGTACACTCTCTTGGGGGTGTATAGACCTTGTAATGAAATCTAATGTAATAAATGATAATGTTTTATAGAACGTCAATGAGGTTCTCAGTTATATCTCTTATTTTTTAAGGTGATGATTTGGTGGTTTATTTCTTACATATCACATTGAGTAGCTCGGTCCTATTTTACTTTTACTTTGTGGTCATTTTTTGGCATGAATTTTTGGTTGATTATTCAAATGTTTATATGTACTGCTATTATAGAATTTAATTTTTTTTGGACTATTACATTTATGTTATATATATATATATTATGCATCTTTTTTAGGTATTTGGATATCATTCCTTATGGCTATTGATCAATTATCAGGTTCTAGTCGCCAGTCTTTGGGAATCTAAAAAGCACTTCAATTTTGCCTGTCGTCTATTTCAGAGACTAGTTAGACAAGTTCCTGCATTGGGATGTGACATTAATCATCACTCAAAACCCATGGAGTATAAATTCAATATACGTCTCCCTATGTAAATCCATCCCGATATTTTACCAATCTCTTATTAATATCATATTATGCTTTTATAGGTAACCTCTCAATTAAGGGATTTTATCTTCCTCCTCTTTATTCAAGTATATTCATAGTAGCATGCATTTATTATTCCTTTTTTACATGTTGTTAATTGTTTTTACACATACCATTACAATCAATATGAAACCCATGTAATGAGATACAACCATTATCTATCTTTAAAAACTTATACGAATCTCTATATACACATGGTATTCTAATCAAAATAACCAATGATTCTCCATACCAAGAATTTGTGTCGTGAATACCCATTCATATTTCAATTCAAGGATATTCGCCAAGTTGTACATATCATTCATTGATTATGTAATTATTATTTTATATCACACAATCCATTAAAATGGGTTTAAATTTGGTGAAATTAATTCTTATATTGTATGCTCTATATGTAACTCAAATTAATGTACATGATATGAATTTTATGGGTGGGCCAAATATTATATAGGACTCTAATGCACTGGGTAATGTTTTTTTCTCATATTAAAAAATGGTACATATGGGTGCATCTTATAAACATTGTATTACAATTTTTTGGAAGATATCTATTAATTGTTCATATGATTTCATAGATTCTTCTTCTTCTACATAATTATATATCATTTATATTATCATATTACAAATTTATTTGATCATAGATATTATTATTATCAACCATTTATTCACCATGATAGGCCTCTTCAGTTACATGTATTATTTAATCATACTATTATTTTATTATCCCATTACTATGATTATGATCTAATTACTTTCTTATATAAAATGGAAGTTTATCATATGATGTTTTACAAGATTAATAGAGTATAAGATAATGTATTTAATTCATAAATAATTTCATTTTAAAGAGTTTTAACATTGTTGTTAAATGTATATAATACCTAAATACACAATGCCTCACTATACTTTTTGATATCACTATGTGAATCATTATATAATAAATCATGAAATAATGTGTTTGAACTATATGGGTTGTCATAGGTAACTACTGCTATAAGAATCAAGGTTCTACGCATATTAGAGATTAGTATATTGTTAATGGTTACAATGAAAGAAAATTACCCTTATGTGACTAATCATGAAGCAAAGAACCATTGAAATAAACCCTCATGTGAATAATTTTATATGGGGTTTTAGATCTCACAATGACCCTTAAGTGAAATGTTTTACCCTTATACATGATAGAATAATATTGGAATAGTTTAAAAGAGGGGGCCCTTCACCATACAAAATAAAATAATTATAAAATCAACATTTAGTTAATAAAACACATAAATTATAGTAAATATTATATTACCACCAAAATGTAATCGGAGAAATAAAATTACTGTGATTTGGAATTACTCATCTCTTAAATCAGAAAACTTTCAAAGGATTTTTGTACTCATGAAAAAAATACCATGATAGATGGAAATATAATCTTAAACGTTAACCCCATGAAAACCCTCTCAATAATCATATTAAAAAAGAAAAAAACCATCCCAAAATATGGAAAAAGGGAATAAATTAACACCATCATCTATTACGTCATTAAATAAGAAAACATCGAACATAGTATCTCGAGAAAAGATAATACATTGAACAAATTATACAACAAGAAGTATATATAACTAAATATCCCAGGTATACTCTTCCGAGACAGTATGCAACAACATATCATGAACCATGTGAAACTAAAAATGTACAATAACTTCTTCTAATAGTAATTAATATCATCAAGCTTCTCCTTGAAGGCCATATCTTCTTAAAAACACCTTCTTCCAAATTTGATAATTGGGGAATCATTATGAAAAAACATGAATTCTAGGAAACATTAACATCATAATGAATATCAATAATCGTTGTGTGAAGTGGAAAATGTCAATCTATTGTTGTAACTTTCTTCAAATCCTTGAATTTTAAAACATATTTCAAAGATACATTTTACCCACAAACATAACATAATAACCAGGATGACTACGAAACATTAAAAAAATAATATATCTATGTGTGATCATTAGAGGTATCATCTTGTCATTATCATTGGAATTTTGATTATCAATTCCTAAATCAAATTATTCATGGATCACATATACCCTCTCTATTGTACTCATCACTATCTCATATCCAACAATCAATAAATCCTTGATGAAAATAAATCATTATGAAGGGTTAAAATGAATGTCATAAAATCTCTCTAAGGATCCATACAAATGGCAGAGTGTTAAATATTATTTTATTTAAACTTTGTCAAGGGTTGGTGAATTCCCTAAGAACCATTAAATTTTAGAATAAATTAAAACAAAGTTTCTTCAATGTTTTGGAATATCTATTCTCTCTTGTCATATATTTGTAGTTAAAAGTGGAGTTGTGGAATAAATACGAGGAAAAATAGTTTGGAAAAACATAAAACCCAATTTGTTAATACTTGATCATAATCAGATATGATTATATTCAGATCCCCTTGACACCTTAGTGACTTTTCTAAATAATTCCTTGAAATATATATTATGGTGATTGAGAGAATATTGTATAATAAGTGATAATAAATTATAGGTATTATTACAATCACGCATATAAAATCAATACATAATTGAAATAGAGGAAACATCGTGATAATTTACATAAAATTTCCCCCCACTTATAATAGGGAACATCAACTAGTTTAATAAACCTATCATAAATATAGTGCTCAATATTTATCCACTTTCAATCTAAACATTAATAGAAAAACTCTACAAATAGTCGGTTCATTCTTGATAACAAAAACTATCCTTGTAATGTGTGAAAATCTTATATACAATAAGATATATTAAAAACAAACAATAGTTTATGTCTAATATTATCACATCATGTATATTTAAAAAAATAAATAATATCCCCTGAAACAAAAACAAAATTTTATAATCCTTTTACACTCCCTTAGGGGAATTTAAAAAAATCTGTACAGATATATACTATAGAATCCATTTTCTGGGATTTATCTACATGATACACCTATTATTACTACAACAAAATCTATGAATGGAACTAACATTTAAAAAATCCCATAAAAAGGTTCATCATAGTCACATCTTCCAAAATTCAGTAATAGTATCAAGAGAAATTGAAAAATAATAATAAAATGGAATCCTTCTATATGAATTAATAAAAACATTACATTTCTATAAGGTACTTAAAATCAAAAATATATAATTCCCAATTACTTGAATCAAATATTACTGAAAAAATTAATATAACTTTGTGAGAAGATGAACATCCAAATATATTATTCTGTAAAGAATATTAACCTATCAATAATGAGGTAATTCCTATATAACATCAATTAAAACGTGAATCCATCAATGTTTGGATCCTAGGATTAATAATTACTTTTAGGTGGCTATGACAGCTAAGGATCACATTAGATAACCACCATTCTCTATATTAGAACCTAAACCAACAAATAATTAATGTGTTATGACATCCATGAATGAATTTCCCTCTCCCAATGAATGAAGAACTGTATAATTGGCCATCTTGACCTTGAAATAATCAAATTTATAATGTCCCTAGTTTATCTACAAAAACACTTCATTCATTTTAGTAAAAGATATCATAATACAATACTGTACGAGAAATTAATTAAGAAAAAATTGGAATAGCTATAAAAATGTAAATAATATACTAATGCAACATTTTGGGGATATCTCAATAAACAATCTCCATGATCCTTTGAATAATTTAAGGAAATATCACAATGATACACTATATATCTAATAAAATGGACCTCGCAGGACAAGATATAATTCCAAGTCATATTCTCGAATAGCTATTGAGGATGAAGAACACCAAAAAGTGATCAAAAATTTAATTTTTAGTCTTTCTTGAATGTAGAAAATAGTAGTATTTAATTAGTAAATGAATTATAAAATTAATACACAAGCCCCTAGAATAATACACTGTTGAGTCCCATGAACATGGGTGGTGTGTTTTTTACTCTAATCATCATAAAAAGGCACAATAATTCCATTAAAAATATCTGAGGGATGTCTTAGAGATATCCCCATCATTCACTTGGAAGTGATGATACATTTCACATCAAAATTATCATATAAAAATATTTTTATTCCTTCTCTTTATTGAATAAATACTTTATCCACTCTAGAGTATATGGTTCTATATGACCCTTACCATATGAGTCTTTTCCCTATGAGAACCAATACTTCCCTCAATTATTTTTGATTAATATGACTTTCTATATGAATAAATAGACAATAGTTTACAAAAAATATATTAAAACCCTTACTAGGGTTTTGTCAAATAAATATATCCATTAAAATCCAAAATACCTCTAAGGGAGATAGTTTGCAAACATAAATATATATTCTTATCACACATCATTCGTGTATGATTTACCCCACTCATGAAAATTAATTTTAATGGAAAATAGAGTGTCTGACACCATGTCCCAAAGAATGTAAGAAGATTTTTTAAATAAATAAGGTTATATGCCCCAATAAAACGAGGGTTACACCCTTGTAGAAGACAATAAGATAACACATCACAAGGGTTTTAGATCTATTGGTGTTGTACAATCTATATTATAAATCTAAACATGTCATAAATCTTGAACTCTCAAACCATAACAATGACCATCTCTGTAGCCATCCTATTTTCATTATTCCTAAGATTTACGGTAATCCTTGTATTTTACCATATGTACTCACTCCCCTCACTGATGATTTGAATATATAAAATCCTTATATTGTTTATAAATTTAATGGTATAATTATAATGGTTGACCCAAAATAGGAATTCTAACCCCATGCATAATACCATGAAACAAGGGACACTGTTGATTCTCATGGCCACAAACAAAAAATTCATGGAAAATATTTTTTATCCTATTATCATGTTTTTGATAAATTCAACATCTCGTGAATGGGGATGAATAAGACATGAACATTATCTTTGGTAGAGAAAGCATCTTATTCTAACTAGAAAACAAAATAACATTGTTCATAGATCAATTTTTTTTATAATCATGAAGAGTTAAAACCCATGAAAATCAGTTCCCGATTAGCATCAACTAAATTATCTCTATAGTAATTACCCCCTCATGAGATATCATCAACATAAATGTTTTCTCTTAAAACTAGATCATTCAATTTAAATAATCCTCAAAATTCCACTTTAAATAATCGTCATCTTTAAAATAGTTTGAACTATACAAAAAATGGTTCATATATTGAATTGTGAAAAACATATGTTGTAACTACCCTAATGATGTCTAATAATGTATTATGGAGATGAGGACTCTATGTTTAAAGAAAATATCATATCCTAAAACTAATCCCAATGATAGAACACTATAACTACTGAATCCATATGATCCATAAGGAACAAGAATCACCACATATAAAAATACTCATATAGTGTCCCCAGTTCTACCGATACACAATGCTACATCTATGTATGAATTGAACAGAGTGAAATCTTCACCTATGACAACCAATACCCAGTATCACCATTTTAAATAGATCCATCATTTTTCTAAAGATCTTGGTTCAATAACTCTCAGAGTGCCTGTCTAAAATCATTTTTTTATCTATCTCAAGCTAATAGTGATTTGTTGTAGCATCAATCTAATTATCTTCCACAAGAAACGGATAGGGACGTCACTCGTTATCAATTCATATTAAATGAAAAAAACATGTACTCCTAAAAATTGACTATGGAATGTTAAATATTAATTAATTTTTTCAATTTTGTATAATTTTCATTCTCAACCCAAATTAAAAAAAATTAGTACAAAATTTAGATAACTAATACATTCATTAGGATATACATTATAATATGAATCACTTCACAAAACATGTTCTATAAATATGAAGTCTGTTTCATCAGAACTTTGGTGGTACAAAACAAAAATGACAATAGTTTCCCCAAATTTCATAAATCAGGTATTATTTCCACCTGATGTTTTTCATGACAAACTAATGTATCCTCTATAGTAAATTTTCTAAACTACATCCGATATCAAAACCAACAACTCCTATTCTAAACTATCATTACCCCCTCCTTTGGTATATCTTATATGATTGTATTATAGATATAGATGATCTGACCCTTTCCTTCCTCAAATAGGCCATATGTTATAGGCTATGAACATGGGTATATAATCACCAATATGTGAATTTGACACCGTTTTTTAAATTCATAGAATAATTAAAAATATGAAAACCACAAACTAACAATAATGAATAAGTAATTTTAATACAAATAATTGAATTTGATGTCTTATAACAATGAATGACCCAATGTAATACCACATAAATCCAAGGAAGTGATGAGAACCTCCATTAACTACTAAAATATTTCATAACGTAGTCATTCCATGTTCAATTAACAATGAGATCCTATGAACCTAAAAAATAGTTTAAATATATATAGGTAGAAAAAAGTAAAATTTAATTGTTTGAAATAAATGATCCCATAAAAAAGAAATAATAATTGAGTTATGTTCCTTGTGTGTGAATAAATATATATTAAAAATTATTTTTAACTAGATTTGATAAAATATATAATCAAGGAGTTGTATATAATCAGGGTCAAAAATTACATGGAATTTTTTCCATTGTTGAATACCCAATTATGTGCATGTATTGATTTTTAATAATTTATATAGATTCAATTATTTATTTTGGTAAGGATATATCATGGTTAGTGTACTCATGGGTGTTGTGGATATGACAAGTGGCCATGTGAAACATGGAGATATACGAGAAATGGATTGAGTAGTATATTCTTTTTTGGATTCAAAATTATCATGTAAATTATAGAAGTTAAATTTATATTATATTTGTGAATAAAGTTACATGATTTTTCATCATTTATTATTGTCAATATTACTGGATGTGAGATTTTTTTTCTTATTTTTCAATGATGGATGCATCATATATTATTATCTATTTGTGATGTTTTATTATATGTTTCTTATTTTTTATGTATGGGATCCCAATTTATAAAAATCCCATATCATAATACTGTTAAATTAGATTATATTATTAATTTTTATTGAAAATTATTCTCAAGTATTTCTTAATTTGATCACATGGAACAAGTTTCATTCCCATGGAAATCAGGAAGTTGACTCATACCTAATTGCATATTGATTTTGGAACTAGTATGGTGGTATCCTGGGATAGATTGAAAGAAAATAATATTGAATAATTATTGGTTATTTTTGTTACTCTATACATTTTGGAAAATCATCCTTTCAGAACTAATGATGAAATCTAGTAGTGATACTATATCCCTATCATTTAGGACAAAACATGAGTATCTTTGGGTGTTCTGATTTTATAATTCAATATAGATCCTAGTTATGATTATTTTGATGATTTATAGATCCCCACCAATTTAATGTAGAAAAATTTTTGTTTTCCTTTGTGATTAGGGATGAATATATATTGAATCTAAGTGTTATCTTTTGTTCTCATTTTTTATAAAATCATTTGTAGATTATAAAAAAGGTATTATATGTATCTAAGAGGTTAATAATATTGGATAGACTTATTTTGATCCAACATAACATAGATTTTATGTGATTGTAAGATTAAAAAATCCTTATGTTTATTCAAATATAAATTTAATAAGTTTTCTAGATGTTATTATATATAATGAATTTATTTTAAACTAACAATAAATGACATTCATACACTGACTAGCATATTTATTCTATGTAAAAACATTTTATATTTTTAGAATAATTGTTTTAAAATATTATATATTCTTCAATTAGAATAAAAAAAATTCGACATTAGAAGATTACCTTACTATATAAGCTAATATCTTCAAAAGAGAATGATTGAGTTTCCCCATGATTATACTGAGACATTATATTTAGAGTGTTGTTATTAAACATCATTATTGTAGAAAATGGATATTCACATGTATTTCCTTTTGAAATCTACAAGAATCTATGGATGATAAGTCCCATACTCCAGTAACATTTCTATCATATAATGAAAATTACTCTACAGAATTGGATTTATATTTTTCATACACTATAATTATGAAAAGAATATCTTTTATCTTTTAAACACACTAATATTACTATCTTACTATCATTTTCATATTCAATGAATAATTAGCTCTTATATATAATTTCTTGATTACTAAGATATTCTTATGATTTGTCGCATGGGTATTTCAAAATTAACAGAAATTGGACTTTCAATTTTAGCACTGTTCAATTTGAAAAAAGATTAATATTTTCAGGAATGGAAAGAAAAGAAGAAAAATAAGATATATGAAATCAAGGTTTTATTATTTTATTCATTATTTGGAAAAAATCGATGCATTCCACTAATTTCTTGTCATATAAATGTTTAAAAATAATATAAATAAGACTTTTGTGTTTTTCATGTATGTTTAATATCAAAATCAAATAATAGTTATAAATTTATATAAATAACAACTTCATGGATATATTAGAAAATTGATAGAACTAAAGAACCCATTTACACATGAATACACTGATAATATTAAAAATGATGGCTTTTACATAGCAAATATCAGATTCTATTCTCATGTATTATTTAATCAATCCAATTAGTAACAATTTAAGATTATACAGAGCTATGATTTTTGGATCATAAACTTCTCAAAATGTATCATCGATGATTCTTCAAAATAATATTCATATTTTTTTTCTACACTTCATTTATATGATTTTTTTATGTAAGTGGGCTGGTCATGTAAAAGGATATCCTGGTCAAATAATATTTTACAATGTAATAAGTGATATCTTCTTATACTCAGCTGGGGGAACCTGGAAAATAGATTGTTTAGTGAAATTTTATAAACACATTTTTTATAGTTCTGGTGGAGAGGGCTTTGTTAATTTTGTTCATAAAAACAATATAAATTATTATTTTTAATCTATTTCCTGTATTATTTTATATTTCTACTTACTACATTTATCATGGTAAGTATTTGAACTCATAAACCAAAAAAGGGTGATTTAACATAAATAAGATTTTAAGAACACATTTCTCACCCCTCTTGTGTTTTTAGTTATCCATTCACTGGGAAAATAATTTGCATCATATATCATGAATTACGAGTATAAAATTATCAATGGTTGAAGTACATAGATCATATTTGAGATGAATTATATTTTTGATAAATGAGTGTGTTTTTTATTGGTTATATCTCCATTTATTAATGGTGAAAACTATGGTTTCTATAAGGATAATATTACCATCTATTTTAATAATCATTGAATAAAAATTAATCTAAGTGAATTAATTCACTATAATAAACTACAGAAATATCCTAAAATATTGGATGCTATAACTAATAAAGACTATGATCTAAATTATAATGATATGAATTCTATAATATTTGGATTATAACATGATGATTTAATTAGAGTTTCCTAGTGTCAAACATCTACTAAAATGTGGAACACTCTAAAAATTTCTTATGAAGGTACTAATAATGTAAAGACTTGTACATATGATACCTCAAAAAATAATTTTTACATATTCAAAATTGATTTATGAGAAATCAATAAGTAGTTGAATAGATGACTTACTTTGCTTCTGAGTAATATTTCAACTCTAGGAACAAAAATTACTATGTTTGATCAAGTATTGAATGTTCAATGAGTGTTACCACCCATTGTGGTGTGGAATAACAGGTTCCCTTTGACTATATAGAGTGTCCATGAATTTAAAAATAATTAAATTAATCGGAACTAATATGAGATATAATGATAAAATGGATGAAAAATATGGAGAATATAAAATTGTTATGATAGAAAATTCATCGTTGATGGTTTAAATATCTAATCATGAATAGAATAGAATATGAATAAAAATCAATAGAAAAAAATAGAATATTCCTCTTGGTATTATAGATAACGTGGTGAACATGAAAAATTTTATTAAAGTTTTTTAATGTTCAATAATAATAGATTAGTTTTTAGATGTCCATTATACATTTATGTAAATCATGGTTAAAATAATATATAAATAAGAAGTTATGAGTGAAAGAAGACATTCCATATCAATCAATATTGGTGAAAAATATTTGAGAATAAAAATTACTAAAAAAATTTCTTCAAGATGGATGGATAAAATAAAAAATATTTGATCTATTAAAATTCCATGTGTAGTGATTTTAAAAATTCTAGCGATTTCACAACATTAATGTTAGAATCTGAATCTATTAATCAAAAGGGAAACATATTCCATATGGAACAGTCGAATAAACTGCACCCTTACAATTATTATGAGCATGATCATGAAATTCAATTAGAAAATTAAAATTTATAATATAAATAATTAAATGAATATTGTAAAAAGTTATAAATTAAACATGAAATAATTGTATTGAAATAATTAATCTTCTAGACACTCTTATTATGAAATTATCAATAAAGGGGAGAAATTAAATAAAAATTATCAGATTAAAAAAATTGCTCTATTAATCTGCATTATATACTAAATATGTTCAAATATTTTATAATATAAGAAATTATGTTCCAATAATCAATAATGTAATAATTTTTTTACTAAAGGGGACGATTTCCAAAAAAAAAATTTCCATATGATTCTTAAAAATATAAATTGGTAGCCTGGGTGAATGAAAAAAAAATTATTATATTTTTTTTATATTTCTAAAAATAATAGCCTCTCAAAGCCAACATGTTTTTACTATTGATATATATGAAATCATTATAATGATTCTATTATGTAAATCCTCAAATTTGTTGAATAAATAATTCAATTCATAATAATATCTTTTCAAAATGTTCATATAAATTTTCTAGAAAACAAAATAAATATTTGTATTCTCATTTCATTTAATTCTTATATTACAAAACTCATGATTATTTTTCTTCCGAAAAATACTCCTGTTTGATCTATAATTATATAAAACACAATATGGGGAAAATGTACAATGACTTATGGAAAGTTTTTGTTCATGATATGTGAGTGGATATTTCAAAATCTTTCAAAAACTATAAAGTTAGTGGGATTCTATGTCACATTTGGTGAATAAGAAAAACTATAAATTTTTTATTTGGATAGGTATGAAATTCAGAATCTATTCTCAACAAATGAGTTCATTAGGTTTAAGGCTTAAATCACAACTTGATAAGTATTTTTCCAAAATATGATGATAGTTAGTGAGTTTATTTTTAAAACAATGCTTGTTTAGTTTTAATTTAGAAAACTATCATATATAAATAACATGGAATATATAATTTCTATACATTATATATTAATTATTTTTGTAGAAAAACATTAAATTGCATGAATTCTAGAATTAATTATCCATGGATTTTCCAAAAAAATGTTGGATATTATAATGATAACTCCTCTAAAAAATGTTCTAGGTTAAATTTTTTTTATTACATGGTTTAAGATAAGTTGGATTAAAATAAACTATGTGATACATGTTAAATGGGAAACTAGAAGAAGTCATATCATAAGACCATTAAGGGTATTTCAAAAACTATATTTCTAGATATTTTCCATATGGATATTTCCAAACCTATAAGAACTTAATGTCATGTTTAAATATCATTTGTCTATATGTTGGTTAATGAGTTATTAATGTTTACATTAGAATAATTTTTAAGATGTAAAAGTAAATATTTTACTATTTTTGTTAATTTGATAAATCTTTTTAAAATTGGGACCGTGTTAAAATTGTGAATTTAATAAGTGATTATGGAGGAAAATTTTTGAATTAGTAATTTAATTATTATTTATCTAAAAAAGGTGTAAAAAAAATTTATTCCCACAAACCACCATAATAGAATTATCATTTTAATGGATGAATTGGACCTTTCATGAAATTTCTAGAACAATGTTGTGGGAGTAGAACATTCCCAATCGATTTTGGGATAAATAATTTAAAACAACATGTTATATTGTAAACAATGTATTAATAAGTACTATCATATATAAAACATCGTATGAGTAATAGAATAATTGAAAATAGATGGTAGGATATACAATAGTATTGCGATTAAAGGGTTACATCTTTACCAAAAAGGAAAATATTGGTATGTTTTATAAACAAGGTTATAATGGTATTATCCATGGAAATTATACTTCTTAGAAAATATATATAGATTTCATCAAAATTCCAAATAATATGTGGATAATCAACTTATGTGGTGTTTTATAAAAGTGATCATTTTAATTAAAAAATGAATCAAACTATTGTATAGAGTGATTCTCCCAAGGATATGATAACTAAAATTATTTTTAACATCATTATGGATGTTGATTTGGGACATGGTTATATTCATGAAAATTTTGTAAGCATTATTTCAAGAGAACGTGAAAGTAGGCTTCCATGAATATAATGAAATATTAAACAGCATCCCCTAGAAACTAGTATGTTATTTCTAGATAATGGATTCCAAACTAGATGAAATATAGTAGAATTAAATTACTTTTAAACTCATCAAGAACAAAAAATACAAGTATATATATTTGATTAATTATGGTTTTTAGATACAAAATTAAATTTAAATTAGTTCCAATGGAATAATGTATGAGAATTAGAAGATAAATAATTTAATTATCTTAACATTGGGACATACATGGTATTTTTAATAAAACAACATTGTCATGGTGTAATCAATTGAAATAAAGATATATTATTTACAAAAAAAATTACAACTAGGAAGAAGGAATAGATTATAAAGAAAAATTTTCCCTTGTATCATGATTAGAATTAATTAAAATTTCTACAGAATATGAATCTCATATAAATAGGAAATTATACCATATTGATTATAAATATATTTTTTTAAATGTATTTACATGATATGAAGTTTATGTTGTACAACCTTTGTGTTTTAAAGGTTGTCTCTTTAAAAAATTAATTTTTTAAACATATAAAATCTCTATATAGAATTATACAATTTCGATTATTTGTATAGTAATGATTATGTTCTTTTCTTTTATAAAATTGCTTTTTGGTAGTAATGGATGACCAGAAATTGTTTAAGAAATCAACACCCCATGATATTTTTTTGGTACTAATATAACTTGTTGGTGTTATTTTCAAACCAACCATCCAATAATTGTGTCCTGAATTTTGATAACATATACAATAGTAATACTAAATTGTTATGATGGATCAGTTAAACTATATAATATGATTCTTAAATTTTTCAATATGATTTTGGAAATATTTGAAACAAATATAAATACATACATAATTATCTTAAAAGGCATTGAAATGAAAACAATAATATTTATTCAACTCCTTCGAGCTCTAATGTAAAGCTTACCATGTTTGAATCTCAAACAACTAGTCAATACATGTTATGTATATGAATCATTAGATGATTACTATGTCGATAGAAAATTGTATTTTTATTTTTCAATAACCTTTATGTAAAAAGTTATAACCCACGAGTTCATGCACAAAATGAAATAATAGAGTCAGTAAAGGATGATATATGCCAATATGAATTATGATCCCTATAAATTTTCAAATAGATATTGTTTACCTGAGTGTTTATTTCCTCCACTATAATATCATTGAACCAAAAGTAATGATTTTCCTTTGATTAGATTTACTCATTATGGCTAATCATCCAATTATTAAATCCCCCAACCAATATTAGGTCCATTTTGTCTATCTAGGTATATATCTCCTCATTAAGAGTCATCCTTAATGATATTACAATTATTTTATGAGGTTTATTATTCAATATAATAAAGGGAAAAAACCAGTTTTTCCACTTCTTCTTCTGAGATCATGAGAATATTTTTAGAATGCTCTAGAACATCACCTAAATTAAATTGAATGTCCATCTAATTGGATTACATCACTAACAAGGTCATCAATAGTGGAGTAAATGAGGATTAATCATTCCCCTATTTATAGATTCCCTTCTATCCATCCATGAAGGTGATGAACTAATATCTTTAATAGTCCATTAGAATATCCTCAATCACTTAGAGGCCATCAATGTGGTTAGAATAAGTAAGTTGTGATATTAACCAGCCAAAGGGACATCCTTAATAGTAGGATCCCCCGATAAGCCTCCCTATGAATATAATAACAATTCATCAACCACAAGACAATCAAGAAGATTTCATATTCTAACACTTCATCTCATTCATTCTGGTCTCACCCCCATATATGGGCTTCTCCCAAACCACACTGTCTTCCCTATGTGTAGGTTCCATTTTATTTTATTCACATACATCATGCCTCATCTCATTATCTTCAACAATATTTACCACTCCCATTGTATCCTCATTTGGCTCCTCTAGAGTTCAACTCCCTGGTTTCACATAATTGAAAACACAACTCCCTCTACATGTAAGATTTAACTTATGAAATATATCTACAACATTCGGATCAGAAGGTACTGATGGAGAATCCACCATTGAATCGTAATCCCTAAAAGGTAGGCTAGTAGTAGTATTAGGATTCATCGAAGGGCCTTCCAACCCCATGCCTCATTTTAATCCATAATTATGATCTTTGATTAAAATTGACACTTGTGGAGAATACCTCCTAGAAATGGTTCTTTAAGATGTTCATCTACACTAGGAGCATCTCTATTGTCATGAATGATACCCTTAATCTCCAAAGACAGATCAATATTCTGTTAAGAATATATCCCTTCCCATGGTTCAACATGATCTACCCCTACCTCAATTTGAAAACCCACGTGTCCCTGATTAGAGGTCCCACCTACAAATCTAGTCACAAAATCCTTTCGGGCACAAATTCCCACATCTTTCATCATAATCTTCTATTAAGACCAACGTATACATGCCTCCAATGAATGACCCACCAAAATAATTTAGTACATAAATCAACCCACGATTAATACACCACCTCATGGATAAATATAAATTAATCTCATTTTTTAAACTATAAAAAATAAGAAGGATTACATGAAACCAACACTTCAAAACACACTCGGGGATTAATAGGATGGAAAATTTTAGTGGTTGAGATATTCGTGGACATGAACCTACCTATGAGGTTCCCATAAAACCTAATAATGGAATGATTTGGAAATTGAAGGTGTAGGTTATGAAAACTGACCCAAATCCCCACCAAAGGAGATTCTAGCATCAAATGATTGTCACAAGACCATATATAGGGGGAAGAGGAGGAATGTGTTTTAGTTACCGGGTGTGAAGGACCAGCCTTGTATCAGATATTCCTCTGATGTGAAATGTATAATAAATTTCATGATATCCATCCAGCCGATAATGGCTCTATCCTAAAGATCCCAAGAATCTCATTCAATCATTTCCACATTGAATTTAAGATAAATAAATATTGTTGTATCACTTTCACTATGTTTCCTAAAATAACATTGATTTTAATTTAAATTTATATTTGGATGCTGATTTTTCATCGATTTACTCTAGATAAAAAAATAACATCACAATACATCGATTATATATGTGAATCCCTCTTATCATGCTCAACTATGGAAAAATACTTTGTAGCATTATCAACTGTTGAAGTAGAATATTTTACAATAGTAAAGTGATGTGTATCGAGTTGTGTATGAAACATACTCAAATGTATTTTGGATTTAATTTTAATTATATTCCAATAGAATTTTATAACACATGTGCTAACAATACTTAAAAATATTTATTTTACAATTCTAGAAAAAATAAAATTTAAAGGTGACCTAATTTAAAAAGGGTTCATGTAAAAAAATTGATATATCTATAAGATTTTTATTCCTAGAAAATAAATTAACATCCATTTTTACTAAATCATTGACTTCTAACAAATTTTATTTTATCTAATTTGATTTTTTGTTAAATTTCAGTTCATATTATTTTTAAAAAGTGTACATATTTTATAAATGAAGGAAATTTTTATTAACTAATGAGATTTTATATCGCTATTTTATGATTTTTTTCACATAATAAAAAGATAAATAAGAAAAAAATTTCATGATTAAACTAATCATCAATTCATGAACCTAATATTCCAACAAAAAAATAATGCTAGTCAGTTATACATAATAAACCATTGTATACAGTTGAACTATCTAATTTTTTCTATCCAATCCTTGATTACCCAACTTTACCATAATCCAATCCTCATTGGGAATGGAAAAAAACTAATAGAACTAATGGTGCTATATAAATAAGGACCAAAAAAATGGGTGATAAGGAATGTTCTATGTGGAAGTGAAATAGATTTTGGATGGATATAAAACACTGTTATGTTGATGAAGAAATTCATAAATCATCCGTGATGTGTGTTTAAATTTGATGAAAAATCAGGAGAAGAGTTATAAATGAATATGTAGTAATTTTTAGAAAAACTGTTTTCATGAAAGAAGAACTCAAAGAAAAAATGAAACTAATTTGGATGAAAATAGATGATAAGGTTCAAAATCATTATAGATTCCATGTGTAGATGAATTACCTAATGTTGATGGAAATCAATAAGATGATAACACTATTAGAATATATATTCCTAAATATATGTTATCTCAAATTCATATATGATATACATATGCCTCAATTTCAATTTCTAAACAAGATACATCTGATGAGAGAGGTCAGGAAATAAACTCAATTTTATTGACTCATGTATAATCATTAAAAGATTGTTTTTATACTATATAATGGATATTAGGAATCTCAATTAACATGAAGTATCAAAATATATTGGTATTGAAGGGATGTAGTTAGGTCAGTTAGTGTTAAAAATAGTTTAAAAGATCTAATTGGTGAAGGCATAAATCAAGTGGATTTTATTTCAATATTAGAAGGATTTTATATAAAAATTTGAATGGTTATTTCAACAATTTATTAAATTACAATTGATGTTCTCTCCCAGTAAATGGTTTAGTATCTTACAGAGGATATAATAGAGAACATTAAAATCTCACATGTGTTTCCTAATAGCTATATTTAATATATTTATTAATTAAGAATGTGAACCACATCATTATTCAAAAATATGGTACTTGAGAATAATTTTAATTCATATTGAGTAAAAATATATGTTTTTATTATCATAGTATGACAAATATCAATTCATGGATGATTGGAATATAATTATGATGGTTTCAAAAGGATGTTTGAGGATTTACATCAGTTATCCGATAGTATTCTGAAGTTGGAATCCTTAGATAAAGAAAAATAAGAATAATCCAATGTCTTTATTAAACTGATAATTCTTCATGTATCTAAAAAGGTAATGGATTTATACCTCTTGATCAGCAAGTTAGTTTGAAAGCTATCCTGTTTGAAGTGTTAAAAATTTTTTCACTAGTTTCTATAAGAATTGAAAGGTATATATTTTCTATAATAATTTTTCATATCACATATATAATGGTTCCAAAACTCTATTTGATTAATAATAATGTTGTGGGAGAATCAATTCATATAGATAAGATATATTTTAAATTCAAAGGAATTTTTTTTAGGAACTCCTATTATCGATCGACATACCTATAACTCACTATGACATAGGGAGATAATTATGTTGATGTCCACCTTAGTGAAACAATTATTTTTGTATAAATTGTCCCTTTACCTTTACCTAAACCATCTTCTAGGCTATTTTTTATACTAGCAGATAATTTGCATATAGTGAGAGATTAAAATGATTCTCTCAATATCCAGTACACCAATGTATGAATCAAAAAGGATGATTGAGTTTTAAATGGATCACCTTTACTAATATTTGGTGATGTATTTTGGGAGACATCATATTCTACTTTTTTCTAATTCTCATCTACATTCTGGCCAACCACATTCATTCCAAAACACCCTCCAAAAAGTAGTTTAACTTTCATAAATTGATAAACATTCACATATTTAATTTCTAGATTAATTTATCATTTAAAATTATTTGAATAATGTTTTGTGAAAATATTTAAATGCCTATATTCTTATATAGATTTTATTCTTAAAAAATATTTCTTTATTTTTTTATAGTACATAATGAATTTCATTGTCTGTTTTTTTATTTTTTTATCTTATTTAAGAATAGTTAATAATATTATTTCTAGTTTTTTTAAAATCTATTAGTTTTTTTAATCATATATGATACAGTAAAAATTTCATAAAAAATACAAGAAAAAAATGGACCATATTTAGTTTTATTAATTATTTTAATATTTTCCCGTTTAATATTGATTATATCCTTTTTATAGTTATATTTATATTTAGATAACATATATGGGAAAGATTAAATGGAGAAATAAAATTAAAAAATGGGATTAGAATAATGATATTATGGAGATAAAAAATTACAATTTATTTTACAATATGTTTTAAAATTATTTATTCTATATCGAATGGATTTTAGGATAATATAAATGTGGGATATTTCAGGAAAAACATATGTTGTTCCATCAAATCTCATTTTATATGTGTTTTTTAGTATCAAAATTTTATTTTTATTTTTATTTGTTTTTTTAATGTGTTATAGATAAAAGTTTATCATAATTAATTTATATTACATTGATAATAAGTGATTATGATTAACCATGTAGATATTACATTTAAAATAAAATAATTTAATCTTTTGAGAAATTATGTTTGAGAAGAATATTTTTTAATCTATTTAGAATCATATAAATCAATGTTTTAATTTAATATTACTATGAAATAAAATATCATAACCTGATAAAGAATGATTTTCCACATTTTTAATATTAGATACATCATATCATTGTCCAGTTACAAAATATCTTTATCATATTAAAAGGTGATTCAACAATATTGTCATAATAACTCTAGAAGAGTATATGGAATCTAAGTAACACTCTCAATTAAAATATATCTCATATGAGTAAAATTATTCTATATAATTTGAATTTTGTTTATCTTACGCTCTAAGGAAGTCAAAGAATTATTTTATCTTAATAATCCTCTAAAAAGTTTATCAAAATATCAATTATATATATTTCAATGAATTATATGCTATTATGAATTTCATGATTACAGTTATAATATATTGATAACTCACTTCATTCATTGAAATTTATCATAAAATTGATTTCTAATTTAAGGAATGATTTATTTTTACATGGTTTCATTTTTCGAGGAATGGAAATATCCAATGAAGAGGAATATCTTGAAAATAACTCCTAATGAATCTTATTCCATATTTGGAAAGAACATAAACATTACAGTTATAGAATATAGTATCATAGGTTCAATGGATATGAAACTTGACTATTATGATTATATCATTTTCAAAAATTCAAACTCAAATATGATATATAAATAGAGACAGTAAGTCTATGCATGGATCTATGAGAAAATAGAATGAACACAAAAAAACATGTACTCATGAATAATATAATAACAATAAAAATGAATGAATGTACAAAAAAATATCATATAATAAAAGTGTGTATTACACAATCTATCCTATTACTTAATCAACTAGATATATTCATTGATAATATTCATATTCTCAGGTTGTATCATTGTAGAGACCCGAATCCTGACGTACATTGACATTACATTACATTTTCGGAATACTTAGTATATAACAAAAACACACACGCAAGGATCGTAATAGTTTAGTGTCTTTGGAAACTCGGAATATAATCTTCTAATCCTGGTGAAAGATCTTCATCATCTCCCATAAAGATCTTCCTTTTTTTTCTTACCTAAAACCTTTCTTTATATCCTGGGGAAAAGAAAACATAAAAGGGTGAGCTCAAATGCTCAGCAAGGGAAAATAAAGGAAATAAAAATCATATCATATCTTTTTTGAAAATCATAACCTGCTGAAGAGATCATAAAATCTTAACATGGAATAAATCATAGAAGTGAAAATGAGATCTCCATAATCATAACATGAAACTTGATACTTTGTGGCATGCACACATAATCATGGAAAATCATTTCTTGTTAGTCATGACTCATTGCCAAGACTATCTTAGTGGACAAAGTCCCTTTCTAAATCGAGTAACCCTCGTTTCAGTCCTGTTTCACTGAACCAGTATAACCTACCATTCCAGCCATGTCTATCTCATGAGATATAAAATCTTTAACCAATGCATTGGAGGGAGATATAGGTCCCACCCATCTTATAATGAATCATTTCTTATGTGTGCCACATAATCATAAACCATACATCATAGAGTAACCCATGTAATAAAAATGGGATTCTTAAACAACATGACATCATAAAACAATTCATATAAGATAAAGGAGTTCATAAAAATATTTCCATCACAACATAATCAAATCCATGTAACAATAGGGATAAAAACAGAACCCTTTTATTATCTTAGATGGAAAATAATTTTGATAAAACACTTGAACTCCATTCTTGAGGAAAATATCCTTTCTTCTTCAAAATCAATTTCTTTTCACAAAACATCATGCAATTTTAAAAGAAAGAGATTTTATTGAAAATAGCCATGAAATATTTTGGAGGAAGCTTCATGAAAATAAGGCTTTATAAAACCGTAAAAATCCATTCGTGCCGTTTAAGTTAAAAAAAACATTCTTCTCGTACTTTTGTTGAAAAGTCAAAAAGTACCTCGTACGAAAAACGACAAAAGATTCCTTTCATTTCTTTTACTAAAAACTCACCGAAGGGTAAAAATGGGTTTTAAACAATTTTAGGTGGATGGAAATAATATTACATATTTATGAAACATGGATGTGGATGATAAAATACACCCCAGTAAATACTTACGAATAAACAATCTCGGATAAAAATGAGATTGTGATATTTCCCTTACCTTAGGTCCGACTTGCTTTGTAAGTGTCCGATCCTCCTGTATAATGATTTAAATCATGTTATTGACTTATTCCAGAATCAAATTAATTGTTATTATATCATATATGGTTCACTTATGACTTTATGTTACCCGTTCTTTTGTAAATTCCATGTTAAAGAGCGTTTTGGGTAAAATCGTTTCATTTATCGTAGGTGTTTTGACTTGTTGTTCTTTACATTATTATTACTTATATCATGATTTACTTACTTCCAGAATATAAAATATGATTTATATATCATATATATTCAGTATATATATATATAATAGATAGATAAATGAAATGAAAAACACCGTTCATGGAGACGGTAGTCCGTACGTACGCATGAACGTTGTTTTTCTTTCCTTATTGTCTTGAATGGAAGTAAGTAGATGACATACATATAAATATACATAAATCCAGTATCATTATTATGTCATATATTTCATTAGTAATTATTATATATACTTTATAATCATTCATGAATGGTTAATCATTGAGAATGAATCTCATCGCGTCGTGGTGACGGTATTCCGTACGTAAGCACGAGCGATGATATCATTTCCATAATTGTTGAATTGAATTGGAGTGTATGATACAATATATCAGAATCATTATGATCTTATAATAACTATGTATAGTTATTCTTTACACTATAATACCCATCCATGTAAGGTGTTGGTGGAAAAACAGATTACACCACAGCGTGGAGACGGTATTCCGTACGTACGCACGTGCGGTGATTTCATTTTTCGTAGGATGGATAGATGGTGAATTAGGATTGTTTCATACTTATAATAACATATCAGTATATTATTTATACTGATGTTATTACTTAATAATGAAACAACCTAAGAAGAAGAAGTGGAAGAAGAAATAAAGGTGAAAGAATTGGTAACGGAAATTACCTCTTATTTGAAGCGCCTCTTTGAGACCTCCTCTTAGGGCTCTAAAATTGGTCTTTGAGGAAGACCAGAACCTCTAGGATTATTATAGGGAAGTGGAGAAGGGATTTTGGCAGGGGTTGGCCGAGCTGGAGTGCTCAAATTGGTGTGAGGAGGAGGGGGAGGAGGTGCCCTTTTATAAGGGAGGAGAGGGGCACCTTAGGAATTCTTAAAAATATTAATTTATAATAAATCTAACCCCACTTAAAAACCTCCAAAAATGACTCATATTCGAAGATTAGATGAGATAGGGTTGTAATCTCATCAACCAATCAAATTTAGACATGTTTGGATCTTATTTTAATCCTTATCATTTTAATTTATCCTTATTTAATCTATTTAAGTTTATTTGTGGTAATAAAATTCTAAATTTCAAATTATAACAAATAATTACTTATTTGTTGTGAATTTTCCATAATTGTTTACTTTATAACATTATAGACCATATAAATATAAATTTATAATTTTTAAACATTTTTGTGATTTTTAAACAATTTTATAATATGTTATTTTTGTAAAATAACAATAGTGTCAATTTTGACACTATTCATTTATTTGAATTTAAATAAAATATATACAGAAGATATGTTCGAACTAAAAGCTTTAATATATTAATAAAAGGTCATATGTATCTATAAAATTAGTGTATCACATTAAATAGTTCATATAATGTTTATTTTATTATTATTAAAACCATTTATTTGGTTTATCTCTTAATAAAATAATTACTACATCATTTTTGTATAATTATTTAATATACTTATTTGTTGTATAAAAATTTAAAATAAAATCCTATGATAAAGATAAATACATTACCTTTCACAATAATACTTTTACTCGAATTTGTCATCTTAAAATCACAATATTTAAATTGTTATATTTATTAAATTATGAAGGTGACAACTTTGGAATCATTTAAAATAATATAATATAAGTGTCATAATCGCTTTTATAAGGCTCCAAATGGTCAAATATTCGACCATTGGATGCTTATGGTTTACATTTACATGTACAATAAGTTTTGGTTAGGTATATGTGAATTTTATGGTCATTATGAGTTTAATAAAAACAATATTCTTGATTTTTCACTAGATAAACAATTTCTGCATCACTATTGTGTCATAATTAATGATAATTATTTAATCCCTAAAAATTATAAATAAATTTATATGATGTAGATAATTTCATTAGCTTTCTGGAGACTATTCATGTTTTATGTTTCATGAAGTTTATCACTAAATTAAAATTAATATACTTATAAGATTTAAGAGAGTGACATGTTGTCACTTTCTTTGGTTTTAATAATAATTAAGTTATTTTCATGGAAAAATGTCCATTAAATGATTCTAATCCGACCCTTAGGTGATATGGGTCGACTTTTAGTCATCCAATAGGATTTTTATATTTGTTAGGGTAATTTTAAAATATTATATTTACCCTTAATTACCCGATTTACCTTTAACTATGGTAAATAAAATTTACCGTAGTTACTATTCATAATTCCCAAAAATAAAAAGTAGCTTATTAACATAATTTGGACCCACTGATTCCAAATATGGAATCCATTTTTTAAAATTCAAAACACAGAAGTTGCAGAAATTAAATTAAAATTAAACCCGTTGTCGAATAAAAACGGGTTTTTGTTTAAAACATTGCAAAAGATTGAATTGATTTAACCTACGAATTCAAGGTAAAATCAATGCTAATGACATAAATTATATTTAATGGTAAAAATATATTCTATTTATACTTTAAAAACATTCAATATTATAATTTAACCACATAAGATATTACGATGAAAAAGTTGTTTTTAATTAAAATATAGCGTGTTTTTACTATTCATTAAAATATGAAAGTTATCGGAAAAATATCAAAACTTTATCTAATGTAAATTTTTATATCCTGATTCAAAAGAAGATTATTATTTTGTCAAATTTAACATATAAACATGTCAAAAACTATATTTAAAGTGGGTGCGCCATCAAAAGGCGGTAAAACTGCATTTTTTGAAAAATACTTATTTTACCCGAAAAATTTATTTTGTTCTTATACCATGTTCTAGAAATGTGTAAGATGAATAATAATGTTATAAAATTCAAAATTTAGTTAATACTATTCATAACAGCTAGTTCATGACAATATTATAATAATATAACATTGTTTATTAAAACCCGGTATTGTGTACAACACACGCTATCGAGGAAGGTCGCGATTGCGTGTAATGCAAGCCAAGTCAGGGTTGCATGTTGTGAAAGAATCCTTCATTGTTTCGTATAACAGAATCCAACCATATTTCATTTATACATTTAATATATATATATATATACTCAATGTTTCGTAGAATAACTATTATCAAAATTGTGTGTAACACGGTCCAAGAATAGTGTTGCGTATACTGCAAGCTAATACGGTGTTGCGTATAGCGCAAGGTAATCTTGGTGTAGAATACAACACAAGACATTAATGAAATTAAAATAATATTTTTCATAAAATCTCATGGTGTTACATTCTACCCCCCTTAAAATAAATTTCGCCCTCGAAATTCTTCGGGGTTATAAATGGTTTACTATTCGAAAGATTCTTTAATAGAAACCCACATCGTAAAAAGGAATACCAAAACTTGGCTTTAAAAACTAAAGTATGAAATGTAACGATTACCCAAATAAACTAATCACTGGGTTTCCACATAGGTGAAAATATGGATATGGAAGAGAAATCTAACCATCATGTTCTGATGGAGAGTGGTAGAGAACATGGCTATGGAAAATCCAGAAATCACAAAGCCATAAATTTGTGACGATCTAGGGTACCATCTGATACATCAGATATAAGGGCACTAGGACAACATTTTTGGTTTTCAAGATCATTTCCCTAAAGTTGAAAATTTGAATTACAATAAATACTTACATTATTTTGGTACAATCTCACTGTTGTTCGTGCCTTGAACAATTTCCACTTCATCTCTTAAATAAATGAAGTTGAATTTGTTATTCGTGAAGTGTTAGCAGATCATGTGATAGAATGACGGGTCATTCCATCTATCTCAAACAAAAGGTTAGCAAAAATTATATACATAAGTCGATCTATAGTGAGATTAATCATATATGGTTCCTAAAATGAACTTATACTTCACATATCATACTGCTTAATATAATAAAACTAGTTTTCTACTAAACAGGGACTTCCTGTAGGTCAGTGGTAGGCGATAAAGGCCAGTCGCACTTCGGTTGTGGGTTCGATTCCCACAGCCTTGTCCGAAGCGATGGGTTGTCGCCCGTCCTGCAGGTTGTCCTTTTTCTAAAACTACATTACTATAACATCACATAAATAATATCAAAAAAAGTTCTATACTTAAACAATACTAACTTATGGTTAACATAATCCATTACAATCTTTAGGCTTATCTAAAATACTTCGGTCCAAGCTCATAGTATAAAGGAAATGATTACTTGAAATGTCGCCAACCAAGCATGTGAATACCATCATTTATCCCCCATATATCTTGTTGGTCACAATCCCATCATGTGAATACTTTAATGATGTATTCTCTTGAAAAATATGAATACCCATTAAACCTTAGTGAAAACATGAATGCTGTCAAAAGTTAACTCTTTCCACATACCAAAATCCAAAAATTCTATATACTCAAACCATGATATAACCTTCTCCTTATATCAGTCATGAGCTCATGAATACTATCAAACATTTTATTTTCTCCTTATCCCTTCATTATGCGCATATCATCTACATTCCAAAAATATCTGAATATCCTTTCATGGATACTGGTAACATTAATCAGACAACAATGTAACAATCCTTACATGTCTCTTTATTCCATAGTGCCATGAGATTACTTATACAACATTACACATGATAAAAATGTAATCATTCCACTACATTCTTAACCCATTGACCGAGCTTCAACAATTATTTCATCTCACATATCATTTGTAGTCTCTTCATCATCATCCACATAAATACTACCCATATGACCATACTGATTCTCTTCATGAGTCTTTCCCTTAGGGCATTTGTTTGCATAATGCCCATACATTCCACATTTAAAACACTTAACCATTTTTGATGTCATAGCAATACCATTATCTTCATCCCTGGTGTTAACTGAACCTTTTCCTTTGCACTTACTGGCTTTGTGTCCTTCTTTTCCACACCCAAAGCATCTTCCAGTTCGTTTGAAACATTCTCCTTGATGCCTCTTCCCACATGATTTACATAGGGGAAATTGAACTTTCTTTCCTCTATGATCATCATGAAACTCCATCTTTCTCTTATTAGCCGAGTCAGGAAACTTACCAAATTTTACTTTATTGATCATATTATGAGATTGCTGATTCGGCATAATAATGATGTTTGGACTTCCAAATCCCATTTCATTATGAAGAATATCATTCCATTGTCCATCATATCCTCCATTATCGTGAATCATCTTGTTTCCAGCCATTTTCTAAAACCCAAAAGAATAGTGTGAGAGGCAAAAATCATAATAATGGGGGAGTAACTTCAATATCTAACATCTTAGGTTTAATTCTATGATCGTTAGCGTAATTCTAGTACTATAACCTATACGCATACTTAACCTTAGAGACATCCCTAGACATACCATAGAAATATCTCTAGGGATCTCACTAAAGTTCTCGCATCCTAGTTTCCAAAGGTTGACTAAACCTTTCCTCTGATACCAACTGTAGAGACCCGAATCCTGACGTACATTGACATTACATTACATTTGCGGAATACTTAGTATATAACAAAAACACACACGCAAGGATCGTAATAGTTTAGTGTCTTTGGAAACTCGGAATATAATCTTCTAATCCTGGTGAAAGATCTTCATCATCTCCCATAAAGATCTTCCTTTTTTTTATTACCTAAAACCTTTTTTTATATCCTGGGGAAAAGAAAACATAAAAGGGTGAGCTCAAATGCTCAGCAAGGGCAAATAAAGGAAATAAAAATCATATCATATCTTTTTTGAAAATCATAACCTGCAGAAGAGATCATAAAATCTTAACATGGAATAAATCATAGAAGTGAAAATGAGATCCCCATAATCATAACATGAAACTTGAAACTTTGTGGCATGAACACATAATCATGGAAAATCATTTCTTGTTAGTCATGACTCATTGCCAAGACTATCTTAGTGGACAAAGTCCCTTTCTGAATCGAGTAACCCTCGTTTCAGTCCTGTTTCACTGAACCGGTATAACCTACCATTCCAGCCATGTCTATCTAATGAGATATAAAATCTTTACCCAATGCATTGGATGGAGATATAGGTCCCACCCATCTTATAATGAATCCTTTCTTATGTGTGCCACATAATCATAAACCATACATCATAGCGTAACCCATGTAATAAAAATGGGATTCTTAAACAACATGACATCATAAAACAATTCATATAAGATAAAGGAGTTCATAAAAATATTTCCATCACAACATAATCAAATCCATGTAACAATAGGGATAAAAACAGAACCCTTTTATTATCTTAGATGGAAAATAATTTTGATAAAACACTTGAACTCCATTCTTGAGGAAAATATCCTTTCTTCTTCAAAATCAATTTCTTTTCACAAAACATCATGCAATTTTAAAAGAAAGAGATTTTATTGAAAATAGCCATGAAATATTTTGGAGGAAGCTTCATGAAAATAAGGCTTTATAAAACCGTAAAAATCCGTTCGTGCCGTTTAAGTTAAAAAAAACATTCTTCTCGTAGTTTTGTTGGAAAAGTCAAAAAGTACCTCGTACGAAAAACGACAAAAGATTCCTTTCATTTCATTTACTAAAAACTCACCGAAGGGTAAAAATGGGTTTTAAACAATTTTAGGTGGATGGAAATAATATTACATATTTATGAAACATGGATGTGGATGATAAAATACACCCCAGTAAATACTTACGAATAAACAATCTCGGTTAAAAATGAGATTGTGATATTTCCCTTACCTTAGGTCCGACTTGCTTTGTAAGTGTCCGAACCTCCTGTATAATGATTTAAATCATGTTATTGACTTATTCCAGAATCAAATTAATTGTTATTATATCATATATGGTTCACTTATGACTTTATTTTACCCGTTCTTTTGTAAATTCCATGTTAAAGAGCGTTTTGGGTAAAATCGTTTCATTTATCGTAGGTGTTTTGACTTGTTGTTCTTGACATTATTATTACTTATATCATGATTTACTTACTTCCAGAATATAAAATATGATTTATATATCATATATATTCAGTATATATATATATAATAGATAGATAAATGAAATGAAAAACACCGTTCATGGAGACGGTAGTCCGTACGTACGCATGAACGTTGTTTTTCTTTCCTTATTGTCTTGAATGGAAGTAAGTAGATGAAATACATATAAATATAAATAAATCCAGTATCATTATTATGTCATATATTTCATTAGTAATTATTATATATACTTTATAATCATTCATGAATGGTTAATCATTGAGAATGAATCTCATCGCGTCGTGGAGACGGTATTCCGTACGTACGCACGAGCGATGATATCATTTCCATAATTGTTGAATTGAATTACAGTGTATGATACAATATATCAGAATCATTATGATGTTATAATAACTATGTATAGTTATTCTTTACACTATAATACCCATCCATGTAAGGTGTTGGTGGAAAAACAGATTACACCACAGCGTGGAGACGGTATTCCGTACGTACGCACGTGCGGTGATTTCATTTTTCGTAGGATGGATAGATGGTGAATTAGGATTGTTTCATACTTATAATAACATATCAGTATATTATTGATACTGATGTTATTACTTCATAATGAAACAACCTAAGAAGAAGAAGTGGAAGAAGAAATAAAGGTGAAAGAATTGGTAACGGAAATTACCTCTTCTTTGAAGCGCCTCTTTGAGACCTCCTCTTAGGGCTCTAAAATTGGTCTTTGAGGAAGACCAGAACCTCTAGGATTATTATAGGGAAGTGGAGAAGGGATTTTTTCAGGGGTTGGCCGAGCTTGAGTGCTCAAATTGGTGTGAGGAGGAGGGGGAGGAGGTGCCCTTTTATAAGGGAGGAGAGGGGCACCTTAGGAATTCTTAAAAATATTAATTTATAATAAATCTAACCCCACTTAAAAACCTCCAAAAATGACTCATATTCGAAGATTAGATGAGATAGGGTTGTAATCTCATCAACCAATCAAATTTAGACATGTTTGGATCTTATTTTAAACCTTATCATTTTAATTTATCCTTATTTAATCTATTTAAGTTTATTTGTGGTAATAAAATTCTAAATTTTAAATTATAACAAATAATTACTTATTTGTTGTGAATTTTCCATAATTGTTTACTTTATAACATTATAGACCATATAAAGATAAATTTATAATTTTTAAATATTTTTGTGATTTTTAAACAATTTTATAATATGTTATTTTTGTAAAATAACAATAGTGTCAATTTTGACACTATTCATTTATTTGAATTTAAATAAAATATATACAGAAGATATGTTCGAACTAAAAGATTTAATATATTAATAAAAGGTCATATGTATCTATAAAATTAGTGTATCACATTAAATAGTTCATATAATGTTTATTTTATTATTATTAAAACCATTTATTTGGTTTATCTCTTAATAAAATAATTACTACATCATTTTTGTATAATTATTTAATATACTTATTTGTTGTATAAAAATTTAAAATAAAATCCTATGATGAAGATAAATACATTAACTTTCACAATAATACTTTTACTCGAATTTATCATCTTAAAATCACAATATTTAAATTGTTATATTTATTAAATTATGAAGGTGACAACTTTGGAATCATTTAAAATAAAATAATATAAGTGTCATAATCGCTTTTATAAGGCTCAAAATGGTCAAATATTAGACCATTGGATGCTTATGGTTTACATTTACATGTAAAATATGTTTTGTTTAGGTATATGTGAATTTTATGGTCACTATGAGTTTAATAAAAACAATATTCTTGATTTTTCACTAGATAAACAATTTCTGCATCACTATTGTGTCATAATTAATGATAATTATTTAATCCCTAAAAATTATAAATAAATTTATATGATTTAGATAATTTCATTAGATTTCTGGAGACTATTCATGTTTGATGTTTCATGAAGTTTATCACTAAATTAAAATTAATATACTTATAAGATTTAAGAGAGTGACATGTTGTCACTTTCTTTGGTTTTAATAATAATTAAGTTATTTTCATTGAAAAATGTCCATTAAATGATTCTAATCCGACCCTTAGGTGATATGGGTCGACTTTTAGTCATCCAATAGGATTTTGATATTTGTTAGGGTAATTTTAAAATATTATATTTACCCTTAATTACTCGATTTACCTTTAACTATGGTAAATAAAATTTACCGTAGTTACTATTCATAATTCCCAAAAATAAAAAGTAGCTTATTAACATAATTTGGACCCACTGATTCCAAATATGGAATCCATTTTTTAAAATTCAAAACACAGAAGTTGCAGAAATTAAATTAAAATTAATCCCGTTGTCGAATAAAAATGGGTTTTTGTTTAAAACATTGCAAAAGATTGAATTGATTGAACCTACGAATTCAAGGTAAAATCAATGCTAATGACATACATTATATTTAATGGTAAAAATATATTCTATTTATACTTTAAAAACATTAAATATTATAATTTAACCACATAAGATATTACGATGAAAAAAGTTGTTTTTAATTAAAATATAGCGTGTTTTTACTATTCATTAAAATATGAAAGTTATCGGAAAAATATCAAAACATTATCTAATGTAAATTTTTATATCCTGATTCAAAAGAAGAATATTATTTTGTCAAATTGAACATATAAACATGTCAAAAACTATATTTAAAGTGGGTGCGCCATCAAAAGGCGGTAAAACTGCATTTTTTGAAAAATACTTATTTTACCCGAAAAATTTATTTTGTTCTTATACCATGTTCTAGAAATGTGTAAGATGAATAATAATGTTATAAAATTCAAAATTTAGTTAATACTATTCATAACAGCTAGTTCATGACAATATTATAATAATATAACATTGTTTATTAAAACCCGATATTGTGTACAACACACGCTATCGAGGAAGGTCGCGATTGCGTGTAATGCAAGCCAAGTCAGGGTTGCGTGTTATGAAAGAATCCTTAATTGTTTCGTATAACAGAATCCAACCATATTTCATTTATACATTTAATATATATATATATATACTCAATGTTGCGTAGAATAACTATTATCAAAATTGTGTGTAACACGGTCCAAGAATAGTGTTGCGTATACTGCAAGCTAATACGGTGTTGCGTATAGCGCAAGGTAATCCTGGTGTAGAATACAACACAAGACATTAATGAAATTAAAATAATATTTTTCATAAAATTTCAGGGTGTTACATTCTACCCCCCTTAAAATGAATTTCGCCCTCGAAATTCGTCGGGGTTATAAATGGTTTACTATTCGAAAGTTTCTTTAATAGAAACCCACATCGTAAAAAGGAATACCAAAACTTGGCTTTAAAAACTAAAGTATGAAATGTAACTATTACCCAAATAAACTAATCACTGGGTTTCCACATAGGTGAAAATATGGATATGAAAGAGAAATCTAACCATCATGTTCTGATGGAGAGTGGTAGAGAACATGGCTATGGAAAATCCAGAAATCACAAAGCCATAAATTTGTGACGATCTAGGGTACCATCTGATACATCAGATATAAGGGCACTAGGACAACATTTTTGGTTTTCAAGATCATTTCCCTAAAGTTGAAAATTTGAATTACAATAAATACTTACTTTATTTTGGTACAATCTCACTGTTGTTCGTGCCTTGAACAATTTCCACTTCATCTCTTAAATAAATGAAGTTGAATTTGTTATTCGTGAAGTGTTAGCAGATCATGTGATAGAATGACGGGTCATTCCATCTATCTCAAACAAAAGGTTAGCAAAAATTATATACATAAGTCGATCTATAGTGAGATTAATCATATATGGTTCCTAAAATGAACTTATACTTCACATATCATACTGCTTAATATAATAAAACTAGTTTTCTACTAAACAGGGACTTCATGTAGGTCAGTGGTAGGCGATAAAGGCCAGTCGCACTTCGGTTGTGGGTTCGATTCCCACAGCCTTGTCCGAAGCGATGGGTTGTCGCCCGTCCTGCAGGTTGTCCTTTTTCTAAAACTACATTACTATAACATCACATAAATAATATAAAAAAAAGTTCTATACTTAAACAATACTAACTTATGGTTAACATAATCCATTACAATCTTTAGGCTTATCTAAAATACTTCGGTCCAAGCTCATAGTATAAAGGAAATGATTACTTGAAATGTCGCCAACCAAGCATGTGAATACCATCATTTATCCCCCATATATCTTGTTGGTCACAATCCAATCATGTGAATACTTTAATGATGTATTCTCTTGAAAAATATGAATACCCATTAAACCTTAGTGAAAACATGAATGCTGTCAAAAGTTAACTCTTTCCACATACCAAAATCCAAAAATTCTATATACTCAAACCATGATATAACCTTATCCTTATATCAGTCATGAGCTCATGAATACTATCAAACATTTTATTTTCTCTTTATCCCTTCATTATGCGCATATCATCTACATTCCAAAAATATCTGAATATCCTTTCATGGATACTGGTAACATTAATCAGACAACAATGTAACAATCCTTACATGTCTCTTTATTCCATAGTGCCATGAGATTACTTATACAACATTACACATGATAAACATGTAATCATTCCACTACATTCTTAACCCATTGACCGAGCTTCAACAATTCTTTCATCTCACATATCATTTGTAGTCTCTTCATCATCATCCACATAAATACTACCCATATGACCATACTGATTCTCTTCATGAGTCTTTCCCTTAGGGAATTTTTTTGCATAATGCCCATACATTCCACATTTAAAACACTTAACCATTTTTGATGTCATAGAAATACCATTATCTTCATCCCTGGTGTTAACTGAACCTTTTCCTTTGCACTTACTGGCTTTGTGTCCTTCTTTTCCACACCCAAAGCATCTTCCAGTTCCTTTGAAACATTCTCCTTGATGCCTCTTCCCACATGATTTACATAGGGGAAATTGAACTTTCTTTCCTCTATGATCATCATGAAACTCCATCTTTCTCTTATTAGCCGAGTCAGGAAACTTACCAAATTTTACTTTATTGATTATATTATGAGATTGCTGATTCGGCATAATAATGATGTTTGGACTTCCAAATCCCATTTCATTATGAAGAATATCATTCCATTGTCCATCATATCCTCCATTATCGTGAATCATCTTGTTTCCAGCCATTTTCTAAAACCCAAAAGAATAGTGTGAGAGGAAAAAATCATAATAAAGGTGGAGTAACTTCAATATCTAACATCTTAGGTTTAATTCTATGATCGTTAGCTTAATTCTAGTACTATAACCTATACGCATACTTAACCTTAGAGACATCCCTAGACATACCTTAGAAATATCTCCAGGGATCTCACTAAAGTTCTCGCATCCTAGTTTCCAAAGGTTGACTAAACATTTCCTCTGATACCAACTGTAGAGACCCGAATCCTGACGTACATTGACATTACATTACATTTGCGGAATACTTAGTATATAACAAAAACACACACACAAGGATCGTAATAGTTTAGTGTCTTTGGAAACTCGGAATATAATCTTCTAATCCTAGTGAAAGATCTTCATCATCTCCCATAAAGATCTTCCTTTTTTTTATTACCTAAAACCTTTCTTTATATCCTGGGGAAAAGAAAACATAAAAGGGTGAGCTCAAATGCTCAGCAAGGGCAAATAAAGGAAATAAAAACCATATCATATCTTTTTTGAAAATCATAACCTGCAGAAGAGATCATAAAATCTTAACATGGAATAAATCATAGAAGTGAAAATGAGATCCCCATAATCATAACATGAAACTTGAAACTTTGTGGCATGCACACATAATAATGGAAAATCATTTCTTGTTAGTCATGACTCATTGCCAAGACTATCTTAGTGGACAAAGTCCCTTTCTGAATCGAGTAACCCTCGTTTCAGTCCTGTTTCACTGAACCGGTATAACCTACCATTCCAGCCATGTCTTTCTCATGAGATATAAAATCTTTACCCAATGCATTGGAGGGAGATATAGGTCCCACCCATCTTATAATGAATCCTTTCTTATGTGTTCCACATAATCATAAAGCATACATCATAGCGTAACCCATGTAATAAAAATGGGATTCTTAAACAACATGACATCATAAAACAATTAATATAAGATAAAGGAGTTCATAAAAATATTTCCATCACAACATAATCAAATCCATGTAACAATAGGGATAAAAACAGAACCCTTTTATTATCTTAGATGGAAAATAATTTTGATAAAACACTTGAACTCCATTCTTGAGGAAAATATCCTTTCTTCTTCAAAATCAATTTCTTTTCACAAAACATCATGCAATTATAAAAGAAAGAGATTTTATTGAAAATATCCATGAAATATTTTGGAGGAAGCTTCATGAAAATAAGGCTTTATAAAACCGTAAAAATCCGTTCGTGCCGTTTAAGTTAAAAAAAACATTCTTCTCGTACTTTTTTTGGAAAAGTCAAAAAGTACCTCGTACGAAAAACGACAAAAGATTCCTTTCATTTTTTTTACAAAAAACTCACCGAAGGGTAAAAATGGGTTTTAAACAATTGTAGGTGGATGGAAATAATATTACATATTTATGAAACATGGATGTGGATGATAAAATACACCCCAGTAAATACTTACGAATAAACAATCTCGGATAAAAATGAGATTGTGATATTTCCCTTACCTTAGGTCCGACTTGCTTTGTAAGTGTCCGAACCTCCTGTATAATGATTTAAATCATGTTATTGACTTATTCCAGAATCAAATTAATTGTTATTATATCATATATGGTTCACTTATGACTTTATTTTACCCGTTCTTTTGTAAATTCCATGTTAAAGAGCGTTTTGGGTAAAATCGTTTCATTTATCGTAGGTGTTTTGACTTGTTGTTCTTGACATTATTATTACTTATATCATGATTTACTTACTTCTAGAATATAAAATATGATTTATATATCATATATATTCAGTATATATATATATAATAGATAGATAAATGAAATGAAAAACACCGTTCATGGAGACGGTAGTCCGTACGTACGCATGAACGTTGTTTTTCTTTCCTTATTGTCTTGAATGGAAGTAAGTAGATGACATACATATAAATATACATAAATCCAGTATCATTATTATGTCATATATTTCATTAATAATTATTATATATACTTTATAATCATTCGTGAATGGTTAATCATTGAGAATGAATCTCATCGCGTCGTGGAGACGGTATTCTGTACATACGCACGAGCGATGATATCATTTCCATAATTGTTGAATTGAATTGGAGTGTATGATACAATATATCAGAATCATTATGATGTTATAATAACTATGTATAGTTATTCTTTACACTATAATACCCATCCATGTAAGGTGTTGGTGGAAAATTAGATTACACCACAGCATGGAGACGGTATTCCGTACGTACGCACACGCGGTGATTTCATTTTTCGTAGGATGGATAGATGGTGAATTAGGATTGTTTCATAATTATAATAACATATAAGTATATTATTGATACTGATGTTATTACTTCATAATGAAACAACCTAAGAAGAAGAAGTGGAAGAAGAAATAAAGGTGAAAGAATTGGTAACGGAAATTACCTCTTCTTTGAAGCGCCTCTTTGAGACCTCCTCTTAGGGCTCTAAAATTGGTCTTTGAGGAAGACCAGAACCTCTAGGATTATTATAGGGAAGTGGAGAAGGGATTTTGGCAGGGGTTGGCCGAGCTTGAGTGCTCAAATTGGTGTGAGGAGGAGGGGGAGGAGGTGCCCTTTTATAAGGGAGGAGAGGGGCACCTTAGGAATTCTTAAAAATATTAATTTATAATAAATCTAACCCCACTTAAAAACCTCCAAAAATGACTCATATTCAAAGATTAGATGAGATAGGGTTGTAATCTCATCAACCAATCAAATTTAGACATGTTTGGATCTTATTTTAAACCTTATCATTTTAATTTCTCCTTATTTAATCTATTTAAGTTTATTTGTGGTAATAAAATTTTAAATTTTAAATTATAACAAATAATTACTTATTTGTTGTGAATTTTCCATAATTGTTTACTCTATAAGATTAGAGACCATATAAATATAAATTTATAATTTTTAAATATTTTTGTGATTTTTAAACAATTTTATAATATGTTATTTTTGTAAAATAACAATAGTGTCAATTTTGACACTATTCATTTATTTGAATTTAAATAAAATATATACAGAAGATATGTTCGAACTAAAAGCTTTAATATATTAATAAAAGGTCATATGTATCTATAAAATTAGTGTATCACATTAAATATTTCATATAATGTTTATTTTATTATTATTAAAACCATTTATTTGGTTCATCTCTTAATAAAATAATTACTACATCATTTTTGTATAATTATTTAATATACTTATTTGTTGTATAAAAATTTAAAATAAAATCCTATGATGAAGATAAATACATTACCTTTCACAATAATACTTTTACTCGAATTTATCATCTTAAAATCAAAATATTTAAATTGTTATATTTATTAAATTATGAAGGTGACAACTTTGGAATCATTTAAAATAAAATAATATAAGTGTCATAATCGCTTTTATAAGGCTCCAAATGGTCAAATATTCGACCATTGGATGATTATGGTTTACATTTACATGTAAAATAAGTTTTTGGTTAGGTATATGTGAATTTTATGGTCACTATGAGTTTAATAAAAACAATATTCTTGATTTTTCACTAGATAAACAATTTCTGCATCACTATTGTGTCATAATTAATGATAATTATTTAATCCCTAAAAATTATAAATAAATTTATATGATGTAGATGATTTCATTAGCTTTCTGGAGACTATTCATGTTTGATGTTTCATGAAGTTTATCACTAAATTAAAATTAATATACTTATAAGATTTAAGAGAGTGACATGTTGTCACTTTCTTTGGTTTTAATAATAATTAAGTTATTTTCATGGACAAATGTCCATTAAATGATTCTAATCCGACCCTTAGGTGATATGGGTCGACTTTTAGTCATCCAATAGGATTTTGATATTTGTTAGGGTAATTTTAAAATATTATATTTACCCTTAATTACCCGATTTACCTTTAACTATGGTAAATAAAATTTACCGTAGTTACTATTCATAATTCCCAAAAATAAAAAGTAGCTTATTAACAAAATTTGGACCCACTGATTCCAAATATGGAATCCATTTTTTAAAATTCAAAACACAGAAGTTGCAGAAATTAAATTAAAATTAATCCTGTTGTCGAATAAAAACGGGTTTTTGTTTAAAACATTGCAAAAGATTGAATTGATTTAACCTACGAATTCAAGGTAAAATCAATGCTAATGACCTACATTATATTTAATGGTAAAAATATATTCTATTTATACTTTAAAAACATTCAATATTATAATTTAACCACATAATATATTACGATGAAAAAAGTTGTTTTTAATTAAAATATAGCGTGTTTTTACTATTCATTAAAATATGAAAGTTATCGGAAAAATATCAAAACTTTATCTAATGTAAATTTTTATATCCTGATTCAAAAGAAGAATATTATTTTGTCAAATTGAACATATAAACATGTCAAAAACTATATTTAAAGAGGGTGCGCCATCAAAAGGCGGTAAAACTGCATTTTTTGAAAAATACTTATTTTACCCGAAAAATTTATTTTGTTCTTATACCATGTTCTAGAAATGTGTAAGATGAATAATAATGTTATAAAATTCAAAATTTAGTTAATACTATTCATAACAGCTAGTTCATGATAATATTATAATAATATAACATTGTTTATTAAAACCCGGTATTGTGTACAACACACGCTATCGAGGAAGGTCGCGATTGCGTGTAATGCAAGCCATGTCAGGGTTGCGTGTTGTGAAAGAATCCTTCATTGTTTCGTATAACAGAATCCAACCATATTTCATTTATACATTTAATATATATATATATATATACACTCAATGTTGCGTAGAATAACTATTATCAAAATTGTGTGTAACACGGTCCAAGAATAGTGTTGCGTATACTGCAAGCTAATACGGTGTTGCGTATAGCGCAAGGTAATCTTGGTGTAGAATACAACACAAGACATTAATGAAATTAAAATAATATTTTTCATAAAATCTCAGGGTGTTACAATCATCAAAAAGTTTCTATTGATACATGAAACTTTTTGATGTAAAAAATCATCAAAATATTATCCATATAGTTTTTTAAACTTGTTGTATGTGAGTGTGTTATGGGTGTGGGAATGTTTTGATAGGAGAGAGTATGGTTGATTGCTATCATACATTTCATTTGTGAATAATTTTAGTACTCTACTTGGATTTCCTAGAAAAATGGTTCCCTTTTTGAAAATCACCAAACTCGTGGAGTAGAGTGGTTGTGGAGAATATGAGGGGGTTTCTATTCCAAGAACCATAATATATATCTTGTGCTAATTCTATTTCATTTTAGCTTTTATATTCCCCCATCCAAATTTTATCAATGGATATATTTGAACTTACACACCTTGAAGAAGATAGTTTAATGTAATTATATTTTTTAGAAATCAATTCAACCCTCACCTTCAATTTTTGTTTCGTTATTCTCGGGTCCAAAAAAACATGATGGTCCTAATTTTAGAAAAACTATGTGGAATATTTTATATATCTCAGTGACCCAATTATTTTAATCACTATTATATTTTGATTGGTACTAATGTTTATTAAAATTTTTGTAGTTGGATCAAATTTGTTTTAATGATATGTTAATAGATGTTAAAAAAATTATTTGAAAGATAAAATATTTTAATGTAATTTCAGAAAACTAAGTTGTTTTACAAAAAAAAATTATTGCTACATTTAAAGGTGAGTTTAAAGGGATTTAGTGGGATTTAGTATCTTATGTTATGGTTTATTGACAATAGGGTTTGATTTATATTTTTATTTTTATAAGGGTCTCATTTAATTATGAAATTATAAATATGTTTTTGAAAATACAATACATTATTAATGAAATATCATAAAATAGAAACAATTTTCTTGAAAAATGTTTCTTTTATCATGGAAACCAAGGTGTATTTTAAAAACTAATTCAGTTATATACCATTTTTATAGGATTCATATTATAAATAAATTATGATATCAATTCCATTATATAATTTTTAAAAACAAAATAGTAGGAAAACATTAATTTTTTATTGTGAGATAGGGATTAAATTTTCTAAAATAGGTGGAATTTTTTTTAGCATCGCATGATTTTTAAAATTTATTTTTTGACTCTATCAAAAGAAATATTTTAATTGGATTTAATTTTTTAAAAAAATATTCATTGGTGAAATTAGTCAATTGAATTGAAAACTATGTTTTTAAATTGTATTCTTTGATTACCGATGTAAGAAAATGTTGTCTTGGATACATACATATCAATTGTTTTAGTTTTCCACCTGTATATATCATTGTGGATGATAATATAATTTCCCACTAAGATATTATTAATTTTATATCACTTATATTTTATATTTTAATATTATATTAGTCAAAATTTCTAGGACATTAATAGAGTGGTGGAGCTAAGATCTATCTTATTTTCAAATTTCAAAAATCACAGTACATCTGATTTCCATAAATTTTTAGTTCTTCATAGGAAAATTGAGTGGTTATAATTTTTCTTAGAGATGAATTGGTAAGTAAATTTAGATGAATGTTTTTTCATAATAGTTAGATAAGAAAACATGTTGTGGGGGGTGACTTGGTTCTTCTATGTCTAGTGGATGTGAGATATTTATCAGGATGTGATTATTTTGGCCATTATAATTATGGTTCATCAAGATTGTGGTTATAATATATTTTTTGATTTAGTCAAGTTGGGTTTTAAAATATTTATTATTTTTCTTTAGTATTTTATTATTACATTTTGGGCTTGCTTCATTATAATTTGGTTTTGTGTGGAATGTATGTTGTTGTGTGTGGGCGTCATTATTTTATAAGGTATCATGAAAATTGTATATTATCTTTCCCTTATGTTAATACATGTATTTTGAGGAGATATTTATAGTAAGACCTAAATATATTTTATTGTAAAATTTTTATGTTTTAGAAATCTATATATGGTCCTCTTGGAGGTACCCAATTTGAGAAATATATTATAATTGGGATTTTTCTATATTTAACACATATGGGTGTCCCATGACTCGGGTCTCATGTTATTTACCAATTTGATTCTAGTAATGGGGTTAAAACCCATTTTAATTTTCATTTAGAGTTCTGTTTCATCGACATATCATTGAAATATTGATTTTTTCGCATTTCAATAGTCTGGTTTTCAATGTTCTTTGCCTTTCACTGCCTTTATGTGTTGTGATTCAATATTCGAGAAATGGATTTTTTTATTGTTCAATGTGTTTGGTCAAGGATTATTGTTTTTATTGTAGTATTTTTTAATTTATTTATGCTTTCATCATACACTAATTTTATGTTTATTTTTTTGGTGTATTTGATTTTGATAAAAACACTTAATGCATGGGATGACTCATTAAAACCACTATAGTCTATAATCATCATATTTTTCAAAAATATAATGGGTAAATATTTGAAATATTATATTATTACATGGGAGTTATTTTAGTTGAATTTTTGAATTCTGTGATTCATGATACACTTTTCTCATAAGAACACTTTAGGTCCCCCTCCACCCACCCCTCCAACCTCTTCAAATGTGGGTTGAGGTTGTGGGGTTCCATTATTTCCCCATTTTACATAGACTTTCTAGGCTTGAAATGATCCATGGTTTGTATAATTGTGACAATCCTATGTCACTTTAGTATTTCATATAATATAATGTTTTTTGGGAATATGATAGGTCAATATGATAATTATGGAGTTTGAGGATTGGAGAATAAGTTCACCAATAAGTTTCCTAGGGAATCCACACAAAATCATGTGTCCTTACAATTAAAATATTTTAGTTTGAGGGGTGAAATCTATACATCTCATGATCTACTCTATGTAGGATATTTTTTTATTTTCCTTCCATATAACAATGTTGGAAACATGGCTTCTTGTAGGCCTAACACCATTGTAGTGATATTTAAGGGGTCAACCCCACTAGCATTTTGTGTCCTCTTGCATCAAGGACTATAAAACATGACATATTGTCTTATGGAACATTATGGATGGTCCATCCACTAAGAGTATTCAAATTCCATCACCAATTTACCATTAAAAGTTGTTCTAAGATAGAGGGCCTTAATGTAGTGTTTTTTGTTTTTTTGCAATACATCATATATACCTAATTTTTTTCATGCAGTTTTAGGTTTTTGAAGAAATTTTATTTATGATATGTGTCACAAATTTATCTTCATTTTTTATCAATTGTAAAATTTAATACCTTCTCTTCTATATTTCTTTTTTTCCTTCAACCCCCAGGTATTTCGATTTCAAGAGGTTTTTATATGTTAATACATCTTCACTCCTTGTTTTAATTTTTTATATACTAAATACATTTCTCACATAGTTTGGTTTCTCTTGGGAACCCTATGGGTTGTGTTAGAATAAATTTGTGGTATTCGGTGGTATAATTCGAGTCCTTGAATTTTTTGGGTTCCTAGGGGAATTTTCATCATCATTTTTACTCTATCAATGTACGATAAGTGAATTGAGAAGGGTTGAGTTAGGTTTTTCTATGAAATTTATTTAATAAATATTATATGTAATTCATTAAAGAATATATGATAATTTCTTATGATATTAAGGTTATATGTGATTCCCATTATGGGCATAAGAACTATTTATTGATACATATCATAAAAAAATTCATTTCAATTATAGTAATAGTTTAACCAAAATGATATGCATTACAATAGATTTTTAAAATTATTACAAGTAACTTTTTAAATGGAATTAATGAAAAAATTTATATAGACCTATATTTATTTATGAATGTTGGAACCCATTTTTTTGGTTTTTTAAATATAATTTTTGGTGTTTTGTTTTAAATGAATCAAAAAGGATTGAAGTTCTACGTTAAATGTACCTATATTTCTTGATTCTAAATAATATATTTCTATCTTTATTTTCAAGTTGTCATTTGGAGGCATTATTATCTTTTTAAAAGAAGATTTAATTTTTAAGTTGTGAATCATTTTTTTAATATCATCTCCATTATATTTCTTATATTCATATCCCCACATTATTTGATGTAAAACTTACTACAATAGTGATGTATTATTTATTATAATATGATATTTAAATTGAGTGTTTTTTAGTTTTTATGATGTTTATTGTTAATACAACTTGATTTATTCAATTATCATTTTCATGTATGAATAGTAAACTATTATTTTATTTTTCAGGGGAACCCTTGTAAATTTGTGACTTGTTTTCATTTGATCGTACAAATATTAACATCTGGAATAGAATTTGGGGGATAATCAACATAACCTGATTATAAAATGGGAACTAATTGTTATGACCTAGTTAGAACATGGGAGAATACTGACATGAAGATGTTAAAAAGTAGGAAAATATAGAAATATTGATTCTCTTTATTATTCCAAATAATATTTCTTCTTTGTATTAATAGATTTGGAAATGAAACTTATACATAACATGATAAAACAAATTTGGGTATTTTTTCTTCAGACATTGATTGTATCCCCTTTTTTATTTTGGTTTTGTGGAATCTATTTCATTATTTATTTTTTATTATTATTCCACAAAATTATTTTTCACCCATTGATTATTAATTTCATTCTACTATTATATCAAATTATTTTATGTATGTTTGAAAATTTATATCGTGAATGGATTTGAATGAAGGAAAATAATTCTGTGAAATTTTGTGAACTAGAATTTACACCTTTTAAATGTTTTAATTTTTTTATTTTTAATGGTAGATTCGATCGTGTATGTAATTAGAGAAATTTAATTGATATTTATAAGGGAATATTTATTAAAATGATTGACTTTAAATATGATAATTTCTATGTTGGATATTTATTTTCATCATTGGATTTCTAAATCATTATAAAGAAATGCTATTTGTTTTGTTAAAAGTACACATTTACAATGTTATTACTAACGTTAATTTCAACTAGAAATTAAGAAATGATTAATGAATTTTATTTCATATAAAACACAGAGAAAAATTATTGGGAATGATTACTATGCACCCTATATTTAAAGAAATATCATAGTTCATGAAGAATTATTTTTTTACTATATTTCAATGGAAGGATCATGATTTTTGTATCACATAACTATTTTATTTATAAGTGGTGTGGAGGTAGTGCTTGTAATTGGGTTACATGATGTCAATAAAAAGGTGGATTTGGTATATTTATTTACTAATCTCTATGTATTTATTAATTCATCATGTTTTCTTACACATTATTATTCAACTATATCTTATAGTCATGTTGGTCATTTATCATTATATATTTTACTAGATAGGGGTAATCATTATTTTTTATTATAGAATATGTTATCTTTTATTTTTTATACCTTATATGAATTATGTATTAATTCAATTCAACTTATCTAGTATGTTTTTTAGTCCAATGTATAGATGTTCTATAATAAATTTTTTGATTAATTTTATTACGTTACTTCAATATAATGGATAAATAATTATAATTGTTTATTATTTTGATGTAATGAAACTAGATTTCACCCTTGAATATATAGAATTTTTTTGAATCATTATGTGGATCAGTTCATGTACTTTTATAGTGGTATCTTGATAAGTTTATTAATTTGTGATAAGGTTTTCTAAAAATCAATAATGGTTGAGGACCTGATAATGTAATTATGTTATGAATAAAATTGAATCATACTTTATCGTGTTAATGTTCATAATAGGGATTCCCAAAAAGTAACAATGATATAAAAATTTATGACATTGAATTTTATTATATTAAAGATTATAAATTTTTATGGAAAATATAAAAGAATAAATCATTGTGGAATAAATAATAGGGAAATGAAAAGAGAAAACTATATATAACGTTATATCAAGGACAAGGATTCAGATTATTTGGACATAACTGTAATTAGAAATCCATCTCAATTGGGAAATTCATGATGATAACTTTTCTATTAAATAAAATTATATCTTTTGAATGAGTTTTTGAATTTATGGAATTATATAAAGAAGAATCATATAATTTTGGTGATTAATGAACATTATATATCATAGTGAGACTGGCTATTCCATGGTGGATTTATAAGAAAAATATACATGGAAGATGTATAAATTTTGGAAGTTATTTATATCATAAGAAATTTTAATATTTTAATGGTTTTGGTATCTTTTCGTGGTAGTTATACATTCAAAGAATGTGTAACATTGGGTTTAATGAAGAAATTGAAAACCATGAAATGGAATGAAATCTATTTTTCTATGAATTTTCATAATCAATATTGTTGAATAATTAACTATGAATGAGAGACAATTTGTTACATACTGTGTAAAAATATATCTAACATTTAGAAAACAATCCTCCAAATGGGTAGACCCATAAAAGTGGTTTTGGATGACTTTTTGGATCCCATGTGATATTAACATGACTAATAATTTGAGTGTTCATAATTATGAAATAGAAATAAATGATTAACTAAATATGGAATAAATTTGAGCACCATTCTATTGATAATAAAATTTATTTTATTAGGATTTATATATTTGAAGAATAAATTGGATGATATGAACTATGAAGTCCATTTTGATTGTATTTAAAACCTGATATGTGTTATATGATGGTAGTTTAAGTACCACACTATGGTTGTTCTTATAATGAGACCAAACAAGTAGTTTTACATAGTCTATGTTCATTTATTTCAAATTAAAATTATTTTATACATAAAATTGATGATTGAAAACTCCTTTAACTATTTTGATACTATGTAATTTACATCATGATATTATTTGGGGTGAAAGCGTTATAATTTACAAAGATATTATCTAATTTTTGATTGTTAAATATAGTTATATTAATGTATCTAATTTTATTCATTTTAATTCTAAATTCAACTATATTCACTACATTATTTTGGTAGTTTATGAATTTAATGGAAGATGAATGCCCCATGTAGAGAAAAAAATAAAAAACAAGAGTTCATAGGATTATAATTTTGAAAAAAATTAAGGAACCCTATAAAAATTCTCATTATTTGATATTTATATTTAGGTAAAGGAATAGATTCATTAGAGTACCACTATATATGAAGATATAATATTGTGAATGAATGTTTGAGTGAAAAATTAAATAGAAACATCTTATTCCATGTTAAGAATGTGTTTCAATTATTAGATTTTGTATATGGAGAAGGGCTAATAAGAAGAAAAATTTCTTTATTCCAGGTCAAGAAATCAAGTAAGATATAATGAAAGGAATATTTTTTCCTAGTATTATTAGATCTGTATATGAATATATAACATATAAAAGTAATATTAAAATGTATAATTTGTATAATCAAGAAATTTTAATTCGATAATGAATATTATTTTGATAACCCATCAATTAAAAAATTGGAATGGAGTAAAATATATCTAGCCCATGAATTTTTGTGTAGAACATATTATACACAATTGAATAGCATCAAAAATTATAATTCATATTACAAAAAGTAAATATATGGATCATGTAGTAACATAGATGTAGATAAAATATTTACAAATATGTCTATAAAAATAATTATTCTTGAGTAATTAAAAATTGAGGTTACTCATGTAACCATTATGTAGTATTTCTCTTCCATATACATTTTTATTGGTAGTGACACAAAAAATGGAGTGCCAATAATTGAATTGGTATCCACTCTATTAGAGGGATATTGTATTTTTTGTACACAAAATCCCTATTAGATTATAATCCTTATATATTTACCAATACAGCTGAACCAGGAAAATATTATAGGATTATATACATCATGAAATTAATTATGAATATTTTATATTGGTAATTATGGGAAATATTATCATATAGAAAACTGGTTCATGTTAACATATAATGATGATCTAGTAATGATCCAATATTTATGATAAAAATGTAAATTGTGAAATAAACTAATTTCCCCTCCCTCTAAGGGAGTCCTTTAGGTTACGAGAGGTGGTATCATATTCAATAGGTTATTCTATATATTCATATTGTAATATTTATTAGGTAAATAATTTAATATTATAAAATATATCACACCATTAAATAATTATTATGAATTTGATAGATGCAAATTTTCTTATTGGATGAAGGATATCATGTCATAAATGGTGGTACATGTTGAATCAATCATTATATATTCTTAAATGGGTTTGTTTTACAATTTTACATGAAACTATATATTATATGGATGTTATAAATATACATATTAGTAATTATTAACATTTGTATTTAGTGAATTCTTTATGTAGAATTCAATCAACTATATAGTTAAAAAAAATCAATGGATTGGTGGATGATGAAAAAATAATTTTATGGATGAAGAATCAATCAATAATATATCATTTAGTTTATCATTTGAAGTATAGTACAAGAAGAAATTATATAATTGTGACTTATGTAGAAAATGATGAAAAAAACTATATATTGAAAACCCTTACAAAGAGAGAAACTAATTTATATTTCATACTTACTCATTATTTTTATTATCTAATTATGAAATTATATAATATTATAGGTTGACATCTGATAGTATAAATTTCCAGATAGAGATTTAACAACTTTTTTTAAAACGAAAATAACATAATTTTAAAATATAGAGGTTTTTTCAAGAATCGATCTCAGAGAGAACCTAAAATTACATGATAATGTGGATCAATAAGAAATCATTCACAGAGTTAAATTTTGATAAACAATGTATGTAATATAGAAATAACATAGGTTAATATTTTCTAGATTGAATTAAATTAATCTAGTTTAATATATGGTATAAAAATTTTAAATCAAATTGATATTTTGGAAAATATTTCGTAGGTGTTTAGAAATTATATAGATATAGGTAATGAGAAAAATAAAACATTTATCTATCTAATATAATATCTTGAATGTCAGATTAAATCATAATGAGATACAAGAAAAAGGATAGAGTCTATGACTATAAAGTGGATGGTGTAAGATGTGATGATCTTGTAGTGTTAGGCATAACAATTAAACATGAAAGAAATGATAAAACTTGATACACCATCCAATGTATCCTCTATAAAGAATTTTCATCAATGTCCAAATTTATGATCCTATAAAAATATAATTTTCATTTAATTAATGTTTGAATTAATTTTAAATAAAAGGTAGGATTTCAGTTCTACTATTGTATAAGTACATGATACAATATGAGTGATTTTATGGAAGCTATAATTTGGAAAAAATAGAACAAGAAAAATGAAAACCTTATTCCAGCCATTTATATTTTATGGGATATATGATTTCATGGGTTATGTTATATTTGTGATAACAATGGTTATATGGAAATGTAATAAAATAATGTTTTGGGAGTACCAAGATGAGTTTCCCTGTTTCACTGACCATATTGACTATAAGGCCCCAGCATTAAACCTTACTTAATCTTGAGTTATTACAAGATTACAAATTGAGTATCTTTTCAAGTTTATAGTTTTAGATAATTAGATCATAAAAAATACATTACACTCCACAATTAAACAATGTGGTTACATAAAACATAGTATTCAATTTTCCCATCAACGGAAACAAATTTAAAAATAAAACATGGATTCTTTCTTGATACTTCCTTGACACTATCATCATATCATATACCTTTCCCTTGACCTGTGAAAAACATTTCAATAAAACATGGGATGAGTATAAAAATCTCAGTAAGGGTTATAAAAATATGGAAAAGAAACATGAGTTCATATATACATAAGAATGAAATCATACATCACCCAAAAAATATAAGCACTTTTACATACCTCATAAAAACATGAATAAATCATAGAAACCATAAGACATAAAGGTAACATGAGGCATTCATAACATTCTTACGTAGGGATTAACCCTCTTGGTTACGTTTAGAATACCCATCACAGTATATTCCCTAAATATCATTGGAGAAACTTTAACGTTTAAAACCTTCGCATTACCCAATGCATTTGAGTGCTATATCAGGCTCACCCACCCTTAGTTTATCACGGAACCACTTGTCTTCATAATAATTCCCAAGAACCATAACATAATCGTATCACATAAAACATGAATAAAGGAAACATAACATTTCCACTTTTCAATCACAAGATATCAATACAACACATTGATATAAAAACATTATGAAAACCATTTTCATTACCAAAATAAAAGAAATGTAAAACATGGTATTTATTTTTCATAAAAAAAGGTATCGCTTGTAGAGGAAGCCAAAACTCAACTAATGGTCACGATGGCGGAGAAGTCATTGTCGCCGCATACATACGACAAAAACATTCCCTTTTGTCATTTAGTAAAATGCTTCGTATAATGAATATTCCTTTTGGATAAACGTAAAAGTAAAATGGGTTTATACACAGTATAAAAGAAGGTTGTGTATAAAAAAAATATGCCTCAATGAATGGAGATTTGGACGAAGTCCCTTACAAAGATGGTATCCTTGGATTAAGGATAAATCAATTACATAATTTTGTGTGAAAAAAAAATACACCAAATATAAGTGGATATTAAGTGTAAAACAATCATAGGTCATTCAAACATATTAATATAATGACATATTCAAGGAGTACAAGTTTATTCCAAAGAATCAAAATTGGGTTAAGAAGTTCCCTTGAAAAAATTCGACAGCCTAACGGCATCACTTCAAAATTCTGAAAAAGAGTTGATGAGAGATAAAAAGGGTATCTCATAACTTGGACATAAAATTTACATCAATAAGGATAAATAAGAACATATCACAACATAATAGTATGTGAATTAAAATACATTACAAAAGAAGTCTTTTAAAAATAAGAGGGTGAAAGGTTCCCTTACCGACTTGGGTAATTTTCGAAACATACACCCCGTGAAAGAAAGTCAATACAACATTGATGTAAATAATCATAAATGAAATTATATTAAACAATGAGTAAAATAATGGTCAGTACATAAACCAATCAAAGGAAATTGTGGCGAATGTGTCATAAATCCCATGGGAATAAAAGTGAGATGAAAAATCCCTTACGAAAACTCGGCAGCCTAACGGTGCCACGTAAAACTTCCAAAAATATATTGATGATATCAAATAGGGTCTCTCATCATATTACAATAAAATTTACATAAATAGTAATATAAAAGAACATCCCCCATCATAACAAACAGGAGCTTAAAAGAAGTAACGTAAATGAGAGTACTTAAAAAGAAAGAGAGAGGTTAGATCTCTTACAAAAATTTGGCAGCCTAACGGCGCCACTCAAAACTTTCAAAATGGATTGATGAGACAAAATAGGGTCTCTCATCATATGAAAATAAGATGTACAGTAGGATTAATATAAAATAACATCCCAATCATAAGAAAGATGAGCTTAAAAGGAGTCACATAAAAGAGTGTACTTAAAAAGAAATAGATTAGGATCCCTTACCTCAAGTCTGACTTGTCTTGTTCGTTTCTTTATTTTCCTGAATAATAAACATTGGTCAATTTATAATTGAATAAGGACCTCCTTTAAAGATTATTATTCAGTTCATATCACATATTATAATGTTATAATAATTGTTTAATAATGTAACTTCATATCAGACGTTTTTGCCGATGTTTGGTACATGAGTCAAAAATGAACTTGTTTGAAAAATGATTGCCCATGTAGTTATAAGTAAATAATTTCCAGAATATTATTAATGATTAAAATATCATATATATCCAGTACATATTCATTTTATACTATTCCTTATCATATGGAGAAAAAAAACGAAAAGCACCGTTCATGGAGACGGTAGGCCGTACGTACGCATGAACGCTACTTTCATTTTTTTTTTGTCATATTAATGTAATTAAAAAAAATAAATGATATATATATATATATTATAAATCCAATATAATATATATGTTATATAGGTCACATATGTTCATTGATTTCATTATTTATACATTCCGTGTATTGCATGTACGAGCCATATCACTTGAGGGGGCGGTAGTCCACACTTCCTCATATGAAATTATCCCATTTACACAACATGAAAAGAATAAAGGTATGTTTTAAATATAAAATACAGAATCATATAGTAAACATAAATACCATATATATAATGTATAAAATACATTGACATCATAATGGCTACATTTAAAGGTGTTAAAAGAATATTGAACAATCATCGTTTCATGAGGCAGAAAATCGCCAGCCACAGAAATAGTATGTTCTTTAACCATTAGACGAATGTGTGTGTAAGTGTATCTTGATTACATCATTTAACAACATCCTGGTATATATAAGATACTGTAGTTGTTACAAAAGAAATGAATAAAAAGAGTTTAGGGGGTTGGACAAGAAAAATAAAACAAAAGGACTCAAGTGAAGACATTACCTTAAAATCGGTTAACTCCCTTTGGTTTCAGCTCAAAGGCCTCCTTGGGAAGACTTCCGCCCAAATTGAGGCTTCAAGGAGTTATAGAGGGATTTGTAGAGTCAAAATGGGTAGGTCTTGGCCGATCCAAAGGCTTTGGATGTGTGGGTAAGGATGTAGAGGTGGGGGCCTTTTATAAGAGGAGAGGAGGGGCACTCTTGGAAAGTAAAGAAATGTTACTTTATTTTAGAATGTGTTTCGGATTTCAATGCTCCCACATTGATGTGTTTTGAGGATAAGGTGATAAGGGTCCAAAATCCACCCATCCAATAGGTTCTGGACATGTGTAGGTCTTAGATTTTACATTATCTTTCCATTTTATTTAAATTGTTAAATAATGAGGTCATCGCTGCATCATCATGATGTCATAAATAATTTAATTTATTTCATGTCTAAAAATAATTAAAAAACTACTATGATGTATGAAATATTTTTATCTTTCAAATGAATATTTATAGTCAAACATATGACTGGTATAACCCTATGTAAAAATTGTTTTAGTTAAACAACTCATGTTTGTGTCATTTTAATTTTAACATTAAATAAAAAGGTATTTATGTCATTTTCAAACAAAAGTGGCTCCATGGGGTCCCCAAGTTGACCCATGTATTTTCTTGGTCGGAAATGACTCATCCTATGAGGGTATGACATGTTTCTAGGTCATTTCATTTTATTAGAACATTATTCTTACCTTAAACTACACTAATTACCTCTAATCGCGATTAAAAACTTAATAAGTTACTATTCACCAAAAAATATTTTAATCCCATTAAACCACATTTTACTTCTTAATTCAAACCATGTATGTGAGATTTTTGAAATTCAAAACACAAAGATGGAAAATTTTCATTTAAATGGAAAATCAGTTTTTATAAGTACCACTTTGTGGTTTCCCTATTCGTCAAAAATTGAAGTTTTTCAGAAAATTACCCAAAATTCACCCTAAGCTATATTTGATTTTACGAATTAAAAAATGATGTATATTTTACAAAATTCAAATCATATAATTTGTTTTAATTAATTTAATAATTAATTTCCACTGTCAAAACAAATAGCGTGTTTTTATGAAACAAAATTTATCAAAAGATTGACTCTAGTTTAAGTCTGATTTCAATGTGAAACTAATTCGAACGACCACTATTTCATTAAATGGTAAAAATATATTCTAATTTGAATTTAAAACCAATTTAAAAGATAATATAATCATATAAATAAATTATATTCAAAAGAGGTTTTGAATTAAAATACAACATTTTTCACTATTCATTAAAAATTGTACTTTTCCGAAAAATACTAAAAATTTACACAAAGTAAATTTTGATGTCCCGATTCTAAAAAATAATTTTATTTAGTCAAATATAACACATAAAATTTTTATGAAGTGTATTTAAAAGAGGTTCTCCATCAAAAAGTGGTTAATCGACTTTTTAAAGAATATTATAATGTTTACGCTTAAAATTGGATTCATTCGCATTTTTAATCCTCAAACATTTATTGTAAAAATTAAAAATATTTGAAAAACATATACAATCATTTTGTAGTTAGTTCTATTCATTCCCTCCATCAAAACAACTAGGTGTTAACTTGTAATGGCCCAGACCTCTCCGGTCCATTACTTTGTGAAATGTTGGTGTTGGAGGTGTTCTGGGAGGTCAAGGGGACTTATCCCCAACACTTTCCCAAATTTTCCAATTCTGTGAACAGTGTTTCCAATTTTATGAATAGTGATAGATCGGTCTCACCGATCGGTCTGACAGATCGGTCTCACAGATCGGTTTCACAGATCGGTCTGACAGATCGATTTCACAGATCGGTCTGACAGATCGGTTTCACGGATCGGTCTGACAGATCGGTTTCATTGATCGGTTTCACAGATCGGTGTGACAGATCAATTTCACAGATCGGTGTGACAGATCGGTTTCACAGATCGGTCTGACAGATCGGTTTCACAGATCGGTGTGATAGATCGGTTTCACAGATCGGTCTGACAGATCGGTTTCACATATCGGTCTGATAGATCGGTTTCACAGATCAGTTTCACAGATCGGTGTGATAGATCGGTTTCACAGATTGGTCTGACAGATCGGTTCACAGATCGGTTTCACAGATCGGTGTGACAGATCAGTTTCACAGATCGGTGTGACAGATCGGTTTCACAGATCGGTCTGACAGATCGGTTTCACAGATCGGTGTGACAGATCGGTTTCACTGATCGGTCTGACAGATCGGTTTCACAGATCGGTGTGACAGATCAGTATCACAGATCAGCCTGACAGATCGGTTTCACAGATCGGTTTCACAGATCGGTGTGACAGATCAGTAAACACAGATCGGTGTGACAGATCGGTTTCACAGATCGGTCTGACAGATCGGTTTCACAGATCGGTTTCACAGATCCGTTTCACAGATCGGTTTCATGTACAGTAACAGTGGGTGAACAGTGTTTCCAGACTCCTACAGTTTTTCCCCTTTTGACGTTTCCTTTGACATAAATTACATTTAAAGCCTTATTTTAAGGAATCTTAAGGCCGATTCAAATGCCATAAATCCTTTATTAATTATTCCTAAGGCCAAGATGTATTTACTTGGTCAAACCGCGTGGGTTAATGCGATCTGTTTTTAATAGAAAATTAACCGGATCTTAAACCATCGCCCCATTAAATCTTCCAAAAGGGATGAGATATCATTCTCCCTTGTTCTTTCCCTTTATTCTCAACTAAGAGGCACTAGAACCTTTCAATTCTTTCAATAGGAGTTGCACAATCAATCTTTTCTCCTAGGATTGGTTCTGCTCTGTTTTGGATGCAACCAAGCCCTGTCGATCAATCTTCGATATAAGGTATGTTGTATCATCGTTCCTTCGGGGATCACCTTCTTTTGTTCTCCCTTCCATATTACCATGTAATCTCCATGGTTCTAATGGGGTTTGGTTGGTTGGGACTTACCGTGGCATCCTCGGGTGGATGCAGTTGTCGCGGGAGAAGGATTGTGGCCCGTTGTGTGGATAAAGGACGTCAAGAACTATTCGAGGTAGGGGATTCAGGGCTTCTCTAATTGTATATGTGCAATCGTAGAATTAGCATGATTTATCCCTTTGGATCACAATGAAATTGTCCTAATTAAATACTTGAACCGGATTAAGAGAATTGGTTGATCGCATGTTGTTTCTTTATACCGTGATAACGGTTGCCTCATGTTTTTTTAGATAGAGTGTTATCTATGTTTTCTTTGACTTGTAGTTCGTTCATGATAGAAATTGATAATGAACGTAAAGCTGGAATTAATTGTTAATTAATTGGCTAAAGAAAAAGAGGTATGTAAATTAATCTGGTTATTTCCGTTGTTATAGTTGTTCTAATTTGAGGATAATCAAATTAGGGAAGTAAGCATGGTTTTTTAAATGTGATAGCTTGCAGATTAGGTATCTGTGATTGGAACCTACGAATAACAAATCTGCCAATTCAATATGGATTAATGAATAGATTATGTGGAAATTTCAAAAAGGGTTCTGAGTTACCCTCTTGTTTAATAAAGGGTCAAGATCCCATGGTTGTGATTGTTGTTTTTCTGCTGCTTGTGCTGTGATGTGAGCCTGGGTGGCTGTTGTGATATGTTGAGGCATGGAGGCCTTGTGGTTATGGCAGTGGATGACGCCTAGAGTGGCGATATACATCATTTTATGCATGTGGGTGTCGGGGAGGACACCAGGGGTGATGGAATGGGATGGATGTGGTTGTTGGTTGCTTACGGTTTTCTTGAATGTTAATCTTCTTTGCTTTTCCCCACTGCTCAAGGCAGCTGGTCTTGCTACCCTTCTTCTGATGGAGTAAAAGACGTGCGGGGTATTCCACGTGCTTTCCGTGTTTAGCCTCTCGAGGGAGAATGGGTATATGCTCTTTCTATAGGCGGAAATGACTCGACGGGTAGTATATCAATTCACCGTCTTGAGCCTCCTTTGTGTTTAGAAGCATAAGATGCTTTTCTAGAATGCCTGGGAATATGTAAAAGTAATTCTGTAATGAATATTTGATTAAATGGTGAAAATCCACGAGGTTGGAGAAACTGGAATTTAATAGTGATCTGAATCCTAAAAAGGAGCAGTTTTTGAATGTGATGCCAATTCAGTTTAATGTGGAATTGTTCATTCTTAATTAATGTTTAAAGAATTAAATTAATGTACAGTGGAACTAATAAAATGAGAATGGAGTAATCTAATAAATCTCTTCAAATGTTTTTGTGCTTATAGGATACCTAGTCTTTGAAGTAGCATCCTGGAGTCTGAGAGACGTTAGCTGCAGTTGTATCTAAGACTAGGTAATGCCCATAGTGTGGATGTGAGTTACATATATATATTCTGTACTTTTTGTGTTTCTATATGTTACTCCACTCTGTCGGTAAGGGAAACTAACACCCCAGGGATTCTGAGCCCTGGGGGGGTGTTTTCCCCAACATTCTGATGGGAGGTTGAATGGATGACTACCCGCTTTGGCCCCGCTCTCTTCTCCTGGTAGATACTTGAGCCATGAGGCACAGTGGTTAGTTACCCCATATATGTGTGTAGGGGGATGTAATGGATTGTGGTTATTGACACACATATATTCTGGAAATAGTATCCTATGGACTACTATAGGTGTAATGTGTATAGGCTATGATGGCTTGAGGATCCTTACTCGGAGTATGGGTTGTAATGGCTTGAGGTATTATACCCGATGTATGATACACGTTATGCGGGCTGTGGTGGCTCCCAAAAACTACCTGGTTACTTTTGGTTGTGAGGACGGTGTGGTGCATTGCCCAGGTGTCTGCAGGCAAGCCTATGTGGTGCACGAGGTGCAGATTATGGAGCTTAGCCCAAGTGTCTGCGGGCAAGCCTTGGAGAGAGATGCACATGACGTATGTCGTTGGGGTGAAGCGCCAAACCAGTGGGTAAAAGTAGCGGGGTACCCTTGATATTCTTTACTATATGCTATATTCTTGTATGCGTTACTTGGTGAGAGTAGCCATGGTAAGGTTGGGAACATAGTATACCTGTTTAGGTGACGAGTTAGTTTCACTTGTTGTTCACTGGGCTTTAGCATGCTTTCTTTACATTTTCACGAGAAGCTTGGGGAGGATCCTACTGAGTATACTGTTATACTCACCCTATGTACATATAAACTGTTTCAGGTCACTTGGATCAGGTTGGAGATCAAGATGGTTACTACTAGCTTGCGGTTGGAGGAGGAGCTGTTCGGGCTTGTGGTCACTGCCGTTTTACTTTCTTTTGGGTACCTTTAGTTTTCCCTTTCAGTTGTAGTAATTTTTCATGAAATTTCATATATGTACTTGGATTTCATTTATATTTCAGTTATGAGATGGAGTTTGTTGGAGTCTATTCTATCTCTCTCTTCTAATGTGTTCTCTTAGAGGGTAATGCCTCCCATTTGTGTGTGTATTATACCCTCGGTGCTAGTCGCCAACCCAGGGCCTACTGGAGGCGGGACTTGGGGGTCATTATCTCTCTTCTCACATTGCCTGCCTAGGAGGGGTACACTTTGTGGGGAGGGGGTCGTGACAGAGTGGTATCAGAGGCAGGTTGAGGGATAGGATGGAGATTGGAGTTAGGCACAGGTGAGGATGCATGGGATGGTAGGGAAACAGTGTCATTCATGTTTAGAATGTGGGGTAAACACTGGAGGCCGACAGAGACATAGGCGTTTAGGGCCCCCTATGATCTGTTGCGCGGACCATTAAGTTTACGATGGCTACTAAACAAAGTGATACTGGTTGCAGTGTAGAGACCTAGGAAAGTATCATGCATCATTATTCTTTGCGCCTGTGTTTGAATGGGTAGACCTTGGGATCGGTAACCTAAAATTAATAAAACAAAATAATTAATTAATTAATGTTGAGTCTTCCATATTCCAAGATTAGGAGCTCTAACGGTTGTAATTTTACAGGTATGGCTCCAGGTTGACGTCCTCATCAAGTTTGTGCAGAAGGTGCCCAGCAGGCTGTTCCAGCAGATTGTCGCCGGGTAGAGGTTGAGGACGATGACACTTGGAAGAAGACACTCTGAGAGTTTCAGCGCCAGAGTCTAAAGAAGTATGAGGGCTCTGTTTTAGATGCAATCACAGAAGACTGGTTGGAGGAGGTCGAGATAGGATTCAGTTCAATTCGTGCTCGGAAGGAACACTGGGTGTCCTTGGTTGTGACGATTCTGCGTGGAGCAGCGAGGCAGTGGTGGTTCTTGTTCCTTGGGGATCGCGAGGAGTTAGAGAACTCATGGGAGGAGTTTCGAGACAGGTTTAGAGTCGATTTTCATTCATCGACTGCGAAGGCGTCCGGTCGCCAGGAGCTTCTCACCCTTCAACAGGGGAGCTCCAGTGTTCGAGAGTTTGGAATCCGTTTCAGGAACCTTCTATGGTATGCTTCAGACCTATTACCAGATGATGAGGCCAGGGTGGGGCATTTTGAGGAGGCTTTGCATCCAGAGATCCAGCAGCAGGTCACCCCATTTATGCTGAAGACATATCTTGAGGTGTTTGCGAGGGCAGAGGTTGTTGAGAGGACTTTGGCTAGGACTAGATCATCACGAGAGGGGAATCGTCATGATTCCTCACAAAGCAGAGCTATGGTCTGGGGTTCCCGGTTTTCAGGACAGAAGAGTTTCCGTTCACCTGGGGGTAGGTCCCAGCCCTTCCCATCTCGTTTCTCCAGAGGCAGCAACTCTCAGGCCTATGCCAAGGGATCAGGAACTTGTTTTTCTTGTGGTGGTCGTGGTCCTCAGCAGTGGGAGTGCCTGAATTTTCCGAGCAGTTATCATGCACCGGGCGCTCCGCTCCAGGTTCCTGCATTGAGGCAGTTCCAACCGAGGTAGCAGCAGTAGGTTGCACCAGCTTTAGATCACATGTGGGTAGATGGAGTAGTCAGAGGACAGCCCCATGACACTCCTCGTCCTCAGAGAGCAGAGAGTGGCCATGGTGGTCGTCGTCATCAGGGTCAGAGAGGCCGCGGAGGTGGTCGTGGTCAGCTTCATTCTCTAGCGTTGCCAGCCCCAGGCGACCCAGATGTCCTTCGAGGTACCCTTTTCTTTTTTTTCTACCATGGTGTATGCCTTGTTTGATTCAGGAGCGACACACTCCTTTATATCCCCTGCCCTTGTACATGCTTTGGGACTTGAGGTAGAGAGGCTTCCAGTGCCCTTGGCGTTGACTACGCTAGTTGGAGGTTGAGCTAGCTTGTTTAAAGTATGTAGAGACTGTGAGCTAGTGTTAGGGCAGCACCGCTCTTGGGGAGATTTCCTATGTTTACTAATACAACCATATGATGTCATCCTCGGCATGGATTGGTTTTATTCGGTGCAGGATATTGTGGATTGCTTCTGGAAGGAGGTCATCTTCTTCGATGCAGATGGAGAAACAGTAGTTTTTTCTGGTGAGCGAGATCCTTGGATGGGTCATATGAAGGTTTCATCCTTATCATCCATGATGGGTGAGATGAAGCTATGTTCTTCACAGGTTGAGCAGTTGGCGTTTCCTAGGGTTGTGGAGGAGTACCCTGATGTATTTCCCGAAGAGGTTGTAGCATTACCCCCTCGACGAGAGATCGATTTTGGGATCGAGCTACAGCCAGGAGCGTCTCCTTTCTCTATGTCTCCATATTGAATGTCCCCTTCTGAGTTATGAGAGCTACATATACAACTTGATGATCTGTTGAAGTGCAGTTTTGTTCAGCCAAGTGTGTCTCCATGGGGTGCACCAGTCTTGTTCGTGAAGAAGGCCCTTAAGGTTGTGTGCCGATTATCGTCACTTAAAAAAAGTGACAATAAAGAACCTCTATCCTCTTATGCGGATTGATGACTTATTTGATCAATTGAAGGGTGCAAGTTGGTTCTCAAAGATCGACTTGCGGTCAAGATATCATTAAATGCATGTAAAGGATGTGGATATCCCAAAGATTTCATTACGTTGCCATCATGGGCATTATGAGTTTGTTGTAATGCCATTTGGTGTGACGAATGCTCCAGCTATTTTCATGGGGTTGATGAATGCTGTATTCCGTTAATTCCTGGACAAGTTCGTTGTGGTTTTCATTGATGACATCCTTGTGTACTCCACATCTGAGGAAGAGCATGAAGAGCATCTACGAGCCGTTTTGGGAGTTCTTCGCCAACATCAGTTGTTTGGGAAGTTGTCCAAGTGTGAGTTCTGGGCTCGAGATGTTCGTTTCTTAGGGCATGTTGTGTCCCAACAGGGAGTAGTTGTGGATCCATCGATGATAGAAGCAGTAGTGTCTTTGGTAGCCCCCAAGACCGTGTCAGAGGTGCGAAGTTTCCTCGGTCTCGCAGGCTATTATAGGAAGTTTGTAGGATATTTCTCCCGAGTTGCGACTCCTCTGACAACTTTGACCAAGAAGGATCAAGCATTCATATGGACTGATCGGTGTCAGGAAGCTTTCGAATATCTAAAGGAGAAGTTGGTATGTGCTCCAGTCCTTTGTCTTCCAGCGAAGAAAGTCCAGTTTGACGTCTTCTGCGATGCGTCACATCTGGGGATAGTCTGTGTACTTATGAAACAAAGCTCAGTTGTTTCTTATGGCACCCGAAAATTGCGTCCCCATGAAGGAAACTATGCCACCCATGATCTTGAGTTGGCAGCTGTGGTGTTTACGCTGTAGTTGTGGAGACATTACCTCATTTGCGAGCGCTTTGTGGTTTTCACCGATCATAAGAGTTTGAGGTATGTTTTCTCTCAGCGGGACTTGACCATGCGGCAGTGTCGGTGGATGGCGTTCTTGCAGGAATATGACATCGAAATATCGTATACACCTGGGAAGGGAAATGTTGTTGCTGATGCGCTAAGCCGAAAGTCACGTAGTGATGCTGTGCGTGAATCCGGTGACTCTTGGAGAGTAATGGAGGAACTGTCAGTATTACATATTGATATGGAAGAGGTTGGAGGTAGAGGTTGTCTTTTCCAGATGACGGTGTAGTCAGATCTGATGCAGAAGGTGGAAGAGTCTTAGTTGGGTGATCCAGAGGTGGAAGTTTTGAGAGACAGAGTTGTTTGTGTAGAGGCCCCTGATGGTTGGTCGGAGGATGAACAACACCGAGTGTTGTATTATGGAAGGCTTTTTGTTCCCTTGGAGATGCATGAGACAGTTCTCCGAGAGTTTCATAGCTCGCCCTTAGCATTACATCCCGAGGTGACAAAGATGTACCGATCCATGAGGAGTCAGTTTTGGTGGCCTGGGCAGAAGCTTGCAGTGGAAGAGTGTGTGTCTTGATGTTTAGTCTGTCAGAGGGTGAAGGCCGAACATTGTGTTCCTGGTGGACTTCTCCAGCCATTAAAGATTCCTCAGTGGAAGTGGGAGGACATCTCAATGGACTTTGTTACAGGTTTACCTCAAGCTCCGGGAGGACATGATGCTATATGGGTGGTAGTGGATCATTTAACTAAATCGGCCCACTTCATAGGAATCAAGGAGTCGAGCTCAGTGGAGGTTTTGTCGAGGCAGTATCTGGAGGAGGTGGTGAGGCTTCACGGAGTTCCTAAGACGATCATTTCTGATCAAGATCCTTGTTCTACCTCTAGGGTGTGGAGAGGTCTCCAGCATGCTTTTGGTTCTCAATTATGCCTTAGCACTGCTTTTCATCCTAAAATGGATGGTCAGATAGAGCGAACCATCCAGACTCTTGAAGACATGTTGCGCTCTTGTGTTCTTGATTTTGGAGGTTCATGGATGAAGTACTTACCCTTGGTAGAGTTTTCTTACAATAATAGTTTTCACTCTACCATCGGTATGGCGCCATTTGAAGCCTTGTATGGCCGGCCATGCCGTTCTCCGTTGTGCTGGACTGGGGTCGGAGAGTCAGCAATTCTTGGACCAGAACTAGTGCAGAATACAACAGAGATGGTTCAGGTGATTCGTGAGAGGATGAAGACAGCACAGGATCGTCAGAAATCATATACTGATCAAAGAAGGAGACCCTTAGAGTTTAATGTTGAGGATCATGTGTTTCTAAAGGTGACTCCCCGTCATGGGCAGCGAAGGTTTGGTCATGGAAGTAAGCTTTTTCCCCGGTTTGTTGGGCCTTTCGAGGTGTTAGCTCCTGTTGGAGCTGTGGCATATCGAGTAGCACTTCCCCCTCAGATGAGTCGGATACATGATGTTTTCCATGTATCACAGCTCCGTCGTTACCTTCATGATGAATATCATGTTATCGATTGGGGTGAGATCGATATTGATGATGATGCAACCTTCGAGGACGACCTGTGGAGATCCAAGACCGCAAGGAGAAGGTGTTTCATGGGCATTCTATTCCTTTAGTTAGTGTCTTGTGGCGACATGGTGGCATGGAGGAGAGTACCTGGGAGCGTGAGTCATAGATACATGCTTAGTACCCATAGTTGTTTAATGTTTAACTCTTTTCAGGTAATGATGTTTCCTTTATGGTTAGACCTTTCATGTTTTATTTATGTTCCTTTTGTGTGATGTTATGATTGAATTGTTTGGATATGGATTGTTTGTTTCCATCTTCTCAGATGTCGTAGTTTTGTTCCAAATTTTGAAAAACTCATGGTGGTTTTCCCCTGAGAGGTATCTTATGGGGTGGTTGTTCGGACCCCTATTTTCTTCTGGGTTGGTTTTTAATTCTCTAGGATGAGAATGTTTTGAGAGGTATCTAATGTAATGGTCCGGACCTCTCCGGTCCATTACTTTGTGAAATGTTGGTGTTGGAGGTGTTCTGGGAGGTCAAGGGGACTTATCCCCAACACTTTGCCAATTTTTCCAATTCTGTGAACAGTGTTTCCAGTTTTATGACCAGTAACAGATCGGTCTCACCGATCGGTCTGACAGATTGGTCTTAGAGATCGGTTTCACAGATCGGTCTGACAGATCAGTTTCACAGATCAGTCTGACAGATCCGTTTCAAAAATCGGTCTGACAGATCGGTTTCATAGATCGGTGTCACAGATCTGTGTGACAGATCAGTTTCACAGATCGGTGTGACAGATCGGTTTCACAGATCGGTCTGACAGATCGCTTTCACAGATCGGTGTGAGAGATCGGTTTCACAGATCGGTCTGACAGATCAGTTTCACAGATCGGTCTGAAAGATCGGTTTCACAGATCGATTTCACAGATCGTTGTGACAGATCGGTTTCACAGATCGGTCTAACAGATCGGTTTCACAGATCGGTGAGACAGATCCGTTTCACAGATCGGTGTGACAGATCGGTTTCCCATATCGGTCTGACAGATCGGTTTCACAGATCGGTGTGACAGATTGGTTTCACATATCGGTCTGACAGATCGGTTTCACAGATCCGTGTGACAGATCGGTTTTACAGATCGGTCTGACAGATCGGTTTCACAGATTGGTTTCACAGATCGGTGTGACAGATCAGTTTCACAGATCGGTGTGACAGATCGGTTTCACAGATCAGTCTGACAGATCGGTTTCACAGATCGGTTTCACATATCGGTTTCACAGATCAGTTTCACAAATCGGTGTGACAGATCAGTTTCACAGACCGGTTTCACATATCAGTTTCACAGATCAGTTTCATAGATCGGTTTCATGTACAGTAATAGTGGGTGAACAGTGTTTCCAGACTCCTACAGTTTTTCCCCTTTTGGCGTTTCCTTGGACGTAAAATACATTTAAATCCTTATTTTAAGGAATCTTAAGTCCTATTCAAATGCCATAAATCCTATATTAATTATTCCTAAGGCCATGATGTATTTACTTTGTCAAACCGCATGGGTTATTGCGATCCGTTTTTAATGGAAAATTAACCGGATCTTAAACCGTCGCCCCATTAAATCATCCAAAAGGGACGAGATATCATTCTCCCTTGTTCTTTCCCTTTGTTCTCAACTAAGAGGAACTAGAACCTTTCAATTCTTTCCGTAGGAGTTGCACAATAAATCTTTTCTCCTAGGATTGGTTCTGCTCTGTTTTGTATGCAACCGAGCCCCGTCGATCAATCTTCGATATAAGTTATATTGTATCATTGTTCCTTCGGGGATCACCTTCTCTTGTTCTCCCTTCCATATTACCATGTAATCTCTCTAGTTCTAATGGGGTTTGGTTGGTTGGGACTTACCGTGGCATCCTAGGGTGGATGCAGTTGTCGCGAGAGAAGGATTGTGGCCCGTTGTGTGGATAAAGGATGTCAAGAACTCTACGAGGTAGGGGATTCATGGCTTCTCTAATTGAATATGTGCAACCATAGAATTAGCATAATTTATCCCTTTGGATCACAATGAAATTGACCTAATTAAATACTTTAACCAGATTAAGAGAATTGGTTGATCGCATGTTGTTTCTTTATACCGTGATAACGGTTGCCTCATGTTTTTCTAGATAGAGTGTTTTCTATGTTTTCTTTGACTTGTTTTTCATTCATGATAGAAATTGATAATGAACTTAAAGCCAGAATTAATTGTTAATTAATTGGCTAAAGATAAAGAGGCATGTAAATTAATCTGGTTATTGCCGTTGTTATAGTTGTTCTAATTTTAGGATAATCAAATTAGGGAAGTAAGCATGGTTATTTAATTGTGATAGCTTGCGGATTAGGTATCTGTGATTGGAACCTACGAATAACAAATCTACCAATTCAATATGGATTAAAGAACAGATTATGTGGAAATTTCAAAAAGGGTTCTGAGTTACCCTCTTGTTTGCTAAAGGGTCAATATCCCATGGTTGTGATTGTTGTTTTTCTGCTGCTTGTGCTATGATGTGAGCCTGGGTGGCTGTTGTGATATGTTGAGGCATGGAGGGATTGTGGTTATGGCAGTGGATGACGCCTAGAGTGGCAATATGCATCATTTTATGCATGTGGGAGTCGGTGAGGACACCAGGGGTGATGGAATTGGATGCATGTGGTTGCTGGTTGCTTACAGTTTTCTTGAATGTTAATCTGCTTTCCTTTTCCCCACTGCTCAAGGAAGCTGGTCTTGCTACCCTTCTTCCGAAGGAGGAAAAGATGTGCGGGGTATGCCACGTGCTTTCTGGGTTTAGCCTCTCGAGGGAGAATGGGTATATGCTCTTTCTATAGGTGGCAAAGACTCGACGGGTAGTATATCAATTCACCGTGTTGAGCCTCCATTGTTTTTAGAAGCATAAGATTCTTTTCTATAATTCCTGGGAATATGTAAAAGTAATTCTGTAATGAATTTTTGATTAAATGGTGAAAATCAACAAGGATGGAGAAACTGGAATTTAATAGTGATCTGAATCCTAAAAAGGATCAGTTTTTAAATGTGATGCCAATTCAGTTTAATGTGGAATTGTTCATTCTTAATTAATGTTTAGTGAATTAAATTAATGTACAGTGGAACTAATAAAATGAGAATGGAGTAATCTAATAAATCACTTCAAATGTTTTTGTGCTTATAGGATACCTAGTCTTTGAAGTAGCAGCCAGGAGTCTGAGAGACTTTAGCTGCAGTTGTATCTAAGACTATGTAATGCCCATAGTGTGGATGTGAGTTACATATATATATTCTGTACTTTTTGTGTTTCTATACGCTACTCCACCATGTCGGTAAGGGCAACTGACACCCCGGGGATTCTGAGCCCTGGGGGGGTGTTTTCCCCTACATTATGATGGGAGGTTGAATGGATGACTACCCCCTTTGGCCCCGCTCTCTTCTCTTGGTAGATACTTGTGCCATGAGGCACAACGGTTAGTTACCCTCATATATGTGTGTAGAGGGCTGTAATGGCTTGTGGTTATTCACACACATATATTCTCGATATAGTATCCTATGGACTACTATAGGCATAATGTGTATAGGCTATGATGGCTTGAGGATCCTTACTCGGAGTATGGGCTGTAATGGCTTGAGGTATTATACCCGAGGTATGATACACGTTATGCGGGCTGTGGTGGCTCCCGGAAACTACCTGGTTACTTTTGGTTGTGAGGACGGTGTGGTGCTTTGCCCAGGTGTCTGCGGGAAAGCCTATGTGGTGCACGGGGTGCAGATTGTGGAGCTTAACCCAGGTGTCTGCGGGCAAGCCTTGGAAAGAGATGCACAGGACGTATGTCGTTGGGGCGAAGTGGCAAACCAGTGGGGAAGTAGTAGTGGGGTACCCTTGATATTCATTACTATATGCTATATTCTTGTATGCGTTACTTGGCGAGAGTAGCCATGGAAACGTTGGGAACATAGTATACCTGTTTAAGTGACAAGTTAGTTTCACTTGTTGTTCACTGGGCTTTAGTAGGCTTTCTTTACTTTTGCACGAGAGGCTTGGGGAGTATCCTACTGAGTATACTGTTATACTCACCCTATGTACATATAAACTATTTTTCAGGTCACTTGGAGCAGGTTAGAGATCAAGCTGGTTACTACTAGCTTGCGGTTGGAGGAGGAGCTGTTCGGGCTTGTGGTCGCTGCCCTTTTACTTTCTTTTGGGTACCTTTAGTTTTCCCTTTCAGTTGTAGTACTTTTTCATGAAATTTCATATATGTACATTAATTTCTTTTATATTTCAGTTATGAGATGGAGTTGGTTGGAGTCTATTCTATCTCTCTCTTCTAATGTGTTCTCTTAGAGGGTAATGCCTCCCATTTGTGTGTGTATTATACCCTCGGTGCTAGTCGCCAACCCGGGGCCTACTGGAGGCGGGACTTGGGGGTCATTATCTCTCTTCTCACATTGCCGGCCCAGGAGGGGTACACTTTGTGGGTAGGGGGTCATGACATAACTACCATTTAAAATAATATTATTTTATTTTTAGAGTGCAATGTAAGATTCCCAAGAATCTTGTTGTTGTGTATTGGGTACACCATCGAGCATACCATCCCCTTTAAAGTAATATTATTATTTTATTCACAAATATGGATAAATATAAAATTTTCATACTCTTTATTTACCTGTGGTGATACATACTTCCCCCTTTTGGGAATTGCATCCTCACAATTTTAAAATTGAGCTTGGAAACATCCTTGAAGGTCCCACATCGGAACAAGAGTCTGTAAAAAATCACTTTAAAATAAAGAAAGATAAGTAAAGAGGTCACCTGAGTTAACCCATACTAGGATTACATGTAGGAAAACATGGAAATGGAGGAGAAAACATAGATTCAGGTTCTGATGGAGAATTATAGGAATCATGTTTAGGAGAAAGTTAACCATAAGAAAATCACAAAGTTGTGATGGGTTAAACAGTATTTGATTCCCCAGTAGGAAAAGTTAATAGACAACATTTTTGTTTTAAGTTACTTTTTATTGAAAAATTTATTCATAAGGAAATATAATCACTTATCATGTTGACTTTCAACTTTTATTAGATTCCTTACACAAACTCATATTTTCTCCAAAAGACAAGTATTTAGGAAGACTTGTTCACAATAAGAGTACTATAATCAACTTCTAGAGAATCACCTAATCCAAAAAAAGTGAAATATATAATTCCCATGTCTTTATACTTTAACCAAAACAAAAACCAAAAAGGTTAGTATAATATCAGATAATCTAGAAAAGGATAACCCTTTATAAAAAGAAAATCTATTCTTAATCTCCAAAATTTATCCAACAAAACCCAAAGTTCAACGAGGACCATTCGATAAAAAAATTGTCCATAAAATTCATCAAAGTAATCCAAACTAGGATTTAAACCCAAATATTTGAAGGATTTGGTCACATTGTCTTCCATGTTAAATCGTAAAATTTATCTCTAAACAACATCAATTGCTCTTAATGTCTCATATTGAAAAGTAATTAACCTAATCACATATCTTCCATGATAGGTTAATAAATTTCCATAGATAACCCAAAATCAACTTACGCTTAATTCATAAAATCATCTAACTAAAAAGAATCATTGAAACTAACCGGGGACTTCACGTAGTCTAGTGGTAGGCAATAAATACCAGTCGCACTTTGGTTGTGTTTTCGATTCCAGCAGCTTTGTCCGACATAACGGGTTGTCACACGGTCTGCGTGTTGTCCTTTTTATAAAACTCCAAAAATAACCCTAACATGTTTTAACCTCAATAATTTCCTTATACCTCTCATTTTCATCCAAATTCTTTATGATCTCAACATCATAATTCTTGAAGTCTTATTTCACCACCATTAGATGAAATAAAACGATTCCCAAAATGAATAACATCATACCTTGATCATGGAATCCACTCGGTTTCATCGTCATATTGCTCACATAGGTAGAAGTCTCATGCATTACAAAAATGATTTAGAGATCTTTCAAAATCATTTGCATCCTCCATCCAAATACACCTTGTACAACATGGGTTATATGGGTGTTCACAGAAAAACAGTTTTGTAAAATAATCATGTATGACATATAATTCCAAAACATCTGATAAAACATGATTTCTATAAAATAGTCGGACAGAATTTGAGTTGAAACATTCTATTATTGGTCCTTTTAAAATACCATAAGTATGTGCTGAGAGAGTATATTTTAAAAGAAAATATAAATAGGTTGTGCAAGGGTCTCCTTCCTCAGCACCATTTTTAAAATCATAATATCCTTCAAATTCTTGTGATAAGGTAAAGTATTTGAAAATACCTTGATAATATTTACCTTTCTTGAAAATATGAGAATAATGTGAAAATGGTATTTTTTCTAAAAACAACCCATGATCCACAATGATAACGAGGTATAGTGGAGGTGTATGATATCTCAAACAACTGCTTCCAAGTGAGTTGTATGCTAGAAAAAGTTTCACAATCTTCCGAAAATGACTTTGTAATAATTATTGCAAGAATGTCATTAGGAATAGATAGGAATGTCATTTGAGATCCTTCTCCTTCCATTCGTAACTGACTTTAATTGACCTGAAAAAAGATATAACACAAGGATTTAACTGAAATAATAGATATAGGGACTAATCATGTGTCTAACAAAAACTCCAAATCCATAAATTTTTCTAAACCGACCATTGATACCAACTATAAGTCCCTAGCCTTAAACCTTACTTAATCTTGAGTTATTACAAGATTACACATTGAGGATCTTTTTAGGTATATAGTTTTAGATAATTAGATCATAAAACATGCATTACATTCCACATTTAAACGAAGTGGTTACATAAAAGATAGTATTCATTTTTTCCCATAAACGGAAACATATTTAAAAATAAAACATGGATTCTTTCTTGAAACTTCCTTGACACTATCATCATATCATGTACCTTTCCCTTTACCTGTGAAAAACAATTCAGAAAAACTTGTTATGAGAATAAAAATCTCACTAAGGGTTTTAAAAATATGGAAAAGAAACCCGACTTCATATATACATAAAAATGAAATCATACATCACCCATTTAACATAAGCACTTTAACATACCTCATCAAAACATGAATAATCATAGAAATCATAAGACATAAAGGTAACTTGAGGCATTCATAACATTCTTACGTATGGAGTAACCCTCTTGGTTACATTTGGAATACCAATCACAGTATATTCCCTAAATCTCTTTGGAGAAACCTTAACATTTAATCCCTCCATGTTACCCAATGCATTGAAGAGATATATTTGGTACACCCAGCCTTATTTTATCACAAAACCACCCATCTTCATAATAATTCCCAAGAACCATAACATAATTGTATCACATAAAACATTCATAAAGGAAACATAAAATTTCCACTTTTCAATCAAAAGATATCAATACAACACATTGATATAAAAAAATTATGAAAAACATTTTCAATACCAAAATAAATGAAAAGTAAAACATGGTATTTATTTTTCATAAAAAAATGTATGGCTTTTAGAGGATGTTGAAACTCAAATAATGGTCATGGCGGCGGAGAAGTCATTGTCGCCGCATATGTACAATGAAAACATTACTTTTTGTCGTTTAGTAAAATGCTTCGTATAAAGAAGATTCCTTTTGGATAAATGTAAAATTCAAAGGGGTTTATACACAATATAAAAGAAGGTTGTGTATAAAAAAAATATGCCTCAATGAATGGAGATTGAGACGAAGTCCCATACAAAGATGGTATCCTTGGATTAAGGATAAATCAATTACATAATTATGTGTGACAAACAAATACACCAAATAAGTGGATATTAAGTGTAAAAAATCAGAGGACATTCACACTTATTCATTGAATGAAATATTCAAGGAGTACAAGTTTATCCCAAAGAATCAAAATTGGGTTAAGATGTTCCTTTGCAAAAATTCGACAGCCTAACGACGTACTTCAAAATTCAGAAAAAGAGTTGATGAGAGATAAAAGGGTATCTCATCACATGGAAATAAAATTTACATCTATAAGGATATAGAATAACATATCCCAACATAATAGTATGTTAATTAAAAGACATAACAAAAGAAGTCTTTTAAAAAGAGGAGGGTGAAAGGTTCCCTTACCGACATGGGTAACTTTCTAAACATACACCCCGTGAAAGAATGACAATACAAGATTGATGTAAATACTCATAAATGAATTTATATTACAAAATGAGTAAAATAATGGGCACTACATACACCACTCAAAGAAAATTGTGGCAAATATAGTATAAATCCCACCGGAATAAAAGTGATATGAAAAATCCCTTACGAAAACTTGGCAGCCTAACGACGCCACTTAAAACATCCAAAAATGGATTGATGAGATAAAATAGGGTCTCTCATAATATTACAATAAAATTTACAGAATTATTATTATAAAATAACTACCCACATCATAACAAAGTGGTTCTTAAAATAAGTAACATAAACGAGAGTACTTAAAAAGGAAGAGAGAGGTTATATCTCTTACGAAAATTCGGCAGCCTAACGGCGCCACACAAAACTTCCAAAATGGATTGATGAGAGAAAATAGGGTCTCTCATCATATGAATGTAATAATTACAGTAGGATTAATATAAAAGAACATCCCAATCATAAGAATGATGAGCTTAAAAGGAGTGAGATAAAAGAGTGTACTTTAAAAGAAGGAGAGGAGTAGGATCCCTTACCTCAAGTCTGACTTGTCATCTTTGTTTCTTTATATTCCTGAATAATAAACATTCATCAATTTATAATTTCATAAGGACCTCATTTAAAGATTATTATTCATTTCATATCACATTTTATAATGTAATAATAATTTTTTAATAATGTTAGTTCATATCAGATGTTTTTGCCGATGTTTGGTACATGAGTCAAAAATGAACTTGTTTGAAAAATGATTTCCCATGTAGTTATAAGTAAATAATTTCCAGAATAGTATTAATTATTAAAATATCATATATATCCAGTAAATATTCATTTAATACTATTCCATATCATTTGGAGATAAAAAACGAAAAGCACCGTTCATGGAAATGGTAGGCCGTACGTACGCATGCACACTACTTTCATTTTTTTTGTCATATCAATGGAATAAAAAAAATAAATGATATATATATATATATATTATAAATACAGTATAATATATATGTTATATAGGTCTCATATATTCATTAATTTCATTATTTATAAATTCCATTTATTGCATTACAAGTCACATCACTTGAGGGGGAGGTAGTCCACACTTCCTCATATGAAATTATCGCATTTACACAACATGAAAAGAATAAAGTTATGTTTTAAATATAAAATATAAAAGAATATATTAAATATAAATACCATATATATCATATATAAAATACAGTGACATAATAATGGCCACCTTTGAAGGTGTTAAAATAATATTGAACAATCATCGTTTCGTGAGGCAGAAAATCGCCAACCACAGAAACAGTATGTTCTTTAACCATTAGACAAAGGTGTGTGTAAGTGTAGCTAGAATATTTCTTATAACAAAATCCTAGTATATTGAAGATAGTGGAGTTATTACAAAATAAATGAATAAAAATATTTTAGGGGGTTGGAGAAGAAAAATAAAACAAAAGGACTCAAGTGAAGACATTACCTTAAAATCAGATAACTCCATTTGGTTTGAGATCAATGGAATCCTTGGGAAGACTTCTGCACAAATTTAGGCTTAATGAAGTTATAGAGGGATTTGGAGAGACAAATTGGTCAGGGGTTGTCTGAGAAAAAGGCTTTGGAAGTGTGGGTAAGGAGGTCGAGGTGGGGGACTTTTATAAGAGGAGAGAAGTGGCACTTTTGGAAAGTAAAGAAATGAAACTTTATTTTAGAATGCATTTCGGATTTTAATGGTCCCACATTGATGTGTTTCGAGGATAAGTTGATAAGGGTTAGAAATCCTCCCATCCAATAGGTTTTGGAAAAGTTTAGGTCTTAGATTTTACATTATCATTCCATTCTATTTAAATCGTTAAATAATGAGCTCATCGCTCCATCATCATGATGTCATAAAAAATTTATTTTATTTAATGTCTAAAAATTATAAAAAAAACTACTGTGATGTAGGAAATCGTTTTATCTTTCCAATGAATATTTATAGTAAAAAATCTTACTTGTATAACCCAATTTAAAAATTGATTAAGTTAAACAACTCATATTTGTGTCATTTTAATATTAACATTAAATAAAATGGTATTTATGTCATTTTCCAACCAAAGAGGCTCCATGGGGTCCCCAAGTTGACACATGGATTTTCTTGGTCGGACATGACTCATCCAATGAAGGTAGGACATGTTTCTAGGTCATTTGATTTTATTAAAACATTATTCTTACCGTAAACTACACTAATTACCTCTAACCGCGATTAAAAATATAATAAGTTACTATTCACCAAAAAATAATTTTAATCCCGTTGAACCACATTTTACATCTTAATGACAACCATGTATGTCAGATTTTTGAAATTCAAAACACAATGATGGAAAAATTTCATTTAAACGGAAAATCAGTTTTTATAAGTACCACTTAGTGGTTTCCCTATTCATCAAAAATTGAAGTCTTTCAGAAAATTACCAAAAATTAACCCTAAGCTATATTTGATATTATGAATTCTAAAATGATTTCTACTTTACAAAATTAAAAAAATATAAGTTTAATTAATTAATTTAATAATTAATTCCCGCTGTCAAAACAAATAGCGTGTTTTTATGAAACAAAATGTATCAAAAGATTGAAACTAGTTTAAGTCTGATTTCAAAGTGAAATTAATTCCAACGACCACTATTTGATTAAATGGTAAAAATATATTCTAATTTCACTTTAAAACCAATTAAAAAGATAATTTAATCATATAAATAAATTATATTAAAAAAGGTTTTGAATTAAAATACAACAGTTTTCACTATTCATTACAAATTGAACTTTTTTCAGAAAAATACCAAAAATTTACACAAAGTAAATTTTGATGTCCCGATTTTAAAGAAGGATTTTATTTATTCAAATATAAAACCTAAAATTGTTAAAAAGTGGATTTAAAAGAGGTTCCCCATCAAAAGGCGTTTAATCGACCTTTTAATGGATATTAGAATGTTTACGCTTAAAATTGAATTCAATCGCATTTTTAATCCTTTAACATTTACTGTAAAAAGTAAAAATATTTGAAAAACATATATAATCATTTTGTAGTAAGTTATATTCATTCCTGCCATCACAACAGCTAAGCGTTAACTACCATTTAAAATAATATTATTTTATTATTGGAGTGAAACGTAAGATTCCCATGAAACTCATTGATGCGTATTGGGTACGCCATCGAGCATAGAACCCCCTTTAAAGTAATATTAATATTTTATTCACAAATATGGATAAACATAAAAATTTCATATTCTTTATTTACCAAGGGTGTTACATTGACACATGAATAAATGAAATAAAATTCTTGTCTACTAGAAAATATATATATGGAATTGGATGACTAATAAGGGGAAGGAATGCGTGGGTTCCTCTTGAATCAATGATGTCATATTCACAATATCTACCATGAAAATAGAATTATAAAATAAGGATATTTAAGGAAATGTTTTATTTAGATAATATATCGAATGTGAATAATTTTTTAAGAATAACCCAAGCATTAATTTTACATTATATTTTTGATTGAAATAGGGTGAAAATTCTATTTTCCATAGTGATTTAATCCATAACAATATAAAAAAATAGCATATGTCCTGTACAATCATAATATTATGGAGAAATAAACTTTGAAAAAAATTTATAGATGATGAGTAGATAATGAAAACCTAATTTGGAAGATGAATTTAAAATATATATATGATTAAATGTTAATGTAATATGAATAAATGTTAGTTAAAAATTAATTGAAATGTTTTATAAAAATGTTTTTTTCTGGAAAAATAAAACTAAAAAGGAATTGACGAAAATAAAAAGAAAAGGGTTGTTTTATAATATCTAGAAACACACTTCTTCTTAATGATGTTAGATATACCCCCCATGTCAATTACTGTCTCTAATTTAGTATGATGAGGTTTCAGAGTAACGGAGGTAAATTATGGTTTCTTTTCATACATTGGAATGATATCAATTCATATTAAGAGATTGAATTTATTGATAATTGCATATTGTGTTGAGATTATATTAACATAACCATTATTTTTGGAATAAACCCTATGGTCGGAAAAGATAAATCTAAAATAATTATTGGTATGAGAAAGAATGGAATGAGAATCATAATAAAATTTTAGATATATTTATTTGTAATTAAATCAATGTGTTATATAACATGATCTATAATTATCAATCAGTATTAGGTATCTAATAAAATTCATGTAGTTTCAATAATATTATAGTAATTTTAAATGGGTTCATTATAAACATCATTAATATATGATATAAAAATAAAATATGGAGAAAAATCAATGTTTAATACTTTTACTCACATAATGATTATTAAAAACATTTATTATAAATATTTTTATCTAGTTATGGGGGTGTTCAAACCATATTAAATATTTAAAAATTTCATCAGTCCACAACCATATGGTGGATGTTGTTGAAGAAAAGAGAAAATGAAATGATTTCAATATAATGATATTAGTTAAGTAATACATTATATATATTTTATCAACTAACATTTTTATATCATCCATCTTATTTACTATATGAAAAGATTTGGAAAAACATGTGTCATTAAAACCATGTTATGTAATTAGTCTAATTATTTAATAAATTATATGTTTCATAGGATGATGAAATTATGGAGGAGTAGGTAATTAACATGATATGTCATGTTAGCTTCAGAAAGGAAGGAATAAGACCTATAAATAAAAAATGACCACTAATAAAAAAATTTATCATATGCATCTTAGGGAAAAATGTGGTTAATTATTTTAATATGCGGCATGAATATTACATGTTGTAATATATTACTAATTTATAGAGAGCCTTATTTTAGTGTTACTGATAAAATATTATGTTTAATATTAAAAAATTAATTTTCTTACATATTATTATAATAAAGAAGAGTTTTTAAGGGATTCCGTTGTTTGACCCCATCCGCCGCTCTGTTTTCCTTTTTCTTTCTCTTAATAAATGGTCAGAAGGCCTTTAAAAAAGAGTTTTTAAGGGATTTAATTGATGATATATAAATAGTATCATGTTTCTTTTATAGGAATCTGAATCACTTTGGATAAGGGATGTTTTTGATAAGTCATTCCCATGTGGAATCTAAATTACTATAGATTTATTATAATAATAGATTATATTGTAAAATTTGTATGAATATTATGATACAAATAATGATGGTAGTGATAAGATCGACGGTTTTGAAGAGGATTAGTTTTTTGGTTGAATGATCAAATTTTTTGGATAAAAAATAACGTTGATGAACGATTTGAGAATTTATAATACTAAAGGGCATATTTTATATCACTCTAAATATATATTTCCATTATTTTTTTAATGTTTTCTCAACAATCAATTAAGGTAAAATAATTTGGATGTATAATATCTCTATATATAGACATTCTGTGCGTTTTTAGGATTATGTGATCCTATATGTAAATGTAGAGAATGTTGTATATCAAATAAGTATAAGGGATGCTGATGAAGATAAACGAGTTCCAATTTTATAAAAAATGCCATGTTGTAGTAATTTATCCAATAATACATCATTCCATGAATTTTTTAAAAAAAGGCTAGAATTAAATCCAACATAATATATTTTATTAATGTGTATTTCAAAGAATGAAAATGCATGATGCATTATCTCTATCTATTAATGGTTCATAGATTTTATGGAAATAATACAATAAAATATAATAAGGAATATTATAGAAACATTATTTGCTTTTTTGGATTGGTTGATAGCATCTAATGGTTGGGGATGTTGGCTGGATGTGATTTCATTTATTCAAATGTGGTATTGATAAGTGTAATAACCCATTTATTAGTAAAGGCTTACCCCAAAAATAAATATTATCTCTTGCATAACCGACATGAAACATCAAAACCCAAAAAATATATACCAACTTTATGTATATTAAAAAATGTAATGTATAAATTTTAGTAATTGGATTATGAAATATTTATATGTGTATATACATGAAAAATAAATGAAAATAATTTTAACTTTAAATAACTAATAAAATAGTTCAACTAATCTAGTATACGTTTTTTCAATAATTATATTTCATTCATGATTAATACAAATTTTATTAAAACTAAGTTTATGTGTAATTTATACGAAATTGTATGATGAATAAATAATATATTGAATTTGAATTTACTATATAAATTAATTTTTATTAAAATTAATATTTGTCATTTAACATACTAAATTAAAAAATATAGGATTTCAATTTTAAAACTTTTACTACTTTTATAGATTAGTTAGTGAAATATTTATTTACTATATATTTTTTTTCATTCTAAAAACAATTTATATTTTGGTGAATAGTGTAATTTTTTTTCATGTACAATATTATATATGGCATTATTATTTTATAATAATGATTTGGAAATTTTAGGAATGATTTTTCTGTAAAAAATTTTATTTTACATGTTTTATTAAAATAAATATCTAATTTTTGTTAGACATATTTTTATAGTTTATGAATGTAATTAATATTTTTCACTTGATTTTATTTTCAATACATATTAACGTTTTTAACATCAAATTAATTTTTATAACCATTTTATTTAAAATCAATTTTTATTGATTTAAAATTTTGAATATGTAGGTCTAAATTATAGGATAATGAGAATTTAATTTTTTTTCAAATGGATAAGTTAATAAGGTAAAAAGTAGTATCTATTTTAAAATATAAAATAATGGATATAAAAATAATTGAGTAAAAAATAACAACAATGTTTAAAACTTATGTGGGAATATATTGTTGAGGAATTTCCTAACCATAACACTTCTCATTAAAATTATTTCTCATTTATAGATTCTCATTCTATAGAGACCCATACTTTTTATACATAGATAATGAATATTTTTAGATGGATATTCATTACATAACATATAGATCAATGCCATAATAGTTTAGGAATATTATATTTGGAATCATGTATACATAATCATCTTGTTTAAAAATTTATTACATCATATCCAAAATATTCATCACAAATATCACCATTCGTCAACATATAATATTAAATAATCTTCATCATAACTAGTGGAAAGGAAAAAAAATAAAGGATGGGAACATGTGACTAAAGAGGGTAATAATTGGAGACATCAATGGAAACATACATATAATTGGAGCATTAGAATATAAGAATAAGATAATAACATTTTCATCCCATACCATAAATATATTATATCATAATTAGAGTCATGGAATAAAACAAGGTTGATTATAAAATCTGAATCATAATAGAATCGAAGAACATGAACCACGAGGGCATAACATAGAAATAAAAAATGAATTTTTTTGAAAACCATAACAATATAAAATCATATTCATAGTAGTTAGCTGTCATTTCCCAAATAATCATTTTGGAATGAGCCCACTCCCAAAACCATCATAGTTGTCTAGGATAACTCCCAATACAGTCATAGTTTATAGAGACCAGTACTGAACTATTTTCACTTCCCATTCCATTTTAGATTATCTCATGAGATGTCAATCTTTATATAATTCTTTATATAGATATAAAATTCCAAGTACACCAATAAAATAATAAATATAATTTATGTTTATTCCCTAATATTATAAAAATTTATCAAAACATTACCTGTGAAAATGAAATGGGTTTTTATTCATTTCACCATATAATAACCTGTTGTAATGAAATAACATTTTTAAATAACATTTTTCATAATCAAAAACCATCTATAAAAATTATACTCTTCTTATAATTATAACAAATCACAATTAAATATTTGGAATGGTTAAATTATTCAATCTTATATAGAATTTTTTTTTCAAAATATCACATGGAATATTTTTTAGGATAATACCCCTTTAACATTAAAATTGGTTATTTAAATTATAAAAAAATCTCAGATAATTGGAAAAATAATATCCTTTAAAATAATATTTGAAACATGTAATGTATTATTGAAATCATTGATTATTCATGATCTTGAGAAATTACATTTATACCATTTAGTTTAAAACAATGATTTCCTTCACCTTTGTTGAAAAAATTAAATTTACCTCATTTAAATATTGGCAAAAAAAATTATTTTTTTACCAATTAATACGTGTGTAAAAATTAATTCCCAAAATCTTAATTTTGTTTATAAAACATTGACCTATAAGTGAAAATATTTTAGTACAAAGAGTGAAATAAAGTTGATTTCCATTAAAATTAATATTTCTACAACATGAGTACAAAAAAATAATATAAATAAGTTATTCTTTAAAAATATCTATTGGATAATAAATTTCACAATAATATTTACATATAGACAATAATATTTCATCAATGGAACTAAATTATATATAATCCTGATAAACATTAATTTTTTAGTCTAAAACCCTTATATTAGATTGACATCCACTGTACATTATCAAAAAACATTTATAATATATATTATTTTATTATAAATATATTAAATAACTATAATAATATATATAATAATATATATTTATTATTTATAACCTTTTATCACACACTTTTTATCAGTTCCTTATTAACATTAATGTGTATGATGATTGTTGCTTCATATTGTTATAAGAATTTAGTTCAATGGTTCTGTTCATTATAATTTTATCATTGTATTATAATATAATTCATTTTAATTATGATATAAATATCATATATATTCATTATATTCATATTTTGATTAATCCAAAAAATTTAATGTATGGAATGTGCCTTAACCCATTCATAGAGACAGTAGGCCGTACATATGCATTAATTATTTTTTCATATTTTTATGGATGAAAAAAATATATTTTAAAAAAAATTAACCATTATAATATTATAATTATATTATATATATCATATATACTGATACATTTCATTATAATTAATTTCAATTTATAATTAATATGAGAAACGAATAATAATTCATCGTGGAGGTGGTAGTCCATAATTACGCTTGAATGGTTTTATCTTTTTCCAGTGGATTAGATGGTAAGATGGTTGATGTGATATTATAATTATTTAATTATAATGATTTCATTAATATAACATATATACCTTAAATCCATCATTATATGCATCTATGGTAGGTAGTTATGGAAAATTAATAAAATCCATTCGTGATGTGGTAGTCATCCGTACACACAATAGATGGTATTGTTTACCATTTGATAATTAGAGTTATCAATATATGTTATGAAAATATAATTATTAAATATTAGAATAATAAATTGTTTAAATTTATTTTTTTATGATGTTTGAAAAATATTTAATGAAGATATAAGAAAAAATAAAATCAAAACACATGGTTATAAAATAAACTTCTTCTTTATACAATCTCATTAGATTTTTATCTAAAACATTCATTGGATTGTTTTATAATCATAATTAGGAATCCCGGTCATGGGTAATGGTATTAGGAATATATTTAGATAGGTATTGGATTAAAAAATTGATAATGATGTGTGGAGAGGAGAGGATCTTTTGTGTCCTTTTATAAGTGGGTGTAGGAGAAACATGGAATTTTTCAAATGAATCCAATATATTAACGAATTATTCAAACCATATTTGTCCAAAAAGATATATATACAATTATTTTATGATTTTAGGTCAAAATATGAATATAAAATAGCATTTATACTATTTATATTTCATTTTTTACCTATATCACTTTAAACTAACCCCATTGTAATCTTATTTTAACTGCAATCAGGGTAACTGGTTTTTATTATTCATACTCTTCCTTATAAGAAACGTTGAACATGTTACCCATTATTAATAATTGTCAATAATAATATGAAATCTATTTATATAAATTAAATTTAATGAAGTTCTAAAATTTTATATTAAATTAATCTAGAAAATGAGAAGAAATTTATTTTTCAATTAAAATAATTTACTTAGTGTAAAAATATATTATATAAAAATTTAACATTAAAATGATTAAAATGACCTAAATTTGATTAATAATATTATAATTTGTATAATTTTACTTTTAAAACCAATTTAAAAAATAAATGTTTTAAAAATGTTTAAACAAAAAGTATATTTTTATTATAAAACAATATTTATTACTATTTATTGAAAATTTAATATTTTTCGAACATTATAAAAATTTCCCAATAGACATTTTCTAAAATATTGTATTAAAAATATATCTTTTTTTTTGATATTAAGTTACTAAATATATATATATATATATATATATATATATTATTTCCCATAGAGAGTAAAAATCCTTTTTTAGGAAATTGTTTCTTTTATAAAAAAATAATGTCTATAATAAAAACCTTTAAAAAAATTTTAAATTTTTTTATTCCAATTAATACCACCCATTTAATGGGTATGTTATAACTTTATACTATATTAATGTTTGTTTAAACTCAAGGTATCCTATATCTCATGCTATCGAAAAAAGTACATGTTTTTTAAAGGGCGTGTATCATAAAATCTCATCTTGTTTAATAATACACGTTTAAAAATGATTTCCACCCTAGAAATTCCATCACAATGATACAAAGTACTAATGATATATCTGTTTCATTACATAATTTTATTAGAATTTAAATTACGAATTTTTTAAATTCTTATAGAAATACTTACTATGTCAGTAGAATTATTCTATTTCAATTTTTCCTTACAATCAATAATAACAACTAGATATTCTTTATAGGAAAGATAATTCTCTCGTATTATAACCTTTGAGTTTCATGATTGTGATGGGTCATGTATGAATGACCTCATGTGATATATATAGATTTTATCATCATTGTAAGAGTTGTTTTTTCAGAGCCCCAAGAGATAAGATACCATCTATAATAGATCAATAATATCAAAGGGGCCAATATACCTAGGGCTCATATTTCATTTTATCCCGAATCACATGTCGTTATCACATGGAGATGTTTATATGAAAACATTCTCACAAAAACTGAACTCCATATGTCAATGATGATTATTAGTTTATATTTTATTTACATACTAAGTTGAATTGATGTGATGTTAAATGTACTTGACATTATCTTACATGTCGTCATATAACTCATGTCCCAATATCTTCCATTCTCCAAAATCATCTCAAAATTTTAGAGTTATACCCGAAATTATATACATTTCATCCTATATATCCATTTGAATTCTCATGTAAAATATATTTCATTTAGAAAACTAAACAACTAGAATTTTTTTCATCAACCTTTGAAATCTAAAGAAAATGTTATTAAGAAATCCTATACTATTTTAATAGTTATCTCAAGATGAAAATCAACTTAGAATGATATGTCATACTAAACCAGAACATTATATCATGACCCTTTCTGAAACTTCTACTGAACATTGAGATAACCCACACATACCGATCAAATACAATAGAATGTGGTAATCCATGAAATCCTACCAGTTCATTAATTTATACATTATGTAGTTGACCCAAATAAAAATATTCTCTGTTGTAAATTTTTTGTGATGAACTAGTAAAGATATCGAATAAATTCTAAAAAAAATTTGTTTATTAGATATTTTTGGAAGTCCAATGAAATAATCGATAGTGATGTTTTATAATTTTTATTTCAATAGGAAAAACATTTGTAACATCGACATAGAATTCTATATAATAGCCAAAATAATTTAACATAGAAATAACCGAGCTACATACCATTCAATATCTCGATTCATATTTTCCTACAGTAAATAATATTTAAAATACCTATACATATTGATACATCTATTATGAATAGATAATAAATAAATAAGTTCCTCCTCTAATATCTCCTTCTTTAAATATGGTATAGATGAAACTCATGAATGATTCTAAAATCAAATCATTCCATAATAAACAAAGATAAATTCTGGAACATTTTTTGCCTTCTTATGTTTTCTCATATCTTTCATCTGCACCCCCTAAATCCTCACATTGATATGAGTTTTAAACCAAATTTAATAAATATAATATTTATCCATTCCATTCAATATTTATAGATATTTTATTTGAAAATCATGAAATATTGGGTCTTCTTTTATTCACATAGATGATAATATTTTATGATATTTTTAACTCAATTAATACTCCACCTTATTTTTCTTATGAGGGTGGTAAGTTATTGATCAATCATAACAATTAATTATCTCCAACCGGCATCACTAGAATATATTCATCTCCTTATGACTGAATATAAAAATTAATAATTTTATATCAGTATATATATCATACATTTCTTTGTAATGAATATCCCTTCATAAACACACTTAAATAAATACAGATTATAACTCCAAATCATGTGTTCGTTAATTTTTCTCATTAACCACCAGTTTTGATGAGTCTTAATATATCATTATTATGAGTTTTCATGAGGATTCATCCTAGTCCCTTTCATGGATGCAACTCATAATATAATATTCCCTTCTCTCAAGTTATGTAGATTAAGCACAAGTGTTCCGACTAAACTTCTCTTTAGTTCATTGAAATTTTGTTCCCATTACTTTATCTAAATGATCTATGATACCATTTTAGAAAACCTGTTTTGTGAATTTTTAAAGCATGAGAAATTATCCAATAAAATGATAATATTCAAAAAAAATTAAGTAAAATATGGATCCTTATCACAGTGGTTATTATGGTACTATGTTAAATGAATTCTGTCTTTAGTGGATCCACTAATATACATTATTATAATATTTTATTGATGAAAAATGAATCTTTTTATAGAAAAAATTCACACATTTATATTTTTACATTAATATTTTCCATCAATATTATATTCCATATAATCCATTAGTAACCATTATGAACATCTTATCATTTTAAAAATAGAAGAATAAAATCAATTTAAACAACCAAAAACTGATTAATATAATCATTACATATTAAATACATTAAACCCATTAATATTGAATGATATTTAATAAGAATGAATCAAATAAAAATATATTAATTATGTCCATACCAAATACATAATGATGTATTGGGTATATCCCCCATGTCTTCCCAATATTGGTGATATCTAAAATGAAGGGACACCATTGAAAATTATTGAGGTTTGAATAGTTGATAAAACAAGTCATCATAAGAGGGTTAAGTATTCTTTTTATTGATTATTATCATATCTAGTTCCTTATAATTTGTGCATTGTGGGATGGATATGTTAATATTATTAAGAAAACGTTTTTTTAATTCTCCTAGGTGACACACAATTTTGAATAAATATTTTTTAAATTTTTCCTTGTGATGCTTCTTTAATTCCTTCATCTCAATCAGAGAAATAGATTATAATTTACAAACTAAGTGAAACATGAGGTATTATTTAAATTTCCAACTGAACATCATATTTTTTTAGAATAATACACTATTATGTACTAAAGACATAAAAAAATCTTGAATAAATATGCATATAACAAGTCTGTATTTTCTTCTCAACCGTTGGTGATAATCACCTCATTTGAATAAGAATCGGTAATTATAGATTGTATTTTATTTCCATTAAAGGACAACATTAATCATTGAAATGATATATGATTTTAGGTTTGTTGGGATTATCAAAAGTGACTTCACTAATTTTGAGATTGATGTTGTATTTATGTACAGAAAGACAACCCAATCTATGATGAATTCAAATTCAACAAGAGGGTGAATAAAAGTATTTATAGGAAAAACATTCTCACAAACATGAACTAATGAAAAATCATGGACATTAGATCGGATCAGAATATATTTAGGGATGTTCATAAATAAATAAATATTTAATAATTACTATGGAATTTTTATACCCTTATAAAATTCAATATATTAAAAAAAATATGGTATATCAATAGTAAAATTATACATAAACAATTCTAGAATATATTGAAAACATACCTTTCACCATATCGTTGTTTTACCCCTCATCCTAAAATAGTGCTAACATACAATTTCCCTTTGTCTCTAGGCATACGAAGTTGCTTATGTAAATTTTCATCATTATCATATGAATTTGAGCAGTGGTTAGAAAAAATAATATACTCATATGAATTGATGAAATAGAGTGTGGGTGATGCAATTTGTGGATCTTTTTCTCTCCTATAATCATTTGAAAAAAATCAACACGTTACACTAATGCTCAATTTTTTTATTACCATCCACTCCATGCATAAAACGTTCACCAGTCTCCTGAATAAAATATCCTTTTTCCTTTCAATAATTTATCATAAAAGAAGGATAATATTTTTATCTTCATTATTCATATAATTACATTTTAATTCCATAAATTGGTTCTTATAAATTCCATGAGATTATTTAGTAACACCAATACCTATCATCACCACAATAGAACATCAAAAAAGTTCTTCATAGATACCAAAATCACATATGGATAACACCATTTAGATACATGGTTTTATGAAAATAAGAAATTTATTGACAATAAATTTAAGATAGATTATAATAAATAATTATTCATTAAAATTATGGTATAATTTTCCTCAACATAGATATGAAGGTATTCATAATTCTTATTGGATATCTCATCTTTATTTATTTGATGATAATTTTATATTGGCAGAAAAATAAGATTGTGAATTTGATCTCGTATAAATTTTTTTGTGAATCATGAGGACACCCATCTCATTTTCCATCACATTCATCATAAAAAAATAACCTTAAGGCTCCAACCATTGACTAAAATAAAATCACATTTTGTGAGGAACAGTAATCATATAGGATAAATATACTGTTAAGAAAAATTATTTATCATATGTCTAAACTGTGAAACCTTATTTTAAATTAATGACACATTCTGTTTCTCCTAGATCATTCTTGATAATTATCTTATCAAGTCATTCATGAGGATATGAAAATAAAATTTGAATTTCACTGAGCATATCACTGAGGACTGTCATACTAGTTGTTAAATTAGGGAAAAACCATACAATTTTTAAAGGTTAGAGGCATATTTGACCACCACATTTCATTATTATTTCCCAAAGATACAATTATTCAAATTCATTGTCACATTTAGTATCTAGAAATGTTGGTTTTTTTGGAAGGACACACTCAATTTTTTAGCATTACATTGGACAATATCTTATACATGTTATTAACCTATAGGTTCTCATAAATTTTTTCTCATAAAAATTCCAATTTTTAACTAAATTTTTCTATGAAACAAATTAGAGTGAACCATACTTTTCTTATAAATATATCATATATTAGTAGATGAATATTTATTATAACAATATAGTGATCAATTAAAAATCATTTAGGTAGTGTTACATAAATAATATTGATACATAAAAAACTATTTCATAAGTGTACTAAATCATATATAACTAAATACTACACAACAAGAACCCTTTTTTGACATACCGTACTTAATAACCTTCTTTTAACATAGGGAAAGTGAACATAAGAAATGAAGAGACTATATTATCAATAAGTTTAGACAATGAAGGTATCATTGATCACATAAATAAAACAAGAGTATGAGGGTATGATAACATATGAGTAACATTAGTAAAGTGTACCATTAAAATCATAGATAACAATTTGATTAATGGAATAATGAATTCTAGTTCATATCAAATGAAAAATAAAGGAATTGAAGAACAAGATTGATGAGGGAAGAACAAATGAATGAGATATGTGTTTTTTGAATTAATATATATATATAATATCATTACATTAATAATTGAGGATCATTTCTAATAATATCACATTGGATTGAATAAACTCCCAAAATTATCATTGTAGTCGAGATTCACTCCTAAGGAGATCATAATAGACAGAGTCCCTTATAAATCTATGTTTAATCCCAATTCCATTCAATTTTATCTCATAAAATATCTAATATTATCCAATTAATTTTTGGGATATATAATTCCATACAATACCATTTCACATTGAAAATAACATATATGTGTGGAAAACAACCTAATGAATTCATTAATCCATAACCCATTAAAAATAAACATGATTTATAAACATTTCATCTAATTATATCCATAGAAAAGAAGTTGTTTTCATAAAAAACTTGCCCCCACAATAAAAAAACATTTAAAGAGGTAATATATATGATATAATTGTATCATATCCATAGTAAATACTGTGAAACATCAAATGATTCCATATTATATAAAAAATTATTTCTTAAAGATCACATAGACCATTTTTAAAGGAAAATCATTTATTTAATTTATAATAACTTATTTAAGACCAAAAAATTTATAAAATATATAAGAAAAATATTTAATTATAAATTACATTTTATAAATATATTGGATGAATAAAATAATTCAGTGGCCATGATGGTGGGAAAATCTATTCATTTTATGTTGGTAAAAATAATGGTTCCTTTGAAATTTTCTCAACATAGTCCAAAGTAGCTCATTTATAAAATAATAAGAAGATTCATTTAAACCCAGTTTTAAAAATTAATATATTGTTAAAAATAACATCCCACAGTCATATTGATATATTTAAAATATTCTTGAGAATATTTTCCGAAAACGTGAATATCTTACAACTTTGGTAAGACACATATTATGTTCTTTATCCAATTAATACATCATTTCATGGATACTAAACATGGAATTTTTTTTCCAATAGATATAACTTATTTTAACAACTATAAAAAAATATTTTTTCCTGGACTTGATAATTACATAATACATGAAAACATACTTATTAAGTACCAGGTTTGACACTACAAAGGACATGCTCTAGTTAATCCACATTTTCTTTATGATAAATCCTAATGGATTTGAATATATGATAACCATTAAATACCACGTTCAATACTAAGGTGAGATATATGGAAATGTGTTTTATGGTATTGGGTCATCCAATAAATGATATTTCTTGACTATGTGATTTGGTAAAATGATTATTATAGTTCACAATATGATCTTTGGTTTAAATCAATGGGTTGTACTAAAATGATCCATTTTTAAATTAAATATTACAGAAAATATGTTAATGAGACTCCAAAATGGGATGAAGATTAGGGGGAATGATATTATAATTATTCCTGATTAGTTATCATGATATATGATTAATAATAACTATCATAAAATTATCTAAGACTCACTAATGAATTAATGGATAAAATTCAATAAGAGTTCAGTACTGTTGACTGTCAGGGATAGAATTATCTATTATCATAATGTGAGAAAGGAAGAAAGTGGCATAGAGAAGAGTCTCTTAAAGTGACTATAAAATTTTAAATTAGTTAAAAATAATGACACAAAGCATGTAACCAACTATAAAAATGTAAGTTTATATTATAAAAATGGATATGAATATTGGTCTGCCCATGGTTTAATCAATGGAAGAATGTTTTAAATGTTTATGTAATAGAAATTATGATATTTAGTGACTAAAACGGAAATTTATTGAAGATAAGAAACAATGTTATATGAGTAATAATAATTTTTCTGATGAAGAAAATTCTAACAATAACATATTAAAGGAATGATGTATTTTGGAAAAATAAGAAGAATCCTAGATAATGGTATAATAATGATGTTGAATGATTAATGTGATTTTATTGGATTCATTAATATTGCTATAGGTGTATCTTACCAATGAAATTCTAGTTATAAGAATTATAAAATGTGTAAGGATTGTACTACATTTCATTTTCATTAACAATTTGAGAGAATATGTCGAATATTATTAGTGACCATGAAAATTATTTTAGTAGAATGAAATAATTTTTTTAAAAACCATAATTTATCATGATAACCTTTAATAGGTGTCATATTGAGAGATAATAATGGTTATGGTATGTTTTTTGGGTAATATTGGTTAGTGAATAGATTGTGTATGTTATCTTTTCAATATTTTACTGAATGTCTTGATTTATAGAATATATTCGACGACTTGAGATTTTATATCTGTAAGCATTATTTTTTCAATATGGTTTATAATTGATTATTGTTTTAACATATTTGGAATGTGAAATTATTAGATACACTATATGTCTTACGGAATCCAATGTTTATTTGGTATTGGATATTTAGTGAACCAATTAATAATTTGTTATTTTTTTGAATTCAGTCAGACATATTTTTGGGGATTATTAATATTGATTAATTATGAAATGGATTATCTTGATATTATAAATTATCGTTTTGGATAACATGTTAGAACCATATTTCTTTTGGAAATTATTTAGGGGGATAAAGAATTCTTTATGGATCTTTTGATTCCTTAATAATGCTTTTGGCACAAAAAATCACTCGAATTTTTTTACCTAGAAGATGAGATTTTAGGTGAAGATATAAATTAAAAACCAAAGGATGATAGAATATATAAGTCATGCAATTAATTAAGATAATTATTTTCTCATTTTTTTTTCTAGATAATAAAATAAATCCTAAAATTTATGAAAAAGGAAATTGAATCCAATAAATTTTATCCATTTTCAATTATTATTGATAAATAAAATTTCTTTTAACTCATCATTGCTTTACATTTTTTGGATGGTTAACCTTTTCATTATCATGTTATATTTCACTAAGTAATAATACATAGGCATTAGTTTTTTCATCCATATATATGTTAAAAATTTGTACTAATGTTATCCTATTAGAGAACTAATTTTCATAACGATATTATCATTTCTATTTCCTTATTATAAGGAGGAAGTTGTATTAACACTTTTTCAAAGTGGTATTTTTACAATGGAATTTTAAAATGTCAAAACCATGATTACCAAACACAAATTAATATTGTAAAAAATAAATTTATTTGAGGGAGTGGTAGATGGTGAAAACCCATCATCATATTGTATGTTTAATTTTCAATATACTTAATCCCTTTTAAATCCACTAGTGCATGAATCCTTTAGATATTTAACGAACATTCTGTATGATATGTTGTATAACAAACAACCCCGAGCATCAACTGATTGTGAAATATTAATTAAATATTATGGTCTATTAAATTGGGGGTGTATTAATAGTATTAACCAAATAATTAAATATATTTATATAATTTATCATCTCTATAAAAACTTCTGAAATAAGTAATAAATTATTAGTTATGCTATTTTTGGCTTCAAAAAATATTTTCATCAAAAATGATTATTATTGAAAATTTTTTATATATAAAATCATATAAATATATATATATATTATAAAAATAAAATTATTTTCTAAACAATCATGTGAAAATTATGTTATAATGAATTTTAGGGAATTTTATAAAAATATATATTTTATATGAATAATGAAAAATAATGATATCTAATTAAAACTATATTATCATTTACTATATTTAAAAAATGAATATATATATTCTGGATTAGTTTTAAATTATAATTATTTCGTATTGAATAAGTATTATATAATTATCATTTCTAAATGGATTATTTAATTTCCTTTAGTATAAAAATAATTTTATATTTAAAATGTTCCTTTTATAAAATACAATTTTTCGTTACATTTGTACAGTTAAAATTTTAAGTTAATTCCTCAAATGATGTGTTTTGAATAATACAAAATAGATTCCCTATTTGGAATAAGTGGTTACATATTTATTTTGTATTTCCATTTTTATTTTTTTCTATATGAATTGCAAACATAGTGAATTTAGTACCACTTTAAAGGGTTAATTAGGTAATTTATAAAACAAATAAAATGATTAGAACTATCAATTGACCAAAAAATATAACTAATTGTTATTTTATTAGTATATGTATCCCATAATCATCCAAAGGATAAAACTATAACTTTTTGGGGCCATAATGTTTGGATTATAACATATATATTATTTTATTAAATGTTCTAAAAAATATCAAACTCTTATGGTTAAAAATATTATTATTTTTAATACGGTGTCATCAAGATATTTATTCTACATTAAATATTATTATTGACTATATTTTTAATATAATAATCATATTATTTTATTTTATATTTTTACTGTAGAAAAATGATTTGAAATTATCACACAATGATAATTTAGTAATTAATCAATTAATGAAAAAATAATAAATCATATTAAAAATATTAACTAAATTATAATTTTACAAAATAAATGCAATAAAATAATTTTATAGATTTCCCTAAAATTTTATTGGTTTTTTAGTATAATTTTTAATAATTATAATTTTTATATTGTTAAGAGTAATTTTTAAATAATTAAAGGTTTGAAAAATTGACATAATGGATATTTTATAATAAATAAATTTTTATTAAATGATATAAAATTCCTAAAAATAATATATTCAGATAATTTATTTTTATATGGTGATAAATATCAACCTTTTCCATTTATTTGCCATTCAAAAAAATTGTTATAATATTGTCCCTCAAAATGTAAATAATATATGTTTTCATGGAAAGAGTTATAGTGGTTGAAACTAAAAGATACGGATAAAAACTATTTTCAAAACCTATCAAATTTTTTTATGAATTAGTTAATTGATAACCATACCCATGTTATCATTTAAAAAATTCAATTTTAATCTATTTTAAATTTAAATTTATTTAATAATAATTTAATATTTTAAAAAATTCCAAGAGTTCCCCTACTCCTCAATTAAAAAAAACACCCCTTCATTCAATTATTTACACCACATTAACAAATATATCATGACTAATACATACCTATTGTATTATAAAAATCTTTATTAATGTTATTTATGTTATTTAACGTAAAAAATAGAAATCATATGACCGTTAAGAGGATATGTAATGGGATTTCACTATAGAGGAGTAGATAATCTTTAAAAACAATTTTATCAATATTTGTTCTTCTAATTCCTCTTAAAAAGTATTAACCATCCTAAAATAATAACACAAGTATCCTTGATATACTGATATGATATTATGATTATGTGACAATGATATTCAATCTTTTTTCCAGCCTAAAATAAGTGAAAACATTTATCATCATACATGCAGCTTACTGCCTCTACATAGTGGTGTAATTCATTTTTCGGCAACACATTACATAGAAGATTATAAATATGGAAATATGAATATATATGATATACATGAAATAATAATTATTCTCTAAAGGTTAATTATTATTTACTATTCATTATTTCAATCAATCGAAAAATCAAACAACGATCTTGAATATATGCAATTTACCATCTCAATGAAGAGTGTAATTCATATTAATATATATATATATATATATATCATTATTTATTACAATATATATAATATATATTATATTTATACCATTAATAATACTATATAGATGAAGGAACAAAAATAATCCATGCATTAAGAACTATCAAATAAAAACATAGATGAATAACAACAAAGTTAACACATGAAACATAGATATTAAAATTGAATTTATAATAAATTGGTGATAAAATATGATAAGTAAAAAATATCAGGTATGATTTATATATATATTTCTATATAATATATTCATCGTTAATGTCTATTTATTTTACCATAGTTTAAACCACACACAGTGGAAATAAAACCGAAAGTAAGGGTCTCCCCTCTCACTTTTACATTTTTGAGACATATATCATATTCACCGATTATTTATTTTATTTTTCTTATATACTAAACCTATGATTAATTATTTAATTAATATCATTCTATATATAGTATTTAATATTTTATTTTATTTTATTTATATCATTGGTAATATTATAAACAATAATCCCAAATGGTAAGGGGATTTTATGTCTCATTTTTATTCATGATTGTTTAATGTTATGTCAATGTGAAGGAATAATTTTCTTCATAGTCAAAATTTTCCAAAAAAAATAATTTTTTTTAATATTCTCTTATGATTTTAGAAATTATTTTTTAACCATGTTATCCTTTAAAAAAAATAAGGAATCTACTTGATTGTTTCATAAGGAGTTACCTTTTAAAAAGTATGAATAGAATGTTTTTTCAATTATAAGGAATTAATGTAAATTCTTGCTATTTTATCAATTAGTTATTTTATGATTCTATTAAAAATTTAAATGTTTACATTCAATGAATATTTGTTCTTTTTTAATTGTAATGCTTTTTTATGAATCTGTATTTTGAATGTCAAGAAGTGTATTTTCCTCAAGAATTTTTCAATGGTCCTACTAATGTATTTTCACCTTTGCCAAAATCCAATATAGAATATTAGTATTCATTGATGTTGATCGCATATGATACCATATAACATAATTTTTTGAATTTTATATGATATCATTGAATGAGGACGTACTATTTTGATAACATTTTCTATATTGGTTTGCCTTTTTTATGATAATGATTATCTATTGAGGAAATTATGAATATTGTATGTGATAGTTTCAATATAAATGTTTATGGTGATTTTTTTACATGAATCATATGATGAATTATTTGGACTTAGAAATTGATGGGTGGTTGCCACTATATCCCATATATGCATTAGAAGTTTTCATTAGAAAAACTATCTTGGGTTTTTGTAATATAATTACAAATATATATAAGAGGTCATTGAATGAGGCCTCGATGATATGTTTATATTATCTGGAAATATGCATTTAAATCATTATCAACTCAGTTACAAATTTCCATTTGATTGTTAGATTAATTAGAATATCTATGGATATGTTATAATATTGTGTTATTGTTAATATTACATATTTTAACATCATTTATTTCATAGTAAATATGGCCATGTTATTATTTATATATAATTATTTTCATCTATTTATTATCCCGTACTGTTAATTCATATTTAATCATGATAACCACTATTATTAAAATCCCCTAAGTAATCATTAATGCTCAACCCTGTCATTTTTTTTTATTTTCCTCAGGATACCAGTAATTTTTTTATGATTGATACATAAGAAATTATAAAATATAAATAATGATGTCCTAAAATATAGGAGTATGTTGTAAATTGTGTTTTTAGTTTTAATTTTAAAATAAATTATGTCTCTTGATTTCCAATATTACTAAACTACATTTTCCATTAGAATATGATTCCTTATGTCTAGTACAAATGTAATAATGTAAACACCAACTCTAGAAGGATGGATTTGGGGTATTTATAATTGGTATTAGTTGAAGTTTAGTAGAATCCATAGGAATAGATTTGGGAATCCATATATTAGGGAACACAATCCTATGAAAAATATTGTGGAAAAGAATATAAGAAAATTATAATACTCTTATTTAATATATTATATGGTTTCACCTATAAATACATCAATTTTGGATACTATAGGTTCATATCATTCTAGAAAAGATTTACCTAGGGTTTATGTCTCTAAAAAAATCACATTATCATTTACAAAATCATTACCCAAAAAAGAAAATTTTCCTTATTATGAAACTAGTTTTACACTCTCATGTGATATAAATTGATTAATTCACCTTTTATGTTTGAACCATCGTGAATGATTTAAGTAGATGATAACCATGAATAACCTTGGATAAACATAAGGTTACATATATGGAATATAAATTTTCATGATTTAGGAATCCTATGAATTATTCTTCATGGATATGTGGTTTCCCACTATTTTATGTGTTTCTCATGTTTCACTTTTCATTTTAGAAAATGTTTAGAACCAGAAGGAAATTTTTAATCATTTAATTTGATATATAATGTGTTGATGAGAAAATAATGGGATTTTTATTAGTGTGATAGATATTTTTAATAATGATAATATGTTATCTTGATATATGATTAACAACTTCTACCCAATACAACTCTTATACTCATAAAAGAAGAAAATGATTGATTCCAATAACATATTTATAAGTGGAGACCATAGAGGAAAGAATTAATGATTTATTTAATGTCAAAAAAGTTTAAAGAGACACACAATAGAGTAACTCAAAGGAACATAAAACATGTTCAATGTGTGAATAATGATGACATAATCCTTGGAATTGATGAGGAAAAATGATAATTTTGGATAACATAATGGATTGTAATAATTGTATCCCAATGTTATTATCGAATACTGAACGTTTTAAATGTGGAATCTGTGGGAATTATGAAAATTTATCTCCTCTAGAAAAATATCATGATGAGTATCAAGAATGTTTTATAAGAAAGGGTTATACTACTGATGATGAAGATACTACAAATGATGTATGAAAATAAAGAGGTATTATGGAAATACATGAAAAATAAAAATTAAATATTTAATAATGACTTTGTTTAATTAATGTCAATTTATTTGGAATTAAAACTTAATTATATGAGAATTATATTATTGAAATTATGTTTATATGAATTATACAATGGATAAAAATTTTACATTAGTACTTTTATTTAATTATCTAGTACTGATTACCTTGAAATATGATTTAGTGGAAATATGATCATTTTGGAAAGCACAAAATGTATGGGAGAAAAATATTAAAATGTTTTCATTGTTTAGATAATAATAACAAATATAAGTATATTAGATGGTATTATTTGGTTACATGATATTTTTTATATTATTTCATGATTTTTCTACATGTTTTGAATTAATAAATATATTTTAAAACATGAATTTTTTTAAGAATATGTGTTTGAATTATAGTTGTATGATAATCATGTTAATCACATATATGGTATGTGACATTATAATCATGATTATCTAGTTTGGGGAATTTAAGTTTTAGATTATATTGGAAATTTAGAGACCTTATTCCTAATTTATTTTGTTTTAATGGAATTTTATCAAACCTATTTTAGGGGAACATGATGATTGAGTACATATTTAAGGTATTTACATAATAATTGGATATTATAATTTTGTATATAATTTTATTAAGAATTGTTTTTATGAAAATATTTAGATTTTGAATGAATGAATTATTGATCATTTGATTTATAAAATGTTCCTCAAGAATAAAAATTCGTCTTGAATCCATTTCATAAAGAATGAGGTAGAGTATAAAGAGAATGAGGAATAACCAAAGGATGAAATTATTCACATGACATGGAAACAATCTTGTATGTTTATCATTAAATTATAATTATCTAGATAGTACAATAATTATAAAAAATTATGAAAAATTCCCATGAAATAAAATAACATATTTCATTTTCTTTTCTTACTGATAAATCAATGGGGTTTTACGTCATCATATATTTGTAGTTTTATGATGATTAACCTTATTATGAATGGGTTTTATATCACCGTATACTAATTTTAAGAATAAATTCTTTTATCTGTAACCACATTTTTTCTTCCAAATAATTTTGTCAATTTTTATAACCTTATTTTATGGTTACCTTCACATTTCCATTTCCCTATTTTTATGTGAACATTCTTTAACCCTTTCCATGATTTTGTATTTCTAGAGTGGAATTTTTGTTTCAATCCCTCGATTATATAATAAAATTTAAAAATATAATAATGTAATTTAACTGAAGGGGGTGTAAAAATAGAAAAGATTATGGTTTGTTTCATTTCAAATAAAATTAATTAATTTTAATGTGTGGGGTTCACGAAAACATGAAACTTTCAAGAAAGAAATGTTTTATATTCTTTATGTCACACAACAACATGTTTCTATGAATTACAAAAGATTACATAAATATGAACATTATATAATAGTCATTGAATTTGTGAATATGAGTACTCTTAACCAAATATTTATATATATGTATATACTGTACCAACTTAGTACAAATTTATTATATATGTACCCATTTTTTAATAATTTTATTTTATGCATCCAATTTTTTTTCAAAAACATTTTTTATTCAAAAAATATTTTAATTAAATTAATTAAATTACATAAATATTAAAAATATAAATATTTTTTTAATAATCATGTAAACAAATATCTTTTAAATAATTATTTAGAATTTAGTGAAATTATTTGTTTTTATATTAATGGTGAAAAAAATTGTTTTTAATGAAAACTAAATTATCAATTAGTTAGTTTACAAGGTAAAATTATTATATGAAATATTTTAAAATAATTATTATTTTATTATATGTAAAATATGAAAATTATTTCCTTTAAAATGGTATTAATTCATGAATATAGTATAATAAAATTTAATATTTCAAATGACATTTATATGAAATAATGTTTTTTGTATTGTATATAATACTTATTTTTAAATTAAATTAAGAAACCATATGTTTTGAATTCTGAAGAAAGAATTTCATATTTGGATTTACTGTTTATAAATTCAAAAAACAGTACCCTTTTTATTTTGGAAATATGAATAGTAAATAATGAAATTTTATTACCACGGTTATGGGTAAATTGGGGAATTAATATTACAAATAAAATATTCAGAACTTTAAAATGTCCAAAAACCCTACGTCAATATCATTATATGTGTATAACTCATTCATAATCACCCAAAAGTACAATTTATGACTTTTTTAGGCCAAATATTATATATTATTATCTTTATTTTATTTTATATATTGAAAAGTCAAAAATGTCACACTCTTGTGTCTAATGAGTATAATATTTTCATTTGGCATTTCCTATAGGATATGTTCAACTATTAACATTAGTTTGAAATATATAAAATTTATCTTCATAATGGTATATTATTTTGATTTCATAGTGGCTAAATAATTATAATAATTTTTTTACAGAATGTTGATGCTAAAATTATTCCTTAAATGAAAAAAATTAAAATATATACTAAAAAAATTAAAATTATTATATTTTAAGATGACAAATGTAATATAGTAATTTTGGTTATTAATGTGACTTTTTAGATAATTTTCATGAAACCTTTATCAATTTATAAGTGTTATCCAGATGTTATTAAATTCAATGTAATGAACAGTTCTAAGAATTGATATAATGGTTGTTTTATAATTAATAAAATTTTATTAAATGATATAGAATTCATAAAAATATAAAAAACACCATGTGATTTGAAATGTATGGGTTATATGAGCCATTGTCAATTTATTAATATTTAATCAACTTATTGTAACTATATTGACACCGAAAAAATATAAAATTGAAATAATAAAAGTAAATGATAAAGGGGATATAAATGGATTAAAAAGACAAAGGTAGAAATATATTACAAACATGTTAGATTTTTATTTTATGTGGGTATTTTTTAGATTCTCACATTTTATTTTATATTACTTACTTTCACACCATATTGGATGGAATATTATATTATTACAATTTAATATTTTTAGAAATTCTCAGTGTTCCCTTCCCATCAATTATAAAGGGCACCAATTCTTTTAAATTATTACACCACAATGGTCCATCAATCTTTACCAAAAACTAAAAATTATTTATCTAAAAATCTTTACCAATGTTATTTGGGTTATGTTTTTTCCAAAGTAGTATTATTGGGTACCATGAAGAGTCATCTATATGGAGTCCATCAATGAAGAGGAAATCATCATTACTAACTCTTTTAATATTTTTCTCTCCTCTACTTCCTCTTCATGTGTTATGACTATCCTAAAATTACTAATATATAACAATATTTATACATATATGTTATTATTATTATTTTAGAACCACAATCCATCTTTTTTCCATCCTATAGAAAGTGATAAAATACCTTATGCTTATGTACGACATACCATCTCCATGTAGCGATGAAATTATTTTTTCATCACCAAATTACACGTATGGTTATAAATATTTCAATTATTAATATATATTAAATATATTGCACAATAATTTTTTATGATAGTTTAATTATTATTTATCATTTTTCCCCTAGATAAAAATGAAGGCAACATCAACGTGTACGTAGACCAATCGTCTCAATGAATAATATAAATCATTATTCAATATCTATCAATATGAATGAATATATATATATATAATATGATATTTATATGATGATTAATATTTTTTATATTATGGAACCATAATAAAAGTATAAGGACTAGAACTACCGAATCAAAACATTCATGAAAAATTAAGTAGTTTCCAACCAAAATACTAATTTGATCAATGAATTAGAAATAAAAGTGTGACATAATATTATAATTAAGTCAAATATGGTATGATATATGTGAGTATGGTTCTTTAATATTTCAATAATAACTCTAAATTGAATAAATAGGAGTTTCAAACATGTACAACAGAAATTAAACATGTGGTAAGTGTTTCTCATATCAATTTTACTCATGTGATACGTACTACATATTCCACACTAATTTCATCTAAGTGGTGTCTACACATAAAGATTGATAAAATATAAAATTAATATATTTTTAATCATGTAATTGAATTTTTCATTTTCTGTTATTTCTTTTATAGGTATGGAAATATAAATGAAACCAAAGAGGTAAGGGTCTATTTAACATTTTCATCATAATTTGGGATTGTTTAGGTTTATTTTTTCATAGGTGAATATTTATCTTTTTATTCCATGTTTTCTAAAATTGATTTCAATTTTTTAACTATTCTCATATGACTTTAAAATTAATTTCCACACATGGTTTACATTTCATAATAAGTTTCAAATGTTGTCTTTTTTCCTTTTTTTTGAATGGGTTAACTTTTAATGAGTTGAAATAAATGTTTTCTTAACTTATATTTCATGATATAAATTTTACCCATTCATTGTGAAAATATTATTACATCATTCCACTAAACATTTAAAAGGTTATTTTCACATATAATTTTCTCTTTTATAAATGAACTACTTTTTATGAATATGTTATTTTATTGTGAAATACTGTATTTCAAAGAGAAATTATATGTGATATTGTCAACATATTTCCTTAAAATTAAACATAATTTGATTAATATTATGATTAATTTATTTTGATCTCTTAGTATACGATATATGTAATGAAAAACAAATTCTCATTGGCTTGGCAGTACAACCTATCATTACATACCGTCAAGCGACATCCCTAAGATGCCAATTCATGGAAATAAATGCAGAATGATTAAAAATAAGATTGGGGGATTATTTACCCTTTAAAAAATTAACCATTTAACAATTAAACCATTACTAAGACATTCGATAAATAATTCATGAACAAAACCAGGACAATACAACTACTTTATTAATGTCAAAACAACACCAAAGTTTATAGGAACTGAATACTAAAAAATTATCAAAGTTAACAGTGGAAGAACAACTATAGACTCCCAAAATACAAAAGCACACCGTACTCAACATGATCCAATTAAAAAATCACCAAAAATACCATGTATTAGGTGGTGGTGCTAAAAACATGTGATACTTTACCTTTTCCCATGACCCAGAAGATAGCATCTGCAAAATCAGCAAAGTGAAAAATTAGGGGGGAGTATAACACTCACTAGGCTTTCAACAATGACTTAGCTACTCAAGCCAATAGGATAAATGAGTTAACATCATTTACCTAAAATATTTTATATATAATTTTTTTTTAAAATATTTTATAACTAAATATAAACATGTTTAAAAAACCATTTATAACAAATATAATACAAGTTCATTTGAAACTGAATTTACCACATGTTGTTTTCCATAAAAATAAGTAGAAAAATGCATTAATATAATTTGTCAATATTATTTTTTCATGAACATTTCATTTTAAAAATACACCCAACCAACTATCCATGTTATTGATTATAGTTCCGTACTCAAGAGAGGTTTCTCGTTAATTTAATAATTCATCAGAAAGTGATTATTCACTTTTTACCGTTTAAATGTTTTCACCAGTCACAATTTCATATATCCACTAGTCTTGAGAAATGTAATATGAACTCGAATATTAATATGACTAAGGATGAGGACACAACACCTTTACCATAATTTTTTTTTCTTAAAGTAATATTTTTATCAAAGACATTTAAATGATAAAACATTTCATTAAAACACGATTTTTCTCCAATTTTCCATCAAACCATTTAAAAATTACAGAAATTATGTAATTTAAAAATAATATTTTAGTTTCAAAGAACTAAATCACATTTCCCAAAAATTCATCCTGATCACATAATTTCTCCCAAAACCATAAATCATCACTTAAGAAGATTTATTCCATGATTTTAAAAATCAATTTCATTCATATTAACCAGTTTTTAACTAAGGATATCAATTCTAGAAAGTGGAGTCATGAGTAAAGCCACCTACCTAGATGGTTTTGATGAAAATCAACAATGGACAAATAATGCTCTAGCAACTGGGTTAACAATCCAAAAAATAGACATATATCCCTCCCATATCATAAATAATCCCAAATCTCATCATCTTTGGAATCCCCCAAAATAGATCAACCCATACGAAGCATATATATGAAAAATAAAGTGGATAGATGAATTAGATAAATTTTTATCTATGAAACGAGACAAGAACGGTGAAAATTTTCATTTACTACAAGAATTGGGCTTGAAAATTCCATGGGAACGATCCAAATAGACTCCAAAAGGATTTGGAGAGGTTAACATACCATCAATATAGTGGATTCTAGAGTTAGTGGTGATTAAGGAAAAAATGTGGGAGATATCTCAAAAATGAGTAAGATCTTATTTTTGATGATCTTAATTTGACTATATGAATCGTTAGACTACATAGATAGATAGATAAAACATACACTAACCAAAAATTAGATATTTTATTAAGGAAGTTTTTTAATGCCATCCTTCTACGGTCTACCTAATAATGCATGTATCATGCCGAAGATACTGCCTCAAAAATGCAGTGGTGCACGATTCCTTCTAGGATTTCTGAATGGTTTAGAAAAAGAATGCACAACATATGTACACCTACTTTACCAAAAAACATATTTACAGTTCACCCAAATCCCCTATCCTTTACCATTAATCATGTTAACCATGAAAATTTTCAATTATGGTTTACATACTAGAAATTGTGTGTACTAAATTCTCCCCACCATTGGTCATTCTATCTCTAGAATATAGAAAACCATTCCTACCCTGAAAGGTGTTGATCCATTTTCCTTTTATTTCATTTTCATGTTCCCATGTTTCTTCCTAAATATGAAAATGTTTCCATAAAACCCGCACTAGACCAATGATTTTTCTATTCAAGAATTTCTCATTCCTCTCAACAATCAACACAGGCTTATATACCAATTTAGCATCTCGCTCTATGTCAATGTGATCCCATCTGATCACAAGGTCAAGATCAGGTTGTTACTTATTCATATGAGATATGTGGAATAGATTTTGAACCACACGAAACCATAGTGGATATTCCAACATAGATTCAACCTCTATAACCTATTCCAGCATCTCAAAATTTCCAATGTATGGAGAAGATAACATTCCCTACTTCTGAAAATGACAATGCCCACATCCATGATAGATCCTCAAGACAACATGATCACTTACTACAAAAAAAACGATCATTGATGATGATATTAAAATGATTTATGATGAATCTGAGCCTTATCCATCACATTTTGTATTAATTGAATCTTATCCATCATTTTTGGGGCAATAATAGGTTCAAATAGTGATGTCTCACCTCTTTCCAAACAACACCATGGAGGATGAAAATGATGCCCATACAATTCATAAAATGAAGCCATATGTTTTTTGTCCTAATAGCTGAAGTTATTTGAGAGTCACACTAAGGCTAAAAAATCCTCCCATGATCCACAAAAATCCACTACTCAAGGACACAACATGTCTTTCAATGTTTGTACCTTCCTTTTGTATTTCCCATCCATCTGAGGATAATACACCATACTCATAGTAAGCTATATTCCCTAGGAATTCTGTATGTATTTCCACAAATGATATTTGAACCCCTAACCTCTATTTGACATGATCAGTACAAGTATTCCATATCTCTTTAACACTAATAGAATATATATTTTGGGATTATCCTCCAATTTATGAGTTTCATGAATTGAGATGAAATGTAATGACTTGGTAAGGTAATCAAATATCACCCATATTGCATCATGATTCTGTACTACTCATCGGAGACCTATAATAATTTCCATATCTATTTTATCTCATTTACCAACTCTTATAGGTAAATACTATAACATAACCACTTGTAACTGATGCTCAGATTTAACCTACTAACATGTTAAGCCCTGTGAGATGAACTTGACCACTTTTCCATTCATGTCGCTCCAACAGAAATGTTCTTTTAACACCTTGTACATATTCTATTTACTTGAATGTATAGCACATATTGAATGGTGGTAATACTGAATATGTTTTTCTGGGAAATCCATAGGTATAACCAGCTGATATTTGAATCACAAAACAACCCGCCGATCGGGTTTCCCTACAATAATGTCCCCCCCCCCATTGTGTTTTGAACACATAACTAGGCATTGACCATATGATTTTTGTTCCTCTTGGAATATATTTAACAAATTTTTAAAAATAATTTATTAAAATTAAAATCAAAATATAACTTTGGTCATAAAATTTCACATGAATTTCTTCTATGACCGACATCCACTACCATTCATCTGAAGATTCATTTTCTATCTCAGCATATGACATTCTTCTCAATGCATCTACCACTGAAATCCTTTTTCATGGAGTATAAATCATTTCAATGTCAATCATATGGAGATACTCTATATAACTCCTTTTCTTGGGATTTAAATATCACTATGAGAAAATGTGTTTCATGATTTAATGATCCGCGAAGATATTGAATTTCTCATCATTGAGATATTGAAACCTAGTCTTCAATGAATGGATGATGGTTGTTAGAATAAAATCATATTTTGGGTAATTAATCTTATTTACTCTCTATATTCTTTAAACGTAATCCCCAAAATGGTCTCCATTCATAATAACATACCCCAACCACAATATCGAATCATCACAGTACACAACATATCCCCATCCTGATTCAAGAAAAATCATGATTGGTGCCTATGTAAAAATATAGATAATCACTGAGCTCCACTAAATTGTTCAAATAGGTAATCAATGACGAGAAGTGGATAAAAAATCATTATCGTAACATGGTTATCCTTTTGATAATTGACACATAGTCTACAAGTTCTATATTTCTTCTTCACATACAAGACCAGTGATACCAAAGGGGATTTACCTAGACAAAAGAAGCCATTTCTTTCTAGATCCTCCAACTACACATTCAATTACCAAAACAATGTTGGTGTTTTCCTATAAAATATAAGTGAAATATGAGTGGTCCTCGGAATAAGATCAGTCGTAAAATCAACTTCCCATAGAGGTGGTACCCCTGAGAAGTTCATGGGAAAGCCATCTGAAAATTGATCCAAAATTACTCGAAAAATATTTTCCTCCATATCTTCCATTGGTAAAAAAATCAACTCCACCAACTAGTAAATTTTTGTTCGCAACCTTGGTTCCAAAAATCATATTTCACCTTTCTTCACCACCTACTCTCCTCTGAAGAGATGCTCGATGCTGTCCACAGTTGTAAAATGAACTGTTCTTCTATAACAGTTGATTTGAGACATGAACATAATAAAACTATCCATACATTGGATTATATCATATACATACATCACCAACATCGAGAAGACACATTTTAGGATAGTTCTGGAAACATTTATAGAACATGATCTACACACAAAGTCTAGACATTATCATTCACTAAGAGGAGTTTGTATTTTTACCATAGAGGGATCCATTTAATGTATTTTATATTGAAAGCCAAAAAAATGAGAAGAATTGAAGGAATTGTATACAATATTATCAAACAGTACTTTAACAAATTTATAATTCAAAATAATCATAACTCTCACAGTATATGGTCCAACCTAATCATCAACAATCATGTTCTCGACATTATACAGTTGCTTTTTTGCTACACTCTGCTATTTTTTTCCTTAAATTGATTTCCCTTACCAAGGAGTCTCGGTATTCAGATAATCACAATGGATATATTTTTTATACAGATGATATTTTTTCTTCTAGCCTTATCCTATTGATGTATATGATACTTGCAATACATGAGAAGTGTCTCGAGCAAAGGACCACTCAAGACTATAAAAAATCGATTAAGGTTTACCATCATTGTTGAAATTATCAATTGATGTTATTGATGATTTTTAATACCATTTTATATTGTAAATGGAACAACTTTTTTAACATAATTCATGAATCTTTGGTCTTGGTGGATGATTTACTAATCCAGAGTTCTGATTCTGATTCCCACTTCCACACTGGAAATATGTGTCTCTCTTTCTCTTGCTCCAGGCATTAGAGATTACAAAATTTCTATTAGGGATAATCATAACTAATCCTCCCATATCTCTTGATATGTCTCAGTCCCCCATAAACGTGTGATCAATATCTATATATAGTCATTAATACAGAACACTGTAATCTTTGATTTAATTTCCGGTCGTTTCCCTGATTCGATGATGTGTTCCCACGAGGATGAACTCTCCACAACATCTGGTGAAAAGAATATAAAATTAAAGAATTTATCCACATATTATATGATAGATATATTCTAGTACTTCAGTATAAAGAAGCATATTTTCCTCTAGATCTTGAATTTATATTAAATGAATTGTTTGTTAAATAATTCTTCAAAATCCTCCAAAAAAATACTTGATCTATATTATCATCAAGCACATGATCCCACCAATGGAATTCAAGATCATCAAGAATATAAAATTATAGGTATACCATGATCTTCAATAGTTTTCAAATGAATTTGATGATATAATACATCATGTTCAGCCACACCTCCACCTTTTTCTGTTCAGAATCACCATGGAAGATGTGTGGATTCAGCTTACTAAATTGGATGGATTGATTCACATGCCTTGGATCATCCCTCTGATTTCCTATATCAACAACATGAATTTATTGAATGAAACTCTGAACATGTTTTTGGTTCACCTGTGGCTTTGGTGCAACCTAATTCTTGACATCTTCTTGTGTTTAGTTTCTACGATATCTATCGGGTTCCATTTTCTAAACCAACAACAACTCGATATGTCTCAATATATTGAAACTGATGGATTATAATTTCAAAATATATCACATCAATAATGACAAAACTATTTTAAAAAAAACAACATTCTTCACATTCAACTTTTATTGATAAATAAATTCATTTAGTTAAAAATTAAACAATTTTCAAATTTCCATAACCATATCATTTTTTCAGAATCATTTAATTGAAAAATAAATTCATACAAATTAAAAAAATCAACACTTTTAAACAATATAATCAGTACTAAAAATATTGTATTATCTCTTAGTGGTAATTAATTACTCTAAATCATGACTTGATCATTTCAACAGCGAATCTCATGAAAATGAGATTACATGATTTTTAAGAGACTCTGAATAACATATGTAACCAACTCCCTATTAATATGAAGTTCAGCATAAAGGTGTTATCTACATCCATTAATTCAATAAATATCAATTCCTAAAAATCATCTTCCATTCTATGATCACCTCCCATGAAATAGAAAAGAATGAATTTCAACTCCAAGACCATGAACACTAAAATCTACTTGTTAGGAAAGGATTGGACTAGCTGATAACATTCATAATGCCATGCTAATTCCCATTGCCTTATGAGTACAATGAGTCGTTATATGGCTTTAAGAGACATTTACAAGACACAAAAGGATTGAAATAAACGTTGAAGGGTTTCAAATATATGTGGGGGATGATTTACCCTTTACAAAATAATCCTTTAAACTAACAAACCATAACAAAACCATTAAATAAATGATGCATCAATAATAGAAGGACAAAAAAACTATTTTATTCATGTCAATACCACTCATAATCTTGAAATAGCATAAGACCAAACAAATATAAAAGTACATAAAAGAAGATCAAGGATCCAAAAAGTCCTCTATAATCCATTTTCTACAATATTGATGCTCCACAATCACTGAACAGAACAACTATCATGAGTTGGTTCTAAAAACCCATGACACTATACTTTTCCCCATGTCCAAGAAGATAGCATCAGCAAAATCACCAAAGTTCCAAAGTAGGTTTGAGTATAACACTCAGTATATTTTCCCCAATGAAATCCCTTGTAACTCCAATATAAGGGAAGAGTTATCCACAATTCTATAAAACAGTTTATATATAATAATTTCTCAAAATGGTTTATAACTAAATATAAACATGTTTACAAAACCATTTATAACCGAAAGAATTCATGTGAAATTCAGACAAATTTTCCAGAAATTTATTTTTCCGGAATAATAACTAAACATAAATGTAAATCCATTTCTCAATATTCAATTGGCATACCCTACCCAATCCTCAGATTCTCCCAAACTATTATGCATCCTATCTGATGATAGTTCCATACTCATGAGTGGTTTCTCATCAATATACCAAGTCTTCAAAAGGTAATTATTTACAATGTTCCATTTTACCTTTTCACTGAACACAATTTCATATTTCAACCAAACCCTTGAAATAGACTATGAAATCACACACCAACATTCCCAGGAATCTTTTAACAAAACCATTTCAATAAAACCAAATTTTTTTAAACCATTTTTCTATCAAAATCATTTTAAAGACCAACCATTTCAATAAAATAAATCCCATTATTGAAAACACATTTCCATCAACCCATTTTTAAAGTATAGAAAATAAATAATTTGTAATCATTTTTTTAAATGAAGAAAACTAAATCACTTTTCACAAAAACTCACCAAGACTACACAATTTTAGCGAATACCATAAAACAACACTATATAAGATTTTTTCCATGATTTATGCAATAATGTTCTTTTAAATAATCCAATTTTAAACTAATAAAATTAATTACAGTAAGAGGAATTGAGAAAAAATCTCCCTACCTCAATGGTATTAATGAAACTCGCTAACTATTGAAGAACAATATATAAATTATATTGAAACTCTCCCAAAACGACCTTATATCTATTCTCCTACCATCAACGAACCCAAATATCATCATAATTTGGCATACCCAATAATGTTATGCCCAAAAAAGAGTATACCTCTAAGATAAATAGGATTACAAAAGAAGATCTATGTAGATCAATGAAACAATAAAATAACAGTGAAGAACATCAATTAGCACATGAATAAGGATTAAAAACACTATAGGAGGGCACCAAATTGACTCCCAAATCATTGGTAGAGGTTCTAATAATTTCAATTTATAGGAATCTCATGTTAGGGGATCATAAGAGAAAATTTGATAGAGATATATCAAAAATGAGTGAGAACCTAATTTTAAGGATATATAGTTGACTATGGTAATTATTAGATGATATAGTTAGACAAACTGTGCACTAATTCTGTGTTACAAACTATTTTATGGAAACCCCTGCACAACCACCTTCCATAATTCCCCTAGCTGTGGTCAAATTCTTCTTAAGATACATCCTCAAAACTAAAACTACACACAGTATCTCCTAGGATATCTGTATGGTCTATACAAGCCTTGTGTATCCCCTGTAAATCTACTATAGCCCAAAAAAATTATATAGATTTCACCAAACACTCCCATCCTTAACCCTAACACTTTATTACAACAAAAAACATCATTTGAGTGTTATATACTAGAAAATGATGGTACTAAAATATATCATAATAAATTTAATGTTTTATGATCTGTTTGACTGGGGATGTACTATTTTAATACCATTCTCAATATTACACTGGAGAATTTATCATTAGTTTTATCGATTGTAGAAATTATTCAAATTCCGTATGACTTATTAAATATTAATTTTTTTTATATTATGTTGCACCTCTCAAATTTGTGAAATCCATAATACATATTAGGTAATGAAAAGGCATATCTATATCACCTAAATGTATTGGTATGTCTCATGAAACAAACTAGATTGCATATTGGATATGGGCTCAGCCATTTATGTATAAATTCTTGATATAAATCCATGAAGATATGTTTATTATGAACAGAATTCTGAATTTACATCATTATGAATTAATTTATTGATTTACATTTGATTATTAGATTCAATAGAATATCCATGGATAAGTTATAAGCTATTGTGATTGTTTATTGTTCTTATTTAATAATCTTTTATTCCTACAATATTGTGAAAAAAATATATTTTTAAAGGGTATGGGATTCATTTATTTACCTTTCCATATTTATTGATCTTATTTATACTTGTAAGATTTTACTATACACATAAACTTAGTAACAATTAGAGATCACCCATAGATTGTGTTTTATTTTTCCCTTAGATACCATAAACTGTTTTAGTATTCATATACATTGATAGGATGAGGAAAATAATACTGTAATCAAAGAAAAAAAATTATTATATTTTATTTTTTCAATTGTAAAGAGAAATTAAAGAATACATCTTGTTTAATATGTCTACTAAATAGTTTGGTACATTGGGATTTGATTCCAAGTATTATGTGCTAGTGTTTTAAAGATATCCCCGACTCTGGAGTAGTGGAGTTGTAGTCATTAAAAAATCTCACATTAAATATTGAATCAACTAGTGTAGTTAATAAACTCATTAAATTATTTTCTAAAATGTACTTTTTTGATTTATAATATATTTTGGATTAACATCAGTTAAATTTGTAAACAATAGTAATGGAGAAGAATGAATGATAATATATTGAAATTTTTTTTCCAATAAATATAATATTTCACCATATATTATGTTATTAATTAAAAATTAAATATTTATATGTTAATATTTTAAATTTAAAATAAAAACATCCATTTTAGATTTATTATGAAAAGATTACCATAATATGAATTTATGATATTTTTCTTACTAAATTGATTTTTTAAGTGGAAATTGTGATTTAATATTTTTCCAATGTTGTCAATTTTAGTCCATTATTATAATATTATAATTATTTTTATATTAATTACACCGTACTCTAGAAATAATACAAATTTTTTGAGTAATGTTAACAATTAAAAAAATTATATTTCTAGTTTACAAAAAAGTATTTGTTGTTTTATAACCTATGAAATTTTATTCTCAATTAATTTTATTAACAGAATATATAATTTTTATTTTAAAATTAATTTTTCTCATAATTAATTTTTTTATAAAGTTAAATTTGTTAAATATTTGTAATCAGAATGTCTTAATTATAAAATAATGAACATTATAATATAAAGCATAAATAATATGCTATATAGATAAAAAATATTCACCATAATAAATGCTAAAAGAGTAAAAAAAATAGAATATTAAATAACATCAATGTATTATAAATAATTTCTAGGAATTTGTGTTTGAGTCCTTTACAATCCTTCTAAAATATCTAATCCATTATTACTCTATTTTGGATCCTCATTCATTTCTACTAACATCCCATTTGTAAAAAAATAAATAGTATTTAAAAAACATCCATCCTCATTCACTTATGTATGGGATCTCCTTTCCTTAAATACGATCACACCATAAACCCCTATTTTCATCCCTATATATATAACCCCACTAAGGAAATATGATATAAATGTTTATTAGTTTTTAGTATTTTTAAATGTAATCCCTCAAGTATTTGACCATCTTATTAAAGTTAAAAATCCCTATTATGAGGTATAAATTTCAAACATCCCCTTTCTAATTTCAATCACATTATGTGAACTTCATATTCCTAACAATACATTAAACAATATTAAGATGATATCACAAATACCACTGTTATAATAACATATTATTACAATGAAGGTAAATGAATGACACACCATCTCCATTTCTGTTAATGGTTACGATAGAATTAAATTGTGCATATCTAGAGACTATAGCCTCAATGGAAACCCCATTTCACATTCAATAACATCAATTATTATTTTTTTATAAAAGGGTATTTTAATAAATAAATATTAAATAAATTAAATGTTTAATACTATTAAATTACTAAAATTATCGATCTATTCAATTATTCTTCAAAAAATGAAATCAAAATCCTTGTGTTCAGGATAACTATCATCTATATGGAACCATTCTTTCCCTTTTTCTCTATTGTAATTTGTAATGATTTTAGTTTATATTTTATAAATCTATAATATATATATCAGAATTAATTACTATTAATATGACACTTTATATAAAAGGAGTTTAATTAATTAATTATATATTGTAATTCTTAGCTACTGATAAATAACCATAATATAGTCTTTTATAGATTTTTCATTCCAGAAATGCATCCAAAGTCTAATGAATGGGAATTTTAACAAAATAATACATTATTAAACATAAATTATAGATTAGGTAATGGTTTCTATTGATTAATTTCAGGTAATAATAAATTTTTTACACCACTATTAAAATAGTATTACTAAAAGTATAGACATTTTCATAAAAATATAATAGATTATGTGAATTTATTAAATTGAATGGAATATATAAAAATTTATTTTTTTAAGGTTATAAATTTTGTCACTCAGAAATTTATATTTATGTTATTAGATTTTGATTCACTTCCATTGGAATAAATAGTAATGGTATGGGTACTTGGTACCTCAAATATCTTTATTTATGATATACAATTTTTTTGAACATCAACCATCACCATTACTTATATTCAGTTACCTACATATACTTAGGTTTTCATAATTAATATCATTAGAGAAAATGGATTAATACATTAAATCTAATTCAATGAATAGTTTTCATTTCTGTAATATTATCATATGTTTTTGGTAATTTAAATCCACTTAAATGGTGATTTCTCTTAAATGCCAATTTTTATCAAGAAAATATTTTGACTTTACTATAATGTTATTTATTATATTTTGAAATTTATCTAGGAATCAATACATGTTATCCTAGTAGAATAATTTTAATGATACACAATTTTACTCTCTTTTATGTTTCAAAATTTTGTTTCCCCATAATCTAAAACGAGATTCATTTTCCTTGGTATTATGTTTTTGAAATCACCATCTAAATAATTTTATAATGTTCCTATTTTTTGATGTTGAATTTTTTATCAATATATCTAGTTTATCTTCTTACTTAAGTTATATATGTTTGAATTTAAATTGAAATAATTAATATTCTTGGGTTTAATGATGGATTAATTTGATGATTTCTTATGGGACACAAGTGTATGGAAAATTAAATGCATTGGATAAAATCATAAATTACATGGAAAATAATGAAATGAATATTAATAAATTATCCAAATTATAAATTAATGTGTTATGTCTACTCTATTATGGAAAATAAGTTTGTATGAATCATCTTATATATGAAAAAAAATTGATCCCTGGTCCAATTGGGGAAATATGCTATATTAATAGGCCCTCTATAGAAAATAGGTGGTGATTTCAAATACAAATTGTTTTCTTTTATTTGTTATATTGGTGGTACACTCATTAGATTCATGGAAATGCAATGAACAAATTTTATAATATACAGTATTCAGTTATATAATGTGACCACCATATCCAGAAAAATCACCCAATATATTGGGGAAATGTATATCTGAAATATTAAATTTTGAATTTTATAATTTATTTATTACCAAATAATATATAAAATAGAACTCTTCATAAATATATTATCATATGATTATTTTTCGAAGTAGTTGCATTTTATAGAAATAGTGAAGAATATGATTGATATAAAATTGTTACTTTTATTTATAAAAGATTCACATATATGTGTATACAATATTTTAAATTATAAATTATATTTTTAATTAAGATAACTATATGTATTTTAAATTGTATTGATAAATTATAAAAACAATTTTTAATATTTTAGGAACACATGTTATATTTTCATATAAAAGAATAGTTATTTATTTTATTTTAATTAAATATTATTTTTATAAAATTATGATTTAATTTATTTTTAAAGATCATAATTTTTTTATAAAATAATAAATAATATAATAAAAATAAAAATAACTGATAATTTTAATTTTAAGGTATAAAAGAAATGTTTTCATAAAATATGTTAAAATTGTAATAATAGTAAAAATAATTTTTATGTTCCCTCCACATATCATTTTTAATATATATAATATAGTTTATGTATTTAAAAATAGTGGGTCAGAATATTTAACAAGGATAGTGATATTTTTATGCATGTGAATTAAAATATATAAAATAAAGAAAAATTTACATGGTGATAGTAAAATGGTTTTCTTTAAATAATTAATCGAATAATATATTTATAAATTTGTAATAAAAAGTTATATTAATATATTTTAAATTAAGACAATATTATTATGATAGAAAATTAAGAATATATATCAAAACTCAGAAAATTAATAATTAATAATTAATAATTATGTAATAAAGAAAATAAAAAAATATTTCTTATCAAAAAAGATTTTCCAATATTTTTTGTTTAAAGAAAAAAATTAATTTTCAAACATTAATAAGTTGAATTATATTAAATTGATTCAATATTTATATTTTTAATGTAAAAACATCATAACACGGGACATCTTATATTTTTTGAAATAAAATAATTACCCTTGTTAATTTGAAACCAGATTAATAGGGAAGAATTTTTAAATAAAGTATATTGAAATTTTAAAAACTAAATGGTCACTTTTATATTCTATAAATCCATGTAATCTCTGAAAGTTGTAAATGGATGAATCTCTTCCCTTTTATCCACAAATTTTACCTAACACATCTAGCATTAATTTGATTCCATTCATTGCATTTACCTCATATGAGTTCCCATAATAGAAACTCTTTATCACCTACAAAAGAAGTCACTCACATCCACTCAGTCATGCCTTTTAATATAAAATTAAACAATCATAATATTTAATTCCCTCGCTAACTATAAATCCCCCACCGTGTTCCTATGTTTTAATGGATTTATCCCATGCATTAAAATGGTACTTTGTAAGGTAAGGGTTTCTAGACCATATCAATCCTCGTTAATTGAAACTATTTTATTATAATATTAATTGTTATTGCTTGCATTATTTTAATATCCACTAAAATAAATCAGGATTTTAATATTGTTCTCCATTATTAGTTCTTAAAAACCAGTGATAATGGGAACCTTTATCATCACAAAAAAAGTGAATATAAATTGTACCTTTTATCATCACTTTCGTTTCAGGGGTGATAAATGGTGCACATTATCTATTCTTTTCATGGCAATATTAATTTTTACCCTTTATCTGTGATTTATTTTTTACCCCACATAAAGGGTATCATTTATTATCAGCTTTTGAGTGCTCAAAATGGATATGTTATTCATGATTTTTAGCTATGAGAAATGTCCTGATAAATTGAAATAACATAGTAAATAAAAAAGTTAATTTATTAAAACGAATATTAAATATATTATTAATTTAACAATTTCTTATACAAATGAATAAATTGTTTATATAATACAGAAATTATAACCCTAAATAAAAAATATAAATTAAATATATATATGCGTATGAAAAAAAATTAAAATGTATAAAATTAAAAATATGTAAATTGTGAAAAATGATAAAAATTTTATTAATTGAATAATATTTTGAAAATTATAATAAATAGTATTATATAGATATATAAATATTTATAAAATTTATTTAGATAATAAAATTTATTTATTCTCTTACATTATATAGTTTCTGTTCAGTGAATAATGATTTATAATTAAAAATTAATATGAATTAAAAAAAGAGTCTAATTGCATAGAGAAATGCATATAGTTGAATGTCGTATGATTTTTATATATTAAAAAAATTTATTGTGTGTTATATTTATTTCAAATATATGTAATTAATGAATTTTTATATAAAACATAATGGAGAAAACATGTACACTTTTTCAAAATAGTAAAAGTGTACTTATTTTTAATTTAATCAATTTCACTCATTTTTCACATGCACGAACATATGTTTAAATATTCATTAATAATGTAAAATATTTTTACAAAATTATTTATAATTGATCATTTACTATATTAAAAAATTTATATATTTATAAATATAAAGAAATAAATAGTAATTTTTTAAAAAAGTATTTATATATTTATAAATAAGAAATTATATATATTTAAATAAATTTTTAATTTATAATTAATTTATCAAAATAAATAATATATTTTCTATATTAATATTTCTATACATTTAAGAAATATATATATTGTAATGCCCTGAGCCCAGTTACCTAGAGCTAGTGTAATATTTTAATATATTGGCATGATTACAAGGAATCATGTCTCAATGGATCGATCAATTTAGCATTCCTGGAAAATAGATCACATACATGAACATTAACATTACAACATGAAAAGAAAAACAACAATAATTTCTTCCATTAGAAACATCCAACCCTCCTAGATTATGCCTTCAAGTCAATTATAACTAACATCTTCATATCCTAGGAAAATAAAAAATAAGAAAGGGGTGAGCTCAAATGCTTAGTAATGGTAAATAATTTAGTGGAAGTTATAAACTTTTAAGGAAATATGTTTAATAAGAACAAAATATTTTTAAACATAAACTTGAACATAATATGGAAACAATAAATCACCATTACCATATAAACATGCACATGGATATTCCACTAGTCAAATAATCACATTTAATAACTAATTTCAGAATGAGGGAATTTATTATACCAAAAATTAATTTATATTTCAAGGACTCTTTCCAAGATATATGGGATAATTGTAATGGGACCCCATCCCGGAGAGCCTCTGAAACTGGACTCTAACCTGGAGTGCCTATGTAACCGGACTCTAACCCGAAGAGCCTCAATAACCGGACTCCAACCCAGAGGGTCTGCTATAACTGGACCCCAACCTGGAGGGCTCACTTTTACTGGTCCCAAACCCAGAACATACTAGTCCAATACATTCATCTTAAGAAAAGGTTAAAATATAACATAAACAATTTTATTAAAACTAGAATTTGAAGTGTAAATACATTAACCATAAACCATGAATGACATAAAAATAACTCATCCACAATAAAACATGTCACAAAAAAATAAATACAATATGGAAGATTTGTATCAAAATAAATCAACCTCAATCATGAATAATATCCTGTAAAGTATGTTGACATTGTTGAAAATGATCAGTAAAAATCTTTGAGAGAAATATCACTTTTCCCTGAAATCATTTAAAAGTCACATTATTTATTAAAAAACTCATTTAAAAGATATTTTTGTATCAAAGTGTCACATACCACTTTGAAAATTTTAAAAAAAATAACATTTTAAAACATTCATTCCCATATAATTAAATCCTTGAAACTATTTTAAAATCACAGACATTAATGAGAAAGGTTTAGAAGAATAAGTCATTAAAACATTTAAAATGAAGTTTTGGTAAAATAGTCCCTTAAAAATAATCCCTTTGAAATTTTTTTATGAAACATGGACATGGATAATAAATATGTACCAGTAGGAACTTAAAGATAAACAACCTCGAATAATAATGAGATTGATGAATTGACCCTTACCAATTTGGTAACTAATGTAACATACACCCCATGAAAGAAGTATCATTAAATAAAGATGGAAATATGAATAAATAAAATTTTATTACACAAAGAATAAAATTATGTGTAGTACATGCACCACACAAATAGAAATAGGGGGTGTATAGCATGAGTCTCACGGGAATATGGAGTTAGATGAAAACCCCTTACCTTGCTCCATCCTTTGGCCGAGGGTACGATTAACCTCCTCTTCTTCTAGTTCTTCCTTTTGATTTGATTGAAATGGCTCCATAGGTTGGATTTATGATCAACCTATGGCCTCTAAAACGAATGGAGGATAGTTGGGATGATATTTGGGTAGGGGTTGGCTAAGCCAAATAACTTTGAGGTGTGAATTTGAGATAAGGGGAAGTGCCCTTTTATAAGGGGGTGAGGGGCACCTCAGGAAAATATTGAAATATTATTTTATAATAAAATAATTTTCGGTTTATAATGGATACCAAATGAATTATTTAAAAGATAAGCTAGGTATGGGTAAAAACACACTCAACTAATATGTTTTAGACATGTTAGAGTCACTATATTAACCTTTTCATTTAGATTTTACTCGTACTTAAATAGTTTTACATTTACCATGTCTCTTTGTATTTTTATTTTATTTGGTTAATAAACTTACTATAAACTTCAAATTGAACACCAAGTGATTCATTAATAATAAAACTATCATTATATAAGTATTTTTGAGGAATATTTTATTTTTAGTATTATTATATCAACCAATAATATTATATTTGTTTTAAAAGTTCATTTATTTCATTTTTGACATTACTTAATAATTGATTTTTTAAATTTCTAAAAACATCATTAATTTGAACTAAATAAATTCAATAAACCCTAACAAGTCTTAGTGAACTATAAAATTTTTACATGGAAACAAAACATTCAAAATATATTCATTTTTTTATTTATAATATTTTTTATTTGATTGTATCATTAACGACGAAAATACGGCATCATTATTGTGTCATTTAAAAATATATTTATTTTATGTCTAATCATTTTAAATAAAATATACTGATGTATGAAATATTTATATATGTATAATGATAATTTATATTCAAATATATCAATTATATAACCTCATATAAAAATTGTTTTACTAAAACATGGTTTCTTTTTTTAATTTTGTCTTCACTTTAGATTATTTAATATAAAATTTTATTATCACTCCCATGTGGCTCCATGGGGTCCCAAAATCACCCCAAGGATTCCAATGGTCGGAAATGTATCTTCCAATAGGTTTAAGACCCGTGTTAGTGTAATTTAATATTATTATAATATTATTTTTTATCCTTTCTTACTGGAAATACACCTTTAACCATAGCAAAAAAGTATTTACTAAAGTTAATAATCCAAATGTATAAAAATAAAAGATACCTATCAACACAATTTGGACCTTCTGATCCCAAATATGGAATCAATTTTTCCATATTCAAAACACATAAATTAATGAAATTAATTTAAAATTAATTTTGGTAATCAAAACAAAAAACGTGTTTTTATGAAATAGTAACAATCAAAAGACTGACACTTGTTTATGTAAAATTTAAATGTTAAATTACATATAATGAACTCAATTTTTTTAAATGATAAAAATATAATCTACTTATACTTACAAAAAATTCAAATGAATAATTTATCACCATTAATTATTTCGATTAAAAAAGTTGTTGTTAATTAAAATTTATTAACTTTAACTATTCATCAAAATATAAATGTTATTAGAAAAGTACCAAAAAATTATTCAAAATAAATTTTTATTTCCCGATTATAAAGAATAATTTAATTTATTTAAATTTAATATATAAAATTGTTAAATATTTGTTTTAACTAAGGTTCTATGTTAAAAGACGGTAAAATTGCATTTTTTTTGAAAAATACATCTTTTATCTGAAAAAATAAATTTGTTTGTACATTATGTCTAAGAAACTCATAATATGGATTCCTAAATTATAAGTATTATTTAGAGTTAAAAATTATTTTAATACTATTCATAACCTCTTTTGAATGGCTAGTTTGGAAAGTCGTGGTGCGCTTGAACACAGTGTTGCGTGTAATTCATTTTATTGAATTGCTTTGAAGAAATAATGTACTATGAAGTCATGGGGTGTTACATTATTCCCTCCTTCAACAAATTTCATCCTCTCACTTTTAAAATTTTCTTCAAAAATAAATGGATCAAAATTGAAAATTCCATTGTGGAAAACCCACATCGGAAATTGGGTTAAAAAATTTATTCTTAATAAGAGGAAAGGGGAAATGAAAGAGATACCACCAAATTATGATCTCGATTTGGATATCATTGGTGGAAATTAGAGACACATTTTTGGATGGAAAATGTAAATATTTATAGGGAGTGATTGAGGTCATCAATCACAATGATGTGTAAAATTGGGGCCTCAAATAAATCAATCAATGTTGATTTAAAATACCATCAGTTCAATAAAATATCAGGTGTTATGATAAAAAAATTGGTTTTAATATCCATTCCCTAAAGTTTAATAATTAATTTATTCATATAATAAGACAGAAAAAATTATATATATATGTATATATATACATTACTAGTATAGTATTATCCTTCAACTAATTTCTACCACAAACTCATCTTTCACTCCAAAAGATTTCAGAAAAATATTCTATTAATCCTAATAGTATAGGGTTCCAAAAATAATTAATTTATAGTACACCTATATGACCCTAAAAACAAGATTATACAATCCATGTACTTCACATAGTCGAGTGGTAGGTGATAAATCCTAATCGCACTATGCTTTTGGGTCAATTCCCACAACTTTGTCCAATGCGATGGATTGCCACACTGTCTGTGTGCTGTCCTTTTCCTAAAACTATAGTATTATAATATTCAAAAAATAATCAAAGGAAATGATTTAACCCTAAAAAATACTATCTAATGTTCAACTTAATCCATTCCAACCTTTATAGTTATCAAAAATACCTCTATCTAAAACTCACAGTCCAAAATTTATGAGGAAGATAAACAAAATGAAGATCCTTTTTTCAATAGAATATGATGTGAATACATTCATCATGTATTCTTTTATAACATGGTAACACCGTCTATTATTTTAAAACCATATTGATTACTTTCATGCTCTCTTATTCTTTATAGAATACTGGATATACTAATTATATCAAAAAATGTTGTAAACTCCAACAATGACGGAATATACAAACCATTAATCAGTTCCAAGGTAGTCAAGAATATCCAATATAATTTATCCAAATCAGCCATCTCTTATTCCAAAATCAATACCTCAGTATCAATAACATATTATATTTTTGTCTTTCCTTCAACCATGTATTTTCCAAAATGTATAACATGCCATTGAGTCAACTTTATTGGTTCCACATGCCAGAGCCTCCTCTACCTGCTCATATCTAAACAGGGATGTATTTGCTTGAAAAAAATCACAAATTACCTACATTACCAAAATTCTAGTGAGTTATTCTATATTAATCCTCAAATTATATCTTAGGGTAATGTTCTCTAATCATAGTTTATCTAAATCTAGTTTCCAAGGTTATTTCCAAACTTCATCTGATAAAAACTGTAATGCCTCGACCCCAGTTAACCAGATTTGGTGTATTATTTTAATATGATTGCATGATTACAAGGAATCATATCTCAAAGTACTGATCAAATTTAGCATTATTAGAAAATAGATTACGTACATGATGTTCATAATTACAACTTGAAATGAAAAACAACACAAATTTATTCCATTAAAAACATCCAAACCACCTAGATTATTCCAGCAAGTCACTAGTAACTATCTTCTTCATATCCTGGGAAAATAAAACATAAGAAAGGGGTGAGCTCAGATGCTCAGTAGGGGTAACTAAATTAGTGGAATTTATAAACTATTATGGAAAGATGTGTAATAAGAACAATAACCTTTTAAACATAAACATGACCATAATATTGAAAAAATAAAACAATATTACCACATAATCATGCACATGGATATTCTACTAGTCGAATAATCACATGTTATATAAAATATTATAATAAGGGAATGTACATTACCCGACGTTAATTTATGTTTCAATGCCTTATCCCAGGACCTAGGGACTAACTGTAACCGGACCCCAACCCGGAGAGCCTTTGTAATCGGACTCCAACCCAGAGAGCCTCTGTTATCGGACTCCAACCCGGAGAGCCTCTGTAACCAAACTCCAACCCGGAGGGTCTGCTATAACCGGAACCCAAGCATGAGGGAATAATTTTACCAATCCCCAACCAGTAACATAGTATATTGATACATTCATCTTAAGATAAGTTTTATATATAATATAAACATTCGTATTAAAACTCGCATAAAAAATGTAAATACTTTAACCATAAACCAAGAATGGCATAGAAATATCTCATCCACAGTCAAACATTTCACAAAACCTTAAATAAAATATGTATGATTTGTATCATAATAAATCAACCTCTATCAATAATTATATCTCATAAAGTCTGTCAACATAGTTGAAAATGATTAGTAAAAACCTTTGAGAGAAATATCCCTTTTTCATGAAATTATTCGAAAGACACATAATTATAAAGAAAGTCATTTGAAAGATTGTTTTGAGTAAAAGTGTCCCATTCACACATTGAAACATTTGATAGGAATTAAAATTTTAAAACATTCATGTCTATATAAATAAATCCTTAAAACCATTTTAAAATCATGGTCATTAATGAGAAAGGTTTATAAAAATAAATATTTAAAACATTTAAAATGATGTTTTAGTAATAGCATCCAATAATAATCCCATTGAAAATTATTTTATTAAACATGGACATGGATGATAAATATTTCCTAGAAAAAAACTTATACATAAAAAATCATGAATAATAATGAGATTGATGAATTAACTATTACCAATTAGGTAACATATGAACCATACACCCCATGAAAGAAGTATCATACAAGAAAGATTCTAATACACATAAATTAAAGTGTATTACACAAAGAATAAAATTATAGGTAGTACATACACCAAAAAAAAGGAAATCTTGAAAATATAGAATGAATCTCAGGAGAATAAGGAGTGAGATGAAAACCCCTCACCTTACACTTTCCTTTGGTTGAGGGCATGTTTAACCTCCACTTCGTCGAGTTCTTCCTTATGATTTGATCTAATGGGCTCTATAGGTTGGCTTTATGATCAAACTAAGGCATATAGGATAAAGTTAGGATAGTTGGGAGGATATTTGGATAGGATTTGGTTGATCCAAATTGCTTTGGAGGTGTGAATTTGATATATGGTAAGTTCCCTTTTATAAGACAAGTGAGGGCCACCTTCGGAAAAGATTGAAATATTATTTTATAATAAACTCATTTTCTATTTATAATGGCTCAAAATGATTAATATAAATTATAAGGTGGTTATTGGTCTAAAAACACTAATCCAATGGGTTTTAGGTACGTTTGGGTCACTATATTAACCTTATATTTTAGATTTAACTCTTAGTTAAATAGTTTGACATTTACCATGTCTCTTTTTCTTTTTATATTATGTGGTTAATAAAAATACTATAAACTCCCAAGAGAACACCAAGTGGTTCATTAATGATCCTTAGATTCTTACGATTATTATATCAACCAATAATATTGTATTTGTTTTAAAAACTCATTTAGGTCAATTTTGACATTATTTAATATTTGATTTTTGTTAAAGTCCTAAAAACATCATTAATTCGAACTAAATACATTTTATAAACCGTAACATGTCATAGTCACCTATATAATTTTTTATGGCATCCAAACATCCAAATTATATTCATTTTAGTATTTATACTATCATTTATTATGATTGTTTCATTAATAAAGATAATACTACATCATTATTGTGTCATATATAAATATATTTATATTATGTACAAAAATTTTAAATAAAATATCTTATGGTAGGAATTAATTTTTTAATTCCAATTACAATTTATATTAGAATATATAAATTATATATCCTCATGTAAAAAATTGTTTTACTAAAAGATATTTGCTTTTGTTATTTTTGTCTTTACTTTAGATTATTTAAAATAAAATGCCATTATCAATCCCAAGTGGCTCCATGGGGTCCCAAAATTGACCCAATGATGACCATGGACATAAATGTATCATAAAATATGGTTGGGACATGTGTTAGGGTAATTTAATATTTTTATAATATTTCTAACCTTATTTACTAGATTTACCCCATTAACTACGGTAAAAAATATATTTAATGAAATAATATTCCTAATGTATAAAAATAAAATTTACCTATCTACACAATTTGGGCCTCCTAATTTCAAATATGGAATCCATTTTTCCAAATTCAAAATAACGATGTTTCAGAAATTAATTTAATATTAATTCCCATTGTCAAAATAAAAACCGTTCTTTTATGAAATAATAACATTCACAAGATTGACACTTGTTTATGTTAAATTTAAAAGTAAAATTACATATAATAACCTAAATTGAATAAAATGACAAAAAAATAATCTAATTATACTTACAATCCATTAGAATTAATAATTTATAAATTTTAATTATTTTTATTTAAAAATTTGTTTTTAATTAAAATTTAGTAATTTTCAATATTCATCAAAATATAAATGTTATTATAAAAGTACCAAAAAGTTATCCATAATAAATATTTATGTCCCAATTCTAAAAATTAATTTCTTTTAATTAAATTGAATATAACACATTGTTAAATATTGGTTTTAAAAAATGGTTCTCTATTAAAAGATGAAAAAATTTCATTTTTTTGGAAAAAAAATTTCTTTTATCTGAAAAAAATGAATTTGTTCTTAAATTATTTCTAAGAAACTCAAAATATGGATTCCAAAATAATAAAGATTATATAATTCTCAAAATTTAGTTAATACTACTCATAACCTTTTTTAAACGACTAGTTTGGTAAGTAATGTTGCACTTCAACTCGATGTTGCGTGTAGTGAAAGTTCTTGAATTACTTTTAAGAAATAACATACTATGAGATCTTGGGGTGTTACATATATTTATTTATATAAATATATATAATTATATATATATTATTCTTTATAAATATTCATATAATTATAAATAAATAATTTCATATTTAAATAATAATAAAATTATAAAAAAATAAACCAAAAAAATATTATATTTAATATAATTTTATTTATATATTTATTAAATATATATATACACAATAATAATTTGATAATTATAATCATAAATCCTTTACTAGAGCTTTTGTTATAGGAATTGATAAAAGAAATATTTATCACCACTTTTATGAAATCACTAATAAAAGTGTCCCAATCTATTTTATGAACCCTTACTATTGTGAACTATATCAGAATATAAAAAGTTCTCAATGGATGCCAAATACTAGAATCAATCATCCTCATCGAATTGAAGCTGGAATCAGGGATGAAATCAAGCCTCAATCAATTTAAAACCTCAAATACAAGGCACAACTAATTAAAGGTTCAAATGAATCCAATGTTCAAACTCATGTCCTTCTATATATTATCCTAAACATAAGCCATTATATACATTATATTAGGGAACTTGGTGTATAAGTCATCAATAGTTATACCCATGGTAAAGGTTATTTTTCAATTGTGAGTGGGCTGAGTTTTCCACTACAGACATTTATCCATGGAGATCATTCATTTTGATGCATTTAATTTTCACAATGTGAAAAACCCTTATTATGAGCCTTCTAGGATTTTCCCCCAGTACATATGAACATCTCAATCCTTCTAAATTTTAGTTTAAATTTATGTATGGTATTTTTTAGCTACTTATCTATTTATTTGAATGTTTGGACGGATTGTTCATTATTTTCAATGAATGAATATTTAAATTAACCATATTGTAGAACTCCCAACCCATTCTACATCTTCAATATAATTTTGTATATATTAATTTCTAAGATGGTTTTCAGGTAGCCTATGGGATTGCTTTTAGGAAACTTATTTTTACTAGTTATATTTTTATTAGTGTTATAAAGACATTATATGAGGAGTGATTTTTATAGATATTTTAATTGTGTTATTCCCCATATTTTTATGAGTTATCTAATGGCTGGGAGCTATGAAAATTTGTGGTCACATGAGTCATTCCATTTCTTAAATTATATTCTGCATAAATAAACTGAACTAACATATCGAACATATAGCCCTAAAAGAATGATATGTTAAATGAGCATGATATCTAAAATAATACATGCTTACCCAAATTATTTAATATTGTTTTTTCAGGACCATTAATCACTCATAATATAACTTAAAATTGAAACATATTAATACAAGATAAATTAATCATGTAATTAAAATAATTTATAGTAAAATCCTATAATTCCATTGTTTAGAAGACTATATGGAATTAAAGAAACATTGATGATAACATCCATATAATTAAAATACATGAATTTAATATGGTAACCAACTTCATTCCACAGAATCTCATTGGTGGATGAAAATTGATTAAGAAGATCTTGAATTTGATAATGACTTGAGAAAACATATTCTTGTATTATCAAAATATGGAATAAAACATTTTGGTACATAGGGTAGTACTCATAGTGCATGGGTCACCTTTTTGGTAAATAATAACATTCCTCCATGGTTAATAATGAACCACAAATTCATTTGGTTGTCTCTACCTATATCTAGATCAAAGAAACCAAGAAAAGATATTGATGACTATTTGGCTCCATTGATTGATGATATAAAATTTATGTGTGATACAGGTTCAAAAATCTATGATCCTCATAGAAGTTATAAATTAACATTGATGTAAAACTTTAATGGGATATTAAATGACATCTACATTTATAAAATTATTCTGGATATATCATTAAATAAATTTTGGGGTGTCCCATTTTTGAAAAATACCCCTAATTGGTTCAGTTGAAACATACATCAAAGACATTGTTTTTGGGAAATCCAAAATTATTATCTCAACTACATAAATATATATCAAGGATGATATCATTTTATGGGAATATAGAAAAGGGAAAAACACCATCTACTGTAAAGGGTGATCAACTATAAAATGAATTAAAAGCTACTGTCACTATATTCAATGAACTTTTATCCAAAAACCATAGAACCTTATTTTGGAAGAAGAGATAAATTTTTATTGAATTGTTTTATTGGAATTTTTTAAATGTTAGAAATTTTTTGATGACATTCCTGTATAAAAAAATTATTTTATAGTTTTAATTGCATGTTACAAAATGTTCAAGTCAAAACGACCGGTGGCCTCAAGAATAAGATAGACTTGATTGTAAGGGGGTAAATTGATGATTTATAAATGATGAAGAGTTGAAGGTGGAACTTTCTTACTCCAACATCATACACTTTAACCAGATATGAAAATGTAAATTTTACCTTTTCCTTAGTAGTGTAAAAAATCTACCTGGATATTTCTAATATATAATTAATTTTGTTTCAATGGATAATTTGATGTCACAAGGACTAAAATCAAAATACAGTCATGATTTGATGCAAGATATGGTTCTTGTTGAATCTTATTGCATTCTGAATCAAAATGTAAAATATATATTAACCATACTATGCTTCTTTTTCAATGCCACATGATGTTCTGTTATAGATCTTATGAATATTCAAATCATGAATAATGAGGTTAGAGTCGCATTATGTGAATTAGAGATGTTCTTCCCACAATCATTAATTGATATAATTTTCCCCATGAGGGCCCACTTGGTTAGATAGGATCAACTATGTTGTCCTATTGATTATAGATAGATGAAACCCATTCAATGATATATGATGATTTTGAAAAACATATGTCATGAATCCAAGTAGTATAGAAGGATTTATTGAATAATGATACATTATAGAAGAGGTTGTTGAATTATGTAATGATTTCAAATAAGAAGTTGGTTACATCAAAATCTCAATGTCTCGTCATAGTGGATGCCTTATGGGTGAAGCTATCGCGAAAAGATAAATTTTTACAATTACCATTACAAAGTTGTAGAAATTTCACCTTCACATATTACATAATAGTGAATATGTTAATCGAGACATTGAATCCCCCAATGAAATTCATAGAGTTTGGAATCCATCAATGGATGTAGGATTGATATCAATTGATTGTAATAATGAGTTTATGGGATGGATTATTAATAAAATTTATAAGGAGTGGTATAAATACATGAATTAAATTAATGAATAAATTCCATTTCTTTGAAGGGGACAAAATACAAATGTTATATCTTACACTGGTTATGTAATATATTTGTGTACATTTTATTTAAATTAACAATATGACTACATTACAATGGAAAACATAGATGTTATGCATGTGGACTGAGTGATAAAAATATCTAGGTCCAAGGATAAAAATCCAATTTATCAATTTATTCATTATATTGGAATTATAAAATAGATACATGAGTTGGAATATAAAAAATATAAAGATCCAATTTTCTGTTTCAACTGTCTTGACACTATGAGTAAAGTTGAAGAGGATTAAATGGGATTTGTGGATGTTTATTTTAGTGTGGAAGAGTAAATAAGATTAGTTTTACATATTAGATTCACATTAGTGAACTTATTTTGGGCCTTTGATCCAGAAAACAATAATTATTCAACTAGCCTAGTTGCGACATAAAAAATGTCATGTTAGATTAAAATCTAATCAATGATGACACATTAATTTGGAAATCGCAATTAGTTCATGTTGATCCCAATGATAAATATTTCTTCTAGGTTTGAGGAGTCCACAAAGAGGGTATTTGGATTCTTAAAAGATGATCCAAATCCCTACAACATTTAAAAAAGAGTGTTCAATATGAAAGAAATTTTTTTATGTACCATTTTTTTCTTAATAATATTATATAATCTCAAAAATATTAAAAAATATATATATTGATTGATTGACTAAAAATTTTTACAATGTCTTTGAAACCTAATGATGTTCCTGTCATGTGGTAAAAGAAATTGTAATGAAAGAAACCATTTTGGAATATGTAAAGCTAATTTTATTGTATACTATATCTATTTTACTTTAAATTATTATAATCAAATTTTTATTAAATTTTTATTATTACTTTCATGGTTTATTAATTTTAGAATATTTCAATGAATTAATCATGCCTTTTTATGAATATATTTGATATTTTATCTACTCAATCGTAGAGGTAATATTGATTATTTCAAAGTAAAATCATTGTCCATAGAATTAATGTATTGTTTCATAATTATGATTAATTTATTTTTTTATTGATGACAGAATAATTTTTTCCTTAAATAATTGGATTATTTTATTCTATTAGGGGTTTTTTTCCATCTTTTATGCCTTTCTACACCAAAATTCCACATAAATCTTCGCACATAAAACATTTTCCCCCCTACAGTATTGCATTTTTTACTTCCCATCAAGTGTTATCCACTGAATATTCACAGAGGTTATACTGATGTATTCATAGTAAAATCATTTTCTTTATAATTAATGTATTGTTTCATATTTTTTTCCAATATTTCATTTTAATATTTGTCATATAATAACTATTCTTTTATACAATTGGATTCTATTGTTTTATTTGAGGTGGTTGTTCCAAATCATCTTATGATCATGAGAGATTGTACATTAAGCATACATCTGAGATAATAAAAAATAGAAAATTCATCAGGAATGGATATAACTATCATTAAAAGGATAACCCATAATAATTATTTAATTAATTTTTTCATCTTCATATAAACTATTTATATATTAATTTTCTTATCAATTTTATAAAATACAAATTTAGTTTCATCACAAATGTTTTGGGAAGTCATATTTTCTCAATGTTCATACTTGTAAAACCATTATCATTGAATGATATAATAATTGAAGAGGATCATGTGTTCATTATGGTGACTTATCATTATATAATGGGAATATGTGCTTCCTCGAATCATCTAGATTTTAAAAACCAGAATAGTTTTTTGGATGGGAAGATCAATTCAATATGCATTGTTGGATGTTTGAAAAAGAAATGAAATTTAAATCACTGTAACATTGGAGGTTAATTTTGTTTATAAAATTGGGGAATTTATGAATCATTTTCACCTCAATCTATCCCATGATGTGACCACTATAACTCCATGTGCATAATTTTATTTATAATTAACATTAAATTAATTAAAAAAGACTACTGACATACTCAATACATAGGAAACATATTCATATTAATTTTATATATTATTAAATTGATCTATAAGTCATTTTTGGTTCGTAAGAAACATCCCCATCTTAATCTAATACATGAGCTACCTGTTATGACTCATATTTCCAGTTATCTTTTTATAATTGACTGTTTAGTTTGAAAATATTTAATCACAAAATAAAGATAAAATGTTATCATATTTTGCTAATAATTTAAGAAAACTATTCATAATTCATTTTTTTCCTGTAGGAATTGGTCCCACATCAAACCAACACATGATGTGAATAGTTTGAGTCAAAGTTTGTGTTCCAGTTTAAAATGACATTTTTCTAAAAAATACAAGAGACAGGCTAAAATTAAGAAAAAAATTTCAGAATATTTTTATACATTAGTACAATCATACATCAGTAATTTGATCTATTTAGGAATCATCATCACCTCAATCCAATGAACAGTGTGACTATTATGACATTAAGTAAGTATTTTAAATAAAATTAATAAAACATTTAGTAAAATGGAGAAACAACTTCTGAAAACAAAAAAAATAATTTTTTTTTGATAATTTATAGAAATGGTCCATAACTAAATTTTTTTGGGTATAAACCAGTGGAACTCAATTTCATACACAATGTTCCCAGTATGAATCACATTGTACGTTATTAATTTAAAATAAATATCTTAGTTCAAAAAGAGTCAATCATTAAAAACCGATTAAACACCAAGGTATTTTATTAATAATTTAGTAAAATTATTCAAAATTTATTTTTGATGTGTATGGTTTGTCCTCCAAAAAATTTTATACATGATGTGATAGGAAGGATACAAATTGTATGTTTCTAGTTTAAATTGACATTTATTAATAATGGAAAAGTAATTTACACAAAATTGAGTAAACATATTCTTATTATTTTGATAATTTAGGAAAATTATCCATATGTCGTTGGAGACATTTTTCAATCAAACACAACTCAATATGATACACGAGGTGACAGTTAGGCCTCCAATTGCTTATTTTTATTTAAAATTAAAATCAATTTTAAATAAATGGAATCAAACCTACTCAAAATTGAGAATACAATTTCATATTGTATTGATACATTATATAAACAATTCATGTGGAATTTTGGATTTGTGGAATTAGTCACACCTTAATAAAATACATGGTTTCAATGTAATGATACAAAGTTTCTATTATCTGTTTAAAATTAACAATTTTGTTAAAAAAGAGTAACTCACCAAAAAAATCAAACATATATATATTTTCTAGATATTTTTCAAAAAGTTTTTATTTAATTTATGAAATTTATTAATAGGTGTCATGTCAGATCAATACATGAAGTGATCAGTATGATTGAGAGTGCATGTTTACTATTTAGAAAGTTATTTTCGTAAAAAATTCAGGTAAATTACTCAAAATAGAGAAACCACGTTATGGTTGTTTTGATACATTAGGAAAATGATCCATATGTCATTTCAGATATTTATGAATGAGCCTCCCCTCAATCTTATGAATGGTTTTACTGGTATGACTCCATGTGCATATTTTTTTTATCATTGACATCAATTTTGTAATATAGATGACTGAACTACTATAAACTATGAAAACATATTCATATTATTTTTATAAATAATATAAATGATCCATAAGTAATTATTGACATTTAGGAATATTTTTTACCTCAATTTCATACATGAACTTCCTTGTATGACTCAAAGTTTCTGTTATCTTTTGATAATTGATATATTTGTTCAACAAGTATCATTCAAAGAAAACCGATCAAACAAGATAAAAATTATTGATAAATAAAAAAATTATTCAGATTTAATTTTTGATGGGTAAGAATGTGGATCACATCAAAATGATACATGATTTGATTGTATCATTCCAAGTGCATGTTTCAAATTTAAAATGACATTTTAGTAAAAAAAAGAGAAGTGACATAAACCCAACAAAGAAAATGATTTCAAATTATATTTATACATTGGGAAAATGATCTATATGTCATTTGGGATGAGAATTAATTATTTTCACCTCAATCTGACTCACATTATTGTTGTTATGACTCCAAGTGCATCTGTTAATTTAAATTTGTCATCAATTTTAGTAAAACAGACAATTGACCTACTCAAAACAGATCAAACACATTCAGATTGTTTTAATAAATTAGGAAAATAAATTGTATATCATTTATGATGTGTAAAAATTATTCTTACTTCAACATGATATACGATGTGACTATTACTACTAAAAGAGTCCATTATCAATTTATAATCCATATTTTCATTCAACAATTTTCACTCATTGAAATTCGATCAAACACACTCATAAATTTTTTATAATTTTATAAAATGATTTATATCTCAATTTTTAATTGTTGGAATCAGTTTCACATTAAAAGAATACCAGATGTGATTGTTATTTTTTCAATGTGTGTGTTTCGATTATAAATTAAAATTATAGTAAAAAACATATGTGTCATATTCAATAACAAGAAACCATGTTTTGATTAATTTTATACTTTAGAAAAATGATCTGTATGTCATTTGAGAAGTATAGAATTCAATTGCACCACAATACAACTGACGATGTTACTGGCATGACTCCAAATGAATCTTTTAATTTAAAATTGATACCATGTTTTGTAAATTTGAAAATATAACTTCTAAAAACTTAGAAAATATTTTCATATTTTTTTGATACGTTACCGGAATTATCCATATGACATTTTCTCATGTAAAAATCATCCTCACATCAATATAAAACCATATGTATTTTGTATGACTTAATCTATCCTTTATTTTTTAAAAATTGATGTTTTAGTTCAAAAAGTGTCACTCATATGACCACTGGGATATCCCCACAGCTAAATTTATTATAATTATTTGATTAAATTTCATAGATTTAATTCATGAATATGAAAAAATGGGTTGAAGTGTATGAATCATATAGAACTCAATCTAATACAAAATGTTCTTGGAATCACTAAAAGTTATGATTAATATTAACTCTTATATAAATTTACTAATTTATATTATCACTAACATAAAAATTTTCTCCATTTAAAGGTGATTTATTTTCTTTTAATACTGGTGGTTTGTTTTAAAATAGAATGAGTTAGGGTCTGGATCAAAAGATAATGAAAAATTAGTATTTTTTAATGTATGTAATAAGTTATACTTATGTCAGTAAATAAAATAATATTTTAAATGTCTATAATAGAGTGTTTTTTTATTTGTGTAATAAATTTAATTTCATTTAGATATTTTATTCATACATGATTTTGTTCATATCCATTGGTTTTTGGGTGTTGTGGTGACTTCTTAGAGAACATTGCACTAGTGTAACCTTGTGTTGTTACTACACAATGTTTTATGACTTTTTATCAATGCTTTTAAAAGATATAATAAATGTGTCCTTTTTCACATCATTTGCAAGAATTGATAAAATCCTCCATTATTTTGTCTTCTGAAAGCTCAGATAAATTTTTCCTTTTTTGGTTCTTTTTAAAATCATGATAATTATACCTTTTATCGGTGATAAATAAATTGTTAATAATGTGGTCCATTATCCATGCTAAAATAATATTTGATAAGTGGTTGCTTAAATAATGATTTTTTAGCTCTAATAAAAGACTACTGCTTTTAATATCACTCAGATAGTCTATTCTAATCTAGTGTTGATAAAGGCCATTTTTTGCACTATTTATGGACTATTATGTAGTTGTGTTCAAATAATTACATCCATTTCATTTTTTCTAAAGAGATATTATGTATCCCCTCAAAATATGTCATTTTTTAGGTGTTGATATTATGCTGATATTAGGTCTCACATTCTATCACTTCCAATTCCAATTACAGACCATTACTATAACATCATCATGCTTATTGTTATATGGAAGTATCACTCATTTTATAGTTCCCATACATAATGAATTTGAATCATTGATATTTAGATGGTTCATTAGTGTATAAATTTCTACCTTACCTTGTATGGGTCGTATTATTTATTTTTATTTGAGAATAATTATCCTGATGTCCACTCCTTCAACACATGAATAATTTTATTGACCATTCAATTCTTATATTACATAATTCATCCACCATTATTGAAATGTTGGAAATTGAATATTATTTTCTTAAAAATAATTATACCACACATTTCATGGGATCCTTTCCTTCTCTTAGTATCTATTTTTTTAATTCATCAATACATACCATGTTATTCAAAATTCACAATATATGGATTCATAAACACAAATCATATATCACTCCAATATATATCCTGTTTGGTTTCCCAATAGGAAATTTATTTTATCATATCTGGCAAAAATTATCTTCCTCTTTTCTGCTAAATTAATCAATTCATAAAGGTAAGAGTCAATAATATACCAAATTTATAATTAATTTTTTTGATAATTATAAAAAATATTCTCATGAAAACACATATGTGAATTTTACTACTCTTCCAAACCACCTAGTAAGGTCTGTGTTCATCTTAAATTACTCTCTATTTAATCTTGGATTGTTTATGTTGTGTTATCTGTAATATCCCAAAAAAATAAATAGTTTGTAATGGATCATAAAGGGGATATAATATACTAACTAATATAACCCATGATATTCTAACTTGGTGTTACACCCTAGTACTAACCATCATGGAGAGTTTAATGATCAAGATGAAATTCAATCATCTATTTTCTAGGTTATTGCACCTTATTTTATATGTTTGATATCCATATTGACATTATATTATCAAGATCATGATTACAATTCTAGAAAAACTACATACCCAAAACATTACTAATAATCTACAATGACATCATATACATTACTATATCCCTCAATTTTTCACTTGTTTTTATCATCCTAATCCATAAAATATCTAAAATAATCTTACAAAATTATTTAATGAAAAAAAATAAGAAAAATATTTTTACCAATTATTTCTCCCCAAACGTAAACTCCCAAGTTCGGTAAAAAAATAATATACTTATGAACTTGTTTTTAATCAATTTGAGGTAATGAAATCATTATTTTTATGTAATAATATATGATAAATGTCACACCTCAAAACTATTAAGACAACACTAAAAAAAGGTTGTTTTTTGGGACTTTATTAACTATAATCACAATGAAATCATTTTTCTATACATAAAAGAATTATTCAAAATTAGGTATATTATAATCCCTTATATAGTCTCCCTATGTTTTTCACACCATCATAATAGGGTGAATGAAAAAATTCAGTGAGTTTATATGCTCCATAATGCAATAACTCAAGAAATTTTTATCATGGGTAGGATGATAGGAATATGAAAAAACAATTATTAGGGGAGAAATATTTTATAAAAAATAATATATAATAAAAACAATTTTCTGTAAGACATTATAGTAATTTATGTAATATCTAATCAAACAATTAATATAATAGAAAAAGAGTAAAAAATAATGAGATAATAAAATTGATCTAGGATTCGTAATAATAAACCTATGGCATAAAGATGTAACAATACATTAAAAATATATCATAAAAATATAAATTGGTAGTAACGTAAACCTGGGATGTCATCAAATTAATGAGTCAACAATCGCATAGATAGATTCATGAGTCACTAATCAAACATGATTATCTTGGGAAACCATAAATAAACTAATATATAAATATCACAATATATATAAACTTCTATCCAATGAATTTGAGGTTTATATATGTCCCCACCCTTATATCATCCATATATATGAGAACCATATAAAACCAATCATGCATCATATCATAAAGATCCCATGAATAGAAAATAGTATACAAGTCCGGTTTATATGGAATAACATGTATAAATATTTAATCACTCTATCAATAATAATTATATGATATACTTTAATAAAATACATGGGAATCCAAAGATATTTAGTAACATTTGAGGATTATACCAATCAATTATAATGATATATTTTGTGGTGTAAAAAATATATAAAATATAGAGATATTTTTTGGCTAATAATTTCACTAACCAATTGATATAATGTATCGGTATGAATATGATTAAAAAAGAGGAATGAAATATATAGTTTTCACATATGAAATGAAATTGAGGAAAAATCATATTTATACTGAGTGGACGATTTGGAAAGGAAAATAATAGAAATTAATTTCAACATTTTTAAACCCCAAAATTATTATAGGATAATTTTTAATGTAATTCATTAATATTATTTTCCATATATATAAATCCTCTTAATATATAGGGATAAATAGAAAAGATATGAAAAACATTATAGAAACAAAAATGATTTATTCTTTTTCTGGAAGAAATATATCGTCCATTTTAAAAATATTTTAGTGAATCCTTAGAAAAAAATTATTTTTAAAAAATAAATATCAATAATTTACATTGAAAATTAAATAAATGTTATCTAATGAAAATTTTGAGTGGACAATAAAACTAATTATAATAGAATGAAAACCATTTTAAAAATTTAAAATATTATTATTGACACCCCCATCATAAAATTATATAAAAAAATCATTTTGAATTGTTCAAAAGGTGAATATAATGGTAACATGAGTAACTATATAATTTTGTTTCCAAATAAATAGTATATAACTATAATTAATGTGAAAATGTAGAAATGGAAGAAAATTATTAATTAAAAATTATCTGAACTGTACTATAAAATGATATTCATTTTCAATAATATATCCTTGAATGTATATGCATACACTTCAAATTAATTTACCCATATCGGGGAAGTGAAATTCTCATGAAATTAAATATGAGAGTAGAAGAACGAAATCATATAAGATTGATGATTATTAAGATAAATTACCACTCAAGAAATGATAATTGAGTTCTCAAAATACCTTATGAGTTTAATTACATTATGTATCAAATAATATGAAATATATATGAAAAAATGTAAGACAAAATATCATGAAATTGATTATATTTATTAAAAATGTAATGTATTTGAAAATGGTTACAATATATCAAATAAAACATGTGTCATCACATCGAACATGACTCATTTATTTGAAAATTGTGGCAAAGAAACATCTTTATAATCATTATCATTAGAATTCAAAACCCATGAAATGTAGAACATGAGATGCATTTCAAAAATCAATTATGTTCTGCACAATTTTTTTTATAGAAATTCATTGTCAACATATAAACCACAAAAAAAGAACAATTTTTTAATATATATTATATCTAAAAAAAGAATTATTAACATTATATAACCCTTACATTAAATCATGAATAAAAAATATTCATTATCATCATGTATAAAATACATAAATTTCTAATTAACTAAATAATATCTAAATGCATTCCTATAAAAATTTCAAAAATGTGTTTTAATAATTTATTAAAATATATTTTTGAGTCCTATTTTATTTCCATCATCGAATGTTTATTTTTTAGAATTGTTTTTTTCAATTAGTTTCATAAGGGCAGCGTACATTCATATTTAAGGATTCATATATCAATATTATGACATTATTAATGTTATATTAGTTTTTTTATTTTCATTAATTACCTTTATATGTTATCATTTTAGATGATTTTAGTAATGTTTCATGGTAACAAATACAATGGCGAGTTTGTTGTTTTGTAATTTTTTGGTAAAAGGGGTCGTATTATAATAGAATGTTACAAATTTAGATTTCCATTATTTGACAAATACATAATTTTTCACTTATTATTTTAAAATCTAACTACTAATTATGTTTAACTAGTTTCCTATTATATAAATTTATAACATTGTTCATGTAGGTTGTTAATCCACCCCAAAGTAGGGTTATCCATGATATAAGGGTGAGTATGGTTTTGAAAGTGGTTCTTTTATAGATATATTTTTATCTCATAATAATAATGATATTATATTTATATTATTTAGGTTATGAAAAATAATTTAAAAGTATTTTATTTTGTGTCAAATGTTTTTCTTTTGACTTATCCATTCGTTTTGTTTTGGAAATCACAAACTCCTTTATAAATACTTGATTTCATTAATTTTATGTCTAGAGTGTTTTAATGAATTTTTATATAAAACACACAGTTTACCATTTATAAAAATATTTCAAAAATATTAATTAATTTATATTACAATTAATAATTAATGTTCTCACAATAAATATGGAAAAGATAAAAATCAGATTCACCTTGTTAGATCAGTTGTAACATATTTTATCTTGTCTTTCACGCTGATATAATATTAACAATTAGAATGATATCAAAATCAATAAACATAAGATCCAAAATCATAATGAACATAATACTTAAATATATAAGTAAATCTCTTAGATTGAATAATTTTTTTATTCTGAATAAGGAAAAATATTTTCTATCTTAATACAAGATCTTTTACAATGTGATGGGGTTAATTCAATATGATATCAGAAAATCGGTTATCCTAAAAAGATACAATCTATAATTTCCTCGGTTTCCATCAATTTCCATCAATTGTAGATAAAATATGACTATTTGACGATCATGATGACTGTTGGAATATCACATATATATACTGAGTCATTTGATGGGTTTGAAGATGCTGGTAGATTTCTCTCACTCTATATTTTTCTGAAATCTAAACAGCTTGAAAAACTTATTCATGATATTTTTTATCTCATTATAGAGAGTACATATTAATAACACATTGTTCGGTTATCTTCCCAAGAATTTGATTGTAATTTCATTATGTGTTCAATTGTGTGAAAACGATCGAGGGATTCTTAGTCTTGGAAGCTGGAGAATCTGATCATCATATTGATCCAAGGAATATGTGGATTGTCTAATAGAATGAGATCCACCAAATCGAGGGTTTCCAGAGATAAGAATACAAATAATTTGATCCTCAAATTGAAGACATTATTTATAAGGATAAACATGATCACATGTAAGTATAAAACAAGGTAACCATTATCATTGATTATTGGGTGCCCTACTATTTCAGTTATGATATGTATATTCATTTGTATTACATTATTTTTACATGATTTCTATTTTCATGAAATGTAATAAAAGTGATAATTTTATATTCGTCCTTCTATTTATTTCATGTTTTTTGTAATACATATGATTACAATATAATTTAATTACTATATTTAAATAGATCCATTTGTAAATATGATATTACTATAATTATTATTCAATATTTATTTAAGATAGAAGAAAAAATAATTACATTTTTATGTATATTCTTTCTGAATCATAACATTGTTTATTACAATTATACGCTATGTTGATTTAATTACCAATCATTATGACCTATGAGAAATAACATATCGGAATCCACCAGATTACCATAATTATAAGCAGTCGGACTTAGGTCTATGTCTGAATCCAATCATTTTTAATAGTATTATGAATTTATTTATTTAATTATTATAAAGATAAAGTTTTTTAAAACTAATCATTACCCCCCACCAACTAAAGTAATTGATCCATATTTACTATATTTTTGATCTATGTATTAATATATTTTATATTTATATCTAAAAGTTTATACAAAATAATAGCCTTTGGGGAAAATGAAATATGTCACTTTTGGGGAGACAGAAGTATGCCCATACAGATGGGCAACATGTTGGTTTTCCAATAATCACATGGAATATAGGGAATGATTTATAATTTTAGATTATTAATAATTCATTAAATATCATGTTTATTTGTTTAATAGTATTTTAGAACCATACTTTAAGGTTGTGATAAAATTTTACACATAAAATTTATCAATATTAAAGTCTTCATATAGAAAATCTGATGACAACATTTTTTCATTGGTTTTTATGTAATGTTTAAAACGGATATTTCGTTATTATAACGACATTTAAGAATAATTATAAAACATCAATTTTTGTAAAAACATTTATAAAATAGTATTATGGATGAAAAAGATTAAAATAACTAATAGACCTCAGTCGAGCACATAACCACTCCCCATGGATGTAATCCTTTGGGTAACATACAAATGATCACTATCTAAGACATTTGAAAACACTAAATAATCTTGTATATGGGATTTGTGTTAAGGGAATAGTATGGTAGATATCTGATTTATATATAGATTAAATATTATTTTACTGGTGAGGGAAATATAATTATCATAACTAATATAAATGGAATGTCAATATTTAGAGGTCAAAAATAAATAATACATCCTAATAATATTTTCGGGTAAGGGTTACATCATTATATATCTCATAAAATCATTCTGAGAATTTTTTTTAATGTTTTTTAGGTCTAATACCCTTGTATGAACAATTTTTAAATTTCTTTACATTCACCACGATAATTAATTATTACCTATATAATTATTTTTCATGAGTAAATAACAAAGAGACCTTATTAAATTATTTATAGATATTTAATGAAAATATTAATTCATTTTTTTAAATAATATTTTTAAGCATCAAAAATAAAACATTATGATAGTTCACATAACACAAAAAACATTTTTGTAAATGTTTGTTTTTAAATATAAAAATTATTTTTAAGGAAAATTGTGAATGTACATGATTTAAATGATGTTAAAAAAATTAATTGAAGAAATAAAGTTATAGGTATTAAAAATTATTGAAAAAATAATTCATCCATCAGAAAAAATAAATAATGAGAAATAAATAAATATCATTTTAATAATAAATGTTTGCATAGTTTTTTAAATGATGAACATGGGCTTTCTAGATTCTATTTAATTATTATTTTAATAAATATTTTTATTACATAAATAAATTTATTTTCATTAAAAACATTTTAAAATTTTTATTGATTTATTCTATGATAAGGATAATTGAAAAAATTTCATGATAATAATAAAATTATGGTAGTCCAATATTCAACCCAAAATAAAATGTTCCAAATTTTTCTATACTATTTTAAAATAATATTTTTAATATTATTATTTGAATATTTTCTTTCACTTTTATAAAAATAATTTTCTAAAATGTATAAAAGAAAGTTATATAAGAATAATAATTAGATAGATTTTTTTTAATAAATGGTGTTTTTATATATTTTTCATATTATTTCATATCAACCTCTAATTCATTGAATGATAACATATTAGTTATAATATAATGATATTTTAATATTATAAATTTTATTTTATTTTGATATCATTTAATAAACATCGAGTAAAATGTTATTTAATTAATAATAAACAATTTTAAAAACAAATAGAATTTATTATTCATCATATAAATATAATTAATTTTAGTTAAATAATAGATTTTTTGGACAATATTTTTTATTATTTTTTTTCTATTCATAGTTCTATTTATTTAATATTTGATGAGTAATTTTGGTTCATATTTTCATGTGGGTAAATCTATAAAAAAAATATTACTAATTTAGAGAAAAATATATTCGAAAATTTTAAGGTTTAATAATATCCATCCAAATATCTATTACAATATTATATTAATCATCTACGGTAGAAAATTATAATGTATTATTTATTGATGATAAGAATATTAAAAGGTGATTTACATGTCTAGTCATATAACCAATTATACTCCATTCAATTTAATCTTCTCCATGTTCCATATCCACATACACAAGAAAATAATTCCCATTATGGAAATACGCTAATACTACTTTTTTTCAAATCAGACATCTTGTCATCTACATTAAATATTCTAAAATTGTTTTTTTGAATTTTTTATATAAATATTCTCATGGTTATCATCTCATGATAAATATTAATCCATCTAAAAACCATGGAATATGTTGATCAATTTATTTATAATGGAAAACATTTATTTTCATTTCAATTAACATACTCTATTATATTTGTTCTGTTGTCCTAAAATATCAGAAAATCGATTTCTAAGGGTAAAAAATCTACTTTCCCCTTAATAGAATAAATCATCGAATATGAATTTCCATATATTTTTCATGCAACCACATGATTGTTAAAACAACATTACCACTATAGATCTTAATACAAAAAACTTTTTAATGTTACATTTAGATCATTTATCACAAATTCATTAATTGATTAGTTTATAAGTGCATCAATAATCTTCATTCACGGTAGTTCAATGATTCTTTCATCCATATGAAAAATAATATTTTTTTCAACTATATAATTTCTTTATTTAACAACATTAATTCTTTCTACACTATTTTTTTCTTTTTTAGTCATAAATTAATTATGACTTATATTCTACCGTGAGTTATAACTTTATCCTATTCATATATTTCATGAATATTCAAACAATGTTTTTAATTCACAAAACTATTAATTAAAATTGACAATATATATATTACATTATATATATTTTCATAATAGAATGATGTATTCTTAAAAATATATTATAGATGAAAACTCAATGATGAATGAAATCCAATTACTGTTATAACTATGTTGTCTGTTATTATTGGTCAAAAAATATTATTTACCTAAAAACCATATTTCTATTGAAATAATATTCACATAAAACTATCATTTTATCTCAAATTTTAATTGGCATATTCAATGAACCAATATTTTCATTTTTTATGATATTACCATTCTTTTTAATAGTGGGGTTAGTTTAATATTCTATCATGCATGTAATGATAGACCCCATTAAGATAAAAAACTCACATAAATTATTCTATGATCATTATTTATTCTTTATGCATTATATATATCAATTATAAATTAATTAAAAATATTTTAATGATAGTCAATACCACAGAATAAATACTGTCACCAAAGTTGATATCCTCAATTATAATGGATGAAAAATCTCAACCTGTATTTTGATCATCAAGTTCATTAACAGTACTATGATAACCATGAAGTTGGATCCTTAATCTATTATTCTCATTATCATTTAATCTTTATACTAATCTAATTAAATTAAACATCGTTAAGTTTCATGAATTTTAATATAACAGAAATTTTATTCTCATCATTCAGAAACAAAAATCAAAATACCAAATTACTATATCAAATAATGAAAAACTCATTGGATATAGGATCAATTGTTTCTTTTATATATATATATATTATAATAAAATTATAAATTATAAATTTTGATTCCTTTCCTATTTTCATGATTTTATATCCTTAGATAGACATTCCTACATTATTAATGAAGGACTAATATTTGTATGATATATTACCATATTAATTGAAATTCTTTTAAAACATTGTTTAATCCTTGATATTAGCCTTATAATCGTATTATATTAATTCAATAACTTATTCATTTCGATGTCCAATGTAACACCGTAGATCAGATGAAGTATTGAAGTGATTAATGTTTTATTAAAATCTAGCCATATTTGAGGGGTTTGTCTAATTAATTTGTGTCTAATAGTTTTGGTTTATTATATGTGTTTTTGTATTTTGAATTAGTATATTGGTTTGAACATTGGGTCAATCATGTATATTATAAATTAATAGAAGTATTGGGGGTGTTGCAGTTGGTTCTGAATTGAGTCTTGGGAATTTTTCAAGCATGGGGAAGTCTTTTTTAAAATGATTTATCATTAGAAACATTTAGAGGAAGAATGTTGTTTTAATGATTTATATAAATTTTTTTGAGATTAATTCATATAATTATATAATATGATAATACATTTTATCATAGGATATTACTGGGGTGACTAATATTATATCACTTTCACGGTGAGTTGTATCTCATTTTCAAAAAAATATAATTATAAAAACTTATATACTGCAATACTAAAATAAAAATAATACATATGTAATACATATGTATTATGTATGGGGAAAAATATTTTATTTTGGTTTTAATCTAATGTTAAAACACTATGTATGATATATGAAATGACCATATAATTTTTATCATATATTAGAAATTATGTATAATTTTTTCTAAATAAATAATATTTTTGATATATTTCTTATAATTAAAAACATAACTAAAAATAGCATAGACATTTTATTATTATCAATATTGAATAAAAATATTATAGTTTATAAATAAATTTTACTTCATATAGTAAATTCATATAATTATTGATTAATAATATATAATGCATTGATAATGGAATTTTTCAATAAAATTTATTTTGAATTAAATATATCATCATTTAAAATATCAAAATTAAAATTAACGAAATTATAATTTAATAAATGAATGTTTATTTCAATTCCTTATAACAAAAATAGATGACACTAATATTTTTATTTTAAAAAAAATTGGTGAATTGTTAAACAAATTTAAAAAAAATTAACACCATCACATTTTTGAAATTATCATAATAAAATAATGAATGATTTTTTTAAAAATAGTTATGTAAGAAATTTATAATTAAAATGCAAACTAATTCATTAGAAAGTACATTATAAATTTGTAAAATCTTTTGATCATCGTTTTCAAAATTTATGAAATATTTTAAACTAAATATTTTTTTATTCACTTATATTTAAAATTAAGATCTTTTATATTTTAAGATATATATATAATAGTAATAAAATTTTATATATCATTTTTATAATATTTTATCACTTATATTCCATTTTTAAGAATAAAAAAGTGATTACTACGACTAAATCAAATGACCACGATAATGGTAAAACTTTTTATTTTCATGAATTATTTTTTTAATAGTGTGGTATTTATATAATATGATAATTTATTTGTTTACCAAAGAATAAATTTATTTAATGGTTAAATAAATAAATATTATTAGTAACAATGATATTAATAAATACTAAATAATTGTAATAACTTATAGTGGTAATATATTTTTTATACAAAATATTTTTCCAATATAATAATGTTTGTATTATATTATTATTTTTATATTGTATATAAATTTTATCAGATTAATTATTGGTTAAATTTCTATTAATCTTTCCCAACATTGGAATGATTTTTTATTTTATATTTTTTTCCTAAATTATATGACCTATTTTATAATTACCTACCTAGGTAAAAATGAAAATTGTAGAGTGAAGAATCTAATTTTAAATAAACTGATCCATGATTAAAATTTCTCTTCATATGACTGTTACATTCTTGATCAACCTTATCCATCCACAAAATCAATTATTTATCTCATTTTCATCCTTTTACACATGAATATTTAATCCCATTTTGAAAAAATGATTGATTTTTATAAAGAAAACCTTTTCTTAATGAATAAAAAGAGAAACTTTATGTCCCCTATTTAATAGAAATTCCTTCTATTTATCATCCAAAACATTGTCATTTTTCACCTCATAAAATCATATCCCATGTAAATAATCTTTTACTATCAATTATTCAAGCAAAGTCCATCATTTCCAAGGATATATTCAATTAAAATTACAAGTACATGACAAAGCTATGCACATGGCCCGAGAAAATACATCATATGATAAGTGTTCCTTATATAACACTTTCCCCCATTAATATGTATTTAATTTTATAAACCATTTCATAATTGGAATGTTTTATCAACATCCCTTTTATTTATTGTTATCATTATTCTCTCATTATTCATTTTAATTAATGTTTTACTTGAAATCATAACATAAAATGAGTTTTTATTCAAATGTTTCTATGTTGTAAGGGTTTAAATGTCTCATTTTAAAATATTTGAGTACTCATTGATATTTTGATCCTTAATTTAATTTATATTTTTATGTCACTTCCATATTTTCTTCATATACAATATAAATATTTCAGTTTATTATATATAAGTTTCTAATTCATGTTAACCCAATTATTCATTCATCATAATTAATTTCACATTTTTTTGAACACTCAATTATCATTAACTGAGATGTGATCTTTGTTTTTGAAATTATTTAATATAATTTTGGAACAACTTTATATTTTTTTTAATTATGTTTTATTTTATCTTCACTAAGTAGGGATTATCATTTCTAATGCATAAACTAATTTCAAAATGTTTCTTGATATATGATGTGTGTAACAGTTAATGTTCACTGAAATTATATTTATTTAAGAAAAAATATAATTTCATAAGAAAAATTCTTCTATGTTTGATAAAATACAATAATTCATATTTGATATTATATTTCCTCTTTATTAATATGGGTATAATGATATTTTTATATCAAATATTATTTCTCAGATAATTTATTTTACATAAATGAGAATAATTTTTTATAGAAACAAATATTATATATTAAAAAGGTTTCTTTTCCTCCATTTTTATGTAAATTCTTCCATAAATTATTTTTAATATAAATTTTAAATCAAAAAACATATTTTTTATTATAGTACCATTTTATTTACCGTTACTACTTTTGATTGGTAATTTATATTTCCATAATATATATTGTTGGTTTTTGGTAGTGGTTTCAAAATATATTGTAAATGATTTCCATTATTTAAAAATATAATATTTTAATGCCACTAAATATTTCTTTTTTATAACCATTATTTAGTTTAAAAAATAATTATTTTATTTTTTATTTAAAATATTTTTAAAATTTTCTTCGCATCAAAATTTGGAAACCTTTATATAATTTTAAATGCTAGATTTTTACATATTTTTGGTAAAAGTAAAATTTATTAAATTCCTTTTGACTTCAACTTTTCGAAAAAAATTTGTATTAATAATATTTAAAATATGTAATTTTTCTTTTTAAAGTTATTTTTTTAGATATATTTTATTATAAATTTTTGATCAATGAATTCTGAATATAATCAAAGAATCTTCTATTTGGCCATTTATAAAACTATTTTTTAAAAACAAATTATAATTTCTCGACCAATTTTCAGATTTTACAAACAGTTTATATATAAATGATTTTTTTTTGAATTGCCCTAAAAAATTTTATTTTTAAATACTTGTCATGGGTGATCGAATTATGGGTATCACATATTACCATTTTTTATTTCATATTTAGTGATACCATCTAAATATTTTACTAAAACTATTTTTCTTTTAAGATATTCCCAATGATTTATTGAATGATTGTCTTCCTTTTTTTACACATATGTATAGATGAATGATTAGTGGAGTATTATATATTCACTTAATTAATAGATAATGTTAATATATCATGTTCTTAAATTGGTGTAAGGAAGGACTAATTCATATCCAAATCATACGTGGGTAACATTTAACTAAGATAAATAATACATGGGATGACTTATCATAATATAAAGAGATTATAAGATAATTTATCATAATATATTGAGGAACTTTTGTATTTTTTTATAAATTACATGGTTATAATAGAGGATTTTAGAAATTTTATGAAGTAAATATGTGAATAAACATAGCATATAGTATGAGATATGTCTTGGTGGGGTGTCCTGAAATCTAATTTATGTTGAAATTGTTTTCCCAAAATTAATTTATTAATATTGATCACATTATTATTATATTTTACCCCATATAATTTTTCATGATATATTATTCTTTTACGACATTATATTCTTATTGATATGAGATTCCATGTCCTTATATCTTTAGTTATGGGAAATATTTATTTTCCCATGCTCCTATAATATATATTTTTCTTATATCCATACATCAGAATATACATATGATATAATAGAGGAATACATGTTTATTGGTTATTTTACATTACTAAACATCAAATATCAATGTTTCATTATGTTTATATTTCCCTAGTAATGTAGTAGACTGTTATTTATGAGACATATACTATATACATTAGTATAATTTTATTAGAGGGAAATGTTTAATGATTCTATAAAATATGATTCCAATTTAATTGGACCAAATTAAAATAATTAAATTGGGTCGTTTATTTATGTGATATAATATCTTGATATCATACATAATATTAAAAAATTAAATTTTATCTCTGAAAATATGAATTGCTATCAATGTTATTTTTTGAATGTGTGTATTTTTTGCACTGGACCTAGTATGGTATTTCTAGGGTGAACTAGTCATTATCAATTATGTGTTTAGTTTATTTTTAGGATCGGGTTATAAATTTAATGTGATTTTGATAAGGGGAAATTAGTGATAACCCTACAGGATAGTCTAAGGGTTATTTATAAATATATGATAACATTATAGAATTTTGGTAAAGTTGATATTGTGTGTCTTTCAAGGAAATATAATCCATGTTTTGATACTAAGAGTGGATTCATTCAATTTAATGGATATATTATGAGTTAATAATCTTTAAAATGGTTAATTATTTATTCTCTCGATCATCACATTACCAATGAAAATGTGGCCTAATTTTACACACGGTTTTAACTCCCTATGTAATATATTACGGTTAATTCATAATCTCATTAATGAACCATTATGAAGGATTTTTGTATGATATTATCTAATTATGTAAGACAAAATAATTTGAAGATGTCCCTCTAAGAGCAAGAATATGAATTAAATAAGTTATATGTTTAAAAAGAATTATCCAATTTAAACGAATGAAGTATTCATAAATGTTTATTGAATTTTATTAATTTAATAATATTATTAATTTGGATGATATCATAACTTTTGTTTAGATTTAATTTTTTAATAAAAAAATGAATCTGGGAAAGGTATGTATCTAAAAACAAATTTGTATTAAAAATATCAGGGATCATAGTAAAATATTTGAGAATCATATTGTATTCTTATAATAATTGAACAGTGAGTTTCATATACATAAAAAAGGAAGTTATATAGATATATCAATAAGAATTAATTATTCATTCTTTTATCTCTCTTTAATAGTTAGTAAAATATATCAATGAAATTTTGGTATATTAATAATTTACGAGGATTATGATAGACATTTACAAATTACTCTAATGTAGTTCTTAATTAATGTTTTGGAAAAATACATTAAATGGTTCCAATTTCCTCAAAAACATATTTTAAAATAATTTAGTATTTCGGCCAATATTAATTGAAGAATACTCTCATGTTAAAAATATTTGTGATGTTGATGTAATAAGAGGTTGATTTAGTTTTTAGGATAGTGAGTTAGATAGTATTTATCCCTTAAGAATATTTTATTGAAAGAAAAAAAATTGAGGGTATTATTGGAGTTTTTTATTCCATTTTTGCGATTATAATATATATTAACTAAATTATCACATTATAAACTAGTTTATAATGAATTTTACAATTATATATATAATTATTTTGTTGGAATATGTTATTTTGATTTAGATTTATTTTCATTTAGATTCTAATTGTTTTAGGTATGGTATATTTAGGAGAATATGTGAGACGTTTATATACAATCATTGATATATTAATGAATGAATGAATAATTTTGTTAGAGGATGTATAATTAACATAATATTGCCAAATTGTGTAATTTTTAATGCATGTTACATGTTATATCAAGAATGAAAATTATAATTAGAACACCCCCATATTTGTATGAAATAATACAAATTCATAGGTTCTAATATAGATACCTAAAGATTGACGTACATATACATTACATTACTTTTGCAGAATACTTAATACATGAAAAAACCAGATCCCAAAGACCGTATTAGTTTAGTGTCTTTGGAGACTCAGAAAATAATCTTCTAATCATGGTGAAAGATCTTCAAAATCTCTGATAAAGATCTTCCCCTTTGGTTTTCATACCAAAAACCTTTCATTATATCCTGGGTAAAAGAATACATAAAAAGGGTGGGATAAAATTCTCAATAAGGGTAAACATGGAGAACATAAAACAATCCATAAATATTTGAGCATAAGAACATGAACATAAAACAATAAAATAATGAGTAATGACATAAATATTTGAAGTGCATAAGGCATAGATCATGAAGGAACATTAACCAACAAAAAATATCATCAGAATAAAACATGTAACTGTGAAAACCATTAAGTAGATGTTATTATTTCTATATTAGCCAAGGCATTACTTCCAAGACCATCATAGTGGAAAAAGACCATTATTGAACCCAGTTCACATGCCATTCCAGCCCTGTATTACTGAACCAGATTCATATGTCGTTCTAGTCATGTCTATCTAATAAGATATAATTATTTACCCAATGAATTTGAGGGAGATATAGGTCCAACCCATCTCATAATGAAATCATTCTTTCGTGTTCATAAAATAAACATAAATCATTCATTATAACCCAATGAATAAAATGGGTTTCATAACCATCATCCCATCCTAACATAATCCATAAAAAAAATGGATATAATTCCATCAAAAGAAAAATAAAAGAAGTTAAATAATAGAGACATTATTCTTGAAAAATATTCATACTAAATAATGTCATCTTAGATGGGAAATAGTTTTGATAAAACACTTGAAATGAATTCTTGAGTAAAATATCCTTTCTTCTTTAAAATATTTTTCTTTTCACAAAATGCCATCAAATTTTAAAGGAAAAGGATTTTGTTCAAAATAATCATGAGATATTTTAGAGTAATAGTTATGAGAATAAGGAGTTATGAAACCATAAAAATCCATTCATGTTGTATAATTAAAAAAACATTCTCCTTATACTTTTAACGGAAAAGTCAAAATATACCATATTTGGTAAACAAAAGTAATATTCCATGCATAACACAAATTAAAAGTCAAAGTGGGGAAAAAATGACTTTAATAATACATGTAAGAATATTTAACACTTTATGAAAAACATTTTATGGACATGGATGAAAAAAATAACCATAGTAAATACTTATGTATAAGCAATCTCAGATAAAAAAGCAATTGAAAATTTATCCCTTACCTTTGGTCCAATTTCTTATGTACGTGTCTGAAACTCCTATATAGTGGGTTTAAACATATTATTAACTGGTAATAGAACAATAATAATATTTATGATATCATATATGATTCACTTAGCAATTTATATTACTCGTTATTTTGTCCATTCCATGTTAAAGTGGTGTTTTGGTTAAAATCGTTACATTTATTGTACATGTTTTGACTTATTGTTCTTGATATTATCACTTATATACTGATTTACATGATAAAAAAATTTAAAAAATGATTTATATATAATATATATTCAGAATATTAATATATATGATTGATTGGTAAATGTAATTAAATACACCATTCAGGGAGATGGTAGGTCGTACGTACGCAAGAACACTGTTTTCATTTCATTATTGAATTGAATGGAATTAAGCAAATGAAACATATATGTACATAAATACATGGTCATTATTATTTCATATAATTCTTGATTATTTATTATATAAACTTTATAATCATACTTGAATGGTTAATCATGGATAATGAATCTCATTGTGTCGTGGAGATGGTAATCCATATGTATGCACGAGCAATGATATCATTCCCATACTTATTGAATGGAATTGGAGGTGATGATATAATTTTTCAGAATCATTATGTTGTTATAATAAACATATATAGTTATTATTTCTACCATTATACCCATCCAAGTAAGGTGTTGTGGGAAAACAGATTACACCACGGCGTAGAGACAGTATTATGTAAGTACACATGTGCGGTGATTTCATTTTCAATAGGATGGATAGAAGGTGAAATAGAGTTTTTTAATATTTATAATAACATATAAGTATATGATTAATATTGATTTTATTGCTTTATAATTAAAAAATACAAAATAAGAAGTAGAAGAAGAATTATATTTGAATGAATCGGTAAAGGATATTACCCCTTCTTCAACGCGCCTCTTCTAAATCTCCTCTTATGGCACTAAATATGGTATTTCAAGAAGACCAGGACCTCTGTAATGGTTATAGAAAAGTGGAGAAGATAAATTGATAGGTTTTTTCTGAGCATGAAGGATAGAAATGTTCTGAAGAGAAGAGGCACGAGGTACCCTTTTCTAAGGGAGGAGATGGGCAATTTTTGAAACCTCAAAAAATTTAATTTATTATAAATTCAAACCCCACCTAAAAACCTCAAAAATGACTCCAATTCAAATATTATATTAGATATTGTTGTAATCTCATAAGAAAATAATATTTATACATGTTGGTAATTTATATTAATCCTTATCGACTTGATATATCCATATTTAATCTATTTAATTTTATTTGTGGTAATAATATTTTAAATTTTAAATTGTTTTAAATAATTACTTATGTGTTTTGAATTGTCCAAAATTGGATAATTTATGATATTTTAGACCATATAAATTTCAATTTATAATTTTTAAATATTTTTGTGATTTTTAAACAATTTAATAATATGTTATTTTTATAAAATATCAATAGTTTCAATTTTGACACTATTCAATTATTTGAATTTGAATAAAATCCACACAGAGGATATATTCAAAACAGAATATATAATAGATTCCTAAAATGTCATATTCGTCTATAAAATGTATGTATAACATTAATTGGTCCATATAATATTTATTTTAATATTTTAAAACCCAAATATTTGATATTTCAATCAATAAAATAATTTTTATATCACAATTGTGTCATTTTTAATGATAATTAATTATTCCCTAAAAATTTGAAATAAATTCTCATGATGTAGATAATTTTATTATATTTGTTGGAGACTATTTATATTTTATGTTTTCTGTTGTTTATCTCTAAATTGAAATTATTACACTTATAAGATATAAGAGAGTGACATGTTGTCACATTCTTTGGATTTAATTACAATTATATCATTTTCATGATCAAAAGTCCATTAAATGAATCTATTCCAACCCTTAACTGGTATGGGTCGACTTTTATTCATCCTATAGAATTTTGGTAGGTCTTACGGAAATATTATAATCTTATTTTTACACTTAATTACCCAATTTACCTTTAACTGTTGTAAATAAAAATTTTCATAGTTACTATTCATAATATCAAAAAAGTAAAATTAACCTATTAAAATAATTTGTAACAACTTAATAAAACTGTGGAATTAATTTTTTAAGATTCAAAATATAGAAGTTGTAGTTATTAATTTAAAATTAATCTCGTTGTTAAGAAAACAGGTTTTCAATGTTAAAACATTGTCAAAGATTGAGATGTTTTTACCTATGAATTCAATGTAAAATTAAAAATAATGACCTGAATTATATTAAATGATAAAAATATATTCTATTTATACTTGATAACCATTAAATATTATAATTTAACCATATAAATTATCTTGATGAAAAAAGTTGTTTTTAATTAAAATTTAGCATATTTTTACTATTCCTCAAAATATGAAAGATAACAGAAAAATACAAAAAATTTATCCAAATTAAATTTTTATATTCTTATTTAATTGAATAATTTTATTCTGTCTAATTAAACTTATTAATGTGTCAAAAACTAGATTTATAATTGGTGTGCCATCAAAATGTGGTAAAACTACATTTTTTGAAAAATTTATTTTGTTCTCATACCATGATCTAGAAAATGTGTAAGATGAATGATAATGTTATAAAATTAAAAATTTAGTTAATACTATGCATAAAGGCTAGTTCATAATAATGTTATAATAATATATTTTTTAGTTAAACATGGCATTGCGTACACCACACGCTATTGAGGGAGGTCTCTCTTGCGTGTAATGCAAGACAAGTCAGGGTTGCATGTAGGGAAAGCTTCTTTTGGTGTTGCGTATAACATAATAAAAACATAGTTCATTTATAAATTTTTAAAAATTTATACTCGGTGTTTTGTAAAATGAATTTTATTAGTAAAAAACCTGAAATTGTGCGCAACATAAGCCACAAATAGTGTTGCGTGTACTACAAGCTAATACGGTGTTATGTATAGTGCTAGCTACTCATGGTGAAACATACAACATATGATGTCAAAAAAATTAAAAAGAATATTTCTCATAAAAGGTCAGGGTGTTACATTCTACCCCCCTTAAAATGAATTCGCCCTCAAATTTCGTCGGGGTTTTAAATTTTTTACTACTTGAAAGTTTCATTCATAGAAATGCACATCGTAAAAAGGAATACTAATACTTTATTTTAAAAAAGGAACATTAGAAACATAATTCATACCCAAGGTAACTCATCCCTAGGTTTCCACATAAGATAATATAGGTGAAAATATGTATATGGAAGATAAATCTAACTATCATGTTCTAACGAAGAGTGGTAGAGAACATGGCTATGAAAAAACCAACAATCACAAAGCCATAAATTTTTGATGATCTTATATACCATCTGATTCATCAGATATGAGAGTAAAGAGAAAAAAATTTCAGTTTTCAAGATCATTTCCCTAAAGTTGATGAATTATTTCATAATGAGAAATACTTACTTGATTTTAGTGTAATGTCATCATTGGTCATTCCATGAACAATATCTACATCATCTCATATTTAATGAAATGATGTTGAACTTTTCCTTCTGGGAATATTAGAAGGTCATGCAATTGACTGATAGGTTATTCCATCTGTATTTATCACAAAAACGTTAGGACAAACTCTTAAATATACATAAGTCCATCTATGGTGAGATTAACCATATATGATTCTAATAATGGACTTATAATTCATCTATCATACCTCTTACTAATTTCTACTAACAAGGGACTTTTTGTAGGCTAGTGGTAGGAGATAAAGGTATGTCACACTTCGGTTGTGGGATTGAATCCCGTAACCTTGTCCGACGTGATGGGTTATCACCCTTCCTATGGGTTTTCCTTTTTTTAAAACTATAATATTAAAACCTTCCATAAAAAATATAGAAAATTCCTAGATTTTAAAAAAATATATGATGTCCCACTTAATGCATTCCAACCATTTGGCTTATCAAAAATACTTCTTTCCAATATTATAGTATAAAGAAAATGACTACTAGAAAGGTCATCTACCAAGCATGTGAATACAATAATTTATCCCCCATATATCATTATATATATCATGTTAGTTTCATTAGAAACATTTGAATTCATTAATCATGTATTCTCTTGAGAAATGAATTTACATAAAATAATTGTGAAAAAATGAATGTTGTTAGAAGTCAACTCCTTCCACATACAAAAATAAAAAAAAAATCCTATATATTCAAACCATGATATCAATTTGTCCTTATATCAGTAATGAGCTCATTAATACTATCAAACATTTCATTATCACTTTATCCCTTCATTATGCATATATGATCTGGTGTCCAAAAATATTTCAATCACTTTTCATGGTTACCGGTACCACTCAATTATTGAAAACCACAATAAAGCAATACATAAATATTTCAATATTCCATGATACTAAAAATGAGATTCCACAACACTATTATGGAATCTCGTTACATAAAAACTTATTCATTCCACCACATCGTTGTCATATTCAACATCGCCAATAGTTATCACATGTGACTTCCCATTGTCTTTTCCCTAAAGTGGTTGTTGATGTCGATCATCATTAATACTTTTATTAGGGCATTGGTTTGCATAATTCCCCATTTCCCTATACTTGTAGTATTGAAGTGTTGGTGGCGTTTTCTTTGTAGTCTTTTCTTATAACGACCCATACATTACATACATTTTTAATACTTCAAAATTAAAGTACACTTATTACAACATATAATAAAACCATGAAAGGACCATATAGGTATAATGTCTTTAGAAACTGGGAAACATAAACAACTGGTTCATAAAGTATCTACATTTCTCCCATTTAATTCTTTATATCTGGAGTCCCTTTTGGCATATCCAACTTAATAACCTTATTCCTGACCTGGGGAAAGAAAACATACAAAGGTGTGAGCTCAAATGCTCAGTAAGGGTAAAGAAAATAAATATCAATCACACTATATTCATCATAACATTTTGGAAATCTTAACCTACAAAAGAGATCATAATTTCATAATCATGGGATAAATCATAGTACTGAAATGTAATCCCAATAATCATAATGTAAAACAAGAAACTTTGTCGCATACACACATAATCATAGAGAATCATTTCTTAGTAGTCAAGACTCATAGCCAATACTATCTTAGCAGACAAAGTCCATTTCTGAACCGAGTTCACTCCTCGTTTTAGTCCTCTTTCACTGAACCAGGTTAACCTTCCATTCCAGCCATGTCTATCTCATGAGATATAAATTTTAACCCAATTAATTGGAGGGAGATATAGGTCCCACCCATCTCATAATAATACCATTTTTATGTGTTCCACAAAATCAAAAATCATACATCATTGCATAACCCATGTAATAAAAATTGGAATCTTAAACATCATTCCATCATAACATAATCCATATAAGATAAAAGGACATCATAAAAATAATTACATCATAACATAATCAAAGAAATGTAAAAATAGGGATATAAACAGAACCCTATATTATCATAGATGGAAAATAATTTTGATAAAACACTTGAACTACATTCTTCAGGAAAATATCCTTTCTACTTCAAAAAAAATTCCTTTCTTAACATGTCATAAATTTTTAAACTAAAAGAAGTTGATTAAAAATAAACATGAAAACATGTAAAGGAATATTCTTGAAAATAATGTTTTAAAAATCAATTCATGTCGTATAAGTTAAACAAAACATTCTTCTCCTACTTTTGTCGAAAAAGTCAAAAAATACCTCGTACGAAAAACGACAAAAGATTCCATTCATATCTTTTACTAAAAACTCACTGAAGGGTAAAATTGGATTTAAAAAATTTTAGGTGGATGGAAATAATATTACATATTGATGAAACATGGATGTGGATGATAAAATACACCCCAGTAAATAACAATGTATAAAGAATCTCGGATAAAAATGAGATTGTGATATTTTCCCTTACCAGGTCTGATTTTCATCGTAAGTGTCTGAACCTCATGTATATTGATTAATATAATGTTATTTACTTATTCTGGAATCATAATTATTTTTATGATATCATATATGGTTATATTCTTAGCTTCTTATTAGTAATATTTCATTGTTACTTGTAATTTGGGTGTTTACTGCTTTTTTGTTCTTAGGCATGTTTTGTCGAATAAATTCTTATTCTTATTTTTAGGTTATAGATACATCATTTCCAAAATGTTATTATTTTAGTATATATAATATTAATTCATTCAATTCATTTATATAATCATTATGAAATGAAGATCATGTAGAACGAGTCGGATCACATCGTGGAGACGGTATTCTGTACGTACGCACGAGCGATGATATCGTTCCCACGATCATGTAATTGAATTGGAGTGAATGTATAATATTTCAGAATCAATACCACTATAAAATAATCATATATAGTTATTTATTTGAATCATTATAGCCATCCAAGTATGGTGGTGGTGTAAAATAGATTACACCACGGCGTGGAGATGGTATTTCGTACATACGCATGCGCGGTGATTTAGTTTTCCATAGGATGGATAGATGGTGAAATATGGTTGTTTAATACTTATAATAACATATCAGTATATGATTGATACTGATGTTATTACTTAATAATGATACCACTGAAGAAAAATATGTGGAAGAAGAAATAAAATTGAAACAATCGGTAACAGACATTACCTCTTCTCTGAAGCGCCTCTTTGAGACCTCCTTTTAGGGCAATGATATTTGACTTTGAAGAATACAAGGACATCTAGGATGTTTCACGGTAAGTTGAGAAGAGAATTTGATAGGGGTTGGCTGAGCTTGAAGGCTCAATGTGGTGTGTGGGGAAGTGAGGGAGGAGGTGCCCTTTTATAAGGGAGGAGAGGGGAACATTTGAAAAACTAAAAATATTATTTTATTATAAACTCATATTCGGTTATTAATAGCTAAAACTTGATTTATTTCGATGATAAGGTGGTTATGGGTCGAAAGCCTCTCATCCAATAGAATTTAGACAAGTTTACGGTTCTATTTTAACCTTTTCATTTTGATTTAACTTTTATCCTGTCTTCTTTTTTTCTTACACTATAAGGTTTATAAACTTACCATAACAAGTCAAAAGAACACCAAGTTATTTATAATTAAAATATATAACCTTATCTAAGTCATTTTTCCGAACCGTAGATTATTAGGAATAAAATAACCATTTATAATATAATATTTGTTTTAAAAACTATTTTATGTCAATTTTGACACTATTTGGTAATTGATTTTTGTGAAAATCATAAAAGAAATATTAGTTCGAACAATGTTACTTAAATAAATAATAACATGTCCTATTAACCTATAAAATTATTGTAATTCATAAAATGATTAAAATTACATTTATTTGGGTATTTATATCATCAATTATGTCAATATTTCATTAGTAATATAATTACTGCATCATCATTGTGTCATAAATAAATTAAATTATTTAATGTCTAAAAATTAAAAATAAAATACCATTATGTTGGAAGTAGTTTTATCTTTATAATTAATATTTTTAGTCGAATTTATCTTATGTATAACCCTATATTAAAAATGATTTACTTATTAAACTTTGATTTTAACTATTTTAACCCTTCTTTAAATAAATTAATATTAAATGTACTAATCTAATCCAAGTGGGCCTAAGTTGTCATATATTATTTCTTAATGTTGTTTCTGGTCTAATTACACTTATCCAATAGAATTAGGACATGTGTTAGGGTAATAATAATTTCATTTGTACCCATAATTACCCTATTTACTTTTAACTGTGGTAAAAAATGTAAAAAGCTACTATTCAACAAAAATTATTTCCATCTCATTGAACCACATTTTACATACTGATATCAACCGTGACACTCGGATTTTTTAAATTCCATTCACAAAAGCGGTAAAATTATGTTTTATGTAAATTTTTAAATTCTCCTAGGAGGTGGGTAAAAGACGGTGAAAAGTTCAATAAAATTTTTATATGTCTCAAATTATTATAAAATAACTCAAATAAATTAAATTGAACTTTTATAGGTGTTATGTATCAATTTGGACCTAAGATAAATTTAAATAAAATAAATAATTAAATAAATAAAAATTCAGTTTTTAAATAGTGACCCAGTGTTTTCAGTATTCATCAAAAATTGAATGTTTTTAGAAAAATACCAAAATTTCACCCTAGTCTAATTTCTCTATTCACATCATTAGCTACCTTTTACCCATTACTTTGGCACTCAGCTACACGATGACCTTTTTTTATACACTTAAAACATTTTCTAGTCCCTTTATTACAATTTCCACAATGCTTCTTTCCACACATTGATCATAACGAAACCTTTGTCATCTTTTCACCATAGTTTTAAGATTTTTCCTTGAACTCCATCATTCCTTTCTTTTCAAAACCATGGGATGGACATGTAACCCCAACTTCTAGTCCTACCTTGATAGCACAATGCACAATTTCTTCATTGCTACTAAAGTCTCTTATAACAAATTCCCTTCAAAGACTTTGTTTTAATCCAATGAAGAATCGATCAAATTTACTCTCAGGTTGGATGATAATGAAACACGCATATCTTCCAAGCCTTGTAAAATTCTCCTTGTATATTCCAATAGATTCATTATCAATTTTCATAAGATAAAGTAACTCCTTTTCCATCTTTGTTCGAAGAATACGAGGGAAGTACTTATTGAAAAACAATTTCATGAACTCATCCAATTCCATGGATTAAATTTCATCTTGTGGCATAGTATTTTTTATTAGAGTCCACCACTGGTCTGCATCTCCATCTAACTGGTAAACAGCCAAAATTATTTTTTCATGCTCTGAAAAGTGAAGTATGAAAAAGAAATTTTCAATGGTACTGATCAATTGTTCAGCAATAAGTGGTTCAGAAGGCCCACTGAAATAAGGTGTATGTTACCTTATGAAGGACACAATAGAATATTGTTCCTTTCTATGATCATTTTGAAGTCCAGAATGATTCATAGCTCTTGTAAGTATAGCAATAAAAATTTTCACTCCATCTCCCATAACATTGGTTTTTTAAGGAGTACAGTCATTGCATTTTCCATTACATTGATCAACACAGTTCCTTCGGGTTCCACCCATCATCTACAACCCAAAAAAAATAGTATGAGACGCAAAAGTCTTTCTAGGAAAACAACATAATAAAGGGTGATTACCTTCAATATATAACAACATAGGATTAATTATAAGATCTTTAGCATAATTCATGGACTATAACCTATACTTATACTTAAACTTAGATACATCCCTAGAGATACCATAAAAATATCTCTAGGGATTTAAATATAGTTTTCGAATCCTACTATCTAAATGATAACTAATCTATTGCTCTGATACCAACTGTAGAGACCCCAATCATGACATACATCGACATTAAATTAATTTTTCAAAATAAATAATACATTACAAATTCATATTCCCAAAGACTGTATTAGTTTAGTGTCTTTAGAAACTCAGAACATAATCTTTTAATCACGGTGAAAGTTCTTCAATGTCTCCCGTCTAGATATTCCCCCATGGAATTATTACCTAAAATAATTATTTATATCCTGGGTAAATGAAAACATAAAAATGGAGAGGCAAAATTCTTATTAAGGGTAAACAAGGAGAACATAAAGCAACCCCTAAACATTTGAACGTAAGAACATGAACATAAAACATCAAAATAATGAGTAATGATATAAATCTTTGTAGTGAATAAGGCATAGATAATAAATGATCATTAACCATGATAAAATATCATTGGAATAAAATATGTAATTGTGGTAAACATTGAGCTCATTTTATGATTTTCATATTAGCCAAGGCATTGCTGCCAAGACCATTATTGTGTATAAAGTACATTACTGAACTAAGATTACTTGTCGTTCCAGCCCTGTATTAATGAACCAGATTCACTTGTTGTTCCAGTCATGTCTATCTCCTGAGATATAAATTTTTACCCAATGCATTGGAGGGAGATATATTTCCCAACTATCTCATAATGAAATCATTATTTCATGTTCCAAAAAATAAACAAAAATAATTCATCATTACCCAATGAATAAAATGGGTTTAATAAACATCATCACATCATAACATAATACATACATAACAAATGGATATCATTTCATCATAATAAAAATCACAACATATAAATAATAGATACATTATACTTGAAACATAATCATAATAAATTATTTAATCTTAGATGGTAAATAGTTTTGATAAAATAGTTGAAATGAATTCTTGAGGAAAATATCCTTTATTCTTCAAAATCATTTACATTTCACAAAATACCATGAAATTGTAAAATAAAATGATTTTTTTGAAAATAATCAGGAAATATGGTAGAGAAAGATTCATGAAAATAAGGAATTCTGAAACTGTAAAAATTTTTACATGTTGTATAAGTTAAAAAACCATTCTCCTCGTACTTTTAACAGAAAATTAAAAAAGTACAATGTATTATAAACAAAAGAATGATTCCATTTATAACACAATGTAAAAGTCATAGAGGTGTAAAAATGACTTTAAACATACTTGGAATAATATAAAAAACTTTATGAAAAACAATTTATGGACATGGATGAAAAATATAACCCCAGTAAATACTTACGTATAAGCAATCTCATATTAAAATGAGATTACAAAATTATCCCTTACCTTAGGTCCAATTTCTTCCATATGTGTCTGAGACTCCTGTATAGTGGGTTTCAAAATATTATTAACTGGTAACAAAACCATACTAATATTTATGAAATCATATATTATTCACTTAGGACATTATATTACCCGTTCTTTTGTCAATTCCATATTAAAATAGTGTTTTGGGTAAAATCGTTTCATTTATCGTACGTTTTTTGACTTGTTGTTCTTGGTATTATTATGTATATCCAGATTTACTTTCTTCCAAAATGTAAAACATGATTTATATATAATATATATTCATCGTATAAATATATATGATAGATCGATAAATGGAATGAAATACACAGTTCCTAGAGATGGTATGCCGTACGTACGCATGAACGCTATTTTCATTTCCTTGACGAATTGAATGGAATTAATTAAATGAATCATATATGTAAAAAAATCCGGTGTCATTATTATTTAATATATATCATGATTTTTTATTATATATACTATATAATCATACTTGAATGGTTAATCATGGAGAATGAATCTCATCGCGTCGTGGAGACGGTAATCCGTACGTACACAAAAGCAATCATACCTTTCCCATTATTATTGAATGGAATTGGTGTGAATGATATAATTTATCATAGTTAGTATGATATAATAATAATAATATATAGTTATTATTTCAACCATTATACCCATCCTTGTAAGGTGTTGGTGGAAAAACAGATTACATCACGGCGTGGAGACGGTATTCCGTACGTACGCACCCGCGGTGATTTCATTTTCTGTAGGATAGATAGAAGGTTAAATCGGGTTGTTTTATTTTTATAATAACAATTTTTTATATTAATGATACTGATTTTATTACTTTATATTGAAACAAATAATTAAGAGGAAGTATAAGAAGAAATGAATTTGAAATATCAGTAATGGATATTACCTCTTCATTGACGCGCATCTTCTAAACCTCCTCTTAGGGCACTAAAGTAGGTATTTGATGAAAAAAAGACCTATAGTAAGTTTATAGGGAAGATTAGAAGAGATATTGACAAGGTTTTTTGGAGATTGAGGACTCAAAATATTCATAAGAGGATAGGGATGAGGTGCCCTCTTATAAGGGAGGAGAGGGGCACTTTTGGAATCCTCAAAAATATTAATTTATAATAAATTCAATGCCCACCTAAAAACCTCCAAAATGACTCAAATTAAAATATAATATTATATAAGGTTGTAATATCTTCATCGAATAAAATTTATACATCTTGCGAATTTATTTTAAACCTTATCAACTTGATTTATCAATATTTAATCTATTTAATTTTATTTGCGGTAATAATATACAAAATTTTAAATTGTTATAAATAATAACTTCTATGTTGTGAATTGTCTATAATATGATACTTCATAAAATTTTAGACGATATAAATTTCAATTTACAATTTTTAATTTTTTTTTGTGATTTTTATACAATTTCATAATATGTTATTTTTATAAAATATCAATAGTGTCAATTCTCACACAATTCTATTATTTGAATATGAATAAAATCCACACCGAGGATATAATCGAAAAAATATATATTTTATAGATTCCTAAAATATCATATTAATCCTTACTATTTTATTAGAACATTAATTAGTTCATATAATATTTATTTTTATATTTTTAAAACCATTTATTTGGCATTTCAATCAATAAAATACTTTCAATTTCACCATTGTGTCATCATTAATGATGATTATTTAATACATAAAAATTTTAAATAAATTATCAAAAGTATATAATTTTATTATCTTTATAAAGACTATTTATATTGTAATTTTTAGGAGGTTTATCATTAAATTAAAATTATTACACTTATAAGATATAAGAGACTGACATGTTGTCACTTTCATTGGTTTTAAAAATAATTATGTCATTTTCATAGTCCAAAGTCCACGAAATAAATATATTCCAACTCTTAAGTGATATGGGTCGACTTTTATTTATCAAATATAGTTTTGGCAATTCTTAGGGTAATTTTATAATCTTATTTTTACCCTTAATTACCTGATTTACCTTTAACTATAGTAAATAAAAATTACCATAGTTACAATTTATAATATAAAAAATCTCAAAGTAACCAATTAACATAATTTGGACCCACTTAATCAAAATATAGAATTCACTTTTCAAAATTCAAAACACATAGATTTTCAGTAATTAATTTAAAATTAATCCCATTGTTATGAAAATTAGTTTTAAATGTTAAAACATTGTCAAAGATTGAAATATTTTTAAATATGAATTCAATTAAAAATAAAGGATAATGACCTGTATTATATTTAATGGTAAAAATATATTATATTTATACATTAAAAACATTCAATATTATAATTTAACCATATAAATTATCTTGATGAAAAATGTTTTCTTAATTAAAATGTAGCGTATTTTTATTATTCATCAAAATATGAAAGTTAACAGAAAAATATAAAAAAATATTCCAAAGTAAATTTTATATCAATATTTAATAAATAAGTTTACTTTTGTCTAATTTAACTTATAAACATTTCAAAAACTAGATTTAAAGTGGTTGCACCATCAAAAGGCGGAAAAATTTCATTTTTTAATAAATTTATTTTGTTCTCATACCATGATCTAGAAAATGTGTAAGATGAATGATATGGTTATAAAATTCAAAATGTAGTTAATAATTTTCATAATGTCTAGTTCATAAGAATTTTATAATAATATCTCATTTAGGGAATCTCTGTATTGCGTATAACACATGCTATCGAGGAAGGTCACTGTTGCGTGTAATGCAGGCCAAGTCAGGGTTGTGTGTAGGAAAAGATTCCTTTGATGTTGCATATAACATAATCAAAACAGAGTTCTTTTATACATTGATAAAACTATATACTCGGTGTTTTTTAGAATGAATTTTATTTGAAAAAAAACATGAAATTTTTTTCTACAAAATCCATGAATATTGTTGCGTATACTACAAGATAATACGGTGTGGCATGTTGTACAAGATACTCTTGGTGAAGCATACAACACAATATGTTGAAAAAATTAAAAAAAATATCTCATAAAATCTTAAGGTGTTACATCCAATTGATTTAATTGCAGTTGAACATAGATACTCTATAAGTGTTCTTTCAAAAAAATTATAGTTGACCCTATATTGAGAAAAAAATATTTTAGTTAAAAACTATATTAGTAGAAAACAGGTTTCATTAGCCATTATGGACACTAGGATACTAAATCGATCCCTATGCTATTGATGACTAAGGTTTAACTAACATTATTCTATTTTGTAATCAAAACAATATTGTGGAAAAACGAAATTAAAAAAACCATTATAGACATTGTGGTTAGTTCCCACAAACCTTGTTTTATTGAGGATTGTGATTGACTGGGTACTATTGCCTTAGATATAATTGATATAAAACAATGTGATACATTATTACCTCATTGATTGTTGACATTTATGAGGGGTAAGTGTTCCAAATCCACCAGTATGTGTGTGTATCCTAGTTGGGATATCATGGAAAATAGTGGTGTATAGTTTTTTCTAGATTAATAATATATCTTGACAAATGAAGAATGATGGTATTTATTACACATCTCCCTTGTTTGATAAATATATTTGATCAGAATTTTGTATAATGAAACCATAATAAGATTATTTTTAGGTTGATAGTTTTTAAACTCTGATAGTGGTGGAAATGGATCGTAGAGTTAATGAAAAATATAGAGGACCCACATAAGGTTCTCAGTGATTGATGTGATCTATAATACTATAGTGGTTTTCCTAATTTTATATGTAATTGATGTGGGTTAGGGAATTAATGATAACATGGTTGAATCATAATATAAATGTAGTTATTAATATGGTTTTTCCCTTGATATGACAACAAAATAAATTTTCGTTATGAACAAAAAAGTGTCTAACCCCTATATGGATTGTATAAGAGTGTTATGAGGATAGAATTAATCCCCACACCCACCACCCATGATATGATATGGTGGGTAGTATTTAGCGGGATCCATTTACCCAAATGTTATATATGATCAATATATTTTGTGGGAAATATTATACATAATGATATATTATATATTTAATTTTATGGATAGAGTATACCCCTAGATGTTATAAATGATGTTTTAGGGAGAGATTATTCTACTGGGTGTATGTTATATGATATTTCAGTGTTGTTTTCCATTACACTCTCATGGATCATGTTTATATATAAAAGTTGGATGGGTTAAAGTACCCTAATAAGGATGATATGATTAGATAACTCTAGGGAGGGGTGGAATTCCCTATAACATTGATGGAATTATATGATTCATAATTGGGATACATTTTACAATATTTTTTAAATCTCTTATTCAAATACATTTTATGATTAATAAAATAGCTATGGTTGATCTCATGTGTCTCATTAAAATGACAGGATCAATTATTATCACTTTTATTCTTCTTTCTAACATAATTTTATTATTCTAGAACCATAAATTATAATATAAACTATATTTTTTGGAACTTGATTCATGGTAGACTATAAAACGTTATTCACACACTACTGTGGTGGCCCTGGTATATTATGACTAAAAGTAGATTCATATTTTTAGTTAGAGTAAGTGTAGAGTCCATGTATTTAATAGTTTAGTAACATAACCATAATTAAATTATGGGATAGAACAATTTATGGATTGCAGAACAATGTGTTTTTTATTTGTTATTTATATTAATATTTTCTTTGGGGTGTTTATGATCCAAGCATGGGAGATCTTACTAGTGTCTTCTTTACAAGAGTTATAATAGTTGAATAGATCATTTTTTAAAAAATGTAGTACATTATTGATTTCTAATAGAATTGGTTGTGAGGTTTATTTCTTTCATTAGTTAATATGATGAGTTTTTATGTAAAATTTGAACTATATTATTACAGTTATAATAGGGTGTAGACCCCCCGTGATATCATTATAAACCTTCACTATTAGTCATAAGCCTTAGACATACAAGGATTCAAACAGAATACTTTTTAATTATCCATTTTAGTTACTCTATAGGGAGATACAGCAAGGCATTATAAAGTAGTATTATAGAATTGTTTTGTTTTTATTATTAATCTTGATATTATATAATGGATTTTGGGTGGGTCGAATCATGGATGGAAAATGTCCTTTGATTGGATGGAACTATCATTCCATGAGGTCCATGTAACATTAGTTTTTTAATTTATGTTCCTATTTTTATGTTAAAATGAGAGTTCTCTATTATAAAATGATATTCTATATTTATTGAGTCTATATTTCAACCTCTTGGATTATGGTGGATCTAGTTTTTTGTTCATGAATTCAATCATGTATATTGTGTCCACTTCCATGTATATTATTTTGTGTTATTTTAGATCTAGTTCCTAAAAATTAAATATATATATATACATAGGTTTTATTTTTAAACAGATAAAATGATGAATTATATTCTGTTTTCCAAATTATCGTATGGATTAATTAAAATATAATAGTAAAAAATGTATATTTTAGGTAATATAAGTATAATTTATCCATAGTTTCAAAAATAGTTCAAATTGTATCTTCATAAACATCATTTTACCAAAATTATACTTATCTAAAACAATTTTTATTTATGTTCTTGATATATATTATTATTGGATAATTACATTTTTTTTTAAATATAGATATGACTTTGATCCATATTGTGGTAGTCCAATATGTGGACACCCAATTATGATTAGAACAAAAGAGAATGAATTTTTCCTAATTATGTTATTCTTTATATAACTAGATAATGTAACCATATATTAGGTGGTTGAAATGTGAGTTTCAATGAGATATAGGAGTTGGGAGCTTGGTTTACGATATGCGATCTATGACCTATGTGATATTTGATTTATTGGATATGTGAAAATATCCTACTAATGTTGTGATGTGACTGAAAAGTAATGGTGAGTTTGTTTTATCACTGAAATAAATGGATTTTTATAATTTTTTATAGACATGAGTTAAGTTATATAGTATTAACTTGAGAAAGGGGTTACTCAAATATTGTAACCATATTCAAAAATATGAACACACTGATAGAATATTAGTGTTTAATATTTATCAATAAGAAGGTATATAATGAAGGTTTTATCATGGTAGATATGAAATAGATATTAAGGATGTGGTCTCATGAGTAGGCTCTTGTGGTGATGGATCTAACATGCATGATTTGAATGATCGAATGAGTGGTTAGTCTATATAGCCTTGTAATTATGTTATTTGAGTTGAGATAGCTTGATTTAGATATTACAATGTGGTAGAACCAGTTAATAGAGTACGGAAAACCCCCTAAAAGTAATAAACATAAAATAAAAATATATTCAACTACCAAAAGTAGAATCATTTATTCAGTATAAATTCCATATTCAAATATCTTACATAATTGAATTTCAACCCAACAAATACATATATTTTTGGATGATATGAAGAATAAATGTACCCTAAATTATCTGAAATAACATGTAATAAAATAATCTACAGAATCATTAAATCATGAAAATGAAATTCATAATTAGGATGAATAATATATCTTATACATGGTTTAACCATTATTCCCACATCCCAGGGAGATCACTATAGTATTTTTAATTCTATAAATATTGAAGGATTATAATTGTGGAATCACTGGACATGTGAATCACTGTTAGAATGTGATTTTTTAAACATTATCAGGTATTACCCCCATGAATATATAGTGGGGTCCAGCATCCCATCAATATTCATAAACCTCTACATTCACTGCTATCATTAAATTTGAAAAAATAAACCCTGATATCATATTATAATCCTCAAATGACTATCTATAACTAGTAGACCAATCAAATACCTGTATTTTAGAAATTGAATCACACTAAATTTTTTAACATTAGAAAAACTAAAAAAACTTTTAAGTGTCCACCAAATTTAACATCCATAAGTTAAATATTTTTCTTCGATTTCTTAATTTTCCATAATAAAATAACGATCTGGTAAAATTATCTAGACTCCAAAAAATCACCCACTCTAATGATGCTTCAATCATCCATGAGTATCCAATAAGACTTTTTCATATTCAAATTCTAATAATCCAACTATACACATGTATATCTCTCCATTACCATCCATTCAACTAAGTTTGTGTGATCCCATCATTTAATGGTATAAACATTGTCTTCAGTTACAAGGAAAAATGTGGAAAACCTAAGAGAATCCATCTAGAGAGTCTTTATTGAGGAAATGATTTAATTTTTATGGATGTATCCTTTTTGAATTTTATGGAGTCTTAGTATAAATTGGTTATGATTTTTCTTGGGTTATTGGTATGTAAGAAATTTTTAAAGGGGATTTCAATGTTTAAGGGTAAAATGGGATCAAATCAATCTACAAAACATTTATATGACATGTAAAGGGACAACATGTTGTATAGTATTAATGTGTTTAATGAAAATAAATCATAGGCGATAAGTTTTTTGGCATGTACCATTAAAAATATTTGTATCCAATTTACCTACTTTACATATTGTGAAATTCCCCAGCCTACTATTTTAATTTGTGTTGTGGGGTTGAATTCAATTATTATTCACTAAATCTCATATCCTCTGAGTCTAGGGAAACCCTTAAGGTGACTGTGGAGTGCCATCCTCGATTTTAGATGTTATGTTAATTCCATCAATCCTAGGTAAATTGATTTGATTTGTTTTTTCCTTTTCTTCCTTTGTTCAACATCTGTTATGGTAAAATACTTTTTCCATATGAATTGATCAATATAATGTTGATAATTATTTATCTAGGATTATTTTGGAAATAATTCAAACCTTCATCCTCCTATCAATTTTCCATTTGAGGTTTTTTAGATCGCTAGTTTATGGTGTGGGGTCTAAATAATCACCATATGAATTTGTAATTTTCTATTTCATGAAATATTGAGATTTCATCAATTTAATATTCACCTAAATCAATCATATAATGAATTGGATTATTTTTTTGAAGAACCATGGATTCAAATGGAATTTGACCTAGCTTATGGCTTCTGATGGGGTGAGTGTAACCTTAATATACAAGAATTGTATAATTATTTAAATTGTGTTTAGCATGACATGTCATGGTAAGTTATCATTTAAAATAGATTTTTTAATATGTAGTTTATTAATAATGTTCACAATGTGGATAAATTGTAATTTATTTTAATGAATTATATGAGAAGAATTCTCATAATTAATCATTTATATTTATGATGTAATTTTATTATATCCATGATGTATGAGGGGAGATTTATTCCCTAATGAAATTCATTCATATAGGGCTTGGACTAAATTATTTCAAACTTATATGTTTTAATGTTGATATTTTGTAGGCTCGAACAAGTCCGATTCTATAATGATAATAGAGAGGGGGATTTTTTTTAAATCCCATGCTATAATGATTAAAGGGATTTGTCCCATATAACTTAATGATTATATGTATCTGAAGTATATTAATTTCACTATACCATGATTATATAGTGGTGATTTGATTGGTTATAAGATGTTATCTAAGATATTTTGGTATTGCACCAAAAACAGATATTTCACATTGGATATATGGTTTTTTATATCTTGGTCATGAGACATGATCATAGATATTATTAAAAATAGCTGAAGCAGGTTGTTTTTGTATTAATTATTGAATTAAATAATAATCCATTTTATCGCCTTATTTTATTCAATTAAAATCCTAATTGTTAGTATAGACCATGTGGTGTCTATCAACTAATTTCTAATCACACCATATTTAGGTCTTCATTTGGTACCTGAGTACATTATCGTGGTGTAGGATTTGAATTGGGAAAAGGATCTTATGGATTATTTTGTTCTTGCTGAAAGGGGTTATGTTTGGAGGTGGGAAAGACATGGGTTAAGGTTCTATGTACTTTTGAGTTATTATTTGAGTCTACTATTATATTAATTGTATTTTTTCAAGAATGGAAATTAGATTTCATCTAACATGTCATTGCATTAGTCATTTTTTATTTATTAGATTATCCTTTTGAGTAATATCTTTATTCAGTATGTCTATAATTTGACTAATTTTGTTTATATCAATTATTTCTACTAATAAGACAGTTCAAACAAGGGCGTATATTATGCCAACAATACATTTCAAACCCCTAGTGCTTGTAGACAACCTCTATCATATGGGGATTCATGCTTGATGTCTCATGACCATCCCCTTTATAATATGTTAGAGAGTAACCAATCATGGGATGTTCCAAATTGGTATCAAGGGAGTGGGGTTTTAATTTCTATTTTGTTATTGTTTAGGAATGGTAGAAAGGAGAGTATGATGTCTTAGGACATGGTAATGGTATTGTACATCGGTGTAGCTGTCCCATGTATGGGAGAAAACTATGTGTCCAGGGATGGGATTTCATCTGTGTTGTGTAATTGTTATAGTTGATGATATTTATCCCTAGGTGATTCCCATGTTGTGTGGTGTAAATATTTTATGAGGTTATTGATTCATGATATTTTTTCTCATGGACTAGTATGGAATGAGAAAAGAATACATGCATCATAATAGGCACAATGGGATATACAAACATTCCTTTTTCAAGATAGGGACAATTCAATTTTTTCATGTGATATATATTTTCAAATTGAATTATGATAGAAGATATCGTTTTCACTAGATAAATTAAATGAGTTAACATGTCCTGATAAACCACTTATAATACATTCCTAGAGAGACATGGAGTCATTGGTTCTCTATTACAGTCACCTTATGAGGTTGACCTTATTTGTAGATAGATTCATACGTTGTGTGTTAGTATTGTAGAGAAAATACAACCTAGACATCTTCGACTTTTTAATCAATAGGGTTTAAATTAGAACACATATAATTTCACTACACTAGAGTTTTCTAATGTTTATGATGATCAAATGGATGTTTATCTTCACAAAATCTTATTATGAGTCATGTTATCCATGTAGATGGTGGTTGTTCATAGAATTCATTTGATTTTTGAGATGATAGAAAATTTGGAACTACAACATCCTTGTATTTGTACTGAGGAAGGAGGATTCTATGCAGTAAACTTCTAGATCGAGTCAGTCCAAATGATCTTCATGAATATTGAGACACCCACATTTTGTATATTTTATCTTTCAACATCTATTCTTCATGGAACATCAATGAATTATATGGATATTTCCAAGGAATATGAGGAGCTAAATAAACTATATTGAATGGACATTGAGATGATGTTCTAAATTTTGTTCTTGTCTGAGATGTTGAGGGATGAAAAATATTAGGATCTCATTCATATCACTCATGAAGACTTCTCAATGATGGATTGTGTTGGAAAATTAAAAACTTATATCACATTACACCATCATTGGATGTTCGTGATATCACAAATATGATAATGTTTCAGAACAACCATAGTTATGAGAACATGCTATGTGTAATAAAATGGCTTGTTATACATTAAGTACGTAATAAACTATACACTCTTTATGGAAGGGAATCTGAGAGATCCCCTAAGACGAGATCATGCAATTTCAATGGGGAAATCTATGGGATTTGCTTTCTGTGGAAATAAGAATTAATATGATGGTTTTCTACAAGGTATTACTGCGTAGAGAATTTCAGGTAGTCAATATCCATCTCAAGATAGTGCTCCATTTCAAGGTTATCAGTGTGGAAGGTTTGGCAATGGGATACCACATTGTCCATACCCTTCCATTGTCTATCATAAATATCAAAAACTAGTACATCATCAGAGGTTCTATAAAAAATTTCTAAAAATGACCAAAGGAAGGGTATCGAGACAGGTACATGAGTGGAGAAGGGGCTTTGGTACCCCTTTACATGCTTGTAGCAAGAGTTATATTGGCCCATTAGGATGAGGTAGGGGATGTGTTACCCCAAGGAATGAGAAACAATACCAGGAAAGGGAAATATCTCAAGGTAGTCAGACTACAGCCCTTGATTGATGGTTATGTTTTTTGTATGTTATGATGACAACTCCTATTATCCTGGATGATAGACCATCTACCATGAGGATTATGGTTCTTATTTAATCAACCATTGCATGTGTTTCTTATATAGGATCATCAAATTAGTCTCTATATTATATTTTTGAAAACTATTTGTGTTTTTATATAGAATGTTTAAATGGTGTTTTCAATATCAAAAAACATTTGGGAGTCTGTTTAGAGAGTATCAAATGTTGCAATTCATGTTTTCTAGATATTTTAAGTTTCCATTTCATTTGGAAACCATTTTTTTGGAAAAGAGGCTTCAAATTTATTCATTGTAATGATTGGTTAGTTATATACTCAGATTATATCTACTATTAGTAGAGGATATTTACCTTTCTATATAATGAAATATGTATCAGTACTCACAATGGTGAGTGGGCTCTCTAGGCTTATCACTCATGAAAAAATTATTTTGGGTTGGGTTTTCTTAGAGTTTAGATAGCCAGTTATGTTGTAGATGATGGTGGAATTTAGAAAAATTCATTCCTTCTAGTGGTACACCAATTTTAGTATTTTTTCCCTAAAGAGTTCTATGGACTACATTAATAGAGAGAGATCAATTTCATGATCGAGTCAGTTCTTAGAGTACATTCAACTTATATCCCACCTTATATAATGACTCTAGAACAGCTGTTAGGACCAATAGGGGCCTATATACCCTGAGAGGGGGGTGAATCAGGGTATGGATTTTCTTTTTCAAAATTCTTCTTGCCCCACTGGATCTTTACCTCTTTGTTACAAGGGTCACTTTGTTTTCACTTGTGTGTTTATTATGATCACTTATTTTCTTCTATGTCTAATGATGATGCTTCAAATACAATGCAGGGATGTAAGCAGGCAGACACAAAGATTTTTACTTGGTTCACCCTCACTGGGCTACGTCCAAGGAGAATACGCCGACAAGTTGCCTTGCATACCAATTCCACTAAACTTCACGAGCTATGGATTACAATGTTTGGGATAGATCACTTCTATGCCCAGGCTCACAACCTTTACAAGGTTTATGGTCAGCTCACTGCTTTCCCAAGGGTCACTCCATGTTTCTCTCTCTTTGGCTCACTGCCGGTGGAGAGGATCACCTTTTTCCTCTTCCTAAGCTCACTGCTCTGTGAAGGGAATCCAATCATAATTTATAGACCTATAGGTCTCTTCATTTCCATTAATGAATGCATCTTTCTATGTATGTAGATGCTCTGTTGAAGTTAAACTTTCATCCATTGATGAATAGCACTTTGCCTCTGACCACTGGGAAACAACCTTTGGAAACACCTTCACAAAGCACCCTACTTCGCGAAGCTCCCAATTTCACGAAGCTCAAACAAGCCTTCGCGAAGCTCCTTCCTTTTTGCGAAGCTCTCTCACGATGCTCTGTCGTAAAGAACTCCTTCGAAGCTCAACTCGTTGCAAAGCAACTTCTCTCGCGAAGCTCACTTAGCCAACGTGGAGCACACAACTTTCGCAGAGCTACAATAGCCGTCGCGAAGCTCCTCTTTCTCGAAGTACACTAGCTCCGTGGACTACCTTCACAAAGCAAGAGCAAATGATATTCTCTGAAAAATATCTCTGCTTCTCTCGAGGGGGTCGGCCTCTATTTATAGGCGATTCCACCAACCCTCGTCCGTTCCACGTGAAGTCAATGCCACGTCATCTCAAATCGCGAAGCTCCAAAGATTCCGCCGGAATTCTGTCCAAATCGTGAAGCACCACGACACTTTTCTATTCGCGAATCTTGATGTAGTCATGAAGAATCACCGTCAACATACCATCACGACCTCACCGTGAAGCTCCCTCGCGAAGCCCTTCTCCGCTGTGATGCTCTTCAGCCTCTGCTATTCGTGAAGCTTGACGTAATCGCAGAGACTCACCGCCTCCATATTCTGGTATTCATGATTTCCAAACCATGAATCCTATCTTCACGAAATTCAGGCCTTTTCCATATTAAATTATGATCTTCATGGAAATACTATTTTCACGATTCTCACAAACCTTCAAATTTTGGACCCCAAAAATTTGGCAAGCACTGGGAAACGGCGCCACCTTGTACTGCTCTTTTTGTACCGCCTCCAGATCGTCCTTTCCTTTGTCATCGTTCTTTGTCAACAAGGATTGTCAACAAATTCTCTGGAAATCGACAAATATCCATGAAAACCTGCTTTGTCAACAAACAAAATCAACCCAAAAATACTGCAATGTTACCTTGAGGGATTTTTTTCCCAACAATCTCCCCCTTTGGGTTTGTTGACAACTCTTCAAAACTCTGCTCAGAATTATTTTTTTCACTTTGATACCTCAGTGAGTATTCTTCCAGCCACAACCACCATTCGCCTCTTGCGATTATGAACGAATTCAAGGAATCACTTAACACGTACTCTAAGCCCACATGAGAAATGCTCGGCGTGAGAAACAAGAGTAGTATGAAAATTTCATCAATGAATCACTTCATGTCAGACCCCAATTGTCTATTCCAACCCGATACCAATTATTAAATTGATACCAATTTTTGAAACACACTGATACCAATTGTTGAATTCTTATTTTGATACCAATTGTTGATAGTTGGACACCTTCTCACACCATTCCACCGCCACTGTTCTTCTTTTATCACGATCCTCAGCTGTAGTGATTTCTATGCTTTGATCGATCACTTCTAGCATCGTCAGATTTAAAAATCTCCCCCTTTCTCATTTCTCCCCCTATCTAGCTGCTCCATTGGTCATCTTCTCCCCGTATCTGTCATGATTTATTAAATAGCCACATTGTCTCCCCCTTGAACAATCACTATTTTCTCCCCCTTTGTCAACGAACCCAAAGGACACTCTTTTGTAGTCTGTAACAGAGTAGAGAATACATATCATCACATTAGGGAAAAACCCATCATACCTCGGGGAGAGGGGGATGGGGGGGCGGGGGGTTTTCCCACATCCACACTATTTCAAGTGCGGGGAATCGACTGAACATCCAGAGTCAATCGATGCCTCTCAAAAGCTTCCTTGGGTAAGGCCTTTGTCAGAATGTCTGCAACCTGTAGCTCTATAGGCACGTACTCCAACTTCATGATTCCCTGCTCAACCTTCTCCTTGATAAAATGATATTTAATCTCAATGTGTTTTGTCCTTGAATGATGGACGGGATTTTTTCTAAGATTTATAGCACTTGAGTTGTCGCACTGGATTTCGATTGGAGACTTCACTTCAACTCCCATATATTCAAGCTGCTGCTTCATCCACAATAACTGTGTGCATGCTTGAGTGGATACAATATACTCATCTTCTTCGGTGCTCAATGAAATGCAATCTTGCTTCTTGCTTAGCCAAGAAATACCCAATCCACCAAGATAGAAAGCACCACCAGACGTTGATTTCATATAATCCACTGAAACGGCCCAGTCTGCATCAGTATATCCCAATAACTTTGTCTGAGATTTATCAGTATATTTCATGCCGAAATCCATTGTTCCCTAGATATACCGAAGTTTTCTTTTCACTGCAATCATGTGGATTTCCTTGGGATTACTCTAATATCTCGCTACTTGGCATGTGGAGAATACAATTTCAGGCTTTGTTGCGGTCAAGTACTGCAAACTGCTGATAATATGCCTGTTTTTAGTGAAATTAACTGCCCTGTCACTGTCATCTTTTTATGATTTCATCCGGGTAGAAACCAGAGACTTCTGCTCCATGGAATCGTTAATTCCAAATCTCATTTCAAAACCTACTTGTCATATTTGGATTGAGAAATGAATGTGTCATTCCAGACTTTTGTAACCTGTAAACCAAGCTTCTTCAAATACTGATATAGCCATCAGTACCATGCTCTTGGTGCTTGTTTCCGCCCATATAATGCCTTCATCCGCCTGAAAACTTTGTTCTCATCCTCATGAATGAGAAAACCATCTGGCAGCTCAATGTATACCTATTCTTCCAGAAACCCATTTAGTCATGATGATGTTTTTATCTTCTGGCCTCAAAATAATCTCCCACGTCTGGTTCTTCGCAATCTGATCAAGCAATTTATTCATAGCATGAACCCATTTTTCAATGTCAGTTGCATCAGCAAAGCATTTCAGCTCTACTTGAGGTAGGAGAGATGTCTGATGCAGTGACTTCATTATTCTTGTTTGAACATGAGATTCCTGATCACCAATGATATTTTGTCTATCAATTTCAGCTCAACTCTTTGGCTTCCTTGTTGGCATAGACTAGACACTTTCATGTTCATCATCGGTGTCTTCTTCTGAATCATCATAAGCCACTTCTGCTCTCCCTGTGTTTCTTTCATCCTCAACACTTTCATTAGGAAGTTTTTCACTGACTCATTTTTCAGTGGCTTCATTTCTTTCAGCTACTTTTCTCAGATTTTTGTTGAGATGTCTTTGATTTTCTATTGCAGCTTCTTGGTATCCTGAAAACAGTCAGCCGATACCATATTTTTAGAGAAAATAGATAAGAATGAAATGCATTGTTATTGCTGCTTCTCCCTGTGTTTCTTTCTTCCATCAATATGAAACACCTGAGCCGAGTCATCCAATTATTGCATTGATGGATCTTGAATCAGATTTGGATATAGAATGCTCCCCCTGTGTTACACAACACATCTATCTATTAGGCCCAACGGTAGAGACCCATAACCATTCTTCTCCACATGCACCATTTATAATAATCTTGAACTCAGCATCGAGCCATTAACCAAATCTCTAAGCCTACTAAGTTGGAACTCAGTGTAGGAAAGAAGAGATAAAGCTAATAACACAATCACTTCTAATTGTGCTCAGTTTCCCCCTTTCATTTTCAATTCTTCTTCCTGATTTGAATCAATTGAAACTCTAGAGCATATCACTTCTCCACTTCGAATCCTTAGATGCCACTACCCCATGGATCGTATCTCCCTAAAACCATAAACACATGAATCATCAGTTAACATCATTTATATACATAGGGAGAGGGGTTTTCCTTCTGGAATCCTCATGATGAGGATTGTGGTTGATCCTGATGCGTCAACCCTTTGATTATTTCTTGGAGGGCATCACAATCTTTTCATGCTTCCTCCAGCTGCCTAGACAACTTCAACTATTCTGGCCATATGACTAGGAATTCATTGCCTACATTCTGAGCCTTTTTCTGATATGTAGATTTGGTAGGCTCGGCCTTTCTCACCGCTTGGGGTATAAACCCGCTAGTACACATTTCCTTCTTTGAGGTTCTACCAAAATTCCATTTTCCTTGATTCTTTCGCTGGGTAGGAACCCCTCTACTTACCATCTCCTCCTGCTTCTTCCACCATTGTAGGGATCTTGCACCATCCTCCTCTTTTCGTTGTGGAACACGACATGCAAATTTTTCAACACATTCTTTATTCATCTTTCTTTTATCAGATGTCTGAGTCACCACACTCTTTTTTGCTGGTGGTGAGTCCTCCACTGAACATTCATTCTTCTTTATCACAGCTAGAGTAGATCTCCCCTTAATCTTCCAGGTTTGTTCACATTCTCTCCTTGAGAGTGGTTGTGAGTACGACAGAGGAGGTGACTGATACACCTTTCTTTCAGCTCCATGTGATTCCCCTGAGGCTCTAAGACTATTTTTCACCTTACCACTTTGTCTCCCAGTGTATAATTTTTCATTATGTACCACTAGAGTTGGTAATCTCTTTCTTGGATCTTTTTCCTTCCCCGCTTTCTTCTTGCTGCACTGTCTGGCCAAATGCCCATGATCAGAACATATGAAACATTTTCTATTAAAGGCATACCTCATTTCATCACTTCTCTGCAGAGATGTTGATGCAACTTCTTTTCTTCTTTTGGCATCGATCTCCTGAGCTTCCTAACACATATTCATGGTGTGTCCCATACTTCCACAGTAATAGAATTTTATAAATGCTTTCCTTTGAGAGACTCTACTCTCCGATTTCTCCAGACACTTCTTCTTATTCTGGGATTCAGCAAAGTTTCTATTTTCACATCCTGATATGTATTCATTATCCATTAAACAAAAGCTTGATGTGTGGCCATGAATCTCACAGAAATAGCACATGCCATCACTTCTTTTTATAATTTCCCTTTTAGGCCTATCTCCATCACCTACAGGATATTTTATATTTCTAGAACTGTTCACGGCTCTCTTTCTGTCATACACAAGAGGGGATTCATCGAATCCAATACCATCTTTTCCGAAACTTTCTGGTCTTTGAGATGAGAAAATATTATGTTGTTTCTCTTCAGAAATAGCATTCATATTCTTCATTTTATCATCACATGTCGATGGATGCTCAAATAGCAAGTGTAAGGCATCCTTCATTTTTGGCATTCCATTAGCATTGGATTTCTCCACATCCTTCTTTACTGATTCTAGATCCTCTTCCAACTTTTTAATCTTCGTCTCCCTTGATTTAGGTTGGACATCCAGTTCTTTCTTGAGAAGCTTCCTGCTACTCACCTCATCTTCTAGTTCCTGTGTGAGCTTTTCCACCATTTCACATAGCTTCACTACTTTTAATTTTTCCTCAGAAATAGATTTAGAGATAGATTCATTCTCTTGTTGTAGGCTTCGATTCTTCTGAACTTCTTCAGTCAAATGTGCTGCTAGATCATCATTTCAAGATTTCAGATTCTGTACTTCATCTGACTTTTGATTCTCTTCGTAATCATCAACCTTTTGTTTTTCTTTCATTTTATCCATCTATTGTAGTTCATTGGCATGAGAATCATTCTTCTCTGTTAGGTCAGTAACTATGTCAATAAGCCTTTGATTTAAGCCTCTTATCTTGTTGACCTCAATCTCCAATACCTTGATCTGGATATCTTTAGATTTGACTTCTTCAATGTTTCCAACATCAATTGGAATATCAGGTTCTTCGATGCACTTGACTTGATCTTTCACTTTTATATTCAAACCATCGATCTCCCTTTTCTGTTCTTCAATCCTAATCATATACTCACTAACCGATTCTGAGTTCTCTCGTGTTGATAACTTGAGTTTCTCAATTTCTTCCATCAACTCAGACTTCTCTTCTTCCTACTGTTGCATATAGAGTTTGGCATCATGAACAACTTTGTTAAATTTCTTTGTTTTTGCTCTCCAAACATCTATCTCCTCAAGATCAGCCTCCAACTCAGCTCGCATATCTATTCTTCCTTCAATTTCTTCTTCTGTTTCTGCATCACTCTGATGCTCATGTACTTCACTCATTCCAACATCATGATTGAGTGAATCAATCTTTTCCCTGTCAGATTCATCCATACCTTTCATGAGTAAACTATATGATTCTGTTAATTGAATCACACTTTTTCCATACATACTTCCACATTGAGGAATACCACATGACTTATTCTTCTTCTTGGTTGTTTTCCCCTTTGGCATGGCTCACCAAGGTAAGAGCAGACTAATTCTTTAAACACACAGATCGACTACACCAAGTCGGAGCAAACAAATCTGATAAAAGAAACATATCCCTTTGATACCAATTGTAAGGACCAATAGGGGCCTATATACCCTGAGAGGGGGGGTGAATCAGGTTATGGATATTCATTTTCAAAATTCTTCCTGCCCCACTGGATATTGACCTCTTTATTACAAGAGTCACTTTTTTTCACTTGTGTGTTTATTATGATCACTTATTTTCTTCTTTGTCTGATGATGATGCTTCAAATGCAATGCAGGGAAGTAAGCAGGCATACACAAAGTTTTTTACTTGGTTTACCCTCACTGGGCTACATCCAAGGAGAATACACTGACATGTTTCCATGCATACCAATTCCACTAAATTTCACTAGCTGTGGATTACAATGTTCGGGCTAGATCACTTCTATGCCCATGCTCACTGCCTTTATAAGGTTTAGGGTCAGCGCACTATTTTCCCAGGGGTCACTCCCTGTTTCTCTCTCTCTGGCTCACTGCCGGTGGAGAGGATCACCTTTTTCCTCTTCCAAAGCTCACTACTCTATGAAGGGAATCCAATCAAAGTTTATAGACCTGTAGGTCTCTTCATTTCCATTAAGGAATGCATCTTTCTCTGTATGTATATTCTCTATTGAAGTTCAACTTTCAACCACTGATGAATAGCACTTTGCCTCTAACCACTGGGAAACAACCTTTGGAAACACCTTCACAAAGCACCCTACTTCGTGAAGCTCCCAATTTCGTGATGCTCAAACAAGCCTTCACGAAGCTCCTGCCTTTTCGCGAATCTCTCTCGCGATGCTCTCTCGTGAAGAACTCCCGCGAAGCTCAACTCGTTGCAAAGAAACTTCTCTCGCGAAGCTCACTGAGCCAACGTGGAGCACACAACTTTCGCGGAGCTATAATAGCCGCCGCAAAGCTCCTCTTTCGTGAAGCACACTGGCTCCGTGAACTACCTTCGCAAAGCGAGAGCAAATGATCTTCTCTGAAAAATATCTCTGCTTCCCTCGAGGGGGTCGGCCTCTATTTATAGGCGATTCCACCGACCCTTGTCCCTTCCGCGCGAAGTGAACTCCACATCATCTCAAATCGCGAAGCTCCAAAGATTCCGCTGGAATTCTATCCAAATTGTGAAGCACCACGGCACTTTGTCGTTCGCGAAGCTTGATGTAGTCGTGAAGAATCACCATCAACATACCATCGCGACTTCTCCGCGAAGCTCCCTCGTGATTCCCTTCTCCACCGCGATGCGCCTCAGCCTCTGCTGTTCGTGAAGCATGACGTAATCGCGAAGACTCACCGCATCCATTCTTTTGGTCTTCGCGATTTCCAAACCATGAATCCTATATTCGCGAAATTCATGCCTTTTCCATATTAAATTATGATCTTCATGGAAATCTTATATTCGCGATGATCACCAACCTCCAAATTTTGGACCCCAAAAATTTGGCAAGCACTGGGAAACAACGCCACCTTGTACTGCTATTTTTCTACCGCCTCCAGATCGTCCTTTCCTTTGTCATCGTTCTTTGTCAACAAGGATTGTCAACAAATTTTCGAGAACTCGACAAATATCCATGAAAACCTGCTTTGTCAACAAACACAATCAACCCAAAAATACTGCTATGTTACCTTGAGGGATTTTTGCCCAACAACAGCTTTGAGGGTATAATGATTTGTTGGATGATCTGGAATATAAAGTCATTATAGGGCCTACTATTTCTCCTTTGGGTTCATTATTTATATTTTTTAAGATGTTTTATTTGTATTTTTGCTTATGTGTAGATTATCATAGGATGAAGCATATTTTGGTCAAGAACCAATATCTTCTTCCTTGCATTGGTGATTTTTTTTCAACAGGGAGGAGATAAGATCTTCTATATGATTGATTTGAGATCAGGGTAACATAAGTTGAGAATGACACCAACATACATACATCAGAACTATTTTAGATGTATATATGTCTAGTATAAATTATTAGTGATTCCTTTTGGGTTGATTAACACACCAGCATTATTCATGCCCTTAATAAATAAAAACATTCAACCATTTATAGACCATTTTTTTGTGCTTTTTGTCGATGATATCATAGGGTACAGTTAGTTAGTAGTTGAGATTTCCAAACAACATGAAATTGTTATATGTATATTGTCAGAATATCAACATTACACCAAGATAACCAAATATAGTTTTTGTTGAAATAATGTAAACTTATTATTCCATGTTATAATAGATGTAGTTTTGTTAGTGGACGTAGATTTTAAGATCCTAGATCATCGTTATGCTATGTTTTTTCAAAATTTCATTTTAAGTCCTACATTTTCATCAAAATAAGTGTTTTTCCAATCCCTTAGTAAGGTTAGAAGTAGTTATGGGTGTTTGAGACATGAAATAGGTGAAAAATAAGTTTTCTAGTCAAGACGCAGAGTCTGTGCATGGTTAGTCCTAACCATGCAGATGACCTCGGTAAACCATGCAGAAGATGGATTTTCTGATAGTAGCATCCACAAGGGTTTCACACAGTTTAAAAAACCATGTGGGTAAATAATGCATCCCAAAAACTTTTAAAAAATTAAAAAAATGCCAATATGGGTAATTACGTACCTACTCGAGATTTAAATCCCTCTCCCCTCTTGCAACACTATGAATGAACCAAAACTCCCAAGATCTTCCAAGGTTGATTCTCCTTCAATATGAGGCCATTTGGAATGTTGTTGATTGAAAAATGAATATCCTTTAAGGATAAATCCCTCCTTTCTTATTTTTCATATTTAAGGTTGGTATATTTCTCTTCTCTCCAATGAAGCTCTAAAACCATTCTTTTTCGATGATAACTACGTTTAAGATTCAACGTAATGTTGAATCAAAATCCAAGTCCTTGATTAAAAGTATGTTCACCAATTTATTTTATGATAGGTGTTCTACATGTTATGTTCCTTGGTTCATGTGTATATTTGTGCATGTTGGGTTTCATTCTTGTCTTCCTTCTAGATGTGTTCTTGATGCCATTAGCAAGGTTTTTTGTATTGGGTGTCCAAATGATTAACTTAACCCTTATATAACCCCATGGGATGAAAGGCAGATGATTTGATCAAATTTCGGCCACCCATGGGGTGTACCAGACCTCTTGAAGGGGCTAATGGAGATATAAGGTACATAATTGACACATGATGATGCATCAACTTAGTGAAGAGGTTAATTGGTTTATGTAATGTTCTAGAATTGATTGTGGTTAGTTGTGTCTAATGTGTACAAAATAAAGGGATTATTTGGATAGAATTTAAATGGGTTAAATAGGAATAATGGGAATATGATAAGGAATTATTTTAAAACCTGAATATGCTTACTGAGATAGGCATGAGATGTGAAAAATATGGATGAAGGGTTAAGTATTATAAATGATGACTGTATGAATGGATTTAGGCATAATATTAGTTTCCCATTTATTAATAATGTATTGATATTGTTAATGATATTTTCTATTCATGTTTTAATGTGGATAATTGTGGAGAATTATAAATAATAATATTACCATAGATTAGTAGAGTGGGGTATAGAATTGAGATTCTACACCCATGGTGCGAGTTGGACCACGGTTCTAGATCTGCCCCAAAATACATGGGTTAGGGAAGGGGACATAGTTCCATTCCCTAAGCAGTTTCATTCCACCCAGACTGAGGCTTTGAGGGGGAGATTATGAGGTTGTAAAAATAATATTTCTAGTGATATTGGACATTATTTTTTTCCCATATTATTTGGAATATTGAATATTCCTACTCCATTGAACACATGAAAAAAGTAGATTAAACCATGAAATTTCTAATCCATGAACCTGGATAAAATGGACCTGTAATCTAAATGAGAATATTCTTGAATAGAAAAAATAACTATTTTCTTTTATTTTACATTAATTATCACTTTCATTCACTATCTACATTTTGTGAATATTTTGTAGACACCTTTGGTGGTGTCCTACTGAGCTTTACACAAACTATGCTCGGGCCTCTATTGGGTACCTGTGCAGATTTCATGCTTGCAGGTCAAGACAAGGGGAAAGTCTTTATTCTAGGGACTAGAGTTTGGAATCAGTCATGTATGGGTGAGGTTCCAAACATAGAGTCTGAACCATTTTGGGGATCCTTCATTTTTTGTTTATTTTAAGGGTTTTTTCACTAGGAACTGTAGCATATAATGAAATATTTACTGTTATATATGGTTGTACCCTGTTTGGGAATTTTTTATTTATTAATGTTATTGATGGTTCTCTATTTTTCTACTATTTATACCATTTTATATGGTGTGTTAATATAGTAGAAAAGGTATAGTCTCCCCAAATATCCAATTATAACCCAACTGCTAGTTTGTAACCTCGAGAATATGGGCTGGTCCATTTAAAGTCTTCTGGCGACCAGACTCGGGACACTAGTTTAGTGTCTTACTATACAGATATGTTATGATGTTTTATTAGAGGAGGTTATTTTTACATTATTACAATTTGGGAAATGGTAGATAGGTATTTTGGAAACTGTTGTGCCTTAGTAATGAGATAATTATTAGTATTAGCTAACCAATGTACGGGGGAAAAAAGAAGTCACCGTAGGAGGGGATTGTTTTTCTTATTGTGTGTTGTTATATTAGATGATATTTCACCATTGGGTTATGAAGTTGTTGTGTAATTTTATGGTTTTATGATATTTCACTAATGGCCTGAAATGGGTATGAGGTTGTGCATTCATGCATCATTCTAGGAACCTATGAAGGTAAGTGACATGTGACATGGTAGGGACATGCATATGATGGGTGTGCAGGATATAAAGGTTATGATGTATTTTTCATAAAAAATAATGAAATTGTTCATAATGGGAAGGTATGAATGGGTAAAAATAAAATTCAAAAGGGTAAGTAATAATTGAAAAATTGTTCTTAACAAAGAAGAAAAAACAGATTTGCATGTCGTTAGAGTAAATTGGAATGGGGAAATTGTTTTGAATTGGGTAAAGGATAAGAATTAAAACCGTATGAATTAGATACTGTGTTATCTATGGCATAAGGATAGTTCCCATTGGTAGTGATGCGGTTGTGAGTGGGCTATTTTGTGTAGAGTATGTGAACTGGTTCAGTTGTGGCATGTTATGATCCTACCTATATCTTTTTAATTCTCATTAAAGTGTTATTGTTATGTTCTAAATCTTGTGTTTGGCATTGTAGAGAAATGCCCACTCGAAGAACTATATTGGTTATTTGATAGGAGGATGTTTCTATGAATGCTCCTCCAGTAGTAGTGAAAGAGATCATAGTGATCGATGAACATAGGTAATAATAGTTCTGGGAGAACATTTCTCATTTTATGTTGATGATGGAATGAGACCCAAGGCAGGTTGTAGCATGTATGTTTGTGCTTTCCATAGAGTTTCAGATGCAACAACCAAAGTTCATTATTTGAGAGGGTGGTCTAGAGGTAGTATATTTATTGATAGAGTCCATCCAAAATATTCTTTACCACCTTGAGATACCTATAGATAGGTGAGTCACGTTGGAGGACTATAGGCAGAGGGGTCAGGAAAAACATTGGAGGGACATCATGGTCTAAATAGGGCAGTCTAAAAGAATAATGTGAGGGATTTGCATGAAATGTTTTTTTAGCACATCTAACTAGAATCTTTGAGGTAGGAGAAGGCTGCTGATCATAGGAGGTTATCGTAGGGGAAAATGATAGTAAGGGACTATGTTATTCATTTCACTGATTTGAGACACATCATTCTTACAATGATATGAGATGAGGAAAATATAGTGAAATTCTTCAAGGATGGGATAATAGAGGATATCTGATATATGGTGAATATCATTATTCTGAAAAGGTTTTTTGAAGTTTTGGATCAAGACCATTACTCATAGGGGAACCTAAAGTGATCTTCTAGTATTAAACATGTGGAACCAACTGGGAGAGAAAGCTGTGCGGCTTCTAATAGTAGAAATCAACCATTTAAAATCTTTCAACAGGGTGAAAGTGCACATAGTAGTAAAAATATTGGGTCACCCTCTCAGGGTGGCGTCCAAGTATTTTGTTATCAGTGTGGATGGATGGGGCACAAGAATGAAAAGTGTCCCCACCAACTATTCGGGTGCTGATAATGCATCAGGTTATGCCACATGTATAGGTTCTGTCAGAACCCGCGACAGTCAGTGAATGACAGAGGTCAAAAAAATATGTCGATTGTATGTGGGATCCAGTTACCCCATTTCTAGAAGGTAGTTAGAGCTCCATGGGTATTACTGGTAGAGGGGGTGGATGTGGAACTCTGGGATGTGATCAGAAATTCCAATAGTGTTTTATGTTGTAGGGTACTCAGGCTAGAGCCCATAGTAAAGGGGATGGTAATCTCCATGTAGTTCATGATACACATAATGGTAATGTGGCAGGACCTTCTACAATTTGAGTTATGATTCTTATAGCTTCCACACTTTCTAGTGCATTAATTTATCTAAGTTATATTATTTATTTTATTTCTACTCATATCATAGTTCTATTGTGCTTAATATTAGAGACTTCATGTGGGGTAATGTCGCTTGATACTCTATTAGGGATATGAGATGAAGTCATTACACATTGTCAAGGTTGTGATTTGGAGATTAGTGGGTATCATTTTATATGGGATATATTTGTCCTAGAGATGTCATGTTTGGACCTAATCTTGGTTGTGGACTGGCTGGTGTTATATCAAGATCATATCGACTATTACTATTGTTGGTTAATGTTAACATCTCTCTATGGAAGCATTATTGTACTTTTTGGTGAGTGGGATTCTCAAACAGCCTGTGCAGCACGAGCAGTTAGGGGAACTCATAACCCTAATTGAATGCCTTATGTGAGATGATGGGGAGAAAGGACAGTCAGACATCCCTTTTTTTTGGACCAGTTTTAGGATGTTTTTCCCAAGTACTTCTCAAGTTTACCTCCTGATAGATATGTTGATTTTACGAGCAAATTGTTCCCTGGAGTGGAGCAAGTTTCTAATCCACCTTTTCAAATGTCACCAAGAGAGCCCCTTGAATTGAAGGTTTAGTTCGAGGAATTGTAGCATAAGGGATTTTTACATCTAACTACATCACCATCGGGATCTATAGTGTTGTTTTATAGGACGTATGACGAATTACTAAGGCTAAGGGTGTATTATAGGAAGCTGAACCAGATGATGGTTAAGAAGTGATACCCTCTTCTGATAATCAATGACCTGTTTGATCAGCCCATTGGATCCTTTTTGTTTTAAAAGATTGATTTGAGATCAGGATACCATCAGTTGATGGTGACACCCTCTGAAATACCCTAAACAAAATTCAGAAGCAGTTACAGGTTGTATGAATTTCTGGTGATTCCTTTTTGATTGACCAACACACCAATGGTGTTCATGGCATTGATGAAAATTTTATTTCACCCACATATGAATAAGTTGTTAGTTTACTTCATTGATGACATCTTGCTGTAATACAAATCTCATGATGATCATGCCAAACATCTTGACTTCTTCTTGAGTAAACAAATAAACCATTGGCTTTGCGCTAAGCTATCAAAATTTCAGTTTTGGAGGGATGAGGTGCACTTTCTAGGACACATCATTTTGGAGTTAGGTGTGTCTGTGGATCCATATTGGTGTATATTATGGTTTCATTGGAGAATACCATGAACTTCTATGATGTTTGGCGTTTTCCTAGTTTTTCAGCTTCATAGAGATGGTTTTTTGAGATTTATCTCATTTGGAATCACCTCTCATAGGCCTAAACAAGAAGAAGGTTAGGTTTGATTGGTCAGAGGTTTGTGAGAATGCTTTTTAGGAGTTGAATAAGCGAATGAATACCACACTGATATTGATCTTACCCAAACTAGGTAATAGGTACACCTTTTTCAGGGATGTGCCTAGTGTTGGAAATGGGTTAGTGATGATGCATGATGATCAAGTTGTAGCCTATGGGTCGAGAGAGTTGAGGCAACATGAAAGGAATTATCCTAATCTTGAATTATAGCTATCTATAGTGGTTATTCCATAAATTGTTGGAGGGATTACTTTTTGGGAGGACCCTTTAATGTGTTTATCGACCATAATGGTCTGAAATACATCTTCCCTCTACAGAATTTTTATTTTTGATAGTGATGGTGGGTTGAGTACATGTAGTCATTTGATTTGGAGTTGGTGTACACACAAAATAAAGAGAATAGTGTAACTGATGCTCTGATCCGGATGAATTGGAATTAGGTTGTTCAGAAATCAAGTTCACAGGTGGTGATGAGGGCCTTTTTTCTAATAGAAATTTTGAGGTACGAGATGAGCACAAGCTGATGACCTTGGCATATATAGTAGTAGAGTATGTTCTTTTATGACGAGTTAAAGAGAGTCAGCCGATAGACCTATATTTTTTGGCTATAAGGGAATGACCTAAAGGTGGGGAGTCACATTCTGTTTGGACATTTGGTTCTGTCATAGTTTTTAATGTTCATGGTTGTGATGTGGTGCAGACAGATGTACAAAAGGAGTTGATGTGTTGGTTTCATGTGGCATATTGGGATGTTCATCTGGGCATGACTAATATGTAATATGATCCTTGTAGGTATATTTGGTGGACATGAATGAAGAAATAATTGGTGAGTTTTTTGGAATGATTCCTTACATATCAGTAGTTGAAAGGTGAATATCCGCATCCAGGTGGGTTGCTACAGTCATTTCTTATTATAGAGTAGAAGTGGAATGACGTCATGATAGAATTATTAGTGGTTCTTTTGAGGACACCTCAGATGTTTAATTCAATTTGGGTGGTGGTAGAGTGGATGAAAAAAAGAGGCTCATTTATTACTCATCCATGAGACCTATATAGTCAACAAGTTTGGGGAATTTTTTGATCAAGTGATAGTAAGGTTGTATGGTGTGCCACGAACCATACTGTTGGATCATGATCCTTATTTCAACTTAGTATCATAGAAGGGACTATAGAAGGAACTTGGTGGATAGGGGTGTTTGAGTATGGCTTACCACCCAGAGACTTACAGGCATTCAAATGGTACTATCCAGGTATAAAAAGTAATGTTTAAAGCATGTGTTCTAGATTTTGGTTGTTCGTGGGAAGTGAAATTGTCACAGGTTGAGTTTACATACAAAAACATGTTTCAAAAAATAGTTTGTATGGATTCATTAGTGGTACTTTAGGGGAGACTGTGTAGATCTCTATTGTGTTCACTAGAGGATAGGGATACAAATATTTTTGGACTGTGTCTTTTTCCGAAGACTTCTGAGAAGATTTGTTTGATTCAAAAGAATTTGGAAATAGCTCAGAGTTGTTAGAAGTCAAATGAAGACTAGAATCATCAACATCATGATTTTATTTATGGTTTTACTATGTTTCTTTGGGTGTTGCCAATGTTGGGGAACCATTAAATTTGGATGTAGGGAATGTTGGAACCTAGATGAGGGGGACAATTTCTGATTAGGAAAGGATCAGATCGGGGGCTTACTGATTGGATCATCTTAAGTTGTTTAGTTGGATTCATGATGTTTTTCTTGTTTTACAATGTTGATTGTATTATCATAATTTATTTCATGTGATTAACACCCATGATGTCGACATTGAGGCTGATGCATCATTTGAGGAGTACCCAGTACTTATTGTGGATAATAGTGAAAAAGTTTTGTGGGGAATGGTTGTGACATTGGTTCATGTTCAATGGAAACATGGTAACTTTCAGGAAGAAACATGTTAGAGAGAATTAGATATTAGGACCCAGTGCCTTGATATCCTTTCATTGGGAACTCATTGATGATCAGGATGAGAAGCTCTAAGATGATTCATTATAAGGAGAGGTGGTTGTAATATCATATATATTCATCAAGTTGTGTTCTTTCCATGCTTTAGATTAATTCCTTCCTTTTGTGTGAATATTTTTTTCCCAAGAAGTTAAGAATTTTTGGGGGTGTTCCGAGGGTTCGAGACACGAAAATGGGAAAAAGATTTTTCTAGGGAAGTTGAACTGTTATTCCTAACCACACAGACAACCTAGGTAAACTCTTCAAAAGAAGTATTTTCAGACAGAAGCCTCCGCATGGTATGCATATGGTTTAGAAAACCATGAAATTAAACCGTGCGGCATAGAAATTTTTTAATAAATTAAAAAAATTCCAGTATGGGGAATTAATTAATAACATGAGATTAATATCCTCCTCTACTCTTGATTCCCTAGTAATGAACCAAATCACTATAGATATCCCTAGAGTGATTTTCCTTAAATCCTATGCCATTTGGAGTGCCATCAGTAGATAATCGATGATCTAGGTAAGGCTAAATCCCTCCTTGATTCCTTTTTTGGTTAGGAATGGTATCATTCTCTTCTCTCAATCTAAAGCTCTAAAACCATTATTTTCTAACGATATCTAAGTATAGTCTTCCAGGATTTTTTGGATAGGGATATAAGGCCTTGTGGAAGGACGAATTCACCAACAGATTCAAGGTAGTTGGTCTATAGGTTATATACCTTGGTTCTTGTGTAGATATGTGCATGTAGGGGTTTATTCTTGTCTCCCTAATTGTTGTTTTTCTCATTAGAAAGGTGTGGTGTATGTGTTGTATAAACGATTAATTGAATGCTTATTGATTCCAATGAGATTAAAAAAGGATTACTTGACCAAATTAGGGCCACCCATGGGGTTACTTTGCCCTACTATTGGGTCTAATGGAAATATAATGTGAGAAATTGATACATGATGATGTACTGGCTTTGAAAACTGGTTTATTGGTTCATATAATGAGATAGAATGGATTGAGTTTAGTTGAGTCTAATGTGGATAAATGATAATGGATTAATAGGTTTGAATTTAAATGTGTTAAATGGAAATAATGGTAATATGATATGGTATTATGTTTACACTTGAATATTGTTATTCTTATAGGAATGGGAAGTCTGAAACAGGGTTAAAGGGTTATGTATTATAATGTACGAAAGTGTTAATGATTTATGTATAATGTTAATTAACTATTTTTTGATAATTTTTTGATGTTGTAAAAGATGTTTTCTAGGCTTTTTGGATGTTGTTAATTGTAGTGAATGTTAAATAAGAATCAGCACATGGATTATTAGACTGGGGTATAGACTTCAGGTTCTACACCCATGGGTAATGTTGGACTGAGGTTCTAGATCCACCCCCAAATTCACAGGTTATGGAAGTGGACGAATACTTATTCTCCTAACGGTTACTTTCCACCCACACTGAGGCTTCGAGTTGAGGATTTTGAGGTTTTTAAGCCTTGATGAATAGTGAAATATGACTTAATTTTTATTCCCATATTTATGAGAATATTGAAACTTCTTAATCCATTGAACACATGAAAATACAAGATTAAACCATGAAACATGTCAGTAGTGAACATGAATTAAATGGTAGTATAATTTAAAGAAGAATAATCTATAATGGAATATTGTACTATTTACCTTTACATTCTATTAATTATCACTTTCATGCAATATATACATTTTTCAGATTTTCAGTAGACATAGTTCATGGTGGCCTACCGAATTATACTCACACCCTACTTGGGCCACCATTGGATACCCGAGTAGAATTTGTGCTTGAATGTAATGACAAGGGCTAAGGTCATATGCTAGGGTGTTGAGTTGGATGTGGGAGATGTATGGTTGAGGTTCCAGTCTCAGAGTCTGGACTATTTTTGGGATCTATCATTTTACCTTTATTTTGGGGTGTTTTCATGAGAAACTATAGCATGTCATGACATATTTACTGTTGTATATGGTTGTAACTAGTTTAGGGAATTTTATGTCTATTCATGTTACTAATAATTTCCTATTTTATACAAAATTTAAACTACTTTATTGTGTGGATTACTTTGTTAGAGAGGGTATAGTATCCCCGTGTATCCAATTAGGCTATTTATGCTAGTCAGAAACCTCTAGCATCTGGGTAGGTGGTCTTGAGGTTATATAGCGACCTAACTCAGGGAACCAGTTTAGTGGCTTCCAAGTCAGGGATGTTACATAGATAAAGTCGCATCCATGGTATCTTGGGAAAATTAAAAGAATGACTTCAATATTTAGATAATTCTTGGTTTAGCAGGTTTTTATCACCACTTTATCCATGATTTATCCCATTTGGATGTAGTAATGTCTTTAATGAACAAGAAAGAGGCGATGTTTGTTTGGTCTAATTCTTGTGAGTGATCTTTTTAGGAGTATAAATATATTATGAAGTCAACACCTATCAAACATTATGTATCAGTGTTAATGCATATAAATTGAACATTAATGAATCTAGAGTTGAAATTAGAGCATCTTTGATGTAGGAGGATCACATTGTTTCTTATGTATTTCTGATATTTATATAGCATGAGAACTATTACCCTTGTCATGATTTGGAGTTAGAAAAAATGGTATATACCATTAGATATTGGAGACATTTTCTCATGGGTTAGAGGTCTTGGATACAAATAGCTGACATGAGATTCATGTACTATACGAGATATTATGTCTTATAAATAAATTAATCTTTTCATTATTTTTTTAACAAAGCACTGAATATTTATTGTGTTATATGAAATAACCAAGTTATATGGGATTTCTACTCAACTCCAAGTTGATGTTTCTCTAAAAGAAACCATAATAATAGCTTATGGTATGTGAAACACTATGTTTTCCTTGGGTTACACAAAATGAATAGTCATTTTGATAGCATTTATTACATGAATGACTATGTTTTATTGATCTACATTGTAGTATTAATTTTTTGTAATATATAATTATAATTACCACCTATTATTTGGATTAGAATTTACAAATAATACTAAAAAATTATTAAAATATAATTTAAACAAATATATAATTTGAATAATTCATTATATTAATAAGATATAAATTAAATTATGAACTATTTGAAAATAATGAAATTCGATTTCTATGAAAACTATTTTTATGTATAGAAAAACATTTAACTAAATATAATAATCAAACCACTATAGGTAATAAATTTTAATATTATTTATATATACCTTATTTAATAATTTTTTTGAATAAAATACAATATATAGGATATACATAAAATATGAATAAATCCAATATTATCAATAAAAAGATGAATTTTTCTAAAGGGTAGTTTTAAAGGCTTTTAACAGATAACCCATTTTTATTATAAATGTTTACATTATTATAATATTTTTTTGAAAAAATTTCTTAATCATTGAATTTTTTATATAAAAATATACTTTAAATGAATTTATTTTATTTTTCTGAAATGATTCATGTTTGGATGAATAATGAAAAATAATAAATTTTAATTCAATGTATATTTTACATGATGATAATTTATAGTATTAAATTTTATATTTATTAGGTATTAAATTTTATGTATATAAAGAATTTATCATTTTATCGAATTTTGGTCATTGTAATAAAGTTAACATTTAATTTGGATATAAAAACAGTTAATTCTTTTTGATGTCTTCATTTTAAAACCCATTTTTTCCATCTATCAAAGGGATTAAATAAAAATTATAATTTTTTTATTTTATTATTGATAAATAGATTCCACATTTGTTATAATAGTTCAAAATATATTAAATATGTCCCTTTTTTGATAATATGAAATGTTATTTTAGAAATTTTTTTATCATGGTTATGGGTAAATAGTGTAATTATGGATAAAAATAATATTATAAATATCTGAAAACTACACTAACACATTCCAAAATGTTATTGGTTGAATTTAATTTTACCCTTATCAAATAGTTTTCAAAATTTAATAATTTAATTAACATCCTTAAATGAAAATGACTTATATATTATTAAATTCAACGAGGGGAAAAATGTCATTCTCTAAGTATAATTTTTTTAATATTGAGTTAAATAGATGATATTTGAAACTATATATAATATTATAGAATATTAAATGGTTATATTGATACATTAAATTTAATTTTAGAATTTTTAAAGAAAATTTTATGATAAATAATTAAAAAATAATGAATCATTAATCTATAAATTAATGAAGAAATCAATAAAATGATATGAGAAATATAAAAAAAATATTTGACATAATCTAGAAGATCGAATAATTTTAATGGTGAATATAACATGTTAGGGGTTCATTGGATTAATATTTTTGAAGTAATATTACTGGATTTATTTTCATAAATTCAATGGTATCAATAATATCAAAATTGAAACTAGTGATATATTATGAAAATAATATTTTTAATAAATATTTACAAATAATAAAATTATTAAATAAGGATAAGCGGATGAGATATAGTGTAAAATATCTTAAATGTTAAATTCAATTTTGAATTTACATTATATATGTTAAAAATAAATTCTCTACATATTAAAAACATTTTAATATAATAAAAACTAAAATGGCATAACTAAGGGTTAATCAAAATGATATGTTTTAAAATAATTCCAAAACATGTATAAATTATATTGTATAATTGGATTTTAAATCATATATCAAAGGATATTAGAAAAAATAAACTTTTTTAGGTATTTTCATTGATCATGATTTTATTATAAACAAATGTTTTGAGAAATTCCAAAATTTACCCTCTTCTAACCAATAAAAGTACACCTCTTCTTCTCTTTTCTTCTCACATAAAAAAACCTATTTCATTAAAACATACCCAATCTAAATATCTTACCAATATCCATACATTATTAGTATATTGATTAATTTTGGAATAAGTAAAAATAATGAAGTCCTTCTGTGCAAATTAAAAAGACATTCCGAATGAAGTGGTAACGTTCAAAAATTTATATTTTCATTTTATTTCGTCCTTTAACCCCCTAAATTACTATCATTAAATATGTATATAATATTATTAAAAGAGATTAGACTTATGGTGTACATCTTCATTAGGGATTACCAAATTTCCTTCATCCTCTCCTTAATCTATTGTTATCTACAGCTCCTCTCATCAACGCTTCATCCCAAATATATCATGTCATGTGGTTCTTATTTATATGGATGCAATGATGGATTGAGATCTATTACAATTTCCTAATCATATCATGTCTAATATAAGAATTCTCTCTCATATCTGCTCTGTAGAACACTCGAGCATCACCCATTATCTTTCTTCTATCTCTTTCCTGGTTCCATAGAGAGTTAGAAGTGGTGACCATCGTGTCGCGTCATCGTAGGGGTCATCCAAGAAGGTATAATTAGGGTTCAGAAGTGGTACCTCTAGCCCTACCTGGAATGATGTTTATTCCAGTTATTAGTCAAATCTTAGTCCTCTTATGGGTGTTTTCTAGAATAGAGGGTTTGGGTCTTTTACATCTGTGGCATTGGGGGTTCATAATGGATTTGTGGGCTTCACACTCTCGATTGAGGTGCGATGCGGTCGATATCTAGTCTTCTGCAGCATGAAAGTGGTAGCCATGTTATCTATGTCATCTTGAATGATTTGAATGGATTTTTTGGTCTCTTAGAGTGGGTTTTATGGTAGAGATGAGTTTGTGGTTCTACATCCATTTATTTTACAGAGGGGCCTTCTTCTAGTGTCAGTTCGGGCTTTCGGGAGCCCTGATATGTTTTGAAGTTTTTTCCCTTGAGTCGATGACTACTTGAATTGGTGAATCTATTGTGTGATAATGTTGTGGAGTATGATTCCACTATGTTGTGTGAATCTATTTTGGTGGTGTGTAACACGTTGTCTCTAGTGGTCTGTGATTCATGTGTATGGATCCAGATATTTTTTAGGGGATTCCTTAAATGGGTGTTATATATATGAGTTTTCACCATACCATTAGAATCCAGATTTGGATTTTTAGTGGTTTTGGAATTTTTCGGTTGTACCTGGATCGTGAATCTCTTCACGAGATAGCTACCTGATCTGTTATGAGAAGGTGGAATTTATTCTAATAAGTTTTTATTTTGTTGAGGGGATTTCCATTGTTGAATTTTTTCGATTTTATGGGCTTTGGACACTTGGAGAATTTTTCTTTTTCAATTATGTATTGATGTCATGTTGGGTTCCCACTCATCCCTTAAAATGGTGTTTATGATAATAAAAAATTAATTTTCAATAAACATGTATATGATTACATAAAAAAAAAATTCTAGTATTTTTTATCATATGTTTCTACAAACACATAGACAAAATTGCATCTAATGGGAAACAAACATAGTATTCTTATGTATGACGAACTACCGCCTCACAAAATGATGTTGTTCATTTTTCATTTACCATATTTCATAATTGGGAATTATGATAGATACCATGTATTTATTATATATTTATATATATTATTTATGATTCATTTATGATTTTATTATTATTTTATAAAACATTCTTTCAGGAATTTTGTTTTGTGTAAATATAATAACTTCTTTTGCAGACATGTGGACTACTGCCTCCTCAGTGTGATGTGATTCCTTCAAGGATTAGATAGATTGTAGTAAAGAATATTTTAGTGAAATTTTATGATATATATGAAATAATAAATCCAATAAAATGATATTATATATATGATATTTACTTTCATTTATTTTATACAACATAAAATGGAAGTAGTGTTTGTGCACACCTAGGACCAATCATCTCCATGAACGGGGTATTTAATTTTATATTTATATATTTTTGAGATAATATTAATAAATATATATAAATATGATATATTATATTTATATCATGTTTATAATTCTTGGGAAACTGAAATCATTCTATATGTATGGGGTACCATGAATAATAAGTCAAAACATGTATAATAAATGAAGTGGTTATTACCACAGACATAACATAAAAATGTAATTCATAATCATAGGGTAATGTTATGTCATATGTAGGTCATATATGGAAATATATATTAATATTTTTCATTAATATATCTTTAATAAACTTATATTTTTTATACATGAGGTTTTCATGAGCATGATGTGAGTCAAAACATAATTTAAGGTAATTTTTAGTCAAAATTATTTTCAATGAGATAAAATCCATTGTCACCACAAATTTATAATATGTGCTTTATATATTAACAATGATATATTTTTCATAGTAATATCATGAATTTAATGAGTTTTACATACACATATAATTTTCTTCATTCATTGGGTATGAGATTCTAATGATTTTAAAGAGGTAAGGGGGTTTCTAGTCCCCATTTATTTCTATAATAATTATTCAATATTCCCAACATATTTATTTTATTTTAGTGTATATAATTCATATGAATGTATTATATAAATATTATAATTAATTATATGGTTATATACAAAAATTAATATGATGATCACTCTTTCATGGGGTTTATGGATGAAAAGTTTCCAAATCATTTAGCTAATTTTCCCTCAATTTGAATTCATTGTGACACAAGGTATGTCATGAAACATTATTCATTTATATTGTATATATAACTCCCTTTTACATGGTATATAATTAAAAACCTTATTTCCATGATATTATTGGGTTCATGTAATGTTATTCTCTCTTCGGTCTAAAATTTGTGTTCCTTTAAAACTACTTATTTCTTAAATTGAAGAAAATGGTTTAAATAATAATTCATGGATTTTCAAGGAAAAATATTTAAAATATAATTAAAATATTTTTCCAAGATTCCATAAATTTATTAAATATTATTTTAAATATAAATGGTTTTATAAATGTTATATGATTTAAAAATATGTTTTCAAAGAGGTAAAGAAAATTTCGGCAATATTTATTTCAAATGATATTTGAAAACCATTTTCCACATATAATAACATTATTTAATGTTACTTATGTTTTATTAATGTTTTTATTAAATTATTTTTATTATTATTCATTAATTCAGTAGTTTATGATTATGATGGATCTATTATTATTGAATTAAATTTTTTTATGATATACGTTATGATGACATGTTTAAAAAACTATTTTTTATGGGTTCTGGTATGATGAATGAATTATGTTCTTATGGAACACATATGTATGGTTTTAATATTGTGAAGGATGTAACCTATATATCCCCTACAATTATTTTCTAATGTTTTATTTCTCATGACATAATGATGGAATAATGTTAACGAGCTTAATGCATAATTTAAGATAGGAAAACCCAATACACTATGGGAAGTAGGGGTAACCCAATCAAATATGGGAGGATGGGGAAACCCGATCTCCAAATAAATATAATACGACTGGGGATGGTGGTGGGTCCCAACTATTAGGTGTAGTCCCCATGAATTTTTTTGCTAATATATTTTAATTTTCATTGACATATAGAGAATTATATTACATGTTTATGAGATTTTTTCATATTTCATGTCTTATTACTATGTTTGGCATTCATGGATTATTCTCTTCATTCCATTATGAATCATGTCATATGAAATGAAAATATTTGTGTCATGATTCATTTATATGGTATTGGATAAGTAGGGAATGATCTTATAATGATATGGTCAAACTCTCGTACCATTATTATCAAGTTTATAATTACATATCTACATATTTTTACCCTTACTAAGCATCTAAAATAACCCTTTATATATGTTTATTATTCCTAGATTATAAATAATGGTCATAGGTGGGAATACTATATGGGAGGATATTTATGTGAAACATTGAATCTCATTAACTAGATTTAAATTTTGTGTTCAAAAATTCCAATTACACTAAATTATTACAGTCATCAGGAATGTGTTTTATAATCTTTAAAAATTATGTCATGTACATGTATAAAAATCATTTCTCATTGTTGTTGGTATATTATAAAATGGTAAGAAAACCTTTGGAAATGGGGATGAGAAAACATTATTGAATTAGTAGTGATATCTCTATGTATTTTTTATATCTATAATGATATGTTTAATCTGACATTGATTTAAAAGTAGGTGAAATGATTTAGGAATCCAATAAATAGTTTATGATGATTATGTTAATATTTTAGATAAGTGTTTCTCACACTATTAATTATAGTCATATTCAATAGTAATAACTAGAACAAACATTGTTATCATTTAATATTATAGATGTGGAAAGCATAGGCATTATGAAAATAGATGTCCTTAGTGTAATTATCACAAAGTTAACTAGGAAGGTGGTATGAGAATTGGTTATAATATTAAGGTTAAAGATACCAAAAATGAAATTTCAATGATATGGGATTTTCTACAGAATTTTTCAAATTAAAAATAATAATTTTTATTATATTGAGTTTGTTGAACTTAATGACATGAATCATATATCATATTCTAAGAATGATTTAGATGATGAAGCCTGAGTAATAGTTTACGAATAAAGTAGGATGATTAAAGTTTACATGTTTTAGAATTAAATGATTATGATATATATAATTATTTTTAGTAATTTTTCACTAAGGATTGAAAATATTTTCTTGGCAGGTGGTGAATACGTTTAAATTGATTAAATGGAATGGGGATATTCATGGGAATCATAATATTATGAAAAAGGTAACCCTTAATATCTTCCTAGTATTAATATATTTATATCTCGTATAAAGTTTTGTTGGATATGAATAAGTAAATTGGATTGTACAAATGACCTTGGTGAGATTAAAGATTTTCTAACAATTTGGTTTGTTCAATCACAAGTGGAGTTTATGATATTTTTGTATTTAAGAAATATATCCAAAAAAATTTGGAATAATAAATAATTCATGGTTTAATAAGGATTTATTGTAATTATTACTATTCAAGAGAATACATGATGAAAGAATTAGAATTTTTTGTCTTTGAAAAAAAATTTCTACTTTATAATGTATGTGGGGAAATAAAAATATATTTTTTATAAATTTAGTTACATTATTTATAGAGTTCTATACTTTCATATTTCATAATATTTATAAGTTTAACCATTTATGTAATTGTTTTTTTAAACATCAGGTGAGATTTTAGATCGTGAGGTATTAACAGACCATGTGATGGTTTATAAATATTGGATTACTATTTTAAACTTTTTGTTGTGACATATAAATAGATTAAATTACCTATCATTTTATGGATCTAAAGACTAGCTTGTAAAAAAATAATGTTTATTTCTAATAATAAGAGATAATGTTGTGAATTTACAATGGGATAAGGATTAGATGATAAATGATAATGAAATTTAGTTAAATCTATTTAGGATTTATCCTCATTAAAATTATTAAACTCCATGAAAATGATATAGAAAAAATTCAATTTCTTAGTATATTTATTTATTATGAATAAAATACCCATTTAGAATATTGTATATTTATAGACATTTGATTATTAAATTTCTCCAAACCATATTCTCTATCAATATCCATTAGAAAATTATAGTTTTTTCCATTCCCTTGTTTTCACTTTCTGCATATGTTGTTCTATGTGGAAACCTAATTATGTTTTATATTGGGTAACCATTATGTTTATAACATTTAATTTTGTAATTAATGGTTTAGTACTAATTTTATTATATGTATTTCTGTAGGATGAAGTGTCATGTACTAAACCATTAATAACTCATATAAATTTTTATGGTGAAATTCATTTTATGGGGGTATAATGTTACCCCCAAAAATAATGTGGAATATTTCATTAAAATTATTTTAATCATTTTTATTTTTTTATTTCATGCAACAGATAATATATTTTAATATATGAATGAAATAATTTATTAATGCATTTTAAACAACACCAACTCAATGTTATACTACACACTACACTTATAGTAGCATGTATTACATGAGACACTATCATTGGTTGGTTTGAAACACATTTCTGAGTTCTATTGATAGTAGATTTTAACCATAAGACCATGATTTATTGAACTAAAATGTAAAATTAATATTTTTATTAAAATATTATTATAGTTACCACCAAGTTATTGGAATGGAAATTACAAATAATATTAAAATATATTATGAAACTATGGTTTAATAATCTATAAAACATGGATCCTTCGGATCCCCAATTAGTTGTAAATGAATTTAAGAACAATTTTAATATAAGAACATTCCATTTCTATGAAAATTATTTTTTATATAAAGATATAGTTTTATCTCAATTAGTTTAAGAAACAACTATTAGTGAATATTTTTAATAAAATTTATATATTACATGTTTTATAATTTATTTTCATACTCTTCCTTTACTTTTATATGCATATTATTAAAATAATCAAATTTTATAAAAAATATTTATTTTTTAAACGGGTCATTTTAATAACTTCTAATAGAGAGAAAATTTTAAATCTAATTTTTGACACATTTATAATTTTTATAAAAAAAATAATCATCTTATATGAATGTGGGATATGAAAATTTACTTTGGATGAATTTTATTTTTTAATATGTTTCATGTTTTGATGAATATTGGTAAAATATTTTAAATCTAAATAATTTAGTATAAAATTATTTATTTTAATGTTTTTGAAGAATAAATAGTCTTAAAATTTTTCATATACACTAATTTAGATCATATTATTCATTTTTAAATTTAAATTAAATATAAGAAAATTTCAATCTTTTTTATATTTCCACATTAAAAAATTGTTTTGCTGTTTCATCAATGTGATTAATTTTAAATAAATTTTATAAAATTTTATATATTGAATTATGAATATATTATTAAATATATCTATTCATAATTTCTAAATTTATAAAATAAATCCACTTTATTTTTGGACATTATGAATAATGACTTTAGAAATTTTTATTCACATGGATAAGGGTAAATCGAGTAATTAAGGGTAAATGTAATATTATAAATATTATAAAAAACTAATGCATTACCAAATTAAATTTTATGGAATTAATTATTCTATTATAAAGTACCTGTTGAAATTAAATAATTTAATGGTTCTTTTTAATGATAATGACATAAATATTATTAATCACAAAAAGAGTGACAAAATGATACTATTACTTTTAATATGTATAAAATTTTTAATATGGGTTAAATATAATATATACATGAATATGTTAATTAATAGATAAAATATAGTTTTTATATGAATCATTAAAAATTAATTTTATTTTAATTGATGTAATAATTATCATAACTAATTACAAAATGTTGATGGTGTATTTGCTAATTTTTTGAAATATTCAATAAAATGATATTTGAGATATTAAAAAAATAATTATTTGACTTAATTAATGTGATAAAATAATTCTATAGGTGAATATTAAAAATATAAATGTATTTAGTTAAATTTTTTTAATTAATATTACTGGATTTATTTTTAGAATTTCAATGTTTTGAATAGTGTCGAAATTGACACATATTGTATTTTATGAAAAATAATATTTCATTAAATTACTTGCAACTCATTAAATTATTAAATCAGTACAATGGTATTACATAATGTCTCAAATATAATAAATTTTCTATTTATAAGCCAATTTATACTTTATATGAACAAATTACATCCTCTAAGCATTAAAAAATGTTATCATAATTAAAAATTAAATGGCCTAGCTAAGGGTTAATAAAAATAATATGATTCAAAATAATAATAAAAACATAAATAAAATCTATTGTATGATGAAATTAAAAAAAATATATAATATTATATTATAAAATATTATTTTTTTCGGAATTTTGAATGATTTTAAATTTATTATAAATATATCTTTTGAGAAATTCTAAAGTGCCCCTCCCCTCTCATATAAAAATGAACAACTAACTCACTTTTTTTCAAACATAACACATAATTTGGATCATCAAAAAATTATCCATATATTCTCATATAATCCTAAACTTAATCAAATTATCCTTAATTTTTCCATAAATTTAACAAAATAAATTCATTTGTGATATTGGAACGACATACTGAAAATAGATATAATTCTCATCAATAGAAGTTTTTGTATTATTTATTACTTGATCCCCATAAATTATTATTATTGGGTTATTATATAATAATATAATTATTTAAAGTAGACTTATATGTATTTATTATATGTTTTTTACAAATACTTACACACACTTCCATCTAATGGGTAACAAACAAACCATTCTTAGGTACGGTGAACTACTACATCACTAAACAATGTTTTTTTTTCATCACAACATAGCATGGTTGGTAATTGTTATTGTAAATATTTTTATATGATATATATTTTATTTAAGTTTTATTTAATATTATTCAATTATTATATAAAACATAAAATTGTTCTTTCCATTTTCACATTAATACGATAACATTGTTTGTGAAAGTGTGGACTACTGCATCCTCAAAGTGATTTTATTTATCTTCACATTATGTGGAATGAATAAAAGATAGTTTAGTGAAATTATATGATAAATATGACATAATAATTTTAGTTTGACGAAATTTTATATTCAAATATATATCATTTAAATTATTTATTTCAATACCACATAAAATGGTAGTAGTGTTCATGCATACGTACAACATACTATCTCTATGAATGGTGTGTTTGATTTTCTATTTACATATTTAATATAAAACCATAAATACTTATACAATGATTATATATTATATTTAAATAATTTTTATCATTATAGGTGTATGTATATTAGGATCTACTTTTGAGGACCAAGTATAAGATGTCAAAACATGTACTACAAATGAAGTGTTTATTATCGAAAAAATAAAAAACAATTTTAATTGTTAATATATTAGTAAAATAAGTCATAATTAATTCATATATGGTATTAAATATTTTAATATGTTTCTATTATAGTTTTATTATATACTTTTATTTTCTTATATTAGAGATTTTCATTTGCATAGTGAGAGTCCATTCATAAGGTGATGGATTTCTATCCCACTTTTATGTTCCATAGGATACAATCCATATACACCACATATTTCCCATATGTGGGGTATATATTTCCCATGATTTTATATTATGATTATTATCCTAAAAATTGTGTTTTCAAATAATCCCTATAATTTTCCTTCTTTCATGGGGTATACTATTTGATTTTATACAATTTGGTGAGGGGATTTATAATGTCACTTGTATTTATGTGATACTTTTGTTGTATTCACCACACAATTGTTTTTGTGTGGAATATATACTACCAAAGAAAGTATTAAATTAATATTATCTTTAAATTTTTGTTTACATACATATCCAATTTATTATCTCTCTTTCATGGGTTTTAGGGTTCAAAATATACCATATCGGTAATCTATTTTTGACTTAATTTTCATTCTATAAGAAACATGTTATTTCATGAACCAAATTTTTGTGTGTGTTATATATACAGCTATTTTACATGTTCTATCATAAATATCCTTATATTCTGGATATTTTAATTTTAATTTATTATTTTTATTCCTCTACATTGAAATTTGTGTTTATCCAAAATAATATTATCTAAAAAAGTTTTAATTTTTTTTTTAAATATTATTTAATGATTTTTAATGAAAATTTATTTCAATGATGAATAAAATGGGTTTTAAAGATTCTTTATCAGTTTTAATGTTTAATTTCAATGAATAATTTTTATTAATTGTTATATGATTTATTTTTTTTCAAAATAGAAATTATATTTTCCTCATGAATATTTTAAAATAATGTTTTACAAAAAAATTCCATATATAGTAATATTATTTGATGTTACATATGTTTTATTGTGGTCATGATTCAAGGATTATATTATTATTCCTTCTGCGAATATTTATGGATTATGATGGATTGTTGTCTATGAATTATATTTAATTTCCATTAGATATGATATAATGAAATGTTTAGGAATCTCATGAAATTCTATGGGTTATGATATGATGAATGATGTATGATCATGTACCACACTAATATATGGTTTCCATTATGTGATATGTGAGACTAATATATCCCTCCAATTGATTGGGAATGATTTATGTAACATAAAATAATGATGGAATCTTGTTGATATGCATGATCCATAATAGAATATTTGGAAACATAATCCACTAACTAAATATGGGGTAACCTATTCCACTACGAGTAGATAGAGAAAAAATGATCCTTTATAAGAAATAGATAGTGAGTAGGGATGGGGTGTGTCCTTCCAAGTTGGTGTAGTCCCAATGAAGTTTTTTTTATAGTTTTGTAAATTTACTTTGACTTAAAGGTAATGATATTACATGTTTATGAAACATCCATATATTTCATGCCATATTTCTATGTTATGCATTAATGGATTATTATCTTTATTCCCTTATGATTCATGTATTATTAATTACTGATATTTAATCCATGATTCCTGTTTATGATCTTTGATATTTTGGGTATGAAATTGTTATGTTATGATAATGTTATCATACACTTATGATAATATTTATACTCACTTATCTCACATTTTTACCCTTACTAAGCATTTAAGATCCCCTAATTTATATATTTCTTTTCTATGGGTTATAATGAAAGTATTTAGTTACAAATACTAAAGGGGAATATATTTTTGGGAAATATTGATGATATTTCACTAGTCTGGTGTTTTTTGTTCCATTATTTCAAAGGCACTAAACTATTACTATAATTTGGCTTGTGTTTGTGTATTATAAAAAAATGATGTAATATTTATGAATAAAAATAATGGTTCATTGTTATTGAATATTATCTTAGTGATACATGAACCATATATGAAGGAGTTTGGCAAGGTATTTGTTTTCTTTTGACATTGGAATGGGTATACACTAGGAAAGGGTAATTTCACTATTGATTCATTGACTTGAGAGACAAATATTTACGCTATAAAAAAAGGATTGTTATGACTGGTTGTTAATTTTCATCTTCTTAGGAATATATTTAGATTATCATTATTTACTGGTATAGGTAACACTAACATTGAAATCTGTTATTCATATGATTTTGGACAAGATGAATAATTAAAAGATATCAAATTTAGGTGCACAGTTCTATGAGAAAATTATATACTGGGGAGACACTATCAAGATGGTGTCTTGGAATTTGAATTTTTTTCATTTCTATAGATGAGTGTGGTTTCCTATGGGATTTTGTGGGGAGTGGAGTTTCATGCATTGAGAGTCGAAGTACATCAAGGTTTAACAATGATGTATCATGATCTTTGTAGATTATAATGGTGGTATGTAATGAATAATTATTTAGAAACATCCTGGATAGATGATTCACTTGTTAGTTGGTGAATGTGGGGAATTAGAGGTATCTACGATTTTGAAACCATTTTTCTCATTTATTATTGTAAATTAGGTGGTGATATAATTGATTTTGTGACACGATTTCCCTAGAAAACACATAAGAATGGAATTTTATGGGTTATTGTAGATCGACTAACTAAGGTGTCCTACTTCTTATATATCTAGTAAACAATCCTAGTTTATGATTAAGATAATATTTTTTTTCATGAGGTGGTTTAGATGCATTCATTTTTGAGGATATTCATTTACGAAAGAGATCATAATTTCATATCACATTTCTGGAAGGTCCTTCATAATGAACTGGTATCATAAGTTCATTTATGGACATAATATCACCCATATAATTATTTTCAATCAGAAAAGACTATTTCGGTTCTACTGTTTATTTTAAAACCATGTGTTTTTGGGTTTTGTAGGTTTATTGGATATGCATATGTCACCCAAGAGCATTAATATTATAATAGATTCCATGAATTGATCCAAATTGAACCCTTTGAGGATTTTAATGGAATGTGGTGTTGTGATCCAATTTATTGACTACAGACCTATGAGTCATCACATGTTGGGTCTAGTCTCATGCATGAGGTATTTGAGTAGGTACAGTTGATTAGATAGTGGTTGGTGACCACAAAATGATGGGGAAACAAATATGAAAAACATCATAGACAAATTTTGGAATTTGAGGCTTGTCATCATTTTTTCCTTTGGTTGTCATTAATGATGGGAAAATTCCTTATTATGAAATGGTGAAAGCTAGCACCCTGGGTTCAAGAAATTCTTGATATAGTAGCAACGGTTGGTCTAGTGGAATATAGTTTATCCCTTCCACTACACTATATTTCCATGAATTACATGTTCTATATGTTTTATCTATAGATATATCACCCAAACCATTCCCATTTTATTGATTTATTATTCATCAAGATTTTTATTTATGAATCTTTCAAGGAGATTATGATACTGATAATGGATTTTGCATGAAAACAATTTTATGTCAGACATTACCATTGAATCATGTGTGGAGGAATCATGGGGATGTTCATGAAGAGACCTGAGATGGGGGGTATGATATGAATACACAGTGACCAAATATGTTTGAAGAGACCTCATAGTTATTATTAGAGAATCTTGGGGATGAGATGTTATATTTTGTGGAGGTTGTAATGTCCTATATTTTCTCAAGGTATGTCTCTCTCTGACTTTTGGTTAATTTTTATTTCTGTTGTTTTTTCAATATAGATGTATATCACATCATTAAATGTTGTATTTGGTTGTAGGTAAATTGTCAAAAACAAGAGAGGATCTCCATGGTGAGCCTTTTTTTTGGGTAATTTATTTAATTTTTAGGTAGGTATTCCTATTTGAAGTGATAATGTCTTGGTATGAATGTGTTAAGTGTTTTTATGAGTTCATAGTATGTTACGAATATTTAAAGGTGGTTATGTTTTATTAAATGTTAAATGGTCATAAAACCATCATTATAACGTTTATACAACATGTAAATGGATTACACATCATGTATTTTTTGGGTTTTTTAATAAAATAAATATTTGGCGGTGGGGTTTTCTGGGTATCCCAATAAAAATATTTTAATGACATGTGATGAAATTACATACCTTTTACAGATATTTTAATATTTGAATTGATGTTTTATTCTATTCTCATTTACTACAACACTTCTGCTCTCAACCTATGGTAAACCTCCTTTCTATTTGGGGTTTCAACATCACATATAAAATTCATGTTAACACATTCAACATTTGTTATGTGGTTTTGATCAATTTTTCCATTCTCTTCATTGGTTCTCCAATTTTTGAGGTAAAATATTGTGACCATATGTGTTTTTGGTTTTCATATTGATTAGTTTTGATTAAGTATTCTCTTGTAAATTATTTCAACCTTCTTACTAATTAGATTGTTTCATTTTAAGCATTATTGAATCATCAGTTAAAGGTACAGTGTCTAAATCGTAACCCTACAGTTTAGTAATTTATGATTTAATAAAATATCATGATAGTTCTAATGTTGCATTTTCCAATGTTAATTAAATAATTAATGGGATTATTCCATGAAGTCACATATTATTTAATTTTATCTGACATTACTTATGGCTATGTATGGGGTGACTGAACAATGAATATAAGTAAATTGGATAAATGTTTAAATTGTGTTTAGCATGACAATAGATTTATACCAAGACTCCATCACTTCAAAGTACTTTTTTTTGTCTTATAAACATCCATTTTTTCCAAGTGAGAGATTACTGGATCAAGGGATGTAATAAGTCCCACAGAGGATGAAACTTTTCCTAAAAAATATTTTACCCAAACAATAGAAAACATTTCTATTGGATTGTTTCTACAAAATTTTTTATAAAATTAAAACTCTCTAGTCCATATTGTTATCTAAATTTAGTGGTATTTCACTTTAATATAATTTTTCATATAATTAAAAATAACATTTTTCACTGTGGTTATATCAATTTGGTTATAACTATAATCTAAATTTATTTCATGATTCAACATTATTTTCATAAATAAAAGCTTCTACCAAACCAGATCCTTTTTCAATTCGATTATGGACACATACTCTTCGTCTATATTAGAAAGTGCAATGACTAACTAAAAAAATGATATCATGTCGATTCCCATAATAATTTCTTTTACGCAAAACCCATTATATCCTTCGAAGTATTGAAATCGACCCCAAAATCAAATTCTATCAACACTTTAAAATTTTTTATACTCTAAGGAATAATAATACTTCATCCATAACATTTATATAACAAATGAACCATTTTACTTCTTTTTGATATTATTTCCAATGATATTTCTTATATCAATAGGTACATACTTATAAAAATACCATTCCAATGAATGAGAAATTCACACTATGCATGAAACATTCAAAAGATGATATAATTGAACATTTCCCTTGAATATCACTTCAACTTCAATTTTTGTGCCTATACCATTGAAAAGAAAAAAATTAACACTCATAGGAGTTGATTTATATTTAAATAAAACCTTTGTAACCTATTAAATATCCTTCCATATTTACCCCTATTCAGATACCACTAAACTCTAAGTAAACATATCAATTTCTATCATCACAAAAATATTCTTGAATTCAAGACTATGATACATCAAATAATTTGATTTAGATAGCACACAATTCAATTTCGGGATCCGTAGACTGGTAGGTCTTAAAAAATCATATAATAAATATATAAGAGTATGATTGTAAAAAATCATCCTCACAAATATTTTGATTAAAATATTTAATTAAGTGTCTCCATATTAATCATTGTTTACCAGTAAATCATAAAATTTCCATTTCCATTTCATTGTTGATTATTTCAGGACATGGACATTGTATTTTGTATTACACAACATGTACTTGTTTTTATCATCCATGAAACTAGTTGGTTTATTCATATAAATATTTATCTCTAAATCACTGTGATGGGAAATATAATTTAAATAAATTTTATAGTATCCTAATGAATTTATTTAACCCAATATTTGTACCATATTGATGGTAATATATTTTGATATTTATGAAACAATTTCAGATTAATATACACCCACATTTGATTGAAATCCATTAAAAAGTAGCCTTTTCTTATAGACCTTGACTCTATTCACTAAATCCATCAATAGATAAAAATATATAATCCCATGAACATTCCTTATACACAATAAAATTGTTAGTTCCATGGTCTCATTATAATAATGTGAATCTATTCCCTCATACATAGCCAACATCCACATTCCATAATAAATTAATTATATTTATTTATCTGGATTCTCATGTTATCCTCCATACATTGTTTTAAAATGTATAATTAGAAACAAAATATTTTCACTATTTTTATAATACACTATGAAATTAAAAAGTAAATAAATAATTCCTCGTATTTAGGTATTTTATCATCTATTAACCAACTTTCATCTGTTTTAATATATAGGTATTGTTTATTCACATCAATATCAATTGAGTATTCAGGAAAATTCAAAACATTCTGATCATAATGGAATATATGATAAATAATTTAATCTCACAAGAATTAGGGTACTTTTTTCTCCAATTAACTTCATCATGAGTAATTCAATTTTATTTTTTAAATTTACATTAATCCACCACCACATTAATGTATCTATATAACAACATATAACTAAAGATAATTTTTTTTATCTATAAATAATTTAATTTTTATCAACCAAGTGTGAGTAAACATCTTTCCATCTATATATCCCATAAATAAAATATAACGTCCCGGTTCCAAAAGATGCCCAGAGGTGCCCCACTCCCAGTTGGTCACCTTGCCTAAAGTGCATTTCCCCCAACACCAGAGGATTCCAACTAGCAGCGAGGGCCTTGCGTGTAATAGTGGGGAAACTAATCCCTCACTAGCAAAGTAACACATCAAAAGATAAAAATATTACAATAATAGAAGAAGTAATAATGTCATAAAACAGTAAACAGTAGAATACTGAATGTAAAATGAAACTGGAGAACACATATATAAATGATTCATGATACATATGTCTTGGAAAATATACAAACAAGACACAATACTAAAATACATAACCGAACCAATTTACAAGAAATACATGAAAATAACTCCTTAGCATTGCAAGCCTCAGCTTGTTCCCATGCTCTCGAGCTCTAAATCAGTCAAGTACCTGAAGTAGAAGGGTGCTTGATCTAATCCATACATGTAACAATATAATCTTTTTGGGATAAAAACCATGACTAGAAAAAGGTGTTATACTAATCACAATAAGAATCCACCAAAAGAAATGTACCTAACAGTCAGTGAATATATATGTAGGGTAATAGGTAAAAAGAAGGAGTAAACAAGCAAGTACTCAGCAGTAAATATTTCCACAGTTTCAAAGAATTCAATTGAAAAAATCAAAGTAGAATCTAATAAATTTAGGTAACCCTATACAAATTACTCTTACCCTAAACCCTCTAATTCAACAAAAATAGCATAATCAAACCACTAAAAAGTACACACAGTCTAACCCATATAGTTCATCTTAAGCATAGACTTTGTGGTAAAGTCGTGGCCGTCAATTCCCCCTATAGTCTTTTATAGGTAACTAAAGGTGCTATTGTTAATCACCTATAGCACATTCCACATGTGGCCTACATTGAGGAACTACATACACTCTAAGGAATCACATACATCAATTCCCCTTGTGGTATCACATCATAACAGTAAAAAAAGACACTCTAAATAAGCCCTTACATCCATTCTCCATATGGTCTACTACACCAGTTCCTCCTAGCCCTGTGTAAGTTAATAAAGCATGGAAATGCGTAACATACAAGGTAAAACTCAAGAAATACTTGGCTAACTGTCTACGGTATAACATCATGTCATATAAACATCATTACATCCTATAATACTAGGCATGGGAAACAAACAAGGAAACCTAACATGCTAATCAAGACCAAATGGTCATAACAAATATGCATGGCCAAACACCTCCAATGCATTGTAATTAACCCTATTCTCATTCAATTAACCTCTAATCAAGAATACTAGAAGAGAAGTTAATTAACATGGCTAAATTAGTAAACATTCAATACCTCGTTCAAGGTTATTGGAAAAATTTTCACAAATAACTCAAATAAATTCAACAAAAAGGCACAAACCACCTACCCTAGTTTTGTAGGATCAATATAAGTGAACCTCAAGCCTTTAATCTCCCAAGAACAACGTAGATCTACAAAATACGCTAAAAATTATCAACTGAAGATAACTTGATAAAGGGTGGGAATCATGAGATGAAGCTCTAGAAGAAGGAAGAGGTTACATAGGCAATCCAAATGCTATCGATGGAGGTCTATTCTGATAATAGACGCTCAATTGGGGACTCGGGGAAAGATCGCAGTCATTCTATCACTCGCAGATGAACCAGACCTAGAAGGAGATGGTTCTATCAGTCAAGCGCAACCCCGGTGCATTTAATGAAAAAAGGGGAAGTACACAACATATACTTTATTAGTTCCAAATGTGAACATTCCTTCACCTGCCCCTGCATTAGGCGGTCTCCAGGTCACCATACATGGACGTGTGCATGGCCATTACAGAACCAGCACCCGAATACCCGCGGTAACTATGTACATGGCGTGTACTCATAAATTACGTGACATGTACATAAAAATTTTCCAGAAACTCCCCTTGTTCTAAAAAAACCAGAAAATGGAAAACATACCTGAAGAAGAGGTTCTAGGTTATTACAAACTTCCCCATTAACTAAATTCATCCACAAATTTCCTTAGAAAGGAGGAATAGAAAAATAATCCTCAAACAACTCCAACCACTGTGATCGTACATCAGTCTCCCTCTCCCATGCCTCATCTTGTACTTTCTTATGCTGACATATCCCTCTTATCAGAGAAACTGACCAGCCACGGAGAACCTTTGTACTGCAATCTACAATCCGGATAAGATTCTCCTCGAATAAGGAATCCACCTCTAACACATCCTCTACGGGTTGAAGAACACGAGACGGGTCTAAGATATAATGTTGATGTTGAGAAAAATTGACAAAATCATGCATAGCCGGGTACCTCTGAGGTAACTTCAACCAATTGGAAACCGGCCCAACTCTCTCCAACACCTCAAACAGCCCGATGTACCTCGAAAAAATCATAACCTGTCTCCTAATTCTCATATGTCCCAACCTCTTCGTGACTTGTAGCAAAACGTGATCCCTAACCTCAAACTCTTGAGGTTGTCTCCGCTGATCATCATAAGACTTCTGTCGAGACTGTGTAGTAGCCATCCCCTTCCGAGTCAACTCTATCTGCTCTGTGGTATCCTAGACAAGACAAGGTCCCATCATAGATGCCTCTCCTACCTCCACCAAACATATGGGTGATCAGAATTTCCTACCATACAATTATTTATAAGGATCCACATGAATAGTCAATTGATAACAATTGTTGTAGGGAAACTCCAAAAGAGGTATGTGCTACTCCCAAAAACCTCAAAAATCTAGGATTCATTCTAAAAGCATGTCCTCAAGCTCCTGAATCATATGCTCAGACTAGCCATCTGTCTAGTGGTGGTAAGATATACACAAAAGCACATGTGTACCCAAATCCTCCTGAATCCCCTTCCAGTCTCGACAAGTAAAATGAGCATCCCTGTCTAAAAAATGGAGTGTGGAACTCTGTGCAAACGTAAAATCTCTCAGATGTACAACTATCGCATATCATCAACACTGAAAGTCTCTTTAATCAGAAAGAAGTTAGAAATATTTGTGAGTCTATCAACGACAACCCAAATATCATCATTCCCTCATGGTGACAATGGAAACCCTAATATGAAGTCCATCGCAACATCATTCCACTTCCACTCAGGAATGGGTTGCTGCTGCAGATGACATGTTGTTCATTGATGCTCTCCCTTATCCTGCTGATTGGTGGAACACCTCATCATGAAACCAGCAACATATCTCTTTATACCTGTCACCAATTATGACAATGTAGATTACAATACATATTAGTGACTCCAGGATATACTGTCCAAACTGATGAATGAAATTCCCACATCAGAACCTTGCGTATGTATTTTGACACCCATACGTACCCACGAAAATGCATGATCTCGTACTCACCTATTGCCCATCAAGTAATAGGGTCCTCTACTGACATTCTATCCAGTAAGACTAGGCTTTCATAATCTGATAGATTCCACATTCTCACTCGATCAAGAAGTGTAGAGGTAACAGCTACAGAAGAATGAAATTCTAGCCCTGCCTGTCGTGCACCTCAAAATGAATCTCAGAGAACAGAGCCATAAGCTGCCACTCACCGATGGCCTCCAGAACTACATGTATTTTTTTCCTCATGCTCAGTCCATCAGTCACCACATTGCCTTTCCCCGGCGTGTAGGGAAGCTCAAAATCAATTGAATGAAGGTACTCAACCAACCTTCGTTGTCTCAAATTCAGGTAATGCTGAGTTAAGATATACTTTTGACTTTATTGAATGGAGAAAACCAAAAAATGATCTCCCAAAATATAAAGTCTCTAATAGCATAAGGCATGAACTGCTGCAGCCAACTCAAGATCTTATATCGTGTAATTTCTCTCATGTGGCCTCAACTGCCAAGAACCATATGCAATGACATTGTCTTCATGCATATCCACTACTCCATGTCTGATACCAGAAGCATCACAGTAAATATTTTAGCTCTTTCCTGCCTCTGGAAAAACTATTATCAGTGTGAATTCAACCTCCATTTCTACTCCTGAATGGTTAACTCACAAGAATATGACCTCAAGAACTATTCACCCTTCTGATTTAGGCCCATTAATAGAGCTTCTATGCGTGAAATGTCCTATATGAAAAGCCAATAGTATCCTCTCATCCCTATAAAACATATTCCCCAAAGGTGTTCTTTAGCTGCTCTTAGGATACTAAACCTATCACTTTCTCTAGGTCTACTAATACACTAGTATCTGAGATAACATGACCCATGAAGTGAAGTTGATGCTTCTAAAAGAGAAATTTTGAGAGCTTAGCATATTACTAATGCCCTATCAGTGTACTCAAAACGATCTCAAGATGGGTAGCATGGTCTTCTCGAGTGTGAGAGTACACCAAGATATCATCCACAAAAACCACCATGATAGAATCCAAGTATGGATGGAACACTAAGTTAATCATTTCTGTGAAGACTATAGGCACATTCATGAGGCCAAACGGCATAACCACATACTTGTATAGTCTATACCTACTCTAGAATGAATTATGATGTATATCATATGGCCTAACGCGCAATTGATGATAAACAAATCACAATTTAATCTTCGACAACACCCATGTTCTTAGATGCTGATCAAATAGATCATCAATCTTTGGCAAGGGATATCAGTTCTTGACCTTCAACTGGTTTAACATCAGACAATCAACACATATTCAGAGTGTACCATCCACCTTTTTCATAAAAAGGATAGGCGAACCCCAAGTAGAAGTACTGGGTCAGATAAACCTTTTCCTACAACTCCTCCAACTATTTCATAAGCTCCTGTAACTCTGGTGTAGCCATCCTATAAGGATGAATGGACACTACTGCTACTCCTTGCACAAGATCAGTAGAAAAGTATACCTCTTACTCCGAAGGAAAACCTGAAAATTCCTCTAGAAATACTTACCTAAAATGATCCACCACTGGAGAAAAGACCCTTAGTCATCTAAATATAGACTAGTAATCTGGTATATAACTCCTCTCAACCCATGATGCTTGGGTCATGCTCTTATTGCCTGGAAATCACTGTCACCCTTATGAAGAAGCGATCTTCCATCTGGTGATGTTAAACTCACCCTATGGTGATAGAAATCGACAACTACCTAAAAGAGAACTAACCTGTCCATTCTAAGAATGTCATCATAGCCCTTCATCTCCAGGACATAAAGGTCCCATAAAAAGTGACACCCACCAACCTCTCGAGTGTATTCCATGCACTGATGTACACTAGCCATTATTTTCCCCAATGGTGAGTCCAATTTCAATACATAAGAAAAAGTAAATGTAAATATCCTGAGGTACTCCACAATAGGAATAGAAATAAAGTTATGGAAAGCCCCTATATCGAAAAGAGAAGAAACTAAAACTGAGGCAACTAAAATCGTACCTCGTACTGGAGAGGGTCTGGGATCTAGCTCTTTCTAGGTTTACTCCACTGAAAAGTTATGACCTACACTGTGGACCTATGACCTTGCCTGACCACTCTGAGCTGATCCACCCTATTGTCGCTGAATGCTGGGTATCTTACTAGCAAAACCGCAACCTCCACCTTGGCCTGAACAGCTAGAAGAACACCATTTCCAAGACTGAAGAGAAAATGGTGGTACTTCTCCTGAATAAGGAGTCTTTGAAGAACCACTGTCACTAGCTTCTAGTGAGAATATCTGACAGAAATGATACAGATAAACCATCTTGATGCAAAATTTGCACTCCAATGGGTTTCTCGGGCAATTTAGCCTTGTATTCCCGCTTTTCACGCACTGGTAGAACATCACCTGGATACCTAAAGAAGTGTATCGCCTCCATGGATAACTATGTGAAGACCCCATGTGGCGCTTCCTACTGTCAGTTAGAGGGATACTAAATTCAGATGTTGATCCACCCTATCTCACAACTCCAAAATCCCTCATGTTTCACTATGTGATCAGCGCCTGGTTGATGATAGATGTTATGGAATTCAACCTGAAGATGTTCAACTATGATCAGATGTCATGCCTCATACCATCCTCAAACTTCCTTTACATGAATAACTCATTACCTCTTAAAATAGGCATGAAGCGCTACAGCTCTATGAAATGAAAATAATACTCTATGACTGAGAGAATACCCTACTCTAGACTCATGCACCCACGTGCTCGATTGACCTTGAAGGTTCTTGGATAGAATTAGTCATAGAAGGCTTGCTGGAACTCATACCAAGCCATGACTTTCTGGCATCCCACCTGTGAGATCACATCCCACCATCTCTTGGAAGAATCTATAATCATGTACATAGAGAGCTTCACCCTCCTCTCTAGAGGAGTCTCCAGATGCTCAAAGATAAAAATCATGAATTCATACCATGAGTATACTGCCTGAGTTCCTCCTTCACCTATTAATGTGGTAGGATGTTGCTACTATAAAAGCTATATTATCTCTTTCATTGATGGGATAGGATGTGGTACACCTCGGAAGGACTGCACGAACCTCATGAATCCCTCTCAGAATTGTATGTCAGCACCTCTGTCCAGAATAACAGCTGGTGAAAAAACTAGAAAAACTGGAGGATCTGTTGGAAGTCCTTGATATGCCATGTCTGGTGTCTGATCATTGCCATGTAACTGGCATACAATAGGTGGACATCTCGTTGGGATGACTCTATAAGGATAGGTGTGCACCATAGATCAAGATTACCAGGGTTTGATAACTAGAAGTGTAGGGAGGAAACATGAGAAAGAAATCATTCTTGTTTTTCAAAACAAGGATACACAACATGTATCATTAACTACATGGCGTGTTCCTATAAACCATTCACATGGGTATGTACCTCTTCCAAAACTGGTCATGTAACACCCCATACACGGAGTTTTGTTCTTACACACGGTATTTACTTGAATCCTCTTACCCTACCCGAGTTCCCTTACACGGTTTGGCCACATGGTTCTTGTAGAACAATACTACACAACATGTTAGTGTCATACATGTTGTGCACAAGACATGATTCACCGGCCCCTGTTGTTAGTGACACAGCCGGATACATGGCTCACACTACACATAGTGTTCCAGATGGACACAGCGTGCACTAGGAAGATATCTACGACCCATTTTGTTAGTGAACCCGAAGGATTCTTGGGTTACACTACACAGCATGTTCCAGATGGACATGGCATGTGTTAGAAAAGACTCAATCAACCCGTGTTGTTAGTGAAACATCTGGTTACACGGTTCTACAACCCGGCATGTACATCAGGTACACGGCGTTTCATAACAAAGTCTTCCAAACCCTGTGTCCTTGCCCACATAGTCTGGAACAATGTTAGAGAATACACGACATGTATATATAGTACACAGCGTGTACTTAATAAAAATAGTTTCTTCCCAAACAAAAGAACACATGGCGTGTATTCATCAATACATAGCATGTATTCTGGGTTTTTCTAGACATTAAGCCTCATAAACTACTTCAGAGCCCATAAAAACACAGAAACGAACCTTTAAGTGGAAAATTCCAATCCATTAGGGGCAATACACCCCTCTAATCAAATCTTGGCATCTTATAAAAGTCATAAATAAGCATAATAGATCTATGATCCACTAAATTCTGATCCATTAGGGCCCATAACACCTCCAAAACCAAATTTTGGCATTCATTAAAACAAAACCATACACAAAAAATACCCTATCAAACAACAATTATTTTATCAAGGCATCCTTAACAACAACATGCATATCTCACACAACACATATCACAACAACATGAAATCGCTAATGCACCCTATATGGCATGGAAAGAATTCAGGAAATGTGATCCCTAGTAATTTCCTATGTGATGCATGAGATGGAATAACCTCATATCATCATGTTTCAATAAAAATAGAACCTCAATAACATCAACAATAACAACACAAAACATGCGGATCATCGAACGATGAAAAACAAATCAACTGTAAAATTGAAAAACCAGAAAACTTGAAATAAACGAGGTTGATTGGCATTTCTATTACACGGGTTAGCTACTCCAAAGAGCATATTATTAAAAAGTACCAATTTATTCATATCCTTGTTTATAGGGTACAAACAGTAAGTCAAGAGAAAATAATTCCTCTAATACCACATTGTAACATCCTGGTTCCGGAAGCCGCCCAGATTCTCCCCATACCGGGTTGGTCACCTGGCCTCATGACCATTTACCCTAATGCCAGAGGCTGCTGACTTGCAATGAGGGCCTTGGGTATGATAGTTGGGAAACTATGACCTCATTGGCAGAGTAGTATAGTAGAAGATAACGGAATAAAAATAGTGGAATCAGAAATAATGGCATACAACATTAAATAACGAAAGACTGAAATTAATAAGAAACTATAGCACACATATATAAATGATGCACAATACATATTTCTAGGAAAAAAGCCAAAAAAATTCATAATTCTGAAATACAAAATAGAACCAAAGTAAAAGAAAAAAAATTATACAGATCCTCAGCATTGCAGGACTCATGTTGGTCATGTTCTCTCCATCTCCAAAGCAGATGGGAACCTTCAATCGAAGGGATCTTGCCCATTTCTATAACTGAAACAATATAATCTTCTTGGGCACAAAAACCTTAACAAACAGGGTGTGAGAATAATCCCAATAGGCAGCCAGTAAAATATATGTTCCTAATAGTTAGTGAATATATATGGAAGGTAATAAGTAAAATATGTAGAAAACAAGGAAGTACTCAGCAGTAAACAATTCCCCAGTTTCAAAGTATTCAATTCTTCAAATAAAACAGGAATCTAATCAAAGAAGGTAACCCTCTATGATGTACTCTCATCTTAGCCCCTCTGGTTCAACCAAAACAACATAAGCAACCATCTGAGAGGTACCCATAGTTGAACTTCTCTAGTTCAGCTTAAGCATAGACTCTCTGGGGAAGCACTCGTTGTTAATTCCCCCTATAGTATCATATCGATAACTAATAGTGCTCAAGAGAATCATTTACGTCACATTCCCCCTATGGCCTACGTCGAGGAACGAAAGACACTCTGAGGAAACACTTACATAAATTCCCCATGCGGTCATGCATCATAACAGTAAAAATAGACACTCTGGAAAATCCCCTGCGTCCATTCACCCTACGGTCTACTATACTAGGTTATCATGCCCCACTGTAAGTCAATAAAGAATGTAAATGTGTAACATCCAATGTAAACCTCAAAAACTACTTGGATAATGGTCTACAGCATAAAAACATGTCAAATAAACATCACTCCATCCTTCAATACAAGGCATGGGAAAAAACAAAGCAGCCTAACAGGATAAGCAAGGCCAAACGGTCATAAAAAACATGAATGAGAAAACACATCCATCGCATAGTAATTAACCCTATTCCCATTAAATTATCCTCTACTTAGGCATAGTATAATATCAGGAAATTAACAGGGCTAAAACTGTAAAAACACAGTACCATGTTCAAGCTTATTGATAAATTATGCACATATAACTCAAAATTTCAACAGAAAGGCACAAACCACCTACCATAGTGTTGTTGGATCGATATAAGTGAACCTCAAGACTTGAATCACCAAAGAACACCGTAGATCTACAAAAACAATAAAAACACTCAACCAAATATTACTTGAGAAATGGGAGGAATTAGGAAACAAAGCTCTAGGAGAAGGAAGAGCGTACCGAGGCAATCCCAACGCAGTTGACGGTGGTCGATTCATATAACAGAATCTTGATCTAGGGCTTGGGGAAAGATCATTCCCATTCTCTTGCTCTCAGATGAACCAAACATTGATGAAAATGGTTTTGTCTTTCATACGCAGCCCTAGTGCCTTTAATGAAATAAATTAAGTACACTACATGTACATTATCAGTACATAGTGTGTACTTTCCATCACCACCCCCACATTAGATTGTCTCCAGGTCACCACATACAACTGCGTGCATGGCCGCTACACGACCATCACCCACCTACTCGTAGTAACCAAGTACACGACGTATACTAATAATTTGCACAGTGTGTACTTAAAAAATTTCAAGAAACTCTTATAGTTCTCAAAAACACCATAAAAACGAAAACATACATGAAAAAGAGGATCTATGTTCATATGAAATAACGTCATGGTTCCAGAATTCGCCCAGAGGCTCCCCGTACCTGGTTGGTCACATGGCCTCAAGCACATTTCCCCTAATGCCAGTGGTTGTCGACTCGCAATGAGGGACATGGGTGTGGTAGTGAGGAAACATAGCCCATATTGTCAGAGTAACACAATGGAAGATAAATAGATAACAATATTTGAGGTAGTATTAATGGAATACAACAGTAAACAATATAAGACTAAAATTAATAAGCAAATTGAGCACACATATATAAATTACGCATGATACATATGTCTAGGAAAAACATCCAATCATGTAATAATGCTAAAATACAAAACTTAACCAACGTACAAAAAAACTGGTAAACAACTCCTCAGCATCGCAAGCCTCATATTGGTCTCATGCTCTCCAGCACCGAAGTAGCCAAGTCACTAAAGTAGAATGGTGATTTTCCTTACCTATACCTGCAACTATATAATCCTTTAAGGCCCAAAACATGACCCAAACAGGTTCTGAGACTAATCCCAATAGGAAACCACCAAAAGATCTGTGCCTAATAGTTAGTGAATATATATATGGAATGGAATAATTTAAAAAAGTAGCAAATAAGGCAGTACTCATCAGTAAAAATTTCCACAGTTTCAAAGAATTAAATTACAAAAATCAAACAAGAATATAATCAAAGTAGGTAACCCTCTGGAATGTTCTATCATCCTAACCCCGATGGTTCAACCAAAAAACACAGGAAACCCTTGGAGAAGTAAACATAGTCTAACCCCTCTAGTTCATCTTAAGCATAGACTCTCTATGGAATCAATCGTCGTTAATTCCCCATAGAGTCTCGTATCAGTAACTAAAGGCATTGAGGGGAAGTAATTACATCACATTAACCATGTGGCCCACGTTGATAAACTAAAAACACTCCGAGGAAGCACTTTTTTCAATTCTCCAAGTGTTCTCACATTGTATCATTAAAAACAGACACTCTAGAGAAGCCCTCACATCCATTCCCCCTATGGTCAACTACACTATGTTCTCATAGCCCTATGTAAGTCTTGAAAGCATGTAAATGCATAACATATAATGTAAACCTCAATAAATACTTGGATAATAGTCTACATCATAACAACATGTCATATAAACATCGCTACATCATATAATACTAGGCACGAGAAAAAAACAAGGAATCCTAACAGGCTGAGCAAAACCAAACAGACATAAACAAAAACTGATGGGAAAACAAATAAAAAACATAGGAATTAACCCTATTCTTATTCAATTAACCTCTACTCAAGAATACAATCATAGTAGGAAATTAACATGTCTAAAACCGTAAACACACAATACCATGTTCAAGGTTATTGGGCTATTTTGTACATATAACATGAATAATTTCAACAGAAAGGAACAAAACACCTACAGTAGTGTTTTAGGATCGATATAAGTGAACTTCAAGCATTAAATCGTCCAATAACACCATAGATATTCAAAAAGGATAAAACGCAAAACTGGAGATAACTTGAGAAGGGGGAGGAATTAGTAAATGAAGCTCTAGAAGGAGAAAGATCATAGAGAGGAAATCCCAACACAATCATCGACAGTAGATTCAGATAACAGACACTTGAATGGAGGCACAGAGAAATATTGCAATTAGTTTCTATTTATTAGATGAACTAGACCTATAAGGTGATGGTTCTGTCCGTCAGACGCAACCCTAGTGCATTTAATGAAAAAAATTACACAACATGTACTTTATAAGTACACAACATGTACTTTCCTACACTAGCCCTTGCATTATGTGGCCTCCAGGTCACCACACATGTCCATGTTCTTGGATGATACATAGCCATCACCCGTCTACCCACAGTAAACGAGTACAGGGCGTGTACTCATGAAGTACATGGTGTGTACTTCAAAAATTTCTAGAAACTTCTCTTGGTCTATAAAACACCTGGAAGAGGAAAACATACCTGAAAAAGATGATCTGGGATCTTACATAAACTAACAATGTAACATATCCTCATGGTAATATTCATCTATAACATCAATGATAACATTTTATAGATTTATAAAAAATATAATATGATTAATTTCATCAATTTTCATAAACTATTACTACTAATGACTCTACCAACCATATAGTACCCATAGAATATTGTTATCTAGATACACGACACAATTTAATTCTTGTAAAAAATTAATATACATTGAAAAATGAAATTTCACTCATCATGACTTTTCAACTGATATTATATTTATCTATTTTTTCACAATATTTTTTCAAGTGGTCCAAGTAGTGTTTTTTAATATTATATTTTTTTTCTTATGGTATTATTTCTTGATGTCCTTCCTATAATTTTGACCAATATTATATTACCAATGGAATATAATCATTATTTTGGTATCCCTTTAAACCATTGAATTTATCTATTAAAAAATTAAAAAACATATTTCTTTTAAAATAGGAAATAAAACCAAAATTTTCTTATTTAGTGATCAATAAATGTGAAAAAATATAATGAACCACTGTTAGAATGAACATGGGAAAAACCCAAACAACAAAATGGGAAAATTCAATCTTCCAATAGCGAGGATTCCATCTATTAAATTTCAATTTGCATTTCAAATATTTTTTATGTATAAAACTCTTATAATTTCTAAAAATAGAATGATTGAGATTTATCAAATCTATTTCCTCTCGAAACTCCATTTTTTCACTATGTTATCAAATTTGATTGTTCCATGATTTTATACTTTTATAAATATTCATTCTAGACATCAAACATTTATTTGATCATCTAGTTAGATACAAGTCTTCATCCCTTTCCACATTCATTGATCACTTAGGCATTTTTTATAATCCATTAGTAAACCAAATTCAATATCATTATTCATCAAACTATGCAAAATAATATTATTTTTTGCAATCCTTGGATTTTATTCAATCCATTCAACTTATAGAAGATTTCGTTTGACATTATAATATTAACATCATCCCTTATAACATCTCAATATCCTCGTAATCTAAATTTTATTACTCAAATTATCTTGTGGATATATAATTTTCCATCCACCACTACCTGAATTTGGAATGGAATGATGAATCTAAATCAACCTCTCTTGATTCCTCCAAAACATTAATGCATAATATATTAATTCTAAAATATTATATTGAATTTAATAAACTATAACCTATAGAAACTATTATTCTATAACACATTAAATAATAATTGAAATCTTCCTTGGGATGTCACCTCTCAACATAGATCCATCACACATGTCGATATACTGTATAATTTTATCTACTATTTTTACTATACATATTTTCATACTTTGGAATCAACATCCAATTTGATAACAATCCTATAACATTTAATATAAATTTATTAATGATGGGTTTTCCTAGAATTCCTTTTTTAGATATTATTATTAAAAAATTTCTTCGAGTCAAATCAAAATTCCTTTATTGTTTTTTAGATGAATTTTTTTAATAGTGACCATGACATTAACAAACCATATTTTTCAAAAATTATACTCCTTAAATTAATATTGTGTTTGAATGTTTTTTTTCACATAAAACAAGTAATACAGGCAAATATATCTCATTTTTGGTTTTCTATAAAATTTTTGGGAATAAAAAATATTTTTGTATTAATAATTAAATATATATATATATATAAGAAATGTAATGTTCACATTAAATATAAACAGAAGCCAAATTATTAATTTATGGTAATAAAAAAGTTGAATTAATAATACCCATAAACTAATTTTTTTTTAAAAAAAAATATAGCTTTACTCTATTTTTAATGATTTTAAATGAAAATAAAAATAATAAATTTATTGATGTGAATTTGAATAATTTATCATCATTTTTTTCTTATCATGGATGTAGTATATTAATAATAAATTATTATATTTAAATTAATATATTTTCTTCATTTGAATATTTCAATATACAATTTTTATAAATATCATGTCTTTTATGGTACTATTTATAGATGATATTCATATATATTTAGAGGGAAAGGATGGGAATGAATATAACATGAGAATTATTTTAAACACCCTAATGAATAAAAAAACTATTTGGTAAAATTTCAATGTGTGATTTTTTCTAAATAAAGTACCATTTTTGTTTTATATAATATCAAGAGTGGGTATATTGAAATATCCATCAATGAAAGTGGTTTTTCAATATTGTCCATGACCGACCATAGTAACTGAGATTTTAATTTTTATTTGTATAGATGATATTATTGAAAATTTATGGATAATTTATCATTAATATATAACCCACTCACGATGTTTAATCATATGGTATAATTTTCCACTTCATAGATGAATGTGGGAAAATATATCTATAATTCAAGAGATGATTAGTCATTGCATCAGTGAATTATTACGTTGTATTACAGGAGGGTTTTCAATCAATATTGATGTATACATGAATAAATTTGGACGTTTTATTGTTTTAATTACATTTTTATAGATTATTCCTCATGAAAATTGAGTTTTCTTGATAGAAAATACCTTACTCATGATTTGTAGTTTTCTATGGTATTTTTTTTACTAATGATATAGAGGTTTTACCTTTAGAAATAAAAGTGTGACATATATAAATAAATTTAATAAAAATTATTAAATTATATATTCACATAAATTGAGTTAAAGATAAACCATAATATATGGTTAGAGGTGATTAATGATTTTGAATTCTCAATACATTAAAACAATAGGAATTTAGATGGGTGGATGATGCAATGAGTCGAAAATAACATGATAGGTTATCCATGATGAAGACCACATAAGATAAAAAATATTTGAAATGGTTTTTCATGAAATCTTAAATGAATGGAAGGAATATTATCTTTCTCTTTTTATTATTCAACCATCTATGTAATTGAGGGTTAAATAGGCATAAAAAGATAATGTGGAGCAGCAGAATAATGATATAATTGTTCCTTATCATAACCTTGATCATGATGAAATTATATGGTTTTAAAAATGTGCTTGTGTACTATCTATAGAAGATTTAATAATGGAGTTTTTAGATAAATATAATTTTTTTCCATTATTTATTCATCCTAGAAACACGAATATGTTTACATATTTGAATAAGTATATCATGTGGTATGGTATGAATGGAAATATCACATATTTCAAATCAATATTCATTAATTATAAGAAATATTATGATGAGAGACAGATTTATATGGGTATTTTATACCCATTACTCATATCATAATGGAAATGCGAAAACAATACCTTGTATTTTCTCATTGGACTCCCATAATTGTATTGACCAAGTAATGATACAACGCTTGTAGTTGGTCTACTTAAAAATATATCAAATTTCATCATGATAAGAAAATATTTATATATTAATAATAAATATACTATATATATTTAAATGTATTAACTCATGGAGTACCACATTAAATTGAATCTGGTCAGGATCTGAGGTTTACGTCAAGGTTCTGGAGAGGTCTTCAACAGGTGCTTGGCACATAGTTGATTTACATCACTATCTATCATCCTTTGATAAATGATAATACTAGGAGGAGAAATAATATCCATGATTATATGTTGAGACCATTTTTTATGGATTTTAAATGTATTTGATATCAATATCTTAATATAGTGTAGTTTTCATACAACACTTGATTACACATGTTAATTTAGATGAATTATTTTGAAACACTCAATGGATTGAATTATAAATGTCAAACGTGCAGGAATAAGGATGGAGATATAATATATTTGGACATGAGATAACACATGTAGTGGTAGATAATGTTAGATCCATTTATCAAAAAATAAGGGAAGTATAAAATATATATAATTATAGTGGTGATAATACTTAGGATGGTTAAGAATTTGAGTTTGGTGAAAAGGTTTTTTATGAATCAATAAATGTAATATGGTAATGAGATTTTCAATTAAGGTTAAACTGATTCTTTGTTATATTTGTCTCTTTGAAATTATTAATATTGTCAAGATCATATCATATAGTTTTGAACTTCCACCAACCTTCTCTCAATTCACCAATATGTTCCTAGTAGCACTATAGAGGAAGTACATACAAGAAACATCACATGTACTGAACTCATAGGTCATACCCCCTTTTCATGTTCTTTCTTATATGGAATAACCAATTTAATATTTGGATCATATAGATACTTTTCTATGAAACAAGAACACACAACTGGTCAATGTTTAGTGGCCAAACCACAAGTTTTTCTAAGCTATACAGGAACTTGAGGAAGTAATGATGAAAATGTATACATGGTTTTGTGTACTAGAGTTATAGAATTATGGGTAAAATTTAATTATAAGTGGATAATATTGTAAAGTCACTTATTTTTTAAAATATATAATTTTCAAATAATTTATCTTTATTTTATAGCTTACGTTACAAGAAAAAGTGAGATCTAATGAACTGGAAATATCTATTAATATTATTATAAAAATCTAGCCATTATTAAATAGATTCATAAAATTTAATTATAAATATGAATAAATTCATTTTAAATTTAATTTATAATTTTTTATATGATAAAATCAAATTGATAAAAATGTAATTTTCTTTAAATTCTTTATATGTTTCAAAAATACTATTATCTCAAAAAAGATTAATTTTCTTTTTATGAACATAAATATATTATTATTTTTAAAGATTATAAAATTATTTTTTAAAAGTAATAATAAGTTCACAAATCATAACATCAAAATAATAATAGGGTGAAATTTTATGATTTTTATGAAAAGACTAATTTTTAATGAATAATGAGATTTATTAGTTTCATTTAAAAGGTACATTTTCATTAATATAATTTATATGGTAAATTTTTTATAGTGGGTTTTAATGTAATATTTTATCAATTATATATTTATTAATAAAATTTATTTCATATGAAAATTTTTAATATTGAAAATATATTTAAACGCTTTTAACCTTTTAAACATTTTCTCTATGGAAAGCTAGTTTCTCTTCCCAACTATGGGTTTAATTTTAATTTAAAATTATCTAATTCTGTGAATGGTATATGGAAAATATGATAATAAGTATTTTAAATTATAATAATATATATTATTGTATAAGAAAAACATTATTTTTTTTTCTATATAGAGTAATAATAATAATCAATATTTTTTGCAATGGTGAGGTGAAAAATAAGATAATCATGGGGTTAAAATAAAATTATAAAAGTTAAAAATTACATGAAACTAGTTCAACTCAAATAGTATCAAAATATTTTACACTTATTACTTTATTGTTCAGTATTTATCACTTGTTTTTGTAATTTTTTTCGAATAAAAATGAGTTTAATATTTCTACTTTCAAAAACATAAAGTGTGCCAGTCAACTAACTTATAAAAGTTCTCTCACATATCCTACCCTTCACAACACCAAAACCCATTTTTTAATAATTCCACTAACAAAATAAATATCTTAAGTCCCTATATCATCCTATAAGACTTTTTTTTATAAACCAATCATGTGATGGTTTTTTTGGGAAATCCCTAGGAGGATTCCCGAATATGAGGTAACATTCTTCAAAGTGCTTAATTTTAATATGTCTTTCTCCAAATCCACTAATTATAATTAAAAAATGTGGAAATAATAATATCTGTATATTACTTTTGATGATATATTTTTATGTTATGTTCTTGAAATACATCCATCCCTTCATGCAACAAATGGTAAATGATAATATTCCTCATGTGTACGACATACTAATGCCCTGCGAACTGATGTGATAGGTTTCCTATCAACTCCTATCGTGGTTGGATATGATGATGGATATATTAAATATATTTTTTGTATTTAAAATTATTATAACAATGTATATATATGATGAAATACACCTTTTACCTTAAATTCCATAGATTATATGATAACTTTGATCATTTGTATAGAAGGCTGGCACTAAAGAAAGTGATGTGATCTGGTTTCACAAACATTATACACAAAATGTAATAAGGTATAAAATTAATAAAAATATCAATATATGTGACATATATATTTTTATTCAAATATAATATATTATTTAGATTTATTTTTATTTATATATTGATTAAATGGAAAAAAATTCATGTTTACATTTGACATATCATCTCCATAAACGATGTATTTCATTTTCAATTGGTAAAATTAATTGATTAATATAAACAAATATATAATGAATATATATTATAATTAAATAATGTTTAATATTTTGTAGATGATGGAAGAATTTAAAAATAATGAAGACAAAACATAAAAACAATCTTATATGAAAAAACAATGATATGATTGATTGAAACATGAATTATACATATAATTTCATATAATTGTAATTAAACGAAATAAGTAAATCATATATGGTATGAATGATATAATTATGGGTTTATAATATATCTATAATAAAATTATATTTATTATACATGACTTTTAAATGTGTTTTAAATGAATCATATTGTTAAGGTAATTGAATTTTCTCTCAATTTTATTTCTTTGAGACATATGATATGTTACTCACATATATTCTTTTATGAGGTGTATATATAAACCCTATGACATGAAATATTATTATTATAAATAATTCATTCATATCTGGGGTCTCATTTTCTGTTAATATATATTGGTACATATGGTATAAATGATACCAAAGTGGTAAATAATTCATGTTACAATCTCATCCATTATCAAAATTCTTTATGATTTCAATGAGAAAATAATTTGATCCAACTCTCATGAAACTCGTGAAATTTATTCTCCTCTAATTATCTCACATGAATTATTTTTTCCCTTTATTTTTATTACTTTATATAATGAAGATACATAAATCATTTTTTTAAGAAAAAATCATATTTATTTATCCCATCTCTTAAAAATGATATCATTCTAAACAATGTTTTCTAAATAAACACAAAAATATTATTAAAATTATAAAAACAATTTAATAATGTAATTATTACAAATTTTTCTTTTTTAAATCTAATTAATATAATCTCCATTCTGTTTTCCAAATCAACCCTCATAGGGATTTTATCCGAAATGTGAATTGAATATTTTTTTTTAAAGTACAACATTAATTGAATTTCTTGAATTCAAGAAAATTTATTTCAGTGAATATAATTTTATATGTTTTAATGTACATATGAAATTAAAAGGATTTAAATAATAATTGATGAATTTTTAAATTTTAAAATGATGATTTTCTATGAAAAGATATTTTCCTTAACAAATGTTTCAAGTGAATTTTCTTTCAAAAATATTTTATTTTTAAAATGACAACCTTTGATTTTAAATTATCTTTACTAGGGATTTGATCTAGTGAAACCATCTTAAAAAAATTGTCTTTAGGTACTATTTTTATGAGGAAAATATTTTTATGAAACCCATTTCACTAACAAGGTTTATACCATGATAAAATTCCTATGAAAGCTATTTCTTTTTCCAAGGGATATGAATTGATCAAAAAATGAAATTATTTTAAGAACTATTTTTTTCTACATTTTATATTATGATGAATGATATTGAATCTCATTTCATTTCTTGTGTTTTGATATGATCATTTTTTTATAACCATTCGACACACGTATTTTTTATTTTCCATATATAATTTGTGGGACCTATATATCCCTCTTTTGAATTATGAAATGACTAATATTTCATTAGATAATTAAGTAGGGAATCATAAGTGAACAAAGTTTAGTAAGGGATCCTATCCACTACGATAATCAATAGATTGAACCTTGACAACTATAATGGTTTGCGGAGTGAACCCATTAAACTATTATAGTCTAAAAATTTATCCATTATCAAATAATGAAAACTTTTTTTATGTTTATGTCTATTCCATAATTCCATGTCTTATGCCATTATTATTATCTCATAGATCATGTCATTTTATTTGATTTTGATTCATTTCATATTAACTAGACCTTTTTATACCATTACACATGATAATTATCATTGATATATAGGGAATGGTTTGTAAATTTTATGCCCATGTCCTCATACCCTTATTCTCAAGTTATGTTTATGTATCTCATTTGATTACGCATACTAAGGATTTGAGAACATCATTTCTTTTTTAAAATTTCACTTGTTTATAAAGAAGTGATTTATGCATAATTTTCCTAATAAGGATAATTTTTTCAATATTTTATTGTTATATGATTTTGTTCACCTATGAACCAGTTGTTTATGTTTCCATTTTTCAAAAGGAACAATACCATTACCATCCAAAAGTGTGTGTTTGGGTAAAATTAGGAATATTCATAAAAAATTATATAATATATATTAATAGACATACTGATTCCTTTTTGATGGTTAGATTATCACCCCAACCCCATTAACCTAAGGATCATTCCTACATTATTACATTAGTAAAAGGTACAAGGTATCCCACTATGAAGGAATAACATGTTTAATAATCATTGAAATTAGTATACATGTATGATTCCCAAATATCAATATAAATTGATTAAATTAGTATAAGAAACGTTTTTTCATCCTTGAACTCATTCAAAATATCATTACTTATATCATAAGGAATGAAAAAATATAATGGGTATGTATGATGCACTTTAAGGTTTTTGTGTAGTGGATGTTATCATATTTAAATAATTCATAAAAATAATGTATATTAGTTAATCAAAACCATGAAATTCAATAAAGGTCATTATTTCAATGATATTTTAAACATAATATAATCATATAAATAACATAGACAATGGAAACTAAACCATTAATAATTGAAATTGAAAACACTAGATATTCATGAACATTATTTCAATCCCTTAACCATCTTATCATTAAAATTTGTATCAAGTCCACTAAAAAAATACCTAGTTAATGTTAAATGGGTTTTTATAATCTAAATTCCCATTTAAAATAGATTTATTTTTTTGTTATCTCATTATAATTGTCGATCCATTGGGGATCTATCTATAAATAGGCTTCGACCATCACTATCATATCCTATGAATTCCTCATATTTTGAATTTTGAAGACAAATCAATAAAAAAAATACTTATATGCCAATATTTATCCATATTTAATCAATAATACATGACATCTATATTTCACCAATAAATGAAATAACAATCATTATAAACTTCAATCATTTCATACCATATTTTGAAATGTTATATAATGTAATCATCATTAATTTAATATAAATAATTCTGAATTAATTCATGGTTTTAAAAATATAAACTAAAAGAGAAAAATAATGTCTAATGAAAAGTGATGATTGATTGAATACGTGGTTAAATGAATATAAATGATCTCAAAATAAGATATAATCTATTATCATTATATAATAATTGAAGAATACCATTTCATTATAGATAATGGTGTTTCAACAAAACTAATACTTACAAAAATAATATAAAATCCAAAAAATTAAAATAAATTCTATGTATCTTCATGTAAAAAGGGAGTTAAGAATCTCATTTCAAAATATATTTTTTCCTGTAAAATTATATTTTTATTTTATTTAGATATTATAAAAAAATAAAAATTCCCATAATAATTTCATAATGAGATTATATTATAATACCGACGAACAAATGTAATTGAATTATGATAATTTATAACTATAATAATATCTGGAAAATGATTTAATTTCATATATGATAAAAAAATTCCTTGTATAATATTGTAAGAGGTTTGAAATAACTCATTTGTATAATTTTATAAATATTTCCCTTTACCAATTTTTAGATAATTTAATAAATATTTTTGAATACACCTTTCCTCTCATTGATGTATACAAAATATTATTCACAGAAAATTTAAATTAATATCAACAATTAATGAGAATTTATTAATGGAAAACATATAAAATATTTTTAAAATAATTTACTGTGCATGAAATATTATAGTTGAATATTAATTCAAAAATCGATGAAGTAGAAAATAAACATGTAAACTCCAAATATTACTAAAGGAGAAGAAATATGATAATATTAATATATTAGGACCATATCATTTTCCCAATAGAAATATGATTAGAAAAAATTACGAAAAAAATAATATGGTCATAAAAGATAGTTAAATTTAGTTTCTTATTTATTGTATGTATATGAGGTTCCTGTATAATGAATTTAATATTAAAATTTACTATTAAAAAACCATCTTCTTCTGAATTGAATTATTATGGTCATTAGATCGTAATTTTGAAATCTAATCATTAAATAGTTCTTCTTTACATTAACTACTTATGGTTGTTTGGTTAATAAAATTAAAATTACATCAAAATTTTATTCATAGTTTACAAAGTTATGTAATAGTCCCATTATCTACAAAATGATAATTATTTCATTAATATTATTATTAATCAATATATTAGATTTTATTTTCATCCATGAATTATTTTAATTGAAGAAAAAATCACATTTCTTGGTTGAGGTCATAGCCCACACATACACAATAGTAGTATTGTCATTTTTCAGCAAATAGAATTATAAGAAGGTATATGATATCATATATTCATTATTATTTCCTGTATTTAATATATATTTTATTAATTGCACCTTTATAACCATCCATAAAATAATAATGATAAAATAATTACACTGTTATGTGGAGAGATTAGTTCATTTGTACAGATGAGGGTTTTATTCATTCTCCATATTCTAGAAAGGATCTCAAAAATTGATATACCAATATCATAATTCATTATTATATATTTTTGATAATATATTCAATATTTTATTATATATAAAATAAATATATATGATGATGGTGAAGTAATATATTTAAAATAATTAGCTAAATGATTACAACATCTTTTTGAGACCTCATTTGGATTACCCCTTAGGTCAGAATAGTATAGAATTATGGTAATAAAAGAAAATCAAAAATTAATAGAGGGAATATAATAATATTTTTGTATGTAGTTCCTATATGGATATTTGAATATTATTTAATAATGTATGTGAAAGCATCCCTTTTATAACTATGTGGAGGGACACACATGAAATTACAAAACATATTTTTTTATGTAATGGCATTCATTTGTGAAACTGGACATAATTTCTAATATAACAAATGAATTTGACTGTATGATAGAAATAAAAATAAATGATGATATTTAATCATGTTTCTTTTAATAATGATTCTTTTTACATTAATTTTAAATCATTTAATCCATTTTACACATAAACTATGTCAAAATTACATACCATGTATACTATACATTATGACCAAAAAATAAGTTAAACCTATTACTAAATTTATTTTATGTGGGTTAAAACTATAGAGATCCTTTTAAATGTTTTTCAACATCAACATGTCCAAAAATACTTTTAATATTAGTTTAGAAAACTCGATAAAAACCATTTATATGAAAATGGTTGTTTTAAGAACAAAAATGATATTATATAAAAAGAAAGTATATTGGAAATTATAGTGGAATTAATAGGATAATGATACATCATGGGAGAGGTTTTTTTATTCTATTCAATCAAAATCAATATTGTACCCTATGAATACATTTTTACATTAAATAACTGAAAATAATTTTTATTGGAACAAAAACATTACTTAAATATCATAAATGATAATAAAATATTACTATGTGAAACCATAGGTGGTTATATAAATTATATTAAAAATTAAATATATATATATATATATATTATTGAATAAAATATTAAAATAAATTCAAGTTATAATTATATTATTATAATGACCAAAGAGTGATAGTTTATTAATGTTGGTAATTTACATTAATCACCTAAATCTCAACTATTTTTGACAAATCTAAACAATTCATCATATGCCAATTTTGATATTCTAAATTAAAATATGAATTTTTTCTATTCATGATATTTTTTTTTATTTACATTTTAATGAAATTAATGAATAAATCTTGGTAAAATAAGATATAGTTTCTATAAAAAAATTGAATTACATTAATTGAATCTTAGGGTTTACATTCATCCATCCTTTTAAATTTTACCTTCAATGTTTCAATATCTTAAACACATAAAAAGATATAGATATTTTATCATCATAATATCATTATGTTCCCACACTACTTATTATATTTTATAGTTTCTTCAATGTACCATCACGAATTGAGAAATCTGATTCTACAATAATTGGTTCCTTATGTCAATAATAAGGATATAAAAATAACATTTAGATAAATAAAGTTGAATTATATTTCCTCAGATATTAGAAAATTTCATGGGTCTATCATGAACATCCTCAAAAAAAATATGGAACATATCATGCTTTTAAATAGTCAAGGTGTATTTTATAATGTGTATACTATCACTCATATTCATTCTCAGAGATCATATGTACAGATTTTCCTAAGACTAATATTTATTTCCATTCTAAAAATAATAAAAATATTTAATGGACATACATTCAATAAAACACGATATCCCACTTGAAAATATAAATTCATCATTTTGTTTTCTACGTAGAAATTTTTTCTGATTTTATTTTCATTGTGATGACAAAGAATATTCCTCAATTACTCAATTTTAATCTCACCAAATTCATGGAATAAACTCTTCATTTAAAAATTATCACCCCAACATGGGTTTTTATCATTACTTTTCTAATACAATGCATTTTATATTTCCATTTTAATACTAGACTATTGGTCATTATTTTATTTAAATTTCTCAAAAGATAAATATTGATCTAACATACACTGAATGTCACATAAGAATGACCTCAAAATGTCCTATAATGTTTTAATCATCCTTTCAAACTATCTATCTATCAAACATTTATTATCTATGATAAAAATATATAATAGTTTCAATTTTCTTTGGAAAAAGATACCAAATTTATAATGTTTGTTATTTTTCATGATAATATATATTTGAAATATGTGCCCATAAAGTATCACAACATCATTAGTATCCATTAATGCAGGGATCATAGTAGTTATATTGCCCTCATATATGGAAAATTTATAGACTATGAATGGGGATGAAAAATAATCTATAGAGACCCGAAGCCTGACGTACATGAACATTACATTACTTTCGCGAAATACTTAGTACATAACAAAAACACACACACAAGGATCGTAACAGTTTAGTGTCTTTGGAAACTCAGAACGTAATCTTCTAATCGTGGTGAAAGATCTTCAATATCTCCCATAAAGATCTTCCCCTTTTTTACCTAAAACCTTTCTTTATATCCTGGGGAAAAGTAAACATAAAAGGGTGAGCTCAAATGCTCAGTAAGGGTAAACAAAAGAAAAATCAATCACATCATATTCATAAGAACATAACTTTTGGAAATATTAACCTGCAAAAGAGAGCATAATTTCATAACATGGGATAAATCATAGTAGTGAAATGAAATCCCAATAATCATAACTTAAAACATGAAACTTTGTGGCATACACACATAATCATGGATAATCATTTCTTGTTAGTCAAGACTCATTGCCAAGACTATCTTAGTGGACAAAGTCCCTTTCTGAATCGAGTAACCCTTGTTTCAGTCCTGTTTCACTGAACCGGTATAACCTACCATTTCAGCCATGTCTGTCTCATGAGATATAAAATCTTTACCCAATGCATTGGAGGGAGATATAGTTCCCACCCATCTTATAATTAATCCTTTCTTATGTGTGCCACATAATCATAAATCATACATCATCGCATAACCCATGTAATAAAAATGGGATTCTTAAACAACATGACATCATAAAACAATTCATATAAGATAAAGGAATTCATAAAAATTTTTCCATCACAACATAATCCAATCCATGTAATAATAGGGATAAAAACAGAACCCTTTTATTATCTTAGATGGAAAATAATTTTTATAAAATACTTGAACTTCATTCTTGAGGAAAATATCCTTTCTACTTCAAAAACACTTTTCCTTTCTTAACATGTCATACAATTTTAAACTAAAAGAAGTTGATTAAAAATAAACTTGAATACTTGTAAAGGAAGCTTCTTGGAAATAATTTTTTAGAAATCCATTCATGCCGTATAAGTTAAAAAAACATTCTTCGTACTTTTGTCGGAAAATTCAAAAAAAATACCTCTTACGAAAAACGACAAAAGATTCCTTTCATACATATTACTAAAAACTCTCCGAAGGGCAAAAATGGATTTAAACAATTGTAGGTAGATGGAAATAAAATTAAATATTGAAGAAACAAGGATTTGGATGATAAAATACACCCCAGTAAATACCAAAGTATAAACAATCTCGGATAAAAATGAGATTGTGATATTTTCCTTACCTTAGGTCCGATTTTCTTCGTATGTGTCCGAACCTCCTGTATAATGATTTAAATAATTTCATTGACTTATTAAAGAATCATATTCACTGTTATTATATCATATATGGTTCACTTATGACTTTATATTACCCGTTCTTTTGTAAATTCCATGTTAAAGAATTGTTTTAGGTAAAATCGTTTCATTTATCGTAGGTGTTCTGACTTGTTGTTCTTGACATTATTATTACTTATATAATGATTTACATACTTCCATAATATAAAATATGATTTATATATCATATATATTCAGTATATATATATATATAATATATAGATAAATTAAATGAATAACACCGTTCATGGAGACAGTAGTCCGTACGTACGCATGAACGCTATTTTCCTATCCTTATTGTCTTGAATGGAAGTAAGTAGATGACATACATATATATATATATATACATAAATCCAGTAGCTTTATAATGTCATATATTTCATTATTATTTCTTATATATACTTTATAATCATTCTTAAATGGTTAACATGGAGAATGAATCTCATCGCGTCGTGGAGACGGTATTCCGTATGTACGCACGCGCGGTGATTTCCTTTCTCCGTAGGATGGATAGAAGTTTAATTATAGTTGTTTCATATTTATAATAACATATCAGTATATAATAAATACTGATGTTATTACTTTATCATGAAATAACTAAAGAAGAAGAAGTTGAAGAAGAAAGAAATTGAAAAAGATCGGTAATGGATATTACCTCTTCTTTGGAACGCCTCTTTGAATCCTCCACTTAGGGAACTAAGATTGGTCTTTTAAAAAGACCAGGACCTCTAGGATTATTCTAGGGAAGTGGAGACGGAATTTTGGCATGGGTTGGCCGAGCTTGAGTGCTCAATTTGGTGTGAGGAGGAGGGGGAGGAGGTGCCCTTTTATAAGGGAGGAGAGGGGCACCTTTGGAATATCTCAAAATATTATTTTATATTAAGGTCAAATTCGGTTTATAATGGTTCCAAATGGTCTTATTTCGAAGCTAAAGTGGGTATGGGTCGCAATAATATCATCCAATAGGATTTAGACAAGTTTAGGTTATTATTTTAACCTTATCAATTAGATTTAACTCTAAGTTAAATAATTTAACTTTTACCGTGTCTTTTTGTTTTCTTCCACTATATGGTTAATACACTTACTATAACATGCCAAACGAACCCCAAATTGTTTATTATTAATATATATATCTTTATCTAAGTCATTTGGCCGAGCCTTAGATTTTTAGGAATAAAATAACAATTAATAATATAATATTTGATTTAAAAACTATTTTGTGTCAATTTTGACACTATTTGATATATGAATTTTTGTGAAAGTCATAACAGAATTATATGTTCGAACAAAGTTGCTTAAATCAACACTAATATATCATAATTACCTATAAAATTAGTGGGATTCATAAAAAGTCTCAAATTACATTTATTTTGGTGTTTATAACATCAATTATGTCAATATTTCATTAATAAGATAAATACTGCATCATCATTGTGTCATAAATAAATTAAATTATTTAATGTCTAAAAATTACAAATAAAATACCATTATATAGGAAATATTTTTATCTTTCTAATTAATATTTATAGTCTAATTTATATTTTGTATAACCCCATATTAAAAATGATTTACTTATTAAACTTTGATTTTAACTATTTTAACTATTCTTTAAATAAATTAATAATAAATGTCCTAATCAAATCCATGTGGGCCTAAATGATAATAATTTACACTTAAGGTTGTTTTTGGTCGATATACACTTGTCCAATAGGATTATGACATGTGTTAGGGTAATATTAATATCATTTTTACCCTTAATTACCCTATTTACTTTTAACCGTGGTAAATAAAAGTAAAAAGTTACTATTCAAAAATTATTTTCATCACATTGAACCACATTTTACTTACTGACATCAACCGTGTCTCTCGGATTTTTGGAATTCCATTCACAGAAGCGGTAAAATTATGATTTATGACAAATTAATTTTTTTTAACTACCACTTAGTAGTTTCACTATTCATCAAAAATTGAAGTTTTTCAGAAAAATGCCAAAGTTTCACCCAAATCTATAATTGATATTCCGAATTCAAAAATGATTTTTATTTTAAAAAATTCCCAACATATAAGTTTCATTAATTAATTTTATAATTAATTTCCGCTGTCACAACAAATAGAGTGTTTTTAAGAGATAATAACTATCAAAAGATTGACACTTCTTTATGTCTGGTGTAAATGTGAAATTACATCCAATGACCAACATTGTATTGAATTGTAAAAATATATTCTAAATATACCTTAAAACCACTCAAATTAATAATTTATCACTATTAATTATTTCGATTAAAAAAGTTGTTTTTAATTAAAATTTAGTAATTTTCACTATTCATCAGAAAATAAAAGTTATCCGAAAAGTACCATAATTTCACCTTAGGCTAAATTCGATGCTCCGAATCCAAAAATGAAGTTCGTTTTGAAAAATAAGATTTATAGAATTTCAAAAAGTGGTAATTACTATTCATAACTGCTACTTTTAATAATATTTTAATAGCATATCGTTGTTTAGTGAAACTCGGTATTGCGTATTACACACGCTATCGAGGAAGGTCGCGATTGCGTGTAATGCAAGGCAAGTCAAGTTTGTGTGTTGTGCAAGCTCCTTTTGGTGTAACGTACAACATAAGACATTAAAAAAATTAAAAAGATTATTTTTCATAAAATATCGGGCTGTTACATTCTACCCCCCTTAAAATGAATTTCGACCTCGAAATTCGTCGGGGTTATAAATGGTTTACTATTAGAAAGTTTCTTTAATAGAAACCCACATCGTAAAAAGGAATACCAAAACTTGGCTTTAAAAACTATAGTATGAAATGTAACGATTACCCAAATAAACTAATCACTGGGTTTCCACATAGGTGAAAATATGGATATGGAAGAGAAATCTAACCATCATGTTCTGACGGAGAGTGGTAGAGAACATGGATATGGAAAAGCCAGTAATCACAAATCCATAGATTTGTGATGATATAAGGTACCATCTGATTCATCAGGTATAAGATCACTAGGACAACATTTTTGGTTTTCAAGATCATTTCCCTAAAGCTGAAAATTTCAATTAGAATAAATACTTACTTTATTTTGGTACAATATCAATGTTGTTCGTGCCTTGAAAAATTTCCACTTCATGTCTTAAATAAATGAAGTTGAATTTGTTATTCGTGAAGTGTTAGCAGATCATGTGATAGAATGACGGGTCATTCCATCTGTCTCAAACAAAAGGTTAGCAAAAATTATATACATAAGTCGATCTACAGTGAGATTAATCATATATGGTTCCTAAAATGGACTTATACTTCATATATCATGCTGTTTAATATAATAAAACTAGTTTCTACTAAACAGGGACTTCCTGTAGGCCAGTGGTTGGCGATAAAGGCCAGTCGCACTTCGGTTGTGGGTTCGATTCCCACATCCTTGTCCGAAGCGATGGGCTGTCACCCGTCCTGAGGGTTTTCCTTTTTCTAAAACTACATTACTATAACATCCCATCAATAATATAGAAAATCTTCTATCCTAAAACAATACTAACTTATGTCCAACATAATCCATTCTAATCTTTAGGATTATCCATAATACTACAGTCCACTCTCATAATATAGTGAAAACGATTACCAGAGATTTAATACTGTCGTTAATCCCCATATATCATAAGATATGTCTTGTTGGTCACATTCCAAACATTCAAAGCCCTTAATCATGTATTATCTTGAATACCCATTGAACCTTAGTGAAAACATGAATGCAGTTAAAAGTTAACTCTTTCCACATAGCAAAATCCAAAAATTCTCTATACTCAAACCATGATATAACCTTCTCCTTATATCAGTCATGAGCTCATGAATACAATCAAACACCTCATTATCTTATTATTACTTCATTATGCTCATATCATCTAAATTCCAAAAATATCTGAATAACCTTTCATAAATAGTGGTACCATTAATCATACACTTTCATAAATCAAGGAAAGACAACAGTGTAACAATCCTTAGATGTCTCTTTATTCCATAGTACCATGAGATTTCTTATACAACATTACACATGATAAACATGTAATCATTCCACTACATTCTTAAACCATTGACTGAACTTCAACAATTCTTTCATCTCACATAACATTTGTAGTCTCTTCATCATCATCAACATAAATACTTCCCATACGACCATACTAATTATCTTCATGAGACTTTCCCTTAGGGAATTGGTTTGCATAATGCCCGTACATTCGACATTTAAAACATTTAACCACTGTTGATGTCGTAGCAATCCCATTATCCTCATCCATGGTGTTAACTGGACCTTTTCCTTTGAACTTACTTTCTTTGTGTCCTTCTTTTCCACACCCAAACCATCTTCCAGTTCCTTTGATACATTCTCCTGGATGCCTCTTCCCACATGATTTACATAGGGGGAATTGAACTTTCTTTCCTCTATGATCATCATGAAACTCCATCTTTCTCTTATTAGCCAAGTCTGGAAACTTACCAAATTTTACTTTATTGATCATATTATGAGATTGTTCATTTGGCATAATAATGAAGTTTGGACTTCCAAATCCCATTTCATTATGAAGAATATCATTCCATTGTCCATCATATCCTCCATTATCGTGAATCATCTTGTTTCCAGCCATTTTCTAAAACCCAAAAAAAAATAGTGTGAGAGGCAAAAATCATGCTAGGGAAAACACCATAATAAAGGTGGAGTATCCTCAATATCTAACATCTTAGGTTAAATTCTATTATCGTTACCATAGTTCTAGGACTGTATCCTATACGTATACTTATCCTTAGGGACATCCTTAGACATACCTTATAAATATCTCTAGGGATCTCACTAAGGTTCTCGCATCCTAGTTTCCAAAGGTTGACTAAACCATTCCCCTGATACCAACTCTAGAGACCCGAAGCCTGACGTACATGAACATTACATTACTTTCGCGGAATACTTAGTACATAACAAAAACACACACACAAGGATCATAATAGTTTAGTGTCTTTGGAAACTCGGAACGTAATCTTCTAATCGTGGTGAAAGATCTTAAATATCTCCCATAAAGATCTTCCCTTTTTTTACCTAAAACCTTTCTTTATATCCTGGGGAAAAGAAAACATAAAAGGGTGATCTCAAATGCTCAGTAAGGGTAAACAAAAGAAAAATCAATCACATCATATTCATAAGAACATAACTTTAGGAAATCTTAACCTGCAAAAGAGAGCATAATTTCATAACATGGGATAAATCATAGTAGTGAAATGAAATCCCAATAATCATAACATAAAACATGAAACTTTGTGGCATACACGCATAATCATAGAGAATCATTTCTTGTTAGTCAAGACTCATTGCCAAGACTATCTTAGTGGACAAAGTCCCTTTCTGAATCGAGTAACCCTCGTTTCAGTCCTGTTTCACTGAACCGGTATAACCTACCATTTCAGCCATGTCTATCTCATGAGATATAAAATCTTTACCCAATGCATTGGAGGGAGATATAGTTCCCACCCATCTTATAATGAATCCTTTCTTATGTGTTCCACATAATCATAAATCATACATCATCGCATAACCCATGTAATAAAAATGGAATTCTTAAACAACATGACATCATAAAACAATTCATATAAGATAAAGGAATTCATAAATATTTTTCCATCACAACATAATCAAATCCATGTAATAATAGGGATAAAAACAGAACCCTTTTATTATCTTAGATGGAAAATAATTTTTATAAAATACTTGAACTTCATTCTTGAGGAAAATATCCTTTCTACTTCAAAAACACTTTTCCTTTCTTAACATGTCATACAATTTTAAACTAAAAGAAGTTGATTAAAAATAAACTTGAATACTTGTAAAGGAATCTTCTTGGAAATAATTTTTTAGAAATCCATTCATTCCGTATAAGTTAGAAAAAACATTCTTCATACTTTTGTCGGAAAATTCAAAAAAAGTACCTCTTACGAAAAACGACAAAAGATTCCTTTCATACATATTACTAAAAACTCTCCGAAGGGTAAAAATGGATTTAAACAATTGTAGGGGCATGGAAATAAAATTACATATTGAAGAAACATGGATGTGGATGATAAAATACACCCCAGTAAATACCAAAGTATAAACAATCTCGGATGAAAATGAGATTGTGATATTTTCCTTACCGTAGGTCCGATTTACTTCGTATGTGACTGAACCTCCTGTATAATGATTTAAAAAATCTCATTGACTTATTAAAGAATCATATTCACTGTTATTATATCATATATGGTTCACTTATGACTTTATATTACCCGTTCTTTTGTAAATTCCATGTTAAAGAAGCGTTTTGGGTAAAATCGTTTCATTTATCGTAGGTGTTCTGACTTGTTGTTATTGACATTATTATTACTTATATAATGATTTACATACATCCAGAATATAAAATATGATATATATATATATCATATATATTCAGTATATATATATAATATATAGATAAATGAAACGAATAACACCGTTCATGGAGACGGTAGTCCGTACGTACGCATGAACGCTGTTTTCCTTACCTTATTATCTTGAATGGAAGTAAGTAGATGACATACATATATATATATATATACATAAATCCAGTAGCTTTATAATGTCATATATTTCATTATTATTTCTTATATATACTTTATAATCATTCTTAAATGGTTAACATGGAGAATGAATCTCATCGCGTCGTGGAGACGGTATTCCGTACGTACGCACGCGCGGTGATTTCCTTTCTCCGTAGGATGGATAGAAGTTTAATTATAGTTGTTTCATATTTATAATAACATATCAGTATATAATAAATACTGATGTTATTACTTTATCATGAAACAACTAATGAAGAAGAAGTTGAAGAAGAAAGAAATTGAAAAAGATCGGTAATGGATATTACCTCTTCTTTGGAACGCCTCTTTGAATCCTCCACTTACGGAACTAAGATTGGTCTTTTAAGAAAGACAGGACCTCTAGGATTATTCTAGGGAAGTGGAGAAGGAATTTTGTCAGGGGTTGGACGAGCTTGAGTGCTCAATTTGGTGTGAGGAGGAGGGGGAGGAGTTGCCCTTTTATAAGGGAGGAGAGGGGCACCTTAGGAATATCTCAAAATATTATTTTATATTAAGGTCAAATTCGGTTTATAATGGTTCTAAATGGTCTTATTTCGAAGATAAAGTGGGTATGGGTCGAAATAATATCATCCAATAGGATTTAGACAAGTTTAGGTTATTATTTTAACCTTATCAATTATATTTAACTCTAAGTTAAATAATTTAACTTTTACCGTGTCTTTTTGTTTTCTTTCACTATATGGTTAATACACTTACTATAACATGCCAAAAGAACCCCAAATTGTTTATTATTAATATATATATCCTTATATAAGTCATTTGGCCGAACCTTATATTTTTAGGAATAAAATAACAATTAATAATATAATATTTGATTTAAAAACTATTTTGTGTCAATTTTGACACTATTTGATATATGAATTTTTGTGAAAGTCATAACAGAATTATATGTTCGAACCAAGTTGATTAAATCAACACTAATATATCATAGTAACCTATAAAATTATTTGGATTCATAAAAAGGCTCATATTACATTTATTTTGGTGTTTATAACATCAATTATGTCAATATTTCATTAATAAGATAAATACTGCATCATCATTGTGTCATAAATAAATTAAATTATTTAATGTATAAAAATTACAAATAAAATACCATTATATAGGAAATATTTTTATATTTCTAATGAATATTTATAGTCTAATTTATATTTTTTATAACCCCATATTAAAAATGATTTACTTATTAAACTTTGATTTTAACTATTTTAACCATTCTTTAAATAAATTAATAATAAATGTCCTAATCAAATACAAGTGGGCCTAAATGATAATATTTTACACTTAAGGTTGTTTTTTTTCGATATACACTTGTCCAATAGGATTATGACATGTGTTAGGGTAATATTAATATCTTTTTTACCCTTAATTACCCTATTTACTTTTAACCGTGGTAAATAAAAGTAAAAAGTTACTATTCAAAAATTATTTTCATCTCATTGAACCACATTTTACTTACTGACATCAACCGTGTATCTCGGATTTTTGAAATTCCATTCACAGAAGGGGTAAAATTAAGATTTATGAAAAATTTATTTTTTTTAACTACCACTTAGTAGTTTCACTATTCATCAAAAATTGAAGTTTTTCAGAAAAATGCCAAAATTTCACCCTAAGCTATAATTGATATTCCGAATTCAAAAATGATTTTTATTTTACAAAATTCCCAACATATAAGTTGCATTAATTAATTTTATAATTAATTTCCGCTGTCACAACAAATACCTTGTTTTTAAGAGATAATAACTATCAAAAGATTGACACTTGTTTATGTCTGGTGTAAATGTGAAATTACATCCAATGACCAACATTGTATTGAATTGTAAAAATATATTATAAATATACTTTAAAACCACTCAAATTAATAATTTATCACTATTAATTATTTCGATTAAAAAAGTTGTTTTTAATTAAAATTTAGTAATTTTCACTATTCATCAGAAAATAAAAGTTATCCGAAAAGTACCAAAATTTCACCTTAGGCTAAATTCGATGCTCCGAATCCAAAAATGAAGTTCGTTTTGAAAAATAAGATTTACAGAATTTCAAAAAGTTGTAATTACTATTCATAACTGCTACTTTTAATAATAATTTAATAGCATATCGTTGTTTAGTGAAACTCGGTATTGCGTATTACACACGCTATCGAGGAAGGTCGCGATTGCGTGTAATGCAAGGCAAGTCAAGGATGTGTGTTGTGCAAGCTCCTTTTGGTGTAACGGACAAAACAAGGCATTAAAAAAAATTAAAAAGATTATTTTTCATAAAATATCGGGCTGTTACATTCTACCCCCCTTAATATGAATTTCGCCCTCGAAATTCGTCGGGGTTATAAATGGTTTACTATTAGAAAGTTTCTTTAATAGAAACCCACATCGTAAAAAGGAATACCAAAAATTGGCTTTAAAAACTAAAGTATGAAATGTAATGATTACCCAAATAAACTAATCATGGGTTTCCACATAGGTGAAAATATGGATATGGAAGAGAAATCTAACCATCATGTTCTAATGGAGAGTGGTAGAGAACATGGCTATGGAAAAGCCAGTAATCACAAATCCATAGATTTGTGATGATATAAGGTACCATCTGATTCATCAGGTATAAGATCACTTGGACAACATTTTTGGTTTTCAAGATCATTTCTCTAAAGTTGAAAATTTGAATTAGAATAAATACTTACTTTATTTTGGTACAATATCAATGTTGTTCGTTCCTTGAACAATTTCCACTTCATCTCTTAAATAAATGAAGTTGAATTTGTTATTCGTGAAGTGTTAGCAGATCATGTGATATAATGACGGGTCATTCAATCTGTCTCAAACAAAAGGTTAGCAAAAATTTTATACATAAGTCGATCTATAGTGAGATTAATCATATATGGTTCCTAAAATGGACTTATACTTCATATATCATACTGTTTAATATAATAAAACTAGTTTCTACTAAACAGGGACTTTCTGTAGGCCAGTGGTAGGCGATAAAGGCCAGTCTCACTTCGGTTGTGGGTTCGATTCCCACAGCCTTGTCCGAAGCGATGGGCTGTCACCCGTCCTGAGGGTTTTCCTTTTTCTAAAACTACATTACTATAACATCCCATCAATAATATAGAAAATATTCTATCCTTAAACAATACTAACTTATGTCCAACATAATCCATTCTAATCTTTAGGCTTATCCATAATACTACAGTCCACTCTCATAATATAGTGAAAACGATTACCAGAGATTTAATACTGTCGTTAATCCCCATATATCATAAGATATGTCTTGTTGGTCACATTCCAAACATTAAAAGGCCTTAATCATGTATTCTCTTTAATACCCATTGAACCTCAGTGAAAACATGAATGCAGTTAAAAGGTAACTCTTTCCACATACCAAGATCCAAAAATTCTCTATACTCAAACCATGATATAACCTTCTCCTTATATCAGTCATGAGCTCATGAATACAATCAAACACCTCATTATCTAATTATTCCTTCATTATGCGCATATCATCTAAATTCCAAAAATATCTGAATAACCTTTCATGAATAGTGGTACCATTAATCATACACTTTCATAACTCAAGGAAAGACAACAGTGTAACAATCCTTAGATGTCTCTATATTCCATAGTACCATGAGATTTCATATACAACATTACACATGATAAACATGTAATCATTCAACTACATTCTTAAACCATTTACCGAACTTCAACAATTGTTTCATCTCACATATCATTTGTAGTCTCTTCATCATCATCAACATAAATACTTCCCATACGACCATACTGATTATCTTCATGAGACTTTCCCTTAGGGAATTGGTTTGCATAATGCCCATACATTCCACATTTAAAACATTTAACCATTGTTGATGTCGTAGCAATACCATTATCCTCATCCATGGTGTTAACTGAACCTCTTCCTTTGCACTTACTTGCTTTGTGTCCTTCTTTTCCACACCCAAAGAATCTTCCAGTTCCTTTGAAACATTCTCCTAGATGCCTCTTCCCACATGATTTACATAGGGGGAATTGAACTTTCTTTCCTCTATGATCATCATGAAACTCCATCTTTCTCTTATTAGCCGAGTCAGGAAACTTACCAAATTTTACTTTATTGATCATATTATGAGATTGTTGATTTGGCATAATAATGAAGTTTGGACTTCCAAATCCCATTTCATTATGAAGAATATCATTCCATTCTCCATCATATCCTCCATTATCGTGAATCATCTTGTTTCCAGCCATTTTATAAAACCCAAAAAAAAAAGAATAGTGTGAGAGGCAAAAATCATGCTAGGGAAAACAACATAATAAAGGTGGAGTATCCTCAATATCTAACAACTTAGGTTAAATTATATGATCGTTACCATAGTTCTAGGACTGTATCCTATACGTATACTTATCCTTAGGGACATCCCTAGTCATACCTTATAAATATCTCTAGGGATCTCACTAAAGTTCTCGCATCCTAGTTTCCAAAGGTTGACTAAACCATTCCTCTGATACCAACTGTAGAGACCCGAAGCCTGACGTACATGAACATTACATTACTTTCGCGGAATACTTAGTACATAACAAAAACACACACACAAGGATCGTAATAGTTTAGTGTCTTTGGAAACTCGGAACGTAATCTTCTAATCGTGGTGAAAGATCATCAATATCTCCCATAAAGATCTTCCCTTTTTTTATACCTAAAAACTTTCTTTATATCCTGGGGAAAAGAAAACATAAAAGGGTGAGCTCAAATGCTCAGTAAGGGTAAACAAAAGAAAAATCAATCACATCATATTCATAAGAACATAACTTTTGGAAATCTTAACCTGCAAAAGAGAGCATAATTTCATAACATGGGATAAATCATAGAAGTGAAATGAAATCCCAATAATCATAACATAAAACATGAAACTTTGTGGCATACACACATAATCATAGAGAATCATTTCTTGTTAGTCAAGACTCATTTCCAAGACTATCTTAGTGGACAAAGTCCCTTTCTGAATCGAGTAACCCTCGTTTTAGTCCTATTTCACTGAACCGGTATAACCTACCATTTCAGCCATGTCTATCTCATGAGATATAAAATCTTTACCCAATTCATTGGAGGGAGATATAGTTCCCACCCATCTTATAATGAATCCTTTCTTATGTGTGCCACATAATCATAAATCATACATCATCGCATAACCCATGTAATAAAAATGGGATTCTTAAACAACATGACATCATAAAACAATTCATATAAGATAAAGGAATTCATAAATATTTTTCCATCAGAACATAATCAAATCCATGTAATAATAGGGATAAAAACAGAACCCTTTTATTATCTTAGATGGAAAAAAAATTTATAAAATACTTGAACTTCATTCTTGAGGAAAATATCCTTTCTACTTCAAAAACAATTTTCCTTTCTTAACATGACATACAATTTTAAACTAAAAGAAGTTGATTAAAAATAAACTTGAATACTTGTAAAGGAATATTCTTGGAAATAATTTTTCAGAAATCCATTCATGCCGTATAAGTTAAATAAAACATTCTTCGTACTTTTGTCGGAAAATTCAAAAAAAGTACCTCTTACGAAAAACGACAAAAGATTCCTTTCATACATATTACTAAAAACTCTCCGAAGGGTAAAAATGGATTTAAACAATTGTAGGTGTATGGAAATAAAATTACATATTGAAGAAACATGGATTTGGATGATAAAATACACCCCAGTAAATACCAAAGTATAAACAATCTCGGATAAAAATGAGATTGTGATATTTTCCTTACCTTAGGTCCGATTTTCTTCGTATGTGTCCGAACCTCATGTATAATGATTTAAATAATGTCATTGACTTATTAAAGAATCATATTCACTGTTATTATATCATATATGGTTCACTTATGACTTTATATTACCCGTTCTTTTGTAAATTCCATGTTAAAGAAGCATTTTGGGTAAAATCGTTTCATTTATCGTAGGTGTTCTGACTTGTTGTTCTTGACATTATTATTACTTATATAATGATTTACATAAGTCCAGAATATAAAATATGATTTATATATCATATATATTCAGTATATATATATATATAATATATAGATAAATGAAATGAATAACACCGTTCATGGAGACGGTAGTCCGTACATACGCATGAACGTTGTTTTCCTTTCCTTATTATCTTGAATGGAAGTAAGTAGATGAATTACATATATATATATATACATAAATCCATTAGCTTTATAATGTCATATATTTCATTATTATTTCTTATATATACTTTATAATCATTCTTAAATGGTTAACATGGAGAATGAATCTCATCGCATCGTGGAGACGGTATTCCGTACGTACGCACGCGCGGTGATTTCCTTTCTCCGTAGGATGGATAGAAGTTTAATTATAGTTGTTTCATATTTATAATAACATATAAGTATATAAGAAATACTGATGTTATTACTTTATCATGAAACAACTAAAGAAGAAGAAGTTGAAGAAGAAAGAAATTGAAAAAGATCGGTAATGGATATTACCTCTTCTTTGGAACGCCTCTTTGAATCCTCCACTTAGGGAACTAAGATTGGTCTTTTAAGAAGACCAGGACCTCTAGGATTATTCTAGGGAAGTGTAGAAGGATATTTGGCAGGGGTTGGCCGAGCTTGAGTGCTCAATTTGGTGTGAGGAGGAGGGGGAGGAGGTGCCCTTTTATAAGGGAGGAGAGGGGCACCTTAGGAATATCTCAAAATATTATTTTATATTAAGGTCAAATTCGGTTTATAATGGTTCCAAATGGTCTTAATTAGAAGATAAAGTGGGGATGGGTCGAAATACTATCATCCAATAGGATTTAGACAAGTTTAGGTTATTATTGTAACCTTATCAATTAGATTTAACTCTAAGTTAAATAATTTAACTTTTACCGTGTCTTTTTGTTTTCTTTCACTATATGGTTAATACACTTACTATAACATGCCAAACGAACCCCAAATTGTTTATTATTAATATATATATCCTTATCTAAGTCATTTGGCCGAACCTTAGATTTTTAGGAATAAAATAACAATTAATAAAATAATATTTTATTTAAAAACTATTTTGTGTCAATTTTGACACTATTTGATATATGAATTTTTGTGAAAGTCATAACAGAATTATATGTTCGAACCCAGTTGATTTAATCAACACTAATATATCATAGTAACCTATAAAATTAGTGGGATTCATAAAAAGTCTCAAATTACATTTATTTTTGTGTTTATAACATCAATGATGTCAATATTTCATTAATAAGATAAATACTGCATCATCATTGTGTCATAAATAAATTAAATTATTTAATGTCTAAAAATTACAAATAAAATACCATTATATAGGAAATCTTTTTATCTTTCTAATGAATATTTATAGTCTAATTTATATTTTGTATAACCCCATATTAAAAATGATTTACTTATTAAACATTGATTTTAACTATTTTAACCATTCTTTAAATAAATTAATAATAAATGTCCTAATCAAATCCAAGTGGGCCTAAATGATAATATTTTACACTTAAGGTTGTTTTTGGTCGATATAAACTTTTCCAATAGGATTATGAAATTTGGTAGGGTAATATTAATATCATTTTTACCCTTAATTACCATATTTACTTTTAACCGTGGTAAATAAAAGTAAAAAGTTACTATTCAAAAATTATTTTCATCTCATTGAACCACATTTTACTTATTGACATCAACCGTGTCTCCCGGATTTTTGAAATTCCATTCACAGAAGCGGTAAAATTAAGATTTATGAAAAATTAATTTTTTTTAACTACCACTTAGTAGTTTCACTATTCATCAAAAATTGAAGTTTTTTAGAAAAATGCCAAAATTTCACCCTAAGATATAATTGATATTCCGAATTCAAAAATGATTTTTATTTTACAAAATTCCCAAAATATAAGTTGCATTAATTAATTTTATAATTAATTTCCACTGTCACAACAAATAGCGTGTTTTTAAGAGATAATAACTATCAAAAGATTGACACTTGTTTATGTCTGGTGTAAATGTCAAATTACATCCAATGACCAACATTGTATTGAATTGTAAAAATATATTCTAAATATACTTTAAAACCACTCAAATTAATAATTTATCACTATTAATTATTTCGATTAAAAATGTTGTTTTTAATTAAAATTTAGTAATTTTCACTATTCATCAGAAAATAAAAGTTATCCGAAAAGTACCAAAATTTCACCTTAGGCTAAATTCGATGCTCCGAATCCAAAAATGAAGTTCGTTTTGAAAAATAAGATTTACAGAATTTCAAAATGTGGTAATTAATATTCATAACTGCTACTTTTAATAATATTTTAATAGCATATCGTTGTTTAGTGAAACTCGGTATTGCGTATTACACACGCTATCGAGGAAGGTCGTGATTGCGTGTAATGCAAGGAAAGTCAAGGATGTGTGTTGTGCAAGCTCCTTTTGGTGTAACGTACAACACAAGACATTAAAAATAATTAAAAATATTATTTTTCATAAAATATCGGGTTGTTACATAATCAATGTGCAAATGTTATTTCTTAGAGTCTTTGAAAATCTATTGAGAATTTCAATTATAATACCACGTCATTCCCACAAATGAATAAGTCTATTTTTGACGACTCCTTTTTGATATATTCAATTTTTCATTAACTGTTGAAATACAAAACTTCCGGATACATAGTTTATAACATTATGTTTCGTATTATCCCATCAAATTTTTTCAATCAAATCCAAATAAATTTTAGGGATACTGGGGTATATGGGAAAAATTTTCCATTTAGATTCAAATAATAATTTAAATTTTATCTCTCGATTGGATGGATAATATATCATATTAAGAAATTTAAATATCCTGTATATATTTTTCAAGTATAAAAACATTACACGATTCAAAGATGTTATTTTTTCTGAAAAATAATATCACCAAACTGAGATATTTTTGTTTATTTTCTATATCGATAACATAGAAATAATTATAAAATATATTTTTTGTTTAACCTCCTCTAATTAGTCTAAAATTCCACATGAATAATTTTATTAATATCATATGTCTTTCAATCCTCATTTTATTCAAAAAAGTGATAATTCCCAATCAAATGCATCAGCCACCTTATTTTCATTCCCTTGGTGGTTGTACAATGAGAAATAATAATACCTATATATTTTTATCCATTTATTATTCCCCATATTCATCTCTTTTATTGAGATGATGAATTTAAACTTTTGGTGATTCAAATACATTTAAAATTTTAACTATAAAGGTATTTCACATATATATTGAATAAAGATTCTATCGCTTACAATACAGTATAATGTGTAGACTGTTTATGTTCATGAATATTTATTATCAATGAATAATTTGAAATTACTCTATCATTATATTAATGGATACATAAATGCCCCTTCCAATATAAGTTGTGGTATATATAAAATCCATCACCTTGTAAGGGTAAATAAAATATTAGTGAAATGACCAAATTTCCCCTTAAACACTTGAAATAAATATTTATATTCTCATAAACATTTGAATGTAGCATCAGTAAATTTAAAAATGGTTAATAAGTAATCTAATTATTATTTTTTAAAAATTCATTTATAGTAACATACTAATAAATTGAAAATAAATACAATGGTTATATTCATTTTCATTATTTATTCCCCCACTAAATTTCTTTTGGTCTATAAACATGTATTCAATCCATATAAACAACATATCCATGAGTTGTGGCTTATAAAATCTAGAATTATCATCTGATAAACTATCCAAATAGTTATATTCCTCTAAGAGTATTTTGAATGATATAAAAATGAGTCTTCTTATCATCGTATATTTTAGATTATATTATTATTTCATCAAAACAAGTACCCCATTTAAATTACAATGTTTATCCTTGAATGTTAGATTAATTATATCTATAAATAATTAGGGTTTATTAGTAAATCCAAATGTATTTACTATAAATTATTCATGTCCATACCACATATGAAATTACATGTTTAGAATATCATCCCTCAATATATAAATTTCATAATATGAAAAAAATAGGATAAATAATTCAAAAAAATTATCCTACATCAAGTAGTTAAGAAATTAAATCATTGGAGGAAATGAGATATATATTAATTTATGTAATAAAATTTATTTCACTATAATTGATGTATTACCACATATAGAAATATTTCATTTTATGAAAATTATAGGGATCGATAAGTTGTAAAAAAATAGGGTGTATAAATACCTTATCAAACAAATCAATAAATTTAATTTTAATCTTCATTAATTAAACATTAGACATCCAATAGGGTGTCATAGATATTGGAATTCCATTTGAGATGAGGTTAATATATTACACAACATCATGAACAGGTGGAATTTTATTATTTTAAATACATTTAAATGTCTTATTATATGATTGGAACATCTCTTTTAAACGGATAATATTACCATTAATTGGTTCCATCATATATTTTTCCATAAAAATATCATTATGAATTGCTAATAAAGGTGGATCTACACATTAATCAGATGATTTACTCTCCCTATTAAAGATATGGGTTTCTATATCTCCACCCTAAATCATAATATCGTTCCTTATAGAATAAATATTATTCATTATAGTATGAATGATAATACTTTAAAATAATTATATCAAAATACCCCATATATATTTATTTGGTTCTCAAATAGGATGTATATATGTGTGTCATTATGGGCACTAATTGATATATCCTTCCTGTAAAAACATTTCCACCTTGATTATTATAAAATGACTCCCTTTTAATGTTATAATGGATTATCAAATATTAAAGGATACCCTATAAGATATCAAAGTGTGTGAATATATAGAATAAAATCAAATTTTTTCTAAATTTTATGTTTTGATCAAGGTAACTATAAATATATAGTTAAGAAATTGAACCTTAACTTTAGAGATCACATAAGATTTCACATTCTGTATTAACCTTTTCTGGACAAAATTCCATATATTATTAGGAAAATAGTATGATTTATTACCCATATATTTATATCCAAGTCATTTCATTTTAGTTTTTACTATACTTTCCCTTCATTAATGAGGCTTCTTATCCCTTTCTATGTAAAGGCCCTAATCCTAGTAGCCACGAGTCTATGGTTTTATTACTACATTGGAAGAATATACATAAAATCTAATATCAATGGAAAAAAATTCGTCCTATAAAACTAGAAACATACTTTATCCATTCATTATAATTGAAAATATAAAACACATAATTATGAATCCATTGAGGAAACCATTATTCAATTAGTTGAACCCTCCAAATCAATCCTAACAATCTTCTTGGAATCCTAGGTAAAACAAATGAGGTGAGATAAAATTTTTAGTAAGAGTTATGTACCCTGAAATTTGACATAAATGGTTATAAATATTTATGGAAGGATAAATAATTAAAACACAGCCCATTTAATCAATAAATTTTAGAATAATATGTCCAGAATAAAACATGATCACTTAATGCCACATATATAATAATATGTGTTAGAAAACATAATTGTGGTTATACTAATAATATAATAATGAAATTTTAATAAATAAATAATATCATAATTAGTGAGTACATAATTTCAAACATTATACCATACAATCAAGGCTTTATCCAAGGAACTACACATAAATATTTAAGACCTAAGATAATACCCAAAGTAGTTTGTTTGTTAAGACATACTGATGCATCAAAGGGCTACACTAGGAAATTACCATAGTTTATTATGTAAAAATATTTCATTGAATTAAAAGGGATGAAAATAAAAAAAATATTTTTAATTAAACTAATATATGAAATGTCAAAACCTTTCCCCAATTGGTAAACATAATCACAACCCATCTAGAGTATTATGTTCAATGGTATCAAAATAGTACATACCTTTTCAAACTAATCATAAATAATTTAATAAAATATGTATAATGGTAGCATATTATATCAATATCTAAGAATTAAATAACCATACAATGTATGTTTAAATAGATGAAAATATATTAAATTAGATAATTGAAAAGATCTTGGGAAAAATACTCTTTTAACATTGAAAATACTATATGTCTAAAATGTTTTACAATTATAAATTAGAAAATATTAATTTAAGATAACAATTTAGACATATAATGGATTCTTCAAAACATTAATTCTTATTGACAGCTAGTAAATTTTCTCATTCTATATAATATAAAAGGAACATACATTTATATTTCTGTTAATAAATTATCAACAAACCATGTTGGGAAGTTGACATGATATAAAATTAAATTCAATTTATAAATAGTAAAACAAGAGATAAAATGAATTTAAAAAATAATTTTAGAATATTAAAAATACTTTTTGAAATAGTTTTAGAAAACAAGGACATGGAAGAAAAGGGGGGTTTACAGTAAAAAATATAAATAAACTGTTTTAAATTGCCCCTTAAAATTTCATAACATTGATGTGGTCTATAATCAAAATAATAAAATATGTGTATACAATGTAAATCAACCTGAAAAAAGTGGGAAAAATTATAGAAACCAAAATTTATTTCCCTTATAATATAATCACGACCAAATCAATGATGTAGAATTTTCACACAATAAATGGAAATTGTGTTGAATACTACATTCCCACTTGTAATGAGTTGAGTCATACATCCCATAAAATTAATAATTATCAAATGAAAATTGGAATACCATGAATAAACTAAGCATAGTGATATTATATATCTTGAGGATTGTACATACACCGCTCATAATAAATGAGTGTTGGGTACGTAATATATCTCATAGATGAAAAAGTGTGATGAGAGACACTTACCCCATGACTCCAATTATCTTATTATTTATTAACTTGATGTATAATGGTTTTAATATTATTATTAATTCATTCCAAAATAATTTTCATATATACAACACCTTATATTATGCATTTATGACTAATTATCCCCCTTTCATTAATAATAATTTTTTATTTTCATTATTTCTGGTGCATGTGTTTTATGGTTTCTTTTTTTGGTCACTAATATTTTAAAGACACGAAATTTATACATATTTTAATAAATAAATGGGTATTTTAAAAATATGTAAAAATTGACGGTGAGTGATTATGAGACCCAGAGTGCCTGGAATGAATTTCTGAACTTTTTTTCGGGTACGTTTAGTAGACGTGCGAGCAAGTTTTTATAACTTTTAAATTGGTGCTCAGAATTGAAATATGAGGGCACTATTGAAATCACAATGCTCGTATTCTCGTAAGAAGACTTTCACCTTAACGACAGTTGGTCGAGGGTGAAAGTTAATTTTTTTGGGTTTTTTGTGAAAATAATGAAATAATATAAAGTGTGTAAAATTTTATTTTATTTTGTTTTAAAACACCCATGTGGATGTTTCACAGGTGGAGAATATATGAATTAATATACCATGAGAGGTTATGGTAGTGGGGACCACCCAAGCCAACCCTATCAAGAGAGGTTATGGTGGTGGGGACCACCCAAGGTTTAAGAATCTTGAACTCCCCACTTAATGAGGGATAAACCTCTCAAATCCTTCATTAATGTGGAGGAGTCTCTTGACTTCCTCCAAATTAATTGTGCCAATGCTATAATTTATTATGCTAAATAATTTTAATTAATTATTGTATTTTGAATTTGTACCAACAAACTAAATAATAGATATCATAATCTATTATCTTGGGCTACCTTTACAATTTGGTTGAATTGGGAAAACGGCATGAAAAAGGAGATAGAGTTGGAGAACATGGGAGAAATTTATCCAACGAAGAATGCCAATGAAGAATGCCAACCTTTAATTAGACTTTCTTCCTCCAGACATCTTCAAATGTTGGACATCTTCAATTGATGATTGTCTTCCCCACCCCAATGGCGTCATCTTCTCCCTCACAATCTCCATCAATGAATCATATGAGGTAGGGGTTTTGTTCCTATGTTCTTTCCTTCTATGTTTTTTCTGTGTAAATGATATTTCTGATTGACGAAGGTTTTGGGAATTGAAGTACTTAAATATCTTCCATACACGTTCTTGTTCTTGTTGAGCTTTTTGCTATCGCTCTAACATAGAGGGTTCAATCCAAAAAATCATGGTATGACCCCTCCATCGTTCTTCTTGAATGGTGTATCCTTCATGATGGAAGAAGACAAATTTGGTGATGGTGACCGGTGTCGGTGGTCAGTACCGGTGGAACTTGAGAACTGTTGATGTAGGCACAGTGCCCCATGGCCCCGCAGTGCTCTGCCGTCAGTGGCCATCGCAGCCCTGCACCATCCACAGCTGGGCCGACCCAAGTCATCATCGTCATCAGAGTCACCGCTGCTGGGCCGAGATGCAAATGCCATCTGAGCCACCACTACCATCTTACCCCTGCCACCGTCCAAGCCATCGCCGCCAATCCGAGCCGCCGTAACCGTCTGAGCCACCACCGCGGGGCCGTGCTGCCGCCACAGTCCTAGATATAGATATCGTCCTAGCCGACATCGTTGGGATGATCCACAGCCACCATCCGCGCCGTCACTGCCGCCATCTGGCCTGAGTCACCACCGCCATCTGGGCCGAACCACCGCCCAAGCCACCACCGCCGGGCCGAGTCTTCATCGGAGCCGCTGCCGCTGCCATCCGGGATGAGTTTCCGCCACCATTTGGGCCTAGCCACCACCCGATCCACCATTGGCGGTAACCCCCTGTCGAGCTGCTCCACAGTCTTGCATCTTTGAGGCACCCTTAGTGGCCTTGCGGCCACCCCCGGCCTTTCGCGGTCCCATGCAGCATTCCGAGGTGCCCAGCGGGCCGGGCCAAACCCAATATTTCGGTCTACCCAACGGGCCGAAATAGACCTAGTGGGTCAGGCCAGGTCAACCCGAAACAGGTCAGGCTGGGCCGGGTCAGTCCGACCGGGCCGGACCGGACCCGTGCCCGCTATAGACCATTAACATTTTTTCCCCTAAAGTTGGCAGTGGATGTCCATTTGACGAATCTTCAGCGGAACTATAAATCTTGTAGCGATATTTTCCCATTGGTATACCCCACTAGAGTTTTGGATAATCTTAGGGAATGGTCGAGATGGATCGAGCATGAATGCAACCAGGCCCTCGGGACTAAAAGGCTTATAACTCACAGATCGTGCATCCAAATGACATGTTTTCAGTTTCATTGAGACTCTTAAGACATGGTAGTCCGTTGAGACACTTCTTCATCGAATATCATGGCAGTTGGAGAATCAACTACTGTCTTGGGGGGCAGACTCTCTTAGAGACGAGAAAGCCTAGTGCGGAAACCCAGTAGCTGGTGGTAACATGTAGAATGAAGAGCGGTCATGTGTTGGTCAGCACCGAGCGATCATGTGTGGGTCACCACCTACCGATCCTATGAGGATCAGCACCGAGTGATCCTATGTGGGTCAACACCAAGCGATCCTTTGTCAGTCTTCCTCTTAATAGAATATGATGATTCAATAGTTACATCTAATCATCTCAAATATTGTGATTAAATTATACCCGGTGTGAGCTATGTTTGTACTTGTGTGGTACTTTTCTTCGTGGTAATTCCTTGGTGGTATTATTCGTTGTGGTGTTCCTATATGGTACTTACCTATGTGGTATTCCTTCCATTTTGGAATAGTTGATCATGGGGATTTGGAGTTGGACTCCATTTTTTCCTCATGATTGAGATGAGTTTACTTGATAACTATGGTATATGTATGAGCATATTCCTATGTAAGGTTATCACATTTTTTTCTTCCTATATGGATTATACTTTGAGGATTTTGTGAGACCTTGAGGGTCTCGAGGTCACTACTATGTATCATTATACACACCCCTCCACGAGTTATGCCCACACATCATTGTGTTTGGTGTAAACGATGGACAGCTCTGACTAAGGATAAGGGTACCAGGATTGGAGGAAGCTTGGAGGTGGATGTTAGACATGGCGAACCGCAGAGACGACCATTCATGAGCTGTACCTAACCTTCAAGTAGGATCGGTGGGGCACTATACTGCAGCAACTTTTCACCTATCAGTTGTCTTGTATTTTTCATTTTTTTCTTGTTATTTCTAGTTTGGCTTGTATTCAGTCCCCTTCTACTTTTTGCACTTACTCCGATTACTATTCAGTTAACATGAGTTCGTATCTTGTTGTGTTCTTAGATGTGTGTGAATGTAGGTTATAAAGGAAATTCCTTCAATGATAAAAATAATATGCCTTCAGTGCTAATCACCAGCCCCTGGCCTATGGAAGGTGGGCTTGGGGTACTCAGGGCATGGGCCTCGGGGGACGGGTTGTGAAAAATTAGCATCAAAGGAGTCGGTTCTACCATAGAACATAGGACTCTGATAATTATTTAAAACAAAATAGTGTTTAGTGTAGTGAGTGTGGTTATTAGTTTAGGGAATCCAGTGTCGGTGCAGTAGCTGACATATCCATACACCAGGACCCTAACATCAGATTTATAACTCAGTGCACAAAAAACTGTTTGCGTGTGTTTTTGGAAGTGTTTTCATTGTGATCTTTTTGAGTCAGCTCACCATGTATAACATATTAACTATGGTACACCTGTTTCTTTTCAGGATTCCTCCACGTAGATAGCCATCTAGGGTTCCAATATTAGTGCAAAATGATAGCCCCCCAAGCGATGAGGCCTCGGTACATGGCCCTCTTCCAGTAGAGGCACCAGTGGAGGCACTAGCAGCACCATTACCCAATGGGACATCAATGCCTCCAACCACAGTAGAAGAGAGTCCTTACCTCATGAGCATGTTACCCATGGTACAGCAACAGAGGCCTCCCAGGGTTAGGGGAGAGACGGTCCCATAGGCAGATGAGGATTGGTTGGAAGATGTAGTGAGAGTCTTCTGAATGGTAGGGACACCAGCTGATCTTATTGTGATCCTTTCCACCATACTTCTACATGTAGTAGAAGTCATATGGTGGATCTTGATGCTCTATGTTCATAGTGAGGTGTTGCTTCTCTAAGAAGACTTGGAGAGCCTGTTTCGGGTAGAGTTTGTCCCAACGACTATTCACATTTTGCGTATACTGGAGCTACTTCATCTGCAGCAGGACATCATGATTGTGGATCAGTACTCATCAAGATTCACCGACCTCCCATGTTACACGACAGATATGGTAAGGGACAAATTCTTCTTGTCCTAGAACAACGATCAGTTACTCAGATTAGAGATCAGGGCATCGATGATCTCACTTAGCATCACAAAACAGGAGGGCTGTTAGAGAGAGTCCTCTTAGTGGAGAGTTTCCTTACGTAGCAGTCACCAGTAGAAATACCCACAACCAGTCCTCACATAGTAGAGTCTTCCACATCTGGAAGCAGAAATATGGCACCGAGGTCCAAAAGGACAAGACCTATAGGTGGACAACTATAGGATTCAGGATAGGTTGTGCACGACAACCGAGTTAGAGCCAGTCATGCCAGGAGCAGGCAGTGTTATGCATGCAGTAGGTAGGGTCACATGGATTGTGACTGTCAACCCTCCATATAAATTATCAGAAGACAGTCGAAGTACCACCCTGGCAGAGACTGAGATTCGATCGAGGAGGTCCGTATGGAGAAGGCAGACGTGGAAGAGGAGTTGTTTGTGTAGCTAGCGGTGGGTGAAAAACTATGATGTTACCACCACAACCACCAAGAGGTCCGCCCCGACCACAAAGAGCAAGTGGACATAGGAGAGCCCATCTCTAGGCAGTTGAGGCCTACGATCATGGTGCTCTGGAGATGGTTTGAGGTACGATCTGTGTCTACTACATCCTAGCTATATTACTTATGGACATAGGTTCTTGTCATTTTTTATTGCCAATGCCCTTGTTTGGAGCTTGAAGATTCTGATGGACTTGTTGGATCGATCCTTATGGCTAGAGACTCCTACGGGAGCTTATTTGATGATTACACATTGGTATCAGTAGTGTGAGCATACTCTAGGAGATGCGATCTTAAGATAGAATCTCCTAGTAGCAGTGTTGAGGCCTTACGACGTCATTTTGGTTATGGACTAGTTAACTACAGTCCATGCTCAGATTTACTATATTAGGCGCAAAGTGTGGTGTGTTCACATGGATGGGACCTATTTTACAATGACTGGCAAGAAGGGTTCCATTGAAACACATTATAGACTTACCTAGAGGAGAGTGCAGCTGATCACTCATCATTTGGCTAGCCTTACCCTCAGAGCGGTTGATGTAGAGATTCTGAGTTATCCTGTAGTGGTGGAACAGTATGAGAATGTTTTTCCTGATGATGATTCGGGTCTACCTCCACGCATAGAGTTGGAATTTTACATTGACTTGTACCCTGGGACGACACCGATTTCTACACCAGTGTATCAGATGGCTCCCACAGAGCTTCATGAGCTGCGGGTACAACTAGAGGACTTATATGGTAAGTGATTCATATGGGCTAGTTTTTGTCCTTGGGAAGCCTTGACATTGATCACCAAGAAAGAGGATGGGAGTTTGAGACTTTCTGTTGACTATCAGCACCTGAACCAGGTGACCATGAATAAAAATTACTCACTATTGAGGATTGACGGCCTCTTTGATCAGTTGAAAAGAGAACTGTGGTTTTCGAAGATAGACCTTAGATCAGGCTATCACTAGCTCATAGTACGAGCCGAGGATGTGCAGAAGACGGCTTTCAGATGTCGGTACAACCATTATGAGTTCTTGGTTATTCCATTCTGTGTAACCAATGCTCCATTAGTGGTTAGGGGACTCATAAACAGGATATTACATCCATACCTTGATCTTTTTGTAGTAGTCTTCATCGATGACATTCTAATCTACGAGGATATTGAGGATGAGCATGTATATCATTTTCAAGTAGTACTAGACACACTCTGAGAGCGCCGGATTTATGGAAAGCTATTGAAGTGTTGTTTTTGGATCCGAGAGGTTCACTTTCTAGGATATGTAATATCATAGGCTAGAGTTGCAGTTGATCTAGTGAAGATTGAGGCAGTACTTGCATGGGAGCCACCCAGAAGTGTGACAGAGGTACGAAGTTTCCTGGTTTTGGTTGGATACTACTGTAGATTTGTATTAGATTTCCTTAGAGTAGCAGCACCTTTATCATCATTGATGAAGAATAGGAAACCCTTCGTGTGGTTAGAGAGATGAAATAAGAGTTTTCAGGACCTGAGGCAGAGGCTAAATAGTGCACCCATCTTGAGGCTTCCAGAGAAGGGCATAAGGTACGTAGTCTACTGCGATGCATCAGGGACCAGACTCGAATGTGTACAGATGTAGGAGCGGGGAGTGATCACATATGGTTCTTGATATCTGAGACAACATGATCAGAACTATGCTACCCATGACCTAGAGTTTGCAGCAGTGGTATTCAGCTTGAAGATGTGGCAACACTATCTGATGGCCGAACATTCTAATATGTACCCTGATCACAATAGTCTTAGAAATATCTTCTCTCAGATGGTCCTCAATCTGAGACAATGACGTTGGCTTGAGTTCTTATATAACTATGACATTGAGATAGTCTATACTCCTGGGAAGGGGAACGTTGTAGCAGATGCACTGAGTTGGAGATCTGGTATTCAGTTTCTAGGTGAGGCGACAGAGCAACTGACCATTTTAAATATATCCTTTGTGGATCAGGATGGAGTTGTTTTCCTTCGGTCTTTTAAAGTCACTCCCCCACTTCCGCAGCGAGTCCGGGAGGCATAGTGTGGGGACCCTGACTATGTGACACGACAATCTCAGATATCCACAGTATAGGAACCTGATGGATTTTCTAAAGGTGGGGAGCACATCGTCCTCCTCAGAGGACGTACCAAGATACCTGCATCACTTCGGAAAGAAGTGATGAGGGTGTTCCATATATCCCCTCTAGAGGTACATCCAAGAGTGGAAAAGATGTTCCTGGATATCCGATGACAGTACTAGTGGCCAGGAATGAAGAAAGTAGTTGCATAGTTTGTCTCTCGATACCTCATTTGTCAGCAAGTGAAGGCGGATCATCAGGTACCAGCAAGCTTGGTTTTTCTTTTCGAGGTCCCTGAGTGGAAGTGGGATGGGATATCCATGGACTTCTTGATAGGACATCCATGTACATCAAGGTTTCATGACTCGATTTGGGTGCTCGTCGACCGACTCACCAAGTCATCCCACTTCCTACCGATCAGAGTGAAGGGTTCAATAGAGGGCTTAGGATGCCTCTATATGCTGGATATTGTGAAGTTACATGGAGTAACCTTGATGATTGTCTCTAATCATGATGTGGGTTTTACTTCCCGACTATGGAAGGGGTTACAGGTGGCTTTTTGGACACATCTTCATTTGAGCAACATCTTCCATCCCTAGACGGATGGCTAGAGTGAGTGGACCATTCAGACCCTTGAGGACATCTAGTGTGCTTGCGTCCTCCACTTCAGTTGCAACTGTGACGATCACTTTCCTTTGGTGGAGTTTTTTATAAAAAAACATCTATCACTCCACCATTGGGATTTCACCATTTGAGTCACTGTATGAGAGACCTTCCAGATCACCTTTATGCTATACATACCTATGGTAGTCAGCACTAGTGGGAGCAGAGATGGTACGAGCTACCACAGAGAAAGTGCAGATCATACAGGAGCAGATGAAGACATCATAGAGTAGGTAGATTTCCTACGCTGACAGGAGACAGATACCTCTGGAGTTTGAGGATGGAAACCACATCTTCCTAAGGGTATCACCTCAACAAGGTTTGTGGAGATTTGGCGAGGCGGAAAGTTATCTCCATGGTTCATCGGACCATTTAGGTCATCAGCAGAGTTGGTGAGGTGGCTTACCACATAGCTCGTCAAACTCAGTTGCACCAGGTGCATGACTTATTCCAAGTATCCTACTTGAGGAGATATATGAATGACCCTTCTAACGTCATCCACCATGGTGTGTTGGACATCGATGATGGGGGGACATTTTCGGAGGTTCCAGTTGAGATTGAGGATTGACAAGAGAAGGTCCTTTTTGGGCAGCTGATACCTCTAGTGCTCCTTCACTGGTAGCATGGGAACCTCCATGATAGCACATGGGAGCAGGAGGCTCAGATTCATGATCATTACCCCCACTTGTTTTCCTAGTTTTTGTGATGTGGCTTTCCGGTATACAAAGCCCTGAGGTGGAGAAAATGTAAAGACCCAAAATTTCCAGTTAATTTTTATTAAATAAATGCGATTTTTACAAGTCCATGAAAATTTAATACGCATGATTTTGAGGCCCTGTGTTCTTATAATGAAAATTTGATCTTTTTTTGGGTACGTTTAGTAAATGTGTGAGCGGGATTATTTAACTTTTAAATTGGTGCACAGAATTGAAATCCAAGGGCACCATTGAACTCGCAACGGTGGTATTTCACATAAGAAGACATTCACCTCGACGATAGTTGGTCGAGGGTGAAAGTTAATTTTTTTGGGTTTTTCAAGGAAATAATAAAATATGATAAAGTGTGTAACATTTTTTTTTATTTTGTTTTAATACTCCCATGTGGAAGTTTCACATGTGGGGACTACCTTAATTAACCTCCCATGAGAGATTATGTTCGTGGGGACCACTCGAGCCTATCCTCCCAAGAGAGGTTATGGTGGTGGGGACTACTCAATAATTAATCCTCTTGAACCCCAATCATAATGATGGAGAAACCTCTCAACTCCCTCTTTAATGTGAATGTGTCTCTTGAGCTTCCTCCAAATTAATTATCTCAACACCATACTTTATCATGCCAACTCATTTTAATTAATTAAGTTATTTTGAATTTTTGCCATCAAACTAAATAATAGATATCATAATCAATTATCTTGGCCAACCTTCTCATATTTGTGGAATTGGGAAAAAGGCTTGGAAAAGGAGAGAGCGTTGGACAACATGGGAGAAAACTATCCAACAAAGAATGCCAATGAAGAATGCTGACTTCGACATTGAAATTATTCCTTGGGACATCCTCTAACATGGGAAGTCTTCAATCGATGATCATATTCCAATCTCTAATGACGTCGTCTTCTCCCTTGTGATCTGTGTCAAAGAATCAAATGATGTATGGGTTTTGTTCCCATGTTCTTCCCTTCATTATTTCTTTTGCGAGAATGGGATTAGTGATATACAAAGGCTGTTGGAATTGATGTTCTTAAATATCATCCATACATGATCTTTTTATTGTTGAGCTTCTTGATACTGCTCTAACGTGGAGGGTGCATGCCAAAAAATCATGGCCCGACCCCACCACCATTCTTCTTGAATGTTGTATCCATCGTGATGGAAGAAGGAGACTTTGGTGATGGTGACTGGTGCCAGCTGTCCGCATTGGTGGAACTAAAGAACCACCGACAAAGGCTCGTTGCTCCGCTACTCTATAGCCACCATGCCATGTGGCGCTCTACCATCCGTAGGCCTCACTGTCCTGTGGCGGACACCACTTCGGGCTGTCTGTAGTCGTACCAACCCGATTTTCCGATGTCGTTTGAGCTGCCACCATCGGGCCAAGCTGTCATCGTCGTCCAAGCCACCCTCGCCATCTGAGCCACTACCGCCGGGCCGAGCCACCGCCGCCGGGCCGAGCCGCCACCGTCGTCCGAGTCGACACTGCCATCCGGGCCAAGCCTCCACCACTGTCCTGTCCGAGCTGCTACCGCCCTTCCAGCTGAGCCACCCCGGAAGCGTTTCCCCACAACTTCGCTCCCTCAAGGAAACCCCTATTCGAGCCGCTCCGCGATGTCTCTCCATAGCGGCACCCTCTGCGGCCACACGACCACCCACGACCCTCTGCAGTCCATCGCAGCCTTCTGAGCTAGACCAAACCCAATGGTCTGGGCCACCCAACGGGCTGAGCTAGACCCAGTAGGTCGGGCCGGGTTGACCTGAACTAGTTTGGCCCAGGCTGGGTCAGACCGGACCCAGGCCCACTATGACCCATTTGCATTCTTTTGGCCATAACGTTGGCACTAGACATTCCTTTGATGAACTATCATTGGCAATGGAAATCATGGAGTGAGGATGTCTGTTTGTTATACCCCACTAGATTTTAAGATAATGTTGGGGAACAGTAGGGTTGGATCGAGCATGAATCCAACTGGGCCCTCAGGACTAAAATGCTAATAACTCACAGACCGGGCATCAGAATGACGCACCTTCTTTTTCATTGAGACCACTATCACATGGTGGTCTATTGAGAGACTTCTTCTTGGGACATCGTGGTAGTTGGATAATCGAACAGTATCTTAGGGATAAAACTCTGCCAAAGATAGGAAAGCGAAGTACAGAAACAGAGTAGTTGGTTGTGACGTGAAGAATGAAGTGTGATTCTGTGTGGGTCAGCAACGAGCGATTCGGTGTGGGGTAGCACCTAGTGATCCTATTTGGGTATGAACCTAGCGATCATGTGTGGGTCTGCACCGAATGATCATGTGTGGGTCATCACTGAGCGATCCTTTGTAAAACTGTCACTTAACAGATTAAGATGATTCAGTAGTCACGTATAATCATCTTTACTACTGTACATATGTTATACCAACTGTGAGATGAGTCCATACCTGTGTGGTAAATTTTTCGTGGTAATACCTTGGTGGTATTCTTCAGTGTGGAATTCATGTATGTTACTTGCCTATGTGTTATTCCTTCCTTGGTGGAATGGTTGATCTTGGGGCTTTGGAGTTGGATTCTGTATTTTCCTCATGATTGAGATGGGTTTACTTGATTACTTAGGTATACGTATGGGCATATACCTAAGTAGGTTTATCACTTGTTTCATTCCTTTTTGGTTTATCCATTGTGTATTTTGTGAGACCTTGTGGGTCTTGGAGTCTCTACTGAGTATTGTTATACTCACCCTAGCATGGGTTATTCCAGGACTTTATTGTGTTTGGTGTAGACGACGGACAGTGCTTACTGAGGACGACGGTACCGAGATTGGTGGTTGGTCAGAGGTGGATGTTAGACAAGGTGAACCACAGAGACAGCCATTCAGGAGCTATACCTACCCTTCAGGTAGGATCCATGGTGGATGATCCATGAGCTTCTTTTCACCTATCAGCTATCTTGCACTTTCCAGTTTGCCTTGTACATTCCAGTTGGGAATGTATTCTGGGCCGTTTTACTTACTACACTTACTCTGATTTCTATTCAGTTTATTTGAGTTCGTATCTTGTGTGCTTACAGGTTATAAAGACAATGCCTTCCTAGTTATAGGTAATACTTCTTTGGTGCTAGTCGCCATCCCCTAGCCTATAGAAGGCGGGCTTGGGGTAGTCACGGAATGGGCCCTGGGGGACTGGTCGTGATAAATATATAATTTTGTAATTTCATGTCAAATTAGAATAAAACTATATAATTGAAATAAAAATCTATTAATTGAAATAATTTAGTATAAATGGTCCCAAATATAATTTTTCCTTATTATATAAGAAATATTCAATTAAATAATGCTATTGATAAATCATTATTTTATTTTGGTGGGTTTCCCAACAATTGTGAACTAGTTTAGTTTTATTTTGCATTATATATAAATATTATTCCAAAAACATTATATATTTTATAATACAAATATTGAAATGTTATTTAACTTGTATAATAATTTTATGATCATAGATGAAGCCGATACAGGAAAATAAAAAATCATTATGCACGAAGACAACTAACCTTCATAATATAAACAATGGTTTCATTTCATTGAATTGGTGGAGGTTAGAAAAGGTTTGGATATATGTTATTTCATTATTAATATAAAATTATTGTATAAAAATAATATTATATTTAATATAATTCTATTAATGTATGGGGTGAGTAGAAGGTAGAATAAGAGAAAATTTAAGAGAGGTGGTTTGAGAATGTTACATGTCAAATATGACCACCTTGAAGGACCATCAAGGAGAACATAATTATTATTTTCATAAGACCAGTATCACATGGAATTAGGGATAACGTGGTAGAGATGGTTTTGATGAAATTCAAAGAGACTCAAGAATTTTTATGGGGATTTGTGGGAGAGGGGTGGAATTTGTACTTGGTGATGGGTTGTTTTAAGTGATTAAACAACGATTATTTTATTTTAAAATCCAAAGTTATTTGGAATAAATTATTTCCTATGATCATGAATAATGATTACTTTATAAAATTTTGGTTAGGTTTGATAAATTATCAAAAAAAGTTAATGTTGTTGTTTTTCAGAATATTATGGTTTTACATTTTACGTTTAACCCATTATATTTTTTCCATATATTGTGGTAAATCATTTTCTACACTACTATCTTTTTAATGCCTAAAATAAAAATACGAAAATAGCCTAATTTTTACCAACTTAATTAAAAATAAGGAATTTATAAAAAATTATTAAATTTATAATACTGATAAATATCAATTCTAAATATGTTACGCGTAGAACTCACAAATATTTTTTCAAAATGTTAAAAAAATGGTTCTCAAAATTGCTAAGAATATGTTCCTAAATGTAACAAATTGTGTATTATTTAATTGCATAAATACTTTTTTATTAATAATAATGGTAATTCATTCTCATATAAAAATTATTTTATAAGAGTTCTGGTATTTCATAAAAATTACATTTTCACTCTTTAACAAAAAAAATAAACATAAAAAAAATTACCAAAAAATTACTCTAAGAACAGATTGATGATTTTATTCCAAAAATGTTTTTATATTGAATTTTTATATAATTTTGTAAAAAATTAATTATATTTAATTTATCATATAATGAAAAACATAAATTTTTGATTGAAAAATACTGAAGATCATTAATTTACAAAAAATTATGTCTTCATCTCTTAACGATAGTTAAATTTTTATTATATATGAAAATGGTATTTATTTCATAATATTGTCATGATTAGTCACAAAGACAAATTTAACAAGTATTTTATAACCATTATGGTAGTACAATAATATTTTTTAGTTCTTATATGATTAATGTTCTATCCAATGTAATCTATCGAACATAACATTATTTTAAAATACAGGGTGGTCACATAATCACCTCATTTAATAAATTTTTTCTTATCTATTTAAACTTGTGTTTTTTAATCATAGAGTATACATTTTTAAATACCCTTTTAGAAATACAACGTCATAAAAATGGTCAACAAAACATCCACTTAAAAAAGGGAATGGAAAAATGAAAAGGTCTCCATAAAACAAGGATTTTATATTTTAAAAAATTAGTTTGATGTGAAGAAATGGATAGGAAAATGAAATATAACTATCATGTTTTTATGTAGAGTGATAAAAAAATTCATTATAATTTTTCCTATAACAAAACCCTAAATATTTGATTAATTAAAAGAATATTGATTTATTGGTATAAAAATTAAACAAATATTTTTTTTGTTAAATAAAAAGTTTAATAGATTTTAGGAATTTATTTACCCCATAGATTGTGTACATAAGGTTATATAAACAATAGATAGGTATAGATTCATCCTATACACAAGTTCAACCAAAAAATAATCTTTTTCTCCAAAATAAAATACAAGATTTATTCTTCAAATTAAATCAAAAAATATTTTATTTATCATAATCATATGGGGTTCCCAAAAAGAAAATATATTTTATCGATCATACATTTTATATAAAGAAAACTATTTTATACTTAGTAGGACATCAAATAGGCCTCTTGTGGGTGATAAACCTTGTTTCTGTTTTGTTATGGGATTATGCCTCATAGACTTGCTAGATGTGTTGGGTTGTTTCCCATCATTCATGTTTTAATTTTTCTAATACTATATAAATATAACCAATTTTTTTTACAAAAATAAACTTAATAAATTTTAACATTGACAGAATTTTATAATAGAAATTTTTATTTCATATGTTTCATTTTTTATTCCCATAAATATAATTACCCATATTGCATCATTCATTCATGGAGACTTTAGAAATCTAGTGACAATGTCCACAATAATTTCACACCATACTCAAGGAGATTAATATCCAAAATGAATTTTCTTGTGCACTATTAATTGAAATTCACTATTAATGGATTTTAAGATCTGTAAATATTGATAATTAATTATTTATGTCTCTTATATTTTTTAAAAAATATGGTTAGCACATGTTATCAAAATTCATAAAAACCATAATATTTTATAACTCATCCAATTTTGAACATAATAAATTTTTTAAATAGTTATCCTTATGAAACTTCTAGTAGACCATGATCTAAATTTTATAAAATAAGGTCAATAAATTTCTAAAATTACCTTGTAATTAATCGCTCAAAAAACAGGGAGTATATCTTGATCCTCTCATAGAAAACATCTGAAATCCATCATCATGTATTATATTGAAACAAGGTAATAATATAAATTATCATATAACTAATTGAAAATAAAAATTATTCCTTATTTCATTAGTAAAAAAATAAATTTATGTTTTCCATAAATACGAAAATGTTTTCAAATCCATCAATGGTTGAATTAACCACTTTTTTAACATATCATTAATCCTCTCCATGGTATGGGGTTCTATTCAATTTTCATTACCCAAAACAATAATCTTTTATTCCCAACATCATTATCTCAGTATTAGTAACATATTAATGGTTATATATCATTCAACCATGTGTTTTAGAATATTCTTTATTTTCATATGTATCATTTTTCATGGTAAAATACGATACATGATTAAAAATCCGTTATAAAATAGAATTGTAGTAAAATACTAAAACATTTTAAGAATATCATCAATAGAATATAGTAGAAACATATATCTTGCTTTAAATTATACAATAATAATTATCTATACCCTTCTTTTATATCAATATAATAATCTTTACCTTCATACCTTTTCATCTTCTGATGTGTATTCCATTGATGATTGGGGAATTCATTTTCATAGTTCCACATATTCGTATAGTGGAATAATTCATAGCTTCTTTCATTAAAATTCTATCATGATCCTCGTTTACTTCCTCTCCAAACATGTGACATGCTCCCATTCACTCTATGCATGTATCAAGGCATTTCATTTCTTAATTATCACTTGTGTGTAAATCAATCTTTCTCTTCATCACCTTATCCAATTTTTTCTCATCCATATTATTCTTCTCTAATATTCCTTTTAAACCATAAGACATGAATAATTATTTCCATGTCCTAATATTAAAATATTTTATATCTTCATATGATCAAAATGATTGGGAGAATACATCAATTCCAATGATTGGATTAGGCCCACCAAATAAATTGTCAATAAAACTCATTGAATTACATATATATATTATATCATTACTTGAGACCCTTTTAATGTTATCTTTATACCTAATAACATTTTTCACCCTTTTATCTCATAACCATGAATTGTCTCTCCATATATTCTTATTTTTCTAAATGGAAATTATTTTTTTGGAAAATAACATAAAATTCATCCCTTAAATGTTTGATATTTCATCCTACACCTTAGCATTTTGAAATAATGACCAAAAATTTTCCAAATTAATGGAATGATTAAAACAGTCCATGAAGACATTCTATATTTAATTGAATTACAATGTGATAAATATATTATATTTAAAACATATGCATTTATCTATTAAAAAATTATTTGTATTCACATTTAATGATAAAGGATGATGTTGCATTAAGAGGTACAACATTATTACACTGCATTGTACATAATGTCTCTCCATATCAGAAATGATATTGTTCCATACAAGATTCATTTTTCCAAATATATCTATATATTTTTATCATAAGCCTTGGCTCCATCTGTAGCCATAGCTCCTTCACATGATCGAATAACTTTTTTAAGGGGAAAACCCTATGTGGATTTTGTGCAACAAAAATTTTCTCATTTCATACTCTTGCGGACATTTCTAGAAAATTGAATGCACTATATATATACTTAACATTATTAAAAAATAATTTATAATATCAAAACTATATAATGTAAATTGAAATTTTAAGTATAAGTAATCACTCTATCATTTTTTTCTTTATGTATATTTTCAAATTATATTTTTGGGGTTTTTTTCTTATATATGTTTCTCAAAATCATATTTCATGGATTCTACAAAACATCCATTTGTACCAACTATAATGACCATGACCCTAGTAGCCCAATGTTGGTTGTTACATCATTCCATTGACACACTATTAATGGAATCACATCTTGAAGAACATAATTATTTAGTAGATTTATAAAAATAGTTACATATTTAATTCTTAAATTAAAATTGAAATTATAAAATAAAAAATATTGAATCATATGCAACACCAATATTCTCTAATATTGACACAAAATATCAATCACAATTAATTTCTTCCCATCCTGTAGAAAAATAAAACATATGAAACAAATGATATTAGATAATCAGAAATGATTAAGTATAGTTGAAGCTATCGTAAATAAGTACAATTTTTTTTAGTAAGGTTTAATAATAAAAAAATCAATTTAATCACTAAAATTGAGAATAATATGAATGAAATAAATTATTATCAAATAATTCCATATAAATAATCACATCAGTTTGAAAACATAACAAATGATATTTCAATAATAGAAAAATCAAAATGAAAATTAAAAGTAATCCCATAATTATGAAATATAAAATATCATACATCATACTATACTATCATGGAATCAACCAAGACACCTCATAGAAATGTGTATGATCTAAGAAAGTACCCCAACGAGTTTACCTCATGAGACACAATGATGAATCGAGGGGATTTTTTAGGACCATCACATAACATAATAATTATAATCAATTCCCCATATTAATATATTTTAAAATAATTAACATAAAAATTTCAATTGAATAATTTATATGAATTTTAAATAATATTCCCAAATTTGTAAACATAATCACAATCCATCGAAAGTTATATAGTGAATGGTGTCAAAATAGAACATTCCATTGGAAATGATCATTATTAATTTAATAATATATTGAAGATGGTTTCATAATAAATTAATCACAAGTAATCATTTTATTTAAAAGGGGGTATTGATTGAGATGAAAATAATTTAAATGTGAGAATTGAAAGAAATATTAAGTATAATACAATTTTTCACATTGGACATAACTTCTAATTAAAACAATGTGAAATTATATAATAAAAACATTTATTTGAAGATAACCTTGGAAGAATTAAAATAATCAACTAGAAATTAATACAGAATCATGGAATTAATATCCACTCAATCCCTTGAGGTTAATATATCAATCACTTGATATTTGTTTTCTTCACAAAATTCACAAAGAACATTGTTCTAAAAAGAACAATATATAAAATTGTATTCCTAAAAAATTAAAACATGATTGAAGATTAATATATTTAACAATTGTGGAATAGTTAAAATATTTTTGGAAATTTTTATACAAATCATAGACATGGAAGATAAATACAAATTTAAGGATAAAATTAAATGGATAATTTATTTAAAATAAGTCTCTTGAAAGTATCATATCCTTGAATTGATAATTAATAAAATGGTACGACTATATATATCAACTATAATTAAAAATAATAGAAAAATATATACAACACCTGATAATAATAATTAATTTCCCAAAAAAATTCTATACTAAAAAACTCAATTATGTTGAAGTTTAACTTCATGAATGGATATTGGGTTTAGAATTCCCTTATCACTTGTAATATGTCCAATTATATTTACTATAAAAGTAATAATTATAAAATTAAACATTTAATACCGTTAATATACTAATATAAATTATATGATATATAAGTGGGGCATTATATACACAACACAAAGGAAATTAATATTTAATAGGGCATATATCACATAGAATTACAATAGATAGAAGAAATTATAACATCACAAGTTGCTTTGATTTATCGTTCATTAAACACATGTATAATAGTGAAAATAATGTAAATAATTAATTAGAAAACTATATATATATATTTATAATACCTTATATGATCTATTTATAACATATTATCACCCATTCCTTAAATTTATATCACTGTTTGAATTTTATCGACTGGCTTTGTTTCATTGTTTCATGGTCGATTCACTTGTGTATAATTATGGATTACTTTTATAGTGGAGATAAAAAACTAAAATTAACATGAAATAATATTAATGAAATTAAATAATTTTAATTAGTCTCAAATATAATTTTTCATTCTTACTTGATGGTTATTCATTTGATAATAGTTAATGCTATAAGATTATTTTATTTTACAAATTTATCTGACTACCACGAACTCTTTTGGTTTTATTTAATAATATGTTTATATATTAGTTCCAAAACATTAAATAGATTATAATATACTTATTATGATATTATTTATCGCTAATAATACTTCAATGACCATCCTTGAATGTGGTAGTGGAAGATGAAAACTATTATCCATAGAGACAATTAACAACCATAAATTTGACATTGGATTCAATTAATTGAACAATTAGACATGAGAAAATGGATAGAAATAAGATATAACATCATAAATTTAAATTTTAAATAGATAAATTATAAAAATAATATTATTATTTTATATATATAAGGGTTGATAAGAAGGTATAAGAATAATTTAAATTAGGATATGTGATCTGAGAAAGTTACCTATTGAATCTCACCTCCATAAAGGGACCATTTAGGAATTGGGAATTGGTGTCTGTGTGAGAATAGAAGAAAATATAAGTAGGTAGAATTGGGAATAGAGGGTTTTTAAAATATTTTATGAGATTCATTTATTGTAGGTATAAAGGGGTTTTTTAAGGGTGATATTAATTCTTGGTGAGGGGTGCTATGAATTGATTACCGACTGATTATTTAATATTCAAAACCTACCACATTTGGGTGGAAATTATTTCATAGAATTTACCATATAATTAATGTTGAAATGGATAGTTAGGTTCAAGTAAAACATCAAAAAACATTTTTATTTTTTAGTTTTTATGTATTTCGATATTTTACCTTTTAAATTGAACCTGCTATATCATTTCTCTATAACGTGGCTATTCATTTTTTCACGGTTCATTTTTATGAATAAAATCTACAATTACAATATAACCTATTTTTGACCTCTGAATTCAAGATATGTAATTAGTTTTACCATAATCAATTAAAAAACCAAAAAAATATGTTCTAAATATGTTATGCATACAACTCATAAAAATGGGGTCTTAAGGTTAAAATCATGGTTTTCACAATATTTATGAATTTGATACAAAAATTTTATAATTATATTTTATTTAATTCAATAAATATATTTTCATAATTTATAAATGTAAATCATGATTTTATTATAAAAATTTCATTATTGTTTTGGTATTTCATAAAAATGGAATTTTCACTTTTTGTACCAAAATTTACCATTATAATAAATTCCCAAAAAATCACCCTATGAAAATTATGATGTGATGAGTCCAATAATATTGTTACCTATTAAAAATATAGTTAATATATTATTCAAAAATAAATAAATAAATAATTTTTTATAGAATTAAGTAAAAAACAATTTTTGAAAGAAACATTTTTTGGAAGAATAAATTGACTTTTCTCAAAATTATATATTTATTTAATTAGTATAATTATATTTATATTTAATATTAACAGCATATTTATTTTATAATATAGTTAGTCTTATTCACACACACTAATTTTATTTCATTTTTATAACAATAATGAAAAAATAATAATATTTTAGTGTTCGTTTATGCTCGGTAACCTATGAAACATAAGTATCGTATAGTGTTGTTTTAAAATATCAGTGTATTATAATTTATGAAATTAAAATAGACTCATGAATTAATTAATCATGTATATAGTCTTTTCCTTGAATAAATAAAATATGATGGAAATCTCAATTCAAATTCATCTTTTCAAAATATTGTTTTCCATAGTGCTTTGATGGATACTTATATTATGGATAAATCATGAAGGTATAAGTCCAATAAAATTCATTATTTTTCATGATAATAGTTTATATTATACAATAATGTGATTAAAATTATTATAAAACCATTTACTATAGGATATTCTACTTCATCCCCCCCCCCAAAAACAGGCAATCCTACATTAAGGAAGACATATATATGGTGTAATTCATACCAAGATAATAATGATTGATTATCATCATTTTTTAAAAAAATATTCATACTTGTGAATTAATGTGAGAGACCTATAATCCATGTAAAATAATTTATAATAATGAAATTATTTATTGTATAATATCTATTTAAATGTTAATCATTCTATATATTATATTTTATCATCATATTTTTTATAGATCAATGAGCACAATTGATCCTTATTTCTCATCATACATGACACTACCAAAATTGAAATTCCCATAAAATATATTACAATGCCATATATATTTTTTTTCTTGATTTTAACAATTTTTTAGCTATTGATTTTTTAGTAGTTCCATTCAATGATTGATCATTCAGCCATGTGATGAAATCCAAAAATAGTTGAATTATTTTTGTTAACAATAGATTTCTCCAAACAAGAAACATCTCTAAATATACTATAGTATATACCTCCCATGGACATGTGTCTTATTCACATGTTTTCTCCACTAAAAGTTCCCCCCCATCAACTTTTCTCTCCCTCCCCCTTATCCTCCTCCCCCACTACTAGACTCTCCTTCCCAAACCCATTCTCCTCCCCATCCCTCTCACCTCCCCCCATCTCATCCTTCTTCATAAATCCCCACCTCTATCTCACTGTCACCTCCTCTGCATCATTGTCTCTTTCTATTTCCCATTTTCACCTTCCCATCCCTCTCTACTCCCCTAACACATCCTCTTTCTTTCATCCCCACCTTCTTCTCCAACTCATCGTCCCCACCTCCTCCTCGCTATCTCTACCTCCTTGTCATGGTCATCTCTGCCTACAAATATACCTTTCCCTTGTCACCTCCTACTTCTCCCTTTCCCCTCCCCTCCTACCGATACTAACCTCCAAAATTACCTCAAAAAATATATCCTTGTGTCCCTAAAAACCCTTATATATGTTTCTTCTCCATGATCTTGATTTTGTGTCTCCCAAATTCACCTCTTTCAACCAAATACTTCTCCTATAAACTTTTCTCCTCCAAATCCACCTCCTCCACCATCAAATCATATTTATCATTGATGTTTGCATCATCCTCCACCTCTGACTCCACCTTGGAATCCTCCACCACCTATGTGCCTACCTCCGCCTCTTCCTCCACCCCAGTATCCTCCTCCGACTTCACCTCCTCCATTTTGGACCCCCAACCTCCTACTCAGTGGTTCCACTCTTAATAGAAATTTGAATGGAAGATGCCACATGGATTGAACATGGATGGGAAGATATGGAATAAAAGTAATTGAATGTATTTTGGAATTGATTATTTTGGATACTCAGGTATTAGTTATTTTCAATTAACATGTGTTTTATCTAATCTCTTTCTCAAATGATTTATCTTTGTTAATGATTTAATTTTTTTTCTCTTTACACTCACTAGTGAATGATGTTTATAGATATTGAAATCATGTTGATTAATGTGGATTTTGTTTTCATTTTTGATATATTATATTCTATTATTTACTAGAATTGTGGAAAATTTTAGCCAATATTATAGATTCGGAGATGAGTTTGATGGTAGAAATATGACTTTTTGTATCATTTGTATGATCATATATTTGAGTAGTAGAGATAAATATATTTAAAAAACTGTGTACTTTAATGTTTTTTTCAAATATCTCATGTGGATTACTTATTGATTCCATTTATATGTCATTGATAATTCTGTTACATCCTATCATGATCTTTTTTTCCCAACATTGTTGAAGTTGTTAGCCAATGTTTCAGAGTAAATGATCGATTTGAAGGTAGAACACCCGAAATTTTGTAAAGTTTTTATTTATCAATACACTTGTTTGTCCCTCTCATGGAAACACATCCCTTCCATATCATTTCTTCTCTACTTTTCTTCCTCCCATTCAACTACCCTCTCCCTCCCAGTTATCCCCCCCCCACCACCACACCTTCCCCAACCCCATCTCCTCCCCATCCCTCTCACCTACACCTTCTTATCCTCCTTCCTACATCCCCACCTCCACCACACTATCGACCCCTTTTCCTTGTTTCCTCTACCTCCTACCCATCTTCACCTCCCCTTTCCTCTCACCTCCCCCCATCCAACCTCCATCATGGATTCCAACCCTTGCCTTCATATCACTGTCTCTACCTCTACCTCGACGTCTCTTCCTCAATTCCATAATCACCTATGACAATGGATATACCTATGCCTCACTGACTCCACCTCCTCCCAATCCCCCAAACCTCAAACTGCATGTCCCCTTCCCGAATACATGAAAATACGTATTCCAGAATCCCTCATAATCATTATCCTATTTTCTCCTCCTCAATCGGGATTTCGTCTATACTAAATCATCTTCACTCCACTAAACCTTTCCCACCATAAATTTACCCTCAAAATCCATCTCATCAAACTTCATATCCACATTTTCCACGATTTTGACCTCTTCCTCCTCCTCTTCCACCACCTTAATCCTCATCTCTACCTCTACATCCACCTCTGTCTCTTCCTCCAGCTTCACCTCTTCCACCTCAGTCCACATCCTCCACCTCAGATCTTTCACTCTGAATAGCCATATTAATGGAATATTCCTATGGGATGGACCTAGGAGGGGAAGACAGATAATAAATGTATTTTAATTTCTTTAATTTATTCTTCATTTTTTTACTCCATCATTATTTACATTCTAATAATATGTATTTTCTATGACATATTATTCTATCCATTTATCCTTGTTATTATTTTCATTTTTGTTTCTCTTTACTCTTTCTAAGGAATAATGATTATAGATCTTTGAATCCTATTGATCATTGTGGATTGTAATTTCACTATAATTATGTTCTATTTTATTAATTCTAATCATTTCTGAAGATATCAGTTAATATTTTAGTGTTGCAGATCGGTGTGAAAGTAGTTCCCCTATATTTTGTAATTTTTTTCTAATCATATATTTGAGAAGTAAAGATCGTGTTTTATAAAAAAAATTATAATATTGATGTTTTATCCAATATATAATGTTAATTACTAATTTATTTTTTTTACATAGAATTGTGATTTCTTTAGTGTCATATTTTGTTCAATTCTTTCCCAACTTTGTCAAAGAAGGCAGCTGACATTTCAGAGTTGTAGATCTGTGTAAAGGAACAAACCAAACATTTATTATGGTTTTTCTAATCAAATATTTGAGTGGTAAAGATAAAATTTTGGGGAAAATCTTGTACATTAAATGATTTATATAATATCTCATGTGCATTACTTATTTTATCCATTTACATGGGATGATGTATTTTATTTAACATTATTCATTATGTTAGATGTTATTTTTTATTGTGATATTGTTTGTTTTTCCTATTTCATAATTTTCCCTATGATAAAATCTAATTTTTTGCCCCAATTTTTAGGAATCCAACATAGAAACAACGTGTTATTCAATTCTCAAATATGAAACAACTATGGTTGGAATATGATTCTAAAAAGCCTCAATAAAATTATGAAAAAATAGCTATTACACAGTGATTTATAATATGCACGTATAATTATTGTATTTTTTTATGGTAAATTATGTTGAGTAATTATATGCATCTACATTTTTATATCATTTCATTAAGGAATGTTAATTTTATTGTTATTTTCACCAAGGAATGACTACTGATTCAAAATTATCATAACCAAATTCAGTGAATATGATAGGTATTCTTTTTAGATTTCATAAACTGTGAATTACAAGGTTGTGCACATATCATTGGTGAATATTTTGGTGAAATAATAACTCCATGTAAGTGTTGGTAAATTATAACACCTTGGATAAAAAAATTATATATTTATCATGTATAATATCATATAGGATCTTCGTGGCAATTAAACCATAGATGAGGCATGAAGGGGCATATATGAGAATCAACGAAGGTTAAAGAGGATTTAAAAATCTTTTTTGAGGTACATTATACCATTAGTAAAAATCTATAAAGGACATTATTAAATATTTCCATTTTAGTGAAAGTTTCAAATATCAGTGCCTGAACACGTAATGATTAGATATACTAAGGTTGTTATTCCAATAAGTGTAAATATTAGATCATAATTCTATTAGCTTAACAGTGGCTAAAAGTGGTGCACTAGAATAGAGATGAAGTTTTTGCAGGTAAAATATCTCAAAATGTAAGGATTAGGTATCTAGTTATCATTTTTGTTGGAGTATTTTTTTATTTTCATTGTATTTTTCACATAGTGGTTTTATTTTAGGAATAATTTCATTATCCATTATAAATGATAATAGTTTTAAACATGAATAAGGGTAGTGATTAAATATTTCAAGGCCTGTAATGTTATAACATTATTGAAGCTTCCCTACCACCTTCCTTTTCCCCATTTCACCTCATCCAGCTTTATCCTGATGATTGATTAATCTCATCATGGTCACCTATAACGTGCTATCGATTCATCTAGAGAGTTTATGGTTATCAGTGTGTTTTGATGGAAATATACATTGTTTTTTTCTATTCATCTCCATGTTTATATCATTTCATTGATGGTTTCAATTTTCATTGAGATTTTGGGAAGTAATTTGTCATGATCACAACTTTTCATAGTGTAATTTTATCAATATTATGGGGAGTTTTCTCAACTTTCATTGAAGATGTCTAGGAATATTAAGCACACATCCTTCAAGGTAGAGTTGGTGTGACAATGATTCATGGTGGGTTATGATAAATTATGACACATTGGATAAAATAAATAAGTATTTATTTATGGTGTATGACAATATATAGGTGCTCATGTGAAATTATGATCATGGATATGGCATGAAGGGGACTGAACGAGGATCTTTAAGTCTTATTAGGGATGATAAAATCATTTTTTAGGTACATTATCCCTATTGTAAAATCCATACATGATTTTATTTGTGATTTCCTTATGAATTCATGTTGTATAGACCAGTGGTTGAAAGTAAAATGATTATATATACTGAAGGATGTAATTCCATTGAGACTTTTCACGCCTAATTCAAAAATCATAGCAATGGCTAGAAGTGGTGAACAAGAATAGGGATGTATCTTGTCCATGATACAAATCATAAAATGTAATGATTTGGAATCTGGTATTCTTTTTGAGTGGAATGTTTTTTATGGTTGGGGTACTTTATGTACGATGGATTTATTATAGGAATGCTTTCATTATACCTTTTCAATGATAATGGTTGTAGATTTAAATAGGGATATAGATTAATTATATTAATGCCTATGAAGTTATAACATTATAGAAGGTTCTATGACATAAACTGTAGTGGAGGAACACTACTGTAAATCATGGTTTTCCCAACAGTTGTATACCAACGATTCTTTTGAACTATTGGTATAACTGATCTTTAACAATGGTTTGTATTAACCATTGGTATTGATCTATAAAAATTGATATTTACCAAAAGTTTGATGAAACCGTTGGGAAAGTTTGGAAGAAAATTAGTTTTCCCAACGGTTTTATTAAACTGTTGGGAAAGATGGGGAGAAAATCAGTTTTCCCAACAGTTTAATGAAACCGTTGGGAAAAATCTATCTTTCCCAATGGTTTTTAAAAACTGTTGGGAAAGATTTCCCACAAATACAGACTAGCCAAACCCCCACCCAACCCGATTGCAGACCGATTGTAGACAGAACCTAATCGAGCTCTTGAATTCTTCTCGGCCGCGACACTCTTTCCACCGAAAATCCATCTTCAGTCAAACAAAATCTTATTTCCCACATCAAATTAGTAAGTGTTACTTTAGTTTTAGCATTAATTCTCTATTTTTTTGGTGTTTGATGTTTTGATTTAGGCTAAATTAGTGTTGTTGTCTACAGAACCCTTAGATTTGTTTTATGTTTTTTTTTCTATACTTCAAACATGGTAAAGGGTTTGTTTAGTGGGGTGATATGGTACTTTTGGTGGAATTTATTTTTTTTGAAAATTGGATTTTGATTTGGATGAATTTATGTTTCAATTTGAGGTGGGGGAGTGTGTGCAGATGGGGTGGGGGAGGATGTTGAGGGCTATCCATGTTGGGTGGGGGAGGGGATGTCTAGGTAGGGTGGGGAGGGGGCTGGGTTTTCCAAATGGGGTGGGGGTGGGGCTGTTTGGGGTGGGGGAGGGGCTGTCTAGGTAGGGTGGGGGAGGGGAATATCTAGGTAGGGTGGGGGAGGGGGCTGTCTAGGTAGGGTGAGGGAGGGGGCTGGGTTGTACAAATTGGGTGGGGGTAGGGCTGTTTGGGGTTGTGGAGGGGCTGTCTAGGTAGGGTGGGGGAGGGGGTTTTCTAGGTAGGGTGGGGGAGGGGTATGGGTTGTCCAAATGGGGTGGGGGTATGGTTGTTTGGGGTGGGGGAGGGTGTGAAGGTTGGGTGGGGGAGGGTGTCCAAGCAGGGTTGTCCAAGTGGGGTGGGGAGGGTGTGCAGGAGGGGTGGGGGAGGGGTTATCTATGTATGGTGGGGGGGATGGGTTGTCCAAGTGGGGTGACGGTAGGGCTGTTCATGTGGGGTGGGGGGATGGGTTTTCCAAGTGGGTTGTGGGGGTAGGGTTTTCTAGATATGGTCGGGGTGGGGGCGGGGTTTTACATTTGGGGTGGGGGTAGGGCTGTCCAAGTGGGGTGGGGGGTGCTGGGGTGTCCAACTGGGGTGGGGGTAGGGCTGTGCAAGTGGGGTGGGTGGGGTGGGGGCAGGGTTGTCCAAGTGGGGTGGAAACCCTAAATTCAATATTTTAATTGGATATTTGGTTTGTTTTATTAGGGATTACATGTATGAGGCATTTCTATTCCTATTATGGGTGGTTTAAATCAAATTTTATGATGTTGGAACCATTTATAATGTTGTTGTCTCTATTTAATATCATTTCCCCTAATATAACATTAATTTCGATATCACATTTGGTTCTTATTTTTTTATTTCCAGTTAAGTTATTTGTGGTCGATGATGGTCTCATGTTAATTGTTTTCAATGGTTTGGTGTGGAAATTGGGCATTTAATGTGACTTTTCCAAAAGGGGGTGCCTTGAGAATACTCCAAATATTTGTTAAAAATGATCAATGGGATTTTATTATTTGAAATGGATTTCGAGAGATATTTTCTATTAAAGTTCAATCCTTTTGAATTGTTTATGAAAAAATGACTTATATAAGTTCTTTTTACAGAATGGACAGAAGTTGGATGTATGAAAACTATGGGATCTCAAGAGATTTTCAAAACATTTTGGAGAGCTTTATATATTTTCCATTTCAAAATGCTACAGATAGTGGTCACATACACTGCCCTTGTTCCAATTATGTTGGTAGACCTTGGTTGAGCCATGAAGAAGTCAGCTACCACATAACCAAAAATGTTTTTCAAGAAAACTACCTTGTGTGGTATCACAATGGGGTGAAAATAAAATCTCAAATTGGTGATGATCGAAATGAGAGGACTAGAATGGAGTATTTTTTAGATGATCGGTTTTCATTTATTCTTCATCATGAAAAAGAAAGGATTTTGACTCATGAAAACTTCTATATGAGGACAACTGATGGATATAGTGAAAATGATGATATTGATATGGTAAAAAAATTGAATGATGCTTCCACAACTCCAGTATATCGGCAAAGCGATAAAATAAAAAAGTTGAAATTTTTATCTGACTGTTTCATGGAAAACAATGTATGGGATTTCTAATACAGTAGTTGATTACATTCTTACCCTCTTGAAGGATTTACTTTCAGATGATGCAGATATTCCCTCCAACCACTATATTCCATGGAAGTTAGTTGAGGAACTTGGATTTTCAATAAATAAAATTCATGCTTGCCCAAAATATTGCAGTTTATTCTAGGAGGAAACTGCTGAATGAAATGATTGTATAAAATGTGGCACATCCCACTGGAAGTCAAAATCTGATGGAACACCATCCCGTGTTCCACAAAAAGTAATGTGGCACATTCCATTGATCCCCGGACTCCAGAATATTTTTATATCTAATGAAATATCAATAAAAATGAGATGGAATGATACTGAGAGAAAGAAGACTAATGATGAGTTGGTTCATCCTACATATGGATTTGCATGGCAGATATTTGATGCTCAACATCCTGATTTTGCAGCTGACGTGCGTAATGTGAGGTCGGGTCTTTTATTCGATGGTTTTAATGCATTTGGGCAGATTCATACTTCGCACAGCACATGTCCAGTTTTTATACACATTTATAATATTCTCCCATGGTTGTGTATAAAAAAACCATTCACTTTCATGAGTATACTCATATTTGTTCCTTCTGATCCCATCATTATATTGATTTATACATGATACCTTTAATAAAAGAGTTGAATCTTCTTTGGGATGTGGGTGTGCACACATACGATGCATGTTCGAAAGACATATTTCAGATGCGTGATGCGCTTATGTGGATGATCAATGATTTTCTGGTGTATTCAATGATGTCTGGATGGAGCACAAAGGTAAAATTGTCATATCTAGTTTTTATAAAGAATACATGGTCCAGAAGACTCAAACATCTTTGTAGTTTCGGTTTTATAGGACATCGATGATTCCTTCCAAAAGGATCATCCATATAGAATGAATCGTCGAGATTTGATAATACCATAGAGGCTAATGATCCACCCCAGCATATGTCTAGAACTGACGTGCTTAATGAATTGAATGATTTTAGTTTTTTGTTTGAGAATGGTCAAATGAAATCTAGAAAGAGAAAGAATGTTTCCATTGAAACCTATTACAATTGGAGGAAGAGGAGTATCTTTTTTGATTTTCCTTATTGGTAAACCAATTTGATACATCATTGCTTATACGTAATGTATATTGAATAGAAAATATGAGAAATGGTGACTTCGATTCTTCTAAATGTCAAGGGGGAGACAAAAGATGATTTACGATCTCAGAGTGACTTGGTGGATTGGAGAATCAGACCATAATTACATCTTATACATATCAGTGAAAATAAATGGAAACATCAATGTGCTTCTTATGTGATGAAACCTATGAAAAAAACAATTTTTAGATGTATTTGAGACTATTAGAGTTCCTGATGTATATTCAATCAACATATCTGAACGGGTCAACATAAGGGAGTTAAAGCTAAAATCATTAAAGAGTCATTATTATCACGTTCTACTGCATGAGTTGCTTCCAAAAGAAATCCATCATCTTTTGTCCAATAATGTAAGGGTGTCTATTATTTTTTTTTGCCTTTTGTTTAGAGATCTTTGTGCTAAGAAGTTGACCAAGTCTTTCTTGTAAAAAATGTTGACAGATGCCCCATTAATTTTGTGTGAGTTGGAGAAAATATTTCCTCCATCATTTTTTAAATGCATAATGCATCGGACTATCCATATTCCCAAGAAAATACTTCTTGGAGGACCTGTTTCTTTTCGTTGGGTGTATTCAACTGAAAGAAATATATTCACATTAAAGTCTTATGTCTGAAACAGAAATCATCCCGAAAGTTCTATCGTGAACGGTTACATGGCTCAAGAATGTATGGATTTATACTCGATGTATTTGTCTGATCTTTCTACAAGATTGAACAGACCAATGAGAAATGAAGAAGAATAGTATGAGAAAATTGAACTCAGTTTTCCATCACTTCCTCAAACAGGAGGAATTCCAAGATCATATACATTGAAGACATTAATCCATGAGGAGCGGGAGATGGCACATCGCACAGTTTTGTTCAACTATGATTTGTTCGATGACTATATCAGGTAACTAAATTAATTATGTATATCATACATATATATATATATATATGTTAAACTATTTATATTTTTTATCTATAGGGAACATAAAACAATGATAAATAGGAAGCATCATTCTTTATCTTTGAGAAGGAGAGAGACTTTGCATAGAAAAGAGTTTTCTTCTTAGTTAAAATTGAAGGTAAAAAAATTAATGTTTAAAATAATTATATTAATATTTAATTAAGTCTAATAGTCATTTACATTTCAGGTATTGAGTATTTCTATTGACTCTATCTCTAAGGAAATAAGATATTTGGATTTTGGTCCTAATATCGTGTTTCGTGACTGTAAATCAATTGTTATCAATGGGTACAAATTTATTGTCACTGAATGAGAAAAGAACACGAGAACACAACATGATGGTGTTATGGTTACTGCCACAACAGATTGTTATGCATGTGTATCCGATAGTAGACCGCGATTTGAAAATGTGGGTTATTATGGAGTTGTTGAGAAAATAATAATATTGGATTATTAATATCATGGACAAGTCACGATGATGAAATTACATTGGTTTGATTCGATGACGATACATGGAACATTTATTGATAATTATGGATTTTGAGTAATTAATATGACTCACACTCTTGCTACCAAAGAACCATATGTGTTGGAATCAAAGGCTAAAAAAGTTTTTTATGTCAAAGACCAACTTCGACCTGAATTTGGTGTCATAGATGATGTAATTCCAAGACATATTTTTGTTGATGGTGATGATGGAATTGACACTGTCCCTAGTGCCATTGGAACCAATTCATTTATTTCATTTGATGTCTCCAATATCTCAAATGATAGATTAGATTCAGAACCTGATGTTGTGGATGAAAAATATATAGAATCATTCATCCATGTTCTCAATTATTTTGGATTACCTTGAGTAGGGTTTTTAAGTTTGGTAATATTCAAATTTATTTAGTATTAATCACAAATATTTTTTAGTTATCATGACTGTTATGTGAATTTTCAATGATTATTGGTTTTATTTTTAATTGAATTGCATTTTCAAGTTTGGAATTGAACTGTATTCAAACATAGTCAAACATCATTTCTAACTTGGTGAACATTACAACTTGTATGATTTATTAAATCCATTCAAGATATTTTAAAAATATTGATAGCTGACTTGTCCGTTATGTGAATTTTCATTGTTTATTGGTTTCAGTTTTATTTGAATTGCAATTTCTAATTTGTAATTGAACTGTATTGAAACACAGTCAAAAAATATTTCAAACATGGTGGACATTACAACTTGTATGATTTATTAAATCCATTCAAGCTCTTCTAAAACAATTGATATCTGAATTGACCGTTATGTGAATTTTCAATGTTTATTGGTTGCAGTTTTATTTGAATTTCATTTTATAATTTGGAATTGAACTGTATTCAAACATAGTCAAAAAATATTTAAAACTTGGTGAACATTACAACTTTTATGATTTATTAAATCCATTCAATATCTTCTAAAACAATTGATAGCTAAATTACCAATTAATCCCCTTATTCCCTCATATATTTAGTTTTTTGGGTTACACATTAGTCTCCTTTTTCAAATTAATTACATATTTGTTTTCAAAAGCAGGAAATGAAGCCAATTGAAGAGAGATGAAGGAAAAAAATAATGGAGAACAATCATCGAATGACGGAGTTGGGAATTCCATCATTACTGCCTATAGTGTGTACATAATTTCAAATTGATATATTTTAAGAATATATAATGTCATGTGATTAATTTTTTTGTAAACATTTTTGTAGGATCCACCTATACGTCGACAGTTATTTGACGAGGAGCCTAGTACTGGTCCTAGTACTCAGGCCGGTGGTACGAGGAGGGTTCGTACCATAGGTGGACGAGCAACTGCTCGTAACCGACTGGACCCTGCCCCTCCCACTGACAAGTCATCCTTCCCAAATTCTGATCCCCGTGTGTCGTTAGGGACACATCGGATATTTAGGCCTCCCATATTTTATTTACCTTCTGCATCTTTTGGATCATCATTTTCACATCCCATTATGATTCCCACTCCCCAGTCAGCATCCGGTCAGATATTGGTCCCATCTTCTTTTCCTTCTACATCTGTCTCTCTGAGCTTCTATATTCCATCTTCTTTGACTCATCTTCCACCACAGGGTGTTCCATCAGATTTTGCGGATCCAGCGGCGCTTAGCAATCAGACCGGAACATGTATATTTATAGAACCCTAACAAATTTTTATAGAAATATTTATTTTCATTATAACATGTTTTGATAAAATATTTGTTTTTCTTTCAGGAAAGATACATCTAATGACATGAGGCATGGATGAGGGTGTACACACATGAATTCGGTGTGGAACCACCGCACACAGGTTAAGTGGATTATAACAAAGACAACCAAATGGTTGAGAATACATGGCAACAATGTCAGAGTTTTTTGGAGACGCTTGCCAAATACTCCAACAACATTCTCGTCGGCCCTCTATCTTGGAGACATTCACCACATGATGTCAAGGATAGAGCTTGGGAAGATATATGGGTAAAAAAATATTCTATGTAATGCCATGAATTATTTTTTTATTTATATGAATTAATATTTTGATGTCAGCTTTGAATTAATTTTCCTGATGGTGAGGGTGCACGAACGAAAAGTGTAAAGGATTTATGCGATCTTTGGAGATTCTACCAGCATTATTTGTATATTAGCTAGGTTTCTAGGGTTGGCACTGAGTTAGAGGCGGTACCAATGGTGAATTATTGTCCTATAGATCAGTATCGTCAGATGATTACTCATTGGTCAGATGATTACTCATTGGACGAGTACCCAGTTTAAGGTATTAATAACATTTGAGGTATTTAAATAACAACATTCATGTTTTTCATTAAAAATATCTATTTCATTTTCTAATTTTATTTAGGAATCATCTAGAAAAATTAAAAATAACATTGATGAAAAAAATACCACCACACACTGGGACGCACTACGATGCATGATCGTGAGAGGAAGCAGGTATGATAATTGTTTATAAGTTTTCTTTACAACTTACACTTTCTTTTGTTTCTTCAATTATTTAGTTTTTTGCTAAATGTTTCATGTAACTTTAGTTATCAATGTCATTTTAGAGGCAAATACAAAATATTGAAGGATGTGTGCTTCGAGAAAAACTGTTTTCATCGAGTAGACGAAAAAAGGATGGAAGTACCATCAACGAAGTGACGTAGCAGCTGATTGTAAGTTTTAATCTGTTGAATTTATATTTTAATGTCTATTTTGTATCTTAATGATATATTTATATTTTTAAAATTCTTCTTTAGAGTCCCTCTATTCCCAAGAACCAGACAATTTTGGGCCAACAGATCACTTACATATGGTGTTGGGAGAGGAGCATTATGGAAGAGTACGCTGCCGACCTAGGATAGCCCCAACGAGGTATTGACCCTTTTCAGGTACGAGTTGTAGTGCCACCGAGCTGCAGCAATTTAGGGAACAGGTAGAACATGCTTAGAAAAGGGCCACAGAGATGGTAGAATACTCTTCTAGGGCAAATAGTACGTTTATGAAATTTATTCAAGTTCTAGGTCCGACACTTCCAGCAGAGGCCAACACAGCTTTTGATTAATATATGTCGTAGATACATTCTATATATGGTGCACCAGGTGGTAGTTCAAGTGGTGGTCAAGACGATGACCATATTGATGATGATGATGGCGAGGAGTCTGATTCGGAAAAGGAGGGAGAGGAATAGGACAAGGCGGGTGGCGAGGGCAAGGAGGAGGTCACTAAGGAGGGCAAGGACAATGATGGGGATGAGGACTAGTGTGATGATGATGGTGATGATGGTGATGTTGATGTGGGACAAATTGATCCATTACATTTTGACTAATATTAGAGTGATTTGATATTTAATCTATTCTAGTTGTTTGTTTTAACTAGACTCGTAGTATAGTATTGGAGTTGAGTTATTTTTATATATTTATCTGTTTTTATTAATGTTGTTGTCTTTTATTGGTTGTGTGTTTGGGATCCCCCCTCCTTCTTGGACCCTGGACAACCCCCCTCCATCCTCCTTGGTCCTCGTACACCCCCTGGACAGCCCCCGGACAGCCCCCCCCCCCCCCCCCACCCTCCTCCCTGGACCCCGGACAGCCCCTCGGACATACCCCCATACAGCCCCCGGGAAAGCCCCCCACCATCTTCCTTGGACGACAGAAAACCCCCCGAACACCCCCCGGACAGCCCCCAGACAGCCCCTCGAACAGCTCCCAGACAGCCCCCCCACCCTCCTTCCTGAACCCCGGACAGCCCCCCAGATAGCCCCCCACCCTCTTCCTTGGACCCCAAACAACCCCCCGAACACCCCCTGAACATCCCCCCTCCTCCTTGGACCCCAGACAGCCCCCCACCCTCCTCCTTGGACCCTGGATAACCCCCCGAACACCCCCCCCCCCCCCTCGGACATCCCCCCACACAACCCCCCACCATCCTCCTTGGTCCCCGAACAGGCCCCCGAACACCCACCGGATAGCCCCCCGCACAGCCCCGCTGAACAGCCCCCCCACCCTCCTTGATTTCATTTAATACTAGAAAAATGATAATATATATTTTATTTATTTTCATCCTGATAATCAATGTAAATCACATTTACACATCTAATCAATATCATAGAATCTTGGTATGTTATAAAAGAGATGTATTCATTGGGCATGACATTGTTAGCTCTGAAATTTTTCATAGCATGATAAAATAAAATCTAATCCATACTAAGAATGATATAAAAATATTTTATATGAATGTACACAAGATTTTAAGTAAAAACCATTCCACTAATAGACACATGAGGATTCTAATAAAATGGACAACATTTTAAGCCCAAACGGTAAACCAACCAAATGCCTTCGATTTCCATTGAAACATTAGGAGAACGATCCATGGGTCATATGTGACATGTATGAATCAACACCGCCTCAATATGGGACATGGTGTGGCTGGCACCACCCAATGTGTTTGTCTTCTATTTCAAAAGGACGTCGTTTTAATTGAAAAACATCAACTAGCATATGGAAAACTGACCAAACGCGTTCATTTTCCATTGAAACATTGGGAGAACGATTCATGGGTCATATGTGACATGTACGAGTCAACACCACCTCAATCTGACATGTGGTGTGGTGGAAACCACTCAAATTATTTGTCTTTTGTTTCAAAAGGACATCATTTTAAGTGAAAAACATCAACTGGCATACAAAAAACTGACCAAACGCATTCGGATTGTATCGATACTATAGAAAAATGATCCATGCGTCATTTGTGACGTGTACGAGTCAACCCCGCCTTAATCTGAGGCACAGTGTGGGTGTAATCACTCTAAGTGGCTCTCTTTTGTTTAAAATGGACAACATTTTAAGTACATATGGAAAACCGACCAAACGCATTCAGTTTCTTTTGAAACATTAGGAGAACAATTCATGGGTCATATGTGATGTGTACAAATCAAACCCACCTCAATCTGAGATGTAGTGTGGCCAGAACCACTCAAATTATATGTCTTCTGTTTCAAAAGGACTTCATTTTAATTGAAAAACATCAACTAGCATACGGAAAACTGACCAAACGCAATCGGATTGTGTCGATATATTATAAAAATGAACCATGGGTCATATATGACATGTACGTGTCATCCTCTCCTAAATCTGAGGCACGATGTTGTTGGATCTGAATCTACGGATTATACACAAGAGGGGGGTGAATTGTGTCTTTTTCAAATTATTACAATCTCTTCAATTTAGACAAATTCTGTTCACTATGCTTTTGCACGATTAAATATGCAGCGGAAAAAGTAAAAGCATGAACACACGGATGTATAGTGGTTCGGGGAACAGAAGGCCCCTAGTCCACTCCACCAACGCTCAAATCCACGAGCTTGGCGATTTTCACTATCTGGTCCTCGTTTCCACAGACCCGTCCACAACTGAGTACAGGCAGTTGACACCTTTACAAGATTCAGGCAAACACAGCCTTCCTGGTTCAAACACGAACCCACACAGCTTAGAACGAGAAGCTGATCACTCAAAAATAAAAGGGTTTCGATAAAGAAACACTTCTCCAGTTGTTCTTCACAATTGCAACAGAATGCAATTGACAGTAGATAGATCGTCGTCTTCAGAAAATAAAGATCCGTAATCAAAACAGTTCTGAGTCGATCTAGTTGCAATAGATATTACCAGAAACTTCACAACTTCAGCAGCAGTAGATTCACAACAGGTAGTCGATGTAGAACACGTGAATCTGCTATCAAAATCTTCTTTCAGTAATAAAGGTCTTACGCTTCTTCTTGATCACCAGAAAAGAACGCTTTCACACAGCCTCTGTTTTCTTGCTCGTCAAAAAAAAAGATCAATCATTCTATATTTCACACACTTTCCCGTGCATATATATATCTCCGAAGTTTCCAAGATAGAACATAAACATATTCAAATATGAGAAAATCTTCCACATAAATAGATCCATGAAAATCTCCTTTAGATTCACGATATTAAATGAAATAACAAAGCCGTTGTAACTCCCCTGAAGAATCGGCATAAAAAGCTCCGTTTAAATCAAACATTAATCCGTTGTAAATCGTCTTTGATTCAGTCAAAGTCGTATTTAAGAATCAGCTCGAAATCCGCCTAATAATCCGCTTGATTGACTAATTCAAAAGGAAATATCGTCTGTCAAAAATATCCCGACGCCAAACGTAGGGTTGATGACGTGGCTCCAAACGTAGGGTTCACAAACGTAAGGTTCAGAACGTAAGGTTCAGAACGTAAGGTTGAACATACATACTTTCTCTTCAGCATTCAAACGTAGGGTTGATCATCCATACTTTGTCTTGCTTCAACTCTCCAAAGAACGTACGGTTGATTATAAAAGTAAGGTTGATGATCCATACTTTTGAGAAACAAACTCAACATTGAAAACTAACGTACGGTTTCTCTTCCATACTTTTCAACAACGAAAACGTAAGGTTCCTTCCAAACGTAATGTTCTTCTTCCATACTTTTCAACAACGTAAGGTTCATTAACCATACGTTTCAAAATAACATAAAAAAGTAAACTTTTCATCCATACGTTACGTTCATCAACGTAGGGTATGAACAGTGATTCCAGTACGCGCTAAAATTGATCTCGCGCTACAGTGATTCCAGAACGCGCTAAAATTGATCTTGCGCTACAGTGATTCCAGAATACGCTAAAATTGATCTCGGAATAAATGAAGTATAGAATCTCGTTATATAAAATAAATTCCTGAAAAATACTCAACGAAATAATTAGTAAATAATTAAGGGTATTTGTGAGCATCAAAATCATCATAAAGAGACAGAGTATTATTTAAAATAATCTCCCCCTTTAAAAAACATTATTTTGATTTGTTTAAAAACAATACATTGCTCAACAATCTCCCCCTTTTTGATGATCACAAAACCAATAAAATAATAAAACTAATTTAATTGCAATCTTGATTGAAAAAAAAGTTTTATAAAATTTTAGAATTTTGAAAGGATTAAAACAATATTTAACTATAAAATTTCTCCCCCATAACTAAAATTTCTCCCCCATAACTAAAATTTCTCCCCCATAACTCCCATAAAAATAAATTTTCAAATAGATAAAAGATAAATGTCGTATATATCCAAATGCTCCTATATATCCAAATTTCTTCATAGGAAACGAATGAATTTAAATGTTGTGTTTATCCAAATTCTCCCCCTTTTTGTGATATCAAAAAGAATGAAAAATTACGGATTTGAACACATTCAATATTGCACTGGACTATAAGTAAATGCTATAATTAACTGTGTATGAATAAGTGAATTTCGTATACTGGCTAACTTAATCATAAATCAATAAATAATAAAACAAAAAAGATAAGAAAAGAATTTTCATTCACAAGCTACGACAGTGATATACAGAGGAATCAAGGTGTAGGGATAAGACAGGGAAAAAGGTGTCTATCTCCTTTGAATTGCGGTCTTGATCTCTGTAAACTGTTCTCTGAGCCTCTTCATCATCCCATCTCCTAACTTGATGATAAGATCCCTGTTCTCCTGAGTCATATGAATATCTTCAATCAAATTAACTCTGAAAAACTCATGCATTCTTTCTTCTTTTTCAACAAAAAGAGCCAGCTTTTCTGATAACTGATTCAAAAGAATCCTAATCGGTTGCTCTCCAGATGTCAACTGATCTACCAAAAATTTCTGATTATCTAGCAAAACTGACAAAGGGGCACTATTACACTGAAGATCGTGTAATCTGTCACTCATATTGCTCAGTGCTCCAGTAATTGCTTGAAATCTTCGAATCAAATCAGGTGAAGAACCTGATCCACTCACAGCACTATTTGCAACAGATTCAAATTTATTCTCCATGTAAATTTTCATCTCAGACAAATCATCTTTCGTTACCATCTCTGATTTCAACTGATCAACAGCATGCAACATATCAGTTTTAAACAAATCTACTTCCTGTCTTGAAACAGTAGATTCTTTCAGCTTCTGAAACTTTAACTGCTCCAAGTTCAGAGAACTTCTGAGACTAACATTCTCAGATTCTAACTGAGAAATACGCTTGTATAACTCAACAACTTCTTCTTTTCTCGAATCAGGGGCACCCTGTGCTTGATTCTCATGTCCAGAATCAGATTGACGAAGCAGGACAAGGGGTAAAGAATCTGCATCTGATTGTTCTTTGTCCTGAAAAGGTTGATCCACTGAACTATTCTTTGAAGCCTGAAACTCTTCCACTGAAAAATCTTCCTGAAGTACCTCTGTATTAATTTCAGAAGTATGTTCATCACGAACAGTAGTCTCTCTGACTTCTACTGAATGATCAAGAACAATATCTTCATGAACTTCTTGAGGTCGGGCCACTTCTTCACCAGGCACTGCCTCCATAAGTTGTTCTTGTGGAATTGCTTCTTCAACAGCCACAGCAGCAGTTTGAGGTTCTAGCTGAATTTCCGGTTGAGCTACTGGTTCCTCTATCGGTGCAGTCTGCTCCACAACAGCTTCTCTCACAAAGGAATAAGAAATTACAGGTTCAGAAGACTTCAAGACAGGAGAGATAATTTCTTCATCAATTGACCTCTTCCTTCTAGATTGAAGTCCTTCTTGACTTCTCTCTTCCTCAACTTCCTCCATCTCAATGCGAATTCTCCTTGCCACTGTACTAACCCTTGATTCTGCTTGTCCCTCCTTGGACTTAGCAGATTGAGCCTGAGCACTCTCCGAGTCTTCCTCAGCTCCAACAGGTAAGAGTTTTCCTTTAATTGTGCTCCAGAAGTATCCGACTTTCCTCAAAGTTCCAGCATTAAAAACATTACTGTGGTGACATTTCACCCCAGCACTTACCAATCTGATCATTCCTCTTTTAAACAACAACAAAGAAATGAACCTTCCATATGGGAAAAAGGTCATTCTTGCTTCACTCTGACAGCAGTATCTCAGATATCTTATCATAAATCGAGGAAAATTAAACTTAATATCACTCATCAAAAGATACATTATATACATGTCAGGGTACAGAATTTTCTCCATCTCAGCCATCCTTGGTGCTAAACCAGTCTGAACAAACTTTACTAAGATTTTCTGATCGGGCTCCAAATCTTTAATAAACATCTTCTTTATTACTTTGGTTCCAAACAGAAAAGACATAATGTCTTCAGACTTATGTACAGAATCTCCAATATTCCGTAAATCGAAATGAAAAACTCCTTCATGAGGGCAGTTAAGAATTTGACTTATCTCTACAGATGATATGGAAAAGTCCTTATCCTCTATTTGAGCCAATAAACTATCCTCCGTATCTCCAAGGCTAAACTGAACAGATCTAAAGAAATGTCTCATTTCTGCCTCATAAAGAAACTCAGAGTTTTCACTATTAAAAGCTTGCTCAAGGCCTTGAAACGACAACGCTTGTTTCAACAGCAAATTAGTTTCAAACAGCCATTCTAAATCGATGACTTTACCTTGCAGTATCTTCCGACCAACTACTTTAGATTTCTTTGCAGCACTGCTCTCGGCTTCATCTGGACGCTTAGTCTTTTCCATTTCAACAACGATTTCTGAAGGTTCGTAAGTTTAGGGTTTGAAGATTCAGAAAAGGGTTTTGGAGCAGATGTGCGGTTTTAGGTTTTCGAAAGGGTTTCCGAAAAAGGTGAAAACAGGTTAGAAGGTGAAACGGTTCTGACAGCCTTGATTCCCGTGTAATCACTAATCATTACTTTTATTTAAAACAAAATAAAATAACTTATAGCGAGAAACAGAAAATTAAACAGAATTCGAAAACAGAATAAGATTAAAAAGAAACTATTTAAAATTAAATAAACCTAACTCCCCCTTAATAAATTCAAACCTTGCCGTGGGAAGTGGTTTAGTAAAAATATCTGCTAATTGATTTTCTGTATTTACAAATTCTAAAAATATATCCTTTTTTAACACATGATCTCTTAAAAAGTGATGTCTTATATCAATGTGCTTAGTTCTAGAATGACTAATAGGATTTTTTGAAATATTAATTGCACTAGTATTATCACATAAAATAGGCGTATTATTGAAATTTAATCCAAAGTCCATAAGAGTGTTTTTCATCCACAACACCTGTGCACAGCAACTACCTGCAGACACATATTCTGCCTCGGCTGTTGACAGGGCAACTGAGTGTTGTTTCTTACTAGACCATGATACTAAAGACTTTCCTAAAAAGTGACATGTTCCTGAAGTACTCTTCCTATCTAATCTACAGCTTCCAAAGTCAGCATCTGAATATGAAATTAAATTAAAATCAGAGGTTTTTGGATAAAGCAGAGATTGATAAATAGTACCTTTTAAATATCTAAAAATTCGTTTAACAGCAGTTAAATGAGATTCTTTGGGATTTGATTGAAATCGAGCACAAAGACATACTGAATACATTATATCTGGTCTACTAGCAGTAAGATATAACAAACTACCAATCATACCTCTATATAACTTGTTGTCCACTTATTTTCCAGTTTCATCCAAATCAAGTTTTATATTAGTACACATAGGAGTTGTAAATGTCTTGCTGTTTTCAAGCCCAAATTTCTTAAGTAAATCAGTAATGTATTTGCATTGATTTAAAACATTTCCAAAATCTTTTTGAAATATTTGAAGACCCAAAAAGAAATTTAATTCTCCCATCATACTCATTTCAAATTCTTTTTGCATTAATTCTGAAAATTCATGACAAAGAATTTTATTGGTTGATCCAAAAATTACATCATCAACATAAATTTGAACCAACAAAACATTATTTTTCACAGTTTTCTTAATGAGTGTTGGATCTGCTAGTCCAACAGTAAAATCATTTTTCAAAAGAAAAGAACTTAGTCTTTCATACCAAGCTCTTGGTGCTTGTTTAAGGCCATAAAGAGCTTTAGTAAGTTTGAAAACAGAATCTGGTTTTTGAGAATTTTCAAAACCAGGAGGTTGCTCAACATAAACTTCCTCCATTAAATAACCATTTAAAAAGGCAGATTTAACATCCATCTGAAATAATTTAAAATTCATATAAGATGCATAGGCTAAAAGGATTCTAATGGCTTCTAACCTGGCTACAGGTGCAAAGGTCTCATCATAATCTATTCCTTCTTCTTGATTATATCCTTTAGCTACTAATCTTGCTTTATTTCTAGTTATTATCCCTTGATCATCCTGTTTATTCCTAAAGACCCATTTAGTTCCTATTACTGGATAATCATGTGGTCTTTCAACTAATTCCCAAACCTTATTTCTCTTAAACTGGTTCAATTCATCTTGCATTGCTATTACCCAGCTCTCATCATCTAAGGCTTCTTCTATGGTCTTAGGTTCTTGTTGGGATAGGAAAGCAGAGAATTCAACTATGTTTCCAAAGTTTCTTCTAGTTTGAATACCAGTCTCTAAGTCACCTATCACAGATTCTAAAGGGTGATTCTTTAAGGTTCTAGACTGTCTAGGCATTACATTCAAAGGCTCTTCAGTATCATGTTCTTCTGAACTGGACTGAATTTCTTTTATATCATTTTCAAAAACATTCTTTAAATTCTCAGGTCTCATGTTTTCATTAGAATCAGGTTCATCTATTTGTTCTATCCTTTTCTCAAAAGGATCAGATTCATCAAATTTCACATGAACTGATTCTTCAACAATCCTTGACTTTTTATTATAGACTCTATAAGCTTTGGAGGTTGCAGAATATCCTAAGAAAATACCTTTATCAGATTTTGGATCAAATTTACCAAGATTATCTTTGGTATTCAGGATGTAAACCTTGCATCCAAAAACTTTAAAGTAATTTACTTTAGGTTTTCTGTTATTCCATAGTTCATAGGGTGTCTTTTTCAAAATAGGTCTTATTAAAATTCTATTCATTATATAACAAGCTGTATTAACAGCTTCTGCCCAGAAATATATAGGTAGGCTATATTCATTTAACATAGTTCTAGCCATTTCTTGAATAGTTCTATTTCTTCTTTCTACAATCCCATTTTGTTGAGGTGTTCTTGGAGCAGAGAAGGTGTGTTTAATACCCATGTTTGAGCAAAAGGAACTAAATTCCTGGTTCTCAAATTCTCCACCATGATCACTTCTCAATGAGATTATATTAAAACCTTTTTCATTTTGAATAGATTTACAAAAACCTTCAAATAAACTAAAAGCTTCACTTTTAAATTTCAAAAAGAAAATCCAAGTAAATCTAGAGTAATCATCAACTAATACATAAACATATAATTTACCAGCTAAACTTGATACTCTTGAAGGTCCAAACAAATCCATATGGATAAGTTCTAGAGGTTTAGTTGTAGCAACTTTATTAACAGATTTGAATGATGATTTGTGTTGCTTGCCAAGCTGACATGCATCACAGAATCTGTCATTTTCAAATTTGAGACTAGGCAAATCAGAAACTAAATGTTTCTTAGATAATTTATGTAAAGCATATATATTGCAATGACCAAGTCTTCTATGCCAGATCCAGGATTCACTTATATTAGCAGTTAAGCAGTTTACTTGTTGTTTACACAAGGAATACAAATCCAAAGTATAAACATTATCAGTTCTGGGTGCTCTAAACTTAAACAGTTTATCTTTAGAAACAGTACAACTATTGTTAGTAAAATCAACAGTGTATCCATCATCACAGAGTTGAGAGATACTTATCAGATTGTGTTTTAACCCTTGTACATAAAGTACTTTGTTGATTGAGACTGTCTCTGGATCTCCAACTGTTCCAATACCAATTATCTTTCCTTTGGCATTGTCACCAAAGGTGACAAGTCCTCCTTCCTTTCGAGTAAGAGAAGAGAAATTAGCTGAAGTTCCACTCATGTGTCTTGAGCAGCCACTGTCCATATACCATATTTCTTTCTTTCTTTGGTGACCTGCTACCTGCAAAGACATTCAAACAAATTGCTTTGGTACCCATATTTTGTTGGGTCCAGGAGTGTTAGCAAGCAGTGATCTGGGTATCCAGATTTGCTTTGTTTTCTTAAAATTGATTGAATCATATAGATCGTTGGAAATATAAGCTTTCTTAATTCCACATATCTGAGGTTGTCTTAGAAAACAGTTTTTAGCTATATGACCTCTTGTTCCACAGTAGTTACAAATAACCTGTTTAGTGCTAGGAACAAAATAATTTTTGTATAACTTAGGTTTTTCTCCTTTACTTCCAATTCCAAACCTTTCCTTTTTAATTACAGTTTTTCCAAGTATCTCATTTAAGGTGTTTTCTCCTTTTGTAAAAATTAATGCAGCCGTTTTATAAGATTCTACTTCATCCTGTAGAGTTTTTATTTTTGATTCAAAATTAATTTTATTTGATTCAGCAGAATTGCATTTGTCAATTAATTCCTTATGTTGTTTTAGCAAAGCATTTCTCTCATCTGAAATAGCTTTGTACAAGTTCTTTATAGATTTATATTTATTAAATAATGAGTCATACCTTTCTTCAAGCATATTGCAGTAAGCTGCAAGTTTTTTATTTGAGAAGCTTGTTTCAGAGTTTGATTCATTATTTGAGTCAGAGGAATAGTATGAGTGTACCTCATCAGTTTCAGCCATGAAACACATATTTGCTTTTAAATTGGCTTCCTCCTTCTCTGAGCTTGATTCAGAAGAATTACTTGAGTCTTCAGAAACACTCCAAGTAGCTTTCATAGCTTTCTTGTCTTTCTGCTCATAATCATCTCTTTTGAAGAATTTCTTCTTCTTTGCATCTCTCAATTTTGGGCAATCTGGTCTGATATGTCCCATCTTTTTGCATTCATAACATCTCACTTCCTTGCTATCCTTTTTAAAGGATTTCTTGAAGTCTTTCTTCTTACTATAGAACTTTCTGAATTTTCTGGCTAGCTGTGCCAGTTCTTCATCCGAATTTGAAGAATCAGAGCTTTCTGATTTAGCACTCACTTATTTGTTCTTCATATTTCTATCCTTTTGTTGAGAAGTCACTTTCAAAGCAGTATTTTCCCTTTTTATGTAGATTTTATGATCATTTACCTCATCTTGCATTTCAGCTTCGTACATCATCAGTGTACCAATCAGTTCTCTCATAGTTAGATCTTTAACAGAAGTTGATTGTCTGATTGCTGCAGAGATTCCATTCCATCGAGTAGGAAGTACTCTCAGTACCTTCAACGCTTGATCAGCCTGCTTGATTGGTTCTCCTAGAGCTGTTATATTATTGACAATTTCTTCCAATCTTCCATTCATCTGAGTGATGCTCTCTCCTTCAATCATTCTGAAAGTATCGAATTTTAACTTAGCAGTTGCATATCTCATCTGTCTTACATTATCTGTTCCTTCATAAGCAACAGCTATTGTTTGCCACATTTCATATGCAGTCGGGCATTGAGATACTCTGTTAAATTCGTCTGGTCCTAGACCACAGATGATTGCATTCATAGCTTTTGAATTTATGTCATACTCAGCCTCTGTAGCAGCACTCCATGTATCGGGATTTTCAGGAATTTCATAGGGAGTCAGAATCTTTGAATAGACTCTGTAACCAAGATTTTTCAGATAAATAATCATACGTGATTTCCAGCAGCCATAATTGTCTCCATTAAAGTAAGGTGCTCTGACCATTGACATTCCCTCTCTCATATCAGCCATGATACACTATGTATAATCTTTAAATACTTCTAGCTTGATAGGACTTTAGAAATAAGAAGCTCCTCCTCTGATACCAATTGTTGGATCTGAATCTACGGATTATACACAAGAGGGGGGTGAATTGTGTCTTTTTCAAATTATTACAATCTCTTCAATTTAGACAAATTCTGTTCACTATGCTTTTGCACGATTAAATATGCAGCGGAAAAAGTAAAAGCATGAACACACGGATGTATAGTGGTTCGGGGAACAGAAGGCCCCTAGTCCACTCCACCAACGCTCAAATCCACGAGCTTGGCGATTTTCACTATCTGGTCCTCGTTTCCACAGACCCGTCCACAACTGAGTACAGGCAGTTGACACCTTTACATGATTCAGGCAAACACAGCCTTCCTGGTTCAAACACGAACCCACACAGCTTAGAACGAGAAGCTGATCACTCAAAAATAAAAGGGTTTCGATAAAGAAACACTTCTCCAGTTGTTCTTCACAATTGCAACAGAATGCAATTGACAGTAGATAGATCGTCGTCTTCAGAAAATAAAGATCCGTAATCAAAACAGTTCTGAGTCGATCTAGTTGCAATAGATATTACCAGAAACTTCACAACTTCAGCAGCAGTAGATTCACAACAGGTAGTCGATGTAGAACACGTGAATCTGCTATCAAAATCTTCTTTCAGTAATAAAGGTCTTACGCTTCTTCTTGATCACCAGAAAAGAACGCTTTCACACAGCCTCTGTTTTCTTGCTCGTCAAAAAAAAAGATCAATCATTCTATATTTCACACACTTTCCCGTGCATATATATATCTCCGAAGTTTCCAAGATAGAACATAAACATATTCAAATATGAGAAAATCTTCCACATAAATAGATCCATGAAAATCTCCTTTAGATTCGCGATATTAAATGAAATAACAAAGCGGTTGTAACTCCCCTGAAGAATCGGCATAAAAAGCTCCGTTTAAATCAAACATTAATCCGTTGTAAATCGTCTTTGATTCAGTCAAAGTCGTATTTAAGAATCAGCTCGAAATCCGCCTAATAATCCGCTTGATTGACTAATTCAAAAGGAAATATCGTCTGTCAAAAATATCCCGACGCCAAACGTAGGGTTGATGACGTGGCTCCAAACGTAGGGTTCACAAACGTAAGGTTCAGAACGTAAGGTTCAGAACGTAAGGTTGAACATACATACTTTCTCTTCAGCATTCAAACGTAGGGTTGATCATCCATACTTTGTCTTGCTTCAACTCTCCAAAGAACGTACGGTTGATTATAAAAGTAAGGTTGATGATCCATACTTTTGAGAAACAAACTCAACATTGAAAACTAACGTACGGTTTCTCTTCCATACTTTTCAACAACGAAAACGTAAGGTTCCTTCCAAACGTAATGTTCTTCTTCCATACTTTTCAACAACGTAAGGTTCATTAACCATACGTTTCAAAATAACATAAAAAAGTAAACTTTTCATCCATACGTTACGTTCATCAACGTAGGGTATGAACAGTGATTCCAGTACGCGCTAAAATTGATCTCGCGCTACAGTGATTCCAGAACGCGCTAAAATTGATCTTGCGCTACAGTGATTCCAAAATACGCTAAAATTGATCTCGGAATAAATGAAGTATAGAATCTCGTTATATAAAATAAATTCCTGCAAAATACTCAACGAAATAATTAGTAAATAATTAAGGGTATTTGTGAGCATCAAAATCATCATAAAGAGACAGAGTATTATTTAAAATAATCTCCCCCTTTAAAAAACATTATTTTGATTTGTTTAAAAATAATACATTGCTCAACAGATGTGTCCACCAACACTCAAAGAGTCTGTTTTTTGTTTCAAAATGATGTTATTTTAAGTGAAAAAACTTCAACTAGCATATGGAAAACCAACCTAACACATTCAGATTGAGTCAATACTTTAGCACAACAATTTATGGGTCATATGTGACGTGTACGAGTCAATACCACCTTAATCTAGGGCATGGTGTGGCTGGAATCACTCTAAGTGTCTCTCTTTTTCTTAAAATGGACAACATTTTAAGTACATACGGAAAACCAACGAAACACATTTTTTTCCATTGAAACTCTAGGATAACGATTCATGGGTCATATGTGACGTGTACGAATCAACCCCGCCTCAATATAAAAATCGGTGTGGTCGACACCACACAAAGTGTATGTCTTCTGTTTCAAAAGGATGTCATTTAAATTGAAAAACATCAACTGGCATACGGATAACCAACCAAACGAATTCAGATTGTGTCTATAATTTATAAAAACGATCCATGGGTCATACGTGACGTGTACAAGTCAACCCTGCCTCAATCCGAGGCGTGATGTGGCCACCACCACACAAATTGCATGTCTTTTGTTTCAAAAGGATGTCATTGTAAGTGAAAAACATCCACTTGCATACAGAACACCAACCAAACGCATTCAGACTGTGTCGATAGTTTAGAATAAGGATCCATGGGTCATATGTGACGTGTACGAGTCCACCCCACCTTAATCAAAGGCACGGTGTTTCCGGAATCACTATAAGTGGATCTGTTTTGTTTAAAATGGACAACATTTTCGGTACATATGGAAAACCGACCAAACAAATTCGGTATCCATTGAAACATTAGAAGAACGATTCATGGGTCATATGTGACGTGTACGAATCAACCCTTCCTCAATCTGAGATGCGGTGTGTCTGGCACCACTCAAATTTGCTGTCTTATGTTTCAAATAGACGTCATTTTTATTGAAAAACATCAACTGGCATACGTAAAACTGTCCAAATGCATTCGTATTGTGTCAATACTTTAGCAAAATGATCCATGGGTCATATGTGACGGGTATGAGTCAACCCCTCCTCAATCCGAGGTGCGATGTGGCTGCCACCACTCAATGTTCTTGTCTTTTGTTTCAAAAGGATGTCATTTTATGTGAAAAACATCAATTTGCATACAGAATACCGACCAAACGCATTCGGATTGTGTAGATACCTTACCATGACAATCCATGGGTCATATGTGATGGGTACGAGTCAACCCTGCCTTAATATGATGCACGGTGTGGCCAGAATCAATCTAATTCGCTCTCTTTGGTTTAAAATGGACAACATATTAAGTACATATGGAAAACTGACCAAAGGCATTCGGTTTCCGTTGAAACATTATGAGATCGATTCATGGTCCATATGTGACGTGTAAGAATCAACCCTGCCTCAATATAAGACGTGGTGTGGCCAACACCAATCAAAGTGTCTGTCTTTTTTTCAAGAGGACGTCATTTTAATTGAAAAACATCAACTGTCATACAGAATCCGACCAAACGCATTCAGATTGTTTCAATACTTTAGCATAATGATCCATGGGTCATATGTGATGTGTAAGAGTCAACCCTGCCTCAATCCGAGGTGTGGTGTGGCCGCCACCACTCAATGTGTCTATCTTTTGTTTCAAAAGGACGTCATTTTAAGTGAAAAATATCAATTGACATACAAAAAACCAACCAAAAGCACTAAGATTATGTCGATACATTATCAAAACCATCCATGGGTCATATGTGACGTGTACGAGTCAACCCCACCTTAATCTGAGGCACGTTGTGGCCAAAAACACACTAAGTGGCTCTCTTTGGTTTAAAATGGACATCATTTTATGTACATATGGAAAGCCAACCAAATGCATTCAGATTCCATTGAAACCTTATGAGACCAATTCATGGGTCATATGTGACGTGTACGAATCAACCTCGCCTCAATCTGAGACGCGGTGTGGCCGAGATCAGTCTAAGTGTCTCTCTTTTGTTTAAAATGGAAACTATTTTAAGTACATATGGAAAACTGACAAAACATATTCGGTTTCCATTGATACATTAAGAGAACGGTCCATGGGTCATATGTGACATCTACGAGTCAACACCGCCTCAATCTGAGACGCAGTGTGGCTGACACCACTCAATGTGTCTGTCTTTTGTTTCAAAAGGATGTAATTTTAATTGAAAAACATCAACTGGAATACAAATAACCAAGAAAACGCTTTCGGAATATGTTGATACTTTAGTAAAATGATCAATGGGTCATTTTTGACGTGTATGAGATAACCTCGCATCAATCCGAGGAATGGTGTGGTGGGATCACTCCTTGTGTTTGTATTTTGTTTGAAATGGACATGATTATAAGTGAAAGGAAAAAATGACATACGGAAAATAGACCAAACGCATTTGAAATGTGTTGATTTTTTAGGAAAACGATCCATTGGTCATATGTGACGTGTACAAGTCAACCCTGACCTAATCTGAGGCACTATATTGATGGAATCACTCTAAGTGGCTCTCTTTTGTTTAAAATGGAAATCATTTTATGTACATATGGAAAAATGAACAAATGGATTTTGATTGTGCTGATACTTTAGTAGAATAATAGATGGGTTATATGCGATGTGTAAGAGTCAACCCCGCCTCAATCCGAGGTGTGGTGTGGATGACACCATTCATAGAGTCTCTCTTTTGTTTAAAATGGACCAGATTGTAAGTGAAAAGATCAACTGGCATATGAAAAAACAACAAAATGCATTCAAAATGCATTGATGCCTTAGGACAACAATCCTTGGGTCGTACGTGACATGTAAGAGTCAACCCCGCCTCAATTCGAGGTGCAGTGTGGACGACACCATTCACAGTGTCTCTGTTTTTTTAAAATGGAAAAGATTATGAGTGAAAAGAAAAACTGACATATGAAAAACCTACCAAACACATTTGGATTGTTTTGGTGATTTTTGGTCAATGATCCATGGGTCATATGTAATGTGTACGAGTCAACGCGGGCTCAATTTGAGGCATGGTCTGGCCGGGATCACTCTAAGTGGATCCCTTTTGTTTAAAATGGACAACATTTTAAGTACATAAGGAAAGCCGACCAAACGCATTCGGTTTCCTTTGAAACATTAGGAGAACTATCCATGGGTCATCTGTGACATGTACGAGTCAACCCCGCCTCAATCCAAGGCACAGTGTGGCCGCCACCAATCAATGTGTCTGTCTTTTATTTCAAAAGGACGTTATTTTAAGTGAAAAATATCAACTAGCATACGGAAAACCGACCAAACGCATTCGGATTGTGTAGATACTTTAGCACAATGATCCATGGGTCATATGTGACGTGTACGAGTCATCCCTTCCACAATCCGAGGAACGGTGTTTTCGACACCACTCTAACTGTGTCTCTTTTGTTTAAAATGGACATGATTATAAGTGAAAAGAACAATTGGAATATGGAAAATTGACCAAACACCTTTGGAATCTATTGATAATTTATCACAACGATTCATGGGTCATATGTGACCTATTCGAGCCACCCCAGGCTCAATACGAGTCGCGATATGGCCAGGATTAGTCTAAGTGTCTCTCTTTTGTTTAAAATGGACAACATTTTAAGTACATATGGCAAACCGACAAAACGTATTCGGTATCCATTTAAACATTAGAAGAACGATCCATGGGTCATATGTGACGTGTAATAATCAACCCCACCTCAATCTGAGACGCGGTGTGGATGACACCAATCAATGTGTCTGTCTGTTGATTCAAAGTGACATCATTTTAAGTGAAAAACATCAAATTACATACGGAAAACCAAAAAACACTTTCGGAATATGTTGATACTTTAGGAAAACGATCGATGGGTCATTTGTGACGTGTACGAGTTATCCTCACATCAATCCGAGGCATAGTGTGGCATGTATCACTCCACGTGTTTTTATTTTGTTTAAAATGGACATTATTTCAGGTAAAAATATATCGTATACAGAAAAATGATCAAATAATGAATTTAATTCAAGATTCCACATATAATTTTCATCTAAATTTTAAATTTAATTCTAAATTAATTATGTATGTTTATAATTATGTTATGACTTGTAATTTAATTATGGATGTGTATAGTTTCAGGATGCATTATATGTTAAATGTGTATGAATTTGTTTTCTATATGTATGTGTTATTTGGTGATTTTAGGTACAATAATTGTATATGTTTGTCTTAGTTTATTACAGGTACAAAAATTGGATTGAAAATGGGAGGGAATGCCAAAAATGAGGCCTACTATCCGAATTGCAGAGCTGTTGTGCATATTATAGGCTGATGTGCAATTTGCATTGCATAGGTTATGCCAACGTTTTCAAACCATTTACATAGCATATCCAATGCTCTTTTTACCAATGGTTCAATGAACCATTGGTAAAAAACCTTTCCCAACAGTTTCTAAACTGTTGGGAAAGAGGATAATCCTTGGGATTTCCCAACGGTTCAAGCCAAACCATTGGGGAAAACTATCCCAACAGTTTGGCACAACCTTTGGGATAGGTTAGGATTTCCCAACCCTATACCAAAGGTTCATAGTAAACCGTTGGGAAAAGATTTCCCAAGGGCTTACTTCCATACGGTTTGCAGAACCGTTGGTATACCAAATACCAACGGTTCTGCAGCCTTTCCCAACAGTTGAGAACTGTTAGGAAAGACTGTATTTCCAGTAGTGGAAGTGTTATAATGAGTGATACTTTCTTAAAGTAAATTGATAAAAATGAAGACACTAGACATATAAAACATTAAGATGGATATAGTGACTACATTCCATTGAGGAAGGTAAATTTGTATTTGGAGAATCTATGATTTTTCCTACTTTTAGAATGTTTTCATTATCTAGTTGTGTATTATATTTCATTTATTCAGTTCATTTTTTTTAATCCTTTTTATTTTTATATTTTTATTTTAAATATGCTATCATATTATTAATACTCTCGATGATTTCATCTAGAAATGTTTTGAGGTCATGTTAATTTATTTATAATGAAATTTATTCTTCTAATAAATTTTATATTAAAATTAATTTTTGAATACATGATAATTTTTTTTCTAGGAGATTGATGATATAGATTATTTTTATTTTTTTAAATTACCAATTTTGTTAAATTATTTTGAATACTATTATTCTGTATTTTGATTATATAATAATGTGATATATCATACAACATATTTTTTAAATATTTGGACTGTTAAATAGTAATGAATTTTTTAGATTCTAGTTACCACATGGAACATTAGAATATATTAAATTTTATATTCTCATACTAGAAAAATTATTGTTCCATATTGTTCAACAACCTAATTTATTTTCTTTCTAAATACATCAAAAACTGGCCATTGTTCATTTCTCCATCTACTAAGAAGGTTTGGTTACCCTATAAAAAGTGAATAAGATAATCAGTTGATGACAGTATTTGGGAAAGGATAGATAGGAACTTGGATTCATCTATGTGGATAGTTGACTTCCCTACAACTTAATTGATTAATCATTTTTATGTTACCTTAGACCATGAGCCAATTGTTATCAATTCTAGTACAGGTAATGATTCCCATCCTAAAAATAAGAGTTTTATAATAGATATTGTGTGACTAAAATATAAAAACTATGATAAATCAGCATTGAACTCATCTACAATAGGTATGTGATTTATGTAGAGTTATATTACATTTTTATAATTCATCATATATTTCTTAATTTTCCTATTTTCCCATACTAATTTTCTTCTAAATTTGAAAAGAATTTTTTGATTAAAATGAAACCAGCATGAAATAAATCATAATGAAATCACTATTATGTGTTAAATAATATAATTTTTCACAAATTTTGGGTAATTATAGAAACAAATTATCTATTATACTGGTATAAAGTAGTTAATTAATCTTAACTTATGATGTTTATAAAGTAACCAATCATTATTATCATTCAAATTAAATAAAAACATATTTCCCTAAAATGATATCAATTATAATAGTTGTTTTAAATTTTATCAATTAAACAGGTTTTTCTCCTAATTTTCTAGTTGTATTTAATTAGGTTATTAATTATATTTTCATTAGACATTCTATACCTGTTTTTTAGATTTTAATGTTTAAGGCTGACACTTGTGAACATCAGTAGACAATAGTGCAAGAGATTTAACAGCCATGGAGGGCTTCCACTATTACACAAGAGATTCTCCTTCGACATATTTCATAGAAGAATCTGTGTTTTCCTACACAAGGGTATGATTACTCAATCTCTTTGCGGCTTTAACCTTCAACATTGATGTTTCTTAGTATTATATATACTATTGGTCATAAAAATTCTTCCACATGTTAGCTCCTCATCATTCTTCCTTACATGTATTTCTCTCCACACATTATACTTTCATCCAATTTTCAATTCCTTTTTACTCTAAAATATCTATCTCCTCCACCTCTTCCTCCTCCACTGCCTCTATGCCTTCCTCGGTCTCCACCTCCAACTATGCCTCCCCCTCCGACTATTCCTATATAGCGGTATCAACCATTGGTATACTAATTAATTTTTTCTTGGTACCATGTCAGAAATCTTATTAAAGAATTAACATTATTTATTCTTCCAATATGGCGCTCACATTTATATATTTTAACCGATAAATTAGATGGATTCGTAGTTTATAGTATAGATTCGGTAGCATTTGTAGTGCAGTTTTAGTAGTAAAGATTCAAAAGCATTGGTTTGGTTTAATTATATTTATATGTAATATAATATATTAAGTTTCCTTTGTTTTATTCAATTATATTCAGTATCAATTGTACATTCTATAAGCATACTATCTTTCATACATAATATTATTTTATGGTTCATTTTTATGAAAAAATAGTTTCAACAATCCTACTTAGTAATTATTATCAAAAATATGTAATCAATGTGTAATAATATAGGTAGTTTATATGCACTAAAATCTTGAGTGTTGATTAAATGGTGATGATATAGTATAATATTCATATTTAGATTATATTAAGTATATTTAGAATCCTTTTTTCAATCTACTAGTATACTATTGAAATTATGTAATATAATCTTTTTTCTTTATTTTTATGAAACTAGAGGTTCAAAAAACATAATTTGTCGATATTATTAATGGGTGTAGAATTGTTTCTGTTAAATTTTTTTAATATTTTATAGTATGTAGTATGTGATTATGTGGAATAATGTTTCTTGTATTATATTGTATACTATAGTTTCAATTATTATCCAATTTCATGTCTACATTCTATGAGGAAAACATTGAGTAGGATTGCACCTGATTCACTTTGTTAAAACATAATTTAGATTTCTTTTCACTCTATAATATATGGGAAATGTATATCATTCCATGATCACTAAAAAAATTATCCTATAAAATAATATGAATTTTATCATTTGAAGTATGATATAATTATAATTTACCCATTGACAGTTTTGTCGAATTGAATATGAAATTGTGAATGATGTTTTTAATGCGAGGTAATTTTAAAATATATTTATTTTTTCCATTTTTAGGTTCCCTTATATCGTTTGATTTTCTTCAGATGTGAGATCATTTTAGATACTATAGGAAAATATTGGTTTCATATTGTTCGTATTGTAATATGAATGATTCAAGTTATTAAAAGATGATTTATATTATTTACATGTGAGGAATTGTAGATGCTTCATGATATTTGGTTATTTGTTGTCTACATTCCCTATGAATTGCGCACCATTTCAACTTATTATTATCCTCGTTAACATTGTTAATTTTTTGTTAAAGTACCCCAAAGCACATATCAGGTGTCTCTAAATATCTTTTTTCACTAAGAATGATTTATTTTTTTAGTTTTTCATGATTTAAAATTTTCCATAATCGCTATGTACATAAAGTTTGTTCTATTCATTATCAAAGTATCATCCACACCATTATAACATCCATTCCAATTTACAATGAATGTACATAGCTTCTTCAACACTCACGATTACAAAATAATTCATTATTCCCAATCTTCTTAATAATGACGACTCCTCGCTGATAGTGTAGTATTATATAATTTTTTATTTAACATTTATTTCATTTAACATTCATGATATTATATATTTTTTTAACCATGATATTGTATAATTAATATTGAATGAATTTTTTTTAAATACAATATATTGTTTTCTTACATGATGTTCCTCTAATATCATCAAATCTATGATTTCTATAACACAACAATTTTTACAATATATTCCTTTTACAATACAAGCCACTCACTATAAATCCTTGAATTTCATTATATGATTTTTTTCATAAACCATTTACCATTTTTAAATTTCATTCAAATTATATACGATACATATAAATTAATTATAGTATTTTCATAACATAGAATAACTAAATATTGAATAGAAGAAGTATATTTACAAAACATCATCTTATGCTAAAAATATTCCATATCATAGTCTAGGATTAATTTTATTTTCAATTCATATTATTTAAATTTATTATGTATTACTTGATTTTATTTAATATCATTAATATAGTTAAAATCTATTAATATTTAAACTCTTCATCTACTATCATTTTAAGGAAATGAAAAATATCATCAAATAAAAATGCCTCCTTGTATTTGAGAGTTGTCGAATTTTAATAATGAAAAAAAGTTTATATTTTTGCAAGTATGGCCTTAGCTCATTTATAATGTCATTAAATTATTTATGAAATAAATTTAATATTATATTTTTTATATAATATTATATTTCGATAAATTTATTCATTAGAATTTTCAAAAATTAAATTCCATGTTTGAATTTGTGAATCTTCATATTTCATGATATTACTCTCTATTCTATTATTTAGTTTCTATATATCCTAATAAACCAAGATTCTATTTAAAATAAAATATAAATTAGATGTCATGCATGTTATTTGTCTTAATGATAACCAATACAACTATTTATGAGTCTCTATTTTATCTTATCATTTGAACACTGTCATTATTTTATAATAGAGAAAACATATTTTCATTTAATCATTATCATTCATTCAATAGTGTGTTTTATATTGTTATTTCATGCTTCAATTCATGAAAACGTCATTCATAAATATATTAAATTATATTCTATCATGCAATACTAATATATAACTATTCTTCTATCTCAAAATAGACATAAGGAGATAAAAACATAATATAATGAAATAATCTGACACAGTATCTGAGTTATTAAGGCAATGTCTGGGGCCATTGGGCAGTGTGGGCAAGAATAGAGGGGGATGGATAGACTCGCGCGTATACCGCAAATACACAGTTCACCGATCTCATGTTCAGGAAACTTCTAATGAAGAGGTAGAGGTAGTGTGGGAAGGTGTTAAGAGCTAGGAAATATTCTCATAGTTCCTGGACAACTGGTGGGGTGAGGTGTGTGTACAAGCTGATGTTCATGTTATTGAGTCCCTCCTCAAAACACCCGGATGACTCCAACACCTCATACTTCCTATTGGTGTTCTTCATGAGGACATAGTCGAACATGTTAGTATAGTCCAAGGGACATTATCTGTGTCCACCATGTTGACAACAACACAACAATCATATCTGTTATGCAGACTCAACTGAACAAGTCAATCGCTCGAAGATCATTGAATCCAATATCAATTTTTAAATATTTTTTCATCACTCTTATGAATGTTTTAAATACGTTACATCTATATATATCATCAGTAAAAAAAATTATTATTCACTAGATTAATATATATCTTCTATATTTTGACTAGAGTCATAAACCTTACACATTAAGAAAATATGTTAACTCACAAATAAGTGAATACAGAATATTCATATAGAATATTTTAGTAAATGTAAAATTAAGTATATATATGAACAATTTAATGTGTGGATTATAATGAATAATTATATAATTATATTTTTTTATGCACTTGTTTATGTATTTTTTGTTTGAATTTATTTTCTATATGAACATGCTTCTATATTAAATTATTTATAAATGAATTCCCATGATACCTTTAAGAAATTAATATAACAAAATACATTTATGTACTCACATATTTATATAGGATCATTATATAATATATATATATATATATATAATTATTTCATTCTTGTATGAATATAGAAAATAAGTACAAATGCGAACCTATTTATTTATATACATATTTTTTTTACATTTAAATTATAATGAATATAAAAAAGAAGTGATTTTCCCTTATACGAGTTTTCATATTTTATATGCACTTATTCTCTTTGTAGAACTATATTTTTATATATTTTCTAATATACATATTCAGATATGCAGTTACTTTCTCACTATGAATTATTTATTTTCAATTATAGAGAAAATATGTGTCACATGACTATTGTATGCATTCCGGTACGCACTGATTTTCTACTATATTTTACAAATATGAATGTATATAGGTACTAAATTCATTTTTATTATTCATTTTAGTTGTGAACATAATTTTTTGAATACATATCTTAAAAAATAAAAAGTACATTTAATTATATTTTTAATGAAATAAATATAACATGAAAATCCATGGGTAGTGTACTATTTATTTTTCATAACCTAAGTCATTAGCCTTAATATATCCATGATCTAAATAGTTTCAACACTTGTTTCAATGCCTTGATCAAAAGGGAAATCTCATCATTACCTATGACTATTGATACACTTCCATATTATTGGTTCCATATCTAAACAATAGAATTCACTATTCAATCTCATAAAAATTATCTATACAAATCCCTATAATTAAAGACACTAGAGTTTAAAAATTTCCCAAAAACCAAAAATTAATATCTTTATTCACATATTATCTACATTATTTTGAAATATTTTTCCTATGGTTCATACTAGACATCCAGCAATACCAATGATAACACCTCAACCCGTGAATCATAAATATAAATATTAAATTTTTTAATTGATAAATTATAAAAAGAATCGCTCCATGTAGGTTCAATTAGTTTTGTATTTATGGAAAATTAAATGCATAAAATGATTCTACATTACATTGTAAATATAAAAATGTTCAAATAAAAACATTAATCCAACATAAAATTCATTTAGAATATCCTAATTTATAACCTTGGGAAATGATAATAAATAGTAGTTGTGCTCAGATTCAAAGTAATGTTCACATACAATGAAATAGTTCATAGGAAAAAAGAAATAAATAATATATAAGAGTGTATAATTAAAATAAAATAAATTAATTCAATAAATATTTTTCGATAAACAAATTTTGTTAATATGAAAATAAATATCATATGTGATGCACATTACAAATGACTTTTTTTGGAAGGAATCTATGGTATTGAGGAATAAGACTAGATATTGCATCATGGGAGGGAGGCATCAATGCCAAAAATAAGTTGAATAACATGAATTAATTTCATGAAGAACATTCCCTTGAGGTCATCAATGGTAAGACATTATGGGTAGATTTCATCAGTAAAAAATATAATATTATCAGAATAGACATAAAGGGAAAATAACATCCATATCGTGTGGGGTTAGACCTCATATCCTCATTCTCAATACTCAGGTTGGCTACATCGTTTGAGGGGGTGAAATTTCTTCTAGTGCTAATATGTTGTTGGAAAAAATGTCTTCTTCTTTGGGTGTTCTACTCAATAAATTTCCATTCATCAATCTAATATGCACTAAGATTTCATCTAGGCTATCCTAAACAAGGATTATCGATAATGATTTAATCTCATTATGATAAATATACAGCTGGATATATTTATTTTAAATATCCAATCATTAGGAAAATTCTACATGAAATATTATCATAGGGTGTCTTGATAATTGGTGGAGATAGATAGACAGGGTTAGCTTATTTGGTATAAGTAAATACCTCGAATGCAAAGCATTTATTTCTAGTGCATTAGGAACTAAACTCATCCCACAGATGATAATATCTAATTCCTTGGTATTCATCTAGCATCCAGGTGAACGTACTGTAGATACCCTAATATTGAAACACCATGACACCTATTTTTCTAAGGCCAATATGCCTGAAGTATGCTGATTATATTTGGGAGATTCAATAGTGTTTCCTCTCTAATCAGAATTGGTAAAAACAACATAGATTATTGGTTAAATGGTCCATGTACATCAAAAAATGAGATCACTGAGATATTCCTAATCCTTTTAGCAGGACATTTGAATATCTATCTAGTGATACATAGAGAAAGAAATATGGCAGTCTCTTGGTTGATCTCAGGAATTTTCATTAAAAAATAAGTAGGTTAATTGTAAAGATCATATTCTCATGAATATAAATGATTCTACATCTCTAAAAATCATTGCCACCTATGGATAACTATAACCTATTATTCACTACCACTGACCTATATGTTGGTTCTGATCTAATCCCCTTTGAATTGGTCTTATTATGAACACTGAATCCTCTTGAACAATGGGAGTCTTTTGGCGTAGCATTATTTTGTGAGATAATAATGGTTTTTTCCTCATTTATTTCAAGTCATCCTATTTTGTGGGATAATATGTCCAAGATTATGCCAATTTGTTTTTAACTAGACTTGAGTTATTTTTTCGAAAAAACAGCAGTCTAGTAAATCTCAAAATGGACTACAAAATTTTCTACAATTCCTTGTAAGGTATGGTCCCCATACCATAGAGTATCTCATACAAAATATATAAATATAGAATCTCTATGAACAATAACATTGAAACCAATCAAACATGGAATGAGGGAAATAATATTTCAAATTTCATTTCATAAAAGGCACCCTACGATCATATGATCATGTTTTTTAATTTCTGATCCTTAACATTGGAGGGCATGGATTTTTTTAGAGTTGATTCACTATAGATTCACTAATTTATACCTATGTATACTTTGTCTCTTTTAATTCTTTGTATGGTTATTCGGTTGGCCCCTATCGACTAATAAATTATTATATATTATTGAGCATAAAATTAGACACTAATAATTTAAAACTAAACACTCATCTATGTTATCCTATATATTTCAGTATTTCCAAGACAATAAGTATATAATTCATAATATTTTTTTTGTTGAAAACCAAGTACCCATCTAATAAGGTATGTATGATATTTTATTATAGGGGACTTGTATATACGTATAGGGGTTACCTATAATAGGATCCATCTCATCACATGTATGTCCCCTTCATTCATCATTTTTTTAATGACCAATGAAATATTTTTAAATATTATATATATGTCAACAATATTCCATATTGAATTAAGTATACATAACCTCAATATTTCCCTAATAAATGACCTAACATTATTAATATCATTTAATCAAATAATACCATATATAGAAATTTTATAGGATGGAAACATTATATACATTATATAAATTATTATAAATTTATCCATGATACATAAAGAATAGTACATATATAAAACATTAATATCTGATTAATAATGGAGAGTGATAGGGAATATGATCACTAGATAGTGAATGGTCTCAAAAATAAGTTATAATCCATTATATGTAAAGGATGATAATATAATAGTAGTTAATCAGAAAAAATGTTTTTGAAGGAAGATAAATCCATTATAAATGAAAATAGAAACAATAAATTATAAAAAAAATACTTTTATACACATGTAATAATAGAGTTATAAATGTCATTCCAAAATTCATTTCATTTATTTACGGAAATAATATAATTATTTTTTTATATTATTTTAAAAAATTCCAGTAATACTGATAAAATTAGTTTTATTTAATTTTAATATGGTAAAATATAATTCTATTATGCTGATTTATAATGGAAAGAATTTTGGGAATGGGTGGTTAATCCATATAAATCAAAAAATATTATTTTTATACTTTTGTAGAAATTTGGAATTACCCTTTTTGTAATCATTGAAAAAATTCCTTCTTGATCCCTTAAAAATATTTTAAAAAATATTTTAAAATTAACATTATCATCCTTTAAATAATAAATAAAATCATTCCTAATATATTTAAAATAACCTCAATAAATAATAACAAACAAATGGATTGAAAAAATTAAAAAATATTTATAAAACAATGTCCCTTAAATGGTATTTAATTAACTATTAGTAATCCAAATATATAATAAATTTAAATTATAAATATAACACATGATTAACTAGAGTTGATGAAAATATTTGGGTTTATGTTATTATATTTATATAATTTTCCAAATCAAAATGAAAACATGACTAATCATAAAATATAATTTTATTTTAATTGAAACTCCTAATCATTGGTCTCCACATATTTGTTTGTGTTCGATCCTCCTTTATAAAGAAATGAGACATGTTAAATTTATTCAGAGTATATTATGTAATATAATATAAATTTTTATGCTCCTATTATAATTATTTTCAATGTATTCATTGAATTGTTCATGAAAACATCTACCACTTAAGGATATTAGGATAATTTTATTAATATTATTTCAGTACATTTCCATTGTCAAAATGTTATATAATGGTTTCATCAACACCCTAATATTTCTAATTTCATGTATTTTATTTTTTCATTTTATAAAAATTTTATATCATCTATTTATATAGTAATAGTTTTTCAAATTACATCACATCCTAGAGGTGGTAATCTACACATCCACAAGTGTGACGATATCATTTTACTATGCATGGAAGGGTAAGAAGGTAAAATCTGCCACATATTTCAATAATAATTATTTAATATATATTGTATAAGTCTCATAAATTCTATCATTATAACAATAAGAAAATAGTGATGAAAAATGAATTATAACACTACGTAGAGGAAATAGGTCCTACATATACATAGGTGATGTTCTCATTTTCCATAGGACAGAAACATGGTGGAAAATGGTTGTTCTAAAAAAATAACAACATATCAATGTATTAGTTTTTCATTTTTCATTATTTTAGTATTGATATAAAATATCTAAAAATTTATAAGGATTAAAATTTGAAAGATTTTAGAAAGGTGATTTATTCTTCTTAAATAAACCTCTATTTTACTACACATTTAATTCATCTTGGAATAGTCTTTGGGGATGACAAGGAGCTAAAAATCCATAGTATGGATTCTATGATGGTTTTATGGATTCTAATGGTTGTTTTGGGGGGCTCAATTTTATTGAATATATATAGATAATTGGGTCTCTTTTATATTTGAGGGGAGGGATGCACTTGTAATTACATAAATATTATAATAATATAAAACCATTTTATATGAAATTGACTTGAAATATTCATAGAAAAAATTAAGAAAAGTGTATGTTTTAAAAAATACTGACTTATGGGTTTCATGAGTGTATATTTTGTTATCAGTATACAACATCTCATTATTTTGAACCATATTAACACATTTTACCCTTAATGGAGGAGATAAATATTTACCATGGTAACAATATTTTATGGCCAAAAATTCAGTTTACAATATGACAAAATATTAATAATAATGATTTGAATTACGTAATAAAATTTAAATGAATCATTACCATGAAAAATAAAGAATTCATTTGATATATGTTGAAAAAAATGAATGTAAAATCATTTTTGGAAAAATATTTATTTTACCATAAAGAATATTTTATAGAAAAATAATGAATAATTAGAATTATAATGGAATTAATTTAATTATTTTAGATAAAATGATATCTATTTTTAATTGAATAATATAAAATCTTATATATTATTTTTAAATGCATTATTAATGGAAAAAAATAATATTTCATTTTTCTCCAATAACATTTCATAAATTTTAGAATTTATATTTTTATATTTATAAGTTTATAATTAGAATATTTTAACGATAATATTATATATATTATATTTCTTTGGTCTTGATAAATAGTTTCACAAAAAATAATTTTATTCGTATATCATTATAATTTATTAAAGGTTATAGTTTTCTGAAATATTAATTTTTCATAGTACTCTTGAAAAACAATTGTATCTAAAAAAATAATCCCTCTGTAATATTATAGTAATGAATTAAAAAAATAATTTCATAAAAATAAATTTTTAAAATTTTATATCCTTTTAATGAAATTTTTGGATAAATATATATGTATTTTGAAATAGTTTCTCTATGAATAAAATTTATAAACTATAATTAAATTATGTGTGTTATTTTTAAAATAATGTCTTAAATGTTTTAGAATAGTACATTAAGATATCTAATTACGAAAATATTATAAAAATGGTAATGATATGGATGAGTGATTATTTTAATTTTCCTCTCACTCTTCAATGATTAAAATTCATGATTTTTTGTAAATATTTATATCAATTTCCTAACAATAATTCTAATGAAATGTATAGGCCCTAGAAAACATCTAAATGTGGGAAAAAATGAGAGAACACATAAGTACGACTTCTATGTTATATCAGAAAAATAAAATCATGAAGGATACACTATTCCTTTATTTTTGGTATGTGAATAATTTCTTTGACCTAGTAAAATATATTTTTCTATATCACATATGTTTCCTAGGAATATCAAATCAATACATCATGCTGTAAATATTAAACTATCTATAAAAACACATTGTGGAAAATTAATCTCACAAAAAATATATTAATCCCCTCATATTATCATGTTTTGGTAAAAAATATTGGATGTCAAATTCCTATCCACAAATTTTAATTTGATATGATATCCTATATGTATTTTGTATCCCCACATATTTCCCATATCAGTTATCATTATAATGGTGTCTCATTTTTTAACCAAGATTAGGTAATTCTCTTATGTTAACATAATAAAAATATACCAATGGAATAAAATATTAATATATGTCATCTGATACACTATAATGAGATAATGTTAGATAGAATAACAAGATTATATTTCATCATTAAATGTATTCACATTGTATGGGAATTTGTTGATTATTTCCTTAATGAACTTCATAGAATTCTACTCTAACATGATGTTCTATTCACAATTAAACTAATACATGTATCAATTCGTATATTAAATAAACTTTTTTGATGGATTAAGATAGAATGAAATAATTATATAAATATATAATGGTTGATTGGATAACGTTTTCTCTTCCCCAATTCATCCCCATATGATACTCTAGTCTATGTTTTATAGATGAAAAATCTATGAACTCATATATTCCATGACTAACATGAATTTAAAAAAATAAAACAATTAAAAATAAATAACATTTACCACATATTCATGACAAGATTCCTTAACTCATATGTGATCAGTAGGTTTTAAATATTGAACATCGATCTAGATATCAAAATAATGCTAAAAATAATGGATGTTTCCAGAAAAGCATTCTAAATAATATATATTCACTATGAATTTATATTTCTTTACATTCAAAAATAACTAATTCCCCTACAATATACATGTATCTAATGAATATAATCTTTAGATACTGTCATGAAATTTTATTTCTTATTTTATATAAGATATTCATATATACAAAATAGTGAAGGATGAGAATAAATATCATTTTTGTGTTTTGATAAAGGCCTTTAAAAAGGATAAACAGTATACAAAATTCTTCATGTTGGAATTTTTGATACAAGGAGTATCATTCAAGGGTCATTAAGTAGAAGAAATGGAATAACTCTTGATCCATAAAATATTAATTTTTTCATTCAGTTTCCAAGTATGAAAACTTTAACTAGGATTGATTGTTTTTTTTTCATAATGATGTTATTTTTAAGGCATTCTGAGAAAATTTTCACTGCTATAAGATCCACTAAACATGTTAAATTAATAGTTAGTAATGATTATTTGGTTATACTAATGTGATTAATTTTTCAAGGAACAAAAAAAGAAGTTGGTCACCACTATTATGAATAAATTTCACAACAGTGGAGAAGGATTTTTAATATATTGGAAGGCCTTGATAAGGGGGATTTTTTGTATCTACAATGTGAATGGTAATGAAATTTCTCATCACCCATGATAATTAAATACTCCTCAAAAAAATTATCCGACATGTGATATGGACCTCATAGTAAGGTTCATCGAATTAATGACTTCAAAACAATATCTTGATATAGAAAAGAGTTATATATATACTAATAACAGTCGATTGAAAAATATAATCACATAATAAATGATGAATATGTTCCAACATATATTTTTTGAATTGATAAAAGATTATGGTTAAACAATACATTTCCACCCCTAGAAGAAAAACATGATAGATGATGTTGTGAGAAGAAAATTCCATTATGCCTTATTAATAATAATTATTGAAAAAAAGTATATTCTCTTGGATTTTAAGACGTATAATAATGATGTCAAAAGGGAGGGTGTTAAATATAATATTACCTAAATGACTTCCCAGCAATCAATTTAGGTAAAGATAATTGAAGACAATAAATATTATGTATAGCTACAAAAAATGTTCTTGAATATACTAACGTACAACATTGATTAATATTTTCTTATAATGTTTATAAATAGTATATGTGTCCCATAAAATTTGAAAAAATTATTATTGAAGAAGGGACATTCAGATTGTGCCCATATTTTATCCTTATGTATTCATACAGATTATTGAAGATATACAGAGATAATAAAAAACATCTATTGGGGTAAGATGAATATATATATTTTATAATATATATCATATTTCATTGTATGAATTAATGTTAAGGATAAAAAATAAAATATTTAGTTTATTTTTCAACCATTACCCATACCAATTTGGAAATGGGAGTAAATAACCATTGATTCCGTCATAGAACACCCCTAAATGTAAAAATTTCCATAATTAAATTAGGGTTATATTTCATCTCCTTATAATTATTTTTCATTTTAAATCCATCAAATAAAATTTCCCACCTAGAATACATTCCATGATATACATAGGGGAAGTAGAGAGGATGCATAGAATATAATAAGTTTTTTAATATAAACAAGATCCATTATTTACAATAAAATACTATATATAAATAACAAATTAAATGTAGATAATGCTGAGATCAAAAAATATTACACTTCTTTTATGGATGGTAATTTTTATACACAATTCAAAATCAAGAGGATATGTTGGGATATTTTTTTTTAATTTCCATGTATGTTGGGATATACACATCATTTTGAAGTATTCTCATATAAATATTTTTGATACTACTAGTCATATATAATCATATAAGGTTCTATTGGTGAATAGATTTTGGAATCCAATATGCTAGCATGCAGGGGGAGATATGAAGCTGACAATTCATGGGAATGATTAATAATAGATACAGGTCTCTCAAACCATTCAATAGTAAATGAAAGAAGAACAATTTTATTGATGATTTATGTTGATTATGATTTATGTGATATTTATTTCATAGTTTTTGATATGGTTTTTCTTTTTAAATATCATTGTAAGAGGTTAGTGATATTTCCAAATAATGGTAAGTTGTGTCATAGATAAATTAATCACTAGGAGGCCCCTTATCATGATGGGGTCATTTTCCCTTGTCTAACACTCCTTCTAAACCTATCATAAATGAATTATCTATTAGACATATCATGTTGGGGGTATAACTACCAAATCAATTTCTCGTATTGATTTCAGAAGCAATACAACTAGATAATGAAATAAAAATAGAGTAAAATAATAAAAAACATAAATCAAAGATAAAAGGTTTTAAGAAACAATACCTAAAATCTAGTAAATGTTTTGTATCCATATAATAAGTCATAATAGGTTAAATTTATTCATATAATGTATTAGGGGAAACATACCATCACTTTTTTCATTTCTTGTAACAAAAAATATTTAGATGAAATTAATTTAAATGGGAGGTAGAATGTAATGACCTTTGTTGTAAGAAAATAATCCACTTTAAAAAATACAATATTTGATATCTTTTTCCACATGAAATAACTATACCATGCCAATATAGCTGTTTAATGTCAATTTGGAAGACTAATTATTCACCATTTTGAAAAAATACAAATCTAATAAGCTATATAATAAATTTTAAAATTTTATTGTAATTTAAAAATAGGGGTATGATAGTTGAAGAAAAAACGGATAGTTAATGTTCATTTGGGACCATGAATTGTAAAAATTCAAAAAAATAACCAAAAACATCACCAATTATAAAATAAAATTACATTCCAACATAGCCTAAAACAAATTAGGTCATTAACAAGAATTTTGGGCTCTGTTTGGTCATCAACTTCCATTCCCCCTTCAAAAACATTATCTAATGTCTTAAAAATTATGTAGTTATTTTGTCAAGAAATTATTATTTAAAAAATATATGATTATTATTTTCCAATTATTTTTCATATCCTATATAAATTTAATTAAAACAATTGGAATAATAATTTTAATTATTAATTTAAAAATTCACATATATGAATCATTTGACTATATAAAAATAAATGATATGTTACATATGTATGAAAATATTTATATTACTAAAATTAAAAATTGTAAAAATAGATATAAAGGATTTAATTACATTAAAATTGTTTAAAACATGTGTCATGATGCCTATTTTTTTATATTGTAGACCGTATCACTTTTCTCCATTATTTTTCAATTTTAGATCCACTTTCCATTAGAGTGAGTTTCCATTATGAAATTGTTATTCTTAGGTAAATAAAAGATATCTTGTATCACTTATAAAAGGTTCTCACCTCTCTTTATATACCCTCAAACAAAAACCCCTAATATTTGGCCCAATATCTTGGAAAAAAGTATCAAAACCTCTCTTAGACAAAAAAATGTTGTTCTAGTATTCTCAATATATTATCCCTCAATGTGTTTCCCCCTTCATAAAATAAATAATCCATGTAGCGAGGTAAAAATTTCTAACAACTAATTTTGCATATGTATTTATTTATGTGTACTTGTTATTCCAGAAATAAAATTACATTTTAATAATTAAAAAATTTTATCACTAGTATTCTGATATGTTACTATAATTAAGGATTAATCATTAACCACCCTCCCATTTTCAATTAGATAAAAATTAAAATGTGTGTCATCCATGTTTGTTTAATACCACCTCTATAAATTAATATTTATTAATTTCACTCACATAACAAGATTAATGGGGAAAACATGTAATTTAATAAATAATTATGATTTATACGGAATTTTTAACTGTCTTAAATAATGAACATTATTTCCCCATTTTCCTAATCTACAAAAAATTAAATCATCATCCATGCATAGTATCATACTAATACCTCTATTGAACAATGCGTTATTATTGTTTCTAACACCACAATGGTAAATTTAGTTTGTTATTGTTGAATAGATCGATATATATTTTTATTATATGTCATTAATAAAACTATTTATGGAAAAATTACTTACAAGAATACATTATGAAGAAACCCATTGAAATTGATAAATAGCCCATAAATAGTTCATCACAAAATTAAAATTCACTAAATGTAAAAAACAATAATGTAAATGAATTATACCCAAATTTGAAATTATAAATCATTAATTTTAGTTCATTTAAATATTCATTAGGGTTGATAATTGGGGAATAAAAAATATATTTCAATATTATTAAAAAACGATTGAAACCCCTCAATATAAATCTAATACACAAAGTTAAATAACAAAAAATCTTGGTATAAATAGATTTTATGTGATTAATGATATGAATTATGTAATTAACATATTTAACGTAATAATATATGAGGTTGAAGTGCATCTAAAAGAACCAAGATAAAAGGTTTGAGACATTGCTAAATCAATTATCTTTCTTTGAACTTCTCAATTACGTTTGAACATCACCATTAAATATTCTTTATATTATGTTGTGTTTTTAAATATGATTTATACCTTTTTCTCTATAGGGGAAATGAGTTCTTTGTTCCAACACCCATCTATTAATTACTTTCTATTCTAAAACATTATAATAGTTTTTGAATATTTACCACTAATTTAGGTATTTAATTTTATAAAATATGGCTTTCTTCCATGGATATGGTTTCACATATAACCAATGTACCATATTCCAATTTTAAATTCATAATATGTAACAATTAATTTGATTGTTTGAAATTTCATTTTATGTACAATTTTTTTTACTATTTTCTTTAATTTACAAACACTTTCCTTATTTTTAGAAAATAGAACTTCTTTATCTGTTGTAATAATAATAAGTCATTAACTAAATGTTTTTATGGTTTTCTTTTGATTGATTGATTGAATTCAGAATGAATTTATCTAGTTTATGTGGTTATATATATGTTTCTTTTATAAAAATAGTGTCAAACACATTCTTATTATTATTTTCAATGAGGTAATATTTTCTTGTGGAAGAAATGTGAATGGTGAATCTTAAGTGTAATGGTGTTCCCAATATAACCTTCTAATGAATTTGGTAAATCGTTATATTTCATTATATAATGGTTGAATGTGTATGGATAATCCACAAAAATGGAAACATGTTGTTATGTTTGATAATATATGGTACATAATTTTTTTAAATTGATCCTTTATTTGAAATAGGTTATGATGCATGATCTAATAGGGTATAGAGGTTGTTATATCTTATCTACTATGGGAAACTAGTGGTTATTATTAAACCATAAGTTTATATTTCTCTTATTATTTTCATTCCAGACACCATTTATATATGATTATTAATTTCTCCCAAGATCATGATTTTGTTCTCAAATTTTCCTAGACATTACTCTTTAATGTATGTTACATTAAATGGGATTTCATATTTCTATACCATGACATATAATATATTTTTAATGATTTCATATTCATTTAATCAGAAATTTCTATCAATTTTTCAGATACTGTTATGATAACTCTATATGTTACATGTCAATTTTTTTTCCAATTACTTGGAGTTTTAGAAAACCCCTTTCTTATGTTTCTATTTATCAATTCATGTGTATAGGTTTATCATTGGAGATATTTATATGAGGTTATAATTGTATGAAATTATAGGTAAGTGTTAACTTGAAAAGTCAAATATGTTTCTTATGTACATATTCTCCAACAATACTAGACATATATTTTTTTGAATGGTGGATTTTATTAAGTACTGTAATATTTAAAATTTAGAACTTTTATCATATAAATTAATTTTTAAATTGGGTAACCATAATATATTCCCAAAAATATAGTATAAATGACTAAAAAATCTCTAAAAATAATCCACATTTATTCAAGATGATGATAGGTCATTTTAAAATCATTAACATGGTCCATAATAGGTCTTTTTTCTTGTATTCTCATGTCAAAAAAACTAACCATCATGCTCATTTTGTTTAAGGAGGTTAGTCATTCATAACTGTTTTTATGTGCGCCATTAGTTCATCAATTTTTTTCTTGTATTTTATTAAATGAGAAACATTCCTTTATAATGACTTACAAATTGATTTTAGTTCATTTAAATCAATCAATTAAAATTCTGTATTTTGTATATAATTTATTTGGATTCTAGTAAATGGAAATTCCTGGTCCTTTCAGATGGGAAAATATTCAATTTAAATATTGCAGAAGTTGTAGTCCATTCCAATCAAATGATCTATCAAATAAACTAGATATGGAACTGGGCGAAAACATTGTATTTTTTTAAAGTCTATGTCTTTATGATGATTAAAATCATTAAAAAACAATTTTCTTTGGAATTTTAGATGTACATGCGATGAATTATGTTTGAGAGTTTCTGGGCATGAAAAGTTTTTATATCATTTAATATTCTTAAAAAAATTCATATGATTCATTTCTTATCTCAATGTACTCAACATCATGATAAAAAAATTATTCTAGATTTCAATAAAAAATGCATGTTTATATTTTCAGATGCATCTTATCAAACAAAGAATAATCAAACATATAAGTGGTCCAGAGAATGAAAGTATTAATGCCGTGAAATTTGAGGATGTTTAATGTTTTTGATCATACATGATTAATCATATCTATATTATAGAACACATATGACTAGTAGTAGTTCATTGGAAACTTCCTTCATTAGAAAGGTATGATTTGAAATTTCTGAGTTCAAGCAGTTTTTATAAATTTTAAATAAGTATACATTCTACTGTGTCTGATTTTTTTCATAGGATTCAATAGACCTGATGTTGATGCATCTTCACTAAACAAATGATTAATGTTTATTCATTAGATAATATTTTGACACTGATCTATATAATTCTATTTTAAAAGAAATCGATGAAAAAAATATTGATGAAAGATGATATTGAACTGATAATGAAATAGAAAACTAAATATCATAATTTTTTTATATTTTTTAATGTCATTATAGGAATATAAAATCTTTATTTTTTGATACAATCTATTCCACCATTATTAGTTAGATTTGAGAATGAGATTTTGAAATTGGGTTTTTTATTATATTTATATTTTTAATAGCATTTAACACATAAATAATTTATCTAATGCTATGAATTTTTGAATCAATAATTAAATAATATTCATCAATCAATAATTATTTTACAAATTGTTATATGAGTTGAAAATAGAAGCATGAATAGTGGATTTTTCTTTACTCGATGAAGTTAACATATTTATAATAATGGGTTATCATTTCTCAAATAGAGGATACTATATTTCCTAAATATTTTAGATTAAACCATAATCATAGAGATGTCTAAAAAAGCACTCAAATGATGATAATATTTATGATAAAAGTTGATTTATGAAATTATATGTAGTGAGAAATCAAAATTGGTTTCTCATAATTACCACTACATGGGTACAACATCAAATTTATATGGAAATTACAACATACATAATAACTATTAATCCATAACATAAAGCTGAAATGATAATTATATATTTTTAAAATTGAGATTCCATCAAATGTTTTGTTTCATGTTTAAGATGAGCTTCCATTTACTCAATTTTTTAAGAATATCCAATAGAGAAAGGTTCAGATTATCTGATATACAGAATCAAGTTGGGTATATCGGTCGAATTTAATTATTAGAAGTTATTCATTTATGGTATTTTATTTAAATGAATAAAAAAGAATTTTTTAACATCCAAATATTAGGTAAAATTTTGTCTTTTTTAATCCATTATATTGACTTTATCATATTCAAGACATCAGACACAAACAGATCAGACATATATTTAGAGACAAACTTTTTTGAGAAAAAATATTAAAAGTTCATTTTCTATTTTTCTCTAATATTTTAAAAAATATTTTAAATAAATTTCCTTCATTATAATCTTTCATATTTTGAGATTGAATATTTTTAATGGGTGTTGAAGAAAACACTATATTCAAATATTTAAAATGATTAATTTACAACGGCACTTGGTAGTGGATATGGAAAGGATATTGATTCTCACGCTATGTCTAAACCTGGTAAATCATGTGTTCCATATTAATATTTTTTTTATGAATGAATATGATTTTATTGAATGATGATAAATAAAAAATATAATATATTTCTATTTTTATGTTTCATAATGTTGAAATTTTAAAAAATAAAATCATTAATTCAACCCCCCTTCCTCAGTGGTTCATCGATCCTTAGGAACATCATATCCTACTAATATAATCTACCTCGCCAAATTAGTTCTTGGAGAAGAATTTTTTAATCCATTTATATTCTGAATATAAGATTAATATCACTTTGACCATCATCAATATATTATCAACATTTAATTATATTAAAATAATAATACTCCCACAAGTTTTTCTTCAAACAGAGTGTAGAAATAATTCAAAAAAATAATGAAATATATTTTAGTTTAAGAATGATTAATACTATATAAACCTATTTCCATCATTAACACATAAATAAATCTCTAAAAATGCATTTTGTATTGGAATATAAAATGTAACAAACCCTACTAGTTTTCCATGTACACATCTTGCACAAGATAGTCATTTTGGAAATATATTTTTACATCTATTTATCAAGATTCATAATTACTGTGATATGCTATGTAAATTAGAATTATATTGAATTTGGTCATATGAAATGGGTAAAAACTTAAAACATAGTCTTTTCTTGTTTTTTTGAAACTATTAAGGACCTTTCATTCCTTATATTTACTTAATTTTTTATTCATGGATTATTTTATGCAGAATATCACTTTCACCTAATGGTACTCACATAAATTGTGGAGTCCACAAAAAATAAAATATAATTTTGGCACATGGAATTTATATCAAAATATATATATTATTTTCATTTTCTTTCATTTATGATATTTCTTACATCTTTTAATTATATGGGATATTTTTTAAAAAAATGGTCACCATATTCAATGATATGAAAACCATATCTCTCTTGGTTTTTTCCTCTTAATACCCATATAAAACATATGTATATCAATAAGATCTTCATACACTAAGTTAGGTTAAATTATTTACCCATAAAACACATGTACATTATAAATTTTAATATTATAGAATTCTAACTTTGTTCAACAATCTATTTAGGGATACTTTACCATATAATAAAGGTGTGACATCTATAAGCTATTCCATTTAAATAAACACTATATTGTAGTAAAAAAATTTATATCATTGGGATTTACTATAAAGAGGAACTATTTCCCCCTTGATTCTACATTGTTTCTTGTATTATTCTCAACAAAATACTTTAATCCTCAAACATGAATAAGTTTCCAAGTGAATATCATTATTTATAATAAATAATTTGAGATTATACATCCCACTTTAATAATTACAAGATTTATTTTAAATATTTCCCTTCATAATTAAACTACTTAAAATAATAATTCAATATATATATATATGTGACTCATCATTGATCTCACCATATCATATAGTTTATGGTTCATCATTTAATAAAAAAAATAGGATGTGGTGTATAATGAATAGTGTGATGGTATAATATCCCAAAATCATTTAAATAATGTATGAATTCTTTGTTCTGATAGTCCCTACCATTATCTATTTTTATTTTCCTTATCATCATGCTAATATGATTCTATAAATATTTTTTATATTCAACAAATTTCTTAATGTAATTAGAATTATATCCTTTAAATTATCTATTTATATAGAGGGAAAAATTAGTAAAATTAATGAAAAATGAATACTCATATTTGTGTTCTATTCAAATGGCCTATATGAAGTCGTGAAATCTTTTTATTAAATCATTTGAAATATCTCCTCTTTCCACTAAAAAATTATTTCCCCATTATTACATTGGAAAATTTATATCATTTATAAAAGGGATGTATCACAAAAAAATATAAATGAAATTCTAAATATTATTTATTCATACACTTCTAGTTTTCCATACAAGGAGGTTGATTCCACAATTGAATGGGATGTGAATCATATGATCATTATTTTCTACTAAATTTCCTGATTTCATACTCATATTATAGTTTGTAAAGGCCACTATTCATATTATTCATAACATAACATATTAGTTAGTTTTAAATGCAGAATCTTTTATTAATAAAAATAATATTAAAGATATATTTGTTTAAATTGGAAAGAATATAATTTTCCTCTAAACTGTAGGTACAAAATTACACTTCATTAAACCCAAAATATTTCCTGTTACAAATGTGTTATTTTATTCCCATATACCAAGTGAAAATCATCTTACTCCCTTATAATCATGAATACCAACCCCACACTTTGTAATATTTTACCATATATTTTCATTCTGTATTTGGAAAATAATTTGATATCCACCATCTTTATCTAATACAAAATTTGAAAAAAATGGAATCATTATACATAATAAAAAATGTACTAAAAATATACATTTAATCTTTATATAATTATATTTCGTCTAATTTAATTTCATAGAAAAATAAAAACATAAATTATCCTTCTATTTATCCACCATTTATATATTTTTCATCATTAAATTACTCTACAAAGGTTCCTTGGTATTTGAATGATTCATAGAAAATTTCTCTTTTCTGTTAATTATTTTTTAATATAAAGATAAATTATTTTTCAATATTCTAATAATTATCAATATATACTAATAAATTAAAAAATTATGAGGTAAAAGCATAAAAAATGGGTAGAAATTTAAAAAAAACTTCAAAATATAGATGAAATATAGGGGGGTGTGTGTAAAATTCTAATTTCTTTTAGATGTATGAATCAAAATATTTTAAATAACTCAATATATTCAATAGTATTTAATTGGTACGTTGATAATATAACTCCTCCTAGGAACATAAGAATTATGATTTCCAAAGGGATTTCAAACCTCTATTTTATTCATTCTCTAGATAAAGATCATTGAGAAGGGACAACATGATGTAATCATAAATATCATAATGAATACAAAAAATATCACTAGTCAGGGATGATAAAATGAGTCACTTGGAATCTAAATCAATAATCCATATGTTTATAAACTAAATTTGTATCCTCTTCACCGTCAACCTTTAAAGGCTCAGCAAGAACGTTGGATTATAGTTAAAAAAATAAACTCACATGGGCTAATACAATGTATAAGTTTTTGTACAAAACTTGGATGTCTTCACAACTAGGGAAATTATCTTTATATAAGACTAAAAATAAATAATGTAGTATGGAGTAATTATTTTCCATTTTTAATATAAAAAAAATATACTTTAGAATTTTATTTTTGAATGGTTCCACATCTATCTTTTCTGACCCTTTGTGGGTTTCCTAATTCTGAGGGACCTAGAGGACTCTTACAATAGGCTTGGATATGCGTTAATACTACAATATATAATAAATGAAAATTCCACACATGAAATGGTTTCATGTTGTGAATGTCCAATTCACATCATAGGTGAATGGTTGATTAGAAGACCATAATCCAATTTTGGTTATTACGATGCTTGTTCATAGTTTTCCTCTTAATGTGATAGAAATTAGGGATAAATTAAACAATATGACACATTTTTTAAAGGATATTACCAATCGATACATACACAGTTGGAAAAGGTTTCACTCTAGGAAAATACACTGTGATACACATATTTAAAATGTAAAATTCCCCTTTATTTATCAATCCCAAATTCTTTTGTATCAATTTCTATGATATCTATGGAACTCTCTTCCGAAATATTGGCATCACTTTGACATGGATTTATTCTCATCTTCTCAGGTTTGATCTATGGAGATCTGAGGTAGAGTATACCATTTTCAGCCATGGTCCATTGATCAAGATCCTCCAACGTTTTTTCCATGCGATGTTAGTTCTATCCATTTTTTTAATGGAGTTGTCTTGTTTATTTTTGTTGATGGATTTAGCATGACATACATGGTGGGATACAACTCTTCTAGGGTGCATCGGGATCTATGACATATCATGTGAACAATTTTGATCAATTTGATGTCGTAAATTTTTTTCTTCTAATATTTATTTACATGTTATCAAAAAGTTGGAATGGTTTAACCCATAAAATTGAAATGGAATTATTCTAAAAATATTTCACAGTATTAAAATGAATTTGAATGTGATCAATGTTTGATATTTCATAACATTATAAAAGTTTGATTCTTTATTTGAAATATATTTTTCACTCAATGATAATATTATTATCATTTCAAATGATTTAATTGGTTAGCATGTTAGTCTTTATGTATGTTTTTTATAATATTAAATTAGTTAATTCTTTATTATTTAGGTATATAATTAAATAAAATGATTATTAAATGAATCTAGTTTTTCTTCTAATTTTAGGTTAATTAATATTATTTCAATAATCATGCTTAATTTTGTTCCTCCCGGATAATAAAATTTATAAACATTGTAAATCATGATATTTCAGGTGGATAATGTTAAAATAAAAAGTCTTCATAATGAGATTGGTACTTATCTATGTTTTTTAAATTTGTTTTAGATATAAGAGAATGTATATGTTTTGATATCTTTCGATAGACTAATTCCTTAGGTATCTCATAGTAGGAACATTTGATTAATTAACCAGTTCATTAAATATTGAATGAAAACTATTTGTTTGATAATGATAATTTTTAGGGAAAGGTTTTTCCATATTCTAGAAAAGGCAGAGGGACATGATTTAAGATATGTGATAGATTTTTTATGTGTAATGGGTCAATTACTTATTTGATGTCACATATTTCCATATTGGATGTGATTATATGATTACTATTACATTTGTTATGTTCTCAAGATGTGAGATGTTTTTAATGTGATTTGATCCTATGATGGAAGATCCTTAGAAGTGTGATGTGTTATGGTTAGGGAGGAACGAATAATATGGAAGTTATCAATTCTTATTATAGTGAAATTCATCTAGATATGAATTTCCTTAGTGGGGATTAAAACTGATATTGTGGAACATATTGAATCTGGTCTTACACATTGGTGTGACATGGTGATATGATTTCTTGAAATAAATCTATTTAATATTTTTGTTGTTGTGTTTATTGTTTTATTTACATTCCATTCCCCATTAATTGAGGTGGATAGATGTGTTTACTTTTATATTTCCTCTATGTAATTTCTTAGTATGGTTTTCAAAGAGTGCCTAGATAATGGAATATTTATAATAATGATTAAATAATACTTAACCTTGGGGTTTTAGGAAGTCGTGATGAAAAAGATGAAAATATTACGATCTGTTGAAATCATTGAATTGATTTTGATTATTCCTTGATGGAATGAATGTCACACATATGAATAATTATTGTATATTTAAGTAATTTTAATTGTTAATTTAATTTACAGTAAATTACTTAACAAAAGGAATTTGAAAAATGTGAATAATTAAGTAATATATCTCTTAAAAGGAAAATATTCATATTTGATATCGAGTCCCTAGAACTGGCAGTTAGGTGTTTGTGAGATGGTAGTTAAATATAAGAACTATAAAATTTCATTCCCATAGTTTGGTTAGGATATATATTATATCTTGTTTATTCTATGATTTCATATACTTCCGCAACAAATATTTTTTAGGGAGGATGACAATGAGTGGACTATGGGAGGGTGTTTTACGAAAATTCATAGTCGGAGGATGGATGGTTTAGTACCCCCTCTATCCGCATTCTCTTATCATGATATTTACTTATGGTTTTATTCACAATTATTATTTTTCGTATATATTTCTGTGTATGGATATAATAAATTTTTGTTTTTTCACACAAAATATTCTCCATATATTTTATTCAATGGATTATTATATATATGACATGTATACAATGTTATGGCTTCTGGTTATAATGTAGTGTATGGGTTTTGATTGGTTGATCTATAAAACCATATCTATAATACCAATTATACTGGATGTGGGGGATCCAGGAAGTACCCAGTTACAATATATAGATTTATATATGGGTATATTTGATGATGTGATTCATGATATTCATTTTGTGTTTCCATTTCAATATTTCTTTTGATTAGAATATTTTGGAAATAGATGGCTCAGAATATGAGATTTTGATGCATATTACAAAACTGGGGGAAGAGTGATTAGGGTACCATAGATGATACATTATTATATTATATTCTCCCTTATATGTGATACATAGTGGTACATCACTATAGTGATTCTAGAAACATAGTATTCCTATTTAGGTAATGATTTATTTTAATTATTTGTATATATTCTTTAAAATTATTTCTTAATAATTACAAAATGATTCTAGTGGCCGGATTATAGTGACCCAAGACATGGAAACATAATTTTATGTAATTTTGAACATATTTTACATCATGTTTAAATTCATAGATCATAAATTCTAGTTTTCTTGAATGACTAGGTATATTACCCCAAAAAATGGGACTAAATAAAATATTTATTTATTTATCATTTATTATGAGATACTAACATGCATGGAGACCTTATATCTATATAGGATAATTAGGGTAAAATATATGATTAAATGGAGGAGCTAAAAATCATATTAAGGATATAAACATTAATATAGCGTAGAACATGGGTTAGAAGTCCTAACAAAATGATATTAAAAGGAATGGAAAAAATATTGAACATAAGGAATCATAATATGGGGTCATATAATCATTGATTTATAGTAATATTTTTAAAAAAAAAGAATTCAGCACATGTCATGGATCATTTTACATAAATGAGCGTAATTCAAGGATGACCACCAAGATAGTTTCACATAGTGTAAAAATCAAGGCTCACCACTAAAACTATTGTACATAACACCTAATGAGAATTAATGTTACCTAGTGCATTGCAGTGGAAACTGGGTTCACCTATCACAACATTTTCAGGGGTACGGTTTCCACATATATAATCATACAGATGATATCAAACATAAATATAATGTTTACTCATATAATGATCTAGGTATCATAATCATGTCAAAAGGTATATAAAAATGGAATATGATATTGGTGTCCAAGAAAGTATTAATTTAATTAATACATGGACAGTAATATGGGAATATACACACTAATTATGATAAGGTATTTCAAACTACACTAAAAATGGTGATTAATAATATTTATAAAGAAAATTTTTTACTGCAATTTAAGTAAAACATCGAAAATTATTTAAAATGGAAAATGAATAATAGCTTTTATAAAATGATAATTTATCCATGATATGTTTTCAGGTCAAAATGACTGACATTTGGAAATTAATGTTGGATCAAAAAAACATTGTTTAGTATATGTGATACTTGGTATGTTGTCGGGATTTTCCCTTAAATCGAACATTCTTATCGAGAATAATTGAGTAGGGAACCTCATAAAAACATCTATCTTTCAAAAAGATAAGGATGAAAGGATCTTCAGTAATGGTTTTATAAGATATAAACAACATTTATTAGAATCAAATAATAATACAAGGGAATTAAATTTGGTTAAAAATTGAGTAATATTAACCTGAATGAATAATGGAGGATTAGATAGAATCCCTTACCTTATTTCTGAAATGATTCTCCACTTGATATTAATGTCCATAATAATCAAATAGGATCAATTAATTAATGAATTAATAACATTTCATATATTGATTTGATTTATTATAATTTTATTATGTTAATTTAGGATTATTTAACGGGATAGTGGATTTTATTTCATCATTCGTGAGTGTTAGTCTCCTCAATTTTAATGATTATTTTATATGCATATATGTATTGAAAATCATGTATAATGAGGACAGTTTTCTAAAAATTGTACTATTACATATTTTTGAACTAATATATATTAAAAGACCATTTTTTCGAAATGTGATGAGGATTCTTTTGATAAATCATTAATGATAATAATTTAGATTAATTTAGGTTTTTTTTCATCACAAAATTGGTTTGTTGTATTTTTAAATATCATGTATATAAACTAGGTCGAAAAAATTAAATATTTTTTAATAGATATAATATAATTTGTTTTGACCTTAAAAAAGATTTCATGATCAGGCATTAATGTAACATCCCATTTTTTAAAAAATTAATAAATTTAAATGCATGAAACTTTTTTTATGTAGATATTTATAACTGGCCTTTAATATAAAAAATTCACATCTATTCAATGAATTTAGAAAACAAATTCATCTACAATTATGATCAGTAAGTTATTTGGATTCTAATAAAACCAAAATCATTTCTGGTGAATAGAAACATACCCTTATAAAGAGTAATTTTAATAGTAATATGACCCTTCTGAAAAGTAAATTTTATTATTATTTTATTTTCATAAGGCTTTAAGATCATGATATCTTGGTTTACTTCTCAATTTTATATAAAAGCAGTTAATGATTTAAAATTGTTAAATTTTTTATAATGTATGATTTTATTTAAAAATTAAATTAGTAATATTTATATAATTATTTTCAAAAAATGGATTTCATTTTAAAATTCATAAATTTGAAAATTGGTTAGTGTGAATTTTTGGGATTTTTCTAAAATTATAAAAAAAGTGATGAATAGTAAAATATGGTAAAATACTGTATATTCAAATTATTTGTTAAATACACTATTTATGATATCATATGTGATTCAAGACAACATATTTTGAACTCACAAGACATTATTAATATTTTGGTCACCTTAATTATGATCATTCATAGTCTTGAGCCAAAATATTATAATAATGATTAAAATAAGGAAAAATACATCCTCTCTTCCAATATAAATACAACCCAAATTCCCCTCATCCCCCCACACATCTCAAACATATAGCCTTACCTATTTTCTTCTCAATACTATTCCCATGGTTCTTCCTCACATCCTAGAGCTGCTGGTCTCATCAAATGTCCAAAACCAAAGTCATTAAGTAGGATCTCAAGGAGATATACCAAGGGGTAAAAATCTACTTTCATTCTCATGTGTTTCCTTTAATTTCATTTTCATTTCATATACTATCAACCCCTAAACTTATACAAGGGGAATGAATGATCCATAATATTTTATATTCTATATGTTCTCATTTTCATGGAAATTTCATCATCAATTTTCTTCTCCTCTCCCACTGATTCAAGAATTTAAAATCACCATTTTTGATGTTTCGATTTACACACATCATGGACGATGTGATTTATATTTCATTTAATTTATTAATGACTAGTAATGAAATCATTTCTATGGTTAAAAGAGATTAAAATTTATATATTATATTTTATATAAGGTTTTGAAATAATTTTATACACATATTTTTAATTTTTAAAACCAATGTGTTATTTATGATCGAAGAATCACCAAAATGACCAAAATTAATATCTATATTGTTTTAACTTATTAATCATCCTAATTTAAAAATTAAAAATGATAAATGTTAAAATAAATGTTTCTAGAAATATTTAAATACCATTCTATTTTAATGGTGGAGTTTCACTTCCAATCAACCAGAATATCCATCTTGAATCGATCAAGAGAACCATGTAATGAACACACCTAAAACAATGCATGGAACAGACTACAAACCAATAAAGGGTGAAATGATGTAATGAAATGATCGTAAAAGGTATTATAAACATGAATATGGTTATTTTAGATATTTATAACACTCTTTAAACCATTATACAAGAGTTTTAAAGGAATTCGAATAATGCCTAACATGAGGTAATTGAATTCTTATCCTGATTTCCAATCATTGGCATTAACTTATACTTCATTATTGAGGTGTTATTAAAATTGGTTGTGTGAGGAAATTTGTATATATTATCATAAATAATGTGTATTTACTATGTATATAAATATTACATCCACTATATTAGGTTTCCATTCAATTATATGATATTTATAAGGGGTTATTCTTTTAAAATCCTCTTCAAAAATTCAATTTTAAAAAATTCAAAAACAATGTTTTTATGAAATTATTCATGTTGAGTGATTATGTTATTGTTCTTGGGAATTTTTTATGAATAATTTTGGGACCTGTATTTCCATAAAATTCATTGGTTATGGGTATTTTGGAGATCAGCTATTTGGTTACATCACATGTAACTCTGATGGTTACACAAATTGTACAGTTGTCGTGAGGGTTAAAAATTATATGGTAGTAGAGATGGTTACAATATTATATATGTAATTCCCTAAAATAACATTATGGTTCTATTTATGTTCATATTTTTTTTGAGAAACTTTTTAAATCTATTATTTCACAAAGCAAGTATATATGGGTGACAAGTGTGTCTTTCGAAAATGATTCCATACATTACAAGTATTCATGGACTAATGTGGTATTTCTATTTTTTTTCCCTTACTGATATTCTTGTTCACATCACAGGTTTTTAAATTATTTTCATAGGATATAAGGATTTGTAAGACAAATAAAGAATCCAATTTAAATGTTTGAATAATTTTCAATGAAATCATGTGTTATTAGAAATGTTTTATATTTTGGAAGAAAGGATTAATATTTTATGGTTTCTACTATATATTAATGTAATTTTTTATGAATGTATTATGTCAAAATTCTCAAATTCTTTAAACATGAAAATAACATTAATTTGATGGTAATTTATTTCTTTACAAAAATCAAGATTATGTTATGTAAAATGATCAGTTCCTTATAGGTTTTATCAAAGGAAAGGATTATACAACTTTATGGTCTATGAGTTTTCATTAAACATATAGTAATTCTCTAAGTCTATTCTTCAAGTAAAACCATTGTTTTATAAATTTTTCAGATCATGTAAATTCAGTTACAAATGGAAGGGGGAGGATCTCAAATGACATTCATATCCCTTCCTGATGACTCTCTATCAATAATTTCGGCAATGTCATGTCCCGGCGACTCTGAAACATTTTCTAACATACAACATAGTTGTAAGAAATTGTTTGAGATATCCAACACCTCTATTATACCTCTATACCATCATAGATCATGGGTTTTATTTTATCAAATCATATTTATTAAATATTATCACATTTTCACAAAAAGTAAATATTATCATGGAATTTCCAAATATTTTACCTATCACATGATTTTGAAGCATATTATGATTTTGAAAAAGATGAATAAGGGGAAGACCCTTCTGCAACCTATTTATATATTCCTTCATAATATAGTACTTTTTAAAAAATATAATTTTGTATTAAAAGGACCATTTATTGAATGATTCAACTCAAAATTTGTCCGACTATTTTATAAAAATGATGTTTTATCAGATGTTTTGAAATTATATATCATAAAATATTAATTTATGAAAATATTTTTGTGTCAAGACCCATATGATTCTAGTTGTAAAACATGTATTTGAATAATGGAATTAAATGATATTTAATGATATCTAAATCATTGTTTCAATGAATGGACCCTCTTTTTATGTGAGCAAGACTATGATGTAACTGGGTGGACACCCAGATCAAGGTACCATCACTTTTTTAATTAGTAAATAAAATGTGAGGATGCAATTTTTAATGTGTGGGGATAATGTAACATCCCAGTTGAAAATAAATAAATTTAAATGCATGAAAGATTATTTTTTGTATATATTTATAACTAAACTTTAATCATAATTTTTTCGCTTCATTGTTTTGAATTTTAAAAAATGGTCATCTAAAATTGTGATCAGTGAGTTATTAATAGTCTAATAGAACCAAAATGACTAATGGTGAATAGTAAAATACCCTTATGAATATTAATATGACCCAAATTAATAGTAAATTTTAATATTAATTAATTTTTTATGGCATTATGATAATGATATCTTGGTTAATTTTTCAATGTTATTTAAAAGTTGTTATAGATTTATAATTGTTAATTTTTTATTAATGTATGCTTTTATTTAAAAATTAATTAATAATATTTAGAAAATTATATATAAAAAAAGGAGTTCATTTTTGAATTCTAAAAATCAAAAAACGGTTAGGGTGAATTTTTTGTGATTTTTCTAATATTCGTGAATTTTTTATGAATAGTGAATAATGGTAAAATACTATATATTCAAATTATTAGTTAAATACAATGTTTATAACATCATAAATGTTGTAATACCACTTTGATCGAAATAAAATTCCATTATTACTCTTTGGGGTCCCATGAATTATGATTATTCATTTTCATTATAAAATATATTATAATAATGATCAAAATAATGAAAAATACCTCCTCACCTCCACTATAAATACAACCATCATTCCCTGCTTCCTCCCACACCTCTCAAGACATGATTATTGACTACATTCTGCCCAATAATTCTCCCAAGGATCTTCCCCACATCCTAGAGTTTCTAGTTTCATCAAAATACCAAAACCAATGGCCTCAAGAAGGATCTCAAGGAGAAGAGATCAAGGGGTAATAATCTCCTTTTATTTTAATATGTTTTCTTTCATTTCCATTTTTTTCTTATTCTCTCTTACCCTCCTCTTATCCAAGTGGAATGAAAGGTACTGAATGTTTTATATTGTGTATTTTCTCATTTTAATGGAAAATTCCTCATCAATCTTCTTCTCCGTTACCACTCATTCAATAAATTTAAACATCGTTTGTGATGTGTCGATTTACCCACATCGTGAACGCTGTTATTTCAATTTCATTTACATTATTAAATACATTTCATGAAAAAATTTATATGGTTTAAATAGATTAAAATAAATGTATTATACCTTTAATATAGTTATGGAATCAATTTTTACACAGGTAATTAATTTATTAAACAAATGAGTTCTTTACGATCGAAGAATTTCCAAAATCACCATAACAAATATTAATAATGTTTTAACTTATGAATCATCATCATGTCAGAATTCAAAATGAAAAATTGTATAATTTATTGTTTTGGAAATATTTAAATTCCATTCAATTACAATTCTGGAGTTTCACTTCCATCCAACGTGAATTTCCTTCATGAATCGATCATGGTACCATTGTAATGAAAACACCCAAAACAATGAATGGAACCAAATACAAACAATTATAAGGTGAAATGATGTAATGAATTGGTCATATAAGGTATTATTAACATCAATAAGTTTATTTAATAAATTAATAACACTCTTTTAACCACTATACATTATTTTGAAATGAATTTTATGAATGAAAAACCTAAGGTAGGGGAATTCTTAACTCGATTTCCATTCATGGGGTTAACCTTCTACTTCATTATTTATGTGGTATTCAATTTTTTTATGTGATGAAAACTATTTTTTATTATGACTACTTATGTGTATTTACAGTGTATATACATATTCCATCCTCTCTATTAAGTCCCTCTATAATTATATGATATCTATAAGGGGATTTTTTTTCAAATCCTCTTTTAAATTAAATTTTACAAAATAAAAAATCTATGTTTTTATGAAATTATTCATGTTGTGTGATTATGTTACAGCTCATGAGAATTGTTAATGATGAAGGTTGGGACCTATATTTTTTAAAAAAATCTGTGGGTTTTGTGTAATTTTGAGGTCATTTTTATAGTTACTCCATGAGTAATTGTGATGGTTACACAAATTTTAAGGTAGTCGTGAGGGTTAAAAATTATATGGTAGATGAGAGGGTTACCATATTATTTAATTCATTCCCCAAGATACCTTTATTGTTCTATTTTTATTCTTATATATTTGTGTAATCTTTTGGAAATCTTCTTTTTCAAAATGTATGTATATATGAGTGAAAATTTGTTCTATTGAAAATGATTTCATACGTTACAAGTATTCTTGGACTAATGTGTTCTTCCCCACTTTTTATATCCCTTACTGAACGTTTTGTGCTCATCCCATGTTTTTCAATGATTTTAAAAGGTTATAAGGATGTTTAATACCAAAAATAAATCCCTGTTAATTTTTTGAGGAATAGTTGAAGAAATCATGTTATATTATAAATGTTTTATATTTCGAAAGAAATTAATATTTTTTAATGTTATCCAATCTATATTAATGTGTAATGTTATCAATGTATTATGTCCCAATTTTCTAAAGCTCTAAAAATGATAATATATTCAATATGAATTGAAGTTATTTCTTGAATAAATTCAAGATTATGTAATCTAATAATGCCTGGTCCTTATATTTAAAGTGTAATTTTAGATAAAATCATATTGTTTGAGAATATGGCAAATCAGCACCTCATAGATGATGTTTACATTAAAAAATTAAAAGATAGTTGAGAAGATAGTTGAGAAATAATTATTCCATAGACATGATAAAATTATTTTATATGTAAGATAATTTTGTTTTAATTCCACTTGTAAATGGGGGAGTGGGGATAATATATAAAAAGAAAGGAACTTTAAATGAAATAAAAAATATTGAAGATTTTTTTACCTCTTGATTCCTACTTCGTGAGAGCCTCCTTTGGGAAATAGTATTATTATTTTTTTATGAACAAAATCACTTGGAAATGGGGAAGGGTATTGAGAGGATATTTTTTGAGAATTATGATAACGATCAATGATTGATACATGTAAGGAGAAGATATGGGGATGGGTGGTATTTTTAATGGAGGATAGTAGGGATTTCTCAATATTGTAATCTTTAGTTTTTTAATTTCTCACAATACTATTAATATATTGTTAATTATCACCCAAAATATTAAAATAACAAATTATAGTTCTATATTTTAGGCTATATCATCCATATAGCATCTATGACTCCATAAATCAGTTATTTAGCATTTATCATGAATTATCCTATTTTATTATTCACAATAAATTCATGTATTTCAGAAAAAGCTCAAAAAATAACCCCAACCATTTTTTGACACATATAATTCTAAAATTAACACTATTTTATTAAAATAATTTTCTAAATATGATAAATTTACTTTCTTATTAATACCATAATTTACTCAAAAATATAGACTATAAAATTGTAACTGATTTTATAACACTTTGTAAAATTATCAATGTTGAAATTATCTTAAAATCATAGGAGAAAAAATATTAATTTTTGATTAAATTTTATGAAAATAAATTAACATTTAATTTATTTATGTAATCTGGAAATTGTAATTACCCGTTTATGAATTATAAAAATACCAATAGTTTATTAATAATTTTTATAATATTTATTTACTGATACATTGATATAATTATATCATATTTTCACTTTTATGTTTCACAAATTTTAAATACAATTTCATTGGTGACATTACTATTTAATTGGTTGGTTTACTATAAATAATGTTCACATTACTATTCTAATTTCAAAGTTTCTATTTTATTTTGACAGGTTTCTTTACTTATAGAATTATTTCTATTTCATTAATTTTTCATTTAAAATGTTTATATTGTGTTCTTAATGTGAATTATTGTGGTTTACACGTTACTACATAATAATAATTAGTTAAAATCAATTAATTGAATCTAGATTAATTACATTTTCCCCCTTATCATGTTTATCCCTCGAAAATTCATTTTAAAATTTATGGTGAAAACTAGTTAGGATACTTCTCCTTCATTACCTCCTTTAGTTCCCATGTTGATTGTTTGTACTTATGGTTCCACTATGGTACTTTGACCAGTGGATTAGTCTTATTATGTAGAACATTATCTCTATGATCCATGACCTCTACTAGATTCTCCTAATGACAAAGATAATTCTCCAACTATTCCACATTTTATGTATATACATGTGAGAGATATAGTATAAACATACGTAATAGGGATACATGGAATACATCATAAACTTGAGACATAGTTGGTAAAATTAATAGTTGATATGCCACAACTTCAACACGATTAAGGATCTCAAAGGGGATTATGTTCCTAGGCTATAACATTCAATTTATCCGAAATCTCATGATCCTATCCCAAGGGAATATTTGGAGAAACACCATGTCCCCCATGAAAAACTCTAGGGCCCCTTGATGATTTTATGAATTTTCCTATTTCTATCCATGGTCTTCTTTGATATGTTGATGAAGGGTTTTCACCATCTCCATCATTTAATTGACCATTTATAATCTTTAAATCTTACGTTAGCCAACATCATCCAATCATAATGATGTTTGGTAACTTTTCTTATAAAGGGATTCATATGGAGCAATTTAGATGCTCGAGTCGAAACTATTTTTGTAAGAGAACTCGACAAGAGAAATATGTTAGTGTCATCCTTCTTTTAATTCTATAAAAATTTCTCTGAATAATTCTTCTAGTTTTAGAATATTTCACTCATTTTGGGAATAAACATGAGGATGATAGGACGTATTGTATTTCAGTTAAGTGCTTAGAGAATGTTGGATACTTTTCATGAAATTTGAAGGGAATCTCATATCTCAATAAGATACAATATGTAGTGGTACATTATGTATCATTACCATATCTTTGATATGTATATATGAATGTTGATGCAATGATATATCTTATTGAATTGTGATAATGTGGTCTTTCTATCTATGTAAATTAGTAATAACCCATACAGAAGTGTTCCTTCTGGATGTCCTTGGATTCCCTGTGACGAAGTCCATAGTGATGTTCACCAATATTCATCTTGGTATAGGTAATGGTTGCATCGACCCTTAGGAATTTTTTTCTTTAAGACTTCACTTTCTTACAAACTAGACACTTTAATGTATATTCTTCACTCTTATTCATCATAATATTCAGACAATAGTTCCCTCAGAGATCTCAATACACATTTTTCCTCCCTAAATGAATAGGGAAAGTTGAGCAGTATGCATATTTCAAAAATAAAATCTTAATCTCTAGATCAAATGGCATACATAATCATGACATGAAATTTAAGAATCCATACTTATAAGTCTTAAACTCAAATAAATTCCCATTTTTAAGAACAGACACCATTTTCTGAATTTCTACATCATTTCAATGAGTATTAATTATTTTCTCCATGAGGGATGGTTGAGAAATAATTTGAGAAAGGATTGATGATGTTCCTCCCTTAATAATTCCCATTTTCCAAACATTGTCAGTATAATAATATTAGATACTTTTAAATTATCATCATTGATTAATATGTAGGATCTTTTCTACAAAGTGAATCTTCCATGTTATTTACCTTAGTAGGATGGAAGTGGATTGAGAAATCATAATCCATGATGAGATCTAACCATTTTCACTAGATCAAATTAATCTCACTCCATGTCCATGTATGTTTGAGACTCTTGTGATCAGTATATATCTTTTAGTTCTCTCTAAAAACATAATGCCTCTATATTTTGGATGAAAAAAAATCACAACTTCCAACTCCAAATCAAGTGTTGGATAGTTTTTCTCGTGAATGTTTAATTTCATGAAGGCAGAGACTATCACATTATCATTTTCTTCATCGGTACACAACATAATACGTTATTTTAATCATTTTTTCCACCATAAGGAGTTCTCCTTTGGTAAAGAGTGTGAGTATTAATGTAGTGATAAGACACCTTTTGATCACCAAAAACATTTCCCCACATGGTTGATTCGAGAGAATCTTTCCTCCCTTTTGTGTTATCTTGGTTATTTTGTTTTAAAGTAAAGATTTGTTCTTTATAAATCATCTATAATACCTAAATAGGCCATTGAATATGTATTTATCCATTATATATATTTTTCTAGGACACTATTCAATTATCTTTGTTTAAGAAGTGTCCATAAACATCAATTTTCTAGTGATAACATTCCCTAATAATGATACTTTTTTATCCCGCACAAATAATTAATGTACTACGCATAAATTTTCTCACATATCAATGCCTTTAGAATTTCATTCAAATACACATAAGTTTCCTCCTTTATCATATATTTATATAAGAATTTCATTATCAAAAACTACCACAAATTTGTTGATGTAATCTTTAAAAAATCTATTCATTAAATATGGGAAAATTGCTAGAGATTTAGTTCGTCGAAATGGAATCACTATGAACTCATAACATGCATACCCCATAAGAAAGGTAGTATTGGGAATATCTCTCAACCTAATATTTGATTGAAGATATCCTGACTAAAGGTCCACAATAGATAAATAACAGGCACCACAAAGCTTATTGAACAAGAAATCTATCAGTGGTAGGGAATACATGTTTTTTATCTTGATTTTATAGGTATCATGGTAATAAATGAATAGGAGAATTGATCCACCCTTCTAATTAACATAGATTACTGGAGCACCACATTGTGAAGTACATAGGCATAAAAAAATTTTGTCCAGATTCTCATGTAACTTCTTTTTCTTTTCTTCCTACTCAATGGAGGATATTTTTTTAAGATTTATTAGATATAGGAATGGATATAAGAATAATTTAAATTGAGAAATATACCTATCAATCAGGTATAAGGCCATTAAATTATATATGTAATACATTATTGCAATCCCTCACGATGAGAATTTCATTGATCATGATCGTATCCTTTATCTCAATCATTTTATCAAGATATAAATTCTCATAAAGAAGTAATATCCACACAATAGATGATGATTCTGAAGGATATTTGTCTTCCACATTAAACTTTTAATGGTAAGGATGGTGATTTGGGATTTAAAAATTAATCTACCTTTCCCAATAGATGATGTTATCATTATATAAAGATATCCAATCCATTCCCAAAATAGCATTATACTCCACCAAAGGATTTAAGACCAAATTTTATTGCAGGTTCAATCCGCAAACATTAACTGGGGAGGAGTTATGTACATTGGATGCAATAATTTCCCAATTAGATATTTTCATTGATATCTCAACCACCATATATTCTTTTGTTGTTTGAATATTTATACTAAACCTCCAAGTTATATAATAATTCCTAGAACAAGAATCAAATATTGCGTTCGATATTCCTGAATAAATAACCAGTGTTACTTTTATTACATCGTTTTTTGGATCCAACTCAGCATTGGTGATAGAATATTCCCTTTAATATTTCCTTGTTCATTTATTTTTATTTCAACTGAAAAATCTAGGTTTAGTTCATTGATTGGAAAAATTCCCATGTTACGTGTTGTTGAAACACATCACTACTGATTGAGTATTGATTTGAACCTTCCTTTCTTCATCCACATTATTGGAATTCATCTTGTCCCTTTAGGAATATATATCCCAATACCCCCATTCTTCTACATTTGATGCATTTCCTGGTTCCCATTAGACCATTTCTTGTGTGATTCTACCAATAATTTTGACAAGTGTGATATTAAATCTTCTTTACATCAAAGGATTTATTTTATGGTCCACAAATGCTAGACTCCATTTTCTCTTTTTTTTACCAGGCCCAGGAGACCATTGAGAGTATCTGATTTCAATTTTAACCATGAGGGAACAACGAACAATCTACTCATAACATAAAAAATATCAAATCAAAAACAACTTTTATAGATATAGCTTTATACCCCAAAATAAGAGATCCACCTTGACTTCGGTGTTCAGAACAAAGCCTGAGGTGTATCTTGCAATCCTTGTAATTTTTTCTTTATATGCCTTTATAGACTCATCTTCATTCTCCTTATGTTTAATGAATTTTTATTACTTATTGAGAAGGAGGGATTGGGGAAAATATTTATTGGAAAACATTTTCTTGAATTCCGTCAAATCCAAGGAATCAATTTTTACATATGAAATTGTATTTCTGATTACTCTCTACCAGTGATCAGATTCCACATCAAAATAATAAACCGCTAACACAATATTTTCATATTTTAGGAACAAGAGGATAGATAATATCATTTCAATGTAGTTAATCCCATATTTTGATAGGAGGGATCAGTAGATCCACTAATAATGGGAGGCCTTTTCAACATGAAGGATTCATCATAAACTTTATCATTACATGGATAAGGAGAGGCCTCTACACGATTCATGTTATTATTCACTACATGAGCCAGCATAGAAGGCACTGTAATAATTCATTGATAACCCATTCCCATATTTGAAATACCATTAGGGAAACCAAAAAATTTATTATAATATTTATTATTGGAATGTGTTAATATATATTAATCTAATAACATATAATAATTAAATTCAATTACTTCCCATGAATACTTATCTAATAAGAATGTAAAAAAAAGAAACATTGAACATAAAAGGACAAGATTTTAAATTAAAATGATTTCCAAACATGTGATTCAAAGTCTTAAAACTAGGTTATCCTTGGTTTATTTCCTATCATATTATCTCAGGTTATTTTTCCCCTAATAATGTTTCATAATGATCATATAAACATACTAAATCAAATCCATGGGGAGAGTCAAACAAGGTGTGTAGTAAGGAATGTGTTCATGTTCCAGTTCACCCTATAACAAACCTAAAAAACCTTATTAATGTTGGTACTCCTATGTACATATATGTCCAAACTATTTCCACTTGTATTATCTAGAAAGGGATATATTTCTTTGATAATGAAATTACTATATACTTACCAAAATATAACAATGTTTTCTTAGACTCTGTCTTATTTCAAAAGTTATTATCAAGACACTCTATTAATAATCTAAAAAAATAACTAAACATTCTCTTATAATACCAACTATTGTGACCCTATCCTTTTAAAAATAATGTTTTATGATTTTAACTAAAATTTATAGTAAAGTTATAGGCCTTGGATCATAATGTCTAATATCTTTTCAAGGAATGGTATATAAAAAATAAAACATATAACCAAATAAAACTGTTCATTATTTATTATCCATTATGAGCTCCTAATATTCATATGGACCTTACATAAATATATGATAACATAGTAAAATATACATGAATAATTAGATGAGCTAAAAATCCCTATAAGGAAATAAACATTATGATAAATCATAACACATGTGTTAGAAGGCAAAAAATAAGGATTTATAAAGGCATGGAACATGATTAAACATAAAGAATCTTAATATAGGATCATATAATCATGGATTAATAGTAACATTTATGTAAGATAAAAAATTACATTGGCATGATTCATGGCTTGTTTCACATAGAGGATCATGAGTCAAGACTAACCACTAAGACTGTTGCACATGGACCATGAGTCAAGGCTAACCCCCAAGACCATTGCACATATAATATCTTGAGAATAATAATTAACCAACATATTTTATAACTATATATGAAAACACATTATAACATGTTCATGAATATTATTTCCACATAAATAATCACACATAAGCGACCGAACATAAATATTTGGGTTACCCAAATAAATAATTGTGAATCATAATCATGTCAAAAGGAATATCAAAAGAGAATATCAAAATGGAATCCCTGAAATGATTGATTTAAATCAACATGGACATTAATAATGTAATATAGGAATGTATCATCATTTTTTATGTCAATTTGAATTGAAAATACTGTTTTAGAAGCTTCCAAAATAAAATGTTTTATTACTATTTAGGTAAACCTTCAAAAACACAGTAAAATGGAAAAGTCGTAATTTTATTTATAAAACAAGATTTTATCCAAGATTTAATTTCACGAAAATATGATTGAATTTATAAAAATAATTTTCGATCACTAAAAATAAGGAGTGAAATTGATAATGGGTAAGAAATCAGGAAGTTCCCTTAAACTGGGTTTGTTTATAAGGAATAATTGAGTAGGGAACCTCTTAAAAATGTATATTATAGAAAATTAAGGATCAATGGATATTTATATATGATTATGGAAATAAATAAAATCAATAATTTCACTAACCTAAAAATAAATCAGTATTTCATATTTTTAAAAAGAGATGAAGAGTAACCTGAATGACTAATGGAGGTTTGTGTACAATCTCATACCATATGGTCGAAGTGATTCTGCATATAATACTAATGACCAGAATAATAAAATTATATCCCTTAATTAATTAACTAATAACCTTTTATAGATTTATTTATTTAGTATAATTATATTATGGTCAACAATTTCCATATTTATGTGTTATCATATTCATTTCCATCATTCGAAAACTTTAGTTTCCTAAGTTTTCATGATTGGTTTAATTTTATATGTGAATAGAAAATCATGTGCCCTGAGTATAGTTGTACAAAACTAAAAATATATGATATTTATGAACTAATAGAATAATAAAATAGAATTTTTTCTAGAATTTAAATTGATTATTTAGAAAAATAATTAATGATAATTATTTAGATTAATTTTTCATTTTTTTCATCACAAATAAGTTTTTTTATATTTTTAAAAATCTTGTATATAAACTATTTCCATAACATTATATAGGATTTAATATATATTATATAATCTTTTTATACTATAAAAATGTTTTGCAGACCATTCTTGAATGTGTAATTGAAGGATGAAATCATGTCATCCACGAAGAAGGTAAATTGGCACATCAGGGATGAAGTATTCATAATTTAGGTAAAATAGAGACAAGAAGAGATTCTATAAATAATTTGTCCATAAAAAGATAAAAAATTCTGTATATATATTATTATAGTTATTTCATGGAACATGGACAGTGGTATGTGGGGAGAATATATGAAATGAAAGGAACATGAAATGAAATTCAATGAAAATGAAGAGGGTTTTACCTATTTATTACTTCTTTTTATGATCCTCAATAGGGGATTTGTTTTGGTAATTTGTTAATAAAAAATATATTTAATTTGGTCTCAGTGTTTGGGAGGATATTTTAGTATAATTATTATAAAGCACATGACCTTATAGGTGTGGGGAGAAGAGGTGGAATTTATAGTGTAAGAGAGGGATGTTTTCTCAATATTTTAATCATTGGTTTATTATTTGGGATCAAGAAAATGATTAGTTTGAGAATTATCAAAATTATATTAAAATAATGTAGTATTGTTTGATATATTTGAATTAAATATGGTCATATATCATCTATAAATCCATAAATCATGTACTTAGAATTTTATTCTGAATTATTGTATTTTATTATACCACAAACATTCAGGTAAATCAAAAAAATACAAAAAAAAATATACCCTATGAATTTTTTGATATGTAGAATAAAAAATTGAACTCCATTTTATAAAACAATGTTTCTATACATAATAATATTAATTTCTAATTAAAACCATTATTTACTCAAAAAATACATATTCTAAAATATTATCTTATTTTATAGCACTTATAAAAATTAACTAATTTAAAAATATCTCAAAATCTTGAGACAAAAAAATATTTATTTAAGAATTTTTTTTATTAAAATATGTTTTATTATAAATTATTAAATTATTCATAAAATTTTAATTTAATAATTTTGAAATAAAAAAATACCAACACATAATTAGTAATTTTTAAAATATTTATTTACATATAATATAATATAATTATATCATAATTTCATTTTTAAGATGCTTAAATATTTTTTATTCTTTCATTGTTGTGGTAAAAATATAATATGATGGTTTACTATTCATAAGGGTCACATTACAACTACAGTTTCCAAGTTACTGTATCATCAGGATAGTTTGATTCACTTCTATAAATTCAACTTATTTCATTCATTCTTCATTTATAATGTTTCTATTGTGTTATTAATGGATTTTTATGTGATTAACCCTATATGAAATAATTATAATAATTTAATTTCCATTTATATAATTAAGGTTTGTTACATGTATCTTACTGAGTAAACAATTATGATCACCCTATGTATATATAAACTACTTTTTGGACATCCAGATCACATTAGAGATCTAGATGGATATTATGAGATCATGGCTTTGTTGGATATTTTCACTACTATCTCTAACATTGGGTACATGTAGTTATCCATTCATTGGATATAATACTCTATTAAATTTCATTTCATTACATGGGAACTCATTATATATATATGTATATGTATTTGGTTATTGGTGTGTGTGACTTGTACCTCTCATTGAATGTTTTCTTACATAGTAATCCCTCCCATTGTATGATTATTATACGCTCGGTGATAGTTTGTAACCAAAGGCCTACTCGATGTGGAACATGGCCAATCACTATATCCATTCTCTCATTTTCTACTCAAGAGAGGTAAAATTTAGGGTGATGGGGTCATGATAGAGTTCTTTAAGACAATTCAAGTTGTTGGGTAGGATTGAGTTTGGGTTCGGTATTGGTGAGACTTCATGGGTTGGTTGGGAAATAGTGTAATTAATTTATAGTGAGTGATTTATACATGGTATTCCATTTTAGACATAATTATTTAAGTACCCATGTGATATGATTCATTTAATGTTATTTTTACTAACTCTACTATTTATAGTGATATCAGTTTCAGGGTATAGTCCTTGGAAAGGGCCATTAATCATTCCACATTGTGCATGTTTTTGAAAAGGGAATGCCTTGATATTGGATAAATATATATAAAAACAATAAATAATTATTAATTATTATGTTTTTTATTCAACATTTAACTTACAAAAAATGTAAAATCTTTTTATATTTTTAGGTATGGATCCATTTTGGTTCCCTCATCTGGTTCATGGAGAATTGTATCAAAGATATTCTTTAGAAGATCACCACAGATTAGAGGATGGTGTTGACGATATGTGGAGGAGTACACTACAACGGTTTCAATGTAATATCCTATATAATTATGAGGGATCCATTTTTGATTCATTCATAGAATAATTTTTTGTGGGTTTTATGATATATTTTATTTTGATCCACTCTCGTAAGGAGAAATTAGTTTTATTGGCTTTGATAATACTACATGGAGTATCCAGGAATTCGTGGTTATTTTTCATTATGGATTGAGAGGAGTCATGGATATCATGGGAAATTTTTTGTGCTAGTTTTTAAAAGATTTCATTTAATTGAACATTAATTTGTCAGGTCACCATGATATTTTCACCCTTTGGCGGGGTCCATCCAGCATATGAGAGTTCAACATATATTTCAATTCTAGTATGTATTATGATTCAGAAAGGTTTCCTAATTTTTAGATGAGGGAGATGCATTTCATGGATGCCATGCATTGTGAGATCTATCCTCAGGTCAGTCCTTTTAAACTAAAGATGTTTCTTGAGGTGTTGGAGAGCTCAAATGTTTGTGAGAGTACATTGACCCAAACTAAATCATCATAATTGTAGAGTCATCAAGATTCATCACATTGTAGTGTTTCAGTAATAGGTTCCTAGATACCTAGAATGATGGTATTCTGTTCAACTGAGTTTTGGTATTATTTCCCATCACATAATTTCATTTTAGAGGATTATGTGAGATCTTGTGGTGGCTTGGTTCATCAATAATTATTGTTATTGATCCTTTTAACTAATTGTTGTCTACAATGTATTTTACTTTATGTTTCTCAATTTAGGAAGTCTCAACTATGGAATCAACATCATGGTGTTCTAGATATGTATCATTAATATGGTAATGGTTTAAAAAGATTACATCCTTGGGAATAATTCTTCTTTATAGTGTAGGGTGTGACCATAAAGGTTTTCATCATCTTGGTCAATGAGTTGATGAAGTAGGTTGGGTTTAGTTTCACGATTATTCATTTCAAATTATAGGATAAAAAAGCATCATTCAATTTTCCCATTTCATGTTTTCAATATCAATTCATGCATTAATTGATTCCGGAGTGATTCACTATGTTATATCACCCTCCCTCATAAATTGTTTTGGACATGAGGTAGAGGGGATTTAGTTCCAATGGCATTTATTATGTTGTAATGAGGGTGATATAACTTGTATGATGTATTTAGAGACATTGAGCTATATTTCGGGAATCGATGCTTTGGGGGTCTACTATGTTTACATATAGAAACATAACAAATCGTACACTACATTGATTGGTTATAATTGATACATGATTTTTTGGATGGAATTATAATTTAGGATATTTTCTATGATGCTAATGGAGACTAGTAATGTATTTTGGTGACTGCTAACCTCATATGGGATAGAGGGATTTTCCTTCCATTCATTCTATAACGGTAGAGAAGATTCTGATTTCATTGGATTTTTAGTACAGTGTTTTTATACTGTTATTGAAGAGTACCATGATGTATTTATATAGGATGTTGTAACATTAACCCTATAATAAGAGATCATGTTTTGGAATGATCTACAGTCATCCATATATTCATTATCAACTTATCCATATAATATTACGCCATATGAATTACAAGAGGTGAAATTATTGCTCAATGATTTATTAGAGAGGGGTTTTTTCACTGAGTGTGTCAGCATGGGGTGCACCAGTTGTGTTCTAGAAGAAGGTTGATGGTGTATTGCAAACATTTATTGATTATTATCATATGAAAAAACTGAAATTCAAGAACATGTATCATATTCTTCAAATTTTGGAATTATTCGATCATTGGAATGTGAAAATGTGGTTATTAAAGATCAATCTATGATATGAATATCAGTGTATGCAGGTGAAGTATATTTATATTATGAAGATTTCATTATGTTATCATCATGGGAATTACAATTTTTGTAATGTCATTCAGTGTGAGTAAGTATATATACATGTTTGTTGGGTTTATGAATGCATTGTCCAATGATATCTTAAATAATTTCAGATTGGTATTCATGGATGTGATCCTTTGGTACTCTAGGTATGAGGAGGAGCATATAAAGCAAGTAAAGTACATTTTGGGTGTTCTAAATCATGGGAAAATGTTTGGGATATTTTCAATGTTTATGTTATGCTCTCATGATGTCTATTTATATGGGAAATTTTTTCCCCGTTTTGGATAAGATGTGGATACTATACTGAAAGAGGTTGTTGTTTCCTAGGAAGGATCAAAGATAGTTTATGTGGTTTGGAGTTTATCTAGTATTTAGGGCTATTATAGGATTTCTGAAGTAGTAATCTATCATTTCTCAACTCCTCTACCAGCCATGAATATAATGAATTTGGTGAATTTGTGAAATGACCAATGTTAGGATGATTTTGAGTACCTAATGTAGATTTTGGTCAGTGATCATGTCCATTATTTTCCAATAGAGGGAGTTAAATTTGGGGTTTGTTATAGAACATCGCGTATTATATTGGGATGTGTTTAAATACATCAAAGATCTATTTCTTCTTATAGGTATCATAATACAATCCATATGATCATAACTATTAATCTCATGATCTGGAGATAGTATATGTTGTGTTTTTGTTTATGTTTTGGAGACATCACCTCACTAGTGAGTGTTTTATTGCTTTTACAAACCATAAGAAGAATTAGTTTTGTCTTCACCTAGCATGGCATGCACTCACATTAGTGTAAGAGGACAAATTTTTTATGTGATTATTACATAATGATTTCATATATTCTAAGATAGGTAAATTATGTTTCTAATTCGGTGAGTATGAATTCATTTAGTGATTCCTTGTGTGAATCTGTAGATTACTAGAGATTTATGGATGATCTCTTATTGATTCTTCATTTTATAGGAGAGGATTGGAGGAAGATATTTACTTTTTTCAGAGTATAGTCTAGCAGTATTTTATGAATTATTTGGAGGCTTCCCTATTGGGGGACTCTATGGTGGGGGACTTGAGAGATTGTGTTTTTTTTTCAATTACCCTTATGGCTAGTCTGAGGATGGAAACCACTAGGGTGTTGTTCCAATGAATGAATTTCATTCAATTAGTGAGTCATGAGATTGTAATATTTTATCTCCTTATCATTAATTTTTTGGTGCATCCCCATGAGAAAATGATATACCATACTTTTATAGGTCATGTTTGGAGGCCTCATTAGAATCATTCAGGGGAATAATTTATTTCTCAATGGTTGATCTATCAGATAGTTATTATATTGTGTCATGTTCCAAATGGTGGAATCTATCCATTAAATGATCCCTAGTTGATGTGGGAGGAAATATTTATTGGAATAATTATTTTTTTACCATGAAATCCTGTAGGATAACATTATATATGTCTGATAGTTGATTGATTGATTAATGCTTCCCACTTTATAAAAATCATGGAGTTGAGCTCAGTGGAGGTTTTGGGAAGGAAGTATTTCATGGAGGTGGTGAAGCTTCATGGTGTCTTGATAGTGATAATTACTTATTTGGATCCCCATTTTACCTACAGGATGTGTAGAGGTATCAAGTAAGATATTGGCTCTTATTTATACATTTTTAAATCATTTAGTCCACATAAGGAAGGTTATAAACAGAATAAAATCCATACTTATTAACATGTCTTGTGATTTTGTATCCTAGATTTTTATATGTTCATGGTTGAGGGACCTAACCTCAATGTATTTTTTATTAAAATTATATTTTCAACTCCTCTATTCATAATGAATCTTCTAAATAATTTTATGGTTGACCATTCCATTATCCATTTTTCTGGTAAGGAATTAGTGTGTTAGTAATTCTCATGAATGAAATTATATAGAATAATACATAGATTGTCCAGGTAATTAAAAATAGGATAAAGGTACAATCAGATCATTATAAATCTTATACCAACCATATTATGTTACCTTTAGAGTTTGATATTTGGAATCATGTGTTCTTGGTGGTGAATAATCATCATGGTTGTGAAGGTTACAACATGGGAGTATGATTTCTCCTTGGTTTGATGAATCTTTCTTTGTGTTTGAACATGTTTGAGTAGTGGTATATCAAATATAATATCCCCAACATATGATTAGAATAAATTATGTATTTTACATTCCATGTTAACACAATTATTTTCATGATGAATCTAAATTTAGAAATTGGGGATATATTATTGTTGATAAAATTTCGACGTTTGAGGAGCACATTATATAGATGAATATATCATGGAGATGTTATTGTGAAGGAACTCAATCCCATTAGTTCGTTTCTTGTGGAATAAATGTGTCATGGAATAGAGTATTGTGTAATATAAGTTTAATATGTTTACTCAATACCCCCATGTTTTTTTGTTTACCTACTATTTTATAATGTTGTTATTTTTTAGAGTTAGCCTTTTTTGTTTAGGAGATAGATCCCTCTTGTTTACTGTTAGTAACCATACAATGGTTTGAGAGGTATGAACCCCATTATACTATTTTGAGTGGGTTTTTTCTATACCTTGGTTTCACTTAGTTCCTCTGATGAGGTTGTTATGCTCTGATGATGGTGAGATCCATGAGACATCTCTCAAAGGGTGGGTATTTGAACTACTGTTTTTCACTATTAGATTTATTTTTGATTCTTGGGATGATAATTTTTTGAGAGGTATCTAATTAATGAGATAAGATCATTCCATCCAGGCCCACCCTGTGTTTTTAATTTATGAGGTACTCATAGGTGGCCTAGAGAAGGGCTAGTGGTGGTTTTCTACTAAAAATGGCATCATGGATAATTCACTGCATGTAAGGGTTTATTGTAATCAATGTGTAGTTATATTATTGGATGAGTTCCCAAATAATGTCCTTGAATCCATTCATATATTTTTTCATATTGGTTCATAGTTTTCTTCATGAAGAAACAAATATGTCTAAATTGTTTGATGTGTTGCATTATTCAGAAGAACATAAAACCTGATACATTCATGAATTGAAAGGATTCTTGGACATTAAAATCCAATGAGTAGTGTGCCTTTATATGATGTTTTTATGTAGGATTTCTCAAAACCTAGGCCTTCTCTCCCATACATCAAATAAATCAATGAAACACTCTCTACAGGCCTTGTAATCTCATTTATAATTATGGATTCTTGGATTCCCATGATTGATCCCAGATTATATGAGGTATGTTCATCATTTTCCACTTGATGATCATTGATATGTACACTCCAACATCATTTTTACATGAAATTTTTCTTTATATTTATCATTATAAAATATATTTATTTGTTCTTTGTAGGTTATATGGTGGCATATTGGTCTTGGTCGGATGAAACTCATAAGGGATGGGTGATTGGTGTATATGATGTGGATATTTTCTTTTAAAAAATTGAATTATAACCTTTGATGTAGGGGATTCTTTTATTCTCTTATTTATTATCATAAAATCTAAATTTTGGATTGTTTTATCTCTTTGGATTGTAGTTGTATTCAACTAAAAAATATTTAAATGGATTAACAACAAATTGGACTATGATAATATTTTGTTGTTTGATACCGTAATAATGGATTGCCTCTTGATTTTCAAGATATTTTTTTTCATTTTTTGGGTATTATAATTTCATTTGAAAATATTTATTAGAATATTGATATTTATGAAATATACTAATTAATTTATTGTCATTAATTGTTAATTTTTTGTCAACAGAATCAAATAATACGTATGTCAAATGAATCTAGTGATTCTTGTATTTTTATGGTGATTAAAATTGATGAAATGAACATAGTTAGGTAAATTTGTACAACTATGATAATTGAATTGATAAATAATGTGATTCCTAATATTTATGCTGGATAATATGGAAATGAAAAGTAATTTTAATGACAATGTTGATGCACTAATTTTGTTGAAACTCGTTTTAATGCAAATATCATGTTTAGATTTTCATAGTCTTTTAAATAATAATGCCTTATGTTTCCCATATGTTTAACCCATGAATATTTAATTGGTTAACTCAAGATGTAATGAAATTTTTTTTTTTAAATATAATTTTTAGTCTCAGAGTTTCTCATCTTATTGAGAATTCATAGTGCCTCTAGTTTGGAGTGATGAGAAATTATTTATGTGCAAAGTATGAATGCATTATTTTTGGAAAAATATTTTACTTTTGGGTGTTTTTGTTTTTTGCACGATGCTTGTAACACCCCGAGATTTTATGAAAAATATTCTTTTAATTTCATTAATGTCTTATTATTTATGTTACACAAAGATTACCTTGTGCTATACGCAACACCGTATTAGCTTGCAGTATACGCAACACTATTCTTGGATCGTGTTACACACAATTTTGATAATAGTTATTCTACGCAAAATTGAGTGTATATATATATATATTCAATGAATAATTGAAATATGGTTGGATTCTGTTATAAAAAACAATGAAGGATTCTTTCACAACACGCAACCCTGACTTGGCTTGTATTACACGCAATCGCGACCTTCCTTGATAGCGTGTGTTGTACGCAATACCGGGTTTTACTAAACAACGATATATTAATATAACATTATTATGAACTAGCCTTTATAAATAGTATTAACTAAATTTTGTATTTTATAACATTATTATTCATCTTACACATTTTCTAGAACATGGTATAAGAACAAAATAAATTTTTCGAGTAAAATAACTATTTTTCAAAAAATGCAGTTTTGCCGCCTTTTGATGGCGCACCCACATTAAATCTAGTTTCTGACATGTTTATAAGTTCAATTTGACAAAATAAAATTCTTCTCTGTAGTCAAGAAATACAAATTTACTTTGGATAAATTTTTCATATTATTCTGGTAACTTTCATATTTTGATGAATAGTAAAACCACGCTATATTTTAATGAAAAACAACTTTTTTCAACTTAATAATTTATATGGTTAAATTATAATATTTAATGGTTTTAAAGTATAAATAGAATATATTTTTACCAATTAATATAATTTATGTCATTAGCATTTATTTTACATTGAATTCGTAGGTTAAATCAATTCAATCTTTTGCAATGTTTTAAACAAAAACCCATTTTCATTCGACAATGGGATTAATTTTAATTTAATTTCTGAATCTTCTGTGTATCGAATTTGAAAAAATGGATTCCATATTTGGAATCAGTGGGTCCAAATTATGTTAATAGGCTACTTTTTATTTTTGGGAATTATGAATAGTAACTACGGTAAATTTTATTTACCATAATTAAAGGTAAATCGGGTAATTAAGGGTAAATATAATATTATAAAATTACCCTAACACATGAAAAAATTCTATTGGATGGATTAAAGTAAACCCATATCAACTAAGGGTCGGATTAGATTCATTTTATGGACTTTTGACCACGAAAATAATTTAATTATTATAAAAACCGAAGAAAGTGACAACATGTCACTCTCTTAAATCTTATAAGTATAATAATTTTAATTTAGTGATAAACATCATAAAACATCTAACATGAATAGTCTCCAGAAATCTAATAAATGTATCTACATAATGATAATTAATTTAGAATATTTAGGGATTAAATAATTGTCATTAAAGGTGATACATTAATGATACAGAAATTATTTATTAAGTTGAAAATAAGTAATATAGTTTTTATTGAAATAATAATACCCATTTAAAGGCCCAAAAACCTGAAAAAAACTTATTGGTAGTGTATATATACACCTTAAGCATCCAATGACCTAATATATAACCGTTTGGATCCATATAAATGTGATTATGACACATATATTATTTTATTTTAAATGATGCCAAAGTTGTCACCTTCATAATTTAATAAATATAACAATTTAAATATTGTGATTTAAAGATGATAAAGTATTATTGTGAAAGGTAATAGATTTATCTTAATCATAGGTATTTATTTTAAATTTTTATGCAAAAATTAAGTATATTAAATAATTATACAAAAATATTGTAGTAATTATTTTATTAAGAGATAAATAAAAGAAATGGTTTTAAAAATTATAAAATAAATATTATATGAACTATTTAATGTGATCCACTAATTTTATAGATACATATGACCTTTTATTAATCTATTAATGCTTTTATTTTGAACATATATTCTGGATATATTTTATTTAAATTCAAATAAATGAATACTGTCAAAATTGACACTATTGTTATTTTATAAAAATAACATATTATAAAATTGTTTAAAAGTCACAAAAATATGTAAAAATCATAAATTTAAATTTATATGGTCTATAATGTTATAAAGTAATCAATTATGGAAAATTCACAACAAATAAGTAATTATTTGTTATAATTTAAAATTTAGAATTTTATTACCACAAATAAATTTATATAGATTAAATAAGGATAAATCAAAATGATAAGGTTTAAATTAAGATCCAAACATGTCTAAATTTGACTGGTTTATGAAATTACAACCCTATATCATATAATATTAGAATATGAGTCATTTTTGGAGGTTTTTAAGTGGGGTTAGATTTATTATAAATTAGTATTTTTAAGAATTCCAAAGGTGCCCCTCTCCTCCCTTATAAAAGGGCACCTCCTCCCTCTCCTCCTCACACCAATTTGAGCCTTCAATATAGACCAAACCCTGAAAAATTATCTTCTCCACTTCCCTAGAAACATCCAAGAGGTTCTGGTCTACTTTAAAGACCAATCTTAGTGCCCTAAGAGGAGGTTTCAAAGAGGCGTATCGAAGAAGAGGTAATTTCCTCTCCCGATTCTTTCAAGCTTCTTTCTTATTCCACTTATTCTTCTTTAGTTGTTTCATTATGAAGTAATAACATCTGTATCACTCATAAACTGATATGTTATTATAATTATTAACCAACAATATTTCACCGTCTATCCATCCTACAGAAAATGAAATCACCGCGCGTGCGTACATACGAAATACCATCTCCACGCCGTGGTGAAATCTATTTTCCACCACCACCATACTTGGATGGGTATAATGGTGTAAATAATAACTATATATGATTACTTTAAAGTGATATTCATTCTGAAATGTAATACATACATTCCAATACAGTCACACGATCATGAGAATGATATCATCGCTCGTGCGTACGTATGGACTACCGTCTCCACGACACGATGAGATTCATTCTCCATATTAACCATTCATGAATGATTATAAAGTATATATAATAATTAATCATTAAATATATGACATAATAATGATACTTGATTTATGTGTATATATATGTATGTCATCTACTTAATTCCATTCAACTCAATAAGGAAACGAAAACACCGTTCATGCGTACGTACGGCCTACCGTCTCCATGAACGGTGTATTTCTTTCCATTTACTAATTTATTATATATATGTATATTCTGAATATATATTATATATAAATCATGTTTTATATTCTTGAATTATGTAATCATTATCTAAGTAATCATATGAATAATTACAAGTCAAAACACGGACGACAAATGAAACAATTTTACCCAAAACGCTACTTTAACATGAATTTACAAAATAACGGGTAATATAAAGTCATATGTGAACCATATATGATATAATAACAGTGAATATGATTCTGTAAAAATTCAATGACATTATTTAAATCGTTATATAGGAGGTTCAGACACTTACGAAGCAAATCGGACCTAAGGTAAGGTAAATATCACAATCTCATTTTTATCCGAGATTGTTTATACTTTGGTATTTACTGGGGTGTATTTTATCATCCACATACATGTTTTCTCAACATGTAATATTTATATCCTTCTACAACAGTTTATATCCAATTTTACCCTTTGGTGAGTTTTTAGTAAAAGATATGAAAGGAGTCTTTTGTCGTTTTTCGTACGAGGTACTTTTTTACTTTTCCGACAAAAGTATGAGAAGAATGTTTTTTTTAACTTATACGGCATGAATGGATTTTTAAAACATTATTTCCAAGAAGCATCCTTCACAAGTTTTCAAGTTTATTTTTAATCAAATTGTTTAGTTTAAAATTGTATGACATGTTAAGAAAGGAAAAATGTTTTTGAAGTAGAAAGGATAATTTCCTCAAGAATGGAGTTCAAGTGTTTTATCAAAATTATTTTCCATCTAAGATAATGTAGGGTTCTGAATATATCCCTATCATTACATTGATTTGATTATGTTGTGATGGAATTAATTTTATGAATTCATTTATCTTATATGAATTGTTTTATGATGTCACGATGTTTAAGAATTCCATTTTTATTACATGGGTTATGCAATGATGTATGATTTATGATTTTTGTGGCACAAATAAGAATGGTTTCATTATGAGATGGGTGGGACCTATATCTCCCTCCAATGCATTGGGTAACTATTTTATATCTCATGAGATAGACATGGATGGAACGGTAGGTTATACTGGTTCAGTGAAACAGGACTGAATCGAGGAGTGAACTCGGTTCAGAAATGGACTTTGTCCACTAAGATAGTCTTGGCAATGAGGCTTGACTAATAAGAAATGATTCTCTATGATTATGTGTGTATGCCACAAAGTTTCATGTTTTAAGTTATGATTGCTAGGATTTCATTTCACTACTATGAGTTATCCCATGTTATGAAATTATGCTCTCTTTTACTGGTTAAGATTTCCAAAATGTTATGTTCTTATGAATATGATGTGATTGATATTTCTTTTTTTTACCCTTACTGAGAATTTGAGCTCACCCTTTTATGTTTTCTTTTCCCCAAGATATAAAGAAAGGTTTTAGGTAAAATAAAAGGAAGATCTTTATGGGAGATGTTGAAGATCTTTCACCACGATTAGAAGATTATATTCCGAGTTTCCAAAGACACTAAACTATTAATATCCTTGTGTGTGTGTTTTTGTTATGTACTAAGTATTCCGAAAAATTAATGTAATATCCATGTACGTCAAGCTTCGGGTCTCTACAGTTGGTATCAGAGGAAAGGTTTAGTCAACCTTAGGAAACTAGGATGCGAGAACGTTAGTGAGATCCCTAGAGATATTTCTAAGGTATGTCTAGGGATGTCCCTAAGGATAAGTACACGTATAAGATATAGTCCTAGAACTACGGTAATGATCTTAGAATTTAACATAAGATGTTATATATTGGGGGTGCTCCCCCTTTACTATGTTGCTTTCCCTAGCATGATTTTTGCCTCTCACACTATTCTTTTTGGGTTTTAGAAAATGGCAGGAAACAAGATGATTCACGATAATGGAGGATATTATAGACAATGGAATGATATTCTTCATGAGAAAAAAAAATGAAATGGGATTTGGAAGTCCAAACAACATTATTATGCTGAATCAGCAGTCTCATAATATGATCAATAAAGTAAAATTTGGTAAGTTTCCTGACTCGGCTAATAAGAGAAATATGTAGTTTCATGATGATCATAGAGGAAAGAAAGTTCAATTTCCCCTATGTAAATCATGTGGGAAGAGGAATCATGGAGAATGTTTCAAAGGAACTGGAAGATTCTTTGGGTGTGGAAAAGAAGGACAAAAAGGCAGTAAGTACAAAGGAAAAGGTTCAGTTAACACCATGGACAAGGATAATGGTATTGCTACGACATAAACAATGATTAGATGTTTTAAATGTGGAATTTACGGGCATTATGAAAACTAATGACCTAATGGAAAATCTCATGAAGAGAATCAGCATTGTCATATGGGTAGTATTTATGTGGATGATGATGAGGAGACTACAAATTATATATGAGCTGAAAGAAGTGTTGAAGCTCAGTCAGTTGTTTTTAAGGTAGTGGAATGATTGTATATTTATTGAGTGTTATGTTGTATAGTTAATTGTACTATGGAATAAAGAATCATCTAAGGATTGTTACACTATTGTTTTTCCTAAATGTATTTGAATGTATATGTTGAATGGTACCAGTAACCATGGAATGTTATTTAGATATTTTTGTAAAGTAGATGATATGTGCATAATGATGGAATAAGAAGATATTGAGATGTTTGATTGTATTCATGAGCCCAAGATTAATATAAGGACTAAGTGATATCATGGTTTGAGTATATAGAATTTTGAGGATTTTGGTATGTGGAAAGTGTTAACTTTTAACTGCATTCATGTTTTCACTAAGGTTCAATGGGTATTCATTGTTCAAGAGAATACATGATTAAGTCCTTCGAACATTTGTAATGTGACCAACAAGACATATCTTATGATATATGGGGATCAACGATGGTATTAACATGCTTCTTATATGAAATCTTTAGTAATCGTTTTCACTATGATATGAAAATGGAATGCAATATTATGGATAAGCCTAAAGATTGGAATGGATTATGTTGGACAAAAGTTTGTATTGTTTAAGGATAGAACCTTTTTTGATATTATTGATGGGATGATATAGTAATGTAGTTTTAGAAAAAGGACAACCTGTAGGACGGGCGACAGCCCATCGTGTCGGACAAGGCTGTGGGAATCGAACTCACAACCGAAGTGCGACTGGCCTTTATCGCCTACCACTGGCCTACAGGAAGTCCCTGGTTAGTAGAAACTAGTTTTATTTTATTAAGCGGTATGATATATGAAGTATAAGTCAATTTTAGGAACCATATATGATTAATCTCACCATAGATGGACTTATGTATATTTAATAACTTTTTCTAACCTTTTGTTTGAAACAGATGGAATGACCCATAATTCTATCACATGATCTGTTAACACTTCACGAATAACAAATTCAACTTCATTTCTTTAAGAGATGAAGTGGAAAATGTTCAAAGCACGAACAATAGTGTGATTGTACCAAAATCAAGCAACTATTTCTTCTAATTCAAAATTTTCAACTTTAGGGAAATGATATTGAAAACCAAAAATGTTGTCCTAGTGCTCTTATATCTAATGAATCAGGTGGTACCTTAGATCATCACAAATTTATGGCTTTGTGATTGATGTCTTTTTCATAGACATGCTCTCTACCACTCTCCATCAGAACTTGATGGTTATATTTTTCTTCCATATCCATATTTTCACCTATGTTCTCCTATATGGAAACCAAGTTATTATTTTATCTGGGTAACCATTACATTTCATACTTTAGTTTTTTAAGATCAGTTTTGGTATTCCTTTTTATGATGAGGGTTTCAATTAAAGAAACTTTCAAGTAGAAAAACCATTTATAACCCCGACGAATTTCGAGGGAGAAATTCATTTTAAGGGGGGTAGAATGTAACACCCCTAGATTTTATAAAAAATATTCTTTTAATTTAATTAATGTCTTCTGTTGTATGCTACACCAATATTACCTTGTGCTATACACAACACCGTATTAGCTTGCAGTATACACAACACTATTCTTGGATCGTGTTACACACAATTTTGATAATAGTTATTCAACGCAACATTGAGTGTATATATATATATATATATATTCAATGTATAAATGAAATATGGTTGGATTCTGTTATACGAAACAACGAAGGATTCTTTCATAACACGCAACCCTGACTTGGCTTGTATTACATGCAATAGCGACCTTCCTTGATAGCGTGTGTTGTACGCAATACAGGGTTTTACTAAATAACGATATATTAATATAATATTATTATGAACTAGCCGTTATGAATAGTATTAAGTAAATTTTGTATTTTATAACATTATTATTCATCTTACACATTTTCTAGAACATGGTATAAGAATAAAATAAATATTTCGGGTAAAATAAGTATTTTTAAAAAAATGCAGTTTTGCAGCCTTTTGATGGCCCACCCACTTTAAATCTAGTTTTTGACATGTTTATAAGTTCAATTTGAAAAAATAAAATTCTTCTTTCTAATCGGGAAATAAAAATTTACTTTGGATAAATTTTTCGTATTATTCAGGTAACTTTCATATTTTGAGGAATAGTAAAAACACGCTATATTTTAATGAAAACAACTTTTTTTAATCGTAATAATTTATATGGTTAAATAATAATATTTAGTGGTTTTAAAGTATAAACATAATATATTTTTACCATTTAATATAATGTATGTCATTATAATTGATTTTACATTGAATTCGTAGGTTAAATCAATTCAATCTTTTGCAATGTTTTAAACAAAAACTTGTTTTCATTCGACAACGAGATTAATTTTAATTTAATTTCTGCAACTTCTGTGTATTGAATTTGAAAAAATGGATTCCATATTTGGAATCAGTGGGTCCAAATTATGTTAATAGGCTACTTTTTCTTTTTGGGAATTATGAATAGTAACTACGGTAATTTTATTTACTATAATTAAAGATAAAGCGGGTAATTAAGGTTAAATATAATATTATAAAATTACCCTAACACATGAAAAAATTCTATTGTATGGCTAAATGTAAACCCATATCAACTAAGGGTCAGATTAGATTCATTTTATGGACTTTTGACCATGAAAATAATTTAATTATTATTAAAACCGAAGAAAGTGACAACATGTCACCCTCTTAAATATTATAAGTATAATAATTTTAATTTAGTGATAAACATCATAAAACATCGAACATGAATAGTATCCAGAAATCTAATAAATATATCTACATCATGATAATTTATTTAGAATTTTTAGGGATTAAATAATTGTCATTAAAGGTGATACATTAATGATACAGAAATTATTTATTATGTGGAAAATAAGTAATATAGTTTTTATTGAAATAATAATACCCATTTAAAGGCCCACAAACCTGACCAAAACTTATTGGTAGTGTATATATACACCTTAAGCATCCAATGACCTAATATATAACCGTTTGGATCATTATAAATGTGATTATGACACTTATATTATTTTATTTTAAATAATTCCAAAGTTGTCACCTTCATAATTTAATAAATATAACAATTTAAATATTGTGATTTTAAGATGATAAATTAGAGTAAAAGTATTATTGTGAAAGTTAATAGATTTATCTTCATCATAGGATTTTAATTTAAATTGTTATGGAACAAATAAATATATTAAATAATTATACAAAAATGTTGTAGTAATTATTTTATTAAGAGATAAACCAAATATATGGTTTTAAAAATAATAAAATAAATATTATATGAACTATTTAATGTGATAAACTAATTTAATAGATACATATGACCTTTTATTAATCTATTAAAGCTTTTATTTCGAACATATATTCTGTATATATTTTATTTAAATTCAAATAAATGAATAGTGTCAAAATTGACACTATTGTTATTTTATAAAAATAACATATTATAAAATTGTTTAAAAATAAAAAAAATATGTAAAAATTATAAATTTAACTTTATATGGTCTATAATGTTATAAGGTAAACAATTATGGAAAAGTAAAAACAAATAAGTAATTATTTGTTATAATTTAAAATTTAGAATTTTAATACCATAAATAAACTTAAATAGATTAAATAAGGATAAATCAAAATGATAAGGTTTAAAATAAGATCCAAACATTTCTAAATTTGATTGGTTGATGAAATTACAACCCTATCTCATATAATCTTCAAAAATGTGTCATTTTTGGAGGTTTTTAAGTGGGGTTATATATATTATAAATTAATATTTTTAAGAATTCCAAAGGTGTCCCTCTCCTCACTTATAAAAGGGCACCTCCCCCCTCTCCTCCTAAATCCACTTGGAGCCTTCAATCTCGGCCAACCCCTGAACAATTATCTTCTCCACTTCCCAAGAAACATCCTAGAGGTTCTGGTCTACTTTAAAGACCAATCTTAGTGCCCTAAGAGGAGGTCTCAAAGAGGCGTATCGAAGAAGAGGGAATTTCTTCTCCCGATTCTTTCAAGCTTCTTTCTTCTTCCTCTTCTTCTTCATTAGTTGTTTCATTATGAAGTAATAACATCAGTATCACTCATATACTGATATGTTATTATAAGTATGAAACAACCCTATTTCACCATCTATCCATCGTACGGAAAACGAAATCACCGCGCGTGCGTACGTACGGAATACCGTCTCTACGCCGTAGTGAAATCTATTTTCCACCACCACCTTACTTGGAAGGGTATAATGGTGTAAATAATAACTATATATGATTACTTTAAAGTGATATTTATTCTTAAATGGTATACATACACTTCAATACAGTCCCACGATCATGAGAACGATATCATCGCTCGTGCGTACGTACGGACTACCGTCTCCACGACACGATGAGATTCATTCTCCACTTTAACCATTCATGAATGATTATAAAGTATATATAATAATTAATCATGAAATATATGACATAATAATTATTCTGAATTTATTTGTATATATATGTATGTCATCTACTTAATTCCATTCAACTCAATAAGGAAACGAAAACAGCCTTCATCCGTACGTACGGCCTACCGTCTCCATGAACGGTGTATTTCATTCCATTTACTGATTTATTATATATATGTATATTCTGAATATATATTATATATAAATCATGTTTTATATTCTGGAATTAATTAATCATGATCTATGTAATCATATGAATAATTACAAGTCAAAACACGGACGACAAATGAAACAATTTTACCCAAAACGCTACTTTAACATTAATTTACAAAAGAACGGGTAATATAAAGACATAAGTGAACCATATATGATATAATAACAGTGAATATTATTCTGTTATAATTCAATGACATTATTTTAATCATTATATAGGAGGTTCGGACACTTACGAAGCAACTCGGACCTAAGGTAAGGGAAATATCACAATCTCAATTATATCCGAGATTATTTATACATTGGTATTTAATGGGGTGTATTTTATCATCCACATCCATGTTTTCTCAACATGTAATATTTATATCCTTATAAAATATTTTATATCCAACTTTACCCTTTGGTGAGTTTTTAGTAAAAGATATGAAAGGAGTCTTTTGTCGTTTTTCGTACGAGGTACTTTTTTACTTTTTCGAAAAAAGTACGAGAAGAATGTTTTTTTAACTTATATGGCATGAATGGATTTTTAAAACATTAATTCCAAGAAGATTCCTTTAAAAGTTTTGAAGTTTATTTTTATTCAACTTGTTTAGTTTAAAATTGTTTGACATGTTAAGAAAGGAAAAATGTTTTTGAAGTAGAAAGGATATTTTCCTCAAGAATGGAGTTCAAGTGTTTTATCAAAATTATTTTACATATAAGATAATGTAGGGATCTGATTCTATCCCTATCATTACATTGATTTGATTATGTTGTGATGGAATTAATTTTATGAATTCATTTATCTTATATGAATTGTTTTATGATGTCACGATGTTTAAGAATTCCATTTTTATTACATGGGTTATGCAATGATGTATGATTTTTGATTTTTGTGGCACACATAAGAATGGTTTAATTATGAGATGGGTGGGACCTATATCTCCCTCCAATTAATAGGGTAATGATTTTATATCTCATGAGATAGACATGGATGGAACGGTTGGTTATACCGGTTCAGTGAAACAGGACTGAAACGAGGAGAGAACTCGGTTCAGAAAGGGACTTTGTCCACTAAGATTGTCTTGGAAATGAGTCTTGATTAATAAGAAATGATTCTCTATGATTATGTGTGTATGACACAATGTTTCATGTATTAAGTTATGATTGTTGGGATTTCATTTCACTACTATGATTTATCCCATGTTATGAAATTATGATATCTTTTGCAGGTTAAGATTTCCAAAATGTTATGTTCTTATGAATATGAGGTGATTGATATTTCTTTTGTTTACCCTTACTGAGAATTTGAGCTCACCCTTTTATGTTTTCTTTTCCCCAGGATATAAAGAAAGGTTTTAGGTAAAAAAAAAGGAAGATCTTTATGGGAGATGTTGAAGATCTTTCACCACGATTAGAAGATTATATTCCGAGTTTCCAAAGACACTAAACTATTACTATCCTTGTGTGTGTGTTTTTGTTATGTACTATGTATTCCGAAAAAGTAATTTAATATCCATGTACGTCAAGCATCGGGTCTCTACAATGCTCTTTTAATTTCTCTATATGTGATATTCGCATTGTGATGTTATTTGATCCTAGGATGGATGGGGCTTGGTTTGCTGATGTCATGTACGTGGGGAGGAATTGAGGATGTTGTATCCTTTGATTCCTATGATGATGAGATACATCATGTTATGAATATGGGTGTTGAGTATAACACCATAGATGATGGAAATTGTTGATGATAGGATTACCCGTTTTTGTTTCAAATATGAATGCTTTCTTGAAATTAATTTTTTTAATGGTTGATAGTCAAGTTGTATGTTTTGTCTCTATTCCATTCCCCACTACATGTGGTTTCTGGAGGTTCGTGGTTTCATTTTTCTTCATTATGGAGGATTATTATAGTTTTTCTATAGTTATTGTATGATATAATGATGATAATAATGAGTAAATAATTCTTAACCCATTGGGTCAGTGTTTGTTGGAGTGAAAATACCAAAAAGATTGTTAACATTGAAAAACTGTGGACTATTCATAGAATATTTCCTGAGGGAATGGACTTCATAATGGTGAGTAATGAATATATATTCAAAAATTATTTGTGGGTAATTAATTAGATTTTAAATTACTTAATTAATGGAATTGATTAAAAGAAAATAATTAATTCATATATATCAAAAACTACTTATGTTCTTATAGGATATCTATTCCATAGTAGTGGATACTAGGTGTCCAAGAGATGAAATCATCAGTTTATCATTGTACTATGTTATTGCCATAGTTTGTTTGTGTTATATATAACATATAATATATTTTATTATTTTATATGGAACCCTTCACATTTCAGTTAGGGAGACTGACAACAAGTGGGATCTGGGATTTTGTTTTCCACAACATCTTAGTGGGAGGATGGATGGATAAATTCACCCTTTTTCTCAACTCTCTACTCTTAATTTGTAGTTTTTCTTGTATGAATGATTTTTAGTTTCTCCATATATGTTTTTAGAGGGTTGAAATGGATTTTTGTTATTCCAAACAAATATATATCCTAGATTAGTATCCAAAGGATTATAATAGTTATGACATGTATGGGTTGTGATGGAAATAGGTATTTACATAGTGTATGGGCTATTAACATGATGAAATCATATATACATTTTTCTAAAAATTACATATGTATTATCAATGATTTATTTGGTAAAGAACGAGGTGTGTATTTATTATTGAAATAAATATGATTCCTAGGTTTAAGTGAAATAAATTAATAAAATAAGAAGAATTAGATATTAAACATAGAGAAACCACACTAAATGATGTGTAATATCATTTCACCACATGTTGAATTCCTTAAAGCCATGTCTAGAGGAATTTCAAACCCATGAAAAGGTACATAACGTGAATAATCATTATAACAGGCGAAGCATTCAAATCAAAATTCTTTCCAGCCGAAATAAGATTCATGACATGATATCTGGTTTCACATCATTAAAGGAGTCAATATTTATAATATTGTAAGGTATTAACAGGAGATATGTACAGATTATAAATTTTTAGAGAAAACCTCGATCAGAATAACATGATGTATTTTCCTATTACACATCATGTAATATTGTACCTACATATATAGTAGTATGGAAGATGATTTAAAAGTTTTTATGTTGGGATTATTTATTTCATTCAGTTTTCTCTCATCCCCTTTTTCACCATCTACTCAAAAATTATAATTCCTACATTTCTATTAATTTTCATACTTGAATATAATCATTTTGGATCAATTGGAAGGTTTTATTCATCCTTTTTTTCATTCAATATGTCATTTCACTAATTTTTCATTTCGATTAGCAATCCACGATGAACCATTACTATATTTTTTCTCACCATGTATTCAAGTATGTAAATTAACTACAATTGTGATTGAATACAAATAGTTTTTTCAATTCATGATTTCATGTTAATCAATTGATAAATTCTACCACAATCATGTTATTTAATTATTTAATCCACATCTCCATTTATAAATTCAATATATTTTTAAACTATTTTTCTTTGTAGATTAATTATAAAATGAGTAACTAAACCTCCTATCACAGGGATCAAGAGAAGGGGTATCTAAACATTATAAAATATTTAATATTCTATTCCTGGAAAACATAATGGAAAAGTAATCGGGATAAATATAAATTTTCTATCTAGTTCACTCAAATATCTTGGACCATGGGAGATTTGAATGAATGGATCTACCTTGGTTAACGTATAATAGGCTATGAACAATATCTTATAACTCTTTCTTCCTTATAAGAAAAGATTATTGAATATATGTTATCACTATCTCTAAACCAGAGAATATTTACCTCTATGGTATAACTAGTTGGTTTAAACATAGTCAAATATTGACATATTCTAGATTCGAGGCCTAATAATTAGGATCATACCAAGATATAATTAAAGATTATAATTTCAAAAATACCCAGAAATTGATCATTTTCCCTTCCATAATCTTGATTCCAAACCATAATGTCTTTAGAAATAGTTTTCCCAAACTGAACCAAACTCATGTGGAATCCTATCCCAAAGGGTTCTAAACTAGAGGTTCTTGTGAATAGAAAAATTTCTAGTGGTATTGACCCTGGACATTCCCTATAATACGTCTTAGTAGGAAGTGATCTTTGGGAAATAGTCAAATCTTATTTTAGTACAGTTTGTGCAAATTAACGAGTCATGTAAGAACATAAAATTTTGGCATCATTTCCAGGGATCATTTTCTTTTTTCATTGAATTGTATCCTATGGCTATAGAACCTGAGATTACCTATACCATTCCTTATTTCCCTATACTTTTAGATTCCCTTTTCTTTTAGATTCCACTTCATCCTTACCTCTTGAGCCACAGTGGATGAATCAGGGCCCCATGACTCTTATAGAGAGCCTTGATGCACACTAAAAACGTACACCAATACTCAAATTTAATGATATCTCTTTTTAGGACCCTAGATAAATATATAAGACCATCGTAATCATATAGGTATAACCCCACCTCCCCTCCCAACCATGTTACCATTTGTTCAAAGAGAGCACCCAATGAAACTAGAGGAAACCATCGTTGATTATGGATTTCAATTAATCCATGGTGCTACAAAACGAATCATGCATCCTCATATTCAGGCACAAACATTTGAGATATAACATGGACTCATTCACAGGATCTAGGATATTGGCTAGTTTAGTGGGCTTCAATGTGACGATCCTCATGAATAATTTTAAACATCCCTAATGTGTACGTTGCCTTTAAAAAATATAGATTATCTTCTGATGTAATCATCCATAATGTATATCCTTTATACCTATGGGATAGAGCTAAAGAATAACTCAATATTCAAGCTCTAGATTCAATCATGTATTGGTATGATCTAGCCATAAAGTTACTGGAAAAATACATTCCACACATCTGAACTTGGTAATTATCGAATGACATTCAAAATTTCCCTCACATTGACAAATAATATGTATGGGAATATTTTGATCGATTCTAGGAGCTCCATGGAATCAGAACACATCATGTACGTGACATGTCGATCCTTCTCCAAACATTCTACCATGTCCACCAACTATCGACATTCATAGTTGTAAATGTTGTCACCGCTGGAGGGTGAATATTCAAGATGACAAAGGTAGGATGATAACTATTAAATAAAGAGTCTCCCGTTGAAAGTATATGGTAGAATGATCATGGAACACCATGTAATGTGATTCACCATGGGGATGAAAATACTAGACTAGAAGAACAAGTTGAATCACTCAAAGTAAAGTTATATTCATTCTAGGAATTTATATACCACCCAAACCTACTCCTATAATAGATATGTAGTCATTCGATATGTGTGGTAAACCACACCAGTAAGAAGTCAGAAAAGAAGGATTTGAAGAAAAACAAATTCAATATTGTAATTACATAAATTACAATTATAAAATACACCATTTCAATACAATTAGAAGTAAAATCATCAAAGGTTGGCTAAATAGCCTCTTAAAAATAGCCAGGGCTATTATAATTATAGAATCAGTGAGAAAACACTTCGTACTCATGGGACACCAGGGTATCCACCAATGAATCATATTCTTATATCACAATATAAATTAAAAAAATTGGCTTAGTGTCACGACTCATTCCTCAGGACCTGTGTCATGACTACCCCAAATCCACCTCCCAAAGGCTAGGGGTAGATGACTAGCACCGAAGGTATTATCCAGTAAATAGGATGTATTTTAAAAGTACCATAACACACACACAAAAATCCCAGAAAATGGTTCTAGAATGTAACATTCAAGGAATCCGTGCATACAATCCAAAAAATAAAACACAACCAAAGTACAATGGAATGTAATGAATAGGGTGGCAACATGACCCAGTGTAAATGACCACCCAATATAAAATAGAACAAAAGTAAATCTCTAAGTCCCTAAAGATCTTACACTGGGAGGCATACCGGATGGTTTGGTGAAGAGGTAGCTTCTTGATGCTATAGAAGTACACCTTGTCTGTCTGAACTCACTGAACACACTCCGGTCCTGGTCCTCCTTGGACCCCATCAAAGAGGAAGTCATTTGTACAAGACACAACATGTGCGGGAATGGCTTGTGAAAGGGTGAGTAAAAGAATACTCGATATGGGGCCCCGAAACCACAAAGGTAAAGAACAAGGGAAACCCCACAAAAGAATGAACCGTTAGATCAACTCAGTTATATGTCCATAAATATACAAAGAACATTCTGATATACTTTTTTAAATCACTAAGATGCATAAGGTCCAATTATATATCCATTACTAGGATCCTCATGGAAGTGTCAAAGCATAACACATAGTCTAGGAGTAAACGCTCCAGGTGATCACCATCCCTAATGGCACCTGTATAAGAGATACACTAAATTGTGTATAATCCAACCATTCTTAGTGGTATTTCCAAGAGAATTTTCTCCATTTAAAGCATTCTACTAGGTCTGACTCCAGTGACTGACACTTGAGTTCTAGTCTTTATAGTCTTGCACCCCATGCAAGACTGTGGAAACCCAAGTGAAGAGAACCACGTGTTACCACTGTGCATGGTTGATGGAGCACTACACCAGACAAACCTCTGATACCTCAATATCTCCTGCATGGAGTGGCACATGCCTCAGTCCGTCATGGAAGGACTAGATCTTATCAAGGAATCGATCTCTTCAAGTGGAGGGTCCCACTCCTCATAACTTTGTCCTGTAGTCAATGGAGATCCAAATCATATGGAGGAAAATCTCCTCATAGCTAATCATATACATAGGATTATGACTTCGTATATGAGGAACTCCACCGTGGTTCCAATAGGGGTGTGCTGCTAATGAAAGACATGCTCCCAAAATCGTCAGGGGATTACAACTTCTTATATCAAGGACTCGCACCCTAACTAGTAGGGGACTACAACTTAGTGACTAGAAGACACAAACACTAGTACAATATTATATTATTGACTCTGTTTGTTTGATTTCTATGGTGGACCTTCACCCTACTAGGTAGGGGAGGACGGACCCATGCTAGAGGACCCACTCTGTGGCACAGTAGGGGGTGCCAACTCTACGGTAGAAATATGTAAAGAGGACATACACCTTGGAATGATAGTGGAGTACAGAATCCTACAATATAGGAACCTCTACCTACGAGGTGAGGGAGTACCACTCTATTACTAGTTGACCCACACCCCGATAAAATAGGGGAGTACCGACTCTGTCAGTTTGTTCGCAATGGGGGACCTGCACCCTATTATTTAAGGGAATACTGACCCCAATATAGAGGACCTGATCACTGGTACATAAGGGGATTAATGACTCTAAATTAATTTTATATGGAGCAACCGCACCCTAGTCCAATAAGATAGTACTGACTCTAATGATGTAGGAACCACTCCCTTGAAATGTCATGGAAGTAAAAACTCATCCTTTATGAACGTCTCTAAGAACCAGTGCCCTAATCCTATAGGCTTGTAACACTGTCAAGAGAAACCACTTCATGGAAAATGAAACCACCCCAAAATTATGGGAGTCTCATATTTACCAATGACTAGGGATAAGACATACCCATGCCTTTAGTCATCATGAGAGTAACTAAACTAGCATATCAAAATAAAAATCGCCTCGATTATTCCAATAGTTTTCCCATACAAGGTGAGAATACTCTTCAAACCAACAATTCTATCCTATAAATTTCTGAAAAACTCATTAAGATTATCTTAAAAGGATTATCTCAACCCATGGGTCCCAACGTTGTTGACGGGTCCTGAAACAGATGCACCATTTAGAAGTTACAACTGTTTTCGTGAAATAGGGGTCGACTACGTCTGAGTCCGTTCCGACCCGGTCGGACTGACCTGACCCAATGGACCTGACCTAGACCAGTTGGACCCAGAATGGCCCACAAGGCCGCAGGTCCATCCTGGCCTACCTGGCTATGTGTTTCCCACCTGAACATGCATGACATGCTACTAAGGCCAGTTTCCCCACCTTATATGTGCCAAAAGCAACAACCTTTTTCACCTAATGAGGAACCAGCTAGGGTGGTTACTCGAAAAAATTTGTGTAGCATACTAATTATTTAGGAAAGACCTATGAAAAAGTTGTGGGGTCAATAACATCTCATGGATGGTGGTCGTGTCTTCCTCCACACTGATATCGAGTGGTATCCGCAGCCATCTCCACTACAACACATAGCACCACCATCCGTCACGGAACTAGAACCTCCATTTTCCAATGTCGGACACCCAGTAGAACATTCCATTGACCACCAAGATGCACTCTCGGGGTCTTTTCTTTGATCAAAATGGTGTTATTGATCCCTTAGGTCACGTTCTTCACTGTCTGGGGCTCCAAAATCGTTTGCAATCCTTTCTTCTAGAAAGCATCTGATTGGCAGTGTCTCACACACCACATTAGCCCAACCACTGCCATCATAGTTGCACCAATATTGTGTCGTGTCCACACATGGGGGTATGAATTAAAGTACCACAGTGGAAAACAAATTTTGGAAATATCTTCAACTAGGGGTTTTAAGAATTTGATGTGTTCTAGTTACAGGGATTAAAACCCAAATTAATATCCACAATTCAAACCCATTAAAAAACATCCCTCATGAATGATCAAACCAGTGGTCAACCTATTTTTGGGGTGATCCATGATTTTCATTTAAAACAAATAATGTGGTAAATATAATAATTCAACAACAACCTCTACCTAATTCTGATTTTTTATTGGCATTGAATGGTTTCATTGAGTTTATTGTACCTCGATCCTCTGTATACAGTCATTAGTGGACCTTCATTGGTGAAGATCTATTCAATGGGGGATTGGTGTTCTTCTTTACCTCCCACCAAAGATTGAGAGTATAAACAGTATTGTTAAAAAAATTCTACATCAACTTCATGTCCATAAAATGAGGAAATATGAATCAATAATTCAGTTACGTTTCTATTATAAAGTCATTATGACATTTCATTTAATGAAACAGATTATTCAGTTTTTAATGCTTGGAAAACAACTGGGAGCAACGATTTGAAAATTCTAAAAAATTATTATTATTATTTAATTAATTTTTTAAAATTTATTTAATATTACAAGAAAATAACATTTTTTGTCGACCCATGCTAGTCAACATTAATTCCTTTTTAGGTGAATCCCATAGTTTTGAGTACAACGATGTCCTCATATTATCAATCCGAGCACCGGTTCAAATGATAGAAAATCATGCTCGCATGTTTAATTAATAATCATTAAAAAAGTTCAAAATAACATTTGGGCTATGGGATGTCTTATAATTACATGTCTTTTCAGATCCTAGTCAAAAATACCATTACGGTTTGGAAAAACCTTCCATGGAATTATCTGACATTAAATTCTCCCCACATTATTTATTTTTGTCCTGGATAAGAAAAATTTTATACTCAATGAATGAAAACACAGTTCATTAGGGGTCTTTTTTACTTATTATAATCACACACCTCGAGGAACAACCAAGATCAACCGATTTCCTGTCTATATTTTTCTAGGTCAACATCGTGCAATAATGGGAACATTTATTTTTTGCTGCAACAAGTGGGAAATGCACCAAGAACTCCAATCCATTTGTATTCATGTGGTCCATCGGCTCACCTCCATGTAAACTTGACATAGATACATATAGAATCCTAGAGTTCACATCCACACCTGGATACACTATGCTAATGAATCCATAAGTGTTATGATTTCTAGGTTGATTCTAAACAAACAAGGGTAATTACAATCAAAATAGGGCTACCCATGAGAGAATATTGGGACTTACTAGTCCCTATGTCTATAACCTTCAATGCCACACAAAATGGAGAAAATGGATCACTACCACCCAAAATAGTGGTATCCCAACTGAGTATGGATGGTATGTAACCATTCTATACTGAGGAAACATCATGGGGAATAACTCTACAACCACGGAATGATTAAAAGAATGAAACATATTGAGATTCCACCGTATGCTTCCTGAGTATTCCATTCACCAGAGGGAAAACCTCTTTTCACCATCAAAGGTACACTGCCCCTTTTTCCTAATATCAACAATATAGGTATGAATGGAAGTATTCCATACCCATAAATATGTTGTGAGGCCTCGATGCCATGAATATGAGATCCCAACCAAAACTCTTGCCTCCAAGATTCAGGACACACTATCATCGCCACTGTTATATCAACTGGTCTCCTTCAGCTGGAGTCTCAAAGAATAATGCTTAAGTCCGTGGTCCAACTAGAACCTCAAAGCCTCAAAAAAAACTCATGAAAAGAAGGATAATGACTAGCACCCATGTCTATTTAAAAATATAGACAAAATAAAATACACAAATCATACATCGAATATCTCTTGGAGATTCTTGGTCATAATCAATGATCCCATGCAGCTATCCGCGGCCTTTTCCTCTAGCTCCCTGATCATATCATAGACCACCTCCTACTTCTTATCTAGATCATCTGCATCACCCACCATTTTACAGAACTCCTTCCTCAAAATGCTATCTCTACCATGGAGGCTCGTCAGATAGATCCCTCACAATGATATGACTAGTCAAGAAATCCCTAGTGAGATGCCCCCGACTGTACCAAGTGTAACACTACCTGTTCAGCGGTTGATCCACTCCATGGCGCTTCTCCTCTACCAAAAACCCAGTTTTTTGTTCAAGAATGAGTATGCCTCTTAAGACACAATCTTATCACCATTCGTCTGCTAGATCTATCAGAATCCTCTACCTTGTAACCTCTGTTGTAGGTCAAATCCATCTTCCCCTCTTAAATGTATCCCTAAACCACTAGGGATTTCTCTAACACCCCAAAATACATCCGAATAAAAAGTGGTATCACTGACACCCTGATATACAAGATTAGTCATTTCTCAAATGTCTAGGCCCTAATTTATGGGTCTCGAATAATATCTGTATTGTAGAGAGAAAGATCTATGTTGTTTTCAGAGTACTTTGCTACCTTCATTCTTCCCTTCCATAGGTGCAGTTGTTCTTGAATATGAAAAGACCATAAAGTCAATGGAAATAACTCCTCCTTGAAGAGGAGTTCAAATTCAATCTAGGTGGGGTCAACTCTTTGTGCATCTGGATGACCAAGATCAACCATTTTCCCGCTAATACTTATAGAAGGGTGGCTGCTAGAACATCCATATGGGAAGGATATGTCCTCACTTGGAGGAAGTCTCGTGTAAATACCTCAATAAAATCCTCACCTACCTGAGGATGTGTCTCGCATCAGAACCTTGGAGGTCTCAACCTCTAAAACTTGTCTATCGTACTCAGCCTGTGTGCATGCACCACTGGAAGCACTAGAAAGAACTGGTGATCAGAGGTTGGTTGCATCACTGGTGCACCACCCGGAGGTAACACCATATATTTTTTCCCAATATTGAGGCCTCTACTCGGGGTGGATCATCATCATGATCACGTTGTAGAATCATATCTGTCTTTCCACATGGTGTAATCTTGATATATATCATGATGAACCATAGATAGAGAGTATATCTAGAGAGGTGAGTCAAGAAGTTCGTGGAAAGAAGAACCATTCCAACATGATGCATGTACCCCTTATTTCCCCACAACTAGTGTTCATGTGCCGAGTCGGAAAACATGTGTCTGTAATCCTGGTGTATGGATAGGTCAATCACCCCACCAACACTAGAATCCATGGCCTAAAAGTTAAACTCAAAACACTTAACATTGTTTCCCAAAACCAAATACAATAGAAACATGGTCATTGGGGTATAACTGACAACTTATGATACAAATTTTTCTTGACCCGTCCCTTGGGGCCCTTCCCGCGACTACCCGTAGCCCACCTCCCAAAGGCCAGGGGATAGAGATTAGTGTTGAAAGAATTATACATCAAATGGGAGGCATTTTGAAAGAACATGTAAAAATGTACAAAACTCCTAGGCAATGGTAATAGATGGTAAAATCCAATGAAACCATGCACACAATCCACCAAGTAAAACAAAACTATAGTACAATGGAAAGAAAATTGCATGGTTGAAATCTGGGCCAGTATACAAGCCCACAAAACGAAAATACAATAAATGTAAAATTTCATGTCCTTGAAGCTTGTCTTCCAAGAATCCTACGTGAAGGGTAGATGAAGGGGTAGCTACCAGAAGGTGTAGAAGTTCACCATATTTGTCTGATCTCACTAAATATCACCAGGTCCAGGTCCTCCCTAAACTCCTTCAAAGCATCAGTCATATTCAAAAGACACGACACGTGTGGGAAAATCACATGTAGTGGTGAGTAAAACTCTACTCAGTAGGGGACTCTGAAACCACAATTGTAATTAATAAGAGGAAAATCAAAAGGAAATGCATAATCAACTCTACTCAGGTATATGCCCTTACGTATTCCAAGAACATCCATAGATAATCATTTCGATCAATAAGAAGCATATGGTCTAACCATATATCACTTTACATGATCCTTACCAATGGCTAAAAGTGTAACACATAAACTAGGAGTACATGCTCCATGATCTCTTCATCATTGATGACACCTATCTGCGAGATATACTCAAATAGGTATAATCCTACCATTTCAAATGGTACTTCTAAGAGAAGATACTCTATTGGGAACATTCTATAAGGTCCTACTCTAGTGCCTGACACTAGATGTATAGTCATGATAGTCATTCAACCCATGAATGACTTAGAAAACCCAAGTGAAGAGGACCACCTCTCACCACTATGCATGTTTGAGGGAGCACTACCCTAGACTAACATTTGAAAACTTATCCGATCCTTCAAGGTGTGGCTCATGCCTCAGTCTATCGAGGTAGCACCAGCTATGATCTATGAATCAACCTCTTCATGTGGAGGGACCCAAACCTCATAATTATTTCCTTTATACTAGGGTTATCCAACTCCTATAGAGGACTCTATCTTTATCACTACTCGTATATGGGGGAGTACGAATCCGTAAGTGAGGGTGCACACCTTGGTTCTAACATGGGAGTGCCACTAATGAAAGACCTACATTATGAATCGGCAGGGGAGTACAAATTCAATGGTTGAGGACCCACACCCTACATAGTAGGGGTGTACTACTCAATGATTGGAGGTGTCACTACCATGTATTAAAGGAAAGTACTGACTCTATCAGCATACTTTCTATTGGGGACCCACACCCTACTCTGTAGGGGTGTACCGACCCCACGCTACATGACCACATCCATGGAATGGTTTAGGAGTACTGAGTTTTCTATAGAACTCCATAATGACGACCCACACCCTGGAAAGGCGGGGGGTACTGACTCATATAATAGAGGACCCGCACCCTGGTAAAATATCGGAGTACCAACTATGCTAGTTTGTTTGCTATGGGGGACCCGCACCATATTGCGTTAAGGGAGTATGAACACTAGGTCAGAGGACCCACATCCAAGAATGGAATGGGAGTAATGACTCTAAATGAGTTAGATATAGAGGAATTGCACCATAGTAAAATTGGGGAGCACCGACTTGAAGGATAGAAGACCCGCTCCTTGGCACGGCTGGGGAGTACCAACTATTACTTTATGAACATCCTAGAGATCCTTCCCCCAAATCCTATTTGGGAGTAAAACTATCAGAGTAAACACTATAATGAAAAATGAACCCACACACAAAACATTGAGTGTCCCATATAAACCAATGAAAATGGATAAAGTGTACCAGTTCCTTAATTCATCAAGTGAGTAACCATCATATCATCACAATATAAGAATCACTCTCATTCTTCCCAAAATCTCCCTATATTAGGAGAGTATATAATTCAAACCAAAGAGTCCATCCTCTAACATTATCAAAAATCACATAGAGTATTGAGAAATGACAGCCTTTTCCCAAGGGTCCAACACCATAGACGGCTAATCAAACAGATCATCTTTTTAGAAGTTACATTTGTTTTAGAGAAACGAGGGTCTGGAATTTGGGTTGGGTCAACCAAAATCATCCATTCATACTACAGAGGGCTGGTTTCATCAGCTTGGATGTAGAAAAACCCATGTATTTTTTCCCTCATGCTACACCAGCTGGAACCGATACTCCAATTTGTCCATGTAACGGATCGGTTATTCTAGAAAGATCATCAGCAAAGTTGTGGGGTCCAGTGCATTCCATAACTGAGGGCTGTTGATTCTTCCATGTGGTAGCTGAGCGGATGCCCCTGCTACCTCCACTGTAGTGCACCACCCCACCTTCCATCACACGGTTAATGCCACCGCGTGCTGCCACCATCATCACAATAAAACATTCCATAGACCCCCGAATGTGCTCTGGTGTTCTGTTATTTGACCCATAGGGTTATCTAGAACCCTTGGGTCACATTATTCACTGACCAGTGTTCAAAAATCCATTACAATCCATTCCACTAGAAAACATCTGACTGATGGTTTCTCATACACCACTTTGGACCTATTTCGGCAATCGTCCATACACCAACTTCATTCTATGTCCAGACGTGGTGGTTATGAGAGAAGGACCACAAGGGAAAACATGTCAAGGAAAAATCTTCTACAATTGATTGTTATATCTTGGATCGGTTCCCGTTAGATGGATTGAAACACATATTAATCTCCCAAAGTCATACCCAATAAAACCCCTCCTGGAAGAATGATCAAACCATTGGTAAACCTATTCATGGGTTGATCTACATTAGTTATTTAAAAACCAAGAATGGGGGAAATATAATAATTTAACATCAACCTCTACCTGGGTCAGATCATTCATTGGCGATAAATAGTGCCATTGCGTTCGTTGTTCTATGATCCTATATTTACAGCCATTGGTGGATGACTATTGTTGAATATTCATACGAAAGGGGGTTGTAGTTCACCATTGTCACCCACCAGAGCTTCGGAGCTGAACCTGGATTGTGCTAACAATCCTACATCGTTTGTATTTCCATTAAAGGGATAAATGTAATAAATAATTCAATTCTGTTATTTTTATATAGTTGTTATGCTATTTCATTTAATGAATAAACTTGTTCTATTTCTCTTGGTTGGAAAACTATTGTGTCAAAAAGAATTTAAAATTCATAAAAAAATATAAAAGTATGTTTTGTAACTGTTCGTTAATAGTTTGAAAAATTACTTTTCCTATTGACCTACACCAATTGAAGATAAGTCCTTTCTTGGAAAATATATCTATTCTAATTCCAATGGAGACCTTGTATTTTCAATCCATACACCGGTTCAAATGATAGAAAATTATGCTAACACATTTAACTAATAAATATTAAAATAATTTTCAAAATCTATTCCAGCCACTCTAGATCGCAGAATTATGTTTCGTCCTAGAGAATAATCTCGTATAAAATTCCATTTCAATTTAGAATCAAATATTGGGAATTTTGGGACATTAAACTCATACACTATAGTACCAATTTCAACTAGATCAACCAATACCTCAATAGAAAATTAAACCACTCTATAGTATCCAAGAGAACCTCATAGATACTATTTTTCAAAAAGAATATTGCTGAATGACTACTCAACAGAAGGTGATACAAAACTGATGATCATCCATATTAAACCTTAATGATTAGATGGGTCAAATCACAATTACTATGTTTGAAAGATTAACTAAAATTATTCTTGGTAATACACACACATATATAAGGGAAGAATCTAACATTATATTGTGGTTAAGTGTTATTTTTTTGGATTTTTATAATCCACGTGGAATAAATGAAAGAAAAATTGAGGTACCTTAGAAACATTCACCAGTAGAAGAAGTTGTAGTCTATTTGACCTCTCATGTAATATTCTAAGAGGTATCACCAACCATAAACACCCAAACACCTATGTATCCAAAAGATATGATCTATGTTGTTCCACCACTGTATATTCATCATATTAGTTTTCCAGAAAGTGATCAAAAATGCAAAAATGAGGAACTAAACAATATGTGCTTGCAAGTGTTCAATCCATTTCATATCAACAAAACATTTTCATAGAATATTTCTCAAATTCCATTTTATTCCAAATTCATAATTTATCTACATTATAATAAATTAAATATGGATGTTCTTGGTGTAATCTCATAAAATAAAGAATGATATTCTGTTATTAAAATGAAAAGTCCACCAAAGATGAGGGAATTAGAAATTTTTCCAATTCAAGGTGCTATTAGGGAATGTAAATTCGGAAAAGCTCTATAAGAGAGAGGGTAAATTATTTACCACCTACCTATGAGTTTATTTTTCATGTTAGATCTCTATGATCTCAAACCAACTCGAGTAGAAATACAACTTACAAACCAGTCAATAATGTACCTTGAAAGAATTAATGATCATGTGTTATTGAAATTTAGATTGTTCATCTTTCTAGATGACATCGTATTTTTAGACATTGTAGAAGATGGGGATATCCCCATTATTCATGGGAAAAAATTAATAGCACTAGGAAAGGCTCTAATAGAGATAAATCATGGACATTTAATCATTCAATTCAGAGAAGAAAACGTATTTGGAAATCACATCATATATGAAATTTAATTAAATTATGCCTATAATTAATACATTATCTCCCTTTACTAGGAGAGAAGTTGATATATGGACATTGAAGAAAACATAGAGGATTAAATACCAAATACATAAGAATAATATTAGTCTTAATAAATTATCTTTAATAAGCCTTTCATAAGGTATATTTTCCCACCTTTCACACCCTAAATAATTCTACCCCCAACACTGGTGTTGAAACCTACACTGATTACTCAAAAGTATTCATACTCAAGAGATTCAACCTCCCTACTGGTAATAATTATCATTGAACCATCTTAGTTAGAAGATAAAAATTGGATGATGTCTTTAAAAGGAATAAGAAAACATTTTTCTAGGGATTGGATGAAATTAAAGGATTCCTTCATACACTATGTAATCCATAAAATATTCTTGAGGAAGGTGAAAACCCCCAATGTGAAGCACAGAGGTGGATCAAACCACCAATTATTGATGTTTTTTAAAAGGATGTACTCAAAATTCTAGATGTGGTAATATGTTTTCAATCTCGGATAGTGGCTGGTTGATCCCTATATAAGTAGTTCCCAGGATAGGTGGGCTCATAGTTGATAAACTAGTGGAAAGTAATTTATCTCATGAAGATCCATCCCTGGATGGAGAGTATATGCGGATTGTGGAAATTTAAACATGGAATCCTGGAATTATAATTTCTCTTTTCGTTTTAATGATCAATTGTGAGAAATTATAGTAGTACTGGAATTCTATTGTTTCCAAGATTGATATTCAGGACACAATTAGATTGTAGTTTACCCCGATGATTACTGAAAATATACATTCACATGTCTATTTGATACCTTTACCTTCAGGTTCATATAATTCAATATGTGTAATTCAACAATGACATTTAAAATATGTTTCATGTACATATTTGATGATATGGGGGATGAATTATTACAATTATTCATGGATGAAATTATAGTTTATTAGAGATATTTAGATTTCTTCCAAAGAAATCATGAGTTAGTCCTATGATATTTGTGAAGATAAATGTATAGTTTTGTACAGTGAAAAATTCCATTCTAGGGTGTGTGGAGGCATATCCCTAAGATATAAAATTTATAAAGAGGGAATAAAATTAATTCCTAATATGAATAAAGTGGGATAGGATTTACCTAATCCTACAATAGTAAATCATATGGAAATCATTTGATGTCATGATTGATTATACATGTGACTTGTAAAAATCATTGAAATATTTTAACACCCCCTAACACACTTGTTTTCAATGGATGTTCTAGTTTAATTCATTAAATAATTTCAATATAAATCCAATAAAATAAATGAATTCTTGATAGAATACACTATAATCATTTCACCTCACTAGGACAACAAATCTGAATTGATGTGTGATTCCAATGACTTCCTTGTTGAAACTATTTTAGGAAAACGATTAGGTAACATATTTTGATCTATCTATGAGTCCAACAACAAACTAAATGCAGATCAAGTCAACTAAATAAAGACAAATAGAGAAATATTAAATGTTTTTTATGATTTTGTGAAATATTTTTCCAATGTATTTTTTTTCTAAGGTAATTGTGCACACTAACCCTAATGTCCATAGAAATATAATGAACAAAAGAAGGAAAAGTAAATTCTAATAAGGTGGATCCCCTAATTTAATATTTTGATATTTCTATCAAATAAACCAATGTCACAAAAAATTTGATCATTGATCATCTATCCCGACTTCGTCTACCACTAATCAAGGATGATGATTATATTAACATCGAAGTCAATTACCTAATGAAACCCTTCTCAACATAAAGTTAAAATAATGGTTTTCATATATATAAAATTTTATAACCGTGGTATTTTTACACCAATACCTCTCCTACTAGGAACGAAGATTATTTTTAGCTGAATAAAAATATAACAACTAGGATGAACCACTTCTGTTCAAGTGCAGCTTTGATTTGATGTTGTAACATTTCATTCCTGAAATGGAAATTCCAGATGTGATAAACTTGTGTAAAACATCACATACTATAGGTAATCAGGGACCTGAGCACACCATATAAAATATCCTACAATGTAGATTTTTTCCCCACCCTATAGATAGACACTATTAAATTTTATCAAATATTTGATAGTTTCTAAAGAAAATAAACCATTGGGAAAATTAATAAATTCCTCAAAAATAAATCATGGAATTATTAATATTTTAGGTATAAGGGTTAAATTTCACGGGGAAATTTCCCAATTCACATGGAAAATCATATATCCTCATTGGCATTGAATACATCTTGAAATAGGTAGAAAAATAAGCTATAGCACTTGACATAGAAAATGTGGAAACTAATTTTCTGAACTGGAATGTGTTTTCACGATTTTGAATTTTCTAGATTGATCATATGTGATTGGGGAACACATTTTACCAATAATTTTTTTGAAGGATTAAAAAAATATGTAATCTGAGACTTGTTATGAACACCCTACCACTGAAAAACAAGCAGGAATGTTGAATTTTCAAATACTGAAATTAAACAAAATCCTAGAAAAGACAAGGAATATATATCGAGGTAAATAGAGTTTGAAATTGGGGGGAACACTATGGGTGTACTGAACATTGTACAAAATAAACATTGGTACCATACCTTTTAGATTGGTTAATGGAAAATCATTTCATTATCCAGTGGAATTAGAGCATTTCTCATACTAGGCTATTAATAAAAACAATTTACATTCCCAATATGATGTAGAATCTATAATGATGAAATAAGATGAACTCGAAAAAATTAGGAATTATTCTTATGAAAATTATTTGGAAAGATCATCACATTTGAAAAAATGTCTTTTTCCTAGGAAAAAGGTCCTTTTATTCAACTTTAGATTAAAATTGATCCCTGAGAATCTGATTCTATATGGTTAGGTCCCTTTAATTTCATTCAAATTTTCACCTATTAGACCATTTAAATTCATAATTAAGGTGTATCACCATTCAATGTAAATGGTCAACGATTAAATATATGTTAATAACCCTTCCTATAAGGATATTTACTCAGCCCAAAATTCATATAATCCTCAAAGCAACATGATCTTAATGTTAAAAGAGGCACTGATTGAGAGGAATCTTAGGAAAGTGGATATTAGCCTATTTAAGGATAGAATAATCCTTTTAATTGCATAGAGGTTAAAGAAAACAAGAGACCAGGGTTTGTAAGAAAATATGAAAAAGTTAAATTACAGTTTTTGTAGCCTAGTTTCATGATGTGTAATTATTTTGGCCAAAAATTCATAAAAATAAAGATTAAACTACCAGAAATATAGTTATAGGTTTTTAAATCCAACTAAGAATATTTATAAAGAAAATATACAGTAAACCTAGGGTTTATGACCAGATACTTTTTCTTCCTCCCTCAACCCTCCTCTTTCCCTCTATCTCGCCCATATTAATGGAATACCCATCCTTCGTATTCTCCCCCAAACCCCCTCATTCACATACTCTCTCCCTTAATAGTTTCAACCATTCTCTGTTTCCTCAATTACATGTATTCCCCATTCCCAGCCCCCCATGTCGACCATGACATCAAATCCACCACCTTCCCTTCCCTCCCTCTCAGTCATGAAACTCATGCCCCCTATTCCCGTCCTCCATCAAGGCCTTGAACCCACACGTCATTCTTCACCTCTGTGCCCTACTACTATAATGGTGTGGAAAAAACATTGATCCCTTAACATGAAGATTCGACATCAGACCACAATAATCCACCACTTTGGAAACAACCACGAGGAAATGAACCTCCCATACACTCACCAACATGGGTAGTATCTCCACCACCACCCACTTTATCCATTTTTGAGCCCACTACTGAAGAATAATCTAATACCTGCTCCAGTCGATTATATAGGGATGACAAACCAATGTTTCATCCCATCCTACACTTATATGATCCAAAGAATCGTGTCACCCCTCAACTAGTTGTAAGTGAATCTAATGGGGACAAAAGAAATGATGGAAAATTAAATTTTGACCCCATTTACCTAAATGATATGATTCTAGAGCTCCTCATTTGCCGCCATATTTTATGAATTATTGAGGTACATGAGAAGATAATTTGAGAGTTGATCATGGAATTTCAATATACATTTGAGGTCTTGGTGGATAGAACTCACATGAGGCTTGGAGTCTGACATCATGAGCATTCTTTTTTCGATTTTGGGATTGGTCTTAGTATTTACATTGGGGTGTTGATATGTCTCTGATATTTCAGACCCTCTAGATCATGCCTCTGAGGTCTAATTATTGGTTACATTGGGTGGTGATCACATGGGACACTATGAAAATATGTGATCTTTGTTGTACCTCTCGAACCCCTCGTGGTTTAATTTTCATGATCACAATCACCCTCTTATTTATCTAATCTTGTTTTAAGTGTTTTTGGATGATAGGCATGATTTCAGGTGGCCAAGGAATTGGGACAAGAAAGCAACAAGGCAAAGTGGAATGAAATGCAGTCCACCGGCCAACCGATGGAAGAGCACCGGCCAGCCGATGGAGGCCTAGACAGAAGGCCTCCATCTGTCCAGACCACCGGCCAACCGGTGTCACACCAACGGCCAGCCGGTGGCACCCAGAAAGAAGAGGTTGCTACTTCCTCCTCACCGGCCAACCGGTGGACTCAGCACCGGCCAGCCGGTGGCACCCATCCAGAACAGTGACACCTACTGCCTCAGCACCGGCCAACCGGTGGCCTCAGCACCGGCCAGCCGGTGGTGCTTGAGCCCGAAGGCCTCTCCATTTTCCAAACACCGGTCAACCGGTGGCCTAGCACCGGTCAGCCGGTGGAGCCAGTCAAACTAGCCGTTGGGCCTTTGACCAGGCTGGTCCACTTGCCTCCCAACGGCTCCGAAGACTTTTCCAACGGCTCCAAAGACCTCCAAAGGCCATATGAGGGTTCCCCCTCTATAAATAAAGGACTAGGAACCCCCGGATGTATAAGGATTAACTTCGGAACTATTGTGAAGCCAACGGACACATTTTCCATCATTTGCCTAACCTCCGGCGGACTTCCTCCAAGGAACCCCAACTATTCCAATCCAATTCCACATCCAAGGAGCATCACCAATGAAGCTTGGGAGTGCACATTTTCAGCTCCAATCATCCATTGGCGCCCAAGGCTTCTCCAAATACGGTTTTTATTGTTTTATTCATTTTGAGCTTAAATTTGGGTTTGTGCCTACAAACCCCATCTCTTTCTCTCATCCTTTCTTTTGGGTTTTCACATCACCTTTAAGGTGTGAAGAGGTTAGTCAAGCCTTTCCTTTTAAAAGGCTTGAATCATAGGTGAGCTAGCCTTCACCTGTAAGAAGTCTAGTGGGTTCTTGCTCAACCAATTAAAAGCAAGTGGGTTCTTGCATAACCACTAAAAGCAAGCTGTAATAGGTTCTAGACTACCTGTAAAGTCTAGTGGGTTTCTTGCTAAAACCATTAAAAAGAAAGCGGTAGTAAATCTCTCAACGGTTGAGTTGGGAGCGGAGACGTAGGCCGGGTTTTAGGCCGAACTCCGTTATCAATTCTTGTGTCTTGCCTCTTTATTTCCGCTGCACTTTCACTTTGATTTTTAATTTGTTAATTATTTTTTAAAAGGCAATTCACCCCCCCACTTGCCATCACTTCTTTCTTTCTCCGCCCAACAATTGGTATCAGAGGAAAATTTGAGTAATACCTTCACCGGTTTCAAATTCAAGATCCATTGTGATGGCATCAACCTCTTTCGCCCCCGAAGGATATTCTTTGGGTCGTGCTCCATTTTTTGATGGAACCGACTATAATTATTGGAAAACCCGCATGACCACTTTACTTAGAAGCATTGGCTATCCCATTTATTAAATTGTCATGCAAGGTTACACTCTCTCTTCCCCCGATGAATCCAAATGGACCCAAGCCGATATTAAAAATTTCGATCTTGATGGAAAAGACATGAACGCTCTACATTGCGGCCTTGATCGTAATGAGTTCAATCGAGTTTCCACATGCACCTCCTCACACGAAATCTGGAAACTTTTGGAGGTTACCCTTGAGGGGACCAACAAAGTAAAGGATACTCGATTGGACATGTTCCATCAAGATTTTGAATCTTTTACCATGCATCCATCTGAAAATATTACTGAAATGTTTACATGGTTTACTGATGTTTGCAATGGGAGAAAGTCCCTTGGTGATGATGTTTCTGCAGAGACAATGGTCAAGAAGATCCTTTGGATCCTTCCAAGCTCATGGGCTCCAAAAGTGACGGCAATCCAAGAAGCAAAGGACATCAAAAACATGCCGGTCGAAGAGCTCATCGGATCCCTCATGACCTACGAGATCACCATGAGGAGGCAAGCTGAAAAGGAAGGCAAACCGATCAAAACTCCAAAGAACATCGCCTTCAAAGTTCAACAAGAAGAAAGCTCCTCCTCCTCATCTTCTTCCTCTTCAAGCGGCGATTCCGAAATGGAGAATCTTGCCCGCAAGATGCACAAGTTCATGAAGAAGAACAAAAAGAAGAAATCCCGCAAGGCTCGAAAGGAAAAACACGATGAAAAATCCGAGCCCGAGGTAACATGCTACGGTTGTGGCAAGAAAGGCCATTACAAGACCGATTGCCCACTCAACAAGAAAAAGGCCAAGAAAAAGGAAAATAAGAAGGCATTCAAGGCCACATGGAGTGATAGCTCCACATCCTCCTCCTCATCCTCCTCAAGTGACAACGGTAACAAATGCCTAATGGCATTCCATGAGGTAACATCTTCCGACTCCTCTTCGTCTAGTTCTTCAAATTCTTTAAATCATATGTCTTATGAGGATCTCCAACATGCGCAAGACCAATTGGAGGAAGGTTTTCACGAACTTTCTTCTAAATTTGTTTCTTTAAAAAAGAATTTCAAAAAACTCTCTTCCGAAAAAGAACAACTTCTCAAAGAGAAGGAAGAGTTGACCCTCAAAATCCAAAACCTTCCCAATGTTGATTCCATGGAATCAACAATCAAAGATTTAAGGGAATCCTTAGCCAAGTTCACCCAAGGGGAACAAAATTTGACCAAACTCCTAGGTTCCCAACGCATATCTAGAACCACCGAAGGGCTTGGCTATTCCAAGCAAGCTTCCTCTTCCCATGCTCCTACAATTTTTGTAAGGGGGAGCTCCCAATTTAAATTTTGTAATTATTGCAAAAAACCCGGGCACTTAATTTATGAGTGCAATTGCAAAAATGCCCGGTATGGTAGGCCCAAAACTATTTCCTTTAATGATGAATTTTTTAGGAGAAGACCCGCCACTAGACAAGTGTGGATTGAAAAATCCCTTCTAGCGAGTCTCACTGGGCCAAAATTTGTCACGGTTCCAAAAACCTCTCCCCGGTGATTTGTTGTTTTTATTTAGGGGGAGTTAGGATCGTTTAAGCCCTTTTGATTTCAATTTCAAAATTTTCGATTCAAACTTTCAATTTCAATAATTGGTATCAAATTTTTTAATTCTAAATTGTTATTCAATTTTTCATTCAAAACATTCATTTCAAATTTTTGATTCAAAAATTTCAATTCAAATTTCAAAAATTTCAATTGGTTTAAAATCCCTTTTTTTCCTCAATCATGTTTTATGCCCCGTGCTATTTTGATAATCACAAAGGGGGAGAAATTCTTGGTTGATTGGGGGAGAAATCCTTTAAAGAATGCTTTTCATTTCATTTTCTACATTGTTTGTTTTGGTGATTGTGATCATCAAAATAGGGGGAGATTGTTGTACCTCTCGAACCCCTCGTGGTTTAATTTTCATGATCACAATCACCCTCTTATTTATCTAATCTTGTTTTAAGTGTTTTTGGATGATAGGCATGATTTCAGGTGGCCAAGGAATTGGGCCAAGAAAGCAACAAGGCAAAGTGTACTGAAATTCAGTCCACCGGCCAACCGATGGAAGAGCACCGGCCAGCCGATGGAGGCATGGACAGAAGGCATCCTTCTGTCCAGACCACCGGCCAACCGGTGTCACACCAGCGGCCAGCCGGTGGCACCTAGAAAGAAGAGGTTGCTACTGCCTCCCCACCGGCCAACCGGTGGACTCAACACCGGCCAGCCGGTGGCACCCAGCCAGAACAGTGACACCTACTGCCTCAGCACCGGCCAACCGGTGGCCTCAGCACCGGCCATCCGGTGGCGCCTGAGCCCGAAGGCCTCTCCATTTTCCAAACACCGGTCAACCGGTGGCCTAGCACCGGTCAGCCGGTGGAGCCAGTCAAACTAGCCGTTGGGCCTTTGACCAGGCTGGTCCACTTGCCTCCCAACGGCTCCGAAGCCTTTTCCAACGGCTCCGAAGACCTCCAAAGGCCATTTGAGGGTTCCCCCTCTATAAATAAAGGACTAGGAACCCCCGGAAGTATAAGGATTAACGTCGGAACTATTGTGAAGCCAACGGACACATTTTCCATCATTTAGCTAACCTCCGGTGGACTTCCTCCAAGGAACCCCAACTGCTCCAATCAAATTCCACATCCAAGGAGCATCACCAAAGAAGCTTGGGAGTGCACGTTTTCAGCTCCAATCATCCATTGGCGCCCAAGGCTTCTCCAAATACGGTTTTTATTGTTTTATTCATTTTGAGCTTAAATTTGGGTTTGTGCCTACAAACCCCATCTCTTTCTCTCATCCTTTCTTTTGGGTTTTCACATCACCTTTAAGGTGTGAAGAGGTTAGTCAAGCCTTTCCTTTTAAAAGTCTTGAATCATAGGTGAGCTAGCCTTCACCTCTAAGAAGGCTAGTGGGTTCTTGCTCAACCAATTAAAAGCAAGTGGGTTCTTGCATAACCACTAAAAGCAAGCTGTAATATGCTCTAGACTACCTGTAAAGTCTAGTGGGTTTCTTGCTAAAACCATTAAAAAGAAAGTGGTAGTAAATCTCTCAACGGTTGAGTTGGGAGCGCAGACGTAGGCCGGGTTTTAGGCCGAACTCCGTTATCAATTCTTGTGTCTTGCCTCTTTATTTCCGCTGCACTTTCACTTTGATTTTTAATTTGTTAATTATTTTTTAAAAGGCAATTCACCCCCCCTCTTGCCATCACTTCTTTCTTTCTCCGCCCAACAATCTTATGATTACCAAATCCACATAGCTACGTAGCCTAAAAATTACAATAATTCCTATATCATCAACCCACTGATGGATTTCTTGGGTAGAATCTCTTGGTAGTGTGAGCCAGGTAGACAACCTAATATCTGTTGTATCCATGGGCGGACCAAATGTGAACACATCTACATACTATGTATATTACTACCGAGCTCATGCACAGAGGACTATAGGTAAATTTAGGTCTTTCCCAATCCCCACAGGTAGGAAAAATTTCCGAGTAGCAATTTTTTAGTTCTAGGGGTGATTTAACTGAATATGAAATCAAAAAAGAATAAGAATAATCAATAATAAGAAACTGAAATTTTCATGCCAACAAATCCTAAAAAATACCAGATTGGAATACATGTATTTATATATTGTACAAGAGGTCTAAATATACATAAATACAGCAAAACAACATCCACAAGGACTCCACATGACTTGGGGTTGTCACCCCTAGTCATCTCCACAATAGTGCACCACAGGAGGGGTCAAATAACCTAATCCACCTTCACCTGATGGTTTACCGTTACCCGATTTAAACAAAGTCAAGTCTACATATACCAAAGGGCCGTATGTAGGGTGTGAGACTAATCCCAATATGATTCTACCCAATTATTCCAATGATTATTCCATACAAGGTGATTAAAGAGGAGTTTTAAATTGTGAAGAAAACCGGTGATAAATTCCAAGAATAATAACATTCATTTAAAATAGTTTTCATACTAAAACATTCATAATGTTAAAAAAATTTGTTAATTCATGTTGGATACTTTAAGATACATCCAAAAATACCCTAATACAAGGGTAAATAGAAAAATACCATGACCCACAAAACTGGGAACACCCCTAGGCACAAGATTGTCTCAGGCCCAATGTACCTTGTAACTCAGTGTAAAGTGACACTAGAAAAACATGTTCTCAAGAATGATCCACTAGTAGGGAATATACCCATAACCTATTGATCCCCAATCATTATCTAAAAAGTTTATTTAGTTTTTTCGTTATCAAAATTCTAAGTGAAACAGGGACAAAACTCATCTGCTTCACTAGTCATATTATTACAAATCCACCCACCTGGGTACCCGGGACCCCCCCCCCCCTTTGTGATCTAAAAATTTCAACATGATACATATATCCATTTTTATATAAAAAATCAATAATAGTCACATAAAATTAGTACATTATAGATAACCACTATATACTACATAAAACACACAACAAAACACATTGATTTTTAATAAAACAATTTCTCAAAAATCCTGCATTGTTTTTCACCGTAAGAACATTGAAATCCCCAATTTTCAAACCATTTTCATAAAAACAAGTCACAAAAATAAAATTTTGAGCACAAATACATCTCATGGAAACCAAAAAATCAATTTACAATGGCCCCATCTGAACCAAGAAATGTTATTTTTTGAAAAACCTCAATTTTCAGCCGAACATTGCACTTAAAACCCACATGTTCCCAAAACACCATTAAAACCAAACTTTGTTGAAAAGAAAATAATATAAACATTAAAAACATTATTTTCCTCCCTATTACATTTCTAAAATATAATCAATTTATTTTTAGGGCATCCCCAATTGAACCATTAAAATTTTTCAATGAAAAACTGCACAATTTTCCATTAGATTTTTACTTAAAATTCATTTGCATTGTAACAACCACTAAAACCTATGTTCAGATATATATTAAAATGAAATAAACATGAAAATATACTAAAAACATCAAGGTAATTTATAAAAATTTCATACAAATGGAATCACCTACAAAACTTGTGAAAACTCTAGAATCATTGTGCGAAAATCAAGTCGCTCCACTGCCACACATAGAGGGACCTAGATCAAGCCTAAAACCTCAATAATAGACCAAGAAAACCCAAGGTTAAACCTTAGAGGTGGTGATTCCTCAAATATCCCATGATTAACCTTATGTGATTCTCATGTTCCTATTCAAAGATTGAGTATACTATAATGTCATCCCAAAACACCTCAATAAAGGAATCAGGGTAATAATAGAAAACCCTATTTATGAGTGCCATAAAGACAACAAGATCATTAGTAAATCCAAAGGGATTGACCAAATACTCAATGTGGTTGTACCTACTTCAGATGGATGTCATTTGGATATCACATTCTTTCACCCTAAGTTGATGGTATCCTGAACACAAGTCTAATTTTGAAAACCCCATTCCCCCCATCAACTGGTCGAATAAATAATATACTCTAGGAAAAGGGTTTTTGTTATTAATTGTTACCTAATTAGGCTTCCATTAGTAAACGCAGAACTAGAGGCATCTTTCAGCCTTTTTCACAAACAACACCGTAGTGGCCTAAGGAAAGACGCTCAGAAGAATGAATCCTTTGGATTCAATGTCTTCCAATGGTATATTTAATTCCTTCAGCTCAGTAGGGGCCATGTGATATGTGGGAGGAGATATTGGTTGTGTTCCTGGCACCAGTTAAATCGAGAACTCCAAATCTCGCTCTAGGGGAAACCATGAAAAATCATCTAGGAACAACTATGGAAACTCAATCACTACATGAGGTAGTGAACCATAAATAGAGAGACCATCGTCCTCTAGCATGACCGACAATAATAAAAAAGAATGAAATCCCAATTCTTGGAGTAGAGGTCTGACACAACCTTACCGAGGATCCCATTCTCCATGAAAAACTTGATGACTACCATCAGGTGCCTTGAAACTCACTCACCGCCTGTAGCAATCAATGTGTTCATGGAAGTTTACTAGTCAATCAATACTTTCTATTATGTCAAATAGATACATTTATTGGACCAATAGGTCCCACTCCATCTCAACCCCTGACATTGAAAGCGCTCAAAAGGGGCTCCTGAGACCCTGCCCTTTCTTTTTTTCCATCGGCATCACCAACTCCATCAAAAATGACAAAAACTCGATTGGTAAATTTAGAGAATCCACAAAATAGGTATACATGAATGAAATAGAGGTAAAAATATCAAAAAGTGATACATATGAAAAAGATGTGATCGGAATGGTTCATGGAACTGTTGATGGTCCAGCCCCTAATAATGTTGGTGTATGATCCACTACATGGAGATGTTTACTCTCTACCTGAGTATGATCACTAGTTCGTGGTTGTGCCCTATACTAGATCATCCCTGAAGATGACATAGCCCTTCCACCGTGACCACAAAATCATGATTCCCCAATCCTCAATATCTTAAACTGTGTTGGCACTCCCCTTGAATCCATTTACCCATCCCCATTCGGATGTGGATGTGCCACCTTGTAGAAGCTCTAAAAAGGAAACATTCATCTACACTGGTAACAAGTATTTGTGGGAAGTGGGCTTTCTGGTAAGATATTCCTTGGATTTCCACATTGGTGGCACAAAACCGATCTTAAATCAAAAGCCACAGACGAAAACTACCTCAAAGAGTGGCCAGAACTGACACATCCTTTATTCAATTGTTCCCCCTTTCTTCCTTTTCTTCTCTGAGGAGATACCACTATCGAATACTGATACATATCCATAGAAACCATCCCTACCATTCCTATAAATATCCACCATGAATTCCCAATCAACTAACTCATCTTAGGTCCTCAACTTAAACAAGAACACATGGGATTATATCACTTGTCGCAATCCATTCCCAAACCAATGGGCATTTTCATGCTCCTTTTGATGATTTTAGGAGCCTAATGAACCAACATAGAAAAACAGTATGCATAATCAATCATAGATCGATTCCTCTGAATAAGTTCCATAAACACAGGAGACTTATAATATGCCAAGACCTCAGGGTAGTACTTCTCATTAAAGACACCCTTCAAATCTCCCCACTGCATATGGTAATTCTTCCTAATCTGATATTCCAATTCCCACCACCCATAGCTGTGACTATCTAACAAAAAGGAAGCACATATCACCCTATGATCCTCAGGTGTATCTAAAAAATCGAACATGTGCTCGATCTTCTTAGGTCATTCCTTTTCATCCTGGGGTTCTATGCTGCCTCGGAAGGTGGGATATTTATTTTTCAGTAACTACTGGGAATTGTCCTTTCTAGGACCAATATCATCCTCTATAACATGAGGTGGAATAGGTGTCCATACTTTTCCTAGATCCAAGATAGCCTTGGCCCCAACATCGACTAGCCTCTAATAAATTGGTGTGGGAGAACTCTCTTCAACATCCTCTTGTTGGTGAATGGGAGCTCTCAGTGGAGGCATGTTGCTACAAAATGAAATAGTCAAAAAACAATATTCAATACCACAATTCAAGAAATTTTAATCAAATACATGAAATATAAATAATCTAAAGACATTACATTTTTTAATGAAACAACTACTCCACCATACCTGATGTCCACATCTGGTCTGCAGCCCACACATCTCATCTAGAAGAGAAATCAATCAAACAATTCCAACCTCCCCTAGTGACTCAAGGTCTTCCATGAAGGGTGTAGTCCAAGAACCCTAATCTTGACCCAAACTCTGAGCCTCCACATTCCTGGCTCTTTTATATCTTGACTCATCCAAAAATAACCTTATACCCCCAAAATAAAAACCTTCCATTGATTCCATTTTGTCACGAACTGGATCCGGTCCCCACTAATACCAGCACCAAATATAGACAATTAGATGTCGCAAAGGGAATTAACTATCCCCAAAGGCTTCCAAAAGTTCTTGGGTATCAATTTTTTAGTTTTTGTAATTATTTACTTGTGTATGAAAACATACAACATTAAGAACAATCAAAAACAAGAAACTGAAATTTCCAAGCCAAACAAGTGTAAATAAACTTGATCTGAATACATGGATTTAAATATATTACAAGAGGTCCAAATACAAATATATATAGAAGATATACACAAATAATTCACATGAAAAGGGGGTTTTCACCCCCAAGCTGTCTCCACAACACTGCACCACAAGAGGGGTCTAACACCCCGAACCTCCTTCACCCCAGACATTACATTCACCTGAGTCAAACATAAAAAAGTCTATTTACACCTAAGGGTGTAATTAGGGTGTGATCCTAATCCCAAAAGGATTCCAAAAATTGATTCAAAATAGTATTCAATATAAGGTGATTAAGCAAGTAGTTTTACTTTTTAATGAAAAGTAGTGATAACTTCCAAGAAACATAACTATTTATTTGTAACGACCAGAACTTTTGAATAATATTTTTTTATAAAATTAGTGTGTTATTTAATTTTATACTCGACAAAACCATATCCTTTAATTAATGAAGTTATATCATTAGGATCCGACTGTTATATGACTGTAGGTGAGAATGGCCGTTGAAAAATTAAACTCTTAAAAATAAAATTATTGTATATAAGTACAAGTGATAATGGATAATTAATATAGAAAGAAGAGAAGATGGGTTTATTCACTAGACTCACGCCGTAAAAATCCCATATATCAGAGCTTGGGAACGATGTAGAATCTCTGGTATTTTCTCTGGACCAATCCCATTTAGAGCTTCAACTTGTGAAACTTGAACAGAATAGCCTAAGGGAGATGTTCAATCTGATTGAAATAACCACTTGGGCAACATTTTCTGAGCCGCCCAATGATTCTATCACCATTTCACACCTAACACTTAAGTCCTATATAGGTGTTATAAGGTGATATTTAACGAGGCCTTAGATACATTTTGAAATCCCTTGGTATAAATAAAATTGTAATTACTTATTATGTAAAAATTTGTGATTTTCAAATATCCAGATAAATATAGGTGAATATTATTGATGAATTTTGGAACATGGATATTTTAAAATATTCATTAAACTTAAAAAACTAATAATTTTAATGATTTTAAAAAAAAATGTTCTTCTAAAGTAGAGATCAGTTTGAAATTTAGAGTCTAATAAGATCAACATGATTTTTTATTAAATTGAATGTATACATAGTAACATACCCTTATGAATATTAATGAATAGTTAATTGGCCAAAAAAATAGAAAATCCACCCATGAATGTATAAATAAAATTCATACATCTTAAAATTGAAAAATGATCAAAGTATATGTTTTGTTAATTTAGTATGTCATAACTATTTTATTTAAAATTTTATAAATAATTTATTATTATAAAATTAAAATTTATTTTCATAAAATATCATAATTATTGACTGATGGTTATAAGATAATTTTATGGGACCTTGATTATTTTTTCAAGGTATTACAAAATAAGTTATAGCTTTAGAGTTTTTTTGAATAAATAATGATTTTATTTAAACATTTAATTAAAAATATTTAGAAAATTATTTTCATAAAATGGAGTTCAATTTTGAATTTAAATCATTGATATTAGGTTAGGGTTAATTTATAAGATATTTATAAAATGATTTGTTTTTCAGTGAATAATGAAAATACAGTTTGGAGTTTTGATTGTTTAATGACATAAGTAATGATGTATTAATAAAGTAATCATTTTGGAAGAATTTTGAATAGTAATATATTCTATGAGGTTTCCCATGTATCCATTACAATGTGAAATACCATGATCAATCCCAGGGTTTTGCAAATACCACAAATGATGTGTCCCATGGAAATTAATTAAATATTCCCTCAAATTTCCTAAAAATACTAAGCCATTCCCTCATTTATTTCATTACATAATTCTCTACAACAAAGTTATAGTCTTTTTACCTCCCATGATGTACTCCCAAGGTGCCCTCAATCACCCAAAGGTCCCATCAATCATGCTTTAGAAGTTACTCTTCTTGTTAAGGGAACCTTCCACCATCCTCTTTTAGTCATGATTTCCTCCAAGTTATGTCTTATTGTTTCCATATTCTTATGTGGGACTATATTTTTATATATTAGTATTACTATCCATTTCATGTCTAAATTATGAGAGACCTTTTCATTCCTCTTCTATTTATTTTCTGAATTTTTAAGGGATGTTGTTGTGCTACCGAATTTTTTTAAAAGAAATCACATTTTCTATTTTCTTTCAAATTTCCTTCTCTTGTGGTGTTTCATTACACACCATGATCATATTTCTTTTTAATTTGAAAGACTACTGTAAATGATTCTTTTATTGATGGTAAAGCCTGGTCCCCTCTCTTTTTATAATTTTCAAAAACAATGATATATAGTCGTTATGCTGCAAAACTATTTTCTCAATATATCTCTCACTTTATCTCAAGAAATTCTCTTGTTTTATTTATCTTAATACACAAATATATTTTCATTTACAGATGTATTCATCAAGAAATATAATTTTTCTAATTGATAATTGAATTGACAGAAAATAAACCATCTTTCCTTTTCCATGGGTTATAAAAGACGTAACAATGAAGTTTTTTAGCACTTTTAAAATGTCACAATTTTGAAGTGAAACCCATTCCTTTTACTCTATTTGGGTTATTTATGAAATTTTTTATTATAATATATGTGGATCACAAGAAAATAAATAAATATTACATGTGCACTCATATAGCACTCCAATGCATTGGGTAAAGAATTTAATCTCTAGAGATGATAAGTTTCATGATACCATGGTGAATAACCCTAGTAATTTCTATGACACCTTGAGGATGAACCGTAGTGATATGTTCATGAATGTATAAATTAAATGTTGTAATCACATATTAATTTTATGGTTAATGTAATTTTCATTATGAAATTAATCTACTTAAATTGTTCGTGTATTTATGTTTTTCATCAAGTTTTATTGATATCAGAAGTAAACTGTTTCCCTTGTTTTCTTTAATGGGATTTCTGCTCACCCTTTCCTTTGCTGTATGTATTTAGGTTTTGAGATGCATTATCTCTACAGAGGATGAAAATTTCAAGAGTATTTTCAAGATTATTTGAAAGAGTGTTTTTTGTTTTCATGTATTTTGTTCCTGATTTCAAAGACACTAGACTTTAATAGTCCTATTTCTCTAAAATGTAATGAAAAGTTATGTTAAAACGGAAGGATGTCATTGTTGTTATCAAATGAATGTTTAGTAATTTATGGAAATTAGGATATTAAAACATTAAGAAGAACCCTATAAATAATTTTAAATATAGGAATACTTCCTGGTATTTTGGTGAGTATTGTGTAAGTGGTTTATCAAGAAAATACATCCATGTCTCGAAATGAGCAGGTAGAGGTGGCTCTGGCATAGATGTACCTAGGAGTGACAAATCTTACAAGGAGTGCCGAGCTTACCCTGGGGTGTCCTGGTACACAACAACAAGACTTACTACACTCTTGGATATAACACTCCTGGGGGATATGTTTGGTTAATCATAATCTTTTTATGAATCATTATGAAGGATTTATAGAGTAATGTAATTGTTTAAAGAAAGATGTTTTAAGACATCAAATCCTTTATAGTTAAAAGATTCATAATTGAAATAATCTAATCACTATAGCTTTATTATTTTATAAAATGGTGGGAAATAGGAAGAAACCATGGAAATAGTGACCGCAATGGACCATGCACTGATGGCCCTCCGATGGAAGCTGTAATGGAATCTTTCATGAGAATGATTAACTAAATAACTCAAGTTATGGGAAATTACATGAAAATTGTAGGGAGACCAATCTCACAGTGAAGGGAGAAACTTTCTATTGAGTCCTTTATGAGTCAACGAACACCAACCTTCAGTGGATCTACCGACCCGTTGATTGATGAACAGTGGATGAGCTCTATTTGAAAAGATCATTTTTTGCTCCTCTATTCTAAACATGAAATTGTTACGTTGACTATTTTTCATTTAGAAGGAGAAGCTAATCAGTAGTGGGAACTGATTAAAAATACAGGAATAAGAGTGGAAGATTAAGCTATGGAGTGGGAATAGTTCATAGGAATATACTTCAATAAGTATTTCCCTTGATCGATGAGAACAAGAGTGGAGATGGATTATCTCAAGTTGAAGCAGAATGAGAATGAATCTGTGGGATGCTACAAGATGAACTTGACAAGGCTTACCCATTACACTTCTAGCTTTGTCATGGATCCAAATGTTAAGGTTGATAGATTCTTTTCTTTATTAAGACCTCATATGTGGAAGAATCTAGCAAACAAAGGTTATTGTAGTTTTGAGGAGATCGTGAAAAGTGTGATGAAAGTCAAACTTGAGTTTTGTGAGACACAATGGACTCATAAATCCAATGACAATAAAAGATAGATGGATCCTAGCATAGGGAGGACCTTTGATCATAGAATATGAGGAAAGAAAGTACAACATCCCATGTGTAATAAATGTGGGAAGAAGCATTCGTGGAACTACCTACTCAGGAGCAGGAAGTGCTACAACAATGGTTGAGATGGCCACATTGCATGGAATTGTTGAAGTGAGTTGAAGCCACTAATACCCAACAAAAACGACAAAGGGAAGATGGTGCAGGACCCACTAAATTTTCAATGAAATATGTGTGGACAACTTGGGACATTTTCCAATAACTTTCCAAATCTGAGGGCAGTAGAGGGGAATCATCATCAGCCTCAGCAAAGGCCAAGGGAACAAGGTTTTAATTATGAAAATGACTACGACTAATGTTGAATCACCAAATGATGTTGTGGTAGGTACTCTTATTGTTCCATAAATTCTTGCAAGTACATTGATTGATTCGATTTCTATGCATTCCTTTATATTGTCCAAGATAGAAAATAATTTAGAATCAACCCCCTTGTTTTTAAAATGTAATGTTGTTAGTAAAACTCCTGGTTAGATTATCCAAGAATCTTCAGCGTATAGAAACTCTAGTATTTAGTTTAGTGAGAACAATTATTTCACAAATCTAGTATTAATTCAAATGATTTAATTAAAAATTATACTTGGGATGGACTAGCTCTCAAAGAATAATTCTAAGACTGAATGCAGAAGCAAGGTAATCTCTATAGTCTGGAATGGAAAACCTATAGCTATCGTCCAAGGAATGATATATCAAACTGATAATTGCCTAGAATAACATCATGTATTTTTCATTATGCAGTTGATCAGTGGAGAAGAAGAATGAAATGAGAGTTTGAGGATAGATATTGTCCCCATCGTCCAGGAATACGTTTACTTATTTCCTGAGTAGTTACCGAAATCTCTGCCAGAATGAGAGGTAGAGTTATCTATTGAAATCATTCATGGATCGCATTCGATATCAAAGACTATGTATTGGATGGAAAATGTGGAGATAGAGGAGTTAATGAAACAACTCCAAGATATTTTGGACAAGGTTTTTATCCGACCGAGTGTGTCTCCATAGGGAGCACCAGTTCTCTTTGTGAATAAGAAGGTTGTATTGATGCAGAAATACATTGATTAGAGATAACTGAACGGGATTACAGTGCAGAAGAAGTACCCTCCTCCACAAATTGATTACATATTTGACCAACTTCGTGGGGCTCAATTCTTCTCTAACATTTCTCTTTGATCTGGTTATCATCAATTGAGGGTAATGAACGAATATTTTCCAAAAACTACATTCTGATCAAGATATGGGAATTATGAGTTTGTTGTTATTCCCTTTGTACTGACTAATGCACTTACTATTTTTATGGATTTGATAAATAAAGTCTTTAAGGACTACATTGATAACCTTTTTTGAGTTTTTGTTGAGGATATATTGAAATATTTCAAAATTTGTGTGGAGCATGCCGATCATATAAGGGTTATTTTTTCATACTCTATCGAAGGAGAGTCTATCGGGATGTTAAGAAAATTTGATTTCCGGTTAAAAAAAGTTTCTTTCATGGGGAAAATTATTACAAATGAAGGAATCACAATTGACCCTTCAAAATAAAAAGTTGTAGAGGAGTGGCCTCATCCTACAACAATAACTAAGATTCGTAGTTTACTTCGATTAGTAAGATATTATAGTAGGTTTGTGAAAAAAAAAATTCACAACATTATAATTATTTAACAAAGATAACTCAAAAAGGGGTAATGTTCATCTGGAAAAAAGAGGTTGAGGAATGTTTCCAAGAGTTGAAGAAGATATTGGATAATTCACCCATGTTAATTATTCCCTCTAGTGTAGAAAGATTCATTATTTTTAATGATGTATATCTGAAATGGTGTGGATAAGTCATCAGGAAAAATGGAAAAGTCATTGCTTATGCATCACGATAGTTGAAGACAAATGAGCAGAACTATCCTACGCATGATATGGAGATAGCTACTATCGTATTGGTTTTGTAGATATGGAGGAACTATATTTATGGGGAGAAATTTGATATATATCCAGACCATCTACGTTTGATGTATATTTTCACACAAACGGCATTGAACATGAGTGAGGGGAAATGTATTGAACTTCTCAAATAATATGATTATTCAATTCATTATCATCCTATAAGATCATACAAAGTGTCTTATTTATTAAGCAGGAAAGCCCCAGCTGTTCATTACATGATGTGGATTCAAATAGATCCTTTGATCAATGGCCAGGTAAATCCTTACATTGGAATTATAAGGGATGGGACAACATCAAACCTAACCCAAATTGTTTGTCAACCATCATTAATAGAGAAGATCATAATGATCAGAAAGAAGATCAATTGTTACCAAAAATAGTTTGTGGCTATTAATGATTGAAAGATTCAGGAGTTCAATATTGATCAATAAGGGGTAGTGAAATTTTGTACAAGACGTTGTCTTCCACCTATTATAGAAATAAAGAAAGAGCTTATGGATGACTCTCATATCTCTAATTTCTCTATACATCCTGGAAGAAAAAATATTTATAGGGACCTTTGTGGTTATTATTGGTTGGATAGTATGAAAAGGGAGATTGCTGAATACACATCAAGGTGCCTAGTATGTCAGAAGTGGAGGAAGTGCGATGACTTCCTAATGGGTTATTGCAACCACTACCCATACCTACATGTAAGTGGGACAATATCACTAGGGACTTTGTCCCAGGTCTCTTGAGAACTTCAAAATGAAACAATGTGATATGGGTTTTTGGGGAACGTCTCACCAAGGCTACCCATTTTATCTCCATTTGGGATTATTTCTCTCTTTATCAACATTCCATGATTTACATGAAGTATTTGGTAAGGCGGCATGGAGTTCAACTTTATATCATATCTAATCATGATACAAGGTTCAGATAAAAATTCTAGATAAGTCATCAACATTCTCTGAGAACTGAATTGAATTTTGGTACGGCCTATCACCCCTAAAATGATAGACATTCTGAAAGGAATATTCAAAAACTCGATTATATGCTAAGAAAATGCTCAATGTAATTTAATGGTGGATGTGATCAAAATCTCCCTTTAATTGTGATCTCTTATGAAAATATCTTCCACTCGACCATTCAAATTGCACCCTATGAAGATATTTATGGTATGTAATGAATAAATCCTGCTTTTGGGCATGAAACTGGTGAGAAAAAGATTTATGGGAATGATCTTGTGAATTGGTTGATAGAAAAAGTATTTTCCATCCAAGAAGACATTATGGATTCTCAGAGTCAGCAAAAGAGCTATGCTAACAACTATCCAAGGGACTTGAAGTGTGATGTTGGTGATAAATTCTTTCTTTGAATTTCACCTTAGAAGATAGTCATGGGTTTTGGGAATAAAGGGAAGCTCATCCCAAGGTACATTACCCCATATATAATCCTTGATCGAGTTGGATCAGTGGCCTATCAGCTAGAACTTCCTCCAAATGTAGCACTAGTTGAAAGAACTCCAATTTTTAGAACGGGTCAAAAATAACGACAAAGTTTGAATTTATGTCTTGTTCCTAAGAAAAATGGGAAAATTTGGCATAATCTAGTATTTTCTAGACTACACACTATGTACTCTAGAGTACACTCCATGTATGGGTTGGGAGAGCACCAGTTGTGTGCCACCGAGTATATGTCGTATGATGACTGTGTAGGAATTTCTTACTACAAAGTGTGTAGTTATTGACACATCATGTACCCGTGACCGTGTAGAAGCAATACATGGAATATAGGCCTATTGGATGGTAGGATCGTTTAACCATGTACACACTGTGTCCTTCATGGACAGGCCGTGTAGTCTAGCCATGTATGAGGGATATACATGGAGTGTGGGTAATTCAGCGAGGAAGAGAAGAAAAAAAGTACACGCTTTGTGCTACCGAGTACACACCTTGTACTCATGTCCACAGGTTTTTAAAAGTATGTCAGTAGAAATGTGGCTGCCATATGAATAGTAAAAGAACCTACAAGGCGTGTAGTCATAAATTATAGACCGTGTATTTTCCTTTATTTCAATTAAAATGGAAAGTAGACTTGTTTCTCTGGTTCTGGATAGAACCCTTGAGAAACAGGTGGTCGGGACTTCAAATTGATCTTGTTTCATCATCCAAACCCCAGATCGATCAAAACTTGTTCCATTTTAATGCCCTATGTAAGGCCTTGATCCTCATTAGTCATTTTTCTTGATTTCTATTCTACAACATGCTATAGGGGTTTGGGCGGTTTTTATTCTTCTGTATATCTACCACATTTCTTACCAAATTGGAGGTTATTATCAAGGGAGTAGCACCATCCATGTCACAGGTAGGTGGTGCATGCCTCTTTTTGTGTTTTTGTTTTCATTTGGGAGGCACGACCTTCGGTGTGTTTTTGGATATTTTGAGCATGACCAAGTTGTATCTAATATTTCATTTTAAATTGTTCATTAGACCTGTGGGATGCCATTGGGTATGACCTTCACATGTTTTTCATGAATGGGGCCGGGTGAGGGGTCGTTGCTCAATATGAGAATTTTGGCAGAGGGAATCCTAAATGGTTACGATTTAACTGTGATACTTAAACTGATTATTATTTTTTATTAGGCCTTGATAGGAATTGTTAGAGGCTCTCAAGACCTCTGTGCTAGTATGGGACAACACCTTGCTAGTATAATTCAGTTGTTTTGTTGTCATTCTTATTTAATGTTTTTCATTGTGATTATATATGGGATTTTTGATAATGCATATGCTAGAATCTTGAGGATGTGCTAGGCATGACCTGGGTATTTTTGACTGATGTTGATCACAGGTTGGGATTATACTGGGGTACGTTGGGTTGTTCTAACCACAAGATTGGGCATCATGGACATCGGCTGGAGGCAGCGTGACTACCGGGTTAGGCAAGGCCCATGTTATTAGGATGGAAAATCCATCAGACTTGAACAACATGATCGTAGGGACATGAGGTGTCAGAGGTGTTCTAGCTTGGGTACTATTTTTGTGATTACCGGTCACCCAGAAACATTGGGTAGTGTACATATAGTGAGACACCATGATGAGGTGGTTTTCACCACTCATGTAGGTAGTGGCCCCCATTAGTTGTGGTGTAGGAACTATTGGTTTGGTGTTGCATTCCATATGAATCCAAGTGGAATGTGAGGAGCCTTCAGGGGAGAGAAATGAGGCTGTCAGGTTGGGGGCAGAGGCTTGCCGTTATTTGAGGGAAAATATCACTATCCTGCTAGATACATTGTTTTGAGGACAAACATAGTTGTCCCTCCAGTTACATTATTTGGAGGGTAGAAATTGTTCTCCCTCCAGGTACATTATTTTGAGGTCAAAAATCGTTGTCCATCCGGGTACTTTATTTTGAGGCCATACATCGTTGTCTTTCTAGATACTTATTAAGGACAGGCATCGTTGTTCCTTCAGGTTACTGTTTCTCAGGCATGCCTTCGGGACATCTGTACTTGAGACACGCTGTGCCAGGGAGCACATGGTGCTAGATTACAATATTGATATTCTAGAATTGGATTAAGCATGTGACACTCCATGGAGGATGTTGTGCACCAATGGATTTTGGGTTTATTTTTTCATTGCATTGTTTTCATTTTACCTTATAAATGCATGTCTGCTTAAACACTTATATTAGGTATTCACAATTGGGTGGTATCCTACTGTGATTCGTATCACACCTTGCACAGGTCCTTTGGGATGCGTGCAGACTTTATGGAATTACATACAGAAAAGAGCCCAGCTTCATGAGTTGGGATGCATTAGCTGTTTCATGGAGATGGTATTACCATTTATGTAATGCCTAGATGGAGTTTACTATGTTTTGTGTACATTCCTCTATCTGTATGCTTGTTTTGTAGCTACAGTTGGTTAGCCATTGGCTCCCATTATATTTATATATGTATGAACTTCATGGATTCATGTTTTTTTGTTTTGTGGTAGTTATAAGTGATCATCATGTTGTTGTTTTTATTTCCACTACTTTTTTTATATTTATTACTTCTTCTGTTTATTAATATTGATTGTGCTTCCACTCTGTGGGTCTGGTTCGATTCTGCTGAGTCATTTATTCTGCTACATCTTTATTGTTATATTTTAGACAAGTACCATTATTATTATCCTCTGATAGGGAATAGCCTCCCCAAAATACCAAATAAGACCCTAGATTCTAGTCAGCAACCATTGGCGTTCAGGGAGGTGCGCCTAAGGTAGTAACACGCAACCCGTTTAGAACTGTTCGGGTGGCTGGTCATGTCCGGGTCATTACAATGTGGTATAAAAAGAGTTCCTAACAGTGATTTAGTTTTATCGTTTTACAATACACTAATGCGATTATGGCTTCTCATTTATTTTTATGGTTTTACTATTTGTTTTATGGTATACTAAAGATAGGTTGTTATTGGAATTGGGGTTATATCTTGTTCTTGGGTGCCTGCATCCCCAGGTATGAGGGATGGACCAAGATTTCATGGGTAAGAAATGTTGGTTATATTTTTCTCAGATTACAGTTTACATGATTTGGGCCTCAAAGGCTCCCTTGGAATGTGATGGTATTGATTTTGATTTGTGAACCTTGGCCTAGTGCAGTTAGGGAGAATTGGACCTTGGCTATGTATGTTAAGGCTAGTCTTCTTGAATTTTGATAGGAACTTTTTAGTGTATTTCAATTTCATAACTGCACATAGGATTTTTGAAGAGATAATTCCATGTGAATGATATCAATTTCCATGCTTTGTATTCTTGAAATGAGAAAAGGTTAAATTCCAGATTGAATTACTTGTCTGTTGCAATGTGTATGTCCTGATTTATATATCTGTAGAATTTCATGTAACATGGTATTTTGGTCTGGATCTTGTATGAGAAGGTAGGTACTATCGTTAGAGGTGATTTTGGTCACTAGGATTGGGAAACTCGGTCGTCGGTGTGAGGTAATGTTGGTTGACGGGATGGGACTGGCCCGAGGTACATTTGTTACTTGGCTCTGCTGAAGGGTGGGTAAGGAGGCCATGAGGCTGAGATTCCATGGGCATTGATTACGATGGGGAAGAGAAATGGGAGTAGTTACGTGCTGAATTTTTACTAATTTCCTTATCTGTATTGAATAAATACTGTTATGTATATATATATGGGCATTTTGACCATTTATGGTATTCAACGGGTTCCTCTTATACGTCTCGATGGAGCATCCGGTGAGTGATGGTATAGTGTCGCATGTATTGGATCAGGTTCATGGTCTAGTTTAGGAATAGAAGGAGCAGCAGGTACATTCTCTGGGATAAGATCAGTTCCTAGATCCAATTCAGGCAGGACATCAGTCGGGTTTGGCAGCGTTCAGACCATGGCTCGAAGAGCAGCTCCGAGCTTGCCCGGTACGTGTCTTGCAGGGGATCAACAGAGGCACGCATGGTAAAGATTCATCCATGGCATATCTGACGGGGGAGTTCCAGTAACAGCATCCGCTACTTTTTCAGGGTGAGGGTGGACCGTAGTAAGCTAAGAACATGATTGAGAGCATGAGGATGATCTTTGAGCTGCTCGAGACACCTCCAGGGTGGAGGGTCAAGCTGGTGACGTACATTCTGCGAGGACCGGCAAAGTGTTGGTGGGATATGCAGGTCCAGGATTACAGGGAAGAAGGGCTGGCATGGAAGTACTTCGAGGACAGGTTCTTTGAGCATTATTACCAAGATACACTAAGACCAGATAGAGCTCGGGAGTTCTTGAGTATTTAGTAGGGAGACATGTCTGTCAGGGAAAATGCAGCTACATTCACTGAGTTATCTCGCTTTGCACCTAGTATGGTAAGCGATGACGCGGAAAGGGTGAGGTGCTTCGAGGATGGATTATGACATGCCATTAATATCCAGGTAAATATCTTTAAGCGGGGATCTTTTTTAGAGGTGGTGAATTAGGTGCTCATATCAGTGGGAAACTAGAGGGATATTCCCCAAGTTTGTTGGACTATAGCATCAAGTGAGGGTTCAGATAGCAGGAAGCGAGGATGGGATGAGTACTAGTAGGGTAGTCATGCCAAGGACTCCTCTAGACTACCTTGTAGTAGTACTTAAATGGTTTTCCTTTACTGTGGATAGCCATGGCATGTCTAGACTCGGTGCAATAGGCATCCAAAGGAGTGTTGATCATGTGTACTGGTTGGGAACCTTGATAGGTTTTGCAGGAAACCTTCTCAGACAGCTGGTAGGCAAGGACCAGGATAGACGGTTTCATCTGGAGTTTGTTCAGGTTCAGTACTAGGAGAGGGTACCTGAGGTACAACTTCATATGGAGGACGTGAGAGAGACTGCGGGATCTAGCTGAGGGGGTCAGTGGACGGTGGCTGGAGAAGCACTGCAGGGAGGTCAGGCATTAGGCAGTGTACTTTAGGACAGGTTCACACCATGGAGATGCCCGAGGCTAATAAGGCTGGTTAGATGTGAATGGTTGGAGGCACACCACGGGTGTGGCCATGATTTCCATGTTTTTTTTGCATGACATGAAGATGCATGTCTGTTTTGAGTGCACGTGATGAATAGGATATAGGTAGATGGACTAGATGTTTTCCAGTGTGATTGGTGCCATATCGGGTGCCTAATATATTTATATATGTGTGAGATACATAGCATTAGAGGCATCAAGGATTCAGGTTACGTGAGGTACCTTGGGAATCAGGGAATAGAGGATGAGTGTTACGTGAGGTGCCTTTAGCATCGGGGCATCGAGGATGTGGGTTACGTGATGTGTCGTGGGCATAGGGTCATCAAGGATGCATGTTACATGAGGTGACTTAGGCATCGGAGCATCGATTATGCGGGTTACATGAGGTGTTGGGAACTAGGATTTTTTTTTAGCATCCATGGGATGTAGAGCCTCGTGGAGGTGGACACCGATGCGGTGCGAGATACGTTGGGTGTCGGGAATGAAACAAGAGCACCAATGATCCATAGGGGCAATGACGCATTCTGGAAGGACTATGCATCCAGAAAACAAGAATGTGAACCACTCCTTTTTTTGAGATTTGTTATGTTGAGACTGAGTTAGAAGATTCCTATGATGGGGAGCCCCTTGAGGAATTTATCCAGAACCATTGAGACCAGGTTAGTCTGGGTTACTTTGATCAGGGTGGTATGTTCGGTGCCATATCAAGGTTTCGTTTGATATATCGGGGACTAGCAATATTATGGTGGGGAGATTGTATGAAACTAGGGTTTTAGAATGGTTCAAAAATCGCAACCCTATTCTATTTTTTGACTTGTTCTTGAGAAAACTGGGAAAATATAGGATATTATAAAATTTTAGAGTACATGCCATGTATTGGTTGGGCGACCACCGGTTTTGTGTCACCGATTACATGCCGTGTGATGACCATGTAAGAATTTCATACTACACGACATGTTGTTATCGACACGTCGTGTACCTATGACCATGTGGAGGCCATACATGGAATGTAGGACTGTAGGATGGGTATGATAATTTTACCAAGTACAAGCCATATCCTCTATGGACAAGCTGTGAAATATAGCCATTTATGAGGTATGTACATGTAGTGTGGGTAATTTAGTGAGGAATAGAAGAAAACCTAAGAACACGTCATGTGCTACCGAGTACATGCCATGTACTCATGTAGGCATGTTCTGGAAAGTAAGTCACCGGAAAAGTGGCCTCCAAATTAACTGTAAACAAACCTACATGGCGAGTATTCATAAATTATATTCCGTGTATTTTCATTTTTTCACTTAAAATGGGTAGGAGCCTCGTTTCTCAGGTTCTTGACCGAACCCATGAGAAATGACGGCCGAGAATTCAAATTGATCTGGTTTCTTCATCTGATCCTCTATTCGAACACTACTTGATATGTTGGAACCCCTTCAATAAGTCCTTCATTCAACTTGAGCAGTTCATCTTGATTTCTGTTCTAGAATGAATTATAGGGGTTTGAGTAGTTTTGATTCATTATTAGATCTACCACTTTTTAAACCAAATTGGTGGCTGTTATTGGAGGAGTAGCATTGTATGGGTCTCCAGTAGGTGGTGCATACCTATTTTTATGTTTTCGTGGTCATTTATGTGGTGCGACCTTCAGCGAGTTTTCTTGTATTTTGATTAGGAACCAGTTTTTTCTGATATTTCATTTTAAATTGTTCATTATACTCGTGGGATGCCTTTGGGTTTTCCCTTTATCAGTTTTTCTTGAGCAGGGTCGGGTGAGGGGTCATTTCTCCATTGGGGCATTTTGGACAGGGAAGCCAAATGGTTACGATTGAACTATGATGATTTAATTGATATGTTTAGTTTATTAATCATTTATATGAATTGTTAGAGGCTCTCAAGACCTCAGTGTGGGTATGGTACAACACCTTGCTAGTGTAGTCAACTGTTTCGTTGTCTTGACTGTTTAATGATTTTCATTGTGATTATATATGTGATGTGTGATATTTCATATTATTAAATCTTTGGTTTGTGCTATGCATGGCCTGGGTATTGTTGAGTAATGTTGATCACAGGTTTTTCTTGGCTCGGGTTACATTGGGTTGTTCTTACCACGATATTGGGTGTCATGGACGTTGTCTTGAGGGAGTGTGACTATTGGGTTGGGCATGGCCCGGGTCACTGGGATGGAAAACCCATCAGACATGAGTGGCATGGTCACAGGGACATGAGGTGTCAGAGGTTTTGTGTCTTGGGTACTATTTTGGTGATTACCACTCACTTGGAATCCTTGAGTAGTGTGCACAGAGAGAGACTCTATGATAAGGTGGTTTTGACAACTCATGTGGGTAGAGGCCCCCATTAGTTGTGGATCACGTACTATTGGTTTGGGGGTTCATGACGTAGGAAGCCACATGGAAGGTTATCAGCCATTATGGGATAGTATTAAGGCTATCGGGTTGGGGGAATAGGCTCACCATTATTTGAAGGAAGATATTTGTGTCCCTCCTGATACTTTATTTTGAGGGAAGACATTGTTGTCCCTCTGGGCACATTATTTTGAGGGCAGAAATCATTGTCTCTTCAGGTACTTTATTTTGAGGGCAGACATAACTGTCCCTCCGAGTCCTTTATTTTTATTGTAGACATTGTTGTCCCTCTGGTTTCTTCTTGAGGAAAGGAATCCATGTTCCTCCGGGTTATTGTTTCTTGGGTGTGCCTTCTAGAATTCAGTACTTGAGACACATGGTGTTAGGGGGCACATGGTGTCAGGTTACATGACAGAGATTCTGATGTTGGCCGAAGCAGGTGACACTACATGGTGGCTGCTGAGAACCAGTGGAGTTTGTGTTTATTTGTGCATCATATTGTTTACTATTTACCTTATAAATGCATGAATACTTAAAAACTTATATTAGGTACGCACCGTTTGGTGGTATCCTACTGAGATTTGTGACACACCCCGCACGGGCCCTTCGAGACGCATACAGAATTAATGGATTTACATGCAGGAAAGAGGCCAACTTCATGAGTTGGGCTACATTAGCTATTTCATGGAGATGGTATGGACCTTGAAGTCATGCCTTGCTGGAGTTTACTATGTTTTGTGTACTTTCATGTATCATCATGCTTGTTTGGTAGCTATAGTTGGTTAGCCATTGGAATCTACTATATTTTGATATGTATGACCTTCTTGGATGCATGTTTTGTTGTTCAGTGGTAGTTACATTTGATCAATATGTTTTTGTGTTTATTTCTACTTCTGTTGTTTATATTTATTTCTTCCGCTATTTATTGATATTGATTATGCTTACGCTCTGCGGGTATGGTTCAAGTCTGTTGAGTTGTTTATTTTTCTGCCTCTTTATTGTTATATTTTAGACCAGTACCATAAATATTATCCTCTGAGAGGGTATAACCTCCCCACTATACCTAATAAGACCCTTTCTTCAAGTTGGTATCCTTTGGCATTCGGGGAGGTGCGCATAAGGTAGTATAACCCGACCCGTTTAGTACTGTTCGGGTGGCTATTTGGGTCCAAGTTGCATCACTAGTTCATGATATCTTCCACGTATCCCTCTAGAGGAAGTACATACATAACCCATAACATTTACTAAATCTAGAGGTGGTACAAATGGAACATAACCTCTCTTATGAGGAGTAGCTCATGGTGATCTTGGATCAGAGAGACAAGGTTCTATGCAACAAGGCTACCCACCATGTTAAGGTGTTATGGAGATACCACAAATGCGAAGAATCCATGTGGGAACCTATGGATTCAATGAGGAAGAAGTACCCACACCTTTTCTATTCTTAGTGTATGAGTTAAATTTTTTGAGGGTGAAATTTCTTAAGGGGGGAAGAATGTAATGACCCGGACATTTGAATAATATTTGTTTCCTAAATATTTGTGTTATTTCATTTTATACTCCACAAACATATATCCATTAATTAATGAAGTGATACCATTGGGTATTGACTGTTATATGACTGTTGGTCAATATGACCATTGAAAAATAAACTCTTAATGTTACAATTATTGTTTAAAAATACAAGTGATCGTTGTTAATTAATACAGAAAGATGATTTGGTGGCCTCATCCAGTAGACTCGGGCTGTATGAATCCCATCTGTCATATCTTGGTAAAAATGTAGCATCTCTGTGCTCTACTCTAGACCAATCCAATTTTGTGATTCAACAAGTGCACCTTGAACAAAATCTCCTATGGGAGAAGTTGAAGCTAATAGAAAATCCCCACTTGGGAAATGTTGTCTGAGCCGCCCCAAGATTCAATCACCACATCACACCTTACCCTATGGTCTTATATAGGTGTTATAAGGCGCTATGTAATGAGGCCTCAGATACTTTTTGTAATCCCTTGGTTTAAATAAAATTGTTATTTCATATTATGGAAAATGTGTTATTTTAAAATGTCTGGATAAATATATAATGAATATTAATGGTGAATTTTTGAAAAAGGCTTTTTCAAAATATTCCAATAAACATAAAATAATTAATAATGTGGAATTATTTTTAAAAAATGATCTTCTACTATTGTGATCAATAAAAATTTTTGAGTCTAATAAGATCAACATGATTTTTTTTAAATAGTAAAGTATGAATAGTCACATACCCTAATTAATAGTAATTAATAGTAAATCGGCCCAAAAAATTAGAAACTTCCCCCATGAATGTATAAATTCAATTTAGAAATTATAAAATTGAAAAAACTATCATAGTATATGTTTTTTTGTATGTCATAAATATTTTATTTACAATTTTATAAATAATTAAATAATTTAAAATTAAATTTTATTTTCATAAAATGTAATTAAAATCGTTACATATATTTCTCATGGTTATACGATAATATTATGGTACCTTGGTTACTTTTTTATGGTATTGTAATATAAGTTAAGGTTTTAGAGTTGTTTTTAAAATTAATATTGATTTTATTTAAAAATTAAATTAAATATATTTTAAAAATAATTTTACTAAAATTTTGTTCATTTTTTAATTAAAGGAATCGATATTAGGTTAGGGTGAATTTATGAAATTTTTATAAAAAGTTTTGTATTTCGGTGAATAGTAAAAATAGAGTTTTGAGTTTCGAGTGATTAATGACATCATTAATGATGTAATAATGATGTAATCATTTTGGTCGACTTTGGAATAGTAATATTTTCAATTAGGTGTCCCAAGTGGCCAACAACATGTGAATATACCATGGGTATGCCCTTGGTTTTGAAAATACCACTGATGAGGTGTCCCTTGGAATTTAATTAAATATTCCCTCACTTTTCTTATAAATAACAAGCCATTCCCTCATTCATTTCACTCCAAAATCCTCATCAAAAAATTTCTAGTATTTTTACCTCCCATGGAGTCCTCCAAATTTTCCCCCAACCTCCCCCCCCCCCACAACGTCCCAACATTCATGCTTTTGATGTTACTCTTCAAGGTAAGGGAACCATCCACCCTCCTCTTTCAGTCATGATTTCCTTTAAGTTATGTCTTCCAGTTTCCATCTTCTTATGAGAGGGTATGTTCATATATATTCTTATTAAAGTCTATTTCATGTCCAAATGATGAGGGAACCTTTCTTCACTCATCAATTTATTTTCTAAATTTTTATGTGACGTCGTTAGGCTATCGAATTTTTGTAAAAGAAATCGCATTTTCAAATTTATTTCAAGTTTACCTTTCATGTGGTGTGTCATTACACAACATGATCTTATTTATTTTTATTTTTTACCTATAATGTAAATATATAATTTATTTATAGGATCAAATTTTCCCCTCTGTTTTTATATTTTTCTAAAACCATGTTATATAGTTGTTATGTAGCAGAAACTTTGTCTCAAAATATATCTATCTTTTTCTCAAGAAATTATCTTTTTTTATTTCTCTGAATACCCAAATATATTTTCATTTCCATAGGCATTCATTAAGAAATGAAATTTATCTATTTTATTAAAAAATGAAAAAAAATAAACCCTCTTTTCTTTTTCAATGGATATAAAAGATGTAACAGTCATGTTTTTATGAACTTTTAAAACGTCACAATTTTAAAGTGAAACCCATTACATTTAATCAATATGGGTTATTTAAAAAAAATTGTTATGATCTATGTGACTAACATGAAAATATAGACATATTAAGAATGTGTCCTGATAGTTCTCCAATGCATTGTGTAATTAATTTAATTTCTAGAGTGACAAGTTTCACGATACCTAGGTGAATAACCTTGGTAATTTTTTTCACACCTTAGGGATAAACCTTGGAGATATTTTCATGAATGTATAAATAAAATTTTGTATACACATATTCATGATATAGTTCAGGTTATTTTCATTATGAAATTCCTCTACTTCCATTTCTCATGTCTTTATGTTTTTCATCAAGTTCTTATTGATATCACAAGTCGCCTGATTCACTTTCTTTCTTTATGAGGCTTTCTGCTCACCCTTTCCTTTGATGTACGTATCCAGATTATGAGATGCAGTAGTTATACATAGGATGAACATTTAATGTGGCTATTCAAGGGTATTTAAAAGACTGTGTTATGTTTTCATGTATTTTGTTCGTGATTTCAAGACACTAGTCTTTAATGGTACCTTGTTTGTAAAATGTAATGAAAAGTTATGTTAAAATGGCGGGTTGCAATACAATTGAATTTAGTTTTGATACTAAAACATTCATAATGTTAAATAAAATTATTAATTCATATTATCTATTATAATATAACATAAAAGACCCCATTATACATGGTTAAACACACAAATCCAATGATCAACAAAATTGGGAACACCTCTTAGCACAAGATTGTCCTGGGCCCTATATACCTCATACCACATTATAAAGTAACCATAAAAAAATCAATTCTCATGACTGATCCACTAGTAGGGAACATACACATAACCTATTATTCCCCAATAATCATCCATAATGTTTAGTCTGATTTTTCGTTATCCAAATGCTATGTGAAACAGGGACAAAATCCATCTGGTTCACAAGATGTACTAGTACAAATCCTCCCACCTAGGTACCTAGGATTCCCCATTTGCGATCAAACAATAATTTCATGATACATATATCCTTATTCATATAAAACATCACTGATGGTCACATTAAAATAGTTCACTATCTATACATACTTTATACCACCTAAAACGCACAACAAAAGACTTTGATTTTTAATAAAACAATTTCTCAAAAATCCTACATTGTCATTAACTCTAAATTCATTGAAATCCCTACATTTCATAAAAAGTTCATATAAACAAGTCTCCATAAATGAATTGGATTCCCAAATACATATCAAATAAATCAAAAAATCAATTTTACAGAATCACCATGTGAACACAGAAATGATATTTTTGTAAATCCTCAATTTTCACACAAAAATGACATTTAAAACCCACATGTTCCTCAAACACCATTAAAAAAATCACACAGCAAAAAACAACAGTGATAAACATTCAAAAAATTATTTTCTGCATCATTGAATTTTTATAATATCAATTAGGTATTTTTATGGAATCCCCAATTGAACCATTAAAAGATTAATAGGAAAAACCCCATGATTTAACTTACAATTTGAATATAAAAATCATTTGCATTGAATCCACAACTAAAACTAGTTTTAAAAGCAATACGAAAATTAAATAAACAATAAAATATCATAATCACAAAAAAACATTTCATTGAGATACCATAAACATGTAATAACCTACTTAATTAGTGAAACATCTAGAATCATTGTGAGAAAATCACACCGCACAACTGCCGCACCAAGAGGGGAATAGATCAAGCATAAAACCCCAATAATAGACCAAGAAAACCCAAGGATAAACCCAATGTTTTAATCCCTAGACTCTAGTCATTTGGGACGTCAAGGTAGAGGGAAGAAACATCATGGAAAGGGGAGGAAATTATATGGAGAGACACTTTACTAAAGATTATTTAATGTTCCTCCACTAAATCCTTTTTCAATATTGAGTTTCAAAGAGATTTTAAGAAGAATTAAGGGCTGCCATAGTTTTCAGGTTCGAAGAGGTGGAGGAAGGTATGAATTAGGATAAATTCTTGGAGAAAAAATATCTAATTTAAAACATTTTTAATGAACTGGATATTGGTGCATAGTTTGTGAGAACGTTCTGGAACTCTGAACCTAAACCATGCACCCCCTTTCTCTCCTAAAAACATGTCCCTAAGCCACAAATTTTTTTGGGGGATTAGGGGGACATAGGGGGTTTGTTAGGATAAAAATTAAAAAAATATTCCTTTAATTAATATCATGGGTGTGACATGATCCTTCATCTCCCACTTATCCCATCGCCATGGAGTATTTCATGCCACCCTTCAACTCACGTCCCTTGGAAAAATCGGTTCTATAGATCTGTATATGATGCAGCTACTAGTTATGGATGATGACAATTTCCAATGGGATTTAGGTGTCCATGAGGCACCAAATGATCCTATATATGATACTAAAGTATATCCTACGTCAATTCCCCCACAACTTCCCCTCCATAACGTCCCACACATATCACTTGCCCTACCATCATCGCATCCACTACTCCTCCGCCCATGCATTATACCCCAAAATATTGTTGAACTATTCATATTTGAATTATGGAGAATCTGAGACCGATCTATTCTAATATGCACATTGCCTTTTTATGGATTTCCCATTTCACCACCCCTCCACCACCCTCATCTTCCCAGGCTTCTATATTTCAACAGAACCTTTCATATCCACCTCTTATACCACTTCCTCACCACCTATAGCCCAAGTTAAACATCTATAAGTGGTATCAGACCCTATTTCCCAACAAGAGTACATTACATTAAAGGATCAGCAAGGCAATGGGACAACCACTACCACATTAATCTATGTTCCTTTTGTAGATCCAACTATGTGATACATATCATCACCCTGGATTGGAAGATCCACACCACCTTCCATGGACCTATTTTATAGTATCATGACTCCACCCATTATAGTTGACCCATCAACCCTAGCTTCCATAATTGACATTGATTATACTAGAGACCAACTCCCATCACATGATCGAGAGTATATGATGTAGGGACCTTTTTATTATGATGGATTGTCTTTGTTGACCATCATTCTTATCTTTGTTTTGGAAATCTGTATGAAGTCATATAAAGTTTATATTTTCTCTGTGTATTCCATCATTTTGTATGACTACAATTATCTATATATATGGGAACTAATTTCACTCAATTTTTCGTATTTTATTTTACATATATCCCATTTTAAAAGTATCCCTTTCTAGATCCCCTATTTAATATTTGGTTATTTATTCACCAATACCATCATAAGTCATCAATTGGTAAGTGACTCAGCACGTGGCTGAGATCAAATGTCAAATTTAAGAGCTCTCATAAGAGATTTATGAACATTATCCACCACCAAAAGTTCATATACAATTCCTTCCAAATCTTATCCATTTTCAATGTGCCCCAAACTCATTAATCCATCAAAAAACCATGTTATCATGAGAACACTTCTATGAGTAGTTTTTGAAAATAGAGAAGACAATATGTCAATGAACACCAAGGTTGTATGATCTGGTCCCTTAGTTAGCTGACAAATGCATTTGTTTATGCTATATGGGAGTTAATTCTTATATCATTTATTTAATGATTTTATTTTCCTAATGTTTTTATTTCCAGATTCTGTTTCTATTTTTTATGAGTCACTCATAGGTTTATTTTATAATCCTCCATTAATACAAATAAAATCATTCTTATTTTTCACTATACTCACCACCTATATGTTTTCTACTTTTAAAATAATTGAAAACTATTGACTAATTCATTATCCAGTGCATAATTTGAATTTGTAACATAGATTTCAGGTTTCTTAAATTCAAAATCATGAATCCCATGTTCTCTCATGGCATGTCACTTCTTACAATGATCTTTTTAGTCCCTTATTTTTTGAATGTTCAATAGAGATTTCATTTTTTGATAATTTATCTTCCATAACCCACCAACATCACTCCCACAGATAGTGAAGAATGTGTCTTCATCTATATATGGGGAAATTTTTCATGATTTCACTTTCAATAAATTTTAATTTTTTCATTTCTCATCTCTCTATGAGACATTTTTTAGTTTGGGAGCATTCATTAAACCAAAAAATCTTTATACTCGTTTAAATAAAAATTAATTGAATGTTATAATTTGTTGGAAATCTATGTTTTTCCTAAATTTATATTTGTAGGATGAATGACAAACAAGGAAATTTAATTCAAATTCAATGTTTTCAAAATTACTGATCAATTGACTTATTACATGGTTTAATAGACTGAGTGATTTCATGTTTGTTATTTACTACCATTCCAAAGATAATTATGATCCTAAAATTTAATTTTTTTTCTTGAGAATATTTCATGAGTTACACCAGGGATATTTAATCATAACTAAACTTACATTGAGATGTTATTGAGGCTATAAATTAACAAATACAATTTTCAATTGATTGAATAAATCATTGTTGAGCTCAATTTTCCTGATATCCATTGTATATATTTCCCACATTAATCATGTAGTTTCCGTGAATGAACTTATATGGTGTAACTATTAAAATAGGATTATCCATTCCTACCATGAAATTTGTATAATGACCAAAATTACGTTGAACAAGTATATAGGAGTTTTTCAGCAAGCACGGAAAGATTCTACTATGATGAAGTATTGTGTTTCTCATCAGGTCATCTGATTATGATCCATGTTTAATTCATAGTCTTCCACACATATTATTATCCTTTTGTTAAATAAAAAATTAAAAAATTGATATTTGTTGTGTATTATGAAGTTCAAATATCATAATTTATTGACAGATGAATCCCATAAAAGATTTTATGTGGTTAGGGGATGGATGTGTAAACATTCATAGACATTTAATTTTAAAAATAAAAAGAAAAAAGAAAAATAAATCAAAAGGATACCCTTCTTATACTCATCAGGTATATTTACATGGATCAAACATGAAATTCTAGGACCATGGACATTATTAGATTTGGAAGATTAATTTTTTAAACTTTTTATGACATTAATGGATTATACTAAAGAGCCTACCCTCATTTTGAGATTGTTTTTCATTACTTTCATACCCTCCCACAGCCTCAGAGTCAATGAAACCTTTTTTTAAATCCCTAATTATTTGTATTTGTATTTTTCATTATGAAGTGGTGATGATAAAACCAATACAAGAATCTGGTTATGATACTCTACATAGTATATGATCATAAATACAATTTCATCTCCCACTGAGTAGTGAAAGAAACATAATTTTTTTAAAATTAAATATTGGTATAAATATATAGGAACATCTAATAAATTATGAATAAATTGTTATGAATTTTTTTAATGAACAGTTCTATGAGGCATGCCATAATTTCATTTAAGGGGTGATTCCAGTGAAATACATGTTCTTCTTTCACTTATTTATAATTTATTAGATATAAAAAATGTCTTATACTTGAAAACATTATTATCATTTTGAAATTTCTATTGATATATTTTTTCTTTATGATAAGAAATGTATCATGTGCTAGGGATCTTGATTATATGAAATCAGATATACATTTTGAGGAAATTTGAATAATGATTTTAAAATATTTATTTGACCATATAATTGCTTTTTATTGATTATTGAATGAAATAGGATTCCATGGTTCAAAGGAAAAAAATGAATAAATGTAGAATAACTGGCTATTACACATCATGAAACATGATTACATGACATGTAATATCATTTCACTATGTACTTCAAGCATTGAATCCAAGACATGAAGAATTTCAATTCTAGGAAAATATACACGACGTGAATCCTCATTAAACAATGTGATGCATTCAAATCATATTTCCCTCTAGGTGGGAGAACATTCACATCAAGATATCTCAATTAACATTGTTAAGGGATTCAATATTTAAAATCACATTCATTATTTCCCTGAGGTACATAAAGATTCAAAATTATTTCATAAAACCTCGAATCAAAAATACATGATGGGAATTCCTATTACACGTCGTGCAATATTCTTTCTATATATATCGCCATAGAGAACTGTATTTAAATGCTTTGTAGTTGTAAGACATTATTTCATTCAATTTACTCTAATCCCCTTTAACTCCCTAAACTGAAAATTTTAATTCTTTAATTTAGTTTCATTATTATACCTAAATACATGAATTGTGGATTGATTTAAAGGTCTTTCATCATCCTTTTTTCATTATTGATGTTTTTTCTCTAATTTATTGTTTTTATAAGAAATCCATGATGAATTACTGTTGTGTTTAATCACACCTAATATTCGGGAAACTAACGTAGCTACAATTTTTATTGAATCAATATTTTTTAAAAAATTCATGATTTCATGTTCAAATACAGATAAATTTTTCATTGTGCATGTTTATTAATTGATTTATCCAAAAATTCATTTATAAATTAAATTGCATTTAAACCAATTTCCCTCTCCAGATTAATTATGAAATGAGTGGCAAAACCACCTATAGTATGGATTGAGAAATGGGGTATCTAAAATAATTATATTTTTAATTTTGAAAATTATATAGTTAATGGATTAGTAATCAGGATAAATAACAGTTGTTTATCCAAGTCATTCAATCATTCGTAACCACAATAAATTTCAATGAATTACCATATCATAGTTTATATAGAATTTTATATTAAAAACCCGATAAGGTTTAATTCAATAGAATCTAATCATGAGTCATTTATGAGGTCACTCTCTCCAAACCAAGGTATAGTTTCCACCTAGGTTGAACTACATGGTTCGACCATAGTAAACTAGTGACCTCTACATGCTTCAAAACCTATTTTTTGAATTCTATCATGTAATAATCAAATTTAATTTTTTAAAACACTGAAATTGAGCTTTATAACTTCCTTATATTATTGATTATCATTCTATGAGTCTTTATAAAAAAATTTCCCAAACTAAACAAAACTCAGGAAGAAGTCATCTGTAATAGATCTAAGATGAATGTTCCTGCTACTAGAAAATTCCTCTAGGGATTAACCCCAGACATCCATTATATTATGTATTAGTAGAAAGTGATGTTTTGGAAAAATAAAATTAAATATAATCTTATCCCACTCAAATTGGATGATGTGTGCGTGTGTGTCATCTATAATGGATGGAAGTATAATACTTGATGTTTGAAACTCGAAATATGGGATGTGGTGGCTCTAAGAAATACATGGTTACTATATATGCATATTTTTTTGGCTTTATGTAATGATTTGATGCAAGAGGTTCATTTTGAGATTCCACAAAAAGGTGTCTTTGGGCTGGGTTATTTTGGAGTGATATGGGTCTAGATGTGCAATGTCGAGGAAGAGCAGAAAACCAGTGGGGAAGCAGGAGTGAGGTGACCATAATGAATCATTATAATATTATATGATCCCTTTAATGAAATATATAGTGAGCGTTATCCATGGTTAGGTTGGTAAAATATTATACCTATTTTGGTAACCATTTAGTTTTATTATTGTTCATAGATCATTAGTATTATTTTATTATCATTTTTATGAAAGACTCAGGGGATGATCCTAATGGTTATAATTTTATTATCACTATATATATATATATAAAATATAGTTTTCATGACTTACAGTGTATTTTGTAGATCATGTTACATATTACTAGATTGTGGTTTTGTTGGAGGTGATTGGGATTCATGGTCATTGTCATCATTACCATTTGGTACGTATAGTTTTCCTTTCAGTTGTTATAGTACAATATGAAATTTAATGTTTCCACATTGTATATATATATATATCTGAGAATTTTTATATTGGTGTATCCATATTATATCACTCTTCCATAAGATTTTATAGAGGGTAATGCCTTTCACTATTTCATTATTAAACCATCGATTCTAGTCTCAACCCAGAGGCATGTTGGAGGTGGGACTCAGATTGTCCCCATATCACCTATCCCATTTCTATCCTTTGTGGGATAAAAATTGGAGTTGTGGGTCATGAAAATATTATTTACCAATTATGGTATAATAAAAATCTAATCAACTATCACAATATATTATCAGATCCCTACAACATCCACCATTAGATAAATAATATCTAGTCACTCATATATTATAATGGAAAGGATTAATATTTAATTTTTTATAACCAAGATAATGAAAATGTAAATTAATAAATTTCATTAAGGAAGGCTCCACATTAGAACAACATTAACTCGTACTCCCATGGTCTGTTTAGTATAATCCCCAATTGTGAATCCATAAACTCATATTTATTTAACCTATACCTCAAAATTCAATTAAGTACATTATGGTCCTTTCACTTATTATGATATTGGTTAAGTTGAATATTTATATTTATTATGATACCCCTGTAATATAATGTTCCATTGAGTATAGATAGACTGAAAAAATATCTATTTTTTAATTATAACTCTACAAATGGAATGTATATTTCATTGATTTAATGTTTTATTTGAGGGGTTTCCTATTTACGTATGTGTAAATATTCATTCACATTATTCATCACATACTCAATAACATTCTATTGACCATTAATATTTAATTAAAAATATTTGTTAAATTTCATTATTCATATTAGTAACATTTTGATAACATATTTTTTTATCTTTTACACTTTATAAATAACCCCTATGAAAAAATAACAATGTAATTAACTATATGAAATAAGTTATTTCATAAAATTTATATTTTATTTTCTCTAAGTGTAATTTTAAATTTATTAATATTATTCCATTTTTCATTGTCATAAAAAAATACTAAATAGAATAATAAAATAAATCTTCAAGTATTATGAAATAGAAAATAAATATATGGTATAAGTGTTATATTTTATTTACATGATAGTTTATCAAGTAGTGGGATACCAAAAACATCATAAGGAAAAAAAATCTTGATCCTCATCGTGTATAATGTTTTATAATTGAAAATATACAGAAGTATATCTTTAGATGGATTAATCTCAACTCTGTCCCTAAACCATAACTTCTTTCTTGGAACCCCTTCCATTACAAATCTATTGTTACATTCATATAAGGGGTACTAGTGGTTTAGGATTACATTTTTTAATAAATAGCACCAAATACCCATATATCATAATGGAGTGGGGGTGACACACAAATCATCGTGGTTATTGTCAAAATATATATCACATAATATCTTATAATAAGTAATTAAAATAAATTATTAAATCTAATGTTACAAAGATCAGTTCATGTCTATGATCATTCACTATTATAAATAATAATATCATTTATTATCCCATGAAATCATTCTATATGGTTTTATTTAAGGTTAATTTACATGAATAAGTTAGTTAATAAACTAAATAATAACGTATTTCATTATATAAAATTATGTACAAATTAATTACCAAGTCATATGATGAGAATATCATCATTGAAAATTTTAATAAAATTAATATATAGTTTTTAATTTTATAATTTTCTAGGTACCCACTGTTATATTCGAAGGATACATGATATGAAGTGTCAGTGTGAATTTACAACCAATTTCAGGAATACATAACTTACATAACATATACCATTACTTAATATGTTTTTTAATGTGAAATGATCATTATTTTTTAAGTTTCATATTCATAAATAGTTTCTAGGTCCCCATTGTATGTAATGGTATACACACATTATAGTTCCATGAATTCAAACCAAATGACTTAATAACATGTATGAAAAGATAACACCATATAAATATATATTCCACGTATTGCTATAAGGGAATGTAATGTACATGAATTTTATGATTGTATTTACATGTCTTGTAATGGAAGATTTAGAGTGTCTTTAATTAATACTATATGTTGGACCATAAGAAATGATGAATGTGACTACAAATATAACCCTTTTGGTGTGAAATGTGTGACATATCTCTCACAACTCGCTATAAGCTATGTAGATCATGTCTCTCTATGTTGATCAGCCGGTATTTATATGTAGTGTGTGAGGATAAAACATATAATCTCACATTACATGCCACAGATTAATTTTTATTTAATTTGTATAGGGTAACATGACACATACATTCAATCTACACATTTATTTTCCTTTTCATCCAACTTGTGGTTCTAGATTTCAATATAAAATGACTAATGATAGCATATACATACAACACAAGACAATATGGCTTAGTTTGGGTGATCAATATATAGTGAAAACCCAATTACATATTTTTTATGTTTCCATTACACGTCATCAAAATCTGTAAAGTATTAAGAAACAATATCATCTCATGGTGATATCGTCATTCATTACTTTCATGTGGTATGAATCTAGTTACTATAACTAAAATTAATCATTTTATATAATGAAAATAAAAATTCTTTAACATTATTGAAAATATGAATAAAAATACTATAAAAGTATTCAATAAAATTGAAAAACTGAATTATAATTAATTATGTGTTTTAATGTGATCACACTTATTCCACATAACAATTTGGTGGAACAATTAAAGCATCGAGTGGGTGCTCAATATATGTTTCCATCGGAATAACTAAACACCATCTGATAAACATGATGAATTCACCTTGGAATATTATAGGGGATCGTGCACATTTAATAATTAATTAGTTAATATATAAAACTACCTCACTCTTAGCAACCTCCATGATCTATTCAGGTTTTCTCTCTTGTCAGGTTGATAGTGTGATGAAGAATAAAAGAAAGTATTCCTGATGATGTATCCACACATTATCCATTCATCATTGGTTACCATTTTTTTCATTAAGTGATACTATAGAAGAATAAATTTATTTATTCTATTTTTCATTTGATGATAAAAATATATATTCTGCTCTCTATATTATTGAGAGAGAGCAAGGTATTATTTTCACTCTATGGTATGATATAGTTTAAATGGTGATTTCACTGTGTGAAACATTCCTCAAAAATAAATGGAATGATGTTGGAATATATTTTTAGTTTTTAATAAATGATACTCAAACTATATTTATTTATCAAATCATATATCCTATTTTATTCCACATAAAAGATAATATTTTTTATTATTAATATATCCCATTGAGGGAAAATATCCAACATTAATGTTAAAATTAATTAATTAATTTAAATTTGAAGGGAGTTTAATAAATATTTAATTTCAAATAAATCATTAAACTATAGTCATGTCCTCATATAATACATTAGGTTCCCCAACCTATGAATTAATATTTTTTAAGATATTGATGCAATAAAATAAATATTTTAGTTTTCCAATTGACTAACCTATTTAACGAATAAATAAATTTATATTTATTACCTTCATAAAAAAATAGATTAAATTCGACTTATATGTCATAATATTTAATATCCCATGCTTAAATATATTTATAAACATTACATGACTAAGTATTTTTCCACAAACGTTACTAAATTTATTATTAATATTAAACATAATAGAGTATAGTGATATTCTAGATAAAAATAGAGGGCATCAATCTAGGAAAAAATTTCAAGGGTTAAGGGGAACGATACCTAAAGTCCTAGATTATCATCTATAATCATGTCGAGGTTACCATGGAGAAAGTTGTTATTATTTTAAATACAACTACATTATTATTAGTGATTCAATGTAATATGTTCTATTTTTTAATAGATATGTCCTCATGAATAATGCATAATCATTTTTTCAATCATTATTCTATATTTATCATTATTTAAAATTTTATAATTATATCCCCTATAACATATCATCACCATGTATTTTTATATACTGTTCCACTTCAATTAATGAGGTAATGATATATTCTTCAATTATTATTAATGAAGAAAGTCCATTCATTATTCACTTAATTCTATATAAATTGTTTCACTAATAATGTATACTACTATAATTCAAGTATATTTATTCATAGTTTTCATCCATATAATAAACTAGACAATTCATGATACACATTACTAATATACTCATGTACACTGATATAAACTGATTATGAAAGATAAGAATATCCAATGAAAAAACATCAATAATTACAATTGTAGATCTCCCCTAATGCTTTACCTTCTTAGAGATCACCATGAATGATCTTACTGAGATGGATTATTAATGTTTTATGATTCCAAAGTAGTTAAAAATCAAAATATATCTATATATTGTCATATTAATGCATCTAAAACATAAAAAAAATTACTTAATAATATTGTCATATCAATTCATTGTATTCATTATAGTGGTGAAAACTATAACCCTCAAAAATGAGGAACATTCTAATGACATTGTCACATTAATCATCATATAAAAATAATGGTAATATAAATAAATATAAATATATATATATATATATAATTTTTTATTGAAAAGATTATAAAGTCCATTAATTTTGTATCACCATCTCCAACAAATTTATAAGGTATTATTCCCTGATATACAACCCACTAGATAGTGGGAGTATACATATGAGGACCCTTTTTTGTACATTTTTTTTCATGGTTTTTTTTATAGTAAATATATATATTTGATTAAAAAATGAAAAATGTGTAGAAATATCTATTTTAATTTGGGGATACTAATATACAACATGTTCTAAAAATCAATCATAACGAAATAAATTTTGTCCTAATAAAAATTAAATTGAATGATAATCGAATTTTTTACGATCCATTTTCAATTCCAAAAATTGATCTATTGTCTATTTAAAGGGGGTACTAAAAATATTCCCGAACATTTTCTAAGTTCCATAAACCATTTCGTATGATGATCTAGTTAATTTTTATACCCTTTTAAAATAAATTATTTTCTTATAAAAATAAAAAAATCATGTTCAATTATTTCTTTATAAACTGATGAAAAATATACCCAAATGTCCTCCCTAATAAAAATACTTGAAATAATAGACCTTGAACATTTATTTACACGTCTAACCCAACTATGGAATTCATTTTAGGTAATTAATCATCTAAATTTCTATTATTTTACATAATGTTCATAAAATTTACTAAAAGTTCCTTGATTGTGGATGTATAATATATATATCATTTAGTTCCTATGTTGATCATTTCAAGGAATATATTTCTCTAAATATTATAATGCTAATACCTTATAATATATAATCATATTTTCTCTATTATGAATTTTATAATGGTAAAATATATCCATAATAAAATTGGTGGGTTACATGAGTTAATCAAAATCAAAACCCACAATATCTAATGGACCTGCCAACTATATAACTTCTTGGACATATTGATTCAATTAATCAATAATTTCTCCATGTATAATTATTACCAAATCCATCTGTTTTATAGAAAATATCCTTATTTAATGTCTCTAATTTTCCATGTATTATTTTAAAATTTTCTATAGTATATTTTCAATGCCAGATGCAAAGATGACGTGTGATTCTGTGGCCCGATATTCTAGTAATTAATTTTTGAAATAAATTAAATATATTAAATGTTATTCATGTGATCTTTTCCAAAGACAGTATAATATCTTCCAAATTAGTGCCTGAATCAAAAATAAGATAGCATAGTTGAGTTCGTAATGTGGGTAATACAATCGACATGTCATAACTTTTGAGGATGCGGGTTGTTTGAAAAATATTTCTTGTGGGAATAGAAATGAATAAAATTATTATTTAAAACTATTTTTATTCATTTTCATGATGTGAATATTAAAATTAATAAAATAGATAGTTATAACAGAATATCAGAGATAACCACATATTCATGGAAACCATTGGAGATATGATTTAGAGAACTTTGGTGGATTTCCCTCAAACAAATAGAAATCACATCACGGATTGATGATCAACATGAAATGTATTCAATGGATCTCACAAAAAATCACAACCTCATAGAATTATTCATTATCAATTGATCCAAAAATTTATTTGGGGCATGTGTTTTTATTTAATTATTTTGTGTTCTATTTTCCAATAAATAATGTGGTTCAATAAACCAACAAATTGATCGACGGGTCATATGTATTGTGGGATGGGTTAACTTATGGGTTTTCTATGGGAGAATATATTCATGCTTTTTATTATTCTGATTATAAATTTAGTGGATATGGATTAAGGTAAACAAAATCATCAATGGGATTTTATACTCTATTTAGTTCTAGTTTTTTTCTCCATCATTTTGTTTGTTCACCTTTAGCATTATTCATTTGTCCCAGGGTTTAATGAATACTGATGAATTGATATTTTCACTCACATTTTAGGGAGAAATGATATGATATTATAGATTTGGGCTCAACACAATCATACAAAGTCGTGATAGAGGTAGATTCAAATGGATTTGACTATTTTGGAAACACACATTTTCAAACGGGACATGTGGATGATGATTGGGATGAATAAAATACTTTTTTAGAGTATATCCAAAGGCTGGTAGCTGGTAGATGAACATTTTGGGATTGGAAAATGTAAATACAAGTTTTTAATTGAGATTTAAGCCACATTTCATAGTGTAGGTGTCATGGATGTGATCGGGAGGGGAAAAAGGGTTTTAGAAAAAACTTGTTACACGTTGCCTGTAATATTGGATTGCATGGTGCTTAGCCCCTCCCTGAATACTTGGCATGAATCTCTAAGGTTACAAGTACATAGGGTGGATTACACAAGCTTCCCACAGGGCATGTAATCCCCTACACAGATACGATTTGGACTAAGTACACATTCTAAGATGTGTAATAGTGCATAAACATGGGTATAGGGGCTGAAGCCATGAACTGGTGTATGATACCTCCATTTCCCTTGTGTGAATATTTTAAAATATTTTTTCAATATGGGTTGTTATGAAATTAATTCATAGATTAAATATATTTAAAAAATAAAAAATTTACACCCATAATATTTCACCATGTGAAATTAAATTTCACCACGTGCAAGATTTAACTACATTCTTAGCAGACTGGGTTGTTTCAATTTGGGGATTCTTTTATGATTTTATAGGTTATCGTGTTTCATCACTGGATTCCCTCTCGTTCTTGAAAAAATGGTTTCATGGAGAGGGTGTTAGAGGACCAGAGAGGATGGCTCGGTCTCTGATTTTCCATGCTGGGTGCTAGTTGATTTGGAAAGACATAAATAAGTTCAGATTTGAGGGGACTCGCACATCAGGTAATTACATTATCATCATAATGAAATCCATCCTTACTAACCTGGTCCGTATCCACAACAATTGGTAGGGAACACCTTCCTTCTACTGGTTGGTTTCTAGTCTTCCAGGAGCCCAGTCGTGTGTGAATTCCAATAGCGGTATTTGGGTTTCCTGGTCTCCTCCCCACCAAGGCCTTAATCTCCAAATAGATGGGTCATTTTCTATGGGTTTCCTGTGTTGGGGTGGGGTGGTTTGGGAATTTTGGGGTTCAGTACATATCACCTTCTCCTCTCGATTGGGCAATGACTCCTCTCTCCAGGACAAAGCTGAGGCCATTATCACATGGGTTACCCTTTTTCATCAGAATGGTATTGATCTTTTTGAGGTTGAAACATATTCTAAAATTCACCATGATGTCCTAAATGATATATTATCTCCTCCTTGGTCCATTCTCTACATTATTAGAATGTGAAAAGATATTCTCTATAACGGAACCAAAATCAGTCACTCCTAGCATGAGGGTAACCAAGTGGCGGATCACCTTTCTTCTATTGATGTCCTTGGTACTGAACCGATCTGTTTTCATGATCTTTCCACCATGAATCCCGAAGGGGTCAATTGGATCAGAGGGGATTTCCATGGTTTAAACTATTTTAGACCACCTTAGGCTGCTTGTTTCACATGTTTTTATATTTGTTTTACTGTCCGATATGTTTTTCTTCATAATAAAAAAAAGTAACTCTAATGATGACTAACTGTAATATGTCACCACATGTAATTGGATTTCACCATATGAAATATGAAATTATTATTTTTAGTGGTTTGATGGGGTTTCCTAGGAAAAAATGGTGAATTGGTTACAAGTCATTATTGATGGGAAATTAGGATTCACAGCAAGTAATTATATCCCACAGCTAGTTACAATAATGCCTCCAATGTCAAATAACCATATGGACACCTTTACTCTCAACAATAGAGCATTAATGGATCTCCCTCTTTTATGTGGTGCCTCTACACACCTTCTTCATAGAACAAAACTCTTTGAAACACCTCCCCTTTAACCAAAACGCTGTGGCACACCTAGAAATAACTCATTCCTTGGACTGAAACCCCTCCATTCACCACCTTCTTTGATAGAAGTCCATCTACGCACCACCCAGGTATGGGTTTTCATCACAATTAGAGCTATCATTCACTAATAATAAACATCCATAATAAATTAATTATTTTTTTGCATTATTGTTTCTGTATCTAGATTAGTTGGATCTAGATCTACAATTATGGGATTTACATCAAGATTTCAGAAATCATTTTTCATTTAGATTTTGATTTTGGTTTCTAATTTTGACTTTTTGCTTCATCATGTTCTTGATGGATCCTCTTCAAATTTATCTTATCCATTGAAAATAATTCAACACCTTTCTTGAGTATGTTTTTCAAAAATTTAAATCATGTAGTCTTGATTTCAATTACCTATATGAAATTGTAGAATTTCTGTTCGATATATAGAAATTAATTTTAGATTAAATTAATTACTTTGGTTAATTAAGTATTTAAAAATGTTTGAAATTGGTATATTAAGATTTTAGATCATGAATAACTAATTATTAAATCAATCATGAGATATCGAGAATATTGATTTTAGATAATTAAATGCTTAATTGTTAGAACTATTTAGAAATTTACTTTCAAAATTGAAAATTAATTTGGAGAGTTATTAAATTATGTAATTGTGAAATTGGAAGATTTAGGGATTATTTGACGAGATAATTAATTGGAGATTTAATTATGTGTTTTGGGATTTGTCAATTTGGTAATTAAATGTTTGAGGTAATTATGGAGTTTTTGATATTTTTAAAGATCAATAATTAATTGTAGAATTAACTAACGAGGTTGGTTAGGTTCATGAAATTTTGATTTTTTATAATTAATTAAAAAATTAATTTTCACAGGTTAGAAATTGTTGAATTAGAATAAAAATTTGAAAAAATAATTTCTGTTGTAATAATGTTGGTTAATAAAGATAATTAATGGTATAATTAATTATTGGTTATTATTATTATTATTAAATTCATTGATGTGGAAAAATTAATTGAATAATTCACTATGAATATTTATATAATGGAGAAAAAACCTTTAATTATGATTTAATTGGGTTTAAAGAATTAATTGACATAGAAAAATTAATTGTTGAACTAATTGGGGTTTTGGACTTTACTAATTTGGGAGTAATTAATTTTTGAATTGATTAATTAGAGTACTATTTTTATTTAATTGTTTATTTAAATAAAATGATTGAGTTTGATTAATTAAGTATGGATATTAATTGACGAAATAGACATAGATTACTAAATGGGGAATTGATTGATGGTTTTGAGTTAGAATAATTAATTTTGTAATTAATTAATGTAGATGAATTGGACTGATTAATTTGAGAATTAATTAATTTTGATGGTTTTGATGTTGAAATTTAATAGTAAGATTAATTAATTTGTAAATTAATTATTGTGGATTGCTGAGATGTTGAATTGATCTGATTGAAAAATTAATTATTGAATTCAGTATGGGATAATGACATTTTTATGTTTGATAATTCATCGTTTAATTAATGATGGGATATTGAAATAGATTATTCAATATAATTAACTATAGAATTAATTTTGAGTTATTGAGATCGTGAATTATAAATTAATTGTTGAATTAATTAACTACAATAGATGTTAGTAATTAATTGTCATATTAATTAATGGTCTTGTATGAATTACATTATTAGTTAACTTATTATTGATCAATTTTGTTCTATACATTATTATCTACTCCTATTATAATGATATAAATGCATGGATGAACTGAATAATTAATTGTGGAGTTTTTTATAGATTATGGATGATAAATTTTGAGATAATTAATTATGGAATTAATAATGGGAGTTTGATTTTATAGAGAATGGTTAATTTATTTATGAACTAATTATTGGGATTGGTGTACATAATTATATTTTGAATTAATTAATATAATTTATGTGACATACTAATTATATAATTGATAATTGAATTGGGTGATAATTAATTATTGAGTAAATTATTGAAGTACTGCATTATAAATTGTGACAAATTAATTGTTGAATTAATTAATGTGTGTCGAAATATGAAATTATTAATTAATTTTTGAATTAATAAAGAGACCATATATTTTAAATAAAATGATGAATTAATTAATGGAGTTTATGTGGAAAATTAATGGGTGAAATAATTGAAGCGGATGTTATGATTAATTAATTGTGGGAATTAAATAATGAAAAATGATGAGAATAATTAATCACTGGATTAGATATTGTAAATGGGATATGGTTAATTCATTAGTGAATTATTTATTATAATGGATATAGATAATTAAATTTAGAATTAATTAATGGAGATGGTGTAACCTATTAAATATTGAATTAATTGAAGGCTAAGATAGGTTTAATTAATTTGTAAATTAATTAATGGAATTTTCAGTGAAAAGGGTAATGGTTGTGACAACATAGTCATGGAGTGGGACATATGATAACTTTCGTGTGAAAATGAGATTAATGGGATAAGGGCATTATATTTTTAAATTTTTATTACTTAAGAATAGTGTTAGACTTATGGTAAACGGACTAAGAGAGCTTCTAATATTGTTTACTTAAGGAATATACATTATTTATTAGAATAAGTCCATGAGGGAGCCTACTATTGTTTACATAAGAACTGTTTGAGCCTTTTGGGAAGAAGAATGATAAGGATCTAATATTGTTTACTGAAGTACCATGTGAGACTTGAGGGAAAAAGATGGTGTGAGATTCTAATTTATTATAGTGGGCCATGTGATCCTTCAAGGGGAAAAGACCATGATAAATTTCTTATTTTTACAAGGAATCATTTGTAATTCATTTAGTATTAACTCTCTTTAGATCATGGCGGTTATAGGTCATCGTGCATGTTACTCAGGAAAAAATAATTTTCATTTTTTATGAATTTGATAAAATCCATATGAATTACGATAATGAATGGTAACATGGAAATTTTGAATTGTGACATCATTTTGTGATATATTTGAAACTTTTATTGTCCGAAGTAGGTATTGTGATTTGGGTGCCCATGGGAACCAGAGGAAATACGTGGTTAAATAATGAGAAAAAAAAATAAATGTAAAGTGTTTACATTATTACATGTATTTAATTATTTATAATACTGCATACATTGTTATTGAATGGATTTTTTTAAGACATTGTCGGCGGTGGCCTCCTAATTTGTACTAACACTGAACATGAGATTCCCAATAGGTAACCAAATGGACATTTTGTCTTCATGATAGGATAAAGGAAATGAGATTATATTGGATAACATAGTTTGCAATGGAGCATGGATGAGGGGAAGATATGTGGTTTGGGACCCAGTTTGGTGTCTTCAGTGTCCTTCTCTGGGGTTTTACATTTTAGACACTTGACACATACATTCACATGGGATGTTTTATTCTTTAATTTTAAATTTTATTTCCTAATTTTTTATATTTTGATATTGTAATTGCTTTTCATTATATATGCATCTGTTATTGTTTATTTATTTATAGTTGTGTATTGCTATGATAAAAGAAACATGAGAGGGTATATTCTTACTATGATTAGTCATATTCCCTCACTACTAGTTGGTTTCCTCTGGCTTATTGGGAGTCTTAATAGAGGTCCTGTGGAAAACTGGCTAAGGTCGCCATTTGGTGGAACCTAGGCATGGACATTGCAAATTGATAACATACATGATTCTTTTCTTATAAATTTTTCTTTTTAGATACCCTATGTATTAGGTAAAAATGAATGTTCCCATCGTGGGATTGTTGTTATTGATATGTGTTGTTACGGTTTGTGTTATTTCACCTTAGTTGACACACATGTTGTGTGATGTAATTATTTTTACTAAACTTTATTGAGATTGACTTGAAGCACTGAGTGTAATGATACTTGAATCTTCTTGAGTCATTATAGGCACTCAAGATTATTATGAAATGCATTATGTTAGGCATGCATGGGAAAATGAATTTTGGGTATATTGTTGAACATTATTTTTTTTTCCTTTCTTTTGAAATTGAACTGAAAATAGTTAATAACATGAAATTAAGAAATATTGTAAAATGCTGAATTATTAGAATAAATGTGTGTCTAAATGATAAAAAATTGAATAATGATAATTTTTTTCCATTTTTAACCAGGACCAAGGTGTAGTATTTTTATGGATAGTTATTGGGCCTAGCTTCTGACTGTTTGTCATGATAAATTGTTAACAACTTGATATGGTTTTTTGTAAACACCTCTTGTTAACTAAACTAATTGTTTGGAAATAAAAAATCCTTCATTTTATTTATTTTTCCCATTATGTGGGTAGATTGGGTAGTGATAATTCCATAGTTTATGAACACTGTTAAGGGTTTTTTGAATGATTATCTATTTTTGGATCAGTGTGGTCATATGTTTGCAAGTAGGGAAGCCTTATACTTTTAAATGGATAAAGTGTTCCCATATAGGTACGAATCATTAGTAATGACATATTGTTGGTGGTATTCAAATATGAATTTTTAGGGTACATTTAATTAGTGGTGATCGTTTCCCCTACCTTGACATCATCCCAGATACACTAAGAAAGCTCTAGGTTTATGCCAATCTACCTAGAGATGTTTTCATTAGATTTGGGGTCCATTATATGTTGTTCATGTGAAGTGTTTTATATAGGGATCTATATGGAATGAGGAATTCCAACTACGGTAAATAGATGAGGTTCTTAGGATTGACCAGATGTTGATAAAAATTGTGGAAGTTGATTTTCATTAAAATGATATATTTTAAATGTTCCAACATTGGAGAGATATGTATTAGAAAATGGGGTGTAAAGAAACCCCATTGGTTTGAAGGGGGGAATCATAATTCCAAAGAGGAATTTATAAGGTGAACATTTTAATTCCTCATGGAATAGATGGTTGAGCCTTGGAGGTGGTGGATGTACAACTTTTTCATGTAGTTTTGATGGCATGGATATGTTCCAATGTTGGTTTTTGTTCTTAATGTTGTTGGAAAAAATATGTCATGATACTTGTTGGGTATTGTATTGAAGATTATCTTTAGAAAAATACATCATATTTTGAACATATGGTACTTTTGTTATATGAAATTATTAATGTTTTAGCAAAAAATATATTTTGATTGTTTATATGTTGTTGGATATTGGGAAAGAGTTTATAATAAAACATGGGAGAGACCAGATAATAAGAGGGCATAGTGGACCATCCTTATTTTGCATGAAATCTTCGAGGTGCATGGGAGTAAAACATTAGGATGAGTTGTTATAAGGTGGGGAGATAGTAAAATCCCATATTTTTTCAGGTTTGAATATTTTTATATTTTTAGTCAATATTGGTTGTGTGAATTTAATTCATGGCATAATTTTTTTTAAAACACCAAAAATTTACACCCATTATATTTCACCACGTGAAATTAGATTTCACCACATGTAATCTTTCACCACCTGAAATTGGATTTCACCAGATGTAAGCTTCAACCATTAGTAATTGGATGTCACCATGTTTAATATGATATTACTATTTTTCAATGGTTCAATAGGATTTCATTGTGAAAAATGGTAAATTGGTTTTAAGTCATTAAATGACCTGAAATCTATATACATGTCATTTAATTATAATGCCCATCTTATAAAATTAATTCCTCTAGCATCGTGTAACCTTATGGACAGCCCACTTCATTGAAAAAGGGAATATGAAGATCTTCCTCTTTGATATGATGCTTCCATTCACTTCCTCTATAGACCAAAACTGATCAACAAACCTCCTCCTTGGACTGAAACTCATTAACGCACCTCTACATAGATTCCTCCTTGGACCGAAATCCTTTTAGGCACTACCATCTTCAACTGATGACCATCTACACACCTCCTCGGTATGGTTTTTCTTCTCGTTTAGATCTATCATTCTCTTCCAATCCACTTCAAGGAAATATGAATTTTTTTATCCAATTTTGGATTTAGATAATGATTAGATGAATCTATATATATGATTTTTGGATATATATCTAGATTTAATAGATATTGTTTCATTTAACTTCTAATATATTTTTTGGATCTAGACCATGTTCTTTGTCGTATTTTTGATGGATCCGCTTCAAATTAATATTTTTTGTTGGAAAGTGTTTGTCACTATTCATGACGTAGTTGGCCTAAAATTCAAATCCCATAATCCTGATTAAAATTTGGAGTATTTAAATGTATAATTGCTATTAGATATTTACAAATTTCATTCATGATTATATAAATTAATTTGTTGTATTAATTAATTTTAATATATACGAAATGGGGAAATTTGGATTTTAGAACATGAATAATTAATGGAAAAATTAATTATTAAATATTGAGATTATTGATTTTAGATAATTAATTATTAATTTTCTAGATAGGTTGATAGAATGAATTTTCAAATATAACTTTTTAATTTGGGGAATTATTTAATTATGAAATTGTTGAATTGTGAAATTTAGGGAATGTTTTATAGGATAATTAATTAGGGAATAAATTATTAGGTTTGGGACTTTTTAATTTGATAATTAATTGTGGAAAATAATTATAGATTTTTTGAAATTATGGAACAAGAAAAATTAATTATTGAATAGATTATTATTGATATATTGGATTATGAAATTGTGTTTTGGAATAATTAATTTCTGTATTAATTTTGATGTGTTAGAGATTGTTGAAATTGATTAATTATCTGACAATGTAATTTTTTTATATTGATGTTGGTGAATAAGGAAAATTAGTGGTATAATTAATAATTTTATATATGTAATACTAGTTAATTGATTAATCTGGAATAATTAATTGAATAATTAATTGGGGTGACTGATTTTATGGTGTTAGACAATTTAATTGATGAATTAATTATGGTTATCTAATTAATTGAAATAAAAAATTGTTTGATGAATTAATTGTGGTTGTTGAATTGTTTATGATGGGAATAATTAATTGTATAATTATTTAATTGGAGATGTGTTGTTATTTAATTTCTTAATTAAATAACGAGATTGGGTTATATTGATTTATTATAGATATTAATTGACAGAATTTACATAGAAATTTGTCGGGGAATTAATTGAAGGGTTTGAGTTGCATTAGTTAATTTTTAAATTAATTAATTTACATTTATTTGATTAATTAATTCCAAAATTAATTAATGGGGATTTTTTTATGGTGCAATTGATGAATTAGATTTATTAATTTGTGAATTAATTAATGTTGATTGTTGGGAAATTTAATAATTAAGATTGAAAAACTATTTAATGAATTAGTTATTGAATAATGAGATATGAATTCATGGTAATTAATTGTTTAATTAATCATGGGATATCAAAATAGATGATTCGATATAATAAAATGTTGAATTATTTATGACTTTTTGAATTTTTAATGGTTAATTATTTGGTGAATTAATTTACATAAATGGATGTCATCAATAAATTGTCTAATTAATTAATGGGTTTCTATTAAGTAATTTATTAATTAATTTATGATCAATAAATATTGTTTTAGACAAGATGATATACTCCTATGATAATGAGATAAATTAATTGTTTAATTGAGTAATTAATTGTGGGGTTAGTTATGGAGTATGGATGATACATTTTTAGATTATTAATTATGGAATTAATTATGGGATTTTGTGTTCATGGATTCTGATTAATTAATTGACGAATTATTTAATGATATTTTTGTACTCATTTAATTATGTAATTAATTACAGGTATTTATAAGAAAAAATAATAATTGAATTTGTATCAAAATTGGGAGATAATTAATGTTTTAGTTAATTGATAAATAATTTAATTATAAATTATGAATAATTAATTGTTGAATTAATTATTGGATGTTGATTTTTGAAATGATTATTTAATTTTTTAATTAATTAATGGACCATATATGGTTAATTAAATGAATAATTAATTAATAGAGTTGAAGTGACAAATTAATAGATGAATTAATTGTTGGGATGGTTACGATTAATTAATTTTTTGAAATTGATTATTGAAATTTAATTGAATAATTAATGATTTTATTAATTAATGGAAATTAGTTATGATTAACTAATGGATGAATTTATTAATGGAATGGAGGTAGATAATTATTTTCTAAATTAAGTAATGGATATGGAATGACTAATTAATTTTTTAATTAATTGACGTCTAAGATATGATTAATTAATTTGTGAATTAATTAATGAAATGATTAGTGAAATGTGTAATGGCTATGATAATGTTGGCTTGGAGCAGTGCATGGAATTACCAGTTTCTGACAATGTGATTAAAGGGATAAGACCATGAGAGTTTTGAATATTGTTTACATAAGGGTTTTGTGAGCCTTATGTGTAGATAATAGAGGGAACTTCTAATATTGTATTCTTATGGGTAGTGCAAGACATATGGGAAGATGACTGAGAGAGATTCTAATATTTTTTTCTAAAGGAATGTGTGTGTCTTGTGGGAAGTAGACCAAGGGAGAATCTAATTTTTTGTAGAAGGATCCTGTGAGCCATAAAAGGGAAAAGACTATGAGAGATTTCATGTTTTTTTCTTTGATTCATTTATGCTTCATTTTTTATTAACTCACTTTAGACCCTTGAGGATAGAGTACACAGTGAACATTAGTTAGGGAAAACTTATTTTCATGTTTTATGTATTTTATAATGGAAATATTAATTATTATAATGAATGGAAACATGGAAATTACTATTTTTGATATCCATTGGGAAATTATTTGACTCCGGCATAAGCCGAAGTAGGTATTGTGATTAGGTTGTCCATGGGAACTTGGGTAAATATGTTGTTAATAAAGAGAAACCAAATATATGTAAATGATTTAAATTATTAGATGTATTTTATTCTTTAAATAACTCCATACACTTTTATTGACAGTATAATTTCTGGACACCATTGGTGGTGGCCTCTATAGTTTTACTCACACCCTACTGGGGCTTCAGGATATTTATGCTTATTATGATTCAGGATCAAGATCCAAAGGATAATTCCCGTGCGATTAAAGAATCTATATAGGGACATGTTCATGAGATATTACCTCTAAGTGTTTCACAATCCATACCACCACTTTTAGCGAGGAACATGGTACCCGCAGTTCTAGTGGATGAGGTGGACAAGCATAACATGCTTCCTGAGTTTCAGTAGAAGATACCCCCATGGTTTTGATGTGTTCCCAACCCACATGCGGTTGTGGAATTCTGTGAGGTGATGAAATGATTTTTCTTCAATTTAGGATCCCAGAAAATTAGAACGTGGTACATTCGGTGAGCCTTCTTCATGGATATATAGGGAGATGGTGGTTTTTGGTTACCTAGTCCTATGATGAGTTGACTTTCTCATAGAAATAGTTTGAGAGTCTCCTCATATATTCTTTCTCAACAGCTACTCTAAGATATATATGTATCTAAGACCTTTTTCAACTCATGTAGGGAAGCACGACATTATCGACGTATTCATCGATTATTACTATCATATCTAGGTACTCAATGAATATTAATTGAGATCATTTATTTAGGGTTCAAAACATAGTGTATATTATGTATATACACATAGAATAATTTTTTATCCCTTTTTGAATTACTCTATATATTGGACTACTAGAGAGATATTTAGTGGTTGAGGGTTTCTTGTTTGAGCAGTTACACCCAGTGGTTGTGAGAAGTGGGATATAATGAGTTGAGACCCCAACAAAAAAGAGCTGATTGTAGTATTAGGGACCTAGATGTCTAAAAAAATTGAGGATAATATCACATTACAATTGATATATATTAAATGGCTCACAAGGTGCATGCATTCATCATAGGGAGATTTAGTTCTACTCATGTTTTTCCAGGGGACATATCTCTCAAGATTTTCAGACTCTCCCCATGCACACTTGATAGAGTGATCATAGAAAATCCACTAAGGTAGGGGTAGTGGTTGGAGAAGACAAGTTTTTAGAGTGGAAAACATCTCTCATGTGTTTGGAGAGTAGTAGGAGGTGGTCTTGATTTCAATATATTACCACCACCTCCACCCATGTGGTCCACTCCTCGCTTAGGGAGCTAGAGGACTGGGGTGAGGTAAACTATAGGCGGTCAAATATTATTACCCAAAGGCTATGGGAATGAAATGCGGTAAGTTTATGTCTTATCTTACCTATCTACATTAATGATAGACACATGTTATTGTCATTCCCATCATTCCACTCACCTTCTACGTGACATAGATATTCTGGTTGAACCTTTATCTTGACCCTTAAACTTAGAGCTTCCCAGTGGAGAAGATGCAATGTTCATGAACTTCTGTTGATAGTGTATCTGGACTATTGGATGTAAGAGTTTCTATTGGAATACCTAGGTTACAGTATTGGTTCCTTATGATTTCATTCTTGGTATGGTTTGGTTATCTATATATCAGGACCAGATTGAGTGTTTTATTCAAAGGATTTGGTGTGTATGTAGTGGTGGAACCAGTTTATCCTTCATCAGTGGTATGGAATCCCATCCAAAATATGATTGACTCGTGTATTTGATGGTGTAGAAATTATTCATTAGTTGGTTATCCTAATCCTTGGATTAGTGTATGTTAAGAGTTCATACTTTCCTTTAGTGGTTTTGGATTATGAATCATATCTTTTCTGAGAATGTTTCAAGATTATGTCCCCACTGTGAGGTATACTTTTTCATTGATGTAAACCCTAGTATGACACTATATCTATACAAGAATATTGGATGGATCTGGTAGAATTTCAAAAGATTTATTTGCACTTGGAGGACATTCATAGGAAGGCCTTTTGTATACACATTGTTTCACATGGGGAAGACCCTCTTTTGTCTTTTATGATGTTATATAAAATCATGAAGTTGTGTGTGTACTAGAAAAATTTGATCTTTGTGACTCTGAAGAACATGTATCCTCTATCGAGGATGGATGGCCTCTTTGATCAGATGGTAGGAGCATGATGGTTCTCAAAGGTTTAACATATGTGGAGTTCTACCTTGTTGTGAGTACAGGTTGATGATAATCTGAAAAAATAATTAATATGACAATATAGTCACTATGAGTAATAGGTTATTCCCTTTTGTTTAAGAAAACTGCTAGAAGGGTTCATACGACACATTAACTAGATCATTTAGCCTTACATTCACTGTTTTTTGGAATTATTCATCGATGATAACCTTATGTAGTCAGTGTCAAGGATAGAGAATGAAATACACTTGAGTATGGTTAAAGATGTACTTTAAGTTCACTAGATTTAGGTAAAGATCATGATGTTCTAATTTTGGATTCATGTAGTCCACTTTATGGGACACGTTATCCACATAGACGGAGTGGAAGTGGACCAATTCAATGTCAAGATGATGTTATCTCGGGAGACACCCTATATCATGATGGTGGTGCATAGCTTCTATAGGATTGCAATATTTTACTAGATATTCATAACTGATTTCCCTAGGATATCATCACCCATTAAATCATTAACTTGAAAGGTAATAAATTCCGGTAGAGAGGTTCTAACAAGATTTTTAGTAGTTGAGGCCGATTTTGATGAGTGATATGGTCATAAAATTTCTTGAGGTTGGTGTCAAGTATATAGTATTATGATATTATTTTGGGACCAATATTGGATGAGTTCTATTATAGAAGAATGTGGTCATTGCCTATGGCTCACATCATTTGAGACCACATGATTAGAACTACATGACCCACTATCTTGAGCTAGAGGTGGTACCCTTCACATTGAAGATGTGGTGAAACTACTTGATGGGAGAGAATTTTATCATATAATCCAACCACAAGAGTCTCAAACATATATTCTCATAAAATTATATCAACATGATATAGAGATAATTGTTTGAGTTCTTCTAGAAGTATGACTTTACATTGTCATCTTTACTATGAAGAGTAATGTGGTAGCAGATACTCTAATTATGAGATCTTGTTCGTAGTTGCAGAATGAAGGATTCGAGTAGTTTTCCTCATTATAGTTATACTTTGTGGATGGAGATAGTGTATCTTACAACTATTCCCTAGTTAATACCCCAACTCCCATGTAGAGCGTCAGGGAGGAAAACAAGGAGATAATGACTGTGATACCCTATGTACATAGAAAACCATTTGAAAATCTCCTAACACAGTTTCTAAAGGTTGGGATCACATTTTTATTTTCATAGGATGCACGATTGTGCTAGTAACATTGAGGGATGAGGTTTTTATAGAGTTTGAAAAGACTCCATTGGCGGTACATCCAGGTGTGTAAAAAATACACTCAAAAATCCCATGGTTATTTTGGTGGATAGGGGTGATGAAAGGTGGTGTAGAGTTTGTTTCTTAATTCCTTACATGACAGCAAGTGAAGGATGAGCACCAAGTTCCAGTATTTTTATCTCAACCACTCGAGATTAAAGAATAGTTGTGGGGTGGAATATCTATGGACACTTTGATGGACTTACCATGTACATGTAGGGGACATTAATCCATCTATGTGATTATTGGTAGACTCACTATGTCGGGCCACTTCCAAGCTATATCATAGTAGTGTTTAGTAGAGATCATGGGATGAATCTACATATAGGATAGGATCCTTCATGCGTGTTAAATTCATTTAGTGCATTTCTTGTGGTAAAAATCAAGTATTCAGGATATCACATTGGAGTGAAAGGATTAAATTTTTTCCTATAACCCATAACTTTTTGATTATTTCATGTTTTGGATTTTCAGGGATATAAATCCACACGGTGGGTAGAATGTAATCTCTCATATTTTTTATGTATTATTTTTAGATATTATATGTCGACATTTTGACATAAAGTGCTGAGAGGGTGTGAAATTCGAAGGCCGTTTTTGGTCGTAATAAATGTTTGAAATATATTAAATATATTAAATAGAATACACATGATATTTTACAAAAAATAATAATAACATCCAAAGAGGATCATTGATCAGAAATCTGAGGGAACCTTCGAGTTCATAATGTGGGTTTTACCTTAGGTGCGACATAATGTTGGTCGATGTTGTTAAATATTTGAAAATTCACCACAGACAAAGAAATAAAACAAATTATTAAGTAAAATTGATTTAATTCTTTTTTAACACAAATAGTAATAATATTTCAATATTTTATTATGAGAAAAATAATAGGGTTAACCACATAACACTATAAACTGTTGGAGTGCTACTGCAGAGAACATTGGAGGATTTCTCTTAGATGAACATTGACCGGATCATGAATCGATTATCGTCACACATCATATTCAAATGATTTAACCAATGATCACAATATTACATCATTAATCACTAGTGATAAATCCTAATCTTTTTAGGGCATGTGTTTTTATTTGATTCTCCCCTGTGATTATTTCCTACAAATATCATAGTTCAGTTGACCAATAGATTGATCTGCGGATCATGGGCATTGTAGGATGGGTTAATTTGTTGATAATTGATGGGAAAATAATATTATGATTTTTAGTATTCTGAATATTTATCTAATGTAAATGGATCGATGTCTATAAGAACATAGATTGAGTTTCATTCCCCTATTTTGTCCATTGGATTTTCTCACCCATTTTCTTCATTCACTGCGAGAATTCTTCAATTGGAAAGGGGTTCAATGAATACCGATGAATCAATAATTGTGAACCTATTTCATGGCACATAAAATCTAGATGTGATGATATGGACACAACGTGATGCATCTGATGTGTCATGATAGTATTGAAGAATGCATCAGACCAGTTTGGAAACACCAATTTTCGAGTTGGATGAGCGGATGACGATTGGGTTGACCGGTTTGAGGATGCGCATATTGTGGTTTGGAGAAGTTATATCAAAATTTTCAATTGGATTAATGCCATATTGCACGGAAGATATGGCATGGATGTGATTGGGGGGAATAAAAAGAGTTTCTAGAAAATCACGATACAAATGGTGTGTAATGAATGATTACATGGAATTTTTTCCCCCGGGATACTAAACATGTACCATGATGGGTACATAGACATGAGGTTGAGAACAAAAACTAGCTAAATTGTGTGTACTCCCCCACATGGACATGAATTGTACAATGTACATATTCTAATCCATGTATTATTTCACAGACATTGGTACAAGGGCTGACATCATGTAATGGCATAAGGGTATAGTAAATGGGATTCCTACATAGTGTGTACTATACACATGCACATCTTGATGACATGGTCCATTTACACATGAAGGAACTGGGGTAAATCGACATGACGTGTAACACCCTGACACTATTTACCCAGATCTGGTTCATATTTATATAACATTGGAATTATTATAAGGAATCAATTCTTAAAAGACCGATCAGATTAGTAGTCTTCGAATATAGATTACATACAAGAACATACATTACAATTTCTAACATAAAATACAGCATAGGTATTCCTTTGAGAAAACCATTATTCCCCTATATTAACCCTGTATATCAATCATAACACACTTCTTAGCATCCTAGAAAAATAAAACTTAGGAAAGGGGTAATCTCAAATGACCAGTAAGGGTAAATAATTCAGTAGAAGAAATAATCTTTTAAGGAAATAATTATAATAAAAAATCATCCTTTTATACATAAAAATGAACATAATATGGAAAAAATAAATTGGCCATTACCAAATATACTTGCTCATGGATATTCTACTAGTCAAATAATAACATGTTATAATTAATTTTATAACATGGGAATTCATAATGTTGGACATAATAACTACTATGTCACAGCCTTGTTCCAAGACCGTTCAAAACTATTCTATCAAGGCCTTGTTCCAAGACACTATTTTGTCTAATGAGTCCTGCCGAACGGTTGAGGGGCTATAACAGGCCTCACCCATCACTTACTAAGTCCAATTCATTCCTCATATGAAAAAGGTGAAGCATAACATAAAAATTTGTATAAAACTATCACAAAAATGGTCAATAATTTATCAATAATAAATGAATGGTATAAAAATATCACACCCATAGTCAAATATTTCATAACCCATTCAATACTGTTGGGACAAAGTTGGATGGATAAGGACGCAAGAAGAGTTTTCTGTTAGAGATTGTTGTTTTTCGTTTTCAAAAAAGTTAAATCAATTAATTTTGTAATGGACTTGTAAATCATAGGATCCTTTGCTGATTTGTATTTCATAAAAATCATAAGTTAGGAGATCTTGTGATGCAGCCTTATGAGTGAATGGGGTAGAAACAATGCTGCCAATCGTAATCAGTTTTGATTAGAAGGAATGATACTAGTAGAAGACATTGAAATTTATAGTACTTTCCATGGATAATATTATGATCCTAAATATGTTTGATCAAAGGATATATATCATAATAGTGGAGTTTGTGATGAAAGCTGAGGAATGGATGATATGGAGGTGGCACAAAAGAATGTTTTAAGGTGGCACTATTTTCCTTTGCTTTCCAAATTTCTCGGCCTAAAAATAAGGAGATGGAGAAAGGTGTTTTTGGAAAAGGATGTTGCACACAAGTTTGAAGATGTCCTAGAATCTTATTCACAAGGCATGATTTGAGGTCAATATATAGAAAAATTACAAATTCATAGACTGTGAGAAAAATTTGGCAAAGTGTGCAAAAAATAATGGTTGTGAAAAATATTGGTGTGGTGTGCCAAATAGTGGAATGATTTTTTTCTCACAAGTGGTGTTTTGAGATTAGATGATCGATAATTTTAAAAGGCATGAGGTGCGTGTAAAAATAGAGAATTACGAGAAATATGATGTTCTGTGAAAGATTTTTTATGTTCTTGAAGAGGGTGTTATGTGAGGATTAGTGTTTTTCATGTGGGGTTAAATAGGCCTATAAATAATAGGTGACCCACTTTAATTTGTGTGTCTCGAAACATAGTGAAATATCGAGATCTAAAGTGCATAAAATTATAAGTTAAGTGAGTTGCATTAAATGAATGAGGTTTTCATGAAAATAATATAGGTGCGTGAAAAAGTGGGAAGTTGCGTGAAAAGTGGAAAGTTCCATGGAAAAACGAAGTTGCCTGAAAAATATTTTCCATGACAAATGGAAATTTGTAAGCACAATCCATTTTATCTGTGTGCAAGGCACCCTAATGTTTGTGAAAAAATGTTTTTTTCTTCGCAAGTATTTCATTGTTTATAAGATAGTTCATACCAGCTTCTGGGTATGAATGTGAAGATTTGTACATCAAAGAATACATTTATCCAATTATAACGAAGCACTAAAATACTGAAAATCCATATTTGTGCTAAGAGGGTGCACACATACTTGACGATTGTTTTCCATGTGCTACACGAGTTTAAGGGTATATCCTAATTATTTTATTCCAAATCAATGGATTTTTTCTAGTGGATTTTGTTGTACTAGATTATTTCCATACCCTACCAAGGCCGTAGCAACACTTGTTGAGTAGGGAACCGTATAAATATTCTGTTCCTGTGGTTGTGTGTGTTCAGAAGAGAATAAACACTTTAATAGGTGGAAAAGGTTGTTTTAAAATTAAGGAAACATAAAAAGAAAATGATAGCAGTGATTCACCCCCTCCCCCTCTTAGTGATACCTAGATCCTAATTGGGAACTTCTTTTGGTATCAGAAGGAGGTTTCCTTTGTTTATTCTTTGTTGAAGTGTTTGACGAGAAGTTGGGATGGAGAATTTGACTTGCATGAATAGTAAGGGTATTTTGATATTTTTTGGAAAGAATTATCATATCTGGAAAGATAGAATTATGCCTTATCGTATGTCTCTTTGTTATGATGTTCTTGAAACTACAAATGATTTATTTCCACATATTAATGACAAGGTTCCACTTACAGCTACTGATAATAAGAATCATGAGAATGATGGAAGATATAAAAATGAATTACTCTCATATCTTTCTAAGAGTGTGTTCTTAAGAGTGAATGGTGTGGCTAAAGATAATGGAATCTTGGATAAGATGAAGAATATCTATGAAGGAAATACAAAATTCAAAAAGGCTAAACTAAAAATCTGGAGGTTGATGTATGTAGAAATGAAAATGCAATAATCTGAATGTGTTGCGGACTACATTACCAGGATAAATGAAATTTTTAGTACAATCAGATGTCTTGGAGAAATATTGTAATATTATACATATGTTGAAAATATCTTAATAATACTTCATGATGAATTTGATGTTAATGTTTCATCACTGGACAATAGAGATCCTGAATCATTATCTCTGGATGATTTTCAAAGAACTCTCATAACTAACGAAATGAGAAGGGAGAATACTATGAAGAGAAATGAAAAGGCCGATAGAGAAATGTCATTCAAGTCTGTAATGGAAGTGAAGTAGAAGAAAGTTTTTATCAATGATAATTCTAGTTAATCTGACTCTGAAAACAAGGTATGTTAAAATTTTGATGAAATACTCTACTTGTTTTCTAAAAATGAGAAAATAGGAACAGGGAAATACAAAGGGAAACTCACTTTGAAATGTTTTGAATGTTGAGATGTTGGCCACTTTGCGGCTAATTTTCCTCAAAAAGGGAATTATGAAGGTAGTGATGAAGAATACAAAAGACCAAGAAGGTCATGGATGAAACAGGGTGAAAAAGAAAAATATTCTGGAAGAGGTAAGGATAAAAATTTCTTCAAATTAAAAATAAGAAGCATGTTTTCAAAAGGTGAATAAGATGATGACAGTGAGTCTGGATATGGAAAATCTGTTTTTGAGAAAGCTATAGAGTATACATTTTTTTAAATAGTGAATAAAGATGATTATGAGAGCAGTAGAACTGATGAAGAAGAAATAAAACATGAACAGTGTCATAAAGAAGAGTTGAAAGAAGGTTTCAGAAAAATCAGAACACATGATAAGGAAAACAAGAAGTAAAAAAATGAAAATTCCACATTAATAAATAACGGTATTTTTCATGATGGTAAAATAAATATGGAAAAGAAGATTGATGATCTGAATAATTCTCTTGAGAATGAAAATAATCTCAATGATCATCTTAAAGTAAAGCTGAAGGAAAAAAGAAGAAGAGTGGGAACTTGTCCTACCAAAACATTATAAAGCTAAAGAAATGAATATTAGTTTCAAAAATTCTAACTCAGAATTTGTTGAATGTTCCAGTAATAATGATCCAATTAAGGATCCCCAAAAGTTACCTTCAATGAATGAATTGAAATATGGAACTGGTTCTAATACGAACAAGGTTGGAAAGACCATGTATGTGGAAAATGTCAGCAATTCTGAAAAATTAGAGGTGCATAAAAATCATTTGTCAAGAAAGAATTCTAATACTACTGGTAATAATAAATCTGAACTAAAGAAGAGAGTTACAAATGAGAACATGACGGTTGATGGTCAGCATAGTTCTATTAAGAAGGTTGTTGAGAAGTGTCTTCACAAATCTGGTCACTGTAGAAGTTTAAGAGGAAAATATTCATTCTATGGTTACTTCTAGTATTGTGGTGGATTCAGACACATGGAAAATATGTGTTTATTTGACCAACAACAATACAAATATTTTAGAAGTTTCAAAAGGAATGTATTGAGGGGGAGTCAATCCATTAAAAATAAAAAGACACTAAATAAATTTCAGATGATATCTAAGAATATTGGTGTGAATTTTGAGAATAGGTTCCCACCACTAGAAACTATTTGTGAGAGAGTTGATCGACCTGGACATCTTTCCATGGGATACCTTATTGTGTTAACATAGAAACCAAAGTTTCAAAATAATTCTCAAAATCCATAGTTTTTAAAAGCTAAAATGGAGAGGTCTGATATGTCCGAAATGAAAGACTGTATGGTTGTCTGGCTAGAACACATTGACTTGGCTAAGAAATTGGAGGAAGTATAATAGAAAGTAGAGGAAAAGGAATAACAAAAGGATCTTGTATTTTAAACTGATTTGAAAGCTACAAAAGTAGAACATCAATGGATTATTGATAGTGGGTTTCCTCTCATATGAAAGGAGACATAAATCTACTGATGAATGTGAATGTCTTAAAAGAAGGAATAATGACATTTGGAATTGATGAATCTCTATGTATCAATGGTTTTGGATCAGCCATCATTGGAATAGAAAAGATGAAATCCATAAAAACACTATATGTTGTTAGGATGAAAAATAACCTACTTAGTGTGTCACAACTCTATGATGAGGGCACCAAAGTTACTTCAGGAAAGATGGATTTGTAGTGAAATGTGAAAATTATGGAAATATAATTACAAGATCCCAATGTACAGGAGGGAATTTGTTCCAAGTTGGTGAAGTGAAGAACTGTCGTTACATGGGTATGTCAGATAAAAATTAGTTATGGAATAATATACTAGGACATATGTGTTAGAGAAATATTTTCATGTTAACAAAGAGAGATAGTATCTGAGATATGTCTGATTTATCAAGAAGAAGTGATTGGTGTTGCACTATTTGTGGGAAAGTGAAGATTACAAACTATATTCATAAGAGAGTTGAAATTTTCTCAAAAAGACCATTTCAACTCATACACTCTGATATCTACAGACCAATGAACATATAATATAAAAATAGAGATAAGTACTTAAATAATTTCAATAATGACTTTACTCAAATTACTTGTGTTTTGTACAAGAGACATAAGTCAAATGCTCTGAAAATTTTTATGAGTTTCAAGAGGAAAGAAGAAAATAAATGTGAGAATTTAGTGAAGAATTTGACAACTGATAATGGTGGAGAGTATATGAATGAATAGATTGAATTTTACCTTGAGAAACATGTAATTTTGCATGAGATTAGTTCCCCATAAACACCTCAACAAAAGGGGTTGTTGAAAGAAAGAATTTAAGTCTATTAGAAATGGGGAGAAGTATGTTACTTGAACATATTCTTTCTTATTATTATTGGAGGCAAGCCAAGATCACTATTGTGTATATTAAAAATTGATGTTTCTATAGTCCAAACTCATATATGCCTCCATGTGAAATGTTCTATTGAAAAAAACCAAGTCTGACACACTTGATAGTTTTTGGGAGTCCATGCATTTTAAAGAAGAAAGGTGGAATCCTTGGGATGTATGAGAAAAGAAGAGATGATAGAATTTTTCATGGCTATGCTCCAGAAGGAAGAGTATATATATTCCTCAACAAAGAAATTGGAAGAATTATTTATTATTCCTATGTAAAACATGTTGAAAATGTTGAGAATGAAAAGCAGTCATAAGTTGATGAGGAAGAAGAACAGGATAGAGAATATTTTGTTTAAAATTATGATAATACTATAGAATGTGATAATCCTACTCATGAAGAGGAATCTGAATCAAAAATTACATGTGATGAGGATGAAATTAAAACAATTCATCCTAGGCATAAGAAACAAGTGGGGGCTCAGAAATTTTTTGGAAATTATCATTAAAGGGTTCAAACAAGAAGAACAATGAATGATATATCCCATAATTCTCTTTATTCTAAAGTTGAAATGAATGATGTTAATGAAGAATTTGAGAATCCAAAATGGGTTCAGGAGATGAATAAAGAGCTTGATAAGATATAGCATAATGATACTTGGGAACTTATACCCATGATGGACTACAAGATCATTATTGGTAAAAAGTGGTTTTTCGGGAAAAGGATTAATGAAGAAGGTAAAGTAATAAGAAACAAAGCAAGATTGGTTGGAAAAGAGTGTTCAAAAATTGAAGGCATTGATTTTGATGAATCCCTTTATATGGTGGAATGATTAGAAACAATCAAAATCATTCTTTCTATTCATGCACAATGAGGTTATAAAATATTTCAAATGGATGTAAAATATGTATTCTTTAAAGGTGGCCTTGATGAAGAGGTTTACAATGATAAACCTTGTGTATTGTTATTGGAAAAGATGAAAGTTATGTGTGAAGGTTAAAGAAGGATTTTTATGGGCTAAAATAGGCTCGAAGTTCATGGTATTTGTAAATAATATACTTTCTTGAAGAAGATGAATTTTAAGAAATGTTGAGTTGATAGAAATATTTACATCAAGGAGTGTCAGAAGTTTTCACTGATAATTATTGTTTATGTTGATGACATTATCTTTGATGGAAATGATGAATGATCAAGTGAAATATTTCCATATGAGATGAATAAGTTATTTGAGATGTCCATTATAGGTTAAATAAAATACTTTCATGGGCTACAAATCTCACAGAACCAGAATCACGTCTTTCTATCTCGAGAAATGTATGTTAAAGAACTTCTGAAAAAGTTTGGCATGGTAAATTCGAAACGAGTTTCCATTCCGATTTTAGTGGGGAAAAAGTTGTCTAAAGATGGATAAGGTAAGTACGTTTATCAGAAATATTTTCTAAAGTTGATTGGAAGTCAATTGTATTTGACTGCATCAAGAACCAACTTCATCTATGATGTCACTTTATGTGGAAGATTTCAGAGTGCTTATAAAGAATCACATTTGATTGCGGGAAAAATAATTCTCAAATATATCAATGGCATAAGAAATTTTGGGATCAGGTATGATGGTTCAAAAAAATATTGACATATTCAGGTATTCAGATGTTTATTGGGCAGGAAATGATGATGATCAAAGATCCACATCTCGTGTAGTTTTCATTTTGGGAAAATGTTGTGTTAGTTGGAATAAAAAGAAACTGAATTCAGTAACTCTTAGCACGACAAAAGAAAAGTATGTTGCTGCCACTCAAGCTACAACCCAACTCATCTGGATGAAGACTCAGTTGGAAGATCTACTTGTTGATGTGAAGTTACCATTGCTCTTGGGATGTGATAATCAGAGGGAAATAAATTTTACATGGAATTTGGTACAATATTATCACTAAAAACACATTTACATGAAGTATCACTTAATAAAAGAGAATGTGGAGAAGAATTAATTGAGTCTGTGCTAAGTTCTTACATATGAACAAGTTGCTGATATATTCCCAAAACCATTACCGAAGGAACCATTTGAGGAATTTAGGTTGAACATGGGTGTCTAACCTCCTTCTAATCATGGTTAAGGTACATATGTCTATAACCACTATCATATTTTCTTTTTATAGTATTTCCAATGGGTATAATTGTTTCATAAATCTATCCTTATGGAAGTATGCATAAAGGGGGAGTTGTGGGAAATCTGTGAATCCATCATGTATATGTGTGAACTACACTAACATTTTGTTAGAGTGGTTTTAGGAAACAATGTTTTTTTATAGGAATGTTGAAGAGGCAAATAATGTTGAATTAGAAGCTTGAAAGATGTTCTAAAGAAGGTTGAGGAGATATGAACAGGAGATTTCATTGTCACTGCTTTTGGACAGCATGATTTTGGCTATCAATAATTCATGTTTCGTACAAGGAGTTAGCTCATGTAGGAATAGAAATGTTGATAAGTAATACATGTCATAAAGATAAAATTTTCATTTATTTTTGAATCTTGGATGACAACAAAAACTAAATGGGGTGATTTTTGGGACCAAGCTGGACGAATATGGAAGTTAGAAGAGTTTTCGGTTACAGAGTGTTGTTTTTTGTTGTCAAAGAAGATAAATCAATTCCCTTTGTAAAGGACTTATAAATCAGACAATGCATTGGTAATTTGTATTTAAAAAATATCATTAGTTATGAAAACTTGTGATGCATACCTTATGAAACAAAGGGGGAGAAATGATTCTACCAGTCATATTCAGTTATGATTAAAAGGAAAGATGCTAGTAGAAGATAGGGAATGTTACAGTACATTCCATAGAAGCTTTGTTGATGCTAAATTAGTTCAATCAAAGGATGCATATCACTATAGTGGAGTTCGTGATGAAAGCTGAGGAATTGATGATCTGGAGGTGGCACAATTGATTGTTTTAAGGTGGTGCTATTTTCTAGTTTTTTCCAAATGTTTAGGCCATAAAATCAGGATATGGAGAAAGGTGTTTTTGGAAAAGGATATAGCGTGCGAGTTTGAAGATATATTATAATTTTGCACACAAGGCATGATTCGAGGTTATAATATCAAAAAATGACAAAGGAATGGAGTGTGTGGAAAATTAGGCAATGTTTGTGAAAAATATAGGTTGCATGAAATATTGACTTCGGGCGCGAAATAGAGGAATGATGTTTTCTACACAAGAGGTGTTTCGAGATCAGAATATCGAATATTGGCAAAGGAATGAGGTGCACAAAAATTGAATCATTGCATGAAATATGTTGCTGCGTGAAATAGTTTTTACATGCATGAAGAGGGTTTTACATGTAGATTAATTTTTTTCATGCAGGGTTAAAAAGGCCTATAAATACGAGGTGACCCCCTCTCATTTGTGTGGCTCGACACATAAAGAAGTATCGTGCTCTAAAGTGTGTAAAATTTTATGCAAAGTGACTTGCACAAAAATAAAGATGTTTTCATGAAAAGAGGAAAGGTGTACAAAAATGTGGGATGTTTCATGAAATGTGGAATGTTTTACGGAAAAAGGAAGTTGCGCGAAAAAGGTTTTCCGCACCAAAAGATAATTTTTACACACAATCCATTTGAATTATGCGCATGGTACCCTGTAGGTTATGAGAAAATTTTATTGTCTTCACACGTATTCAGTTGTGCATAAGATAGTTTTTATTGGCCTCCAGGTAAGAATGTGAAGATTTTTAATTTATAGAATACATCTGTTCAATTGTAAAGGAACACAGAAATATTGTAACTCCCTATTTGTGCTAAGAGGGTGTATACACACATTCAGATTGTTTTATAGTGGATTGTGTGGTACTAGATTATTTCTGTACCATACCAAGGATGTAGCTACTCTTGGTGAGTAGTGAACCTTGTAAGTCTTGTGTTAATGATGTTTTGTGTGTTTAGCATAGAAGAAACTCTTTAACATGAGATGATGGTTGTTTCAAAAATAAGGAAACATATAAAGAAAATGATATCACTGATTCACCCTTTCCCCCTCTTAGTGATACTTAGATCCTAATTGGGATATTAAAATATAATATGGAATATTTTATTAAAATAAATCACCCTCAATCAAGAATAATATACAATAAAAGATGTTGACATAGATAAAATGATCATTAAAACTCATTGAAATAAATATCCATTTTCATGTAATCCTATAAAAGTCACACAATTTTCAATGGAATACATTTAAAAGATATCTTTGAATCAAGGTTCCCCATACTACATTGAATAATTTTAGAGGAATTTACATTTTAAAACATTTATTCCACATAAATAAATCCTTAAGACCATTTTCAAAACATGGACTTCAATTATACAGGTTTAGGAGAATAAATAATTAAATCATTTTAAATGATTTTATACTTAATTATTCCCTTAATAGAATCATTTTGAAAAATATTTTATGAATCATGATAATGGATTTTAAATATGACCCAGTAAATACTTATACATAAATAATCTCGCATAATAATGAGATTGAAGAATTAACCCCTACCTATGGTCTGATACTCTCCGTATGTGTGTGAAACACCAGTATAATGTTTTTAAAAATATTATTAACATATATCAGAATCATATTAATATTTATGATATCATATATGATTTTTATGACATTATATTACCAATTTAGTAACAATTCAAAGTTAATGCAACATTTCGGGTAATATCGCTTGGTTTATCGTACATGTTTTGATTTTTTTTCATGATAATATTACTTAGATAGATATTTAATTTCCTAAAGAATGTATAATATTATTTATATATAATACATATTTATAATATAAATTTATATTATAGATAGATATATAAAATGGAATACACCGTTAATCGAGATGGTAGGTTGTACATCAGCATGAATGATGTTTTCGTTTTCAAATCATATTGAATGGAAGTAAGTGAATGAAATATATGTAAATACATATATATTTTTATAATAGCATTATTATGTCATATATTACATATGTATTAATAATATATATATTTATAGTCATCCTTGAATGGTGAACAAGGAAATGAATTTCAATGTGTCATGGAGACGGTAAGTCGTATGTACGCACGAGCGATGATATCATTTACATAATGATTATAATTTGTAGAATTAGATGGTATATTAAATATACTGAAACATTAAATTGTTATATTTATTATTTAAAAACAATTATAATCATTATTATAACCACCCAAATAATGATTTTTTGAATAACAAACTACACTATGACATAGAGACGGTGAGTGATACATACACACGTATGGTGACTTTGACATTCATAGGATATATATAATAGTGAATTTGGATGTAACATAATTATAATAAAATTTCAGTATGTATATGGTACTGGATTTATTATTTTAGTAAGGAATAAACAATGAAATATGAAGTATAAGAAGAAAATAATGTTGAAAGAGGTGATGAAATAATTAACTCTTCTTCAGGTACTTCCTATTCATTTGAACAAAATGGATCCTTATGTTGGATTTATAATAAAATTAAGTCATATAGAATAAATTTAATGTGGTTGAGATGATATTTGAGCAGGGATTGTTCAATCCAAATGGCTTTTGAGTTGTGATTTTATGATAAGGGGAAGTACCCATTTATAAGAGAGGTGGGGGAATTTTTGGAAAAGATTGAAATATTAATATATCATAAACTGGTATTCACTTTCCAATAGATCAAAATTGATTTATTTCAAGTTTAAAGTTGTTAGGGGTCTAAATAATCTCAATCAAGAGGTTTTATAGATTTTTTTCTTTCACCATATTAACCTTATCTTTTGGATTTAACTCTTAGTAAAATAGTTTAACTTTTACCTTGTCTTCATGTATTTTTACACTACATGGTTAATATAGTTACAGTAAAATGACAATAGAACCTCAAGTGGTTCATAAGTAGAATATATAAAATTATCTTAGTAATTTGGAAAAATATTAGTTTTTTTAAGAATATTATATCATTTAATAATATATTATTTGTTTTAAAAACACATTTATATAAATTTTGACACTATTTAGTAATTAATTTTTGACCAATTCATAAAAATTGATTCCTTGGAAAAAAGGCATTAATTCATCCTTTATATGTCAATTTAACAAATTAAATTCATAGATGGAATAAAATATTTTAAATTACATTCATTTTAATATTAATAAATCCATTTATTGGAATCTTTTATTAATTAGATAATAACTGCAACATAATTGTGTCATAAATAAATATATTTATCTAATGTCTAAAAATTATAAATAAAATAGCATGATGTAACAAATATTTTTATATTTATTATGACTATTTATAGTTGATAAGATCAATTATATAACCCCATATAGGAATTGTGTTAGTAAAAGATACATGTTTTGGGTATAATTTCCTTAACATTAAATAAAAAGTAATTAATTTGCATTTTCCCACCCATGTGGATCTATAGAGTAAACTAATATACACAAGGATGACCATGGTCAGACATATCTCATATAACAGGGTTAGGACTTGTGTTAGGGTAGTTTAATATTATTATAATGTTAATTTTTCCATAATTTACAAGATTTACCCTTTAACAGTGATAAACAGATTATTTATTGAAGTTACTTTAAATAATGTATAAAAATAAAAGGTACCTATTTTCACAGTTTTGACCTCATGATTACAAATATTAAATCCATTTATCCAAACTCAAATCCCAAAAGTTTCATTAAATAATTTCAAATTAATTTTCATTGTCAAACTAAAAATAGTGTTTTTAAGAAGTTATAACTATCAAAATAGTGACATGTGCTTTTTTTACAATTTATAAGTGAAATTAAGAAAAATGAACAAAATAGTATTATTTGGTAGAAATATAATCCAATTATACATTAAATCCAAATAAAAGGAAAATATAAGTGTAGAAATAAATTAGATTAAAAAGAAGTTTTGATTTAAAATGCAGTATTTTTCACTCTTCATTGAAAAATAAAAGCGATCAGAAAAGTACCAAACATTTATCCAAACAAAATTTTTATGTCCTATTTGTAAATAAGATTTTAATATTATCAAATTGAATATATAAAAGTGTCAAATATCAGATTTAAAAATGCTATCTAATAAAAGGTGGATAAACTGCATTTTTTTAAGAAAAATTATTTATCTGAAAAATTAAATTGGTCCTTATATTTGTCTAAGAGACATATAAGATGAATTTTAATACTATATGGGATATATATGAAATTAATATTGTGGTTAATATTATTCTTATCTGCTTTTTAAATGGCTAGTTTGAGATATCGTGGTGTGCTTGAACTCAGTGTTGCATACATCACACACTATTGAATTATGAAGAAGAAGCATACAGTGGATGACTTGGGTGTTACATTATCCCCTATTTTAATAAATTTCACCATCCCAATTTAAACTCAAGATTTAAAACTAGAGTTTTGACATTTAAAAATACCTTATTTGAAATCCCACATAGTAAAATAGATTAAATAGACCTCTATTTCAAAATAATTAAAGGTAACTATAATGGTTATGAGAAATAACACATACTGGGGTTACATGTAGTAAAACATGGATATGGAAGAGAAAACTAACCATCATGTTCTGCTAGAGAGTGATAGAGAATATTATTAAAATAATGTTAACAATAAGAAATCTATAAATCTTTGATGATCTAAGGGACCATTTTATTCATCCCAAACTAAATTAATAGGAAAATATTTTCTGATTTATGATCCTTTACCTAGTTTTTTATAATTAACTTAATTCATTGACTAAGAACACAAGGATGAATATGTAGAGTTTCTTCATCTATGAAAAAATCATCTTTCTTTGCCAAAGCTAAAACTCAAAAATATTTTTTATCTCAATTGTTTAAGAATCCAAATATAAACATTTACAATTATAATGAAGAAATATATTTTTTAATAACCATGGAATTCTTATAGGACATTGGTAGTTATTAAAGCATTGTATCACTTCAGTTGTCGGTTCTATTCTCTTAGCTTTGTCTGATGTGATGGGTTATCACATGACCTCCATGTTGTTCTTCTTCTAAAACTATAGTGTTATAAAATTCCATAAAATATACTGAGAAATGATTTAAAATTAAACAATAATATCCAATGTTCAACATAATCTATTCTAACCTTTAGTTTCATCCAAAATAATTTTGTCCAAACTCTCTCTAAAAGGTGTCTAAATTACCAAAATCTATTATAAAATCATATCTCTAAAACAACGTAATGTTTCTCTTATATAATAAAATTATGATTTCCTTTATCATATTAAAACGTTATTGAAAACAAAAATTACTATATTATAATCCTTATATATATCTCATTCTTCATATAACCATAATATAATTCATGAATTCAAAAACACTAGTACATTAATTATTCAACTTCGACTGTAGTAACAATATAAGCATGACCTATATATATTTGTTAATTTTTGAGCTATATATCCTTGATGAATTGGAAAATAATTTTCATAATATCTCATATCTTTATAATTTTAACATTGAACAACTTCTTTCTTTCCATGAAAATCGTGATCTTGGTGACCTCTTTCTACACACTAGTAAAAAACTTTTATTCCATTTAGGAATGTTCCAAGGTTTTTCTTCATAAAATTATAAAATAATAGAAAATCATTATTTAACTATTTCTCTTTATCTATCTCTTACTATAATATTCTCTTCTTATCTTTCTTTACATTAATGTCATAAGACAAAGAGAATTACTTTTCTATCTTGATAACACACGATATAATATCTTCATATGATGATAACGTCTGTGAAACTAATGACCACAAGAGGAAAGGATTTAACCCACCAAATAAAAAATAAATCTTACTTCTTGGTTTACGTATGTATTTTGTATCATTCCTTTCTATCCTTGGGATGTTTTCCTCATACATTGAAACATCCTCATCCTCATTTTCCCCCAAGCTATGTAATTGTCATTCCATATCATCTCATTGTTCACGTGTAAAGTATTTCTCTAGAAAATGTTCTTTAAAATACCACAATCTATATTTCCCTCTTTTTCATCATCCTTTTTGTTTTAAATTAATGACGACCATAGATACGCAACTCCTGAGAGACAATAAAATGGCATGAATACTTTTTCTCTTTCGTTAATTCCAAAAGAATTAAATATTTTCTATGTGGAACTTATCCACTAATAATATACTAAATGATTTGTGGTCCCATTGAATTTTGGATATTTTGTCTCTTTATGCATTATATCATTGATCCTCTACTTTGTGGATCATGATTTCTATATAGGTAAGGTTTTTATTCATAACTTGATTCAGCTATCCCAATACAGTTATAACTTTTTCAGTACCAGTTGTGTCACCCGCTCCACTATCACTATCATTGATATGATCTAAATACCTCAATGTATTATGGGTATTGATATGATTTCCATTTAATCCACTAGGAACCAGTTTTAGAAAAAGGTATAAAAATGATTATATTATGAATCATAATTAATAATTCCAAACTAGTAAAATAGTTTAAAAAATATAAAAAATATATACATATCTAATCCATAATCATAAGTATGGTTCCTTTGATGAAATATTTCCTCATAAATCCCTCATAATTATTTGTAAAAAAATATGAATTATCTTTTCCATATACCCCAGGAGTGTCAAACTAGGTGTGCCGTAAGGCCCATTGTTGGGTACTCGGTTACCCTGAGTCATGCTTAGAATTCCTTGTTAGTGTTTTCACCCCATGATACATTTGTTCAAGTACTATGTTCACATGAAGTATCTAGATAGGGATGTACTTATTGTAATATCCATGTAATAAATACATTATAATAATTCAATGGGTTCTTCTATATTTATCCTCAAAGTCTATACTAGGTTTATGATCCATAATCTATGTTTTCTAAATGTATTTCCATGGTTGTTGCTAAAATTCATCTAATACAAAATGTAATTCCCTGACCCAAGTTACCCAAATCTATTTCATTATTATATAACATTTTCATAATTACTAGGAATCATGCCCTAAAGGACTGATCAGTTTAGCAGTCATGAATAATAGGTTACATACATGAACATAACATTAATATTTATAACATAAAATAAAACACAGATAATACTTTTAGAACAAAGTTGTTATCATAGATTAATCCTACATATCATTTATAATACACATCTTGACATACTAGGAATATAAAACAGAAGAAAGGGGTGAGATCAATTTCATAGTATGGGTAAATAATTAAATAGAAACTATAAACATTTAAGGAAAATGAATAATAAAAACATTATACTTTTAAACATAAATTTTAAAATAATATGGAAAAAATAAATCTAACATTACCATATAAACATGAACATGGATATTCTACTAGGCTAATAGTCATATGTAATAACTAATTTCATAATGATGGAATTCATAATGTCTGACATAATAACTACTACGTTAAGGCTTTGTGCCAAGACCATTCAAAAATATTCTTTCATGTCCTTGTTCTAAGACACAATTTTTTATAATGATACCAACCTATGCATAGAGGGGCTATATCGAACCCCTCCCTTCACTTAATATGTTAAAAGCATTCCTCATATGCAAAGGGTGAAACATAACATAAACATTCATATCAAAACTAGAAGATATAATGTCAATACATTAACCGTAAACCATAAATTGTATAAAAATAGAACTTCCATAGTTGAACATATCATAACCCATTCAATAAAATATGGAAAATTTTATAATAATCAATCAACCTCAATCAAGAATAATATCCTATAAAGTATGTTGACATAGTTGAAAATGATTAGTAAAACTCTTTGAGAGAAATATCCATTTTTCATGATATAATTTAAAAGTCACACTATTAAAAAAGGAATACTTTTAAAATATATTTTGGAATCAATTTGTCCCATACCACATTGAAACTTTTTAAATGAATTAAAATTTTAAAACACTCATACCCATATAAATCAATCATTAAAACCATTTTGAAATCATGGACATTAATGAGATAGGTTTAGGAGAATAAATATATAAATCATTTAAAATGATGTTTTAGATGAATAGTACCTTAAAATAATCCATTTTGAGAACTATTTTATGAAACCTGGACATGGATGATAAATATTTCAATGTAAGTAGTTTGACATAAATAATCTCTGATAATAATGAGATTGAGAAATTAACCCTTACCATAGGTCTGATACTCTTTATACGGGTCTGAAACAATAGTATAATGTATTTAAAAATATTATTAATAGATATTATAATCATAGAAATATTTATGATATTTTATATGATTCTATTTTGACTTTATATTAACCATTTATTAATTAGTCTATGTTAATGAAACATTTCGAGCAATATCACTTTGTTTATCGTAAATGTTTTGACTTTTTATTTTTGATCATATAAATTAGATCATGATTTACATACATATAATATGTATTATATTTTTTATATATAATATATATTGATAATATAAATATATATAATAGATAGATATAAAAAATTGAATACACCATTCATGTAGATGATTGGTCATACGTACACATGAACGATGTTCTCGTTTTCATATATTATTAAATGGAAGAAAGTGAATGAAGTATATGTAAATACATATATATTTTTCCAGTAGAATTATTATTTCACATATTACATACATATTTATAATATTTATTTTTATTATCATCCTTGAATGGTGAACGTGGAAATGAATCTCATCACATCCTGGAGACGGTAAGTCGTACATAAGCACGAGTGACGATATCATTTATTTAATGATTAAAGGTTGTTGAATTGGATGGTATATTAATCATACAGAAAGATTAACATGTTATATATATTATTTAAAAAATTATACTCATTATTTTACCCATCCAGATAATGTTGTGTTGAATAAAAAACTACACCATGGCGTGGAAATGGTAAGCCATATGTACACACGTATGGTGAATTTTTCATTCATAGGATGGATAGAATAGTGAATTTGGTTGTAACATATTTATAATAACATATAAATATTTAGAAGGTATTGTATTTATTATTTTAGTGTGACAAAACTTATAATAAGAAGTATTATCAGAAAATATCTTTGAAAGAGGTGATGAATTAATTACCTCTTCTTCGGGAGATTCCTTTTGATTTGATCAAAAGGTATCCTTATGTTTGATTTCAGATCAATGTATGTCCTCTAGGATTAATTGGGGGTAGTTGGAAGGATATTTGATCTGGTTTTGTCTGATTTAAATGGCTTTGAAGGTGTTCTTTTAAGATAAGATGAAGTACCCTTTTATAAGAGAGGTTAGGGGAACTTTAGGAAAAGCATGAAATATTAATTTATCATAAACTTATTTTTGGTTTCTAGTAGCTCCAAATGGATTAAATATAGTTACTATAAAATGAATATAAAAACTAAGTTGGTTCATTAATGACATATAAAACATTATCAAAGACTTTTGGCTGAATCCTAGTTTTTTAGGAATATTATATCATTTAATAATATAGTATTTGTTTTAAAAACTCATTTATGTAGATTTTGACACTATTTAGTTATTTTTTTTAATGTCATAAAAAATGATTTCTTCGAAACATAGACATTAACATATCCCAAATACATCAATTTCATTAAAAAAAATCGTGGATGGTATAAAAATGATCAGATTACATTTATTTTGATAATAAAAAATTCATTTATTTGAATCTTTGATTAATGTTGTAGTCACTACATCATAATTGTGTCATAAATAAATATATTTATATAATTTCAAAAAATTATAAATAAAATACCATTATGTAGAAAATATATTTATATTTCTAATGACTATTTATACTCTAATAGATCAATTACATAACCCTATATAAATATTCATTTAGTAAAATATACATGTATAGGGTATATTTTCCATAACATTAAATTAAAATTAAACATCATTTTCAAATAGAAGTGGCTCTACAGGGTCCAAAAATATACCCACGGAATACCATGGTAGGAAATATCTCATAAAATAGGGTTAGGACATGTGTTAGGGTAGTCAAATATTATTATAATCATAGTTTTTCACTATTATTTACCAGATTTACCCATTAACCATAGTAAATAAAATATTTACTGAAGTTACTATTCATATTGTATTAATATAAAAGGTTCCTATTTAAAAAATTTGGACCTAATTATTCCAAATATGGAATACATTTTTTCAAATTCAAAACACAGAACTTGTAGTAATTAATTTAAAATTAATTCATGTTGTCACACAAAAAATGAGATATTAAGAAGTAATAACTATCAAAAGATTAACATGTGATTTTTTCCAATGTAAAAATTAAATTACCTCCAATGACAAAAAATTGGATTAAATTATAAAAATATAATCCAATTATATTTTATAACAAATTATTAGTACAATCTTACTATATAAATAAATTATATTAAAAGGCAGTTTTGAATTTAAATGTAGTATTTTTCACTATTCATTAAAAAATGAAAGTTTTCAAAAAAACTGCCAAACATTTTTCCAAACTATATTTTTATGTCCCTCTTAAAAATATGAATTTAATTTAATGAAATTTATTATATATAAGTGTAAAATATTATATTTAAAAATGGTTTTCCATTTGAAGGCGAAAAAACTAGAATTTTAAAAAATTATTCTTTTATCTAAAAAAATGTATTTTCCTTATATTATGCAAATGAAATAAAAAATATGAATGTAAAAATTATTTGAGATATAAATAAAATAAATATGTGGTTAATACTATTCATAACCACTTTTTTAAACGTCTGGTTTGAGAGGTCATGGTTCGTTGGAACACTGTGTTGCGTGCATCGCACACTATTAAATTATTAATAAGAAGTGTTCTATGGAAGCTTGGGGGGTTATACAACATGTTGACACTACTACCCACTATTTACATTATTATACATTCTTTGGAATGATTTTCTTCTAAATCATGGAAATGTTTTGAAAGGGTACATTAACATTATCTTATCCTCTAGGGTTAGTATGGAATCATTTCCGACTCCGTAGACTAGGATTCCTCCTGAAGAAAATTGGAAACAGAGTCATTGGAACCCTAAAAGAGGATCTGTGTGAGACCCTCTATTCATCTTTAGGACATTTGAGGATTTTTGTTATTTTTTGGACCAACATTATGTGGGCGTTGATCCTCTACATGGAGAGTTAATCTATATTGAGATTTTAGATATCACCCCAGGTCTCGAGCAGTGACCCTTATAAATGTTTTGTATTCTATTCAAACTATCCTCAGGTTATTTCTAATTATTAGACATGTAGAGAATACCTCTTTTATAGACTTCATTAGTTCTATAAAAAATATGTGCATGTTCTCATGATTGGGAGCTTTGTAAGATATTTGGGTTGTAATCCTAGTTATTATATACTACATTTGTGAATTACCTATAGATTATGTATCTATGTTGAGTATATATATATATTCTTGTTCTATTTATTTCATTCTGAAGATTTTGTCGAGTCACACAACTACACCTTTTATAGCCAAAATTTGGTGATGGTGGTAATCTTTCCCCCACATTCATTCTTTCTAATGGCTGGTGGAATCCATTACATATTCAATGATGTTTTCTCCATGATCAAAACATTATGCTGGAATGTCGGTTCTTCCTTCAATGGGTTCTTCCTCAAAACTCTTCACCTAGTCCGGGTATACCTCATAGATTATGATGTTGTTTTTGAAACACATTCCCTGTGCCATTTCTTTTTGGAAGCTTCTTAATTATGTGGATTCCATATGGACATTCCAAAGGGACATGTCACGGTAGAAACATTTAGTTAGGTGAGAATTCATGCTAAGAAATCATTGGCATGTCAGGATACTGAAACACTAGAACACCTATATTCTTCCTCACTATTGGGCTTCTCGAGGGTGCAGAAACTTAAGGATTTCCATTTCTATCATGGGTTATCTTATATAAGAGTCATGTATCTAAGGTTTTCCGTGGTTACCTATTTTTAACAAAAAATTATTCATTGAGTTTAATATCTAACAGAGATAGATCATACTAATCTAAAAATAACTGAGATTGTATCATATGGGTACCTCCATTAATGGAAGTACATGGATAATTTACCAGATGGGGGAATAAAAATTATCAATGTGGAGTGACTCAGGATGGCATGACCCTAAAAGGGAAGTTTTTGAAACCATGAAAGATGTACTAGAAACCACAATTGGCATATCAGGGAAGGAAATGCCCTACTGAGTGGTCACCAAGGCCTAAAATTGGTTGGGGTTGAACCTCATGGAGGCTTCTTATATACCCTGTGTAGAATATAGAGATCATAACCCTTGTATTTTGAATGGGTTTTTTGATTATTAGTCATGGATAGCTATGAAGGTGTTCTAGGATGTAGTGATGATGATAGTGACCTTACTTGGATATCAGTAAGTTGATGGATGACTAGAGATTATGCATTGTTATCTAGCCAAATAAATTTTGTGATCAAACTAGTATTTGGAAGCATATATAATAATATAGAAGGATGATGGACAATTGGGAGAAGTGGATGGAATGGATGAGATGGAACCAATATGATGATAATAGTTTTGGGTTTTAACCTCAAGGGGGATGTCGGGGTGTTTCATAAAAATCCACGCGGTTCGGAGTCGAATTCAACATAGTTTAGGATGGGTCGTTGAGATTTCTAGGGAGGTGGCTCATAAAATTTGATATATGGAGAATCAATAAAGGGAAATTTAACCGCTGGTTTAGAGAATGATCGTCCCGAGATATAAAGGATAGAATAAAAGTACATGATTGGAAATGGGTGACGGGATTCAACCTCAGGGCGGTTTCCTATGTATCCCGGTGTTGAGGAATCATAGTTGACATAGTTCATATAGAGAATGTGTTATGCAGTTTAATATCATACATGAAACATATGAGAAATTGTGAAATAGTCAAAGAAAATGGATAGTGGGATGTTATGGTCTTGAACCTCTGGGTGGATTCCTATGTGCCCTGTTTAGAAGACACAAATAAAATTCCACATAGTTTGGTATAGAGTGGAATGAAATTTGGGTGTACCCAAAGCATTGTGACCCGGAGACAAGGTATGGATTACACAGGTTAATCATCATAATGAGGATGTCATGGTCACTTATTAATCTAACCCCACATGATTCATGCTCAGTGTCAAAAATATGAGGTAGCAGTAGACATGATGATCATGTCATGAAAGGTGTGTCCATGAGGTATGATAAGTGGATTTCACATGGTTAGAAGCCCATGTAAATGGATATTGGGACTTACTATATTAGATAATCCCAAAAAATCAGATTGGGGCTTATGTAGAGACTGGCTGAGGAACACATGGGGACTAAGGACAAAGGGAATGAAAGATAAGAGAGAGATGACGCTCATTCCCCTTCTAGTCCTCCCAAACTAGTCACACATGTGGTTATGATAGTTTAATTTCATTTTTTGAGGACATGGGGTGGTTATAATTTTATCATTATGTATCTCGGATGGTGGGGAATCACTCTTCACCCCTTGGATATACAAAACATGTTCCAACCTGTACTTGGGGAAGGTAAGGAACATGTAATTACAATAGTTGATGAGATGGAGGAGTGGTCAATTGAGGGGTCCATATTAGAGTGGCTCTAAATAGAAGAAATATTTGTGGGCATGCCTATGTGAAGAATCATAAGGTAGGGAAACATAACATGAAACACCAATCATGGGACCCTTGAATCATATCGTATCAGCCTAGTGGGCTACACAAGAGAGGGGTTTATAAAGAAAAAGGCCTCACTAAGAAGGGATTTGTGAAGCTATGGTGCTTCATGATGAGAAGGAGCTTTTTGAATCCTTGTAAAATAGGTCTCCATGACAATAGGATCTTCACGAAGCATGGTAACCCATCCAATTGATAGATTCTACATGAGTTTATAGGGTGGCTCGTGAAGGTTGAATGAACTGTGAATCCTAGAGTTCCCCAAATGGAATCCTATTTCAGTGATTCTAGTTGGAATTCATGATGGTAATCACCACTTGAAGAAGAGTTAAATCATAAAAAGGGGAACTTGGTTTGTAAAGCTCAAATAACTTTGGTGATTCATTTCCTCACTAGTTCAGGGAGAAATATATGGTTTGAGAAATGGGAAGTCAGAATGTGAAAGGTTAGGGTAGTGTCCCTTGGTGGTTGGGGTGACATTGTATATTTATTTCCATAAAGGATCACGATTCTTAGAGGTGTGCCGAAGGAAATCATGATTCATTGATGGAGGAAAATTAATCAGACTTGTACTGGCTCCATCACTGCTTCATAGTAGTTTGCAGAGCCATTTTGACTTTTGTATCCTTCTGTCACCACATCATAGATTTTATAGAGGTCATCAGACTCATGGAGCCATTTGTAACTACTGTGTGGAATTCACAGAGGTCGTAAAACACACAAATCCTTCCATCACTACATCGAAACATTCATAGTGTAAAGGGATTAGTTATGGAGCTTTACGAAGTAGGACCATTTGGTGATTTTCATTCCTTGGGTGGTGAAAATTTTACCCCAACTGGTTTGGACAACCCTTGATCAATAATCTGCATGAATTTCAGCCCCAACAATTCCACCCCCCCCCCATCCCTAATAATGAGAGATGAGGAAAAATTAGGGTAAGATCGTGGTGGTATATCTCCAAATATAATGGAATTTAGTGATGTTGAATAATGATGAGGACACGTGGAGAACATGGTGAGTTCTCTACAAAGCTCTCTTTGGTTGACAGCACTATGAAGCTTGTGGAGAAACTACCTATAATGTTGGCATGAAGGCCCCTAGTTTTCTACATTATATCTCTACGAAATAATTATCAGTATCTGAAATAGAAAACCAACCGCACCACCATTAACTCTCTTTGTTAACCAAATACCTCAGACTGGTGGTTCATGAACACTACTTTGCAAACAGGTGCATCAGGATCCTTTTGATTCTCTGTGAAGTGTTTTGAGTCCTTCATGGCTCTGTGATCTTGTGCTCTAGGGATGTGCTTTGTGAAAGGGATCTATGAATAGGATTGAAAAATACAAGGTCTCAGAACAAATTTCCAACCAGGAAGATGCACAAGAGGTCCTTGAGAATGATTCATTAAGGGAGGATATGAGGAATAATACCAAGATCTGGGAATGTGTGAAGAGTCATCCTAACAAAAAGTCATTGGTTGATCTTCTGACAAAAGTGAAAAAGGATTACCCCCTTATAATAGAATTTTTCATTGCAATTTTGATCTAAGGGATGAAATTTATATCCCCAATGAAATTATGAATGATTTTTCTTACTCATTTAAATGAACACCATGTAAATACTAGTGGTTCAGGGATGTCGATGTCTATACATAGAAGGATCATACATTTTCCATTTTATAATTCCTTCATAACAATGGTAACAATTTCTCTAGGAAGGGATTTCAACCAGAGGTATATCGATTATAATACCACGCTATTCTCAATGTAGGCTTAGGGAACCCAATAAAATGTTGGAACACTAAGTGGGACATGCATCAGAGTAGTAATTTAATGGGATAATGGTCCTAGGCCTATTGGGTGTCTGCATATTCTGATAAATTCAGATCATATATGAGGCTGGTATGCCAATATAAGGATGTCTGGGATTCTAAATTCCATATCTACCAACTAAATCAAATTATGCGATAACTAATGATATGGTGGTCATCGAGAACAAACTCTTTCCATATTCATCATAGAGAGGTTAGGATCATCAAACTGGACCTCCAACATATTTCAAGGATTCCAATTTTGTGGGTAATGTGATATGTGTTTCTCCCTACAGAAAATACATGGTAGGATCTGGAGTAGATTCCATGACTGGTGAAGACTATGATAGACCTGGTGTCTATATAAGATAAGAAGTAGTTAAAGGAGGTCCACCATATATAGTGGTTTAGTCGCTATATATATTTCCCACTGGAAATCCTATCGAGGGAGAGGAAGAACCAAAATAGACTACATGTGACGCTGCGTACCTTCCCGAGTTGGGTTAAGTACATCAAGGGAGGTTCTTAATGGAAAATATTAGAGGAAAACCAATGGAATTTATGGGTGAAAACATCAACACTGAATAGAAAAAAGTAGTTTGGTTGGACGAGATTATCTATTCACTCATATATGAATGGATTTTGTCAGTCAATGATGCACACATGGGTGTGTGGCTGAGATAATTTATTTTTGTGTCCTTTATAGTGCTACGGAAGTGTATCAACTTTGGGATAAAAGTTTTGAAAATGTTGTATAAGATATTTTGGAACAAAAATGAGGGGAAGAATACTCAACATGTATGTGGAAAATTTCACTCTCTATTAGGCTAGGTGGAAATGCACATGAGGGAATAAGAATATCAAAACCCCATTTCCCATCCAATGAAAATAGTTTTACTAACCATTCTGATTGAGGTTGGAACATTCCTAATCATGCAGAACCAACTGGTAGTGCTGAATAATGACTGGAAGGCGGACAGATTCAATTTCAATCCATTCTCATAGCTTACTGGAGTATTCACTGATGATGGTGGAGGTACTGAGGAGCATCAATCATATCACCTCGCCTTTAGAGGTGGAATTCAAGAGTTTTGGGTAAATTGAGATCCTATTTTCATGAAATATACCCTATATCTCTTCATGTGGAATTTTTAGTGCCACGAAATGTAAAACCCAATTTTTTACATGGGGGTATGTCATGAGGATCACCCATGTGTGATGAGGCAACCATTTCTTACGTTCACATGAGATGAAAGGAATATTCTGATTGAGTTTCCTTAGTCTACTAACACTTTTGGGAATGATAAATAATACATAAAATGATAGGATGCTACCAACCTAGGAGAAATGATGAATTGAAGGAGTAACCATGCCAGGGATGGGGTTACTGCTACTTTCTGTGGTCAGGTTCAGACAATTTACATAGAAAATCATTGATGGAGGTTCGACTCACATCATAGATATAGAGTATCGGTAGTTGGTCCAGTAATTCCAGGTCCAACAACAAATAGAAAAATAAGATGAGAGGTAATAGTTTTCCCAGTATCCCATTTTGGATATACTCAAGAAGAATTGAGGACTTCAAGAGGATATTTTTGGATATCTAGCAAACCTCATATAATGCTTCTCTATTGCATGGATGTACCAAAAGACATTGTCTACCCTCAATAATGGGATGCTTGGGAGGTCAATAAGAAATTACTCAATTATTCTGAAATGTGGGACCATCTCAAACAATTCGTTATGGAAATTCTGTAGATTGTTTAGAATAGGGCTAGATTCCTCGTTTCCTAAATAGTAGGGAGTGGTATGTTACTGAATAGGAGGACTGAGTAAAATATAGGAGCCCCCCACATCTAATGACAGATCATGTGAAGGTATTTCTTGATCTAAATTCTCCACATAAACTATCCTCTACTAAGCTGGGGGAGCACTTCCCTCTTCCTAAGGGATCAAAATGTCTTTGTGGAGAAGATGTTGGCTAAGGGATCTGCTTGGAGCAGGGTGAGGATATGCCCATGTTGCTATGAGAATTCGATGAAATGATTTACGTAATATATAAGACAATACATTATACTATAGTCACACTCATGTTACCAAGTTTTATCAACTAGCATTTTTTCTCTATTGGAGACCCTTACACAAAAGACCCCATCTGGTTGAACAACAGGCGTAGAGGGGAAAGCTCCCGTGTAACAACCCAATCTCTAATAGTTGAGAATTTCTATATTCTTATTTTAATTTCATATTGTATAAATAACATAAAATCACCTGGACACCATAATAAAATCATTATAAATGTATAATTAATTTAATCAGAAGTATTTCTAGAAGTTAAGAAATAGATAATGACGAAATAGTAATTTTTCCATATGAATATTAATGTAACCCTTATTAATAGTAAACCCCAAAAATTATTAGTAAGCTCAGATATGAAATATAAAAGAAATTTAGTCATAATAAATAAAATAATGGTATAATTATATCATAGTCTATGTAAATATTGGTTATAAAAATTATTAGTTAAGTGTTGGTGTTTTTGGAAGTCATAATAATTTTATTAAAATATTATAATTAATTTAATTATTTAATATATAATATTTTTTCAAAAAATTAATTAATATTTTAATATTTTTATGTCTTTTTATTTTAATATAATTTAATGAGAACTTAACTAATTTTTCAATGTGTTTAAAATTAGTTATAATTTTAAAATCTATATTTTTGAATTAAATGATTAATTTAATTAAATATGAAACTAATCCTCTATAGAAAAGTAATTTCATAAAATAGATTTCGTTTTTTAACTCCACATGTAAAAATATGGTTAGGGTTAATTTTTATGATTTTTCTAAAATAATTTATTTTTTTGTTAGTTGTAGAATATGGTAATTTAAAGTATATATAAATTATAAAATAAATTCACTATTCATTAAGTCATCTCTAATGTATGAATTCAAATATACAACTCTCATTCATTATTTTAATATATTTTATGTTAATTCTCAAAAAATTCATAGTATTTGGAAAAAATAATATATTAATGATTAAAATATTGAGATAACACCCCACACCTCCACTATAAATACCACCCATCACACCCTCTTCTCCTCAAACCTATCAAGCATTGATCCTTTCCTAAATTCATCTCAATACTCTTGAATATACCCTCCAATATGACTAATATCTTTTGGTCTCTAAAATAGGCCAAGCCTATGTTCCTTGAGGAGGATTACAAGAGGAGAATTCAAGAGGTAAATCCTCTCTCTTTTTCTTTTATTTTTATTTAAATTTCATTTATTTTCTTATTATATCATGACCAACCATCAACCATAGGGAATTTAAACTCTAATAACATAAATATATTTTAATTTTATCATGTTAATGTAGGATAAATAATTAAACTACTAACTCTCTCTCTCTTTTATTTTTAAATTGACATCGTCACCCATGATGTGTCAAATTATCGATATCTGGGATGATGGACTTTAATTTCCCATAAAAAAAATCAATGAAATTAATAAGACCATTAAATTATTTCAAAAATATTTAAAAAATTATTATATAACCATTTTTATGTTCTATAAATAACATATACTCATATTAATAAATGATTAAACAAAATAGGTTTTGGGTGATCGAAAACCCGCTAAAATTAAACGAAAACAATCATCATTATTTTCTATCTAAAGAGTCATCCTAATTTTATATAAAAAACTAATTCAAAAGAACATTTATGATTTTATTTTATCATTAATAACATATAATAACAATTTTTTATACTCATAATAGTTTTAAATGAACACCCAATCATGTATACGGACGAACCGATCATGGAAACTATGCAAAGGGACACTACAGAATAATGAAATTATACCCTATAACTCATCCAAATGAACATAAATGAAAATAAATAAAACCATAAGTAATTATATTCATATATAAAAGTTACTATAATTTTTTATTAATTAATATAATGTGATTATACATGACATTAAAGTGAATAAGAATTTGGTCACATGGAAAGAAGAATTCTCCAACCCAACTATCTTTATTTGATGTTCATTTCATTAACCCCATTTTCAGTATGTATATTCCATAATTAACATTTTTTAATAATTATATTACCTATTCAAGGATATATATATAAGTTTTGTACTTGAGTTAATTGAAAACATAATGTTTTCTAAAAGAACTATTCTTTCCAAAACCACCTTTTACTTCATGGTATTTTTCTCCTCACCCATGGTTGATGATAAAATTAAGTTATTACCTTGTTCAATTAGGAACCCAAATATTATGAATGTATGCATATTAAATGGAACCCATACCATCCCATGGGATATTTATGTTCAATATTGATATATTTTCTATGTGGCATGCATTGTAACGTAAATGTTATCATGTGATGGGTGTACTTGGAATTATATAGCACAATCTAAATGTTATGATGTGATGGGTTTTCCCAAATTTATATAGCACAACAATGAATTTGTAAATGTGATTTATAACATGAGTAAAGTGAAGTATTCATGAACATGATGGTATCATTTTTCATTACATTGTGTTGTAGTTAACCATTAAGACATGATGTTTCATTTTTATAAATTTTCACATTTCGATAATTTTCTAATTTATTCATACATATCTACCCTTATATAAGGATTTTAGATCAACCCATTAATATTTATATCCTCAGGTGACTACATGTTCTAAAAAACTTTCTTGGGCTAATAACAAGATAGAGTAGTAGAATTAAAAAAATTATTATGTAATATGATGTAATAGTTATGTATGGTACTTGTTTTCCAAAGACACTAAACCCTTATATCCTTTTGGTGAAATGATTTTATATTTTCCTTTAAAATAATGTAATAGTAATATACAAAAACAAGGGTTTCAATAGTTGGTACCAAAGTATAGTTTAATGAAATTGGGAATTGTGATTAGAGAACATTAGAGAAACTTTTAGTGTGAGATTATGTATAACAATTCACCAATGTTTCATTAATAAACATAGGGATACCACAAGATAAATTCTTTAGACAAAATTTCACAAAGAAATAAATCATATATTGATGACTTGTTGACTATTTTTTTATAACCTTTACAGTTTTAGAAAATGATGGGATCCATAAGAAACCAAGACCACATCCTGTAAAAGTGAAAATGCATCAATTTCCCAAATGACATCCCCAATGATTTGGGCTGTGGAGTTCAAAATTTCAAGGTGATTTAACCCAAACTGTTTATGGTAATGAACGATAGCCTGAATAATGTGGAACATCCTACTTCAATTAAGAGAAATCAACTTGTTATCGAATGTTTTATGTGAAAAAAACCACTGACATTTAATTGATATTCTAATCCACTAGTCACATATCATTGGGTCAACTCAATGGAAAAGATATTTTCTATACATCACTATTCAGTGATAGATAAGGTGACTGTAGATATTTATCATCTAGATGGAGATTCCGACCAATGGTGGGAATTTATTAATAACACTATGCCATGAGACGAAATTTTTGAGATGGAGTTGAATGATTTTAAGAAAAAAATTCGTAAGAACTATTTCCCTAAAACTCTTTGTAAAAATATGGAGAAAGGATTCATAGAGTAGAAGATAATGGAATTATAATCTATCATGTCCAATGAAGAATATTTCATAAGTATTTCAAGGTATTTATCGGGTGTTTTTATCAGCAATGATATAAAAATTGATAGATTCTTTAGTGGATTAAAACCACACAACTGAAAGGCAATTTCAATTCAAGACATTGAGATTTATGATTATGTTGATCAAAGTGAACTCAATGTTGATATGGAGTTTGTATAATGGTCCCATGTCTATGGTGATAAGAAATGAAAGATAGAGTTTCATGTTGGAGGATATAATGAGAAATATGGAAAGAGATCGCAATCTCCCACTTGTAATTTTTTTTTGAAATAAGCATCTTGGGAACTACCACAATGTTATGGAGAAATTCATCAAGTGTGGTGGAGAAGGACACCGAAAAATGAATCTAAAAAAATACATGAGGACGAAGGGTCATGTGGTTGAGTAAAGGAGAGCACCAATAATGGTTCAACGTTATATTTGTAATGAGAAAGGGAACTGTGCAAGCTAGTGCACTAAACCTTGGATCCTGGAGGGTAATCAGCATCAGAAACCACATGTTCCAAAGGATAATGTAAAGGCTTATGCCATCACTATAGCTGATGTGGAGTAAGATAATGAATTCATACAGGGTTCACTTCATATTAACTAAATAATGGAAAAGTCTTATTTTATTATCTTTCTACGCATTCCTTTATATCATTCATGTTTTTTAGAACTGTTGAATTAATTCCAAAAATCATTGAAGTATATATATCTGTTAAAACACCAAGTGGTTTAATGATTGAAACATAAGTGTTGGAAACATCACCATTTGGCATATTTGGGATAATTCTTCCTGAAAATCTCATGATAATTCAATTGTTTAAATTCGACATAATAATGGGAATGGATTACAGCTCCTTATATAAATATCAAATTTAGGATTTCATGAAAAGGAAATAGATGTTCATATTTTGAACGATACCATGCTCCTCTAAAATTCCATGGATTTTAGATAATATCTTTTGAAATTCCTTCAATAGTGTGGGTGTTGATTCCCTATAAATAATCATACCTTTCATAATTGGTTGAGTCAAAGGAAGGTATAAACCTAGGGGAAATTTCCATCATGAGGGAATACAATGATGTATTTCATCTACAGTTACCCAGACTACCCATAGATCATGAGGAAGAGTTCCCAATAGACATCACTTTCAGAGATACTTATATCCAATATTTTCCCAATAGGACGATCCCTATCAAAATCGTGGTGTTATGGAAGTATCTGCAAGGGCATTTGGACAAGGTGTTCACACTCTCTAGTACATCACCTTTAGGTGAGTGGGTTCCCATTGTCCAGAAGGAGGATGGATCAATGTGGTCGTGTATCGATTATGGGGAACTCAAGGAAATCTCCATAAAGAACCAGTATCATCTTCTAAGGATTTATGACATGTTTGATCAGTTATGAGGATCTTAGTACATCTAAAAGGTGGATATTTTTCTAGATATAATTAGATAAAGAGGAAGATGGAAGATATTTTGAAAACATCCTTCCACACCAGTTTTGGGAACTATGAGTTTCTTGTGATCCCATTTTGACATTATAATTCCCCTAAAATCTTCAAGGATTTTATTAATAAATTCTCTATAAATTACATTGAATTTTTTGTAGTGTTTATTGATGATATTCATATATACTCTAATAGTAAGGAGGAAAATTAAGAATTTCTATGTCTCATGTTGGATACATTGAGAATGGATGATTTTTATTCCAAGTTGAGAAAGTGCGACTTTTGGATGCATCAAGTAACATTCTTTTGATATGTGATCACAAGTGAGGAATTATCTATGGCCCTTAAAAAAAATTGAAACTGAAAAATGGATAGACCCTTTAGTGTCACAAAAATTAATAGTTTTCTTGTATTAGAAGGGTATTATCATCATTTTGTGAGAAATTTCCCACTTTTTTCAAAACCCCAAACTATGTTAACAAGTAAAGGGGTGATTTATGTCTAGAGGGAAGAATATGAGGAAACATTCAAGGAGATATAATGAAGGATAATCAATAAACTTTTAGTAATAATACAGAAGAGTGGATAATGTTTTGTGATATAATGTGATGCTTCAATGAAATCATTGGGTTGGGTACTCATGACCATTGATAATGTGATAGACTACACCTACTGATGCTCTAACTAGAAAATAACGAATTACACTATAACGATAGGGAATGTATCCTAACATGACCAATTACTTCCCAACCATCTAGAATAGATATGATTAATGAGGAATAAATAAATGATCCAAAGTTAAAAACCAATGTTAATGCAATATAGGAATGAAATCTTCAAGTGTATCATATCAATGATGATGGTGTGATTTAGTTTGAATTGAGGATTTCCAAACCATCATCACGTGGGATAAAAAAGGATCCATTCTACATTGCACATAGATCAAATTTATCTATCCATCTTGGGAGTACAGAGATATATTATGATCTTGGAGAACACTTCTTCGGGGAAAACATGAAGAAGGAAATTTTAGTGTATATATCAAGGTATTTGATTTGTTAGCAAGTTAAATCTGAGTGAAATAAATCAAAAGAGATGATTTAAAAATTTCTTAGACACATTTATGAATGGGAGAATGTCACTATAGGCATTGTCACTAGTCTCCCAAATAAATCCAAAGGAAACAATGATTTTTGTGGACCAACTCACCAAGACTCCCACTTTATCACCTTTAGGATGGATATATGACTCAAAAAACATGAAATGATATATGTGAAGGAAGTGGTGAGACTGCATGGGGAGATAAATTCAATTTTATCAAATCATATTCCCATGTTCACATGTAAATATTGGAGGTGTCTTCATCATTTTTTGAGTACTAAATTATATTTTAGCATGGCCTATCACCCCCAAACTGATGGAAAATGTGAAAGGACTATTTAGATGTTCAATGATATGTTAAGAGAATTCTATTTAGAATTAAAAGGTGGATTGGATCATCATGTCTGATTTGTTAGTTTTTTATACATCAATATATTCTACTCGAGTACTTAGATGGATCCATTTGATGATATATATGGAAAGTGATGTCGAACTCCAACCTCTTAGGATGAAGTTGGAAAAAAATACTTGGACCCAATCATGTACGATAGATAACAAAGAAGGATAAATATATCCAAAAAATTATCAAATATGACTAGAGTTGGAAAAATAGTTATACTGGCAACAGTCAAAGGGACTTTCAGTTTCACATTGGAAATAAATTCTTCCATCGAATATCACCCTAGAAGAGAGTCACACAGTTTGAAAAGAAATGGAAGTCAATGATGAGGTACATTGGTCGCTTTTAGATCCTTTATCGCATAGGATATGTGGGATATCATCTAGCACTTCTACTGAATATGGCTCATTTTTATGATGTGTTCCACATATCACTCTTGAGAAAGTACATACTAGATCCCTCACTTGTACTGGACTCATATGTGGTACATTTAGAATATGATCTCTCTAATAAGGAGCATCCAGAAAAGATTTTGGATTGGAGAGATAATTTTATAAACGAAAATACAACCCACCTTTTCAAAGTGATGTGGAGGAACATGAAGTATGAAAAATAAACATAGGAACTGTAGGAAGCAATGGTGGAGAGGTATCCACACCTATTTATGTAAAATAAAATTTCTAGGTTTAAATTTCAAAAGGGAGGAAGAATGTGATGACCCAATCGTTTATCCATATAAATTTATCCTCTCTAATAGTTATTTCATATAGTATAAATTACATAAAATCACTTAGAGACTATAATAGAAAGATTATAAATGAATAATAATTTGAAATAATTAGTATTTTTAGAAGATAAGAATCCAACATTGATTAAATGGTATGTTGACCTTTGGAATAGTAATATGACCTTTATGAATAGTATACCGACCAAATGAATATTAACCTCACCCATTAATGTAAAAAAAAATTAAACATCTTATCAATAGAGGAATGGCATAATTATTACATAGTTCAATTAAATAAATTTTACAAATATTCTTAATTAAGTGTTGGTTTTTTTGTAAGTCATAAATATTTAATAACAATGTCATAATTAATTTAATAAATATAATGAAAATGTGTTTTGATAATATAATTTCATAGATTATAATTTTTATGTCTTGTGATTCTATGATTGTTTTATGAGACTTTAAGTAATTTTACAAAGTGTTATAAAATAAGATATAATTTTAAAAATTGAATTTTCCAGGTAAATGATTATTTTAATTAAAAAGTAAATTACTCATATTTATAAAATTATTTTATTAAAATAGAGTTTAGTTTTTAATTCAAAATGTCAAAAAATGGTTACAGTTAGATTTTTATATTGTTCTTAAATACATGATTTTTATTGTGAATAGAAAAATACGGTAATTTATAGTATATATACATTACATGCTAAATAAAATAATCATTGAGTAATAGTGGATGTAATATTCTAAAACTAGAACCCCGCTACATTTTATTAATATATTTTATGATTGAAAATTGAGAAACACCCCTCCCCTACACTATAAATACCACCCCTCACACCCACTTCTCCTCATCAAAATACCAATCCTAGGTTCCCTAAGGAGTATCACAAGAGGATATATCTAGAGGCAAATCCTCTCTCTTTTTCATTTCATTTACTTTCAATTACATTTATTTTCTAATTCAATCCTCTCTTACATTCATTAAAATGGAATGATAACACCAATCTAACACATATACTTTAATTATATCATGGAAATGAAAAATTCATCATTAAAATCCACCCTCTCTCTCACTTTTATTTGAAGAATAATATTGTCTCTTATGATCTATCAGATTACCATCATCGTGGGTGACACACTTTCAATTTACCTAAAAACATCCAAGGCACTTAATGATAACCTTAAATGGTTTAAAATATATTGTAAATATTATGTTATAAACCTTTCAATGTTCACTAATTAACGGATACTCATAATACTAAATGATAAAATAAAATGAGCTTGTTGTGATTGAAAAAAAAATGCCAAAATTAATCAAAGACGATCAGCATTTACATTTTTAAAATAAATCAAACTCATGGAATATAAAAAATAATTTTTAAGATAATTTATTATTTATTAGGATCATTAATTACATATAATAATAATTTTGGATATTCTTTCAAATTTTATACAAACATTCATTCAAATATAAAAATTAATTGATCATGAAAACTATGAAAATGGACACTAATGAACGATGAAATTAAACTTTATAACTCATCCCAACCACTATAAAAGAACATAATAAAACAATAATGATTTATATTCATGTAAAAAATAATAGTTAATTAATGAATATAATGTGATTTTTCCAGAAATTAAATTGAAGAATGGATTTGGACACAAGGTAAAGTGAATTCTCAAATCTAACTCTCATTATTTGGTATTTCCCTCTTTCACCCCATTTTCAGTATAAATATTAAATAAATAAAATTTATTAAAAAATGCATTTTCAACTTGGACAAATATTTGTTCCACTTGAGTTTATGATAAACATATTGTTTTTCAAAATAATCCTTTTTAAGAAACACACTCCTTTTATTTCTAGATATTGTGTCTTCTTCACTCAAGGTCGATGATTCAAGTAACTTATTCCTTCTTTAATTTAGGATCCCGAATATAATGAATGTATGACTATGAAATTTAAATCATAACTTTCCATGGGATATTTATTTTTAATATTGATATATTTTCTATGTGGAATTCATGATAATGTAACTGTTATGATATGATGTGTGCACCCAGAATTATATAGTACAATGTAAAATTATTGATCTAACAGGTGCGCCTAAAATTTCATAGAACTCAAATTAATTGGGTATTTTTATGTATCTCATGATTAATGTGAAGTATGAATGATCATGATGGTATATTTTTTCACAACCATGTGTGGTATTTAACCACTAAGACATGATGTTTTGTTTTTATGCATTGCCACATTTCAAGCATTTCTATAATGCTTCATCTCATGATTATGATGATGATGTTATGACTATGATCACTAAGTTGAATATTTTTACATATTCATATCTATACACTTACTAGGATTTTAGCTCACCCTATTTTGATGTATATCATTAGGTGACAAATTGTACTAAGTAGATATCAAGGGACAATAAGAATCTAGAGAAGAAAAAATAAAATAATTTTTCTATTTTATTTTGTAAATGTTATGTATTTTCATAGTTTTCCCAAGAAACTAAGCCTTTGAATCCTTACTATGAAATGATTTTAGTATTGTCTTCAAATTTATTTAATAGTAATGTAAGAAAATCAAGGATTCTCTATCCTAGACATGTGTCTAGAACGATGTTGGTTGTATGGTCCAGTAGGACCACAGAAACCAAGGTGGATCCTTTGGAATCATTGGATATCTAAACCATATATGGCAGGATGTATTTGGGTCCCAACAACATGAAAATGAGGGTAGGAGAAACTATTGGACCGTTGAATGTATTCTTACTCACTGAATCATAAATATTTTACACCCATCTGGTCAACTAACATCGTCCTTATATGAATATTCCTTCATGCAGTTGGGTCCTATTAGCGAGGTTGGACGTGGGTCCTAGAGATCATTTCATGGGGGAATTCCAATTGATATGGAATGGAATTCTTGAGATGAATAGACCACAACAATCACCACAGTGAGTAGAGCCAACGGTAGGGTAGAACCTATGGTCAAAAGGGATGATCTTATCGACATAGGATACAGTAATCAAGATCTAATACATTACATGCAACCCAACCCCTAAGATAAAATTCCATAGGAGGATCATACTAATGAACTCTTATACATATTCACAGATTATAAACCCACAGACCCTGAAGAACTGGACGAGTTCTCTTATGATATGAAGGATAGCTAATATTTCTATTACCAATCATCATAACTAATTAATATCTTCATCAAAAACATCCCACTTTCATATTGGACAAGTTGAATGGGATTTATTCCTCTCTGTCTGCATGAGAAATGCACTAGACAGGTAGATGCACGAGGTCCACATAATATTATATAGGAAAACCATGTTGAGAAGGTACAGGAGAGTGACCATTACTGTAGTATTTCTTGGTTGTGGGGGAAATATGTCTACATATAGAAGCTTCAAGATGATAAATATGAGATCCATCACTTAGTAATGTATATTAACAAGCATTCTTCCTTCACCAACACCTAATTGGAAGTCATATTGTGATTATGAATCAAGATGATGGATGCTGAAGAACTGCTGAGGCAATAATATCTTGTTGTATCAAATCTCAAAGCCGAGCAGGATCGAGTATAAAGAAGGGATGATGGATGTCGCCCCATGTCCAATGATCAAGGGAGGGATATCAGGCATGGACAACAAATCATAGATAAAACTCACAAAAGAGAGTCGGATTTGAGACACTCCATCAAAGAATCCAAGCCATAGAAGCTATCTTTGGCTGAACTCACAAACATATTTCATTCTTACTTTATTATTAACACTATGTGCATGGAATTATTTCTTTTTGAAATCACTTCATCTCAATCATATATGAGAAACAACTAACAATAAATCCCAATTTTCACATGGGATATACCAGGTGGTAGAAACAAGGGATGAACACATAATCATTCACATTGGATATGAGAGCACTAACCAAACATTGAATACTCGTGGTCTCCAATTTTCTGAGTGACCACCTGATTCATTTGGGCTAAGAGAGAGGGGGATGTGTCTAAAAAAAGGATTCTTTGAGAAAAAAACATTATTTTCCCAATGTGTTTCTAAAATGTGAGATGGATTAGGCTAGGGGAATTTAATCAATCCTAATAAAGGGGAATGAGAAGTGTGAAATACAATACCCAAATTTCGAAAAATAGTAATGATAGAATGAAAATGGAAGTTAACTAATAATTTATTTGAGGCGCATCATTCATATCATGTATCCTGAAATGGGTAAAAAATGACGGCTGACCTCTGAATGAATTTGAAATCATGTGTCCAAACTCGAAGTGTTGTCTAATGTCCTCCAGAACGTCAGCCCAAACAGGTAGTGTCCATGAGGATAAGCATGAATACCACGAGGGTGGGGGTCCTTCTGATGTGAAAGTGGAAATGTATACAAATATATGGCATGCAATGAATGGTGATGGAGTGATGGGATGTTCGAATGGAATCCAACACTCCTAAAATTACACCATCGTGATGAAAGCCTATCGGGTGAACTTATTGGGCTGAATCAACATCAACCCCACATCCAGAGGGGAACTCTCAAGAAAGGACCTATAATGACCTATAGATGATGAATAAAAATAATTAGTTTAACATCATGTGGTTAAGATGGTGAATGGAATATTTTATCTTCATATGGACTGGATATTCCACATAGTTTAAGTTCATACTATTATGACCCTAGAAAAAAATTTAATGTCATGTTTCCCATAAAATTATTTCTATTCCCATTATATTTTCCTGGAATAGAGTATTTGAATCCAACATGAATGATCTAAAAGTGTATTGTGATCCATAAAAATATAATGTAATAGGTAGAAAGGAGGCATACATGATGTGGATAGGGATAAAAACCGACCCGAATAGAGAAAAAGGAAACCTAAATTCACTCCACAGATCCTTGTGAGGATCTCAGTCATAGATAAAATAGTTTGGACAGAGACTAGGGTGAGATGTCCAAAAGGGTTAATGAACATATGGTTGGGCCTGGAGACAATATTTTAATCCATCAATGTATATCCCATAAGGATGAAAATTAAGATAAATGTAGTTCTTTAGAGTTCATGCAGTTGAACATCATACGGGATGAAAGTTACAATGATGTTTATTATCATACGTGTAATTCATATAGATATAAAATGATAAATGTTTTGTGTAGCAAATAACCCGATGTGAAAGAGGAAAAATGAAGTCCACACCATGTTACACCTTCTCAAAGGGGAACCCCGGTGAAATGAGCACAAAAAAAGATATAAAGTTGAGTATGGGATTGAGAACAATGATCTGATCATAACTACATATCACATATAGATTGGAATCTAGGAATACTGAGTTATTGGGGGTGTGGAGGTCGGACCTACACATAGAGAAAAAAGGCATTGAAAATTTATTATTTGTCATTTATTTGTATTGTGTCTATCATTTTGAGAAAAAAGACATAGTTGAAATTTTAGGTGTCACTATATGAATCAATCCATATGTTGGTATTTAGAGGTGGAATAGTGGATGACCAGTACCAAAGGTGATGCCCTCTCAAGTGAGAACGCCACAATATTGTGTTGTTCTTCACTAAGTGGCCATGAAAATATTTCCATAGTTTATGGTCATATGATATGACCATCCAATGAAATTTAACATCGTGTGGTAAAGATGAAACGTTTTAGTGTCACATGGGACAAGGCAGTGTGGTCAAACATCAAATTGTTTTGGAGAAAGAGATCATAGTTTGGTGTTTTCTAAATTGGACCATAAAGTGGTGTAATTCGTATGTGGGATTAACCCTACCAAAATTCTTAAGCCCATGTGATCCATGCTTGATATCGGAAACAAGGATTAATGTGATGAATTCCCCATTATATGAGAGTTCACAAATAGTATAAATGAAATGATGAGTGGAAAGTATAAAATCCCAACTATACAAACATCCTTACTTAACATATGCAGATGTACGAAGGAACAACACTAGGGGTTTCGGGGCCTATAAGAACCTAAAAGGGAAGGATAATGTGAATCACACCATCAAATTTTGGCCATGAAGGGGGTGGAGTAATGATGAAAGACTAATTTATATCATATTTGAAATAAAAAAAAATTATCATGTAACCTGGAATGGGAACAAACAACTAAGTTTCGACTACTTTCCTAATTAAAAAGCATGGGACATGTATCAATATGTTATTCGAGATCTTCCAAGTTATTGGAAAAGGGTGGTAGGAGAGCCATACGTCTGAGCATCCATACACATTAGGGGTCCATTCATATGTCAATGATGATGGAGACCCCAATAAATTAACTCATAAAGAATGTATATGTGATGATAGAATGTCCATAAAGAATCAAAATCTCTAATTTTCACACCACAGTATATATGAGCATCTAAATTATAAAATTTGGAAATAGGTATCTGACTTGGGGATGGTGACTGAAGACGATGTGTTGAGGACGGAAGAAAAATAGGTTGATAAAACTACAGTTGGACCCAATGATAAATTATATGTGTTTTCTTATATATCCCATAAGGATAGTAATCAAACTGCAGGTACTTATTGAATGTCGTATAGTTTAACATCAATTGGTAAGGAAGTAAAGATAGGATGTTGAACCAACAACTTGAAATGAAGACAAGGTGCCCATGAATTCCTAGGTATACTATATGGATGGGAATAAAGAAACACATAATCTTATAATGTCGTGAATTATAACATCATATGAAAATGATAGAAAAATAGGTTTATGAACCTTGGGATAGACCTGAATACAATGTGTCTGCACATTCTTATGTATCCCATAAAGATGGAAATCAATACACTTGTTGTTCTTTAATGTTGTGCATTTTAACATCAATTATTAAGGACATAAATATAGGTTGATGGACCTAGGGATATACCTGAAGAAAAGTTTAATCATGTTCTCAACAATACTATAAATTTTGGAATCTTACCAAACATAGTTCTGGAATGCAATGTTATTGATCATCATGCAGTAAGTATATGAGAAATGGAATGAAATCTCAAGGAGGATGAATATGACATGATAGAATAATCTCTACATGAATGAGGATAGATGAAGTCAATACCACATCACACACACCAAAGTGAGGACTCAAGGAAACGCCTATATTGATGGAATTATGAATAAATACTATGTAGTATAACATCACATATAATGAAGGGGAATTTGAATTTATGTTCATTCATAATAGACAACAAATGATATGTCATTTAGTGTATTCCGTGTTGGATAGAGTAGTTTAACATCATATAGGACATATGAGATCTTAGTTTATGGTCATATAATTTTGTCTATGAGGGAAATGTTTTGGAAACTAGGCTAGAGTAAAACATTAAATGTTTGGGTGTTACAATGTGTCCTGAATAGGTATGAATCGAGAAAACCATTGTTCATGAATATCGTGTAGTTTAGTATCATCCAATAAGGATGAAAATGAAATAGAGGTCCTTAATGGGTGAGAACATGGTACAATTTATATAAACCCGATGTGAATAAGAACCAAAAGAGGTCCCAACCACACCATGAGAAATCCCACTGGAGAACTAAGACCATGGGTGCAAAGAGAAGGAATGGATATTTTGGGAACCCGGGGCTGGGCCCTATGACTAAATGTTAAGTCATTTTTACATATCACATAATTATGGGAATCACTCCACACATAGATATTGAATTCCATTCAGATTTTTTTCAAATCTAATGGATGAAATAGATTATTAGTTTATTTTCATGAAAGAAAATCCTATGACATTTAACATCATGAAATATAATCATGTGTAGTTCAACATCACAATGGATGATCTTGTGCATTTTAACGTCAAGAGGGATTCTTCTATGTATTTTAACATCATACATTTTGATTAAATCAATGTGTAGTTCTCCTGAAATGTACTTCTTGAGGTATTTTTCATTAGTGGGAGGAGTAACTCACTTACAATCCATAGTGACCAAATAGTATACAGTATTTGTAGTATACCCTATGAACAATGTAGGGTCCTTCCCATTTGATCTCAAACATTTGTGTCTTCCTTACAAGAATCATTAGAATCTTTAGGGAAAATATCATGTAACCATAGTGGAAGGAATGGAGATGTACATTTTTGTTGAATGCTCTGGGTATCTTGTTCTGATGCATCTCTAGATTGTAAAAGGCCTGAAGCCTATTCATGTCAAGGGCCTCCAGTCCATCCAAAACATGCATCATCTACCATGTCTAATGTCTGGTCATAATAGATAGTCATCTAGAGTGATGAAAACTAAATCTTGATGCGAAATACTATCACTTTTCTGTAAACCAGGGAATTTGGGGTTACGTTGGTTGAATTATGAGTCATTTTATGATAATATTAGACGGTTTTGGGGAACTTTTCTGAAAAACTATTCTTATTATATCCTACAACATTCTAAAAAATATTAGAGACGGAATAATTGAATTCCTCAAACATTCCATTTTTATGTGCATGATAGTGATAATTGTGGGTATACCATAGGCTGTACATGGAATATTATTTTGTAGTTAATCTCATTGAAGATTGGTTCCATTATCGGTGATGATAGCGTGAGGGACTTGGAATCGATGGATGATGTTGGAGCTCATGAAATGAATGATATAACGGGACTTAACTCTCATGGTCATAATTTCTTCTACACACATGGAGAAGATGTCAGTGGAAGTCAGGATGAACCTACCCTAGAGAGATATTGAAAGTGGATATGATCCCATGATGTCAAGTCCCCAAACTATGAATGGGAAAGAGTAGTTAGAATTATTATGAGGATATGGTGATTGATGACCAAAATTGGAATGGATATGACACTTGGGGAATATTATGGTGAAATCGATAAAATCATAGACCATGATGGGAAAAAAGTATCCAAACCATTGAATCTGCAGGAAGAGTTTTGACCCAACATGATAAGCCCCATTGGAATAAGAATGAACTTACCCCATAACATGGAGGGATATCATCTCCTAGAATTCAAAAGAGGGGAACTCCATCACAACCATTCATTTAGAGGACCTATTCAAGGCTGGGACCACTCTAGAGTGTGAAATACACTTCATGGTGAAGGATTCGCTAAGGTTCATCTATGTCTATGTGGAGATTACCCTGATGGAGATTCTCAAAGAAGGGATTCATCCAATTCGGGGACTCTTCTACTTTAGAACCTATACCTATATGTATATATGTCGAGTAATCAATGGTATGATGGATTACCTATTGGAAATCATTTTCTTCCAAGGGGGTGAGACCAATAACCATTCTATAAGCCAAAAAAATAAATACGTCATCCTAAGCAGGCACTGTGTGTGAAGTTGAAGGGATGGACAACACATCAGCTTAAATATTCTATGTCCTCATGATTTGGATGACCTTTGGTTGAGAAGGAAATTAGGCTGACAAATGGAAAGTGAGCTCCAACAGGGGATCACAATATGGCTTTCTGATGACATATTCCTCATTGATCTACTTGATGAATAGATCTGAGTCCCTATTCATATGTAGATGGGAACAATAGTCTTGATGGCCATCAATTGAATATTGATGAGATCTAGATAATCCACCTAATTGTTGGTGCATCCTTCTAAAATTAATGATGAATGGGGTCAAACATCCTAATTACACCTGATGAAGACGATACCCAGGACTACCCTGTTGACTATGGTATCATTAAGTCTTAAACCAGTTGGGATATTTTAAGTGCCATAAGAGTGAACATGCCAAAACTGTAAGATGTAGTCTACTAAAAGAATGAATTAATATAGAAATTCAGGATCCATTGAATGCTTTGTGGGAGATGGATGGATGAATTGGATGTCTGCAGTGCCTAAACTTCGACAACATTCTTTTGAATGAACCAGATATCGAACTACTGATGGATCACATACCATCTAGATAGACGACTGATCATCATAAGAAGATTCATAATATAATTTAGAAGATCCCCATGGGACTACAACTATATCTCGTGATGATGTGAATAATTTAGAGGCTTCGGCACTATAATGACTAGGACAAGGCCTCTCTTCTAAATAGAGGTATATATTGTCTTGGTGTCTAAGATGATGTGGGAAAGACTATATAATATTTTCATTATCCTCTATTTGTTCATATGGGATATAAAGATGCACAAGGATCATTCCAAGGAGGTCACATAAATTACTAGCATCTTACCAGAGACGAGTGGAATCACGACCCGAGGTTGGAGAAGATACTGCTCAATCTCCTCAAATGTAGTTTAGAATATTTCATCGCATTAGTACACGACACCTTTATTCTTGATTCTAGAAAAGGGATTAAAATATACAACCATTTTTTCAATGAATCGACAAATGTAGGCTAAGTGGAATTGAAAGGCTTAGAGATCTCCATGGTTTTTTGAGGGAGGAATCTGATTAATATGCTTGATCATCTCTAGATCAACCTCAGTGAATATGTATCTGATGATGTATATGAGAAAGTTCCCTAAGGTAACATCAAGGTAATACTTCAATAGGTCCATCTTCATATGGATGGAGAGGACGAAGCTGAACACCTCTTCTTGGTCCTGTAGATAGTCTTGATTCTAGTTGTATTTGACCACCAAATCATCCACAGAACATTCCACTAATGTGTTGAGTATCAGTTTTGAATATGTGGTGCGTGGCATGCTGATAGGAGGCCCATAAGTTCATCAGACTGAAAGGCACTACCAGATAACAAAATTTACCAAGTTGTTAATTGAAGGCGGTGGATAATTGATCTTCAGTGGACATTCAGATCTCATTGTATACGAAATACCCATCCATAAAGGAGAGATCATAGAATCTAGTAGTGGTGTCAATCAATAGTTCTATGAGGGGAAGGGAAAAATAATTCTTTATATTATGACAGTTTAAATCCTGGAAGTTGATACAGACTCTAATATGTCTATTAATCATCATGAATTATTGATTTTGTCCAACCACATGGGGTATTGGACTTCCTTCACAATGTTGGGATCGATCATCATATCAACATCAGCCTCGACTGTGGCACCATGAGACAATTACATCGTTCTAGGAGGTTTTTTGAACCCACAATGACATACCTATCAACCAATGTGGTGGATGGATAATAGAAGATCCATTCCTTACATCTCTTCATAACTCTAAGGAAATTTATCCTAATGTTGTTTCATGAAATCCTCATATTACTTCTTCTCTTCCACAATAATAGTTTCACTGATTTGTGTCAGTATATGGACTTACTCGGTATCGAGATTCCCATATAACAAATCATCAATATTGGTGGAGACACATTCTTCAATTAAGGTATGGGTATATTCAAAATTATTTTCATTTCTGAGGTTAGATAATCATTGAAAAGGGGAAATCCTATTGAGGTGGATGATCTTATTGGAATGTTGGTACCGACTAGGGTGGTGGAGGAATTGTTATTGGGAGGATTCAACATTGCTGAAAGCATGGATTCAAATGTTATTTACCTGATCCAATGATGAAATCACCCCATGTTTCCATAATTGATAATATCAAAGTAGTATAGGTACATCATCTTTTATCGGTTTAGTCTGACTCAATAAAATATACATGTATGACGAATAACTATAGCCATGGGGTTAACATATTCATACCTAACTAGGGTAAGGAGTTATGGTACCTCTCATGAATGTCCTGTATAGATATATAATGTATTCTTATGGTATTATATATATCTAGGAATCTGTCTTCCCCTCATCTCAAAAATGAAAAAGGGGTTTCCCATGTATGGGTTCCTGGGTTCTGTCCAATGGATCCAAAGGATGATGGCATCGTCCAAATCTTCCCACAGGTCGGCTGAAGGAGTATTTTTCTTGTAATAATTGTTGTAAACAGAATTTTCATTTCTCTTATAGAAGTAGTCACATAAATAGACAACATAAAATGAGGAACAGGTAGATTAATCACCATTGAGAATTCCAACTTGACCATTGAGTGGGAACATGATGCATCAGTGGTTGGAGGAGGGATCTGCTACATAAAGATGGAGAGTGGGCCTACACATCATCACATTGTAGGTTGTATCCTATGACATGAACATTAATTCATTGTTATAAATCTTTCCACAAAAATGGGACTTTAGCTGGGTCTTTCCACATAGGCTCTGCTCATTCCAGTCATAACGTTGAATTTTTGGTTCAGAAGGATTCAGATCTGCTTCAAACATCCCCATCTTGTGGAGCGTATGGTTTGGGATGATATTGATCATGATCATTTTTCGAATAGACAATGTTGGACTTACATGACAATAAACTGGACAGTGATGTAAAAAAAGAATAGTTTTCCATTATTAGGAGAACATTCATCTTCCCCTAAAAATGATATAATGTCTTGGCACTATACATCTTCAACTTCCTCAGCATGGAATATAATTTTGGTTGCTAATTCTCTTTCAAAATGGATGAGTGTTTTCAAATCATCTTCAAGGTATTCACATATATCATTGGATAAAATAACGGCCTCAAGGATCGCTATATTTGATGGAATTATGGATTGGTACTAAATAACATCATACTTTTGGGTATAGTGAACATTTTTTCAAAAGGATGTTGCTATGTGGAAGGTGGTATGATCAAAACTACTGACTAAACAGGTATATTATGGATGGTGATGGGGATATACCTTGATTCAGCAGATGACCCATGAAAATGACCATTTTATATTTACCAAATGGTTGATGTGTGGCCCCAATTTGACATGGTTGATCATATAATGGTTGCAGCGTCACTGCCTGGTCAAGCTTCACAAATATTTGTCATTTTGATCCTGATAGTATAATATGGGGGGAAAATTCATGTTGAGATCTTTGTTAAACCTAGTGTCTTGTATTAATAGTGTGTATGACCAGACTTGAGGGGTGGGCCAATGCATCCAGATGATTCACATACCCATGGTTTCATCAATGTTTACATCGACCAACAAAATTAAGAGGAGAAGTCTAGAATTATACATCATCGAGAACCATGTATGAGTCCACCACCTTGGAAGTATTTACTGAGACATACACCTGTTTATCACATGATGAATCACCCATTACTATGTGAACTCTGGAGGTGATCCCTATCTCCTGGGGAAAGATTTTTCCAAGTGTGCAGGATGTATTTAGAACTGATAGGGGACATTTATTTCCCATACATCATCAGTGAATTCTCATTTAGGAAGAGGAATAATGGGTTATGAATGTATGAGAAGAAGTGGGATAAGGCACATTAGCTATATTATGATTTTTTTGATTTATATCAGAAAAGATGATACCATGGGAATGATCTATAGCCTTGAAAGTGTTCTAATTTTCATAGATTTGAGACCCTCTACTAGAGACCTGAAATCATTAATCCTCGCTGTCAGTGTTAGGTCTCAATGGAACATAGGATAGGGTAAGACCCAACCAATGCTAGGGCAAGACCCAGCCTGACTATATTGTTGCCGACCGGGTTCAGGTGCCAGTCATTGAAGACATAGCACTACTTGAGGGTATGTCCAAGGAATAGGTGATAGGGTTAATGATTGGGGGCGTCTATGAAATTATCCTCCTTTGGTCTTCTACATTCTTGAAATTTTAGGATACCTTAGTCCATTTTGCTCTGGAAATAAGCTAGAACCTAGGTAACATCCATTGATTAAAACCACTTTATCCCATCTGGGAAAGGGAGTTTGGGAGCCTAGCACTAACGAGGGGCTGGAGGATGATAGGGGGCCAAATCCAGATTGTCTCACCTAATATGAGGTTTGTGATGGGGTTGTGTCATCTTATCTTGTGTTGGGTGATACTAACCCTGAGGGAATCCCTAATGCTATTTCCGTCAGTGATGATGTGGAGGGGGCTCAACCGGTAATAACACTAGTTATATGGGTGCCTCTAACAATTAAACAACATATATTTCAGCCTCGGTGGATATTCTTATAGGAGTCGTGGTAGGTAGTGAGCATTTATGTTTACCATGTGGTAAGGTTTCTTCTAGGATCTATGCCTTATCAGATAAATCTCATAATCCACCTAGGAAATTTAGTTTTATGAGGGAGGTGATCAATTATATTCTCACATTCCCCATGAACATTGTTAGCAACTTCTCTTGAGTTAGTGACATTTCAAAAAAAATACATGAGGCATTTCCATCAGGGGATGAATTATTTGACTCACTCATCTAGTCTATGCTTGTAGTTTAATTGGTTGAAAATGCTTGTCTTTTGAGTAGTGGAGCTAAAATGATACCAAAATTTCCTACGAATATCCTATAAATTAGATATAGACCGGATGGGTAACTGGTTTTATGAGATAAATGTAAACCAATAAATTTTTTTATGAAGTATTGGATCTTGGGAGCTCCCTGATACACTATATTCCCAAGCATGGGTCCACACCTAGAGATGAAGTCGGCTAAATGATGTAGCAGGACACCCATCTCATTGAATGGGGAGAATGTAGGGATCCTATAGTCCTATGGTGATGTAACTGCGTATACCATTTCTAAATATGGATTTCCATCAGATGGGTTTTCCACCTCTCGCATCCCTAGAGCCTTAAGATGGGAATTGAGAGCATCCATCAGATAAAATGGAGGGGGGATCCTATCTTGGTGAGGATTTTTTGATACTAGTGAATTGGAAGGTTCTTCAACATGATAAGAAAACCCAATGGTGGGTAGAGATGTTAGAAGAAAAAACCATGGAGATAATGGATGATTTTACAAGAAATCATGTGGAGGAATAACAAGAAGAGCAACCTGATGAGGGTTCTCGCATAGTTTAGGCGGTTCAGTGATGTATACCGTGGATACATGCCATAGGATCCGGGATCTACCCTGTCTAGATATGTAGGGTTGTCGGGGTCAATGGGAGTTAATTCACCTAGAAGAACCATTTATTTCCACTTCTTCCTCTCTGGAGGGTGGATGAGATCATACTAAGGATCACCATCATCTGGACGTCACTCTGCAACATTCTTGGTAAAGATCTCATCAATGATCATTTTCTATTCTCTGACCTATTGGATCAACCCGGGCCCCTAGGGATCATCTTCTATATTTTATGTCGATCTAGAATATTCATAGGTATTAATAGTCCCATGGGGTCATATAACCTTATTAGGGTCCCAACTGAATGGTAATGACTCATTGGCCTCATCAAGGCAGATCAAGTATCTCTGCAGGTGAGTAACCATGTTTGGAGGATTCAATAGTGTTGGTATTGGCCCAAGGGGTAGGTTTTCTTCAATGATGCATAACTCTACATCCTTCTCTATGATTTAATCCATGTTTTTTATGAATTCACTTGGAGGTATATCCTCAATACCACCCCTAAATTCAGTTTGATGCTAGATCTGGATGAAATAGAAAGTTGCACACTTCCCCCTACCATAGACCCGATCATGTTTGGATGACTCAATAGTAATACTATAACGAAAAGTGACTCTCAGGACACATTTTTTCTATATGATCTAGTTATATTAAAATGATATAGGGTGTTGAGAGATGGGAAGTGTGACCATGTCAGCCTTGATACTTTGTTAGGTTATATATTCATAATGCGTTTGGATCTAAGGATAAGTAAAATGACAATGAAGGAGGCATAAATTCACTGTCTAGAGTGTTTGGTGGAAACACACAACTTCATCATGGTCGAGGGAATCTAGAACGTTGATGTATGATATAGAAATTGGCCAATAAACAATAGGGAAGTAGTAGGATGCAAGAATTCCCCACACAAACTTCTCTATACGGAAGTAAAATCTGGCATCTTGTTTCCCCATTCCTCAATTAAAGGTGGCTGCAGAAATGAATATCGCACTCATATGGACCATTGCGGAAGTGGACTAGCCAGAGGAGAGAATGGAGTGTGAGCTAACAAGATGATACATACTCGGTTTTATCTCTGAGATGGAACAGACTGACTCACAACATCCCTCTATAATTGAGTATCATCCACTGTTTCATGTGTGAGAAATGCATTCATTGGGGGTGGATAAAGATGGTTCTCATCATCTAACAAACCCCATAACAACTCCCCAAAATCTAGGGTTGAGGTAGAGAGTGAATCTAGTGATGCGAGAGAAGACTGCATGGAATGACCCTAAAAGGATGCCAAATCTTCATCCTCCTATATATGCACATGTAGATGTTCAAGGATCTAGTGCTTCTAAAATTATTATAGGATGAAGTTAAAACACCAGGTTCCCGCCCCGGGCCTAGATATAGATGATCAGGGTGAAGGAGACATCATCAAGTTGCACTCTACATCAGAATCTAAAAATTATACCTGATTAACAATGACCTGGTTCTTCATTGGATTCTTCCTAGGGCGACGACAGTTCACCCTCCTTACCTAGTATGGTCTTTAAGGGAAAGGGAGTTATTTGACATATGGAGGACCTCAATGTGGGATTATTCTAGAGTATGGAGTACCTACACATTTCCAGCTTAAGGTGTGAGGAGTGCATGGAAATATGTTGAATGGAACATAGGGAGGACCTCTGCAGTTGGGAGCGATAAAGCAGGGAGGAAATTCACTAGTCCTATTTGGTAGATGGGGTGGGAGTCCATTTATGTTTTCCATGATAGAAATAGGAGTTCCATTGTACTGGGTGAAAATAACATGGGGATGACCTTTTTTATGACCTTCGATGAATCGAGGAGGTCCTTTAATAAGATGGTCACTAAATCGGAGAGTACCTTCGCCAAATCTGGTGATGACCCGGGGAGGTATTTCACATAGATATCGTAAAATATGGTAAAACTGATCATACCTAGTATCATGGGAATGAGGAGGACCTCTTTTCTGGATGTCAGTATGATGGGGAGGAACTTCTCTTGGACTTATGCTAGTAGCATTGGGAGGAAATCCATACTGAGGGTGGTAGTGGGATGGATCTGTTCTCTGGTTCATGATGGTATGGGAGGACCTCCTTAACGAATCTCATTGCCTTTAGTCCACCCGCAATAGCTGCTAATCACGCCAATGACTAAAAGAGTCATCCCAACCTAACTATGGGGTTGGGGGTCCCTGATTAACCACATGAGTTCCCCTTCTCTATAAAAACGAAGAACTAATAGTTTGGGTCAATCGTGGCATGGGCCTCTGAAGCTGTACAAAATGACACCCCATTAGAGGTATCATTATGAGATTACTCTCGATATTTACATCAAGTCATCCGAACCATAACCAGTGAATCATGGGTGTATAAAATCTTTTCATCGGATTGGAGGATCTATAGTTAGTGGTGTTGTCTATGCCTAAGGGGAATCCCTCCTTGGTGGTTCCCAGATGGTATTCATTGCTGGGTTGACACTGGCGTCCCTCACCTCATCTACATAGAGGAATGAGTCATAAAAGATTTCTAGGGAGGGGCTCCTAAAATTGTTGGGTGATGAATTGGGGAGTAGAGACTCCCTGAGCAGCCCTATGGATAGTATTGATGCTTAGGAACAAAAGCCTCAACATCTTGGTGGTTTATATCCCTAATTGGGATGACTACCTCCTATTCATAACATCCAATAATACTATCAATAAGCCTTCTTTGAGTGATCTAGGAGGGTGAGACATGGTGTGGGAACCAATTAGACATGGTTTTTGAACCATTCATTGTGTATTTGGAGTTGTGATGAATTTTCGTGTTTGAATTTCTTTAGCCCCTATGTCTATGGGTGGGAGGTGATTGGTTTCCTATGGCTGCAATGTGGGTCCAGCATATCTTGAATATTAATCCACAAACAAATATGTTAAAAAATCAATTACCAATGCCGCAACACCATTAAGTCTTCCATTGATGGGGAGAATGATTCAAACTGAGAATTCCACAGACCAGAATACCCAATGGTAAACTTCCCAGAATTCTGGTGAGTCTCATAGTAGGCCTAATATTTTAATATAAAGTCCCAACACTAGATATCTTAATCCGGTAACACACTCATCAACATATTCTCTAAAATTGGTAATCCCCAAATTGTGTAGAATTATTTCATGTCAGGTTCACCATTTGTTGTTTCAAATGCTTTCATTGGGGCATATCACCATGCATCATCTGGACATAGTGTGATAAATGTCATGTTCATTACCCTGCATTACATCTTTCTAGATAAGGGTAGAATCTATCACATTTTCCATAATGTTTTCTCCTTTATCAAAATGGGATTTTTGGACATCGGTTCCACATTCAATTAATTCCTTCTCCAAAAATTGTCACATAGTTTGGGTATCCCTCGTAGATTAAGACGTCATTCTTGAAACATGATCTCAATGAAATCTATTTTTGGATCCTAGTTTATTATTGTGATTCCATCATGACATTCCAATGGTTGAAGTCATTGTAGAACCCTTAGATCAAAAGAGTAGTAACGTTGAGTCATATATGGAATTTTTGGAAGATGAAACATTTTAACATCTATATTCTTCCTCATTAAATACTTCTCAAGGGAGAAGACACGAGATGATTCCCAGGTCTATCATATTTTATAATATTCTAGAAGCATATATCTGAGTTATTCATCGGTTTTCCATGTTTATCATAGGGTATGTCATGAGTTTAACATCTAGCAGTGACAGATCTGACTAATCAAAACACTTACAAGAGTGGATCATATAGGTACCTACCATGAATGGGCACTGAGGCCTACAATTGGCTTGGATTAAATCTAAGGGAGGATTCCTATACAACCTATATAGAATATTGGGATCAGTTTCCATGTAGTTTAAGGGGTGATTTGGGGCTTTCACAAGGTCAGCAAGCCAAGTCCTGCAAAAAGCAATGACAATGAATGTGTCCTCACTGGGATAAGGTTAAGGTGATGGAGCAGGTGGCTGGGGATTATGCATGGTATGATTTCCATATGAACGGTTTGATCCCTCCCAAATGTGGTGGCCCAGATAAAAATTATCATGGATGATGGAGAATTGGATGAAGTGGAAAAAATGAATGAGATGGAACTGGCGTAAAGATAATGGTTTTGGTCTTCAAATATGGGTAGGTTTCCAATGAATCATAGTGGTAAGGAATCAAAGTCCACATAGTTTATGATCTAGGGTGGAATCAAGTGAGAATGGATTCAAGGATGAGTAATCAGTGAAAATAGAACCCCCATGTTAAGATATGATCTTACAGAGACACAATGCCTCAAAGGAATGACCAAGATTAGAACGGGTGATGGGATTAAACCTCAAGGAGGACAATATGTATCATTATTATAGGGAATCAAAGTACACATCTTTGGGGAATAGAATGGGTTTTTCAGATTAATTTTTGGTAGGAAGCATATGAGCTGACATGAAATATTTGGGTCTTATGGATTGTGGGATGTGATTTTCTTCATCCACATGGAGTCTTATTATATACCCTGTTAAGAAGACACGGATCAAATTTCATGTAGTTCATGATATATGGGTATTTAATTAGGGTGTACCCAATGGAAATTGACTCAGGGACATTCTAGGTCTTATGCATGGTCATCATCACAAAGAATATTTCTTGGTCACTACATTCACTAATCCCACATGAGTCATAATTAGTGTGTGAAAAAAGAGGTAGCAACAAATGTGATTATCATTTTGAGAAAGGTGTGGCCATGGGTGATGGTGTGGGTATTACTCATGGTTATTGGAACAAGGAGAAGGTTGTTGGGAGTTAATCTTGGAGGGAATCCCAAGAAGTAGGTTAGGATATACGTGGAGACTACCTAAGGCACACATGGGGATAGAGAGCAGAGCGAAAGAGAGATGAGAGAGTGCTGATGCTCATTCCCTTCGGTGTCCTCCCAAACATTTCACATATGTAGGGATCGCGTTTTAATGTCGCGTGTGGAGGAAATGGTGCAAATGGATGTTTTATAACATGTAGCATGTATGATGATGACTCTCTATTCACCCATTAGGCTTGCATAATGTCTACAAACCCGTAATTTGGAAGTGGATGGAACAAGAAATGATAGTGGTTGTCAAGGCAGAGTAATCAATTGAGAGGTCAACATTACCATGGATACTTGAAGAAGAAATATATGTTATTGATCATAAAAAAAGAAGCATAAGGCAGGATGACACAACAAGAAATACTACTATATGGACCATGAAATAACTTCGTACAAGCCTAGAGGGCCACATGAGATTGGGGTTTGTGAATAAGATGGCCTCACTAAGAATGTATTCACAAGGTTTTGGTGATTTGAAATGTGGATGAGCTTTGTGATGGAGGATACTTAATGATTCATAGTAAAAGGGGCCTCTACAAATATACGAGCTTCGTGAAGAATGGAGACCTAGTTGAGACATAGATTCTACATGTTTTTTTGGGTGTTTCGCAAAGATTGAATGCTAGGAGAAGCCTCGTGTTACCAAAAGGGACTCCTACATTCATGATACCCATGGATATTTTCAGAGGAAATCCCCTATTGAAGATGTGGTAAATCATAACAAAGGGAACATTGGTTCGCGATGCTCAAATACCTTTGGTGATGCAATTTCTCACTAGATCGTGGAGCAAGCAATTTTTCATGAAATGGAAGCATGGATGGTCAAAGGTCAGGGTATTGATTATTTAGGGTGGGGGTGAACTCTACTATTTGTAGTCACATGGTAGCATGATGAAAAGAGGTGTTCTATGAAGGAAATAACACTTTGTGAATGGAGGAGGATCCATCAGTCTCAACGTGTCTTCGGTCACCACTTTATGGAAATTCACTGATCTAGTTAGACTAGTAGAGCCTTACATCACAAATTCATGGCGTTCATAGAGAACTTCAAACTACCAAACCCTTCAGTCACTAATTCTGGCATTCACAGATTTCTTCAGACATATAGATCCTTCCATCACTAGTTCACATTGTATGCTTTGGTATGGGGCTTGGGGATAGAGCTTTGAAATGCATGCACTGTTGTTGGTTTTTGGGCATATTGATGGTCAAATGTTATACCATATGGTGTTGTCCACCCTTTGTCCATCTTTGTGAAATAATTATGTGCCAAAGGTTTTATATACATATAATTGTGTAGAGATGGTTCTATTTTCCTTTTTTATATACTTTTTTGTCTTATGGTGTCCTACAAAATATTTTTATACTCATCGATATATGGTCATTTTACTCACGATCCATGTCCTATGTACATTATTGTCCTTCGACTGAGTGATATGTGAACATGACTAGGCAGTTCTATGTGTGACCGAACGTACTGCGATATATTTCGTCAAATTTTTGACAAACATCCCATTATGTAATTTTAGGCTGGACTTGTGCTTTAATACTAATTTTGGTGTGATTGTATTTAGCTATATTTTCTTTTTTTTAATTCCTATCATAATATGGTCATGGTATTAGATGTATTCATAAACCGTTGTTCAGTTTTTCAATGTTTCATAATGTAATAGTCTTGATAATATTTGTGTATATTCGTACAAGTACATATTTTAAGTCCTCCCATATATGTGATTTGAATTCTCAGTGCTAGTCTCTATCCCATATTCTATTAGTGGTGGTCTTGGGGAGTCATAGAACATACCCCAAAAGGATAGTTTGTGATACAATCCAATAGTAGTGCCAGTTTTATTAAACTCAATTATTGATTTCAAATTCTTAACAACATAAATGATACCAAATATAAAATAATAAATATGATGGATTTTTTCCACTATATCCTCATCCTTAATAACTCATTAGAGTGGGGTAAGTCACCCCTTTGGATACTGATTCAACATGATCCATTTTCATGAAATTCAGAAGAATATCATCTTATAAATTACTATGCAAGGCACCCCAAAAAATCTTATGTAACTTCTATAACAGGAACATTACAAAATCATAATAATTTTTTATTTTTACCCATATTGGGCTATCATATTAAATATTATACATTTTATAAAACATATTCTTCACTCATTTTGAAGTGGAAAAATACATTGTGTATTTCTCAAAAAATAAATAAAAACATCCAATCCCTGTGATATTTAATACAATTGGCCTTCCAGACACCACCTAACCAACTACTTGATGAATCTCGATGCCCAAATAACATAAATTTGTTATATTAAAGTGGGATATCATTATAGAGAAAATCATATAAAACCAATATTTTCTTTTATAGATCCATGTAATTTTTGGTAAATTTACTACAACATTAATAACGATACTAACTCATACCACTAAATGGTTTGAGTGATTCGGAGTGGAGGATTCCAATGTAAATAATTAATTAATAGTCATGAAACTCCTCATGATAGAATCAAATTGAAATAGACGTAGAAGATAACTGACCAACCAATCCATGGTTTGGATCAAATACTATCATCACCTTCTGATAAACATGGGGAAAATTTGTAATACTGCATCGGAAATATAATAATTTTATATGCTCGGTGTCTCTTGTATATTTAGATATAATTAGGATACATGAAATAGTTAATAATAGACCCATCATCAAGATAATTGATAATCAGATAAGATAACCCAATTACATTAAATATGAGGATAATCTGGGAAGGATTTTGTATACCTCTATGGAAATATAAACTAGTTCTAGCCTAAATTCATTTTCCAGAACCCTATTCTCAATCATTTAAAATTTTAATGTGGGAATTCCTTAATACAAAAAAATTGTATTGGATGTAAAAACATTAAATAAGTTCAACGGTATCTATCAACTAAAATCATTAAGGGTTTTCCTGAAATCATTCATTTTTCTTACTTAGAAAAATAATACTGTAGTGCACACATGATATGTTCATGTGTATATATATATATGTAGATATCATATCTTACAAAAAAATATTATGGTGGGTTATATGAATACTATAGTATGTATTGAAATTATATTTTCAATTAATTTTATAACAAAATTTATTTTTTTTAGAACCCACGTTTATATTAACAAGAAATTATGATATCAACACATTTTTTTATTAATATAGGAATATAACTACCATGTATTTTTATAATCCTTCATACTAAATTATTTTATGAATTGTTGTTTTTTCCTTAAAATTATTTTGGCCCATGATGGTTATGATTTCAGGAGTTGTTTTATTATGGAGTGTGTTACAAAAGATAATTAATTTGATATATATATATATATATATATTTATATATATATATAGTTTGACCTAATTCCAGTTATGGTAATCCATGCATTTTAACCCTCTTATATTATTTTAAAAATATATTTCAATTTTATCTCATGTTGTTTCAATACCATTTTTTAGCATTGAATTGTGTTTAGGATACATGAAATACAATGATTTTATATTTTGAAATAATCATATGTGGATCAATGATTAATAAACCCTCATATATATTTTAGATATTTATGTCCTTATATAATTTATAAAAAGGATGGCAATCTCACCCTCTAATTTAATTTAAACAGTCAATGTTAGTCACTTATCCCTGGCCTAAAAGAGCTCATCATGGAATGATATATTTAAGGTCTCATATTTGACCTATTTTTGTGTTGTCATGGGATATATCCGTGTTGATTAAAAATAATATATTTGTAATATGATTAGTGTTGTGCGCATAGTAAAAGAAATTATCATTAAATTTCTAAAACAATATGTATCCTTGATCCTAATGCCTATAAGAAAAATAAAATAAATTTGAAAAATATTTCATAAAATAGAGAACTAAGGTTAGTATATTAATTGAGTTTTTTATGAAAATAAATAAAATATATATATAATATAAATAATGAAAAATATTGATAATAAATAAGAATATATAATTTCATCAATTAAATGAAAAGGAAGAACCCATAAACTATATCCTTTACATTTTCTAATAAAATCTAGAACAGTGAGAGGGACCACCTTTTTTCAATGAGAAATTTATTAATAATACACACAAAACCATAAATTATAGCACCAAATATCACTTATACAATAATATATATATATATATATTATGATATTGTGTTGACAATACATATAGTTCTACCTCTATAATTCTTACATTGAAGTTACATAACACATGTTTTTAGAACAAGAATCGTAAATTGTCAAATTCAACCGAAGTAATTTTTTTCTTATATCATAAAATTTAGTAACTCTATAACACAAGTTATCCACTTTAGTTTTTTATCTTATAAAATTAATATCTATTTTTAAATTTATTTTTTTTATTAACATTAAAAAACATTTTATGTTGATAAATCATTAAAATTATATCCAACATATATTACACCATTAAATCTTATTCGTCAATAAATAATAGAATGTATACACTGGTTTATCTAAATATTTTATGTAAACAATTAGGGGAATCACAATATAATAGTATAATACCTCATATAAAATGATAAGAAAATTATTATTTCTTTAATTATTTCCCACTTGAAATTTAATTCCATTACTCAAGAAAATAGTGTAATTATGTTTGTGTGGTTTTCATCAACAATTCTTATTTAAAATATCCATACTGTAATTTTATAATTATTATCCTAAATATGGTGATATATTAGTGTTATTTGGTATTATAAAAATGAAAATTACTTAAAAAATAAATTTTTTTTAAGCATTATCCTTAATTTTCTAGACAATTTAGCGTGTTCCCCAATATTAGTGAAATTTTCTGGAATTACATTTATCTAGAATATTTTATCCCCTATATGAATCAACACAATAATAAATAAATATGGATTTATAATAATTTAAATCCATTATCGTGATTTTTATATTAAAGATATGTTCAATAATTTTTTTTACTTTTCTAATTGAGTTTTATTATATATTTTACATTTTTTATATTTTCCATATTAATTATTTCATAATAAAGAAACCAAAAATATCAGTTGGAAAAAATGTGTGAAATCTAAAGAAACTATAATTAGGGAAACTTGTATCTGGATTAAATACATATATTTATACCCACACAGATATATATATATATATATATATCTAAAAAAGCTACTTTTCAAATATTTATAAATGTTGAATAACTGAAAAAAATATTATTTCATAAAAATAATTTCTTAAAATGTTTTATATTATATTAATTACTTCCAAGATAAATATAAATTTTAAAATATAATTATAATTATAAAAATTGTAAATATTTTTTTATAATATTAAAGTTAAATTGTGATTGAGGATATAATTTTTTAAAAGGGTTAAGTTATGATAAAATTTACCAAGAACATATTTATGTCATTGAAACAATATCATGATTCTAAAATAGAACTGATTGTTTCCTAAAAAACCCAAAAAACAACTATCTATAATTATAAAATTATGATTACTAATGATATGAATTTATATATTCACGGATAATAGTGGGTACCATTTTTGTAGCTTTATAAATGAATACCATACTAGGGAAATAACTATATAATTAATTGAAGTATATCATTATAACATCAAAAAAGATAACTATATTGAGTTTATTATTTGATCACATCACTACAAATTCATTATTTATGACAATATTTGTTAATATTATTGTTATCAAAAAATATTTCACTATTTGATATTGTGGGATTATTATATAAACCTATCATATTATATGATAATTTTTTTCAATTATAATTTATAAATATGTGCCATTAAAACATCTGTAACCAATATAATGATATCATATTTCATATATGACTATCATTCGAATGGAAATGATAAAACCTTATTATTTCTCAAGATCTAATGGTTCATAAAGACTTTTGTTTCACTACTCACATGCATGGTTAGCTATTCAATTTTTTATATTAGCATGCATCAATTGATGATGATATTAGTGTGTTTTATGCTTTATATTTCATCAATTTTCATTGTGAATATATGAATATGATATGGAACATCCAAAATTAAACATGAGTTATCAAAATCCCTTCATGAAAAACTAATACAACGATTTATTCCAAAAATATTTGAATATTCCACATTCTATTTTATTTTGTTATACATTATTTTTCATTATGTAATTTTAATTTCTCATTGAATTAAAAAATGTAATATTATACTACATAAAACCAAATAATGTTATATTACTAAAAATAAAGAAGAATAAACCAATTATTCTATCACATATTATTGCATATGATATTCATCTTCCATTATAACAACTTTAATGTATGATACAACGTCTTCATTGAAAATAAATTTTTAAAATAAAAAAAACTCTCATAACATATGATTCCCAACATTCTATGTGTCATATAATAAACTATCAATTGACTTGAATTCTCATCCTACCATGAAACAATGCCACATAGCTCCACCATTTTGTTATTTTTCTAATGCTAAAAATGACCTTTATTATATATACTAATCTGTGTTATTTTTATCATACTAATCTATTGAATATAAAACATTTCATAATTTTTATATCAACTCATTTTGCTCTACATGGACAATTTATCACAAGAGTTAATGTATCTATCATTGGAAGAACCTGAATTGTGTTTTTGAGACTATAAAAATTTCAAAGGACATTTTGATTACTTCATAATATGTTGTGTAATAAATTATTTTACATTTCAGTTTTAATACATGTCCATAAACTCCTTTGATTATGTTCTTGTAAGTCAAAATATGAATCAATAACATTATATATTATTTTCAAATAAATATATACTTGTATTATAAATAAGTTTAAATCTTTCTAGACATAAAATACCAATATGATAAAAATTGATTGATATTTTGGATTGAAGTTTACTGTTGTGGAAATGATCATCAACTATAGTCTGCATATTGTTTTGATTATGATTTCATTTAATTGTTTTTTTGTAGTGGTTAGTTATTTCAAATGTAGTATATAGTAGTTAATATTCTTGGGTAACATGTAATAATCCCCACCTTTAATGGCCATGTGAAGAATATTATAACATACCACATGTCTCTGAGATTAAATAGATGATCATTTATGAATATCAAATATTAATGAAACTGGGAGATCGGCTGGGCCCCACTATATATGTTTGGTGGGACTACATTTTCATATTACTGGTTTTTATGACATGAATTTTTATGTGATAAAATACCATTTTCATTACAAATTATGTTGTTAAATATTGTATAATACCACAGTAATTGAGATTCAAAATATTTTCACCCATTGCTTATATGTCTTAATTTTCTAATCCATGTGAAACATAAATGAATTAATTCCCCAGAACCAACTATTTTTTAATTTTTATTTCCTATATATTCAATGGAATGAATATTAGTTGTTAACTTATCATATGATTAATGGTTATCTACATATTAATAATGTGATAATCATCTTTGATAATCAATAATATTGATATATAATAGACAATAATTAATGTGATGAGAAAATTGAATATATGTGTCAATTTTCCTAAATATATCTTCAATGTATAAATGAAATCCATCTTATGACACATACATGATGAAGTATATGAGGTGTCATATTCTAATTTGAAATTTTTAACTCTTCTCTCGAAGATCAAACATTTAAATCTTCACGATATTATGTTATGAGAATAGACCTCTTATATGAATTCAATATGTTTTATACGTATTAATATATTATTATCATCCAAATATGTGTATTTTTTCTTAGATTATAGAAAATTATTAAGGCATATCAGGAATCAAGAACTTAGGTCATAATATGTTCACAATAGTTAGGGATATAGTGGGTTCATCATTTGTTATAAAACATTAATGAATATATCATTAATAAACATTTATCCCTTGGTTTAGTGAATGTATATATATCTGTACATTTAATTGAAATTGAATATACTCATAAAGACATTGAATTGGTGTATATGATGACTTGATCATCCATGAAAGATAATGAATGATTAATCATCTATATAAGTTGATTAAATGAAGAAAACTATGTTATTGGTTATATATAAAAAAATGTATTTTATTACATTATGAGTTTTCATAAGTTTGTTTTCTCATTGTATCAATGAAATTATTCTATATAGGTTCCCTTATATGATGAAATATTATAATCAAAGATATTGTGATAGTTTATTAAATTCCTTTGAGATATAGGTCTAGAGGGTCACAAAATATATATATAAAGAATCACATCTAAATTCGATAGTATTTTAACATATTGAGTAATAATTAGTCTAGTATTTAGGAATAATTATTATTCTATACATATTGATAGCATTAATTTAATTATTAGTTTTCTGAATGAAAAATGTGTGAGTTGAATGTTACAGATGTATTTCATTTCATTGTGATGAAAATTACAATAATATCAACTATTAATTTATCTTATTTTTTTACATTGTATAATTTTTTAGTTATGCAAATATAAAATTAGGTTTTCTTCAATAGTTCATGACTAAAAAATTATTAATTTATGGAATCAATTATTCAATGATATTTATTTATTTAAAACAAGTGTACATATTAATGATTTTATAAATTCTTTAGGAGATTGATAATCCAATTTAAGGGTCTAGAAGAATTGATATTATTTATTTATTATTATTTATATAAATAATAATTTATTTATCTATTAAATTATAGTTCAAAATCCATGATATTTACACACATAAAGGAAATAATAATTATATTATTTTAATAATATTATGTAAGGTTTAAATATTATAATGAGATTATTTAATGGCCATTTTTAAATAATTATTTCTTCGACATGTTTATATAATCCAAATTATATAATTTTTAGTGAAGATAGAGAAAATTTAATAGTACATATTCTATATAAAATTATCTGAAACCCTAGAGTGACATTTTCAATAACATTCATTGAAATATAGATTGATGATTTTCTTACTCTCTATCTAGTGATCAAAATAATTAGAGATAGATTTTATAAATAGTTGAGAGATTATTTATGTACTAAACAATGGATTAAACATGTTATCTCTATGCATTGTCATTTATACCATTTATCTAGTGACAATGTTCTGAGATTTATATATTATAGTGGTTTAATCATAGATGGATTCTACTCATGGATCCATCACTAAAATGATATAATGTGAATAAAAAACAACTTATTTGATAATATATAGTGTATTTTTATACAATGTGACTAATTATAATGAATTAGTTATAAAAAATATTTTAAAAGATCATATATTCATTATTTAAATTATTAATTAATCTCATTCTATGGAATTTAACATAATAAAATAGGAAAATATTTTTAACCTTTTCATTACTCACTTCGACAACGCTCTAATATATCCAACTGGTATCTGAGTGGATGGAAATTATTTTATTATTAATTAGTTTTTAATCACAGATACATTCAATATATATATATTATTTCAAATTTTAATTCATTCATAAGAATTCCAAAAGATGAGATAACAAGCTATTTCATATCCATATAATAGTTAACAATATATGAATATATGAAAAAATTGTGATGATCATGTCTAGAGGTGTCAGTTAGGTGGTCCATTTGATGTGATAACATATGGTGTAACAAAAAAATTCCACATTTCATAGTTCAGAGAACCACCACAAGAATTTTCATGGTAATTATGGTATGTCTTATGGGTTTATATATTTTATATTATAATTACACATTGTGTATTAAAAACCAACCATCTTGAATATTCACAATGATGCACTGTGTGTAGCTGGTGTATATATCGTGATACCCCACATGGTTTCCCCCATAGAAGCCACTTAGCCAAAACACTCAAGGTGCAATTTATAATAGGTTATTAATATGTATTACTTATTAACTATAAGTTGAGTAAAAATGTATATTTCTGATGAAATAATATGTATCTAGTGTACACACAATTTTTTTAATTACTACTTTATGTGCAATATATTTTGGTTACTGAAATCTGTAGTGAGGGCATCCAGGATATGAGTACACGACAAGTATCTAGATATTAATGATGGGATACATATAGACAAACACATATGGTAAATTCAATTTAAGTTTTGTAATTTGATTAGTCATATTCTGAATATTAATCATTAAATAGGAAACAAATATACTGGGAATGTACAAGGAATTTACTTGTATTTGGATAGGATTTTCTAGAAAATTGCATGCCTAGTGATTTTAAAATGTGATTTTGAATATTGTTGGATTTATTAATTATTTTTTAAATTATAATCAAACTACATTACATGCATTGTTTTCAATACACACCATGTACTACACTTACATTATTATAAACACACATTATGAATATTTATTCATGTCGTGTTGTAAATTATCCCATGGAAACTGCAATGGATGAACAATAGAGAAACATGACTTATAACGTTTTAAGACATCATGAAGGTTTAGATGATATGTAGCTCTTAATTAATCATTAATGACCACATAGAAAATATTATTCAATCCATGTGAGTGAAAAATAACTACCATGTAGAGTATACGGGTTCATGACATATTACAAATATTATGTAATTAATAGAAATTTTAGAAGGAATATAAAACTAATTTGGAGGGTAAAAACTATGTTCCATGTCTTGGCACATTGTGAACTCCATTAATTTTCAATTATAACTAATTAATTAATTTAATTTAAATTTAATTTGATGGGAATCTCTATAATTTTTTCAAATGAAAATTAAGATAAAATAATTTAATAAATTCTTTTTATATTTAATTTGTTTTTTCAAAACATTTTTAGTAACAATGGAAGGGATGAAATGAATTATCTGTTATATTAAATTCATGTTCATTTCAAGTGTGGATGAAAATGTTCTTTACAACCCTTTTCATCTTCTCCACTTTTATTATATTTATTATTGAATGGGTTCTTGTGGTTGTTATTAAAAAAAATTAAAATGATGATTTCATTATAATCCAATCCACCTATTATGTATAATCTTTTATGTCTAATGTTCCTATTATGAAGGTCCGACACATACTCCTCTCACATGGATAGGAGAAAACATGTGTAAATGAAGGATCTTTTAGGAATGTGGGGATGGTTTAAGAAAACGTCGAGCTTAATCTATCCTTGAATATACAATGTTCAAATTGGGAATGTTGATATAAAAATAAAAAATAATTATTGGAATTATATAAAAGAGTAAACTTTTGGATTACAATATTATTGATTAATCAGATTGTATTATAAGCCTATGATCACAAAAAATATTCTTATATCATAGAACATTTTGGTAAAAGAGATAATTTACAATATATTTATAGTATTTTATATACATCTGCACCCCCGGACACCCCCCCCCCCCCCCCCCCGCACCCCCGTACAGCCCCCCGCACCCCCGTACACCCCCCGGCACCCCCGTACAACCCCCCCCCCCCCCCCCCCCCGCACCCCCACACCACACGAACGACCTCTGAATGCCACGAAACCGTACGACAACATCCGGTGCGTGAACTGTTAAATGGTCGGCTAGAAGGCACGTCATTCGGAGGTGCTGTTTGACCGCGGCGGTTGGAAACGTGTTTCCGGCGCCAAAAAACACCAAAACGGCGTGCGACAGTCCAATTTGGAGAAAACGTGCTCCGAACGACCTGAAACCGCACAGGAACGATATAAATATTATTCCTGAGATGCAGGAGGAGGTGGCACGTCCATCGGACGTGTGGTGCGTGCGGCATGACCGAATGTGTCGTTTCCAGCAGCGCGGTGCGCGCTGAAATGAGGCGTCGGGGGGTCAAAACCACCCGAACGACCTCTGAATTCCACGAAACCGCACGAAAACATCCAGTGCGTGAATTCCGAAATGGTCGGTCAGACGACACGTCATTCGGAGGTGATGTTTGACCGCGGCAGCCGGAAACGCGTTTCCGGAGTCATAAAGCACCAAAACAGCGTGTGGCGGTCCAATTCAAACCAAACGTGCTCTGAATGACCTGAAACCGCACGAGAACGATATAAATATTATTCCTGAGATGCAGGGGGAGGCGGCACATCCATCGGATGTCCAGTGCGCGCGGCACGACCGAATGTGTCATTTTCAGCAGCGCGGCGCGTGCTGAAATTGCGCGTCGGGGTGTCAAAACCACCCGAACGACCTCCAAATGTCACGAAACCGCACAAAAACATCCGGTGCATGAATTATGAAATGGTCGGCTAGACGGAATGTCATTCGAAGGTTCCGTTTGACCGCGGTGGCCAGAAACGCGTTTCTGGAGTCATAAAGCACCAAAACGACGTGGGGTGGTCCAATTCAGAGCAAACGTGCTCCGAATGACCTGAAACCGCACGAGAACGATATAAATATTATTCCTGAGATGCAGTGGGAGGCTGCACGTCCATCGGACGTGTTATGCGCCCGGAATGACCGAATGTAACATTTTCAGCAGCGCGGCGCGCGCTGAAATGGCGCGTCAGGGGGTCAAAACCACCCGAACGACCTCTGAATGCCACAAAACCGCACGACAACAGCCGGTGTGTGAATTGTGAAATGGTCGGCTAGACAACATGTCATTAGGAGGTGTCGTTTGACCGCGGCGGCCGGAAACGCATTTCCGGAGTCATAAAGCACCAAAACGGCGTGCGGCGGTCCAATTCAGAGCAAACATGCTCCGAACGACCTGAAACCGCACGAGAACGATAGAAATATTATTCCTGAGATGCAGGGGGAGGCGGCACGTCCATCGGACGTGCGGTGCGCGGCACGACCGAATGTGTCTTTTTCAGCCGCGTGGAGCGCGCTGAAATGGCGCGTCTGTGGGTCAAAACCACCCGAACGACCTCTGAATGCCACGAAACCACACAAAAACAGCCGGTGCATGAATTGTGAAATGGTCGGCCAGACGGTACGTCATTCGGAGGTGTCGTTTGACAGCGGCGGCTGGAAACGCGTTTCCGGCGCCAAAAAACACCAAAACGACGTGCGGCGGTCCAATTTCAGAGCAAACATGCTCCGAATGACCTGAAACCGCACGAGAACGGTAGAAATATTATTCCTGAGATGCAGTGGAAGGCTTCACATCCATCGGACATGCGGTGCGTGCGGCACGACCGAATGTGTCATTTTAAGCAGCGCGACGCGCGCTGAAATTGCGTGTTGGGGGGTCCAAACCACCCGAACGACCTCTGAATGCCACGAAACCGCACGACAACATCCGGTGCGTGAATTGGGAAATGTTCGGCCAGACGTAAAGTCATTCGGAGGTGCCGTTTGATCGCGGCGGCTTGAAACGCGTTTCCGGCGCCACAAAACACCAAAACGGTGTGCGGCCATCCAATTCGGAGTAAACGTGCTCTGAACGACCTAAAACCGCACGAGAATGATAGAAATATTATTCCTGAGATGCAGGGGGAGGCGGAACATCCATGAGACGTGCGGTATGTGCGGCATGACCAAATGTGTCGTTTTCTGCAGCGCGGCGCGCGCTGAAATTGCGCGTCGGGGGGGTCAAAACCACCCGAACGATCTCTGAATGACACGAAACTGCACGACAACACCAGGTGCATGAATTTTGAAATGGTTTTCTAGATGACATGTCATTCGGTGGTGCCGTTTGACCACGGCCTCCGGAAAAGCATTTCTGGCGCCATAAAACACCAAAACGGCGTGCGGCAGTCCAATTCGGAGCAAACGTGCTCCGAATGACCTGAAACTGCACGGGAACGATAGAAATATTATTCCGGAGATGCAGGAGGAGGCGGAACGTCCATCGTACATGCGGTGCGCGCGGCACGACTGAATGTATCGTTTTCAGCAGCGCAGCGCGGGCTGAAATGGCGCGTTGGGTGGCCAAAACCACCCGAACAACCTCCGAATGCCACAAAACCGCAAAAAAACATCCGGTGCATGAATTTTGAAATGGTCGTCTAGACGGCACGTCATTCGGATGTGTCGTTTGACCGCGGCGGCCGGAAACGCGTTTCAGGTGCCAAAAAGCACCAAAACGGCGTGCGGCGGTCCAATTCGGAGCAAATATGCTCCGAATGACCTGAAACCGCACGATAATGATAGAAATATTATTCCTGAGATGTAGGGGGTGTGGAACGTCCATCGGACGTGCAGTACGCACGGCACGACTGAATGTGTTGTTTTCAGCAGCGCGGCACGCGCTGAAATTGCGCGTCGGGGGGTCAAAACCACCCCAACGACCTCCGAATTCCACGAAACCGCACGATAACAGCCGGTGCATGAAATGTGAAATGGTCGGCCAGACGGCACGTCATTCGGAGGTGTCGTTTGACCGCGTCGGCCGGAAATGCATTTCCGGAGTCATAAAGCACCAAAACGGCGTGCGACGGTCCAATTCGGAGCAAACGTGCTCCGAACGACCTGAAACCGCACAAGAACGATAGAAATATTATTCCTGAGATGCAGGGGAAGGCGGAACGTCCATCGGACGTGCGGTGCGTGCGGCACGACCGAATGTTTTGTTTTCAGTAGTGCGACGCGCGCTGAAATGGCGCGTCGGGGGGTCAAAACCACCCGAACGACCTCCGAATGCCACGAAACCGCACGAAAACAGGCGATGCGTGAATTGTGAAATGGTCGGCTAGACGGCACATCATTCAGAGGTGATGTTTGACCGCGGCGGCCAGAAATGCATTTCCGGCGCCAGAAAACACCAAAACAGCGTGCGGTGGTCCAATTCGGAGCAAACGTGCTACGAACGACCTGAAACCACACGGGAATGATAGAAATATTATTCTTGATACTAAGGGGGAGGCGGAATATCCATCGGACGTGCGGTGCGTGCGGCACGACCAAATGTGTCGTTTTTAGCAGCGCGGCGCGCGCTAAAATGGCGCGTTGGGGGGTCAAAACCACCCGAACGTCCTCCGAATTCCACGAAACCACCCGAAAACATCCGGTGCATGAATTGTGAAATGGTCGGCCAGACGGCACGTAATTCGGAGGTTCCGTTTGACCGCAGCGGCGGGAAACGCGTTTCCGGTGCCATAAAACACCAAAACGGTGTGCGGCGGTCCAATTAGGAGCAAAAGTGCTCCGAATGACCTGAACCCGCATGAGAACGATAGAAATATTATTCCTGACATGCAGGGGGAGGTGGCACGTCCATCAGACGTGCGGTGCGTGTGGCACAACCGAATGTGTCGTTTTCAGCAGCGCGGCGCACGCTGAAATGGCGCGTCGGGGGGTCAAAACCATCCGAAAGACCTCCGAATGCCACGAAACCGTACGACAACAGCCGATGCGTAAATTTTGAAATGGTCGGCCAGACAGCACGTCATTCGGAGGTGCCGTTTGACCGCAACAGCCAGACACGCGTTTCCAGCTCCATAAAACACCAAAACGGCGGGCGGCGGTCCAATTCGGAGAAAACGTGCTCCAAACGACCTGAAACCGCACGAGAATGATATAAATATTATTCCTAAGATGCAGGGGTAGGCGGCACGTCCATCGGACGTGTGGTGCGCGCATCACGTCTGAATGTGTCATCTTCAGCAGCTCGGCGCGCGCTGAATGGCGCGTTGGAGGGTCAAAACCACCCGAACGACCTCCGAATGTCACGAAACCACACAACAACATCCATTGCATGAATTGTAAAATGTTCAGGCAGACGGAACGTCAATTGGAGGTTCCGTTTGACCGCGGTGGCCGGAAACGCGTTTCTGGAGTCATAAAGCACAAAAACGGCGTGCGGTGGACGAATTCGGAGAAAACGTGCTCCGAATGACCTGAAACCGCACGAGAACGATAGGAATATTTTTCATGAGATGCAGGAGGAGGCGGCACATCCATCGGACGTGCGGTGCGCGCAGCACGACCGAATGCGTCATTTTCAGCAGCTCGACGCGGGCTAAAATGGCGCGTTTAGGGGTCAAAACCACCCGAACGACCACTGAATGTCACGAAACCGCACGAAAACATCCATTGCATGAATTGTGAAATGTTCGGGTAGACGGCACGTCAATCGTAGGTGTCGTTTGACCGCGGCGGCCGGAAGTGTGTTTCCGGAGTCATAAAACACCAAAACGGCGTGCGACGGACGAATTCGGAGAAAACGTGCTCCGAACGATCTGAAACCGCACAAGAATGATAGGAATATTATTCATGAGATGCCTGAGGAGGCGACACGTCCATCGGACGTGCGGTGCGCGCGGCACGACCGAATGCGTCGTTTTCAGCAGCTCGGCGCGCGCTGAAATGGTGCGTTGGGGGGTCAAAACCACCCGAACGACCTCCGAATGCCACGAAACCGCACAACAACATCCTTTGCATGAATTTTGAAATGGTTGGAGAGAAGGCATGTCAATCGGAGGTGCCGTGTGGACGCGGCGGCCGGAAACACATTTCTAGAGTCATAAAACACCTAAACGACGTGCGACGGTCGAATTCGGAGGAAACGTGCTCCGAACGACCTGAAACCGCATGAGAACGATAGGAATATTATTCCCGAGATGCAGGAAGAGGTGGAACGTCCATCAGACATGCGGTGCGTGTGGCACGATCGAATGAGTCGTTTTCAGCAGCTCGGCGCGCGCTGAAATGGCGCGTTGGGGGGTCAAAACCACCCGAACGACCTCCGAATGCCACGAAACCGCACGACAACATCCGTTGTGTGAAATGTGAAATGGTCGGAGAGACGGCACGTCAATCGGAGGTGCGGTTTGACTGCGGCGGCCAGAAACGCATTTCCAGAATAATAAAACACCTAAACGGCGTGCAGCGGTAGAATTCGGAGCAAACGTGCTCCGAAAAACCTGAAATGATAGCATTTCTTAAATCGGGGGTTTAAAATTATAATAGCACAATGATTCGATATTATACATATATTTAATATTATATATATTAAAACATTTAAAATATATTATATATATATATATTTAAAATATTGTATTTAATAGTATATATGTGAATATTTTTTTTTAATATATATATATATATATATTTATTTATTTATTTATTTATTTGAGTGGACATTTTTTTTAAAAAAACTTTCACTATAGCAACAGCTTTTGGCGGTCGCTATAGGTTGCCCGGCAGGAGGCCTGCAGCGACCGCTTGGCGGTCACTCTAGGCCTCTAGCGATGAGGCTAAAGCGACCGCCAATGGCGGTCGCTAGGCGGCCGCTAGAGCCCTATAGCGACCGCTTTGGGCGGTCGCTATAAGAGGTTTTTTTAGTAGTGATAATTTGGCATTTATTGGGTTGTATTTTATCATCCACATCCATGTTTCCTCAATATGTAATATAATTTCCATCCACCTACAATTGTTTAAATCCAATTTTATCCTTCGGTGAGTTTTTAGTAAAGGATATGAAAGGAATCTTTTGTCGTTTTTCGTACGAGGTACTTTTTGACTTTTCCAAAAAAAGTGCGAAGAATGTTTTTTTTAACTTATACGGCATGAATGGATTTTTAAAAAATTATTTCCAAGAAGCTTCCTTTACAAGTTTTCAAGTTTATTTTTAATCATCTTCTTTTAGTTTATAATTGTACAATATGTTAAGAAAGGAAAAGTGTTTTTGAAGCTGAAACGATATTTTCCTCATGAATAGAGTTCAAGTGTTTTATCAAAATTATTTTCCATCTAAGATAATAAAGGGTTCTATTTTTATCCCTATTATTACATTGATTTGATTATATTGTGATGGAAATATTTTTATGAATTCATTTATCTTATATGAATTGTTTTATGATGTCACGATGTTTAAGATTCCCATTTTTATTACATGGGTTATGCAATGATGTATGATTTATGATTTTGTGGCACACATATGAATGGTATCATTATGAGATGGGTGGGACCTATATCTCCCTCCAATGCATTGGGTAAAGATTTTATATCTCATGAGATAGAAATGGCTGGAACTGTAGGTTATACCGGTTCAGTGAAATAGGACTGAAACGAGGGTGACTCGGTTTAGAAATGGACTTTGTCCACTAAGATAGTATTGGCAACGAGTCTTGGCTAATGAGAAATGATTCTCTATGATTATGTGTGTATGCCACAAATTTTCTTGTTTTATGTTATGATTATTGGGATTTCATTTCACTACTATAATTTATCCCATGTTATGAAATTATTCTCTCTTTTGCAGGTTATGATTTCCAAAAAATTATGTTCTTATGAATATGATGTGATTGATATTTCTTTTGTTTACCCTTACTGAGCATTTGATCTCACCCTTTTATGATTTCTTTTCCCCCAGATATAAAGAAATGTTTTAGGTAAAAAAATGATCTTTATGGGAGATGTTGAAGATTTTTCACCACGATTAGAAGATTATATTCCGAGTTTCCAAAGACACTAAACAATTACGGTCCTTGTGTGTGTGTTTTTGTAATGTACTAAGTATTCCTCAAAAGTAATGTAATGTCCATGTACATCAGGCTTTGGGTCTCTGCAATGATCGATTTGTGAGTCTTCTTGGAAATTATCAAAGAGCATAAATTAACATGATAATGAAAATAGAAAGATTCAAATATATTCCATTTCACTCTCCATGTGCTGCCATCACTATCGATGCTCCCTCTTCCCCTTACTTATAGTGTTTTATAGTATTGTTCAGCATCTATATGACTCCCAATTTTCTATACGTCTGCTTCTCTTACCTATATCATTTTATAATACCCCCTTGGCAATTGATGATGTTCCTGTGTTCAAATGTAATACTCCTCTCACAAAACCTCTTTCAACCAAACACATTGAATTCGATAGCCATTGTATGTCTATACTTGGTGTCCTATGATGGTTTGTGTTGGAAATAGTTGTGGTTTCTAGTGATCATTATTTGGAATTCCATTTTTACCAACACGTCATGCTTGACCCATTATGGTCAGGCTCAAGGTAGATTTCTAAAGAACACTGGATTGGGTTAGGGGGGTCGTGCCAGTGGTCACAATATTGTTTCTACATTGGATATGGATTCTTCTACAAATCTACTTGGTTTTTTTCTTATGCATCATTGGTGTCTATCCTTGGTGATGTGTTCCCGATTTTTTATGTGTTTCCTCTAATATTTTGGTTTTAGATTATTTTTATTGTGGAATATTATATTCAAATGGAAATGTGTTGATGGGTTCATTGTTATTATGGGAGGCAGTGATTTCAATAAATGGTTATTCATGTTGTTTAAGGATGGTTTGTTGTTCTAATGGTGGATTACTATTAAATATTGTTTGTCCACTCCTGCAATGATGAAGATGTGGTCTCCTATCTGGTCATATACCATGGCATCTATCAACTCCAGTTTACTCTTATTTTGTAGACAAGTATTCATTTCCCTTTTGGTCCGATGTTTTGGTATTAAAGGAGGATTTGGGATGTGTTTTCTATGCAACCAACTGTCTCCGGGAGACATGAACAATGTACATTTTTTCAATTTTGGTTTCTACTATCTATTATCATTGAAATTATTTGGTGATGTTACTGAATTCCTCTAGTGTTATGGTATGGTGGTCTTAGGGTGTATATTATAGTGTTATAACAGTAGGGTCGATGGTGTTTTAATAGTGGAGATGGTGGATTCATAAGGGCAGTTCTCATCGGTGAACTAGAGGAACAATTTCTTAGACCTATGTTAAGTATAATGATGTGATGTGGGGAATGTTCTAAGGTGGTGATGATGGCTACAATTTGATTTTTTGATTTTTTTAATTCAAATTTAATTTTTTTTTGTGTATATGTGGCTGAATAGGTTGTTCTCTTTGTTTTGGTATGGTTCATAATTAACCAAAATAGGTTAAACAAAAATAAATAAAATTTATTTTAGTTACTAAAAATATTTTGATTCAACCAACCCATGTTGGTATTTCTACCAGTGTCACATGGGATTCATCATTCAATGATAATTATTTTCTAACATGATAAAATAAACATTATAGAAAGTATCATATATCGGTTGGTGATTTGGTTAATCATGCATGTTATGTTATGTACAAGTTAAAATAACTTTCATCCCATCAGTGTGGTAGTAATGAATCATGATGACCAAGGTTATAGCCAATGGATGTCAATAAAGACTATTCATAATAATTTATGGTGAACTATGAATATTATCCTAGTATATATAGGGGATGATGATCATGTAATTACAAGATATTGAAATAGTATTTTCCAAATATATATAGATGATATGAAATTTAAAAAATGATATATATTCACTCCCAATGGAGGTGTTCTTTTTCAGAAGAGTGTAACAAAATCTTAGATGAAGATTCAATAGTGGTTTTTAAGTATATTGAGGCATTTAAGGAATCTTGAGAAGTATTTTTTATGAAAATATTTTTCTAATACAAGGATGTTATTCATAGTATTAATGATCTTAATAAATATCTATTATTATAATTCTACAATTATTATCATTACAACAGATCCATGATCACATAAATGAACAAAGAATATTGTTCATAAATATCATCTTTTCACAGATTCTTTTAGAGAGTTAATATCATAGTGAGAAAATTATCCATGTAAGATAATGTTCAAATACCATGGCTAAAGCCTTAACCCTACAAATCATAATTATAAAGTGAGGAATATATAACTAAAAGTAAAAGGTAGTTGGATCTAGTATTTGTCAGAGTCTATAAATTCTGTGTTCTAGAACAATTTGTTTACTTTGGATTACATTTATATTCAAATATTGGTATATTAATAAAAAAATTATTATTAAATACCAATTATAGTTTTATAAGATTTTAAATTAATAATAACCTCTATTATTTATCACATTAAATATTTACGGTATTTCCCTTCTAGGATAAAGTCAATGAAATCCTAGGATGATATTTCTAAACCTTGTTATATTGTTGACTAATATTCATTGATATGGAACATAGAGTCATGATTTTCATGTGTGAGAAATCCTAAGAAATTGACATATTTCCTCATGATTTTCATATGTGGAAATCTCTATGATGGTATATTCTGATAATGAACACTATAAAAGGAATTATACAAGTTTATGAGTCATTGGTTATTTATCTTTGTGTTCCATTTGAAATGGACCATTGAAATTAATAATATTATTAATATATGTAATGAATTTAACAGTTAAATTTATTACCTCAACCCATAATGATTAAAGTTCATTGATAATTTGGGTGTATTTTATACTTCATGAATGAAATGTTATTAATAAATAAGTTATGGAAGGAACCATATATTCCATATTTTCTCTGGTTGATATCTCATCTCATTGATTAAAATAAAATTATGAATTTAAATTCCATTTCCAATGTGTAAGGATGAGTTTATTTTATAATGTAACAGAAAGACATATCCAGAATATATATTGATGACACAGGTGTAAATAATTCAATGATAATATATTATAAAAAATATATTATATTACAAAATCGGTGCTAGTATGGGGGTATCGATGTTTAATTATTAACATCTTTCTTTTGGGTACAATAATCCATTTTTTACATTAATCATTGATATTTGGATAGACTGTATAATATGAAATATAAAGTAGGCTAAAGGGTCAAAAATAAATTTATTTTTATAATATAAATTAAATTCAATTTTAATTTAATTATTTGAATAAATATTTTTCTCAAGTCTCTGGAAGAATCTCATTTAGGATTTTTTTAAATGAAAAAATAAAAACTATTATTGGCATTTTAATTGATTATTACATGAATATTATATATATATATTTATTTATTGAATGAATGGATATTTATTTTATTCATGATTTCAAAAACAATTACACACAGGAATGGGGACCCATGATTGAATATGGTGATAAAATTTAATTTAAAAATCTGTAAAATTAAAAATTTTCATCGTGCCAGTTAGTGCATTACATGGAATAAAACCAGAAATAGTTTTTTTAATCTATGGAATGGTTTTATAAATGAGATTAACATTTATTAATGACCCTTGTGAAATTAATTAAATTAAACACTAAATACATAGGTATATTAATATCATGTTAATTCAAACTAAGGGAGGTTAATAGATAATTATCATGTGTAAAAAAATTTCCTGTATAATCCACCTATTATTTCTCGAATGTTCTCAATAATGAAAATATCGATAGAAACTAAGGGATAATTTCATGGACACTATCTATCGATAGAAACTATGGGATAATTTTAAATTGGTAAAATTAAAAAATTTAAATGGGATTAACATTTATGTATTCTTCCTTTTCATTTAATTGATTAATTTCATGGACGCTCTCTATAGGTTGGTCGTGCTCTTGTACCCCATCCTGAGTTGAGATACTAGGGGACAACATGGAATCCCTGATCTCCTAGTGTAGTCCCCACTCAAAGTCTCCAGCCCTGAAGAACATATCTCACACCATGTATATAGAATAATGAGAAAGCCCGGTGAACCTCATTGAATACTCTAATAATATCATGCTACCCTGTTGTAGGTGTAGTAGCTCATGTATGCGCAAAGAGTGCAACATCACCATGAAGACCTCTTCCCTGAAGAGGTGCTCAAAGTCTGTATACGTGAGGTTCACATAATCATTTGAATTAATCATCCTACTCCACCATCTCACTACCAATCCTTGAAGAGGTCTCACAAGTAATATCACTATCTATTTGAGATGTATTGTCACAACATAGAAGTATCATGTAAATCCCTCAAGCCGACCCTCAACCACTTGGGGGGTAAGTCTCACCCTTGGACCAGGGAGGTCTCTGCCTATGGAAATCATGAAAGGCATTGAGTCTGCGTGCGTCCTCCACTGATAGTTCAATAAGTAACTTCTTATCAACGTTTGGCGGTAACACTGGCACTACACCTAACATGACCATCTCTAGAATGGGCCTCTGAAATGACACCTCATCACTAGTCGGGTTGCCCATATAGCAACGTATCATAATACTAACTGGATCTCTATGGGGATGCATCCTAATATAGATCAAGATGTACCAATGATATTAGACTATACCTTGTGATCTGACTCTAATTATTGAATAACATGGGGAAACACTCAATTCATATATGATGCATGTACCCTTTATTTCTCGCAACCATTATTTCTATGTACTGATTCTGAGTGAAGGTTTCTATACTGCTAGTGTAATTTCCTGCCAATTCTCACTGGCTTGAGAGTACAATGATTCATTACTATGCCATAAGTGTCATCCTCAAGACTAGAAATAAATAATTAAGGGTTTCAAATCATGTAGGTTATTATGAACAATTTTATTTATAAAAACTAAAACCGAAAAAACCATCCACAAACATCTCACTATATAAATCATGAAAAAAAGTAAGGCATTCAAAAAAAATTTCTTTAAAACAACCAACCAAGGTATGATATAGTAGAAGATAAACTAATATCAATGTAAAAAATGGAAATACAAGGAAAAAAAATTCCAGAAGACTACAAGAGTCCATGCTCCACAAGCTCCATGTCTATCTTCACAATGTAGTACAAAGTATGATGACATGGTGTTAAAGAAGTGTGACATAGTACATTTTCCCATATCCCTATAGGTAGAATCTAAAAAATCACTAAAGTTCCAAATAAGGGGTGAGTATATAACTCAGTAGGTTTTCTGCAATGACTTCCCTACTTATCCAAATTGGATAGAATAGATAGTACATTATATAAAATAGTTTATATAAACAATTTACAGAGACAATTTATTACCAAATATAAACAAGTTTAGAAAAAAATTATATCCATGTGAAGAAAAAGGTAAATGAAACAAATTTCCAACAAGTAGTTTTCCAGAAAATAACTAATCAATGCTTAAACACTAATTCTTGTTTACATTTTTCCATACCCATTCCATAGTTCCCAACACACCCACACATAGATTCTTCATTTGATAGTTACATACATATGAGTGGTCTCATGCCCAGTTACCATGTGTCCCAATTATACATGCCCCCAATATAGGTCCACACACCTTGTACCCCAATGGTGCACATACCTTATTTAGGGGCATGTCAAACATGAATGCACACCCCACATGTATGCCAGAACCATTTAAATAAACCACTTAAAACCATTCCCATAAAATAGTTATTTTATTGAAAACCAATGCGAAAACCAATTTCAAAACCATTTCATTTCAATAAAACATCCCCTCTTTATTGGAAACATCAAATAAAATCCACGTTCCACCATTCCAAAAAATTTACATTTTAAAATATATATTTTAAATCCAATAATAAAAGAACACCCAATTTTATAGACATCCTCTATTTTCCAAACCATCAAAAAGAAGGGTTTCAAAAAAATTCATAAATATGAAAATCAAAAAAAAATCAACACAAGATATCAAATTTTAAATAATATCCATCATTTATTCTATGAGGAGATGAGAGATAATCCACCTACCAAATTTTTTTTGATGAAACTATACATCTGAATAAGAACGCTAAAGAAAACCAGGTTAATTATTCAAAGATCTTCAATAGATCTGTTCTCCTAGCATGATAAAAAAATCTCAACTTATTTGGCATCCACACTCATAGGTCAACTCATAACGGGTGTATGTCTGAGAAACCAATAATATTTGAGAAGTATATCTAAGAAGATGTATGAAATCGATCAAGAACGATGAAGAACAATCACATACCTCATGAATATGTGTTCAAAATACCAATGCAATCCTTCATATTTATACCAGATAAATGGGAGAACATTATTATACCTATTGAGGTTCCAAATCCATTATTATAACCAATTTGGATAAAAAAGAGAGAGTTATGGAAAAGAAGAGTGGGATCCGATTTTTAAGGATCTAAATTTGACACAGCGCACAGTTTGGCTGAACTGTTAAGAAAATAATGCAATAAACATGTGGTTGCTACTGCCCGCACAACCTCCCCTTGCATAGTCTCCCCAAACCATGTTCCAATTTTGTTGGAGTTTCTAACTCATGAAGAATACTACGCATGGTTTCTTCTAGGAATTCTGCAAGGTTTGGACAAACTGTGTGCCACCCGTGAGACCATCATTTATCCATAAAACACTTTCAAAGACCTAAAAACACTCCCAACCTCAATACATACACTTTATAACCATAAAATAATCTTGTAATGGTTACATAATTGAATCTAGTGGTACTAAACCTGGTGTATAGATTCTTCTTCCGCCGCACCAACACAGGATTCTGTGGCCTGAAAGCTGAACTCAAAACCCTTAGCATTGTTTCCCCATCAATAATATTATAGACATGTAGTTATTATAGTAGAACCAACATCTTATGATACCACTTTTTCACAACCCTTTCCTCAATGTCCATGCCATGACAACCCCTTTTTCACATCCCAAAGTCTAGGTGCATGTGAATAGAACTGAAGGCATTATCCCTTGGGCAGGAGGCATTATCCCTTGTGCGGGAGGCATTTTCCCGAGTACATGTACACACTCTCACACACAACCACATCCCAAATTTTTGGAAAGGAAAAAATACATGACACTATACAACCAAGGATCAATGGTTCACAATGTTAGTCAAATGGGCCAGAATACCAACCCAACAATAGAAAAGTGAATATATGAAATTATAAAAGATCTCTATAAGACATCTGCAGAAGACCCAACCTAATGGGTAGGCAAGGATTGGCTTCCAAAATCTGTGAAAGAATGTACTACCATTCGTATCTTACTGGGAACTTCCTAGTCCCAAGCCCCCAATATCTCTGTTGATGCTCCTATTATCTTCATATGCCACAACATATGTATGAAAAGCTCGTACATGGGTGAGTAACAAACTAATCATTAGGGATCCTTAAACACAAGGTAAAGACTAAAAAGGAAATTATACACATAGTACTACTATCTCACACATGTATAATATAATTTATAGAAATAAATACTATCAGTGTTGGTGTTGAACACCTTGGACTATTGATGTACACATCCCTGATGTGTACAATTGGTATTTTGGGTCACACAGAGCTTCTCCCCACCATGCGCTTGTCGGGTCACACTGAGCAGTTTCTAACAAGGGCCATCATACTGAGGTACTCATCCCTGATTAATACCATGATTATTCCAAGTGACACAGACCCTTTCCCCACCCTAGGCCTACGATGTCCAAAAAAGCTTCTTCCCACTCAGTACATCATAGAAGATATACACATGGTTTCTTGTAGCTGATCCACATACTGTATCTTGTTAGTAGTCTTTGAGTATCATCTATCTTTAGGATTCCCACACATAGTGCACTTGATTCTGGGAGAATCAAATACTCAATCCATTTTTTGTATTTCCAATTCTATTAATGTAGTCATAAATCACGTCAATAGAACCAAGTCTTAATTAGGGTCCCAAAGCAACAAACAGATCATCAATCGGACACCCAGTCTGAATGATATTGGTGTGTTAGTAAATAGGGGTTGGTTGTGTCAGGGCCCAGTCTGACCCGGCAAGACCAACTCGACCAACCAAGACTAGGGGCTCCACATTCCCTAGTACAGTTCAACCAACCCGAACCATACCAATTTGGGTTTGGGACGGCCCGATCCGGCCAGTCTGCGGGCCCCAGCTAGTGGTCCTTACAGGCCCCAGCCCGGTTTAGCCATGAGTCTAGCCCACCAGGTCGTCCTCTGACCTGGTTCCATCTAGCCCCATCCGCAACAGGTCATCCAGTACCCTCCCACCCTGGGCTGCCCAGTAGCTGGGTTTTATCCCACCGACCTATCCCACAAAATCAGTTTGGTTACTCCGGCCTTGGACGCTCAGCGGTAGGATCACACCCCACTAGCCTGGCCCGCAACTAGCAGACCGGTATCCTCCATCCTAGACACCACTTGGTATCTAGTTCAGCTCCTCGTGGATGTATAATCTGGTCAAGCCTTGTTCCCACACACAGTCCCCATTGGACTGTGTACCATTGTGGCACTGCGGCCCGCATAGCACAGACCACCATCCGATGTGATTGGGTTTCCCTATCCCAATCCACCATCCACTAACCACTAGCATCATCTCTAACTGCACTACCATGGCCCGATCCAACCACACCAGCCACCATGGAGTTCCATTGGGGTGCGACACCACCCATACACAGCTACTACAGTATCCCGAGCCAGTTGCAGCTTCCCCCTTAGAGTGCCATCGGGGAATGCCGCCAACCACCCACAACCACCACTACTGCCTGAGAAAACTGAAACTACTACCTTGGAGTGACATTAGGGAACACTTCCACCCACCCATAGCCTCCACCATGGGCCACCTCCACTGGTCACTAGCACAGTCGTCGTTGCCTAGGATAGCCACAGTTGGTACACCAATGGTGCCTTCCACGGACCACCTGGTCCGTTCCAGTGGTTCGTTCTATGAACTGTCAACATCCTCAGGATCCCTGGGGAACCATCTTTCCTTCTACATCCTTGGTGCTACCTTTACGTCAAATCAGAATCCCAGTCATGAATATCACAACAACACCTAATGATTGAGGAATCAAGGCCTTGTTCATGTCATCTTGATTACTCTATGTTATTTGTTTTGAAACATGTGAAGGGGAAATTTAGTTCCTATCAACAAAAATATATTATACAAAACAAAAACCTCGATGTAAGAAATCATCCTGAAAGATTAATGATTTGTAGATCAACCTTTTCATGGTTTATTTTATGTTCGTTGGTTTTTGAATGAAGAAGGTGCAATCAAAACAAAATGTAAAACCTATCAAGAGAAGGTTCGATTAGAGGGAAGTTCATTGTTGATGGTGATCCATCTATGGAGTTTGGCATTTGTCACTATCTGATCCCATAATCATTAATAGAGGGCATCTTTTCCCTAGCAATTCTATAGTCTTTATCATTTCCTAGGATTCCCCACCATTGATTCATCATAGGGATTCCCAAATTCCCTCTATTTCTCTAATCTGTTATTCCATTAAAATAGAAACATGTCACAGTGTTTCAATTATGTTCCGTCGAAGCATTTTTAGGCTTCTAATTAATTTTTCATTACACTACACATATACAAGATTTATTGATGTGATTCTTCGTTTTCACATCGTTGCATCATAGTACTGACGTTCCGCCGCTCAATGGTTAAGAAAAACAAATAAAATAACATTTTATATAATTTTACTTCTCTTCTAAAAAGTCCGAAAAAAATATTTTTTGGTTGACCATAGCCGGCTGATGTTTGGTCCTTTAAAACAGAATCATGATGTTATGAGTTCAATGGTGCCCTTGTATTTTTTATCTGAGCACCATTATAATAGTTTGAAAACTTGCTTGCATGTTTATTTTAACGAATTAAAAAAAATCAAAATTCTATTTTGGGGTCACCCAGCCTCAGTATCAGGTGATGTAAAAGTATCTGGTGTTGAAATAGTTTCATATAATTAAAAAAATACATGGAATTTCTAGGACATCAACTAAATAATATAAAAGGTATCTTAACACAAAAATGTTTTACCTTTAATTTTCCTACAGCGAAATCAATATATGTTTAACTTGTCACAAGGTTGTGGTTTTTTAATTTTTAACTTTCTTTTAATCATGTTTTCAATCACTCTCCATCAGAACATGACACTCAATTTTTCTTTCCTATCCATGTTTTCTTATATTTAATCCTAGTATGTGTTATATCATTTAACTTTTGTACCTCTCTTTATTTCTTTTAAATTGGTAGTTTTATTAACCCTTTTTCCGGTGTGGGATTGAAATAAAGGTATTTTGAAACGTTATAGCCTATTTACTAACCCCAAATTAATATTCCGAGGAAATAATTTATAAAAGGGGGGATATAACATCCCTTTTTTAAAAAAAGAAGAAATCTGTTCAATAGTGTACATGATACGTTACATCGAGTTTAAATGAAAAGGTAAATATTAGTAATTAAATGTAACCATTATAACCTAACCGTTTGAATGAAAGTAATGAAAAATATTAAGTTATTTATTAAAATATTGTTTACACATGAATATAATTAATTATATTATGTAAAATATTTTATAAATGAAAATAAAACCTTTTTTAAAGGAAATGTTTTTTTAGAAAAACAATTTAAAAGAAAATAAGTGAGTTTATAAAATAATAAAACCACAATGGATGGATTTTATTAATGAAATAAATATTTAATATATTCAATTTAATTTTTAAAAATCATCTTTGATGTTTTCTATAAATTATTTAGGAACAAATTCAAATTTTTGAATAAAATATGTATATTTTTCAAAAAAAACGTTATACCACCTATTGATGGTGAACCCAGTTTAAATCTAGTTTTGAAACTTTTATATGTTATAATTGAAAAATAAAAAAAATATTTGGATGAGGGATGTAAAATTTTCTTTTTATTGAATTTTTTGTATTTTTCTAATTAAATCCATATTTTAATGAATAGTGAAAATAAAGGATTTTAATTCAAAACTACATTTTCATATAATTTTTTAATATAGTTAATTTGAAAAATTAATTATTTTTATGTGTACTTGGATTTTGTTTTTATTATTCAATAAAAAAAATTTCATTGATGGTAATATCACATTTAAATTGGCTATAAACACATATCATTATTTTGATGGTTTTTACTTTTAAAAAACCAGTTTTCTCATTTTAGAAATGGGAATTAATTTTAAAATAATTACTAAACCATTGGGGTTTTGATTTTGAAAAAATTCATTCCATATATATAATCATAACCTCAAAATTATGTAAATAGGACCCATTTAATTTTGAACATGATGAATTGTAACTTTTGTAATTATTTTTATTTACCACAGTTAAAGGATAAATTAGTTAAATAAGGGTTAAAATAGTATTATAATAATATAAAACTACCCATACACTTATCCTAATCATGTATTATGAGATATGTATGACCAATACATCCCTTGCTTGAAAATTTTTCCTTTCTATGCCATTTGGATTTGATTATGAATTATACATTTTAATTTAAAATAATGGAAAATATGTAATAAAAACATTTCTTAATAATACAATTTTAATATGGGATTATATAAGTAATATAATAGAATATACAATTTATTTAGTTATCTAAAAATATTTCATATATAATTTTATTTTATATATAATTGTTACATATTAGATTATTAAATTTAATAATGACACAATGATGACGTTGCGATTTCTTTATTAGTGAAGGAATCAAATTAATGGAATTATAAATATTAAAATAAATAATATTTGACATAACTTATGTCATCCTCTATTTTTTTAGTCTAATATGACATGTTATAACACTATTAAATTCTTTGGTTCGATGTTATATCTCTATTTGGATTCTATTTAAATTCAATAAAATGAATACTATAAAAATTGATATAATTGATGATTTATAAACAAAGTAATTTATTAATTTATTTAAAAATACTAATAAAATTTTTATATTCAAAAGATACTATGATAGGGTTTAAAATTTAATTTAGTGTCCAATTATGGGAAATTATCCCCATTTATGTGAAATTAGTAGCCTCGTAATTAATAAAATTCTATTACCAAAATTAAATTTAAAGCAGATTAATTAAAGTTTAACCAAAATGATAAAGTTCAATATAAAATCAATACATGAATAAAAATTATTATGTTAGTGTATTTCTACCTATCATCATCTCATATTATACATATATCAATTTGGATCCTTTTGAATTAGAAAATTAATTTATATTAATTTAATAATTTAATAGTTTTTAAGGGTTCCACTTCTCTCTCTTATAAAAAGGTACCCTCTATTCTCTAATACACACATTTAATGAAACATTTTTATTGTACACACCCTTATGAAAAATCTTGGTATGAATTTTATCCTCATTCTATATGCCTCACTTAGTTAAGAAAGCCTCCTAAGGATGAATTTTGGTATAAACCAAAACAAGTTACCTGATTAAGAGGTAATGACTTCACTCATGCTTTTTATTTTCATTTACTTTCATAAATCACTATTATATAATTATTTAATTATTAAGTAAAAAAATAGTATACTCAGTATACTAATATTTTGTTATGATATGTATTTTTATAAACACTTACACACACCTCCATTAAATGGGTAACAAACATACTGTTTCGGTGCATAGAGAACTACTGCCCCATGAAATGACGATGGTTAAATTTTTCTCTAAAACCTATAATGGTGGTCATTATGATGGAAACTATATTTCTATATGATATATATTAGATTTATAATTTCTGTGTTCTTTTATAGTTTTTTGTCACATACCTTTATTCATTCCATGTTGTGTAAATATGATAATTTCATTTAAGGATGTGTGGACTACCACCCCTCAAAGATTTATGACTTGTTTCTTGCTATAAATGGAAAGTAAGAAATATGATTTTATTAAAACCATGTGATATAAAAGACATTAATATAACAATGTTTTTATAATATTCACACTATTTAATTTTTATTCTTTTCAAAAGAAAAAGAAATTGAACTAGTGTTCGTGAGTACGTATAGTCTACGGTCTCCCTGAACGGTGCAATTAATTTATTATCTTAAGATATTATGGAAATTATAAAATAAATATATAATAGATATATATGATATTTTAATCATTAATTATATTCTAGACATGATTTAATTTTTACCACATGATCAATTTAAATACAAACTAATTCATTTTCTAATGAAGTGAAGAAAATTAATAAAACGATCGATATAAAATTAAATAATAATTTTAATTTTTGTAAATATAAATGGAATTATAAAAATGTAAAAGGTTCTCCGTAAATAAAAAATTAACCTGTGTTTATTATTTAGGAACATAATGATTTTATATGATGACTTAGACTCCATATAAAGTGCATCGTCTCAATCTTCATTCATTGAATAATATTTTGATAAAATTAACCTCTTTCCTTGATACAGTGTATAATAAACCCTTTGAAATTTAATTTCATTAAATAGTTTTCAAAATGGAATATTTTATATAAATATTTTCATAAATTAGAAAAGGAATTTCTTTTATGTATGTGGTGACAATGACATCACTACCGCTATAATCATTATTTTATCTTTGGATTTCTCTACAAGCCATAATGTTTTTAAAAGAAAAATAAATACCATATTCTTTTTTCATGTATTTTGGTATTGAAATTATTTTTTATAAAGGATTTATTATGTCAATTTCATTAAATGATATCTTGTGATGGAAATGTGGAAATTGTTTCTTTCATTATTCTTGTTATAAGTGTTATGATTATGTCATGGAACTTGAAAATTTGACAGGTGGTAATTTGATAAACAATAGATGGGGGGTCATGTGATAAACCAAATATGAGTGGTTCAATGTTAAACCAAAGGTGGGTGGTTATGTTATAACCTCCAATTCATTAGGTATGTAAGTAGGTTGTATGGCTACTCCGTTCAGTGATATGTGTTGATGTAAACAGTATGGATATTATATTTAAGAATGTTTATGCCCTAAGATACCATTATATGGTTTATGATTCTTTTAATGAAATTTTTTTAATCATTATATTACAAAAAGGGTAATCAATGAGCTTATATTCAGTGTAGTATATTTAGTATTTCTTAAAAGTGAAAAGTATTACTTTGTGATAATGTATTCATGTTTTACATGTTTTCACAAGACTAACAGTTTTCATTCTTTATGTTTACCTTAATTATATTTTTATTCTCATCCCATGTTTTGAAATGTTTTTTCAAAGGACTTATAGAAGAATAGATTCAAGGTTTTAATCACGTAAAAGTCATGTTGTTTCATCATTAAAAGAACCAAATTTCTATTTATGAATGTTTTTTATGAAAAAATAATTGGATAGTGAGTAGAAGTGTCTACTTGTAATATTTAAGTTGTTATGTATGAGTTATGACCAAATTCCTTAAACCTGTATACCTAAAAAGTTCCTAGATGTGAATTTAAGTCAAATTTTTGTCTTATCCCGTTTTTATGTGACATTTATGGTCAGGGACTAATAGTATAAATCACGAAATGTGAAAATAGTTTCATATACTTAGTGTGGGCGTATAGGTATACCCAGTATGAAGAACAAATACTCTCATGTTGATGTGAAATAATTCTACTAATAACCCTATGAGAAAACAACAAAACCAAACATCACCTTTTCTGGTATGCTATCCTAGCCAACCTCAAAATAGAACTATCACCAAATAACAAAATTCAAGTTATGTAATAAAATTAACATTGATAATAGGGTATCACATACCACTTTTACATTGATTTTCCTCTGTCGCACGTGAAGGGTAAACGTCATGGTGCATCCACCACATCCGAATATACCACATAACAACCCCCCCCCCCCCACAAACACATAGTCCTCACATCCAAACCTTGTCCCATCACTGGGTCCGTGAGCCAATACACATATCTCTTATAGAGACCTGTTCCCCATACCACATCACATTCCGAAAGCACTTGGAAAAGCACAACACTTCATACCCTAATGATACCTAGGAAATCATAACTCAACTGCATACACCTAGTCCCACAAACCAAAACCTTCCTAAACAATCTTGGGCTACCACCACCTAGAAGAAGGGGATGGATTTTTAGGTGGCCAACTATCAGTCCTCCAATTGGGATGTTTGGAAAATATACCCTCCCATGCAATGCTGGAGGTGCTTGGCCCATAGTTCTCCACCAGGGTGTTGTGAGTATTGAATTCAAAAGGAAAATAAATGTATATAAAGATATAATACCGAACAATCATGCCAAAACTATAGGTTCTCAAACAAAAAACTACATCACAACACTAACATCTTCTCTACTACCTCTAATGAAATCACCACACAACAATTCACAACAATAATCCAATTCACAACCAATTTTGTTAAACTATTGACATTCTCTATTCACAACTCATTTATTCATTCAGTTACCCAAACCAACTCAAGCAAGTTCCTAATGTTCTTAACTAATTATATATTCATTTATTCCACTACAGTATAATAATATGTCGAGAAAAACACACAATAAGCATCACATAAAAAGTCATACATAGGTAAAATCAAGTAGAACTACCCATACCAATCATCAGCTCCATTCATAGAAGTTATTCCTTTAAAATCCCATCAGCACACAACCAATTAAATCAACACATAGACATCTTAAAATAATTACAAACTCACTATATAACATTGCTCACCCATTCCACAATCATCCAATCTCTCAACCTGAGATTCCATTACACCACCCAAACCACCCATCATCACACAACCATGTCCATAACCCTACTTCATCACAAGCCAGAAAAAATACCAGCTACAACACATGACCAAATGAACCAAGGAAAGGAATATTCATATTTAACATGGTATTTGTCACTCAATTTATAATTGATAATTTAGGGGTTATCACAAAAATAGTATGATCTTAGGGAATCTATTTATTTTCTGAGTGTACATGATTTAAAAAATTTAATATACTAGTGTTCAATAAAAAATCAACCAACATGAAACATGTTTAGTGAGAAACAAATGACCACCAATGACCAAAATTTTCAGTGGGTTGTTAACCCATATATATAATAATATCCTCATATGAATTAATAACACATAAACAATCATTATTTTACAACCCCTGTTAGTTAATTTAAAATTTATTGAATTGTTTTTATTTGTACTGGATCAACTATTTAAAAAAAGACATTTATTTACCCATCACACATGTTAAACAATTACAAAAGATTAAGGAAATCCTACCACGATTAAAAGGGAGTCTGGAACTTATTTGTTGCACCAAGACACAAGTGTGTATGCAATATAAAACTCTAAGGAAAACACAAACCAACTGGTGTATCACAAAGGCACAAATTCAATCGGCAGAATGGTTATGGGCCCCATGTACCAAGATAGATCAAGAAGTTAAAACAAAATGAACGCTGTTTCTGAACATATAATATCTAAAATAATGCTTTTATTTGGATAAATCATTAATTTCAATTATGGTTGTATCCAATAAAGATTACGCAATTTAACTAATTGAAATACCCCAGACTCTTAGGAATATAATGTTATTACCCATATCCCATCAAATAAATCCAACCCACCTAATATGATATTAAACACATTTTACATTTTATAAATTCATCATATTAGTAATAAATGTGGAAAATAACAACTATTGGAATGACTAACCATTAGATGAGTCTGTACTGTGAGTCACTGGTGTAAGTCACCATAGAGAGCTACTATCGCGAGTCACCGTTGTGAGTTCCCTTCATGAGTCACCATCATGACACATTATCTTGAATCACCATCATGAGATACCATCATGAGTCACTGTTGCGATCCACCATCAAAGAACATCATTTTGACACACTATCGTGAGATACTATCTTGAGTCACCTTTAAGAATCACTGTCATTATTTATCATCATGACACACCGTCATGACTCACAGTCATGAGGGACTATTAGGAGTCACCATTGTGTGTCACCATAATGAGTCACCATAATGCCACATTGTTCCTGACTCACCATCCTAAATCACCATTAGAGAACCTTAAAGACTACTAAATCTTGAAAAGAATTAAAATAAGTCACCTTGACCTCCAAAACACATCAGAAGATTTATTTTCATTATATAATGGACTGAAGAGGTCTAGACCATTACATAATATGCCTCTAAAACTATTCTCACCCACATTAATTTAAAACCAAACCTAGATAGGAAAAGGAGTTCGAACAACCATCCTTTGATATACCTCTCAAGACTCTCATCACTACGCAAACACTGCCACTATCTAAACACACCATCACAAATGATCACAGAACACACCATGAAAGAACAACCACCATTTCCACTAAAACACTTGAATCAGGGAATCCCATCCACTTTTTCAAGATATTATCCACTCTGGGTGGAAGTGACTCATTTGTATAGGTTTAATCGCATCATAGTAAATGTATCTCGATTTGGATTTTGGTCTTCCCCTTTTCATTAATCAGGAATTTATCAAAAATTTCACCACAGACATACCAAACCAAGGGAAATAAACTCATTTAATTAAAAAGGATCTAAAGTTACATTTAAAAACAAAATATTTTTATTAAGAACTTAAAAGAAATATAGGTACTAGGTACACATATATGTTTCTCGCTCCCATGTAGTCTCCTCCATGCCAATATGCCTCCACATCAAACGAACCAAAGGAACTATCCATACAAACATCACCATCACCTAGAAATATTTTATCTCTATTAGTTATTCAACATATTTATTATAATCATTGAAATCCAACTCTCCCCAGTCCCTGACTTGGGATTCATCGTGAAGATGCTGCAGAAGTTGGGAGACATGGAAGTGGTCATGGATCCTCTACCACTCCGGTGGAGACACCAACTGGTATTCCATTTCACCTACTCCACCCAAAAATTTTATGGGTCCAACAATCCTAGGATAAATATTTATTCCTCTACAAAAAAATCAATTTTCCATATCGATGGGATACCTTCAAGAACACATGCTCTCTAACCTTGAACTCCAAAATCATCGTCTGGTGATTGACATAAGAGTTAATATGGTCATGCACCGATTTTCTCCTCTCAAGAACATGTTCAACCTTCTCTGTCATACTCTGTACTACAAATGGACCAAGAACATCTATCTCCCCAACCTCCATCTAGCACAAAGGTGAACAACATGGCCTCCAACATAATATCTCAAATGGAGACAAGCCAATGTAAAAGTGATATCTATTATTATAGGCGAACTCTAGCAAGGTCATGTTATCGTACCCAAGATCAGTAAAATTATAAGACACATTTCCTCAACATATCTACCATTGTATAGATAGTCCTATATATCTACCCATCTATTTGAGAATGTAAAATATTGTTGGGGAAAAAATGGGTTCCAAAATCATGTTGTAATCTCCTATAGATTCGTGAGGTATACTGCACATCCAGGTCTAGGACAAGAGACCTCAGAACTCCATGAAAACATTCCAAATATACCACATACCTCTTTGCTATGGAATCCACTATTCTTGACTCCATGATCACTAAGAAGTGATATGATTTATTCATCCAATACACTACTACCCAGATAAAATCCTAGCCTCCCTGATACCTAGGAAACCATGTGATAAAATCCATCAAGATTTCATCCCACTTCCATTCAGGGCATCCATGGGCTACAGCAATCCACCCGGAACATGATGGTCAGCCATTACCAGTTGGAAGACCAAGCATATTTCCATAAACTCCACTACTACCTATTTCATCCCGAGCAACCAAAACTACATCCTTGATCTATGGTACAACTTATAATTCCCTAGGTGTACTACTAATGGTGAGTTATGAAACTCACAAAGAACTGAATCATGCATTTCGACAAAAATAAATAACCTCCATCAGAATAAATCTGATTCTAACCATCCTTAATCCATTCCATCCAGAGAATCACCATGCCCAACATGATCACACATGACATATTCCTCTGAGTCTTCCCACTAAGACATGTCCACCTACTAAATCAGAGAGGAATTCATCATTATCTGAAAAAATATCCAATTGCTCGATGCTCTATTATAATTATGTGAAAAGATGGTAACTCCTCCATTTCCACCAAAGAATCCACAAACTCTTAGGAAACCTCCCTCTATCACATCTTGCTAAAAAATTGACCATGAAATTTCCTTTTCATGAGGCGTTGGAGATCTAAAAATCATAGTCATGATGAAACTCCATCATCCTCCACAAATGCAAATTCATATCACACAGGGAATAGATATACCTAAAGATCTTGTGGTCTGTGAAGACCACAATGTTCTTCCCAATGAGGTAATTCCACCAAAACATTAGTGAAAAAAAACTAATAATATCAGATCATGGGTGGCATAGTTAAACTCATGGGAATGTTAGTATAGGAACCCATAAGAGACAACTACCTACTACTGCATCAGAACATATCCAACACATATAAAAATAATCACAAAACACCTCAACAATCACCCATTCCCATTGAAACTAGAGTACTAGAGCACCAAACAAAATCCCCTTAAGATAAACAAAATATCTCTAAAACTGCTCACTCTATATAAAACCAGGGACCTTTTTTGTTAGATAAATTAGCAGAGTTGATATTTAGGAAAAATACGCTAAACCTATGATTATATCCTTTCAAACTAATAAAACTATGATCTTCTACTACTCCATTGGTTTCATTCCATGTAAAAAATGCATAAACCGTCAATGAATCCTCTTCAACACCCCAATGAGACACCACATAACCATGTAAATGGACCTCCCATTTCCAAAACATGCACTTGCATAACATTCAGTAGAGCTAGTGGCATCAAAGAACCTTCTAGACGGATCTGGGATGATTGACATGATCCCTCTATGACTATATGTAAATCAGGATATTATCGATGAATATAATGATGAACCTATTTATAAACACATGTAATATGTATTTTATGAGTCCCATGAATAGATCTGGGGTGTTCATAACACTTAATTTCATGAAAACATAGTCGAAGTTCCTAAAAATTCTTTTGAAAGAAGTATTTGGAATATTCCCTACTTTAACATTAACATGTGATATCTAGACAATAAATTGATCATAGAAAACCAAATAATCACTCTCTGTTGTTAGAAAGTATTTTCTATTCTCAGAAGAGTTTAAACGTTCATGACTATCACCTCATTCAACCCCTGGTTGTCTATGCACAACACCATAATATCATCTTCCTTCTTTTTGAACAACACTAGAGCACCCCATGAAAACACAATAGGCTGAATGAGTCTCTTATTCATCATATCATCTATCTGAATCCTTAACTCCCTCAACATGGATGGTGTCATCCATTATGTAGATATCAAAATGGGATAATCACCAGGTTAAAAGTTGATCCCAAACATAATGTTGAATTGAGGGAGAAGAGTAACAACCTCATCTGGAAAAATATTGAAGAACTTACAAAAACCCTAGGGACATCCACCATAATTTCTAGATTAATTCCACAGATATCTCATCCAACAAGGACAGATGAGGATCCATACACTAACAGCCCACTTGAAAACCTTTCTTTCCAATGAAAGACACACATTGACCATCCACAGCTGAAAAAAAATCTCCCGACTAAAAAATATGATAACTACATGTGTGGGATACAACAAGTCGATTCTGAGAATGACATTGTGTGGTCGCATCTATATCTAGAAGATATCTCAATTATACTAATGTGGTACCATCATAAGTCTATCCCCAAGGAACACACCAAAAATGTCGGACTGTCCTCTGACTTGCATACTCAAAACCAGGGGCATGAGAAGTGTCTCTATATATAGTCAAAAATAATGGGATAGAGTAAGTTCAACAAAGGATTTGGAAGATCCCTATTCAAACAATAGAAAAGAAAGGGTACTAAACAGGTCAATCGTACGTCTAACGACCACTATTCCTACTAGAACCATTGACTATTCCATGTGAAACTAACCACAAAAATATCCTATTCTCCACTAATAATGACTGAATGCACAACAATACCCGGGTAGAGGTCCCAATGGAACAACCTATGGTTAGAAACTATAAGAACTATATCCCCTTATTGGTGGAAAATACCATTGTCCATACAACTGAAATTCCCTTATTGTAGAATGCTACTACGGTTGTCACTAAATGTATCCTTCTCCCCCCAATTGAGCTCAAGCATCCACTAGGCACTAACTAGGAATATGGACATAGACAATAAAAAGAAAAACCTCATCCCCAAGCCCACTAAAGGGGAAGGGGAACCGGTATCACTAGAAGGACGAAATGGAAACAGATAAGGTCGAGAACTTATAGGTTGAATCTTTGAAGGTATTGTGGCCTCAGTCTCACCACTGGTAACTCTTCCTCTCAAATAACCCTACTAGATCCCATCTCACGTTAATCCTCATATATAGTGGATCCACTCGATTTCCTCTTCCATTTTTTGGACCTCCAGACACGTCATCAACGTAATGGAATTAATCGTGTACTAGATTGAAAAATAGAGTGACTCATAAAATTGTATTACATGAGACTAATTATATGTAAATATATATAAGAAAAAATTAGTATATCCTTAAACATGTTTGCAAACTCTTGTATTGACATTCTTCCCTTATAGAGGGAGAATAACTCTTTTCTCTTCTCATCCTTTATGGTCGATGAATGTAATTTTACTCAGAACTCTTTCTCAAAATTTTACCATAGAATGTCATCCTCCTCACTCTCTCCCATGTATATAATCCTCCACTAACGTACATATCCTCTCATATGAATAACCACAAAAAGAACAGAATAATTGGTTGGCGCCGATATAAAATTAAAGGTGATCTCTTTCTCTTCCAGACAGATCTTTAACTCCATATCTGAAGCACTTCCCTAAAAATTTACCAAGGACTACCATTGGAATGTATGAAATAGTATCTACCATAGGACATCCTTATCCACCCGATAAACCCTCCACCGATCAATAAGATCAACCTACTAAGCCTCAACTACACGATCCATAAGAGGATGATGACTTCTTTCCATAAATGAAAGGTAAACAAATAATTCCAAATCCCTTGAAGTTTGAAATTGTTAAGTAAGATTCATTTAAATTTATTATTTTCATCTATCTAATTTTAACGATACCAAAACAACCCAACTCAGACCAGAACAAAATTCATTTTGATTCTTGTACCTTTCATAGATTTATAACCTACAAATAGTGTATCTTCACATGGTCATTCAGTGGGCTTAGATTCCATACAATCGATTAGGGGGGAGGGAATCCCATGTTCTTGCTGGTATTCCTTGGACAATGACATGAACTAAGATCCCGAAACACTATTTTCCTACCAAACCATGAAATACCCACTATTTTAACTCCAAAATCTATCATATTTCTCAAAAATTAGATTTGAAACCATTCTATCATCACCATATCCCTCGAAAATTTCCCCTCTGGGATTAGAAATAAAGAAAGGTAGATAATGACCCCTCGATTCTAGCCCCCAGTAGGCCCTGGAATAGTGACCAACACCAAGTGTATACATGTATAACAAAAATGGGAGGCATTTCCCTCATTAACAAAACAAAATTGGGAGATAATATGTTTAAACCCAAAAAAACACCAAAATATATAAATATATATATATATATATATGAAAACCAAATCCAGACCATATTAATGTTTAAAGATAAAACTATTACAAAATGAATAAAAACACAAAGTATGTACCCAAAGTAAAACTATGTAGTGACACAATAGTTATCTAAAGGTTGGAGCGAGTATGGTCCACTATGGTCCACGTATTACTCTTATAACCCAGGAAACCATTTTATATATGTAGGTTGGGCATACATGTATACTTAGTTGGAAGACCACGGTCTCACGTTCACATGTGAAAGAGTCATAATAATTCCCATGTGATAAAACATCAGAACAAAAAAAACCCCTAAGATGGTATACTAACCACCCAAACCACACTAATTCATGAAAATCTAATAATTCATTTCAGGTAACGTAATATAATTTTAATTGATAATAGGGTACCATGCACCCATTTCCCACTGATTAGACACTCTCAGACCATAATGAAAAACATCTTAGATATCCCACCTCTTTCGAACACATGACATCACAACCCACCTGCACACACAAATGCCTAAAAACCACTCCTCATCCCATCATAGGGTTCATGAGCCACATCACATCTAGATCGATGACACCTAGTCCCTATACCACATAACATCATGAAAACACATGGGAGAGCACAACACATCTCCTCCCGATAAAACCTGGGAAAACACAACTCACCCAAACACACCTAGTCACCAAAATCAACAACCTATCCAATGAAACATGGTATATTTCATCCTAAATGAATGATCATTGAAGATATGGTTGCCAAACATCAATCCTCCCATAGGGATTTTTTGGAAATCCACCCTCCCCCAGGAGGATGGCATGTTTGGACCATAGTGATTAACTTGGGTTTGGTGCGATTTGACATCACAAGAATAATACATGTATATATATGTATTACCAAAAACTCCTACCAACCTATGGGTTCTCAATCAATCAACTAGCTCACAATTCATCAAAATTTTCTACTACCTATACTGAAATCACCACATAATAAGCTAATTTTTTTCCATTTCTTAACCAATTTTGTCAAACCGTTAACAATAATTATTACCAACTAATTTTTTCATTCCTTTAACCAAATCAACTCAATACAGTTCCATGTTTTATTATCCAATTATTTATTCACTTATTCCACTATTATTTGTGAAGTTACCAAGCACATCACACAACATAAAACACAAAAAATGTCATATATAGAGAAACTCTGGGCGAAATACCCATAACAACCATCACCACCCATCATCGAAGTCATTACTCTACCAAATAAATCAACAAAATAAAATCAAGACCCAATTTATAGCCCTTCAACACAACACTACTCATCCACTCCATAGTAAATAAATCTCTCAACCTAATATTCCATTACACCTGCCGAACCACCCAACATCACACATACATTCCCATAACCCGACTAGTACAAAATTAAGAACAATACCACACACAATACACTACCAAAAATCTCAAGGTATGACATATTCATATTTAACAAAGCATTACTCACTCAATTTCTACTTGTTAATTCATGGATTATAATGGAAACAGTTCGATCATGTTGAATCTATTTATAGGATATGTTTATGTGATTTACTAATTAAAATATAAATATTTTCATTAGAAATCAAAAACAATGAAACTTTTTTACTATGAAACCATCGTCCACCAACAGATATAATTTTCAATTGGTAGTAATCCCACATAGATCATAATATCAAAAAAAGAAACAATAGCCAAATAAATAATCTATTACTTTACCATCCCCATATTTTATAATTAAAATTTGATACAATTATCTTTATTAATACAAGATCAAATATTTTAATGAACGATATATCCATATACCCTTCACACATGATGTGTAATTATGAAAGATGAATTAAATCCTACTTGGATGAAAAGGGAGATCAAAACATCTTGCTTCACCAAGACAAGGGAACATATGCAAAAAAGAAACTCCAAGGAAAAAATGAACCACCTGGTGCAACACAAATCCATGAATCCTATATGGAGGATGGTTATGGGTGACTCATACCAAGAAATAACCAGAAGGAAAAACTAGGAGATGGGTTTTCAGACCTTGGAAGATCTAAAACAGGGTCACGATTTATATACATCGTTAATTTTCATTATTTTTGGATCCATCCAAGATTAATTGATTTGAAAAATTATACCCCCTAGAATAATAGGAATTTATAGATTTGACAATTCCCTTTAAATGGATCCAAAACCACTTAAAGATGATATTAAACTCATTTTACATCAAATAAATCCATCCAAAGGGAAATATTGGAGGAATATAAATATGCTGGAATGAAAAACCATTAGATGAGTCACTGATGTGAGTCACCATCACAACACACCATCATGACTTGACATCATGACACGACATCGTGACTCGCCATCATGAGATACTATCATTATTAACCATTGTGATTCACTATCATGAGCCATCATCCCAACACATGATGGTGACTCACTGTCGCAATCTACCATCATGAGTCACCATTGAGAGCCACCATCAGGAGTCACTATTGAAATACACCATCACAACTCAATGTAATGAGATATCGCCATGAGTCAGTGTTACCATTCACCATAAAAAAAACACCATCATGAATCACTATTGAATGCTACTATTTTGAGATACCATTGTGAGTAACCTTTGCAAGTCACCGTCACAGCATACCATTCCTCAATCTCCATAAAGAATTAGAATTGGAAAACATGAAGAACTCAAAAATATTTAAAAGCATCGAAATAAGTCACCTTTACCTCCCTAAACACATAAAATATATTTTTTCACAAACTAATGGACAAGAGAAGACCGAGCCATTATAGAAACATTAACCATTCAAGAAAGGAAATGAATGGAACCTTTGGATAATTTCCTAGAAGGGAATTAGTAAAATCAATGGATTCCATATTAGGTTTAAAATAAAATGGAAATTTATTTTAAAAAACATTCATAAAAAATTATCCTATGTTCTTTTAAAATGTCTCTTCAATACAGAAAAGGTATTAGAAAACCATTTTCATGAAAATAAACTTGAAATCTTATAATGAAATCTCTAATGGTCTTTTGGAGTCCTTTTTATTTGAAAAAATAACAAAATAGCATGAAAACGTTATCAAATCCATTATTTTCAATATACTTTTCATACATATAAATAAGCCTTGAAAATCATTTCAAAGGCATTTCATTGAAAATAATTTTATAAGATAAAAAGGAAACTAGAAAATGTTTAGAATACATTTTAAGCATAATTTTTAATGAAAACCTATTTCATTAAATATAGGATCTAAAACATATAAAAGAATCTTTGGAAACCATATAACATTTTTAAAATCCCTTTTCCTTGAAAATGTTATCAAAATATCATTGGTAAACATTTTTTAAAATATTTTTGAAAACATGATTTTTGAAATATAACTCATATCCAAATAAAGAGAGAAATATGGTCCTATATTTCTTAAAAAAATTAATAATTATATTAGTTAAAAAAAGTGGAAAATTTTTATTAATACATTGATATATATTTAATAAATATAATGGAAAAAAATTCAGATTATTCGCGAGATATTGATCCTTTGATTTCATCAATGGATTTATAATCACTAACAATCTCGATAAACAATGAGATTGTTTCAGATAACATCTTATCAAATTTTATGTTTTATTCACCAGCCTCATGTAAGAAAAGGATATTTACATGGTGATTTAAATATCATAAATGTAAGGATAATCAGGATATAACATATCAAATATAGTGTATTAACCCAATTTGAAAATATAAGATCATAACATGGCATGTGTTTCAAGGAAGTGAAATAGAGACTAAATTACCAATTTGGTGAATTTTAAAACCAAAATATCAAAAAATAAGGATAATATAATGGATAAGTAAATAAAAATAAATACATTTACAAGAATAATATAATACATACATGGGTAAAATACACACCACTAAAAGGAATTAGTGGTGAATAAAGCTTATATTTCACATAGATAAAAAGTGAGATGGAATCCCCTAACCCTATGTACTTAATCTCATTTAAATTATTAAAACAACCTTTATAATAAATATAAATTTGTTATAAATATTTTACAAAACCATATTATTATATATAATACCATTTATGATTTTATTATTACATTATATTACCCTCTTATTAACAATCATATGTTAAGGATTAACTATGGGTAATATTCATTTTATTCATCGCAAGAGTCTTAATTTGTTATTTATTTTGTCCTTATACATATATCATGCTTTCTAGATTGTAAACATGATTTATATTTTCTTTATATAAAATAGTTTTGTGTTATAATAATATATAGATTATATAATTCTGAAATGGAATACATCGTTCATGTAGACGGTAATACATACATAAGCATGAAAACTATTTCCGTTTAATTGTCAAGTTAAATGAAATAAAGTAAAAGTCAAATATATATATATATATATATATATCATAATATATTGATTATATAATATATATATTATATATTCACTATACTAATCCTTAATACTTTCTATCTAGTTTATGAAAGAATCACATCGCTTTGAGGTGTCGGTGGTCCAGATTTCCTAAAATAAAGTTATCATTGAGAAAAAAACTAATTATTTATATGTTTTAAAAGGAATAAATATTCTTAAATAAATAATAAATATACTTTATAATATATATAAATAGAGTTTCCATTATTTCAACCATGATTTGTAGTATGTAAGATTGAACAATCATCTTTTTGTGAGGCGGATGTTCATCTTACACTTTAACAATATGTTCATTACCCATTAGAGGGAGATGTTTTTAATTGTAGGTATAAACCATAACATAAAAACATGCTAGTATATTGTTTATATTGGTGTTCTTATACAGTCATCAAATAAATATAGTGGAGGTGGTGGAGAATGAAATTAAAACAAAGGATCTTAAGATAAGACATCACCTCTTAACCGGGTAACTCCTTTTGAATTGAGAAAAAAGGGTTCCTTTATTTTCCATATATCCTTGTAAATTATTTTAGGAGTAAGGTATGTAATATTAGAGAATACTTGGTTAGATTTTGGAAGATCCAAGTTAGCTTTACAGGTGTCAGGAATGGGTAGAATGCTTCCCTTTTTATAGAGGAGGGGGAGTGGTACTCTTGTAAATTCAAAAAGGACTTGAATAATCGGACAAATAAAATGGAAAAATAATTGAGTAATGATAATATTTTGTCAAAAAAAGACAATAACCCAAAAAAATATGTTCATTTTAATAATTTAGTTCCATAACTTGTACGATTCCCCAATTTATTTTATAGAAGAATCTAGTTTTCTATCCTATGTAATTTAAAAATTAATACTTAACTATATTGAGATCTATATAAAAATATAGATCCAGTGAATTATTATTCATATATATATTTTTCAAAATAAAAATATCATTAGTTGTGGAAAATAATTATTAATACAAGCGCATGTGGCACGCAAAGCACTACATAATCCCTAACCATACAAATAATGATGTTTACAATCAATGGGTCAATATGTTAATACTGAATGATAAATTTGTCCATAAATAGACTATAATTAATATTTCTTAACCATTAGAAATAACATGGAATAATATATTATTTTTATAAATTATAAATCACATAATGAAGTATCATTTATTATAAAATAACAATAATTAAAATTTTGATATTATTTATTTAATTTTAATTTAAAAATATCAAAATATTTTATGAATTAAAATAAATTATGTTTAAAAATGTTTAAAATAATTTATTAATCTTAAAAAATAATTAATGACAATAATAAAATCAATTCACTTCAATTTTAACATTTATATTATCATTTTTCTTCGTTAATTATTAACTATGTAATAACTACATTGGTAGTTTGTAAGAATTTAATGTAAAAGAATCATCACTCAAAATTATTGACAAATTTTTATGATAATAATATCCTATTCAACTTTAAAATGATATCTATAACCATAATTATAATGTATTTTTACATATATGAATGTTTTTAAAAGGATAATGTTAATGAGAGTTCCTATTTATGTCTTTTTCCTTACATAACAATTTATAGAGGGCGCATCCATTTAATAATATCCCAATAATCCCTATAATTAGAAAAAATAGGGGATATGGTCTAATTATAGGTATCCATCAGATTCTGGTCATGTTTCCAAGTCATTTTGGTCCTTAATATTATGTTAAAGTCCTTAATTAAATTTATTCTTATCATAATCACATTGGTTAAATTTAGTCATTTTCACTAATAATTTCAATCTAAAATGAATTTGTTCTTACAAGACCATAATTATATAATATTGATTAAAATAATTTATATTAATTTCTCAAAATTAAAATCAGAGATGTTTGATAATGATGATTAACACTATTTCAGCAATCATAGAAAGAAATATTGGTTTTAAAGTAAAAAATGATCAAATGGTCAATAAGTTTTCATATGTGATTTCAATATAAAAATGACTCCAATGACCTATATTGGATTAATATATTCATAATCACTATATTTTTTTATTTATAAACTAATTAAAAAATATTAACATTCAGTATACAATTTTTAAATGAAAAGGTTGTTTTAAATGAATTACAGTAATTCTTCCAATTAACATAAAAATTTCATTTCATAGAAAAATATAAAAATGAAAACTATAATAATTAAATCATTATGAATTCAAAAATTAATTTTATTTTATAAATTAATCTTCTACTGTTGTCAAAAATTTTTTTGGTAAAACTCATTTTTTTGTATTCTACAAGTCATCAAGGAAATTCAATCATGCATGCAATCTGTGCTAAACTAATTGTTCCATGTAGAGCATATTAAAAATAATATATTTTTTGGTTCATGATATCTTTTTGTTGTATAAAAAATAATCAAAACATAGTTCTTTAAAATAAAAATTATATTTCTCAGTGTTTTGTTAAATGAATAAATTAAAAATTATTAAATTAATTCCAAAAAATATAATTCCCTAAATCATAGGGTGTGAAATAACCCCCTATAATTACATAATATTATTCCCACCCACTAGTGGGGAATGAATCAGAAATTCTGGAAGAGATTGAGGTCTAGGATTGGTCAATCGTGGGGTCCATATTACCATGGATATTATAAAAACCGGTGTCATTACTGTACCAATGCAAAAAATTAATAGGTGGGTAATTTCAAAAAAGGATCCCCCATGAGGGAATACGAATTCACTTCATACAATACTAGAGGCCCGCACAGTATTGGTGCCCAGAATATGTAGAACTTGCATGAAATAAGGGATCAAACATGTTTTTTTGAGGTAAAAGAAACCCATGGAGTCCTTAGAAGGATATTTAAGAACGTTTAAGGAATTGCTTTAAATAATAATGGGATGAGAAAATAATGGATGCACACAAGGGTATGTGGTGCATTCAATAAGTTTCCTTTGTGTACAACAACAATAATTGATTAATGAATGCAAGAAGGATTTTTTTCATGCACTTTCCGTAGGCCAAAAAGGAAATGGGAAAGGTACAAAAAAATTGTAGGCATAACGGAAGGAGGACCTATCATCCTTGATCCTATTCACTTCATCCATTACTAGAGACCATTCATGGGATGGTTTATCTTTAATTCATGGGTGAAATTATTCCCATATAGTTTTCCCAAAATGGGAAGTGTTCTCACCAATTTATTGGTGAATGTATTTACAAAATAGCATAAAGAGGCTAGACTAGATGTGGGTTTTGACGTCACATTCAGTTCATAAGACCCTTAATTGTACTTTTCATCTTATGATCTCTCTCAAAACTTACACATATCTAATTCACCAGTTTTGGAGGTTAGTCCAAATGAATTCCCTTGATGTCGCATAGAGTTGTAAGGGTTTTATTCCTGGTTTTCCATCATGTTCGCAAACATTGGAACCTATGCATGAATGACTTGGCCTTCGTAGTATATCTAGGTGAGATAAAGGGTTCCTTAATTTTTCCAAATGATGTCTGTTTATGGATCCAAGTGGAATCTAGTGCCAAAAGAATTTCCCCTCCAAATTTGAGATTAAATGGGAACATATGGTCGGGTTATGAGGGAAACTTCCAAGAGAATAATGAAATCTGAGAGGTTCTGGAAAAATATATGGATCTATGCATAATTTCCTTTGAGAATGTGTGGAAGGCCTGGTCTACACCGATAAATATGTGACAAGGGTGATCTGTATAGTAATTTGTCTTTTCATACAATAATAAATTCTCCTCTCGTGTTAGTAAGTTACTGACTCTTGTGGGGAAGAACCGAATCTAGCTAGTGCTTTCATGCAGTTCCTGAATCTTTTGTGAAAAATACTTGGCTATAATTTCCATGATCCTATATCATTAATACACATGGGAAATCATTTTATTAACTAACATTCTTCCCTTCCCACCAAGACATTTCTACTTTCATCACTTAATTGAAACGGCTGATGAACATCCTGATATTAAGAGGGAGGATTCCTTCACTGCCCAGAGGACCAATATGAACGAAATTCCCCCATATACTTCATTCCAGAAGAGTTCTATTAGATAATTATATGCTTCTAAGAATTCAGAAATCATCTTAGAAGGATTACATTCAAAGCCACAGTCTCCCACCATGGAACATTGTGTTATTGGAAAATGATTCCATCTCGGGCATTGCGACCAACACACAATTGTTGAAGGTCAACAATAAAGACAAGCATAAATAGTACATCATAACCCACCATAGACATTATTCCCAGAAATCGTGAGAGATATCTCTCTATGTCTTGAATCTTAAAACCAGGATAGTCACCATGAGAGAAACAGTGGTGGAGAAATTCCCCTACAACTGTGAAAACACCATATGAAGTGGCATAATGTTTGAAAATTTTAGATGGAATAATTATTGGGATCTGAGTTCAAGGTTGTATTTTATGAGGTCATGGGAATAAGAATACTAGGTATTCAAAACATGGGAATAGTTTGTAGAGGTTCTATAAAACATTGTGTTTTTTTAAAAACTGTAAGTACGTTGCAATTTCACTTCTACCACAAATAGAAACGGGTTCCGTAGCTGTTCATTTGGTGGTCCCCAAACACAAACACCTTCCACCTCCACCATGTGGAGGTTGGTAATTGTATTTGGAAAATCCACAATATCAATGGTGTTTCTTTGGAGGGACTTCAATAAGATTAAATTTCTAGAGATAGAAAAAATATGAGAGAATAGAATATGAAGACCCATTATCATATGGAATCATCTAGACGTTAAAAATGAGGGTATAGGGATTATGAAAATTATGATGTAAATCCCATAACCCACATGGTTCATCCTTTTCCATAAGAAGGATGATCATGTGAGTATGCTAGGAAGAGGGAGGCAGTTCCCGACCTAATTGTAATGGGGAATGTAGGATTATACTATGTGATCATAGAATAAGACTAACATCCATCATGGGGATTCAGTGGGAATGAGATCCAGGATCCGCAGGTGTGATATGATGGTTTCCCAGCTCCCTTCCTATGCAGATGGCTACTTCTGGTGAGGGATGGAGGATGGGGGTCCATCTGGGGAGACTAGTATTGGTTGGGATCATAGAATCATGTAACAAGGTTAATCATAAAGTTACTATATTGGAAAGGCTATGTAGAATTCTAGGTTTTATTTCAAGGGGAGGTACACCCATAAGATTTTTCAGACCATTCAGGATCCTTCATGGTTATATCGCAGCGCATTTTGGTGGATACGACTTCCCAAATGCCATCCATACTTCAAAAAACCGCCTAAAACCATCTTTTTGAACATTCATGGGGTCCGTCCAAAAACACTCAATGGGAAGGGATCAATATCCAAATTGTAAATTATGTAAATTTCAATTTCAACCCCTTTTATAACCTAGTTGTCCATATGGTGGATGGCCTACGAGGTCCACTTGAGAAGAGGGTATATCTAACGAGTATCAGGGGTGGCATGCTAGTAACTTGGATTGGTAAAAGGATCATTTATGGTCCATAAATGCTATAATGCATTTCCAAACAGCTTTTGGTGCCTACAAAAAATTATAAGAATGTTTACTTGGAGATCTAGGATGTACACCATCGTTATATCCTCTATTAGTTGTTTTGCATGTTTAGAACTACCATATTTGATGAAATAATAAAAATTATCTAACTGATGATGATTTCATTAGGTCAACGAAATATACTGATCACTAGGTGGTGGCATATTTGAAATCAATCCTATGAAAGATCATTAAATAGATCAATGTAGAAAGTGTAGACTCTGGGCAGAGAGAATGAAGGTAAAATTGGATGACATGAACAAGAACATTGGTATTAGGAGTTTCTTAGGGTGTGGACACATCTCTTCCACCTAACGATGGGTGGTCCAAAAAGAGGTGTCATGGACCTATAGGAGAATCCCATGGAATAAAATATGTTATCTCCTGCATCCCACTCCTGACACCATTTTCCTAACCCTATGGTATGTGTGGAGGAAGTTGTGACAATTGATATCAACAGATGACCTATGGTGAAGACTAACGCACAATAGGCTTCATCTGCCCAAAGTATGTTGCATTCATTTGGTGGATATAGTTAACTCTCATCACTTACATGAATACCTGATGTCCATGGATACCTATTCATTAAAATATTGTAATTAAGTATAACCACATACCCTTGTGAAATTAATTCATGGTCAAGATCATGATTCAAAATAAATTCCTCTTATGGATGATGGCGATGGTGATGAAGATGAATACGAATAAGAATTGGAAGAAGTAGAGAAGGAAGTCAAAGAAAAATAGTGGAGGTTTAGGATAAAGAGCATGTGGTGAGGAAACTCAGGGGTATCAGCTCATCAGGAGAGTACACAAGAGACTAGTGAGATCGTAACTCTGACAACAAAATTACCGTGTACATGTCAGTAATACATACATTAAACTTCTTATTCCATTTCCTTTTAATGTTCAAATCCATTAATCAATTCTTTTATTATATAGGAAACTATCGGTGACGGTTAGGAAGCCCCCATAATGTGGGTGAAAACATTTCAATGAATGTGGAGGGACATTTCCCTAGGCCCACTCTCGAGGATGAGAAAAACGGAAGAATAGTTACAGTGATGGTGGTTAGAGGTGGTCTATAAAATGGGGGAAGAGATACAACATTATAATGTTGGGAGGTTCCTACATTCTATAATGATCCAATGAAAATCATCATGTTAACAAGTGTGGAGGGGTATCCTATGGTGGATGTTCATTCGATGACTCATGAACCGGATACGACTGCACTTAGCTCTCATATATTTTTACCTTCAAGTACTCACACCCCTTTCCTGAGGATTTGGTTAACTAAATTTTATATCCCAAAAAATTAACATATGACTACAACCCTAATAAACTATATGATTTTGGGATATCTAAGGGATCTCTCCTGACGATTGTACCAATACGATAAGATTTAGTCAATCACATTGATCCAGGCCCCGCACCTAGTGAGAATGAGGTTATGGCTATGAGTGATTCCACTGGTGGGGAGGAACCTAAAACTATAGAGGTTGAAACTATTATGGATGAAATGAGTGATGAGGTTCATCCACATATCATAGAGCTTAGTCCCTCAGAGAGGATTACAAAAGAAGATCCCACCGCTATGATTTTGGATATCTTTTTAAAATATGAGCCCATAGACCACGATGAGCTAGAAAATTCAGATTTGGATGTAGCTAAGGATAGTCACATGACTTGACATAGTTCAGGTATGTCAATATAACGTTTCCTTAATGCCACTATTGCATAATGGATAAGACTAATAGGTCCAATCCTTATATGGCTATGATGTTTTCGTGATGGATATGATGATCTGTGAATACCTTGTAGAAAGATTCGATAATGTAGTTAGCACATAGACTCCCCTGAATTTCTGAAGAATTCTAACATCATCGAGAAGCACCATGTTTCTAAACCTGAAATTAATCACCAATAAGTACCATAGAATTTGCTTCATTTCATTATCACAAATCAATAAGAAATTTTCAGTCAATTTTAGGTCCATCTTGTGGAGGCCGAAGAGAAGCTAAAGCAGGAAAGCCCTCATGTAGCTGACCTCTGAGCTGAGTGAGACCAGGTGTTGATCAGAGCCGATGAGATACATATTGAGGCCGTTGATGAGGAGAGGGGTCATAGGAATTGCTAATATACTCTATAAGCCACACTTTATAGTAGTATCATTGAATTGTTCCACCATAAGGGAATATCAATAAAGGTTATGTTTTATACAAACATATGAGACTTACCTTCATAATAATTTTCTTTTTTTGAAATTTGTGTATGGACATATTTATTGATTTTTTTAATTAATACACATCTATTATATATGCGAATCAAATAATGATCAATTCCTAAGATCATGTGGGTCATGCCCATTGTGAAAAATTAGGGATTACCACATAACCATTAATTTGGTATTAGAGTCCATTTTAAACATCTAATACTTGAGGTATTCCAATTTTGACTAACCAACTTGAGCGTATGGGTTGAGTAAGGTTGTGATATAAATTAGGGCTCTTAGAACTGCCAGCATTCTTTTCCCAATTTGCTCTACTACCTTAGAGGGATAATTACAATGGATTTGGAATTGATTCGAACAAAGGGAAATGGGATGAGTGAATCATGATTCCAAAAATTCATAACAAAAGTTGGATGGAATCATGATATAAGAAAATTGTTATCCGTATTTGTAAAAAATCATCTGCATCACTTATCCTGATATGGGTAAAAACAAACAAGGATTGATTGTTGACCATATTTTAAATATGGTACCTATATTTAAATGACTTCCAATGTCTTCCAAGACGTGGGCAAAGGATGGTCGGTGATCCAATGTTTCATAGCCAGGCTATTAGGGGATCCCTTTAGACATTAAAAATCATGATCACCCAAATAAGGGGGACATAAAGTACAGAATAGAATGATGGAATGTTCAAAATGATTCCAACACTCTTGAAATTATGCATTTGTGATTAAATCACACTGGTGCAGGTGTATTGGGATGAATAAAGATCAAGCCAATTCCCAAAAAGGACATATATCGTGACGACCTAACATGATTCATAGTTTTTAGTCATGACAAATATGGAAGATTCGTAGAATAGTTTTATCATCATGTGATCTAGAAGCATCTCACAGTTAAACATCCTATGAAAAGGAATTTTCACATAGTTAAAGGACATATTTCATGGACCCTTGGAGAACAAAATTGCTTGTTCCTAAGATATTCACATGGAATGAGGGAAATAAATCCAATGTGAATAACGTGAAGGAGGCCCAACTTCACACAAGAATCATGGGATAGATCATGGACCGTAGAGTTTTTGTAAATTCCCAAAGAAAATGTTTATGGACATAACTATGTATACTATAATGATGGGAATCAATCTACACATCGTTCTGGAACCCCCAGTAGATTAATGTTATGTGGATAGGATGATCATTAATCTACCTAAAAAGGGGAAATAATGTTGCGGTGGACCTAAGATCGATGATTTGGGTATCACTATGTATCCCATAGTGAAGTGAATCAATCAACATATAGTTCTTGAAGGGTAATTTTACTATACAGGTCTGACCTATACAAAGAGATAAGAGGAATTAGATATTTCTTTTTTAGTATTTTTTTCACCCCTCTTTCTTTAGCAGCTGAACTAGGGTGGAATGTCTAGTTGACTCCATAGGAATCAATGCATCTATCATTCATGAAAAGTGACATTGTGGTTGACCAGTGACAAGGTTGATTCCCTATAAAGAAATAACTCTATAGTGATGCATCATTTATCTTCATGTGTCTATGGTGATGATTTTTTATATTAAAGTCATATGACATGACTGACCCATTCATTTTATCATCGTGTGGTAAGTACACCGGAGGAGGTATTTTAATAAGAATTTTTATTTCATTCCTATAGGAAACATTCATGTGATTAGGGGCCAATGAAGTCCACACCAGAAAACACACTCCCATGAAAATAATTGAGGCATTAATTGTTTAAGTTAATTGAGTTTAATCCATAGGGATTTAGTTTAATATCATAGAGTTTGGACCATACGGTTTCATTACTTTCCTATGTGGGTAAAAACCCTATAAGAACACATGTGCTCACATGAACCATTATCTGCATGGGAAACATGGAATGTTGTTTGGATTTTTCTATCACATAATGAAGTGTGTAATGTAGGATCTTCACACTTGACATGAATAGATGTAAAGAAGATAAAGACCAAGGGTGTTAGAGTTACATGAGAACATAGGGAAGTGGAAAAGATGAAAATTGGAGCTTCTAAAGACAAAATCCATGAAGGGGAAATAGTGGCCAAGATCATTGTTGACTATGTTCATAATAAAGGATCCAAAACATCACTCATCAAAGGTGGGGTGTATAAACATAGAATCCACTATTGACCAAATTTGAAACACATGATTTAATTTTTATTGCAAAAATCCCATCAGTCCATTAGTCCAGGATGGGAGGTAAGCCAAAGAGGCATGAGACCATCACCATCAGGGGGACCTTCTAGATGTGAATGATGTAAGAAATATGAACGCAAAAATAATCATTGTCTAGAGACATGTCATAATGATATCCACATTGAACTCGACACTTTAAGCCTCCCATTCTATAACCTTATGGAATGTCAGTGCTAGGTTCCAACTAAACCCATGATAGAAAATAGTATAAGGTCATCTTTTATAGACCATGGATTCCCAATTTTATGTCATGTCCATGGGATGTATTCATATATGTTAACATCATGTGTTAATGATAAATTATTTTTATTTTATCATTGTGAGACTAGAAATCTGGAGGAAAATAGGTATCTAGTAGAGGAAGTTTGTGGCATAGAAAAATAATACCGAAAATAATGAAGAAAAAGAGTCCCATACAGTTCCATAGATTAATAGGAAAACCAAGAAGATACTATTAGTTTAAGGTCTAATATTTTGGACCATTCAGTAGTGTGACTACTATGTGTGTGTACAAACCCAACCAAGACTCATAATCCCACAAGATCCATGATCGATGCGGGAAACAAGGTGTGATTCCAGTCTTTCCACAAAATATGGGATCACACCATAATGAAACAGAACTTTCTAGTGGTAGATTCACAACCACACTAAAATAATCACTCAATGCATGTGGATTCTTGTTGGGACAACACCAAGTGTGTTTGGATTCTACTAGAACATAAGGAGGTGGAAATGTGAATCACTATGCTTGATATATGGAACACAATGAGGGTGTCATGATGATAAAGAAAAAATAATGACCATTTTCAAAACATTCATCCATATTGGGTTATCATTAATGGGAATAAAAAATGAGGGTTGACCACAGACTGTGTTCAAAACACGAGACCTATCTCAAAAATGTCTTCCAAAGCCATACAAGGTATTTCCTCAATATTGTACGAGATCCATTTTGGAATATTTTGGCCATTATAGGGTACCTATAGATTTTGAAGAAGTTGGAGAAATAGATAAGGGGATATTTTAAGCATGGAAATGGATTGGGAAAATATTATTGTGGAATCCAACACTATATGTCTTCTACCAGATCACATATGATCATGTTAGGGTGGAAAACCCATAGGCATGTTCAAATATACTTTCAAGGATTGAGTTTATGGGTAGTGTATTGTTTATAGTTTAAGGGCTTTAATTATCATAAATGAACTGCTCAGTTTGAGTTAATAGAGTGTGGACCATAGGTGGATAATATAATATAGAATGAGTGGGATGCATCTATGAAATTTAAATGGGGTAAGGATAAGTGTTTCACATTTTTTATCATCATGTGACTAGAAAATATGCATCCCAATAGTGAAGTGTGTGGTGTGTAATATAACCTAACATGAATGAAAAACAAGGAGATCCACATCACACCACACATTCTCAAATGGGGACCCCTGATAAGGGGATTAAAATTTTAATTTACAATTCTATGTTTGCGCTTTGGGGAAAGATGCATCGGGCATTGCTATGTATCCAATAAGGATGGGTATGAATCCATAAGTAAATTTGGAAGATGTAATGGAAGACGACCAGTTCCAAAAGGCGATGATATCCTTAGTGAAATTAATATAATGATGGTAATAAAGTTTATATTCGTGAAATAGTGACACTAAAAATCATAGTTTTAGGTCATTTAATTTAGTCATATTAAAGTGTATATGTGAAATGTGGCACGAGAAGGCATCCCGGTAATAATGAGGACAAAATAGATCCACACTAAAACACACAATACAATATGATATTTAGGCCATGGTGATAAAGTGTTATGTTTGTGACTATATGGATGGTCCTAGGGATAATATGTAGGTGTATCAGAAAGTATACCATATTGATGGGATTGAATCCATATTTATTTCTTGATGATGGATTGGTTGATGGCCAGTACCATGGGGATATGTCCTATCAGTTGAATATGTTATACTGCTATATAGTTTATCATCATTTGGTTAGGAAATAGAATTTGTATTTTAACATCATTCGATAAGGAGAGGGGATATTATGTAATCTATTATCATGAGACAAGGATGCTAAAGGTCTTACAATAAGGTCGTAGAGCAAGGGCTATATGATGAGGCCTCTAATGTTGAAACATGAAATGTGGTTCCATGATGCAACCTGACATGAATGAAGAACAAAGGGGTAGAAAACACAACACACATTCATAAGAATAACTCAAAAAACTTTTTACGTCCTAGGGGTAAACGAAAAAGTTTTGGGAGAGTATGTGGATAGGGACAAAGAAAACGTGTCTTGGAATCACTACACATCCCTTTAGGATGGGTATCAATCCAGATGTAGTTCTTTGAATTTTTTTTAATTTAATGTCTTAAGTAAAGTATATGGGTAATAGTTAAATATCATGTAGGAAAGAGAAATCTATTTTCATGTAGGACATAAGGAAGATTCCTTTTATGTTCATATAAAAAGAATAATCAGTGTTGTGTAGTCTAATGAGTTGTAGCTTGGATCACTGATATATTATATTAAGAACGTAGAGCTAGAACCAATGGGTGCATTGTGTATCTTATCACCATAATACCAGTTAACTGATTTGTTATTTAGTTTACCATCATGAAACATGGATGAAATAGAGGTTTACCATCATGTGGGATGGGAAAAACTGTTTAACATCACGTTTCTTGGAAGAAATAGATATTATATTAAGGTCGTAGATCTTAGACTATGGGAACATTTTTTAGTTTATTTTCAATCGGGATATAGTTGTCCATTATCACATATGATTGTAATGAGGAAAATGATCCAAAATTTGTTTTTATGGTTATAATTTTATTGCATGATTTGAATGAGGACATAGGAGGCCCCATACCACACCATACATTCCTAATATGGTAAAGATCTTATTTTATTTTTGTAGATCTTGGACAAAAATGGAATTGTATATTTTATCATGATTCATTGAGGAAAAAATAGTGGTTTAATGTCATGTAGGATTAGGTGGTGTAATTTCACGTTTTACTACATAGATGAAATAGATTTTAGATTAAGGTCATATAGCTCTGTCCGTTGTTCTCCTAGTTTAAGAACATTGAGTTTAGAAAACTCAGTGAAGTTTAATGTCATGTTGTAAGGACACATTCCATGTCATTTAACGTAATGAGGTAATGACTATGTGGTACTTTAACACCATACTAGACTAAAAAGATGTTGGTATCTATGTGTCTAGGCATGTGGATAATATTTTTGGGAATATATACATATCCCATAATGATGTGAATCTATACATATGTAGTTCTTGATGGTTGCCTAGCATATTTACCGTGACAAAGGGAAATGACTTCTTAGGTGAAGATGTTGTTGAATTGTGTAGTGTATATTCTTACTGAAAGGAATCATAATATATAGTTTTACATCATGTACTATGTAGAGAGGTTGTTGTGATGTTTATCATCATGAAACGCGGAAATTGATGGTATTACTTTAAGGAGGTATAACATTTACCATATGATGAGGCCTTTAAAGAAAAAACATGGAGTGCATCACCATAATAAAACTGATCATGAATGGTGACCAAAAATTCCCTCACCAAACCACATGTTCTTAATAATAACTCAATGCGTAGTTTGATGTTATAGGGGACAATGAAAATGGTTTGGGATAGTTTTTGGACGGTCCCAACGATGATGTTTATGGGAGTATCTACATATCCCAGAAGAATGTGGATTAATACATATGTAGTTATTTGAACTCCATGTATCTTTATATGGAAGGGATGTTGGGAATAATATACATTTTTATGGGGAAAAGATGATTAGTGTTGTGTCGGAAAAAATGAACTTGACTTTTAACATAATTAAGAACATACCATAATTTTTTTAATTTAGTGTATTGTAGCTATGAAGATAAAGTTCTTTGTTTAATTTCCTTGTGCTCATATCAATGGGTGTGTTGTGCAATTTATCATCATGAAACAATGATGTTGATTTGTTTCCCAATTTAAAGTCATGAAATGAGGATGAAATATATTTTTAACATCATTTGGGATGGGAGAAATAGTTTAACCTAATTATACACAGATGAAAGACATCACATTTTTTGGACATAGAGCTCGGACTATGGGAACACTATGCAGTTTATCGTCACGCTGGACAAGGGAGTCCAGCATCGTTCATGACAACTGTGAATAAAATGCACCAAAAATAAATTGTAATGGTATGGCCACTATAACCCAATGTGAATGAGGAAATAGGAGGCCCCATTCCACAAAATACATTCCCATGGTGATAAATATATTATTTTAAAGTTGAGGAGTTGGAAATCAAAGTGAATTGTGCAGTTAATCATCTGGAAATAAGGATAAAATATAGGATTAATGTTGTGAAGGATGAGTAACTATAAATAAAAATTGTATTTAATGGATAAAATTACACTTATTTTCTATTCATAGATCTCGATCAATGAGACTCCTTGTTTATTTTAATAATGATTGGACCACTCTATGTAGTTTAACATCATGCGCTAAGGATGTATTTCAGGAAGTTTAACATAATATGGTTAGGATAAAATAGTAGTTTAATGTAACACTATATAAAATAGTCAATCTCTTGTGAAGTAATTTTTGTGGAACTTGGAATTTTTTAGGGGAGTAATTCCTCCACCGTCCTTGGTGATTAAATAGTATGCATCGTTGGGGTAAATATTGTGGATGATATAAGGTCCCTCCCATTTTTCATCCAACATCTGTGGTTTCCTACCGGGTAAAATTTATTTCCATAGAGCCAATAATGTTTGATCTTCAAAAAAGGAGAATACATGAATATTTTTTTTAGATTCTCTAGCTATCTGGTTATGGTTCCTCTCTAGATTATGCAATGCATGATACCTGTTCTTGTTGAGAGATTCTCGATCTACTAGAGATGTATCCAACTATCTATCTAAATTTTTATAATCATATAAAACTATAAAAAGTGATGGAAACTAATTATTGATGTCGAGTAATTCCTCTTTTCTACACGTAATGGAATATGTAGTCACTTGGGTAGAATTTTGAGTTTTTTTCCAGTAATCCATGAATGTGTTGGGTACCTTTTCCGGTTGAACTCTTTTATTCTAGCCGATCATATTCATTAAAATACCAGAGTATATTTTTTTGAATTCCTTTATATTTATATTTTCATTTTCATTTTAGAGATATGCATGTATAAATCCTATGTTTGACATTGAAAACAAGTTATTAAAATCAACTGGACAGAATTTGGTGGTGGTATATATTTGAATAATGTGTGGAACCCAAAATCAATGGTTGATGTTAGAGAATACCAACTTAAGAATAGACTAGGATTTGACATCCTTGAGGGGAATATCATCTGTCCACATGGAAATGAAATATTTCATGTTCAGAATTACCCTACACTGGTGAGATATTTATGGTGGGTATAATACCATGACATTATGTCCCCATACTATAATGGTATAGGATTACATTATAGTTAGGAGGGGATTTGGTGGTTGATGCATAAATATGTTATGGAACTGAAATGAATAGAACCTCTTGGATAACACTATGTTTTCATGGACTATGGTGGGACAAATGTTTCCCAACCATTGAATATGATGGGATGACTTCAACGCTTCCAAATTATCAACATGATACCCATCCCGAAATTCCGATATAACCTAGTATATATATTCTCGTTGAATGATGATGAGAAAAATTCCATCAATCTCCTTTCTATAGAGAGTATGATCTAGGCTGGCACTACTCAGGAGGGTGAATTGATCTACACTGCGACAGATTCGCTCACACTCTGCTCTTTTTTATGTGATATTACTGTTATGATGATATTCAATTAATGGGGTTGTAAAATTAGATATTTAATTATATACAAAGGGATATGGAGGACCAGATGTGAAAGGATCGATGGTAAGGTGGTTTACCAACTTGTTTTCGCCATCTTCTAAATAGATAGTTGATGTGAATCTTCGATGCACCACATGGAATAATATATCTTTCTGTTCATTCTCTATGAGAGATGTGGCAAGACCGGACTAGGAACCAGCTCAACCATTTTTTGATCGTGGAACATGGGTCACCTATTTATATGTAGGGAACATGGCCATCAGTGTAAATCATTCCAGAGTAATGGTACAAGATCAGTATTCCTAATGATATAATAATTATAAATATGTTTATTGACTATCTTGAAGTCCCCATTCACAAGTAAGTGTGGAACATCAATCTCGAGGGCCAACTCAAGACTAATCATCATAACCACATACTCCACCTCTTTGATGGTGCATCCTTTGGATAAAAGATGAATAGGGAATTGAAGTCTATATAGGCGTGATGAAGGCAATCCGCAATAATACACTATTGTTCCTGGGATCATTTAGAGATCATCCAATGGGACTCTGAGAGGAACTTTTGAGTGAATTTGACAATGTGGCACATCCTGATCCACTAAGAGGATGGACTCAACTAAAAAATCATGATTTAGAGAATATTCTATGGGGTATAGATTATCGGCCAATAAATCTGCCTAGACTTAACAAATTACATTTTTATGAGGAACAAATATAATTTTGAACTATTGAAGAATAACCACCCATCATGCTAGTAGGCCTACAAAGGGAACTTTAGAAAGTAATGTATCAAATTAAAGTGGGAAACTAGCTCTATCTTTTGATTTTTAATGTATTTTCTCAACATCCACACTACAAAAACCATTTCCAAATAGATCTTCTCAATAAGTGAATATCTATAATCTTTACTGAGGAGCATGTTACTATGTTAGTAAAAATTGTTCTTTATCCCTTCATTGATCTTTATAGTGAATGATGCATCAATGGATTAGTCCAGGGTAGTAACATAAACAAAAAATGTCTTCCCGGATACCGGTGGAATCAGAACCAGAGGCTATATTATATTTTTCATGATCTCCTCCAAATTAGTTTTTCACTCTTCATCCCACTTGAAGAATACACCTTTCTACTTGAGTATTGAAAATGGATTACACTTTCTATATGGATTCGAGACAAATCGGTGTATAAAATCACAATATTCTTGAAATACTATTGTCTCTTAGAGGATACTTGGAAGGGGAATTTTGTTGATAGACATGATCTTATCATGTATGATTTTGTGGCTCTATATCTGAAAACGAAATCAATGAAATTTCTAGAGGTCACCACAAATAAATATTTAATGGGGTTCAATTTTATATGGTGGGAGGAGAGGAAGCTGAAGACTTTATAAATATATCTTAGATGGTCTAAACACAAGAAGTATTTGACCACCATTTCATCCACATAGTATTCCACTAACTCCCCAAGGATTGGTTTGAATATGTGGTTCCTAGAATGAAGATAGGTGGCTCCTGCATTCTTTAGTCTGACACGAATTACCTAATAATATAAGTTGCACAACAATACTCTAATAGAGGTATATTTCTCATATTTTGGAGACATTACTATATTATTATATTAAAAATACCCGTAGTTATAGAAGAGTTCCTGGAACTAAATAGTGGTATTAATTAGTTTCCCTATCACTAGAAGGGAAAAAACATCCCTTGGGCATTGGCGGTTCAGATCCTAGAAGTTTATTCATATATTGATATATTTTTTCTTCTTCATGATTGGAATAATGATAGGGAACCACTTGGGGTATTGAGCATCCATTAGGATGTTTCATTTTTGGATATTATCAACATCGGCTATAACCAAGGAACTGTGAGACGGGAGCATCTTCCTGGAAGGATTCTTAAATCCATGATGTTTTTTCGGGATCAAAATTTTGTGGATGAAAACATGACTATCTATCCCTAGAATCTCATCGTAATTACTTCAAAAAAAATCACATAGTTTCTTCAGTAAATTCACATATAGCTTCTATTCCATAATCTTCAGGGACACACTAATCAACATTTCCCTCATATATGTCTCAGTTCCAAGGTTCACCTATACAAACTCGTCATGGTGGTGGATATTAACTCTTCGAATGAATGAGAATAATATTCATAATCTGATTAATCGTTCATGGTTAATGATCATCAAGAAGATGACATTATTATGAGTTAATTGACCCTGGAGGAACATTGGGCCCATCTTGAGTGGTGTTGGATTATTCATTATGAGATTTATGCACTATTGAAAACATTGAATCCAAGGATATCAACCTAATTCCATTAGTAAATCGATAGTGGGGTCCATATTTGATGATTTCAAACTAGTGTTGATTAGTTGGTATATGTCTATAATGCCCATCATGACAAATAAATAGGAGTAGTATACTCATGTTTCCATTGGGAGGATATCTTGATAACTCATATGGTTTAGAGGCTATGGTATCACTCTAGACAATCCTATATAACAATATGAGGAAATAATATAATGTCCATTATACATAGTGATGAGTCTTCCACTTATCTTGGATATTATGATGTATTGTCCCATTTCTAGCATTTTTTCCTCCATCCAATGTATCAGGTGGATAAAGTATCATCCAAGACCATTAAGGGGTCGACTGCAGTAGTATTTTTCCCATAAACATTAGTTTGAACTCTGTTTTCCTTACTCTAGTAATTATTGGAATCCAAAAATTAGGTACTCAAAATAGGTCAAGAGAGATGGGTCATCATTCATAATTCCCACCTGACCATTGACGGATTACATGATGCATTGGTGATATAAGGAGGGAATGGAATCATGCAGATGATTCCAGGGTCTACCCATCAGTGCATTATATGTGGTATCTTATGAGAATATTATAAATTCAGTATTTTCAGTCATTCCACTATACTCGGTATTTAAATGGATTCTTCAACATAGCCTTTAATTTCTCAAATCATTACCTTGAATCTTTAGGTTGGAGGAACATATATATTCTTCAGTCAATCCTAGCATGCAAGGCATCCGAGCTAGGGAGAGGTTGATCCAGTAATCTTTGTTGATGAGACAAAAGTGGACATCCTTTCCATTAAATTGGCATGTGATGTAAAAATGGAAAAGATACCCTATATGGGGTGACCCTCATCATATCTTAAAGATGAAATTATGGTCTGGTATTCCTCTAAGAAGACCTCCTCAGAATGCATGTTTTATGTGGCAGCAACCTTTTCCTCAAAATGGAGGGGGCTATTCATGGCCTCCGTTAGGGATTTTTATAGATCTTAATATAGGTAGAGTTCCTCCAGAATCAATATATTTTCATGACTTATGGAAACAATCTTGAGCACATTTTATTTTCACACTAGTCACACATTGTTTCCTAAAATATATTTCTAATTGGAACGGGGTATGATTGGTGTTGCTAACAAACTTATGGATTTTACCGAGTGATGGGAATATCCCATTACTCAATAGATAACCCACATTAGATTACTACCGAGTGACTTTTGGATGGATTGGGATTGACCATAGAGGATAGTTATTGATCACGATGCAGTTAGGGATGCTTTAACTAGTTGAGTAGCACAAACATCAGAGGCTGTGAATCTGAAAAGATGGGTTAAGTGGTTTATGATGGGAGGAATCTGTATTGAGAATGTTGTCTCATCTTAGTAGCATGAATGGATCAGCTTGAAGCAGTAGCTTGGGAATTCTGAGGATTCAAATTTCCATCTCCTCATCGATGATGGCGTCTACCAGGAACATTAGAAGGACATTCTTGACACTCCTTTTCATTGTGAATCATATATTGGTACACCACCATGATAATATTCATGGATTAATATTATTAGCCATCATCTGAGGAATAATCAATTATTCTCTAGACGTTGGGAGTGAATCCCATATCTAGGCCATGAAATCATAGAGGTTATGAGATGGCTTTGACACTAGTGGGGGACTTTTCATTCCCTTACAGCATCTATGACTACACTTAAGAGAGGTACAAGGATGAGATGTGGATGCATATTCAGTGGCTGAGGATGATATGACAACTCAGGAGGCTTAGGTTGATTCAAACATGCATGAATGGAACCATGTCCATGAGTGACTACCATGAGATCCAACCATTATTACTACTTTTTGGACCCATGGATAGAGAACCACTTACACTAACTTTTTTAGTCACAATATTTATTTAAAGAAATGCACACCACCTTTGAAAAGGAAATACCTTATCTAACGATGATTTTATCAACTCGATCATTGATCAAGTTTTTGATCACATATGTTGCCTCATAGTATATCCAATGAATCTTTTATATGGTATGTAATTGGGGTGATCTGTGAGAGAAATCTCATGGGTGGTCGATAATTTTGGAAACACAATAGTCCCAGGATTGAGATAACTATAGAAATAATATAGAACTTGCACATCATTGAATAAATCCTATCTGAAAAGGTAATTTTTGGGTCCTAACCCTAATGAGGGGATGGATCATAATGATGGTTTGGAACCTAATTTTCTATCATAGGATGTGGGGGTGCATTATGTGCTTGTGCATAAAGATTCTGTGTTGCGTGATGTGGATCATGAGGCTAGACCTGATGATATTCCTATCAAGAACTATATGGAGTAGGATCTACTAGTAATAAATCATTCAACCTAGGGTCTTTAATTGGTAGGATGGTGGCCATTTTTTTCATTAGAAGCTCTTCTTTTTGGAGATGAGGGAAATGGATGTACTGGCTTAGACTGCTTCAAGGCCTCCATAAGGCACTGAGTCATATCGTAAAAATCATTAATTTGACCTGAAAACATTTAATTGATGAGTTAGGGAACTAATTCAGTCTTTACTTTCTCAATGCATATCATCAGTACCTTAGTTTGAGTAACTAGATTGTCAAAAAAATATGTGATACCCTTCCACTGGGATATATTGTCTAAGAATAACTCATCTATATATTTAATTCATTTAAAGGGGTCAATGATACATGTCTTCTTCATGGTATATATGATCTGATAATGAAATTTCCTACAAAGATCTTCCAAATCAATGATAGACCCAATTGGTAACTGGCTATACCAGAGGAATTAAATCCCTTGTAGTGACTGTATGAAGAACCAAAGCTTGTCATAATCCTAATTCATTGGAGTTCCCATCATTGGGTCAGACCTAGAAATAATGTGAACATGATAATATAGTGAGTCACCTACCCCACTAAAAGTGTAGAAGGTAGTATTCGCGAAATCTTGGCGTTCTTACATGTCATCCACGCATTTCAGATAGATCTTACAATTAGTTGGGATCACCTCCAACCATGTTTCATGGGTCTGAAGGTGGGTGATGAGAGTGGACATCGAGTCATCCTTATAGGGGTTCCAATGTGGCTATGTATCCCTTCCCCCTATCTTTTTATGGGTTTATCAACAAAATATGGAGTCTCAATGACTTGGGGACAGGATAGGGTTGCCTATGGATCTATTACAAGATTTACCTAAACAAGGTCTTCAGAGGGTTCTCACATATCTAGGGAGGATATTGGGACAAATACCATAGTCATTTTCCATATTCTGGGGTTTATATCCTATTTGTATTCACATTATTATCCAGGTCCATGGGTGGAATCTGACCTTGGTGGACATGTGGAGGCCCCAGTAGCCTAGTGGAGGAGGGATAGGATCATACCAAGGATCACCATAATTGTGGTGGTTCTATAAAATGATCTCATTAATGATCTCATTATTGAATTAATTTTTTCTTTAAGATTTTGGATAAAATCATGCATATCTTCATCAAAATATTTCTTTTACATTGAATTGGATGGGTTTACTAGTTTAGAGGTCTTAGTTGTTCATTTACCCTTACGGGGGTATCGACCCTAGAGAAATGACTCTGAGGAATATGTGAGGCCACATATATACCTTTGACAGAAATAGATGATGTCCATATGGATCTCTACATGATACTATTCTACCTTAGGGTTTGATACCTCTTCTTAAATATCTATCTCGGTGTGCTTCTTCTTTGAAGGATTAAGGTCATCCATATTCACTATGACTATACATGGTGGCATGACCTCGATTTTACACAACAATTTAGGTTATTGTAGGATTGGAATACGTTTTAGGGAAGAATACTTCACACATCCATATATCTAAACATGTAGGGTTTCCTCTTCGATAATTTGAAAAAGCCCAGTGATGCTCTTAATACACCATTACAGAAGGGTCTGATGATAGTCAGATGACAGAGGTTGGGGATCCATGGGAAACACTTCTAACTCAACCATGCGACATTGATAGCCAATTTCATCACACTACTCTTTGATATTTGGATAATACGATTGATGTTTTCAAATATGGAAATTAATCACCACATTTTTTGGTAGAAACAAACTCACCTAGGGTGAGTGCCTTCGGGATATCAAATTCAAGAGTAACAATTAGCCAGAACAGCTCAGAAAACTAATATGCTGCAAGAGTTTCCCACATGATTTCCTCTTCAGATGCACAGTCAGTATCATCATTTAACCATTCATTGAATATAGATTTTTGAGGAATTGGCAATGACACTGATGTAGACCGTCATGGTTTTGGACTAGTTGGAGGAGGGAAAACTGTGTGAGCTAACATACCACTGCACATTGGGTCATCCCAATGTGGTGGTACTAACCACATTTTCATATCCCAATATGATATATTTTTTTATCACTACATCATACATGAATTCAGAATCCATTGGTGAAGGATCTCAGGGGTTTTCATTACCCACCAATCCCCATAACAACTATATATGATCTCATGTTGAGGTAGAGAATGAAACAAGCAACAATAGTGAGGACTACACAACACGACCACGGAAGGGAGATAAATCATCCTTGATTTTCATGTACATTTGATTGGATTCAAGGATCTGATGTATCTCTCCTTTTGGGAAGATGGAACTCCCAGACCAGGATTCTATCCCAAACTGTGATTCAAAATATCATGGGGAATAATCTATAAGTGGCTCCCACTTATCATTATTGTTTGATAATTGAATGGTGTTAACAAGAAATTAGCACCACCCTATGCAATTCCTTCAGTAGTTACAATTCACCCTTCTCCCCTAGGATTTTTTTTCAGGACATGGACCTTTTCAGCAAAATTAGGAACACTGTGTTTCTTGTTAGCTATGTAGGCAGGTCCCCCACATTTATTTTTCGGGATACTGGGAGGAACTCCATTATTTTTGTTTTTGTAGCCTGGTGTAACTTCACTTAGACCTTTGGGATAGTGGTAAGAACGTCAATGTTTCTGATATAAGGTTTCAAGATCACCTGGGTATATATTGATTGGGACTTGGGTAGTAAATCTGTGTAATGTATTATGGGTAGAGACCAGACCTTCATACTAGTTATTATACGCATGTGGAGGAACTTCTCGGTTTAGAGAGACAAATTGGGGAGGACCTCTGCTGGAAAAATTGAGGAACTGGGGTAGACCTCTGTGTTGGTTTTATATAGAATTTTGAGGTCCCCTATGTAGATTGGCAGTGATCTAATGAGTCATTCCTTCAAAATTATTAACATAGTGGTAATGGAATCTACATTGGTAGTTTATAGAGTATGTAGGACCACCAATGTAGTTGGTTTCAGTTAAAGGAGGGACTCCTTGTTGGCTGGTGACAAAGAGATGAGGACATACACCTTGTTCCACACTACTATGAGGAGGATCTCCACTTGATTTGGAAATGAAATAAGGAGTATGTTAATGTTGTTTGTCTATGGTACTTGGATAATATCCATATTATGAACCATGTGAATAGGGAGGACCTTAGGGCTAGTTGTTTCATGATGGGGATCATCTCCGCTTGTACGGTTACTATGAAAATGGGGAGGACCTACATGCTATATATGAGAGAGTGGATGACCACCACTATTATTGGTGATAGTATGGGAAGAGATTTTATAATGGATCTCCACATCATGGGTCATCCAAAAAAGGCTACTGGTAGTCCCTACTACCGATAGAGTCTACATGACCAACCCATGGGTTGTCTATGGTCATGATCCTGATTATACACAATTGAATCCAAACATTGTGGTGGTAGGGATTCGGTAGAATGAACTGAGGGTGGTATAGTCTACATGATCTATTTAATATGATTCTCCATAATTTATATATTCCTAATCATGGGACCAATTTTGGAATCAGCTTATTTAGACCGTGGATAGTGCATCCGAAATAAAAATAACTTATTCTTTTCCATAATCGATTTGTAGGTGGGGCTTAAGGGGCCTCATGCATTCCCTTATTAAAAACTGTTAGGCAATTGTCATGGCTGGGAAGACATTGACTTCCCATAAATCCTTAGTATATGGGATTGAGTCTCATGGACACTTCAGAGAGAGGCTCTATAAGTTGTTTATCATGGGAGTGGGGTGTAGTGGCACCCTGCACAACCGTTGGGAGAAGAACTGATGGAAACGCTCAAAATCCTCCATGTATTGTTGGGATATGTCCCTAATGGTAATGACCCCATCCTGCATGGCCTAACAAACAATAGTATCTATCACTCTCCTTTGCACAATATATGAGTGTGATATCGAGTGTGGGAACCCATTAGTCGTTGTTGTAGATGACATAATGGGATATGTGGAGTCATTCATGATTTTTTAAATTATGTTCCTTCTGTCGATGCATCTGCAGGAGAGGGGTGATTGAATTAATATAGTTGGGATACTATAAAGAAGTAACATTCTGTTAATAATATGGAAACATGGAATGAAATTCACAATTACCCAACACCATCTAATCTTCCATAACTAGAGATAAATATATTCAATATAATGATGATATATTCTAGAATTCCCAATTATTAACTACAAAAAATTATACTATGTTTCAAACTAGGCCCACTGTTTTCATGGCTATAGCTATCTCCATATAGATGGATTATGTTATAAACTCATCTGCTCATATCTCAAATTCTACAAATCAAATCTTGAGGAGAATATTTTACATTGGGTTCACCATTTATATTTCCGATACTTTCACCGAGATGTGTCTACTCATCGTGCATCGTTCATTCGCTGATGGACTGCATTTTACCCCACATTGACACATTCCAAATGTTTATATATTTCTCTATGTCTGTAGTTGTGTATAATCCATGATCAAAATGATATAATGGGATATTAGTTCCTCATTTATGGGATTCCCAATAAAATTTCATCACCTAGTTCGGGTCTCCATTATAAACTATGATTTTTTTCATGAAACTCATTCTTGGGGCATTCTCTTTGTGAATTCTGGTTAATTACACTACTTTAGTCTATAAATTCCAAGGGTTCTAGTCAAGGTAGGAACCTTCAGTCAGGAATGTTGTCACATTAGGCATTACTAATAATTTCTATATGATGGAACACTAGAGAACCAGTATTTTTCCTCTTAAGAGGGAAAGTTAAAGTAGTATATACCCATGTCTTCCCATTTTGATCGTTGAGTATATTATTTAAGTGTAATGTATTCTTAATTTTTCCTCAAGAATAACAAGTTCAACATGAGGTAGGGAATGAGTTTATTTCATATTAAATATGTGGGTGGTTGATCCAGATTCTTGGTGAAGGAAAATCATAGAGGTAAATCCCAAGGAGGGTGCACCTAGAATGTTTTCCAGATGTATGGATTAGAATACCCAATGAAAATGGAACTGAGGTGGTTAATCCTATAAAACTCGTTTTCACACTAGAAAGGGGTACATACCTATGAGGTAGGCGCAGAGGTTTACCATTTACTAGGTGGGAATTCCTTTGATGATGAACATAGGTTATGTGTCCCATAAATTTAAGATGTCCCATTGTAAAGGATGATCTAGGAAACACATAAGGTTAATCATGGTGGTGCATCCTATTGAGGGGGGACACCAAGTTTAAGTATTGGCTAGGATTGAACCATAAGGAGGATTCCATTATACACAGTTTAGAAGACATGGATCAAAACCAATATAGTTTTAAGGGGTGATTTGGGGTTACACATGGCTAGATATCCATCACTAGAGGGAAAATCATGGTCGGATGAATAGGATTTTGTGAGGATAAATCATGGTAAGATACACAAGTGCTTCTTGGAGAATCAATTATATGGATGGGGTGATCCCAACAAGATGTGGTGTCTTGGATAAGAATCAGTATAAATATATAGGAAGTGTTGATGTAATGGACGGAGTGTGGATGGTGATGGTCTTGAACCTCGAAGATGCATCCTACTTATCCTAGTGGGTGGGAGTCCATTTTCACTCAGTTTAGGATGGGGAGATGGGACACATAAGGAGGTGGGCCTTGATAATGGTATCTAAGGATATGGACTCAAAATAAGTGTAAAATCTAGGTTGAGGAATGATCTTCCTAAGACACAATAACCCAACATAAATAACAATATCGGATGGATTATGGGCTTGAAAAATGCGGAGTCTTCCTACGTACCTTGTTTAGAAGACAAGGATCAATGTACATGCGGTTCTAGTATCTCATTCTCTTCAGCATCATTTCATAATGATGATAGTGAACAGTTGTGAATATGAGGACACTAGGTTTTAATAGAAAGGAGGAATCCGACATACCATGTGTAGAATATAGGGATAAAAAATAACATAGTTCAGAATTGGAATGGGGATTACACACTAAGGCAAAACAAAAATTTGGGTGCCACTGTAACTACTATCCACTAAGACCATGTGAGTCATGCTTAGTGTGATAAATAAGTGGATTTAGTATATCATATTCTCATTTTTCAGGTGATGCACCAGAGTGGGATGGTTTTGGTTTTATGCGTATAAGTGGACCATGGCGCTAAAAGAAAAACGTAGAGGGATGGGGTTTTAAAAATTCATGAGGATCACCCCAACACTTGTCTTTGAATATGAAGGGGGAATAGAGGACCCAATGTGATACTTCATTCAAGATATGGGAGAGGATTACTCTAGGATAGCTTCCCTTCTCCACTTGGTGGACATTGTTCTAGGTAAGGAGGGTCTCATTCCATTTAAGGAATATATCACTCGCATGGAGGTGAGTGGGCATTGAAAATCCCCTAGTTGGGCCACCCATGTGTATAACACTATGTGGGATACAATTTGAGGCCATGTGATGAGGATGATGGTGCATGGATGATTAAAAACATGCAGCTCATATGGGGAGTACATGCTCCTCACATGTTGGACTTACTAAACAGATACCCTCCCACACTTGGGGAATGTAATGCATCAGAAATGCTTGATTAGAGGGTGATGGTTGAGTGATCAATTGTGGGCTCTACGTTAGTGTAGCTATTCCAAAAATAAAAAATCAATTACCATACCATTTCAAAAAATAAATAGTTAGGGAATCACTATAAGGTTTATTCCATGAGGGACCAATAAATCACTTCATACAAGCCTGGAGGGTCACACGGTGGATGTGTACACTAGATGTAGAGGTTTCATGCAAGAAGGGCTCAAACATGATTATTTAAGGTAACTAAACCCATGTAGTCTTATAGAGAAGGTACACAGAAGATTGGGGACTTTCACACAAAAATAAGGAGACTGAGAGAAATATATGTGTACAAAATGGTATGTGTATCATGAAAGAAGGATCTTTTGTGTGCACCTACATTAAACAATTGATGTTTTCAAGAAAGTTCTTTTGCATGCTGATACCTTTACCAAAAATGATATGGTAAAGGTTCATTCCCTTGTGGGCCCAGCAGATGGGGGACCCATGGGGGACATGTTGCATGAGATCATATACCATGAATCCATGACTTTCAAGTAGCAGTGGAAGTGTTCGTCTTGCGCAAGTGGGAGATATGGTTCAACTAATGGAGAGTTACCTAAAAAATTCATTTGTGCTCAACTACATATAAGTGAAATTATAAATGGGATTGCGCAAGGAGTCTAACCAAGATGTGGTGTTTGATGTCACACTAGGACAGTTTGATCCACACATGTAGGTTTTGTCTTGATCGCACACTCCCAACATACACATGTCTACCATTTCCAGTTTTAGAGGTTGGGTTGAAAGAATTCCCTTGGTGTAACATTGGGTGTGTAAGGGTTTTACGTATGGTTTACCATATTATAAAAACATTGGATCTTATGTACAGATTCATTATATTTCTTGTCATGTCTTGGTTGGTAATTAAGTTCCTTCAGTTTTCCTAAAGATGATTATTTATGGCCTTAAGTGGAATTATGCACCATGAAATATCTATGTATGAAAAAATTAGGTCATTATATTTGGTATTAGAGAAAGGATTATCTTAACATTATAAACAATAATGAGAAATACATTGTGTGATCTATAAGTATACATATATGTATATGTTAAAATCCTATAATTTTTAATGATCATAAATAACTAAGGATTATATCTATGATGTTATAGATTGAAATTTTTTTCCCTTTCTTATGTGGTTTGACTAGTATGATTAGTTTTGATCACATTATTATTTTTTGATTTTATAAAATGACTGGAACAGAGAGGAATCATTATAATTGTTAATTTCATGGAGACTAGAATAATATTCCTTGTGAGGAACCAAATGAAATCATATTTGGAAAGGAATACCTTGTTATTTTACCTAATCAGAAATCTCAAAATATTATCTTAAATCTCAACATTTGTGAGTTTCCTAACCCATATAATAAGATAAATATAGAGTATCAAATTAACCACTAAAGAAAGAATGGTCAATTTTCCTCATGAAAATCATTTAGGAAGAGGCATCAAGGAGAGTTTTTCAATGGAATAAAAAATCATTTGATTGTGGAAATGAAAGATATAAATAATTTAATGGCAATGTAATAGCTTTAATTATTGAAAATGAAAATGATAATAGTTTTCCTAAGTCATCAATGATTGTTAAATTTCATAAATTTTGAATGTATTAGAATTAGTCAAATTGAGTACCTTTAAAGAATTATCATGAAGTGAATATGTATAGTTTTATGAGGAATGGTTCTATTGATTATTTTGAGGGAAAAACTAATGATATATGATATCGAAGAAATTTTGATGAATAAAACTCTAAAAACTGGTTAATGTTTTATGAAGGAAGATAAATGATTGAGTTTTTATGTATTGAAATGAAAAATTATATTCTAGAATTAATTTAATCATATTATGGAAAAATGAAACATCTATGGATTATTCCAATATAGTTTTTCCTTAATTAATTGAATGTTTTATTTTTATTAGTACCAGTAAACCATTAAAGTGATTGTGGTCGTATAGTGATATTTTTGGAGAACACATGATTAAGGGAATGATAATCCATAATATGTTCATAATGATATGATTGATTAGGGTAAAATCAATTTTATAGTATTGATGAACATGAAACCGACATGTAATAGTATAAAAATGTTGTTTATGGATTCAGTTTGTAGAATTTGTGGATTTATGGAATAAGTAAAGAGTTAATTTTGGAATAAAAGCTAGTTTTTGATTATGCTATTATTATAATTCAGGTTATTAACATGTTTCAAAAGAATAAATGATAAAGATATTCACATGTATGGTTTGTGATAATTAATATCTATGTCATGTTTTTTGGGGGGTAAATTATTAGTTTATTTTTTAAATTTTTTGACCGACCTTAGAATGTTTTAGATTTTCATATTTTGGAAGGTTTATAAGTGTAACCATTTATAAAGTTGTTTATATTGAATATTGGATGTTGTTTTATAAATTAATTTATTACTTGAAAATATGAACATTTATGTGTATTTTATAATATTTTAAAATTATTTTCGTTTTGATTATAACTAGAGATACAATGATTTAATTGTCTTCTGATTATGGATCTTATGATCTAATGGTTCTGCATGAACTATAATATAATATTAATTCCTTGGAGTATTAAATCAATAGTATTTTTATCAAGGAATAACAATAGAGTTATATAGTAATTAATGGATGAATTTATGTAGTTATATATTCTTAAATTATTTGGATATAAAAGTTTATCCTATTATTAGCATTTATGATGATATAAATTACCTTTTAAGACCTATTTGGTCTCCAATTTATTTGTAATTAATATTATATTGACCATGATCTATATTATTATAAATCATAACATGATAGTTAGAAATATATTTCATTACCATGTTTTCACACTCTATTAAGGTTCTAAAAATTGGAATCCTATCTATGTGGTGATATTCTTATTTCACTTTGCCTCTTTTTGAGAGAATGTTTTATTGACCTCTTTTCTGATGTGGGTTTTCCAAATATGAAATTTTTATATATCTATCATTGATCATGGAGTGTAATTTAATATTATAGAGGACACAATTTTTGGAAATTTTGTATCATATCTTTATGGTATCTTATCGAATATCTCTTCTACTAAATCTCACTCAAGTTCATGATGTGTTCCATGTCTATATATTGATGATGTACACAAATGATACATAACATTTACTAATTTAATATGTCACAAAAATGGATCATGACCATTATAATAAATAATATCTACTAGAGATTAGGGGTTATATATTTAATGTTCTATGAAACAAGACTACTAACCTTTTTATAGTTTTAAAGTGAAACCACCAATTTGAGGAAGCAATGTGGGATCCTAAGGATGTGATGTGGTAGGGTTATCAACATATCCTAGTGTCCAGGTAACAAATTCCCAGTTTCAAATTCATTTTTTATGGGGGTAGAATTTAAAAGCAACATATTTTATGGTATGTATTTATTTCAATAAATTAAATCTATTAGATTTCATAATTTGCACAAATCATCTATCATAAAAAAACACTAAAATATTATTATATAATCATAATTTTTATCACATAGTCATTGAAATAGTTGTAATTAACTAGATTATATAAATTATGAAAATATAGTTCATATATGTTAATAAAATGAATTCATTGGATATCAATTAATTATAAATAAACAGAAAAATAAATGGAATTTGAAGGAAGTGTTTTTATGAAGAACAATTATTATGACCATAATTCAATTTTATATTTATAAATTAAATTATTCAATATTATTGAAATATACTAATGAATTTATATTTTTTAGATGAAATAATTTTTTTAAATTCATCCATTATGATTGGCAGGATTATAATAATAATAAAACCATATTAAGAATGAAATGTATATATTTCTAAAGTACATTTTTTCCGCCTTTTGATGTCGCCCCCAATTTTAAAAATAAATTTTGATATGTTTTTAATTATTATTTGAAAAAATAAATAAATTTTGGAAAAAATAATATCAAAATTATATTGTGTTGAATTTTTGGTATTTTTCAGGGAAGTTTCACATTTTTTTGAATAGTTAAAATACAACATTTTTATTTAAAATTCATTTTTTCTAAACAATTTATATTGTTAAAATATATTTTAAATCGAGCTTAAAGTATAAATTGATCAATTTTACATAAATAAATAAAATTTAGTTCATTGAAATTAATTTATAATTTATATTTGATATAAAAACATTTCAAATTTCTAAAGCTTTTCACTTTGAAACCCATATTTTTTGTTGCGTATAGGGGAATAATTTAATATTTAATAAATAAAATTCATATAATTTTATTTTTTAAAAAGGATTAATTACTTTAAATCTCATGTTCTAAATAGGTATAAATTTCATTTTCATTTATATTTATAAAAAAGATACCATGGTAAAAAAAATTAATGTATTATATGTAACATATTGTAACAAGGTAAAGTTAAAATGTAAAATCATGAAATTCATAAACATAAAAAATATAATGCTCTATTAGGTGTTTATAGACACTAAAATTACATTAAAACATTAATTAAATTCAGATTCATGTTAATTTATTCCACCTCAATGATATTGGATTTAAATGTTATATAATAATTATTTAATCACTTAAAACAACCCCTCCTCATGTATAAATAACAGCCCTCACCAAACCATTTTTCCTAAAAAGACATGAATCTCATAAAATCATTGAAAAAACCTCTCTAACCCACTCTCCCAACATCCATGTTATTATGGTTTCACCCATTTACCAATTCTAATGACTTTAATGGATTATTTGAAGAGGTGATATTATAGAGGTAATTTTTTCAAAAACACCTCTCTAACATTATTTTCTTATTCTAATTTCATTCACGTATGTCATAAATAAAAGAATAATAACTCTAAAATAATTTATATATTAAATTTTTATGTTTCTAATGGAATATTTCATATCCATTTCATTTATCATCTCCTCTTACTCAATGAATCCTAACCTTTATCAAAATTATGCTAGTTAATAACCTCCATAAATACTGATTTATTTAATTTTACATTACCAGCTCATGGATTGAAATATAAAAATTATTATGTCTAAATAATTTTTTTAATTATATTATAACCTATTTCATGTTCTCAAACTAATATATATATATAAACAATATTGAATAAAATAACTAGTTTGTGAAGGTCGGAAAAACTGGAAAATTAAACTACACATATTTCATTAAGGTTTTATCCAATTTGTAATCCACATGTGAGAAATAATAATGATATATTGGACCATTTAAACATACTAAATTTCATTAACATAATTTAATTTCACTTATGGTGTTTTATTTCCATTTTATGAGAAAATCTATAACTATGAAAAAATGACACAATAATGAAACCTTGAAATAACACACACTAAATACTGAAAGTAATGGAATATTATTAATGAATTTGTTGTAATATATGATAAAATTATCATATATTTTATTATAAATATTATTATATTTCTTCAATAAATTAATAACATCATTTAAAACCTTATATGTTGGTTTAAAGTATTAAAAATATAAGGAATCATGGGGCAAGGGTTTCTCATCTCAATTTTTCTTCAGTGATATAGATTAATTATTATATAGTTATTTCAAATTTGTGGTTCATATACTACCCTTTGATATATCATATCATTAATCTCATTATAGTAATGGTATTTAATGTTTTACATGATAATTATTAAATTAATGGAGCATAACATTTGACTGAATACAATGTGGGTTATTAACCTAACTTCCATTCGTTGGAATAAACATCTTCTTCATCATTATGTCATGCAAATATTATATGTGAAATTACATTTTATTATATTAGGATTTTATTTTCAAATTTTAATTTCAACTTATACCAGATTCAAAAATTAATTTTTTAATTAATTATCCATTTAATGATATAATATTTATAAGGGGGTTTCTCTTAAAAATTCTGTGAAAAAAGTATTACTTAAAGATGTGTATTTTTCTGTCCATTTGTACTAAAATAATTTTAAAAAAATTTAAATATTTTATTATGATTGTCAAAATTTATTTTTACACATTCTTTACTATAAAAATATTATTTGAAATGATTCTTTTATCATCTTCTAAACAAGGTTCTTTGTGACTATTCAGAAAAAATATAGATGGTATATCAGTCAACTTATTTGGAATGAGAATAATTTTCTACCATAATTACACCTTAATTACATGAAGCTTTAATTAAAATATTTCAAATTTATTTTAAATGAAAATATTTTTATATATAATTGTGCATCATGTTAAATAAATGTTTTCAAATAAGAAATGATATTTTCCTCAAGAGTTATTTCATGTTATCTTTCAAAATTATTATTAATATAGGATACAATTATTTGATGTTACATATTATTTTTTGGGTATATTATAAAATTAAATTGTTATAATTATTTATGTTTTGTTTTTAGTAATATTTATGATAAATATTTATTTTTCCTGGGTTATGCTTCTATGAGTGTCTATGAAACCTTTTTCAATTTATGGGTTATGATATGATAAATGATTTATGTTCATATAGAATATATATATATATATATATATGGTTTTTTATATTATGAGTGGGACATATATCTCCCCCTATTGTATTGGGTAATTATATTATATCACATGAGATATACAGAACTCAAATAGAGATTCAACTCGGGTCAGGAATGGCTAGAATGTGATGTCAAACCAATATAGTAATGGATGTTTTCCACCATTATAGTCTTGGGAGTGATCTTCCACTACTATGATTGTTTGGGTAGTGAACCCAATCAACCATGATAGTCATGTAAATGATACTTTACGTCTAAGGAAATCATTTTCAATGCTTTTATGTTTGACATAATTTTTTTATGCCATGTTTGTAAAGGCCTGAAAATTTCAAGGAAATTTTTTTCTTAATTTCTTTGGGATTTTACGAGTCTATAGTTTCTGACAGGACCTGATTCTGAGGCCCGGTGTTCCCAGAATCAATTTCTGATGTTTTGTTCAGGTACGTTCAATAATAATATGTGCGGGTTTTTCCATATTTTGAAGTAGTGCTTGGAATCGAAATCTGAGGGCACCAATAAACTCGCAGCACTGGTATTCAATTAAAGGGACCTTTACCGCAGTTGCGTTTTAGGCAGGTTGAATTTTAATAATTGGGGGTTAATTAGAAAGCTAAATAAAATTGTTTAGAACAATTTTATTCACCTTGGTGGTTAAATCCTACATGGGGAAGTTAATGGTGGGGCCCACCCCCACATATCATCCCATGTGTTTATATTTGTGAGGTGGGACCCACATGAGCCCCGATCTTTCATCTCCCATAAACCACCCTTAAACTCCCCTTGTATAATTCTGGACAACTCCCCCATTTAATTGGGTGGAGCCTCTTGACATTCCACCTCCCTCACTCCATTTAATTCTTTGCCAACCTATCTCAATTAATTAAACAAGTCTCCAATTAATTAATTAAAGAGTTTGATTTATTTTGAAAATACATGGAATGTTATATTATGGGAGGGAAATTTTATTATTTTGTTTGGAAATATTGGTGGGAGAGATTTTGAGAGGATTTGCAATGAAGTGTTCTTCTCCGACGAAGAACACCAACCGTCCACAAAGAACGACTCTGACGAAGAATAAGAAGTCACCGACGATGTGCCTTCCCAACTTCTTCCCCCCATCAAGGGATGAGGCATCATTGTGGGGAACGTCTCCAATGATGATGGCTCTTCCTATGACATCAACGGAATTGATGTTGTTCTTCCGTGACATCTGACCACCATGATGTTCATCTTCCGAGGTTCGACGACGTGCGACGTCTTTGCCAGGTAGGTGTTGTTTTGTATAATTTTATATATTTGTGTTGTACCTTCTTATTTGGGATTTCTTTTATGATAAATTATGGTTTGAGCCTCTAATGATGAGGGTATGGGCTAATGAACATGTTCGGACCCTCCACTGGTTGTTCGTCTGTGCATGGATTTACGAGTGACGACGAAATGGGTCCGCAACGGCGATTTGGAGCCTTCAATGTAATGTCCAGGATCCGAGAAGATCCTAGGAAGAATTGGTGGGAGAAACGGACCACCAAATCATATCTGGTGGTCCGCGGAAGGCGGTGGTGGCGCACCACACCAGCACGGTGGAACCGGTGTCTAGCGGCGGCGGTGTGCCACCGGAACAGTTCGTCACGGCTCAGCCACCGCGAAGGAAGAAAAACAGAATGACTTTGTCGTTCTCGATAATTGGAGAGGCGCGGCATAATGCTGGGCTGGAGTGGGCCGTGCCGGCCGGGGCCGACCGCGTCGGCCGAGCCAGGTCGTTCCAGCCGGGCCGGACCCAGTTCGGGCCGCCTAGGGTGGGTTGGGCCGGGTCGGACCGGGACCAGACTCCGCCCCTTTAGGACCATTTTTGGTCATTCGCTCATAACATTAGCTACAACCTCTGATCGACACACCATAAGTTGTGTAGGAATTCTTGGATCATGATGGTCATTTTGGTATATTACACTAATGGTTTCGGTGATGTTTGTGTACAGCCGGGTTGTTTCGAACCCGAAACCAAACGGGCCCTCGGAGCGGAAATACTTATAACATAAGGACCAAAAAACCGATTGACGTTTCATCAATTGTGTTGGATTAATTTTGATGAGATGGTTCTTTTGACATACTCCGCTCGAGGTTCAGACACAGTTGGAGTATGGTTGGGTTGGTTTTAACTTAAAAACCAACCGAACCCCTAGAACGGAAAAGCCAATAACTCTCAGACCAGACGTCCGTTTGATGAACCGTCAATGGCGTTGGTAATCTCACAGAGTAACAGTCCCATTTATTATACCCCATGGGGTTTTGCGTTATAGTTGGGATACAGTCGGGTTTTTTGGTACACGAAACCAACCGGGCCCCCGGGACTAAAAGGCTAATAACTCACATACCGGGTGTCTGATTGACACACAGTCTTTTGTGTTGAGATCCCTATGATGAGGAGGTCCTTTTTGATACTTATACGTTAGAACTCATGACACATGGAGTGTCGTTGAGTAGATCATGGAGCAGATCCTATCAGAGACGAGCATAGAGAGTGCAGAGACCTAGTAGCTGTAGACCTGACGACTGCTTGACCGATTCGACTCGACTGGCCCAGTGGATGGAGCGCCCAGTTTGGCGGCAGACCCATGGTGGACGGAGCACCTGGTTTGGCAGTAGACATTCGGTACTCGATAGTAGGAGTACCTCTGTAGGCTATTAGGGTGAGCACTACTGTTTTGGGGAGGCATACCCATGGCGGGAAGCACTTCTGTGTTGGGGTGACAAAGCCGTGGTACTCGACAGGAGGAGTATTTCAGCAGTCTAAGGTTAATGAATAGTGCCTCAGAGTCGTGATAGAGCCACTATACTCAATAGAGGAGGAGTTCTCCAGCATTTGTGGTTTCATTAATGAAAATCCCGGTTTGAGATGAGTCAGTGACCTTTGTGTTTTCCTCATGATTGAGATGGGTTACTTGATAACATAGGTATATGTATGGGAATATACCTAAGTAAAGGTAATCTATTGATATCTTTCTTTATGGTTTATCCATGTTGGATTTAGTGAGACCTTGAGGTTCTCGGGGTCCCTACTAAGTATTGTTATACTAAACCCTGCATGGGCTATGCCCACACCTTATTGTGTTGGATGACGACGACAGACAGTGTTGACTAAGGCAGAGTGTACGAGGACTGGACGGTTCCCAGAGGTGGACACTCAGGGTGAAGGCACACGGAGCGGACCGATAGATGAAGAGTGCTGAGGAGGACATGTGTACCTACCCATTAGGTAGGAACTTAGAGGACGATCCAGAAGCTGCTTCCATCTTCCAACTGTTTGTCTTTTCAGTTGTAATTACTTTCAATTGTAGCAATACCTTTCTATTGGGTTTTTATTTCTTGCCCCTTTGTAATTTCAACACACTTGTTATACTTCTTTACTTAGTGCTTTCTTCCTCTTGTTCTCTGGTTGTGTGTTTTTACATTTCACAATGGCAATGCCTTCCCTTTTTATTGGGATTTACACCTTTGGTGCAAGTCGCCAGCTCCTAGCCTATGGAAGGTGGGTTTGGGGTAGTCATTGCATGGGCCCTGAAGACAGGTTGTGAAACATTGGTATCAGAGGAGTTGGTTCTACCGCAGAACTTAGGAATCTGATATTTCCTTTTTTTAAGCAATAGTGGTAAGAGTACCGAGTGTGGTTTCCAATTCACGGAGTCCAGTGTTAGTGCGGCAACTGATGTATCCATACACCAGGAAACCGACTTCTGATTTCTGAATTAGTTCACAAAAACAATTATTGCGTGTCTATTTTCAAAAGATTTCTTTATGTCAGCTCAACTAGGTCAGCTCACTAGGTTTAAATTGTTTGAATGTGTTGTATCTGTTTAGGATGCCTCCACGCAGCCAGTCAGTTGGAGTTCTGATAGAGTAACCAATGATGGCCCACCGAGCGATGAGGCTCCGGTGTAGGGCCCTCTTGCTATGATGGCACATTTGTGTGGTGTACCATCAGCACCACCACCCGTTGGGCAACAGATGCCACCAGCCGTACTAGGGGACGATGCATGCTGATAGAGCATGTTGCACGAGTTCCAGCTGCATTGGACTCCGAGGTTATGAGGCATGATAGATTCCCAGGTAGTAGTGGACTGGATGGAGGCGATTGCTAAGGTTCCACACCTAGTTTAGACACTAGTAGATCAGATGGTTATCTTATCTACTGGTGTTTTACAGTGAGGGAATATGAGGTTGGTCCGCATAGTGATGAGGCTTTTTTACATGGACTGATGCCTGAGATAGTACCTTCGGGTAGTGTGCCAGCTATATCACTACCTTTTGGTCCGTAGTTTCAACTGTCAATACTAGTATATGACACATGTAGGCCTAGTGGCTTACACGTGTTTAAGCATCAGATACCCTTGAGGTTTCGATGAGAGCCCGACTCACAGGAAACCGAGGTCTGGCTTGAGGAGGTGGGTGAGAGTTTTCTAGAGCTTATACAGCTTCGTTAGGATGACATGTCAGTAGTTAAGTATTCATCGAGGCCAACCGATCGTTCTGGGTACATGATGAATACGATATGATCGGTTCTTTGGATCTCGGACCTCAGAGCGAGGTGTGATTAAAGGACATCTAATCCAACACTTTTCCTCTATGCATTCCTACTTATTACAGGGTTCTAGGGAGAACCATTGTGGTTGAATGTTCTTTTGATGAATGGATACAGCTAGATAATGTTAGCAGTGGGAAAGCAGGGAACTGGCACTAGTCTCAGAGACTTGGGCGTGTAAAATTATTTAGGAAGAGGAAGTGTTAAGGATAGTTGAATCTGTAGAGCATCATACATGGAAGTAGAGCTAGGAGGGTAGCATGTGGTGATGTATATTTTGACATGTTACAACCACCCGCCTTTGTATTCCCCAAAAGGCTTAGGGAGCAGGAGTTCAGGGGAAGATAGTAGTAACATGCAGTCAAGGAGTGTGACCCAAGGGCTCTATGAATGATTCAAGGTTTGGTCTCTCTTTACTACTAGCTACCGTAACAACAAACATTTATACGAATCATTCCTTCCTTCCACGAATCTTGTCCCAGACCTAGGGTTTCCAGTTAATCCATTGACTTGACCCTCACATCTGGAGATACCTTGGGAGGAGACTCGATAATCACGCTTACACCGATGGTGTGATCTGACCCTTAAGGCGAGAGTTTCAGTCGGAACCGCTTGGTGGCAGAGTCGATACCTTACGACGTTAGTTTGGGTATGGACTGGGAAACCACAGTTCATACATCGATTGACTGTATTAGGTAAAAAGGTTGTGTTTTACCTAGAACGTTGGGATGGGTTTTCCTTGGTCGACGAAAAGGAAACCCCATGCAGCACAGGATAAACTCATGCTTAAGAGGGGGTGACCAATCACTCTTGAGTCGAATAACCTTGCCCTCATGGCAGCAAGAGTTTTCAGTTTGTAGATTCAAATAGGAGAAAGAGACCACACGAATTCGAGGATAGTGACCAAGTTATCTTATGAGTCTCACCTTAACAAGGTCTATGGAGATTTGTCCAGGGTGGAATGTTATCTCCGCGTTTCATCGGACCTTTCCAGGTCATCTGCAGAGTAGGTGAGGTGGCTTATCACTCAGACCTTACACCTCAGTTACACCAGGTGCATGACATATTCAACTTATCTCAGTTGAGGAGATACGTGCAAGACCTGTCCCATATCATCGACCACGGGATGCTAGATATCGATGACGGGGAGACATTCATGGAAGTTCCCGTAGTGATTGAGGATCGAAAAGAGCGGGTTCTAAGAGGACCATCGATTCCTCTAGTGCGCATTCCCTGGCAGCATTGGAACCCTCCGGAGAGCACATGGGAGCGGGAGGCTTAGATGCATGCTCAGTACCCCTATTGTTTTCCTAGTATGTGTTATAGCTTTACAGGGATGTAAATCCCTAAGTTGGGAGTAATGTAAGGACCTGGAAATTTAAAGGAAATTGATTTCTTAATTTCTTTGGGATTTTACGAGTCTTCAGTTTCTAACGGTGTCTGATTCCAAGGCCCAGTGTGCCCAGAATCAATTTCCTATGTTTTGTTCGGGGACGTTCAATAAACATACATGTAGGTTTTTCTATCTTTTGAATCGGTGCTCGGAATCAAAATCTGAGGGCAGTGATGAACTCGTAGTGTCGGTATTCTCTTAAAGGGACCTTTACCGTAGTTGAGTTTTATGTGGGTTGAATGTTAAAAATTGGGGTTTAATTAAAAATTTAAATAGAATTGATTAGAACAATTTTATTCCCCTTGGTTGTTAAATAATACATGGGGAATTTAATGGTGGGTCCCACCCCCACATAACTTCCCATGTGTGTATCTTTGTGAGGTAGGTCCCACACGAGCCACAATCTTTCATCTCCCTTAAACATCCCATAAACTCCCCAATTTAACTCCCCTTGTTTAATTCTTGACAACTCCCCCATTTAATTGGGTGGAGCCTCTCCCCATTCCACCTCCCTCACTCCATTTAATTCTTTGCTAACCCATCTCAATTAATTAAACAACTCTTCAATTAATTAATTGATGATTTTTATTTAATTTGAAAATACATGGCATGTTATATTATGGGAGGTCCATTTTATTATTTTGGATGGAAATATATGTGGGAGAGCTCTTGAGAGGATTTAGAAGGAAGTGTTCTTCTCCGATGAAGAACACCAACCTTCAATGAAGAACGTCTCCGACGAATAACGTGAAGTCACTGATGACGTGCCTTCTCTTCTTCTTCCTCCACGTCAAGGGAGGAGACACCGCCATGGGGACCATCGCCAATGATGACGTCTCTTCCTCCGATGTCAACGGAATTGACACCATTATTTCACGACGTCTGACCACAGCAACGTTCGTCTTCCGCTGTTCGATGACGTGTGACGTCTTTGTGAGGTAGGGGTTGTTTTGTATAATTTTATATATGTGTGTTGTTCCTTCATATGTGGGAGTTATTTTATGATAAATTATGGTTTGAGCCTCAAATGTGGAGGGTAAGGGCTAACGAAAAAGTCTGGTCCTTCTTCTAGTTATTCATATGTGTGCGGATTGATGGGTGATGACAAAACAGGGCTTCAACAGTGATTTGGAGCCTTCGTAGTAAAGTTTGGGACCCAAGAAGATCCTAGCTGAAATCGGTGGGTGAAACGGATCACCAGAGTGCATATGGTGGTCCTCGGAAGGTAGTGATGCGCCACCAGAACAGTCCATCAGGGCAAAGCCACGGTGGCTGAAGAAAACCAGAACAACTTTTCCGTTCCGGAAAATTGGAGAGGCGCGGCTTAACGCCGTGCCAACTGGCCGAGCTAGCGCCCCCCTGGCCGGGCCGGGGCAGGCCACGCGGGTTGGGCTGGACTGTGCCGACCAGTATGTGTCGTGCTCAACCGGGCCAAACTCAGAACCGGGCTGGGTCTCCCGGTTCGGGCGGACCCAGGGTGGGTTGGGCCGGGTCAGACCGGGCCCAGACCCCCCCCCCCCCCCTTCGGACCGTTTGCGGTCAATCATTCAAAACATGAGCTACGGACCTCCGATCGACGCACCATAAGTTGCGTAGGAATACCTGGATTGATTTGGTCGTTTCGGTATATTACACTCAAGGTTTCGGAGAAGTTTGGGTACGTACAGGTTGGTTCGAACCTGAAACCAATCGGGCCCTCGGAGTAGAAACGCTTATAACTTAAGGACCGGAAGTCTAATTTACGTGTCATCAATTGACTTGGATTCCTTTTGATGAGGTGGTTCTTTTTAGAATACTCCGCTCGTGGTTCGAACATAGTTGGAGTACAGTCGGGTTGGTTTTAGATTAAAAACCAACCGGGACATCGAAACGGAAAAGCCAATAACTCTAAGACCGGACGTCTGTTTGACGAATCATTAGCGGCGTTGGTAATCTAGTTGAGAAATGGTCACGTTGAGTATACCCCATGGGAGTTTGGGGTGCAGTTGAGATACGGTCAGGTTGAGTCTTACACGAAACCTACCTGGCCCCTGGGACCAAAAGGCTAATAACTCATAGATCGGGCGTCCGATTGATGCACCATCTATTACATTGAGATCCCTATGACAAGGTGGTCCTTTGTGGTAATTCTACATGAGACTTCATGACACTTGGAGTGTCGAACAGTATCTCGTGGAGAAGATCCTCCCAGAAAAGATTATACAGAGTGCGAAGACCTAGTAGTTGTAGGCCTGATGACTGCTTGACTGATTCGACTAGGAGTGATTCGACTAGCCTAGTGGACGGAGCACCCAGTTTGGCGACAGACCCACGGTGGACAGGTCACCTGGTTTGGCAGTAGACTTGTGGTAATCGATAGGAGGAGTACCTTTGTAGGCTATTAGGGGGAGTGCTGCTGTGTTGGGGCGGAAGACCCATGGCGGGAGGCGCTACTGTGTTAGGGAAACATACCTGCGGTACTCGACAGGAGGAGTACCTCAGCAGTCTAAGGTTAGTGAGTAGTGCCTCGGAGTTGCGACATGGCCACTGTACTCGACAGAGGAGGAGTTATCCAATAGTTGTGGTTTTGTTAGTGAAAATCTTGGTTTGAGCTGAGTCAATGACCTTTGTGTTTTCCTCATGATTGAGGTGGGTTACCTGATAACATAGGTATATTTATGGGTATATAACTAAGTAAAGGTTATCTGTTGAGATCGTTCTCTATGGTTTATAATTGTTGGATTTAGTGAGACCATGAGGGTCTTGGGGTCCCTACTGAGTATCTTAATACTCAACCCTGCACGGGCTATGCCTGCACCTCATTGTGTTGGATGCAGATGATGGACATCGCTGATCGAGGCAGACTGTAGTAGGATTGGATGGTACCCCGAGGTGGACACTCAGTGTGACTGAACATGGAACGGACCGATAGATGCAGAGTGTTGAGGAGGACATATGTACCTACCCTTCAGGTAGGAACCCAGAGGACAATCCAGAAGCTGCATCCATCTTCCAGATGTTTGTCTTTTCAGTTGTACTTTCTTTCAGTTGTAGCTGTACCTTTCTGTTGGGATTGTATTTCTGGGCCCATTGTACTTTCAGAACACTTTTTGTACAGCTTTACATAGTGATTTCTTCCACTTATACTCTGGTTGTATGTGTTTAAGTTTCATAAAGGCAATTCCTTCCATTTTTATCGGGATTTACGTCTTTAGTGCTAGTTGCCAGCCCCTGGCCTATGAAAGGCAGGCTTAGGGTAGTCACGGCGTAGGCCCTGAGGATGTGTCGTGAAAATGTTATTCTTATGTTATTACTGTCATAGAATTTATATGATTTATTATATGACTCCATATTGTAATCACTGATATGTAGGGTATAATTTTCAAATGTAATGTTCATTTTCATATAAACTTATTTTTATGTTATGATTCATATATCCCTATTTTACCTATAATAAGAATATATGATTTCCCATTACTTATGTTCCTTTTTCCCCATGATATAAATGATTTAATGAAGTATTAAATCTAAAAATGGATTCTAGTTCTAATGAAATTTGAATGATACAATTTAGTTGTTATTTGAAGGAGTAGTTTTAGTTTCCATGTTTCCAAATATGTGGAACCCATCTGATTCTAGTGTGGTTTTGTCATGTTACATAATGAATATAAATATATTTAAAAGTAAAATATATGTATTAAAATAGTGGTTCTTTATATGCATTTTGTTAAAATAATTATCATTTGAACATTCCATTTTTATGAGGTTGTAGAAATTCATCTTTGTAGGCATGTATGACTCAATATATATATGTTTTCTCTCCTATGATTGTTTATTTATTATAGGTTTACATGTTAAAATTTAAAATAACATCATATATAATGTTCTATTGTATATATATTATTTAAGACCCTTTATCACAGGATAAACACCCCATTAATGTTTTGGAATAGGCTTAATCCACTAATGATGAACTGATTAAAGCATGGTATGTCAGAATGGTTATTTTAAGATGTGAAATTTACCAATAAGAATGATTGAAACTTTTTGGTAATTCTGAGGGGTCTGGATATACAATTTTTCAATAACTACCAATATGTTGTTATCCCAAATTATTATTTTTGGAACTCCACCTAAAAAGGTAAGGTAATTTGTGGAAACCCTCAGTATTTGAGGCAAATTGAATTGGAAATTCATTGGGATTCCAGATGTGAAATTCATTTATTATTTCTTGTATCGAGATGAGTTTTTAAATGAATGACTAGATAGATGTATGGACTAATGGATCTCAAGATGTGATTTCATGCAGTACAGTTGTGGTGAGGGTAGACTCTCCTAGATTTGGTAATAGGGACCATATAGTTGGAGATTGCATGGTTGACCATATTATGGTAGATTTCATGGGATGTGGGGTGACATTCACATATGTTTGGGGTTTGATCAATAGGTTATTTTCATGAGTCTATGATAGATGAGTTGATACCCAATGATGCATATGTCATGTGGCCCGAGCATGATGTACATGAGCATGAAAAAAATGGGTTTAATTGATACCTATTATCATAAAAGAAAGTTAAATATGAGGGGGATAATTATATAAGAGATAACATATCATAGTATAAGTGTCAAATTTGCGGTGATGGGGCCAATTTGGGTCTAAAATCAAAGAGTTGTGTGAGGGATTCAAAATGGGTTGAGGTACAAAAAATGTTGTTTCAAGGGTGTGACCCTTATTTTGTATGAGTCATGGTGGAATTTAGTATAAATATTTAGTGAGCTATATATAGGTGGATGTATTGAAGTTTAGTGTTGGTACTCATTTATGGGAGAGAAGGCCACGTATAGTCAATGTGTGTACTGAAAGATATATTGTGGGTCATGGAGTTGGGTCTCTGGGATCTTCCATGGGCAGAGATAGAGATACTCTTATGGGGGCTTCCTATCGGATTAATGAGAATGAAATTTGTGATGGAATACTCATTGAGGCCATGATAATGGTCACTATACTATTGAGTAAACACTTTGTATGGGAGTAAAGAAGGATAATAAATGAATTGGTTTCTTATTGAATAAAAAATTTGGAATTTAAATAATGTGGTGGTTGTAGTTTGTGTGTTGGTATTAGAATATGGTGGCTCAGTCAATTATAAGAGTTAGTGGAATCTGTTGTGCTCTATTTCTTGGAATTTTATTTTCAGAGGTGGAGAAGAAAGATGGTGATCTGATTATAGACTCACACAAGTAGTCGCTATCAAACATCAGGGTGGGTTGCTAAAATATTTTATGATGCCTCTGTGTTTTATAGAACATTGATTATGTGTTGTGGTGATGTGTTAGAGGGTGAATCTGAGGGGTTTTAATAATATAGAACTATAGGCGGTACATATGGATATTTTCAATTAGTTCTACATGGGGTTTTTGGACCCACATAAAGTGTATTGTTTGAAATGTGGTTAGCATGTTGGTGTACCACTGGAGTACGGTTTCTATTTAAAATTTATATGATATGATGAATCATGGAATGTAATCAATATCTTGGAGAGGATTCACATGTTGAGAAAAATTGTGATCCCTTTTAAGAATTGTTCAAATACATCATGTTATATTAGGATAGATGATTGTGGGTGAATTTCCTTATGTTATTAGTATTGGTAGTAGGAGGGTGGGTTGGCTTCCAGTGGGTATTGTGTATGATTTTGGGGTAGTGTAGTAGAATAGTGATTGATATTTAGGGATAGAAATAAACTAAGGATATTTCAAATTTACATTCTATTTATAGAGGCACACATCTCTCTGATTAGCCACTAATGGCTATCGGGTTAGAATACTAGTGGCCCATGCATGATGGATGGGTACAACTAATTATTGGTGGGCCAACACCGTCCCACAAGTGTGTCATGGGTTCCTTTGTAGTGGGTATTTTAAATATATTTTTGTGTCAATGTGCTTGGTGATTTTGAGGGACAGTTCATTGAGATAGGCCATTTTTTCTATCATCTTCTCTTCCTTTACCTCCCCTTCAACCCACCACTATGGTGTTTAATTTTTATTCATTACAATGTTCAAATTTAAAATAGATTAATATTTCTCCATTTTTATGCCTCTATTAAATCATTAATTTTATTTGTGTTTGGTTATGTATTTGGGTTTTGATTCAAACAAAGACTGGTGGAATCGGCAATGATCGAAGAGGTTTTTTACTTGCATGAATTGAAGTTTTCTTGAGACACAACTAGAAATATTTGAAACATATTTCTAGAATAAAAAATAACATGCGGATTTTTTTATATCATTTTTAGAAATTATGGAAAAATAACTAATAGAAAGTGGGTAATATTTGGGATTTTTTGAATCCAAGTTTTGGGGGTGTGTTGGGAGTGGAGTACACCTGATTTCTATTGGTATCTCCATATAGTTCACAAGTAGTGATTTTAATGTATTTTTCCTATTTAAAATCATAATATCAAATCAATTAAAATAATATTTTAATTAATATTCATCATGGTATGGAATGATACATGTTCCCTAGAGTGTGTGTGATTCTTGGACGGATAGGATGCAATTATGTGGGTCCTGAAAAGGGGTTGACTGTAGTGATGATGTAGTTGAATTATAAAATTAAAAAACATATGCTAATTTATTTAGTAGAATTTATTAATACTTTCATTGTGTGTTTCTATAATGGTTTATAAGGACTTATAGTGATGTTAGGTGAGATAACATGGTGGATTTGAGCCTATCAGGGTAAGGCGATGTTCTTATTAAAACTTATACTGTATTTTGATATCCTAGTGGATATATAGAATTGAGTGAACATACATAGTGGACTTAAGAATAGCCATTAGGGTGGTCTTGGAAGTAAGGAAAGTTGTACATATCATTGGTCATGATACTAGTGCCAGTGGGGAGGCATAGTTGGCGGGTGGCTCGATAATGAGTAGGCTAAATAATGTACATCTAGTGAGGGATGATAATATTTGTACAATAGATTTAGGTGACACTTAACATGAATTTATAATGATGGGAGTCCTTCAAAATATTCCAAAGGTTTATAGAAATTATATCATTGGGGTGGATTGTTGAGGGATCTCCATTAGAGATGCGAGATGAGACCCATGTGAGGGTATATAGTGTTGTTTGGGTTTTGGAATCAGAATCCAATGTTTTTTAAAAAATGACATGGACCCTACCTTTGATATCAAGAGTTAGGATGAAGTATATGGCTTGGTATAGTTCTTAGTCAGCTATAGTAGGAATGAAGAGGGACTGGGTGGGGTTATATTGAACATCAAGGTATTGTTCAAGAAATATTTAGAACATGATATTTATATTAAATTATGAGAGTAGGGTTCTATATAAAGATAAGGACTGTGGAATGTCTAAAGGACCTAGTGGGTGCCCAATCAAGCAAGTAATGAAATGATCTGATGATTGGATTTGAATAATGTTGATAGTTCATAAGGATAAATCAAGAATCTATTTGATTCCTTTCTAGACATACTTCTATTTAATGTTCCTGTTGTTACTCCCTAGAATATGGAATGATGGGTCAATGTAATTGTTCAACCTAGTTTTCATAAGTATTATTCTATTAATTTATAGTGACCTGGTGAGGGTATTGGTTTGAGTACATTTTCATTTGTTCCATGAGTCAGTGTGAAAACAGTTATTCCATACCCTATGTGATAGGGAAATTGCTGCAGAAGGCTCATTATCCTTGACTGAGAAGGAATATTGGTGAGGTATTGAGTGAGGTGGAATGAGATGATGAATGAAAGAGGACCTCACCGTTAGTGGTTCTGCGTCAAGGTCCACCTTTTTTTATGTGTCATTTTATAATGTGAATGATGACCTATGTCCCCATAGATAGATTAGGGATGGGTAAATGATTGTGGATATATCAACCATCCTAGTATCTATTGGTATTTTGTTGATGTTTTAGATTACACCATACCATGAGTCCCCATACATGGTACTATAATTATTATGATGGAATTAATTTAAAGGATTCCATTATAGAAGTGATGAACGTATGGGCAGGATTGGGGTTTCTAGGATATCACTAAATCACCTGATGGGTGTGTGTACTCATCTAATGATGTTCTAGAATGGATATAGTATGATGAATGGATAATAATGTTTATTTTTATATATGTTTCCTCTTGTATATTGATGAATATGATAGAGTATACAAGGGGTAATTAGTGAGACCTTAATGAGTTATTTACTCACAGCATCATAAAAACCAGTTGTGAACCATGCTTCATAGCCAAAGACTATTTTTTAGGGGACCCCTGGGAGTTATATGATCTCCTTGATGTACAAATTTCCCAAAATCCCTAATAAATTCTACCCCCTATGAGAAATTTAGTGTGTTAACTGGGTTATTCATTGAACTCTATCATTGGTGGAATCATGGAATCTCTCTATCTATAGAATCTTTGATAAAATGTTCATGGATATTCCATCCAATTTCTACTCCGATATATCAATAGGAAAGGTCAGTCCTACCAAAACATAGTTCCCATCCATTACGTGTGGACATGTGAAACACTGCGATGTGATCTCTACAACACTTTGTCTTATGCCATTCTACCCGAATTACCACAAATGGTCCTTATCAATAATTTCCACATTGGGTTATATAGCCAATAGGATATGGAAAATCCCCCATCACCCCATCACTCTAAGATTCGAGAAACACTATTTATCCATGGAAAAAGATGATTTGATAACATCCCTTTGAAAATTCATCTTGAATGCCTCATTGTGATATCTGTTCACACAAAACCTCACCATTGTTTTCACCCTACTAGTCTTATCTCATTTAATGAATTATGGGAGGTTTCAATGCCATCAAATGAAGAGAATATGAAAACCTCTCAAAATCCAGGGTAAATTGAATTGAATCAAACTGCTCTGATGCCTCCTCTATCGAGCAATAATGAGACTATATGATAAGGAAATCTACCACCACATTTCCCTTCATAGGATTATGGACCATCTAGAATTTTTATTCTTTATGTAACACCAAAAATGAATTTTCCATAGGTTAATATCTATCTGAGTGATAATATACATAAGTCTTTGATGGAAGGATTATAAAATAAAGAACTATCATAGAATATAGTGCCCCAAAATCATCTTAGACGACACTACCACAACAAACTCACGACCATCTGTAACATATTTTATCTCATGGTGTATCTATATACCTAACCCATGTGTGATCATATCTTAACTATTAATCCATACTCATATGAGTATGGATATTTAAGACATTAAAAAACCACATGCTTCATCCCCTCCTATAAAAGTCTCAATATATGAGAAATGTTTAACCTCATTCTCAACAAATAAAAGGCTCCCTTATAATGCTTTTTCCAGATAAATGACATCCCTTTAAGAATTATGGTGGTCAAAGAACCTACAAATCATGGAAATTAATGCACCAAACTCTTATATTACCCCTCTAAGTTATATAAAATTTCACATCTAATACATTCTTTGGTGGTTCTTCGAGAATTCATTGAATCAATCTTCATCAGGTCTATGACTAATCCATGCTCAGGTGTGATATTCTGTTAAAATCGATCCATTCAGATCCAAAACTAATAGTTCATTATATTATCATAAATATGGTTTTCATATAGAATGTATAGGACCCATTTTAAATGGTATGTGTACTCCTCCACTAAAGCAAATTAAATAAGTAATTTATCAATGAAGATAGAAAAGAATCCTTCCATGTATGGAAAAATGTTATTATTCATTAGATCCATAAATACTATGGGTAAACTTGTCACATCTAAAGGAATCACTAGGAACACTTTGTTTCCATAGAGACAAGTAAATCCTGTCTTAAAAATATCATTATTATGAGCCCAAAATTTGTATTATGTAATCCTGAGATCAATCATCAAGAACCAAATCACTCATTATAATTGTTAAAATAGGTCATAAATTCTCATTAAGGTGAACATTTAATTTATTGGTACCTATTAAAGGTGATGATAATCGATAATAAAACTCAATCTCTTATTGTCCACATTCATAAAAATGAATAGTAGAAAATAGGGGGTACACATAGGTTCTAATAAATCCCTTCTTGTGAAGGTCATCCAATTTCACCCTCATCTCTTAGAGCATGGATGAGTGTATCTGATATGTTTTAGAATATATTGGTATGGTATTGAGGTGCATGTCAATGCAGAAGTCTTTCTCCAATCATGGATGTAGTCCTAGAACATCCTTAAAGAATACTTATATATATTCCTCCTATAATTAATGAATCTAGAAGCAGGAGGTTCATGTTACAAAAAGGTATAATCTTTAGAACAAATGGGGATGGGTTCAAATTTCCTACTCATGAGACCCACCCACATGATCATGAGATATATATCATCCATAAAGGTGAATATTATCCCATCAGTCTGAATAAATCTAACTCACATGGGATGAATGTAAATACGGGCCCAAAAATTGCTCAACCAATCCATACCCAAGATGGTGTCACATGGTTTAATCATGATGATCTGGAGGATCCATGTGAATCACTCTCTATAGAGTGCAATCTCATACTACTGGAATATAAGAAATATCCATGAAGTGTCCCCTATAAGAACCTTCATTCAATGTTTTTAGAAAAAATATCGACTAGAAGAACCAAGTATCTAAAAATGTATATGGATATGAAGGAATTACATGAATATGTGTCTATAAATACAATACAAAGAGTAGAATAAATTTAGTTTGTTCCTTGGGTCACCTTATGTAAAACCTGATCATATCCCTCCGTAGTTAGACACTTCTCACGTCCTTGATTACTTGTAATAAGATCTTAAAATGGTCCACATTGTTGTTTTTGGTGGGATTATATTTTAGAATCACCCCCACCAATAAATCCTCTCTCAAGAGATACACCTTCTCATCTACAAGAACCGCCTCCCTAAGGGCCACCCAGATAGTTTATGGGAGTTCCATGATCATGATTCGACATATGTCATGGAAGTCCATATCATGCCTTTCTTCCCTCATCATCTCAACAGATAATTAAATCATGTTCCATGTGACCACACATCTTACATTCATAGCATCACAAGTCTCTGGGAAGAGTAAATCATTTGGAAAAACTTTGATCCACATATCTATTCAACTGAGTTTCTCCAAGAGATCATCTCCCATGCTTAGTCCCAACTGACTGCCACCTGTTATATATTTCTAATGACATATTCCCATATCACCAAATTGCTACTCCAATTACCAATATTCCCACATAGAGAAATGTCTCTATCATATGGTCCCAATCAGGCACTGCAACTTATGTGGTAATGTATAAGGTGACCAAATTGGCATGGATATATCTGCAGATACCATGTTAAACCATCTATACCCAGTTGTAACAATCCTGAACCATGTTTAGGGATTACTACATAATTTTGGTCAACATTACATCATTCTATGGAACTATCACATTAGCCTACTTCATCATATGAAACTCTAGGATATGAACTATAAAACGATTAAGGTGTAATAATCCTAATGAAAAAAATAATGGATATTGAAAAATGAGACTATTATCTTATCACGAGTCTACATGACTGGACTTCACTAGAACCCTACTACTCTATAGAAAATTCTAGATTCTAGCACAACCACCTAATTATTTAAGGTCATCAAGATCCTAAATATTAAGATCACTAACTCAACCTAATCTCCTACTACATTGGGATCTGACTCACCCTATGAAATTAGTAGTTTCTAACACTAGAATTAATGTAGAGTGTTGATACTATGTGAATCATTAGTCTGAAATGAGGGTGATATCTATTTCTCATCTGAATGGGGTTCCACCACCTACCCTCCTAGAGGAAACACCTCATGAAATGCTCCCCGAACTAAGGCATCATCAATCATCATATAATATTCTTGATCATTAATTGGTATCATGGATAGATATTTTCATCGAGGCATCCTAAAATTTGTCAGGATTTACTATGGATGGATGATTGTATACATATGGGGTGCTAACTCACAATGGATAGTTAAAGGAAAAATTTGTATATTTTTCCTGAACCATTTATCCATGAAAACAATTCCTCGGTATGTTGACTAGACATGTAATAAGATAGATTAATTTTTTATGGATATGTTTTCCAACACTCCAACACAATGATTATTTTTTTAAAATCCATAATCAAGTCACTTTGAAACCATTGTGATAATCCCCAACAAATTCCTCATAATGGGAAAACTGAAAACACCATCCTAAGGAATGAAAGCCCCACAGGACACCACTTTACAATGGTTCGACCCAATGAGTCCCTCCTATATTAGAGAAATCCACAAATTCACAACCCGAATCCCACATCTAATAGGATAGGAGCTAGATATAGGAACAGAGAATGAATCATAAAAAATAGAGGATAAAGGCTTACATATATGTATACATGAACCCAAAATAACCCCATTAAAAAATTTGGTGAACTAAAAGAATGAAATTGTAATTTATATTAAAACCATGTTTAAAATAACCTCTAAAATATACATCATAGAATAAGATAATTAAAAAAAATTAAGGGGTAAAAATACAAAACAACTAGAAATAAATAGATAACCTAACAAAAACTAGAATAATGGAAAAATAAGTGAGAAAATCTCTGGATCACCATGTTCGACCATTGTACTCAATCTATGCACCTAGATTTCATAATCCTACACTGATTTCACCAGATAACTCTCTATAATCTACATTACACATGAGATGTGTGAGAATATACCATGTAGGGGTGATTATAAACATAAAATTTTGGAGGCCATGAAAAACCAAAAAATGGAGAAATTAAAAGGTAAAACAATGGTATGCTCAACCCATAATAAGAGGGAAATGTAACACATTTTAAATATATATAAAAAAATAAAACCTAATTAGTGGGAAATAGTATCTCAACCTCCACATCCCATCCTAATATAATGATTCTTCGGTGGCCCCAATGGTATTTCACTGATTCTATGAATCTAGCATGTCTTTTTGGGAAATCGATGTTTAAGAGATAAGGCTCTTCATACCTCCATAACCAAAAAGGGAAAAAACTATAATAGAGGACCAATGACTTAGTATGATAATGGAGTATCACTCAAATTAGAGAGTACCGATAAAATGGTGTGAAAGGTAAGTACCACACAATGAACAGAGGAACTATGGAATTGTGTTTTGGGGTGGGTGAAAATCAGTAGGTAGAGGACCCGTACCCTAGTCCAACATGTTGTATCCACTTATTGATTGGTGGAAGAGCTCCCTCATGTATTATAGGGTTCCACACAACAGGTTGAAGACCCACACAATGGTTTTTCAGGGTGTTCAGCTTAATAGAGAGATAGGAATATAAGGGTATTTCATGTGGGTAAGACCAGGGGTCTATAGTGTAGGTATCTCTTAGAAGATCCCACCAAATCACCATTATTGGTTTATAATATCATGAAGAATACTTAGGCTCACAACACTTCATGTAGTGTCTCAAAATTCACCGTGATTGATACCATCACAAACTATATGGAAATATCCTCAACATAGGCTAATCACAGACCAAAATCTAATTCCAACTAAAAAAGATACTTGACGTTGTTTTTACTGGGAAATATATATACCATTTACTAACAGTTGTATGGAATAAGTTCTTCACATGGTATCATGGAATTTTCCTAATCTACCCATTTTATGGATATAAATGTATTACTACTCAGTGCGTAAGGATACTACATATTGTGTCTCGACCACCTGAGTCCTGGATGTGTGCTCCTGGCCATTCTTTGGCACAAATTCGTAGCCACATACCTATGGATGTTCATGTGTACTCCAAGAGTAGTCAGTGTTTTATGCCACATGGGGCCCTAGTGATGGGTAGATAAAACACACTAAGGAATCCATGGGCGGTGTCACCTGGAGTGTGGGCCTAGTCATACAGTGTGTGGTCCTTATCTTTATCAAAACCCATGTAACCATAGCTAGGGGAAAACATAGTACGCATTATTAGTATACACACTATGTAGTTTTTTTATATTAAACAGTGTAATTCACTCCAACAACATTACCATTTCAACAAAAATCAAATTGAGGTCCCAATATTTATTGTCTTTTATTATTAATATGTCACTTTTTTTCTTGATTCTAGCTTCTCGAACTCTGAGAATATCATTCTATTCATCATCTGAATCCATCCATTACTATCCCAGAACTTGGATCCATAGTGGCCTCACCCATAACCTGCATCTCATCCTATTCCATCCCTAAATTGCTAATTATTTTTTCATTCATGAAAATAACAATAATATGTGGGTTTGACCATTGTCTATCATTTCTCCACATTTAAAAACACTAACCCTATTTGAAAAAAGTGAAGAACATAATAAATGTAGGGGAAAGGAACTAAAGTAATGTTAATAAATTATTTTCCAAGAATTCATGGGAAAATTCATGTATTCAAGGTATCTAGTTAGATAACTGGTGTAATGGAAGAATTATATTGGATAACTATTAGAAATAAATTATAGGGATCATGCAATGAATAAAATAAAAAACATATCAGTGGAAGGGGATAAGGATTCATTTTCAATATTTTAATATAAATGATAGGTAACAATATTGAGTTATTACTCGATTGAAGATCGATCATTCATGAAGAATTTCTTCTCTAGTGATAAAGATGACTTTCTATGCTCACTTCCTCTCAATCATCCATGATCTGATCTCCCATCATCCTCTCATGTGTTCTTATAATAAATAATTCATAATAATCCTCTCAAATACTCCTTGGGTTGTGAATCTAAACCTCGAGTTTTTTTAATGTGGGATTTATAGAGGTTTAGATTCAGGTCATTCAATTAAAAATATATAATTTAATTATTTATTTTAATAAAACACACTCACCAATAGTTTATTCCCATGGAATTTTTGATTCCAACCAACTTTAGGGTGCACGTATGGTAAACCCCGCATTCCAAATTCAAAAGAAGTTTAGTATTATCCATGATAGGATACAAGAAAAAAAGGCAAGAAACACTAAAATTATGTGAGGATGTGCATTTACCTAATTTTTTATTTTTATTCTATATTAATTATAGGGTCTTAAGAAACCCAAATAATGCACTAACTCTAAGGATAAATCATGTTATATACATGGAAATATTAAAATGAGGAATCCAATGAAACAATAGTCATTCCGTTTTTTTGTTACATACAATTTAATGAAATATAGAAAAGTAATATACCTTTCAATCTCAAAACATAGTGTGTAATTATAAATTCTATAAGAATATTTATTTCCAAAAAATAAAAAATGATTTATTATTGGAATTTCAAAATTCAATGAATTTTGCAGAGTTTTAGAAAAAAATTTCAATGGATCAGAAAATAATTTTAGACATTATAAATGTTTAATGAATATTACATAACTATATTGGATATATAGAAAACATGTTGAACCATAATTTTTTCTATATATAATAAGTTATCAAATGATAACTAAAGAAACTTTTAAAGATATAATTCAAATGTAACTAATATCATGTAGTATGGAATAAAATGTGTGATCATATTAGATACATATTTAAACATAATCCTAATATAAGAAAATGTAAATAATTTTTCTATATTTCATATAATTTAAAAAATATAGTTTTCTATGTACTATAGATCATGATACAAAAAAAGCCATCAAAGATTCAAAAAAATATTTCAATGAAATGATGACTATCAAAAAATTATTAATATATTGTGAGGAATTGAAATAATAAAAACCTATAATAAAAACAAAGAATAAAAAACTAAAAAATTTTACACTCCCATAATATAAAAACTCCATCTTTTGGGAAATAAAAAAAAGAACAATATTTTTCTTAATTCTCCCCATTTTTAAATATTTCAATATAAAATCTAAATTAAAAATTAAAAATTAACTCTCAATAAGAGAAAAATAGATATTATTTTAAATTAAATTTACTTCATTAAATGTTCAATTTAAATAACCAGAAATATATAAAATTTAAATGTATCATTAAATCGGACATAATATTTTTTTTGGGAAAAACCCTAACATAATATCTCCCTCATTCACATTATCCCACAAAAAATTGAAATATAAAATTTATATGTTTTCTTAAAGATTATTGAAGATGACTTTTAGAAATATAAATAAAAATATAATTATTATTGAATATTGTAATTTTATAAAATCTAAAATTAAAATAACATAAATTCTAATTAGTTTTTATAAATTAAAATAAAAAAATTGAAGAAAAAAATCTCATCTTTATATGTATATAATAAAATTGAAAGATGTTTCATTGAACTATATTAAATGATAAAATTTATATGAAAATGAAACATAATTGTTTTTATTTTCCGACCAATCCAAAACCCTTCAAAATCATAATTATAAATTGATAATAAATCAAAACTATTATCATTTTAATAAATGTAAAAAGTATTAATAAATCCCTTAATATATATTATAAATCACTTAATAGATTTAAGAAGACTTTAAATATGATTCTTCTAATATTATTCACACAATATAATAGAAATGTTTTTCTTGGGTATAGATATTTTTTAATTTTGTATATTTCCTATCATTAAACTATTTAGTTTAACAAACATAAACATTATAAATTCATCCAAATACAATTTGAAATTTATAATCATTAGTTTTTAAATATACTTGAACAAATAATCACTAATACTTTTAATAGTTTCATTACTATAAAAATATTGATAAAATAAAATAATGAATTTTCATTAAATAATTTTATTTTTTAAAATATTTTATATTCTCCCATTCATATGAAATCAACCCCATTTTTCATTAAATTAGATAAAACATTACAAAGTAAATCATTTTTTGAAAGAATATTATATCAAGTACATGTATATGTATAATCAAAATATCATTTGATACCTTCTTTACAAACAATCTAGGATCACCTAATGCTTTAGTAAATTAATTTTTCAGTAAATATTGAGTTACCCTGCCATATGATATTCTAAGAGATTTTACATGACCATATAATGCATTATTATGTTTAAAAAATGAATTGGGAATTTTTTATCCAAATCAAGGGTTTTGTAAAAACAATTATTCAAACATTTAATCAATTTTTTTAAGAACACATTATATATATTTTAATTAATTTGAATTAACTAAAACAAGAAAATACAAATAAAATTCATGTATCATCTATCCTAGAATTATGAGGATAAAAAAATTCAATTTCAATCCCCTCTTCCATGGATGAATTTTGACATACTAGCCTTGCTTTATTTTTTAATATGTTTCTAATATCAATATTTATATTATGAAAAAACCATTTAATTATGACTATTTTTTCATTTTTGTAATTAAACCAAATATCAAAAATTTATTTCTTTCAAATTTATTTATTTTATCCATTATATTAGTGATCCGGATTGAATAATTAAAATCTTATTCAACATTATAATGTAAAATATAATTATGAAATATAAAATTAATTTGATAATTTAAAATGAATTGTATAGTTTGTATACTAAATTCCACATTTTTAATAGAGTGATTTTTTATATTTTTCCGCTCTTTATGATCAATTTGAGATGAAATTTTCATCCCATAAACTGATGAATTATCATTCTCAAAGTCATTTTATTCTACAAAATTTAGTTCCATGAATTAATCATTACCTTTATTTAAATCACAATTCATTTTTTCCTATATTTAATATTCATTTAATCTTAAAAAAATTATTCAATTGTAAACACCATATTAATTATAAAAATTAGAATATCAATAAAATATTGATTTTTCACTATTAGAATAAAACCTATCTAAATTGTCTTTTGTATTTAAAATAAAAATATTTATCCAAACACCATGAAATATCAAAATTTAAATTAAATTAAAAAAAATTACAAGAGGATTTATATAAAAATTATCCTATAGAAAATTTATTTAAAAAATGATAATCTTTATTTATATTTGCATCTTAAATATAATTATCCATGTTAAATACAATAATAAATGACAAAACTATTTCTTGAATTTACCAATTCATTCTTTTTTCAAACTATTTTATTATGGTGTTCTCATGGTAGATAATTATTATTTATATACATTGTCTTCATAAAATTTACAAAATTGTAAAGTAAAAAATTATCTACCTATATGATCTTTGATTGAGATGATTAAAATACTTATGATTTTTTAAAGATGTTTACAAAATAAAAAAATAGGGTGAAAATTTAATTTTGCAGATAAGAAATAAATCTAAATAAATCTACTATAATAATTACATTTTAAAAGAACACATTTCTTAATATCTAAACTAGTATACTATAATTGGCCCCATAAATAAATCTATATAAATAAAATACATCTTATATTTAACATTGGAAATTGTAGAACCAGTTCAAGATTTGACATCATCTGAGATATTCTAAAATTTGAATTTCTAAGTTAAATATGCCAAAAAATATAAAATATTTATACATCATTTAAAAATTTAAATTTATATCTTTTTAGAATATAAAAATTAACTATGATGATATTACCTTTTCTATTACTAAAAAATAAATTGAATATATCTTTCAAAAGATTATATTTATCATTTTGAAATATTCTTTATTATACATCATCAAAGGGATGGGAAATACTTATAATTTTTTTATTAAAACCATTTATAAATTATAAATTTTAGAAAATAGAAATTTTGAAAAAACATACTTCATTAATAACATTAATATGACTATTATAGTAGTCTGGAAATGTATCCATGGCTCCATCACATGAATTAAAATATTAAAAAATTCGAAATATCGATAATTATGTATCTAAAGCACCCACTGTATATATCATGTGGATTTAAGAATTCTATGATATCATTTTTAAAAATAATAATTCAAGATGAATCATTGGGTACCTATGCTAACATGGGAGTAATTATATTTATAGTAGAAAATATTTCATTCCAGGAATATTTAGAACAACAATTTATGGTATATATTGAAAAATAATTAAGTATAAATTTTTTTGTATGCTAAAATGATTTTATAAATATTGTATAATATTCATAGCAATAATATATTTGAAAAAAATATTTAAAAAATATTCCCAATGAAATAATTCATTTTCTACTTTTAAAAAATTTTGTATTCTTCTTCATTTGTGATAAGATGTTATATCCAAAACCATTATTGATATAGGATTTCCTATCATATAAATTATTTTATCATATTTCTCCTTTCATAGAAAAAAAGTAAAAATTGTTTCATAATAATTTGAATAATTCTTTTTCAAATTCACTTTATGTTTTTTGAAAAACATCAAAATGAGTAAAAAAAATTCATAAGAGTTAGAAGTAGTAATTTTCAATTTTGTTATTTTCTTAAATGAACCATTTAAACCCATTATCAAATTTATTCCTTTACTCCAATAATAAATAATGTTTTCTTATATGAACTTTATCATTTAATAGTTGAGAATCATTATTTTTCATATTTTCTTCTTTTCAAATGAAAAATATCCGAATGAAAACACTGTTTACACTCCTCATTCTTGAAGATACGTATATTCATATTCCAAAATTCATCTTGAAGTTTAAATTTTTTTTATCTAAAATCATATTTTTAATTTTTATATCAGTATATTTTTCATCATCCTAGAACTATCATTCCTGATTTCATCATTCTATTTTAATTAGTTTTGTCATTTGAATTCATAACAATGAAAATAATAAAAATACTCAAAATCAATGGATTTATCAGTATCAAAATTTTAGTTATGTTCATTATTACCATGAGTTATTAATTATTTAAAAAATAAATCTCATACCTCAAAATTTTTAATCATCAAAAGAAGGATTGATGGCTCAATTTCACTTCATGTGTCACTTCATAAAACTGATCAATTTAAAAAATCCAATATTCTAAAAATTATGTAATTTTATTTTATCCAATTATCTTAATCTATCAATTATTGTTTATTTGGTTATATCTATGATGATGTTCCCTTTATTCCCATGATCATAATAGATTAATTTCAAAGAATCGTTATTATTTCTACTATTACCTTTCTTCTACATGTATTTTCATTCAATTAAACATCCTCATACAACTATCTATTTCTAAAAAATTTAAAATTCTTTCTAAATTGTGGAATTTTGTTGTCACATTCATTGAAGTCGGATTTATATGATTCTAACGATTAATTAATATTAGATTTAGAGAAATAACTTTCACCTTTGTAGTCACCTCATTAGAAATATTAAACAATTTGAGTCCATACCATAGAAATAAAGAAGATATTTTCTTATATGGTATACTCATTAAAATTATAACTTTCACAGATCACCAAATTTATTACAAAAATTTGTATTGGTTATTATATCAGTAACTTTTTAGAAATATTATTATTTTCTATTTTTTTACAATGAGTATCATATTGAATTATCCAAATTCCAGGGCTATCTTACAAGATGAGACGTGCCTATAAATATTTAATTCTATAACAGAATACAAGATATTATTTTATTTATAATTAAAAATATAATTTACCATAATTTTATATAAATGTGTGTCTAGTTCCTCGTGGATTATCTCATATTATTTATATATGATAATCTAATAATCTACACTAAACTACTTAATGTTTTCTTCCATTCGACCTTTCCAAAACCTGTAATTACATACATTGAAAAAATTGTTGATATTGAGGTATCCACCCATAATTTTCATTAATACCATCCATATTTAAGAACTATGCTTTATTTCTAAGACTTTTATGTATTAAATATCAAGGTATTAATAATTGTTAAAAATTAAAAATATATCACCAAATTCCAACTTAATAATTCCCTCAAATAAACTGCTTCATATTGAAAGATGGAAATAATATTCTTGATGGGTGGTCAATTTTCAATATAAAAAATTTCATAGAAAAAAATAAAGTATAGTTTTTTATTTCAATAAAAAATAGTGATATGAAGTGTCCAAAATATAATATAGTATAAATAATAATATGGAAATGGTCTATTTATAAAATTTCAGTTAAAAAATATCATAATTTACACTTCAATTAACTCTACTGAATGAGAATGTCGATACCCACTATGAATCATCACATTTATAGTGGTTATAACCAATTTATTAAATAATTATTTTAAATACCATGATGTGGGACATTTTCTTCTTACAAGAATCAAAACCAAGTCTGACCTAACATTTCATTGTGATTCATATCCCACATATCATCATTGTATTTTTTTAATTACTAAGATGAAAATATCTATTGATTGGGTAAATATTAATGTTATTCATATAATCTAAATTTTAGGAATACAATTTTTATAAAATAAACCCAAAATTAAATTAAAATATAATAGTGGAATAGATGTAATTTAATGGAAATGATGTGTGATGATATATAATCACCAATGTAGTTGAGAATAGATAATTAATGCTTTTTTGGAATTTTATTTATAAAATATTAGACACAGTATATCTAAATCATGTTTCAAGAATTTTGTATTAGTTCTTTATTTCATTTTATTAAATAAATTCTCTCGAGTTTATTTTATTACATTCATCCTTGATCTCATTTGGATGGATTAATCTCACATCATTAAGTTTAATATCCTTATGAATATAAAGGGGTTTCTATATCACCAATCATTGGATTCCTTAGTTTAGATAATAATAAAACATATAATAACACCACTTAAAAGTAGTAGGAATTATCACCCTTATAATCATATAAATCTCTCACACTATTACTTAAACATTTATATTATTTAAATAACATTCAAATTTTCTCATTATTATATATAATAATTATTCTTGTAAATTAAATTATAAAAATTATTTGAATAAACTAGATGTTTTCTAAATCATAAAATCATCACCAAATGAGATTAAATAAATATAAAATATAACACAATATTCTTAAAAATATTTCACAATTCTTTCTCTGGAAAATTAATTATACATATTCCTTATCTTTTATATTATATTTATAAAAATATAGAATGATTAAAAAAAATATAATTAGCATTCAGTTATGTTTTTCAAAATACTGCATAAATTAAGAAAGTCAAAATATATATATTTTCACCAAATAAAAAATTAATGATCTATCAGTGTGAACTGATTGATAATAAGCAATATGAATTGTGGTTGGTTAAAATATTAATGTGTGGTCACTGACACACAATTTAATGAAAAAAATTAATGTGGTATGTAGGATAGTGGTCACTTGAAGAATAGTCACGATAGGTTGTAGTTCTTGGGTTACGTGATAAAATGTGTGGTATCATTACATACCATTTCAGAAAAACATGCAGTCTTGATAGATATAATAATGTAATATCATGAATGAATGTGACTAATATATATTATGACCCAGTATCTACTCCAAATTACTTAAAGTCAAAGGGTATAAAAGATCTCATTACGGGGTGAACCCCTATAGAGAGTGAAATTAAATATCCCAATCAAACTGAGTTAAAACCCTATATTATGTGAACATAATCATTATATTTAATAGAGAATAAGTTATGTTGTGATGTGTATCTCATGAGTCATTTTTTCAATTTAGACATAATAGAATAATACTTACTAGAGTGGTATCCTCATGTGGCATGTGAGATGCCAAAATTTCAGGGCATCAATGTAGAATGAAACACTTACATATGCATTAGGTTATATATTTAAACATCAAGTAGGTCTAATATAGAAGGTATGGTCATATTTAAAAGATTAATTTGTTTTTTTTAGAATACATAATATAGTCATTTATAAATCCAACTATGTTAGGTAGAGATAAAACATAGTTGGGGTAAGATAATGAATGACACATACAGTAAAAAAGAAAAATTGAAAACATATTCCAACATAACATCTCAAAATTTAAACAATTTTTAGCGTCCCTAAAAATTAGATTTATTATTTAATGTATTTTAAATAAATTTACATAAAATTGATATCATTATAATTGATCAAACAACACATAAAAATTAGCTCTATAGGAATTGATATCATTAACAAATACTAAAAAATTTATCACATTACTGAAGAAATGAGTGAAATTTATATTGAAATTTTGTCACTTTTTTGACATTTGGAATTGGAATTTAACCCTCCGCATTTGTCTAATTAAATATATATAAAATTTGTATCATTACATCACATAAAATAGAGTATAATATTGAAAAAAATAGGATACTATATTCTTGAAATTTATTAATTCCTTAATTATAGAAGATGATTTCATATTTTTTTAGAGAAGTCAATAAATATGTTCATGATCATATTAGATTAATTAAATGTACATGATTGTTTTGTATATCAAAAAATACATTTTTTAAGAAAATATGAGTTATATAACTCCTTTTTTCATAGATTAAATAATAAAAATTAGAATCTAGAAATATATACATAACTACAGACATGTAGAAAGTTGGGACCAGAAATGAGAACGTTTTAGATACTGATTTAAACATATTAATATTTAAGGAAAAATTATATTATTTCTATATCATTAATATGTAATTTGAGTTATGAAATTAAAATTTCAATTGAAATAAATATAATAAAAATCAGGTGAACTAGTGAAATATATTTTTAATAGAATTTTATTAGTATAAAATAAAAAAATTATGTGGAATTGGAAAAAAACATAAAATATAAATAGAAAAAAACAAAAACCAAAACATAACACTCTTTAGCAATAATAAGAGGTATCACTTATTAGGATTTTATAAGATACTAGGAAAGGTATGGATTATCTCCATCATTTTCTCAGTTCAAGAGATCCCTTAATTACAAGTCATATGAATTCCATATGATTATGCATCTATGTGTTCAGAATCAATTCCTTAATATCCAAATGATTCCATATCAAGTAAATAATACTATTATCTATCATTAATTTAATTCCAAAAAAATATAGTTTTATTGCTACCAAAATAACTCATTGATTTTTCATTTCATAAATTATTATTTTTAATACCAAAACATATTTTCATTCAAGGGTATTCACCTAGATATAACATCCCTTCATTTATTGGGATACATACATGTATTAAACTTACATTATTTTATATTTTTTATTGAAATGATGATATATATTTTATGTTATATTATTGATGTTTCTTTGTTAATGATAGTCAATTATAGGATGTTCCATGATATCACTCTAATGTATTTTGTAAATAATTAATCTCTAGAGAATAAAACATTATTATACCTTGGTTTCATTATTTGGTAACATTTTTATGATACCCCAGATACTAATCATTAAAATGTTCTTTTAGGGTACCTTAGTGATGAACATTAGTGATATTAATTTGAATGTATCATGTTTTTTTAAATACATTTCCTTCTTATGAGTCATTTACTTATGATCAAATTATTCCTTCTATAATTATGATAATGTTATTATATCATCCCTCACGTTCTTTGAATGATATTTTTTAATTCTCTTTTTTCATTGTTTATCCCATAATAGGATTTATTTTCAACCATTTATTTTGGAAAATATCCCCCGGAAGTCATATGTAGTGAGGTGTTAAATGATTAGTAATAACTAATTAGTTCACGGGGATTAAATTTTTTAGATGATCCATGTATTCAGTGGGTTATATTTCTAGTTACAAAGACACCAAAATTGAAAAATCCATATCAAATTGATTAGTGTAATAATTTTTTATAGAATTATTATAGAATACATTTACGAAATTGTTGTTTGTTATACCTTAACACTAGAATATAAAATGTCACATTATTAATAACATGTATTGTTTAAATACAAATATTAGTAGTTATATCATAATCAATCATGAAAACCATTCCATAAAATATGTATCCTTATAATATTGTTGCAAATAATTTAATGGTTTAAATTTTTTCTCTAATATCATATCCTAAACACCTTTAGGACTTAATGTGACATTAATTTTGAATTATTATTAATAATATATTTTAGTTTGTAATATTAAACTTATTACATCTAAAACACTCCCATTAATGTCATAAGGACTATATCGACTTCATAATATCATGTTACGAAACATAATAACAATTGTATTATGAAATAAGACTTATTTTCGCACATTATGAAAATTTAACAAACAAACTATTAAATTACTATCATAGTGGGTATTATATGGGATTATGTAATTTTCTAAAAAATAATACATTATTTTATAAATCATTCACTTGATTTTTATGTTATCATACCAATAATTTTTTTCAAAATGTCTTGAATATACTCATTTATCAATAATTAAATTGTTTGTCCCTTAACATATTCTCAAAATTTTTATATGTTTTGATGAATATTAAACCACGTGTGTCATATAATATTATCGTTGAAATAATTTTTCCATTAAATAAACTCTCTATTAGATATTTTATAAAGATACATATCAATTAAATAGATCCATTAAATCTTGATATTGTTCAGAACATTAAAATATTTTATGTTGAAACTATTTTCTACATCACATGATTGAAAATAATAATCTATAACTCAATTTTGAACTCATTTATACTTAAAATGGTTTTCATTTATTAATTTTGTATCACATACCCTTTAGTATAAAATAATTAATTTCAATTAAATTGACACATGTAATTGAAATTGATTAGTTTTTAATAAAACCCCTGATGTATCATAGATAATAATATAAAATGGAAGCAATAATACTCGTTCTTGATAATAGTATCATTAAATGACCAGGGAAATATATTAGAATAAAAAATATTTGATTTTCAAACTCACATTTCATCTTCCTCTTTGAAATTTTACCCACAAGTACATTTTAAACTAAAGTAGATCCTAGATATCATTTTCTGATTATATTCATCCAAAAATGTTTTATAATATCGAGTAAATATATATCAAACTCATTCTAATTGTTATATATTTTTTATTGATGAAAAATACAAATTTATTTTTTAGATTAATCCTTCATTAAACCTTGAACATATCATGCTAGGCTTCCCATATGAATCAAGATCATCCTATTGAACTATTTCTATAATTTGATAACACTATCGAGTGTTACACTAACATAGATAATTTACACTGCTTCTTATTGGATTATTATTTTTAGTTTATTATGTTCATATTCCCATTTATAAATATAATTCTAAATTTTTTCCGATGATAATGATTTTATTCATCAATAATAAAAGGATTTATATGATTATTTTCTTGTTATAAAATAATTTAATAAGGGATATTATTTAATTTGTTTATAGTATGTTGATGAAAAAATGTTTAATATATAATATAAATTATAGATATATATTCCATATTTCACAAAGAAATGAGAACACTTTAGTGTCCATATAACCACTTATTTTTATAAATTAGACCCTATTATAGTTGGGAAACAATATATCCTGAACTATCAAACAATATACACACTGATGGTATTTAATTAATTAGTCTGGTTAAAATAATTATTTCTAATGTTCTAATTTTATTTTATCATAATAAATATAACTTTTTAATAAATCGTATTATTAATATATTAAGAAGAAATTTTCTATTTTTTAAAATAACATTTATTTTTATGCGTTTATAAAAAATACCATATTTGTTAAAACCACACCCCTTATGAAATCTATAGTGTAGAGAACCGAAGCTTGACTTACATGGAAATTACATTACTTTTGCAGAATACTTAGTACATAACAAAAAAAACACACACAAGGATCGTAATAGTTTAGTGTCTTTGGAAACTTGGAATATAATCTTCTAATCGTGGTGAAAGATCTTCAGCATATCCCATAAAGATCTTCCTTTTTTTAACCTAAAACCTTTCTTTATATCCTGGGGAAAAGAAAACATAAAAGGGTGAGCACAAATGCTCAGTAAGGGTAAACAAACTTAATATCAATCACATCATATTCATAAGAACATAACATTTTGGAAATCTTAAACTGAAAAAGAGATCATAATTTCATAACATGGGATAAATCATAGAAGTGAAATGTAATCCCAATAATCATAACTTAAAACATGAAACTTTGTGGCATACACACATAATCATAGAGAATCTTATCTTATTAGTCAAGACTCATTTCCATGACTATCTTAGTGGACAAAGTCCATTTCTGAACCTAGTCACCCTTGTTTTAGTCCTGTTTCACTGAACCGGTATAACCTACCGTTCCAGCCATGTCTATCTCATGAGATATAAAATCTTTACCCAATGCATTTTAGGGAGATATAGGTCCCACCAATCTCATAATTATACCATTCTTATGTGTGCCAAAAAATCATAAATCATACATCATTGCATAACTCATGTAAAAAAATGGGATTCTTAAACAACATGACATCATAAAAAAATACATATAAGATAAAAGAATTCATGAAAATAATTCCATCACAACATAATAAAATCAATGTAATAATATGGATAAAAAAAGAACCCTAAATTATCTTAGATGGAAAATAATTTTGATAAAACACTTGAACTCCATTCTTGAGGAAAATATCCTTTGTACTTCAAAAAAACATTTCCTTTCTTAACATGTCATACAATTATAAACTAAAAGAAGTTGATTAAAAATAAACTTCAAAAATTGTAAAGTAATATTCTTGGAAATATTGTTTTAGAAATCAATTCATGCCGTATAAGTTAAAAAAACATTCTTCTCGTACTTTTGTCGGAAAAGTCAAAAAGTACCTCGTACGAAAAATGACAAAAGATTCCTTTCATATATTTTACTAAAAACTCACCAAAGGGTAAAATTGGATTTAAAAAATTGTAGGTGGATGGAAATAATCATTACATATTGAGGAAACATAGATGTGGATGATAAAATACACCCCAGTAAATACAAACTATTAAACAATCTCAGATAAAAATGAGATTGTGGTATTTCCTTTACCTTAGGTCCAATATGCTTTGTACATGTCCGAACCTCTTGTATAATGATTTAAATGATGTTATTGACTTATTACAGAATCATACTTATTTTTATGATATCATATATGGTCATATCCTTAGCTTCTTATTACTAATATTTCATTGCTACTTGTTATTCGGGTGTTTATATCTTTTTGTTCTTATGCGTGTTTTGTCGAATAAATTCTTATTATTATATTTAGGTTATAGATAACTCATTTCCAGAATGGTATTATTGTAATATATATCATATTTATTCATTCAATTCATTTATATAATCATTATGAAATTAAGATCATGTAGAACTAGTCGCATCACATCGTGGAGACGGTATTCCGTACGTACGCACGAGTGATGATATCATTCCTATGACCGTGGAATTGTATTGGGGTGTATGTATACTATTTCAGAATCAATATCACTTTATAATAGTCATATATAGTCATTATTTACACCATTATACCCATCCAAGTAAGGTGGTGGTGGAAAATAGATTACACCACGGCGTGGAGACGGTATTCCGTAAGTACGCAGGCGCGGTGATTTCGTTTTCTGTAGGATGGATAGATGGTGAAGTAAGGTTGTTTCAAAATAATAATAACATATTAGTATATAAGTGATACTGATGTTATTACTTCATAATGAAACAACCTATGAAGAAGAAGTGGAAGAAGAAATAAAGATGAAAGAATCAGTAACGGACATTACCTCTTCTTTGAAGCGCCTCTTTGAGATCTCCTTTTAGGGCACTAAAATTGGTCTTTGAGGAAGACCAGAACCTCTATGATGTTTATAGGGTAGTGGGGAGGTTAAATTGGCAGGGGTTTTCTGAGCATGAAGGCTCAAAGTGGTGTGAGGAAGAGGGGGCGGAGGTTCCCTTTTATAAGGGAGGAGAGGGGCACCTTAGGAAAATCTCAAAATATTATTTTATATTAAGGTCAAATTCGGTTTATAATGGTTGCAAAGGGTCTTATTTAGAAGCTAAAGTGGGTATGGGTCTAAATCCTCTCATCCAATAGGATTTATACAAGTTTAGGTTATTATTTTAACCTTATAAATTTGATTTAACTCTAAGTCAAATAATTTAACTTATACCGTGTCTTTTTGTTTTCTTACACTATATGGTTAATAAACTTACCATAACAAGTCGAACGATCCCCAAGTTGTTTATTATTAATATATCTATCCTTATCTAAGTAATTTGGCCGAACCTTATACTTTTAAGAATTAAATAACAATTAATAATATAATATTGTTTTAAAAACTAATTTATGTCAATTTTGACACTATTTGGTACATGATTTTAATGAAATTCATAACAGAATGATAAGTTCGAAACAAGTAACTTATATCAACAATAACATGTCATATTAACCTATGAAAGTAATTTAAGTCATAAAAAGTATCAAATTACATTTATTTGGGCATTTATAACATCAATTATGTCAATATTTCATTAATAAGACAATTACTGCATCATCGTTGTGTCATAAATAAATTACATTATTTAGTGTCTAAAAATTACAAATAAAATACCATTATGTAGGAAATCTTTTTATATTTATAATGAATATTTATAGTCTAATTTCTCTTATGTATAACCCTATATTAAAAATGATTTACTTATTAAACTTTGATTTTAACTATTTGAACCCTTCTTAAATTAAATTAATAATAAATGTCCTAATCTAATCCAAGTGGGATTAAATTGTCATATTTTATCCCTAAGTATGTTTTTGGTCGAATTACACTTATCCAATAGAATTAGGACATGTGTTAGGGTAATAATAATATCATTTTTACCCTTAATTACCCTATTTACTTTTAACCGTGGTAAAAAAAGTAAAGAGTTACTATTCACCAAAAATTATTTTCATCCCATTGAACCACATTTTAGTCCTTGATATTAACCATATCTCTCGTATTTTCAAAATTCCACCCACAGAAGCGGTAAAATTAAATTTTATGAAAAATTCAGTTTTTTAACTACCACTTAGTGGTTTAACTATTCATCAAAAAATGAATGTTTCTAGAAAAATACCAAAAATTAGGCCTCAGCTATTTTTGATATTATGAATTCAAAAATGATTTCTATTTTATCAAATTCAAAACATATCAGTTACATTAACTAATTTAAAAATTAATTCCCGTCTTCAAAATAAATAGCGTTTTTTAAGAGATAATAAATATCAAAAGATTGACAGTTGCTTATAACTGGTTTAAATGTGAAATTACATCCAATGACCAACATTGTATTAAATTGTAAAAATATATTCTAAATATACTTTAAAACCACTCAAATTAATAATTTATCACTATTAATTATTTCTTTTAAAAAAGTTTTTTTTAATTAAAATTTAGTAATTTTCACTATTCATCAGAATATGAAAGTTATCCGAAAAGTAACAAAATTTCACCCTAAGCTAATTTCGATATTCCGAATCCAAAAATGAAGTCCATTTTGAAAAATAAATTTTACAAAATTTCAAAAAGTGGTTATTACAATTCATAACGGCTAGTTTTAATAATATTTTAATATGATATCGTTGTTTAGTGAAACTCGGTATTGCGTACTACACACGCTATCGAGGAAGCTCGCGATTGCGTGTAATGCAAGGCAATTCAAGGATGCGTGTTGTGAAAGATCCTTTTGGTGTAGCGTACAACACAAGACATTAATGAAAAGAATATTTTTCGTAAAATCTCGGTGTGTTACATTCTACCCCCCCTTAAAATGAATTTCGCCCTCGAAATTCATCAGGGTGATAAATGGTTTACTATTCGAAAGTTTCTTTGATAGAAACCCACATCGTACAAAGGAATAACAAAACCAATCTTTAAAAACAAATGTATGAAACTTAACGGTTACCCAAATAAACTAATCAACGGGTTTCCACATAGGTGAAAATATGGATATGGAAGAGAAATATAACCATCATGTTCTGATGGAGAGTGGTAGAGAACATGGCTATGGAAAAGCTAGAAATCACCAATCCATAAATTTGTGACGATCTAAGGTACCATATGATTCATCAGATATAAGAGCACTAGGACAACATTTTTGGTTTTCAAGATCTTTTCCATAAAGTTGATGAAATTGGAATTAAAAGAAATACTTTCGTGATTTTGGTATAGTCTCACCGTTTGTCATTATTTGGACAATTTCCGCTTCATCTCTTAAAGAAATGAAGTTGAATTTGTCATTTGTGATGTGTTAGTAGATCATGTGATAGAATGATGGGTCAATCCATCTGTCTCAAACAAAAGGTTAGAAAAGTTATCAAAAACAACATAAGTCCATCTATAGTGAGATTAATCAATATGGTTCCTAAAATGGACATATGCTTCATATATCATGCTGATTAATATAATAAAACTAGTTTCTACTAAACAAGGACTTCCTGTAGGCCAGTGGTAGGCGATAAAGGCCAGTCACACTTCGGTTGTGGGTTCGATTCCCACAGCCTTGTCCGATGCAATGGGTTGTCGCTAGTCCTGCAGGTTGTCCTTTTTCTAAAACTACATTAGTATAACATCACAAAAATAATACCCAAAAAAAATTTCTATCCTTAAACAATACTATCTTATTGTTAACATAATCCATTCCAATCTTTAGGCTTATCTAAAATACTTCAGTCCAAGATCATAGTATAAAGAAAATGATAACTTGAAATGTTGTCAACCAAGCATGTTAATACCATCATTAATCCCCCATATTTCTTGTTGGTCACATTCTAATCATGTGAATACCTTAATGATGTATTATCTTGAAAAATTAATACCTATTAAACCTTAGTGAAAACATGAATGCTGCCAAAAGTTAACTCTTTCCATGTACCAAAATCCAAAAATTCTATATACTCAAACCATGATATAACCTTCTCTTTATATCAGTCATGAGCTCATGAATATTATCAAACATTTAATTTTCTCCTTATCCCTTCACTATGCGCATATCATCTACATTCCAAAAATATCTGAATAACCTTTCATGGATACTGGTAACATTAATCATACACTTTCAGAACTCATGGAAAGACAACACTGTAACAATCCTTAGATGTCTCTTTATTCCATAGTACCATGAGATTACTTATACAACATTACACATGATAAACATGTAATCATTCCACTACATTCTTAAACAATTCATTCATCTCACATATCATTTGTAGTTTCTTCATCATCATCCACATAAATACTACCCATATAACCATACTAATTCTCTTCATGAGACATTCCCTTAGGGAATTGGTTTGCATAATGCCCGTACATTCCACATTTAAAACATTTAACCATTGTTGATGTCGTAGGAATACCATTATCCTCATCCCTAGTGTTAAATGAACCTTTTCCTTTGCACTTACTAGATTTGTGTCCTTCTTTTCCACACCCAAAGAATCTTCCAGTTCCTTTGAAACATTCTCCTTGATGCCTCTTCCGACATGATTTACATAGGGGAAATTGAACTTTCTTTCCTCTATGATCATCATGAAACTCCATCTTTCTCTTATTAGCTGAGTAAGGAAATTTACCAAATTTTACTTTATTGATCATATTATGAGATTGCTGATTCGACATAATAATGATGTTTGGACTTCCAAATCCCATTTCATTTGGTTTCTCATGATGAATATCATTCCATTGTCCATCATATCCTCCATTATCGTGAATCATCTTGTTTCCAGCCATTTTCTAAAACCCAAAAAGAATAGTGTGAGAGGAAAAAATCATAATAAAGGGGGAGTAACTTCAATATCTAACATCTTTGGTTTAATCTAATATAGTTACCATAGTTCTAGGACTATATCCTATACGTATACTTATCCTTAGGGACATCCCTAGACATACCATAGAAATATCTCTAGGGATCTCACTAATGTTTTCGCATCCTAGATTCCAAAGGTGGACTAAACCTTTCATCTGATACCAACTATAGAGACCCGAAGCTTGAATTACATGGACATTACATTACTTTTTCGGAATACTTAGTACATAACAAAAAAACAAACACAAGGATCGTAATAGTTTAGTGTCTTTGGAAACTCGTAATATAATCTTCTAATCGTGGTGAAAGATCTTCAACATCTCCCATAAAGATCTTCCTTTTTTTTACCTAAAACCATTCTTTATATACTGGGGAAAAGAAAACATAAAAGTGTGAGCTCAAATGCTCAGTAAGGGTAAAAAAAATTAATATCAATCACATCATATTCATAAGAACATAACATTTTGGAAATCTTAACCTACAAAAGAGAGAAAAATTTCATAACATGGGATAAATCATAGAAGTGAAATGTAATCCTGATAATCATAACTTAAAACATGAAACTTTGTGTCATACACACATAATCATAGAGAATCATATCTTATTAGTCAAGACTCATTTCCAAGACTATCTTAGTGGAAAAAGTCCATTTCTGAACCGAGTCACCCTCATTTTAGTCCTATTTCACTGAACTGGTATAACCTACCATTCCAGCCATGTCTATCTCATGAGATATAAAATATTTACCCAATACATTGTTGGGAGATATAGGTCCCACCCATCTCATAGTTATACCATTCTTATTGGTGCCACAAAATCATAACTCATACATCATTGCATAACTCATGTAAAAAAATGGGATTCTTAAACAACATGACACCATAAAACAATCCATATAAGATAAAAGAATTCATGAAAATAATTCCATCACAACATAATCAAATCAATTTAATAATAGGGATATAAATATAACCCTATATTATCTTAGATGGAAAATAATTTTGATAAAACACTTGAACTCCATTCTTGAGGAAAATATCCTTTATACTTCAAAAAAACTTTTCCTTTCATAACATGTCATACAATTATATACTAAAAGAAGTTGATTAAAAATAAACATGAAAATTTGTAAAGGAATATTCTTGTAAATAATGTTTTAAAAATCAATTCATGTCGTATAAGTTAGAAAAACATTCTTCAGGTACTTTTGTCGAAACAGTCAAAAAGTACCTCGTACGAAAAACGACAAAAGATTCCTTTCATAACATTTAATAAAAACTCACCAAAGGGTAAAATTGGATTTAAACAATTGTAGGTGGATGGAAATAATCATTACATATTGAGGAAACACAGATGTGGATGATAAAATACACCCCAGTAAATACCAATGTATAAACAATCTCGGATAAAAATGAGACTGTGGTATTTCCCTTACCTTAGGTCCGATATGCTTTGTATGTGTCCAAACCTCCTGTATAATGATTCAAATAATTTTATTGACTTATTCTAGAATCATAATTATTTTTATGATATCATATATGGTCATATTCTTAGCTTTTTACTAGTAATATTTCATTACTACTTGTTATTCAGGTGTTTATAACTTTTTGTTCTTATGCGTGTTTTGTCGAATAAATTATTATTCTTCTCTTTAGGTTATAGATAACTCATTTCCATAATGTTATTAGTGTAATATATATCATATCCATCCATTCAATTCATTTATATAATCGTTATGAAATGAAGATCATGTAGAACGAGTCGCATCACATCGTGGAGACGGTATTCCGTACGTACACACGAGTGATGATATCATTCCTATGATCGTGGAATTGTATTGGAGTGTATGTATACTATTTAAGAATCAATATCACTTTATAATAGTCTTATATAGTCATTATTTACACCATTATACCCATCCAAGTAAGGTGGTGGTGGAAAATAGATTACACCACGGCGTGGAGACGGTATTCCGTACGTACGCACGCGCGGTGATTTCGTTTTCCGTAGGATGGATAGATGGTGAAATAAGGTTGTTTCAAAATTATAATAACATATCAGTATATAAGTGATACTTATGTTATTACTTCATAATTAAAAACCTAATAATAAGATGTGGAAGAAGAAATAAAGATGAAAGAATCAGTAACGAACATTACCTCTTCTTTAAAGCGACTCTTTGAGATCTCCTTTTAGGGGACTAAAATTGGTCTTTGAGGAAGACAAGAACCACTATGATGTTTCTAGGGAAGTGGAGAGGTGAAATTGGCAGGGGTTTTCCGAGCATAAAGGCTCAAAGTGGTGTGAGGAAGAGGGGGAGGAGGTTCCCTTTTATAATGGAGGAGAGGGGCACCTTAGGAAAATCTCAAAATATTATTTTATATTAAGGTCAAATTCTGTTTATAATGGTTCCAAAGGGTCTTATTTCGAAGATAAAGTGGGGATGGGACTAAATACTCGCATCCAATAGGATTTAGACATGTTTAGGTTATTATTTTAACCTTATCAATTAGATTTAACTATAAGTTAAATAATTTAACTTTTACTGTGTCTTTTTGTTTTCTTACACTATATGGTTAATAAACATACCATAACAAGCCAAAAGATCCCCAAGTTTTTTATTATTAATATATCTATCCTTATATAAGTCATTTTTCCGAACATTATATTTTTAGGAATTAAATAACAATTAATAATATAATATTTGTTTTAAAAACTAATTTATGTCAATTTTAGACACTATTTGGTACATGATTTTTATGAAATTCATAACAGAATGATAAGTTCGAACCAAGTTACTTATATCCACAATAACATGTCATATTAACCTCTAAAATTAATTTAAGTCATAAAAATTCTCAAATTACATTTATTTGGGCATTTATAACATAAATTATGTCAACATTTCATTAATAAGACAATTACGGCATCATCGTTGTGTCATAAATAAATTACATTATATAATGTCTAAAAATTAAAAATAAAATAAAATTATGTAGGAAATCGTTTTAGCTTTCTAATGAATATTTATAGTCGAATTTATCTTATGTATAGCCCTATAGTAAAAATGATTTACTTATTAATCTTTGATTTTAACTATTTTAACCCTTCTTTAAATAAATTAATAATAAATGTCCTAATCTAATCCAAGTGGGCTTAAATGGTCATATTTTATTTCTAAGGTTGTTTTTGGTCGAATTACACTTATTCAATAGAATTAGGACATGTGTTAGGGTAATAATAATATCATTCTTACCTTAATTACCCAATTTACTTCTAACCGTGGTAAAAAAAGTAAAAAGTTATTATTCACCAAAAATTATTTTCATCTCATTGAATCACATTTTAGTCCTTGATATTAACCGTGTATCTCGTATTTTCAAAATTCCACTCACAGAAGTGGTAAAATTAAGTTTTATGAAAAATTCAGTTTTTTTAACTACCACTTAGTGGTTTCACTATTCATCAAAAAAGGAATGTTTCCAGAAAAATACCAAAAATTGGGCCTAATCTATATTTGATATTATGAATTCAAAAATGATGTCAATTTTATCAAATTCAAAACATATTTGTTACATTAACTAATTTAAAAATTAATTCCCGTCGTCAAAACCAATAGCGTTTTTTTAAGAGATAATAACTATCAAAAGATTGACACTTGTTTATAACTGGTTTAGATGTGAAATTACATCCAATGACCAACATTGTATTAAATTGTAAAAATATATTCTAAATATACTTTAAAACCACTAAAATTAATAATTTATCACTATTAATTATTTCTATTAAAAAGGTCGTTTTTAATTAAAATTTAGTAATTTTCACTATTCATTAGAATATGAAAGTTATCCGAAAAGTACCAAAATTTCACCCTAAGCTAATTTTGATATTCCGAATCCAAAAATGAACTCCATTTAGAAAAATAAAATTTAGAAAATTTCGAAAAGTGGTTATTACTATTCATAAAGGCTAGTTTTAATAATATTTTAATAGCATATCGTTGTTTAGTGAAACTCGGTATTGCGTACTACACACGCTATCGAGGAAGGTCGCGATTGCATGTAATGCAAGGAAAGTCAAGGATGAGTGCTGTGCAAGCTCTTTTTGGTGTAGCTTACAACACAAGACATTAATGAAAAGAATATTTTTCATAAAATCTCGGGGTGTTACATATAGTGGGTAAGCTTAATATTAAACCTAAAAAACAATTTATGTATTAAATATTTTTAGGCAATAACATTATGTATATTAAAATCAATTTCAACTTTTATATCTTTTTCCAAACATTTTAAGTAATAATTAAAATATAACATAAATAAAAAAGGCTTCGGTATATTTTTATTGAATCAAATATTTTCTAGATGAGATTCAGGTTTTTATTACATTTAATGTATCATAAATTCTATTTCTTTATAATAAATCAATTTTTGTTGTCAAGAATGGTACTGAAAATACTTTTATATTATATTTACATATTATAAAAAATTACTTTTATAAAAATGATTTAATGTGATTAAGGATGATTATTTTAAAATTAATATTTCACACCATAAAAAAAATACATTTCATAAAATTATTTTCATATTTTAATTCAAGAAGATTATATTATGTAATATAGTATATATTAATTATTTTAGCAAAAACAATTTAAAATTTTTAAGAATAAATTACCAAGGTAATATTAAATTGTGGTAACGTTAAAATGTTCATATAAGAATCCCTATAAATTATTATTTCTAGAAAAGGAGTCGTTGAGGTGATTTAAAACTCACATTCACTATCACATGGTGAATCATTAATTTTCATCCCATTGACCATAGAATAATAAATTTATATTATTGAAAATGTATTTTTTTCTCCTTGAAAAAACCATTTAATAAATATTTTTTCCCATAAAAATAGATATATTATAGAATATATTATATTTAACCCCATATTAGAAATATAATACATATCAAATGTAAGAGTGTGATATTTTGTCACTCTCTACGTGTTTAATAATATTCAAGTAAATATTTTCAGAAATTTTATATTAAATTAATTAATTTCAATACTTATATGATAACCATCAAACTAAAATCATCCAGTATAATTTGGTAAAGTGTTAGAGTAGTTTTTTAATACATAGAATATTATTTTTACCCATAATTAACCGATTAACCCTTATCTTTCGTAATAAAAATTACTAATGTTAATATTTATAATGGCCAAAAATAGAAAGAAATAATTTCATAAATTTGAAAATTATGATTTTATATATGAAATCCAATTTTTATAATTCAATATACAGAATCATCTATCATTTATTACAAATTATTCCCATTGCGGAATGTGAAAACAATTTATAAAAATTAAAACATCCAAAAGATTGAAATTTTTTTATATCAAAATTATTAGTGAAATTTATTAAAATAAAAAAAATTACATTAATGGATAAATATTTTATTTAAATATACATTACAATAAATAAAATATAGAATTTATAACTACAAAAAAATTCGATGAGAAAACCATTTTTTATTATAATTTTGAATTTTCACTACTAATTAAAATATGAATACTATCATGAATATAAGAAAAATTCAACAAAATTAAACATTGATATTCATATTTGAAATAAGATAATTATTTTATCATTTAAAAGATATTAAATTTTCAAAAATTATATTTAAAATGGGTTCTACAATAAAAGGCTTTAAAATTACCATTTTTAAAAATACATCTTTTTATTCATAAAATTAGAATTACTATTTTCATATGCCTATAAATCCTATTGTATGAGTGTGAAAATATTTTCCTTGAATATAAAATATATAAATATTAATAAAAAATCCCTAATAGTGGTTTTTTTAATTTATTGAGATAAAATGGTGATTGTACATATATAATAGTTTTCTTAGAAAAGGGATTTTCTTATTTTCTAATAGTTCTTACTTTCATTTATAAATTATTGATAAACCAAAGTATTTATTTTATATATTTGGTATAAATCTATTTTTCAAAAAAAATTATACTATTTAATATTTCCATTCCAATGAAAAGGTGGTAACTATTATAATATATAAATAAGAATATGTATAGTACATTATTATTTTGTAAAACTCAGTCTTTCATGTAACACAACCTATCAAAAGAACTCAGAATTGTGTGCAACAAAATAAAACATAGTGTCTAGCGTACTATAAACTAATCTAACTTTTGATTTTTGCAGAACCATCACTTGGTGTGGCATACAAATAAATAATGTTCTAGTTCATTTATATAACAAAATATATATTCAGTGTTGCATGTAATAAAAAATATCAAAAAGTATAAATTAATTCGAATAAATATATTTCACAAAAACTCAAAGGGTCACATTGTATGATCCTTAAAATTAATTTACCCATCAAAATTAATTTGTATTATCAATGGTTTATGACCTGAATGTTCCTTTCCAAAAATACCCACATATTAAAATGAATACAAAAACATCCACTAAAAAGGAACATTATAAACTTAAGGTTACCCAAATTAAGTCATATTTTTTTCCACATTAGATAACATATGTTAAAAGTGAAGACATAAAAAATGAATAGAAATGAAACTACCATGTTATGATAGATGGAGATAGAGAATAAGGTCAATATAAAGTTAGTAATCACAAATCCATTAATCTGTGATGGTCTGTGGGGCCATTTGATTCATCGAAAAAGATGGTACTATGATAACTATTTGTTTTTTAGGATCCTTTCTGTAGAGTTGATGAATTTTTTAAAAAATAAAACTTTATTTCATTGAATTTAATAATATTATTTCATCATTTTGTTATTACTTGATCAATTTCCAATTCACATCTTATTCTAAAAAATAATGGAGAATTTTTCATTATCATGTCATGGGATCTATAGATATATAGTTTATTCAATCTATTTTTTCATCATGAACAAATAGTTAAGATAGGATATGAAATATGCATAAATCTTAATATGTAGAGTTAAATATATCTTCGTTAAAACAACTTCCAATGTTTAACATAAATCATTCAATAAATTGTATACCATATAACCCTCCTGATGGATAAAATTCCAAAACTCTAGCCAAAAGGTCACTAAAGTTCTCAAAAATATTTTAGTATTGATCCCCCAAATATCAAAACGTATCTATTATTTTTCACATACCAAACATGGGAATACATTCATAATGTATTCTATTGAAACATGTTAATTACCATAAATTCTTTTGGAAAACATTAAATCTTTATTAATCCTAATATTATTGGATATATTTATTAAATCCAAAATGTCATAAACTGTATCTGTGGTATAATAACCCACATTGTCAAAAACTTATTAATGAGTTCTAAGGTAATCAGCACTGTCTAATTTACTTATTCATATGCAACATATCTTTATCCAAAAAATCATTATCTCTACATTAGTAACATATAAAGGGTTATAATTCATTTAATCATGTGTTTCCCATGAATATCCCCTTTTCATTAAAGCACATTTCTAATTATTCATCATCATTCATCATATCATTTTAAATCAATAATTTAAAACATATACTGAAAATACATGTATATCTAATAATCATCTAATTTCAAAAAATATTCACTTCAATCACATGTCCTTATTATTTACCCATTTTTCGTGCTTCATCATCTAAATCCTTCCTCTTATATGAATTATTAATCATGTCATAAAGTTCATAAACCTAAATATAATCATGATTCTTATGCATAATTTAAAAAATACTATTAGAACATTCGATTCATTTCACAATTAATTTGATTACTCTTTATTTTAAATAGTATAACAAATACTCGTACTGCCTTCTTGATTCTCATCATTTGATATCCACATAGGATGTTGATTTTCATAATTCCCACATGTTCCAAATCTGAAACATTAAATTCTAACCAAGTTTCTTCTTGTACCCACTATTGAATAGGACCATAATGCATAGAGTTATAAACACATATCATAGAAGAAAAACTCATAATAATGAAAAATTACTTATAGGGTTCATATATCATGACACATACTTTTAAATATATGACACCATAGACATATCATAATAGAAATCCTGAGCAATATCCTTAGAAATATCCCTAGGTATCACACTAATTTTTTCTCATAATATCTTCCCAAGGACGAGTAAACATTTTATCTATTACAAATAATAATAACCTATGCTTTTATACCTAGATATTACATCATTTTTTAGAATACACAAACACATTTTCGAATACAATAATATTTTTTTTTCATTTGTAACCATGGAACACTATGTTATAGTCTTGTGAAATATCATCAATATTTCCCAAAATGATCTTCCCTATTATGATTCCTACCTAAAACCATTGTTTATTAACTGGGAGAAATATACACATAAAAAGGCTGAGCTCAGATTCTGTATAAGGGTAATCAATGGAGATATGAAAGTGTAAAGAGTAACATAGTGGTATGAAAACAAGATCATAACATGAACTTATATAAAAATCTATATAAAAGATAAAAAACATGAACTATGGAATAAATATTAGTGGTTTATAAGATATGAATAAGTGAAAAATGAAGAGAATAATCCATAAAATCATAATTTAGGAATAAAATAAGAAATTTAGGGTAGACTCATAAACATGGAATTTCATTCCCTATAATTCAAGGAATATTTCCATAACATAACAAAAAATCATGGGTACTACACCTATTATGTGGGAATCACCAACATACCCAATCATATTCCTCTACTTGTATGGGATTGTGTTTCCCCATCTTCCCCTAGTGATTTGGTTTACCACATTTTACCCTAGTAGATCAGTTTTCACCATATTTCATACTGTATCAAGCCCATCGACACAATTCCATCATTGTCTCATGAGAAAAAAATATTTAACCAATTAACTTGAGGGAGATATAGGTCCCACCAAGCACATAATGAAAATCATGCATATGTGTTCCACAAGAACATTAATCATTCATCATATCGAAACCCAAAAATTAAATTAGTCTCATAAAAATTTCATTATAAATTAAATCATGTAAAAAGAAACATAATTCATAATGATAAATCCATAATGAACATAAAATATTCAGAGAATCAATATTAACATAATCAATGTATAATAACCTCAAATAATCATCGGAAACAACAAATAATGACATCGTAAAAGGAAAATGGATTTGAATGATCATTTGAAATAAATATTGATTAAAATAACCTCACATAATTGATAAATCATTTTTTATTCATATAAAATATTGAAATTTTTTTTATTGAAAATATCTTTGAGAGCATATATTAAATCATTTAAACCCAATATAAACATCTTTAAAATCCATTTAACATAAAATATTATCTAAAAAAATTAAGAAATCATTGTTTTGATGGAACATATATTTCCAAATAAATGGAGAATAAATTTTCCATAAAACATAATATATTATTAAATTAAGGATATTAATGATTAATCTTGAAAATGTTTGTATATACACATCATAATAGAATTTTGGATCATAACATAACATGTATCTTAATGAATGAAAATTGAGACATTATTAATTTACAGATTTTGTAACCATTTTAACCGTAAACTAAGTGAAAGAGAGATAAACCAGTGTATTTGAAAAAAACATAAAATTTAGACAACAATAAAAGAATACATTCAAGGTTAGGATATACACCATCAAAAAAAAGAAACATATGGTGAATATGGCATATGTATCATAGAAAAAAAACTAAGATATGAAATCCATTTAACACATTGTAATCAGTTCAATCATATTCCCCATAATGAAAAGAAAATTATATGGATATTTAAATACTATAATATTAAGGATAATACTCAAAAAACAAATTCATCGTCACTATATACACAATATATAAGAAATAGGTGGTGAAAATGTCCTGTATCTCACTGAAAATAATCATGTGGAAGAAATACCTTACATTATGTCATGACACTCAGATGTCTCATAAAAACATCATTTATAATAAATATTAGTTTATTATATATCATTAACCTTCCCTAAGGGCCCATACTATGACATACCCTATGCCCGCCTCTTGAATACCAGGGGTTGGAGACTAGCGCCAAAGGTGTCAAACATCAAGTGGGATGCATTTTCTTGAATACTTGTACACATGTTCACTCACAAACCGAATTTACAAAGATTAATGGTGAACACTATGTAATCAGAAACTAGAGTACAACTGCAAGTAAATCACTAAGTGGTAAAATTGGGCCATTATACAGTCCCATCAAAAGAACTAGAAACAACATGGTATAAAGGGATCATTGAAGTCTATATTCAGAAAATACCACATGGTCTATAGAGTAGTGAAGCTACTGAATTATAAAGTAGTATGTCATTTCCACCTGGTCCTACTAGGCCACTCTTGGTCCTAGGCCACCAAGTCCAAAATTGTAATGTCCATCAGTCATGTCTCCCTAAGTGCCTCTCTCAAAATGTCAAACGTCTGAACTATAAACAAGACATGTGGGTGAATCATGTGTAGGGGTGAGTAACTAAGTACTCAGTAGGGAACCTCGAGACCCTCAAAGGTATCTCTAAAATCTACAAATAAAAACACCACAAAACAACAACGAAGTAAACCAAAAATCCAAAACAATTATGTAAACTACAAATCCAAATCCACGAAGTAAACCAAAAATATTATTCATAGTCTGTTGTACTCAAGTATAAACCCATACATATACCTAGGTCATCAAGATATACTCATCTCATCCACAAATAAATAAAATGATCCAACCTCAAAGACATTACCTATATTTATAAATAAGGCACAAAGCATAAATTAGGGATCAGGAGTACCTGCTCCATCAACTGGCTATCCCTAATGGAGCCCATCTGAGAGATGAATTCAATTAGGTACATCTCAACCATTATTAATGGTATGTCTGAAATGACGTGCTCCCTCAATAACTTTTTTCTAGAACTGCCTCTAATTTCAGGAACTAGTGGTCTCACTGTCACAGCCTTGTGCCCGAGGAAAGACCTAGATAAACCATGGGAAGATTCCCACTACTCGACACTACATTCATTTGGGGGATCACATATTCAATCTAACCCACGATATCTCATCCGCTCCAATAATAGGTGGCCCATATCTTAGTCTGTTGAGGGAGAAATGACTTCTATCAATGTATTTATTACATCATGTGGAGAGGTTAGCCTCTCATAATTATTTCATGCTGTCGAGGGAGCTCCAAATCCCATGAATTAACAGCTCTTTGTCACTACTCGGAGATGGGGGAGTACTACTCCATATGTGAGGACCTACACCCTACATGTAGGGGAGTAAAACTCTAGTAGTTTGTTCACTGTGGGAGACCATCACCCTAGTATGTTAGATGAGTAACAACCCCTATATAGAGGAAACACACCCTAGAACAGCAGGGGAGTTTCGACTCTATAAGAATAAGGTGTAAAGAGGACATGCACCCTGAATCGGTAGGGGATTACAAATCAATGACTAGAGGAGATTCCCCTGGTAAAGTAGTGAAGTAACTGATTCTATCACAATATCTACAGTGGGGGACTCACACACTAGTACATTATAGGAGTACCAACCCCAAGCTAGAGGGCCCATTCCCTAGCACAATAGGGGAGTACTGACTCTACTGTAGCACTACGTAAGGAGGACATGCACCCTTGGTTGATCGTGGTGTACCTACTCTTAACAAAGAGGACCTGCACCCAACACAGTAAGGGAGTTCCTGACTCTATGTGAGTTAAGTATAGAGAAAATATTCCCTAGTCTAATATGGGAGTACCAACTACAAATATAGAATAACCTAATCAGAGGAAAATGAACTCGCACCAATGACACGGGGTGTCCCATCTCAATCAGAGTAGAGAAGTAAGGAATTCCTATGCCTTGAGTCATCAAGGTTATAGTTGTCCAAACACTCACCTCAAGAAATACCGTAGTTATTCTCCTCAGTTTATCAGTCATACCAAAACTACCACAAATATCCACAAATAACTAAATCGATGGACTACCATGTCATAAGGGTTCTAACGTGACAGAGAACAATTCAATCAGCTGCTTGATCTATAAGTTATAGACATTTTAGTACCAAGGCACTGGTTGGATTCAGGTTTGATCCAACCTAGTTGTATGTTAGTTTTCTATAAAACTCATGTTTTTTATCTCAAAAGGACCATCTCTTCCCAAGGGATCCAGTGCCATAGACGGTTCACCAAACATACATCTATTTTATGAGATAAGGCCCTATAAGGGTAACTGGGTTGCAATGGGTTCAGGTCTGGTCAGACCTGGTCGGACCCACCCAGCCCGATAGGCCGCGGGTCGGGACCACTGGGCTTGGGGTCTCGACCTGATCGGTGTGGAGCTTTAGGCAGTGTGGCTCTCCAGGCTCAACCTGGACCGCCATTGTGGGCTGGCCCCCTTCTCCCGGGACGTTCCATATCCAAATCTGGCACCGATTCACGCAGACAGCCCCACAAACCATGTCCCTAAAGGAAAACTACATGGCGGGTTAACTTCTTATCGTGGTGTCACACTGGTGCTACGGGACTCAACTGTCACAGACCATTACAGCCAAAGCATCCACCTCCCAGGAACACCTCTTCTTCCGACCAGTGGCCCTCCACTTCTCCACTAGGCTCTAGGCCATCACCACTGTGCACCGGCCTTAGCATCATTGGGCCACCGAATTCACTCAAGTGGAACCAGTTTCATAATATTTCAGACCATGGAATCTATAGGATTCCCTCATAACTATGATAGATCTGGATCCACCTTACTGTAAATTTCAAAGAGCCGATCGTAAGGGATGAACATTATATGGGGATCGACCCTTGTTCTTATCAGTCTATGCCCTCCGCGTCAGAGGATAAAAACTAGGGAGGGTTTGGCGAGTGATGATCAAACCAAAATAAATCATTCCAAACATTGAACCCCCAAAGACAACCTCCCAAATTAATGAGGAACATACGGATCAACCTGTTCGTGGGTTGGTCAACAACCGTCATTTTAAAATAATGAAGAACAAGAAAGATATTTAAAAAAACAAAACCATTATTGTTACAACGTCTGATGTCACGGTGTTCGTCCTGAAGGGGTTAATATGTCAATGTTTCTTCCGAGATCCATTCTTTAAATGGCATCGCAGGTTGTCATGATCTGAAGGAATTAATCATTCTTCGCTGTGGTGGATGTACTTCTGTGGTTCTCTAGAAAATCCTCCAAATTTCTAATCCATATTTCCATAGTGCATTGAACTATAAATAGAACCATGTCCCAACGTTCCCATTATGATATGAAATAGTGTCGCTATTACACGTCATTAAAGCATATTTATGTTTTGAGTTTAATGAGCCACATATGAGACTCACTAATGCACATCATCATTTCCTTTTTTCTTACCCACAACATTTTTGTCCACCACTCAAAAAGTGAAAATAATATAAAATAATTCTATAAAATTATTTTATTATTTTTCATGAAAATTCCAAAAATAACTTTTCTACTCAGCTGTTGCTAGGTGATGTTAAGTCATTTCTCAGAAAATCATGGTGTTCAGAATTAAATGGTGCCCTTATATTTCTGATTCGAACAATTTTCCAAAGGATAGAAAATTCATCTTGTACATTTAATGAACATACCTTAAAAAAATTTCAAAATTACATTATGGGCTGTCCAAACATCGGAATCGCATGTTGTTGAGTTTTGGGGTCTAATAATAATTGCATAAAAATAAAAAAATAGACAGAAAATCATAGATATTAAAACTTCCCCACTATTATACTTTTCATCCCCAAAAATCCAAAACCCAAGATTATGGTGGGAAACTGGATCAACAAAGGTTTTTATGCTTCTTCTAAGAACACTCCATGAAGAAACACAAAGATAAACTACTCTCATGTCCATATCTCTCTTGGTCAATTTCATGATGCAACATGTGCATGTTTCTATACCGAAAATAAGAGGGAAACTAAATATTTCCTATAATTCATATACAATCCTAGGTTTAGTAGCTCACCACCATTCATACCTGACACTGATCATAGAAAGAACAACACAGTACACATCCTCCCAAGGAGGCACTATGCTAAAACCCCCATGGGGGTTATGAATTCAAGTTTGACGCAAATGCGTAAGAGTAATTATGAACAAAATAGGGCGGCCCATGAGCGAACACTGGGTCTCACTAGGACCTCTACCTAGAACCTTTAGCAGCTTCACCAAAAGCCAAAACAAGAATAGGACCACTCCTACAGGTGGCATCTCAATTGAGTTTGGATTGTTAGGATCCATTCAAAAATACGAAAACATGTTGTGGTATAACTCTGCCCCCACAGAATAACTGAATTAAGACTCTTTATGAATGTCCAAACCATGCTGCTTGGCTTCCCTTTTTCAGAAAAGGAAATCCCTCCTCTAATATGTGGATATACTGCATATTTTTCCTAATATGGTCATTCCAGGCATGAAAGGTAGTATTCCATACCCATAATTACGTTGTAAGGTCTCTATTACATGACTAAGAGACCCTAGATACAACTCTTGCCTCCAAGAGCTAGGTTACACTAGTATCGTTTGTGTGTGCTCAGCGGGTCTCCTCCACCATGTGTCTCTAAGTGTGAGGGTCACGTCCATGGTCAAACCAGATCCTCAAAGTCTCAAACAGGACTCACAAAAAAATTAATGTCTAGAACATGTGTCTATTTAGAAAGGCAACAAAGTAAAATATTTAGGTTGTACCTCGAACATCTCTTGGATCTTCTTGGTCATGAGCTAGGACTACATGCACCTGTCTTTGCCCACGCCCTCCAGCTCCCTGATCCTGGCGGGGACCACCCTTACTGCTCTCCTATCTCCTCTAACTTGCCTAAAGACTAACATAACTCCATGATCTATGCATTGTCTCTTCCATGGAGGTTCATCTTCTAGCTCCCTCTCAAAAGTATGGAGGTTTGTTAAATCTCCATTGAGATTCCCCTATTCATTACAAGCATAACACTGCCGGTCATATGGATGATATTATCCTTGGCCTTGCTACTATGACAAAGTCCCATGTGTTTGTATCTAGGCATGGTTATGTATCGTTCACCACAATTCTTTCACCACTCGTCCGCTAGCTTCATTAGACACATCTACACCATTACCTTTGTCGAATGTCACATCTAGCTACTCCTCCTCCAGGAATCTCTCAACTATCAGGGCTCGTTCTAGTACACGAGCATGCCTCAGAATACTGAGAGGTTTCACCAATGACCTGATTTCCTAAAATGGTCCATGATTGAAGGTATGGGCCCTGACATAAGGGTCACATACCATATTTGTGGATTAGCAAGAATGATCCCCGAATCTCATTGAGTACTATGTTATAGTAATGATGCCCGGTCGTAGGTGCAGCAACTCCTATATGCGTACAGAGCCCAAAGTTTCTATAAAAAACTCCTCTATAAAGAGGTTCTCAATGTATATGTAAGTGAGGTTAACCTCGTTGTGAGTCTAAATCTTCATAATCCATTATCTTCTTGCTATGTCCTGAAAAAGGCTTTCATCCCGGACTACCATCTGGTTGGCAGGTGTCCCCACTAGGCAAAAAACAAGTGAAACTGCCTCAAGAAAATACTTGTATACCAGAGGATATGTCTCACCATGGATCATGGGATGTCTCTTCCTATGATACCACTTTTCCATGAACCATTCCCCGAGAAAGCCTGCCTCCCGAAGGATAGGGGATAACAACTAGCACTGATGGTGTCAACCAACATGTGGGAGACATTTGGCTGGATACCTGTACACATGTGCACTCCCAAAAAAATCCAAAAATCTTAATGGTGAACACAATGTAATCGGAAACCAGTGTACAATAGCAAGTAAAGCACAAATTAGTAAAGTCAGGCTAGTATACAAATCGAAAAAAAAGAACTGGAAACAACAAGGTACAATGGGAGCACTAAAGGCCATCTACGGAAAATACCACATGATCCCAAGAGTAGTGAAGCTATTGGAAGCGGAAGTCGTATGTCATGTCTAGCTGATCATATGGGGTCCCGACTTGTTATAGGCAACGAAGTCCACCATCATAACGTATGTCAGTTCAGTATCCCTGAGCACCTCTATAAAAACATTTAATGTCTGCAATATACATAACACATGTGGGTGAAGCCCATGAAGGGGTGAGTAACTCATTACTATATAGGGAACACTGAAACCCTAGATGGTCTCTCGAAAATAAACAATATAAAACACCACAAAACAACCACGAAGTAATCTACAAATTAAAAACAGAAAAGTAAACCACCAAACCAAAATGAGAAAGTAATCCATAATGATTATTCATAGTTATCTCTACTCAGTTATATTCCCCTAAAAATACCTAGGACATCTAGATATACTCATATCATCCAAAATGAAACAAAAGGATCCAATCTCAATTCCTTTACAAGGATTTACAAATTTGGCTCAAAGCCTAACTCATGGATCAGAAGTACCCACTCCATGAGCTGGCTATCCCTAATGGAACCCATCTGAGATATGTACTCCATCATGTACAACTCAACCATACCTAATGGTACTTCTGAAAGGTTGTTCTTCGTTGTGAACATTATTCTAGAACTGGCTCTAGTGACCGATACTAGAGGTCTCGTTGTCACAATATTTCACTCGAGGCAAGACTAATGGAGACCATATGAATAGACCCACTCCTTGATAAAGAATTCAGTTGGGGTAGCACTGCTCCAGTGTAACACATAATTTCTCAGTCTCCCCTGTAATGAGTGGCCCACACCTCAGTACATTGAAAAAGCCCTAACATCTACCATGGAATTTATTACATTATATATAGGGGCATGCTCTTGGTAACAATTTCGTACAATCAATGGAGCTCTAACTCCCATGAAGGACCCTCTCCCCATCGCTACTCGAGGACTGGGGAGTACTACTCAATATGTTAGGACGCGCACCCTACCTGGTAAGGGAATACAATTCTGGTAGTTTGTTCACTGTGGGGGTCTCATTCCCTAGTATGTTAGGGGATTATAGACCCTAGGATAGAAAACTCACACTTTTGAACTGTAGGGTAGTGCCGACTCTGCTGTTATAAGGTGTAAAGAAGACCTATACCCTAAATTGGTAAGGGAGTACAACTCGGTGACTAGAGGACCAACGCCCTGGTAAAGTAGGGGATTAACCGACACTTTCACAATATCTACTATTGGTGACCCGCACCTTAATACATCAGTGGAGTACCGACCCTAGGCTAGAGGACCCACACCCAAGCACGATAGGTGAGTACTGACTCAGTTGTAGCATTTTGTAAGGAGGACCTGCACAATAGGTCGACAAGGGAGTACCTACTCTAAACATATATGACCTACATACTCCCCGGTAGGGGAGTAAATGTCTCTATGTGAGTTTAGTATGGAGGAACCATGTCCTATTCTAATTGGTGAGTACCAAATCTGATGATAAAAGAACCTTCTTAGGGGAAAAAAACCCACACATATGACGTGGGGAGTCCCATCTCTATCAGAGTAGAGGAGTAATGAATATACGTGCCTTGAGATATCATGGGAGTTATCATCCTAAAACTCACCATAAGAATCACCTTAGTTACACTACTTAGGATATCATTCATACCTCAACATCCATGAAGATCCAAAAATAAGTGACCTTATGGACCACCTTTTCGGAACAGTTCCATCACGATAGACGGTGCATCAATTGGATGCCCAATTTGTACATTATTGGGATTTTACTACCGAGTCCCTTGTTAGATTCAAGTTTGATCCAAACCATACATACATAAAAATTCTCTAAAACTAATGTAAATTATCTCAAATGTACATCCTTGTCCCAAGGGTTCCATCACCATAGACAGTTTTTCAAATAGATGTATGTTTTAGGAGATAAGGCCCTTTAAGCGTAATTTAGTTGCAATGGGTTCGGGTTCAGTCCAAACTGGTCTGACCAACCAGGCCCGATGTGGCCTGGGTTGACCCAACCCTACCTAAGTGCGACCCATCCTAGGTCAAGAGAGGCCACTGGGAGATGGGTCCAACCTACTGGGACTGTGCACTCGAACCACTGGGTTGGACGATTGGTCAAGCATGCCAGGCGGCACGGCCCACCTGGCTCACCCTCACCCTCCATTTCAGATCATCCCCATTCTCCCTAGATATGGAATAACCACCTTCATAACCTATTCATGATTCCATTCCTACTAATATTGGATCCCATGTCAACTTTCACGGTGTGTTGACTTCTCCATGAGGTACCACACTACCATCGCGAGACTCCAACGTTACGGCTAGTCATGGTCGTAGCTTCTGCCTCCCAAGAATGCCACTGGGGTGCGCCCTCTCCTCTGACTAGTGATTGGGCCAGTGACCAACTTCTTCTCTTTCGAGCACGTGGCCGGTGTCGCAACGTGCCACTGATGGCACCACCAGATGCACTCATGTGGCCAGTTTTTCGCACTGTTTTCACCCAAGGCCTCCGGGGATGCCCTCTTCATTGAGATTGATCTGGAGTCACCTTGTCGTAAATTTAAAAGACCCTATAAAAGGGTACTAACCTGTGGAGGGGATCGGGCCTTCTTCATGTCGGCACGCGCCCTCCATGATAGACGATAAATATTGGGGAGGTTTCAAGGAGTGCAGTTCAAACCAAAGTAAATCATTCGCAACATTGATCTGCCCAAGACACCCTCCAGCATAAATAAGCGACTTGGGGATCAACATGTTTGTGGGTTGATCCACATCAGTCATTTTAAAAGAATGAAGAATGGGGAATATCTTTAATCAAAACATACCCGGACCACTTTTGGCATTGGATGATGTGGTGTTCATCCTTAAGGGTTTAAGACGTCGACATTGCTTCCCGAATCTGGTCTTAAAAATGTGTCGTAGGTGATGAATATCCACCAACATTCATCGTTCTTTTCTAGGGTGAATGACTATTGGAGGTTCTCGAGATAATCCTCCAGATTTCGAGTCCATACATCCCTAGTGAATCGATCTATAAATAAGAGAACGTCACATCCTTCCCATTATGATGTGACGCCACATTGTTACACTGTTTCATTTATGAAATATCGTCGTTGTTACGTGCCATTAAAGTGTCATTATGCTATGATTTTAATGAGCCATTGATGAGACTCACTAATTCACATCGTCGCCACCAGGTTGTTGCCCCGTAGAATCATCATTATTTACTCAAAAGTGATAAAGAAAATAAAATAACTCTATTAAGTTATTTTATTATTATTCTCAAAAACTCCAAAATATAACTTTTCCACTCCACCCATTCCTACAAAAGTAAAGTCATTTCTAGGAGAATCCCAATGTTATGAATTAAAAAATTCCCTCAGACCATCGATCCGAGTGACAGTTAAAATATAGATACTTTGGCACTCATATTTACTGAATATACCATAAAAAAAGTTCAAAATTCAATTTCTGGCTCTCCAGACATTGGAATCATGTGTCATCGAACTTCCTGATCTAGGTATAAATCCATATAAATAAACAAAATACACTAATATTCTTATACATAACATTATAAATAAATTATTTAACCGTATTCATATATATAATACCATATATTACATTTTTATGAATTTATATCACTCTCTTATTAGCAATTCCATATTTGTGTTATGTTTTGGGTAATAACATCTTTGTTTCTCATAAGTGTTTTGACTTGTTATTATTTTTTATCATATATAGATAATTATTACATTTTATAAAATGATAAATTGGAAAATAATATTTTAAATATTCATTGTATATTTATTTATAGTCATATATAAAATATAAAAATAGAAAATGAAATACATCGTTCATGGAGATGGTAGTTCGTGCGTGAACTTGAACGATGCTTCCATTTTATGTCATATTGAAATAATGAATGTAAATGATATATATGAATTTTTATATATATATATATATATTATCATTCAATTATAATTATAATTTCTGATATGTCATATAGTTTCTATGAACTCACCCATAGTACATTCCTTGTAAAATTTGAAAAAATCGCATTTCTTTGATGAGGAGGTAGTCCACATGTCCACAAAAGAATTTATCATATTTACCGAAAATAGAAATCTTAATGGATTGTTTTATAAACAAAATTTCATAAAAAGAAGATAATAAAGAATATCATATATTTCATATTAAAATATACTTTCTATCATAACTCCCAATCGTGAAAGGTAGTAAAAGAAAAAACAAACAGTAACATTTAGTGAGGTGATAGTTCACCACATTGAAGAATGGTGTGTATGTTGCCTATTAACTTGATGTTTTTTATGTGTTGGTAAGAAAATTATAATAAAAATATAACATAGTATTTATGATACATATGTTATTATATAATTCTTTAATAAGAAAATTGAGTGGGGATATATATTAAATAAAACAAAAACATTCATTGATGAACATTACCTCTTCACCAGGTATCTCTTTTTGATTTTCAAAAAAGGACTTCATCACTTGTATTTATTACAAATGAAAGGAACATTGGATGGAGATTGGGATTTTTGGAGGTGTTTTTTACTTTGTTATTCCTATAAAAATAGGACATGAAGTGTGAATAAAATATACGAAGAGTCTCCCTTTTATAGAAGAAGGCATCCCCACTTTTTTAATTTCACAAATGATTATTATATAATAAATTAAACATAAATAAAAATACCTAAATAATTATATTAATAATTACTTAATAAGATATAATTTTATAATATCATAATTTTAAAGATTTTATACATTTTTTGGTATTATATTAAATATTATCATTTTGATTAACCCTTAGTTAAGAAATTTTAATTTTTAATATGGTGAAAAAGTTTTTAATATTATGATGATTTAATTATTAAATATAATTTTTCAACTGGACAATAAATTAAAAATTTATCTTATTTCAGACAATATATCATCCTATTTTTCTTGTTTATTAATTTTAGGTTTTTGAAATAATTTAGTAAATTATTATTCTCCTAAAAGCCCTAAGTGTGAATTTTGAAACTGTTCATATAATTGGATTTAAGAAAATAACTTCTGAAATATTAATTCAAAAAACTAATTTAATACTCTCATAATATGTTAAACTCACAGATAAATTTATTTTATCACCATTAATAAGTCTATTTAAGTTTATTTTAATGTTTATAACATCATTTTACTGATTGTTTCCTTAATTGAAGAATTATTACTTCATCATTTTGAAATTATCTATAACCATAATTACATCCATAAAAAATATATATTATATAGATATAAATTATAGATTATATAATAATATTAATATTTTATAATATATTCTATTGAACACCATATTAAAAATATTATACATATTAAATTTTAGAGTTTAAAAATTTGTCACTCCCTTTGAGGTTAACATTACTTAAGGCATTTTTCTGAAAACTTTTCTATTAAATTATTAAATTTAGATCCTTATGTGATCATTCTTTAATACACATCATAAAATAACATTCTTTTTGTTTTAGGGTAGTTATCTAATATTTAGAATATTATTGTTACCCTAAATTACTAGAGTTACACTTAACTATAGAAATAATAATTACTAAATTCACTATCAATATTTTCAAAAATATATATTGGACTTATTTAACAAATTTTTTCCTTTTTCTAAAAAATATGGAATCCAATTTTCATTATTAAAAACACAAAATTTTATAAAATTAACTATAAATTAATGTCATTTATGAAATTTGAAAATGGGTTTTTAAAGTGTAACGTCCAAAATATTGAAATATATTTATATCCAAATTAAATGTGAAATTTATTCCAATGAACTAAATAATATTAAATGATAACAAGATTATTGAGTTTTACATTAAATAAAATAAAATATAGTATGGGAAACTGTAAATTATTTCCATGAAACATTTTTTTTCAAGTAATATTCTTAATTTTTTATTATTCATCAAACCATGAAACTTATCAAAACAAACACAAAACAAATATACAAAATTTAATTTTTATATCATAATTTAAAAAACTATGTATATTTATCAATATGAAAATTATAATGGTGTCCAAAATTATATTTAAAATGTTTTCTTCATTAAAATTCTATAAAATTCCCCTCAAGTAAAATACCTATTTTAATTTATAAAATCATATTTATTCTTTTCTTGTGCCTTTAAAATCTATTGGATGATTGTCAAAAAATTCAGTTAATTTATAATATATAAATTTTATTCAAAAAAATACCCAATAATTTTTTTCATGTTATAGAGATAAAATGGTACTTATGCCTAGAAAATTGTTTTCCTAGAAAAGGAATTTCAAAATTTTCAAATAGTTCTTACATTCATTTATAGATAATTGATAAAAAAATGTTTAATTTTGTATACATGTTTAATTAATATTTTAATAATTTATTTAATCTCATTTATAATTTCAATTCAAATTATGTGGTGGTAATATAAAAACATTTTAATTAAAATATTACTATTGCATTGTAGTTTGGGAATCCTCTATCTTCCATGTAACACAAGCTATCAAAAGAAATTATCATTTTCTGTTACACATAGAGAAAATATTGTTTCATGTATAATAAGAAAAAATAATTCGTATTTTATCATATCCTTGACATTTTTTATATAAAAAAATAAAAACATTTCACTTTTAGTAAACAGAATATTTTTTAAGTGTTGTGTGAAATAAAAAATATAAGAATTATATAATTAATTTTAAAAAATATTTCACAGAAATATTAAGGTGTTACATTCCTTTCATAATATTTTTGAGAAATATTAAATTTTTTAAAAATTTCCTTCATAAGTCATTATAAATGGTTTTTTAAAAGTAATATTGTTTTTAAAATTTTTTGTCATATGAAAAGGTCTTTTCAATTGCAAAGATAACTTGTATAAATATAAATTATTTTTTCAACTATTTTGTATATAAATATATAAATGTATGTGGAAACATGTATTCCCATTAAATAACCATATTATAAGAAAATATATTATTTTCTTGATATATATATCATATTATTCCTTTGTTGGAATAATAATCATAAACAATCACAATAAACAATGAGATTGTCACATTAAACACCTAACACATTGGTAACATCAAAACATAATCCACATGAAATAATAAATTTAAATGAAATAAAAAAAATATCATGTATGTTAAAAACATCATCTTATTACATATAAAATGTGATTGAAATATATATATACACCATTTACAACAAGTTTGGTGCATAGAGTAATCATTTGTTTGAATGAATGAAAATTGGGACAAAATTCTCTTACCTATTTGGTATCATTTGAACTGTAAAACCCTTGAAATATATATCCTTCTATTGATATTTAAATCATCATAGTTTATATGATGATAAAAATTAAATAAATTCTTAATATGTATATATACCATATAAAAGAAACACATGTTGAATATGGACCTTGTCTCATAAAAAAGTTAGATGAAATCCACTTACATACTCAGTATATTTTGAATCATAAGTATCATGAAATAATAAAATAAATTGATATATTAAATTTCATGAAAAAAAATGATTCCTCATATAACTTTTAATATATAATTATATAAACTCTAAAAAATAATCTAGTGGTGAATATAGAGTTTTTCTCTCAAAAATAAAAGTCAGAATTCAAATCTCATAACCTTAAGTATTGAATTATGTCATACTCATTCAAAAATATATTATTATAAATTTAATTTTATAATAAATATATTATATAACTATATTTATACATATCATATCTTATATTACTTTCTTTTTCTCCTTATATTACTCGTTTATTGACAATTCAATGTTTAAGATACATTATGGGTAAAACCGCTTTATTTTTTGAATATGTCTTGATATTTTATTTTTGTTCCACATAATTAAATCATAAAATCATCATATTTAGAATTTTAAACATGATAGAAATATCATATATATTCATTATATAATTATTTATTGTAGTCCATAAAATTTATTGACAGGGAATGAAGTACATCTTTCATGGAGATGTTAAGTTGTAGGTACACATGAATGAGGATTCCATTTTCATATTGAATGTAATAAAATAAAATAATATATTATATTATAATTAAATAATAATATTTACTTCATTTATATCACATATTTTCATTAAAAAATCATTAATACCTTCCACGTAAACTGTGAATGAATCAAATCGCTTTGTGAGGTGGTAGTCCGTAGTACACATCGGCAACCTTATCATATTTAACCTAAATGAAGAGTATGAAGTTATTTGTGTTATAATAATTAGATCATAAATATTATATATAATGTATAAATCCATTTTTAAATCTGTCCTTCAGAGGTGGTGATGAAAAAATGAATAACATCTATTCATCAGGTAGTAGTCTGTCGTATACAAGAATAATGACATCGTAACCCATTTGATGTAATTGGATATGGTTTTAGGTCATTAAATTAGCATAAAAATCTCTCAATATATGAAATATAATTTATTTATTATATAAGAATTTTATAATAATAATTTATTCTTTTATTGGAATAAATTTTAAAAAATGATTATTGATGAGAATTACCTCTTATTTAGGTTTCCTTTGTCGGTTTGAACCAAAATACTTTATTGGACAACTTAATTTCCAAAATAAGGATTATAGGATTAGTGGGCGTTATTTGGGATGTTATTTTTGTAGGTATTTGTTATTGCATAATGTTTTATGTTTTGAGGAAGAGAAGATAATGGGTAGCTTTATATAAGATAGCTGACTGCAAAACTTGTAAATTTTTTAAAACATTTAATGATAAAAACATTTTTATAATTTCATGATCTTAAAAAATTGTCCACTATATAAAAAATAATATATAATATTGAAAAATTTCAATACAATTGGTTTTTAAATGTTTTTTAATATTTAATCATTATCTTTTTTATTTTAATCCCTTTGTAAAAAAATTTCATTAACCCCATTAAATAATTGTAACTATTATTTTTATTAATTTTGTTAAAAAAAAATATTTTGATTTTATTGTAAATAATAAATTATTTTAATTATAAATATGTAAGATATTTTACCAAATTCAATTTACAAATGTGGAGAAATGAAATTTAAAATTAATCATGTGGACATGATGAGAATGAATAATTTTAACCAGAAGATGATTAAAAGACTACAATGTTTTAATATCGAATTTCAATATGAAATTTTCTCCAATGACCTAAAATTGATTAATGTATGTATTATAAAAAAATTATTTTAAAAAATTAAATATTATTTATCATTATAATTAATATATACGAATGGGTTATTTTCATTTAAAATTTAGTATTTTTCAGTATTAATCAATATATAAAAAAATTCAATTAATTCACAAAATTTCACTACATGATAATGGTGAAATAATAATTTCAAAAATTAGTTTTATTTTATCAATATAATTTTATAATGTTTCACGAATTAATATTATTATTTTTCATAAAATGAAATAAATATATGGTTTAATTTTTAAAATTCTATTTTCGTAACAAATTAAACCTTCATTAAAAATTTGAGAACTTTTTTATCAATATTTATTCATTATATAAAACAATTATACAAAATATTTTAAATTATTTTATTCAAATTTATTATTAATATTTATTATCTTGTTAATAATATCATTTTTAAAATAAAATTATTAATGTTTTTTTCGTGGTTTGTTAAAACTCGATGTTACATGTAATACATGATTTAGTGTTGGGTGAAACACAAGACATACATTGTGTTATGTGTACCACAAGAAAATATCATTTTGGTGTTAAATTAAATATATCATAGAGATTAAATTGAATTTTAAGAATTATTTCAAAAAATCACAAGGTGTAACATTTTACCTCCACTAAAATAAATTTTACCTTTGAAACTTTTTCTCAATAATCAAAGGGTTAACATTTTAAATATCATTCTTAGAGACCTATATCATAAAAATGTTTAATAAAATAATAATATTAGTATATAGAAAAGGATGTGTGGAATCCATTTTTAGTAAAACTAAATTGGATTCCACGTACTATAACATATGTGATAAGTGAATATATGGACACAAAAGATAAATATAACACCCAAATACTGATGGAGAGAGATATAAGAAATAGATTACAAGAGTGTTTCTGTTCCATATAATCATATAACAAATAATTCCATTAACTAATAAAGAATGAAAAAGGCATCAATATAATAAAAAATTATTATACCTAGAAAATATTTTATTTCATGACATTTTTCCTATTAATGTGTAATTTTTATTCTATCTAGACTAATAAAATATGAAAACATACTTATGATAAATATTTCTATTTTATGTGAACAATTTCATGTTTTGGTTATTCATCAATTAATTTCAACAAAATCTATATCTCTAAGAGATTATAATTTTTCATGTCTCATGAACTAAACAAGATCCACAAAGGAATGATAAATCATTCCTTATAAATTTAGTAGAAAAATTCAGCACCGGTTATCCAATATGGATAAATATTTATATCATGATATAATACATTAATCTATAAAATATCATCCAAATTGGATCTTAAACCATTACATGTGTTGGAACCACTTTGTGTATAAGGTTGTATTTGTTGTCAATAGTTGTCAATGCAGATCAAAATGAAGGAGATCATGAAGTACTCCGATGAAGTAGAGGAGTGGTGATTCAGATGATTGTTGTACTGATCGGAAGTTCAAAGAACATGTGTCAAAGGTGATACATTGTTTACAACAATGCAGAATGTGAGGTATAAGCCATCCAAGGATGATCAAAGAAGAATGATGTTTTTGGATGAAGTTCATGCAATTACTCATGATTGCATGAGAACCATGCAAGAGACTTCCTGACGAATTGAATCGGTTTGCATGAAGTACATCATACCGGTTGATGAAGAAGACAATGTGCAATGATTGGACTTCTGAGATAGTCATGAACATCACATTGTCATAGAAGATGATGATGCTAAATCTGTTCCTTCAAAGACTACATATCACAATAGTGGAGGTTGTGATAAAAGCAGAAGAGTTGTTGAAGTATACAGATCACCAAGATGAAGCGCTGTTGAGGTGATCGTCCTTGTCGACAAAGCAAACAAACGACATACAAATTTGTTGGCAAAAGAGTTTCTATGGAGGCAGGTCGAGTTCGAGGACTGTGGAATAATGATCCATGTTTTTATTCAAGGAACGTCGACAAAGGAATGGATGATCTGGAGGTGGACTAAAAGAGCAGATACAAGGTGGCGCCGTTTTCCAGTGTTTGCCAAATTTTTGGGCCTCAAAATCGGAAAATGAAGACATGGATTGTCTGCAAAAGGAGGTTCGCACAAAAAGGAAGTGGTGCGCGAAATATAAGAGGCTTGCGCGAAATACTTAAGTTAGGCGCGAAAAACAGCGGGATGCGTGAAATAGTTTTTCGCACAAACAGTGTTTCGAAATCAGAGAGGTGAAAAATGGCAAAGGCATGGGCGGCGCGGAAAATCAGGGATGTGCGCGAAATACTTAAGTTGGGCGCGGAAAACAGCGGGATGCGTGAAATAGTTTTTCGCGCAAATAATGTTTCAGAATCAGAACGTTGAAAAATGGTAAAGGCATGGGCTGCGCGAAAAACCAGAGATGTGCGCGGAAAAATGGGAATGTGCGCGAAAAATGTTGTGCGCAGAATAGCTGGGTGAATTTTTCGCGCAATCAGCATATCGAATCGGAAATACAGAAAATAGGCAAAGGCAAGAGGCGCGCGAAAAATCAGAGATGTTCGCACCATGTGCGCGAAAAAAACGAACTGCTACGCGTAAAGTTGGTTGTGCGCGAAATGTGGGTTTGAAGTTTTACGCGCACGAGAGGATTCATGTTCTAAATGATGATAAATAGAGAAGTAATAAGATGCGCGAAAAACCAAGGTGTTGCACGAGATTAAAAGGAAGATGCGCGTAATTCACAGAACTGGGAGACAGTTTTACGCGCAAGAAGGGGGTTTTATGCGCAGGATCAAAAACGTCTATAAATATGAGGTGAACCCCTCTCATTCGGAGAGGCTCGACACTTAGACAAATCTTGAGCTCCGGCGCGCGGAAAAATTAAGGTACATAGGGTTGCGTGAAAAAGAAGGCGTTGCGCGAAAAAGGGAAGTTTTGCGCGAAAAAGAAGAGTTGCGCGAAAAGCCTTTTACGAGACAAAAGTTATTTTTACGCGCAAGGTTTGAATTTTACGCGCAAGCCCCCGGGAAGGGTGCGCGGAAAATTTGGGGGTCCCGCAAGCTTTTTGACAGGTGCTTAGCACTCTCAAACCTTCTTTGCGAAGAGAAGAAGAACGATCGTGCAACCAAAATCTGATCTGCACAGAGAGAGAAATATATCGATACACTCAGGTTTCAGAATTGGGAATTGAAGGAAGAGAAGGAGATTTAGTGCATTCAGGTATTTCACTAAAGTAGAAGATTGATTTCAAAAGAGCATCAACTCAGGACTCTGATGCAAGCAAAGTCTCATGCTGAACAGGAGACAAAGACTTCAATGCATATCTATTGAAGAGACCTTCACGTCTATAAACTGAGTGAGACTTCACCACCGGCAGTGAGCTAGGGGGAGTCAACGGGAGTGACCCGAGGGACGCAGTGAGCTATCCCTAAACAATTGTAAAGGAAGTGAGCCTGGGACAGAGTGTCTATACCCGAACATTTGTATCCGCAGCTAGTGAAGCATAGTGGATTTAGGTACGACCGGCAACCTGTCGGCGTATACTCCTTGGACGTAGCCCATAGTGGTGAACCAAGTAAAAATAGCTGTGTCATCTGTCTCTGCATGTGAATGTTTAATTGCTGATCATATCCATCATACAGGTTTATGTAGTTCCTACCAACGTGGGAACAAGATCCACAACTAAAAGAAGAAAAAGTTGCCACCCTGATTCACCCCTCCCCTCTCAGGGTGTCCCGGGGTCCTACAAGTGGTATCAGAGCGAAAGGTTAACGTATGTTGGATATTCTCCAGTAATTCTATTGAGAAGAGGATTTGAGTTTCTTTCCTAAAGTCAACAATGAAGAGCAGTCTTGATGAAGTTTCTGAGCAGACGTCTGCATCTAGCAAGACCATGACAAACAGGAAAAAGAAAGAGAAAAAGCAGCTGAAGAAGTCCCTCATATCCAAAGAAGATGCAATGTCTTGTTCTCCATGCCATTCAAAAAATGAAGAAACATCAGGCATGGAAAGTATCGAGCAGGTGACTCAGAATTCTTCCAGAGGAAAGGATGACACCCCCAATTCATGCTTTCAAGAAAAACTCAAAACATATCTGCATGATATTCCAGAAGAAAGGGTTGTTATTATCTGTAGCCTATTTCAATCTATGCAGCTTGAGATCACTAGACTTGAAAGGGAAGCGGACAATATGGAAAAGGGGCTGGAAGGAAAAATTATGGAAAGTATGAAACTCACCAAACGGGTGAAAGCCCTTGAAGAAAAAGGTGAAGTCAGCAATACTCTAGAAGAACAGATCCATGCACTTGAAGATGAGCTGAAGAAGAACAATGAAGTCAAGAATTTTTGTCTGGAAGAAACGTCCATTAAATTCAGGGAACATGACTCTTTGTTACAAAACAAAGTTAAGATGCATGAAGATGAGGTTCAAAGGTTGAAGAAGAATTGTGAAGAGAAGATGATCACGATTGAAGATCAGAAGATCATCCTCAATATTGTGGGTCAAAAATTGGAAGCTCAATTGACCAAGATTGAGAACACACATATTGAGACTTCACAAAAGAATGAAATGAGTGATGCTTGCACTCAATGTTCGTTGGAGGAGTCTAAAGCTGAAATGCCTCCAACATGTGACAAGAAGATTATGACAACTCTTGATTATCCACATCAAGAATCAGTTGCTGCCGGTACTCAATGCTCAATGGAGGATTCTATTGTCAAAAGACCTCCAACATGTGATAAGAAGATCATGACTTCGCTCATTGATCTATCACAGGCAACTGAGAAAGTGAAGGTACCATCCAGACCATCTTGTACTCATGTTTCTAAATACACTCCGACAATCAGTGCAGGTGGGAAGAAAAGCTCTAAACAAGTATGGATGAGGATAGGTGAGAAGAATAAACCTACCACCATGACTAGGGTGGATAGGAAGAAAAAGGAGGAAGCTTCTTCCTCAAATAGAGCACTAACTATTAAGCAGATGGCCCAACAACTTAATACTGAAGAAACAAAGAAGAAAAGATTTGTGGGCCAATGTTGGTGTTGCAATAGATTTGGGCACTGTGCACTGGATTGTTTTTATAATCCCTTTCATGGAAAAGCACAGGGAAAGCCTATATCAAAGGGGAGGAAGCCAGAGAAGAAGATGCAACATCCGCAGGTCCAGAAGCATCTGTTTACTGCAAACAGATTTGGAATTCTTGATAACATCTGTGATGTGTGCAAAGGCAGCGGTCACAATGCAGGCACATGTCCACATCAACATGCTTTCACTGTTGAAAAGAAAAGAAGACCCTTGATGTCATCAAAGAATGAAGCAGCTACCTTGGGGAGAAATCAAAATAATGTTGTGAACACACACTTCCCCAAGAAGATCTCAAGTAGGGAAGCTGAGAAGACCCAGGATTTTAGATCCATGAAATTGAAGGGTCATTCATCCAAAAGAAACACTAAGTGGGATGAATCTCAGATGAACCCATGTGGAAGATCTAAACCAGCTGCAAAAGTTCCAAATGACATATTGGTCATCTGGCCAGAAGATTTGAAACGAATGAGGAATCTTGAAGATGAAAAGGCCAGGGCTGGTGATAAAGAAAAAGGAAAACTTTCACATGATGAATACACGGTGCTTGGGAGATTGCAAACAAAGAGAAACACTTGTGTCAAAGAAGTTCTGTGTGAGAGATGCAAGAAATCTGGTCACATTGCAAAAGGTTGTCTAACCTTAATACCAGAACAAGAAGCAGTCCTTAAGAGGAGAAAGAATGTATCATTCATGATGGCTGTTAAGCAGAACAATTCTCCACACAAAGCAGAAGAGAATGTGAAAAGAGCCATGCCACACCAACAGATGTCGGAACATATGTTTAAGTGTGTAGGCATGAAGAATAGAGCGAACAAAGGAACTTGGTTGAGAAAAGAACCTCAACCAAGCAAGTCTTCTTGATGAAGCAAGAAAGAACCACCTTATTCCCGTAATCATTTGTGTATTGTATTTGTGCTAATAATGCAGGGAATTGAAGGTGAAGCACGCTCTCAGGGGGAGAACCTGAGAAGTAGTGAATGCTGTCAACTCTTGATAGCCAAGCTGAAGAAGTTTCCATCCTTAGTGGATTCTTCAATTAATATTCAAGGATTATGATGATGAAGGATCACTCTTGATGAAGATGATGAGGAGTGTTTCCCTTGAGGGGGAGAAAAATGAAGAAGCTTCCATAATCACTGTTTCAATCAATATCAACTCCAGGTGGACTCAAAAGCAGTTATTCTGTGAATTTCTTGAAGAACACACCAATGGAGAAGGTATGTCATTTCTCAATCACTATCCCTTGGTTACTTAGATCAAAGATTATTTTACAAAGGGGGAGTAACTGAATTGATCAGTGACATAAAGAGAATGGAAGTGCCCCAAGGTCACTTATCCTGCCAATTGCACTTGAATGTTTTTGATCTATTTACTGAAGTGAGTGCAGGAGTTTCAGGTTGATTATTCTCTATCATAGTTGATCTTCTTCTACCTGGAATTAAAGTGGTAAACCCTTGAAGACAAGATACATGAGTTATCATCTAATGTTGGTATCATGATCTGTGGATAATGGACAGCCTTGTTGACTTAATCAAATCCTCTTGTTTTCTACATCGAGCATTGCTCAAGTAGACTTAGAGTGAAATGATTAATGAAACATTGCTTAAGTGTGGATTGATACCCTCCCTACCATGTGCTTTGTATTTCTTGTCAATAAGGGGGAGAGAAAGTGAAATGCAGAAGATTCTCATTTTGACATTGACGGATTCATTTCAGAAGATGTTTAAGGTATTGACAACAAAATACAAAGGGGGAGATTGTTGGAACCACTTTGTGTATAAGGTTGTATTTGTTGTCAATAGTTGTCAATGCAGATCAAAATGAAGGAGATCATGAAGTACTCCGATGAAGTAGAGGAGTGGTGATTCAGACGATTGTTGTACTGATCGGAAGTTCAAAGAACATGTGTCAAAGGTGATACATTGTTTACAACAATGCAGAATGTGAGGTATAAGCCATCCAAGGATGATCAAAGAAGAATGATGTTTTTGGATGAAGTTCATGCAATTACTCATGATTGCATGAGAACCATGCAAGAGACTTCCTGACGAATTGAATCGGTTTGCATGAAGTACATCATACCGGTTGATGAAGAAGACAATGTGCAATGATTGGACTTCTGAGATAGTCATGAACATCACATTGTCATAGAAGATGATGATGCTAAATCTGTTCCTTCAAAGACTACATATCACAATAGTGGAGGTTGTGATAAAAGCAGAAGAGTTGTTGAAGTATACAGATCACCATGATGAAGCGCTGTTGAGGTGATCGTCCTTGTCGACAAAGCAAACAAACGACATACAAATTTGTTGGCAAAAGAGTTTCTATGGAGGCAGGTCGAGTTCGAGGACTGTGGAATAATGATCCATGTTTTTATTCAAGGAACGTCGACAAAGGAATGGATGATCTGGAGGCGGACTAAAAGAGCAGATACAAGGTGGCGCCGTTTTCCAGTGTTTGCCAAATTTTTGGGCCTCAAAATCGGAAAATGAAGACATGGATTGTCTGCAAAAGGAGGTTCGCACAAAAAGGAAGTGGTGCGCGAAATATAAGAGGCTTGCGCGAAATACTTAAGTTAGGCGCGAAAAACAGCGGGATGCGCGAAATAGTTTTTCGCACAAACAGTGTTTCGAAATCAGAGAGGTGAAAAATGGCAAAGGCATGGGCGGCGCGGAAAATCAGGGATGTGCGCGAAATACTTAAGTTGGGCGCGGAAAACAGCGGGATGCGTGAAATAGTTTTTCGTGCAAATAATGTTTCAGAATCAGAACGTTGAAAAATGGTAAAGGCATGGGCTGCGCGAAAAACCAGAGATGTGCGCGGAAAAATGGGAATGTGCGCGAAAAATGTTGTGCGCAGAATAGCTGGGTGAATTTTTCGCGCAATCAGCATATCGAATCGGAAATACAGAAAATCGGCAAAGGCAAGAGGCGCGCGAAAAATCAGAGATGTTCGCACCATGTGCGCGAAAAAAACGAACTACTACGCGTAAAGTTGGTTGTGCGCGAAATGTGGGTTTGAAGTTTTACGCGCACGAGAGGATTCATGTTCTAAATGATGATAAATAGAGAAGTAATAAGATGCGCGAAAAACCAAGGTGTTGCGCGAGATTAAAAGGAAGATGCGCGTAATTCACAGAACTGGGAGACAGTTTTACGCGCAAGAAGGGGGTTTTATGCGCAGGATCAAAAACGTCTATAAATATGAGGTGAACCCCTCTCATTCGGAGAGGCTCGACACTTAGACAAATCCTGAGCTCCGGCGCGCGGAAAAATTAAGGTACATAGGGTTGCGCGAAAAAGAAGGCGTTGCGCGAAAAAGGGAAGTTTTGCGCGAAAAAGAAGAGTTGCGCGAAAAGCCTTTTACGCGACAAAAGTTATTTTTACGCGCAAGGTTTGAATTTTACGCGCAAGCCCCCGGGAAGGGTGCGCGGAAAATTTGGGGGTCCCGCAAGCTTTTTGACAGGTGCTTAGCACTCTCAAACCTTCTTTGCGAAGAGAAGAAGAACGATCGTGCAACCAAAATCTGATCTGCACAGAGAGAGAAATATATCGATACACTCAGGTTTCAGAATTGGGAATTGAAGGAAGAGAAGGAGATTTAGTGCATTCAGGTATTGCACTGAAGTAGAATATTGATTTCAAAAGAGCATCAACTCAGGACTCTGATGCAAGCAAAGTCTCATGCTGAACAGGAGACAAAGACTTCAATGCATATCTATTGAAGAGACCTTCACGTCTATAAACTGAGTGAGACTTCACCACCGGCAGTGAGCCAGGGGGAGTCAACGGGAGTGACCCGAGGGACGCAGTGAGCTATCCCTAAACAATTGTAAAGGAAGTGAGCCTGGGACAGAGTGTCTGTACCCGAACATTTGTATCCGCAGCTAGTGAAGCATAGTGGATTTAGGTACGACCGGCAACCTGTCGGCGTATACTCCTTGGACGTAGCCCATAGTGGTGAACCAAGTAAAAATAGCTGTGTCATCTGTCTCTGCATGTGAATGTTTAATTGCTGATCATATCCATCATACAGGTTTATGTAGTTCCTACCAACGTGGGAACAAGATCCACAACTAAAAGAAGAAAAAGTTGCCACCCTGATTCACCCCTCCCCTCTCAGGGTGTCCCGGGGTCCTACAACATGAACGGTAAACCATATAACCATTAGAAAATTTAAAATTTAGAAGGAATTCCACCAAATTTTACAAAATAAACAACTCATTAATCCCAAATATATCATAAAATAACACTTAACTATCACTTACAATACATGGGGATACCTTTATCACGTTTTTTATTGAAACATGTTAATAAACTAAATTAACATAAAACATATTGAAAAAATACATAATTTTTCGTTCCTTACAAAAAACATAGATTATTAGAGATTTTATTTTAATAAAAAAAACTAATGAAAATTCTAATAGTGATAATATATAAATCTTCTTTATCAAATCATTTATTAGTTTCCAAGTAATGAGTACTATCCAATTTAATTATTCAGATCCGACATATCTTTATCCCAAAATAATTATCTCATCAAAAAGAATATATTAAAGGTTATATTTCCATTAATCATATCGTTTTCATGAATATATCCTTGAAAATAAATCAATTTTCTTGGTCATCAGTACCTCTCAATGCATTCTTCAAAATAAATTATGAAAACCATATAACAGAAAATCATAATATATTTCATAATTCTTGAATTATAATACATAAAAAATAAAAAATTATCATTTATTCTAAAACCATTAACTATGATTCTTTATATTCTTCCTTAAAACTACCTTTCATTTATATATTATTTGAAGTCTCTTTATAACAAACTAAAAAAACATTTCTTGTAAAACCGTGATGATTCTCACCAAAGATATTTCCCCTTCAGACATAGATTTGAATAATTCAATAATTATTAAATTTAAAATATTCAATTTTTGATGATACCTTTGGGAGATCATTAATCTCATCAATTGTGATAATCAACCTTTTCACTTGTCCTTTTATGTTACATTCTTCGTGTTCTTTGTTTCCCTATAGATAACATCTTCCCTCCATTTTCGATGCTCATAAATTTTATTCTTCCCACCTTCTTAATATATAAAAATCTAAATATTAAATCATCTATGTTCATTTCCAATTTAAAAATAATAAAATTCTATATTCATCATATTTTGTGTGTTGGTAATCTTAACAAATATCATATATCATATCATAAATCGTGATAGCTAGTTAGGAATAACCATAATATCATTCTCATCATTTATAATATAGTTTTTCTTTCCATTAATAAATTTTTTTTCTCATTCAATGTTATCCTAATTCCTCCTAGATCACACCACTGAATAAAACAAAAAATCAGGGTCTGAGAAACACTAATCATAATGGGGAACCAAATAATAATGAAAATCACATATTGGTTATCTAAATAAATATAAATTATTACCAATTAATGACACCTTAGGTTTATCATTGGTCATTAATAGTTACCATCAATTTAAATCATTCATGATGGTTCATAATGAATTTTTTAATTTCCAAAAGCATATTTTCTAGGAGGTTAAAAATAGGAGTGTATTGTAGCCCATTTTTTGTATGAGATTTCGATCAAGTCTAGCTCAATACATTTTTTCTACGGTTTTACCCCATGGTACATATATGGTAGAGCCACATCCAGATGTAGTATTCATATAGGGATGTATTTTCTTTTAATTTATTGGATCTATCCTTTACTAAAATTTAATACATTTTACAATACATTGACTCATCTATTGGAATTTTAATAGATACATCCCCAGAAATACCTTTAGAAATACCCCTAGGGATATCACTATAGTTTCTCATCCATGTTTTGAATGATTAACTAAGAATTTCCTCAAATTATATATAGGGAAGGCCAGAACACCCATTCATGTATATTACATGTTTTTAAATGAATACTAATTATAATAGAAAAATACGTCCCTATCACTAAAATAATTTATTTCCTTTGAAATGTGGAACACAATATTCTTAATTCATGGACTATCTTAAATATCTCATATAAATATTTTCTCCTTTAGTACTTCTAATTATAAACCTTTACTCAAATCCTAAGGAAAGGAAACATAAGTTATGTTGACCTCATCATGTCAGTATGTGTAAACATGGGAGATACAAAATCATAATAAGCTAAAAATCGTAGAATAACATTAGAACACATTTGAAAATCATACCCTTCATATCAAAGATCAAAATCATGAGTCAGGGAATAATTATTTGTAGTTTATAAGAAAATATTCCTAAGGGAATCAAATAACATAAGACATAATATAATAGAATTGTAATAAGACATATAATTGGGGATGAAAAATAATAATATAAAATATTATAAAAAATATACCCACTTACACATTCATAACATGTTTGGTATAGATAAACACCATTGTTCCTACTTCATTCTAGGGATAACAACTTGTGTACCCTATTTTTCTAGCTTTGGCTAAACACCCATGTACCCTCCTTCTGGGATTTAGGCCAACCACCTATTTACCTTTTCATCTCATAGAAAAATTATCCTTAAATAATTTCAGGCCAGGAGATATAGGTCTCACCTATCTCAAAATGAAAACAATATTTTTTTGTTCCACATGATCATAAATATTCATCATATCATAACACATGAAATGAAATGTGTTTCAAAAAAAATTCATACTACCATAACATTTGGAAGAGTGGATGGTTTAATAATAACATCATCATTTCATCCTAAGATAACCCCTTAAAATACGTGGGATTCTTGAGAGTTTTATAATGTCCAAATCTATTAAAAAAAGCATGTTTCATAAAATAGATGTCATGATAAACCATTAATAAAAATAATAAGAATGTTATCCTTAGATCACATTCCCATACAATCATAACATATATCACATTATATCAAATTAAATATAAAATGATTTTGACTCATCATTTAGATCATTTATCAAGGAAAATAAAATTTCATTTAAAAATAAATTTATGAAACATTTGAAAAATATTTTTCATTAAATATATCATTGAAAACATATTAAAGAAGCTTTAAAAATCATTTGAAATATTTCCTGAGGAAAATATCCTTTATTCATAGAAAAAATATTTTAAAAAATATGTTTTTATAAAAATAATTTTATGTGAAAATTTCATTTATGGAATATAATTAATTTTTTATGAAAATATTGGTCATGTAAGTATGAAATTCCATCCATGACGTATCTGTTAAAAATAAAAATTCCTTTCAAATTTTTAAAAAAATTACAAAGGGGAAATGTTTCTATAAACAACATGAGGATTCAATTTATATAATTTTCAAAAACAAAATAAAAAATGCATTAAAATTTCATTTATAAATAACTTTAATGAAATTTTGAAAACGTTTTTAGAAAAATAGTTTCTTAAGAAAAGTCGGTTTCGCGTGAAAAAGATGATTTTCCATAAAACTTTCATTTGTTGAAATCATGACAATATAAAAGTGTAATGTTAATGAGAATCATCTAATATAATGTCCTAACCATTTGAGGAGAATATTAAGGATTTTCTTATGCGAGATATCAAGATATATCATGATTTTAAGCATAATCATAAACTATCCTGATATACGATGTGATTGTAACAATAATATTTTTACACATTGGTAAATTTTAAATATATGCCCCATGATGGAATAAAATAACATTTAACCGTAAATATCATGACCATAAATATATTCATGATATTACATGAAACATATATTTTATATAAACGTCATAAAAGCTGATAGGTGTATAAAATAATCATATATACCAATGAATGAAAATTGAGACAAATATCCCTTATAGAATATGTAACATTAAAATGGTGAAACTCATGAAGAGATATAATCAAATATATTTTAAAAAATAATAATTTTAATTATATGAATTTAAAATACATTCATGGTAATTATATCAACCACATATATTAATCAAATGGGGAATATGTCTTGTTTTTTGAAAAATAAATGTGAGAAGGAAATCACCTCACTATTGGAGTAACTTTATAATCATAATCCCAATGTAAGAATAAAATCAATAAAATATTTAATTTTCATTTAATTAGATTCTTTCATGAAATTTGATTAAATAAATAATTATATAAACCATACAAACTAAATAAGGGGTGACTATGGCTTAGGTTTCTCCGAAATAAAAGTGACACTGCAAATCTTGATACCTTATGTACAGAATTCCATTATACTCGTTAAAATCTAAATTATGATAAATATATATTTTTAAATACATATATAAAATAATAATATACATATAATACAATATATGATGATATTATGACCTTTTATTCCCTGTCTATTAACAATTCCTAGTTAAATTAATGTTTCGGGTAAAAATTGCTTTGTTTTTAGAATATGTTTTGACATATTATTTTTTATTTCTACATACATATATAATGATTTAATCATCCCCATGATTTATTACTAGATATAAATATCATATATTTTAATTCTATAATTATATAGAGTAATAAATAATATTTAGTGGTAATAAATAAAATACACCATTCATCGAGACTGTAAACTGTATGTACGCATAAAGGTTGATTCCAATTTCTTATTAGATTGAGATAATTGAAATAAAAGTATATATTATCAATATTGAACCATTTTTTAGACATATATATTACATATTTTAATTATAATAATCCTGAATAACTTCCATGTAAATCACGAGTGAATCACATCGCTTCATGAGGTGGTTGTCTTCCTTACACACAACCGACGTTGTAATATACCCAAAAAATGGAGATTTGAATTTATTTGTTATATAATAATTAAATAATTATAATAACATCATATAAATAATAAATATATTATATAAAATATAAATATATCATTGAAACTGTCCTTGAGAGGTGCTAATGGGAAATAAAACGACATCGGTTTACAAGGCGGTGCTCCGCCTTGCCAAGAAGTGATGATTTCATAACCCATTTCAAAGATGTGGTGATGGTTATATGTCCAAAAATTAAAAGTAAAAAAATAATAATATATAATATACTTATATTATTATTTAATAATGGTATAATAATATCATAATGAGGTATAAGAGAAATAAAACTAAAGTTCACATTGATGAATGTTACATCATATTTGAGTATTCTCATTAGTTTTGAACTGAAAGCCTTCGTTTGATTGAATTAATTAATCACTATGGCTTGAAGGATGAGGTGATAAAAATTAGGATGTTTTTTTCTTGGTATTGGGTGATAATAAATGTTTTTATGCTATGATGTGGATAGGAGAGTAGGTAGCCTTTAATAAGTGAGGGGAGTAGAAAACATATATTGTTTTGGAAACATTCAGTCCTACCCAAATTTTTTTATTAAAAAAGATTATAAAATTTTCCAATATAATAATTAGAATATATATGGTAGAAATATGTAAATAAAATTGGTTTTTACATTTTTTGGTTATTTTTACCGTAATCTATTTAGTTTAACCCCCGTTAAAACCAGTTTTACCATAACCCCAACAAATTATTTTTTCATTTTTGAAATTTTTTTTATTAAAATATTAATCCAACCATATGAGATATTATAAATTATGATAACTAAAAATATTTGATACATTTTTTCAAATTCAATTTCATGAATTAAAATTTTTTAAATTAAAATTAATCCTTCAAACGTGACGAGTAAGAGAGTATTTAAAGATAAAATGTTCAAATGATTACATTGCTTTTTTTATAAAAAATCATTATGAAATTGATTTATGTGACATAATTTGGATTAATTTATTTATAGTTTAATTATTTCTACTTTAAAAACAATAAAAAATATAATTTAGCATTATAAAAAAATTAAATGAAATTGATGTTTTCAATTAAAATTCAACATTATTCTTTATTCTTATAAAAATGAAGCATTTCATAAAAATAAAAAAAATTAACCCTAAGATAATTTTAACATTATGATTTAGAAATAAATTGTATTCTATAAAATTAATTATTATGTATTTTTGAAAAAAAATTATTGTTTTTCACAAATTAAATTAAATTGAATAGTTTTTTTAAATAATATTTTCAAGACATATAAAGAATTTATTTAAAAAATAAGCACTCTTTCAAAAAATAGTTTCATTATATAAAAATAGTATACATAATATATAAATTCATTGATTCTTATTTATTACCCCAATTCCATGACTAGTCAAAAAATATCTTTTTATTATATAAAAATATCAATTATTTGTCTATTTCTGTTAAAAATCAGTGTTATGTGTAATTCTTGTTAAAACTGTTGTTCTATTTAATGAAATCCATACATGGGGTTATATGTAATGCAAACCAAACTCTATGTGTCATATAATGAAAAAAATAAAAAATTAATAAATTTAATTGAAATATATATTTCAAAACATTTCTTAGAATTAAAAAAATACATGGTTACATCCATATAGTAAATGATATGGTGGTTTCATATGAATCAATAGATTAGAGAAATACTTGTACAGAATTATCAACATCATTACCTAGAGATGGGTGAAATAATTTTTATTTGAAAATATAAGGACACTACCTCTATGGTTATTGACAATATATATATTTTGACCACACGTTTATGAATCACATAATCACTTAAAAGGGGGTAAACATGATACAAAATCATGGTGGGAACTATTCATTGAATTTAATCATAGAAAGGAATACTGGTGATTGATGAATTGATTATGAGTGACCATATATTTTTTACCATGATAAGGATTTATACAGATTCTGTATATTTATTTATAATAAATAAAGATATGAAGATTTTTTTGGAATGGGGATTCATCATTCCATTTCTAAAAAAATATTAAACCATCATTATAAGAAAATATATTGAAACCATTGTAGGATAATGATAAACTATAAAGGGGATATTTGAAATTTCAAGACATCATATATATGGATGGAGTGTTGATGTTTTGGGATGGGTTATATCTTCCCTGAATACTATATATGACGAAGTAACTACACAATAAACCCCATAAATCCAATTATTCTATATACCATGGTAGAAAAATTATTTATAAGGATATAAGATAACAATTATGGGGGGACGGTATAGTGAAATAAATTATGTACTGTGTTTCTTGATTCATAGTATTTCAGAAGGTTATAATTTAAATAAAATATACTAATGAACTAATTAGACCTCTAATTATACCTATATTAATGTGGGACAATGTTAAAATGGAATTTATTACTAGACTTCAAAAGAATCTAAGGATGAATGATGATATATGGGTAATAAATGATAATTTAACTAATACACATTTGATAGTGATAAGATATTATCTACCACTTTAGAAAATTTATCTGTTCTATATCAATTAAAACATAAGGATTTATGAGAAACCACTATCGATTGTATCTGATCATGAGCCTCTATTCATAACAATATTATTATATATTCTTCAAGGGGATCATGAAATATAGATACATTTGAGAAATTCCTATAATCCAATGAAAATGTTTTTTCCTAAAGGACTACATATATTTTTAATGACATGATGGGAACTTTTTCTATTTACATCCTTGTGTTTTGGGATCTGTATCCACCTTTGGTGGAATTCATATAAACAATAGCATGCATTTGATCATTGATATGGCATAATACCAAGACTTATCTAGGAGGAGGTTTCATTGTAAAACATTTTGTGAATAAAATTGTGATATAATTATAGTTCTTGTAGATATTGTGAATGATATAGATAAAATTTTATGATCTATTATATATCATATTAAAGCATCCTTCATAAAATATAAGAGTTTTGGTGATAATTCACGGAAAGACATGGAATTTCAATTCAATAATCATGTATTTTTAAATTATTCCCCATAGATTAGTGTTTTAAGATTATGTAAAAGGGGAAGTTAAGTACTAAATACATTGATAATTTTTAAAATTCTAGAATTAATTAATATTTTAAATTACACATTTGACATGTCATTCAAACAATATATAGAAAACAATGACATACATGTTTCATTACTAACAAAATACAAGCTAGATCCAATGTATGTTGTAATATATGAGGGAATGAAGATTAATGCATACTTCTCTCAAAATGAAGAGAATATATAGATTTTTTAACCGAACAAAAATGTATAGAAAATTATTTCAACTCGATTGGAAATATTATTTTAGAGAAATAAATAACTAGAAGATTCTACATGGGATCTTGATAAATCCATTTGGAAGGAATATTCAATTTTTCTATATAAGATATATACCCCATTTTAGAATGATATTATTTTGGGTGGGATGTAATAGTTGAGACCATAATGTATCATGTAAATAATATATCTTAACTCATCAAAGAATGCTCACTCTCAATAGCCTTTAATTTTTTAATCTATTTAAAAGTATAATTATTTGAATTATTTGAATTTTATTTAATCATTATAAAATTCAATATAAAATTCATTATAATGACAATATAATAAGATTAAATATTGATTTTTTATAAATATAAGGATTGTTTGGAAAGTTGGAAGAATTTTTTTTACTAATATCATGATTCCATTACATCTATAGAATGTGAGAATAAAATTTAACTCAAAAAACATTTTGAAAAATTATATTTTTTATAAGGAATAATATTATGAATTTTAAAATATTCATTGAACTTATAATACCTATATCCAACATTCATAAAAATAATTAAAAAGTTATATTAACAAAAAAACTATTTTTGGTTTATTAATGGAATTTAGTATTTTCAAAGTGTTATTTAGTTTTCAGTTTCAATTACAATCTCATAAATGTTTTTAGTTTTATAATAATTAAAAAACATTTATTAATATCAGTATCCAAGAAATAAATTTCATATATATAAAGTTATATATTAAAGAGTTATTTTTTGAAATATATTATTATGAAATTGTGATTTTTTATTTCAAAATAAAAAATTCACACTATAAGAATTTTTATTTAAGAACACTATTTTAAAATTGTAAATAACAATGCTAAAATTATTTAGAAGAGGATACCTTATTTTTTCATTACAATTGATTACTATGGTTTACAATTTTTTACCATGGTAAATGTAAATTAGGTTAAAACATTTAATGATAAAAATTCCCTAAAACCTTCAATGTGGATAAGAAGGTAGTGAATGGTATTAGTTTTCATCCAAATAACTAACCCTATTATTTTTTTTAACTAACCATTTAATTATTGATAATTTAAGTGTTACTCGCAAAAACCCCATCCCTTCAATTATAATAGGGTATCAAATCTACCACTTCATGAATCAAATCATATTATAATTTCATTCAAAATATGTCTCATTACTCAATTTATAATTCTCAATAATGTTCAAAATCATGTGTTAACCAGTAATGTTTATGATGCCTACATTTAAAAGGAAACTTTAATGTTAAATCCAAGTCCCTCTAAGAAAATTATAAACTACATGACATAAATTAATTATTATCTATGTTAAAATGTATTCTTGACATTCTAATATAATGATAGTATTATATTTTTTAATATACAATGTTGTGATATTAATGGTATTATAATTTTTTATTCTTCTATCCAATCAATTGATAAAAACTGAAACATCATTCATGGAAACTTATGTACAACCTCCAATACAAGTAACAAAATGAATTTTTATCACCATCCAAAGTTTATGGTATATATAATTTTTTATGGTAAAAATATAATATTTATAATATTATTAATTTTTATTTTAAAAAAATAGAGAAGATACTAATGACATGATTAATTAGTAATTATTCCTAGTTTTGTAGTTTAAAATGGTCATTCTAAGAGGGACAAAGTTTGTTTCTAATTATGTAATATTTTAATATCCAGAACATCTTCTTATAATTAGAATATAATTATAATAAAACACACTAATAAACAATAAATTAAATCATTATTCTTCTTGAATATTTTTATTTTAAAAAACTACCTTTGTATCATTCCTTCTGTCATGGTATTTAAATATTTGGATTATTTTAACTACATATATGAAATATACTATAAAATTATTTCATGAATGACAATGGGAACATGATTACCAGCAAAAACTAGTAAAAGAAAAATTAAATAATTTTTTTATTCTAAATATTTCATATACTTATTTAAACCATCAATTAGTAAAACACCCTTCAATAATTGGGAATCATAATTTTCTTAATCAATTTCACCTTTAAGGAAAAAAACTAAAACCCTAATTACTGAAATTTGAATCAATATAAATAATTATAAAAAACATTTAATTGTAATATTAATTAAATAGTAATTATGTTCTTTGGATGAATAATGAATAAGGGCATGGATATTTTGAAACTAGTACAAATGATCAATACTATAAAAAGTAAATGTAAAAAAATAGATTTTATATGTAGAAAGACAATTTACATAGTATATAAATGAAAATGGATATGAGTAGGTCTCTAATTTAAGTGGTTATGATATCTATGTTTTTGATATATGAGTTCAAAGTTAGATATTTGATGTTATGATAAGATGTAACTATTTCACATCTAAAATTACTCTCTTTGGTACTCATGTTATATTTAGCAATTAATAAATTTTGTTCCATGAATATTTATCCATGTAAAACTTTTTACCATATTTCTCTTTAAATATAATTTATTTAGGTTAATTACTAATATTATAATCTGTGATTATTCTTATTAATCAATGTTTTATGTTGTTTTCACATTTCCATTTATAATTTATAAAAACATGTTATATCATGAATCATTATTCATGGATATGAGTATTTCATATTAATTCTAATTTTTATGCCTCCAAGCTCATATATAAATGTATAACATAGTCATTCATCACATTATTCCCTTACTAGGATTTATAGATCACCCCTTTATTAAGTAGGTCGGATATTTATCATGTACAATTTTAACAATCAATTTAAATTTAGGTCATTTCAATGAAATTTTGAATAATATTGTAATATATCTGTATCATGTTGTTATATTATGTACATAATTACCAAAGACACTAGACATATTGAAATTTGGGGAATGTATCTTGTTTAACAATATGTGATAAGTCATAAAATATTGTTTATCAAATTTATGTGTTTTCATTGGTCTCCTACCAATACAAACTATTCACACAAATATTATCTTATATAGATAACCCAAAAGTACCCTCACCTTATTATTTAATTAAATATAGAGATACTTATTAATTTAACAATAGACCATAGTTTCAATATAGATCTAAAAATGTTATCAATTACATCAAGAATATTCTATTGAATGTGAAAGTATTTTTTTCAATGTCTCTCATTATATAAATATTCAAGTACATATTAAACAAGTGGTTCCTTAGGAAATGGAATGAAAGAGATTGATAACTCTTTTGTTAAATGCATTTCATGTTATTAGGTGATGGGTGGTTCCTAGAAATATATATCCTATTAATTAATTGATGGGTCTACAATGACAAAACAACATAGGATTCTGTGTATACCTCTCTATATATTAGTATAGTGTCTTATAAAATGGCCTTAACAACATGTTCTAATGTCAGATATTATTTATTTCAAAATTATATGGATAATTTTTATTTTTATCAATGTTTTCTTTTATTATCATTGATATATAATTCCTACACATTCAATAGATTATGGAATCATGTTTTATAATAATTCCTTACATATCAATTATTCTATATTATTGTTGTGATATCGTCTGTTGTACACTACACCCCACTAAGAATCTGATCTTATTGAAATTTATTTTCAATCAACAACTAATTTTAGAGGAGAACTACGTATCATTTTAAAGGAAAAGGATTATGATATAATTATGTTTTCTAAAGGTGTTCATGTTATATCTTAATTTTTAAATTTTAATCTAAGTATATATCTAGTGTTATAAGGCTAATGAACTATTTCTTACGATATTAAATATTTTATTTGACAAAAATAATTTAATATAACATATAGATCCAAATTAATAGAGTTTGGATTGTTATAAAAAAGAATTTTGGTCATAAATCAGGCCAGTAATTCAATATATTATTATTGGATAGTATAATGGAAAACCAATTTTCCACATCCCTTATATATATTTTATATAAAATCTATTATTTTTCTAAAATTCCTAAGATTTTCCTTTCTATGTTTAACTAAAACATATGTGCCTAATTTTTTACCTATTCATATGCTTACCCATCTCCACTATTCCTTACATGACATAATCTATGGGATCCCAGTAGTGGTGTAACCTACCCAGTTGACTGATCATGGTCATTATTTTCGTTATATTTGTACGGAATAAATAACATAGTTATTTTAAAATTATATTTAATCTCAAAAACATATCACATATTACCTCTTTAGCATATTTTCATTCTAATATTTTTTTATTCTTATTGCTTCCTATAAACCAATATGTTCAAAAATTATCAATTTGTAACTCTTTATATTAATCACCTCTTGTGTTACTATCCTTAATTAAAATAAAAAATATATTTATACATAACCAAATGTATTTCATGAATAAGTTACATGAATCCCTTTTATGTAACTATTCTAAATCATGAAAAATAAAAAATTACAACATGATTAATCCTTGATCGATAGAGTGTTAACCCTCACATTTCAAGAAAAGGTATATACCTCTATCCCATTGAGCAGTTTTACCCTAAGTCCTTCTACCCATATACACATTACTCTTCAGTGGTTTCAATTCAATCATAACTCCACCACATAATATGTATAAACAATAATTGACCCTTAAATTCAACATCACAACCTAATATGATCCAAATTCAAGGAAGAAGAAATATAAATCCATCATTATACCTAGAATATGAAACCTTATCTACATTTATTATAACATTGATGTTGTTCAACTATTTAATCTATAGAATACAACTCAATTAAAAATATAAAGTTGACATTCATGAATAAAACATAATTGAATATATCAAATAATTATATTCATAATAGTATACTTGGTTTAAATTATCATTGAAGTAGTATTAAATAAAAAATTATTCACAATTAGTTATTACACCATATTTTATAAATATTAAATAATTTAATTAAATATAGATACATTTTATTTATTTGAAATATAAACCTATTCATAATATTCATAATATTTCATTTTCTTTAAAAATATTTAATTTGATTAATTAAACACATTTTATAATCTAATTAAAATAATCTAAAGTATTTACATTATTTAAATATTTATACCTAATAGAATTTAAGACATGATCAAATTAATTATCATACTTTTTTTCAAAGTGGTTTAATTTTTTTCACAAATTTATATTTAAATTGATCGATTAATCGTGTTAATTTTGAACAATTTATAATTAAAAATTAATCTCTTTCATATTTTTTATGATTTAATAACAAATAAGTATTTTATAATTTATTATAATTTTCAAATAAAGACAATTATTTCAAAATTATAAGATGATTCGTATAATTTCCAATTGGAATTTTTAAAATTAAAAATAAATATTAATCTATATTTATTTGATAAATGTTTTGTAAATATTTAAAGAATTAGTTATAAGCAATTATTATTAACTAAATTATAAATTCTTTAATAAATTAATCAAATACCCTAATGTAAATTTTTCCATAATTAAAAAAAAATTATATATTTTAAATTAAATTCATAATTGAAATTTTTCAAATGAAACATTTCACAGTATTTTAATTTTAATGATATATAGTAAGTTATTTGAGGTAACATTTCATTTGTGATTGACACCATAACGGTGACCTCTTTCCATAAAATGTAAAAATGTATTATGTTACATCAATATTCTTGGGAATAACCCAACACTCTAAATTCATTCAAAAGAGAAACTCACATCTCTATATATCATAAGATAATAAATCCACATCATATACGATATAGTAATCAAATATGTAACCATGTGTATTTTGGATTTAAAAACTACATGCATATATTAATCTTAATAATGTTAAGGAATGACTTAGTTCATGTAGTTTTTTTAATATACTCTATATCCTATGTGGTATTAAAATATCAAGGTGTCATATTTTATGTCCATGTTGATATCCCTAAATCTATGTGATTCCCTAATTAATTTGATCTCATTGGGGAAATAATACATTATAATAAGTAATATCATATGGTATGATACAAATGAAATCAAATTAATTATTTTTTTCAATTCATTATATATCCCATGTCATATTGTGTAACCCAATAACTATATACGATATCCAATATCATATAACAAGATAAAAATGTAATAATCATTCATATTTAATGATGTAAAATATGATTGAAATATGATTTCATGATTCCATAAATTTAAAACATTATTTATGGAATCAAATTATTTCATAATGATCGAATACAAAATTTAGGGTTTCTATATAAAATATAAAAAATTTATAATATAGAGTATTAAAAAAACCTAATAACCCAAATCACCATGCATAATCACTAACAGAACATTGATAATAAAATATAGAAAATAGATTTTTTTTACATACACCAATGATCACCTCTAATAGATATCCACCACATGTTTAATGAATAGTTCTAAATGGATGCCTAATGGAATCCATCATCATTGCTGTACGAATGAGTTGAAGTAATTAATTGAGGTTTTTGTGTGATTCATCTTCATACAATGAAATTATTTTACCCTACAAACTAATATTTGATTATGGGGGAGATATTTTAAAATGGGAGTAAGTCATCCTGTAATAGAGGAAAAATCCCAATGCATTATATGCCACCTTAAATATGTCTTGGGACACTCCTATTCCTTTCATAAAATATTTTTTTTCAAAATGTTTGTTTTGAATCTTTTTTCATCTTATTCATTCATTAAATGAACGCATTGAGCATATAATACTAGGAATATGATAATTTTATGATGTATTCAAGTCATTCAATAATACATCACCCATCATATATTATTGGATTGTTCATTTCATTAGTTCTGGGTCATATCACGTTCATAATCATTTATATTTAAAATGATTGGGGTTTTAAATTTTTCTCCCATTAAAAAACATCAACCCCAAAATTTCAACACATATATTTTGTTTAGAATGGATTATGTACTTTTGATTCATTTCATAATAGATATTAGATGTTTTCATATCGTACTTATGGTTATTTGTAGGATATATAATATTTTTTGTTTTCTTATTGTGTATAACATTTTCTTTTTTATCTAATATTATTACTAGATAGTCCGCAAAAGAGAGGTCCGACACAAGTTTTACAACATCAAGATTTGGTAAAAAATAATTATTTTGTAATTACTTTCATTGTAGAAATACATTGATGAAATTATACACATTTTTCTGTTTTGGTGAATGTTTAGTATATATTCCGTAGATTTAATGTGATCATTGATCATAAAGTGGGAAATTTATCTTTGATTATTTTTCACTAATTTTCAAACCACATTACTCTCATCGAGTGAGATATTCAAAGTATAACCTTATTTTTAGAAAAAAGACCATACATGTTTAATGAATGTTCCAATATCCATTATTTTAACTCTAGTATTCTTCAATATGTAAATAAATGGAACGAACCTTCCCTATCTTCTCTTGAAAGTGATTGAGTTTTAGCATTTTCACATCACCAATATCTTCCTAGAATTTTACAGTGATTTATAATGTCTAGTACATAACATTGAATGAGGTAATTTGAATAATTGAGTGTATAATATTATTGTTTGTGAAATATACCATTGTAAAATGACGATCATGTCCTCCTTTAATGTCTATCTTGTAATGTCCCAATGTAACTCTCAATATTTAATTACATGAATAGAATGAGTAAAATACTTCACCTAAATTAATAGAAAAAATGAACAGAATTTTATTTCAATAGTAATAAATATTACATAAAATTAACGTGATTAAAATATATAAAATAAATAAAAAACATCACTATGAAAATAATAGGAGGAATAAAACCAAAAGTATGAAAAATCACATGAATGATTAATCAAAAAATGTGTTCATATAATTGAATACCATACTCCCAGTTATAAAAATATAAAAAATGAAAAAATAGAAATATAATTTATCTTTTTAGAAAGAAATAATTAAATAAGATGTAAGGATATATATTGGCTTGAAAATGGGTAATATGAAAATTATATGAAAATAGTTATATATATGACTATTGGGAATGTTTCATAAAAATTGGAAATTTTAAGATGATATAATTTGAATGTAATACTTTTGTTTAAATATATAATTTATATATATCATATATTAAATATTTATAAAAATATTTCATGTAATTATGTAATGATAATATATATAAATGTAATCATCCATTATAGATTTTTTTTTAAAAAAATTCTAATTAAATATTTTATTTATTGAAAATATAAATTATAAATATTTAGTGCTAAAATATTAGAAATGAATTTAATTTTTGTAATAATATTATGATAATTAGCTGGGAGGGATAGTCATGTATTTGAAAAAACATGCTACTTGGATGAAATTTGAATTACATGGGTAAACTATAAAAATTAAAAAATGTAGTATATGGTTAAAATTATGTAAGAAACATTTAATAATTTACATGATTCTAATTGAGAAAATATAAAAATCCTAATATGTTTTCATATATGGGGAACTTTTAATGTGAACAATTCCTTCATTAACCAATAATTAATGATAAATTGTAAATATTCCACTAAAACACATCTATAAATGGACCCCTCTTTAACCCTTCCTAGAATAAATATCATCATATATTTCCTATTGAATATAACCTTAAATTAACTCAGCTATGTTCCCCTCCATTTTTTTGGTTCTCTATGAGGAGACACAAATCCATCTTTATAATGGACGTGTAAGTAGAACTGATTCCACCCCTATATATTTCTACATTTTCATATATTTTTCCATTACCTACAAATTTCCACTACTTATTAAATTAATAAAAAACTATAATGGTGTAAAAATAAAATCAATATGATTGTTTTAAATGTTATTTTCATATAATATAACTCTTTACTCTTACTAGTACCTTTTTATAACATGTTACTATTTAGGTCTGTACAACCACATACATGAATGATGTTATATTATGTTGATAATAATAGTCATAGATAAGAATAAAAAATAACATACTAAAAAAATATTATATTAATGAGTAAGTTTTGTTATTTATAATTTTTTTTAATGATTTTAAAAAAAATTGATCATTATAAATTATGTCCTTTTGATCAGCAAACATACATAAAAAATAACATTTTGACTCATGTTTATCAAATTCAAACATGTATATTCAACATAAAGAACACGATACAATTAAAATAGTACAAATAATATTATTTTAATTCATTTATTCATTTAGTAAAGAAGATGTTTTTATAAATTATTGAGGATCGACATCACCATACTGAATCTTATATGAATCAACCAAAAATATAAGCTTCTGATAATCAAAGTTAATTGAAACTAACTAATAAATTTTTAATGAAATAAAATTATTAAATGATATAAAAATTATATATATGAATATATGAATATCTTTTTAAAATAATTTATTTATAAAACTATGATTATTTTACAATAGGAAAGAGTTTGTTTGTGTAAAATTGGAGTATATGTAAGGGTTTATCATACAATCTCTTTTGAAAATGATACTTCATAAATTAAAATCTAAATGATTGTAATTGTTTTGAATTATATCAAAAAATACCCATTTATTTTATTCTACTCTATTTATTGTTTGGGTTTATATTTATTTTTTTCATTTTATCTCTCATTGACTAAAAATTTACCAAAAAATATGATTACATGTTCACTTTTCTCTATAAATTTTTAATAATTGGGGATCTTTCTCTTCTATGTGTATATTGATTACACCTTTTTCATTTATTTTATTTTATCTAAAAATATATTTCCCTAATATCACCTTCTTATTTATTTTAATTATTTAAAATTATGTTCATGAAATCTTGTTGATAATCCTATTTTATGATTGCAAATCCATTTCTAAATATCACTATTAATTTTTATTTTTATTACAATGATTACCTACTATGATTTAATGACTCGTCAGTGTATTTTTTTTCTTCAAAATTATAATGATGAATATTTATATTATATTTCATATTAAAACGTTAATTAATATATATAGGATATTTCATCTTATTTTATAAATAATTTTATTTTTTCTTTTACGTTGTGTTTCGTCAATGTTAATATCCATTAATTTAACTTACATTTAAATTGGGATAAGAGTTCATAAAATCATCCAAATTAATACTCTAAATAAATAATTAGTATTTTAGATTTTTATTAATATTTAATATTATTCATTATAATGAGTAAATTACTAAAGTATTGATTTATATATGGTTTCATATTCATGTCACATGCACATATAAATGGTTTACGATTATGTAGAGGGCATGAAATGAATTATATATTATAAGGACTCGGCCTTAAAACATTACATAATATTGAATTAAATGAACAATTCATATTGAGGATCTTTTCAGGTTTAGAGTTTTATAGAATTAGGATATAAATATTACATAACAACTTGAATATTACATGTAGAAACTACTACTCAGTATCTGTTTCTTCATAAAATAAAAACTCTTAAAAAGAAACATGTCTAGTTCGATGTTTTAGATAGCAGGACTATTCCATGATCACATCCTTGACTCTATTAATCATTAAGTCTAGTGGAAAACATTTCAAAAACATGGTATAACCATAAAAAACTCAATAAGGTTTATAAAATAAGGAATAAAAACATTATCCCATCAATAAATAAAAAATCAATTAAAGCATACTTTTAAATCATAACATACCTTACCAAATCATAATATTTATGAAGAAAAAACCCAAATAATAAATCATAAAGGATACTTATGGAATCCAGATCAGACTAACATTATAGCTATAACAGATACGTAGAGAGATACACTTGGAATACCCATCATAATATATTGTCTAAATTTGTTAGGAGAAACACCACGTTTACCTGTGTTGCGTTACCCAATTCATTGGAGAGCTATCTTGGGTTCACTTGCCCTAGGTTTATCACGAAACCACCTATATACGTAAACAATGCCAAATAACCATAACATAATCATAACACATGACACAATTATAAATAAAAGATAAAATTTCCATATTACTATATATGAAATCAAGATATTGAAATAAACAATGGTTTATCAAATCATTTTCAAAAACATATAAAACAAATATTTTTGAATCAATGTGTCTCATACCACTTTTGATGATTTTAAATGAATTATCATTTGAAGACATTAATTTCCATATAAATAAATCCTAAAACTCATTTTGAGTACATTGAAATTAATGAGAAATATTTAGAATAATAAATCTTTAAAATATTTAAAATGATATTTTAGTTAAAGAGTTTTTTAACTAAAAGAGAGACGCTTGAATACAAATAATTGAGGAATACCATTAAATAAGAACATTATAATATCATGAGAATAAATGTATTCATGATATAATATTTAAAAAGATATTATATAAACCATATAAGAGTGAATTGGTGAAAAATATAATGAAGTCTCAGTGGAAATGTAAATTGAGATGAAATCCTTTATAAAGATGGTATCCTTAAACTAATGATAAATCAAGCACAAAATTATGTGTCAAAAATATAAATAAACACAATATGAGTGGATATTAATTGTAAAAAAAACATAGGGAATTCACACATATTCATAGGACGACAAATTAAAGAAGTACAAGTTGAACCCAAAGACTTGAAATTGGGTTAAGAAGTTTCCTTGTAAAAATTCGACAGCCTAATGACGTCACTTTAAAATTCAGAAAATTAGTTGATGAGAGAAAAAGGGAATATCATTACTTGGAAATAAATTTTACATCAATAAGGATATAATATAACATATCCCAACATAATAAGAAGTAAACTAAAGTACAAAACAATAAGAAGTCGTCTAAAAAAGAGGAGGGTGAAAGGTTCTCTTACCAATTTTGTAACTTAAAAAACATACACCAAATGAAATAAGGATAGTACAATGAATATGTAAATACTCATAAATGAAATTATATTACACAAAGAGTGTAATAATGGGAAGTACATACACCACACAAAATTAAATAGTGGAAAATATAGCAAGAATCTCACTAGAATAAAATGTGAGACGAAACCCTTTACCACGTTGTAATCAACTGAGTCATATAACCAAAAATTAATAACCACAAAATTAATCACATAATTCCATGAATATAATTAAAATCATTAAAATATATATCAACTGGTAGTACACAATACCCCACATGCAATGAATAAGTGACGAACAATGGAAATCTCACGGAATTAAAAGTGAGATAAGAAAATCTCTTACCTCGTGTCCGACATGACTTGTTTGTTCCTTGTTCTTCTTGAATAATAAACTAAAGTTAATATATACTTGATTAAGAACTTTTTTAAAGTTTATTATTCTTTTTATATCACTTATTACCCTGTAATATATTTTATTCAATCATTTAAGTTAATAATGGATGTTTTTTTGATATTTGGTACTTGAGTCAACAATGAACACCTTATAATTAAAATATGTCCATGTGGTCAATATTACATTATCTCTGGAATGATATTAATCATTTATATATCATATAAATCATATATATCCAGTATATATATTTATTTATAACAATACATGACATTTTTGAGATAAGAAATGAAATGCAACGTTCATGGAGACGGTAAGTCGTACGTATGAATGAATGCTACTTTCATTTATATTTTGTATATTAATTGAATCAAAACATAATTATACATAGGTATATTATAATTCTAGAATAATATAATATATAATATCATTAATTGTATCCTTTATACATCCCACATGTGGCATTAACGAGTCATATCACTTTGAGGGGGCGGTAGTCCGCACATCCTCAAATAAAATTATCGTGTTTAGCCATTATGAAAACCATAAAGGTAGGATATAAATTTAAAATACAGAAGAATTAAAAAAAATAAACATTATATATATCATATATAAATAAATTTCCATCTTAATGGCCACCATGAGAGGCAGTTATATATAATCGAACAATCATCGTATTGTGAGGCGCTAGTTTTCCATCTACAGAAACAGTATGTTCTTCACCGATTAGATGGAGGTGTGAGTAATTGTAGTCAAAATAATTCTCATAAAAACGTACTAGTATATTTATGGTAGTGGTTTAGTTATAAAATAATGGAATAAAAAGAGTTTAGTGGTTGGATAAGTAAAATAAAAGAAAAGAATTGAAGAGGAACTTTTACCTTTAATTTGGGTAACTTCCTTTGGTTTGAACCAAAATGACTTCTCGAAGTGCCTTATGCATAAGGTTAGGATTCTAGGAGGAGTATATGGATGTTGGTAGCTTAATTGGTCAGAGTTTGGACGATCTAAAAGGCTTTATGTGTGTTATAAATTTGTTAGAAGTGGTGGCCTTTAATAACGGGGAGGAGTGGCTCTTTAGGAAAGTGTGAAAATATTATTTTATTATATAATGATATTCGCTTTAAAATGGTAAAAAACTAATTGACGTATAATATAAGAATACTCATGGTCTAAATAAAATCATCCAATAATAATTGGACAGGTTTTGGATGTTATTTTAATATTTATAATCTTATTTATTTAAATCAATTATTAATGAGGTATATATTGCATCATTATTGTGCCATTAATAATTTAATATATTTTTTGTATAGAAATTATATAAATACTACCATGATATATTAAATCTTTTTATCCTTCCAATTAATATTTATAGTCTAAAAGATAACTTATATAACCCCATGTAAAAATTAATGTACTAAAGGATATTGTTTGTGTCATTTTTTCCATTACATTAAATTAATTAATCTAAAGTGTCATTATGACCCTTAAGTGGATCCATGGGGTCCCAAAATCGTCCCAAAGATTCCCATGGATGGCCGTGACTCATAAAATAATGTTAGGAAAAGTTTTAAGGTAATTTTGTATTATTATGATATTCTTTTTACCTTGAATTACCCTATTTACATTTAACCGTGGTAAATAAAAGTCAAAAGTTACTATTCACTAAAAATTAATTTCATCTTATTATACAAAATTTTACTTACTAATAACATCCATGTATTTTGGATTTTCAAATTTCAATTCATAGAATTGGTAAATTTTCATTTAAATGAAAAAGTCAGTTTTTTAACTATTACTAAGTGGTTTCACTATTCATCAAAAATTGATGTTTTTCAGAAAAATACCAAAAATTCAGCCTAAGATAAATTTGATATTCTAAATTAAAAAATGATGTCTACATTACCAAATTAAAAACATAGATGTCGCATTAAATAATTTAAAATTAATTATTGGTGATAAAACAAATAGCGTGTTTTTAAGAAACAATAATTATCAAAAGATTGATACTTGTTTATGTTAAATTTCGAAGTGAACATAGTTACAATGACCAACATTGGAATGAATTGAAAAAATATATAATAATTAAACATTAAAACAAATTAAAAAGATAATATAACCATATAAATAAATTATATTAAAAAAAACGTTTGAATTAAATTACAGTTTTTTCACTATTTATAAAAAATGAAATTTATCAGAAAAATACCAAAAATTTACCTAGAGTAAATTTTGACATCCTGAATCTAAATAAGAATTTAATTTTATCAAATATAACATATAAAAATGACCAAAACTATATTTAAATAGGGTTCTATATCAAAAGGTGGTAAATCGACCTTTTACTTAATATTAGAGTATTCATGCTGAAAATTAGATTCATTCATATATTAAGACCCTAACATTTATTGGATAATTGTAAAAACATTTAACAAACATATATAATCATATTTTAGTTAGTTATATTCATTCTCACCAATAGAACGAGTAGGAATTAACTACTATTTTAAATAATAATATTATATTATTAGTGTGCAATGTAAGAGTTCAAAGAAACTCGTTGTTGTGTCTCAGGTACGCTATCGAACTTAGTGTCCCCTTTAATTTAAAATTAATATTTAATTCAAAAATATTAATAAATATTTAATGTTTCTTATTCCTTATTTATCTGGTATGTTACATCCTTCCCCCCTTTTGGAAATTGCATCCTCACAATTTTAAAATTGGGCTAGGAATCTTCATTAAAAGTCCCACATCGGAAAAGTGTTAGTAAAAACTGTAAATTTAAATAAATGAAAGAGAAGTACAAAGGTCACCTAAGATAACATATACTAGGATTCCATGAAAACATGGATATGGAAGTGAAAAAAACCATCATGTTTTGATGGAGAGTGATAGAAAACAAGATTAGGAGAATGTTAACCACCATAAAATAAAAAACTTGTGATGGGTTAAATAGTCACTGATAACATAGTAGGAAACGTAAACCAATAATGTTTTGGTTTTATATTCCTTTTCGTAATTTTTATGAATCCATTTACTACATATAATAATAACATAATGAAATATACTTACTTTCAAGTATAGATTCATCATTCAATACGTTTCTACCAAAAACTAATCCTATCTCCATGAAATGAGCATTCAAAAAGACTTGGTCACATCAAAAGTACAAGAATCATCTTCTAGAGAATCACATAATCCACAAAAGAAGAAATATATATTTCCATTTTCATTAGAAATCAACTAAAACCAAAATGTTCAGTGGGAGTTTAGATAATACACAAAAAAGATAAATCTTTTATAAGAAGAAAAACTACTCTTAATCTCCAAGATGTGTCAAACAAAACCCAAAGATCAACAATGGCCATTCAATAAACAATTGTCCCTAAACTTCTTCAAAAGTAATCAAAATTGATATTGTAACCCGAATCTCATAAGGATTTAATTACATATAATTACATGATACATCTTATCATTTATCTCCAAAAAACACCAGTTACTCATAAAGTCTAATATTGAAAAGTAATTAACCTAATCAAACTTTCTCCATGAAAGGTTAATCATTTTAATAAATAAATAAAATCATCATATGTCCATAATAAAATCATATATTCTTCCAAACTAAAATTTCAACCATTATTCCACAATTGAAATCCCATAGTATTCTATCTTCCATAGGCATATATTGTTTCCTCAAAATAGAGAACGCCTTCCACAACAACCTTTATCACATAATCACTAAATAATTTTTCTATACTATGTATATCGATTTGATAAAACATAAGTTCCTAAAATCAACTTATTATTGTTCTATATAATCATTTTACTAAAATAATAAGTCATACTAACAAGGGACGTTAAGTAAGATAGTGGTTGGTGATGCACCCTTGTCACCCTTCAGTTGTGGGTTCAATTCCTACAACCTTGCCAGATTTTATGGGTTGTCGCCCATCCTATAGGTTGTCCTTTTTATAAAACTCAAAAAAACCTTAACATGTTTTAACCTCAATGGTTTCCTTATACCTCTCATTTTCATCCAAATTCATTATGATATCAACATATTAATTCTTGAAGTTTTATTTCACCAACATATGATAAAATAAAATGATCCCCAAAATGAAGAACAACATACCTTGATCATGGTGTCCATTTGGTTTCATCATCATCTTGTTCACGTAGGTAGAAGTTCCATGAATTGAAACAATGATTTAATGATGATTCAAAATCATTTTCACCCACCATCAAAATACACCTTGTTTAACATGGGTCATTTGGCTGTTCAGAGAAAAACCGTTTTAGAAAATAATCATGTATAGCATATAATTTCAAAACATTTGATAAAACGTGATTTCTATATAATAGTCAGACCGAATAAGAGTTGAAATTTCAATTAACAGTCCTTTTAAAATACCATTAGTATGTGCTGAGAGACTATATTATAAAATAATATATAAATAGGTTTCACAAGGGTCTCCATCTTCAGCACCTTTTTTAAAATAATAATATGCTTCAAAATCATGTGATAAGGTAAAATATTTGTGAATTCCATGATAATATTTACCACTCTTTAAAATATGAGAATATTGTGAAAAAAGGATTTTTTTTTAAATACAACACATGATGCACGATGATAATGAGGTATAGTGGAGGTGTTTGATATATGAAAAAACTGTTTGCAAGTGAGTTGTATGCTATATAAAGATTCATAATCATCCGAACATGACTTTCTAATAATTATTGCAAGCAATTCATCAGTGAGAGATAAGAATATCATTTTAGATCCTCCTCCTTCCATTTGTATCTGACCTTCCTTGATCTGAAGAAGTTATAAAACAATGATTTAACTAAAATAATAGACCTAGGGACTATCCATGTGTTTAACGAAAAGTCATAATCCCTAAATTTGTCTAATCTGAACTCTCATAACAACTGTAAGGACCGAGCCTTAAAACATTACATAATATTGAATTAAATGAACAATTCACATTGATGATGTTTTCAGGTTTATAGTTTTAGATAATTAACAAATAAATATTATATAAAAAATTGAATATTACATGTTGAAACTACTATTCACTATCCATTTTTTAAATAAAATAAAAACTCTAAAAAAGAAACATGTCTAGTTCCATGTTTTAGACAACATGACTTTTCCTTAATCCCATCCTTGAGCCTTTTCATATTTAAGTCCTATGGAAAACATTTTGAAAACTTGGGATGAGCATAAAAAGCTCCATAAGGGTTATAAAATAAGGAAGGAAACTTTATCCTATAAATAAATAAAAATCAATGAAACCATACTTTTCAATCATAACATACCTTACGAAATCATAGGATTTATGAATAACACATAGAAATCATAAATCATAAAGGTTACTTAAGGTATCCATATCAAACTTATATTGTATCTATCACAGAAATGTTTGGAGTTACACTTGAAATAACCATTATAGTATACTCCCTAAATCTCTTAGGAGAAACATCATGTTTACCTCCATCACATTACCCAATGCAATGGATAGAAATCTCTAGCTCACCCATCCTAGGATTATCAGGGAACCAACTATATACGTAAACAATGACCAATAACCATAACATAATCATAACACATAACATAATAATAAAGGAAAGATAACATTTCCATATTCCAATATATCAAATCAAGATATTGATATAAAAAATTCATTATCAAATCATTTTCAAAACAATTTAAAAAGTGATTTTTTAATAAGAGTGTCTCATACCACTTTGAATATTTTAAATGAATTATCATTTGAAAACATTAATGTCCGTATAAATAAATCCTAACCCCATTTTGGAAACATGGACATTAATGAGAAATATTTAGAATAATAAATATTTTAAAATTTTAAAATGATATTTTAGTTAAAATGTTTTTTTTACAAAAATATAGATGCTTGAATACAAATAATTGAGGAATAACATTTAATCAGAACTTTATGATATCATGAGAATAAAGGGATTCATGATATGATATGTCAAAGGATATTATATACACAATATAAGAGTGAATTGGTGCATAACAACAATGAAGTCACAGTAGAAATGTAAATTGAGATGAAATCTCTTATAAAGATGGTATCCTTAAATTAATGATAAATCAACCACAATATTATGCATGAAAAATTTAGATACACCCAATATAAATAGATATTATTTGTAAAACAATCTGAGGTCATTCACATATATTCATTGGACTACATATTCAATACGTACAAGTTGAACCCAAATAATTGATATTGGGTTAAGAAGTTCCATTGTAAAAATTTCACTACCTAACGGCGTCACTTTAAAATTCAGAAATTGAGTTCATGAAATAAAAAGGTTATATCTTCACTTGGACATAAATTTTTATATCAATAAGGATATAAAAGAACATATCCCAACATGATAAGATGAAAATTAAAATACATAACAAAACGAAGTCTTTTAAAAAGAGGATAGTGAAAGGTTCCCTCATTGATTTGGTAAATTACAAAACATACTCAACATGAAGGAAGGATCATAAAATGAAGATGTAAATACTCATAAATGAATGTATATAACACAAGGAGTACAATCATGGGTAGTACATACACTACAAAAAAGGAAATAGTTGAAAATATAGCATGAATCTAAAGGGAATAAAAAGTTAGATGAAACCCTTTACCACGTTGTAATCAACTGAGTCATATGACCAAAAGTTAATAACCACCAAAAGAATCAAAGAATAACATGAATATAATTATAATAATTATAATATATATCAAATGGATATACACAATACACCACATGCAATGAATAAGTGGTGAAAAATGGAAATCTCACAGAATTAAAAGTGAGATAAGAAAATTGCTTACCTCGTGTCCGAATTCACTTGTTTTGTAATGACCTAGAATTTCTGTTAACCTTTTTTTCATAAATACATGGAAATTTTATGAGTCCGCTGTTTCTGATGGCGCTCGATTCCGAGGCCCGATGTGTCTTGAATCAATTTCTGATGTTTTGTTCAGATAGGTTTAGTAAACGTATGAGCGCGATTTTATATCTTTTGAATCAGGGCTCGGAGTTGAAATCTGAGGGCACCGATGAACTCGCAGCATCGGTGGATGCTTATTGAGACCTTCACCGTAGTTTCATTTTAATTATAATGGATGTTAGATTTTGGAGGTTTTTATTTTAAAATGATTAAACATAAAGTATTAACTTTATTTTTATTAATGTGGTTAAAACCACCAAGTGGTGGTCAGTGGTGGGGGGAACCACACCCTAACCTCCCATGGGAGGTTATGGTTGTGGGGCCCACCCACACATAACCTCCCTTGGGAGGATGTATCGGTGGGGACCACCCGGGGGGTTGTAACTCCTTGGGACCTCCCATTTAAGTGGAATGAAACAATCTCTTCATTAATTTGTAACTCTCCACCTCTACATTAATTAATTAGACACCCCTCTCCATTAATTAATTTAGAACTCCTCACCTCCCCTTATTTTGAATTTTAACTATCCTTCCCATTAATTATTTGAGTTGTCTCATTTAATTAAAAATAGACCTTTGTGTCGTTGTGACAAAAAAATAATAGAGAACTTCATATATTATTTTTGGTGGGAACATTCTGTTGGTGGAGATTTGGAGAACCTTTGGGAGAACTTTATTCTTCCCATGAAGAAAATGAAGAATGTTTCTTCCACTGCTGAAAAATGATGACACTATATTCTACCTTCTTCAACTGAGGCAAGAAATGGGAAGCACCAACCTTGAAGAACGGCCACAACATCTCCAGTGATCTTCATCCACGTCAAAGGAGAAGACGCCGCCAGAGAAGAACATCGCCAATGACGCCGTCACCTTCTAACGATGCCAATGAGTGATAATCGAGGTAGGGATATTTTTTGTGTTTTTTATATATGATTATAAACCTCATTCTTTGTCAATCAATGCTATGGTATGAGAATTGCTAATTTTATACCACCGTAACGAGGAGGGTTCGGGCGGCACGAACACAGTCCAACCCTCCCCTTGTTTGTTCTTGTTCGATGATGACAGCATGTAAAAGAGGTGACAACGACGAATACAGTGAAAAAAGTCCATGCTACCCATGGCCACCACGAACCGCGCTGCCCCCGTAGTGCCCGACGTTCTACCTACGCCATAGAACGCAGTCGCGGTGCGCTACCCGCGCCCTTGTGTGTTGCCCGGTTCCACCGGCGCCCTACCTGGAACCCCGGCGCGCTACTCGGTGCATCCCAACGGCCTACCCCGTGCCCCTGTGCCCTGCCATCGGCCTTCCCGGCAACCCGCCAAGCTACCCGGCTCCCGCAGCGCACTGCCTGGCATGCTGCACGGTGGCCTTCCTTGCAACTTGACTCCCTTCCCGGTGCCCACGCTGCCGCCTGTTGCGGTCTTCCCGGTGCCCCGATGCACTGCCCGCAACCAAGCACGCTACTCAACGCCCTGTTTGGTGCACCTGCGGCCTGCCTGGTGTCCAGTTGGCCTACCCGCGTTCCGTACGGCCTGCTTCTTGCCTTCAAACGGCCGAACTCCCAAGTCACGCCCCTCGTGGCGCTGGCCAAACGGTCAGCAACGCTGGTAATCTCAATGTGATATGGTCCCTTTGAGAATACCCCACAAGAGTTTACGGTATATTTGAGATACATTCAGGTTGGTTCGTACATGAATCCAACCGGGCCCCCAGGACTAAAAGGCTAATAACTAACAGATCGAGTGACTGAATGAAGCGTCATCTATAGAATTGAGATTCAATTGATGAGATGGACCTTTGAGATACTTCAACGTGAGACTTCACGATAGTTAGAGTTTTTTCCTGTAGCTTGGGAAGCATATCCTTCCAGTGATGAGCAGACAGATTGCAAAGACCTAGTAGCTAATAGACCTGATGACTACTTGACCAATTTCACTAGTCTAGTGGGGAGAGCCTTGTACTTAGTGGCAGACCCATGGCATAGGAGCGCCTGGTATTTGGAGAAAGAACCATGGTACTCGAAAGGAGAAGTACCCATGCAAGCTATTAGGGGGAGCGCCTGGTATTTGGCGGCAAACCCACAGTTGAGGAGCACTTGGTAATTGGCGGTAGTCCCTTGGTACTCAGCAGGAGGAGTACCTTAGGAGTCCAAGGTTAGTGAGAAGTGCCTCGGTGTCGCGACGAGACCACTATTCTCGACATAGGAGGAGTTCTCCAGCAATCATGGTTTCGATAATGAAAATTCTTGTTAGATCTAAGTCCAATACCTTTGTGGTTTCCTCATGATTGAGATGGGTTACTATATAACTTAGGTATATGTATGGGAATATACCTATGTAATGGTTATCTTTTTATTCATAATTTGTGGTTTATCCTTGTTCTATTTTTTGAGACCTTGAGGGTCTCGGGGACCCTACTGAGTATCATTATACTCAACCCTGCTTGGGCTATGCCCTCACCTCATTATGTTGGATGCAGACGATAGACAACGCTAACCAAGGAAGAGTGTACAAGGATTGGATGGTACCCGGAGGTGGACCTCATGACGAGATGGTACCTAGAGGAGACGGACGGACATGGGGGGTTGAGGAGGTTATCTGTACATACCCTTCAGGTAGGATCCGTGGTGGACGATCCAGGCGCTTCTAGACACCTTATAGTTGTTTGTGTCTTAGTTGTACTTGTTTTGTTTTTTCCTTGTACATTACTTCTTGGCATGTATTTTCGTCCACTTTTACTTTCCAGTACATATTTTTTATATAGTTTCTACTTAGTGTTTTACATCCAATTGTGTACTCTGATTTTGTGTGTTTACTTTTTATAAAGTCAATGCCTTCCCAGCTTAGGGATTTACGCCTTTAGTGCTAGTCTCCAGCCCTTGGGCTATGGAAGGAGGGCTTTGGGTAGTCACGGTACAGCTCTCGAGGACTGGTCGTGACAAATTGGTATCAGAGGAGTCGGTTCTACCGTATAACTTTGGAAAATGATATTTTTTTCTATGAAGAAAAGGTGTTAAGGGTACTGAGTGTGGTTTTCAGTTAAGGGAGTCTAGTGTTGGTGTGTTGGTTGACGTATCCATACACCAGAACCCTAACTACTGATTTATGACTTAGTTCACGAAAACTCTGATTGGGTGTGTGTTTTAAAAAGTTTTTCTTTAATCCAGCTCAACTAGTTGGGCTTAACAGGTATAATAGTTTGACCATGTCACATCTATTTCTTTCAGGATGCCTCCCCACAGAAGACCAGTTAGATCCCCAAGAGTTGTATTCCCTGACACACCGCTGGGCGATGAGGCCTCAGTGCAGGGCCCCTTTCTAGTTGAGGCACTAGTGGAGGCACCAGCGGTACCACCACCTGTTGGTCCACTGATTTGACCATCCCCAATAACAGATGATGCACACTACTTGAGATCACTTAATGAGTTTCAACGCCATAGGCCACCTAGGTTCCCTGGAGAGACGGACCCACAGGTGGCAGTGGATTGGCTGGAGGCTGTGGCGAGAGTCTTTAGGCTAGTAGGGACACTAGCATACTACATGGTGATCCTTGCTGCCAGCCTCCTTCAGGCAGTAGCTATAAAGTGGTGGAGCCTAATGCTTCAGGTCCACGATGAGGCGACGCTACTCTGGGAAGACTTTGAGATCCTGTTCTCAAAGCAGTTTTTCCCAGCCACCCTTCTTGCGGTGTAGATACAGGAGCTACTTCATCTGCAGTAGGGCAGTATGACAGTAGTACAGTAATAATCAAGGTTCACTGTCCTCTCATTCTACTCCACAGATATTGTATGGGACCCATTATTCAGGGCTTGGACCATTGATAAGGGGCTCAGGAGAGGGATCAGAGCCTCAATGATCTCCCTCAGCATTCCGACGCAGGCTGGAGTGTTAGAGAGAGCCCTCCTGGTTGAGAGTTTCCTTGCTGAGCAGTCACCAGTAAAGAGACCTACTACTAGTCAGCAATCAGCGGAGTCTTCTATGGATGGATATAGACAGATAATGCAGAGGTCCAAGAGGACCATACATACAGGTGGACGATCACACGACTAGGTGTTGGTTGTGTGAGGAACCCAGAGTGGAGACAGAGCCAGTCATGCTGGGAGCAGACAGTGTTACTCATGCGGTGGGCATGGTCACATGGCTTGTTACTGTCCGACTCTCCATTCTGACGATCAGCAGATATTTGAAGGACCTCCCAGACAGAGGTAGTGGTTTGATCAAGGCTGTCTGTAGGGCGCAGTCGGACTTGATAGAGGAGCTGGTCGAGCAGCTGGCGGTGGTCGACATTACGAGGTACTACTTCCACCACCATCAGGAGGTCCACCCCGAACGTAGGGAGATGGTGGAAAGGGGAGAGCTCAGCATCAGGCAGCTGAAGCATACAACCATGGCGCTCCGAATATAATGTGAGGTACGATCTATTTATATTAAATATTCCAAATTAGATTCAGTTATTATAAACACAGGTTCCATTCATCATTTCATTGGCACAACCCTCGTTCGGGGCTCGGAGAATCCGACGGAGCTGTTGGCTCGATCCTTATGGATAGAGACTTTTATGGGAGCAGACTTGAAGTTTATCAACTGGTTCCTGTAGTGTGAGATTACTCTAGGAGTAGAGATCTTCGGCTGGGATCTCCTCATAGCGGTTTCTAGGCCTTACGACGTCATCTTGGGTATGGACTAGTTATCTATAGTCTATGCTCAGATCGACTGTATTAGGTACAATGTGTAGTGTGTCTGCATGGATGGGACTAGTTTCACCTTAATCGGTTAGAAGGAAACCCTTTCAGTGTAATACGGACTTACTCAGAGGTGGGTGTAGTCGATCACTCGCCAGTTGTCTTGCCTTACCCTCAGAGTAGTTGATGTGGAAAGTCTGACTTATCCAGTAGTGGTGGACCAGTACGCAGATGTTTTACTTAATGATGTCCCAGGACCACCTCCACGTAGAGAGGTGGACTTCTTCATTTACATGTACCCCAGGATGGAACTAATATCTACTATAGAAAATCGGATGGCTCCCACTGAGCTTTGCGAGCTGATGGTACAATTGGAGGAATTACAATGGGAAGGGATTCATCTGGCCCAGTGTTTCTCCCTGGGCAGTCCCAATTCTGTTCGCCAAGAAGGTGGACAAAATCATGAGGCTCTATGTTGACTACCGTCTCCTAAACCAGGTGACCTTAATGAACAAGTACCCACTTCCAAGGATTTACGACCTCTTTGATCAGCTCAAGGTAGCACAGTGGTTCTCGAAGAATGACCTCAGATCAGGCTATCACCATCTCAGTGTTCGAGATGATGATGTGAAGAAGATGGATTTCAGGTGTCTTTATGACCACTATGAGTTTTTGGTTAAGCCCTTCGGCATAACCAATACTCTTGTAGTGTTTATGTGTGTCATGAACCTGATCTTCCAGCTTTACCTCGATCTCTTTGTCGTAGTCTTCATCGACGACATTTTGATCTACTCGACTACTAAGGAGGAGCATGCCTACCATTTGCAGGTAGTACTAGACACACTCCGAGAGAACCATATTTATGGTAAGCTCTTAAAGTTCCAATTTTAGATTCAAGAGGTTCACTTCATGGGACACGTCATCTTAGAGGCTGTAGTTGCAGTGGATCCAACGAAGGTCAAGTCGGTACTTTATTTGGAGCCACACAGAAGTGTGACAGAGGTATGAAGTTTCCTGGGTTTGGGTGGATACTATCAGAGGATCGTTTCAAATTTATCCAGAGTTGCAACACCACTTTCATCCTTTAAAAATAAAGGGAAACCCTTCACGTGGTCGGAGAGATTCCAACAGACCGTTCAAAAGCTAAGGTAGAGGCTGACAAGTGCCCCCATCTTGAGGATTCCTAAGGAAGGTGTAGGGTACGTAGTGTACTGCGACACATCAGGGACTGGACTCGGGTGTTTCCTGATGCCGAAGAATGTAGTGATCGCGTATGGTTCATAGAATCTGAGAAAAAAGAGCAGAACTACACAACCCTTGACCTAGAGTTACCTACAGTGGTCTTCTCCTTGATGATGTGGAAGCACTATCTGATTGGTGAGAATTTTACCATATAATCTTATCACAAGAGTCTCTGGTATATCTTCTCTCAGAAGGACCTGAACTTGAGACAACAATGTTGGCTTGAGACCCTCCAGGATAATGACTTCGAGATAGTATATATTCCTAGGAGTGTGAACGTTGTTTCGGATTTTCTCAACACGATATCAGGCATTCATCTATTAGGAGAGGCGACAGAGAAGCTAGCTGCCTTACAGATATCCTTTATGGATAGGGATGGAGCTTCCAAGCTTCTGTCTCTTACAATCACTCCTCCACTTCTTCAGCAAGTCAGGGAGGCACAGTGTGGAGACGCAGACTGTGAGATGCGATGTGCTCATATATCCATAGGGCAGACACCTGATGTATTTTCTGAAGGTGGGGAGCACATCATTATCTTCATAGGACATACCATGGTACCAATTTCACTTCAGAAGGAGGTGTTGAGGGAGTTCCACACTTCCCCTCTAGCGGTACATCTAGGTGTGGCGAAGATGTACCAAGACCTTCGACGACAGCATTGGTGGCACTAATAAAAATTTAGGTTTTACCAACACATACATCCCAATGGTTTATATAAACTGCTAGGAATGGATATCTATAACAATGGTTTTTGTAAACTGTTGGTATAGATGAATTTAAATAATCTTTCAGCAACAGTTTTACAAAACCGTTGGTTAAGGCCTTTGATATCATTTTTTTTCAACAGTTTAAGTAAGCCATTGGTAATGACATATATTACCAATGGGTTTTAAAACCCATTGGTAACAAATTACCCTAAATACATATCGGGCATCCATTCCCCCTCTGCTCGATTACAATTCTGCTCTGCACCCTAAATCCAATCTTCCTCTTTCCAAACATATTCCACATATCGATCCATCTTAAATCAAGGAATTTGTTTCTTCTACTCATAAAATCTCTAAGTGATTCCTTGATTTTTTTTATGCAATTATGTGTTTTTGTTTTCATTTTGATTTGGAAAAAGGGGATATTTTTGTCATTAATCAGGGTTATGGTTGGTCATTTAGGATGTAATATATTATGACTTCATTTTACTTGATATATCCAATATTATTATTGATTTATGTTCAATTTGATGACAAGTGATGTAGTTTTCACTTTTAATTTGGCCAAAAGGGAATCTTTGTGGTCATTAATCATGGTTTTGGGTGGTCATATAGGATGTAATATAGTATGACTTCATTTTACTTGATATATCCAAAATTATTATCGATTTATGTTCAATTTGATTATCTTTGACAAGTGATGTTGTTTAATAAGTTGTTTTTAATGGTTGTAATAATGACGATATGGTATGAGGGTTCACATGGTGTGTATAACAGTTGACATGGTGTCTACGATAATCTAGTGTCCTAGGAATGTACATGGGAATGTACACATAGTACATGACTTGGATATCCATGTAAATATACATGGCCTATCCCATATGGTGAAAATTATGTTTGGCCAAATGGGGTGCTGAAAATGTCCCATTTATACATCGATTTGTTTCATGTGTATGCCCACATGATGTGTTGTCCATAGTATAGTGTGGGTAGTAATTAGATCAGTCAAAAAACCTCCATCCCTAAAATTCAGGACTATATGGTTAAATGGAAGAATCCATGTTCTAATGACATGCCTAACATGGTTTCTAACTCACCTCACCTAAAAATAAACTAGAACACTGGTTAAATGCAATAATCCATCCTAAACCTACACTATAACATTGTTTAAATGGAATAAATCATCATCGTTACTGAATTCCATACACATATGGCTAGTGTGGATTGTCATACATATATGTCGTCAATGGGTGCATTATCTAATGCACCAGGCGGCAGTTCTAGTGGCGGTTGAGATGATGATGTTCCTGGTGATGATGAGGATGCTGAAGAGGACGAGGGTGAGGATGAGGATGAGGACGAGGGCGAGTATGGGGCCAAGGGAGAGGATGGGGCCGAGGGTGAGGATGGGGTCGAGGGTGAGGATAGGGACAAAGACGAGGATGACGACGAGGACAGAGATGGCAGTGAGGATGAGGCTGATGATGACATTGGTGGTGGTGATGGTGATCAGGGGAAGATTGATCCATTACATTTTTGAATTCGGTATAACTCGTTATTTTTGAACCTGGTTTTTCACTCTAGTATGGATATTTTTGAATTCAAAATAACTCTTTATTTTTTACCAAATATGAAAGCCTATTTAATTTAAGAATTCTTTATTTTGAATTTAGCTTCTTTCTTAATTCTTCTTAATTATATTGAATTGCATATCTTGAATATGTTTTCATTTATATAATTGTTTCATTTGATAAATAATGTCATGTTTTTATAATAAAATTCCTTCGACTGAGGTGCACTGTCTGTAAAAACTCGCAGAGATAGTTTAGGGTGTGATAATTTACCTCTCAAATAGTACTTTCAACTACCTAGTACCACTTTTAAAAACAAAAAATATAAAATATATATCTTTATCAAACCACATTCCCGAATCAAGAGTCTGTTTTTTATAACATAAGATTGTTTCTATGATGTGAAGGACAACTACAAAGGATTTATTTGGAATCCTGGCCGAAAGATGTTGCCCCATAGATGTCGTTGGACGATGCCAACACGTCGCGGTCATGTCGTGGTCAAGTCGCGGTCATGCCGCATTCATGCTGCTATCATGTCGTGGTCACGCCGTGGTTACACCGTAGTCACGCCGCGGTAATGCCGTGATTTGGCCTTACTCTAGGATGACACCCCACGGTGGTTCATAGTCCTATCGGAATTCGATTTATGATACCTATAAATAGTTTTAGATGCATTACCAACCCTCCTTCCTAGACCCCGGACAGCACCCACCCTCCTCCCTAGACCCCGAGCAGCCCCCCCCCCCCCCCACCCTCCTAAATCCGAGGCACGGTGTGGCCGGAACCACTCAAAGTGTCTTTCTTTTGTTTAAAATGGTTTCTCTTTTAAGTAAAACCATTTGTCATACGGAAAACTAACCAAACACAATCGGATTGTGTTGATACATTATGAAAACGATCCATGGGTCATTTGTGACGTGTACGAGTCAACCCCGCCTCAAACTGAGGCATGGTGTTTCTAGCACCACTCAACTTGTCTCACTTTTATTTGAAGTGGACTACATTTTAAGTAAAAACAACAACTGGAATACATAAAACCGACCAAACACATTCGGATTGTGTTGATACTTCAACACAACAATCCATGGGTCATTTTTGACATGTACGAGACAACCTCTCCTCAATTTGAGGCGCGGTGTGGCCGACACCACTAAAAGTCTCTCTTTTGTTTCCAAAGGAAATCCTTTTATGTGAATACAACAACTAACATATGGAATACTGACCAAAGGCATTTAGATTCTGTTGATACTTTTGGACACTAATCCATGGGTCATATGTGACGTGTACGAGTCAACCCCGCCTCAAAACATGCATTTAACAGTAAAATTAATAATGAATGACATCGGAATGACTTTAAATCACACGAAAACACCATAATTATTATTCGTGAGGTGTACGAAGAGAAAACACATCATTCAGACCCACAGTTTGCACGACATGACCGAATATGTGTTTTTTAGGTGTTTGGCATGCTTGAAAATTGTGTGTGGGGTGGTAGAATCCAGAAAAAGGACATCAGAATACCATTAAATCAGATGAAAACAATGGGTGGGTGAATTTTGAAATGGTCATCCAGACAGTACGTCAATCGGAGGGGTCGTGTGACCGTAGTGGCCTAAAAGGTACTCTTCATGTCGTAAATGGCCAAAACATGCGTTTAACGGTAAAATTCATGTCTATCGAAATGGAAATGAATGTAAATCACTCAAAATGACCCTAATTATTATTCATGGAGTGTACGAGGAGACGACACATCATTCAGCTGCACAGTTTGTGCGGCACAGCTGAATATGTATTTTTTAGGTGTTTGGGAAACTTGAAAAGCATGCGTGGGGTGGTTGAAACTGGCCGAACAACCTCATAATTCCATGAAATCAGACTACAACAAAGTGTGGGTGATTTCTGAAATGCTTGGTCAGAAGGCACGTCAATCGGTGGTGCCATGTAACTGCGGTGGTCGAAAACGCACTTAGTGTGCCGTAAATGGCTCCATCATTTGTTTAATGGTCAAATGCATGCCGAACGACATCAGAATGAATTTAAATCACACTAAAACACCCTGATTATTATTTTTGATGTTTATGATGAGACAACATGTTATTTGGACCCATGGTTTGCATGGCACAGATAAATATGTGTTTTTAGGTGTTTGGCGCACTTGAAAAACGTGCATGGGGTGGTCGAAACTGGCCGAATGACCTCATAATGCCATAAAATCAGACGGCAAAAAAATTTGGGAGAATTTTAAAATGTTAGCCCAGAAGGCACATCAATCGGAGGTGTCTTGTGACCTCGGTGGATGAAAACGCACTTTGCGTGCCGTAAATGGCCAAAACAAGGGTTTTACGGCCAAATACATTCCCAACGACATCATAATGACTTGAAATCAAAAGAAAGCAGCCTAATTATTATTCTTGAGGTTCAACAAAAGACAGAATGTTATTCATACCCCCGGTTTGCACGACATGGCTGCATATGTGTTTTTTAGGTGTTTGGCACACTTGAAAAACGTGTGTGGGGTGGTCGAAACCGGACGAACGACCTCAGAATTCCATGAAATCAGACGATAACAAAGGGTTGGTGAATTTTGAAATGGTCGGCCAAACGACACGCCAATCGGAGGTGTTGAGTGACCGCGGTGGCCTAAAACTCACTCCTCGTGTCGTAAATGGCCAAATAATGCTTTTAATGGTTAAATTCATGCCGAACGACATCATAATGACTTGAAATCACACAAAAACACCCTAATTAGTAATCATGAGGTGTTCGAGGAGACGACATGTCATTCGGAAGTGCAGTTTTCATGGCATGACTGAATATGTGTTTTTTAGGTGTTTGGTGTGCTTGAAAAACGTGTGTGGGGTGGTTGAAACTGGCCGAACGACCTTGGAATGCCATGAAATCAGACGAAAACAATGTGTGGGTGAATTTTGAAATGTTTAGCCAAAAGACATGTCAATTAGAGGTTTCATGTGACCGCGGTGGCCGAAAATGCACTATGCATGTCGTAAATGGCCAAAACATGCATTTAATAGTCAAATGCATTCCAAAAAACATAGGAATGACTTGAAATAACACGAAAGCACCCTAATTGTTATTCGTTAGTTGTAAGAGGATACTTCATGTCATTCGGACATGTGGTTTGCGTGGCACGACTGAATATGTGTTTTTAGGTGTTTGGCGCGCTTGAAAAGCATGGGTGGGGTGGTCTAAACCGGCCGAATGACCTCAGAATGCCATGAAATCGGATGACAACAGAGGGTGGGTGAATTTTGACATGGTCGACCAGACGGCATGTCCCTAGGAGGTGTCTTTTGACCACACTGGCTGAAAATTCACTCTGCCTATCATAAATGGCCAACCCATGCATTTAACAGTCAAATGCAAGTCAAACGACATCAAAATGACTTAAAATCGCACAAAAACACCCTAATTATTTTTCTTGAGGAGTACGAGGAGAAGAAACATCCTTAAGACATGTGGTTTGCATGGAACGGCTGAATATGTGTTTTTTAGGTGTCTGGCGCGCTTGAAAAACGTTTGTGGGGTGGTATAAATTGGCCGAACGACCTCAGAATTCCTTGAAATCAGTCAAAAAAAGGGTGGGTGAATTTTGAAATGGTTGGGAAGACGGAACGTCAATCAGAGGTATCATGTGACTACACTGGGTGAAAATGCACTCCACGTGTCGTAAATGGCCAAAACATTGGTCTTACAGTCAAATGCATTCCGGACGACATCAGAATGACATTAAATCACACAAAAAACCTAATTATTATTCTTGAGGTGTAAAAGGAGACAACATGTCATTAGGATGTGTGGTTTGCGCGGCACGGCTGAATATTTGTTTTTTAGGTGTTTGGCGTGCTTGAAAAACGTTCGTGGGGTGGTCAAAACCATCCGAACGACCTCAAAATTCCTTGAAATCAGATGACAACAAAGGGTGGGTGAATTTTGAAATGGTAGGCTAGACGACACATCAATCGGAGGTCTCGTGTGACCACGGTGGCTGAAAATGCACTCTTCATGTCGTAAATGGACAAAACATGTGTTTTACAGTCAAATACATACCGAACGACATCGAAATGACTTTAAATCACATGAAAACACCATAATTATTATTTTTGAGGTGCACGAAATGATGGCACGTCATTCGGACATGCGTTTTATGTGAAATAGCTGAATATGTGTTTTTAGGTGTTTGGAGCGCTTGAAAAACTTGCGTGGGGTGGTCAAAACCGGCCGAATGACCTCGGAATGCCATGAAATCAGACGAAATTAAAGGGTGGGTAAATTTTGAAATGGTTGGCCATACGGAAAGTCAATCGGTGGTGTCGTGTGACCAAGGTGTCTAAAAACACACTTCAAAAATCCCCACCTCCCCGGACAGCCCCCTCACCCCCAGATAGCCCCCCACACCCCCCAGATCTCCCCCACCCCAGATAGCCCCCCAACCAATGATCCATGGATCATATTTGACGGGTACGAGTCATCCCCACCTCAATCTGAGGCACAGTGTGACTGGTATCACTCAAATTGTCTCACTTTTGTTTGAAACAGACAACATTTTAAATGAAAAAGACAACTGACATGCGAAAAATATTCACAAGGATACACATAGATTCTTGAAATTAAGGGATAAAAAATAAAATGTGGTCTATTGGTCATATGTTATTAGAAGAAAATATTCACAAGGCATATATTGAAACTCAATGGGTCATAGTATATATAGAAAAACATGAATTATATTAGGAATGAGTCTCGACATCCCATCAAGAACATGCACCAGCACTCATGTTCTAATTCTCAATCACGGGTCATTTATTCTATAAAATAACATACAACAAATAAATATCATATATTGATTTCATATGAAACCTATGAACACTCAAGAATTCCATATAACAATTTGGTCAACAAGGATACACCTAGATTCTTGAAAAATAAGTTTCAAATTCTCCTAAAAATACCCCAGTGGTGAGGAATACAAATGGTGACACTATAGCCCCATGGATCACCTCAATACCATCTTCAAACTCTGGGTTCTAGGACCAAAAAAAACTCCCTTTGGGAACCCAATAACAAATAATTAACTGAATATTCATACCCACTACCCAAGATGGTGATTCATCTCACATCACACCCGGGAGAGAAAATTACAATTAGCCACATACCACCTTATTCTAATTGAAAAATATATAAAAAACATGTAGGTTATTCCAGTAACCCATCTCATATGTCGAGATTGGACAATTTTTTCCACTAACACATCAGGAACCTTTTATACATGGATACATAAACAATAGAGGAATATAAACATCCCATGTTCTTCCTATAACTCATCCAAGGTCTAAGAACATGAGCACTACCATTGTTTATCTTATAGAAATCATGATCCTTGCCACTCTACCCAAGTTTTTATATTGGTTTTAAGATATTAAACCCATGACCATGACTAAACATCCCATGTGCTTCCTATAAAATTTTGGTTTTTTCCCTCACCCCTAGACACCACCACCCCCCGTGACACCCCCATCCCCTTGTATGTAATATTATATATGTGTTATGTTAGGGCCAATAGAGGCCTATATACCCTAAGAGGGGGGTGAATTAGGGTATGGATATTCTTTTTCAAAATTCTTCTTGCCCCACTGGATCTTGACCACTTTATTACAAGGGTCACTTTTTTTGCACTTGTGTGTTAATTATAATCACTTATTTTCTTCTTTGTCTGATGATGATGCTTCAAATGAAATGCAGGGAAGTAAGCAGGCAGACACAAAGATTTTTACATGGTTCACCCTCACTGGGCTACGTCCAAGGAGCATACGCCGACAAGTTGTCGTGCGTACCAAATCCCACTAATCTTCATAAGATGTGGATAAACAATTCGGGCTAGATCACTTCTATGCCTAGGCACACTACCTTTACAAATTTTAGGGTCGGATCACTACTTTCCAAAGGGTCACTCCCTATTTCTCTCTCTCTGGCTCACTGCCGGTGGAGAGGATCACCTTCTTCCTCTTCCTAAGCTCACTGCTCTGGAAGGGAATCCACTCACAGTTTATAGACATGTAGGTCTCTTCAATAGCCTGAATACATGCATCCTTCACTATTGATGGATGATCTGTTATAGTCCAACATTCATCCACTAATGAATACCACTGTGCCTCTTAACCACTGGGAAATTCACTTTGGAAACACCTTTGCAAATCACCCTACTTCACGAGGCTCCCAATTTCGCGAAGCTCAAACAAGCCTTCGTGAAGCTCCTCCCTTTTCGCGAAGCTCTATCGCGAAGCACTCTCGCAATGCACAGAACATCGCAATGCTTAGGCTTTCGTGGAGCTCCGGCCTCTACGCGAAGCTCACTGAGCCAATGCGGGGCACACACCTTTCGCGGAGCTAGAATAGCCGCTGCGAAGCTCCCCTTTCGCGAAGCACACTGCCTTCGCGAACCACCTCTACGAACCGAGTGCTATGGATTTTCTCTGGAAATTATCTCTTCTACTCACGAGGGGGTCGGCCTCTATTTATAGGCGATTACACCGACCCTCTAACATTCCACGCGAAGTCAATTCCATGTCATCTAAAATCGCGAAGCTTCAAAGATTCCGCCGGAATTTTGTCCAAATCGCGAAGCACCACGGAAATTTTCCATTCGCGGAGCTCGTCGTAATCAAGAAGCATCACCGTCAACATTACTTCACGCCTTCGCCGCGATGCACTTCAACTCTGTCGTTCGCGAAGCTTTGACGTAATCGAAAATCATCACTGCCTCCATTTTTCTAGTCTTCATGAAATCCAATCCATGCATCCTATCCTCGCGAAATTCATGCCTTTTCCATATTAAATTTTGATCTTCCTGGAAATCCTATTTTTGCGATGCTCACCAAACTTCAAATTTTGGACCCCAAATATTTTGAAAACACTAGGAAACGGCGCCACCTTGTACTGCTCTTTTGTACCACCTCCAGATAGTCCTTTCCTTTGTCAACATTTTTTGTCAACAAGTATTGTCAACAAATTCTCAGGAACTTGACAATTCTCCATGGAAACCTGCTTTGTCAACAAACACAATCAACCCAAAAATACTTTAATGTTACCTTGAGGTATTTTTTCCCAACAATATCCCCCTTTGGGTTTGTTGACAACTCTTCACAACTCTTCTCAGAATGATTTTCTGCACTTTGATACCTCACTGAGTCTTCTTCCATCCGCTACCACCATCCACCTCTTGTGATTATGATAGAATTCAAGGAATAACTTAACACGTACTCTAAGCCCACATGAGAAATGCTCAGTGTGAGAAACAATAGTAGTATGAAAAGTTCATCAATGAATCACTTCATGTCAAACACCAATTGTCGACTCCAACCTGAAACCAATTCATAAATTGATACCAATTATTTAACCATACTGATCCCAATTGGTGATAGCTGGAAACCTTTTCACACCATTCCAACATCACTGTTCTGCTTGTATCATGATCCTCAGCTGTCGTGATATCTATGCTTTGATCGATCACTTCAAGAATCGTTAGATTTAATACTCTCCCCCTATCTCATTGCACTCCCCCTATCTGGCTGCTCCACCTGTTAGCTTCTCCCCATATCATTCATGATTTCTCAAATCTCCACACTGTCTCCCCCTTGAGAAATCATTATTTTCTCCCCCTTTGTCAATGAACCCAAAGGTCACTCCATTGTAGTCTGTAACATAGTAGAGAACACATATCAGCACATTAGGGAAAAACACATCATACCTTGGGGAGAGGGGGGGGTGCCCACATCCACATTGTTTCAAGTGTAGGGAATCGACTGAACTCCCCGATCTAGTCGATGCCTTTCAAATGCTTCCTTGGGTAAGGCCTTTGTCAGAATGTCTGCAACCTGTAGCTCTGTAGGCATATACTCCAACTTCACGATTCCCTGCTCAACCTTCTCCTTGATAAAATGATACTTTATCTCAATTTTCATTTTCCTAGAGTGATGGATGGGATTTTTACAGAGATTTATTGAACATGAGTTATCGCACTGGATTCTGATCACATATTTCACTTAAACTCTCATATCTTCAAGCTGTTGCTTCATCCACAATAACTGTGTGAAAGCTTGAGTGGCCGCAATATACTCAACTTCCACGGTGCTCAACAAAATGCAATCTTTCTTCTTCTTAGCTAAGAAATACACAATCCACCATTATAGAATGAACCAACTGATGTTGATTTTCTATCATCTGATGAACAGGCCCAGTCTGCATCAGTATATCCCAATAACTCTTTTTGAGATTTATCAGTATATGTCAAGACGAAATCCACTGTGCCCTGGATATACTGAAGTTTTCTTTTTACTATAAGCATGTTTCTTTCCTTAGGATTACTATGATATCTCACTACTTGGCATGTGGAAAAAACAATATCAGGCCTTGTTGTGGTTAAGTACAACAGACTTCAAATAATTTTCCTGTATTCGGTGATATTAACTTTCTTTCCATCCTCATCTTTTGATAATTTCATCCGGGTAGCAACCGGTGTCTTCATATCCTTGGACTTTTCTATTCCAAACCTTCTCAGAACCTCCTTGGAATATTTGGATTGAGAAATGAAAGTTCCATTCCTTCCTTGTGTCACCTGTAAACCAAGGAAACATGTTAGCTATCCAATCATTGACATTTCAAACCCATTTTTCATGAATTCGGAAAACTGTCTGCACTGAGCTTCATCTGATCCACCAAATATTATGTCATCGACATAGACCAGAGCCATCATCCTTTGATTACTATTGTTGTTAAAATAAATATTGTAATCAACTCCCCCACGTTGAAAACCAAGATTCTTCAAATACTGATATAGCCTTCAGTACCATGCTCTTGGTGCTTGTTTCATCCCATATAATGATTTCTCCATCCTGAAAACTTTTTTCTCATCCTCATGAATGAGAAAACCATTTGTATGCTCAATGTACACCTCTTCATCCAGAAACCCATTTAGAAATGCAGTCTTGACATCCATCTGGAATGCATTGATCTTTTTTGCACTGCAATGGCTAGGAATAATCTGATTGTCTCCTGCCTTGCAACTAGTTCAAATGTATCATCAACTTCAGTACCCTCTCTTTGGGTGTATGCTTTGCACACCTGTCGTGCTTTGTTTCAAATCATTGTGCCATCTTCATTCATCTTATTATGAAAAATCAATTTAGTCCTGATGACATTTTTATCTGCTAACCTCTAAAAAATCTCTAATGTCTGGTTCTTCTCAATCTGATCAAGCTCTTCATTCATAGACTGAACGCAGTTTTCATCTTTAGATTTTTCTTGTCTGAACTGAATCCGACTGATCACAAATGATATTGTGTCTATCAATTTCAGCTCAGATCTTTGGATTCCTTGTAGACACAGACTTGACACTTTCTTGTTCATCATCAGTTTCTTCTTCTGAATCAGTATCAGCCACTTCTTCTCTCCCTGTATTGCTTACTTCCTCAACACTTTCATCAGGAAGTTGTTCACTGGCTCATTTTTCAGTGGCTTCATTTCTTTAAGCTAATTTTCTCTGTGTCACTGTTCACTGATGTCATTTCTTTGAACTTCTTCTATCATATTTTTGTTGACACGCCTTTGATTTTCCCTTGCAGCTTCTTGGTATCTTGAAAGCAGTCAGCTCATACCACATTGTCAGATTAAAAAAAGATAAGCATGAGATGCATGATTATTGCTGCTTCTCCCTGTGTGTCTTTCTTCCCACGATAGGGAATGCCTGAGCGGAGTCATCCTATTATTTCTTTGATGGCTCTTGCATCTGATTATATTATTGAATGATCCCCCTATGTTATGCAACACTTCCTGGAGTTAGGGACATAAAAATTCTTCTTCTCTTGCACTATCTATTCTCATTTTCCACCTGCATCGTTTATACTAGTCTAGCACTCGGCATTGAGCCATTAACAATGTCTCTAAGCCTACTAAGTTGGAACTCGGTGTAGGAAACAAGAGATGAAGTTAATAACACGATCATTTCTTATTGTGATCTGTTTCTCCCTTTCTTCTTCAACTTTGGAACCTGATTTGAGTCAATTGAAACTCTGAATCATATCACTACTACACTTTGCATCTTTAGATGCCACTTCCCCTTAGATCGTATCTCCCTAAAAACCTGAATCACTTGAATCATCAGTTAATATAATTTATATACGTAGGGAGAGGGGTCCTTCTGGAATTCTCAAGAAGAGAATTGTGGTTGATCCTGATGGGTCAACCCTTTGATTCATTCTTATAGAGCATCACACTCTTTCCATGCTTCTTCTAGCTGCCTAGAGAACTTCAACTGCTCTGGCCATATGACTAAGCATTCATTACTCATATGTTGAGTCTTTTTATGATACGTAGATTTGATAGGCTTGGCCTTTGTCACCGCTTTGGGTATAAACCCACTAGTACACATTTCCTTCTTTGAGGTTCTACCAAAATTCCGTTTTCCTTTATTATTTCTCGGAGCAGGAATATATTTTCTTTTCATCTTCCCTTGCTTCTTCCACTATTGCAAGGATCTTGAATCTTCTTCCAGTTTTCATTCTGGAATACTACCTGAGAATTTTTCATCACATTCTTTGTTCATCGTTCTTTTATCAGATATCTGAGTCACCACCCTCTTTTTCACTAGTGGTGAGTCTTCCATTGAATGGTCATTCTTCTTTCTCACAACTGTAGAATATCCACACTTTTTCTTCCTTAATTTTTAATTTTCCCTCTGAGAGATATATTGCGAGTGTGAGAGCGGAGGTGACTGATAGACCTTTCGCCCAGCTCCTTGTGATTCCCCTGAGGCTCTAGGCCTATTCTTTACCATACCACTTTGTCTCCTAGTGTAGAATTTCTCAATATGCATCACTGGAGTTGGTATTCTCTTTCTAGGTTCCTTTTCCTTACTTGCTTTCTTCTTGCTACACTCTCTGGACAAATGCCCATGATCAGAACATATGAAACATTTTCTATTAAAGACATACCTCATTTCATCACTTCTATACTGAGATGTTGATGCAACTTGTTTTATTATTCCGGCATCAATCTCCTGAGCTTCCTGACACATACTCATGGTGTGTCCCATCCTTCCACAGTAATAGAATCTGATGAATGTCCTCCGCTGTGAAACTATTCCCTATGATTTATCATGATGCTTCTTCTTATTCTCAGATTTAGCAATGTTTCTATTAAAACATCCTGAAATGTATTCCTGATCCTCTAAACAGAATCTTGATGTGTGGCCATGAATCCCACAGAAATTGCACATGTTGTAACTACTTCTTTCAACTACCCTCTTAGGCCTATCTCCAGCACCTATATGATTCCTTTCAAATCTGGAACTGTTCACAGCTCTCTTACCTCTGGATATTTTCACTACGATTTTCTTATTCTGTATAGGAGTGGGATCATCATATCCAATTCCAGATTTTCCCAAAAATTATGGTCTTTGGGAATATACAATCCTTTCATGCTTCTCCTCTGATGTAACATATTTGGCTTTCATTTTATCATCACCTGCCAACGGATAGTCAAATAATAAGTGTAGTGCATCCTTCATCTTGGGCTTATCTTCATATTTAGATTTCTCCATTTCCTTCTTCACTGATTCTAGCTCTTCTTTCAACTTCTGATTCTTTAATTTACTTGATTCAAGTTGAGCATCAAGTTCTCTCTTGAGATACTTTCCTCTACTCATCTCAACTTCCAATTCTCGTTTATGCTTTTCCACCACTTCACTTTTCTCCTTTACCTTAAATTTTTCTTGAACAACAGAATCTTAGCAACATGCACTATCTTGTTGTAGAATTTTATTATTCTAAACTAGTTCAGAAAGCTGTGTCACAAGATCATCATTTTTAGATTTCAAATTCTGAACATAATCCGACTTTTGACTCTCTTCATAATCATCATCCTTTTGTTTTCCTTTCATTTTAGCCATCTTATGTAGTTCTTCATCATGTGAATCATTCTTCTCTGTTAGGTCAGTAACTATATCAGTGATCCTTTGATTTAATCCTCTTAGCTTGTTGACCTCAATCTCCAATACTTTGATCCGGATTTATTTTGATTCGACTTCTTCATCTTATTTCCTGTTCATTTCCTTTGTCATGTTAATGACATCAACTAGTGTCCTCCTTGAAACTTCTTCATCATCAGTGGTTTCAGCATCACTTTGAATTTTAAGTACTTCACTCGATCCAATAGCATTATTGAGTGAATCTATCTTTTCCCTATCGAATTCATCCAAGCCTTACTTCAGAATGCTGTTTGATTCCTTTAGTTGAATCACACATTTTCCATAAACACTTCCGCACTGAGGAATACCACCTAACTTCTGATTCTTCTTTGATGTTTTTTCCTTTTCCTTGGCACACCGATATAATAGAAGACTGATTTATCAACACAATTCAACTACACAAATTCTGAGCAAACAATTTTGATAAAAACAACATATCCCTCTGATACCAATTGTTAGGGCCAATAGGGGACTATATACCCTGAGAGGGGGGTGAATCAGGTTATGGATATTATTTTTCAAAATTCTTCCTGCCCCACTGGATCTTGACCTCTTTATTACAAGGGTCACTTTTTTTGCACTTGTGTGTTTATTATGATCACTTATTTTATTCATTGTCGGATGATGATGCTTCAAATGCAATGTAGGGAAGTAAGCAGGTAGACACAAAGATTTTTACTTGGTTCACCCTCACTGGGCTACGTCCAAGGAGTATACGCCGAAAAGTTGTCGTGTGTACCAAATCCCAGTAATCTTCATAAGATGTGGATACAAAATTCGGGCTAGATCACTTCTATGCCCAGGCTCACTGCCTTTACAAAGTTTAGGGTCAGCTCACTGCTTTCCCAAGGGTCACTCCCTATTTCACTCTCTCAAGCTCACTGCCGGTGGAGAGGATCACCTTCTTCCTTTTCCTAAGCTCACTGCTCTGGAAGGGAATCCACTCACAGTTTATAGACCTGTAGGTCTCTTCATTTGCATGAATACATGCATCCTTAACTATTTATGGATTCTCTATTATATTCAAACATTCATCCACTGATGAATACCACTTGTCCTCTTAACCACTGGGATATTCACTTTGGAAACACCTTCGCAAAGCACCCTACATCGTGAGGCTCCCAATTTCACGACGCTCAAACAAGCCTTCGCGATGCTCCTGCCTTTTCGCGAAGCTCTATCACGAAGCACTCTCGTGATGCACAGATCTTCGCAATGCATAGGCCGTCGCGGAGCTCCTGCCTCTAAGCGAAGCTCCCTGATCCAACACGGGGCACACGCCTTTCGTGGAGATAGAATAGCCACCGCGAAGCTCCCCTTTCGCGAAGCACACTGCCTTTTCGAACCACCTCTGCGAACCGAGAGCTATGGATTTTCTTTGAAAATTCTCTCTTCTACTCTCTAGGGGGTTGGCCTCTATTTATGGCGATTCCACCGACCCTCGAACTTTCCACGTGAAGTCAACGCCACGTCATCTCAAATCTAGAAACTCCGAATTTTCCGCCGGAATTCTGTCCAAATCGCGAAGCACCAGGACAATTTTCTCCTCACGGAGCATGTCGTAATCGCGAAGCATCACCGTCAACATTACTTCGCACCTTCACCACGAATCTCCCTCGAAAATCCCTTCACCGCCGCGATGCACTTCAACTCTTCCGTTCATGATGTTTTGACGTAATCACAAAGTATCACCACCTCCATTTTTCTGGCCTTTAAGAAATCCAAACCATGCATCCTATCTTCACGAAATTCATGCCTTTGCCATATTAAATTATGATCTTCATGGAAATCCTATTTTCACGATGCTCACCAAACTCCAAATTTTGGACCCCAAAAATTTGGCAAACACTAGGAAATGGCGCCACCTTGTACTGCTCTTTTGTAGCACCTCCAGATTTTCCTTTCCTTTGTCATCGTTCTTTTTCAACAAGGATTGTCAACAAATTCTCAGGAACTCGAAAATTCTCCATGGAAACCTACTTTTTCAACAATCATAATCAACCCAAAAATACTTCAATGTTACCTTGAGGGATTTTTTCCCAACATGTTTTATATAATTCAAAATTGTGTATGCAACATAATTAATATTGTATGTGTTATTAATTTATAATTCAAAATTAATTACATAATTCATTCTTCATGTATCCAATTGAGAATTCAATTATGAATTCTGTATTTCATAGGGTAATTGGGTTCATATACGTGATAATTATTGTGGTACATTCCATGGTTATAATAGTGTCCTATTTTTATGTGTTTTTGTGTGCTATATCAGGAGTTTTTGTTGCTATTAAGAGTGTATGAATCTGTGTAGTTGACTGTGCAGTTGATGATTTTAGGTGCTGTCAAATTCTGGTAATACACTATACCAGTGGTTTACTAAACCGTTGGTATAGTGCTGTACATATTTTTACCAATGGTATTAGTAAACTATTGGTAAAACATGGAGAAACTCCAAAATGCAAATGGTTTGTTTAACCATGGGAAATAATCTTGTTTCCAAATAGTTTTATTAAAAAGTTGGCATAGTTTTGTATTCCTCAAGCAATGCCAACAGTTTTACAAACCATTGGTAATACTCTTTACAAACCTATATTCACAATGGTGTTACAAAAAACGTTGGTAATGGGTACTACCACGCCTTACTTGCCAATGGTTTTCCAAACTATTGGTATTTAGGATACCAACGGTTTGGAATCCCTTACCAACAGTTTGAAACTGTTAGTAGGGGCTTAATTTCCAGTAGTGTGGCCATGTATGAAGAAGGTGGTAGTAGTGTTTGTCTCACGATTCCTCACTTGTTAGCATGTTAAGGCAGAGCACCAGGTACCTGCAGTCTTGGTTCAGCCATTAGAGGTCCCAGATTGGAAGTGGTATGGCATATCCATGGACTTCGTGATGGGTCTTCCACATATATCCAGGGGTCACGACTCGATATGCGTAATCGTTGACCGACTCACCAATACGGCCCACTTCCTACCGATCAGAGAGCAGGGATTAGTTGAGATCTTGGGATGCCTATATGTGCAGGAGATAGTGCATTTACATGGATTACATTATTCTATCGTCTCTGACCGTGACGCATGGTTTACTTTCTGGCTATAGAAGGGGTTGCAGTAGGCTTTCGTGACACAGCTATGTCTGAGCACCGCCTTCCATCATCAGACTAATGGTCAGACATGATGGACCATCCAGACCCTTGAGTACATGCTTCTTACTTGTGTCTTTGACATCAGTCATAGCTGGGAGGACCACTTACCATTGGTAGAGTTTGCCTACAACAATATATATCACTCCACCATAGGGATGGAACCTTTCGAGGAATTGTATGGTTGACCTTGATGATCACCATTGTGCTGGACAGACCCTGGGGAGTCAGCACTGGTGGGACTAGAGATTGTACAGGCTATGATAGAGAATGTACAGATCATCCAGGAGTGGATGAAGATAGCACAGAGCAGACATATGTCGTACGCTAACAGGATACGGAGACCTCTGGAGTTCTAGGATAGTGACCATGTCTTTCTACGGGTCTCACCTTGACGAGGTGTACGATGATTTGTCCAAGGCGGAAAGTTATCTCCACAGTTCATCAGACATGTCCATATCCTCATATGAGTGGGCAAGGTAGCTTACCACTTACCTATATATGGGTGAAATAATTTTTTTTTAAAAATATAGAGACAATACCTCTATGGTTATTGACATGATATATATTTTTATCACACGTATATGAATCACATAATCACTTAAAAGGGGGTAAACATGATTCAAAATCATGGTGGGAACTATTCATTGAATTTAATCATAGAAAGGAATACAGGTGATTGATGAATTTATTATGAGTGAACATATATCTTTTACCATGATAAGGATTTATATGGATTCTGTATATTTATTTATAATAAATAATGATATGAAGATTTTTTTAGAATGGGGATTCATCATTCCTTTTCTAAAAAAGTATTAAACTGTTATTATAAGAAAATATATTGAAACCCTAGTAAGATGATGAGAAACTATAAAGGGGATATTTGAAATTTCTATACATCATATATATTGATGTATTGTTGATTTTTTTGGATGGGTTATATCTTCCTTGAATACTCGATTTGATGAAGTAACTACACAATAAACCCCATAAGTCCAATTATTCTATATACCATTGTAGAAAAATGACTTATAAGGATATAAGATAACAATTATGGGGGGATGGTATAGTGAAAGAAATTATGTACTATGTTTCTTGATTCATAGTATTTTAAAAGGTTATAATTTAAATAAAATATACTAATGAACTAATTAGACGTCTAATAATACCTATATAAATGTGGGATAATGTTAAAATGGAATTTATCACTAGACTCTAAAAGACTCCAAGGAAGAATGATGATATATGGGTAATAAATGATAATTTAACTAATACAAATTTGATAGTGATAAGATATTATCTACCACTTTAGCACATTTATCTGTTCTATATCAATTAAAACGTAAGGATTTATGCGAAACCACTATCGATTGTATCTGATCATGAGCCTCCATTCATATCAATATTATTACAGATTCTTCAAGGGGATCATGAAACATAGATACATTTGAGAACTTCCTATAATCCAAAGAAAAAGTTTTTTCCTAAAGGACTACATATATTTTTGATGACATGATGGGAACTTATTCTATTTACATCCGTGTGTTTTGGGATCTGTATCCACCTTTGGTGGAATTCATATAAACAGTAGAATGAATTTGATCATTGATATGGCATCTTACCAAGAATTATCTAGGAGGAGGTTTTATTGTAAAACATTTTGTGAATAAAATTGTGATATAATTCTAGTTATTGTAGATATTTTGAATGATATAGATAAAATTTTATGAGCTATTATATATCATATTAAATCATCCTTCATAAAACATAAGAGTTTTGATGATAATTCACGGAAAGTAATGGAATTTCAATTCAATAATTATGTATTTTTAAATTATTCCCCATTGATTACTGTTTTAGGATTTCGTAAAAGGGGAAGATAATTACTAAATACATTGATCATTTTTAAATTCTAGAATTAATTAATTTTTTAGATTACACATTTGATATGTCATTCAAACAATATAAAGAAAACAATGACATACATGTTTCATTACTAACAAAATACAAGCTAGATCTAATGCATGTTGTAATATATGAGGGAATGGAGATTAATCCTTACTTCTCTCAAAATGAGGAGCATATCTAGATTTTTTAAACCAAACAAAAATGTATAGAAATTTATTTCAACTCGATTGAAAATATTATTTTAGAGAAATAAATAACTAGAAGATTTTACATGGGATCTTTATAAATCCATTTTGAAGGAATATGCAATTTTTTCGTATATGATATATACCCCATTTTGGAATGAAATTATTTTGGGTGGAATGTAATAGTTGAGATGATAATTTAGCATGTATATACCATATCTTAACTCATTAAATAATTCTCACTCTCAATAGCCTTTAATTTTTTAATCTATTTAAATGTATAATTATTTTAATTTTTGAATTTTATTTTATCAATATAAAATTCATTATAATGACAATATAATAAGATTAAATATTGATTTTTTATAAATAAAAGTATTGTTTGGAAAGCTTTGAGAAACAATTTTTACTAATATCATGATTCCATTACATCTATAGGATGTGAGAATAAAATTTAACTTAAAAACATTTTGAAATATTATTTTTTTAAGGAAAAATATTATGAATTTTAAAATATCCATAGAACTTATAATACCTATATCCAACATTCATAAAAATAATTATAAGGTTACATTAACAAAAAAACAATTTTTTGTTTATTAATGGAATTTAGTATTTTCAAAGTGTGATTTAGTTTTCAGTTTCAATTACAATCTCATAAATGTTTTTAGTTTTATAATAATTAAAAAACTTTCATTAATATTAGTATCTAAGAAAAAAATTTCATATATAAAAAGATATATATTAAAGAGTTATTTTTTAAAATATATTATTTTCACATTGTGATTTTTTATTTAAAAATAAAAAATTCACACTATATGAATTTTTTTTTAAGAAAAATATTTTAAAATTATAGATAACAATGCTAAAATTATGTAGAAGGGGATACATTATTTTTTCATTACAATTGATTACGATTGTTTAAAATTTATTAAAATGGTAAAGGTAAATTAGGTTAAACCATTTAATGATAAAAATTCCCTAAAACCCTCAATTTTGACAAGAAGGTAGTGAATGGTATTAGTTTTCATCAAAAAAACTAACCCTATTATTTTTTGTCACCGGCCATTTAATTATTGATAATTTAAGGGTTTCTCACAAAAAAAACCCTTCCCTTCAATTATAATAGGGTATCACATCTACTACTTCATGAATCAAATAACATTATAATTTCATTATAAATATGTCTCATTTATCAATTTATAATTCTCAACAATTTTCAAAATCATGTGTTAACTAGTAATGTTCATTATGCCTACATTTACAAGGAAACTTTAATGTTAAATTCAAGTCCCTGTGTGAAAATTATAAACTACATGACATAAATTATTAACTATCTATTTTAAAATGTATTCTTGACATGCTAATATAATGATATTATTATAATTTTTAATATACAATGCTGTGATATTAATGGTATTATAATTTTTTATTCTTCTATCCCATCGATTGATAAAAACTGAAACATCATTCATGCATACTGGTGTACAACCTCCAATAAAAGTAACAAAATGAATTTTTATCACCATCAAAAGTTTATGGTCTATATGATTTTTTATGGTGAAAATATAATATATATAATATCATTAATGTTTATTTTAAAAAATAGAGAACCTACTAATGAAATGATTAATTAGTAATTATTATTCGTTTTGTAGTTTAAAATGGTCATTCTAAGAGGGAAAAAGTTTGTTCTAATTATGTAATATTTTCATATCCAGAACATCTTCTTCAAATTAGAATATAATTATAATAAAACACACTAATAAACAATAAATTAAATCATTATTCTTCTTGAATATTATTATTTAAAAAAAACTACCTTTGTATCATTCCTTATGTCATGGTATTCAAATATTTGGATTATTTTAACTACCTATATGAAATATACTATGAAATCATATCATGAATGAAAATGGGAACATGACTACCAGCAAAAACTAGTAAAAAAATTAAATTATTTTTTTATTCTAAATATTTCATATACCTATTTAAACCATCAATTAGTAAAACACCCTTCAATAATTGGGAATCATCATTTTTTTAATCAATTTCACCTTCAAGGAAAAACACTAAAACCCTAATTACTGGAATTTGAATCAATATAAATAATTATAAAAAACAACTAATTGTAATATTAATTAAATAGTAATTATGATCATTGGATGATTAATGAATAAGGACATGGATATTTTGAAACTAGTACAAATGATCAATACTATAGAAATTAAATGTAAAAAAATAGATTTTATATGTAGAAAGACAATTTACAAAGTATATAAATGAAAATGGATATGAGTAAGTCTCTAAATTATGTGGTTATGATATCTATGTTTTTGATATATGAGGTAAAAGTTAGATATTTGATGTTATGATAAGATGTAACTATTTCCCTTCTAAAATTACTCTCTTTGGTACTCATGTTATATTTAGCAATTAATAAATTTTTTTCCATGAATATTTATCCATGTAAAACTTTTTACCATAATTCTCTTGAAATGAAATTTATTTAGGTTAATTACTTATATTATAATCTGTGATTATGCTTATTAATCAATTTTTTATCTTGTTTTCACATTCCCATTTATAATTTATGAAAACATGTTATATCATGACTCATTATTCATGTCTATGAGTATTGCTTATTAATTCTAATTTTTATGCCTCCAAGCTCATATATAAATGTATAACATAGACATTGATCACATTATTCCCTTAGTAGGATTCATAGATCACCCGTTTGTTAAGTATGTCGGCTATTTATCAAGCACAATTTTAAAAATGAATTTAAATTTAGGTCATGTCAATGAAATTTTCAATAATATTGTAATATATGTGTATGATGTTGTTATGTTATGTACATAATTCCCAAAGACACTAGACATCATGAAATTCGGGGAATGTATCTTGTTTAAAAATATGTGATATGTCATAAAATATTGTTTATCAAATTTATGGGTTTTCATTGGTCTCCTACCAATAAAAAATATTCACACAAATATTATCTTGTATAGATAACCCTAAAGTACCCTCGCCTTATTATATAATTTGAAATAGAGATACTTATTAATTTAACAATACACCATTGTTTCAATATAGATTTAAGAATCTTATCAATTACAACAAGAATATTCTATTGAATGTGGAAGTATTTTTTTCAATGTCTCTCATTATATAAATATTCAAGTACATATTAAACAATTGATTCCTTAGGGAATGGAATTAAAGTGATTGATAACTCCTATGTTAAATGCATTTGATGTTATTAGGTGATGGGTGGTGCCTAGAAATATATATCTTATTAATTAATTGATGGGTCTATAGAGACAAAACAACATAGTATTCAGTGTATACCACTCCATATATTAGTATAGTGTCTTATAAAACGGCCTTAACAACATGTTCTGATGTTAGATATTATTTATTTCATAAATATATGGAATATTGTTATTTTTATCCATTTTTTATTTTACTATCATTGATATATAATTCCTACACATTGAATAGATTATGGAGTCATGTTTTATAATAATTCCTTACATATCAATTATTCTATATTATTATTGTGATATCATCTATTGTACACTACACCCCACTAAGAATCTGATCTTATCGAAATTTATTTTCAATCAACAACTAATTTCAGAGGAGAACTACGTATCATTTTAAAGGACAAGGTTTATGATATAATTATTTTATCTAAAGGTGTTCATGTTATATCTTAATTTTTAAATTTTAATGTAAGTATATATCCAGTCTTCCAAGGTTAATGAACTATTTCATACTATATTAAATCTTTTATTCGACAAAAATAATTTAATATAACTTGTAGAACCAAATTAATAGAGTTTGGACTATTACATAAAAGAATTTTGTTCAGAAATCATGCTAGTCATTCAATATATGATTATTGGATAGGTTAATGGAAAAAAAAAATTCTACATCCCTTATATACATTTTATATAAACTCTATTATTTTTGTAAAATTCCTAAGAGTTTCCTTTCTATGTTTAACTAAAATATATGTGCCTGATTTTTTTACCTATTCATATGCTTACCCATCTCCACTATGGCTTACTGATCATGGTCATGATTTTTGTTATATTTTTACAGAATAAATAACATAGTCATTTTAAAATTGTATTTAATCTCACCAATATATCACATATTTCCTCTTTATCATTTTTTCATTCTAATATTTTTTTATTCTTATTGATTCCTATAAACCAATATGTTAAAAAATTATCAATTTGTAACTCTTTATATAAATCCCCTCTTGTTTTACTATCCTTAATGAAAATAAAAAATATATATTTATACATAACCACATGTATCTCATGAATAAGTTACAAGAAGCCCTTTTTTGTAACTATTATAAATCATGAAAAATAAAAAATTACAACATGATTAAGCCTTGATCGATAGACTGTTAACCCTCACATTTCAAGACAAGGTATACACCTCTAGTCCATTGGGTTGTTTTACCCTAAGTCCTTCTACCCATATACACATTACTCATTAGTGGTTTTAATTCAGTCATAACTCTATCACATAATATGTATAAACAATAATTGACCCTTAAATTAAACATCATAACCTAATATGATCGAAATTCAAGTAAGAATAAATATAAATCCATCATTATACCTAGAATATGAAACCTTAGATACATTTATTATAACATTGATGTTGTTCACCTATTTAAACTAAAGAATACAACTCAATTAAAAATATAAAGTTGATATTCATGAATAAAACATAATTGAATATATCAAATAATTATATTCATAATAGTATACTTTGTTTAAATTATAATTGAAATAGTCTTAAATAAAAAATTATTTACAATTAATTATTAAACCATATTTTATAAATATTCAATAATTTAATTAAATATTGATACATTTTATTTATTTAAAATATAAACCTATTAATAATATTCATAATATTACATTTACTTTAAAAATGTTTTATTTGATTAATTAATATCATTTTATAATCCAATTAAAATAATCTAAAGTATTTACATTATTTAAATATTTATACCTAATATAATTTAAAACATGATCAAATCAATTATCATACTTTTTTTCAATGTGGTTTAATTTTTTTCACAATTTTATATTTAATTTGATCAATTAATATCATTAATTTTGAACAATTTATAATTAAAAAATGATCTCTTTCATAATTTTTATGACTTAATAATAAATAATTATTTTATAGAATTTTATAATTTTCAAATAAAAACTATTATTTCAAAATTATAAGATGATTCGTATAATTTCCAATTGGAATTTTTAAAATAAAAAATTAATATTACTCTATATTTATTTGATAAATGTTTTGTAAATATTTAAGGAATTAGTTATAAGAAATTATTATTAACTAAATTATAAATTCTTTTATAAATTAGTCAAATACCCTAATGTAAATTTTTCCATAATTAAAAAATGTTTTATATATTTTAAATTAAATTCATAATTGAAATTTTTCAAATGAAAAATTTCATAGTATTTTAATTTTAATGATACATATTAAGTTATTTGAGGTGAAATTTCATATGTGATTGACACCATAGCGGTGACCTCTATCCTTAAAATGTAAAATTGTCTTATGTTACATCAATATTCTTGGGAATAACCCGACACTCTAAATTAATTCAAAAGAGAAACTCACATCTACATATATCATAAGATAATAAATCCACATCATATACGATTAAGTAATCGAATCTGTAACCATGGGTATTTTTGATTTAAAAATTATATTCATATCTTAATCTGAATCATTTTAAGGAATGACTTAGTTCATGTAGTTTTTTGAATATACTCTTTATGCTCTGTGGTATTAAAATATCAAGGTGTCATATTTTATTTCCTTGTTGATATCCCTAAATCTATGTGATTCCCTTATTAATTTCATGCATTTGCAGAAATAATACATTATAATAAGTAATATCATATGGTATGACACAAATTAAATCAAATTAATTATTGTTTTCAATTCAGTATATATCCCATGTCATATGGTGTAACCCAATACCTATATACGATATCCAGTATCATATAACAAGATAAAAATTAAATAATCATTCATATTTAATGATGTCGAATATGATTGAAATATGATTTCATGATTCCATAAATTTAAAACATTATTTATTAAATCAAATGATATCATAATGATCTAATACAAAATTTAGGGTTTCTATATAAAATATAAAAAATTTATAATATAGAGTATTAAAAAAACCTAATAACCCAAATCGCAATGCATAATCACTAACAAAACATTGATAATAAAATATAAAAAATAGATTTTGTAACATACACAAATGATCACCTATAATTTATATCCACCGCATGTTTAATGAATAGTTCTTAATGGATGCCTAAACGAATCCATCATCAATGGTGTACGAATGAGTTGAAGGAATTAATTGAGGTTTTTGTGTGATTCATCTTCATACAATGAAATTATTTTTCCCTAGAAACTATTATATTATTAAGGGGGAGAGATTTTAAAATGGGATTAAGTCATCTTGTAATAGAGGAAAAATCCCAATGAATTATATTCCACCTTAAATATGTCTTGGGACACTCCTATTCCCTTCTTAAAATATTTTTTTCAAAATGTTTGTTTTAAATCTTTTTTCATCTTATTCATTCTTTAAATGAACGCATTGAGCCTATAATATTAGGAATATGATAATTTAATGATGTATTCAAGTCATTCAATAATACATCACCCATCATATATTATTATATTGTTAATTTCATTAGTTCTAGGTCATATCTCGTTCAATACATTTATATTTAAAATTATTGGGGTTTTAAATTTTCTCCCATTAAAAACATCAACCCCAAAATTTCAACTCATATATTTTGTTAAAATTGATGATGTGCTTTTGATTAATTTCATAATAGATATTAGATGTTTTCATATTGTATTTATGGTTATTTGTAGGATATCTAATATTTTTTGTTTTCTTATTGTGTATAAAATTTTATTTTTTATCTAATATTATTACAAGATAGTCCGCAAAATAGAGGTCTGACACATGTTTTACAACATAAATATTTTAGGAAAAAATAATTATTTTGTAATTACATGCATAGTAGAAATACATTGATGAAATTATACACAATAGTTAGTTTTGGTGAATGTTTAGTATATGTTCCGTAGATTTAATGTGATCATTGATCATAAAGTGGGTAATTTATCTACGATTATTTTTCACTAATTTTCAAACCACATTACTCTCATCGAGTGAGATATTCAAAGTATAACCTTATTTTTAGAAAAAAATACCATATATATTTAAATAATGTTCCAATATCCATTATTTTAACTATAGTATTCTTCAATATGTAACTAAATGTAATGAACCTTCCCTATCATCACTTGAAAGAGATTGAGTCTTAGAATTTTCACTTCACCAACATCTTCCTAGCATTTTACAGTGATTCATAATCTCTAGTACATAACATTGAATGAGGTAATTTGAATAATTGACTGTATAATATTCTTGTATGTGAAATAAACCATTGTAAAATGATGATCATGTCCTCCTTTAATGTCTATCATGTAATGTCCCAATGTAACTCTCAATATTTAATTACATGAATAGAATGAATAAAATACTTCACCTAAATTAATATAAAAAATAAACACAATTTTATTTCAAATGTAAAAAATATTACATAAAATTAACGTGATTAAAATATATAAAATAAATAAAAAGCATCACAATGAAAATAATAGGAGGAATAAATCCAAAAGTAAGAAAAATCCCATGAATCATTAATCAAAAAAAAATTTCATGTAATTGAATACCATTATCCCAGTTATAACAATATAAAAAATGAAAAAATATAAATATAATTTATATTTTTAGAAAGAAATAATTAAATAAGATGTAAGGATATATATTGGTGTGAAAATGGGTAATATGAAAATTATATGAAAATAGTTATATATTGACTATTGGGAATGTGTCATAAAAATTGGAATTTTAAGATGATATAATTTGAATTTAATACTTTTGTTTAAATATATAATTTATATATATCATATATTAAATATTTATAAAAATATTTCATGTAATTATGTAATGATAATATATATAAATGTAATCATCCATTATAGAATTTTTTTAAAAAAATTCTAATTAAATATTTTATTTATTGTAAATATAAATTATAAATATTTAGTGCTAAATTATTAGAAATGAATTTAATTTTTGTAATAATATTATGATAATTAGCTGGGAGGGATAGTATTGTCTTTGAAAAAACATGCTACTTGGATGAAATGTGAATTACATGGGTAAACTGTAAAAATTAAAAAATGTAGTATATGGTTAAAATTATGTATGAAACATTTAATAATTTACATGATTCTAATTGAGAAAATATAAAAATCCTAAGATTTTTCCATGTATGGGGAACTTTTAATGTGAAAAATTCCTTCATTAACCATTAATTAATGATAAATTGTAGATATTTCACTAAAACACATCTATAAATGGACCCCTCTTCAACCCTTCCTAGAACACATCTCTCCTTAAATTTCTTATTGAATACAACCTTAAATTAACTAACCTATGTTCGCATCCATTTTTTAGTTCTCTATTAGGAGACACAAATCCATCTTTATAAAGGACTTGTATGTAGAACTGATTTCACCCCTATATATTTGTACATTTTCATATATTTTTCCATTAACTACAAATTTACACTACTTATTAAATTAATTAAAAACAATAATGGTGACAAAATAAAATCAATATGATTATTTTAAATGTTTTTTTCATATAATATAACTCTTTACTCTTACTAGTACATTTTTATAACATGTTACTATTTAGGTCTGTTCAACCACCTACATGAATGATGTTATATTATGTTGATAATATCAGTCATAGATAAGAATAAAAAATAAAATATTGAACAAATATTATATTAATGAGTAAGTTTTGATATTTATAATTTTCTGTAATGATTTCAAAAAAAAATCATCATTATAAATTATGTCATTTTGATCAGTAAAGTTACATAAAAAAGAACATTTTGACTTCTGTTTATCAAATTCAAGCATGTATATTCAACATAAAGAACATTATACAATTAAAATAGTACAAATAATATTATTTGAATTCATTTATTAATTTATTCAAGATGAAGTTTTTATCAATGATTGAGGATCAACATCACCATACTGAATCTTATATGAATCAACCAAAAATATAAGCTTCTGATAATCAAAGATAATTGAAACTAACTAATTAATTTTTAATAAAAGAAAATTATTAAATTATATAAAAATTATATATATATATATATTAACATCTTTTTAAAATAATTTATTTATAAAACTATGATTATTTTACAATAGGAAAGAGTGTGTTTGTGGAAAATTGGAGTATAGGTTTGGGTTTATCATACAATCTCTTTTGAAATTGATACTCTATAAATTAAAATCTAAATGTTTGTAATTTTTTTTGAATTATATCAAAAAATACCCATTTATTTTATTCTCCTCTATTTATTTTTTGGGGTCATATTTATTCATATCATTATATCTCTCATTTACTAACAATTCACTAAAACATATGACTACATGTTCACTTTTCTCAATAAATTTTTAATAATTGGGGATCATTCACTTCTATGTGTATATTGATTACACTTTTTTCATTTATTTTATTTTATCTAAAAATATATTTCCATAATATCGCCTTCTAATTTATTTGAATTATTTAAAATTATGTTCATGAAATCTTGTTGATAATTCTATTTTATTATTGCAAATCCATTTATAAATATCACTATTAATTTTTATTTTAATTGCAATGATTACCTTCTATGATTTCATGATTCGTCAATGTATTTTTTTATTCCAAATTATAATGATGAATATTTATAATATATTAAATATTAAAAAATTAACCAATATATATAGGATATTTCATCATATTTTATAAATAATTTTATTTTTTCTTTTACGTTATGTTTCATCAATGTTAATATCCATTAATGTAACTTACATTTCAATTGGGATAAGAGTTCATACAATCATCCAAATTCATACTCTAAATAAATAATTTTTATTTTCTATGTTTATTGATATTTAATATAATTCATTATAATGAATAAATTACTAAATTATTGATTTATATATTGTTTCATATTCATGTCACATGCACATATATATGGTTTACGATTATATAGAGGGCATGAAATGAATTATAGATTATAAGGATTCGGCCTTAAAACATTACATAATATTGAATTAATTGAAAAATACATATTGTGGATCTTTTCAGGTTTAGAGTTTTATAGAATTAGGCTATAACTATTACATAACAACTTGAATATTACATGTAGAAAATACTACTCAGTATCTATTTTTTCATAAAATAAAAACTCTTAAAAACTAACATGTCTAGTTCCTTGTTTTAGATAGCAGGATTATTCCATGATCTCAACCTTGACCCTATTAATCATTAAGTCCAGTGGAAAACATTTCCTAAACATGGGATAACCATAAAAAGCTCAATAAGGGTTATAAAATAAGGAATGAAAACATTATCCCATCAATAAATAAAAATCAATTAAACCATACTTTTCAATCATAACATACCTTACAAAATCATAATATTTATGAATAAAACACACAAATAATAAATAATAAAGGTTACTTATGGCATCCAGTTCAAACTAACATTCTAGCTATCACAGCTATGTAGAGAGTTACACTTGGAATACCCATCACAATATATTCTCTAAATTTCGTAGGAGAAACACCATGTTTACCCTTGTCATGTTACCCAATTCTTTGGAGAGCTATCTTGGGTTCACACGCCCTAGGATTATCACGAAACCACCTGTATACGTAAACAATTCCAAATAACCATAACACAATCAGAACACATAACACAATTATAAATAAAAATAAAATTTCCATATTACTATATATGAAATCAAGATATTGATATAAATAATGCTTTATCAAATCATTTTCAAAACCATATAAAAAAAGATTTTTGAATCAAAGTGACTCATACTAATTTTGAATATTTTAAATGAATTATCATTTGAAGACATTAATTACCATATAAATAAATCCTAAAACCCATTTTGGGAACATAGAAATTAATGAGAAATATTTATAAGAATAAATATTTAAAACATTTAAAATGATATTTTAGTTAAAGAGTTTTTTAACTAAAAGAGAGATGCTTGAATAAAAATAATTGAGGAATAATATTAAATCAGAACATTATAATATCATGAGAATAAAGGAATTCATGATATGATATTTAAAAGGATATTATATAAACCATATAAGAGTGAATTGGTGAAAAACAACAATGAAGTCTCAGTGGAAATTTAAATTGAGATGAAATCCTTTATAAAGATGGTATCATTAAATTAAGGATAAATCAAGCACATAATTATTTGTCAAAAATATAAATAAACACAATATAAGTGTATATTAATTTTAAAACAATCATAGGTAATTCACACATATTCATAGGACGACATATTAAAGAAGTACAAGTTGAACCCAAAGACGTGAAATTGGGTTACGAAGTTTCCTTGTAAAAATTTGATAGCCTAACAGCGTCACTTTAAAATTCAAAAAATGAGTTGATGAGAGAAAAAGGGTATATCAAAACTTGGACTAAAATTTTACAACAATAAGGATATAATATAACATATCCCATCATAATAAGATGTAAATTAAAATACAAAACAATAATAAGTCGTTTAAAAAGAGGAGGGTGAAAGTTTCCCTTACTAATTTGGTAACTTACAAAACAGACCACACATGAAATAAGGATAGTACAATAAATATGTAAATACTAAAAAATTAAAGTATATTACCCAATTAGTTCAATAATGGGTAGTACATACACCACACAAATGTAAATATTGGAAAATATAGAAAAAAATATCACTGGAATAAAATGTGAGACGAAACCCTTTACCACGTTGTAATCAACAGTCATATAACCAAAAGTAAATAACCACCAAATTAATCACATAATACCATGAATATAATGAAAATAATTAAAATATATATCAACTGTTAGTACACAATACCCCACATGAAATGAATAAGTAACGAACAATGGAAATCTCATAGAATTAAAAGTGAGATAAGAAAATCTCTAACCTCATGTCCGACATGACTTGTTTGTTCCTTGTTCTTCTTGAATAATAAAATAAAGTTAATTTATACTTTATTAAGAACATTTTTAATGTTTATTATTTTTTTTATATTACTTATTACCACGTTATATATTTTATTCAATCATTTAAGTTAATAATGGTCGTTTTGTCGATATTTGGTACTTGAGTCAACAATGAACACCTTATAATTACAAGTTGTCCATGTGGTCAATAGTACATTATCTCCATAATGATATTAATTATTTAAATATAATATAAATCATTCATATCCAGTATATATATTTATTTATAACAATACATGACATTTTTGAGATAAGAAATGAAATGCAACGTTCATGGAGACAGTAAGTCGTACGTATGAATGAATGCTACTTTCCTTTCTATTTCGTATATTAATGGAATTAAAACATAATTATACTTAGTTATATTATAATTCTAGTATAATATCATATATAATATCATTAAATCTATCATTTATACATCCAACATGTGGCATTAACAAGTTATATCACTTTGAGGGGGTGGTAGTCCGCACATCCTCAAATGAAATTATCTTGTTTACCCATTATGGAAACCATAAAGGTAGTCTATAAATTTAGAATAAATAAGAATTAAAAAAATATAAAAATAATATATATCATATATAAATACATTTTCATCTTAATGGCCACCATGAGAGGCGGTTGGAGATAATCGAACAATCATCGTATCGTGAGGCGTTAGTTTTCCATCTAGAGAAACAGTATGTTCTTCACCCATTAGATGGAGGTGTGTGTAATTGTAGTTAAAATAATTCTCAATAAAACAAACTAGTATATTTATGGTAGTGGTTTAGTTATAAAATAAAGGAATAAAAAGAGTTTATGGGTTGGATAAGTATAATAAAAGAAAAGAATTGAAGAGGAACTTTTATCTTTAATTTGGGTAACTTCCTTTGGTTTGAACCAAAAGGACTTCTCGAAGTGCCTTATGCCTAAGTTAATGATTCTAGGAGGAGTATATGGATGTTGGGAGCTTATGTTTTCAATTTTTGGACGAGACAAAAGGCTTTATTTGTTATCAAAATTTGTTAGAAGTGGTGTCCTTTTATAACGGGGAGGAGGGGCTCTTTAGGAAAGTGTGAAAATATTATTTTATTATATAATGATATTCGATTTATAATTGTAAAAACTAATTAAAGTAGAATATAAGAATACTCATGGTCAAAATAAAATCATCCAATAATAATTCAATAGGTTTTGGATGTTATTTTAATATTTATAATCTTATTTATTTAAATCATTTATTAATGAGGTGTATATTGCATCATTATTGTGCCATAAATAATTTAATTTATTTGTTGTCTAGAAATTATATAAAAACTACCATGATGTATGAAATATTTTAATATTTCCAATTACTTTTTATAGTTTAAAATATAACTTATATAACCCCATATAAAAATTAATTTACTAAAAGATATTTTTTGTGTCATTTTTGCCTTTACATTAAATTAATTAATCTAAAGTGTCATTATGGCTCTTAAGTGGATCCATGGGGTCCCAAAATCGACCCAAATATTCCAATGGATAGCCCTGACTCATAAAATAATGTTAGGAAAAGTTTTAATGTAATTTATTATTATTAGGATATTCATTTTACCTTGAATTACGCTATTTACATTTAACCATGGTAAATAAAAGTCAAAAGTTACTATTCACTAAAAATTATTTTCATCTTATTAAACCAAATTTTACTTACTAATAACATCCATGTATGTTTGATTTTCCAATTTCAATTCATAGAAGTAGAAAAGTTTCACTTAAATGGAAAAGTCATTTTTTTAACTATTACTAAGTGGTTTCACTATTCATCAAAAATTGATGTTTTTCAGAAAAATACGAAAAATTCAGCTTAAGATATATTTGATATTCTGAATTAAAAAATGATGTCTATTTTACCAAATTCAAAACATAGATGTTTCATTAAATAATATAAAATTAATTACCATTGTTAGAACAAATAGCGTGTTTTAAAGAAACAATAACTACCAAAATATTGATAGTTGTTTATGTTAATTTTCAAAGTGAACGTAATTACAATGACCAAAATTGGATTGAATTGAAAAAATATATAATAATTAAACTTTAAAACAAATTAAAAAGATAATATAACCATATAAATAAATTAGATTAAAAGGCAATTTTGAATTAAAATATAGTTTTTTCACTATTTATAAAAAATGAAATTTATTAGAAAAATACAAAAAAATTACCTACAATAAATTTTGATGCCCTGAATATAAATAAGAATTTAATTTTGTCAAATATAACATATAAAAATAACCAAAACTATATTTAAATAGGGTTCCATATCAAAAGGTGGTAAATCTACATTTTTCTTAATATTAGAGTACTCATGCTGAAAATTAGAATCATTCATATATTAAGACCCCAAAATTTATTGGATAATTGAAAAAACATTTAACAAACATATATAATCATATTTTAGTTAGTTCTATTCATTATTTTCAATACAACTTATAGGCATTAACTATCATTTTAAATAATAATATTATATTATTAGTGTCCAATATAAGAGTTCAAAGAAACTCGTTGTTGCATATCAGGTGCGCCATTGAACATAGAGTCCCCTTTTATGTAAAATTAATATTTAATTAAAAAATATTAATAAATATGAATTGTTTCTTATTTCTTATTTATCTAGGATGTTACATCTCTCCCCCCTTTTGGGAATTGCATCCTCAAAATTTTAAAATTGGGCTTGGAATCTTCATTAAAAGTCCCACATCGGAAAAGTGTTAGTAAAAATTGTCACATTAAAAGAAATAAAGAGAAGTACAAAGTTCACCTGAGATAATAGATACTAGTATTCCATGAAAACATAGATATGAAAGAGAAAAAAACCATAATGTTTTGATTCAGAGTGATATAAAACAATATTAGGATAATGTTATCCACCATAAAATCAAAAACATGTGATGGGTTAAATAGTCATTGATTACATAATAAGAAACGAAAACCAATAATGTTTTTGTTTTATATTCCTTTTCATAATTTTGAGGAATCCATTTACTACATAGAATAAGAACATAAAGAAATAAAATTACCTTCAAGTAGAGATTCATCATTCAATAAGTTTATACCAAAAACTAATCCTCTCTCCACGAAATGAGCATTCCAAAAGGCTTGGTCACATCAAAACCACAAGAATCATATTCTAGAGAATCACCAAATCCAAAAAAGAAGAACTATATATTTCCCTTTTCTTTAGAAATAAACTAAAACCAAAATTTTTAGTGGGAGTTCAGATAATACCCAAAAAGAAAAATCTTTTACAAGAAGAAAAACTACTCTTAACCTCCAAAATGAGTCAAAAAACCCAAAGATCAACAATGACCATTCAATAAAAAAATTTCCCTAAAATTCTTCACAAGTAATCAAAACTGAGATTGTAACCCAAATCTCATAAGAATTTAATTACATAGACTTCCAAGATACATCTTATCATTTATCTCCAAATAACACCAGTTACTCATAAAACCTCATATTGAAAAATAATTAACCTAATCACACATTATCCATGATAGGTTAATCATTTTCATAAATAAATAAAATCATCATATGTCCATAATAAAATCATATATTCTTCCAAACTAAAATTTCACCCATTATTCCACAATTCAAATCCCATAGTATTCTATCATCCTTAGGCATATAGTGTTTCCTCAAAAGAGAGAACGCCTTCCACAAAACACTTTATCACATAATCACTAAATCACTTTTCTATACAATGTATATTCATTTGATAAAACATAATTTCCAAAAATCAACTTATTCATGTTCTATAAAAACAATTTACCAAAATAATAAGTCAAACTAACCAGGGAATTTAAGTAGGCTAGTGGTAGGTGATGCACCCTTGTCACCCTTCAGTTGTGGGTTCAATTCCAACAACCTTTCCTGATGTGACAGGTTGTCACCCATCCTATAGGTTGTCCTTTTTATAAAACTCAAAAATAACCCTAACATGTTTTAACCTCAATGGTTTTCTTATACCTCTCATTTTCATCAAAATTCATTATGATCTCAACATATTAATTCTTGAAGTTTATTTCACCAACATATGATAAAATAAAACGATACCTAAAATGAAGAACATCATACCTTGATCTTGGTGTCCATTTGGTTTCATCATCATCTTGTTCACGTAGGTAGAAGTTACATGCATTGAAACATTAATTTAGATATGCTTCAAATTCATTTTCATCCACCATCCAAATACACGTTGTTTAACATGGGTCATATGGTAGTTCATAGAAAAACTGTTTTTAAAAATAATCATGTATGACATATAATTTCAAAACATTTGATAAAACATGATTTATAGAAAATAGTTGGACAGAATAACAGTTGAAATTTCAATTAACAATCCTTTTAAAATAGAGTTAGTATATGCTGAGAGACTATATTGTAAAAGCAAATATAAATAGGTTGCACAAGGGTCTCCTTCTTCAGCACCTTTTTTAAAATCATAATATGCTTCAAAATCTTGTGATAAGGTAAAATATTTGTGAATGCCTTGATAATATTTACCACTCATTAAAATATGAGAATATTGTGAAAAAAGTATTTGTTTAAATACAACCCATGATGCACGATGATAATGAGGTATAGTGGACATGTTTGATATCTGAAACAGCTTCTTTCAAGTGAGTTGTATGCCAGAGAAAGTTTCACAATCATCCAAACATGACTTTCCAATAATTATTGCATGCAATTCATCAGGAAGAGATAAGAATATCATTTTAGATCCTCCTCCTTCCATTTTTAGCTGACCTTCCATGATCTAAAAAAGTTATAAAACAAGGATTTAACTAAAATAATAGAACTAGGGACTAACCATGTGTTTAACGAAAACTCATAATCCCTAAATTTTTCTAAGACGAACTCTAATACCAACTGTAAGGACCCAGCATTAAAACATTACATAATATTGAATTAAATGAAAAATTCACATTGAGAATCTTTTCAGGTTTATAGTTTTAGATAATTAAGAAGTAGATATTACATAAATACTTGAATGTTACATTTTGACACTACTATTCACTATCCATTTTTGAAATAAAATAATAACTCTTAAAAAGAAACATGTCTAGTTCCATGTTTTAGACAGCATGACTTTTCCTTGATCCCATCCTTGACCCTTTTCATCTTTAAGTCCTGTGGAAAACATTTCGAAAACTTGGGATGAGCAAAAAAATCTATGTAAGGGTTATAAAATGAAGAAGGAAACATTATCCTATAAATAAATAAAAATCAATGAAACCATACTTTTCAATCATAACATACCTTAAGAAATCATACGATTTATGAATAACACACAGAAATCATAAATCATAAAGGTTACTTATGGCATCCATATCAAACATACATTGTAGCTATCACAGCAACTATAAGGCCCCGGCCTTAAACCTTACTTAATATTGAATTAAATGAGTAATTCACATTGAGGATCTTTTCAGGTTTAGAGTTTTAGAGAATTAGGACATAACTATTACATCTCAAAAGATTACAAAGTAGTCGCTTCTACTAAATTTCCATAAAATAAAAACTCTTTAAAAGAAACATGTATAGTTCCATGTTTTAGGTAGCATGACTTTCCCTTGATCCCATCCTTGACCCTATTCCACGCTATGTCCTGTGAAAAACATTTCAAAAACTTGGGATGAGCATAAGAAGCTCAGTAAGGGATACACAAAGAATGAAAACTGTTAGTTTTTCAAAATAACAAGTAAACCATGAATACTTTATCAATGTAATACTTTTCACCTTCATGAAGTAGTAAAAACTTTTCACTGAAAAAAAAGTATCATTACTTACCTTTTTGTAACCAAAGGATTACCATAAAACCCATATAAAGAACCCATAACATATATAAAGGTAACTTGGGACATAAACATACTTAAGTGGAATAACCATACGGTCGACTTCCACACATATCACTTAATGGAATAGCCATATGGCCAATTTCCATACATACTTAATGGAATATCCATACGGCCGACTTCCATACCCAATGCATTGGAGGTTATAACATAACCACCCGTCCTGGTATTCACGGCACCACCCGTCATATGGTTTATAACGTAACCACCCGTTAAAATGTCCAAGTACCAATATAAAATCATAAAACATAAAACCAATATAAAGGAATGATAACATTTCCACATTTCAATCACAATATATCATAAATATATTGACATAATAGAATCCTTTTTCAAAACCATTTTCAATAACAAAATACATAAAAGAGTATATGATATTTATTTTATTCTAAAAACATTAAGACTCGTTGAGAAAGCCAAAGACCAAATAATACTCGCGGCGGCGGAAAAGGTTATTGTCACCGCGTACGTTAAAAGAAACAATCCTTTTTGTCGTTTTGTAAAACGTTTCATAGAAAAAGATTCCTTTTGTATAAAAGTAAAAGTCAAAAGGGTTTTATACACCGTATAAAAGAAAGTTGTGTATAAAACGAAATATGCCTCAATGAAAGGAGATTGAGACGAAGCCCCTTACAAAGACGGTATCCTTGGTTTAAGGATAAATCAATTACATAATTATGTGTGAAAAATGAATACACCAAATATAAGTGGATATTGAGTGTAAAATAATCAATGGTCATTCACACATATTCAAAGGATTACATATTCAATAACAACATGTTGAACCCAAAGAAATCGAAATTGGGTTAAGAAGTTCCCTTGACAGCCTAACGGCGTCACATCAAAATGAGTTGATGAGAGATAAAAAAAGGGTATCTCATCACTAGGACATAAAATTTACATCAATAAGGATATATGAGAACATATCCCAACATAAAAATATGTAAATTAAAAGACCCAACAAAATAAGTCTGTTAAAAAAAGAAGGGTGAAAGGTTCCCTTACCGACTTGGGTAACTTTAGAAAAGTACACCCCATTGAAGAAGTGGCATACAATGAATATGTAAATACCCATAAATGGAATTATATTACAATAGGATTGTAATAGTGGGCAGTACATAAACTAATCAATGGAAATTGTGGCAAATGTAGCATAAATCTCATGGGAATAAAAGTGAGATGAAAAATCTCTTACGAAAACTCGGCAGCATAACGGCGCCACTTAAAACATCAAAAATGGATTGATGAGAGAGAATAGGGTCTCTCATCACATGAACATAAAAATGACAGTATGATTAATATAAAATAACATCCCAATAACAATAAATATGATCTTTAAAAGGAATGACATAAAAGAGTGTACTTAAAAAGAAAGAGAGGTGTAGGATCCCTTACCTCGGGTCCGACTTGACTCGATCGTTCTTTAATATCCTGAATAATAAACTTGAGTTAATTTATACTTCCTTAAGAACCTTTTTAAAGTTTATTATTCCTTTTATATCACTTATTACCATGTTATAAACATTATTTAATCATTTAAGTTAATCTTGTTTGTTTTGTCGATATTTGGTTCTTAAGTCGAAAGTGGACTTCTTACAATTACATGTTGTTCGTGTGGTCAAAGGTTCTTCATATCCAAAAATTACATTCCTGATTTGGATATCATATATATCATATATATCCAGCATATACATGTATTTATAAAATTCCATAATCATTTAGAGGAAAGAAATGAAATGCACCGTTCATGGAGACGGTAAGTTGTACGTACGCATGAACGCTACTTTCATTTCTTTGTCAAATTAATGGAATTAAAACTAAATGAGAGGTATGTATATTTTAATTCCAGAATTATATTCATCATTTAGATATATCATTAATTATATATATCGATTATATACATATACTTTTAATAGTACATTACATTTGGGGATAAGAAATGAAATGCACCGTTCATGGAGACGGTAAGCCATACGTACGCATGAATGTTACTTTCATTTCTATCTCATACTTTAATGGAAAGAAATAATAATGATATAGAGGTAAATAATAATTCCATCATAACATCATATATAATAACATTAAATCCATCCTTTATACGTCCCACGTATGGCATTAACGAATCACATCACTTTGAGGGGGCGGTAGTCCGCACTTCCTAAAATTAAGATATCGCGTATACCCATAATGGAAGCCATAAAGGTAAGAAAAAAATGAAAAATAAAGAAGCATAAGTAAAACATAAACATATTATATATCATATATTAAAATAGTGACATCATAATGGCCACCTTTGAAGGTGTTAAATGAGTATTGAACAATCATCGTTTCGGGAGGAACAATTTCGCCATCCACGGAAACCGTATGTTCTTTAACCATTTGATGTAGTTGTATGAGATTGTAGCTCGAATAAATCATATAACAACATCCTAGTATATTGAAGATACTGGTGTTGTTACAAAAGAAATAAATAAAGAGAGTTTAGGGGGTTGGAGAAGCAAAATAAAACAAATGAACATGAGAGAATGAATTACCTTTAAAAGTGCAACTCCTTTTTATTTGAGCCTAAAGGCTTCCTTTGAATGGATTCTTCCCAAAGGGAATCCTCTAAGATTAGGATAGGGATGTGGAGAGAGTAAATGGGCAGGGGTTGGCCGAGCCAAAGGCTTGAGGAGTGTGTGAAATGAGGTAGAGGTGGGGGCCTTTTATAAGAGGAGAGGAGGGGAACTTTTGGAAAGTAAGAAATATTACATTATTTGAAAATGTGTTTCGGTTTTAAAAGGTCCCACATTGATATAATTCGTGGATAAGGTGATAAGGGTTCGAAATCCACCCATAAAATAAGTTTTGGACATGTTTAGTTTATATATTTTACATTATCTTTCCATTTTATTTAAATCGTCAAATAATGATGTCATCGCTGCATCATTATTATGTCCTAAATAATTTATTTTATTTAATGTCTAAAAATTATAAAAAAATCACTATGATGTATGAAATCTTTTTATCTTTCCAATGACTATTTATAATCAAAATTTTGACTTGTGTAACCCCACATAAAAACTGTTTAGTAAAACAACTCATGTTTGTGCCAATTTAATTTTAACATTAAATAAAAATATATTATTGTCATTTTCCAACTAATGTGGCTCCATGGGGTCCCCAAGTTGGCCCATAGCTTGTCTTGGTCGGCCATGACTCACCCAATAGGTGTAGTACAAGTGTAATGGTGTTTTCACATTCCTATAATATCATTTTTACCTTAAATGACACTAATTACCTCTAATCGCGATTAATGAAAAAAAGTTACTATTCACCAAAAAATTATTTTCATCCCATTGAACCACATTTTACAAACTAATGACAACCATGTATGTCGGATTTTCAAAATTCAATACACATTAGTAGTAAACTTTCATTTAACTGAAAAATCAGTTTGCTTGATTACCACTTAGTGGTTTCACTATTCATCAAAAATTGGAGTTTTTCAGAAAAATACCAAAACTTCACCCTAAGCTATATTTGATATTCTGAATTCAAAAATGAAGTCCGTTTTACAAAATTCAGAACATATTAGTCACATATATTAATTTAATAATTAATTCCCGCTGTCAGAGCAAATAGCGTGTTTTTATAAAACAATAAGTATCAAAAGATTGACACTAGTTTAAGTCTGATTTCAAAGTGAAATTAATTCCAACGACCACTATTGGATTTAATGGTAAAAATATTTTCTAATTTCACTTTAAAACCAATTCAAAATATAATCTAATAATATAAATAAATTAGATTAAAAAGAGGTTTTGAATTAAAATACAACATTTTACACTATTCATTCAAAAAAATGAACATTATCGGAAAGATACCAAAAATTTAGACAAAGTAAATTTTGATGTCCCGATTCTTAAGAATAGTTTTATTTAGTCCAATAGAATGTATAAGAGTGAAAAAAACTATATTTAATGACGGTTCACCATCAAAAGGCGATAAGTGAACCTTTAGTGAAAACTAGGGCATATATGCCTAAAATTGAATTCTTTCCGTATGTTAAGCCTCTATCCTTTATTGGATAAATGTAAAAACATTTAAAAACATATATAACCATATTTTAGTTATTTCTATCCATTCCCGCCATTACAACGGCTACATTTTAACTACTATTTAAAATAATATTATTTTATTATTAGAGTGCAACGTAAGATTCCCAAGAAACTCGTTGTTGCGTGTTGGGTACGCCATCGAGCATAGCATCCCCTTTAAAGTCATTTAAATATTTTATTAACAAATATGGATAAATATGAAATGTCATATTCTTTATTTACCTGGGGTGTTACATCCCTCCCCCCTTTTGGGAATTGCGTCCTCGCAATTTTAAAATTGTGCTTGGAAACATCCTTGAAAGTCCCACATCGGAACAAAAGTCTGTAAAACAAACACTTTAAAATAAAGAAAGATAAGTACAAAGGTCACCCGAGTTAACCCATACTAGGATTCCAAGTATGAAAATATGGACATGGAGGAAAAAAAAAGGGTCATGTTCTGATGGGGAGTGATAGAAAACATGTTTAGGAGAAAGTTAACCACGAGAAAATCACAAACTTGTGATGGGTTAAACGGTATTCGATTCCCCAGTAGGAAAAGTTAATAGACAACATTTTTGTTTTAAGTTACTTTTTATTGAGGAATTTATTCATAAGGAAAAATAATCACTTATCATATTGACTTTCAACTTTTATTTGATTCCTTACACAAACTCATATTTTCTCCAAAATACGAGTATTTAGGAAGACTTGTTCACATTAAGAGTACTATAATCAACTTCTAGAGAATCACCTAATCCACAAAATAGAACTATATACTTCCCATGTCTTTAGACTTTAACCAAAACCAAAACCAAAAAGGCTAGTACAAGATCAGATAATCCAGAAAAGGATAACCCTTTATAAAAAGAAAATCTATTCTTAATCTCCAAAATTTTTCCAACAAAACCCAAAGTTCAACGAGGACCATTCTATAATCAATTTGTCCATAAAATTCTTCAAAGTAAACCAAAATAAGATTGAAACCCAAATATTTGAAGGATTTAGTCGCATAGTCTTCCAAGATAAATCGTAACATTTATCTCCAAACAATATCAGTTGCTCCTAAAGTCTCGTTTTGAAAAGTAATTAACCTAATCACATATCCTCCATGATAGGTTAATCATTTTCATAAATAACCCAAAATCAACTTACTCTTAATTCATAAAATCATATAACTATAATGAATCAGTAAAACTAACCAGGGACTTCACGTAGTCCAGTGGTAGGCGATAAATACCAGTCGCACATTGGTGGTGGGTTCGATTCCCGCAGCTTTGTCCGACGCGACGGGATGCCACACGGTCTACGTGTTGTCCTTTTTCCAAAACTATATAATTCTTAAAACATTCCCCAAAATGAGATAAAATCTTAAAGAATAATCATAACATATTTTAACATCAAGTTTATCTCATTCCTTTCATTTTCCATCATATCATAGAGTAACCCATAATTACCTAAAAATTAAGTATCATATAGACCCTAATGGTTACCTTAATAATTATTACCTGAATTTCCACATCGAGTTGGCCATCTCGTACATGATGCATTAGAGAACTCACCAAGGTTGAAGTGGTTGATCATGACTCCTTGATATTTGGTTTAGAACAACCACGAGTTTCCTCATTGAATCCTCCATTTTATCTAGTATCTTAATCATAGAACCACCACAGTTTCCTTCAAACCTGTTGTCTCTTTGGTGCCTGCTAGATCCATCCATTCACTAAAAATAGAAATGTCCGTGTGAGTATATAAACAAAACCATCTTGTACTAATGAGGAAGTTAAACACTAAGATACACTTACTCATTCACTTTATCTAAAACTATGACTCTTTCTGAAATCCTAACCATTATGGTAATGTCACTTATGCTTAAAGAATACCCTAACCTCTAAAGTTATCTAAACCGACCTCTGATACCAACTATAAGGCCCCAGCCTTAAACCTTACTTAATATTGAATTAAATGAGTAATTCACATTGAGGATCTTTTCAGGTTTAGAGTTTTAGAGAATTAGGACATAACTATTAAATCTCAAAAGATTACAAAGTAGTCTCTTCTACTAAATTTCCATAAAATAAAAACACTTTAAAAGAAACATGTATAGTTCCATGTTTTAGGTAGCATGACTTTCCCTTGATCATATCCTTGACCCTATTCCACGCTATGTCCTATGAAAAACATTTCAAAAACATGGGATGATCATAAGAAGCTCAGTAAGGGATACACAAAGAATGAAAACTGTTATTTTTTCAAAACAACAAGTAAACCATGAATACTTTATCAATGTAATACTTTTCACCTTCATCAAGTAGTAAAAACTTTTCACTGAAAAAATGTATCATTACTTACCTTTTTGTAACCAAAGGATTACCATAAAACCCATATAAAGAACCCATAACATATATAAAGGTAACTTGGGACATAAACATACTTAAGTGGAATAACCATACGGTCGACTTCCACACATATCACTTAATGGAATAGCCATACGGCCAATTTCCATACATACTTAATGGAATAGCCATACGGCCGACTTCCATACCCAATGCATTGGAGGTTATAATGTAACCACCCGTCCTGGTATTCACAGCACCACCCGTCATATGGTTTATAACATAACCACCCGTTAAAATGTCCAAGTACCAATATAAAATCATAAAACATAAAACCAATATAAAGGAATGATAACATTTCCACATTTCAATCACAATATATCATAAATATATTGACATAATAGAATCCTTTTTCAAAACCATTTTCAATACCAAAATACATAAAAGAGTATATTGTATTTATTTTATTCTAAAAACATTACGGCTCGTTGAGAAAGCCAAAGACCAAATAATACTCGCAGCGGCGGAAAAGGTCGTTGTCACCGCGTACGTTAAAAGAAACATTCCTTTTTTTCGTTTTGTAAAATGCTTCGTAGAAAAAGATTCCTTTTGTATAAAAGTAAAAGTCAAAAGGGGTTTATACACCGTATAAAAGAAAGTTGTGTATAAAACGAAATATGCCTCATTGAAAGGAGATTGAGACGAAGTCCCTTACAAAGACGGTATCCTTGGTTTAAGGATAAATCAATTACATAATTATGTGTGACAAATGAATACACCAAATATAAGTGGATATTAAGTGTAAAATAATCAGAGGTCATTCACACATATTCAAAGGATTACATATTTAAAAACAACATGTTGAACCCAAAGAAATCGAAATTGGGTTAAGAAGTTCCCTTGACAGCCTAACGGCGTCACATCAAAATGAGTTGATGAGAGATAAAAAAAGGTATCTCATCACTAGGACATAAAATTTACATCAATAAGGATATATGAGAACATATCCCAACATAACAATATGTAAATTAAAAGACCCAACAAAAGAAGTCTTTTAAAAAAAAGAAGGGTGAAAGGTTCCCTTACCGACTTGGGTAACTTTAGAAAAGTACACCCCATTGAAGAAGTGTCATACAATGAATATGTAAATACCCACAAATGGAATTATATTACAATAGGATTGTAATAGTGGGAAGTAAATAAACCAATAAATGGAAATTGTGGCAAATGTAGCATAAATCTCACGGGAATAAAAGTGAGATGAAAAATCTCTTACGAAAACTCGGCAGCCTAACGGCGCCACTTAAAACTTCAAAAATGGATTGATGAGAGAGAATAGGGACTCTCATCACATGAACATAAAAATTACAGTATGATTAATATAAAAGAACATCCCAATAACAATAAATATGAGCTTTAAAAGGAATGACATAAAAGAGTGTACTTAAAAAGAAAGAGAGGTGTAGGATCCCTTACCTCGGGTCTGACTTGACTCGATCATTCTTTAATATCCTGAATAATAAACTTGAGTTAATTTATAATTCCTTAAGAACCTTTTTAAAGTTAATTATTCCTTTTATATCACTTATTACCATGTTATAAACATTATTTAATCATTTAAGTTAATCATGTTTGTTTTGTCGATATTTGGTTCTTAAGTCGAAAGTGGACTTCTTACAATTACATGTTGTTCGTGTGGTCAAAGGTTCTTCATATCCAAAAATGACATTCCTGATTTGGATATCATATATATCATATATATCTAGAACATACATGTATTTATAAAATTACATAATAATTTAGAGGAAAGAAATGAAATGCACCGTTCATGGAGATGGTAAGCCGTACGTACGCATGAACGCTACTTTCATTTCTTTGTCATATTAATGAAATTAAAACTAAATGAGAGGTATGTATATTTTAATTCTGGAATTATATTAATCATTTAGATATATCATTAATTATATATATCCATTATAAACATATACTTTTAATAGTACATTTCATTTGGGGATAAGAAATGAGATGCACCGTTCATGGAGACGGTAAGCCGTACGTACGCATGAATGCTACTTTCATTTCTATCTCATAATTTAATGGAAAAAAATAATAATGATATAGAGGTAAATAATAATTCCAGTATAACATCATATATAATAACATTAAATCCATCCTTTATACGTCCCACGTATGGCATTAACGAATCACATCACTTTGAGGGGGCGGTAGTCTGCACTTCCTAAAATGAAGATATCGCGTATACCCATAATGGAAGCCATAAAGGTAAGACACAAATGAAAAATAAAGAAGCATAAGTAAAGCATAAACATATTATATATCATATATAAAAATAGTGACATCATAATGGCCACCTTTGAAGGTGTTAAATGAGTATTGAACAATCATCGTTTCGGGAGGCACAATTTCACCATCCATGGAAACCGTATATTCTTTAACCATTTGATGTAGTTTTGTGAGAGTGTATCTCGAATAAATCATATAAAAACATCCTAGTATATTTAAGATACTGGTGTTGTTACAAAAGAAATAAATAAAAATAGTTTAGGGGGTTGGAGAAACAAAATAAAACAAATGAATATGAGAGAATGAATTACCTTTAAAAGTGTAACTCCTTTTGATTTGAGCCTAAAGGCTTACTTTGAAAGGATTATTCCCAAAGTTAATCCTATAGGATGAGTATTGGGATGTGGAGAGAGTAAATGGGCAGGGGTTGGCCGAGCCAAAGGCTTGAGGTGTGTGTGAAATGAGGTAGAGGTGGGGGCCTTTTATAAGAGGAGAGGAGGGGCACTTTTGGAAAGTAAGAAATATTACTTTATATGAAAATGTGTTTCGGTTTTAAAAGGTCCCACATTGATATAATTAGTGTATAAGGTTATTAGGGTTCTAAATCCACCCATCCAATAAGTTTTGGACATGTGTAGTTCATAGATTTTACATTATCTTTCCATTTTATTTAAATCGTCAAATAATGATGTCATCGCTGCATCATTATTATGTCATAAATAATTTATTTTATTTAATGCCTAAAAATTATAAAAAAATAACTATGATGTATGAAATCGTTTTAGCTTTCCAATGACTATTTATAATGAAAATTTGGACTTGTGTAACCCCACTTAAAAACTGTTTTAGTAAAACAACTCATGTTTGTGTCAATTTAATTTTAACATTAAATAAAAATATATTATTGTCATTTTCCAACTAAAGTGGCTCCATGGGGTCCCCAAGTTGTCCCATGGCTTGTCTTGGTCGTCCATGACTCACCCAATAGGTTTAGTACAAGTGTCATGGTGTTTTCACATTCTTATAATATCATTTTTACCTTAAATGCCACTAATTACCTCTATTCGCGATTAATGAAAAAAAGTTACTATTCACCAAAAAATTATTTTCATCCCATTGAACCACATTTTACATAATAATGACAACCATGTATGTCGGATTTTCAAAATTCAATACACATTAGTAGTAAACTTTCATTTAACTGAAAAATCAGTTTGCTTAATTACCACTTAGTGGTTTCACTATTCATCAAAAATTGGAGTTTTTCAGAAAAATACCAAAACTTCACCCTAAGCTATATTTGATATTCCGAATTCAAAAATGAAGTCTGTTTTACAAAATTCACAACATATTAGTCACATTAATTAATTTAATAATTAATTCCCGCTGTCAGAGCAAATAGCGTGTTTTTATAAAACAATAAGTATCAAAAGATTGACACTAGTTTAAGTCTGATTTCAAAGTGAAATTAATTCCAATGACCACTATTGGATTTAATGGTAAAAATATTTTCTAATTTCACTTTAAAACCAATTCAAAATATAATCTAATCATATAAATAAATTATATTAAAAAGAGGTTTTGAATTAAAATACAACATTTTACACTATTCATTAAAAAAATGAACATTATCGGAAAGATACCAAAAATTTACACAAAGTAAATTTTGATGTCCCGATTCTTAAGAAGAGTTTTATTTGTTCCAATAGAATGTATAAGAGTGAACAAAACTATATTTAATGACGGTTCGCCATCAAAAGGCGATAAGTGAACCTTTAGTGAAAACTAGGGCATATATGCCTAAAATTGAATTCTTTCCGTATTTTAAGCCTCTATCCTTTATTGGATAAATGTAAAAACATTTAAAAACATATATAATCATATTTTAGTTATTTCTATCCATTCCCGCCATTACAACGGCTACATGTTAACTACCATTTAAAATAATATTATTTTATTATTAGAGTGCAACGTAAGATTCCCAAGAAACTCGTTGTTGCGTGTTGGGTACGCCATCGAGCATAGCATCCCCTTTAAAGTCATTTAAATATTTTATTCACAAATATGGATAAATATGAAATGTCATATTCTTTATTTACCTGGGGTGTTACAGCAACGTAGGTAGTTACACTTGAAATTCTCATCATGGTATACTCCCTAAATCTCTTAGGAAAAAAATCACGGTTACCTCCATTACATTACGCAATGCAATGGAGATCTATCTCGGGCTCACCCATCCTACGATTATCACGGAACCAACTATATATGTAAACAATGACCAATAACCATAACATAATCATAACACATACCACAATTATAAAGTAAAGATAACATTTCCACATTCCAATATATCAAATCAAGATATTGATATAAATAATGCTTTATAAAATCATTTAAAAAAAATTAAAAATTGATTTTTGAATCAAAGTGTCTCATACCACATTGAAGATTTTAAATGAATTATCATTTGAAAACATTAATTTCCATATAAATAAATCCTAAAACCCATTTTGAAAATATGGACATTAATGAGAAATACTAAGAATAATAAATATTTTAAAATTTTAAAATGATATTTTAGTTAAAAAGTATTCTTTTACAAAAAAAGAGACGCTTGAATATAAATAATTAAGGAATAAAATTTAATCAGAACATTATGATATCATCAGAATAAAGGTATTAATGATATAATATGTCAAAAGATAGTATATACACCATATAAGAGTGAATTGGATCATAACAACAATGAAGTCTCAGTGGAAATGCAAATTGAGATGAAATCCCTTATAAAGATGGTATCCTTAAATTAAAGAAAAACCAACCACAAAATTATGCGTGAAAAATATAGATGAACCCAATATAAATGTATATTATGTGTAAAACAATCATAGGTCATTCACATATATTCATTGGACTACATATTAAATAAGTACAAGTTGAACCCAGAGAATTGAAATTGGGTTAAGAAGTTCCATTGTAAAAATTTGACTGCCTAACGGCGTCACTTTATAATTCAAAAATTGAGTTGATGAGATAAAAAGGGTATCAATTCACTTGGACATAAATTTTACATCAATAATGATATAAAAGAACATATCCCAATATGATAAGATTTAAATTAAAATAAATAACAAAAAGAAGTCTTTTAAAAAGAGGATAGTGAAAGGTTCCCTTATTAATTTGTAAATTAAAAAACATACTCCACATGAAATAACGATTAGAAAATGAAGATGTAAATACTCATAAATGAAGGTATATTAAACAAAGAGTACAATCATGGGAAGTACATACACTACAAGAAAGTAAATAGTTGAAAATATAGCATGAATCTAAAGGGAATAAAAAGTTAGATGAAACCCTTTACCACGTTGTAATCAACTGAGTCATATGACCAAAAGTTAATAATCACCAAACTAATCATAGAATAACATGAATATAATTATAATCATGATAATATATATCAAATGTCCATACACAATACATCACATATAATGAATAAGTGGTGAACAATAGAAATATCACAGAATTAAAAGTGAGATAAGAAAATTGCACACCTCGGGTCCGACTTGACTTGTTTTGTGATGACCCAGAATTTCTGTGAAATTTTTTTTCTTAAATACATGGGAATTTTAGGAGCCTGAAGTTTCTGATAGTGCTCGATTTCGTGGCCTGGTGTGTCCGGAATCAATTTTTGATGTTTTGTTCAGGTAGGTTTAGTAAACGTACGAGCGCAATTTTATATCTTCTGAATCGGGGCTCGGAGTTGAAATCTGAGGGCACCGTCGAACTCGCAGTGTCGGTGATTGCATAGTGAGACCTTCACTGCAGTTGAATTCTAATGATAATAGAAGTGAGATTTTGGAGGTTTTTATTTCAAAATGATTAAAAATAAAGTATTAACATTATATTTATTAAAGTGGTTAAAACCACCAAGTGGTGTTTAGTGGTAGGGGGAACCACACCCTAACCTCCCATGGGAGGTTATGGTGTTGGAGCCCACCCAAACATAACCTCCCTTGGGAGGATGTCTTGGTGGGGACCACCCGGGGGTTGTAACTCCTTGGGACCTCCCATTTAAGTGGAATGAAACAATCTCTTCATTAATTTGTAACTCTCTACCTCCACATTAATTAATTGGACACCCCTCTCCATTAATTAATTTAGAACTCCTCACATCCCCTTACTTTGAATTTGAACTATCCTTCCCATTAATTATTAGAGTTGTCTCATTTAATTAAAAACAACCCTTTGTGTTGTTGTGCAACAAAAATAATATAGAACTTCCTCAATTATTTTTGGTGAGAACTTTCTCTTGGTGGAGATTTGGAGAACCTTTGGGATAACTTTATTCTTCCCATGAAGAACACGAAGAATGTCTCTTCTGCCACTGAAAAATGATGACACCATCTTCTACCTTCTTCAACCGAGGCAAGAAAAGGGAAGAACCAACCTTGAAGAATTCCCACAACATCTCCAATGATCTTCATCCGCGTCAAAGGAGAAGACGCCGCCAGAGAAGAACATCGCCAATGATTATGTCACCTTCTAATGCCACTAATGAGCGATAATCGAGGTAGGGATATTTTTTGTGTTATTTTATATATGATTATAAACCTCATTCTTCTTCAATAAAAGCTATGGTATGAGAATCGCCAATTCTCTTCCACCGTAACGAGGATGGTTCGGGCAGCACGAACATGGTTCAAACCACCCCTTGTTTTTTCTTGGTCGATGATGATGGCATGGAAAAGAGGTGAAAACGACAAAGACGGTGAACAAAGGCCATGCTACCCATGTCCACCACGAACCGTGCTACCCCCCAGTTCCTGACACGCTACCCACGCCCTAGAACGCAGCCTTGGTGCGATACCCGCGCCCTTGTGCGCTGCCCAATTCCGTCGGCGCCCGGCCAGGCACCCCTGCGAGCTCCTCAGCGCAGCCCGGCGGCCTGCCCCATGCCCCTGTGCCCTGCCAGTGGCCTGCCCGGCACCCTGCTGAGCTACCCGGCTCCCGCAACGCACTGCCCGGCATGCTGCACGGTGTCCTTCTTTGCACCCCGGCTCCCTACTCGATGCCCCCGCGGCCACCTTCCGCGGTCTGCCCGGCGCCCCGATGCATTGCCCGCACCCAAGCGTGCAGGTCGGCGCCCTTCCTGGTGCACCCACGGCCTGCCTGGTGTCCGGATTTCCTACCCGCACTCCGCACGGCCTGCTGTTAGCCTTTAGTCGACCGACCTCCCGAGTCGCGCCCCTCGTGGTGCTGGCCGATCCGCCCTTGTAGTCCGCTAGACCAGGCCCAGTGGAACGGACCAGTTTAGTGCCTGTCCCGCCCAATTGTCTGGGTCAGACCCATCGGGTCTGTCTGGGTTGACCCAGACTGGGTTGCGCCGAGTCGGTCTGACTTGGTCGGACCAGACCCAGGCCCACTGCCGACCCTTTTCTTACTTTGGAACCAGACGTCCGTGTGGTGAACGGTCAACAACACTGGTAATCTCAATGCTAGATGGTCCCTTTGAGAATACACCACTAGAGTTCAGGGTATAGTTGAGATACATTCAGGCTGGTTTGTACACGAATCCAACCGTGCCCCCGGGAATAAAAGGATAATAACTAACAGATCTGGTGTCTGAATGACGTGTCGTCTATGGAATTGTGATTCCATTGATGATACAGACCTTTGAGAAACATCAACATGAGACTTCACGACAGTTGTATTTTTTCCCAGTAGCTTAGGAAGCATATCCTTCTAGTGACGAGAAGATAGAGTGAAAAGACATAGTAGCTGAGAGACCTGACGACTACTTGACTGATTTGACTAGTCCAGTGGGGAGAGACTTGAACTTGGTGGTAGACCCACGGAAGAGGATCCCCTGGTATTTGGAAACAGACCCACGGTACTCGATATGAGGAGTACCTTTTCAAGCTATTAGGGGGAGCGCCTGGTAATTGGCAGCAGACCCACAGTGGAGGAGCGCCTGGTATTTGGTGGCTGTCCCGTGGTACTCGGCAGGAGGAGTACCGTAGCAGTCCAAGGTTAGTGAGAAGCGTCTTGGTGTCATGACATGACCACTGTTCTCGACGGAGGAGGAGTTCTCCAGCAGTTGTGGTTTCTATAATGAAAATTCTGGTTAGAGTTGAGTCAATGACCTTTGTGTTTTCCTCATGATTGATATGGGTTACTATATAACTTTGGTATATGTACGGGCATATTCCTATGTAATGGTTATTTGTTTATTCATACTTTGTGGTTTATCCTTGTTTGATTTTTTGAGACCTTGAGGGTCTTGGGGTCCCTACTGAGTATCGTTATACTCAACCCTGCATGGGCTATGCCCGCACCTCGTTGTGTTGGATGCAGATGACAGACAACACTAACCGAGGCAGAGTGTATGTGGATTGGATTGTACCTAGAGGTCGACCTCATGACAAGATGGTACCTGGATGAGACGGATGGACATGGAGGGCTGAGGAGGCTATCTGTACCTACCCTTCAGGTAGGATCCATGGTGGACGATCTAGGCACTGCTAGACACCTTTCAGTTGTTTTTCATTTAGTTGTACCTATTTTTTCTTTTCCGTGTACATTACTTTTGGGCATGTATTTTCGTCCGCTTTTACTTTCCAGTACATCTTTTGTATAAAGTTTTTACTTAGTTTTTTACATCCAGTTGTGTACTCTGATTGTGTGTGTTTACTTTTTTTAAAGGTATTTCCTTCCCAACATAGGGATTTACGCCTTTTGTGCCAGTCACCAGCCCCTGGCCTATGGAAGGTAGTCTTGAAGTAGTCACGGCACGGGTCCCGAGGACGGGTCGTGACAAATTGGTATCAGAGGAGTTGGTTCTACCTTAGAACTTAGGACTCTGAAATTTCTTTTCTATGAAGCAATAGTGTTAAGGGTACTGAGTGTGTTTTTCAGTTAAGGGAGTCTAGTGTTGGTGTAGTGGCCGACGTATCCATACACCAAAACCCTAACTACTGATTTCTGACTTAGTGTATGAAATCACTGATTTCTTGTGTGTTTTAAAAAGTTTTTCATTAAGACAGCTCAACTAGTTCGGCTTAATAGGTATAATCGTTTGACCATGTCACATCTATTTCTTTCAGGATGCCTCCCCACGAATGAACAGTTAGATCCTCCAGATTTTTATGCCCTGATAGTCCACTGAGCGATAAGGCCTCAGTGCAGGGCACCTTTCCAGTTGAGGCACCAGTGGAAGCACCAGCGGTACCACCACCCGTTGGTCCACCGATGCGACCATCCCCAGTAGTAGACGATGCACGCCATTTGAGAGAACATTATGAGTTTCACCGCCAGAGGACACCTATTTTCAGGGGAGAGAAGGACCCACAGGTGGAAAAGGATTGGCTGGAGGCTGTGGCGAGAGTCTTCGGGCTAGTAGGGACACCCGAATACTACATGGTGATCCTTGCTGCCAGCCTCCTTCAGGAAGCAGCTGGAAAGTGGTGGAGCCAGATGCTCCAGGTCCATGACGAGGTCACTCTACTCTGGGTAGACTTCGAGATGCTATTCTCAGCGTAGTTTTTCCCAGCCACCTTTCATACGTTGCAGATACAGGAGCTACTTCATCTGCAACAGGGCAGTATGACAGTAGTACATTAATAATCAAGGTTCACTGACCTCTCATGCTACTCCACAGATTTGGTATGGGACCCATTCTTCAGGGCCCGGACCTTCGATAAGGGTCTTAGGAGAGGGATCAGAGCCTCAATGATCTCACTCAGCATTCTGACGTAGGCTGGAGTGTTAAAGAGAGCCCTCCTAGTTGAGATTTTCCATGCTGAGTAGTCACCAGCAGCGAGACCTACTACTTGTCAACAAGCAGCAGAGTCTTCTATGTCTGGCTATAGACAGATAATGCAGAGGTCCAAGTAGACCATACCTATAGGTTCGCGATCACACGACTCAGTGTCAGTTGTGTGAGGAACCCAGAGTGGAGACAGAGCCAGTCATACTGGGAGCAGACAGTGTTACTCATGCGGTGGGCTTGGTCACATTTCTTGTGACTGTCCGACCCGCCATTCTGAAAATCAGCAGATAGTTGAATGACCTCCCAGATAGAGGTAGAGGTTTGATCAAGGCTATTCGTAGGGCATAGTTGGACGTGACAGAGGAGATGGTTGAGTAGCTGGTGGCAGTCGACATTACGAGGTGCTACTGCCACCACCATCAGGAGGTCCACCCCGAACACAGGGAGATGGTGGATAGGGGAGATCTCAGCATCAGGCAGCTGAAGTATACAACCATAGTGCTCCGATGATAATTTGAGGTACGATCAATTTATATTCCATATTCCACATTAGATGCAGTTATTATAAACACAGGTTCGATTCATTATTTCATTGCCACTACACTTGTTCGGAGCTCGGAGATTCTGATGGAGCTGTTGGCTCTATCCTTATGGCTAGAGACCTTTATGGGAGTAGACTTGAAGATTATACACTGGTGCCTGTAGTGTGAGCTTACTCTAGGTGAAGAGAGCTTCGGCTGGGATCTCCTCTTAGCGGTTTCTAGGCCTTATGACGTCATCTTGGGTATGGACTGGTTATCTATAGTCTATGCTTAGGTCGACTGTATTAGGTACAATGTGTGGTGTGTCTGCATGGATGGGACTAGGTTCACCTTCACCAGTGAGAATGGAACCCTTTCAGTGTAGGACGGACTTACTCAGAGGAGGGTGCAGTCGATCACTCGACAATTGGCTTGCCTTACCCTCGGAGTAGTAGATGCGGAGAGTCTGACTTATCCTGTAGTGGTGGACCAGTATGCAAATGTTTTAATTGACGATGTCCTCGGACTACCTCCACTTAGAGAGGTGGAATTGTACATTGAAATGTACCCTGAGATGACACCAATATCTACTCCAGCAAATTGGATGGCTCCCACTGAGCTTCGTGAGCTGACGGTACATTTGGAGGACTTGCAGGGGAAGGGATTCATCTGGCCCAGTGTTTCTCCCTGGGCAGCCCCAATTTTGTTCGCCAGGAAGCTGGACGAAAGCTTGAGGATCTGTCTCGACTACCATCTCCTGAACCAGGTGACCGTAAAGAACAAGTACCCACTTCCAATAATTTAAGACCTCTTTGATCAGCTCAAGGGAGCATGGTTGTTCTTGAATATAGACCTCAGATCAGGCTATCACTAGCTCAGAGTTCGAGACGATGATGTGCAGAAGATGACCTTCAGGTGTTGGTATGACCACTATGAGTTCTTGGATATGACCTTCGGCATAACCAACGCTCTAGTAGTGTTCATGTGTCTCAATAACATGATCTTCCAGCTTTACCTCGATCACTTCATCGTAGTCTTCATCGGCAACATTTTGATCTACTTGACTACTGAGGAGGAGCATGCCTACCATTTGCAGGTAGTACTAGAAAAACTCCGAGAGAACCAGATTTATGGTAAGATCTTGAAGTTCCAATTTTAGATTCGAGAGGTTTACTTCATGGGACACGTCATCTTAGAGGCTGGAGTAGCAGTGGATCCAGCGAAGGTTGAGGCGGTACTTTCTTGGGTGCCACCCAGGAGTGTGATGGAAGTACGGAGTTTCCTGGGTTTGGATGCATACTATCAGAGGTTCGTTCCAGATTTATCCAGAGTTACAGAACCACTTTCATCCTTGAAAAATAAAGGTAAACCCTTCGTGTGGTCAGAGAGATACCAGTAGAGCTTTCAAAAGCTGAGGTAGAGGCTGACAAGTGCCCCCATCTTGAGGATTCCAGAAGAATGCGTAGGGTATGTAGTGTACTGTGACACATCTGCAACCAGACTCGGGTGATTCCTGATGCCGAATCAAGTAGTGATCACGTATGGTTCTTGGCAGCTGAGACAAAAAGAGCTGAACTACACAACCCATGACCTGGAGTTAGCTGCAGCGGTCTTCGCCTTGAAGATGTGGCAGCACTATCTGATTGGTGAGCGTTTCACCATATACTCTGATCACAAGAGTCACAGGTATATCTTCTCTTAGAAGGACCTGAACCTGAGACAACATTGTTGGATTTAGATCCTCCAGGACAATGACTTCGAGATAGTCTATATTCCTAGGAATGTGAATGTTGTTTCGGATGCTCTCACCATGAGATCAGGCATTCATATTCTAGGAGAGGCGACAGAGAAGCTATCTGCCTTACAGATATCCGTTATGTATAGGGATAGAGGTGCCTAGCTTTAGTCTCTTATAGTCACTCCTCCAGTTCTTCAGCATGTCAAGGAGGTGCAGCATGGAGACATAGACTGTGAGATGCGACGTGCTCTATATCCATAGGCCATGCACCTGATGGATTTTCTGAAGGTGGGGAGCACATCATCCTCTTCACAGGGCATACCATGGTACCAGTTTCACTTCAGGTGGAGGTGTTGAGGGAGTTCTGCACTTCCCCTCTAGCGGTACATCTAGGTGTGGAAAAGATGTACCAGGACCTTCGACAACAGCATTGGTGGCACTAATAGAAATGTTAGTTTTACCAACACTTACATCCCAACGGTTTATATAAACCACTGGGAATGGATATCTATAATAATGGTTTATGTAAACTGTTTGTATAGATGAATTTAAACAATATTTTACCAACAGTTTTACAAAATAGTTGGTAAAGGCCTTTGACATCATTTTTTTACCAACGGTTTAAGTAATCCATTGTTAAAGACATATATTCCCAATGGTTTTTAAAACCCATTGGGAACAAATTTACCTAAAAACAGATTGGTCATCTATTCCCCCTCCGCTCGATTATAGTTCCGCTCCGCACCCTAAATCCAATATTCATCCTTCCAAACATATTCCGTATATCGATCCATCATAAATCAAGGAATTTGTTTCCTCTACACATCAAATCTGTAAGTGATTCCTTGATTTTGTTGTTATGAAATTATGTGTTTTTCATTTCATTTTGATTTGGAAAAAAGGGGATCTTTGTTGTCATTAATCATGGTTGTGGTTGGTCATTTTGGATGTAATATATTATGACTTCATTTTACTTGATATATCCAATATTATTATTGATTTATGCTCAATTTGATGACAAATGATGTTTTTTTCACTTTAGATTTGGCCGAAAGGTAATCTTTGTGGTTATTAATCATGGTTGTGGGTGGTCATTTAGGATGTAATATAGTATGACTTCATTTTACTTAATATATCAAAAATTATTATTGATTTATGTTAAATTTGATTATCTTTGACAAGTGATGTTGTTTAATAAGTTGTTTTTAATGGTTGTAATAATGACGATATGTTATGAGGGTTAACATGGTGTGTATAACAGTTGACATGGTGTATACGATAATCTAGTGTATTGGGAATGTACATGGGAATGTGCACACAGTACATGACTTGGATAGCCATGTAAATATACATGGCCTATCCCATATGGTGAAAATTATGTTTGGCCAAATGGGGTGCTGAAAACGTCCCATTTATACATCGATTTGTTTCATGGGTATACACACATGATTTTTTGGCCATACTATAGAGTGGGTAGTAATTAGCTTAGTCAAAACACTTTCATCCCTAAAATTCAATACTACATGGTTAAATTGAAGAATCCATGTTCTAATGACATGCCTAACATGGTTTCTAACTCACCTCACCTAAAAATAAACTATAACACTGGTTAAATGCTATAATCCATCCTAAACCTACACTATAACATTGGTTAAATGGAATAAATCATCATCGTTACTGAATTATATACACATATGGACAGCGTAGATTGTCATACATATATGTTGGCGATGGGTGCATTATCTAATGCACCAGTCGGTAGTTCTAGTGGCAGTTGAGATGATGACGTTCCTGGTGATGATGAGGATGCTGAAGAGGACGAGGATGAGCAAGAGGATGAGGGTGAGGATGAGGATGAGGACGAGGGCGAGGATGGGGCCAAGGGCAAGGATGGGGATGAGGGTGAGGATGGGGCCGAGGGTGAGTATTTGGACAATGACGAGGATGACAATGAGGACAGAGATAGTGGTGAGGATGAGCCTGATGATGACATTGGTGATGGTGATGGTGATCAGGGGAAGATTTATCCAATACATTTTTGAATTCTGTATAACTCTTTATTTTTTAACCTGGATTTTAACTCTGGTATGGATATTTTTGAATTCAGAATAACTCATTATGTTTGACCAAATATGAAAGCCTCTTTCATTTTAGAATTCTTTATATTGAATTTAGCTTATTTCTTAATTCTTCTTAATTATATTGAATTTAATATCTGGAATATGTTTTCATTAATATAATTGTTTCTTTTGATAAATAAAGTCATGTTTTTATAATAAAACTCCTTAAAGGGAGGTGCGCTGTCTGTAAAAACTCACAGTGATAGTTTAGGGTGTGATAATTTGACTCTGAATTAGTAGTTTCAACTACCTAGTACCACTTTTAAAAACAACGAATATAGAATATATATCTTTATCGAAACACAATCCTGAATCAAGAGTCTGTTTTTTATAACATAACATTGTTTCTATAATGTGAAGGAAAACTACAAATGATTTATTTGGAATCTTGGCCGGAAGATGCTGCCCCACGGATGTTGTTGGACTCTGCCAACACGTCGCGGTAATGCTGTGGTCAAGTCGCGGTCACACCTCGGTCACGCTGCGGCCATGCTGCTATCACGCCGTGGTCACTCCGTGGTTACATTGCAGTCACATCATGGTAAAGTCATGATTTGGTCCTTCTATAGGATGACACCCCATGGCGTTTCATAGTCCTGTCAGAATTCGATGTATGATAACAATATAGAGTTTTAGATGCATTACCCACCCTCCTTCTTGGACCCCAGTTAGCCCCCACCCTCCTCCCTAGACCCCGAGCATCCCCCCAAACAGCCCCCCACCCGCCTCAATTCAAGGCACGGTTTGGCCGGTACCACTCAAAGTGACTTTCATTTGATTAAAATGGATACTATTTTAATTAATACCATTTGGCATATGGAAAATTGACCGAACACATTCGGATTGTGTTGATACTTTAGGAAAACGATCCATGGGTCATTTGTGACGTGTATGAGTCAACCCCACCTCAATCTGAGGTGTGGTGTCTCCATCACCACTCAAAGTGTCTAACTTTTATTTGAAATGGACTACATTTTAAGTGAAAACAACAACTGGCATACTGAAAACCTACCAAACACATTAGGATTGTGTTGATACTCCAACACAATGATCCATGGGTAATTTTTGACATGTACGAGTAAACCTCGCCTCAATTCGAGGCACAGTGTTGTCGGAACCACTCAAAGACTCTCTTTTGTTTCAAAAGGACATCCTTTTAAGCGAATACAACAACTAACATATAGAATACCGACCAAAGGTATTCAGATTTTTTTGAAACTTTATGACAACGATCCATGGGTCATATGTGACGTGTACGAGTCAACCCCACCACAAAACATGCATTTAGCAGTAAAATTCATAACGAATGACATCATAAGGACTTTAAATCCCACGAAAACACCATAATTATTATTCTTGAGGTGTATGAAGAGACATCACAACATTCGGACCCACGGTTTGCACGGCATGACAGAATATGTGTTTTTTAGGTGTTTGGCATTCTTGAAAAATTTGTGTGGGGTGGTAGAAACTAGCCAAACGACATCATAATACCATTAAATCAGAAGAAAACAAAGGGTGGGTGAATTTTGAAATGGTCAGCCAGACGGTACGTCAATCGGAGGTGTCGTTTGACCGTGGTGGCCTAAAAGGTACTCTACTATTGTAAATGGCCAAAACATAAGTTTAACGGTCAAATTCATGTCTATCGACATCATAATCAATTGAAATCACTCAAAAGGACCCTAATTATTATTCGTGCAGTGTACGATGAGATGACACATCATTCAGCTGTGTAGTTTGTGCTGCATGACTGAATATGTGTTTTTTAGGTGTTTGGAGAGCTTGAAAAGCGTGCGTGGGGTGGTTGAAATTGGCCAAACAACCTTGGAATTCCATGAAATCAGACTACAAAAAAGTGTGGGTGATTTCTAAAATGGTTGATCAGATGACACCTCAATCGGAGGTGTCGTGTGACCACGGTGGCCGAAAATGAACTTACTGTGCCGTAAATGGCTCAATGATTCATTTAACGGTCAAATTCATGCTGAATGACATCAGAATGACTTTAAATCACACTAAAACACCCTGATTATTATTTGTGATGTGTATGAAGAGAAGACATGTCATTTGGACCCATGGTTTTCATGGAACGAATGAATATGTGTTTTTTAGATGTTTGGGGTGCTTTGAAAAACGTGTGTGGGGTGGTCGAAACTCAATGAATGACCTCATAATGCCATAAAATCATATGACAACAAATATTTGGAAAATTTTAAAATGGAAGGCCAGACAGAACGTCAATCAGAGGTGTCGTGTGACCGCGGTGGCTGAAAATGCACTTTGCGTGCCATAAATGGCCAAAACAAGGGTTTTACGGCCAAATACATTCCCAAAGACAACATAATGACTTGAAATCACAAGAAAGCACCCTAATTATTATTCATGAGGTTTATGAAAAGACAGAACATCATTTGGACCCGCGGTTTGCACGACACGACTGAATATGTGTTTTTTAGGTTTTTGGCGCAATTGAAAACGTGTGTGGGGTGGTCAAAACCGGCCGAATGACCTCAAAATTCCATGAAATCCGATGATAACAAAGGGTGGGTGAATTGTAAAATGGTCGGCCAAACGACATGCCAATCGGAGGTGTTTTTTGACAGTGGTGTCCTAAAACTCACTCCTCATGTCGTAAATGGCCAAATCATGCTTTTAATGCTTAAATTCATGCCGAACGACTTCGCAATGAATTGAAATCAAACAAAAACACCCTAATTATTATTCGTAAGGTGTTCAAGGAGACGACATTGTCATTCTGAAGTGCGGTTTTCATGGCACGACTGAATATGTGTTTTTTAGGTGTTTGGCGTGCTTGAAAAACATCTGTGGGGTGGTCAAAAACTGGCTGAACGACCTCCGAATGCCATGAAATTAGACGACAACAAATGGTGGGTGAATTTTGAAATTTTCATCCAAACGACACATCAATCAGAGGTCTCGTGTGACTGCGGTGTCCGAAATGCACTATGCGTGTCGTAAATGGCCAAAACATGCGTTTAATAGTAAAATGCATGCCAAAAAACATAATAATGACTTGAAATCACACGAAAACACCCTAATTATTATTCGTGAGGTGTAAGAAGAGACGTCATGTCATTCGGAATTTCGGTTTGTGTGACATGGCTTACTATGTGTTTTTAGGTGTTTGGTGCACTTGAAAATGTGCGTGGGGTGGTCTAAACCGGCGGAACGACTATGGAATTCCATGAAATTGGATGAAAACAAAGTGTGGGTGAATTTTGAAATGGTCGACTAGAAGGCACATCCATAGGAGGTATCGTTTGATAGCGCTGGTTGAAAACGCACTCTGCCTATCATAAATGGACAACACATGCATATAACAGTCAAATGCATGTCAAACAACGTCATAATGACTTCAAAGCACACAAAAACACCCTAATTATTTTTCACGAGGTGTATGAGGAGAAGAAACGACATTCAGACATGTGGTTTGCGTGGAACGACTGAATATGTTTTTTAGGTGTTTGGCGTGCTGGAAAAACGTTTTTAGGGTGGTATAAATTGGCCGAACGACCTTAGAATGCCATTAAATCATATAAAAACAAAGGGTGGGTGAATTTTAAAATGGTTGGAAAGATGGAACATCAATCGGATATATCCTGTGACTGCACTGGGTGAAAATGCACTCTGTGTGTCGTAAATGGCCAAAACATGGGTTTTATAGTCAAATGCATGTCAGACAACATCGGAATGACATGAAATCACACAAACCATCCTAATTATTATTCTTGAGGTGTACAAGGAGATGGCATGTCATTCGGATGTGCGGTTTGCATGGCATGGCTGAATATTTGTTTTTTATGTGTTTGGCGTGCTTGAAAAGCATGTGTGGGGTGGTCGAAACCAGCCGAACGACCTCAGAATGCCTTGAAATCAGATGACAACAAAGGGTGGGTGAATTTTGAAATGGTAGGACAGACGAAACGTCAATTGGAGGTGTCGTGTGACCACGGTGGACAAAAACGAACTCTTCATGTCGTAAATGGCCAAAACATGTTTTTTACGGTCAAATGCATACCGAACGACATCGAAATGACTTGAAATCACACGAAAACACCCTAATTATTATTTTTAAGGGTTACAAAAATATGGCATGTCATTCGGACACACGGTATAAGCAACACAGCTGAATATGTGTTTTTTAGGTGTTTGGCGTGCTTGAAAAACTTGCGTGGGGTGGTCGAAACTGGCCGAACGACCTCGGAATGCCATGAAATCAGACAAAAATAATGGGTCGGTAAATATTGAAATGGTCGGCTAGAAGGAACACCAATTGGAGGGTTCGTGTGACCGCGGTGTCTAAAAACGCACTTCGAAAAGCCCCCCACCCCGGACAACCTCACTCACCCCCGGATAACCCCCCGCACCCCCCGGACAGCCCCCACCCCAGACAACCCCCCAACCAATGGTCCATGGACCATTTTTGATGGGTACGAGTCAACCCCACCTCAATATGAGGCACAGTGTGACTAGTATCAGTCAAAGTGTCTCACTTTTTTTTGAAATGTACAACATTTTAAATGAAAAAAACAACTGACATGTGAAAAATATTCACAAGGCTACATATAGATTCTTGAAATTAAGGGATAAAAAATAAAATGATGTCTATTGGTCATACATTATTAGAAGAAAATATTCACAAGGAATAGATTGAAACACAATGGGTCATAGTATATATAGAAAAACATCAATTATTTTAGGAATGAGTCTCGACATCCCATCATGAACATGCACCAACACACATGTTCTAATTCTCAATCACGGGTTGTTCATTCTATACAATAAAATACAAAAAAAAATATTATATAATGATTTTATATGAAACCTATGAACAATCAAGCATACCATATAACAAATTGGTCAACATGGCTACACATTTATTCTTGAGAAATAAGTTTCAAAGTCTCATAAAAAACCCCAATGGTGAGGAATACAAATGGTGAATCCATAGCCCCATGGATCACCTCAATCCCATTTTCAAACAGTGGGTTCTAGGACCAAACAAAACTCCCTTTAGGAACCCAATACCAAATACTTAATTGAATATTCATACCCGCTACCCAAGATGGGGATTCATCTCACATCACACCCCAGAGAGAAAATTACAATTAGCCACATACCCCGTTATTCTAATTGAAAAATATATAAAAAAATGTAGGTTATTCTAGTAACCCATCTCATATGTGGAGATTGGCCCATGTTTCCACTAACACATCAGGAACCATTTATACACGGATACATAAACAACAGAGGAATATAAACATCCCATGTACTTCCTATAACTCATCCTAGGTCTATGTACATGAGAACTACCATTGTCTATCTTATGGGTATCATGATCCTTGCCACTCTACCCAAGTTTTTCTTTTGGATTTAAGATATTAAACCCATGACCATGACTAAACATCCCATGTGATTCCTATAACATGTTGGTTTTTTCCCTCACCCCTGGACACGCCCACCCCCCGTGACACCCCTAACCCCTTGTATGTAATATTATATATGTTTTATATATAAGTCAAAATTTTGTATGCAACATAATTAATTTTGTATGTGTTATTGATTTATAATTAAAAATTCATTACATAATACATTGTCATGTATTCAATTGAGAATTCAATTACGAATTCTGTATTGCATAGGGTAATTGCGTTCATATACATGATTATAATTGTGGTACATTCCATGGATATAATAGTATCCTATTTTTATGTGTTTTTGTGTGCTATATCATGTGTTTTTGTTGCTGTTAAGAGTGTATGAAGCTATGTAGTTGAGTGTCTAGTGGATGATTTTAGGTGCTATCAAATTCTGGTAATACACTATACCATCGGTTTACTGAACCATTGGTATAGTGTTGTACATATTTTTACCAACAGTTTTAATAAACTGTTGGTAACACATGGAAATACTCCAGAAATTCCAATCATTTGTTTAACCATTGGAAATAATCTTGTTTCCCAATGGTTTTAGTAAACAGATTACATTGTGCTGTATTCTTCCACTAATGCCAATAGTTTTACAAACCATTGGTAATACTCTTTACAAACCGAATTTCCCAATGGTTTTTCAAAAAACATTAGTAATGGGATACTACCACGCCTTACTTGCCAATGGTTTCCCAAAATATTGGTATATAGGATAACAACGGTTTGGCATCCCTTACCAATGGTTTGAAACTGTTGGTAAATGCTTAATTTCCAGTAGTGTGGCCAGGTATGAAGAAGGCGGTAGTAGTGTTTGTCTCACGATGCCTCACTTGTCAGCAAGTTAAGGAAGATCACCCGGTATCAGCAGGATTGGTTCACCCATTATAGGTCCCAGATTGGAAGTGGGATGGCATATCCATGGACTTTGTGATGGGTCTTCAATATTTATCCAGGAGTGATGACTCGATATGCGTGATCGTTTACCGACTCACCAAGTCGGCCCACTTCCTACCGATTAGAGAGCAGGGATTAGTTGAGATCTTGGGATGCCTATATGTACAAGAGATAGTGTGTTTACATGGATTACCTTATTCTATCATCTCCGATCATGACGCATGGTTTACTTCCTGGCTATGGAAGGGGTTGTAGTAGGCTTTCGGGACGTAGATTTGTTTGAGGACCGCCTTCCATCCTCAGACTAATGGTCAGACTTGATGGACCGTCCAAAACATCGAGGACATGCTTCTTTCTTGTGTCTTTGACTTCAGTCGTAGCTGGGAGGACCAATTACCATTGGTATAGTTTTCCTGCAACAATATCTATCACTCCACCATAGGTATGACACCTTTTGAGGCATTGTATGGTCGACCTTGCAGATCACCACTGTGCTGGACAGACCTTGGGGAGTCAGCACTAGTGGGACCAGAGATGGTACAGGCTATGACGGAGAAGGTGCAGATCATCCAGGAGTGGATGAAGACAACACAAAGCAGACAGAAGTTGAATTCTAACAGGATACGGAGACCTCTGGAGTTATAGGATAGTGACCACGTCTTTATACGGGTCTCACCTAGACGAGGTGTGCGAAGATTTGGTCGAGGCGGAAAGTTATCTCCACAGTTCATCGGACATTTCCATATCCTCAGAAGAGTAGGCAAGGTAGTTTACCTCTTATCCCATCCACCTCAGTTGCATCGGGTGCACGGAGTCATCCACATATCTTAGCTGAGTAGATACGTGCACAACCGATCCCACATCATTGATCGCAGGGAGCTGTACATCAACAATGGGGAGTAGTTAATAGAGGTTCCAGTGGATATTTAGGATCGACAACAGCGGGTCCTATGTGGATGGTAGATACCTCTGGTGCGCGTTCGTTGGAAGCACAGGAACATCCAAGAGAGAATATGGGAGTGGGAGGCTCAGATGCTGCTCAGTACCCCCATTTGTTCACTTAGTTCGAGTTATAGCTTAGGGGAAGTAAATCCCTAAGGTAGGGAGAATGTAAAGACTCGGAATTTCCATGAATTTGTTTTGATAAATACATGAGAATTTTACAAGTCTGTATTTTCTGACAGAGCTTGATTCTGAGGCCCGGTTTGTCCGCAATCAATTTCAAAAGTTTTGTTCGGGTACGTTTAGTAAAGTTACGAGCAGGATTTTATATCTTTTAAACCGATGCTCAGAATTGAAATCTGAGGGCACTGTTGAACTCACAACGTCAGTGATTGCTTAGTGAGACCTTCACTATTGTTGTGTTCTAACGAGAATGGAAGTTAGATTTTGGAGGTTTTTATTTTAAAATGAATAAAAATAAAGAATTAAATTTATTTTTATTAAGGTTGTTAAAACCACCAAGTGGTGGTTAGTGGTGGGGGCCACCAAACCCTGACCTCCCATGGGAGGTTATAGTGGTGGGGCCCACCCACACATAACCTACCTTGGGAGGATGTCTTGGTGTGGACCACCAGGGGGTTGTGACTCTTTGGGACCTCCAATTTAATTGGTATGAAACCCTATCTTCATTTATTTGTTACTCTCCACCTCCACATTAATTAATTGAACACCTCTCTCCATTAATTAATTTAGAACTCATCACCTCCCCTTATTTGGAATTTGAACCATCCTTCCCATTAATTATTTGAGTTGTCTCATTTAATTAAAAACAACCCTTTGTGTTGATGTGCCAAAAAAATAATATAGAACTTCCTCTATTATTTTTAGAGGGCACTTTCCCTTAGTGGATATTTGGAGAACCTTTGGGAGAACTTAATTATTCCCACGTAGAACATGAAGAATGTCTCTTCTGCAACTAAATAATGACAACGTCATCTTCTACCTTCTTCAACCGGTCCAAGAAAAGGGAAGCACCAATTGTGATGAATGCACATGACATCTCCAACGAACTTTATCTGCATCAAAGGAGAAGACGCTGCCAGCGAAGAATGATGTCAACGACGATGTCACCTCCTTCCACCACCAATGAACGACAATCGAGGTAGGGAGATTTTTGTGTTATCTAATATTTGATTATAAACCTATTTCTTCGTCAATCAATGTTATGATATGAGAATCCCCAATTTTCTACCACTGTGAGGAGGAGGATCTGTGCCGCATGAACACAGTCTGACCCTCCTCTTGTTTATTCTTGCTCGATGATGACGACATGGCAAAGAGGCGGCCATGACAAAGATGGAGACAAAAGGTTGCGCTACCCATGGCCTCCGCGAACCGTGCCGCCCCTACGGCACCCGACACACTACCCATGCCCAGGAACATAGCCCCAGCACGCTACCTGCACCCTTGCGTGCTGCCCGCCCCCTTTGCACGCTTCCCTGGTGCCTTGTCCGTGCACCCCGCGTGGTTCCCGGTTCCATCGGCGTCATGCCCCGTACCCCAGCGCCCTACCCGGCACACCCCAGCAGTTTGGCCGACCCCTGTTGGCGGCCTGCCCGGCGCCCCCGCGCCCTACCGGCGGCCTGCCCAGCCCCCTGGCATGCTACCCGGCGCCCCCAGCATGCTGATCAGCGTGTTGCCTAGCGGCCTGCCCGGCCCCTGCCGGCGGCCTGCCCGACACCCTAGCTCCCTGCTTAGAGCCCATGCGGCCCCCTCCCGCAGTCTTCCTGGAACCCCAACGTGTTTCCCGCACCAATGAACCCATCCCAACACCCTTCCCGGTGCACCCACATCCTACCCAGTGTCCAGACAGCCTGCCTGCATCCCACATGGCATACCACTGGCCTTCTAGCGGCCGACCATCCGAGTCGCGCCCCTCACGGCAATGGCCGAACCACCCTCGTAGTCCACTGGACCGGGCCCAATGGACTGGGCTTGGAATATTGGGCTGGACTACCCAATAGGTTGGGTTACACTCATTGGGTCTTTCAGGGTTGACGCAGACTAGGTCGGCTTAGACCGGGTTGGGCCAAGTCGGTCCGACTGGGTCGGACCCGAACCCCGGTCCACTACCAACCCTTTGCTTACTTTTTCCAAATCTTTGGTACTGGATGACTGTTTGATGAACTGTTAGTGGTGCTAGTAATATCAATGAGATATGGTCCCTTTGATAATACCCCACTGGAGTTCGGGGTATAGTTGTGATACAGTCGGGATGGTTCATACACGAATCCAACCGGGCGCCCGGGACTAAAAGGTGAATAACTAACAGACCAGGCATCCGAATGATGCGTCGTCTATTGCATTGAGATTACATTGATGATATGGACCTTTGAGATACTTCATCATGAGACTTCGAAACATTTGGAGTTTTTTCCAGTATCTTGGGAAGCGGATCATTCTACTGACGAGCAGACAGAGTGTTGTGACCTAGTAGCTAACAGACCTGACGACTGCTTGACCGATTCGACTAGCCCATTGGGGAGTTCTAGGTACTTGGAAGTAGACCCATGGCGGAGGAGCGCTAGGTATTTGGAAGCATACCCGCGTAATTGACGGCAGGAGTACCTCTACATTCTATATGGGGGAGCGCTTGTTATTTGGCGGCAGACCCGCAGAGGAGGAGCACCTTGTATTTGGCAACAATCCCACGGTACTCAACAGGAGGAGTACCTCAGCAGTCCAAGGTTAGTGAAAAGCATTGTGGTTTCACAATAGGACCACTATTCTCGACAGAGGAGGTGTTCTCCAGCAGCAATTGTTTCAATAAGAAAATCCTGGTTTAAATTAAGTCAATGATCTGTGTGTTTTCCTCTTGATTGAGATGGGTTACTAGATAACATAGGTATATGGATGGTAATTTACCAATGTAATGGTTATCCGTTGTTTTTCACTTTGTGGTTTATCCTTGTTGGATTTTTTGTGACCTTCAGTGTCTCGGGATCCCTACTGAGTATCATTATACTCACCCCTGCATGGGATATGCCCCTAACTCGTTGTGTTGGATGCAGACGACAGACATCACTGACCGAGGCGGAGTGTATGAGTATTGTACGGGAACCGGAGGTGGACCTCACAATGAGACATTACCCGGAGCAGACAGACATAGATGGATCACTAAGGAGGCTCTCTGTACGTAACCTTCAGGTATGTTCTGTGGTGGACGATCCAGGAGTAGCTAGACACCTTCCAGCTGTTTTTCTTTTAGTTGTACATGTTTTATCTTTTCCTTGTACTTTACTATTGGGCTTGTATTTCTGGCCCCTTTTACTTTCCAGCACATCTTTTGTATACAGTTTTACATAGAATTTTACTTCCATTTGTGTACTCTAATTTTGGTTGTTTAATTTTTATAAAGTCAATGCCTTCCTGGCATAGGTATTTATGCCTTTGGTGCTAGTTTCCATCCCCTGGCCTTTGGAAGGCGGGCTCGGGATAGTCACGACACGGGTCTCAAGGATGGTTTGTGACATGTTGGTTCCTTATTCATCATGAATAATAAACTAAAGTTAATTTTTACTTGCTTAAGTAACTTTATAAATTTTATTATTCTTTTTATATCACTTATTTTCATGTTTTAGTTATTATGCAATCATTTAAGTTAATAATGACCGTTTTGTCGATATTTGGTATATGAGTAAAAAATGAACACCTTATAATTTCATGTTGTCCACGTGGTCAATAGTCCATTATCTCCATAATGGTATTCATGATTTAGATATCATATAAATAATATATATCAAATATATATATGCATTTATTATAGTACATAACATTTTGGAGATAATAAAGTAAATGCACTGTTCATGGAGACGGTAAGTCGTACGTACACTTGAACACTACTTTCATTTCTATTTCATATTTTAATGGAGTTAAAACATAATTATACATAGGTATATTAAAATTCCAGTATAATATATTATATAATATCATAAACTTTATCATTTATACATCCCACATATGTCATTAAAGAGTCATATCACATTGAGGGGGTGGTTGTCCACACTTCCTGAAATGGAATTATCGAATTAACCCATTATGAAACCATAAAGGTTGGCTATAAATGTAAAATAAAGAAGCATAAAGAAAATATAAACATAATATATACTATATATAAATAAAGTTCCATGTTAATGGACACCATGAGATGCGGTAGGAGATAATCGAACAATTATCGTTTCGTGAGGCATTAGTTTCCCATCAATAGAAACAATATGTTTTTCACCCATTAGATGGAGGTGTGTATAAGTGTAGTTAAAATAATTCTCATAAAAACATCCTAGTGTATTTAGGATACTGTTTTTGTTATAAAAGGAAGGAATAAAAAGTTTTTAGCGGTTGGATAAGTAAAATAAAAGAAAATAAGTTAAGCGGAAACATTACCTATAATATGGGTAAATTCCTTTGGATTGAATCAAAAGGACTTCTTGAAGTGCCTTATGACTAAGGTTAGGATTCTAGGAAGAGGAGAGGGATGTAGGGATATTAATTCCATAGTGTTTTGATGATCCAAATGGATTGAGAAGTGTGAAAATTGGTTAGAAGTGGTGTCCTTTTATAAGGGGGATGAGAGGCTCTTTGGGAAAGTGTGAAAATATTATTTTATTATATAATGATTTCAGTTTTTAAAGGTCCAAAACTAATTAAAGTAGAAGAAAATAGGAATCATAGTAGAAATAAAATCATCGAATAAGTATTGGATAGGTTTTGGATGTTATTTTAATTTTTATAATCTTATTTATTTAAATCATTTATTAATGAGGTATATACTGCATCAATATTGTGTCATATATAATTTAATTTTTTTTTCTAAAAATTATAAAAAAACTACTGTGATGTGGGAAATATTTTTATATTTTCAATTAATATTTATATTAAAAAATATATCATATATAACCCCATGTAAAAATTATGTTACTAAAAGATATTTGTTTGTGTCATTTTTGCCTTTACATTAAATTAATTAATCTGATGTGTCATTATCACTCTTAAGTGGCTCGATGGAGTCCCAAAATATACAGGAAGATTTCCATGGTCATCCATGAATCATAAAATAATGTTAGGACAAGTTTTCAGGTAATTTTTTATTATTATGATATTCCTTTTACCTTGAATTACCCAATTTACCTTTAACAGTGGTAAATAAAATTCTGATGTTACTATTCACCAAAAATTATTTTCATCTTATTGAAGAAAAGTTAACTTAATAATAAAAAACATAAATGTTGGATTTTTGAATTTCAATTTCACAAAAGCGGTAAAATTTCATTTAAATGAAAAGGTCAATTTTTTAACCGCTACTAAGTGGTTTCACTATTCTTCAAAAAATGACGTTTTCCAGAAAAATACCAAAAGTTCATCCTAATATATATTGGATATTAAGAATTCAAAAATTTGGCCTATTTTACTAAATTCAAAACATAGAAGTCGCATTAATTAATTTAAAATTAATTCCCGTTTTCAAAACAAATAGCAAGTTTTTAAGAAAAAATAACTATCAAAAGATTGATACTTTTTAATGTCGAATTTCAAAGTGAAATTAATTACAATGACCAAAATTGGATTAAACGGTAAAAATATATTCTAATTACACTATAAAACCAATTATAAATATAATATAACCATATAAATAAATTTAATTAAAAGGCACATTTGAATTAAAATATAGAACTTTTCACTATTCACCAAAAAATAAACTTTATCTGAAAAATACCAAAAATTTACCCAAAGTAAATTTTGATGTCTTGATGCTAAAGAAGAATTTTATTTTGTCAAATAGAACATATAAAAATAACTAAAACTATATCTAATGAGGGTTCACTATCAAAAGGTGGTAAATCGACCTTTTACTGAATATTAAACTATTCATGCTTAAAATTAGATTCATTCATATTTTAAGCCCCTAAATTTTATTGGATAATTTTAAAAAAAATTAACAAACATATATAATAATATTTTAGTTAGTTCTATTCATTCCTACTCATACAATGGCTAGGCATTAACTGCCATTTAAAATAATAATATTATATTATTAGGGTGCAACGAAATAGTTCAAAGAAAGTCGTTGTTGTGTATCGGGTACACCATCAAACATAGAATCCCCTTTAATTTAAAATTAATATTTAATTCACAAATATTAATATATATGAAAAGTTTTTTATTCCTTATTTATTTGGGATGTTACATTCTTCTTTCCAATTACAATGGAAAAGAATGTATCTCAAAAGATGTCCTATTTTGATACATTAGTGGTTATACTAGTGTAATATGTTAAAAAACATTGTGTCTACTTTGTGATAATGGTCATGGTAGAGATCCTAGAAAAAATATTATTTTATATGAATATGCATGATTGAAAATTAACTTTTTTATTATCAAATAACTTTTAATGGAATAGTGGGAAACATCAAATACCATCAATACAATAAAAATTAACCCAAAACAAACCAATAAAAAAATTATCTCCCTCTCCCCAATAACTAAATTGTGTTAAAAAACCCTCACCAATGCATACCCACTCGACTAACTATCCCACACAAATTTGCGTGGGAATTTTGATTGAGTGTTAATGATTATGAATGTATATTAAGTTAGTGGTATTGGTATGCCCTTACATCACAACCCATGTTCATTTATTTCCTATAGATTTCTCAGGAATACTGAATATAAATTATATGGTGATATTATATTGTTTTAGTATTTTTATTTTTATAATATAAATAATCCAAAAGGATTTCTGATTTTTTTCCTAAAACATTTTTCATACCAAGAACATTGATATTTACACTATAATATCCCTCTTTATATTATCCTAATAAATGTTCTATTAAAGATCTCGGTTCATATTTCTATATCTATGAGTATATAGTGAATTATGAGTTATGTAAATCATCTTAAATCTCTTTAAATACATTTTTTTGTGGATGTAAACCAAGAATAACATTGTCTTTACCAATGTGGAGTTCTAAAATCATACCCTATGTAGTTTATCTAACCATAACTTTAATCTAGAAATCATTATTTTATGGCTCATTTAATTAGTAATTCATTTAATATTGGGTGTTCAATTGGGGATTTTAGGATGTATTCCCATAAAATATGATATCAAGATCACTCCTTTATTAATCCATTATGAGTGGGTTGTTATGATCATTTTTTAAATCCATATGGTAATATAGAATTATCCCTTTCATATAGAGTGATTCTAAATTCTTTAATTATGAAATATTAATGAAGGTAGTGAAAAAAACCAAAAAATTTATAAATTTTTAATACATGAATATATGATGATGGTTGCTGGAGATATAAAATATTCAAATAACTCTTCACTATTATCATGGAAGTATAGATAAATAAAATAATTTCTCAAAAGAAACATTTAGAATATATAATATTATGTTGGATTATTTGTATGAGACATATCATGAACTTTACTAAAAATTATATAGTTTTTTAGAATGGTGAATTGTGATTATGTGAGTATTTGAATAAAAATATATTTCCATGATGATCAGATCATTATAGAGTACACCCTGTGAGGATAAAAGGTATATAAATACTATATGTGTTCACTATAATCTATAATAACTACTAGTTTGAAATATTATTTCATAAAACAAATTTAAAATCACAAATTTCTTTTCAATCTTGAATAAAATTATTTCACTGTTACCCATATGGATTAGGAATCACGTTTAAACCATGTAAAATTGTTGTATTCTTTGTTATTCCTTTATTTAAGTCAATAATTTTCTTATAGTTTTTTTTCAATTGATTTCTGGATATTATTTATAATGAGGGTTTTATAATATCTTATAGTAGGTGATGATTTAGTTTTATTAAAATTATTCTATTTCCACCTTGTAGGTTTAATAGAAATAACATTAAGTTCTATAATTTAATTTCGTATCTGAACTAAAAAAATTTTCTCAGAGCTTCAACCATAGATATTTGAAAGAAAACACACCAGAATATGTGATTTAGAGATCAGTTCAATAACATCTTTGTTCCCTAAACCATGGAGTGTAATGTTCCTAAGTAGTCATGATACTTATAATGCGTTTTAGGATTCAACAGTATTTAACAGATACCATCATAAATTGTATTCTTAGTAACGAGGTTATAATAGAATAATTTCAAATTCTAGAATATGTTTAATGAGCTTTCCCTGATAAAAAATGATCTAAATTTCCCATCAACATGTTCCATATTGAATTGATGAAAAATTTATAATGGTATTTGATGGATAAGATTGAATTGATAGTGATCCAACTGTCACTAAACTATAATTTGGTATATAGTATCATATAGGTGAATAATTACTCATAAAATATGAATCTAAAACAAAATATATTTGTGGTTAGGAAAAGGTTTTGGAAAATAATTCAGATTTTAGATATTATTCATCATGATAAATCAAGAAGTAATTTTTTTCCAACGATCACATCAATGATTTCAACCCGATTTGGTGTCAATTTGATTCCATCAAGGAGATCTTCTAATATTCATAATGTGTGCCTATATAACTCTCATGAGATATAGAATCATGGGATTATATTTTTTCTATAGAGGTTAAATCTTGTTTTAAGATATAAATTATGGTTGAATGGGGTTTGATTTTGATTTAGTAACTTCATCTAAAATATATTCATAAATATAATAGAAAACTATATTGTATCGATTATAGTAGATATTCGGAAACATGGAAATGTTAAAATAAATTTAACAGAAAAATAATCCAATAAAGGAGTATCTTGATGGAAAAAGGTACGATATGATTTTATTATAGGAATAAATTACATCTAATAATTTATTGTGCTAATAAAAGAATCGAATATGGAAGATACACTTACAAAAGGGGATATGTATATCCTCTATCAAATATTACATGATCTATATTAATAATTTCTACTAGTTTACTTGAATCATTAGTCATAGACTCTATAGAAACTTTTAAATCATAATTTTACAAAGGGGGTTTTAGGAATTATATATCATTATGTTTTTGTACTGTGAATCTTGCAGATGATAAGGATATCATGATTATAGTAAAGGGATATGCCCTCATCTTGGAAGGAAAAGGAATTTTTCTGGTGTTCCATAGAGTACCACATGTACCAGTTTTATGGAAAGTAATAATTCGTAAAGGATAATAAAAAAACATAGAATTTATTATTTCATATTATGAAGGATCATGAAAAATCACATGCAGTTCCGTAGTGGTTTCCAAAGAAGTGAATGATATGAAATTTCTCTAAATCGGAGTATTTAATGAGAATATACATACCAAGAATAAAGCTTATATATTATTATGGAAGGATCATATATCATAGTTACTATGAAAGGGTTTAAAATACTACTTGAAAAATAAGTTATGATGATAAAAAATATGGATTAAAAAATGTTCTAATTCTATCCATCATAATTTTGGGATGGCGTCCTTTGAAATGAATGGTAAAATACCAAAGAATCAAAAAATTGATGTTGTTTGTACAGATGAATACAGATATCTTTGATTCATTATCAGGGGGAATCATTGAAATTTGTCCCCATTATAAATGGAGTATCATTGATTATGTAGGTTTTATTACATATGAGAAACTATGAGGTAGTTGGATCATTTACATGATGGATATCCATTGTGGTAAAGTGACTTAACTAAAACTAAATTGTATTTGTTTTGAAAATATAGGCAGTATAGAAGAATAATTTACCTAAGTATCTACTTCTATATTAGGATATGGTTTTAGAAGGATGTACTAGGTACTTCATAACATAATTAATTCATGGATATGATGAACAATAAATTATTAAATAATGATATAAGAAATCGGATTAATACTACCTTTCTAAATTTTTTAGGTAGTTAAGGTGAATTACTTGACCTCATTGGTGAATATGTATCCATATTATATTTTTGGGAAAGAATAGCAATAAGCCTATTGGTCTAAATATATTTTTAAAATTACCCATCTCTAATACAAAAATAACTGTGCTACATCAATAATAATGCCTGTGAAAGGGACCCATTAGATGTTATGTCATGTGTATGTCACTTTATAGTGTGTAACATGATTTTGGATTTTTGATATATAATAACATCTCCCACAGGGTTTTCAAAAGACATATTGTGATCTTCAATGAAGATATATTATTAAAATAATATAAATGTGAATAATTTTTTATGGAACCAACGTATCATCATACGAGAATGATTAACTGAATACAATTTCTGATGTTATTGATATTCCAAAAAATTACAAATTATATCAATTATGGAAACACCATATTTATTTGAAGATCCTCTAAAATATAGTCAATTTAGGTTTGTGTTTCTAATTTTGAATGTAAAATAAATCTAATGGACAATAAAATCTCCATGAAGGGATCTATACGGTGATGTTATAGGAGTAATTATTTTGGAAAAACACTATTGTAATGTCAATTGTGGTGATCTATGTAAAATATAGCCCAATGAGAAGAGATAAAGTAATATTACACTAGTTTCATCCTATAGATGATGGAGAGGAAAATATACATGAAGTGGCTAAATGTTGTAGGGAACAACTAAAGAGAATAATTCATAAGGGATGATGCTGATTCAATACATGTTTCCTAGAATTGGGAACTAGTGGTATGTAATACTAGTTTGAATACGCATTATAATAAATGGGGTTCTTAAATAATTAGTGATTTGGATTATAGATTTAGGGATATATGTTGGGTAGTAATAAATTGATTTCAATAAAAAAATTAGTATTTTTTTAGAACATTTCTTTCATTGTTTAACAAATTATTATTTGAATAGTTCAGAACATAGCTACAATGGAAGAACATAATCTAGGGTAGTTGTATAAGAAAATAAAATTTCTTTCTAGGTATATAGAACATGATATTTTTAGGGACTATACAAAATGATTGATGGAAGAAAGGAACATAGATCATTATTATATTCTAAAATATATGTTTTATTCATTAAATCATAAACCATGTAAGTGGGACCATGATTCTTAGTCCATTATGGTGAAAAAAAATCTAATAAAATGAAATAATTATATTTCTATAATAAACATACATATGCTGATTATAGTTTAATCATCATACTTCCCTTTATGGGTTACATTTTAATTACTTTTCCAATGAAGGAAAATACAGATGAACTAATTAATTATATATATGGATGTTTCAAGATGAAGGATCTTGATATAGATAAATAGATATTTGAGATATATATCGTGATGGATATAAGATCAAAACATTATTCTTGAATTAGTTTGATTTAAATTTTTATGGCTGTTTTATGATTCTTAATGAGAGAGTAGAAACTTGTTAACCAACCCAAATATAAACAATTAATGTCGATAAACATGTGGGAAAAACTAATGTAAGTAGATTATAGATACAAGGAAAATTATTCTTATGAATCAACAATTAATATCATGATATATTACATGGTTTTCCTGAAAAAAAACATTGTAAAAAAGTGGTATTAGATAGAATGTTCATGGTATAATTCATTAGAGAATATTGGGATACATTAATATGGATCCTTTAGGATTAGAAATATTTTTCCTTATTCTCTCAATATTTTTTATAGAATTAATAAATGATGTCTGATTTTTACTATGATATTAGTGGTGAGTAAGATACTTTGAAGATAACTAAAAGAAATGTGTTTACTTTGTGAGGAACATTAATGAGATTTAGTTAAATGATTCAGTAGGAAATTTTAATAAAAAAAATTTTATTACAGTATATTGAATTAATATAAATTATGAAGTACTTGATTGGCTTGAATGGAATTTTATAGGATCAAATATTGATTATGAACAATGGGGTGTTTTTTTATTCACAAAGTGAAATTAAATTGTCCAAAAATATTATGTTTACAATGAAATGAATTTTTTTGTTGATTCATCACATTATCTCGATTTTTTTAGATAATGTGTTGGATCTAAAAAAATATATATTGATAAAAAAAATTAAAAACTATACTGACCAATATTATAGTTTTATATTTATTGAGGTATTGGTAAAACTCAATAGGTGTGGGACAAACAGGAATATGTTGGGTGAACCATGAATCTGTTAAAAACGATTTTTAAGTAGAATTAGTATCATGGTTACTAATGGTGTATATATAATTTAGTTTTATAAAATGTTTCCTAGTGGATTATTTTTAGACACATATATGAAAATAATTATATATCCAAGGAATTAAAACTTATTGAAGGATTTATCATAGATTTATAACATCTAATGCTTATATGAACATAGATAAATGATAGGGGATAATATCTAGAATTTTAGAATTAAGATGATAAGGTGATGATAGTTAGATATTAGAAATAAATGGATTCCTCATTCCTTCGAAGGTATATGTATGGATATGAAATTTTGTTTCATAAAAATGAAATAGGAAATACATAGAAGTATTTTTAATGATTTATAATAGTCTTATCATGGTTTTTTTAATGTGAACCTATTTTTCAATATAGAAGAGCTAAGGAAGTGGATAACTTTGAACATGAAAATGGATTTTCATAAATATTCAACCAATGTTCCCTTATCACAGTGACATTTAGAAGACATAGACTACAAGATACTCAAGTTGGAATATAATATAACATGTTTAGAGGGACATATGATGATTAAATTGATCAAAACAATTATCATGTAATGATTATTGAATAAAAATTATAGGATTATCCCCCCCATGTATTAGGTATAATGTTTGAACCATTTAATTTTTTTATTTTTTTCATTTAATTTATTCTATTATATTGTTTTCATAAGAAACATATTACCTGAGTTATTTTAGAAGATTATATTACGGTTTGGTAGATTAATTATAGTGTGTGTTTCGTGTTTTTGATTATTGCTTACATAGGTTCATTCCAATTCATTGGATTCTTCCTAATCTATTATAGTTGAATAATTTATTGTCATCTAACTATAATTTTACATAGAAAAATTATGTGTTCTATATAATCCATGTTAGTGATAGGGATGTTGGTTTTTTTTCATACCATGACATATTCAATATTTTCCTTCATACGGTGGTACTATATGAGAAGTAATATTCCTTGATTAATTCCAAATACCATCACTGATGCATGTTTAGATCAATCAATATGAATATTTACTTTTAGCTCTTATTATTAACATAATTTTCAACCTCTACACTATAGAGGTATAGCCTCAAAATATTTAATTCATAGTTGAAACTAATATCTTCATATCATAAATCCTCTATATAAATTCATGGATAATCAATTTTTTTGGGATATTTTCTATGAAATTTTTTTCATTATTAATATAGCCATCATTTTATTTTTTTTAATAATTAAATTTTAAAAACCCATCTCTATTATAGGGTAGTGCATTTACTGGTGAACTGACGGTCCACTTCTAAATAATGTAGATTAATTCATCACAAATTTTTTTCTAGAAATACATTACTCCCTTTCATGATTATATGGTAAATGATACTGATAATTTTGATAAATTATTTAAAAATATGTTATAATAAAAAACTAATCTAAAAAACTAAGGGTCTTTGTGTCATTTGATGGTCAATTGCATTCTATATAGAAGGATCTTTAAATAATACACATCTTGTTATCATATTCCAAAAAGGTAACATAATAAATTCTAGTGAAACAAATTAATAACATAACATACCTTATCTATTTACACCATGTGTTTACCACATTATTACAGAATTCTCCATCCTAATTCTTCATGTTAATTCATATACTTTATAATGATTTCTTGAGAGATTTTATGAAAAAATAACAAAGCTATAAACGTATGGTTTCTATATCTTTTCAAGGAATTTTTCATTTGAATGTACAATATCTTCACTATTGGTAGCATATATCCAAAATAAATATATAATTTTTAGAAAATTTGACTACTATAAAGATTTTAATGTTTGTTTCCAATCTATGGTAGTGAATACTTTGTCTTTATGGTGATCCGGATTAGCTCTTGGTGATTGATATAAATTAGAACTGACATAACCTTCTTCCAAGAAAGGTGACAAGTTTCACCCCTATTAATAAATGAGTGTATATAAATCCTATTTCAATATTTTCTTTTATATTAATATTATATTCAAAATAATTATCAATTATATAATATATGTGTTATATGATATAAGTGGTTCAATGGGTAAAAGTTCTATTTAGAATTCAACCACATGATATGGGGGACATCCCTAAAATTTATAAGGAAATACCTAAGTATATTATCACATAATGGGAATATATTATTTTTTTAAACATTACCTTATCATGAAATTTAAGAAATATATACATCATCACTGTGTTTTAATACTCATTCTATAGATGAAATTAATAATGGAAATTCATAATCTTCCATTAATTTATATGGGATTATATAATGGTTTGTGATATGGAAATAGATTTCCTTATCCATCAAGTTTATTTTACCCCTTTAAAAATAGGTCCAATATATTCATAGTACAGATCAAAATTCCATTAAATGATGGATATAAAATTTTTCAAGAAGAATCATCCCAATGATTAATTTTAAGGAAGTGTAAAACAACATAGACGTCATTAATTATACCATAAAGTGTGTAAATTTAGTTATCTACATAAAGGATATTTGTAGGTTATTCAATATATGATTCAGGCATATATGATATGATAGAATGAATTACTCTATAATGAAATAAAAATATCACCTCTCTTAAGTGAATAGTGAGTTTACCTTTAATGAAATAATATTATTGCTCTTCTTTAGGGGTGGTAATGGAATATTCCCCAACCTTTTCCAATATAATTATAGGATTTTATTCATTATTACATATTAATAACCTTGGTATACTTCACAAGATTTCAAAGTACAATTATTACTTATAGTTGAATCATTAAACCATGAGTGGTGTATTGGGTAGAAGATTATTTTTATTTATTGTATTTTGTGGTAATTTTATATTACATTTATACTCTTAATAAATACACCCTCCTTTTCCACACATGAATCATTTTCATATTACCTTATAGAAGTTCTATAGGTTATTTTCAACGCATCATTGAGATATGTGTAGTTGTATTTTCTTAACACTTCGTAGGTTTTCATTTTATCATCTACTATGAAAATACATCCTTAATTTCTTATATATATGACAATATAATCATTCACTAAACCCCATCTCAAAAACATAGGTCTCATCAAACAACTTCTCCATATCACATAATATTTTAAATAGTATGATTATTTAAGAGTTATTGTTTCAAATATACTAAAGAGTCTATGGATTTTTCTATTTTTCTTCATAACAAAACCTAGGAACATAATGTATGACTTATGAAATTAATCTCACATTTCATAAAATATTAATTATAACAATAATTGATCCCCAATAATTCACTATGGTTTTAGAATATTGGATACATGGATGTTATATTCTAATAAATATTTTCATAGATTCTAGCCACTCCATTAACCCAACAACATCCTTCATCTTAATACTGTGAATTAATGTTTACCATTGATATCATTATCCTACAAAATTGTTAACAACGCGATTAACTATATTCTATTTAAAATAATGTATTATAATAAATATACTATACATATTATCGAACTGTTGTTATATAGTATGTGGATATGAGGATCCACTGAATGAAGGAGATTATTTCTACATGAATTGATTAATTAATAATTTCCCCTTCACGGGTTAGGGATTAATTTTTTACATGGTTTGGGTTATTATTCCTAAAATGAGACAATTGGTTATGTAACTCTATAAGGTATTGGAAACCATATCCAATTGTATTTGGAATGTTTTTTGAATAATCAATGTATTTTCCATCACATGGGTTGTTATCCTAGTTTCTATGTATTACCAACATATTTTAGAATATCAATTTCTAGAAAAAATATTAATAAACCATTGATAAATGACGTATACATATAACTAAATCAATCACGAGTCCTTGAATTAGAAAATACATTTGTCTATCCTATGTTGTCTTTTACTATTCGGAAAAACTTCTAAATTTATTACACATTGTACTATTTCCAACTATAATAACCCACATATATATGATAATAATATTAAATCACTTTAAAAATAATTAAAAATACCAATACACATCCCAAAATAGATGTTTTACTATTATGGAACACTATGGTCATTAAATAATATAACACATAAAATGTTAAAAAAATATAATATTTAATCACTATAGTCCTCCTAGAGTGTTTTATAATCTACAGAATACATGTGACAACCAAAGGGTATTCATCATTAAATGGGTGGCCTAGAAGACTGAAAATGGTTGAAATAATTTCTAGGAATATAATACATGAATCATTATGAGAGAATGGGTGGGAATAGTAATCATCACCACATCATATACATGATATCATAATAATAATATAGAAGTACCTTTAATGTGAAAGAGAAAGTTGAACATTAACAATAATTAGACATTACAATCCAAGGAATGTTGTGAAGAAATCACAACCTAATGGGATAAAGTAATTGAATCATGTTAAAAAATAACCTTATAGTAAAAGCTAACATTATCATGTCTATGGATAGTGACTCATAAGATATAATCCATTACCTAAAAAATTATATTTATATATAATTTTTGTCCCACCATTCAAATAATTATATATTCACAATCATGATATCAATATAGAACAAAAATGTACATAATCATAAAACATCAAATACAGCCATAAGAAAAGAATGGGTTTCATATTTATTTCAAAAATAATGTTCTTTAAATTAACATAGAAATTCAAAATAGAAAATGGGGCTAAAATGTGTCATTAATTCATTGGTAGAATAAATAGATAAAATAGTATTAATATCATCGGGAAAAAATAAACCAAAAAAGAAGAATCATTGATTGGTTTTCATAATACATAGATTATTATCCTACTTAAGGGTGACTAATATTTAATCCCATGAAAATAAAAAAACGTATCACCTAATTTAAAATAAATAAACAATGAAACAAGTATCCTTTAAAAGGGATGAATTTTAAATTTAGAAGAATAATTTGTAAAAATAAATAAAGAGAGAGTAAAACCTCAAAAGAAAAGAAAATATATCTAGGGTCCCATTTCTTTTGGTTTTTATGATAGGTATACACCATACGTATAACTAAAATATTTTCCTTAAAATTTTAATTTGGTATAATATTAAATTAATTAATGTTACTCATGATTAATTATAATCATTATAATTTATAGATTAAAAATTATTTAAATATAAAATTGTTCAATCACATATTTGTTTGAATTATTTTTATTTTCATTTATTTTCATGTTATTAATTTTTTAATTAAATTTACTAAAAAGTTATAAAATATATAAAAATATATTTTTTATATTTTACTTAGTAATAATATTCAAACCATGTAGACGGTGATTATAAATGAATTTACATCATCCCCAAGGGTTGCTAAAGCTGCTATTTATAGAATGTGTAGAAGGAAGGATAAAGATAAAAATTATTTTACAAGTATACAGTAAAAATAATAATAATAATAATAATAGACGATAATAAGAAAATTAATATATAAAAAATTAATTATTTTAAATATAATTAAAGGGATTTATATATAATGAATTGAAAATGTTGTTGTAAAAGGTAAAGTTATTACTAATTGGACACAGTAAAAAGAGGGGGGAGATAATACTCATATTAAAATTATTTTAAAAATATAATATCATAATAAAATATGTTTTATAATTATATACTAATTATTTAGCATTTAGTAGATTAGTTTTTAAATATTAATAGGAATAAAATATTTTAATAAGGGAAAACTGAAGGAGGGGTAAGGGTGGTTACCTAATCGTTGAAGTTTTCACTTTGCTAAGGGGTTTGTCCAATAAATGATTAGAATAAAGTTATATTAGTGTACCATTAAGGGATATATTAAAATAATAAGAAATAATTTAGAATAAAATAGAAAATGGGATGAATTTTTGAAATTATTTTCCATGTGGGTGAAAGGAGGTATTTATAATTAGAGGGAAAGACTATTTGTGTCTAATCAATGAATACAATATTTTTAGAACACCAATACATTGAATATTGTCATTTAAATATGAAGTTTATAGTATTTAATAAATATTATATTTTTACTTGACCTTTAGTCAACCCCACCACAAAAATTATTTTTTATAATAATCTATAAAAATGAATAAAAGGGAATAATATAATATATTTTTCTTATTTAACAAATTATCCATTCAAATTTGTGGATTTAAATATCTCAATTTTGATTTAAATATTTTGTTTTAAATTAATAGTTTACCTTATTAAACATATATTGGGTAATACTAAATCTTATATAATTTATTAGCTCATTATTTCTCCAATATTATGTCATATGACATTCTATTAATGTGAAACAATATTTTTTTACTCATCTAAAAATTAGGTTTTGGTAAAAGAAGTTAAAATATACCTTATTACGAATAAATACATATATTATACATTAATATCCTAATTTAAATATTTATTTCATGAAATTATTGTATTTTTCTACTTATTTTACTTATTTTAAGGATCATGTAATAGTTATTTTAATATTGAAACGTCCAGGTTATTATTCATATGCATCAGTTAATATTCAAATAATCTGCTTATTATTTCAATAGATATATGTCCTTAATACTTCCTTTAAATACCTCTTATTTCCTTCATTAATTATTTACATAGTTTCCATTAATGGTTAACTACATTGTTTCCAAAATACATATCATATTTTTGTTGTTTTAATATAGTTTTCATCGCATTTGTGATAATTCAGTGAGTCTATAACCCTATATATTTCCAAATTACAGTCCTGTTATTTACAAGCCTTTATTATTACTCTGTACTATATTTAATTTTGTGGAAGTAACTTTTCCTCAGTATGTTATGTTATATAATGATTAAATAATATTGTTCCATTATTATCTGGCGAATCTAATTTTTACTATACATTGTAGAATTATATGACTCATAAAAATATATTGAGATAGAAAATATTAATATCCAAAATTCCTAGTTCATTACACTATTTATTTAGTGACTCATAATCCAAAAATAATTACTTAAAATTAATTTAATAAATTGGTAAAAATATAGAATAATTATGTCATTATAATAATAAAAATAACTCTACATGTAAAAATTGAATACACCCATGAAAATTAAAAATCGATTTTCAAAGGATAATACCTATATGTAATGGATTTGAATATATGATATAAAATAGATTCAAAATTAAATGGATTATCTACAACAAAATATTTATTATTATTTTCTGGAATCACTACCATCTCCCTCTAAATCTTGAATTTCATAGCCATAAAATATTTGGACCTTCAAAATAGTTGGATACTGAATAATAATATATTTACACCCTCCATGGTATATGCAATGCATGAATGTATAAAACCCATTTGATTACCATCAAAATAACATTAACAAAAGTGAGAAAATATATTTTATTTTATGTACTATGTATCAATAAAATAATCAATGACATATTCACCCTCATTGGTTCATTATTCACTAACAAGGACACTGTTAACCATAAGCATTTGGTATAAGACAATAACAATAGAAAGAGTTGTCACATACAGTGGGGATCCACTTCCAATTAAATAAGAAGTTAATATCATGTAATGTGTGTAATAACATAACTTATATGTTGAAATAAGATCATGATGATTGAAAAAACCCAACATCTCAAACACTCCAGACAATACCATTACCACTTTTAAGGCCCCATGGATAAATCTCTCATATTAAAAACATATCACAAGGATGGATTATCATATCCAGCCTCCTATATCTATTATTTTTTATCATAACACATGTGAAACCCTTATGGAAATTTAGTTTTATAAAAAATATTTATTTATTGAAATGTATTCGCTATTCATATGACACACCATATACTTATAGTCAAGTTACTCATCATATGACCCATAATCTTCCAAAATTATCTATATGTAGTTTGGACCATATGATATGAATCATGTCACAACACTATCAAACTATATTAGTTTTGATACATATATCACATTCCTACTATTTTTTAAATGTTTGGGGTTCTTATAGGAAGCATGGAGAAGGTGTGGTGGAGATCGGTTGCTGATGTATTGATGGATGAGAAATTCCTTAAAAGAAGTGTTTTTATTTATGTGATGGAATTGTTTGCAGATTAAATGTTCATCAACATCTTTATTAGGGGTAGTTCACAAGGTTTTATTAAAAACATGAAATGTTAGTTCAGAAACTTAATTGATTAGGGGTAAAATTTGGTGAAACATTCCCATAAAACTCACGATGTCATCACGAAACTAATAACATGAATTGACACAGGTTTACTAGACTTTAGTGACATGTATCATATTGTTTATTTATATCAACCCATTCACTATGTGAATAAAACATTCACATAGTGAATTTTAATCTAGATGATATCTTATTAATCCTACCAAACATACAATGTCATGGAAAACCCTATAATTTTTCTATAACTCTATACAAAAATATGTTATCTTTTATGGTTCTTCAATGAAATATATTTTTCATTTATCCAAGATTCCATATGTTAGATCTGGGGTGATTTTAGATGATTTTCCCCTCCTTTATAGGCTATTTAGTCTCCATTGATATTCATTTCCACCAGTTATACATTTCCATACTATATAGGATGCTATCCATAATTCACATATAGTTATTTTTAAATTTTTTGGAATTTTCATGTTATGGAATCCATAGAGACTATTTATTTCTAGAAAGTGATGTGATTAGATATTTGTTCTTGTTTTTTTCTCATTTGAAGTTCAATGAATTCCATGTGGTGGTTAATTAATTTAATCAACTTATTTTTAAGTGAAATAATATATTTTCCATGATATCTATCATTGTGAAATAGGGTAATTAACCATGATGAGAATCAAACTAGAATTAAATAATAAATTGGTTTTGGGTTGTGGATATCACATGTATTTATTTTGTGTTACTAGTTTCCCTCTTAATTATCAAGATAGTGTGATATATTTTTTCTATACTATATATTTTCATGATGGATATTTGTGTTAATTGGATAGAGAATGTAAATTCGGCATTGAATGTTACCCAAATAATAAATATCTAAGTTCAAATGTTATTGTTCTTCATATAATTGATAAAAATGGGAGTTATGCTCAATAAATGCATAAATTACATATTTATTGATATCTAAAACCATAAGTTTCATGTTGAAATAACCTATGAAAAATGAATTAGTCAATTGAATACTATAAAAAATTGGTTGTATGAGAAATATAATTTTTCTGGTTGAAGGAGTGCCTTTCTTACAAAGGCAGGATTCCAAAATTCTTACACCAAGATACCATAATAATTTTATTTCCATTTCCTAATTCCATGTGTTATTTATACAGATAAGGATTATTACTATGTTAAATAATTCCATCCTAATATGGATTATTTTTTATAAATATTTGGGTTGGATTCCCTATATTTCAATAGTAGATCATGCCTCTGATGGGGGGATGGAAGGTGATATGCGTGGTGGTGTTAGAGATGGAACTCATACTGATTAAGCTTGTTGAACCTAGGATCACCCCTTACGTTTTTATTTAAATTAGTATTATTAATTTATAATGAGTATAATGTAATGGTTAGATGGTTGGGTTTCATATTTTTACAGTCCTTTCCACACTACATGAGGAAGATGATTGTGTATGGTTAATACATCTCTTATAGTATCTTAGGATGAGTCCTAGAGCACCTAAAAATATAGAATCGGGATGAATGTCATATTCTTTAACCTATGGGGTTGGAGTGTTGATGTAATGATAAAAATGATAATTCATTAGATTCCATGGAAATCTTTTCATTATTCATGTATTCCATGATTTATGGAATGTAGTTAATGAAAAAAATTCATAAGAAGTAGTTCAATGAAATTATCTTGAAATGATTATATGATTATCATAAATCCAATCTATAACATAGGAATAAGGGTATAAGAGAATTGATAGTTGTTTCTACGGTTAAGAAAAATTATTTTCTCAAATATATATGATATATATGTATATATATATATATATTCTTCATGTTATGTGATTTCATATGCAATAGCACTAATATCGAAAGAGAGATGGACACCAAGTGGACATATGAGAGGTTTATCCCCAACATTATCTTAGATAGGATGGATGAATGATTATCCCTAGTATTATATGTTGTTATTAATTAGGTTTATCTATCCCACATATATGGGTTGAGGGTAGTAAGGTATTTGGGATATTTCCCACTACTTTATCTCTAGATATAATCTTCTTAGGATTATTACAGGTATTTTATATATGCTACATGATTTAAAGAGTTATAATATACATCTTATAGGTTTTGATTGTTCTCAAGAACAACATAGATAATATTTAGAAGTGGGAATTCCTATGATGAGATTATTTGACACAACATTTGTGGGTTTAATGAAATTGGAATTGATACATGGGGCTTATTTTTAGGGAGATGTCTCAAAATGTGAAATGCTTGAGAGAGAGAGGAAAACTAGTAGGGAAGTGGTATTGGGGTACCTTCCTGTTTATATTATTATTGTTATTATAAAATTAATTTTATTAAATACTATGGAAGGATCAAGTTTGTTGATATGAACATATCATATTTGTTTAGGTGATTAGTTAGGATCACTTTTTTATTCAATGGTATTTTGTTTTCTCACATTGCCTTTTTAAAAAGAGAAATCAATGATGAAACTTCCAAATGTCAACTTTATTCTCATTAAATGTCAACATAAATAGTTTTTTAAGTCCACATAATATGGTTGATAATTAATATTTACATTACTATATTATAGGGTTATTTAGAATCTATTTGATCATGGTGGATACTAATAATGATTTCATATTAGTACATGTAGTTTTTTTTTGAACGTGTAATGTTTTTGTGGTAAAACATTTTGGGTTTTTGATATTTCATTCTATTTTAATATGATAAGTAGATTTTAGTGATATTATCTTATATTATAATTTTCATTTCCATCACATAGGTTAATGACTTTGATTTTTTTTGTTTGATATACACTCAGTACTTGTAGCAACCCCTTATAATAATCAAGGGAGGATTCATGAATCATTATGTCCCTTATATCTTTGACGGTCCATAAGGGGTACCTTTAGGGGAGGTTGTGATAGAGTGGTATCAATGGAAATGTCTATTGGTTTGGTTAATTAAATTGAAAGTGTTGGGTGAATCTTATTTTAAAAACCATATCCATAAAAATAACATATAAATTATAAAATAGAATTATTTTGAAATGATAATGTGATGAATAAATTCAAAATGAATTCACTAGCAATGAATAAATTCTATTCGATTAGTAAATTTAATACCAATTTCTCATAAGAAATTATGAACAGTGTAAATATGATGCATTTAATTTATAATATTTCTGCATATATGGATTTTATAGGTAAATTTCATAAATATAAATAAAGTATGAAATTAAAATAAGGTAAAGATTTTTTTAAGTATGTCTAACTACAACTCAAAAAGATCCACTACATATACCTCAACAATCACATTAGTTTTTTATGTATTAGTCTATTGGATTTTACAGTAGCCAATATATCAAAACTCCCTTTCTTTATAGTTATTGAATAAATCTAAAAATACAATCCAAACTAGATTTTTTGATAGGTATATCTGTAATCTTCATAGAGAATAGTCTCTTTCCATTTAATATTTGTTCTAAGAAATCATGAAACCCAAACATTTAATGTAGGGACCACAAATAATAGAGCAATGAAGACGAGATATAGCATATCATGGAATATATAATTTTCTATAAGGGCCTAGATTAGCTCTATATAATAAGATGCAGAATGAGGAGAGAATGCGAAATAAAAATATAGTGAGAATATATTACAATTAGTACTCACTAAAGATGGTATTGGGAAGGATTTCTAAAAATTGATAACATCATAATGAATTGTTGATCGATCTCATGAGTGGTTTGAAGCAGAAGTTTGTTGTTTTGATATAATCAATCAAGGCCCCTATTAATATCCATCAAAATATATAGAAAACATATGATATTATATTTAGAGTAATAGATTCATTTATGGATATATATAATGATGTTTATCCAATATTAAAAGTATCTCGTTATTGTCATGGTGATCATTATGCCTAGGTGCAGATACCCTAGCTGTTTTGGAAATCAAAATTACCAAAAACATGGAAGTGGCCACTACAAGTTGTCTATTTTGGCCTGACATGATATATGTCCAAACTTACCTTTCCCAACATGCTAGGGTTCTGGCCATTTTACCCAATTTGTCATGGTGTCTCTACAAGAGGCTCATTCACTGACATTAATAGCTTTATAAGAATCTTATATCCCTTTTCAAATTATTAAATACTTCTATTATTACATTTCCAATGTTATTTTTATATTATTATATTACTATTAAAATATTTCATCAAGACAAACTAAAAAACAATTAAATGAAATTATTAAAAATAAAGGAAACTGTTTGTGGTTAAAAATAGTTATAGATAGGAACAACTATCAAACAAGTTTTGATGATAAATAACATGTAATATATAATTTAATTAGATAGTTAAATAATGTAATCATAGAAATTAAATATATTGTAATTCAAAATCCATAAGTCATACAAGATATAAATATTCTCAGGTGATTAAACTAACTTCTCATCAATAAATGTAACACCCCCATAAATACATACATAACGATACAAAAAACACCAAAACCATATCCCCCAAAGTATCTCCCTCATTTTGATTATAAAAAAGTTTAAAAGGTATGGGAAATGAATACTATTTATATTAAAATAATTTTATCCCCTGAGATAGATATTTAAAACATGTTATTAACAAGAATAATTCAAGATTGAATATTCTTGTAAAAATATAAAATAATATATTCATTCCTAGATAACTATGTTTATAAGAATACATCATTAAAAAATCCTCCAATATAACACAAATAGAGAATATACCATTGAGGTTTTATAGACCACATGAATTTGGAATGACTGTAAATATTTTGTTCAAGAATTTACAAAAATGATAGAAATATAATTTTGAAAAAAGTAAGATAATAATTTTGAAAAATAATAATAATAGAATTTTGGAAATGAATTAGAAATAAATTTTGAAAATGAATTAGATTATAATTTTGAAAAATATTTGAATATAATTTTGATAAGGTATTTGAAAAATATAATTTTTCAAAAAAATATAAAAAAATAACATATTAAAATAGAATCCCTTATTTTATGAAATAATTAATAAGACTTTGAGATAAGATATTATTGAAATTTAAATCAATAGTTAAAAGAAAACGTAACATTATCAAAAACATTCCCCATGTAGATTACTATTCATGTACTAATTTCTCTAAAATTAAAATATCCCGTCACACAACCAATTTTGTTACTAATAAATGTTATATAAGGGAATGGGTTGATCAATGATTTCCTGGAGTGGAACAACCTTTAATAAGGTATCCATTATAAGATATTGCAATGATATAAATTATTTTAGAACTATAAAAATATTAAAAAATATGTACCTTTTGGTACCCTTTATGTTTCAGAAATATTTTATAATAAGCATTTACAATGATAAACCATAATAAAACTATTAAGATTAACTAATGGGTATTTAGAACCCAAAATTTTTTTTAATAAAAAATTCAATAAGAAATTTAAAATAAAATATCAATAGATTTATGCATTCCATTTCAAGAGTTTTTACAATCATATTCATAAATCAAAAGACCATATTTTTGAAAATAATCTAAAAATATACATTGAGAGATAAAATTAAAAACAAATTCAATTTTCACTGATCTTTCATTATTTATAATACTTAAATACTTAAATAAAGATTATTTTTATTAAGATACTAATAAACAAGGATCATATTAATATTTTTTTAATGTGGGTTAATTTTGATTGAAATCTATTGATATCATTGATTTTATACTTTAAGACTTCAACATCGAGTTGAATTTTTAATTTTAAAATTATATAATTATTATAATTTAATAAATGGTAATTTTCAATATAATGTTGGTGGTTAATATAATGGACATATTCATATTTCTTTTAATTATTATCATATTTTGAAATATATTATTTAAAAAAATCAAAATTTATTTTCTATATAAGATATGAGAGATGAAAAAGATGAATGGGATGAATAATAGGAATTTTAATGTGAGTGAATACTAACCTCTTCATCTAACAAGAGATGATCTGTTAGGAATTTTGGAGTAGAGTTTCTATATTCAAATGTAGAATTTGAATATTTTCTAGAACTCACTCTACAGAATTTTATAGACTTTCCACATTACCTCTTAGATTTATATTTTTAAGAGAAACCCCATCTTGATAGAAACCTTCTTTTTGAAACCAAAGAAAATTACATCCAGATAATCAATTTTATCTTTCATTTTTTTATTTATGAAGGGATTATTCTTTTTTTCATCCTTTTTAGTTTGATAATTCTTCCTATGAAGTGTTTAATTAAAATTTTATTATTTTAGTATTTTAAAAAAGAACATAATTCGTTTCTTGTTAATAAATTTTTTATTCTTTTCATTTACTTATTTTTCTTTATTATCATATTCAATTTTAATATTTATTTCATATGACATAACTGTGTTTTTAAGTTATTAGTGAAATATATTCTATATAACTTTATATTTATAGATAGAGATGACTTTTTAATCCATGAAACTATGTAAAACCCATTGTATTTTTATCCAGAACATTTGTGTAGTAAATTCATTACTAAGAGACATTATATCATTACAAATTTTAATGATTCTTGTATTCATATCAATAATTTATTCATTATGATTCATGAAAAACTCAAAATGTCTTACATAAGAATGTCTATTATAATGTCTATAATTTTATTCATGCCTTTCCATTCAACTTCTATGATTTCCCATATTTCGTGTTTGTTTTTTTTTCATGTAGAAATTTGATTAATCACATTTTTATCTAAAACACAATGCAAGGAATTAAATTATTCTACATTATGCTCAAATTTATTAATATCAACAGGAGTATATATATGTTTAAAATGTGTTGTATGAGTATAATGAGGAATTACCATTTTCTTAAAAGGATAACTTATGAAACTAAAATACATAGAAAAGTTATTTTTTCAATAGGAGTTACTAAAAAAATTAAATAAAGGTGCATTTCCATGGAATTTCATTAGGGACAATTTGGAAAATAATCCTTTTTAAAATCATACCTTAAAATTCGTTAAAATGATGAAGATAAAAATTGTATTTTTAAAACAACTCTTTTTTAATTAAAAACAATGATCTCTTTTGATAAATAAATTTAGTTGGGGTAATTAAACCACATGTGGGGGTGTAACATTACTTCTAATAAATAAATAAAATAAAATAAAATGATTCTTTTAAAATAAAATAGTTTCTAAAAAATTAATAAATAAATATTATGAAATAAATTAAGAGATAAATGATAAAATTTATATGTGTAATAATGTTAAAAAAGTCATTTAAGAAAGTAAGCAAAGAATAAAGATGATGAATGACATTTACTTAATTTATGTGTATTGAGATTACAATGATGAAATGCGGGAATGTAATGAAAATATAGAAAGAAAATTAGTAACAAAATTTGGTATGGATGTTCAATAATATATCAAGTAGATCCCATATGTCAACCACCTAAATCACTTGAGGATTTAATTGATTAGTCCCTTATCATTATCCAAATAAAAGAAACCAAAACTTCTATTATTTTATAGTTATAGTATAAAGTTATAAATATAGTTGAAATTTTTTTTTAAATGTAATATATTGAAATCTCAAATTGAATATATAGAACCCTCGGTTTTGGGTACCTAACCCCTTTCCTCACATCTTTTTAATTTGTGTGCATAAAACAGAGAGTTTCGATAAAATAGAGAGTTTCCATAAAATAGAGAGTTTCTATAAAATAGAGTATTTCCATAAAATAGAGAGTTTCCATAAAATTAAGAGTTTCCATAAAATAGATATTTTCAATAAAAATAAAGAGTTTCCATAATATAGATAGTTTCCATTAAGTTAGGTGTTTCCGTAATGTTGGTAATTTCCATAAAGTGGGGGTTTTTCCATAATTTTTTGTCTTTCCAAATAGTGAGTTTTTTCCATAAAGTTGGGTGATTCCATAAAATTGGTTGTTTCTATAATGTGGGGTGTTTCTATAAAGTGGGATGTTTCCATAAAAAATGTGTTTCCAGAAAAAGGGTAAAGGTGAAGGATGGGAGAGTTTGGGGGTTTTATAAAGAGTGTTGGGTCCAAAGAAGGTCTCATGATCCATATACAGTTAGCCCAAACTCTGTGGTCAACCATTGCATAGAGGTCAAATCTAGATCCTTTTTTCTAGGAGCTTACTCGTTTTTGGATCTATATATTTCTTTTTGGCTTCAAAAGGTCCCTATTTTGAAATTACTCTACCTAGAAGGATGAATAACCCTCGCCACACGAGTTCGAGCCATCACAGAGCCTTCCCATGGTGATTTCGAGTTTGATTTTTGAGGTATGTCACCATTCTTTCTGGAATTTTCATGTTTTCTTTGATCTGGTTAGATCTACTTCTCTGATATCTATTCCTTATCATATCTGATCCTATGTTGGGTATATATACATTTTTAATGGAAACAATTCAATGTTGAGTTTTGATCTTGCTAGTATAAGAGAACTAAGGCCGTTATTATAGAATCGACCTGCTTCCTTGTGCGTTCTTCATTTGTTGTCAAAGTTTCATAAAAAAATCAAGGTAAGTGGATTCACTCACATCTCGTCTTTCTATAACTTATTTTCTTAGATTCAAATTTGTTTATTTATGGTGAAATTATAGAAAAAATTTATTTGTGATGATTTTTGGTTTTTGTAAAATTGTGTGATCTTGGTGAATAGTTGTGCAAAAGGGGATTTAGTTTAATGAATTTAAAATGATTATTTTAAATTATGGATTTTTATGAATTTATAAATGTTTGATGAAAAATATATTTTAAATAGAAATGGTTTTCAATTAAAATGGTGTTTTATTGAAATGGGTTGGAATTGAAATGTTTTTCCATTGAAATGGTTTTAACAGAAATGGTTTTCAAAAAAAGGTTCTTTTGTAGAAACGATTGTTTTGTCTTGATTGTTGGGAATATGTGGTATGTGATCATGTAGCATATGTGAGGCTTTGTGGAAATATGACCTTGTGCTGGGTGCCAAAGGTTTAATGGAACATGGAAATTTAATACATGGGGCTTGGTTGAAATATGGCCTTTTCCTCGGTGCCAAAGGGTTAGAGGAACATGGGAAATGATTACCTTGTGATGACATGGTAGATCAAAGAGAAACTTCTCAATATTATGGAATTTTCATTACGTAAAATGCATGTTTGGTTTCATGTGCTTGAGTAGTGGTTGGGTATACTGATAAAGGGATATTCTGAAATGGTTGTAATGATTGTTTACTTATTTTTATGGATAAATACATTGCAGGGAAAACTGGATTCAATTGCACTTGTATACTTTTTGTAATGAATGGTTTTGGAATCTGGTTTATGTTTAGTTGTAAACTATTTTTGAGAAATTGTTTTATATAAAATGTTTTATATATTTTCATATAACACTTTTATCCTAGTGGTGTGAGTAGGGAAGTTATTGGGGAAAACGTACTGTGTTTTATAGGCACCCCTACATTGGCATTTTAGAGCTTTTGCAGATGCTATCATCCGAGACAAGGGAAAAAGTAATGTTTCACACATGTTTAGCACTACCTCTTGATTTTTTGGTTGTTCGGAGATTTTAGAGCTTGGAACTTACTGATCATGGAGTCTTGAGGTCTTTAGAGAGTCTTGTGTAGTGTATCTGTTGTGTACTTTAATACTTGGTTATCCTTCCTTTGTTGCTTACATTGATGTGGTTTTGGGTGCATGAATTTGTTTTGTTTTCATTATTGTGTTCATGCATGATATAGTGAATGTTTGGTTATGGTTGGTAGGTTTATTGTTTTATTTCTTAAAGGGTATATCGTCCCCCTTCTTTATTTAAAACACATTGGCATTAATTTCCTTCCTTTGGCGTCTTGTTATTTTCACTTAAGGCTTAGTAAAGACTCGTTGTACTCTCATGGAAATTAGAATTGGTGGGTCATTACAAATGGTATCAGTCTAGGTCATTCCTTGGTGGTAAAAATGATTTCATCTTGCTCATTCATTTCCTAACAAGTAGTCATTAGTGTTCTTGGTCTTGGAGTTGAAATCCTTTCATGTCTATTTCTTGGGTCAGAATCATAGAATGTAGTAGGATTGTCAGAACATGAAATGTATAGTATAAAAGGACATAACTAACCCTTTTATGTTGAACTTCATGTTAATAGGGAGTTGGGTAAATAAGTGTTTGGAGACACTTCTAGGATTTTTAAATCTCATTGTCATGGGTTTAGCCAATGAGACGAGCATGGAATGCATTATAGAGGAATGACTTCCCACTATGAGTGCATAAATAATTTCTAGGAATGATTCATGTTTTGAAAAAGTTTTGATTTTGGAAAAAGAATGGAATTGTTTTTCAAATGAATGATTTTTAAAAAGGGAATGTTTTTGGTATTTTGAAATGGTTTATTTTTCATAAATCATGTTTAAAGTTTTCAAAAAAAAAATTAACATGGGAAAAAGGTTGTTTTGGAAAACAATGTTGTGATAATTGATGTAATATGATTTGAAATTCTAAGCCATCAATTTCTAGAGAGTGAGACATGTAGAGTTTGTTGTTGGTTTAGAAAATGGCACATGATAAGCGTCATAAGAACTAGTCATAGGATGTGGTTGAGAATTTGGTTTCCCCTAGGCCACGGGTAATCCGCCCGTTGGTCTAAATAATCACTCAGGATAATAAAACTGTTGATTTGGGACTACCGTTGGATACTCCGTTAACGATTTTTTTCACTACTAAAAATCCATGTGGAGGACGTACAGTTTTCTTCACCAGAGTGGCTGAGAACTCTAGCACTAAGATGAAGAGGAATTGGGACACCTTTTTCTATGTTTAAAACATGAAATGATTCCTTCTATAATTAAACTCTAAACTCCTCTTAGATGAGAATGTCGAGGATTCAATTTTAGAGGTATTGTTATAACTATGGATGGAGCTGAGTTGAAATGGTAATTCTCGATGTTGAATATAGATGTCTATCATGTAATCCTGGGTATGGTTTGGTTGACAATGTTCAAGGCTCAAATCATCTATTATAGGAGAACAAAAAGTTTCATGACTAAGGACAACATTGATAATCTCTTTATATGATAGAGGACTATAAAGAAAGGTACAAAGATCTTGTTGGAACCAATGGTGGAAAAAATCTCTTATCATTTGGCAGCCTTGACTTTGGCTTCAATGGAAGATATCGAGGACTATAGTTTTCCAACTTTTGTGGGTCAATTTCCAGATGTATTTCCCAAGAACTTCTCAGGGTTACCACCTCTAAGGGAAGTGGAGTTTATGATTGATCTCATTCCAGGTACCAATCATATTTCCCTTATATCATATAGGATGGCACCAACAAAGTAATGTGAATTGGACTTGTATTTATAGGAGCCGGAATTCAAGGGTTTCATTTGACCAATTATATCTCCTTGGGAATCACTGGAATTTTGTGTGAAGAAGGAATAAATAACTCTTCATTTATGTATTGAATATTATAAGAATAACAATGTTATAATAAAGAATAGATATCCACTTCCATGCATTGATGATCTGTTCGATTAATTAAGGGGTGCTCAGTGGTTCTCCAAAATTGAATTGTGATCAGTATATCCCCAATTGAGAGTTTGGAAAGAGGATACTCTAAAGACAGCTTTCAGAAAGTATATATGGATACTATGAATATATAGTAATGCCTTTTAATCTAACAAATTCACTAGTTATCTTCATGACATTGATGAATGGGATATTTCAACAATATTTGGATTCTTTTGTGGTGGTTTTTGTGGATGAAATTTTGGTATATTCAATGAAAAGGGATGATCATGAAATGAACCTTGGAAAAGTGTTACAAATCCTAAGATATCATCATGTGTATGCCAAATTATCAAAGTGTGATTTTTGGATACAATAAGTACGTTTTCATGGCCATGTAATTTTTGAGAAAGGTGTTTCTGTTAATCCTGAAATGATTGAAGCAGGTATCTCTTGGAAACCACCGAAGAATATTTTTGAGATACGAATATTTCTTGGTCAAGATGGTTACTACTAACTCTTTGGGAATGATTTCTCAAAACTAGATTCACCAATGACATCCCTAAAAAATAAGAATGGTCCATTCCAATGGACAGTGGAATTTCAGAAGTATTTATAGGAACTAAAAGTTTGGCTTACATCGGCACCTATCTTGATCTTTCCAGAATCAGGACAAGGATATGTGGGGTATTGTGATGTCTCAAGATCAGGTATGGGTAGTTTTCTCATGAAAAGAGATCATGTGCTTTCTTAGGGTTTAAGGAAGTTGATGGTTCATGAGAAGAATTACCCAACACATGATTTGGAGTAAGCTATATTCAAACATGCTTTGAAAACATGGAGACATTATCTCTTTGGTGATAAATTTACTGTGTTTATAGATCACAAAAGCATGAAACACATTTTCTCACAACGATATTTAAATCTGAGGAAATGGACATGGATGGAGTATCTCCAAATATTCAACTTTGACTTAATTTACACACTAGGGAATGAAAATTAGATGGTGGATGCATTGATTAGAGAGTCATATTCTCAGTTGGAAAAAGAATATTCATATGTATGGCAGTTGATGTCGTTCATAGCAGACATGCATGTGGAGTGTGAAGACCAAGGTGATGTTGCAGTTTTCTATTCATCTATGCATGTTCAAGATTTAGTAAAAATGATCAAAGAGGTACAAACATCTGGTGTAGAATGTCTATTTATATGTTCAAAACTCAATGGTGGGGAGACCATTGAGGGCTGGAAACATAATGGGGGGTCGATTTTGTGTTTCAGAGATCACATGGTTGTACATATGGTTTGTTAAAAACAATTACTTCATTCTTACAACTATTACAGATGGGCTATATATCCAGGTACGTAGAAGATGTATAAGGAATTGAAGGAGTAGTTTTGGTGGAGAGGCACGAAATGGAAGGTGGCCGAGTTCATCTTGTAGTGTTTAACTTGTTAGCAGGTTAAAGAAGAGCATTAGAGACTATCTGGTATGTTACAATCATTTCCAATCCCAGTGTGGAAATGCGATCAAATAGCAATGAATTTTGTTACAGTTCTTCCAAGAATTTTCCAAAAACATGATACCATTTGGGTGATATTGGATCATCTAACAAAGACGGTCCACTTCATCCCTTTTAGTGAAACACATATGGTGGAGGACCTTTCAAAAATCTATATCCGAGAAGTGGTAATAGGCCATGGTTTACCAGTGTCAATAGTCATAGATGGATATTTGAGGTTCATGTCTTGTTTCAAGAAATCCTTAACTCAAGACCTGGGGACTCAATTGACTATAGGCATGGGGTATCATCCTCAGACAGATGGGAAATCCGATCAAATGATATAAACGTTTGAAGGCATGTTACGGTCTTGTGTAATGTATTTTTGTGGCTCATGGGAAGAGCTTATACACTTAGTGGAGTACTCATACAATAAAAATTATCAAGACTCAATACACATGGATCTATTTGAATCATTTTATCAGCTTCCTTCTCATTCTCCACTATGCTGGGTGGAAATGGGTGAAACATCTCTAGTTGGGCCAAGCCTTGTCCAAGAAACAACAGAAAAGTTTCAGTTGATTATAAAGAGGATGGAGACGGCTCAAAGTCATCAGAAATCTTGTGCATATCACCATTGAAGACCATTGTCATTCGTTGTGGGTCATCATGTCTTCTTGGGGATCTCTCCAAGGATTGGACATCATTATTTTTGGAAGTAGGAAATGATATCTCTTAGATACAATGGACCCTTTGAGATACATGAATGGGTTGGAAAGGTGGAATATTGTTTTTCATTACCACCATGGTTTAGTTTGGTTCATAGTGTGTTCCATGTATCCCAGTTGAAAAAACATTTTAGAGACCCAAAGCTTGACATACATGGAAATTACATTACTTTGGCGGAATACGTAATACAAAACAAAAACAAACACACAAGGACCGTAATAGTTTAGTGTCTTTGGAAACTCGGAACTTAATCTTATAATCGTGGTAAAAGATCGTCAACATCTCCCATAAAGATCTTCCCCTTTTTTTTCTTACCTAAATCCTTTCTTTATATCCAAGGGAAAATAAAACATGTAAAGGGTGAGCTCAAATGCTTAGTAAGGGTAATCATGGAGAAAATAAATCAAACCATATACATTTGAACATCAAAACATAAACATAGAGTTTAAACAAAAAAATCTTGAGTTGTGAAATAAATCATTGTAGTACGTAAGGCAGAGATCATAATGAAACATAAATCATGATAAAATATCATGGTAATAAAACATTTAATTGTGGAAAAACATTAAGCACATGATATGATTTCCATAGTATCCAAGGCATTACTGCCAAGTCCATCTTAGTGGAGAATGTCCTTTTCTGAATCGAGTTCACTCCTCATTTCAGTATTACAACACTGAACCGGATTAACCTACCATTACATCCATGTCTATCTCATTAGATATAAATCTTTACCCAATGCATTGGAGGGAGGTATAGGTCCCACCCATCTCATAATGAAATCATTCTTAATTGTGCCACAAAATAAACGTAAAACATTCATCATAACCCAAAGAATAAAATGGGTTTCATAATCATCATCCCATCAACACATAATCCATATAAAACAAATGGATATTTCATCGTAAAAAAAGTGAAACCATGTAAATCATAGAGACATTATACTAGAAACATACACATATTAAATAATGTCATCTTAGATAGAAAATGGTTTTGATAAAACACTTGAAATGAATTCCTGAGGAAAATATCCTTTCTTCTTCAAAATCATTTTCTTTTCACAAAATTCCATGCATTTTGAAAATAAAATTGTGTTTTTGAAAATAGTCATAAAATCTTGTAGAGTAAGCTTCATGAAAATGAGGCATTATGAAACTGTAAAAATCTGTTCACGTAGTATAGGTTAAAAATAATATTTTTCTCGTACTTTTGTCGGAAAAGTCAAAAAGTTCCCTGTGTGGTAATCAAAAGTAAGATTCCTTTCATAACATGTGTTAAATTTCAAAAATGGGTAAAAGGGACATTAAAAATACATGAAAACATTTTTAGAAGACCTGGGCATGGATGATAACTATAACCCTAATAAATACTTACGAATAACAATCTCGGACAAGAACGAGATTGGAATAGTTATCCCTTACCTTAGGTCCGATATTCTTCATACATATTTGAACCTCCTGTATAATGATTTAAATAATTTCATTGACTTATTACAGAATCATATTCATTGTTATTATATCATATATGGTTCACTTATGACTTTATAATAGCCGTTCTTTTGTAAATTCCATGTTAAAGCAGCGTTTTGGGTAAAATCGTTTTATTTATCGTATGTGTTTTGACTTGTTTTCCTTGATATTATTATTACTTATATCATGATTTAATTAATTCCAGAATGTAAATAATGATATATATATCTTATATATTCATTATATATAAATATATATTAGGTAGAGAAATAAAATTAAATACACCGTTCATGAAGATGGTAGGTCGTACGAACACATGAATACTATTTTCCATTCCTTATTGACTTAAATGGAAGTAAGTATATGAAATATATATTTTTATGAATAAATGTAGTAGCTTAATTATGTCATATATTTCATTATTATTTATATATACTTTATAATCATTCTTGAATGGTTATCATTGAGAATGAATCTCATCGTGTTGTGGAGACAGTAATCCGTACGTGCACATGAGGGATGATAATATTCCCATAATTATTGAATGGAATTGTAGTGGGTGATATAATATTTCATACTCATTATGATATTATAATAACCATATATAGTTATTATTTACACCATTATACACATCCAAATAAGGTTGTGGTGGAAAACAGATTACACCACGACATGGAGATGGTATTCCGTACGTATGCACGTGTGACGATTTCGTTTACTGGTGAAATAGGGTTGTTTCATATTTATAATTACATATCAGTATATAAGTAATACTGGCGTTATTACTTTATAATGATACAACTAAAGAAGAGGATGTAGAAGAAGAAAGAATCTTGAAAGAGTCGGTAGATGAGATTACCTCTTCCTCGACGCACCCCCATTAAACTTCTTCTTAGGGAACTAGAGTTGGTCTGTTGAGAGAACCAGGACCACTATGATATAACTAGAGAAGTTTATAAGAGTAATTTTCAGGGTTTGGAAGAGAATCAGGTCTCAAAAGTTTGTGAAGACAAGAGGGAAGGGTTAGCCTTTTTATAAGGGAGGAGACGAGAACCTTTGAAAAAACGTAAAATATTCTTTTATAATAAAGTCATATTCGATTTATAATAGCTCCAAATTGATTTATTTCGAAACTAAAGTGGGGTTGGGTCGAAATACTCTCAACAAATAGGTTTTATAAAAGTTTAGGTTACTATTTTATCCATATCATTTAGACTTAACTCTAAGTTAAATAATTTAACTTTTACCCTGTCTTCTTGTTTTCATACACTATATGGTTAATAAACATACTATAACAAGACAAACGAACCCCAAGTGGTTCATTGTTAATATATATTACCTTATATAAGTCATTTTATTGAACCTTATATTTTTAGGAATATAATCACAATTAATTATATAATATTTTTTTAACAAACTATTTTATGTCAATTTTGACACTATTTGGTAATTGATTTTTTTGAAAATAATAACAACATTATTAGTTCTAAAAAAGTTAATTTCATCAATAAAAATATGTCATATTAACCTATAAAATTAGTGGAATTCATAATAAGTCTCAAATTACATTTATTTGGGTATTTATAACATCAATTATGTAAATATTTCATTAATAAAGTAATTACTACATCATCATTGTGTCATAAATAAATTAAATTATTTAATTTCTAAAAATTATAAATAAAATTATTTATGTAGGAAATATTTTTATCTTTATAATGAATATTTATAGTTGAATTTATCTTATGTATAACCCTATATTAAAAAACTTTTAGTTATTAAACCTTGATTTTAACAATTTTAACTCTTCTTTAAATAAAATAATAATAAGTGTCCTAATCTAATAAAAGTTGACCTAAAGGGTAATATTTTATTCTTAAGGTTTTTCTTGGTCGAATTACACTTATACAATATAATTAGGCCATGTGTTAGGGTAATAATAATATCATTTTTACCCTTAATTACCCAATTTACTTTTAACCATGGTAAATAAAAGTAAAAAGTTATTATTCACAAAAAATTATTTTTATCTTATTGAACAAAATTTTACTCCTTGATATTAACCGTGTCTCTCGGAATTTCGAAATTCCACTCACAGATGCAGTAAAATTATGTTTTATGTAAATTTTCAAATTCTCCTAGGAGGTGGGTAAAAGACGGTGAAAAGATCAATAAAATTTTTATATATCTAAAATTATTATAAAATGGCTCAAATTAATTACATTGAACTTATATAGTTATTATCTATCAATTTTGACCTAAAATAAATTTAAATAAAATATATAATTATTTAAATAAAAATTCGGTTTTTAAATAGTAACCTAGTGATTTCACTATTCATCAAAAATTTAATGTTTTCAGAAAAAATACCCAAAATTCACCCTAGGATAATTTCGATATTCGGAATCCAAAAATGAAGTCCATTTTGAATGATAAAATTTACAAAATTTCAAAAAGTGGGTATTACTGTTCATAATGGCTATTTCATAATAATATTATAATAATATCTCGTTTAGTGAGACTCGGTATTACGTACTACACAGGCTATCGAGCAAGGTCTTGATTACGTGTAATACAATCCATGTCAGGGATATGTTTAATGAAATCTCTATTTGGTGTTTTTTATAACATAATCAAAACATATTTCATTTATACATTAAAAAAATCTATACTTAATGTTGCATAGAATAATTTCCACAAAACAAACTTGAAATTGTGTGTAACACGAGACAAGAATAGTGTTGGGTATACTGTAAGCTAATATAGTGTTCTGTATGGCATAAGAAAAATTTGGTGTAGCGTAAAACACAAGACATCAATGAAATTAAAAATAATAATTCTCATAAAATCTTAGGTTGTTACATTCTACCACCTTAAAATGATTTTCACCCTCGAAATTCATTGGGGTTGTAAATGGTTTACTACTTGAAAGTTTCTTTCATAAAACCCACATCATAAAAAGGAATACTAAAATGAAATTTTAAATAGTGAATTATGAAACATAATGGTTACCCAAACTAACTCATCACTGGGTTTCCAAATAGGAGAACATAAGTGAAAATATGTATATGAAAGAGAAATATAACCCTCAAGTTCTGATGGAGAGTGTTAGAGAACATGGCTATGAAAAGGCCAACAATCACCAAGCCATAAATTTGTGATGATCTAAGGTATCATCTGATTCATCAGATATAAGGGCACTAGGAAAACATTTTTGGTTTTCAAGATCATTTTCCTAAAGTTGATGAATTTGAAATAGAAGAAATACTTACTTTATTTTGGTATAATCTCACTGTTGTTCGTGCCTTGAACAAATTACACTTTATCTCTTAAAGAAATGAACTTGAATTTGTCATTCGTGAAGTGTTAGAAGATCTTGTGATAGAATGATGGGTCATTCCCTATGTCTCATACAAATGGTTAGAAAAATTTATCAAATATACATAAGTCCATCTATGGTGAGGTTAATTGTATATGATTCCAAAAATGGACTTATACTTCATCTATCATACCGATTAATAAAATAAAACTAGTTTATAGTAACCAGGGACTTCCTGTAGGCCAGTGGTAGGCAATAAAGGTTTTTCACACTTCAGTTGTGAGTCCAATTCCCACAACCTTGTCCGACGCGACGGGCTGTCTCATATCCTGCATGTTGTCCTTTTTTATAAAACATCACTATTATAACATTACAGAAATAATATCGAAAAAAGATATAGCGTTAAACAATACTGTTTGATGTCCAACATAATCCATTTCAATCTTTAGACTTATCCAAAATACATATGTCCAATCTCATAGTATAATGAAAATGATTTCTGGAAATGTCATCTACTGAGAATGTGAATAAAATCATTTATCATACGATATATCTTGTTGGTCACATTCCAAACATGTGAATACCTTAATGATGTATTCTCTTGAAAAATGAATACCCATTGAACCTTGGTGAAAACATGAATGCTGTCAAAAGTTAACTCTTTCCACATACCAAAATCCCAAAATTTCTATATACTCAAACCATGATATCACTTTGTCCTTATATCATTCATGATATCATGAATACTATCAAAAATATTATTTTCTCCTTATCCCCTCATTATGTTCATATCATCTACTTTCCAAAAATATTTCAATCACTTTTCATGGTTACCACTACCATTTTTTTAAACCACAATGGACCAATAAATAGATATTCCAATATACCATAAAAGTACCTCAACAACATTATTCTTGAATACCAATACATAAACACCTAAATCCATTCTCTTCAATGATTTTCATGGAATAAGTCCTTCCTTGATTTATAAGAAACCTCTTTTGTTAGGGCATTGAGTTGGGTAATTCTCATGTTCTCCACAGATAAGACATTGAACTCCATAAAAATCTATCACTCTATGACCATTCTCTCCACACAGATAACATCTTCCCCTCCATTTGATGTATTTATCAAGGTTCTTCTTCCCTTATTTAGAAATATCAATATTCCTTTCTCTATGCTCCACACCAAGTGCATATGAATAAAAGTCCATCTTCCTCTTATTTTTTGAATTAGGAATACCACTAAAGTTATCATTGTTAATCATATATCGCGATGACTAATTCTGCATAATCACAAAATCTTTCTTTCTAGGAATTACGCAATTTCATTGCTCATAGTAACAAATTTTTCAATTGGATTCAATGTTGACCCCATTCCTTATGGTCCCTCCATTGACTAAAACAAAAAACCATGGTGTAAGAAACAGTTGAAATAAAAAGGAACCACATAATCATAAAAAGTCACTTATGGGATGTCTAAATTATCTCACATTCCTTAATCCATGACACCCTATGTTCACCCTAGATTATTCATGATCTTCAACATAATTCTAGGACTGTAACCTATAGTTATACTAGACCTTATGGAAATCCCTAGACATACCTTAGAAATATCTCTAGGGATCTCACTAAAGTTCTCACATCCTAGTTTCCAACAGTTGACTAAACCTTTCCTCTGATACCAACTATAGAGACCCAAAGCTTGACATACATGGACATTACATTAATTTTGCGGAATAATTAATACATAACAAAAAACGCACAAGGATCGTAATAGTTTAGTGTATTTGGAAACTAGGAACATAATCTTCTATTCATGGTAAAAGATCTTCAAAATCTCCCATAAAGATCTTCCCCTTTTGTTTTCTTATCTAAAACCTTTCTTTATATCCTGGGGAAAATAAAACATATAAAGGGTGAGCACAAATGATTATTAAGGGTAAGCATGGAGAAAATAAAACAAACCATATATATTTGAACTTCAAAACATGAACGTAAAGTTTAAACAACAAAATCATGAGTTGTGAAATAAATCTTGGAAGTACGTAAGGCATAGATCATATAGGAATATCAATAATGATAAAATAGCATGGTAATAAAACATTTAATTGTGGAAAACTATTAATCACATGATATTATTTCTATAGTAGCCAAGGAATTACTGTCAAGACCATCTTAGTGGACAAAGACCCTTTCTGAATCGAGTTCACTCCTCGTTTCAGTCCTGTAACTCTGAAACAGATTAACATAATGTTTCAGCCATGTCTATCTAATGAGATATAAATATTTACCCAATGCATTGGAGTGAGATATAGGTCCCACCTATAATGAAATAATTCTTACATGTGCCACATAAAACATAAAACATTCATCATAACCCAAAGAATAAAATGGGTTTTATAAAAATCATCCCATCATCACATATTCCATATATAGAAAATAGATATTTCATCATTAAAAAAGTTAAACCATGTAAATCATAGAGACATTATAATGGAAACATACACATATGAAATAATGTCATATTAGATGGAAAGTGGTTTTGATAAAACACTTGAAATGAATTTTTGAGGAAAATATCCTTTCCTTTTCAAAATCATCTTCTTTTCACAAAATTACATGCCATTTTAAATGAAAATTATTTTGTTGAAAATATTCATAAAATCTTGTAGAGTAAATTTCATGAAAATGAGGCGTTATGAAACTGAAAAAATCCATTCACGTAGTATAAGATAAAAAATAACATTCTTCTCGTACTTTTGTTGGAAAAGTCAAAAAGTTCCCCGTGTGGTAAACAAAAGTAAGATTCCTTGCAAAACATGTGGTAAATTTAAAAAATGGGTAAAAGAGACATTAAAAATACATGAAAACATTTTTATAAAACATTGGAATGGATGACAAAAATCACCCCAGTAAATACTTACGAATAACAGTCTCGGATAAGAACAAGATTGGAATAGTTATCCATTAACATAGGTCTGATATGATTTTTATGTTTCTAAACATCCCATATAATGATTTAAAAAATTTCATTGACTTATTACAGAATCATATTCATTGTCATTATATCATATATGGTTCACTTATGACTTTATATTACCCGTTCTTTTGTAAATTCCATGTTAAAGCAGCGTTTTGGGTAAAATAATTTTATTTATCGTACGTGTTTGGACTTGTTTTCCTTGATATTATTATTAATTATATCATGATTTACTTATATCATATATATTCAGTATATTCATTATATATATCTATATAATAGATATATATATTAAATGAAATACACCGTTTATGGAGACGTTAGGCCGTACATACGCATGAACGATGTTTTCCTTTCTTTATTGAATTGAATAGAAGTAGATGACATATATATAAAAATATATATGTATGAATAAATCCAATAGCTTAATTAAGTCATATATTTCATTATTATTTATATATAATTTATAATCATTCTTGAATGGTTATCATTGAGAATGAATCTCATCGCGTCGTGGAGATGGTAATCCGTATGTACGCGTGAGTAATGATATCATTCCCATCATTATTGAATGGAATTGGAGTGGATGAAATAATATTTCAGAATTAGTATGATGTTATAATAACCATTTATAGTTATTCTTTACACCATTATACCCATCCAAATATGGTGGTGGTGGAAAACAGATTACACCATGGCGTGGAGACAGTATTCCGTACGTACGCACGCGCAGTGATTTTATTTTCAATGGGATGGATAGAATGTGAAATAGGGTTGTTTCAAATTTATAATAACATATCAGTATATAATTAATACTGATTTTATTACTTTATAATGAAACAAATAAATAAGAGGAAGTAGACGAAGAATGAAACTTGAAATAGTCGGTAGAAGAGATTACCTCTTCCTCGACGTACCTCCATTAAACTTCTTCTTAGGGCACAAGAGTTGGTCTTTTGAGAAGGCCAAGACCTCTATGATATAACTAGAGTTTTTTAGAAGAGTAATTGGTAGGTGTTGGACGATCTTGAATTCTCAAAAGTGTGTGAAGAGAAAAGGGAAGGTGTTCCCTTTTTATAAGGGAGGAGAGGGGCACCTTTGAAAAAACATAAAATATTATTTTATAATAAAGTCATTCATTTTATAATAGCTCCAAATTGATTGATTTAGAAGCTAAAGTGGGTATGTGTCTAAATCCTTTCAACAAATAGGTTTTAAACAAGTTTAGGTTACTATTTTAAACTTATCATTTATATTTAACTCTAAGTTAAATAATTTAACCTTTACCATGTCTTCTTGTTTTCTTACACTATATGGTTAATAAAATTAATATAACAAGTCAAAAAAACCCCAAGTTGTTCATTAATAATATATATAACCTTATATAAGTCATTTGGATGATCCTTATATTTTTAGGAATGTAATAACAATTAATAATATAATATTTGTTTCAAACCCTATTTTATGTCAATTTTGAAACTATTTGGTAATTGATTTTTGTGAAAATCATAAAAACATTATTTATTTTAGAAAAGTTACTTTTATCAATACTAACATGTCATATTAACCTATAAAATTATTTTAATTCATAAAAAGTCTCAAATTACATTTATTTGGGTATTTTTAACATCAATTATGTTAATATTACATTAATAAAGCAATTATTACATCATCATCGTGTCATAATTAAATTACATTATTTAATGCCTAAAAATTATAAATAAAATACCATTATGTAGGAAATATTTTTTTCTTTCTAATGAATTTTTATAGACGAATTTATCTTATATATAACCCTATATTAAAAATGTTCTAGTTATTAAACTTTGATTTTAACTATTTTAACTCTTCTTTTAATAAAATAATAATAAGTGTCCTAATCTAATACAAGGGGACCTAAAGGGTAATATTTTATTCCTAAGGATGTTCTTGGTCGAATTAAACTTATAAAATATAATTAGGACACATGTTAGGGTAATAATAATATCATTTTTACCCTTAATTACCCTATTTACTTTTAACCATGGTAAATAAAAGTAAAAAGTTACTATTCACCAAAAAATATTTTTATCTTATTGAAGCACTTATTACTCCTTGATATTAACCGTGTCTCTCAGGCTTTCAAAATTCCACTCATATAAGAGGCAAAATTAAGTTTTATGTAAATTTTCAAATTCACCTAGAAGGAGGTGGGTAAAACACGGTGAAAAGTTCAATAATTTTTTTTTATTTTTTGAATTATTATAAAACAACTCAAATGAATTACAATGAACTTATATAGGTATAATGTATCAATTTTGAACTAAAATAAATTTAAATAAAATAAATAATTATTTAAATAAAAAGTCAGTTCTTAAATAGTAACCCAGTGTTTTCACTATTCATCACTAATTGAATGTTTTCAGAAAAATACTAAAAATTCACCCTAGGATAATTTCGATATTATGATTCCAAAAATGAAGTCCATTTCTAAAGATAAAATTTATAAAATTTTAAAAAGTGGGTATTACTATTCATAACGGATAGTTTATAATAATATTATAATAATATCTCGTTTAGTGAAACTCATTATTGCATCCTACACACGCTATCGGGGAAAGCCTTGATTGCGTGTAATGTAAGACAAGTCAGGGATACGTGTAGTGAAAGCTCCGTTTTTTGATGTGTATAACATAATCAAAACTTATTTCGTTTATACATTAAACAAAATCTATACTTAATGTTTCATAGAATAATTTCCACAAAACGAACTTCAAATTGTGTGTAACACGATTCAAGAATAGTGTTGCGTATACTGAAAGCTAATACGGTGTTGCGTATGGCACAAGATAAATTTGGTGTATCGTACAACACAAGACATCAATGAAATTAAAAAGAATAATTCTCATAAAATCTTGGGTTTTTACAAGCATAACCCTTATCCTGACCACGTGATCAGATGGGATCACATTACACTAGAACCAGATGCATCACTAGTACATATACCAGTGTGGATCATGGATTTACAAGAGAATGTCTTGCGTGGGAAAGGCATCGGCGTAGTGAAGGTTTTATGGAAACATGGTTAGATTCCAGAAGAGATTTGGGTACATGAGAGGGAAATGAAATATCAGTGGCTGAAACTCTTTTTGGCCAGCGAGGGTTTTTTACTTTCTGAGTATGGAAAGACCAATGGTGGGGAGAATTTAGTACCCCCAGTTTCGGGTACTTAAACCCTTTCCTCGCATCTTTTTAATTGTTTTTCATAAAATAGAGAGTTTCTATAAAATATAGCGTCTCTATAAAATAGATAATTTCTATAAAATAGAGAATTTTTATAAAATAAAGAGTATCCATAAAATAAAGACTTTCCATAACAAAGAGAGTTTTAATTAAGTTGTTAGTTTCCATAATATAGGTTTTTTCTATAACGTTGGATGTTTCCATAAGGTGGGGTGTTTCCATAAAGTATGTTGTTTCCATAAAGTGGTGTGTTTCCATAAAATTGGTTGTTTCCATAATGTGAGGTGTTTCAAAAAAGTGGGATGTTTCCATTAAAAAAATGTGTTTCTATAAAAAGGATAAATCTGAATTATGGGAGAGTTTTTGGGTTTTATAAGAAGTTTTGGGTCCAAAAGGAAGGTCGCACGATCCATACACGGTTGGCCTAATCCATGTGGTTAAACCTTGCGCAGAGGTCAAATCTAGATCCTATTTTCTTTTTGTTTACTCGTTATTCCTTTATATATTTCTTTTTGGATTCAAAACTCCCATATTTTGACATAACTCTTCCTATTAGGTTTTAGAACCCTCTCCACATGAGTTGGATCCATCCTAGATCCTTCTCTTAGTGATTTCGAGTCCGATTTTTGAGTTTTGTCACCATTCTTTCCGGATTTGTAATGTTTTCTTAGATCTTCATAGATCTAATTCTCCGACCTCCATTATTTCTCATATTGGAACCTATATTGGGTATATCTACTTTTATTGATTCCAAATAATTCAATTTTGAGTCATGGTCTTGCTAGGATAAGATAACTAAGGCCATTTTTGGAGAATTGACCCACTTCCTTGTGCGTTCTTTGTCTGTTGTCAATGTTTTTTCAAACCCTTCAGGGTAGGTGGCTTCACACTAATATACTCATGCTAGAATTTATTTTCCTAGATTCAAATTGTTTTATTGATTCTTAAATTATTGAAAAAATATTCATTTGTGATGATTTATGGTTTTTGTGAAATTACGTGATCTTGGTTAATTGTTCTGCAAAAGGGGGTTTAGTTTCATGAATTTAAAATAATGATTTTAAATTATGGATTTTCTAGAATTTATAAATGGTTTATGAAAATGATATTTCCAATAAAAATGGTTTTCAATAAAAATAGAGTTTTATTGAAATGGTTTGTAAATGAAATGGTGTGTCATTGAAATGGTTTTGACATAAATGTTTTTCAATAAAAAGGTGTTTTTATTGAAAGGGTTGTTTTGTCTTGATCATTGGGAATATGTGTTGTGTGTTCATCATTCACATACGGGGCTTGGTTGAAATATGAATTTGTTCTTGGTTCCAAAGGATTAGTGGAACATGGGAATTTCATACATGGGGCTTGGGTGAAATATGACTTTGTGCTCAGTGCCAAACAGTTAATGGAACATGGGAAACGATTACCTTGTGATGACTTGGTAGATCGATGAGAAACTGCTCATGAATATGAAACTATCATAAAATAGCTTGCAGTTTGGTTTCAAGGGTTTGAGGAATGGTGGGGTAAGATGATAAAGTGATATTTTGAAATGGTTGTAAAGATTATATAGTTATTTATCTTGAAAAATATCTTGCTGGGAAAACTGGTTTCAATTGCACTTGAATGCTTTTAGTAATGAATGGTTTCAGAATATTGTTTATATTTATTTATAGACTTTTTTTGATAAATTGATTTATATAAACTATTTTATATTATTGTTTCTAACTCTACTATCCTAGTGGCGTGAGTAGAGATGTTATTGGGAAAACCTACTGAGTTTTATATTCAATCGTACATTGGAACTTTGGTGCTTTTGAAGATTCTATTTTATGGGACAAGGGAACATGAAATGTTTCACACGTTTTTAGAACTACCTCAAGATGTTTGGGTTGTTCAGAGATTTTGGTGTTTGGAGCTTGTTGAGCATAGAGTCTTGAGGTCTTTGGAGAGTCTTATGTAGTCTTTCTGTTGTGTACTTTGATACATGGTTATCCTTCCATTTTTCTTACCTTGATTTGGTTTTGAGTGCATGAAGTTTTTGAGTTTTCTTTCATTTTTTCATGCATCATATAGTGAATGTTTGTTTATGGTTGGTAGGTTTATTGGTTTATTTCTTAAAGGGTAAACCATCCCCCACTTGTATTTGAAACCCTTTGGCAATTATTGCTAGCCTTTGGCGTCTTGGGGATGTCACATAAGGCCTAGTAATGACTCGTTTTACTATCATGCCAAATTGAATTGGTGGTTTATTATAGAAAAGACCATTACCATTTAATAGTTGTGGTATGAAACCCGAATCCCTTGTTTTAAGGGTTGTGAGTACCAATATTAGAAGAACCTAGAGGAGAAAGAGTATTTCTATGAATCAATCATGTTTTATCAAGGTATCAATTATCAATAATTAAAATGACTAAAATATATTATAAAATAAGAGGAAATAATATATTGAGAATATATAATAGTAATTAGACTCTCAATATTTGATAAAAAGACATTATAAAAACAGAGAACTTGAGATAAAATTGAAACTCAATTTAATGAGGTTGTTGAAAAACAATTTAATTATTGAGATCGGAGAACCCATGGCCTTTATCTATAAAATAAACAAAATTATTCAACTAATGTAATTGATGAGTAAGAACAAAGTAATTGATGAAAATATTTAATGATGTTAAAACTACATTAAAAGTATCAATTATGGGATATTTCTTGCATCAATCTCTGGTGAACACATAAATTCCATTTTTTCCATCAAAATAATTAGAACCATGGTCATGGCCAGTAGCCTTTGGTTTTTTATCTTGTCCTCATACCCCTATTAAATTAGTATTCCCTACATGTTCTAGTCTTGGCCATTTTCCCAGTTTTTCGTAGATCTTCAAGAAAAATCACATCCACTAATATGAATAACCTTATAGGATTACTATATCCCATATATACAGAAATATAATAATTCCTTTAATTAATGTCCAATGACACTTCACCATTAATAAAATTTTATAACATGATTCCATCATGATAATAATCCTATCATTATAATGAAACTGTTAAAAAAAGAAGAGTGATTTTATCATGAAGACATAATGAGAGAGATTAAAACATGGTTGAGTGATCATATGGGTTTCCAAGGCATAAATTGGTATAGAAAACATGGTTTGTAATGGTAAAATTTTTATTTGAAATTTTTATGTGATGTACAAATGGGATACCAACATGAACATGGGTATTTAGGTTCCCATATAATCTGATCCAGAGACAATTCGGATTGTTGAACCTATTAATTTAAGTTTTATTATTTTTGTTGTAGAGTCCTAGAAATGGATCCTGAAACATTCTATTCCCACCTATGTTTTAAATGGATTTAATGAACTGTTATGTTGGACATTAATTAATCCATCTTATATATTCTATATTACAATGTTACGTGCTCCTAACCATTTTTTCTTTTGCAGATATGGCTCATGGTCAATGTCCCCATCATTTTTATGCCAAATATTTTATGAAATATATTCGATGAGATTACTATAGGTATGAGGTTTACAACTGTGGACCATAGTGGATGATTCTCTGAGAGGTTCAAAACTATAGTTTGTAGATGTTTGTGGTCTTGTTTTTTGTATTTTGTTAATATGATTGGTTGGGAGAGTTGGAAAAACCTTTAGATTGATCCATGCTTGGAAAGAGTAATAGGTTTCATTGGTTGGGATGACATAACATTTGTATTCTAATTAGTGTTGGGTATTATACCTTGGGTATCATGAGGTGACTATTTTTTGGGTAGATTTTTCTAGATTAGATCTATGTCAGTTTTTATTTAGTGGCCACAATATGGACTATATACCAAGAGTTTATTACCATTAAACAATGGAGCACCAATATTAATGAGTTATTGATCCACTTTAGGGACCTTTTATGATATTCTTCAGAAATACTTCTTGATAATGAGGCAATGGAAATTCATTTTTAGTAGGCTTTACATCCAATGTTCTATCTTCAGGAAACTCATTTTATACAGCTAACATATCTTGATATTCTAATGAGACTTGTGGATATTGAGTCAGTATTGGATAAGATTGACCACCACTAGTGGGTTTTCATCATTATTATCCATTTATATGAGATCTATTTCATGGATCCCAATATCCTAGATATAAAGATCTTCATATAGCCTAAAAACATCTTGTCCTTTTTCATCTCATTTCTTTGGTGTTGGTGGCTCCTAGGCTCAAGATAAGGGATATCCATGTTTATTGTTATTGATTTCATAGTCATTTTAATTTGGAGTGAATTTTTTTTATGTATATCTATGATAAAAAATGTGTAAAATCTAAGTGAAACAATAAAAGGCCTTCAAAACATTGTTGGAACCCCATGGTGCTGGAAACACTAGAGAATACTGGTGACAATGAATAACTCCATGACCTCCCTGGAATTGATGAAGGCCATCTACATGTCCATGCTATGATATTTAATGATGAAGATCCAAAAAAGTATTTCCAATTAATACCTCATCTACCATCTGATGGATCAGGTTCTATCATTAAAGCAATATATGCAGATGAAGTAGAAACATTCTTCTCTAATCTATGAACATCAGAGGGTATATGCGGTAATAATTAGAAAAACCATTCTGGATATTCATCATAAAATATCATAGCATGGACATGGATATGTTCTTCGTCAATTCCAATTAGTTCATTGAGTTGTTCATTGTCACCATCATTCTCTAGTGTTTCCTACATCACGGGGTTCAAACAACGTTTTTCCTGACCTTTTCTTGTTTCCACCTGGGGTTTACACAATATTTTATAAAATATATACATAATAATTAATTTAAACTACCATAGTATATGTTCATGGTAATGTGGTAGATAGAATCTCCAATTCCATTATAATTGATGATTCCATTTGGAGGCTAAGAAAATATCGGTGAGTTATGTAGAGATTGTGACCTAGTTCTAAGATGGAATCAATTTTGGGTAGACATCATATGTTTTGGTATATATCCTTATAAAATCATAATTATAATTTTTTTATATTAATTGGTGAAGGATATTATAGATTAATAATACAGAATAAGTTTTTTGATGATTATGGATTATCTTTTGTGTTCTTTGGTGAGATATGTAATGAACTAATTTCATATAAATAAAAATCTATTAGGAATTAAATTAAATGTCATGTTATGTAATGTTGTTATTTAAAATGCATTATCTTATTTGGTTTTATCTTCTTAGATGACAACTATGAATCATGAACATTGATAGTATATTCATTAAACAGTGATTATGCCATTATTATATATGTAGGGTAACGATAAAGCCTTATTCCCCATGAAACACAATTGATAGCCTCAACAAGTAAGACCGTATATTATGATGCCAATTTTTCAAAGCTGACATGGGATATATAATATATGGGATTTACTAATGGGAAATTATAACATGAAATCAAACCACTAATGAAAAACCAATACTGTTTATGGGAGAAGTTTAAGATTATGATGATTACATCCCAAACTATATTCATCAAACCACCCCAAACAATCTCTATGTCGCTCACCAAAACAATAGGTTTTTCGTTAGTATAATAAGTGATTTTATATCTTCACTATATCAGTATGAATATCTATAATTCTTTTCAATAGAAAATGTTATATTTATTCCTTATTTCTTTTACTATTTGAATAATTAAGAAATGAGTTTGATAAAAAGTAGATTTTAAAACTAAATAACATGAATTTTATTATTGTGTAATGCTAAATTTCAATTCAGAAGTTACTTTTCATAAATTCATGATTTTTCAAATAAATTATAATTTATCAATTAATAATTGTTTAAAGAAATATATTAAATATAAATGATTATATAATTTTAAAAACAACAAATGTAATTTTCATAACAGTCAAAAAAATGTTACTATCAAAAAATTAGACAATTTTCAATAAATAAGTATTTTTTATTTAAAGTTTTAATTTAAAAAATATACATAATTATTTTTTTATATATATTTCATTTTTTGAAACAACACATTTAAATTATCCAATTATTAATTTTTCCTAATTTTCCATGAATATTGATTTCCCATCTAAAAATAAAATAAGATATAAATATTTGGTGTTTATTATGACATCATAATGAATCAAAAGTGATATAATATGTTCCATTAAAGGTATACACAACTGAATGTATGTTAAAATGTATAATTATTCAATTTGTTTTGTTGTTTGATTAATTTTACAAACGATATATGAATCCTCCAAAACCTGTACTGTATTTAAAGGTTCTAAAATCAATTCATTGTTATCCTGATAGACTTACCCATCAATAAGGGTATTATTTTAATTTTATAGTTTCATGGAATTATGAATAAAATAAAACATCTCTTATTTATTGAAAAATATTATAAAAATTCTTAGGATGGTTTTTGGTTTTGATTACATTATTATATAGAGACCAAAACCTATTATTTGAAAATAATATTGAACTCCCCTCTATTTTCCTATATAAACCCATAAATGATCCAAGTTATCTTCTAATAAGAAATTGTATCACGAATTTACTCTATCTATTAATCTCTGTATCCCTTACATAGATCCCCCAATAACTCAGGAATATCATCCCAATCTTTTGGAATCACCATCTTGAGGTAAGGGATCCTCACATTTTCCTCTTTATTCAATAACATTGTTTATATAATTCCTTAGGTATTACAATTCCTGTTGATGGTATAATATTTTAAAATTCCCCTTTAAAATCCATATTATATACATGTGATTATATACCTCATTCACTCTCATTAATCCCACCCATTACTCATTATGTTCCCTGATTATGATGTTAAAATTATCTTACTATTTTTCCATATCAAACATTTAGTAAAAAATTTTTTACTTTATTCTCTTTAATTCCATGTTTTTCATTTTTTATTATGTTCTTACATATCAATTTTACATATATTAGGATATATAACTTATGAAATGCCCATTTTAACCACATTAATCCCTCCTTTGATTCATTATGTTCCCTAATTATGCAGCCGAAATTATCATATGGGGTTTCCATGAAAACCCCCTGTATTTGGAATAATGTAGCCATATCAACCCAAGAGTATAACTTTTAAATACATGTCCATATTTTATGTGGTAAAATAATTTATATATTCCATACTCCTTAATCATGGGATTAAATTTGATCAAATATGATCCTATGTTGAATGATCTATGTGGTGCACTTTTGCATGTAGATGTTATGAATGGGATGGGTGGGATCAATAATATGGGGTGCTAATACACATTAGGTGATGAATTTTTATAACGAGATTTAAATAATGGTTTTATAAAAAATCATAATCCAATATGGGAATTTTTCAACCATGTGTGGATTTCATGGAAGTTAGCATTGACCCTTGTTTTTTATTTCATGTTTGTTGTTATTTTCACCATCACATGTTCTATTTATGCAATCAATTTTTATTATTACTCATTATTTCCAGATTATGATTCTCCTGACTATTATGTCCCATTGAAATTAAAATTTATTGACATGTAATATTTATGTCATGTTATTATTTGTTTATTCCCTTTCATGGTTTTATTTCACCCCCTTATATTTTATATATTCCACAGTTATCTAGTGCATTTATAAAACCAATGCGATATAAGAACTATGTTAAAGTAGTTTTCAACATTTTTACAACAACCATGTATCAATATGATGTGATATTTACCTAATTACAAAATACACTAGGTTTCCAAATCTTCTGGGATTTTTTAATTTGTACCATTATATATTGAATAATGAAACAAAGTGTATTCAAGACAAGGGTATTAGAATTTGGTAACAAAGGAAAGTATAGTTATATTTGGTATTAGCATTTAAAAAATATAATGAATATCTAACGGATAATACTAAACATATGTATACATCCCTATAAATTCATTAAGTATAGAGTAAGTGGTTCCCAATAAAATTCATCCTTGTCAAAATACTATGTATGGATGTTCCTAGAGCACCGATATACCCTGAGGTAACAAACCTGAAAAATTTGTATTGACCTAGACTTGATCCTAAACTACTATAATAAAATGGACCTTGCATTGAACCTTGTTGGAAACTCCTAAGTGATTTTATTTGTTCAATTAATTAGCTCATTAAGAACTGTTATAAATGAGGTTAAATTCCCATAATTGTTTTTGTTAGAAAATAGACCATGGATAATATAGAATGAATTCAAAAATTTCATAGGTTAAGGAATATAAGTCATTTATGAGTAATCCCATTATTGTTCAATGATTGAATTTTATGTCTTTATTAATCAAAACATTATCATCCCTAATTATACCATTATTATAGTTATTGGATGTAAATTGGAGGAATTGTGTCAATAACCAATGTTGTGGGCAATGTGATTACTTCCCCTATGAGATTCTCTACTTGATATGAGTAGATATAATGTAATTTTTGAATTTTATTTATCACACTACTATGAAACCAACATTTAATAGCATTGTAATTTATCAGCGCTAGAAAAATAACTGATAAATTTCATATTTATCAGCACTAAGGAAGGTGATAATAAGTTTAACCTTTTTTCCTGCACTTTATTTTTAGTACAGATAAAGGGAATCCTTTATTAGCGCATTATTTTTATCACTGATAAAGGGTACCCTTTATCAGCACTTTTTTAGAAATGATATATGTGCAAACAAATAAAATTTAATAATACTAATAATTAAAAAAACTATGGTTATTAAAATAATTTTACAAATTTTATTCATTAAATAATTATTAGTAAAAATGACTAAATTTATTATATATTATTAAATATATAAAATTTAATAAATAGATAATTATAATAATTAATTTTATTAAATTCAATATATTAAATATATAGATATATATTAATGTATATAAATACGATTTATATATTTAAAAATATTTATCCTCTTTATAACAAATTGTCATATATTTATTAAATAATTTTAATAATAGTATATAATTAAAAATTCAATTGAATTAAAAATATTGATTAATTACAAAGTAGTCAAACATATTACCACAGTTCGGGGGGGGGGGGGGTTATGAAGAATCTATGAAACTAGTTCACCTATAATTGCTCGGGGAGAATAGATCTTGAGACCTCCCACGAGACCCCTCAAAGATTTAACCACTTGGTTGCACCCTTGAGGGCACCTAATACTTGACATATAATTGAATGTCATCTGATTTTACAATTTAATATATATGGATCTTGTATTTTTTATATTGATGTCACATATACGTAATTAAAGCATTTTAATATACAATACAGACACATAAAACTAATCCATTTTTTCAATATAGTTAAAGTGTACTTATTCTTAATTTATTCAATTTCACTCATTTTTAACATATATTCATGCACATAGATATTTATTAATAATATTAAATATATATTTTTAAATTATATATAAATAATATATTTAGAAATGTACATTTACTATATTTATAATATTATAATATCATATTTATAAATATATATATATATATATATTAAAATATTTATTAAATTTATAATAAAATTACATAAATATTTAATATATTTACTATGTTTATATATATTTATTAAATATTTATATATATATGTATATTTAAAATTATATAAAAATATATAATGATATAAATATTATTTTTTTAAAATATTTTTATAATTATAAATAAATAATTATAAAATTAAATTAAAAATATTTAAAAAGTAATATATTTTCTATATTAAAAATTATATATATTTATTATGTATATATAAATATTTTTAATTTTTTATATATAAATATAATTATAAATCCTTTATTCATGAAAAAAAGATAATGAATAAAATTAACATTTATGAGATCTATAATTTTTTCTCTTTCAAAGATTGATTTTGTTATTTCTTTTTTAGTGCAGAAAAATACCGAGCTTTATCATCACTAAAAAACACTCAAATTGATTCCTTTTTTCACACATAGATATTATTTTGTTTTTGGACTTGATCGTGACACACAGAGTCACATGGAGTTTAATTGGTTGTTTTATTTTGTATAAATTTCCCAAAATGGTCATCCAATGATATAATACATATTTTTCATTCATTATTTTTTCAATGGTATTCTGTAAATGTGAAATTTTAGAAATGGAAACTAGGGATTTTTTATGTGAGGAAGTTGAAGGAAGGTTTAGGGATTTCATTTATATTATACTGATTCATTTCTTTTTTTATATTTATCAGGTTTAGTGTTAGAAACAAATGTATTGATGCATAATTGAATTTTTTATTTAATTGTTTTTCTAATATTTTTATTTATTTTTTGGTAAAAATCCTTCCCACTATGTTGTTTTTCATGACATGGTTCATTTTATCAATCTATGGGGGATCGAGAATTTCCCTTTAACACTATCATGGTACAGCTCGGTTGTTTGATATGTGGTTGTCTTGGTTTTGTTTTGTAATCTATATCTATTTCTAAATGTGTTAAACCTTTTCAAAATAATCCAATATCCTATGTATCTATGCCTAATCTATTTTTATTTTCTCCCTCTTTAGATAAGTTCTACATTATTTATAAACCCTCTTAATAATAATATAGGAAATATTATACCTTAATTCTTTGTACTCTTCCCCTACTACATTATAAATTTTCATTATCATCATAATCCCTATAGCTCAATAATTTACAAAAAAAAATATCCTTTTTAGATTACCCCTTTTCATGGTATAACACTTTTATGAGGCATATATACCACTATATGAAATTCTAATTTCTTTCCCAAAAATGTTGATTTTTAATAATTTCACCCCATTTGAGTATTATTTTATCTAATAAAAAATAGATTTACATGGAATCTCTTTGAAACCAAGCTATATAAAATTTATAAAAATAGTATATCAACCCATTTTACTATAAATAATGTTGGTATATAATTAATCTCCCACACTCCATGATATAGATTGACATTCCATCCACATCATTTGAAAATTTTATTCAATTTTCAATGGGTTTCAACATGGGGTTTCAATTATTATTTTGAAATCTATAAAACACTTCCCTTATATCCATGGATTAGGAGAAAAATATCTAATTAATTCCCTGAGTCACCTATAAACAAAGGAAAATTCTAACTCACTAATCATCAACATTTAATCATTGGTCATTTTTAATGTAGAAAATTATTATTATCATTCATCTCTTGGACCTCTAAATATTTTTTCATCCACATTGATAGTCAATTTCAATATCTCTATAAAATTATTTTTTATGTAAATATTATGATCAATTCCTCATTTTATGTTAATGTTTAATTAATAATTCATATAACCATCAATATCAATATTTTAGTTCTTTTTTTAATTCATACATTACCTTTTTCAATTCAAAAACATTATTCTCATATTAATGAATGAGAAAACTATCTATTTTATTAATTTAAACTTAATATTCATTTAATCCATTAGTAAATGATAATATTACATCCAGTTGGAGTACCTTAAATTCTATTAGGATGGTTCGGTGTGGTCACATAAAATCCCTAGAGTCTTGAGTTGTTTTAAAATATTGATATACCATTAATTTTAAATTTTATATTTCCTTTGCTATCTTCATATCTTACTCTATTATTTTTATATATCATCAACTTGATTGAATGAGAGTTATTATTATTGTTTATCATATTTTAGTTCTATATTACTTGTTAATTATCTAAAATATATTTTCATTTGTTTAGGGGATTTATGAAATATTTTATGTGGAGTAACTCTTTGAATAAATTCCATTACACATTTTCTTCAACATACTGAAATTCTATTAAATAATTAAATATTGATTTTCCCTTATTAAAATTTTATATAACATCCAATTTTGATAATGAATGTCTTATATTTATTTATTTATATATTTAATAAAATTAATATTCTATGAAACCAATAGGATGGATATGAATTAAAAATCAATGAATGATAATTGTTTGAAAAAAAATATGATCATGAAGTTAAATAGTTCACCACGTTTACAAGAGCACATGCAGATGGCCCTTCTAAAATCCTATGTATGTGTTTACATTGTTTTCATTCAAGAAAAATTAGTAATCATAGTTTATGGACTATCAATTTGGTATATTATAACATTCCCCCATAGTTATTGTTGAAGCAAAAATACATTATGTTGTCTCAGCTTATATCTAGGACAAAGTAACTTGGTAATGATATTGATGTCTATTTGTCTCCTTTGATCAAACATCTGATATTGATCTATGTTTAAGTTATTGAAATATATGATGCTCATTGATATGAATAATTCACATTGGGGTCCACGTTTTTTGGAATGATAAATTACTTCCCAACTTGTGTAAATTAATTAGGCTATATCATTAAACGAATGTTGGGGTGTCCCATTTGTGAAGAAGGCACGTAATCAGTTTGATTGAAACATTCCTAGAAGAATGTATTTTTATGAAATCATAATTTTTTACCTCAATAAAATAGTACCAATCAGTGATGACAATATACAATTGGAATATTGAATAAGGTATGAAATCATCTCTAGAAAACGATGGTAAACTGAAAAAAATATAAAATATTGACACTATTTTTGGTAAACCATCTTCAAATAACATTTCAAAATCAAGTTGGAAGAACAACTTAATTTTCATTGAATGAATGTATTATAATTTTTTTTATATTATATATTTTATTGATTCCATGCATGTAGAGAAAAAATTATTTGACATTGTTTTTGGTATTTACTAAATTTGAATAGAAGGGAAGATGGATTCATAGCAAGGTTGGATTTCATTGAAATATAGATAAAGGAAGAGTTGGCAATAAGAAAGGGGAAATGGTGGAATTTTCATCCTCTTCCCTCTTAAACTCTATCTAGATTGATAAATTTGAATATTTTCCAATTCATTACTAGTGAAAATTCCACCACGGTATTCAGAAAATATCAACAATGTCATTTCAATGAATAATTTTATGTTACAATGAATAAAATCACATGACTTTCATATTTTGAGGAATGATTTAATGCATGTTTATTTCTTTTCTATTCTGACTCAAAATGAATGACATACATTAAACATCATATATTTATGTTTCAAATCCATTTGAATTAAATTTGTAAATACGATAATGTTTCCCATCCTAAATAAAGATATTTTAGCCACATTATGCGAATTATAGAAGTTCCTCCCACTATCATTCATGGATATAACAGACCACCTGATGGTCCACTTGGTTAGAGAGGTTCATCTTTGTGGTCTTTTCCCATATTGATGGAATCACCCTACTAAACAGTATATGAATATTTGAAAAGGGTATGTCAAGAATCGAAGTCGTCCATAAGGTTGTATTGCGGAGTGATATATTGTTGAATAAGCTATTGAATTTTGTACTAAATACCTATCAAATGTTGAAAGAATAGGTCCCACAATGTCTTTTCCCAAAGAACACCTTTTGCGAGAAAGGATTTCTAAAATAGATGTTTATAAAATTTCCATGACAAAGTATGATCATGAACATATTTTCATATTACATAATATGGAAGATGTTGATCCATATATTTGATCCCACAAAGAATTTCATTGTTATTTTAATTCATCGAGGGCATAAGGATGGATATAAGATACAAATAATCCAAAATTTATTGTATGGTTAAGAAGTCAAATTTATTAGGAGTTATATGAAAATCCAAATTCATTTACTGGACAACATCAATATCAAGCCATAGGACCAAAGGAAAATATTATATATTCACTAGTTTTGTAATCAATGGTTTTAAGTTCAATACAAAAATAACATGTTGAATTCAGTATGACTTGACATAATGGTGTGACTATTGTGGCTGAAGATATATGTAAATCTAGTTCCAAGGGTACAAATCCAATTTATTAAAATATGTCATATTTTGGCATTATCAAAAAGATATATGAGTTGGATTATACAACATTTCAAGTTCCAAATTCCCATTTCAAATGGGTTGAAAATACCAAAGGGGTTAAAGTAGATGTAATTGGATTTTTGATGGTGAATTTAAGTGTGGAAGTTGAAGATGATGATTCCTTCATTATGGAATCACAACAAGTTCGTGTATTTTATCTCTCTGATCCAATAAAAAATAATTGGTCAATAGTCCTTCTTGAAACTAAATTTTTTTGACTCAGTTGAAAATAATATTGAGGATGACACTGTAATTAGGATGTCACGTTTAATTCATGTTGGTCCCAATGTATGTTGTATCTTGTACGTTAGAGGATACCACAAAGGGGGGATTTGGATTCTCAATATAGGAACAAAATATTGAAACCATTAAAAAAGAATGATTGATCAATGACAAGGTAAAAGTGATTATTATTATATAATGTTTTTCTTTATAAAATTATATATTATCTAATGTATTAATGTAATTAATGTTATATGTTTTACTATTCATGGAAAAAAATGTCTACTACACATGATGGAAGAAGAAACTATAATGAAGGAAAACCATTGAAAATTTGAAATGGTAATGTTACGGCATACTTTCTCTATTTTACTAAAAAGTTTTGTAATGAAACATTTATTTAATTTCATTTATTCCTTGTAGATTTAAATTATTTTAGAAGATTTCTATCCATGTTTCATGACTTTACAATAATATAAAAGAGCTTTCCTCTGCTAAATCACAACGGTAATGTTGATGGTTTCATAGTAAAATCATTTTCCATATAATTAATGTATTTTTTGATATTTATGTTTTATTTATTTATTTTTTGTATTACTCAAATAAAAAATTCTTTCTTATATAGGTGGATTATTTTATTCATGTTGGTGTTCTCTATCCAACTTTTTTTATTCTTCTCTTGTATATCCATTTCAACAATTCAGTGGTACATTTTTCACTTGTTTCAAGTTACCTCCACTACCTTTGCAGGAAGATAAACAATGCTATGTATGATCTATTATAGAGGTAATCCTGATGTTTCTATATTAATCTCATTTTACATTGAATTAATTTATTATTTCATATTTAATTTTAAATTACATCTTTTCATTATTACTCAAATAAAAAAAATTCTTATGTAGGTGGATTCTTTTGTTCAAGTTGGGGTACTCTGTCAAACTATCAGGTTTCTTATCCCTTAAACCCTTTTCACCCATATAATGTATCATTTATATAATTCTTTAATGTCACCTCAACTACCATTTCAAGAAGAGTGACAACACTTCCTATACTCAATTACATATTTAATCTTTATTTCTACACAATAAAATCATTTTCCATTTAATTATTATATTTATTCATATTTATGATTAATTTATTTCTTCTAATATTACACTTATAATAATTTAATTTTATAAAGGTGGATTTTTTTTTTCGATGTTATTTGTTCAACTATGATCATGCAGTGGTGGCAGTTCAATAAATAATGTCAATGGAAATTATGGTAACATTGATAGTTATGATTTTTTTGAGCCTTTGGAATATTTAAGAATCAACCACCCCTCATTACAATAAATAATCAGACCAATCTTACTATATGTACTTCTTACTATTTTTATAATGACATTAATTATAGTAAAAAATACAACAAACTCAAATTGTTTGTTAGGAGTTTAAAATTTACATTGATAATTTAGTGAATCAATTAATAAATCATTTTATATTTGTATGAATCAGTATCATGTGAATTTGATACATTATAATATCAATACAAGTCAAAGTACACATTTCTTGTTTAAAATATCATTTTAGTAAAAAAGATAAGTGACAAACTTTGAACCAATAAAATGTATTCTGATTGTTTTGATATTTTTTTAATCCAATCCATAAGTGATTCATAACATGTAGGAATCATCCTCACATAAATCTGATGTACGGTGTGACTGGTATGACTCTAAGTGTGTCTTTATTGAAAATTTACATCAATTTTAGCAAAAAAAACAATCTAATGAACTCAAAACCAAAAAAAAACATTCATATGGTTTTGATACATTAGGAAAAAAATCCATATGTTATTTGATAAATGGATGAATAATTAAAACATAAATTCGATGTATAGTGTGATTTATATGACTCTAAGTGAATTGATTTATTTAAATTGGTCATAAATTTTTGTAAAAAGGCCAATTGGCCTACTCAAAACTGAGAATATTAATTCAAATGGTTAAAATTCATTAAAAAATGATGCATATGTAATTTATGATGTGTATGAATTTTTAACTGCTCAATCTGATGCACGGTGTGATCATTATGAATCTAAGTACATATTTTTATATTAAATTGACATCAATTTATGAAAAATTAACACTTTATGTTAATTTATTTCAATATATTATTACTAAAATGTGAATGTTTTTCATTTAAAGGTGCGTTATTTTTCATGAGAAATGTGGTTTTTCAGAAATAACATGAGTAGGGTTAGGATTCAAAAAATATTGATGTTTTTTAATGTATGTAATAATTTTAATTATTATACTTATATGAACCAATGTTTTAAATGTCTACAATATAGTGTATTTGTCTTGTTTTTGTGTTGTAAAAATCATTTAATTTAATTATTGTTTTGGGAAGTGTTTTTGTTGATATATGTTGTATCTGGTTCTGTGGTGTGCTGTTACATCACACTATAATATAACAATTTATTAGTGAAATTAAACAAGCTAATAAAGGGCTAAATTATCATCAATTCTCTAAGCACTGATAAAAGTCTATTTTATTACTGCTCATAAAAGAAATCATAAATGAACATTTTTCAGTGCTTCTATAAGAGCTAAAAAATGGTTCCTTCAGCGGCACTAAAATAAATCACTAATAAATAGTTCCTTTATCAGTACTTTTAAAAGTGATGATAAATGTCCCATTTTTTAGAGCATTTTTTGTACTGATAAAGGAACCCGTTATTTGTTCTTTTTTAATGTTGATAAAATAACATGGGTTTTAACCTCACCCATTTAGTCAGTGCTCTTCTAGTGCTATTAATGTCAAATTTACTAGTAGTGTCGACTGACTAATTTTTTAATGGAGAAATTAATCAAGAGTAATTACCAAATCCCCCCTAAGAATGTGAATGTTACAATTGATACCTTTATTCTTAAAATTCCTCCTACATTCAGTGGATAATAAAATACCTTTATTAATGTATATTTGATCAACCCTATTGAAAAATTCTTCTCTCTCCATCATTTTTATGAGTAAGAGATGTTTTTTCAATGCTGTTTATCATAGGGAAGCAGAATTTGATCAATAGTTCAAATTGGTCAAGAATACGAGGCATGTGGATGACATCAAAGAAATGTAGTGGAATAAATTTAGAAAAATTATTCCTGATAAATAGTTTCTCCATATTATCCTTAATAAAATATATTTTGATGTCATTAGTATCATAAAAAATGTGGAAAAATTAATTAGACATGATTAATATACCACCATATGTTTTGTTTCCACTGAATGTAATGTTTAATACATTTTTGGTGGACTATTTTCAATTATACAAAAAACCTTATCCTTAAATCCTTGGAAAATTATGAGGAAATTTTCTGATGGTCTGTAAATGAATAAATAGAGATCATTGATTCTCAAGGGGCTTAAGGGGATAAGGAGTGGAATGTGGAGTTTAATTATGGATGAGCGATGAAGAAATATAATTGTCAAAAAAAATTCAAAATCCCACATTAAAATAATTTAGGATGAAGCTCCCTTGAAATTACATGAAGGTGAGGAGGAAATTTATTATGTGCAGGAAACAAGGGAACCTATCTAGTGATTATCGATATGAGAACCCCCCCCCCCAAATTTGATGGACTAAATTAACCCTTTATTCAACCCTCAGCCCATGGTTTAATGTTTCAACTACATGGAAGAAAAATACTATGTGATTAAATTCACTCTACAAATTTTTTTTGATGAAAACCAATAAAAACACCCCCATGGTCTAGAGAGAAAGGGAATGCTGATGCAATTTCAACTATCAAAGTGGATCGTAAAAATTATATAGTGAATGTCTTGATAGTCAAAAATTTATGAATATTGAATATAATTTTTTATTCTAGTTCTATGCATTCATCATTATATCATAAGTTTAGTGGAACTATTGAAAAACTACCAAAAATCATGGAATTAAAATTATTAGTGAAAATATGAAATAAGGAAATTGTTACATCATAAGTATATAACTAATACCATATCAAAATATCTAGAAAAAAATCCCAGATAACCTTCTTATACTTCCTTTAGGGGAATTCGAAGAAATTAACAACATTGATTTTCTATCATTCTATAGATCTAACATAAATATTTCACTAAAGGAAATCACCCTATTAATCATGAAACTTAATCTAATTCTATACATGTTAAAGGATGTCGATTAATCTCTATTGGTACTATCATCACTAGAATATATATTATTTCCTTGTGAAAAATATAATCTAGTTAAAATGGTAAAGTCTAAGGAAAATATCATCCATTAATAAATTAAAATGTTGATAGAATATTCAATTCTATTTTATGAATAATTATATGGTTTACAACTAAGCCAAGAGAGTAAATATTCAATTGATCTTATAATTATATCATTTCTAATAACCTGGACTCCCTGTATAGGGGTTTTTATTGAACATTATGAGAAGAAGTAGAAACTATTGGAGAATATGGATTGATGGTTTATATTACCATGGGATTACCAATGATACACTTATCCCCATTGTCAAGAAGAAGGATGGATCAATGCCCCTCTGTATTGATTTGTGTGAGCATAAAAAAATCATGATAATGATGAATTATCCTCTAAAATAAGATAATGACTTTCTTGATCAACTATGTGGATACCAATTTATTCCTATAGTGGATATTTGGTCAGGATACAATCCAGTAATTTTAAATTAGGTTTATATACATATGATTAATTTCTCTATACATTATGTGCACTGTGAGTTAGTAGTAAGGACATTTGGACTCAATAATTCATTAGAAATATTCTTGTATTTGATAAATAGATTTCATATGGATTACCATGGAATATTTTTTGTACTATTTGTTGGTTATATTCTTCTGAAATCCAAAATCAGGGAGGAACATTAAGAGAAATGTGATACAATATTTTCTTCCTTTTATAATGAAAATATGTATGAAACTATAGTAAATGTGACTTCAGGATAGATTAATTAACATTCATTGGAAATTTCATAACCAGTAAAGGGACATATGTGGATCCATAAAAAATATATATGACTGAATGGTGGACCATACTAATATATTTCAAATAAATCTATAATATCCTTGAATTATGTAGGTATTATCATCAAGTTCTGAGAAAATTATCCTCATATTAAACCCCTCTAACCAAGTTAACATAAAATGGATTCAATTTTATCTATAACTATAATCAAGAATAATGTTTCAAAGAGATAAATTAGAGGCTATTCATGGAACCTATTCTGTCATTAATTATATGTGTTGAAGTATTTGTGATCTATATTGATTCATCCAAATAATGGATTATGTCATATACTCTTGGAAAATGTCAAATTTATTGCCTATTCCAATTATAAAATAATGATCCACGAGAAAAAATATCAAAATCATGATATTGAATTTGGTATAGTGATATTCACATTATGGATTTGGTGATGATATATCTATAGAGAGAAGTGTGATACATATGCATTCTATAAAACCTTTATGTTTATATTCAAAAAAAGGATACTAATATTAACCAATAGTGGGGATTATAGGTTATCTTGGATTATTATTATTTAATCCATTACCATCTTGAAAAAAAAATAATTTGAAATATGATACTAGTACAAAGGGATATGTAACACTATCCCAGATGTGGATTGGAAGGGGTAAAATATTATTAGACTTGAAAAGGATAAATATATAAATAATTAATATTTTTATTCATACCATTCTAAAATAAAATCTTTACCATACATTTCTTTTATGATCAATTAGGATCATAATTATGATGAGCTATGATATAACATGGTAAAAATATTTTAGATATCAACATTTTATATGACAAATTTATAAGGTTTAGAGCTCTGATTTGTGTCCCAACAAAGCTAGAACTAATGAAATAGCATCCTAATGATCCACATTGCACAACCATTTCTACTCATATATTAAGAACTAATATGTATAAATAATTGAAGAAACATTTAGGGTTATATAACATGAAGGGATAGATTTCCGAGTTTATATCACAATGCTTACTATCTCAGCAAGTCATGGATGAATGAATGATGTTTAAGGGTATGTTGTAACCATTGATCATACCTGTATAGTAATTGGAAAACCTATCCTTTTATTTCATCATGGACTCCATAGGAAACCTAAAGATAAAAATGATAGATAAGGTGTAGTTGATCACCTTATTATGTATTCATATTTCATTTCTATAGTTAAAGATTTATCTCTTGACCAACATACCATGATATTAAAAACATAAGAGGTAATACTTACCTTAATGAAAAAAATTATTTGATCGATATTTGAGGACTACATCAAGGATTTGAATGATCCAACAGTAATAATTGGCTATATAACTGATATTTATCAGTTCTTATCATCCACTCATAGATATTTATTCATAATTTACCATTCAAAACCAAGAAGATATGTTGGAATCATATTCAATAGATACTAAATTATATTGATATAACCTCTTTCTTAGAGTGAAGTTATCATGTAATAATATTTTCTATTATATAATTCATATGGAACTTTACAGGGCTCTTTATGGGAAGTGTTTTTAGACTCTGACATGCTAGGATAATGTTGGAGAGGTGATGAAAGATTAAAAAGATATAATCAGAGAGATTAAAAATAAGTTTCAACCCATTAAATTTCATATCAAATCAATGAATTATTGATAGAAAATATATTAAATTTTTTTTAATGAAAATTAGAATCTGAGTTTAGAGATAATGTGTTCCTTCATAAATATCCATGGGATAATTTCATGGGGTTTGGGGAGAAGGGAAATCATATTCATGAAACAATTTATATCCTCGATTGCATTGGAGTTGTGTCCTATCAACACGCACAACCACATAACAAATCTCATGAAAATGATGTGTCCAATGTATCCTTATTGAGAATGTAATAACTAGAACCATCACATTTACTAAATAAAAAGGTGCTACCATTTTAGAATGACTATTCATATGGCGGTAAACTGGTGGAGATATTAGATCACGGAAAAATTGTTCAAATAAAAAAGAAAAATCATATTGCTAATGTGTTTTGGAGAAACCACATATACGAGGAACTAACATGGGAACCATATTAAGAAATTAGGTAGAAATACCCACATTAAATTTAGTGTATGAAATGAAAATTTCAAGGGTGAAATGTCTGATGTTGGTAATAGTATAATGGCCTAAAATCTTATAAATAAATAATCCTTGGTTATTAAATTAAATCATCTATTATGTATTGTGATTATAGAAAACACATGAACTCTTTTGGTTTTATACATAGGGATTAAAGATATATATAATCATTAGAAACATTGATAATATAGACATTTGATAGTTTCTATATGATTATTATATGTCAAGGGATATGATAAAGTCATATGGTCTAAGAGATGGAATTTATGAATCCCATTTATCATATCATAAAAGGGGGATAGAATACATGGTCTTTTCCCTTGACCTATACAAATAAAACATAAGATAATTAAAGCCCATGTAAAAACGTTTTGAGGGAATTTAAATATGATCGAGATCACAAACAAAACTATGTTCATAAAAAAGAACCCCATGAAAATTTCACCTTCATGTACCTTATCATTAGGATTTTCTATGGTGCAATAAGGGGTTATGTATCTCGATAATAACAGTCTAAATTTATATATACTATATATAATAACATATTTATTATATTTTATCCTTATTCTTTTTAAGGGTTTTGGGTCAAGCTATCTTTATTGAACCAAAAAAACATCCTCTTTAAAGAACTGGGAAAAGAGGGAACCCATTACATGAAGTGAAAATGTAATTTTTTAAGTGTCACCGTATTATCTTATCAAAAAAATAGAATTTTTTTATAAATGATTATTTTAAATTTAAAATATTAATTAATCATATTTAAATAATAATTTTTATACATTAAATATTATTTTTGGGATCATAATGTTGAAATTTTCCTATGGTGAATTTTAAATATTTTTCTATGTCTTTCAAAGTATTGGGTAAAAATTAAATCCCATATAAATATAAATTTTTTATTTTAACATCATGACGAAAAAATAGTGTTGTAATAAATACCATAAAATGTATACAATAAAAATATATATTTACCCTTTATAATAATTTGTTTTTATATTATTTTTTTAATTCTATATAATATTTATGAATCAATCAATACATATATTATATTTTATGATTTTAAAATCTATTCTATGTAAACATGACTCAATCACACATCAAAAATGGTTTTGTTTTAATTTTATTAGTTCATTAACATATAATATAATAAAACCAAGAATATATGGTTGAAAAAATATGAAAAAATAATGCTATTGTTTGTGGTTTTGAATAATTTATTGTATAGAGTCCCAAACCAATATTTAAAAAAATAATAAATCACTCCTATCTATTTTCCTATATACACCCCCAAATATCCAATTTATCTTCACTAAATAAAATTTAGTATAATAATACCATTACCCTTACTCTCTAGATACCTCACAATGTACACCCAAGATCTCATGAATCTTCTCCCATTGTTTTGGAATCACCCTCTCAAGGTAAGGGATCTGATCCTTCTCCTCTTTATTGTAGAACCATATTTATGTAATTCCATTTGTCTAACAATTCCTATTCATGGGATATGATTTTACAGATCCCTCAAACTAACTCTACTATTTCTATGTCATGGGAGACCCATTTCACTCTCATTTGGACCCTTGTGATACATTTTGTACCCGAGTTATGTTGTTGAAATTATCCAATGATTTTTCCATTACAAAAAATTATTCAAGAACCATTCTTTATATATGACTTTAAATCCAATTTTTCATATTGTATTATGTTCTAACATATCCATCAATCATAAATTATTATTTCAATTTCATTAGACACCACTTTCACAATCATTAATCACTACCATGATTCATTATTGTCCCTCATTATTATGATGAATTTATCCAATGATTTCTCAATGCAAAAACATTGTATTATGAAAAAAAAATTCAATTTAAATTAAATGGTATACATATACAGTTTCCTGTCAGTATTTGAATGGGTAATCCCATGAATATATTCCAAAATCCATATTCTTGGCAATAAATGTGATGAAATATGATCCTTATTTTTATGATCTATGTGGCACCATTATGTATGTAAATGATATGAAAGATACTGGTGAATATGAAATTATATATAATCCAATGGATTGGATATCTTTTTAGTCACAAGAGACATCATTTGTGGTATTATAACGTAAACCTAATTCATTATGGAACTTTTTCTACCATGTTGTGTTGTCTTGGTGGTTATACTTGACATATAGTAATTATTACATGTTGTAGGTTGTGATTTTTTGTTCCCTTATTGAATTTATAGATCACCCATTTTTATATATGACTGAAAGTTATCGCATGATGTTTTGAATGAAATGGAATAGTATAATTAAGTTATGAAGTTTTCTATATTGTTGTCGTACCCATGTATCAATTTTTTGTGTTATATACCTAATTTCTAAAGGCACTAGGATGAAATATCTCATTGGACTATGTTACACTACCTTTATATTGTAAATAATGGAATGATGAGTATTAAAGACATGGGTTTTTATAATAGACACTAAATGATGTATTAGAGGCATATTATTTCCTTATATTACCTAATTTACAAGAATATGTTGAGTTTTTTTAAATCTCAGTGGATATTTCCTCCTATTGTTTTAAAGAATACCCTTTTAAATTTTATGAATAGGTCATGCTATCCAATTTTGGTGTCTCCGTATTTTATAATGTCTTCTGAATTGTTGTCAATTTCAATACAGATCGATGGTCTCTTGTAGTGAGGTTTTATTTGTTCTAGTGGGTCACATTGGGTTAATATAGTTTTGTTTGAAAATAACATAGCTGGTAGTCTTTTCTAGTAATTTATCATCATCTCTTGATTCAGGTGATAGTGATTATTCATTTTATTCTTCCATAGATTGATGATTTATTTTTTCAACTATAAGGATATATTTGGATATTACATATTCACCTATAGTCCACATATTATTAAAAGCCTTTAAATCATGAGGATATAATAAAGAATAATTTATTATGTTGTAATGGGAACTATGAGTTACTTTTAATTTCTATAGATATGATGAATTATTTAGAAATATTCATGTGATTGATGAATGAAAAATTATGAGAGTTTCTATATCATTTTATCATGGTTTTCATTAATGACATTATGGTGAAATAGGAATGTGAGGAGGAGGACACATATCATCATTGGAAAATTTAGGGATTACTTCAATATTAGAGGAAATTTGATAGAATATCAATGTCTGATTTCTAGGATCATGAATTTGGTTTTTTGGATATTTCATGTTAGAACATACACAATAAATGGATGCTACGATTAAAGAGGTATTCATATCAATGGCGACCTACAAGAATATTGTAGAGGTGTTAACATTACATGGTCTGGTTGGAAATTACAGCAGTTTCATACCCCTATTATATTGTATTTTGACACCTTTTATGGCCTTATACTGAAATAATCAGACATCCTTATAGGAGGACAATGTTATATACCTTTAGAGTATTTTAATAATAAGGTTTTTAGTGATCCATTTTTTTTATTTCCCTAAAAATGGGGTTCAACGCGAGGTGATCTAGTAAACATATAATAATTTCAGGGGATGTATCTTGAGGTATAAGTGAGAGGAATATTCATATGGTTTTATAATGAATGATCCCATGAAATTAACAATTACAGCCATGATCTCAATATGTCAGTTTGGTTTGATTACTTAGATTTAGTGGTGAAACTTGTTTATTAGAAAATAATTTATGGTTTTTATATATTAGAAATGAATGTGGAATTTCTTCTCCCTACATGACCTAAACATGATACATCAATGATGGATGTAATATTTACAGGACTATGACATTTAAAATTCATATACACTATGAATGAGTAATGTTATGGTAGATGAGAAAAGAATAAAATCAAACGGTGGACATGTATAGCTGTCTAGGTACTCTTTAAGAGTGATAGAAGTGCTATCCAAAATGGATATTGATATGGGAAAGTTTGGTGGAATATGGTTAATAATTAAAAAGATGTTGTAGTTTTCTGTAATATAAGAGGTGTAGAAATATTTTTTTGGGGGATTTAATGGAGGTTGTTTGTTGGGGTCGAGTTTTATATTAGGATTCCCCTAATTTATAGTTCGACTAAGACAAAAATTAAGTGTTAATTTATGTGATCCCCCCAAACCATCCACTATTCTATGATTAGGTTCTCCATGATTTAAAAAGTTCTACCATAGAAAGAAATCCATGTATTGAAAATATGTATCATGATTTGAGGTAATAGTTTTTCTGATCAAGGATAGAACATTCACCTAAAGTGTTCGTGTCCCAATGATTCATCTGCCTGAAGGGGAAGGCTGAAAAATGTTGTCCTAGTGATTTTATTCACCTGTTAAATGTTCCTTAGTTTATTTGGGAGGAAAATATGATGTAATTCATCACAATTTTCCCTATGTCTCACGAATTACATTATTCATTATGTGTGATTGTAGACTATTTGAAAATCTTATCCAACATCGTAGTGACCAAGGGGTCACGCTTCGTGGAGGTTTTTTTGAAGTAGTATGTAGAGGAGATTGTGAGGTTTAATGGATTCCGAATAATGATAAACTCTAATCATCATCCTCATTTAACACCTACAGTGGGGAGAGGTCTCCAAAATGATTTTATCTCCCAATTTTTCTTCAAAAATTCTTTCCACGTGAAAAATCAAATTTAGACAGTGTAAATGTTCATGACTATTAAAAACATGTTTCATGGTTGGGTCATTCATTTTAGATGAATAGGGGTGAGTCCCCATTCCATGGTTGAGTTTTCATAAAATAATCATTTCCACTATTACATTTTTCTAAAACTGCTTGATTCAATGTATTTCTTATCATTACATTGTCCATTATGATAGGTTAGGGTTATAGAGTCAATAATGATTGAGACAAAATAACTAAAAAGTAAGATTGATATGGTTCATATAATTTGTGTGAGGATTAAAGCTAAACAGATTCGTTAGAAGTCCAATACTAAAAATTAAAGGAGGCCATTAAAGTTTTAGTATAGAGATTGTGTGTTGTAGAAGATAATTTATCTTTATCAGTAGTTATTATTTGATAATGGGAGTTTTGTTTCTACCATGACTTATGGGCCTTATGAAGTGTTGGAGAGTGTTGAAGTTGTCACATTCTAGTTAAAAATAACTCAATAGATGAGGTTGATTAATGATTTAATTATTACGATGCAACTTCAATTATATTTTATGATAATTAGTTTTTCATATATTTAGGTTATATGAACACTTATGATGATGCATCCTTCAACTATCAGCCTGGGAGATCTATGGCCACTTGGATAGGGTGACCTATAGGTTTGATATTCACTTAATTAATTTGTTATGGACACTTGGTGGCATGGATGAAAGAATTATGGATATTAATCTAATGATATCCTCTCAGTATAATAATTTTTTTTGTTCTTGTTACTTCTCTTTTAATGATTTTTTCCTGATATTCACCATTATCTAGATAATGAGATAGTTATCTTTTCCTTGATGCCTTGTTTATATGATCTATTCTATTTGGGTGGTATCTCCATAGGTATAATGTTTGGGAGATTCATCATGTTGTTTTGTAGTTTTGTGAAGGATTTCCCAATAGTGGGTTGCATTTTCTCCAAGGATGAAGATATTTATAAGTGTTATCTGATAGGGTTGTTGTTCAGATGACCCTTTTTTCTTCCCTTCTATCTTGGTTTTTTTTTTAATTCTTTACACCGATAAATATTTCAAAAGAATATAATATGTTTTACTAGATCCATATAGCCCATAATTTTTAGTGTTTTCACATTTTGAAGTTATTAAAGGATTTTTAGATTAGTTTTGGTGGAATGTTTTGTGCTGGAATTTAGAAAAAAACCAATTCACATTTTGAATTGTAGATCAAAATTTTAAAGAGTAGTTCATGTCCTGAATGGGTATTCATGACATGATTTAGGGTGGTTCACATGGTCTAACACATATTTAGACCCATATATTAACAATTTTAATGGATGAGAGTTTATATTTGGTGAATCTATCATAAAACAATCACAAAATTATCATAAGTTTCCCAACATGAATTGATCTTGGTGTATAGGATCCTTCAGATTCACGTGACTGCCCGAACTCGCACATGTAGATACGATAACACAAACATGTTTTGTATTTTTTAATGATAACTAACTAATAAATTACAATATACATAGAAGGATAATTACATATTGAGTTTTTATATAATTAGGAATAATACCTTACATAAAATAATATATTGAAAAAAATGAATAATAAAATAACTATATCACTTCATGTGTGCTACCTCCACAAACAAATCCATCCATCTTATAAAATATAATATACCTTCAAAAAATATTTTAGAACATGGGATGAGTATAAAATATCCATGTAATGGTTTTGAAAATATTTGAAAGTACTTTTATACATGCCTTTTTTTAAAACACATTCAACATATTTTCAAAAAATACTTACCTTTTTTAATATACATTTCCATAATATACATTGAAAATAATTGGATCCCTCTATGAAAATAATTTTAAATTAATGATTCCATTATTTATTAAAATGATGCATGACATATATTATAAAACCATGTGCCACTGGAGACAAAATGTATCATTAAGGCCATGGGTTCACTCCACATTCCTCATTTTCCTATTTGATATGCTAGTGCCAAATTTAATCTTAAGAAAAAAAAATTACTAGATATCATCCATTCTCATTCAAACCCCATTATGAATAATTCCAAATTGTTATATAAAATATATTCATAAATAAAATTTATTTTATAACATTGATAACCAAAATAAATTTAATAAATATAGATAATGGTGATCCATATTTCTAAAATTATTATTTACATTTAAAAGGAATGTAAATTAAATAATAAAATTAAAAATATATATTGTATTAAAATTCATGAAATGTCAATAATTATATATGATGGCCTTATCTACTAATATTAATGAAATTTAAAAAATTAATGACCATATAAAGGGATAGATTTTATCATGAATTAAATAAAAGTTTTAATAAATTAAAATCCCATTAAAACACTATATTTGAATTTACCAAATAATTAAATTTAGTGTTAATCACATAAAATTACATTATTTACATAAATCATGAATTTAAAAAATATAAATAATAGATTTATTACATGAAAATGAATTTCATTATATGGAATTTCATAAACAAAAAAATAGGTTTGGAAAAAAATAAAAATACAAATCCCTTACTCAGATTAATAATTTTATAAAATATATAATCATAGAGTATTTGATATAATGAAATTACTCCACTGCTAAATCTTTACTCTAATGAAATATAACTATAAATTTTGACTATAAAACCCTTACTATAATATAATTTGATGAAATAAATTGATGAATAATAATTAATCCCATGAAATAATTATAATTATGAAGAAATAAGATTACAAATATTGAAATAAAATAATTTCATAGAATATTAATTCTATAAAACATAAAATCATAGAGAAATTGTCTAGAGAAAAAATTTAATTTTTATATAAATAATTTTTTTAAAAATATCAATATCCTCTACCTCAAAAAATATTATACCAACACATCCCCATGAACCAAACAACATTCTTCCAGAGCATGAAATAACAGAATGGGGAGGAAGAATAGTGAACAAACCAATTAATTTTCTACTGAATATAGGAAATTAATTTTATATTAGTTGGATGTGTAAAAATATACATCTTCTATTGCCAAATTGTTTTTTCTACACTATATTTCTTAACCTAAATTAGTTGTGATGAAGATATATAACCAATTCCATTGTGGTTTTAAATATGAGATCATATTGTAGTGTAATAATTGAAACAAATTGAATATATATATATATATATATATTATATTATATCTATATTTATTGGATCTAGGCATTAGTCATAACCAGTGTTAGTATAAGGTGAAAGAAAATATACTATATGATTGATTTATAGGAAGATAATGAACACAAATTTAAAAATGATCTAAATCCAACTGAATTCAGTTTTAAATTAACAATAGAATTTAAAATAACTAGTTTGTTAATCAAAATCTAATTTGAAATGAAAATCCATAAAATATTATATCGGTATTCAAATAAACCATCAGATGTAGATGAAAAATAGGGTTAGTTGATATTGATCGAGGAGGAAAATGATGAATTGGGAAATCATAATACTGAAAAGTCAAAATGATACAAGTATTAAGATTTGAATACCTATAAATCATGATAATAGAAGCATGAAAAATATATAATGGTTGCATTTTATTTCTTCCCATTAGTCTATGAAACACCCTCATTTTCCAAATCTGGGTTACAATTCCCATCGTCATTTGATCCCACCTTGATATTCCATTAGGTTTTGACCTCCATCCTACTCAGCCTCCTGAAATTAAAGCCTTCAGGTATGATTTTCTCCCTCTACACATGTGTGTTTCCCCTCTATTAAGATTAGTTTTTCTTGAGGGAGTCACGACAATGCCTCGACGTGCTGAAAAAAAGATATCCTCCAATTCTAATATCTATCTCTTTTTTATATCACATAATATTCCAATTTTTATTTTATAATAATAATACTCATATATTTTAAATATTTTTTGTTAATTATTTATAAATTACAAATTTTGTAAGACGAATTCATAATCCAAATTCATTTATATTTATCTTAATTTATTATTTCTTATAATTTATATCGATATATATTAGCACATTTTACTCATATTCTCATACACACATAATTATCATAATTTCATTAATTTATAATTTCTTATTTAGATAAATAGTTATTACAATTACTTTATATTATTATTATTATTACAATGTTTAAATTTTGATACAAAAAAACATAATTGGTAACATTATATTTTGTTTTAAATTAATATAATTTTCTAAAAAATAATTTCTTATTGTAAATATTTTATATAACATTAATTTTTTATAAGATATAAATAAATTTTATTTGTTAAACTACAATTCTGATAATTTTTTTATTAAACCAAAATATTATTTCCTAATTATTTTTTGTTTTGAAGATCATCTTAAATTATATTATAAAATTAATCATTTATATGTTTATTTTTTATCCAAATTATAACAATATAATTTACAAATAAATTTTCATTTATCAATTTTATTATAGTTTTATTTTATTAATTTAAAAATATTATGATTTTTAAGTATTATTATATAATTTTAAATATTCTATATCAACATACGATAAGAATTTATTTTTTAATATAAATTGTAAAATAATAAATTTATTAAGAACATGTTAATATTATAAAATTTCTATTATGTTACATTATCCCAATTTAAATGATTTTTGTCGTCAGAATTCATTTATCATAATTAAGAAAATTTTAATTTTTCAAATTAAGAAATAATAAATGATAGAAATTTTATGGGAACTTTTTTATCTAAAATTATCAAAGAAAATTCTATCACATAGATTTATCTTGTAATGAGAAGACATAATATCCATATTTCCTTAGATTGTTTCACTAATACTGATGTGACAACCCAAACTACACTTCCATATTCAGAACCAAAAACAAGATTTGTAATTTTTTAAATAATATAAAATAAAAAAAATTACATAATAACATTTGGGGAATTTTCTGATTTAGTTTCTAGAGGATAATGAAAAATAAATTATATAAAATCATAGGTTATAAAAAATATATTTATGACATAACTAATTTGTTTTTTGTATGCTAACTCAATAAATAAATACATCTAACTTCGAAGTTCTAAGAGACCTATGTAAAATATTTTAAATCATTGATGAGCATAGAATTCCATAGAAATATTTTTAATACAAATGAAATATTCTCTTCTACAAACATATTTAACAACTCTTTTAAAGAATTTTATATAAAATACATACATACATACATATATATATATATTAGATATATAAAATTCTTTTAAAAAATTTACTAAAATACATTACATTTTGAATATATTTTTCAAATGTATTCTTTCAAATATAATTTTATTCATTCATGAAAATAATTTGAAAATAATAATACTTCTATTTATTTAAATGATACCTGAAAAATCTTATAGAACCACATGATCTCATAACAGTGTAATTGGTTGTAAAGAATCTCATTGAGGACATGGTTTCAATCCATATTCCTCATTTTCTAGAACAATATTAAAGAACCAAATTTAATTTTCATTAAAAAAATTATTTAAAATACACCTTTCTCATTCCGAACACATAAAAAAAATTCCAAAATTATTTAATAAATTATTTTTATAAATGAAAATAAATTTATAACTTTTAAAAAAATACATTTCTAAAAATCAATAAGAGAAATATGTATTTCTAAAATAAATACTTTAATTTAAAATGAATATTCATAAAAACGTTAACATTGAAACAAAATATTTTAATATAATTTATGTTATGTCATGAAATATAGAATATGGGCATATCCACTAATATGAATGACAATTTTTATAATTAAAGAACACACAATGTGATAAATTTTATCTTAAAATAAACATATATTTTAATGAAATAAAATCTCTATTAAACATGATATTATAATATAAATAATAACAAAAAAGTATAATTTTTTTCTAAACAATAAAATAATTACATCGTTTTCATTAATAAAACATTTACAAAATATAAATCATGGATTTGTTTCTTGAAAAATAATAGCATTATAAGTAATTTCAAAAACAGAAACCGGTTTTGAATGAAAATAAATATATATATCCATTACTCAAATTAATAATTTTATAACCCATAAAATCATTAAATATTTGATATTTTAAAAATATCCCCATTATAAATTTATATTTCTAATGAAATATTACAATAAATTTATAAAACTAATCCCTTACTCTAATATAATTTAAATAAATAAATAATTGAAAAATAATTATTCTCCTAATAGAATTATAATTTTGATGAAATATTATTTTAAATTTTAAAATTAAAACTCTTACATAGAATAAGAATTATATTAAAATTAAAACCAAATAATACATTGATATAAATAAAATAACATAATTATGTTATAATTTTTTTTGGAATATCAATATCCATTACCTCAAAAATAAAAATGAACCAATATAGCCACTTAAACAATGTATCCTTCAACAAGATCCTCAAAAATCATAATTAGGAAGTAGAAGTGTGAAAATATAATTTTCCATGGAATTAAGGTAGTTGCTTTTATAGTAGTCTTAATAATAACTTCATTCATATGATATAAACAAAACAATACAGTGAAATTATATTTGTTTTCATAAATTCATTGGGATATTGATATACATCGGTATAGTAGTTGTTTTAAATATATGATAAGAATTTCGTGAATACATTGAAGTGGATTTCAAATATATATATATATATATATATATATATATATATATTATAAACTATCTACATTAATTTGATAGTGGTGTCGGTCCATAACTGGTGCCAGTAGAAGGAGAAAGTGGAGATGGTGTAGCTTCTATTTAGAGAAATACGATGAACAAGAATTTAAAATTCATTAAATCCAACTAAAATCAATTTCAATTTAATAAAATAATTTAAATCAACCAATGTGTTAATTATAATCTAATTTGACAAGAAAATTCATAAAATATAACATAAATATTCAAATAACACATAATAATAGATGATAGAGAGATTGACGATGTCGACTAAGGAGGAAAATAATGAAAAATTTGAACATAATGCAACCAAGTAAAAAAAACATTGAAATGTTATTTTAAAACCTTTAAATCATGTTATTTGTGGATAAAAATAAATAATTGATCGCCCTATATTTCTTTACATCAGTATTTGAAACCCCTTCATAGTTTATATCTACCTTTTGACGCCTACTGGTATCTAATGTCAACTTGATCCGCCCATGATGGTCAACCACCACCTCCCTTTGCCACTAGAAATTGAAGAGTTCGAACTCAATTACATCCATATGTATGCACATTATCCCCCTCTACTAAACTCGGTGTGTCCCTAGAGAGATCCCTTCTATACTTCGACATCCAAAAAAGAGTTATCCATCTATCTGAATAAATCTGTCTTTTTTTTGTATCTTATAATATTTTAATATTGATTTTATAATAATAATATTCATAAAATTCTAATAATTTAGTTTATTAATTATTCCTAATTTCATAATTTTAAAAAATAAATTCATAACCCAAATTTTTAATAATTATTTTAATTTAAAATTTAATATATATTATATTAAAATATATTTCATCAATTTACTCATATTTTCGTAATTTCCTTTATTAATATATTAATAATTTCATAATTATCCTAAATTCATTAATTTATAATTTCAAACTTATAATCATATTTGGTACACTTTTATTATATTATAATTATTTGTACAACATTTTCATTTTAATTTCAAATATAAAAATTAGTTATTAAATTACATGTAGTTTTATATTTATTGAAAAGTTTTCTAAAATTAAATTTTATAAATAATTGATTAAAATTTATGTGTTTATATGTTTCAAATAAATTTTTTATCCAAATTTATAATTCAGATAATTTATTTATTAAATAATATTATTTCATAATTATTTTACTTTTCAATTATCATCATAAATTCCAATATAGTAAAATATTCATTTATATGAATATTTATGATTCCAATTATGATAATAAAAATCAATAATAAATTTTCATTTATGAGTTTTATTCTTACTTCATTTTTGATTCACTGAAAAATAACATAACTTGTTATTATAATTATAAAATTAAAAATAGTAATGCACAACATAGAATCGTTTTTTTATTTATACTAATTAAACAATAATATATTTAATAATAAATTATTAATATTCTAAAATTTATAGTATGCTACAATGTATTTTACTATGGGTCTTAAACTCGAGCCATTCACGATGTGAATGAACAATTAATTCAATGAATGTGCATTAGGAAGAGTTCCTATAAATATTTTTTCACCCTTAATTAACATCAAAACCATCCAATTTTTGAAAAACCCAATATAGTCAGATGATATCTTTTCAGGTTTTTTAAGGTATTTAGTTTGGGTTTGATCCCCAATATCCCATGTTTGATCTGTGGTGATCTATTTTGAGTTTTCCATCCTTATCAGGGGGTTTTTTCTTTGTTTGTCTTCGTTTCCACTTTCCATACAATTCCATTATTTTTTAGCTTATCTTCTTTATTCTAATGGGGTTCTTTGGATTATTTTAGGTGTGTTCATAGTGTATTGACAGTAAGGAATAACGAATCCTTTCAGTGAGGAAATTAGATAATGGTTAAATCCTTGATGTATGGGATTCATTACTTATCATTTTTAATTTAATACATGGAGATATTATAATTTTACTTATTATGAAATTTGGGAATTTCACATAAAGGTTATTAATCATAAATTAATTAATGATTTTGTTTTGGGGTGTAACATTCACTTGTTTTTAAGTCATTGTAATGGATTATTAGTTTATTTTTCTATATAGTGTGATATATTTTGTTTAATTTATCTCATAATTTTTTTGTAATTTGAAATTGGTTGATGATTGTAAATATAGTAATTAATTTTAGTAAAATAATATATAACTGTATTTAAATGTTATGTCACTTATTTATATTTAATGAAATTGAAGTTATGATCATGGAATATATAAATAACATAGTTGGAAAGAATATATTCCTTATGTTTCAAATGGTTGCATCATATTTTAAATGAATTGTTTAATTAAAAATGGTAGAATATTTTTTAAAAAATAAAAATTATCTTTTTCCAAAACACTCATTTCATTTTGGTAATTGGATGCCTTGGTTCTAGGGAAAGATGCCCTATTAACTGATTGATGTTTTTTGACTACCATGGTTCATTTCTCTAGATAATAGTATATTCTATGTGACATGATGTTATCAAAGGATGCATGATGATTTGGATAGAATGTGTCTGGATTCTATGGTTTGTGAAATTGGTTAGTGCGTCTTATGGGTGGATGTGTGGTGATATGCATTTTGGTGTTGGGGATGACATTTGGAGTACTAGAGAATGTTAAATATGGGATTTCCCATTATTGATGTGGTGAAATATGTGATTACTTCATGATAATTATTCAATGTTAAATGTAGTACTATAAATTTTCTGGTTTTTTCATTCCATTCCCCACTTTGTGATGTAAATTGTTGTGCATGGTTTATTTATCTCTTATGGATGATTGGGATGACTCCAAGAATACCTTAAATTATAGAATGGTGACTAAAGTTAAATTTTTAAATCCATGGGTTTAGAGGATTATTGAATTCTAAAATATTAAAAATTGTTCGGAAGGCATGTAAATTAATATATTATTCTTATTGGATATTTATTTTGGATTGTAATTAATGTAAATGTTAAATTCAAAAAATGAAATCATCTTAGAATTTTTTCAGTGTATTGAATACCATGTCCTTTGCATGGGAATCTATGTATGGGATGGGAGATAGTTGAATCTAAGTCTAAATAAAGGTATCTTCCCATAGTCTTCTTGTATGCTATATATATGTGCAATATGTTATGTGACTCCATTATCTACCCTATCCATTTCAGTAGGATGAATGACACCTAATAGACTGGATAGTGTTTTCCCAACATCTAGGATAACAAAGATTGATGGGAGACTTCCCCTATCCCCTACTCCATTCTCTCAATAGTATTATGTGCTAGTTTGAATTATGGTTTGTTTTACTGTATACATACGTCGAGGATTGTAATGGATTTTGTTTATTTCAATCACATGTATATCTGGATATAGTATTCTATATATTATTATAGGTATTTTGTTTATGTGTTGTGATTTATTGAGTTATAATATGATATGTATGTGTTTTAGTGGAAAATATATACTACTTGGTCACTGTCAATAGATGGGATAGTTGATTATGAGATTATTTGATGCATGAGGATTGGGTTGTTATATATTTTCATTTGATGCATTGGATTATTTCATAGAGATGAACCAAGAAGTTAAATCTTAAGGGTTGAGCGGAATAATAATGGTAGAAGTTCTAGTATGGTACCTACATTTTTTAATTATATTGGTAATTATACTATTAAGTGTATTTGATAATTGGCGAGAGTTCTAGGGTGACGATAGGAACATTCAAAAATTGTTAAGCGGTGAGTTAGCATCACTTTTTTATTTACTAGTCTTGAGTATTATTTCTTTTTCTTTTTAATAGATGAATTGATGGTGGATCTTACCAAGTATACCGAGTATGATCACCCTATATTTCTATATATTATTTTTGATGTCTTGAGGATTTAGTTAGTGATTAGGTTATACAATATTTGGTTGTGGGGTTTCTCACAAGATTTTTCATCTTTGAGGTTGATGTTGAGGATTTTTATTCATTACATGTAGTTTCATTTTTATTGTTCTATAGTTTTTGTTATAATAAATCCATGAATTGGGTTTTCATATTACTTTTAGTCATGAGAAAGTGTTTTTTGGTTGTTTTTTCATATTTTTTATATAGCATTTTATTTATATATGGTAATGCCTCCTAGTGTTTTGTATGATAGACCCTTAGTATTGTCACTAAATCAGGGTCTATAAGAGTTGAAATTCTAAAATTATTATCTCATTTCTCTCATTTTAATCCTAAGAGAGGTGCCATTTTGGGTTGATGACATGAGTACACAAATCAATTATATAATTCATTCACAAGAATCATTATTCTCTAGTTTAAATAAGGATGTAAATTATTTTAGTATTCCATGAAAACCACCGTTTAATAACACAGAAATTCATCGAAAACATTTTTCATGTCCTAATTTCCATGGAGAATAGGATAAAAAATCTCATACATACCATTCTTAATCATATTCATTATAGGACATTGAAATCCCAAAACCACAATGACATTAATTTCATCGTAAGGAAAACCATTATTTTAAATTATAATAGGCAATGAAATTTCTACTTTCCAAGGAAACCACATGTGTGATAGGGTATTTTGTCACATGTATACACTAAAATTTATTTGGGAATACTACCTAAATGATTTTTATGTAATAATTAATATTTTATTTATACATTTCAAGTTACTCTAGTAAAAAAAGAATGAAACCCCATAATGTTTTTTTAGATAGTGGAATAATAAAAAAATAAATGTAACACATCTTAATTTTCTAAAAGTGGGTAGATTTACTGAACAATTATAAGTGAAACATATATAACTCCAAGGAAGACATTATTATCAATAGGGGAGCCAATGAAATCAACTAGGAACAATTTTATGGAACCCAATTATGGTTGGGTCATGTGAAGGATAAATAAAAGATAAAATTGGTTTAAAATGATAAATAATAAAATATCAATAATAGTGTGTAAGAAAGAAGAACATCAGTTTCCTATACTATTTATATTTAGTTGTTGGTGACTTATGAAACCACTAGTACAACCAAACTTATTATATAGTGGATCTCCAGGAGCTACTTCCCCTCTGGATGGGTCCTCGTGAACCTGGTGACCATATACATGGTACTTGATGGTTCCTACTGCTACTTTTATGTTGCAGATCAACAATTAACAAACCCTAAACCACGAAGAACATATAAAAACCCCTATTGATGATATGATTCTATCATTAAAAAATTTATATATTTTAAAAATGAACCAAAATTTTACCATAAAATGTGTGGGACATTATAATAATTCCTATAGATGAATCAAAATTGAGTATAGCCACTGTTATTTCCCATGTGTATTATTAATTCTTCTATAATTCAACATTTAGTGCTCGATGCATATAAAAATCCATTAATAAAATTTAATTTCATCCCCAAAACATTATTCTTCTATCTTTCCTCCATTATGTAATTATTTTCATATTATTTTATCATTTACACAATTTTGTATGAAAATATACATAAGAATTACACATTCCCTTACCTAGAGGCCACGTGAAATATGATATTCCTTAATTATGAGTATTGATCCATGAAATCCCTTAACCTTAGTTCCTCTATAATTATTATTATTCAGGTTATATAATAAAGGGATTCTAAATCACATAAACTATAGGGTTTATTTCATAAAAGACGACTTGATAAATGTGGTTTACAATTGAAATTTGTATTATATAATACATTGTATCATATTTGGTGAAATAAACTGGATCATTTCTCTAATTGATCCCTGATACTCAACATCATGTTATCTGAATAAATTATATACTCATCTTCTTTTATGTATGTTATCATAGGTAGGGTATCTTCCAATGTTAAATATTTACATACCATTTTTCTTACAAAAATATGAATTTCCTAGAAACGAAATTTTCCATTAGAATATGTTGTTATAAATTCAATTAATATATAATTTTTTATCTTATGTAATTAAGTTTGATATCATGTTTGTTACTCCTTTTATGAATTACATATCATTGTATTTATTATATGACTTTTGTTGAAATGATACATGAAAATATAACCTAAAAATGGATCACATTAGTTGGTTTTTATTTTCTCATATTTCTAAATACGATTAATTTTTTAGGTTCCCATATTATTCCTCATCATTAAAAATATAGAAATTTTAATTAAATTTATATTTCACTAAATTATATTATGAACCTATTATATTTTACTATGACCAATTTTCTTTAGTATTAATCATTGTATTATTTTCCGATATAAAAAATATACAATAGTCATCCTTAACTAGAATATGACTATGCAATAAAAGGTAGAACTCATTAAAAATTTAAAATTAATGTTATACTGAACATTTAATTTTATCTATATCAGATGAAAATCAAATTGGGTTAGAAATGATTGATAACCCATTCTGGGAGGAAGATATTGATTTGGGATAGTATGGCAATTGTGTGTCACTTTAACAAATGTCACACACTGGTTTATAATCCTTTAATATTAAAAACCTATTTTAATTCATTTTATAAAAAATAGTCTAGTTCATGAGTCATGGAATTACTATGGATGTCACGGCAGGTATACCCTCAACTAGTCAAAACCTAGAATCCATCACTCCTTTAATCATGAAACAACACCCACCAACAATGTAGTAATCAATCCCTATCATTATTTTTTTTACCTAGTATAGGACCCTTAAATTTTAGGTTACCCATGCATTACTCTAAACTCATACACATGTTTGGCATTATAAATATGGGTTAAATAACTTTTTAATTAACCAATACACATGGTAATAATAACATACTATACTTATAAATTTTATGGACACCATGAAACATATCAAACCATGATACCACTAGACATGGTGTGCCTTCTCCCTTTAGAAAATATTTTTCAACAATTTAGAGACCTTATACATGGGAACTGATTATATAAGATTAAAATGTTCTTAAATTTCACTCATACTTATGTAGACAATTCCAATGATCTATTTCCTAACATGCATCACATTGGGATTCCCATTTACCACAACAGGATCTATGTTCATCCCCAGGTAAAAAATTTACCATGATTCTGGCTTTCCAACATACCACTTTTCTATGATGTGAATCCTTTCATCTCCAAAATAACAAACTTATTTTACATTATTATACCAATTTTCTAATTTTTGACCTATAGCCAACCTAAAAATAAAAAAATCCAAAAAAACACACACACAAAATTAATTAATATGAAGAATCGAGTTAAAATTTTCTACAAATAATAATTTTTTTACATGAATATGACTCTATGGGTGTTCAAATTCAATTAAAAAATACATTCTATCCATATGAATTATTCAAAAATAATGATTTGATAAATGAAATTATGATATCTTGTTCCTCATTAATGAAAAAAATCCAAAATCAAGAAAATTTAATACACAAACAAAGACCATTCTACAATAAATTAATATATATAACACACCATTAAAATAAAATTTCAATCCAAAAAACAATACACATTTTCATCAATAAGGAGACTGAGTGTAAAACACATATGTAACTCTCTCATACATGAATATGAATAGGATACTGAATATAATAAAAATACATTAAAATGAAATAAATAAAAAAAAATGTTTAGTCATTATCGTCTCCCCACCATATTAAGAATTCAACTATTGCCATGATTCTAAAAAATTAGATGATTAATCTTAATGATCCATCAACAGGTAAAAACTCAAAAAAATAATTATTTAGATGTGTTCTAGTAATTAGGTAACCTTATATTGAATATGTTATAATTTATCATTATCCTAGAAAATATCAAATTTAATCAATAATTAATCAGAGATAAAAGATTACGGTAATTTTGTTATACGATTATAAACAATACATCAAAATTATAAATAGAAAAACATAGTTTCTTTAAATAAAAGATAACTACAGTGAATATGATAGAATGAGACAAAATATAATTAAATATTCCCTAAAAAGCCACTATTTATACATTAGGTTCCATATATTGAGCCAAGGGATCTTCATTAGTGGTAGATATTTGGGTACATGTTTTACAAAAAACTGATATAATGTTTGTTTTAATATTTTGAAAATTGCCACAACTACAGTAGACTCTAGGAGCCTCCTAATAGAATTTTTCGCTATGGTGTTTTATATTACATTGATAATATACTAGGGAATTAATTTATGAAGAAACATTGGGGAAAAATAGGAGGTCCCCTTGATACCATCACTTCCTCTCATAATATAGTCAATAAAATTCCTCTATCAACTATCAGAGTTCTCTCCAACGACATTGGGTACACATAAAAAACATATATCCTCAAAAATTCTAGTCTATGTTACCATAATTCTAAAATATTTCTTCACTAACTAAAAAAATAGTTTATGAAAAACATTGATACCTCTAATATAAGTTATAAATTAATACATTTTTATAAATTATGATTATTTAAATAATCATTTGAGGGTAAATAAATTAAATATAGAACTTTTTCAATGAAATAAATGTTTTGTACCTATATTTATTGACCATTTTCCCTATTAAATATAAATACATTCTCGTTAACACTTTAAAAAATTAATGGATGTATAGTTTATTGAACAATTCTATGAAACCATCCCATGATTGGTCATATTATGGATTTATATTAATGATGGACCTCGACCACATCCCTCTATGACTATCATGAGAAAGAATAGAAAAAACCTTATTTATATTCAAATTAAGTTAATTAATATTGAATATATTCTCTTTGTTTTATAACTATAGTTTAGATTTAAGGGAATCATAATTTCCATGGAAAAGAAGAGGACTTGGATTCTAAAAAACATAAACATAGTCTCATGTTTTATATACTAGAGGGTTCAGATGCAAAAAATCATCCACATCATTATATTTATAATCCATTGGTACATAGTGGGGGTTCCCTATAAATGAGTTAGGGATATAATGAATAATTATTTAATGACTAAAATTTCATTACTTTTTAAATTTTAATTTAATAATATTTTCTATAGAATACTAAAAACTAGTCACAACATATAAACACATAAAATATAATATTTCATAAAAACATTTAAACAAAACAATTATCATAAATAAAAAAATTATAAAATTGTCAATGTATATTCAAAATCATTTCACAGAACTCTCCCCATTTGAAAATAAATTTCATCCCCTATAAAATAAAAATTCAATTACAAGTTAATTCATCAGGTAATAACCCTTTATAATTGAATAATTAAACCCTTTTAAAAGATGGAACAATATCCTCTCTCATGGAAAACTAAATTTTACCCAGAAGAAAAGTATATTTTATGATTATAAAAAACCACATATTCATATTAAATAAGATGTATATATAATTAAAAAGGAAAATATTTCATAAATAATAAAAAAAATTTAAACTTCATATTGTTTAGCCACATGTATTATAAAAAAATATTCCAACCATGTTATTTAAATAATTCAAACAGGATGGAAAACTATGTGTTACCCATATTGGTCTACCAAGTATTTGTAATATATTATTACTACGAATTATAACCAAGAAAACTTATTTTCTCCCAATCCATACTCTAATATATTTTTTATAAGAATCATAACCCATAAACAACTTCTGGAAATAAAAATACTCATATTGGAAAAACTGATTTGGAAAAAATTCAGGAAAAAGATAAAATGTTGGTACAGACTCATCCAAAATAGATGTGTTATCTCATTGATTCATATATAATTTATTTTCTAGAAACATGACAATACCTACATATAGATCTCTGATTATCGTATATCCTATATTCCATTACTTAACTATGGAAAAATGGGCTCTGATACAATATTTGGATGAATTGTTTTTGGATACCCCTAATCTAGGAACCAAAGATGACAAGTAAAAAGGCCCAAATAGTGTTCTCTATCACTTTTGGATGATAAATGGTTTTATCAGATAAAATTATATATATATATATAGGAATCATGTCACCTAACAAATTTATAATTTATAAAGAGATCATCTAGAATATTTGGCATGACTATGTCATAGGTCAGAGGATCAAGAATGAGAAATAATTAGTTACCATAATACATAAGACAAAAAATGTATAAACCAAATATTTAACAAATCAACCATAACAAATTTATATAAATTAGTTAAAAATATCACAATATTTAATAAATGAGTATTTAGAAACAAATAATACTTAACTCTAAAGGGATATGTGGAGAATTAAATATTAAATATAATTTATATTAGCGGGTCCCATAAAACATTATATAAAATGACTCTAGTAAGAAGTTCACACCACCTATCTCACTGATCTAGGTAAATCCATTTTTACTTATTCTTACAAACCCAATCATGAATCAAATAACCATACACTACATCCATTATAAACTAATAATTATTTTGTGTTTTAATAATCCTGAGAAAAAATTACTAGTCGTTTTCCTCCTAACACTCCACTCATAAAAAATAATAACTAAATACATTTCATGATATTTCCAAATATAGTAGTGTTGTAAAAAATAAATATTAAATAAAATAAGTAATAAAACCTCATTAATAAATAGTGATCTATTAATTAATTGTATATTAATGTTTATAAAAAATTCATCTTTTCATGAAAACTTTTAATTGGAATTAGGAAAAAAAATTAAAACATCGCAATGAAAATACAATGGTTCGAATAACTATTGGTACAATATATCTTATAAATAAAACATTAAATACAAATATATGAATCATTAGTGATGTTTATACAGGTTCTTTAATGTAAAACACTCATGACTACAAAACTAGTAGAATAACATTAACAATGGTAATAAGAAACCATTTACTATAATAATAGTAAACTACTATGTAATTTTTTTGGAAACTTTTATCCTAATAATTCGTTATAATCAATGAAAAAAACCAAACTTTAATCTGTATACTTGGTCTCTGTTGTGATTATACTTCTATAACATTAAATCTTACCCTACCATTCTTAATAGAGGGATTAACATCCACAATATGGAAAATTATCCTACCTTGTGTCCACTAATTTTAGAGGAATCAAAAATTATTTGAAATTTCATATCAATATTTCAAATAAGTATTCCAAAATATTCAATAACATAAAATATTTGTGATAATACATCATTAATTTTAAATTAATAGTGTTAATATTGTATATTTTAACACACCTTATCCTCTAATCACCCTCTTATAAGGATATTTTTTTTTCAGGAATAATTGTAAAAATATATATTTATTCCACCATTAAAAATTTCATAAAATATAAACAATATCAATACCAAATTAACATTTTAATATATAAACAAATTTTAACCATTTCAAGGGAAAACATATTCCATGAAAAAATTTACAATGTGATAGTCAAGCCCATTTATTAATTTTAGATAAAAAAATTTATAATCGACCTGTATAAACAAAAATAAGTTAATAAGCTCAATAAAATTTGAATAATAAAATTTATCTAGAATGATACATAAATGGTAAAATACTAATTACATTGAAAATTATCTTTTAAAATAATTAATCTAAGGAATTTATACAAACATCAATTGTTTATTGGAATATGGAAAACTGAATTTGTATAATATAATTTTATTAAATAATTTATTAAAACTAATCAATGATGAGAGAATTACCAATTCCCTTTATAATAGAATAAATATATGTTCATATTCATGAATTTTAAAAAAAGAAAATTGGGTAATGAATAGAATATGAATTCATGGAATTAATTTTAGATATCATTTTACGAAGAAACGTAACTTTATCTCAATTGGAACCATCAATAAAACTCCAGTATCTGGTATGTAATTATATATAATAAATCAATGAATATATTAAATACCCTAAAATATGGTATAATAAATTATAATTATTGTGTGAATAATGACTATAAATAAAAACAATGGAATAATTTAAGTGGAATAATAGACACACCATTTTCTATCAAACAGATTAGACATCACTCAAAATGGGTTGTAAATAAGAGAGATAGACTATGATAAGAGAAGTGATCAAGAGGAAATGGGGAGGAGAAAGAGTATCAATATAATAAATGAGGAATGTTAATTTATTATTCTTTATTATTAAAACAATTTTTTTTATTAATTTGGTTTTGAAATAGTATATGTTATTTTTCACTTAGTAACCGTGTAGGCAATGACAAGACCATATAGTCCATGACATGTTGAACCTAACTAAGATGAATCTAATAATTTGACATTGTGACTATCATATCATAACACACACCCATTATTTTTTGAAATTCTGATGATTTTATTGTTTACCATTTCTAAGAATTAGACCTTTGTTGTTTCCCATATGTAAGAGTAAACTTTTACACATGGTGACTAATGTGTTTAATTATTCCTATATATAAGAATAAAACATTATATAAGGTCACCCTTATGTTTGGGACTTATCCATTTTAGTACATACAAGACACATGTCACATCATACTATCCATGGCCATGACATGACCTCCCCCACTAGACCCAATTTTCATTTATTATAAAAACTTATTCATGGGTAACCTCTTATATGTGATTAATATATTCATGATTTTCCCTTATATATTAGTACATAACCATTTATTTATTTTAAAATTCCCAATATGTCATGACACCACCTTCAGATTTATTTATCATCAATCATCCCCATAATAAGAATACACCTTTATGAATTATTATTAGGGTTTCCCTTTTACATCGAATGACACCATTCATCTCTGAATTTCAAGTAACTTTTCACATCATGATGCCCCATGGCCATGAAATTTCCATATAGGTGATCAAATAATATGTAACAGAAAAAATATAATTGAAAAACTTAAAAAATGATAAATTTTGTAAATGATAATTTTAAATAAAAAAAATGTACCATTAAATGACATAATGGGTTTTATAGATCTTATAGTGGGTTTGGGAAAATCCATTTACTTACTCATTGGCTTGTATTTATTAATAATAATTATTTCATTACATATATTACAGTTCAATGTAACCTTTTATGATATTTTCATGAATTATGGTTCATGGTTATTTGTTTTTGTTTTCAGGGTTTTTAGTGAATCTTTCTTATCAAAATGTGTATATGGACAATTTATAACATTGGAATCCCAAAACAATGGAAAAATAATTTTTTGCACTAAACCTATAATTATTAATTATGATACTACTATGGAAATATAAAACATTATATTTCATAAACATATGTATTACACTATATTAGGTGAATTAAATGTTTTATACCATTTAAAATGTAATTTTCATGATACAAGAATATAAGACCCCACACTATTAAAAACAGTGAAACATTTCTAATTAATGTTATATTATGTCATCATTGATGATATGAAATTTCATTTATAATTTTCATTTTATTATTTAGGATATGGATTAAAAAATTACTCAGTGTTGGATGATATTTATGCAACATGTTTTACAAAACAATCCCTAAGATGGGTTTTGGAATTTAAATTCCGGTAATTGATATCATCCTCATGGTTTCATAAATGGTTTTTAAGATCATTTTGATATATTTCATCAAATTTTATAGGTACTAATACTTCCAAAATTATGGTACATTTATTAAACAACTAATATGATTTTCTAGTTGTTGAATAACCAAACAATATTCCTTAGTCACATTTTTATGAAAAAAAAATTAAATTATTTTTAGTGTGGAAAATTATTACCATGTAGCCATAAAACTAAAATATTATTCACCTTTTGTGTTACTATTTTACATATCTCATTCGGAGTATTCCATAAATGTTATCTAATAAGAACCCTATTAAAAATATATTATGATTTATTGTCAAAATATTTCTAAAAACAATTATTTATTTCTCATTTAGCATAATTCATGAAATATCTTGATGTGTATTTTTTAATTTTTCTACAACACCATTTCACTAGGGATCCCTAGGAGCTGATATTTTTATTCTATAAATTTTGTGATAATTATGATTCAATTCCTTGATTTTCAAATACAAACCCGTGATTTCTCAATAAGGTGTAAATAATACATCCAATATTATTTTCAATGATTTTTCATATAATGAAAAATTTGAAGAAGATTTAATTTTTTAGAGAAAAACAATACCAAAGTGGATCTAGAAAAGTCATTTGTATGAACTTATTCATAAAAATTCCCAATAAAATTGGATACACTAAAAGTCCCAAAACACTGAATTTGAACCAACTCTAGGGGTTTAAATTTTGAATCATCATTATTTTATTGGAAAGAGAGATTAAAATATTCCCCTTTTTGAAATGGGTTACATACTTTATCATTTGGGAATTATTTTTTGAGAATATCATTAAATTATCCATTCCTATTTATGGTTATTTATGAGTGAAGGTTTCAGTTTCCTAGTATCCCATTCCATGGCTAAAATTATTTATTATAGAATCTTAAAAAAGATATATTTTTTGATAATAAATAATCTAAATAAACTACATAATGATTATCATTATATAATGAACTAAATCCCAAATTGTGTTATGAATCATATATTTTACTATAATTATTTTTATTCAATACATGGTATCCAAATTCACATTATTTAGTTATTATAAGATATTTATACTTTAAACCATCAACTAATAATCCTTTTTAAATAAAAATATATTTATTGTTACTAATTTATCCATGTCTAATAAAATTTCAATTGGTGTTGTCCCCAAAATTGAGATTTCCACTCTCTACTATTATATGAAATGTAACTCATGAGTAGTACCCAATCATGTGTGGGGAACATACATTATCTTTATATCATAAATTTTTACAGGTATTCTTTAAAAAAAATTTCTAATAAAATTTAAATAAAAAATGATTTTAGTACAAACACATTCCTTTGTCCATAGATGTTGTAATAAATTAATTTGGAATCCAATTATAGTTAAAAGGATTATGATGAAAAGGGTGAATAATTTAATAAATAAAATAATTAGTAGTACCATAATAATATTAAATATTTATTTAATTTTTAGATCTTGATATTTAAATAAATTTGTTTTTATAAACTAGCATTTATCCAATATAGTACCCAATACCAATTTTATACATTGGTGTGATTTGTTTACAAAAAATCAGGGTCAAGTTATCTATTTAAATTATAAATAATTCAAGAAATATTTTAGGAGTCTCATTTTTAATTTTATTTTTATTAGTGAGAATTATTGTCATTTTCAACACCATGATCATATTTTACAAGAACTTATTATGCATGTTGATTGTATAAATTTTTATACTTATCATCAAGTTCATATAATTTCTTCTCAAGAATATTATAGTCTTCAAATAAATATTCATTATTTATATTTTTTTCATTATATACATTTTCAAAGAGATTAAATGTATAAATATTATATGTAGAGAATATATTTTGTACCTCAGACGTGTTTTTCATAAATAGCATATCATCATTGTATGTCGTGTTTTATGTACTACTTTTAGACTCACGATATCTATCCATAAAGGTACTCTAGGTTAAATTCATATATTTATTGTGTATTTTTCTTTTTTCCCTCGTTAATTCTCTTACATTTAAATTTCTTTACATCCATCTTTGATATTCACTTTTATCATGAATTCATAATTTGACACTTCAAATAGGTTATTTTCCAACTCAATTTTCCATCTTTTATCATAATTTCCCCAATTATTTTATTTTATTAAGACTTTATTATTCTTATAAAACATCTTAAATCTCCTGGAAAGATGAGTTATCTCCTCATCACAGTAATAATGGTAATATTCCACACTTAAACGATCTTATTTGTTTTTTATTCATATTTTACTTATATGTTTTCAAAACAACTGATTTTCCTTAATCTTCATCTTCATCTTTGTTTACTTTAATTTATTCTATGTACATAATGATTTTATAATGAACTTCATCACATTAAATTTACATATATCACATATGTGTCAAATGGAAACCCAGGTTCCTCTTTACTGAACCAGTAAGAATCACAAGAGTCTCATCATTTTAAAATTATCATCAAATTTCTTCCAAAGTGCTAGCATTGTTTCATCAATTTTATAAGTATTTAAACCAATAATGATTCTATTAACTCATATTCTACTAATGAAAAATATATTAAAACCATATTTTATATGTTATATTCATAAAATTCAATATTGGCATTACTCCAATCATCTCTAGTATATTTTTGGTTAATTTTCCATTTTTATAGTCCTAATATAAAATCTCATTACCCGAAAATTATTTTAATATAAATCCTACATTGAGAATAGTTATTTCACTTAAAAATAATTTCTATTATTATTAGTATACCCATCAATAATATTTTTGGGTTTATGTAATAAATTTAAAGATACAAACAAAATGGTTATTTGGGGAAAAATTATATCACATTATAATGAAATAATTTTCTTTGATTACAAATGTTGGTTAGAGAGGAAAACTCAAGAGGGCATTCAATATTTTTTCCAATAAATTTTTCAAAAAAATTATTGAAATCTAAATCCTCTAATTTATAAAAAAATATCAGCAAACTAAAATTATAGAATTCTATAATTTGATCATTCAAAAAACATGTCAATATTTTAATCATCCAAAGTGCTTAAATTGTATCTCAAATTTTATAAGCAGTTAAACCAATAATGATTCATTTGAACACATATTATTATAATGAAAATTAAATAAAAATCATATTTTTAAATCGTATTTATAAATTTCCATAGTGACATTACATTATTCACCTCTAGTATATTTTTCCATATTTTTACCTATTTATAGTCTAAATATCAAATATCATTCTCTAAATATTTAATTAAATTTAAATCCTCCACTAAGAATAATTACTTCCATAAAAGTAATTTTTTTAGTAGCATTACCCTCATAAATATTTTTTATATAATTATATATATTTACAAATAAAAGAAATTTAGTTTATTGGAGAAAATTTTTATCTAAATTAAAATGAAATAATTTCATTTTATAAAAAATATTGGTTAGAATGTAAAAATAAAGAGGGTATTGAATTTTGATTCCAATTATTTTTGTGTAAAAACTATTGAAATATAAATCCTCCAATTTATAAAATAATCTAGGATAACTAAAATTGTACAATTATGTAATTTTATTATTCAAAAAACATATCAAATGTATAATCACAAAAACATTATAACATGTTTTAAATTCTCTATAAATATTGAAAGAGATTTAATTTTATCAAACTCCATATATAAAAAAATATTTATAATAACTATCAAATATGAGTTTTTCTATATTGTATGGTAATATAAAACTGATTTTTAATTAAAATTGATTAAAAAAACAAGAAAATTAAAAATATAATTAAATAAGATGTTTATAATCTACTTGAGATATAGTTCTCTAACCTTGTAAATCCCTCAATAATAATCATTTTATTAAAGAATAAATTGAACAACCAATTAAATTGGGTTTTATATGAAACATCTTCTTATAGGTAGTCCAATATATACAAAACCCCTTTCATAATACTAATTTGAATAAAATATATAAAAATTAAATAGAAAGTGTTTATAGATCTATAATATATAAAGATAGACCATGCATTAAAGAATAAAAATGTATAGAAAAAAGATATAAATTTATGCTAAAATGAAATGAAAAATGTTAAAATATGTGATGATTTGATGCATCTTAATCTAATGAGGTTCATGGAATCAAATTTATTTACATTTATCCTTGAACATCACCATTTAATGTTTTCACTATGTGGTAAAAAAATAATTTCTTGGACAAATGGATTAAGACCTCTATGTATCACTTTTTATTTTTAGACTTATCATAATGATATTAATGTATTAATCACATATTAATGTCCTAGAGTGGCTCTTAATCCTAAATATATAACCTCTATAAATATTTGTTAGAGGATATTCATAATTTAATTCTCGTAATCAAAAAATAATTATATAATTGGACTCTATAATTAATGATCCAAAATATAGCCTTTTATGATTTGAAAATATCTTGTGTCTTAAGATATACATCGTCACATGGTATTTACATAGGCATAGTTTTATTGGCTCATATTTACTAAGAACATTCACTTTCTATGTTCACTTTCCATGAAAACATTGACATAGTCACATAGCAATATCTGTCCATTTTTTCATATTGTAACTTATCTTCTTAATGAAATCACATCCAATCATCATGTGGTCACTTGAATTATTCTTGGTATAGATTAATATTGAGGTATAATCTTTACACATCATGGTCAATTGGTATATTCTTATGGTATGTTATTTTTTTCTCACAATCACCCGATTAACTAAAGTTATAGGTAATTTTTTATTCATGATTAATTTATTTATTATTTTTTCCACTTGATGTCTTCTCATTTCCACTTATCATCCACATCTAGTAACATTATCTATTCAATTGGTCACTACATTAAAAACATGGTATGTTCTTGACTCAAGAAAAATATTCCCATATGACACACATTAACACGGTTATTCATACAGTAGGATGAATCCTTTCTGAAGAGACTTTATAGTAACCATTCAGCAGGATAAGTACACACGATTTCACATGAAATTCTATGAATTATTAGATCCATACAATGACATGATTTACTCATCTAACACATGTTCACTTGGTTTTTCATGCAATTTTTATGAGTTGAATGTGTCGTTACATTTCCATGGTAGGTTATTATGGTTATGTCATGACTTAGGAATTTTTATCATTTTATCCAGAAAATAGTTGACTACCGAAACACATGAAATTAATTTTAAATTTTTAAACATGATTTTGAATTATTAAAAAGAGGATTTTATGGACTAATCTAACAAGGAACATTGGATTATCACCATGTGATGACTTGACGATGGATTGATCATTACTCATTAGTATTATAATTATAATTTGGAATAAATGTGTGGGTGTGTGTGTGTCTATGTAACAAGGATGGGTATTCCAATTTGAATGTAAAATATGAATAAATAGATATAGTTTAAATAATTTGTTGAAAATATTTTCTTTTGGTAAATTATTATGATATTCTCACCCTCTCTTTTATATAAACAATGAGCTAAATTGATTATAGTCCTAGTGGAATGTGTTGGATTTCATTTGTGTAATGATATTTTAGTATGATTTATCACCTTCTGAATATTCACTTTGTTCAATATGTTGACTTTGGCCATCATGATACAGGTTATGGGAATACCTCATTCATCTCTGGAGATGTATCATGATGATAGATCCAATAGATAGAGTTAGAGAATGAAGTATCTCATTCGTGGTTATTATAGTTTTTCCAAAATTGTGTCGATGTGTTGGGAGGCACTATGTTTTTTTTATAGAGTTGTTTTATACATTTTCATTATCATTATAGTGCTATTGTTTTATGCGTATTATTTGAGAAGGGTTTTGTATATCCAAGAATCATATAGTTGGTATGTTTTTTATATTATATCATATTAGATTATGTATTTGATTAGGTAAATGTCCCCGCACTTTTTTACAAGTACCTTGGAATTTATTTCCAACATTTGGTGTCTTGAGGTTGTTAACAATTGTTGGTGGAACCCCATTCCATGAACAATATAATTGGTTTTGTGGGGATATTACACAATATTTTAAATCCTCAAAAGAATAGTTGATATTTCCATCACATTTAAAATACTCTCATATGAGATATTAAAATGATTCATGATGCAGGAAAATAAAATTTAGTGAATAGAACATGTATAAACTATAATAGAAACTATAGAATAAATGATAAATAGTAGGAAACCCCATTGGTGTATCAACTTTAGATAGTATTATTGTTTCCTCAATAAAATTAATCCACCTTTAATCAAGACCATTTTGATGTAGCCTTTAATAAGTTTTCCACACCTTATTTTTCCTATCCAATGTGGTGATCAACCAAAAACTTCAGACCAGTGTGGTTGAAACCACTCTACCATAGAGACATATAATTTCAATCCATATCTATTTGACGTTAAAGAACCTAGAACACTTTTTTATCAGTGGAATTCCTTCAAAATATCTTATAAATGGCTGATCATCCAATAAAATGGAAATCCCTATGGGATTCCTGAAATTTTTTTCATATTTGTTGAACCTTTCAATATTAGTGAAATATAATAAATTTTTTATCCCACCAATACTGATGAGGAATTATATTATTTATTACATGATCCATTATCATGTCCTCATTTTGATTCTACACTTTTTTCCATATTCTCAGGGGAATATCCTTCACATAAATGAGGAGTATGAGGAGTTTGAACATTCCCTGGAAACCTAACATGATCCACCTAATCAATCATGTATTTGTTAATTACAAAAATTTACTTGGATATATTGAATAAGAAACATGAAATAAGATGTCACGACCCGTCCTCGGGGCCTGTTCCGTGACTACCCCAAGCCCGCCTTCCATAGGCCAGGGGCTGGCGACTAGCACCAAAGGCGTAAATCCCGATAACTGGGAAGGCATTGCCTTTATAAAAGTAAACAAAACAAAACAGAGTATAAGCGGAAGTAAACACGAAGTACAAAAGAAAGTACTGAAAAGTAAAAATGCCCAGAATACAAACCCAACTGAAAAGTACAACTACAACTAAAAGCAAGTGCAATAGAAAAGACAAACAGCTGGAAGAATAGAAGCAGCTACTGGCTCGTCCACCTCGGATCCTACCTAAAGGGTAGGTACAGATAGTGCAGCTCCTGGATCATCCACCACGGATCCTACCCAAAGGGTATGTACAGATAGGCTCCACAACTCTCTCGCTCATCAAACTCCTCCGAGTATATTCACGTCATGAAGTCCACCTCTGGATACTGACTCGTCAGGAGATCCACCTCCGGGTACCATCCAGTCCTTGAACACTCGGCCTCTGTCAGCGCTGCCTGTCATCTGCAACCAACACAACGAGGTGCGGGCATAGCCCGTGTAGGGGTGAGTATAATGGTACTCAGTAGGGACCCCGAGACTCTCAAGGTCTCACTAAATCCAACAAGGATATCCACAAAGAAAGATCTCAACAGATAACCTCTACATAAGTATATGCCCATACATATACCTAAGATATCAAGTAACCCATCTCAATCATGACCAAACACAAAGATTATGAAATCAACGGATAACCACTACCCAGGTATATGCTCATACATATACCTAATTATCTAGTGACCGATCTCAATCATGAGGAAACAAAAATATCAAAGACTCAACTCAAACCGGGATTTTCATTATCGAAACCCTAACTAATGAGGAGCCCCATCTCTATCGAGTACAGTGATACTGTCATGACACCGAGGTACTACTCACTAACCTAAGATTGATGAGGTACTCCTCCTATTGAGTACTGTGGGCCAGCCACCCAAACATAGTAGTGCTTCCCGCCGGGGTCTGCCACCCAAACACAGTAGTGAATCTCCCCTAATAGCCTGCAGAGGTACTCTCCAGATGAGTACAGCGAGTCTGCACCCAAACTCAATAGTGCTCTGTCTGCCATGGGTATACACCAAAACAAAGTAGTGCTCTTTCCACTGGGCTAGTCGACTCACTCCAAGTCGAGTCGGTCATGTAGTCGTCAGGTCTCATCCAGCTACACGGTCTCCGTACTCAGTACGCTCATCTCCAGGAGGGTCCGCTCCACGAGCTACTGGTCGATACTCCATGTATCAAAAAGTCCCATGAATAAGTATCTTAAAGGACCACCTCGTCATAGGAGTCTCAACACAACAGACAATGTGTCAATTGGGTGCCCGGTCTGTGAGTTATTAGCCTTTCCGTTCAAGGGGCCCGGTTGGTTTCGTGTGCGAACCAACCTGGCCGTATCGCAATTGTACCCCGAACTCTCATAGACTATACTCATAGGGACTGTTTCTCAATGAGATCACCAACGCCGCTGATTGTTCGTCAAACGGACGTCCGGTCTGAATGTTTTCAGCTTTTCCATTCCAGGGGCCCAATTGGATTTCGGGTACAATCCAACCCGGCCACTATCCAACCGCATCCAAACTTCAGGTGAAGTATACCAAAAGTTGAATCTCATCAAGAGGAATCTAACAATGTCGACGTCACATCAATCGGACGTCCGAAGATCATGTTATAAGTGTTTCCGCTCCGAGGGCCCGGTTGGATTCATGTTCGATCCAACCCAGTCGTACTTCAAATGACACTGGTTAACCAAACCGGTCACACCATTGCGATCCATACCGAAAAACACACGAGATGGACTACCCATTGGTCCCAAACAGATAGCCGGTGAAAAGGTTGCATTTCACCGCATCATGAGCGACCCGGGCCTCGTGGGTCCCTCACCTCAACCTTGACGTAAATATCCAAAATTAGTCTTCAAACATCTGTCGTAATTCCAGGGTCGCAATGTCGCAGACGGTTTGTTATTTCGACACCGTATGAGAGAGATATGTCCGATACAAGATTCCGTAATAATAATATTATTATTATTATTCGGTGTTTCGTGGCCTCGCACCACGAACTAGAATTTGGTATCCAACATTAGACTTGAATCAACCGTCTTAATGATGGGATTATATCGCCACTGACGGAAAGACAATCGGACGTCGCACGCATGAGTTATGGTGGGTCAATGATTTAATAATAACATTAAATCTATTATTTTTCGAGCATTTCAGGTACTCGATCCAAAAACCCGAAAAAGGCATCCAATATTGGACTCATAAATTCCGTCTCGAAGTCATGGTCGCACTGCCACTGACGATTCATGAAACCAAGATCGCACAAAGAAGTTACGGAAAAAAAAGTGTGTTATCATCAAAAGTAATAATACCATTATAATATTATTAATTCTAATTGATTTCTTTCAAATACCCCATGTCACACACCACCTTTCTTCACGTACCACCCTTCATTACACATGGCCACCACCTTTGGCTACCCACCCATCTGCGCCTCAAAATCCTTCCACACTCCATTCCGACTTCAATTTAACTCGGAAGAAAGATACGAACACATATCCTTGATCCTCGGGTCGAGATCTTCGTGTCCATATGTCGCGCTCAGGGAATCATTGAGTTTCTAGCATCAACAAATATTTGGACGCCTCCTTCCACGAGCCATTTTAGCTTTGTTCCAAGACCAAAAAATTAAATGATCTCATATTTGTGATCCTTTTGTTGAGGGCTTCTCATCCATATATTTCGCTCAACAAAACATCGTGTTTCCAGCATCAATAAATATTTGGACGCCTCCTTCCGCGAGCCATTGCAGTTCCGTTCCAAGCCCGAAAAATTAAACGATCGCATATTTATGATCCTTGCGTCGAGGGCTTCGCATCCATATATTTCTCTCAACAAAACTTCGTGTTTCCAGCGTCAATAAATATTTGGACATTGAAGAGCGCACGAAGAACACGTGAAGAATAAAAAGAAAAAGGAGAATGCTTTATGTGTGGGATGATGACCATGTTCATTTGGTAATCATCATCGTGAATTTAAGATATTAAGAATCAATAAAACTAATTGAATCATTATAAAAACCCCTACCTCGAAAAGACGTCGCATGTCGTCGAACCGTGGAAAGAGGAAAGCATCGTGGTGGTCGGGCATCGCGGATGAACGATGCTCCTCGTGGCTTCACCTCACATTCTTGCCTCAGTTGAAGGATATTCCCTTCACTAAGAGGAAGATTGTGTTCTTCGTGGAAAGCAAGCTTTTCCTTCTAATCCTCAAAAGCCTCTCCACAGATTAGTTTCCCAACAATAAAATGAAAGGCTTCCTTCTAATTTAATAATGCCAAACAATTCAAAACTAAGTGCATCCAATTCATTAATTGAAATCAAGTTGGAAAAACTTATGGGAGAGGGAGAAGAAGGTGAGGAGTTCACATAATTGAAGGGGAGTTTACAAATTAATTTAAGGGGTGATAAAGGGGGGTTTAGGGATTTGAGGGGGAGGTGAGGAGTTAGGGTCATGTGTGGACCCCACCTCTCATTTATCCTCACATGGGTAGTTGGTTGTTATGGGTCTCACCCCTAACTCCCATTCGTAGGGTATAACTACCATATAAATAAAAATGTGTACCACTAATTTTATTTATTTAATTCTAAATCCCCAATTCTTAATTCTCAACCTGCTTCAAATGCAACTGTGGTAGAGGTCCACTTAAGCATTTACTAGTGCTTTGAGTTCATCGGTTCCCTCGGTTTTCGATTCCAAGCACCGGTTCAAGAGTTAAAAAAACCCACTTGCTCGTTCAGTGAACATACCAGATCTAAACTTCGGAAATTGATTTCGGGCTTACCGGGCCTCGGAATCAGGTTCCGTCTAAAACTGCATTCTTGTAAAATCCAAAAAAATAATTAAGAAAAAATTTTCCCTTGAATTTTACGGGTCTTTACATTACTCCCACCTCATGGCTTTACGTCCCCATAAAGCTATAACACAAACTAGGGAAACAAAAGTGGTATTGAGCATGCATCTGAGCCTTCCACTCCCATGTGCTCTCCTGGAGGTTCTCGTGCTGCCAGTGAAATCTCACCTGAGGAATTGATCGTTCACGTTGGACCCGCTCTTGTCAATCCTCAATCTCCACTGGAACCTCCATGCATGTCGCCCTATCATCGATGTCCAACTCCCTGAGGTCGATGATGTGTGAAGGATCTTGCACGTATCTCCTCAGCCAAGGTACGTGGAAGATTTCATGCTCCCAGTGCAACTGAGGTGGAATGGTGAAGCGGTAAACCACCTCGACTACCCTGTTGGGGACCTAGAAAGGTCCATTTAACCTCAGATATATCTCACTGCCTCGGCTACATCTCCGTAAACATCGTCTAGGTGAGACACGTATAAGAACGTGGTCGCCATCCTCGAACTCTAGAGGTCTCCATTTCCTGATTAGAATTGAAACTCAAAACTCCTTCTGCCACGAGGGTAAGGTTGGACGGCCCAAGAATGATCAGCTACAACCTCCAATGCACAAGTTTATCTTGTTCTGCCCAGGGTTTCCTTTTTTCCGACCAAGGAAAACTCATCCCGACGTTTTCCTAATACCGTCAATTTGAGTATGAACAATGATTTCCCAATCCATACTCAAACTAACGTCGTAAGGCCTCCACGCTGCCACCAAGTGGTCCCAACTGAGACTCTCGCCTCAAGGGTCAGATCACACCGTCGGCATAAGTGTGACTATCGAGTCTCCTCCCAAAGGTATCTCCAGACATGAGGGTCAAGTCAATGGCTTAAACAGAAACTCTAGGTCTGGGACTAGATTAATGGAAGGAAGGGATGATTTGTATCAATGTCTGTGGCTACGACAGCTAGTAGAAGATGAAGTCCGCATTTCGAATCATCCTTAGATCCATTTCGGTCGCACTCCTTGACTGCAAGCAGATACTCTTCTTCCCTTCCCTCCAGCTCCCTGAGCCTGTAGGAGACAACAAAGGTGGGTGATTGTAACATGTAAAAAAGTACACCACCCCATGCTGCTCTCCTATATATGCTTCCACGTCTGCTGCTCTACAGATTCATATTTCCTTGACACTTCCTCTTCTTGAAACATTTTACACGTCCAAGTCTCTGTGACTGACACCAGTTCGCATCTTTCCACTGATAACATTCACTGGCTATAACCGATCAGCCAAAGAACATTCAACCATAAAGGTTCTCTCTAGTACCCTAACATAAGTAGGAATGCATAAATGAAAGAGTTCTTACTTGGATATCCTTTAAACACACATCACTATGAGGTCTGGTCTCTAAAGAACTAATCATATCGTAGTCATCAAGTACCAAGAACGATCGGCACACCATGATGAATTCTTAGCTTCCGACATGTCATCCTACCGAAGCTGTATAAGCCCTAGAAAACTCTCAGCCACCTCCCCAAGCCAGTCCTCATCTACCTTTGAGTCAGGTTCGCCTCAGAACTTGAGGGTATCTGATGTTAGAACACGTGTAACTCTCTAAGCTAAAATGTGTCACCTTCTGGTACCACCAGTTGTAACTGCTGACCAACAGGTAGTGATGTATAGCTGACACACTACCCGAAGGCACTATCTCCGGCATCAGTCCACGTACTGAAGCCTCATCACTATGCGGACCATCCTCATGGTCATTCACTGGAAATCACTAATGGCCAAGTCCACCATCCACTCTATTGATGTCTCAGCTAGGTGGAAAACTCAAGAAATCGCCTCCAGCCAGTCCTCGGATATCTGGGAATCTGCCTCGTCTCGTAACCTCGGAGGCCTTTACTGCTGGAACTTGTGCAATGCGCTCTGCCAGCGTGCATAGTTCACTAGTATCGCTATTGGCATCTGCTGCCCAACAGGTGGTGGTGCTTCTGGTACACCACCCGAGGGTGCCAACATAGTAAAAAGGTCCCTGCACCAGTGCCTCATCGCTCGGTGAGCCGTCATCGAGTACTCTCTCGGAACTCCAACTGACTGCCTACGTGGAGACATCCTGAACAGATGCGACATGGTCAATGGCTTATACCTGGTGAGCTTACCTAGTTTGAGCTGACTTTAAAACTTTTGGAAACACACAGGAAAATAGTGTTTTCATGCACAATGTCAGAAATCAGTATTCAGGTTCCTGGTGTATGGATACGTCAGCCGTCGCACCAACACTGGACTCCCTGAACTGAAGAACACACTCGGTACCCTTAACACTATTGCTTCATAGAAAAGAAAATATCAGAGTTATAAGTCATGCGGTAGAACCGACTCCTCTGATACCAATTTGTCACGACCCATCCTCGGGGCCCGTGCTGTGACTACCCCAAGCCCGCCTTCCATAGACTAGGGGCTGGCGACTAGCACCACAGGTGTAAATCCTGATAATTGGGAAGGCATTTCCTTTATAAAAGTAAACAAAACACCACAGAGTACAAGAAGAAGTAAAACACTAAGTAAAAAAGAAAGTACTGAAAAGTAAAAAGGGCCATAGTACAAACCCAACTGAAAAGTACAGCTACAACTGAAAGGAAGTACAATAGAAAAGACAAACAGCAGCAAGAATAGAAGCAGCTCCTGGATCGTCCACCTCAGATCCTACCTGAAGGGTAGGTATAGATAACGCAACTCCTGGATCATCCACCATGGATCCTACCTGAAGGGTAGGTGCAGATAGGCTCCACAACACTCTCTCCAGTCAACCTCCTTCGAGTATCGTCACGTCGTGATGTCCACCTCTGGATACTGACTCGTCGTGAGATCCACCTCCAGGTACCATCCAGTCCTAAAACACTCAGCCTCTGTCAGCGCTGCCCATCATCTGCAACCAACAGAACGAGGTGCAGGAATAGCCCGTGCAGGGGTGAGTATAAAGATACTCAGTAGGGAACACGAGACCCTCAAGTTCTCACTAAATCCAACAAGGATATCCACAAAGAACGATCTCAACAGATAACCTCTACTTAAGTATATGCCCATACATATACCTAAGTTATCAAGTAACCCATCCCAATCATGAGTAAACACAAATATTATGATATCAACGGATAACCACTACCTAGGTATATGCCCATATATATAGCTAAGTTATCTAGTGACCCATCTCAATCATGAGGAAATACAAAGATCAAAGACTCATCTCAAACCAGGATTTTCATTATCGAAACTGTAACTGCTGAAGAGCCTCGTCTCTGTCGAGTACAGTGATCCTGTCATGACTCCGAGGTACTGCTCACTAACCTAAGACTGCTGAGGTACTCCTCCTGTCGAGTACCGCAGGCCAGCCACCCAAACATAGTAGTTCTTCCTACCGGGGTCTGCCACCCAAACACAGTAGTGCATCTCCCCTAATATCCTGTAGAGGTACTCTCCGGATGAGTACCGCGGGTCTGCACCCAACTAAGCAGTGCTCCGTCCTCCATGGGTCTACACCCAAACAAAGTAGTGCTCCGTCCATTGGGCTAGTCGACTCACTCCAAGTCGAGTCGGTTAAGCAGTCATCAGGTCTCAACCGGCTACACGGTATCCGTACTCCGTACGCTTGTCTCCAGGAGGGTCCTCTCCACGAGCTACTGGTCGATACTCCAAGTATCACAAAATCCCATGAAGATGTATCTCAAAGTACTGCCTCATCGTAGGGGTCTCAAAACAACAGACGGCGCGTCAATCGGGCGCCCGGTCTGTGAGTTATTAGCCTTTCCGTCCTATTGGCCCGATTGGTTTAATGTGTGAATCAACCTGTTCATATCTCAACTATACCCCATACTCTCATAGGGTATACTCATAGGGACCATTTCTCAATGAGATCACCAACGTCGTTGATGGTTCGTCAAACGGACGTCTGGTCTGAAAGTTATCAGTTTTTCCGTTCCAAGGGCCTGGTTGGATTTCGGGTACAATCCAACACGGCAACAATCCAACTGCATCCAAACCTCAGGTTAAGTATACCAAAAGTTCCTTCTCATCAATAGTAATACAACAAAGTCAACGGCACATCAATCGGACGTCTGGAGCTCAAGTTATAAGCGTTTCCGCTCCGAGCGCCCTGTTAGATTCATGTTCGATCCAAACCAGTCGTACTTCAAATGACACCGGTTAACAAAACCAGTCCCACCATTACGATCCATACGGAAAAACACATGATATGGACTTCCCATTGGTCCCAAATGGATAGCCGGTGAAAAAGTTTCATTTCACCGCATCATGCGCGAACTGGGCCTCGTGGGGCCTGCACCTCAACTTCGACTTAAATATCCAAAATTAGCCTTGAAACATCCGTCGTAATTCCAGGGTCGCAACGTCGCAGACGGTTTGTCATTCCGACACCGTTTGAGAGAGATATGTCCGATGCAAGATTCCAGAATAATAATAATAATAATAATAATAATCAGTGTTTCATGGCCCCACACCAAGAACTAGAATTTAGTATCCAACATTAGACGTTAATCGACCATATTAATGACGGGATTATATTTCCACTGACGGAAATCCAATCGAACGTCGCACGCATGAGTTATGGTAGGTCGAAGATTTAATAATAATATTAAATCTATTATTTTTCGAGCGCTTCAGGTACCCGATCGAGAAACCCGAAAAGACATCCAATATTGGAATCAAAAATTCCATCTCGAATTAATGGTTTCACTGCCACTAACGGTTCGTGAAACCGAGATCACATGAAGAAGTTACAGACAAAAAAGTGTTTTATCATCAAAATTAATAATATAATTATTATATTAATAATATTAATTGATTTCATTCAAATACCCCATGTCATGCACCACGCTTCTTCACGTACCACCCTTCTTTACGCATGGCCACCACCTTTGGCTTCCCGCCCATCTGTGCCTCCAGATCCTTCCGCACTCCATTCCGACTTCGATTTAACTCGGAAAAAATATACGAACGCATATCCTTGATCCTCGGGTCGAGATCTTCGTGTTTGTAAGTCGCGCTCAGGGAAACATTGAGTTTCCAGCGTCAATAAATATTTGGACACCTCCTTCCACGAGCCATTGCGGCTTTGTTCCAAGCACAAAAAATTAAACGATCGCATATTTTTGATCCTTGCATCGAGGGCTTCGCATCCATATATTGCGCTCAACAAAACTTCGTGTTTCCAACGTCAATAAATATTTGGAAACCTCCTTCCGCGAGCCATTGCAGTTTCGTTCCAAGCCCGAAAAATTAAACGATCGCATATTTGTGATCCTTGCGTCGAGGGCATCACATCCATATATTTCTCTCAACAAAACTTCGTGTTTCCAGTGTCAATAAATATTTGGACATTGAATAATGCACGAAGAACACGTGAAGAATAAAAAGAAAAAAGAGAATGGTTTATGTGTGGGACGATGACCATGTTCATTTGGTCATCATCATCATGAATTTAAGATATGAAGAATAAATAAAACGAATTCAATCATATATAAAAACCCCTACCTCGAAAATATGTCACACGTCGTCGAACTGCGGAAAGAGGCAAGCACATGGTCGTCGGGCATCGCGGAAGAATGGTGCTCCTCGTGGCATCACCTCACATTCATGCCTCAATTTAAGGAGATTCCCTTCGCCGAGAGGAAGATTGCGTTCTTCGTGGAAAGTAAGATTTTCCTTCTAATCCTCTAAAGCTTCTCCGCTGATTAATTTCCCAAAAATAAAATGAAATGCTTCCTCTTATATTAATAATTCCAAGCAATTAAAAACTAAGAGGAGCCAATTCATTAATTGAAATCAATTTGGAAAAACTTATGGTAGAGAGAGAAGAAGGTGAGGAGTTCACTTAATTAAAGGGGAGTTTACGAATTAATTTAAGGGGTGATAAAGGGGGGTTTAGGGAGTTGAGGGGGAGGTGAGGAGTTAGGGTCTCGTGTGGACCCCACCTCTTATTTATCCTCACATGGGTAGTTGGTGGTTATGGGTCTCACCCTTAACTCCCCTTTGTAGGGTATAACTACCAAATAAATAAAATTGTGTACCACCAATTTTATTTATTTAATTCTAAATCCCCAATTATTAATTATCAACCCGCTTCAAATGCAACTGCGGTAAAGGTCCCCTTAAGCATTTACCGGTGCTTTGAGTACATAGGTGCCCTCGGTTTTCGATTCTAAGCATCAGTTCAATAGTTAGAAAAACTCGCTCGCTCGTTCATTGAACGTACCCGAGATAAATATTTGAAATTGATTCCGAGCTCACCGGGCCTCGGAATCAGATGCCGTCTGAAACTGCATTCTTGTAAAATCCCAAAGAAAAATAAGAAAAACATTTCCCTTGAATTTTACGGGTCTTTACATTAGATACACGTTTGGAGTGTCATTCTTATTAATTGGTCCTAGAAATTATCCTTATAGATCATCTCTAGTGATATGTGATTCTGCTAGATGAATTAGTCCTCATACTCTATAAAAATATCACTACCATAAACGAGGTAAACAAATAAAAATAAATTTTTATATACCACTTTGATAGTGTAAAATTATGTAGTGAAAGTGACTTTTAAGTCCTTAGATTCTAGTTTCTCATTTAGTTTCACCTACACAATATATTCCAACCACTTTTTATGGTGTAATTTTATAATGAAAATGTCAAAAATAACCTATAAAACAATATGGGTTTATATAAATTTAATTATCATTTAATATTTTTCAACAAAATTACCAACCTCTTAGGTATCATTATTCTCTTGATACGATAGTGGATTATGAAAAATTTACTACTGAACATGATCATTATCATGGTTTTGTCTGGGAATTACATCCACGTACTAAGATGGACAATGGGTAGATCCTGAATCCATGGACCAAAACAAATAAACCACTAACTAATTTAGATTATGATCAATTAAAAGATGTCTTTAATGAAAACATTTACATCTCCTTCAAGATTGTTTATAGGATTCCTTTTGTGTGAAAAGTACATAAAATACAATAATAATGCATTGGAAAAAATATGAAATCATATGATCATAATCACAATCAATCATAAACATTCCAAATAGATCAATAAAAATCCTTAGGAACAAATCATATAGGAATCAAAAATAAATTTACTTAACTTTAAAATTGATTACTAATATGAACGGTATACGACATGTTCACGCAACACATTAAATATCCTATTTTTTCTATCAATTTCAAATCGAATACATAATTTAAATAAAAAGAAAAAAGATATCAAAAAAATTACTCACTCATCAAACAATAGTATCTCAAGATTTGTCATGAGTAGTTTTTCCTAGGAATATTACTCATAAATCAACCCTATATTCATGATACTATGATATCTTATTAACCGTGACCTTCCCAAACAATATAATACAAATTTGTAGCTAATTAAATTTTATGATAAAATAACATGAGTTACCTTATCAGGGTTCTTGAGTTAGCCTCCTATACATCTTTTGGTGCATTCTCGATCACCCAAGGATAGAAAATATTTCCATGGAATAAATAATACCCAATATATGTTTATTTCACCAAATACAAAGTCAAATTATAAAGAGTGGTTCATCAAAATGACATGGAATAACCTATATATTATTTTTCAGTTCATTCATGATAATAAAAAATTCCCTAATAAACTATTTTCAAAAATCATATTAACCAAAATTAATAAATAATATGAAACATTGAAAACAAAACATGAATAATTGGTAAAACAAACAATAAAAAAGGTCATAATTTCCACTAGAGAAGTAAACTAATAATGGAATAAAATGACATCATATTTGATAGAAATAATCAATGAAATTCTTGCATATACACAACTAAAAATTCAAATATAGAAAATAAAATAATATATTCATCTCTTAATAACTATTTAGCATCAATAAAATTACTTTTACCTACACATGAAGCCATATTTTGATCAAAATAATATTCCATCTAAAAGAAGAATCTTTGATGTACTTGTGTGAGATAGAAAAATTATTACATACATCCTAAGTGATTGTGTAAGTTGTGAGTATAATAAAACCTATGTGACCCCATCACGTATTCATTATGTAATATTTGTTAAATAATATACAACCTACTGGTTTGAATAAATTCTATGATTGTGCATTAAGATTTTACTAAAATGGTATATCTTATTTGAAAAATTTATTCAAATTGATTAATAATATAAAAATTTAATAAAAAGTCTAAAATTATTGAAGATTTTTAAAAAATATATAATTATAAATATCAATTAACATATCCAGGAATCAAGTGAAATGATTGGTGGGAATAAGGATGAATGTCAATATGATCCTCAAAAGAGTTCAAATGTCAAATTTACATTTCTATAAAAACTAAAAATCAATTGTGTGTAGTACACTTATGAAGGTGGAATTTTATGATTTACAGAATGATTACTATATTTAGTAGGGTCCTCATTAGTGTAATAATATTAAGAAAACATGAGTAAAATTACATCAATATCTATAAAACCACTTGTCCTTGGTTCACACATGAGCACCCAAGGATCCCATGAGGCCAAAATATTATTATGAGAGTTCATAGTAATGTTAAAAAATAGGTCATTATTTTTATAGAAATTTATAACATTATATATATATATATAATTTTATACATATAAATTTCAAAATCATTAGATTTATTTTCAAAATTTAGATATCCAATTAAGTAAAACATTCTGATCCAGTTTTATGACTTTATATCTTATGATTCTCCTCAATGTAATAGCTAATAAATTTACCATTATTAATAGAAAATAATCACTAGGAAATAGTTACACTAATTCCCTAGAAAAAGTTTTTGAGGATTCAAAATAAATCACACAATGTAACTTATTGTCCAAAATAAAAAATATACTTTTTATTCTCTTTAGCATACCATATAAGTTTGAGTAAATTAATATCAATTTTTAAACTATATATCCTCAGTAAAGGGTTTAAAATATAAAATCAATATTAAAAAATCAATTAAAAATATAAGAAATTTTGGTTCATAAAATAAAATTTAGATGTTAAACCCTCATACATTGAAATTGATGGATCCTTTTGAAATGGTTTTTTTCTCAATGTGTGATAATCGAATATTTACAAAGATCATATTTGGAAGAAATGAATTTTAAACTAATAAATTTATAACTAAATCTAAACGAAACCGTAGTAATTATTTCCATAGAGTTGGATAAGAATAAATGGAAATGGAAGAACATGAAATTTAGTGTTTAAATCAATATCATACCTGAAAAAAATCCTATATTTTTTGAAATAATTATTTTTAAGTACATAGATTAGTTAGTACACTAAAAATATTTTAGGTGAATTTGTGGTTTTTTGATACAATATTTTCTTATTTTGGTATATAATCCCTATTAAGCATTGGAGTCATGATCCACTCATAAATTCTCATCCTTAATCATATTCATGAATAATTTTAATCATAAAGCAGAAAATAATTTTACAGGATATGTACTTAATGTGAGAACCTAATCCTTGCTAGGTTGGGAATATATTATGAGACCAATATTGTAACTAATATAAGAACAATTAAAAGGTATGGTTTACATACATCCTTCAATATTATAGAGTAGTGGAATATATATGACATAGTAATGGAATGTGACAATATTAATCTTATACTGAAACTGATGGAGAAAAATGTTGTGTATTCTTGATCCCCTAGCCCTTGAATATTACTTCATCAGTCATGGATGAATTAGATATTCAAAACAAGTTAGTATACCCCAGAATTAATAAATTTATATTCTTAATTAAATAAATATACATCTAGATTAATATGAATGGTGTATTAGAATATCAATATCCCTATCAATCATCTAGAATTAATAACCCAGACATGAGATAATTCACACAAAAGATCATCTTCTCCATTATTAGTAGAGTGTGATAGAATAAATATCTTTATTCATCCTCAATATAAATTTAAATGGCATGTTGATCAATGATCTTATAAATATCTTAATATTTTATACAAAATTATTTTTAAATCCCTCATTTTTCTCAAAAAAATCCACTTATTTATTTATCCATTTTTATTCAAATTTTGAATACATATAATGTTTTCAAACATATTTTAGAAACTCTTTCTTTCTTAGTCTCACTCAAAGTCTCACACAATGAATTACTAAAAAATAGAATCAACAATAGTAAGAAATTATTTCAAATATATGAAAAAAAAATCCCGTTCAGATTAATTTGTGAACATTTTAATTCAAACTCAATGAATTTCTACATGAATCATGGATTTTAGTTGTACCTATGATATTTTATAAATAAAGAGTTTAAATGATTTCTAATAATTAATTCTCTTTTAGAATATATCATAATTGAAATTTTTTTATTCACTATGTAATATATTGTATGATATTTAAAGGAAATATTCAATTTTCATTTAATATAATATGATAACCCAAAAATAATTTGATAAAAAATCAATCAGGCTACACAAAAAAACACATACATGAAGGAAATTACTCCATTATATTGGTCAATTATCATGGGGACTGTTCCTAATTTCATAAGACCACTAAAATCACATAAGACCAAATATAATTTTTCATGAACCTCTTAAATCTCTTATATGGACAAAAAATATCTTTTATTAAACTAAAACTTCATATATCATAAAAAATTTTCCTTTTTCAATTTTCAACATACACAATTTTCTTATTAGATTAAAAAACATATGAGTGGATTACATAGAAAAATTCCCTTATAAATCCAAAATATTCTACACCATAACCATTCATTTAATAAATAATATATTTATCTTTGGAATGTTTGACAAGATTTCTCTAGAGTTCCTACAAGATAATTTCAATATAAATTTCATAAATTTGGAGCATTACTTATAATTTACTTCATATGGATCATTGAAACATAAAAAAGTATTGTATACAATATCTATGAATCTCAAAAACACCTCTCAAGGAAAGAAAAAAAATACTAACATGGGGATGAAAATTAAGAAACACCATTTTAAAATTTTCAATGGAACTTCAACCACCCCTATATATTATTTAAACCATTGTAACACTTACTAAACATATTTGAAAAAATTATCTTTGCATCCATAAAACACCAACTCATAGACATATTCAAAATAAAATCATATCAATAACACATCAGAAGTTATAGTTTTTTTAGAGGCCCCCATCTTTTAGTTATAGCATATATTAATGTACATGGGAATATGTATGAACCCTATCAATAATTGAACCCCATATCTTCTAATATCTCCCCTTTTAATAATAAATAAAAAAACTAAAATGGAATAGATATATAAATGATGGTAATTTTAATGGAAATTGTTACGAACAATCTATTCCATTTTAAAACATAATCCATGGATTATTGGGGGTCTTACCTGAGTAGTCAAATAATTTTGGTGGGTTTAAACACTAATGTTCAACCTCTTATAGACATTTATATCCATTGGTAAATCATTTGTGTAAAATTCACCCAACTAGTCTTGGGTTGTTAAAAATTCAAACTGTATTCCTCCGTTATAAATCATCACTTTATTGAAATGGTATATAATATCTACATTCATAGAAATTGAGTATTACACATGATTTCTTTAAAGGTCTAGAGATCCTAAATTATAATATTAAATATTTATATGCTGGAAAACATTATCCCTAAAAATAATCAGCTACTCCTTCAACCAAATCCGTTGAGTGAAAGAACTAGTGGAAGTAATTAATTTGGTCTCACTAGTACATAGTGTGAATGAGTTATTATTTTACTGATAACTCACTAAGAAATATATGGATATTAAAATTTCACCAAAATTGTAACTTCGATCCTCACATTTTCTTACCCAATTTTTCAACTATATACCTAAATTGGTTCAAATTAATTCCCTTCTTATACAATATCTCATTTCTCAAAACCCTTTTGATATAAGTTATGATGAGTTTAGAAGACAAGTGATGTAACTCATAAGTTCATTCTTATATCAAGCACCGAGACTGACAACATAAATAATATTATGTTTGTAATCTACAAGATATTGTAGGATCACAACTAGTCATCTGAATTCTCATTGATTTACACTCTCTCATTCAGTATCATTGGAATATTATCATCACTCATAGATGCGTAATGACAATATCATTGACTCCTATATCATGAAATTATTCAAAACAATTTATATTACTTTTCATGGTATACGAAAATAATATTTCTTCCTCGTATGAACTGTAACGCAATGAAAAATTTCATCTCACCTAGAAGAGACAGATAAAATTAATTTTTATTTTATTTTAAATGTTTGTAAAAGATTTTTGCAACCACATATATTGATTATGTTATTAATATAACCAACTAAAAATAATGTACATGTTTCCATTTCATTGAAGTATATGTTGTTGTCAATATTCACTATAGAAGATATATTCTATTTTAAATATTAATTAATATTTAAGCACCTTTTCCCCAAGGATTCATTTATTTCATATAAATTTATCACAAATTTATATACCCTTGAGCAATCATTATCAGTAACATAACCCTTTTTTTACTCAGTATACACTTCTTCATTTGGCCCACATTTCCAAAAGATAGGTATATTCGACATCTATATGATAGAGTTTTTTATTGATTATATGATTCCAAAATAAGTAAATAGTATATCTTCAATATTATAACTAGATAAATGGTTAATCAGAAATTAAAACCATCTATATGTTGTTATTATATGGATTCAGGTTTGTAATTATTCTCGAAAACATTACCTATGTAACTAAATATGTTCTAGAAAACCCCCTACATCCCAATGATATATTTTTTTGGGTATAGGAATATGATACCTTGTAGAATTAAACTAACTATAAATCTTATCATAATCCATAGATATAATAAACTGTTATATTAAAAATCATTATCCACTAAATGTGGGACAATCTATGTGATTAATATTTTTATATTATAACTACTTAATATTCTAGTTTTTACAATATATGACTAAATATAACGTATATTATCATTTCCCACCTATTTCATCATATTTTAGGATATATTTTCTCCATCATAGCCACCACCTCTTATTTACTAGTCCAATTCGACTTCACCTAAATAATATTTTACATAGTTTTGGTTTCTACATAACCTTCTCATTTTGAATTCTTTTAATGTTTTAATCTTCATCATAAAAAAGTATTAAATATTCATAATTATATATATTATTTTTTTATTTTAATTTTGAAAACTAATAATTATTAAAATATGAAATCCCCTTTATACAATATATATCCCATTTCACAGTAGATCGATATATGAAAAAGATACCCTCTTTGTCCATTTCATCATGAAATTCTGGTTTTTAGTTGTAATTTGTTTATGAAGTGAAAACAAAATACTCAAATTTATTCCATAGTGGCCTTCCATTTATTAAAATATTCATTGGAGTAAATTTTTGAAATCATTTCATAAAAAAATATGTTATAAATATAAAAAAAATATCTAAATAGATTCCCTCTAATTGAATTTTGATGGACCATATTCTGTTAAAACTATTATTTCTATATCAATTCAATATTGTATTTTATCTCTGAAGCTCTATTTTTTAGAGTGTATATGGAGTAATCTACTCGGGTTTTATTCCATGATCTTCCTGAGTTAATTCAAATGGTATACCTGAAAACACATTCATATTATGATATGTGAATTCCATGATCCATGTACCCGATTTATTATTTATTATTATTATGAAGGTTTTAATCTTATTCATTTATTCGTGATTATATTTTATAAAAATAACTTTTTTCATTCTAGAATAATCATTAGTAATGGTGTTTAAAAACATATGACCTCGAGTGTTCTTATTTATCATGGGTCTATGTAGATAATAGTGTATCACCCCAAGAGTCTTGTTTTCAAGAATTCACACTTCTGTATGTATCCCTTTAAGTGATTTCAACTATTTCACTAGGTTTCAAAAACATCATCGCTTCCACTTTTATGTTGATTCAATCCCTTCACCATATTTCCATTAGTGAGCATTCTTATGATTATATAAAAAAATATGACACATCTTTATATCCAATATTTATTTTTCTATTTAGGAATCATGTTCACGTAATTTTTGAGTATCCATTAAAAATGGTATTTCCACTCATCCTCAAACATGGGGTGAAAATCATCTCATATTTTTTTCTCCTTATGTTATGTATGATACTTATGAAAATTACCTCATTCCAATTATCACACAACTGACATACACTGTGTAGATTGTCATTTGGACCATAAATATATAAGGATTTTTTTTATTTTATGGATATATGTTTAATTTTTTCCATCACCCTATACCATTAAATTACTTTCATTACCAGAAATTTTCTAAAACAATACAGCTTTATTCAATTTATTCTAGTAAAATGATATCTGTATTTATGTGTGATGTTATTGTACTATCGAAGGCCCATGTGTTTCTCTTTATAAATTCTATGAGGGTAACCTCTATAATATGTTACCTCCCACTCCTATTTTACTATGTTATAAATTTTTCCATATTCAATTGTTTTTTGAACAGGAATCTTGGTGTTACATTCTCTTATATGATCATATTTTATATTCTATCTTCCATGGATATTCTCAATCCCATCAATCATATTTTCAATAAGCAGCATTTAAAATCTCCCATTTTCATATTTCCACATCACATATATGTTTAATTAGTATAATGAGATGATTCTCTTAAATTGTAGGGTTATTTGAATATTAGGTAGGTACAAGTTATTACATATAACATAGATTTATACTTATTATGTTCTTCAACCCCATCAGTATCCCCATACTTTGGATCCTCAATAAAAATGTTGAGTTAGCCTCTGAAAATATATTTTTTGTCTTGACTCAATATAATCCATTAATTTCATAAATTTGGAAGAACATGTATTATTCAAATCATTATATATTTCCTTAGTTGATGTAAAAATACCTTAATTGTTTCTGTCAACCCAGTATTTCTCAACATGGAATTGAGGGCCTATAATATTAAGTGAAACCTTTGGGAAATATTTTGATACAATAGGAGTATATTTTACTATATCTAATACACATGAGTAATCATTATACATATATGATACATCATTATATATAAACCCCTATGAAAATTAGTACTAACATTTCAAATGATCCATTAATCCTGTAGACAAATTGATTTATCATAATTATCCTCTTCATCATAATTAGTATTCTTCTTCTCAAGATCATTCATGACTTTCACCAACTCATCTAATTTTTCATTTATATTTTTTATCTCATTATTAAGATAATTATATCTAATATAATTCATTCCATCATCATTCTTATTATTGATCACTTATTTTTACGATATATTTCATATTTTTTGAGTTAAGTATTTATATTATGATATACTTCGTGTATCGTAATCAACATGTGTGCATTGTAGGTCACATTTTATTCTTCTTTTCCATCACTTATTGAGATATATTCCATTTTTATAACTTCATTTTTTTAAAACTAGGATGTTATAATCCCATCTCACACAATCATTTTTTTAATAACTGACTATGGAATAGAATCCATCCTTCTTCTAACATTTCATTTTTATTTTTTTCATTGCATTATTTTTCTAACATAAAAATAATTATTATTATCTTTATAGAATCTAACTTTTGACTTACCCTAGGACATAAATTTTTTTCCTTATCAGTATATGTATTCCACTTTATTTTAGGTAAATTTATATTAATATTCATTCACCCCACCACAAGAATTATTTTAGAGGTATATTTCATTTAGAAATTCCTTTTTTTATATGAAGAGTAATTATTTTAAAAACATAACCTTTTTTAATAAAATTAATTACATTCATCATCATCATATTATATACTAGAGAACTCTACCTCCTATTAATTAATTTTCACATTTCACATTGATTTCAATGTTATCCCCTCTATTTATGTCTTTATAATGATGTGTGATTTACATATTTCATAATTCGAGGGTTTATATTGGAACTCATCTAGGGAAATATCATCCCTATATTCAATAGATAAAATAATTTTTTTAAACCCATTAATAAATTTTCTCATTAATTTTTACCACATTAGACTCATTCAAAATGACTCCAAAACCGCTAATATGACTGAAAATTTTATTTACCTTGTTGTAATAGTCAAAAAATGGATTCATTTTATCCCATTAAATCATCATTGAACATAGTATTCCAAAGAATTAATTTATATTCATTGATCATGATATCCCCTTTTAACATGTTCTTAGGATTTTTCAACATTAAATTAGATAAATTCATTAACATTACGTTGAGGCATATGCTTTCAGGAATGGGTGAAAAAATAGAATTTCTTGTATTATATCAATATTATATTTTCTCTTATTTCTAAATTTCATGGATATGCCTTATAAAATATTTGAAAATAATATTGATACATTAGAATTAGTTTACATACAATGTTATATAAAATATGATACCATTAAATTGTTCTAACAATGAAATTTTTTCGTATTGAAAAAAACCCATTTATTACTCAAAATATATATTTTTTTTAAATTACCACAAAAAAGAGGGATCCAATGGGGATTATAGTTCTAATTCCACATAATGAAACAAGATTAATTAGATTACCACTAAGTGGTGTGAATCATTTTATTGGTTTTCAAAAATTAATTTCCATTTTATAGACTAAATTGTGAGGATATGTTGGATTCATGATCCACTATAAAATGTTCATCCCCACCCGTATGTAAGAATAATAATAACAAAGAAGTAAAAATGTATTTTACTATGTTTTGAATCAATATAAGATCCAAATCCTATCTATTTTTGGATTGGATTCTCTGACATGAATAATCAAAAGTAAAACAATCATTGCAAGAGAGGTTCCCCTTACATACATTACTCTTTATGATATATACAATATATTTTGAAATATAGGGTCAGATGACATAGATGAAAATTATATTTAATATAAAATATATAGATCGATTTCTCCTTGTACCACCAATATATGAATTTTTTCGCATCACTCTTGGTTGAATCGGATCTATAAACCAAGATATGATACCTATGAATTAAATAATTGGTCTTTTTTAGGAATGACATAGACATACAGATTAATAATATTAAAATATAACAAATTAATCTCCTAAACACACATTAATAATAGAAATATTATGTATGAGATCATTCACACATGATATGATTTTATTCCATATCATCATCAAGTTCCTGAATCAAAATCATATATCAACCACCTAAATTTTGTAGATAAATATATTTTTATGATATTATCCAAATCCCAAACCTTGAAATAAAAGAGCACAACCCTCTCTCAAAATACATAAATATTTCTATCTTATTCATTTCTCCCTTTTAATATTATTATATTTAATAGAAAAATATTTTTTATAATTTTTTTGATACTTAATCCATGAATGCACTAAAAATAATTTTCAATGTCATCCAGAAAATTAGTATAAAAAATATTGAATAATGATTTCGATTATTTGAATTTCAAATTCCCATGATATTTGGTAATGATACCATTCATTTAAAAACATGAATTTTATTGTGAATCTTTTCTGTTGACTGAGACCATGATATTTTATAAATAATAATTCTAAATGAATCATAACAAATAATTCCTCTTCAGTAAATATAATTATTAAAATATATATGTTTCTCTATATAAAAGATAATCTAGGATTCGAAGGATAATTTCCATTGAATCACAATTATATAAGATTAAATAGAATTCATATGATATTACAACTATCATGTCTTTCCAAAAATCAAAAATGTGTTGGAAATTTCACAAATGATTAGGTCAAATCACATGAGAAAAAACTCATCTTTTATACACTGTCACAAATCACATGAATCTGTAAAAAAATATCACAAACATCACAAATCTCTTATAAGTATTATGAACAAATTATGATTTTTTGAAAGTTTATACATAACAAACATTGTTCCTTTTATCATGTTTTAGTATACTGAATTAAGTTATGAGATTCAAAAAAACATGAGCCACTTTCATAAAAACAATTCTCATATATGGGATAAAATTTTCAAAGTGTGGCTCAAAAATGTAATGTGAAGAATAATTATCCATAAAAATTCTAAGAAAATTTTCTAGTAATTTCCTATAGGATGATTTCCTTATAAATGTTATGAATATATAATTATACTTCTAATAACATCAAAATGATCATATAAACTTGCAAAAAAAATTCAGACCACTTATCAGAATCTAAAAAACACCTCATGGATCACAAAATATATCTTTTACAGTGATAAAAATATATATAATAAAAAATATTCACGATAAATTCATATTTATGAAATTGAATGATAATATATGTTCCCATCTGGGGTCATAATGATGAGTAATTGTATTATAAATAATTAAATTTATTGGGATGATTTCATGTTAATAATGGGATCTAAAAATCAAAAAAAATTGGAATTGAAATTTTTGTATAAGACAGGTGCATTAGTAAATAGAATATTCACAATGAACAAGAAACACTCTACCTAAAATGAAAAGTCAACCCTTGGTAATATTTACATTCACATTTGTGTATCATTGTAGATGTCTACTAATTCTACCTAGAAATATATCTAGAATTATTATATATGTACTCCAAATCTCATAATAAATGATAAAATATCTAAAAATTGAAATACATACTTGAATGTGAACATAATAGGTGTCAAAACATTGTTGTTTTACCATAGAAGACTCTATTTACAATGTCAATCATGTAAAAAAAATTCTATCAAAAAAACACAAATGAAATATTTTTGATATTATCCTCACTCTAATAGAAAATAATCGTACAATATATTTTAAATAATTTAATTTGTATTCAAAACCATAACATTAAAATTTATATTTTGGGTTCTTTCATGTTAGCACAAGTATAAAATATTACTTACTCCATTTGGGTAAGTAGAAAACTCACCATTGATCATAGCCTGAAAATGTAGACATATCGTCTTATCATTGTAGTGCAATTGTATCTTATAGTAGAACATTTATAATCAAACAAATATTTTAGAACTCACTTTTAATTATTTCATTCAACATTCTATCTCCATGTGGAATTAAATTTGTGCTAGTATACACCCTTTGAATAGCATCATATACAAATCACATATGATTTTTTTATATTTCTATGTCACTACAAAACTTTTATAATTTCAATATTCAGGATTATATTATATATCCAAAAATTTATTTAATAGTATATACATATATATTTGTAAAGAATGTTGATTTTACTATTTATTTTTTCCTTTAAATTATTTGATTTTTACTAAGAAAATGTATTACACATCTGTTGAAAATTTTACACAGTATTATAATTCATAATTAAACCTAATTAAGAAAGGTAAAATTGAAAAAGAATCTACATGTTAATAAATATACCACCAATAAGAAATCTTTATCATTTTGATAATATTAAGATAATATCACCAATTATAAATATGGAAAAATATGAAAGCATTAAAAATACAATAGACCTTGTGAGAGAGATGTAAACATTAAAAACTTTCTATGGTTATATGCAATACTATATATGGGAATGAAATTTAACCTTTATATATATGGTATTCATAAGTATAGTTCTTAAAAATAATTTCATTGGAAATATAGTAGTTTGTATTGAATTCATATGAAAGGTATACTAATGTCATTTATGTTTTAGTAACAAATTAAAAATCTTATTCTAGGAAATTCAAGTCATTAGAGAAAATGATTCTGACCATTTTTTAAAAATCAGGAAATAATTTAACAAAGATACTATATTTGGAATTAAACTATTTCCCACATCCAACATATGAAAAGACTAAAAAAATATGGCAACTCATTCCTATAATTAAACTCATCTCCAGTTTCCCATTTAGATTTATAATTATCATAATTAAAGATAATGTGTATATCTACAATGACCTTTCGTTAAACCTTATAGGAGGAAATAATATACCCAGACTTTAGCATATTTGATTAGTCCTTCCTCGATATTCTTTTTGGGGGGGAGGAGATAAAGCCTTCAATATCAACCAGTTCTTCTTCCGATTTTATACATAATCATTGTATCATGATTTATCAGGATTAAAATAATTAATTGTGGTTTTCATCACCCTACCCTCATCAGGAACATCCCACCACTTATCTAGGGTTGTAAAGGAATTAAAAATGTTATGAATATACTCTAGAAAATTAATGTGTTGTGCATCAGGGTTACATTCACAATACTTTAGGTACTTTCCTATCTCAAATTTTATCAGATATAAGATTCATCACCCAATAAAATGAGGTTTTGTATTGGTATCCCCTAGATTCACACATTGTGTTACTGCACATGTTTTGTGACTAGTTGGTACTTCATCATACACTTCATCATTGTTAAAAATATTAACAGGCCCTCAATAAATATCCATATTAACATCAAAATAGGTCACCCTCTCTCCAATTTTGAGACATGCATCCTGAAATACCCCTATTATCGTTACCATAACAAATTTATCCCCTTATACCTCATTACAATATTAATAAACAACACATGCTTAGGGATTAGTAACTTCATCACCCAAATCCACTCCTTTAACAACATCCATCACTCCACCTGGAGAGATTACACACATAGATCATATTTCATCCAACTATAAATATCACAAACTTTTAGTTTAGGAGGAAGAGCCTTTGTATATTACTGAAAATCCATGAATGCAGCCCGGAAATTCACTAGATCAATATATTGGTTGATAGAACCTCCATCTCTGTCTTGTTTCACCTTAAATACATCAAACCTGACATTATTTTTCATTATGATACAACTCATTTAAGCCTACATGTTATTCCCAAATTTCTAGCTCATATTCTAGAAGTCACACCAAGGTTTAAAGAAAACTAGTTATATATAAAAACAATTCATCTCTAAAAGGAACCCAGAAGGATTACATGAGTGGCTTCAATTCATTAATTTCTATACAAACACTCAATGAGATTGGGTGACACACTACTCTAGTTATACTATCATAGAAAAAAATAACACCCTACAATATTATCTTACTTATGATTAATGGAAGGATTTTTGAAGGGAATAAGATGATTTGGAAATATAAACATGATCCCCATAGATGTAAAATCACTCATCATATGAAATTCATTCATCTATTTTGAGAGAATAATGTGGGAGAAATCACTGATTGGAGGCATTCTATACCTAGCCAAAATCAGGTCATCTTCAGAGAAAATCATACCATAATGATCTTGGAGATAATAATCCCTATAGTCGATCTCTCTTGTAAAATCTATGTTCCAAAAATTATATGATTAAAATAATCAACTGAATGTGGGGTTGTTTGTGGTTTTGGAATCATCCCTAGATACAACAATGAGGATATTTCAGATAATTCAAAATATGAGATCAATAGTTGCGGCGACCCATCAAAAAATTATGGTCCCTTCAAGATGAGGGTTATCTAACTGAAGGAAGGAATGCAATTAAGGTTTAATAATTTAGAGAATCACGGTGGTCAGTTTCTATTAATTGGTAGTGGAGTTCCCTTCCCCAATGAGGGGGCAGAGGCAATGCGGTGAGCATCCCCAACAAGGGCATGGATAAGAGAACGACAGACCAAGAAATGATAGCTTCCAAAAATTCAAAATCATATTAAATTTATTTTTCAATGTAATAAAAAATAAAATTTATTTAAAATATTTCATAATAGAAATATATATAATGTGTTACATATTATTATCATTGTTATTATAAAATTAAAATATTTATTTTCAAAATCAATGAATGAATTTAACTCTAATGTTTTTACAAAATTATATTCAGGGGAGATAAACAACCTATTTTCAATATTATGTGGATGGATTATTAAATTTTAAATAAGATTTTTTTCAAATAATGATTTTTTATTTATTGGGTATTTTATATTAATAATTCAACTTGGTCACATATAATATAATTATTTATTTTTCAATTTTTATATAAAAATGTCTCTAATTTAATTAAAAATTGATGTAGAATTTAATTAAGAAAAAATATTGTTTAAAAATAGATTTTTCTATAAAAAAAAGTTATATATTTTTCATATATTTTTAATTTAAATTTAAATTTATTATATTATGAAGTAGATTTAAATTAAATGGAATTTAAATTTATAATTATAATTTCAAAATAAATTAAATTATATGATTTCAGATGTATGAATAAAAATACATTACCAAGGGAAAAATTGAGTTACCATGATAAAGGTGACATGAAGTTAAAGGGTTTGTCTAAGTCATAATGAACTAAAATAACATGAAATGTTATCTATAAATTATATGTATATATGAATTAACAACCCATATCCATTTGGATTATGTGTGTATCCACTTTTACATTAAAATGAAAACTATATATAAAATTATGTGGGTATTTAGCTAAATTCGATTCATAAGTCACTTATAAACGGTACCTTCCATCATAGATGAATATTATTACTTTATTCTAAAATGGGATCCAAAATCATTCATTATAATGGAACTAATATTTAGAATGGGAGGATTAATAAAAGTGAGTACAATATACTTCACCATAATTTTCAATTATATTATCATATAAACACTTTATAAAAATAGTTCACCCCTATAATGATATTATTTTTACATCATAATCCTTCCTATAATGTTATATTATTATAATATAACTCTATGATCAAACTCATTTATTAATATAACATGTTTTTGTTTGAGATTTTCAACCAGCTACATGAATTATGTTTATCTATCGCACCTTTTCCAATGTGAATGATTATCAAGGCATTAATAATTTATTTTATATGATATTAAACATTAATATATAATATTAACATGTTTTTGGAATATTGACATTAATAATTAAAAATCATTATAATGAAACATGTTGTAAATGTGAAATTTCTCGAAACATTCTTTCCATGTATTCCATTCTCATAAACCATAAACAAATCCTACTATAATGGTATATTCATTTTAACACATGTTATTACATGTATTATAAACCTAAATATCCATTAATACATCACATGGTTCGTAAGGGCCTACTTTCACAGGAATAGTATGTTAATAATTCATCAAAGTGATACTGAAAACAAACAAAATTTATTTTATTTTCCATAGTGGGATTTTGAATCCTTTTGAGTTTCTAAACAATACTGGACAATATTGGGAATACATAAAAAATCCTTCATCTAAATATCCAAGTATGGGAATATACATGATAATGAATAATTACAAGTGAGTATAAATTATATCATGGTATCATAAAGGAAAGTCTCTTGAGTAATCACATTAATAATGACATAAGAAACTAGGTATGAAAAGATTATATTACTATTAGAAATTTTGTAGAAACAAAAAACATAAAATAAAAAATATTCAAATAAATATTCCGTGATAAAATTAAATGGTGGAAAAATTCCCATAATGGAATAATTTTAACACCAAATAACCTAAATGACATCTCATGACAATGAAACATTACTTAATGATTTAGAGTTCTCTTTGGGGACACATATCACAAATTTTCCATGATATTTGAGTCCAATGTAATTGAAATAAATCATAAGGTATAATATAAAAATATCTCATGAAAATAAAATAGGTTTAATAATATTTATTCATATCATATTTAGTGGAAATATTATAATGTTGGAATTTTTGAAATGATCATAATTAATGTATTACCCTGTCAATGTAAGGGAGAATAACTATGTCTATATGTATGAAACATATATACATAATTTAGAATAAATCTATAAAATATATGGTTTTTATCATTTATTAAAAAAAATTTAAAAATAATAAAAACAATTATGGAGGATACTCACATTATAAATATGAGTAACAGAAATGGATGTCATCTTAGATGGAAAATTATTTTTAATGATTGCTTTGAACATTATCTAACAAAAATATCCTTACCATTTAAAAAAACATATTTAAAATATAATATATTCTTAAAATTAAATATTTATTTATTAACCATTGGAAAATAATATGGAATATTTAAAACATTGATTGTTCATAAAGTCAGGAGAGTTTCATTCATGATGAATACGTTAATAAAACTAAGATTCCATTTACATTATTGTAAGAAAAGTAAAACTGTTTATTGTTTTTTAAATTGATTAGAAGATACATTTTAATTTTAAATCATTGAAATTAAGTTTAATTATTACCTTAAACAATAATATAATTGCATTTTGAAATACATTTATAAAAAAAGGATTTTGAAAAATATATATAAATTTTCATCCTTAGGGGGAAATAAAGTTGGATGTTCATAAAAACCTTTTCACAATAATTTTATACACCAAAAAGAGTAAAATTATACAGTTACATAAAATATTCATTAATAAAATTATTATAATAATATAAAAGTGGTTTATTATATAATAATCAAATAATTTTCTCAAAGTAAATTCAATCCTATGGAATCCTGATTAAAATGGCATTAAAAGAGAAACCCTTACTAATCTGGTTACTTTTGAATCATAAATTACCTTGAATTAAGTATGATAGTTTTAAGATAATATTAAATTATGTATAAATTATTCATGATATATTATATATAGGGGATTTATATACCCCATTAATGATAATTTAGGTTCATAAAAGAACTTATGTCTCAAATAATGAAGGTTGAGAAGAAACCCTTAAAATATTCATTTCATTAATGTGAGACAAGATAATGTTATTATTATGTGTAAAAAAATTTATTTTCACAATAATAACCATTTAAATACAAAAAAAAATAAATTAATTTCATTTTTAAAAATTATTTTCCTATAAAAAAATCAATGAAATAGTCGTATAACCCAATGAATTGAAATTGACTTATAAAACTCTTGACCTCACTCTTACCTTATGTTTACCATCCATTAAAACCATTTATACAGGTTTTTACATTTTTTTATTATCCATAACTATATTAATATTTATAATATCATATATTATCCTTTTATAAACTATTATTACTCATTCAATGATAATCTATAATTATCACAGTTATTATAGGTGTTAATTAGTCTGTTTTCTTATGCATGTCTTATTGTGAATGTTTCTCGTCATTTTCATAGGATTTTTGAGTCAATAAGTTTTCCTTATAACTTTTCCATTCCTTTATGTTTTTAAAATCACAAACACTCTATCTTAAGGAAATTTTTATTTTCCTTGTTAAGGAAAATTTTCCTTCTCTGAGGAAAATTTATCCTTACTTGTTTTTCATTGTTCATGTTTTAGTTTCTCTAAAACTAAATATTTTTATTACTGTGTTTAAAATTAGGTCTCACATCTAAAACCTTGGAATTATATAAAATCATATATATAGATTATTTTGTTTTCAGGATCGGAATGAAGAAACTAAATTCTCTGAAATTCAGACTTCGTATTCTCTGAAATTCAGAATCTGAAATCTCTGAAATTCAGACACTAAATTCTCTGAAATTTAGACTTTGTATTCTATGAAATTCAGACTCCAAATTCTCTGAAATTTGGACTCCGAATTCCCTAGAATCCTGACTTCTAATCCCTTAGAATTCAAGTTCAGAATTCCTTAGAATTCAGGGTCCAAATTCCATAGAATTCAGGTTTAGAATTCCTTAGAATTCACACACTAAATTCCTTAGAATTCAGGTTCCAAATTATTTATAATTCAGGTTCTGAATTCCATATAATTTAGGTTCTGAATTCCTTAGAATTAAGACAGCGGATTACTTTGAATTCAGGTTCCTAATTCCTCGGAATTCAGGTTCCGAATTCCTTATAATTCATACTACGAAATCTATAGAATTCTGATTCCGAATTCCTTGAAAAACTAAATCCGAATATTCATGCAGTATAGAATCTAAATTTTCATAGACTCAAAACATAATTTTTCTTAGAATTTATAAAATTATATTTGGTTGAGAAACCATATTTTTCTTACATTTTTTATAGTTATAAAATGATATCGTGTATTTTGTTTCTAACTAACAGTTGTTTGAGTGACACATATACAGGTCCCTCCAAGATTCATGGAAAAATATGACAGTTGGATGAGGGATCCAACCGTTGGAGAAGTACCTATAAATATGAGCTCATTTGAATGAGCTCCCAACTTATGAACTTTAACAACGGAATGATATATAACTCTAGAGATTAAATGTTGTTGAAGTGATTTCTAGAGAGATATACTCTCAAGATTTGTGAGTACTGAACATCTTGTTCAGATTACTTTGTGCAACTCCAAATATTGCTGAGTACATTCCAGAGCTTCTAGATATAGAAAGATATAGTTTCCAACTTCCTTAAAGTTCGTGGGCTTTTGGGGATAGGAAGACAAAGGTGTCGACTACCTTAAAGTTTGAGGGATTCTGGGGATAGGAAGACAGAGGTGCTGACTACCTTAAAGTTCTAGGACTTCCTTGATATGGAAGACAGAGGTGTCGACTACCATGAAGTTTGAGGGCTTTCATGGATATCAAGACAAACTCCGATATTCTTATCGAGGGATTACCCTCGTTTGGGTAAGACAAACTTTTTTGAAAGTATAAATCAAGGGACCTTTATCCAAGGTTGTTGGATACCCTACTCTTTGGGTTAAAAGATTTCATACTTGTTACTTGTGTAGTTTCATGTAAGTTTTCTATTGCATTTGATTAATATGTAAAGTATAACTATCTTATAATTTCTTAGACTTTTACTTTGATTAAGTAAGATTTTATAAGAATTATGGTAGAATATTTTTTCTTGTAAACTTTTGATAATTTTCATTTTCAGAACCATATTTGCGTAATCTAGCATGTTTGTAGAAGTAGTTTCATTTCTAGAACCATATTTCCAGAATCTTTCAAGTTTGTAGAACCAAGAGGTTTTGTGATGTTTCCTTGTTTATCATTTTTAACCAATATAATTTTTTATATCAACTTTAAAAGTTCCAAATGAATTTTTAAAGGATAAAATTCACGCCCCCCCCCCCCCACCTTATTAATTTAGTATCTACATCATATTCCTATACTACAATTAGTATCATCGATCCCAAAATTGGTATCAGTGGAGGCCTCTAGAATATATATATTCACATATAAGTTTTCTTGATCAAGTTTTCATTGTTCTATATTTTCCTTGATTTTTATTTTTATCCCTGTTTACTAACTTTTATTACAAACAAGTTTGTGTGGAAAGATATTTTCTTCTAAATGATAGTAATTAATGTTGGTTCGATTGAAAATCTTAATCCTACTAGACCACCAATATTTGATGGGAATGATTATGAATACTGAAGAGACAGAATTAATACCTTTGTGATAAACACATGTGTTGATAACTATATTATGTTAACTGGATATTATAATATTCCTGATATAGAACTTAGAACCATTACTAATACATAAAAGGTGGAATACCAGCAGAACTTTATGGTACGAAAGACTTTGCTTTGTTAAATTACTAGAAATATAAATAGATAAATTTAATCATGTCAAGCAGTAAATAGTATTTGGAAGAATCTTGAAGTAACTCACTTTGGAACTTCAAAAGTCATTAAAACTAGAAGATCTATGCTCATAACTGAATATCATGGTTTCTTCATTCCTTATGGAGAACCCATATGTAAGGTACAACAAATATTTATGACCATTGTCAATAGTTTATGATCTATGGGTGAGAAAGGTTTAGATGATGAGGTACTTGTGGGAAAAATTATAGATATCATGCATAATGAGTGGGAATATAAGAGGACATCCATAAATGAAAATAGAAACATTAATCAGGTTTCTCTTGATGAGATTTTTGTAACTCTTCTTCAACATGAGACAAGAATAAAGAGAGATCATGAAAATATTGAAAAGAAGAATGGAAATTAAAGTGTTTCTTTTAAAAATACTTCAAATCATATGAAATCCAACTCTCTTGAGAGAGTTACAAGATACAAATATAAGAAGGTTGTTATTCAATCTAAATCTTGTGTAATTGAATCTTTAGAAATCGAGTTATTTAATCTTGCTCGAAGGATGAACAAGATTATTGGACTGGAGAACATTCAATCTAGATACAAGAAGAAATAAAGGACATGAATGGCTCATAAGTCACTTGCTATGAATGAAAAATATCAGGGTATATAAGGCTGGATTGTCCTATACATAAGAGAAAAGATAGAAAGTAAAATCATTCTGAGAGGAATAGAAAGAAATACTAAAAAAACTAAGGCTAAGAATGTTTTGAAAGCCAGTGACACCTAGAGTGACATTGGTGGTGACTCTTCTGAAGAATCCTTAGAGTATGAATCCTCTGATTAAAAAAATATTAGTTTACTTGCCACGTTACCTACTGAAAATCATTGATTAATGGCCAAGGTACACTATTATGAATATATAACCAATGTATCCTTGAATTTTAATTATAGTGTTAGTGAATATTATGAATATTCGGATGAAGAATCTTCTTTTGATGAAGATAATACATTACCTACCCATGAATAAGTTTATAGGTTTTCTAAGCTCCTTGAGAATGAAAATTCTAATATCAATAAAAATAATGATTTGGAAAATTCAAGAATTACTATTCTTACTAAAAAATTATCAAATCATTATAAAGATCTTCATAGGAAATATTATGATTTTGTAAATGCTTCAAAAACCAATGAGGAAGTTAATTCTGAGAAGGAGAAACAATCTAAGGATCTAGAAAGAGTAATTTCTATGAAAAATGTATTAGAGCCATACTATAGTGCTAAAAATAGTGTTTTTTAGGATAAGAACTTAGTTATTAGACTGAAGTCATAAATATTTTCTTTGAGGAAGTGTTTGTCAAATTTTACACTGGGAAAGGAAGATTTTGATAAGATTTATTCCCAAATTCGACCTCTAAGGAGAAATTTTGGATTTGGATATACTATTTCAAAACCAGTTTTCAGTAACAATTATTTTTTTCCTCAAAGTGCTCCATTCTACACTAAATTCCAGTGCAGTGGGAATTGGGAAAAAAAATTGTTCCCTAAACAAAACCCATTCTTTAGGTTTTCATAAAGCATATTTTTCTAAGAAAATATGGATTCATAAGATTTTTCTTTCTGAAGTTTTCATATCCAAGAAAGTATGGGTTCTGAAAGTCTATCATTCTTATTTTTAGGAAAGTAAAGATAGTTCCAACAGTAATACATGGTACTTGGATAGTGGATGTCCCCAGCACATGACTGATAACAAAAACATCTTTGAAAAGATTATCAATGTAATGACCCATAAAATTCAAGGGAAATTTTTTTTTCTTAATTTTATTTGCGATTTTACAAGAAGGCAGTTTCTGACGGAACCTGATTTTGAGGCCTGGTGTGCCTCGAATCATTTTCCGAAGCTTGCCTTGGGTATGTTCAGTGAACGAATGAGCGAGTTTTCCTAACTTTTGAACCGATGCTAAGAATCAAAATCTGAGGACACTGATGGAATCGCAGCACCGGTAATTTCTTAGGAACACCTATTCTAGAGTTTCGTTTACACGGGAGGATTTGTTAAAAAATTGTGATAGTTAAAAATAAAATTTAACTACAAATTTTATTTTTCTTTCTAAGTGGTAGTCCTTTGAGTGGAAGTTGGGAACCACCTAACTTCCCATGAGAGGTTATGAGGGAGGTGGGGCCCACACGAACCCCACCCCTTCATATTCCCTAAACACCCATAACCCTCTTATTAAATGACAGATGAGTTAATTAAGTGTTTTAATTCAATTATTTTGAATTTCAAACTTGAGTCATGAGTAATAAAATAAGTGAAACACTTATTATATAATGGTTGGGCTTGTTGTGTTGAGTCTTTGGGAGAAAAAGGAATGTCTTGAAGTTATTCGTTCTTCGTTGAAGAACATGAAGAACGCACAACCTCCAACGAAGAACGTCGACCTATGATGACGTACGACGGCGAGGGATGCCTTCCTTGGAGATCAAACTCCAACGATCCTCTCCTTCCGCGACGCCTTCTTCCGTGATGTTTAATTCCGAGACGAATGCTCACTCAATGAATTCGACGAGGTAGGGGATTTTTTTTTGTTCGTGATTACATCCATTGTCATTCTTCGTGAATCTTTGCCTCTTGCTATCAATTAACGGGAGGGGGTCGGACCGCACAAACACGACCGACCCTCCTCCCTTATCTTTTTGTTGTTGAGGTTCAAAGCTAAGCGGTGCGGTGTAACGGTACCGCGTGGGATCATACAGAAAGGGTGGGAGGCGCCGTCGCGCCACGCCGTTGAAGTCGATCAAAGGTTTGGTGCCGTCACGCCGTGCTGGATGGACCAAAGCTGTGGCTGAGGCCACGACGGAGCAGGGACCGGCGGCCGGTTCCGGGCCGCCGGTGTCAGAGCAGGGGGACCGTCCCATGCCGTTCCCATGGCGGCTGCAACCGGCCGATCGGAGTAGGCTGGCCGGTCCGAGGAGGAGTCGTGGGTTACGACCCCTGGATGGCCGGACAGCAGCGCGCACCCCCCACATGGGGGCCGCAGTTACAAATAGGCGGGGGGCAGCGCGCCCCCCGCACCCCAAACGCTTGGTCGTTTTGGCCGAGCCACCTGGACAGCGCATCGGGCTGTGCCAAAGCGGGCCGGACCTAGACCCGGGTCGGGTCGACCCGGTTCGGGCCGACCCAGGTGGGTCTCGGGCCGGGTCGTTCTAGGCCCCCAACCCCCACTTCCGGACCTCTTACGGACTTTTTTCCCATAACGTGGGATATGGACCTCCGATCGATGTACCATCAGCTGTGATGTGATCCTTGGATCGATACTATCATTTTGATATATTACACTCATGGTTTTGGAGAACTTTGGGTTCTTCCAGGTTGGTTCGTACACGAAACCAACCGGGCCCTTGGAGTGGAAACACTTATAACGTGAGCTATGGACTTCTGATTGACGTTCCGTCGACTTTGTTGGATTCTTCTTTGTGAGGCGGACCCTTCGGCTTACTCCGCTCGAGGTTTGGATGCATTTGGATTACGGTCGGGTTGGTTTTGACTTAAAAACCAACCGGGCCCCTCTGACAGAAAAGCCAATAACTCTCAGACTGGGCATCCGATTGACACGCCATCTGTGATGTTGAGTATCTATTGGTGATACGAAACTTTTGGATACATCAACATCAGACTACGTGTCAGTTGATGTATCAGCCCCTCGGCTCGTAGAGCAGACCCTCCCGAACGATCTTGCTGTGTGCGGGAACACTAGAGCTGGTTGCGACTGCAACGACGATGATGACTATACAGAAATCCTCCGTGGATTTGACGGAGACGACTACATCACTCAACAATCCTACGTGGATCAGGGCTACCGATCCTGTGTGGGTGAGATCCTGTGTGGGTCAGCGTTTAGCGGTCCTGTGTGGGCCAGCGCCTACACATCCTATGTGGGTCTGATCCTGTGTGGGACATTGTGGGGGTTAGTACCTATCAATCCTTTGTGGGTCATTATGGGGGTTAGTTACCAATCGATCCATTGTGGGTCATTGCGGGGGCTAGTACCTACCGATCCTGTGTGGGTCTGATGGCTTAGATGAATCAGTGGCTACATCTGATCATCTCTATCATCTTACGATGATGTATACATGTGTGAGCTGAATCTTGACTTTCAATCATTATCTTTGATACGATTGACTTGCTTTCCTATGTAGATTGTGTTGTGATAACCTGTGTGGACGTGATCGAACTTGGGCTCGGATGTTGGAGCTGAACTGAAATTGATGACTTAGGTATATGTATGGGAATATACCTAAGTAGTGTTGGATGTTACTTCGTGATTGTATCTTTCTTTTTTGGATTATCCTTTGTGGATTCTGGGAGACCTTCGGGGGTCTCGGGGTCCCTACTGAGTAGCTTATACTCACCCCTACACAGGCTATACGCGCACTACATTGTGTTGGGTGTAGACGACGGACAGCGCTGATCGTGGTTGGGGTTTGTGGAGCAGGTCGGTACCAGGAGGTGGACCACTGGAAGGGACGTACTCGGAGCGGACGACTGGACCCGATGAGCTGTTGAGGCTATCTGTACACACCCTTCAGGTGGGACATCCAGAGGACGGCTCAACATTGTGGCTTTACTTTCAGTTGTTGTTTTCCCTTTCAAGTTGTACTTTACTTTCAGTTTGGGTTTGTATACTGGCCCACTTACTTTACCGCACTTACTATTGTACCCAGTTATTACTTAGTGTTTACTTCTACTTTATTACTCTTTGTGTGTTTGTTTACATACAAAGGAAATTCCTTCCCTTTCATCGGGAATTACGCCTTGGTGCTAGTTGCCAACCCCTGCCCTATGGAAGGCGGGATTGGGGTAGTCACGGCACGGGCCCAGAGGATGGGTCATGACAAATTGGTATCAGAGGGGATTGGTTGTACCATAGAACTCAGGACTCTAATCCTTTTCTATGTGAAGCAATAGTGTTAAGAGTATTCAGTGTGGATATCAGTCCAGGGAGTCCAGTGATGGTGCGGCAGCCGACGTATCCGTACACGAGGACCCTGAATTCTGATTTCCGACTCAATGCACGAAAACATTGATTGCATGTGTGTTTCATGTTCTCTTTGTGATTAATTTTTTTCAGCTCACCAGGTATACTGTATTAACTGTGGTGCACCTATTTATTTTCAGGATGGCCCCACGATGGCAGCTAGCTAGGGTTCCGAGTTTTGTACGTGACGACAGACCACTGAGCGACGAGGCCTCGATGTAGGGCCCTATTACTGTAGAGGCACTGGCGGTACCTCTAACTGCTGAGCCACCGATGCCACCAGCCCCATCTGCTGAGAGTGCACGTCACCTTAGTGCACTGCATGAGTTCCAGCATCAGCAACCGCCCAGGTTCCGCGGGGAGACGGTCCCTCAGGCAGTCGAGGATTGGCTGGAGACGGTTGTGCGAGTTTTATGTTTTTAGGGACACCATCAACCTCATGGTGATCCTTCCAGCGAGTCTCCTGCACGCAGTTGCAGGAAGATGGTGGAACTTGATGCTCCAGGTTCATGATGAGGCATCACTCCTCTGGACGGACTTTGAGAGCCTCTTCCACTCGGAGTTCGTCCTAGCCAACCTTCGTGCGGTATGCATCCAGGAGCTTCTACAACTGCGGCAGGGCAGCTTGACGGTCGCCCAGTACTCGACGAGATCGAAAGAAATCTCATGCTGTTCGACGGACATGGTATGGGACCCATTCTTCCAGGCCCGGACCTTCGAGAAGGGACTAAGGCATGAGATCGGGGGCATCGCTGATCTCCCTCAGCATTCTGACATAGGCATGGGTACTGGAGTGAGCCCTTCTCATCGAGAGAATCCATGCCGAGCCTACGTCAGCAGTGAGACCTACCGCAGGGCGGCACGTAGTAGAGTCTTCGGCAGCAGGTAGTCGACGGATGACACATGGGTCCAGGAAGACCAGACCCTCAGGTAGACGACCTCAGGACACTGGCTCAGAGGTGCGGGACACTCACCGAAGAGCTAGTCTTTCGGGAGACAGAAAGTTCTATGCATGCAGCGGGCAGGGCCACATGGCTCGTGACTGCCCACCCGCCATGCGGAGGAGAAGCAGATGGTTGAGAGACCACCCAGGTAGAGGCAGAGGGTCGAACGTGGTGGTTCACAGGGAGAAAGCGGTCGAGGCAGAGGAGTTGGCCGTGCAGCAGGTGGTGGGAGACGCTTTGAGGCTCTACCACCACCACCACCACCAGGAGGTCCACCCCGACCACAGGGAGCTGGTGGACAGAGACAGGCATAACTTCAAGCAGCGGAGGCCTACGATCATGGCACGCCCGAGATGATTCGAGGTACTATATGTGTCTATTCCACCATTGTTGTTGTTCTTATAGACACTAGAGCGAGTCATTGCTTTATTGTCGCTGCCCTTTCTCAGAGATCGGAGAATCCGACAGAGCCGTCGGCTCGATCATTACAGTTAGAGACTCCTACGGGAGAAGACTCGACGATTACGCACTGGTTCCAGCTGTGTGAGATTACTCTAGGAGGTGAGAGATTCGGCTGGCATCTTCATGTAGCGGCGTCGTGGCCTTACGACGTCATCTTGGGCATGGATTGGTTATCTATAGTCCATGCTTAAATTGACTTCATTAGGTGCAAGGTGCGGTGTATACGCACCGACGGGAGCATGTTCACCTTCACCGGTGAGAAGGGAGCCATTTCAGGGCAGGATGGACTCATGCAGAGGATAGGGCAGCCCATCACTTATCAGTTGGCTAGCCTCATCCTTGGAGCAGTTGACGTGCGGAGTCCGAGAATACCTACAGTGGTGGATCAGTATGGTGATGTTTTTCCCGGTGACGTTCCAGGACTACCTCCTCGTAGATAGGTATACTTTTATATTCACCTGTACTCCAGGACAGCCCCGATATCCACCCCAGCATATTGGATGGCTCTTGCCGAGCTTCGAGAGCTACAGATATAGCTGGAGGACAAGCAGGGATAGGGATTTATTCGACCCAGTGTTTCACCCTGGGCATCCCCGATATTGTTCGCCAAGAAGGCAGACGAGAGGATGCGGATTTGTGTCGATTTTCGTCGCTTGAACTAGGTGACCGTGAGGAACAAGTATCTGCTATCGAGGATTGACGACCTCTTCGCTCAGATCAAGGGAGAACGGTGGATCTCGAAGATAGACCTCAGGTCAGGCTATCATCAGCTCAGAGTTCGGGATGAGGACGTGCAGAAGATGGCCTTCAGATGTCGGTATGGCCACTATGAGTTCTTGGTTATTCCATTCGGTGTAACCAATGCTCCAGCAGTGTTCATGGGCCTCATGAATAGGATCTTTCAGGCTTACCTCGATCGATTTGTCGTGGTCTTCATCGATGACATTTTGATATACTCAACGACTGAGGAGGAGCACACCTACCACTTGAGAGTTGTACTGGACACACTCTGAGAGAACCATCTTTATGGTAAGCTCTCGAAGTGTCAGTTCTGGATATGTGAGGTTCACTTATTGGGACACGTCATCTCTGAGGTGGGAGATGCGGTGGATCCTATGAAGATCGAGGTAGTGCTTGCTTGGGAGCCACCTAGCAGTGTGACGAAGGTGCGGAGTTTTTTGCGACTAGCAGGGTACTACCGGAGATTCATGCCATACTTCTCAAGAGTTGCGGACCCACTCTCAGCTTTGACGAAGAAGGGGAAACCCTTTTTGTGGTCAGACAGCTGTCATCAGAGCTTCTAGGAGCTGAGATAGAGATTGAACAGCGCGCCTATCTTGAGGCTACCGGAGGAGGGAGTTGGGTACATAGTTTACTGCGATGCATCAGGGACCGGACTCGGATGTGTCCTGATGCAGGAGTGGGCAGTGATCGCCTATGGATCACGTCAGTTGAGGAAGCATGAGCAGAACTATGCTACCCATGACCTGGAGTTAGCAACAGTGTTCTTCACTCTAAAGATGTGGCGACACTATCTGATGGGAGCGCGCTTTACAGTCTATTATGACCACCAGTGTCTCAGGTACATCTTCTCGTAGAAGGACCTGATCCTGGGATGGCGGCGATGGCTCGAGTTCCTCCAGGATTATGACTTTGAGATAGCCTATACTCATGATAAGGGGAAGGTAGTAGCCGATGCTCTCAGCAAGAGGATGGGAATTCAGCTACTTGGGGAGGCAACAGAGCAGCTAGCTGATTTGCAGATATCCTTCGTGGATAGCAATGGAGCAACCTTTCTACAGTCACTCACAGTCACTCCTCCACTTCTATAGTGGTTCAGAGAGGCACATCATGGGGACGATGACTGTGAGACACGGCGTGCACGGATATCCTTAAGATAGGAACCTGATGGATTCTATGTGGGAGGAGAGCACGAGGTCCTTTTCAGAGGACGTACCATGGTTCCAACTGCTTTACATGAGGAGGTGCTATGAGAGTTTCACACATCCACTTTAGAGGTACATCCAAGAGTGGATAAGATGTACGAGGGTCTCAGATGTTAGCACTGGTGTCCGGGTATGAAGAATATTGTGGCAGAGTTCATTTCTCGGTGCCTCACCTACAAGCTGGTGAAGGCAGAGCACCAAGTACCAGCAGGCTTGGTACAACCCTTGAAGGTCCCAGAGTGGAAGTGGGATGGGATATCTATGCACTTTTTGACTAGACATCCACACACTTCCAGAGGTCACGACTACATTTGGGTGATTGTTGACTGACTCACCAAGTCGGCACACTTATTACCCATCAGAGAGTAGGGCTTAGTGGAGAGCTTGGGATGTCTCTACATTCAAGAGATTGTACGGATTCATGGTGTGCCATCATCTATAATCTCTGATCGAGATGCTCTCTTTACTTCCTGGATTTGGAAGGGGTTTCAGGTGGCGTTCGGGACACAACTACATCTTAGCACCACCATTCACCCTCAGACAGATGGTCAGACAGAGAGGACCATTCAGACACTTGAGGACATGCTCCGCACATGTGTCCTCAACTTTGGTCATAGCTGGGAGGACCACTTACCCTTGGTGGAGTTTTCTTACAACAATAGGTACCACTCCACCATCGGGATGGCACCATACGAGGAGTTGTACGGCCGACCTTGCAGATCACCGCTGTGCTGGACAGACCCTGGGGAGTCAGCACTTGTGGGACCGGAGATGGTCCAGGCCACAACAGAGAATGTCCAAGTCATCCAGGAGTGGATGAGGACTGCTCAGAGCCGGAAGAAGTCGTATGCTGACAGGAGGCAGAGGCCACTGGAGTTCGAGGATGGAGACCACGTCTTCTTGCAGGTCTCACCTGGACGTGGATTACGGAGATTTGGACGAGGCGAAAAGTTATCTTCGCACTTCATCAGACCCTTCCATGTCCTCAGCAGGATTGGCGAGGTGGCTTATCGCCTGGCTCTACCACCTCAGTTGCACCGAGTGCACGACATATTCCACATATCTCAGCTGAGGAGATATGTGCACGACTCGATGCATATCATTAACCATGGGGAGATGGACATTGGTGATGGGGAGACTTTTGTAGAGGTCCTAGTGGAGATCGAGAATCGACAAGAGTGGGTCCTACGTGGACGGTCAATTCCTCTAGTGCGCATCAGATGGCAGCATGGGAACCTCCAGGAGATCACTTGGGAGCGGGTGGCTCAGATGCGTGCACAGTACCCACATTTGTTCCCCTAGTTTATGATGTATCTTTACGGGGACATAAATCCCTGAGGTGGGAGTAATATAAAGACCCGTAAAATTCAAGGTAAATTTTTTTTTCTTAATTTTCTTTGGGATTTTACAAGAACGTAGTTTCTGATGGCACCTGATTCCAAGGCCCGGTGTGCCTGAAATAATTTTCTGATGTTTGGCTCAGGTATGTTCAGTGAACGAACGAGCGGGTTTTCGTAACATTTGAATCAGTGTTCGGAATTGAAATCAAAGGGCACCGATGGAATCGCAGTGCCAGTAATTTCTTAGGAACACCTATTCCGGATTTTTGTTTACAGGGGAGGAGTTGTTAAAAAATTGTGGAAGTTAAAAATACAATTTAACTACAAATTTTATTTTTCTTTCTAAGTGGTAGTCCATTGAGTGGAAGTTGGGAACCCCCCAACTTCCCATGAGAGGTTATGAGGGTGGTGGGGCCCACATGAACCCCACCCCTTCATATTCCCTAAACTCCAACAACCCTCCTATTAAATGACACATGAGTTAATTAAGTGGTTTAATTCAATTTTTTTGAATTTCAAACTTATGTCATGAGTAATAAAATAAGTGAAACACTTATTTTATTATGGTTGGGCTTGTGGTGTTGAGTCTTTGGGAGAAAAATTGAAGTCTTGAAGTTATTCATTCTTCATCGAAGAATGCGAAGAACGCACTGCCACCAACGAAGAACGCCGAACTCTAACGACGGATGACGATGAGGGACGCCTTCCTCGGAGATCAAATGCCAATGATCCTCTCCGTTCGCTATGCCTTCTTCCACGACGGTTAATTCCACGACGAACCCTCGCTCAACGAATTTGACGAGGTAGGGGATTTTGTTTTTATTCGTGATTACTTCCATTGTCGTTATTCGTGAATCTTTGCCACTTGCTATCGATTAACGGGAGGGGGCCGGACTGCACAAACACGGCCGACCCTCCTCCCTTATCATTGTGTTGTTGTGGTTCGAAGGAAAGCGGTGCGGTGCAACGACACCGCGCGGGGTCATACGACAAGGGTGTGCGGCACCGTCGCGCCTCACCGTTGAAGTCGAACAAAGGAGCGGGGTCGTCGCGTCGTGTCAGAGAATCAAAAAAACACCATGGCCGGAGCGGGGCCGCAGCGGAGGGGCGTGGTGCCGTCGCACCGTGTCGGACGGACCAAGGCCGTGGTGGAGCAGGGACCGGCGGCCGGTTCTGGGGCGCCGGCGTCGGAGCAGGGGGACCGGCCCATGCCGGTCCCATGGCGGCAGCAGCCGACCGGCTGGAATGGGATGGAAGGTCCGAGGAGGAACTGGGGGTTATGGCCACCAACTGGCCAGACAGCAGTGGCACCCCCCACATGGGGGCCGCGGTTACAAACAGGAGGGGGGCAGTGCACCCCCCTGCACCCCAAATGTTCGGCTGGGTGGGGCCGCCCAGGCCGAGTCGGGCCGCGCCCAGGTCGGGCCTGGCTGCACCCAGGCCGGGCTGGGCCGCGTCAGCCATGGAGGAGTCGGACCCATGTCGGGTCGACCCGGTTCGGGCTGACCCAAGGGGGTTCTCGGGCCGGGTTGGTCTGGGCCCAAAACCCCCACTTCCAATCCTCGTACGGTCTTTTGCCCATAACATGGGCTACGGACCTCTGATCGACGCACCGTCAACTGCGATGTGATCCTTGGATTGAGACTGTCATCTTGATATATTACACTCATGGTTTCAAAGAACTTTTGTTTCAACAGGTTGGTTCGTACACGAAACCAACCAGGCACTCGGAGCGGAAACACTTATAACATGAGCTCTGGATGTCCAATTGATGTGTCGTCGACTTTGTTGGATTCTTCTTAGTGAGACGGACCCTTTGGCATAATCCGCTTGAGGTTTGGATGCAGTTGGAGTATGGTCGGGTTGGTTTTGACTTAAAAACCAACAGGGCCCCTGGGATGGAAAATCCAACAACTCTCAGACTGTGCGTCTGATTGACGCACCGTCAGTGAAGTTGAGTTTCTGTTGGCGATACGGAACTTTTGGATACATCAACTTCAGACTACATCTCAGTTGATGTATCAGCCCCTCGGCTCATGGAGCAGACCCTCCAGAACAAGATTGCTGTGTGCGGGAACCCTATAGCTGGCTGTGACTGCGACGACGATGACGACTATACTGAAATCCTCCGTGGATTCAACGATGACGACTATAGCACTCAGCGATCCTACGTGGATCAGTGCTACCGATCCTGTGTGGATCAAATCCTGTGTGGGTCAGCGCTCAGCGGTCATGTGTGGGCCAGTGCCTACAGATCCTGTGTGGGTCATTACGGGGGTTAGTACCTATCGATCCTTTGTGGTCATTGCGGGGGTTAGTTACCTATCGATACTTTGTGGGTCATTTCGGGGGTTAGTAACTATCGATACTATGTGGGTCTGACATCTTAGATGAATCAGTGGCTACATCTGATCATCTCTATCATCTTACGAATAAGTATACCTGTTTGAGCTGAATCTTGAATTTCAATCATTCTCTTCGATATGATTGAATTGCTTTCCTATGTGGATTGTGTTGTGATAACCTGTGTGGATGTGATTGAACATGGGCTCAGATGTTGGAGCTGAACTGGAATTGACGACTTAGGTATATGTATGGGAATATACCTAAGTATTGTTGGATGTTACTTCGTGATTGTATCTTTCTTTTTTGAATTATCCTTTGTGGATTCTAGGAGACCTTCGGGGGTCTCGGGGTCCCTACTGAGTAGCTTATACTCACCCTTGCATGGGCTATGCCCGCACTACATTGTGTTGGTTGCCGACGACGGACAACGCTGATCGTGGTTGGGGCTTGCAGAGCAGGTCAGTACCTGGAGGTGGACCACTAGACGGGACGTACTCGGAGTAGACGGCTGGACCCGAGGAGATGTGGAGGATATATGTACCCACCCTTCAGGTGTGACTTCCAATGGACGGCTCGACATTGCGTCTTTACTTTCAGTTGATGTTTTCCCTTTCCAGTTGTACTTTACTTTCAGTTTGGGTTTGTATACTGGCCCACTTACTTTACCGCACTTACTATTGTACCCAGTTATTACTTAGTTTTTACTTCTTCTTGCTTACTCTGTGTGTGTTTGTTTACTTACAAAGGCAATGTCTTCCCTTTCATCGGGAATTATTCCTTGGTTCTAGTCGCCAGCCCCTGGCCTATGGATGGTGGGCTTGGGGTAGTCACGGCACGTGTCCCGAGGACGGTTCGTGACAATCAATACGAGGGGAGGAATAGTAACTTTTGTAGATAATTCAAAAGGATATATCATTCTTTAATTTATCAGAACGAAAGATCAACTTGATTATATTTTTCACAAAATATTTACCATCCGATAGATTTTAATACATTAAACAAAATTTAGGAATGATAACCCTAAGGTAATCTACCTTATTAACTTCTTGCTGAAACCTATCTCCTTATAGTAACAAACTCCTATTCATAGGAGGAGTACACTTGCTTGTTAGTTAAAAAATTTCCATATTTAAATTTTTTTCGTAGTAAAATTTTTCGAAGTCAAATTTTTCTTAATCAAGTTTTTTCCATAATTAGATATTCAGAATCATTTTTTCCTTTAAACATGTTTTTAAATTTTCGGAATCCAAAGTTCATCAAGAAGAATTTTCCTTATTATGAATAATATTCCTAGAAATATGAAAGGTAAGTTTCCTTTACTAAATTTTGGTAATAATCTTTTGTTTGTTGGAATTCTCATTTGGTTTTCAAAAATTTTGGATTCACTTTTCATTAAATCCAATTTTTTTCATAAAAACCTCAAATGATCGGAATCTATCAAAATCCTTTTATGGCTATTATCTCAACCATCATATCTTCTCAAGAAATCTTTTAACGGTTAGATCAATCATGGAAGCTGAACTGTCACATCAATTGAATATATAAAGGACACCCGATGTTTGTCCCACATTGATCTCCAAGCCTTCGTGTGCTAAAATTATGCCTCTTTTTTCAAGTCCTGTTTGGATCTTTAAGGTTTCCTTTCTTCAGAATATATTCTAAAGCCTCATCTCTGAAAGAAATTTTAACTGTTATGGAAATATCAATGTTGAATATCTATCGAGAAAGGTTAGTCTATCTGATGTTTTATGCCAAATATGACTTCTTTGTTTCTAAGAATGTCAAGCTGAATAGTTGGGAGAGTATAGGTATATCAAAACCAATATCTCAAGATCTATTGTATCCAGAATTGTTATTTGAATTCAATGAGACAGTTAGTTTTTTCAATGAAGGAGGAAGAGATAAATTTTCATTCAAGACCTATGGAAAAACATACTCACATTCTTATAACATGGTAGCAAATCTGATAGGAATTCCTTATGAGGGAGAAGTCAAGTTTTTCTCTCACAAGATTCCTGATATAATAAGATCTTTTGACAAGGAAAAGGCTATAGGTTGTCTTGTCTTGAATGAAGTGAAGACTACAAAAATTATTCATCTCCCTACAAATCTTCGGATTCTTCGGCTATGGGTTCATTGTTTCCTCATTCTAAGAAAAAGGGATGAGGTTAACCTAAAGAAAAGTGATGTTTATATTATGGATTTCTTGGTGAACCTAAGAAAGATAATCCCATTTAAGGATATCATGGTTATGATTTAGAATATAAAGAATGGAAATTTGAAGTCTTAGATAATCATGTATCTGACTATTCTTTCAACGACCATTGTTATTTGTCTTCAGTCATTCAAGTTTCCTTACAGTTATAAGCCGAGAAATTGTAAGGTGATGCTTTTGAGTGATGATACTCTATGGAGGATAATGATTGGATTTAATAGTCAATCTAGAGTATTTCATTATTTTTCTAATGTAGAATTTGATTCTCATTCAAATAAATAGAAGGTTTCTAAAACCACTAAAAAGGGTGGAAGGAATAGGAAGGTGAAGGAATCCGCAGGAAAAGAAAAAATACCTGTGGAGAAGGAAAATCAATATCCACCACCAAAACCCATGAAATAAAGGATGTATAATGATGAAGTGGTTGTTAAATGGAGAGGGGAGAAGAAGAAAAAATAAAGAAAGGGAGCCTAGTTTTGGTTTGGATCCACTGAGGTAAAGGAATTTAAGGAAAAGACTACTGGAGAGCATTATAAGCAACCAAAAGAGAAAATGAAAAATAAGAAGATGTTTGAGGCTGACATAGTCAAATCCCTTCTTAAGGCTACTGAAAAAGTCTCTGAAAACATTTGGGTACAAGAATATTTTCTAGAATAAACCTTAACAGAGACTCTGGGAAAGAAGATAGTGATTCTGGAACAACATCAAGAAATAGAAATAGTGCAAGAAGAATAATTGTAAGAAGAATAAGAAGGAGTGGTGATACCAAAGATATAATAAATCATGTGGAATATTTCCATGAAAGGAAAGTCCTTCTGAGAAACTCTCAATCCGAACCTCTGAAGCTGAATCCTCAAAACTTGATACCCCTAGAAAAGATGATAAGGGTGAGGAAGAAATGAATAAGTTTTCTGAAAATGAATATTGCAATCATAATTTCACTCACCCTAGAGGATGTTGAGGCATGAGCCAAGAAGAAAGAAGTTGATGTAGATAAAATAATTCATCTATCGGACAGCAAACATGAATCTCCTAATCAAGAAGAAATCATTATGAAGGATGATAAAGAAAAAAATTGGTTTTTGATACACCTAGAAAAACTATTGTAAATAATAAATAAGTTGATGCTTCATTGAAGAGGAAGGTTGTTGAAATAGAAAAATATTCCTCACCAACCAAATTCTCGGATTCAAAATCATCTTCACTCAGAAATGAATTTTTTGTTCAGTCTTTAAAAAATCTTGATGGAACTGTTCTCTTATTTCCTAGTATAGACTCGAGATGCCAAAGGCTTCAGCATTTATTAAATCAAAAATCAAATTCTGTTACCTTGGTGATGGATAAATGTGTTAGAATCAAGTCATATTTCGAATATTTTCTCATTAGATATGAGGCTCATAAAAGATCATGAAAAAAGATGAAAAGTTGGTCAAGGAAGACAATAGAAGAGATTAGAATCTTTGATGAATTTCAAGATCGTGTCATGTATGATTTTGACAACGAAGATGTGAAGATCAGGGATCTCACTAATAGATTTGAGGAAAAGCTGTGTCTTGAATAGATTTCATGGAAGCAAGAAATTAATGATCTGAATGGAAAGGTAAATATTGTGGCCATTAATTAGAAGAGAGAAAGGGATCATAGAATTGAGATTTAATATAATCATGTTATGTATGAAGAAGCCTTGAAAGCCCAGGCAGAGAATCTTAAGGCTCATGAAGAAAAGTTAAAAGCCTTTGAGAAGAAAACTGAAGATTAGGATCCGCTTTTCAAGTGTATGGAGGAGGATCACAAAGATATAAAGAAGATCATGACCATTGTGGAGAAACTGATTCTAAAAGATTAATAAGGATAATTTTTTCCAAATTCGTTCTTTTATTGTTTTTTTTCTTAATTGATAACATTCTTCCAATATTAATGAAATTTGTGTTTCACTTCATATTTTTGGTTGTTTTATACTAATCTTTCAAGTACCATATTTCTATTCCATTCCCTTTATTACTTTTTGAAAATCACAAAGGTGGAGAACAAAATGACAAAAAAGAATACTTAGTAAAGAATATATTTCCCTAAGTAAAGGGGAGTTTATCTAAGGGGATATTTCATCATGAAATTTTCATATGCAAGAAAATAAAAAATCTCAGTCAAGAAAATTCAGAATACGATCTTTAGGGTTTTCAATGCCTATGTGGGAGTTATTCATATTCACTTTGAATTATAGGTAAAGGGAGAGAAGTTTTTATTTTGAAGTTTATAAAATTTTAAAGTCCTTATATTCATTTTGGTAAGGATGTCTATGCTTTCCAAAAATGGGGAGATTGTTGAGTCAATAAGGCTTCCTTATGAATTTTCCATTCCATTAGGTTTTTAAAATCATAAACACTCTATTTTAAGCCAATTTTTATTTTCATTATAAAGGAAAATTTTCCTTCCCCAATGAAAATGTATCCTTACTTTTTTTTCATTGATCATGTTTCAGTTTTTCTAAATCTAACTCTTTTTATTCCTATGTGTAAAATTCGGTTTCACATCTAAAACCTAATAATTATATAAATAATTAGATATACAGTATTCTATTTTCAGGTTCCAAATTTAGACTCTGAATTCTATGAAATTCAGACTCCAAATTTTCTGAAATTCATACTCCAAAATCATGGAAATTCAGACCCCAAATTATCTGAAATTCAGGCTCCAAATTCTCTTAAATATAGACTCTTAATTCTCTGAAATTCAAACATCGAATTCAATAGAATTGTGTTTCTGAATTCATTAGAATTCAGGTTCCAAATTCATTAGAATTCAGGTTCCTAATTCCTTAGAATTCTGGTTCCAAATTCCTTAAAATTCAGACTCCAAATTCCTTATAATTCCAGTTCAAATTCCTTAGAATTCAGGTTCCGAATAACTTAGAATTCAGGTTCTGAATTCCTTATAATTCAGACTCTAAATTACATAGATTTCAGGTTCTGAATTCCTAAGAATTCAAGTTCCAAATTCCTTAGAATTCAGACCCCAAAATCTATAGAATTCTGATTTTGAATTCCTTGAAAAATAGATTCGGAATATTCATGTAGTATGGAATCCAGATGTTCTTAGACCCCATACACTATTTTCCTTAGACTCTGGAAAATTATATGTGGTTGAGAAACCATATTTTTCTTACATTTGTTATAGTTATGAAATTATTTCATGTATTCAATTTATAACTAACTGTTGCTTGAGTGACACATATACAGGTCCCTCCAAGATTAAAGTAAAAATATAATCATTGGAGGAGGGAGCCGACCATTGGAGAAGTAACAATAAATCAGATCTCATTTGAATGAGCTCACAACTTTTAAACTTTAACAGCTGACTGATCTACAACTCAAGAGATTACATGTTGTAGAAGTAATTTCCAGAGAGAGATAATCTCATGCTTTGTGTGTACTAAAAATCTTGTTCATATTTCATTGTGAAAATCCAAATGTTTCAGAGTACATTCTAGGGATTCCGGGGATAGAAAGATAGAGGTGCCGACTACCTTAAATTTTGAGGGTTTTCGGGGATAGGAAGACAGAGGTTCTGACTGCCTTAAAGTTAGAGTGCTTCCTTGATAAGGAAGACAGAGGTGCTGACTACCTTGAAGTTCTAGGGCTTGTGGGTACAGCAAGACGAACTCCTATATTCTTATTGATGGATTACCCTAGTGTTGGTAAGACAAACATTCTTGAAAGTATATATCAATGGACCTTTATCTAAGGTTGTTGGATACCATACTCTATGGGTTAAAAGATTTCATACTTGATACATGTGTTGTTTCATGTTTTCTTTCTTTTATATTTGATTAATAAATAAAGTATAACTATCTTATACATTCTTATATTTGTACTCTGATTAAGTAAGATTCAAAATGATTTTATGGTAGAATCTTTTTCCTTGTAAACATTTGACAAGTTTCATTTTTGGAACTATATTTCTGGAATCATGCATGTTTATTGAACTAGTTTCATTTCCAGAACCATATTTCCGGAATCTAGCAAGTTTGTCGAACCAAGAGTTTTTTTGAAGATACCTTGTTTAACTATTTAAAACAATAGAATGGTTTATATCAACATTAAAATTTCCCAATGATTTTTAAAGGATACTATTCATCGTCGCTCTTATATATTGAGCATCTACATCATATTCTTATACTACAATCAGTATCAGTGATCCCACAAAGATACAGTTCAATAATAAATGAATTCATATTAATGTTTTAAATATACATTTTCATTATATTATTATTTAAAATCATTATTTAATCATGAATATGGAGAGTTAACCACATCGCTTTATGGAGACGGTAGTTCATTCGTATACACAAGCAGTGTTATAATTTCCATAACAGGTGAAAGGTTAATGAAGTAAATTGTATATTAATATTATAGAGGAATTATCATTTATTATATATATATAATATATTTATCAAATTTTTCCTTTATTCAATTCTATGTAATGTGTTAATGAAAAATTAATCATGTCACTTCGCAAAGTTGTAGTCCGCCATAGAGGTTATCATATTCTCTATAGAATTGAAAAAAAGAAGGAATATATGATATTATAATTATTGAATTATTATTAAATTATTAATATGGTATATATATATCATATACATCATTATATCCATCTTTGATAGTTGGTGATGGAAAACGAATTATGCCGATTTGTGGGGTTGTAGTATGTTGTAGAAATGATCAATGGGCTCGTTTTTAATTTGACGGAGGATGAGATGATTATAGGAAATAAAATTAATAGAACCTAATTTGTGTATATTTAGCATATAGAGTTTATTATATATTTATAATTCGATAAAATTTTGATTAATTTTTTGAAGAAATAAAATGGAACGCTTGGTTAAAGATATTACCATTACATTGGAAAACAACTTCTAGTTTTCATATAAATCGTTTCTAAGATAGATTTTTCTAAATTAATGGAATATATGGTTATTTTAGAGAATTAAATGGGTGATTTAGGTTGGTATTGTAAGGAAAAAAAAATTTTTTATGTGTGTAAACTAAATGAGTGTATATGGCCCTTTATAAGTAGGGGAGAGGGAACACATAGTATTTTTTGAATGAATGGATTACAACCATGTTTTTACAATTTCAAAAGGATCTAAAATGAGAAATTAAAAAAACTTATAAAATATTTGGTGGATATATGACCCTAAATAAATAATTATACATGTTATGAGTAATTTTTATAACTTATCATTTTATTTTAACCCCTAAAAGACTCGCTTTTACCTAAACTACCAAATTCAATGTTTACTGTTTTCACTATTCATTGTGGTTAAGAATTAATTTCCATTATTAGGAAATTTAAATTATTTTGAATACAAATATAGATACCATAGTTCTTAATCCATCTTATATATGTATCATAATTCAATTTAAATGTAATCCAAGAGTCATGTTAAAAAAATTGTTTTCCAAGTTAGCATAGTTCAAAAGATTAAAATGAATTTCTATAAAAATTCCATATAAAATTAATTCAAATAATGTAATTTTTCTTAAAAAATATAAATTGAAACAAATTTTACTTTTAATTCCACATTAAAATAAATTTAGGATTTTAAATTAATTAAAAAAATGTAGTTTTTAATAAAAATTAGAATTTTTCACTATAACTAAAAAAATGAATCTTTTCAAAAAAAATCCAAAGAACTCACACTATGGTAATTTTTATATTATTATTGATAAAATTAATTAATATTTTTAGATATTTTTTAAAAAAATCTAAAAAATAATTTTAAATTATGTGAGCATAATGTGACTAATCCTCTTTTTTGAAAAATAGATTTTCTGAAAAAGTACTTATTTTTTTATTCAAAAGATTTTTATTTTATTTCCAATAAATATATAATCATTGATTTTATTTTCTAAATATTTAAAACATAAAATTATTATAATTTATATATTCTTTTTTTAACCTTCCAATTTAGAAGATATGTTGTTATTGTTCAGTTAGATTCTAGGTTTTGTTTTCCAGAAGTCGTCAAAGAGATTAAATTTATCTAAAAAGAAATATATTGTAAAATCTCAGTTCGACACATTCTCTAATAATCATGGTAATTTATATCATATACTCTTTCAATAATGATGTTCCTATTTTAATATCATGGGTTATTACATTCTACCCCCTTAATAAAATTAGATCCTCTCATTTTATTCTTTACCTCAAAACTCAAGGTTTTGATTATTTAATTATAGAAAAACCACATCGTAAAAAGAGATAATATAAGATTCTGTTAAAAAGAGGGATGTGTAAATATTAATTTCATCGCATTTCTAGGTTTCAAAAAAGGATAACATTGGTTAAAATTCAATATTGGGATATGGGAGAAAATGGTAAATAATAATATATAGTGATAGAGATTATTGATCATAAAAAAGGGAATGATTAATCTAATGATGAGAACCTAAAAAATCATAAATATATGACTATCTAATAAATCATTTGATTCATATGAATTTAAGGTAATATGATAACATTCTTATTTCATGTTTTTTTCCTATATTTTATTATTTCTTTTACTATAAAAAAATATAGCAAAATGTACTTACCTGATATATTTCTATTTTATAATAAAACATTCACCGTTTGGTTTTCCTTCGATAAATTTAAACATAATCAATTAATATAGTAAATGAATATCCAAAAAATTATTATTTTTTATACTAAAGCTCTAAAATTAACATTTAACATATCATAAGATCTATAACAGTCTACAAAGTTATTCATCCTATAATTATTTAATCCAAAAAAATCAAAATGTAATATAATTTCCAAAATGAATATGAATCAATTAGTATCCTAAATTTAAAAATTAAACCAAAGTTTTTACATAGATCATTTCAATAAATAATTGACTATATACCCAAAATAACACCAAGAAACATAAACATTGATGATGTTTTTAACATCAATGTTTATATCATTCCCTTTAAACTAACATCTAAAAAACATAAGATAATTCTTCCAATATAATCCTTTAATTAAACCAAAATGTTATATATACTTAAACCAATTAAAACATCTTCTGAAATATCATTAGAAAGTCTAAAATCATATGTCTTTATCCCATAATATGTTTCCCAAAATATTATTAATATTTACCCCTTGTACCATCAATGTAAAAATGATGTTATACTAACCAATAAATCATGTTGTCTACTGGTACACATTGCACCCTTTTCATCCATTTATTATATGTTATAGCCTTGTGGCCTTGTCACATTTGATGGGATAGTGGGTTTTACTTTTTATAAAACTAGAAAAAACGTATTTGATGATAATATTTTTAATCACCATGATCCTATAATGTTATCAATATTATGATGATCATCTTTAAAAATAACATTAGTTAACTTGTCACTTTTGTAACCATTATGGTTTTCAATATATCTCATTCTATTCCAAAAAAACAACTAATTACCTCGATATCAAGAACATATCCCAGATTATATACTCCTAAATTATGATTCCTTCTAATAGAGTGTCACTTTAACATTAAATTACTATTCTAGTTCATTTATGGCATTCAACATATTCCTTCAAATCCTTAACACAAAAATTCTATAGAAAAAGCCTCCTAAATATATTTCCTAATTTATATAATTCTTAAATTACACTATTGAATCATTTAAATCATTCCACTTCATTCTAAAAACATTAACTATTATTCATCATCTTATTCATTAATACATAATTACTTTCAAATGTCATTTATTGTCTCTTTATCATCAACAACAATCCCTTTACTCATACAACCACGTTGATCTTAATTTTTATTTTACCCCTATGACATCAGTTTTCTTAATTCCCATTATTTAAGCATTTAAAACAATCAACCATTGATGATGCATTAGGAAAACCATTATTCTCATCAATTAAATTATCTATGAATTTCATTTATCATCATTAATTATTTACATTGTTCCATTTTTCTCAAACCACAAGGCATCCTATCATTAATTTGAGATATTTTGTTGAGTCATTGTTTCCACATTCTCAAAATATAGGATACTAAATATTATTTCCCCTATGTTCATCACCCCATAAACTCTTATTAAACTCTATAACTCTCTTATTTGGTGAGTTAAATTTTTTGGTTAAGGATAAAGTTGTTAATCATGTATGATGGTGAAAGAGATTGAATAAGCATAATATCCTTCACTCATATCATTATCCCATTTGGTTTCTCATCAGGTCATTGTTTATCATTTGCAACATTAACCAAATTTCTTATACATATAAAAGTATACAATAATCAAAATACATTGTATAAGAAATAATAATTTTAATGTCCCAGAAATTCCATATAATTGTTTTTAATTATATGGAATTATTTCTAGACAATAAAATCTGATGACATGTGAATCTCATGCCCGGAGTGCCCGGAATTATCTGTCAAAGTTTTGTTAAGCTTTTATTAACATGTGTAAGAATTTTTCCAGAAAAGGAGGAAAAACTCTTAAATGGTTACTTGGATCAGAAATCTGTGGGCATTTTTGTACTCATGATAGCGGTTTTACCCCGGCGTGACTTATGTTTAGTCAGTGCAGACCTCCTGTGGGAATACCATAAAGGGGAATAACCATAAATAAAATTATTAAATAAAATTATTTTATTTTTCAAATGCTTATAAATCACGAATGGTAAATCAGATTAAAAATATGAGACCACTTCTGAACTCATGTGGTTATTATCTGTTTATCCATATACTAACATTGGACAACATGACCACCAGTGAAAGTTATTTTTTGGTCATAAATAAAATAATTAGGTGACAATTATTTTATGGTAAAATCAATATCTTTTAAATAGTAACTCGGATTTGAAATCTGAGAGTACTGTTGGGTTTTTTGAGGAGTGTATTACTTAGGTAGAGCCTAACCTCGACCAGCATGGGTTGAAGGTGACTGTTAAAAAAATTTCAATGTTTTTTTTTGGGTACGTTCAATAAACACATGAGCATCATTTTCTAACTTTTGAAGCATTGCTCGGATTAAAAATCAGAGGGCACCGTTGAATCTGCAGTGCCATGATTTTCTTTAATGGAGGAATAAAATCGACCGTAGTAGGTTGGGTGAAAATCTTATTATTGTGGACATTTGAATGATTAATAAAATAATTGTTTTGTTATTTTATTTTCCTTCTTTCCTATAATGTATGAATAGCGATGGTAGGACCGGCGACGTGTCAAGACAATAAATGGTTGGACTCTTCTTTTCTAGTAACCGAACTATTAGGAATTTGGGAGGTTCATTAATTAAATGAACCTCATTAATTTTCTAAGAATTTCACACTCCTCCTATCATTTTTATATGGAGCTCAGGGAGGGGTGTTGGCATGATTTCAAGAAGCGACGAAGCTCTGATAAATTACAGTGACTCCAACCACCTGGAGGACAATACTGGTTCCAAAAAGAAGTGACGAGCACCACCGAGTCACGAACCGATGACAACGATGAAATAGTTTTCATCGACCATCATCAGCGGACGTCTCTTCCAGGTACAAGGTTCTTTTCATTTGTGTGTTTTTGATTCCCTCTTCCCAATTCTTGAAATTATATGAAGAATGTGGGTCAACCGACTAGTGGGTGGACCCACGATTCATTCTTCTTTGGGGGAGTTCATTTATGGGAATATTTTGTGGTTAATCTTGGGTTCAATACAACCCTTTATTGAACTCCCTTAATATCCTTCATATTGTGAGTTAACACGGAGGGGGAGGGCCTAATGAACCCATCTAGAAACCTTCACTATCTTTATTTCCTTGCGCCACCTCAGATGACCATGATCACGTCGACGCACAAGGAAACAGGATAGATGTGGCTTCTCAGCCACAGTGAATGGAGGCGGTGGCTAGCACGATGGTTGACCACGGGAAGGAAGGCGGGGAGACTATCACACCGTCGACAAATGGAAGTCATGACTGAATCCATGATAGAGGACAAACCCACCTCTAGTGGGTGTCATGGTGACCATGAGGTGCCCACATAGCGCTTCTACCTCTCCAACTGAACAGCCTTCAGGCCGTTAAGGAATCCGGGTGACCGGGGGGTTACACCCCCCATGTCAGATTGAACAGGGTCGCCACCATTGGAGTGGAATGCCACCCTCGAGCTGAGACACCGCCCTCGAACCAGGCTTCTGCCCTCATGTCGGGTCCCCACCCTCACACCGGGCCACTTCCCTCGGACCGTGTGGCCTCCCTCATACCGGTCCCCCACCCTCGGACCGAGTCACCGCCCCTTCCGGTCGCTGCCCCTGACCAGATCACCGCCCTAGCAGACCGTCGTCCCGTGTGGGCCAGGCTGCCCCATTGCAGACCGACCCCCTTGCGGTCCTCCCTATTATGGCTGGGATACCCTTGCGAGCCACCCCTCTTGTGGGCCGGACCTTACATCGTCCCAGTGGGCTGATTTCACCCTGGGCCAACCCAAACCGAGTCGGGTCGGGTCGGTCTGACCGAGTCGGACTAGAACTAGGCCCAACCGGACCACAGAACACTTAAAGGGGTATATCTTGAGAATCAGACGTCTGTTTGACAAAACATCTATAGCATTGGGATTCTTGGATCAATACTATCCTTTTGGTATAATCCACTTAAGATTTTGAGAATTTTGGAGTACAGTAGAGTTGGATCGAACCAAAATCCAACTGGGCCCTCGGATTTATAATGCTTATAACTCACAGACCGAGCGTCCGATTGATGCACCGTCTATCATGTTAGAACCCTTGTGAAATGAATGTCTTTAGAGTTACTCCTTTGTGGAGTTTTGTGGCATTCAAGGTATGACTAATATCTTGAGGGTATGATTCTACGGAACTTGAGTGCACCGGGTGCGACGAATCCTATGACAGGCTGCAATGTGAAGAAAGAACATCTATCCTATGTGGGATAGCATTTATTGATCCTATGTGGCTCAGATCCTATGTGGGTCAGCGCACATAAATCCTATATGGGTTAGCGTATACTGATCCTATGTGGTCCAAATCCTTTTGGGGTCAGCGTGGGTTAGTTACATATCGATCAAGTGTGGGTCAGTGCGGGTTAGTTACCTATCAATCATGTGTGGGTTAGCAGCAGTGGATGTTAACATAATGAGATGATCTAGTTTAAAACTAATCATCTGTACTTCTGTACTTATGTTACACGTGATTCTGAGCTGAGTATTTTACCTGAGTGGTACTTCAATAATTTTGGGGATACCTGTGTGGAACTTCTATCTTTGCGGTGTTACCTATGTGGTATTACTATCTTCATGATGTTACCTTTGTGGTACTTCTAGATTCATTGTGTTATGTGTGTGCTACATTTACCTTTTTGGTATTGTCTTTGTGGTGTTACTTGTGTGGTGCTTCTATCTTCGTGGTGTTACCTATGTGGTACTACTATATTTGTTGTGTTGCATGTGTGGTACTTCTAGCTTTGTGGTGTTACCTGTGTAGTAATTCTACCGTTGTAGTATCATCTTTATGGTGTTACCAATGTGGTACTTCTCTCATCGTGGTTTTACCTAGGTGGTACTTATATCTTTGTGGTTTTACCTCTGTGGTAATTCAATCTTTTTGGTGTTACCAGTGCTGTACATCTAGCTTCATGGTGTTAGATATGTGGTACTTCTACCCTTGTGGTATCGACTTCGTGGTGTTACCTGTGTGTAAATTCTATCTTCGCGATGTTACCAGTTTGGTACTTCTATCTTTGTGGTGTCACTTGTATTGTACTTTTTCCTTTGTGGTATTATCTTCATGGTGTCACTTCTATGGCACTTCTATCTTTATGTTGTTACCAGTGTGGTACATCGACCTTCTTGGAGTTACCTTCGTGGTGTTACCTATGTGTTGTCCTTCCCTCACGTATAATATGAGTATATCTTGATAACATAGGTATATGTATGGGAATATGAATAGGTACAGTTGATGTCTTTCATTGTGGTTTTTCCTCTTTTGAACTCTATGAGACCTATGGGGGTCTTGGGGTCCCTACTAAGTATTGTTATACTCACCCCTACACGGGCTTCACCTACACCTTTTTGTGTCTAGTACAGATGATGTACAGTGTTGATCGAGGCTGAGTGGCCTAGGAATGAATGGTTCTCAGAGGTGGAACATTCATTGTGACGTGACGTGGAGGAGACTGATGAATGTGTAGTGATGAGGAGGCAATATGTACCTACACTACAGGTAGGAACCTCAGAGGAAGACCCAGTAAATGTTTTCCTTTTTCATTTAGTTGTATTGTGCTTCTAGTCGTACTTGTACTTTTATAGTTGGGCCTGTATTCTGGTCCTTTTTTTAAATTCATCACTCTTTTACTTGAGCAGTTTACATTGTGGTTGCATCTTATTGCGTTCTTGTCTGTTTGGTTGCTTGTTGTTATATTCTTGTTCTTTGTGTCTGTACAGGTTAAAAAATCAATGACTTCCCATTTAAGGGATATGCCTTTCTAGTGCTAGTCGCCAGTCCCTGCCCTATGGAAGGTGGGCTTAGGGTAGTCATGGAATGGGCCCTGAGGTACCGGTCGTGACAAATTGATTTCATAGGAGGTCGGTTCTACCGAATAACTAGGACATTGATTTTTTCTGTGATGAAACATTGTTAAGTGTTATTAGTGTGGTTTTTAGTTCAGGGAGTCCAATGTTGGTGCAGCGGCCAAAATATCCATACCCCAGGACCTTGAATTCTGATTTCCATATCTGCACATGAAAACACTGATTGCGTATGTTTTTGAAAAGTTTTCTGTTGTTTTCTTTGGATTCAGCTCACCAGGTATAACGTAATGACCATGGTGCACCTGTTTCTTATCGGGATGACACCATAAAGATAGCCACCCAGGTTTCCCTAGAGAGTACATGATTATGGCCCACTGAGTGATGGGGCTCTGGTGTAGGGTCGTCTTACTGTGTTGGAACCTGCGGGTGGTGTACCAGTAGCCCCACAGCCCGTTGGGCAGCAGTTACAACCGGCAGTACCGGTAGAGGAAATATATCAGCTTAGTGCCTTACGCAAGTTTCAGTCTCAGACACCCCTAATGTTCTGAGGTGATCCTTACTCACATACAGCTAAGGACTGGCTTGAGGAGGTGGATGAGAGTTCTCCATAGCTTCTACAGCTTCGGTAGGATGACATGTTGGTAGCTGAGTATTCATCGAGGCATACCGACCATTCATATTACTCTATGAATATGATACTATTAGTGCTTCAGGTCTTGTACTTCCAAGCATAGTGTGTTTCTAGACGTATGAGCCCGCACCATTCCTCTCTACATTCCTATCTGTGTTAGGGTGCTAGAGATAACCTTTGCGGTTGAACGTTCTTTGGATGAGCGGATACAGGTAATGAATGTTAGTAGTGGGAAAGCAGAAAACCGACACCAGTCTCAGAGACATGGGAATGTAAAAATGTTTTGGGAAAATAATTGTTAGGGATAGATGAATCAGCAGGGCTACAGACATGGAAGCAGATCTAGGAGAGAAGCATGAGGTGGTGTACACTTCGACATGTTACAACCACCCACCTTTATGGTCCCACAAGTCTTAGGGAGTAGAAGGTCAGAGGAAGGGAGTAGATACATATGGTCAAGGAGTGATACCTGAGGGCTCTAGGAATGATTCTATGAACGATCTGTTTCTACTACTATTTTTCGTATTAATAGTCATAGGTACCAATCGTTTCTTACTTCCACGAATCTTTTCCAAAAACTAGAGTTTCCAGTTAAGCTTTTGACTTGACCATCACGTTTAGAGGTACCTTTGGGAGGAGACTCGAAAATCCCACACACACCGACGGTGTGATATGACCCTTGAGATGAGAGTTTGGGTTGGAACCAGATGGTGGCAGCGTCGATGCCTTGCAACATTAGTTTGGGTATAGACTGGACATCCATAGTTTATACTCAGATTGACTGTATTAGGAAAAATTGTAGTGGTTTATCTACAACGTTGGAATTGTATTTTCCTTGCTCAGTGAAGAAGGAAACACAGGAATCATAGTAAAAACTAATGCATAGGAGGGTTCAACTGATCACACTAGAGTTGGCCAGCCCTGCCCTCATGGAAGTAGGAGTTTATAGTTTCTAGTTCCCAACAGAAGCAGAAAATTGTGGGGGACATCCTTCCAAAAGTTGTTTCTAGGTTTACCTCCCTGAAGGGGGAGGGAATTCTAGTTTTGTTGGGTACTACCAATGTTTTTTAGTAGACTTCTCCAGGGTAGCGTCACCCTTGTCATCTGTGACGAAGAAGGGGGATCCATTCTTATGGACGGAGAAGTGTCAGCAGAGCTTTCAGAAGATGAGACAACGAAGATGGATAGAGTTCCTCCAGGACTATGACATTGAGATAGTATATATTATTGGTATGGGTAACATAGTGTAAAATTCACTTAGTAAAAGATATTGTATACAAATTATGAGTGATGTGATGGAGCAGCAAGATGAATTGCAGATATCCAACATGGATCGAGATGGAGCAGCTTATCTTTAGTCTTTGAGAGTCACTCCCCCTCTCGTTCAGTGAGTCAAGGAGGCACAACTTGGGGACACTAAATGTGAGGCTCAACGTGCTCAGATATCAATAGGATAGGGACCATATGGATTTTCTGAAGGTGGGGATCACGTCATCCTCTTCAGAGGTCGTACCATGGTACCGGTGATTCTTCAGGAGGAGATGTTGAGGGAGACCATGTCTTCCAACGTGTCTCAACCCGATGAGGATTATGGAGGTTTGGTCAGGTAAAAAGCTATATCAATGTTTTATTGTACCTTATTAGATTCTCAACAGAGTGGTTGAGGTGGCGTACCATCTATCTCTTTCCCCATAAATGCACCAGGTGCATAATGTTTTCTATGTGTCGCAGCTAAGGGGATGATTGCATGATCCATCACACGTTATCGACTTGGGCGAGTTGAACATTGATTATGGGGTGACTTTTATGGTGTTCCAGGGGTGATAGAGGATTGAAAAGAGTGAGTCCTTCATGGGTGGTTGACACCTTTAGTGCGCATTTTCTGGAATCACGAGAACCTCCAGGAGAGCACATGGGAGAGAGAGGCTCAGATCTGTGCTCAGTACCCCCATTTGTTTCCATAGTCTATATTGTGGATTTCAAAGACGTAAATCCCTAAGGTGGGTAGAGTGTAATGTCCCAAAAATTCTTTATATTTGTTTTAATTATATGGAATTATTTCTAGACCACAAAATCTGAAGGTGCGCGATTCATCCTGGTGTTCCAAGAACGATCCATCGAAGTTTTGTTAAGCTTTAATTAGTGCGCATAAGATGTTTTCCTGAATGAGTGTAATAACTCTTAAACAGTTACTCAGATTAGAAATATGATGATACCATTACACTCAAGACGACGGGTTTACCCAAGGAATGACTTAATTTTAGTTGGTGTGGTCCTCCTATGGGAAAACCCAAAAATGGAATAACCGTAAATAAAATAATTAAATAAAATTATTTTATATTTCAAATGATTATAACTCACGAACAGTTACTCAGATTAAAATTCTGATACCACTGTTGAACTTAGGAGGGTATTCTCTCTTTAGGAAGATACTAACATTGGCCGGAAGGAGCCACCAGTGAAATTTAGTTTTTGGCTGTAAAAATAATAATTAAGTGACAATTACTTTATTGTAAAATCCATAACTTTTAAACGGTAACTCTGATTGAATATCTGAGAGTACTGTTGGGTTCTTTGGGTTGTGTTTCATGTAGGCGGAGCCTAACCTCAACTAGTACGGGTCGAGGGTGACTGTTAAAAATTTTCAGAACTTTTTTTCGGTATATTCTGTAAACAAGTGAGCTGTGTTTTCTAACTTTTGAACCGCTGCTCGGATTACAAATCTGAGGGCAACATTGAATCCATAGTGCCGTGATTTTCATAATGGAGGCATAACTTCGATAGTAGTAGGTCAAGTGAAAAAGTTATTTTTGTTGTCTTTTGAAATATTAATAAAATATCACATTTTGTTATTTTATTTTCCTTCTTTCCTCCAATGGACGAATGACGCTGGTGGGACCGGCGATGTGTCAAGCCAATAAATGGCATGACTCTTCATTTCTTGTAACCGTACTGTTGGGAATTCAGGATGTTCATTAATTAAATGAGCCTCATTAATTCCTAGAGCATTTCACACTCCATCTCCTCTCCTATTTATATGGAGATTGGGGAGGGGTGTTGGAACGGCTTCACCAAGCGATGAGGCCCTGGAAAAGTACCACAACGCCAACCTCCTAGAAGACAAGACTGGTTCCAATGAGCGGTGATGAGCACCACCGGGTCATGAAAAGATGACAAAGATGAATCATGTTCCATTGACCATCGTCAGCGGATGTATCTACTAGGTAGGGGTTATTTTCATTTGTGTATTTTTCATTCCCTATTCCCCATTCTTGAAATTATACGAAGAACATGGGTCAACCGACTAACGGGTTAACCAGTGATTCATTTTTCTTTATTTGGGGTTATTTTAGAGAATATTTTGGGGTTAATCTTGTGTTCAATACAACACTTTATTTATCTCCCTTAATATCCTCCATATTTTGAGCAAACATGGAGGGTGTGGGCCTAACGAACCTATCCCAAACCCTATGCTATCTTTCCCTCCTTGCACCACATCAGATTACTGCGAGCACTTCAATGCACGCTGCAAGATGAGGGTCATAGCTCGTAAGCCACGGAGAAAAGAGGAGGATTTTGGAATGATGGTTGGCCGCGGGAAGGAAGGTGGGGCGACTGTCGCGCCGTCGAAGAATCGAAGTCATAGCAGAAGCTGCGGCGGAGTCCGAACCGGCCTATGGCGGGTTCTGTGATGAACGAGCGGCGCCCACACAGTGCCACCACCTCTCCAACCGAACTTCCTTCAGGCCATTCAAAAATTAGAGTGATGGGGGGGGGGGGTTACACCCCCTATGTCGGACCGCGCCTGGACGCTGCCCTCTAGTCGGGCTGCCGCCCTCACCCCGTTCCACCGCACTCGCACCGAGTGGCCTCCCTCGCACCGGACCGCCGCCCTCACGTCGGTAAATTTCCCTTGGACTAGGTGGCCACCCACGGAGCGGGTCACCACCCTCAGACCGGGTCACCACCTCGGACCAGGCCGCTTCCCATGCGGGCCACTGCCCTACTGGATCGCCGCCCTGTGCAGGTCCGGCTTCCCCCTTGTGGGCTACCCTATTTTGGTCGGGGCCCCTTGTGGGTCTTCCCCCTTCCAGGCCACCCTATTTTGGTTGGGCCGCCCTTGCGAGCCGCCCCTCTTGTGGGCTGGACCAGACATCGACCCAGCGTGCCAATTCCACCCTAGCTCTATAGGCCGAGTCCACCCGGGCCTAGCCTAGACCGAGTCGGGCCAGGTAGGTCTAACAGGGTCGGACATAACCCGGGACCCAACGAACCATGTAACACATAAAGGGGAATATATTGAGAACCGGACATCTATTTGACAAACCATCTATAGCGTTGGTATGCTTGGATCGAGAAGGTCCTTTTGGTATACTCCACTTGAGATTTGGAGAATGTTAAAGTATGGCCGGGTTGGATCGATCCTGAATCCATCTGGGCCCTCTGAGTAAAAATGCATATAACTCACAGACCGGGAATCCGATCGACACACCATCTATCATGTTGGAACCCTTACGACATGATGGTCCTTTGGATTTCTAATTTTTAGAGCTTAGTGGAAGTCGAGGTATGACTAATATCTCGAGGGGCTGATTTTATGTAACTCGAGCGCACCAGGTGTGAAGAAACCTATGATAGGGTGCAACATGAAGAAAGAACATTTATCCTATGTGGTTCAACATCTATCGATCATCTGTGGGTCAGATCCTATGTGGGTCAGCGCTTAGCGATCCAGTGTGGGTTAGCGCATATCGATCCTATGTGGGTCAGGTCCTCTGTGGGTCAGCGGAGGAAAGTTACATATCGATCCAGTGTGGGTCAACGGGGGTTAGTTACCTATTGATCCTATGGGGGTCTTCCACAGTGCTTATTAATAGGATAAGGTGGTCTATTTTTTGATTAATCATATGTACTTTTGTACTTTTGTTATACCTGATTGTGAGCTGAGTCTTTTACCTGTGTGGTACTTCAATCATTTTGATGTTTCCTGTGTGGTACTTCTATCTTCGTGGGTTTACTTGTGTGGTACTATTATCATTGTAGTGTTACCTATGTAGTACTTCTATCATTGTGGTGTTACATGTGTCGTACTTCTACCTCTATGGTATCTTCTTCGCGGTGTTACCTGTGTGGTAGTTCTATCTTCGCAGTGTTACCTATGTGGTACTACTATCATTGTGGTGTTACCTATGTGAACTTCTAGCTTTGTGGTGTTAACTATGTGGTACTTCTACATTTTTGGTATCTTCTTGGTGTTGTTACATGTTTGGTACTTATATATTTGTGGTGTTACCTGTGTGGTACTTCTATCTTCGTGATGTTACTTGTGTGTTACTTTTATCTTTGTGGCGTTACCTGTGTGGTACTTCTAGATTCATGGTGTTACCTGTGTGGTACTTTTACCTTTGTGGTTTCATCTTTGTGGTGTTACCTATGTGGTACTTCTAACTTTGTGGTATGGTCTTCATGGTGTCACCTGTGTGGTACTTCAATCCTTATGGTGTTGCATGTGTGGTACTTCTACCATCATGGAGTTACCTTCGTGGATTTATCTTCGTGGTGTTACATGTGTGGTACTTCTACCTTATTGGTGTTACCTATGTGGTTTCCTTCCCTCATGTATGAGATGAGTATATCTCAAAAAAAAATTAGTTATATTTATGGGTATATACCTAAGTAGAGTTGATGTCTTTGTTTTTTTCCTTTGTGGAACTCTAGGAGACCTATGGGGGTCGTGGGGTCCCTACTGAGTATTTTTATAATTACGCCTGCACAGGCTTCACCCGTACCTTGTTCTTCCTAGTGCAGACGATGTATAATGTTGACTGAGGCTGAGGGTTCTAGGATTGGATGGTGCTCAGTGTTGGAAAATTCGGCGTGACGTGTCACTGAGGATACTAATGTACGTGGAGTGTTTAGGAGGCGATCTGAACCTACCATATAGGTAGGAACCTCAGAGGATGACCCAGTAGCTGGTTTCCTTTTTCTTTCAGTTCTATTGTACTTCCAGTAGTACTTGTACTTTTATAGTTGGGATTTTATTCTGGACCCTTTTTACTTTCTGCACTCTTTTGCTACAGCAGTTTACTTTGTGGTTGCATTTTATTGCGGTGTAGTCTGTGTGGTTGTTTCTTGTTGTGTTCTCATACTGTGTGTCTATACATGTTAAAAAGGCAATGCCTTCCCATTTAAGGGATACGCCTTTCTGTTTCTAGTCATCAGCCTCTGGCCTATGGAAAGATGGCTTGGGGTAGTCACAACAAGGGCCCCGAGGGACAGGTCGTGGCAATAACCATAGTAAGATATGAAATAGTAATGAAAAATAATTTATTGGATGTGTAAATCATGATAACTTCTTTTCAATTAATGACACCTTATGTTTATCCTTGTTCATTCATGATCATCATCAATTCAAATCCTACATGATGATTTTTTAAATTTCCAAATCATATCCTTGGGGTGTCAAACAATGTTTGTTGTTAAGCTTATTTTCAGGTATGAGGTAACACATGATTAGGGCTTTCAATTTCATTTTTAATGATATTACACCTAGATACATCTATACCAAAACCACATCAAACTGTAATATCCAAATAGGTATATCATTTCCCTAAAACCACTAAATCTAAACATTACCAATATTCCATGATACTTTCTTATACAATTATATTTCCTTAAAAATGTGCTTATACATATCAATAGGGTTATATCAATGGTTTTATAATCCTTTTTTCCAAATGATACCTAACCCTTTCCCCTGATAACAACTATGATCATCCAAGCCTTTTAAAAATATTATAACATGATTTCTAAAGATAAATATCCATTAATAGAACACATAAATAATAAAATAATTGTTTCTTTATAATACTAGGTTCATAATACATCAAATTGATGCTAAAAATAAAACCTTTTATTTTATTATCCATAATAAGCTCCAAAAATATTTCAAAATACTAGGAGACAAGGGATAACCTAGGAAATTCATATACATAAGGGGTGATCTAAAAATCCATGTAAGGGAATAAACATGACAATGACACATAATATGTGAGTCAAAAGTATATCATGATATCGTAAATGGAAGGTTAATGAGTAATAAAATTGAATTATAACTTAATGAACATGTTATCATAAGATGATGGTTTCATATAAAATGTGGTAGCAACAAAAAACAAGAAATAAACCTGAGTCAAAGATAACATCCTATAAAATGTCTTATGATGGAAAAATTCCCATAATGGATTAGGTTTTCTCCTTAATCCCATAAATGAAATAATATGTGATTGAATCCATATCCAGTGAATTGGAGTAGTATCTGGGAATACCCATAATAACATTTTTATGATCTATGTGTGCTAAAAAAATTAAATCAATCATAAGAAATAACATAAGAAATACCCATAGAAAAAGTTGGGTGGAATATTCTAGCGTCTTGTTGTATTAAATGAAAATTTCATAGTGATGTATTTTTTGAAATGATCATATGGAACGTTTTTCTAATTCAATATAATAGAAAATAATAACGTATATATATTTTAGAAACATATATTCATATTTTATAATAAATCCATACCATCAATATTATTTATTATGGGTGAAAATAATTTCAAAAATATTAATATCAGTCTTTATAAAAATAACCTTTTCACATTGAGTAACATAAATGGATGTCATCATATATGGAAAATTATTTTGAAATAACACATTGAATATTTCATGGGGAAATTATTCATTACATTTTTAAATAACTTATTTAAAATATAAAAAATTCATAAAAATTAAGGAAAATAGTTTTTTCATAAAATATGAAATGTATGAATGAATATTTAATACATTGAATTTTCATGATGGTCTAAGAGTTTAGTTCATGCCGAATATGTGAAAAAATAGAGATTCATTATACATTATCATAGGAAAAGTTAAAATGTACCTTGTTCAGAAGGAGATAGGAAGAATCTATATAAAAAAATGTAAAAATAAAATTCAGAGTAAAAATTACATTAAAAAAAATTGAAAAACATTTTGGAAAATTTCTTTAGAACACATTGATTTGGAATAAAAAAAAATTAAACCAGATGGGGAAATGAAGTCAGATTTTATTAAGAACACTTTTTCAATGTTTATAATTACCAATATAGGAAAATGGTTATATTACATGAAGAAATATTTTTTAAAAATTGGATAATAAAATTAAATGGGTTTGTTAAATAACGATCATAAATTTACTCTAATGGAAATTCAAGCATAAAAATTCCAATTAAAATGATATTGAAACATAAACCCTTGTTACTATGGTAAAATTTGAATCATAACTTCTCATGAACATACTAAATGATTTTTTACATAAAATATCATTTATTACAATGTATTCATGATATTTTATTTAAAGGGGAATTATATACACCATTAAAATGAAATGAGTTCCATAAAAGAACATGTTTTTCAAAGAATGATGTTTGAGAAGAGGCACTAAAAAGATTTTATTATTAAGGTGATATTTATTACACATATTGATTATGTGTAACAAATGTATATAAAACCAAATATATGTGAATATGTGACATAAATAAATCAAATTTAATTTTACATGTAATTGTTTCATAATTTAATCATTAATGTAATTATATAAACCAATGGATGGACATTTAATTAAGAAACTTATTAGCTCATACTTCTCTTTAGTTGATAATTCATTAACCTCGTATAGAGTGGTTTTAAACATCTTATTAAATTATACATGATCCATAATAATATTTAAAATAACATATATGATTCTTTAATAATATCTTATTACCTAATTATTAATGAAATTTCATTATTATTAATGTTTTAGGTGTTAGTTTCTTTATTTTCTTATGCATTACATATCCATAATGTTTTAGATCATTGAAATGTGATATAATTCCATAATAAGTGGAATGGAATTAATTTTATAAATGTTATTTTTCTCTATTTTTGTATCTTCAAAATCATTAACTAATGTTTATCAAGGAGACCGAATCACATCACCTCATGTAATGGGTAGGTCATACGTTTTCACGAGAGATGTTATCATTTACTTAATGGGTAAAGGAATTTAATGGTTTATTAATTTTACCAAATAAATATCAGGTCATATATATATATATATATCATATATATTCATTAAATATTTCTTTTATGACCTTCAATTTAATGTGTTGTTGAAAAAATAATTGTATCACTTCACGAGGTTGTAATCCATCGTACAAATGAGATATATCTTCTTATTCTATATAGAATAGAAGGTAATAAGTTTTATATGATATTATAGTTAAATATGAATTCTTAAAAAATAAATTACATATATAATAATTAGGTAAATCACTATAACCATCCAAAATAAGTGGTGATAGAAAATGAATTATGTATGTTTGTGAGGTTGTAGTCTACCTATGAAAACCAAACTAGTTTTATGCAGTGCTAGGTCTATAATAATTCTAGATAAAAGGACAATTAAAAACCCCCTATGTTAGATCTATAAAAATCAATGTTAAAGGGGGTCTTTAAGAGTGATAAAAAGGGATGTTAATGGGGCCCCTTTATCATCACTTGTAAAAAAGCCCTGAAAATCCCCCCCCCCATTTATGAACATTATTAAAAAAGTATAAATAAAAGGTTTTCCTTTATCAGTGATAGTAAAAGAGAACTAATAAAATTTTGTATTTATCAATGATTGTAAAAAAATTACTGATAAAGTTGGGGGGTCTTTATCAGCACTTGTTTGGAAACACTGATAAAGACTCCCCCCCTACACTTTATAAATGCTTTTTTATTAGAGCTGAGATGCTGTATATTTCAAAAAAAATATTTGATTAAAAATAATATATTGGATTATAAATATGTTTATCATTATAAAAATATAATATATATATTTTAAATATGTTTTGTATGAGGATAAATAAGAATTTACAAATAAAATATATGATATTTATAGAAAATGGATTATAAAATAAATAAAAAATATATATTTTAGTTGATTATTTTCTAAATATTATTAATTAATAGAAAATTAATGACAATTTAAAGATAAAAAATCATAAAAATTAAAAAAAAAATATCAAAAATAAGATGAAAATGTAACTCGAACGCAAATGGCCATAAATTTTTATATGGGTGTCTATTTATGCTCTAAAACATATCAATTCAAATCTAGTGATGAGATATAATCTCTGGTGTCTTGGTGGACCCCTACCATAGTTTATTGGAAACAAATCACTATGCAGTCTCAAAACCTATGTTTTTAGTCGGGGTACACAATTAGTTTTACAATTGATGGATTTTTAGTCTCATTTAATGGGATATTTTTAGCATCCTAGGTATTTAGAGAATAATAATTTTTCATATCTATTAATATTTATGAGAATCATATTAATTATATGTTATATAGAACACTTTTTAGGATATTTTACACATTACACAACAATGAGTTTCTCCTAAATCATATGTTCCACACAACATTGAGTAATACTGAAAAATAATATAATAATATTATTATTATTTTAAATGGTTGTTAATGCCTTGAAATTTTATTAGTGGGAATAAAAAAACTCACTACAGTATAATAATAATAAAAATTTATTTTTTTTTAATTTTATCCAATAAATATTAGAGGACTAAAATGAGAATGAATACAATTTAAAGCATAAAAGACTCTAATATTTTTAAAATGTTGTTTTACTACCTTTTCAGGGAGAACCATTTTTTAATATAGTTTTTTTCACATTTATATGTTCTATTGGACAAAATAAATTTATTCTTTAAAATCGTTACATCAAAATTTACTTCAGTTGAAATTTTGGTATTTTTCTAATAAATCCATATTTTAATGAATAGTGAAAAATATTTCATTTTAATCGAAAACTTCATTTTCATATAATATATTTATATAGTTATATTGTCCTTTTAAATTGTTTTAAAATGAAATTGGAATATATTTTTTTCATTTAATCCAATTTTGTTCATTAGAAGTAATTTCAACTTTAAATTCAACATAAACATATGTCAATCTTTTGATTGTTTTTATTTCTTAAAAACCAGCTTTATAGTTTTGACAATAGACACTAATTTTAAATTATTTAATAAAATCACAATGTTTTAAATCTGATAAAATGGTCTCCATATTTGGAATCAGAAGGCTCAAATTATGTAAACAGATCTTTTTTATTTTTTACCAATATGAATATTAACTTCAGTAATTATATTTATTTACAATGGTTAAAGGGTAAATAAGATTAATAAATGTAAAAATAATATTATAATAATGTAAAACTACCCCAACCCACATCCCAATACTATTGGATGATATATTTATAACTATTAGCATCCTTGGGTTGAATATGGGCCCCATGGTGCTATATGGGTGTTATAATGACCATTTAAAATATTTATTTTTATGAAAAGGGAAATATATCATAAACATTAATCTTATAACGAAAAAAAATTAATTTTATTTATATAAATGATATCTTAAACTATAAATAGTCATTACAAATAAAACAAATTAATACATCATGGTATTTTATTTATAATTTATAGACATTAAATAAATAAATTTATTTATGATACAATGATGATATAGTTATTAATTTATTAATGAAATATTCAAATAAGATATATTATAAATATTAAAATAAAGTTAATTTAATAATTTATATTTAATCCATTAAATTTTAGTAAGACATTTATATTTTATGGATGAGTTAATGCCTTTGGTTCGAAGGAATCAAGTTATTATGACTTTAAAAAATAAATTACTAAATAGTGTCAAAATTAACATTAATGAGTTTTTAAAACAAATACTATTTTATAAAATTATATAATAGTCCAAAAAAATAACATTCATCCAACTTAATTTTATAATGTTAAAAATTTCATTAATTATCCACATGTGGATATATTAGAATTTTATTGTAACTATAGTAACCATATACTAAGAAAATATTAGAAGGCATGGTAAGAGTAAATGTTTTTAACTAAGCATTAACGTTATAAGATAAGGTTAATTTTAATAACTATACTTGTCTAAAACATATTTTTTGAGAGTATTTAGACCAATTTTCAACTTACCCTCCAATTATATCACTTTAAAGCTATTATTATATGAATATAAATTTTAATAAAATAATATTTCAAGACATTCCTAAAGTGATCCTCCTCACCCTAATAAAAGGCCACAAACTCTACCAATATACTCACACCTCTAAATCCTCTTATCCCATACAAATTCATGTATAATAAGCTCCAACATCATTAATTTTCTCCCAAAATCCTCACCATGGTCAGAATAAAATTCAAGAAATCCTTTTGACTGAAATCACAAGAAGTTACCCGATTTAGGGGTAACGTCTTGTCTCATGTTTCTTTATTTTATTTTATTTCTCCACTACCTATTCGTTTATAAATATTTTAATAAATAAAAAAACATTTTCCTAAAAATTCTAGGATTATTCTATGAGAATTATTCCAATTACACTTACACGAAACTCAATCTAATGGATACGATCATAGTGTTTCTATTTATGGTGAACTAGTCCCTCATGAAATGATGATTGTTCAATTTTTAACTACCACCTATCATTGTGTTCATTATGATGGAATTGTATTTATATATGATATATATTATATTAATATTATCTCAATGATTTTGTATGTTTTATTTAGAACATATCTTTAGGATTTCAATAATGTGTAAATACAAAAATTTCATTTGAGAATGTGTGGACTACAGCATGTTCAATGTGATATGACTCCTTCACGCTATATATGGAATATATAAAGGATTTTTTTCTTAAAAAAATGAGTCATATATGAAGAAAATATAATAATGGTATTATAGTATACATTTATATCATTTTATTATTATTCTTTTAATATGACAAAGAAATGAAAGTAGGATTCTTGTGAACGTACGACCTACTGTCTCCATGAACTGTGTATTTAAATTTTTATCGCCAAATCTTATTGATATTATAAATACATATATATATCATATATAGGATATTTAAATCATGAATAATATTATGGATATAATGTACTTTGACAACATGGACAATTTACATTCTCACAAGTTCATCTTTAACTAACGTACCGAATATCAGAGAAATGACTGGCATGAACTTAAATAATTATGTAATTTTTATAACATGGTAATAAGTGATAAAAATGTTATTTTAAACATGAAAATGTTTTTCAAGAAAGTATAAATTAACCTATTTTTATTATTCAAGAAAATAACAATTATACATGACTAGTCAGAATCAAGTTAAGGGACTTCTTCTCAATCTCCTTTCATTGAGACATATTTTGATATTATACACATCCTTATTTTATACAGTTTATAATTATCCTCTATGAATTTTATTTTCATTCAATGGGTATATTTTTTTAAATGTAGAGTTTTACTAAATGACAAAATGGAATTTTTTAATGAATGCAACAACAACAACTCCTCCATCACCCTAACTGTTATTTGATATTTGGATTCCTCTATAAGAATTAATATTTTTAAAATAAAAATAAATCCATTATTACCTTTTTGGGTGTTTTGGTATTGAAAATTGTTTTGAAAGTGTTTTTACTAGTTCAATATCTGGAAATGATCTTCTGTGATTACAAATGAAATTTTATGAGTGAAGTGTTGATAATTTTAATCTTTTATGTGTTATAATTATATAATTGTACTTGGTATTTTGATGGGTAGTTATGTGATAAAACAATGATGGGTGGTTACATGATAAACCAAATATGGGTGATTTATGGAAAAACTATGAACTAGTGGTTACATTATAACCTCCAATGCAGTAGGTATGGAAGTTAGTTGTATATATATTCTATTTAGTGAAATGTGTGTAAGTCGATTGTATTTTAATTACATTGAAGTACGTATATGCCCCAAGTTACCTTAATTTTTTATATGTTTATTTATATGGTATTTATAGGAATATTTTGGTAACAAAATGGGTATGAAATGAGCTTATATTCAGTGAACTATATTTTCTACTTCTTAAAGTAGTAAATTATTACATTAAGATAACATATTAATTGTTTTCATGTTCTCCAAGGACTAATAGATTTCAATTTTTTTGTATCCCTTAAAATGATTTTATGCTCATCCCATGATTAGAAAAAAACTTCACTAGACATAAATAATAATAGAGTCAATTATGGGACCATGGAAAAGTTGTGCTATAAAATCATTAAACGATTCCATGTTTATTTTTAAAGATTTTTTGTTTTATGAAAAAACCAGTAGTGAATAGAATTTTATACTGGTAATATTTAAGTTGTTATGTATGAGTTATAACCTAATTCTCTGAAGGTATTAAACTAGAAATATCCTCTATGTTAATTAATGAAAAATTAATGACTTAGTTCAAGATTAAGTAATGTTTAAGGCTGGGACCTTATAGTTGGAATCGGAGGTCAGTTTTTATAATGTTAGAGTTTATGGTGTTATTTAAGCATATGTGACATGTTTTAAATAAACAAATTGGTTAGCATATTAGAAAGAGAAACAATTATTTTAGGTAAATTTAATGATTTTCAAATAACTTTAATAAGTATAACTTGGTGTTCATCCACCTCATATGATAGTATATGACTATTTTGTTAATATACTCACACTAACCCATTTTGGTTTTAGTAAATTTCACAATCTAGAAAACCCAAAAGTAAAAATGGTTGTGAAGGAAACATTGGTGGTTTTTAGAATAAGAAACTGAATGACATGGTAGCTGTAATGAGGACTCAATTGGTTATTCTATACAAATTATTGGGAGTCATTATTGACCACTTGAACCTTGGTGATTTTTATAAGGAATCATATATGCAAGAATCTAATACCTGTGTAAGTTCTGATAGTATTCATAATGGTTAGTATATTCAACAACCTATGTTTCTAGGATGTGGTGTTAAACACCTAGGAAAATGTTTCAAAGAGATGAGAAAATGTTATAGATATGGTACTGATGGTCATAAATTAATAAATTGACCTAGAAAAAAGGAAGTGTTCAGTGGACTATAGGAAAGGGAAAGATGTTATTTTTGAGGGATCAATTGAATGTTTCAAATATGGTGTGCATAGTCATTACGCAAATTGGAATCCCTGAAGAAGGATTGGGAATGGGATCAGTAGGACCAAACAAATATATGTTTACCAATACCTTATTCCATTCCAATTGATGATGATAAAATTTAAAATAATACAAGAAAGGTATGTATTATTTTTTAGCTCATTTTTTTACATTATTTAATATTAGTAAATTATCCATGATTTTTTTGTATGAAATAAGCATTAAATAATAAGATGAAGAAAACATGGCTGAAGAATCATGAAGAATGTTTGATGATTAAGATGTATAAATCTTAAGAATTTAAGAGTTATGTTGGATCTATGGATGATGATATGTTTAAATGTATTATTGATGGGATTAATTTTGAAGACATCTAGTATGTGTAACCCATGTGTTTTTTATGTAACAATTTTAATTGAGGATGAATTGTCGGATAGAGTTATAATTCACCATTAGGGTTTATATAATATTTAAAGTTGAGTTAATTATGGGTTATAACATTTTTAATGGCATGAGATAAACATGGGGTTATATTATGATTTTATCTGATGTTGGTAATTTTATAATAATTAGATAGCTTTATGAAAAGGAAAATCCTCGGGATGGGTGAGAACTCATCACGTCTGGCATGGCCACATGAATCAAACCAACAACTGAAGGGTGTCGAAGGTGTATCTCCTTCCCCTATCTTACAGGAAGTCCTTGGTTAGTATGAGTTTTTATATTTATTTATATGATTCTATAGATTATGAATAAGTTGATTTTGGTAATATATGTTTCATTAAATGGATATCCTTAGTATAGGAAAATTATTTGGCGATTATGTGATGAATGTTATTTTGGAAGACCTTCATTGTTTTGGTAACACTATATACCAATTTAAAATATAATACTATGGGATTTAATTTCATGAGTAATGGTAGATTTTTTATTTTGGAAGAATCTATATTTTTGTTGAGGACATATGAAGATTTCAGATATTTATGGAAATGGTTAACCTGTGACACCCCAGGTAAATAAAGAGTATGACATTTTCACATTTATCCATATTTTTAAATAAAATATTAATATAACTTTAAAGGGGACTCTATGCTCGATGGCGTACCCAACATGCAACAATGAGTTTCTTAGGAATCTTACGTTGCACTCTAATAATAAAATATTATTATTTTAAATGGTAGTTAACGCCTAGCTGTTGTAATGGCGTGAATGAATATAACTAACTACAAAATGATTATATATGTTTGTCAAATATTTTTACTTTTTACAATAAATTTTAGAGGATTGAAAATGTGAATGAATCCAATTTTAAGCGTAAACATTCTAATATTCCTTAAAAGGTCGATTAACCGCTTTTTGATGGCGAACCTCTCTTAAATCCACCTTTTGACAATTTTATGTGTTATATTTGACAAAATAAAATTCTTCTTTAGAATTGGTACATCAAAATTTACTTTGTGTAATTTTTTGGTATTTTTCCGAAAAAGTTAAATTTTTAATGAATAGTGAAAAATGTTGTATTTTAATTCAAAACCACTTTTTAATCTAATTTATTTATTTGATTATATTATATTATTAATTGGTTTTAAAGTGAAATTAGAATATATTTTTACCATTTTATCAAATAGTGGTCATTGGAATTAATTTCACTTTGAAATTTGACTTAAACTAGTGTCAATCTTTTGATATATATTGTTTCATAAAAACACGCTATTTGTTCTGAAAACGGAAATTAATTATTAAATTAATTAATGTAACTTATATGTTATGAATTTTTTAAAATAGACATCATTTTTGAATTCATAATATCAAATATAGCTTAGGGTGAATTTTTGGTAATTTTCTGAAAAACTTCAATTTTTGATGAATAGTGAAACCACTAAGTGGTACTTATAAAAACTGATTTTCCGTTTAAATGAAATTTTTCCACCTTTTTGTTTTGAATTTAAAAAAATCCGACATACATGGTAATCATTAAGAAGTAAAATTTGGTTCAATGGGATTAAAATAATTTTTTGGTGAATAGTAACTTATTAAGTTATTAATCGCGATCAAAGGTAATTAGTGTAGTTTAAGGTAAAAATAATGTTTTAATAATATGAAATGACCTAGAAACATGTCCTACCCTCATTGGATGAGTCATGTCCTACCAATACAATCCATGGGTCAACTTGGGGACCCCATGGAGCCACATTGGTTGGAAAATGACATAAATACCTTTTTATTTAATGTTAAAATTAAAATGTCACAAACATGAGTTGTTTAACTAAACCAATTTTTAAATGGGTTTATAAAAGTCATATTTTTGAATATAAATAGTCATTTGAAACCTAAATATATTTCCTACATCATAGTATTTTTTATAATTTTTTGACATTAAATAAATAAAATTATTTATGACCTCATAATGATGCAACGATTACCTCATTAATAAAAGATTTAAAAAATTGAAAAGATAATGTAAAATCTATGACCTACACATGTCCAAAAACTATTTTATGGGTATATTTCTAACCCTTATCACCTTATCCTCTAATTACATCAATGTGGGACCTCTTAAATCCGAATCTCATTTTAAAATAAAGTAACTTTTCTTTACTTTCCAAGAGTGCCCCTCCTCTCCTCTTATAAAAGGCCGCCACCTCTACCTCCTTACCCACACTTACAAAGCCTTTGGCTCAGCCAAACCCTGATCATTTTGTCTCTCCACATCCCTTTCAAACTCATAGAAGCCTAAATTTGGGCAGAAGTCTTCCCAAGGAAGCCTTTGAGCTCAAACCAAAGGGAGTTACCCGATTTTAAGGTAATGTCTTCACTTGAGTCATTTTGTTTTATTTTGCTTCTCCAACCCCCTAAATTCTTTTTATTAATTTATTTTGTAAAAAAACCAGTATCTTCCATATAATATTATGTTGTTATAAGAAGTATTCAAGCTACAATTACATACACCTACATCTAATGGTTAAAGAACATACTGTTTCCGTGGATAGCGAATTTCTGCCTCACGAAACGATGATTGTTCAACACTCATATAACACCTTCAAAGGTGGCCATTAATATGCAACTATATTTATATATGATATATAATATGTTTATTTTTTACTTAAGCTTCTGTATTTATCTTTTGTGGCATAACTTTATGGGATCCATTGTGGGTAAACACGATAATTTCATTTTAGGAAGTGCGGACTACCGCCCCCTCAAAGTGATTTGATTCGTTAATGACATATGTGGGATGTATAAATGATTGATTTAAAGTTATTATATATGATTTATGTTACATATAAATGATGAATATAATTCTGGAATTAAAATATACATACCTCTAATTTAGTTTTAATTCCATTAATATGACATAGAAATGAAAGTAGCGTTCATGCGTACGGACGGCTTACCGTCTCCATGAACGGTGAATTTCATTTCTTACCTCTAAATGATTATGTAATATTATAAATACATGTATATTCTGGATATATATGATATATATGATATCCAAATCATGAATATAATTCTGGATATAATGAACCTTTGACCACATGAACAACATGTAATTGTAAGAAGTCCACTTTCGACTTAAGAACCAAATATTGACAAAACAAACATTATTAACTTAAATGATTACAAAATGTTTATAACATGGAAATAAGTGATATAAAAGGAATAATGAACTTGAAAAAGGTTCTTAATCAATTAGAAATTAAATCAAGTTTATTATTCAGGACGTTAAAGAACGATCAAGTCAAGTCGGACCCGAGGTAAGGGATCCTACTCCTCTCTTTCTTTTTAAGTACACTCTTTTATGTCATTCTTTTTAAGCACATCTTTCTTGTGATTGGGATGTTATTTTATATTACTCTTACTGTAATTTTTATGTTCATTTTATGAGAGACCATATTCTCTCTCATCAATCTATTTTGGATGTTTTGAGTGGCGCCATTAGACTGCCGAATTTTCGTAAGGGATCCAACCTCTCTCTTTATTTTTAAGTAATCTCTTTTATGTCATTTCTTTTACGCCCATATTTCTTATGTTTGGGGATGTTCTTTTATATTCCTCATAATTGACTTTTTATGTTCATAATAAGGGAGACCCTATTGACATCATAAATCCATTTTTGGAAGTTTTAAGTGGCGCCGTTAGGTTGCTGAGTTTTTATAAGGTATTTTTCATCTCACTTTTATTCCCATGACATTTATGCTACGTTTTACACTATTTACTTTGAGTGGTGTATATACTGACAATTATTATACACTTTTTATAGTATAATTTCATTTATTGGTATTTACATCTTCATTATATGACCCTTCTTCCATGGGGTGTACTTTTCGAAAGTTACCCAACTCGGTAAGGAGACTTTTCACCCTCCTTTTTTTTAAAAGTCTTCTTTTGTTATGTCTTTTAATTCACATACTATTATGTTGGGATATGTTATTCTATATCCTTATTTTTGAAAATTTTATGTCCAAGTGATGAGATCCACTTTATCTCTCTCATCAAGCCTTTTTGTAAAATTTTATGTGAAGCCGTTAGGATGACGAATTTTACCAGGGGAACCTCTTAACCCAATTTCGATTTATTTGGATTCAACATGTAGTTATTGAATATGTCATCCTTTGAATTTGTGTTAATGACCTTTGATAGTTTTACACTTAATATCCACTTATATTGGGTGTATTTATATTTGTCACACATAATTATGAGATTGATTTATCCTTAATTGAAGGATACCTTCTTTATAATGGATTTCATCTCATTTTACATTTCTTTTGAGACTTCATTGTTGTTATGCACCAATTCACTCTTATATGGTGTGTATACTGTCCTTTGACATATTATATCGTGAATCCCTTTATTCTCATGATATTATAAAGTTCGGAATAATGTTATTCCGAAATTATTTGTATTCAAGAGTCTCTCATTTTGTTAAAAACTCTTTAACAAAAATATCATTTTAAATGTTTTAAAGATTTATTATTCTAAATATTTATCTTTAATGTACATGTTTTCCAAATGGGTTTCAGTATTAATTTATATGGACATTTATGTTTTAAAATTATAATTCCAATAAAATCTTCAAAGTGGAATGGGACACTTTGATTCAAAAATCTCTTTTAAATGATTTTTGAAAATGGATTGATTAATTCAATATCATGGAATTACTTATTTTGATTGAAAATTAAATGTTGTTATTGAAATGTTTATATTTTCAATATTTTATGTGTAATGATGGTACTTGGACATTTTACGGGTGGTTACGTGATAAACCATATGACAGGTGGTGCCTTGAATACCAGGACGGGTGGTTACGTTATAACCTCCAATGCATTGGGTATGGAAGTCGGCCGTATGGCTATTCCATTAAGTATGTGTGGAAGTTGGCTGTATGGATATTCCATTAAGTGATATGTGTGGATGTTGACCATATGTTTATTCCACTTAAGTATGTTTATGTCCCAGGTTACCTTTATATGTGATTTGTTCTTTACATGGGTTTTATGGTAATATTTTGGTTACAAAAGGGTAAGTAATGATATTTTTTTAGTGAAGAGTTTTTTATTACTTCATAAACGTGAAGGTATTACTTTGATAAAGTATACATGGTTTACTTGATGTTTGAAAAACTAACAGTTTTCATTCTTTGTGTATCCCTTACATAGCTTTTTATGCTCACCCCAAGTTTTTTTGAAATGTTTTTCACAGGACTTAATGTGGAATAGGGTCAAGGATGGGATCAAGGGAAAGTCATGCTATCTAAAACATGGAAGTAGACATGTTTATTTTTAAGAGTTTTTATTTTATGGAAATTTAGTAGAAGTGACTACATTGTAATCTTTTGAGATGTAATAGTTATGTCTTAATTATCTAAAACTCTAAACATAAAAAGATCCTCAATGTTTAATCTTGTAATAACTCAAGATTAAGTAAGGTTTAAGGCTGGGGCCTTATAGTTGGTATCAAAGGTTGGTTTAGATAACTTTAGAGGTTAGGGTATTCTCTAAGCATAAGTGACATTACCATAATGGTTAGGATTTTAGAAAGAGTCCTAGTTTTAGATAAAGTGAATGAGTAAGTATATCTTAGTGTTTACCTTCCTCAATAGTACATGATGGTTTTGTTGATATACTCACACTGACATTTCATTTTTTAGTGAATGGATGGATCTAGCAGGAACCAAAGAGACAACAGGTTTGAAGGAAACTGTGGTGGTTCTCTGATTAAGATACTAGATAAAATTGGGGATTCAATGAGGAAACTCGTTGTTGTTCTAAACCAACTATCAAGGAGTCATGATCAACCACTTGAACCTTGGTACGATCTGTAATGCATCATGTACAAGATGAACAATCTCTGTGGAAGATCATGTAATAATTATAATGGTAACCATTAGAGTTTATATTATCCTTACTTTTGAGGTAATTATGGGTTATTATATGTTATGATGGAAAATGAAAGGCATGAGATAAAATTGAGGTTAAAATATGTTATGATTATTTTTGAAGATTTTATCTCGTTTTGGGGAATGTTTTGTGAATTATATAGTTTTGGAAAAAGGAAAACACACAGACCCTGTGACAACCTGTCGCGTTGGACAAAGCTGCGGTAATCGAACCTGCACCCAAAGTGCGACTGGTATTTATCGCCTACCACTGGACTATGTGAAGTCCCTGGTTAGTTTGACTGATTCTTTTTAGTTAGATGATTTTATGAATTAAGAGTAAGTTGATTTTTGGTTATCTATGTAAATTTATTAAACTATCATGGAGGATATGTGATTAGGTTAATTACTTTTCAATACGAGACATTAAGAGCAACTGATGTTGTTTGGAGATAAATGTTATGATTTAACTTGGAAGACTATGTGAATAAATCCTTCAAATATTTGGGTTTCAATCCTAGGTTGGTTTACTTTGAATAATTTTATGGAAAAAATTTTTATTGAATGGTCCTCGTTGAACTTTGGGTTTTGTTGGACAAATTTTAGAGATTATGAATAAATTTTCTTTTTATAAAGGGTTATCCTTTTCTAGATTATCTTATCTTTTACTAACCATTTTGGTTTCGGTTTTGGTTAACTTCTAAAGACATGGGAAGTATATAGTTCTCTTTTATGCATTAGGTGATTCTCTAGAAGTTGATTATAGTGAACAAGTCTTCCTAAATACTCGTCTTTTGGAGAAAATATGAGTTTGTGTACAAAATCTAATAAAAGAAGAAAGTCAACATGATAAGTAATTATGTTTCCTTATGAATAAATTCCTCGAAAAAATTAACTTAAAACAAAAATGTTGTCCGTTAACTTTTCCTACTGGGGATTCGAATACCGTTTAACCCATCACAATTTTGTGATTTTCTTATGGTTAACTTTCTCCTAGACATGTTTACTATCACTCTCCATCAGAACATGACCCTTTGTTTTTTCCTCCATATCCATATTTTCATACTTGGAATCCTAGTATGGGTTAACTTAGGTGACCTTTGTACTTATCTTTCTTTATATTAAAGTGATTGTTTTACTGACTCTTGTTCCGATGTGGGATTTTCAATGAAGTTTCCAAGCCCAATTTTAAAATTGCGAGGACGCAATTTCCAAAAGGGGGGAAGCATGTAACACCCCAGGTAAATAAAGAGTATGAAATATTCACAATTATCTATATTTTTGAATAAAATATTAATATAACATTAAAGGGGATTCTATGCTCGATGGCGTACCCAACACGCAACAACGAGTTTCTTAGGAATCTTACATTCCACTCTAATAATAAAATAATATTATTTTAAATGGCAGTTAACGCCCAGCTATTGTGATGGAGGGAATGAATATAACTAACTAAAAAATGATTAGATTTTTTTTTCAAATATTTTTACTTTTTACAATAAATTTTAGAGGATTATAAATGCGAATGAATCCAATTTTATGCATAAACATTTTAATATTCTTTAAAAGGTCGATTACCCGACTTTTGATGGCGAACCTCTTTTAAATCCACTTTTTGACAATTTTATGTGTTATATTTGACAAAATAAAATTTTAATTTATAAACGGGACATCAAAATTTACTTTGTGTAAATTTTTGGTATTTTTCCGAAAAAGTTCAATTTTTAATGAATAGTGAAAAATGTTGTATTTTAATTCAAAACCTCCTTTTAATCTATTTTATTTATATGATTAGATTATCTTTTGAATGGGTTTTAAAGTGAAATTAGAATATATTTTTAACATTTTATCAAATAGTGGTCATTGGAATTAATTTCACTTAGAAATTTGACTTAAACTAGTGTCAATCTTTTGATATATATTGTTTCATAAAAACACGCTATTTGTTCTGACAGTGGGAATTAATTATTAAATTAATTAATTTAACTTATATGTTATGAATTTTGTAAAATAAACATCATTTTTTAATTCGTAATATCAAATATTTCTTAGGGTTAATTTTAGGTAATTTTCTGAAAAACATCAATTTTTGATGAATAGTGAAACCATAAGTGGTACTTATAAAAACTGATTTTTCATTTAAATGAAATTTTCCACCTTTTTGTTTTGAATTTCAAAAATCCGACATACATTGTTTTCATTAGGAAGTAAAATGTGGTTCAATGGGATTAACATAATTTTTTGTTGAATAGTAACTTATTATGTTTTTAATCGCGATCAAAGGCAATTAGTGTAGTTTAAGGTAAAAATAATGTTTTAATAATATCAAATGACCTAGACACATGTCCTACCCTCGTTGGATGATTCATGGCCGACCAGAACATTCCATGGGTCAACTTGGGGACCCAATGGAGCCACATTGGTTGGAAAATGACATAAATACCTTTTTATTTAATGTTAAAATTAAAATGTCACAAACATGAGTTGTTTAACTAAAACAACTTTTACATGGGTTATACAAGTCATAATTTTTACTATAAATAGTCATTGGAAATATAAAAAGATTTCCTACATCATATTATTTTTTTTTGTAATTTTTAAACATAAAATAAATAAAATTAATTATGACCACATAATGATGCAACGATTACCTCATTAATAAAGGATTTAAATAAAATGAAAAGATAATGTAAAATCTATGACCTAAACATGTCCAAAACCTATTGTATGGGTATATTTCGAACCCTAATCACATTATCCTAGAATTATATCAATGTGGTTCCTCTTAAATCCGAATATCATTTTAAAATAAAGTAACTTTTCTTTACTTTCCAAGAGTGCCCCTCCTCTCCTCTTATAAAAGGCCCCCACCTCTACCTCCTTACCCACAATTCCAAAGCCTTTGGCTCAGCCAACCTCTGCCGATTATGTCTCTCCACATCCCTTTCTAACTCTTAGAAGCCTCACTTTGGGCAGAAGTCTTCCCAAGGAATCCTTCGAGCTCAAACCAAAGGGAGTTACTTGATTTTAAAGTAATGTATTCACTTGAGTCCTTTTGTTTTATTTTGCTTCTCCAACCCCCTAAACTATTTTTATTCATTTATTTTGTAACCACACCAGTATCTTCCATATAATATTATGTTTTTATAAGAAGTATTCGAGCTACACTTACACACACCTACATCTAATGGTTAAAGAACATATTGTTTCTGTGGATGGCGAATTTCTGCCTCACCGAACGATGATTGTTCAACACTCATATAACACCTTCACAGGTGGCCATTAAGATGTAACTATATTTTTATATGATATATAATATGTTTATGTTTTACTTATGCTTCTGATTTTTTATTTTGTGGCATAACATTATGTATTCCATTGTGGGTAAACACGATAATTTCATTTTAGGAAGTGCGGACTACCGCCCCCTCAAAGTGATTTGATTCGTTACTGCCAAATGTGGGATGTATAAAGGATGGATTTAAATTTATTATATATGATTTATGTAACATATAAATTATGAATATAATTCTTTAATTAAAATATACATACCTCTCATTTATATATAATTCCATTAATATGACATAGACATGAAAGTAGCGTTCATGCGTACGTACGGCTTACCGTCTCCATGAACGGTGCATTTCATTTCATACCTATAAATGATTATGTAATAATATAAATAAATGTATATTCTGGATATATATGATATATATGATATTCAAATCATGAATATCATTCTGGATATAATGAACCTTTGACCACACGAACAACATGTAATTGTAAGAAGTCCACTTTGACTTAAGAACCAAATATCGACAACACAAACATTATTAACTTAAATGATTACAAAATGATTATAACATGGCAATAAGTGATATAAAAGGAATAATTAACTTGAAAAATGTTCTTGAGCACGTAGAAATTAACTCAAGTTTATTATTCAGGACGTTAAAGAATGATCGAGTCAAGTCGGACCCGAGGTAAGGGATCCTACTCCTCTCTTTCTTTTTATGTACACTCTTTTATGTCATTCCTTCTAAGCTCATATTTCTTGTGATTGGGATGTTATTTTATATTAATCTTACTGTATTTTTTATCTTCATATGATGAGAGACCCTATTCTATCTCCTCAATCCATTTTGGAAGTTTTGAGTGGCGCCGTTAGGATGCCGAATTTTCGTAAGGGGTCCAACCTCTCTCTTTATTTTTAAGTACTATCTTTTATGTCATTTCTTTTAAGCCCATATTTCATATGTTTGGGTATGTTCTTTTATATTCCTCATACTTTACTTTTTATGTTCATATTATGGGAGACCCTATTGATCTCATAAATCCATTTTTGGAAGTTTTAAGTGGCGTCGTTAGGCTTCCGAGTTTTCATAAGGGATTTTTCATCTCACTTTTATTCCCCTGACATTTATGCTACGTTTGCCACTATTTCCTTTGAGTGGTGTATGTAGTGACAATTATTATACAATTTTTGTAGTATAATTTCTTTTTATGTTTATTTACATCTTCATTGTATGAACCTTCTTCCATGTGGTGTACGTTTCGAAAGTTTCCCAACTCGGTAAGGGGACCTTTCACCCTTATTTTTTTAAAAAGACTTCTTTTGTTATGTCTTTTAATTAACATGCTATTATGTAGGGATATGTTCTTCTATATACTTATTTATGCAAATTTTAGGTCCAAGTGATGAGATCCCCTTTATCTCTCTCATCAACCCTTTTCGTAAAATTTTATGTGACGCCTTTAGGCTGTCGAATTTTACCAAGGGAACCTCTTAACCCAATTTCGATTTCTTTGGGTTCAACATGTAGTTATTGAATATGTCATCCATTGAATATGTGTGAATGACCTTTTTTTTAAACTTAATATCCACTTATATTGGGTGTATTTATATTTTTCACACCTAATTATGAGATTGATTTATCCTTAATTTAAGGATACCTTCTTTATAATGGATTTCATCTCATTTTACATTTCTTTTGATACTTCATTGTTGTTATGCACCAATTCACTCTTATATGGTGTGTATACTGTCCTTTGACATATTATATCTTGAATCCCTTTATTCTCATGATATTATAAAGTTCGGATTAAATGTTATTCCACAATTATTTGTATTCAAGAGTCTCTCATTTTGGTAAAAACACTTTAACAAAAATATCGTTTTAAATGTTTTAAAGATTTAGTATTATAAATATTTATCTTTAATGTACATGTTTTCAAAATGGTTTTCAGTATTTATTTATATGGAAATTAATTTTTTAAAATTATAATTCCAATAAAATTTTCAAAGTGGTATGGGACACTTTGATTCAAAAATCGCTTTTAAATGATTTTTGAAAATGGATTGGTTAATTCAATATCATGGAATTACTTATTTTGATTGAAAATGAAATTTTTTTATTGAAATGCTTATATTTTCAATATTTTATGTGCAATGATGGTACATGGACATTTTATGGGTGGTTGCGTGATAAACCATATGACGGGTGGTGCCGTGAATACCAGGACAGTTGGTTACGTTATAACCTCCAATGCATTGGATATGGAAGTCGGCCGTATGGCTATTCCATTAAGTATGTGTGGAAGTTGGCCGTATGGCTATTCCATTAAGTGATATGTGTGGAAGTCGACCGTATGGTTATTCCACTTAAGTATGTTTATGTCCCAGGTTACCTTTATATGTGATTTGTTCTTTACATGGGTTTTATGGTAATATTTTGGTTACAAAAGGGTATGTAATGATATTTTTTTCAGTGAAGAGTTTTTTATTACTTCATAAAGTTGAATGTATTATTTTGATAAAGTATACATGGATTACTTGATGTTTGAAAAACTAACAGTTTTCATTCTTTGTGAATCCCTTACTGAGATTTTTATGCTCACCCCAAGTATTTTTGAAATGTTTTTCACAGGAATTAATGTGTAATAGCGTCAAGGATGGGATCAAGGGAAAGTAATTCTATCAAAAACATGGAACTAGACATGTTTCTTTTTAAGAGTTTTTATTTTATGGAAATTTAGTAGAAGTGACTACATTGTAATCTTTTGAGATATAATAGTTATGTCCTAATTCTCTAAAACTCTAAACCTAAAAAGATCCTCAATGTGTAATCTTGTAATAACTCAATATTAAGTAAGGTTTATGGGTGGGGCCTTATAGTTGGTATCAAAGGTCGGTTTAGATAACTTTAGAGGTTAGGGTATTCTCTAAGCATAAGTGACATTACCATAATGGTTAGGATTTCAGAAAGAGTACTAGTTTTAGATAAAGTGAATGAGTAAGTATATCTTAGTGTTTACCTTCCTCATTAGTACATGATGGTTTTCTTGATATACTCACACTAACATTTCTTTTTTTATTTAATTGATGGATCTAGCAGGCACCAAAGAGACAACAGGTTTGAAGGAAACTGTGGTGGTTCTCTGATTAAGATACTAGATAAAATGGTGGATTCAGTGAGGAAACTCATTGTTGTTCTAAACCAACTATCAAGGAGTCATGATCAACCACTTGAACCTTGGTATGATCTGTAATGCATCATGTACAAGATGACCAATCTATGTGGAAGTTTAGGTAATAATTATAAAGGTAACCATTAGAGTTTATATTATCCTTACATTTGAGGTAATTATGGGTTATTATATGTTATGATGGAAAATGAAAGGCATGAGATAAACATGAGGTAAAAATATGTTATGATTAATTTTGAAGATTTTATCTCGTTTTGGGGAATGTTTTATGAATTATATAGTTTTGGAAAAAGGACAACACACATACCCTGTGATAACCCGTCGCGTCGGACAAAGCTGCGGGAATCGAACCCACAAAAAAAAAGCGAGACTGGTATTTATCGCCTACCACTGGACTACGCGAAGTCCCTGGTTAGTTTGACTGATTCTTTTTAGTTAGATGATTTTATAAATTAAGAGTAAGTTTATTTTGGGTTATCTATGGAAATTTATTAACCTATCATGGAGGATATGTGATTAGGTTAATTACTTTTCAATACGAGACATTAAGAGCAACTGATGTTGTTTGGAGATAAATGTTACGATTTAACTTGGAAGACTATGTGACTAAATCCTTAAAATATTTGGGTTTCAATCCTCGGTTGGTTTACTTCGAAGAATTTTATGGAAATTTTTTTTATCGAATGTTCCTCGTTGAACTTTTGGTTTTGTTGGACAAATTTTGGAGATTACGAATAGATTTTCTTTTTATAAATGTTTATCCTTTTCTAGATTATCTGATCTTGTACTAACCATTTTGGTTTCAGTTTTGGTTAAAGTCTAAAGACATGGGAAGTATATAGTTCTCTTTTATGGATTAGGTGATTCTCTAGAAGTTGATTATAGTGAACAAGTCTTCCTAAATACTCTCCTTTTGGAGAAAATATGAGTTTGTGTAAGAAATATAATAAAAGTTAAAAGTCAACATGATAAGTAATTATGTTTCCTTATGAATAAATTCCTCAAAAAAAATTAACTTAAAACAAAAATGTTGTCTGTTAACTTTTCCTACTGGGGAATCGAATACCATTTAATCCATCACAAGTTTGTGATTTTCTTATGGTTAGCTTTCTCCTAGACATGTTTACTATCACTATCCATCAGAACATGACCCTTTTTTTCCTCCATGTCCATAATTTCATACTTGGAATCCTAGTATTGGTTAACACAGGTGACCTTTGTACTTATCTTTCTTTATTTTAAAGTGATTGTTTTACTGACTCTTGTTCTGATGTGGGATTTTCAATGAAGTTTCCAAGCCCAATTTTAAAATTACGAGGACGCAATTCCCAAAAGGGGGGAAGCATGTAACATCCCAGGTAAATAAAGAGTATGAAATTTTCACATTTATCCATATTTGTGAATAAAATATTAATATAACTTTAAAGTGGATGCTATGCTCGATGGCGTACCCAACACACAACAACGAGTTTCTTAGGAATCTTACGTTCCACTCTAATAATAAAATAATGTTATTTTAAATGGTAGTTAATGCCTAGCTGTTGTGATGGCAGGAATGAATAGAACTAAGATAAAAATGATTATATATTTTTGTCAAATATTTTTACTTTTTACAATAAATGTTAGAGGATTATAAATGCGAATGAATCCAATTTTAAGCATAAACATTCTAATATACTTTTAAAGGTCGATTAACCGCCTTTTGATGGCGAACCACTTTTAAATCCACTTTTTGACAATTTTATGTGTTATATTTGACAAAATAAAATTCTTCTTTAGAATTGGGACATCAAAATTTACTTTGTGTAAATTTTTGGTATTTTTCTGAAAAAGTTCAATTTTTAATGAATAGTGAAAAATGATGTATTTTAATTCAAAACCTCTTTTTAATCTAATTTATTTATATGATTAGATTAACTTTTGTATTGGTTTTAAAGTTAAATTATAATATATTTTTACCATTTAATCAAATAGTGGTCATTGGAATTAATTTCACTTTGAAATTTGACTTAAACTAGTGTCAATCTTTTGATATATATTGTTTCATAAAAACACACTCTTTGTTCTGACAGCGGGAATTAATTATTAAATTAATTAATGTAACATATATGTTTATGAATTTCGTAAAATAGAAATCATTTTTTAATTCGTAATATCAAATATTGCTTAGGGTGAATTTTTGGTAATTTTCTGAAAAACTTCAATTTTTGATGAATAGTGAAACCACTAAGTGGTACTTATAAAAACTGATTTTCCGTTTAAATGAAAATTTCCACCTTTTTGTTTTGAATTTCAAAAATCCAACATACATTGTTGTATTTAAGAAGTAAAATTTGGTTCAATGGGATTAAAATAATTTTTGGTGAATAGTAACTTATTATGTTTTTTATCGCGATCAGAGGTAATTAGGGTAGTTTAACGTAAAAATAATGTTTTAATAATATGAAATGGCCTATACACATGTCCTACCCTCATTGGATGAGTCATGGAAGACCAAAAAAATCCAAGGGTCATCTTGGGGACCCAATGGAGCCACTTTGGTTGGAAAATGACATAAATACCTTTCTATTTAATGTTAAAATTAAAATGTCACAAACAAGAGTTGTTTAACTAAAACAATTTTTACATGGGTTTATACAAGTCAGATTTTTTACTATAAATAGTCATTGGAAAGATAAAAATATTTCCTACATCATAGTATTTTTTTATAATTTTTAAACATTAAATAAATAAAATTAATTATGACCTCATAATGATATAGCGATTACCTCATTAATAAAGGATTTAAATAAAATGAAATGATAATGTAAAATCTCTGACCTACACATGTCGAAAACCTATTGTATGGGTATATTTAGAACCCTAATCACCTTATACTCTAATTATATCAATGTGGGTTGTCTTAAATCCGAATATCATTTTAAAATAAAGTAAGTTTTCTTTACTTTCCAAGAGTGCCCCTCCTCTCCTCTTATAAAAGGCCCCCACCTCTACCTCCTTACCCACACTTCCAAAGCCTTTGTCTCGGCCAACCTCTGCCCATTTTTTTCTACACATCCCTTTCTAACTCTTAGAAGCCTCACCTTGGGATTAAGTCTTCCCAAGGAAGCCTTTGAGCTCAACCAAAGGGAGTTACCCGATTTTAAGGTAATGTCTTCACTTGAGTCCTTTTGTTTTATTTTGCTTCTCCAACCCCCTAAACTCGTTTTATTCATTTATTTTGTAACAACACTAGTATCTTACATATACTATGATTTTTTTTATAAGAATTATTCTATCTACACTTACACACACCTACATCTAATGGATAAAGAACATACTATTTCCGTGGATGGCGAATTTCTGCCTCACAGAACGATGATTGTTCAACACTCATATAACACCTTCAAAGATGGCTATTAAGATGTAACTATATTTATATATGATATATAATATGTTTATGTTTTACTTATGCTTCTGTATTTTTCTTTTTTGGCATAACTTTATGGTTTCCATTGTGGGTAAAACACGATAATTTCATTTTAGGAAGTGCGGACTACCGCCCCCTCAAAGTGATTTGATTCGTTAATGCCATATGTGGGATGTATAAAGTATGGATTTAAATTTATTATATATGATTTATGTTACATATAAATGATTAATATAATTCTGTAATTAAAATATACATAACTCTCATTTATTTTTAATTCCATTAATATGACATAGAAATGAAAGTAGCGTTCATGCGTACGTACGGCTTACCGTCTCCATGAACGGTGCATTTCATTTATTACCTCTAAATGATTATGTAATATTATAAATAAATGTATATTATGGATATATATGATATATATGATATACAAATAATGAATATAATTATGGATATAATGAACCTATGACCACATGAACAACATGTAATTTTAAGAAGTCAACTTTTGACTTAAGAACCAAATATCGACAAAACAAACACTATTAACTTAAATGATTACAAAATGATTATAACATGGAAAGAATTGATATAAAAGGAATAATTAAGTTGAAAAATGTTCTTGAGAAAGTAGAAATTAACTCAAGTTTATTATTCAGGACGTTAAAGAATGATCGAGTCAAGTCGGACCCGAGGTAAGGGATCCTACTCCTCTCTTTCTTTTTAAGTACACTCTTTTTTGTCATTCCTTTTAAGCTCATATTTCTTGTGATTGGGATGTTATTTTATATTAATCTTACTGTAATTTTTATGTTCATATGATGAGAGACCCTATTCTCTCTCCTCAATCCATTTTGGAAGTTTTGAGTGGCGCCGTTAGGCTGCCGAATTTTCGTAAGGGATCCAACCTCTCTCTTTATTTTTAAGTACTTTCTTTTATGTCATTTCTTTTAAACCCATCTTTAATATGTTTGGGGATGTTATTTTATATTCCTCATACATTACTTTTTATTTTCATATTATGGGAGACCCTATTGATCTCATAAATCCATTTTTGGAAGTTTTAAGTGGCGCTGTTAGGCTGCCGAGTTTTTATAAGGTATTTCTCATCTCAATTTTATTCCCCTGACATTTATGCTACGTTTGCCACTATTTCCATTGTTTGGTGTATGTACTGACAATTTTTATACACTTTTTGTAGTATAATTTCTTTTATGTGTATTTACATCTTCATTGTATGACCCTTCTTCCATGGGGTGTACGTTTCGAAAGTTACCCAACTCGGTAAGGGGGCTTTCACCCTCCTTTTTTTTAAAAGACTTCTTTTGTTATGTCTTTTAATTCACATACTATTTTGTTGGGATATGTTCTTATATATCCTTATTTATTCAAATTTTATGTCCAAGTGATGAGATCCCCTTTATCTCTCTCATCAACCCTTTTTGTAAAATTTTATGTAACGCCGTTAGTCTGTCAAATTTTACCAAGGGAACCTCTTAACCCAATTTCTATTTCTTTGGGTTCAACATGTAGTTATTGAATATGTCATCTTTTGAATATGTGTGAATGACCATTGATTTTTTTACACTTAATATCCACTTATATTGGGTGTATTTATATTTTTCACACATAATTATGAGATTGATTTATCCTTAATTTAAGGATACATTCTTTATAATGGATTTCATCTCATTTTACATTTCATTTGATACTTCATTGTTGTTATGCACCAATTCACTCTTATATGGTGCGTATTTTGTCCTTTCACATATTATATCTTGAATCCCTTTATTCTCATGATATTATAAAGTTCGGATTAAATGTTATTCCACAATTATTTGTATTCAAGAGTCTCTCATTTTGTTAAAAACTCTTTAACAAAAATATCGTTTTAAATGTTTTAAAGATTTATTATTCTAAATATTTATCTTTAATGTACATGTTTTCAAAATGGTTTTCAGTATTTTTTTATATGGACATTAATTTTTTAAAATTATAATTCCAATAAAATTTTCAAAGTGGTATGGGACACTTTGATTCAAAAATCTCTTTTAAATGATTTTTGAAAATGGATTGATTAATTCAATATCATGGAATTAATTATTTTGATTGAAAATGAAATGTTTTTATTGAAATGCTTATATTTTCAATATTTTATGTGTAATGATGGTACATGGACATTTTACGGGTGGTTACGTGATAAACCATATGAAGGGTGGTGCCGTGAATACCAGGACGGTTGGTTACGTTATAACCTCCAATGCATTGGGTATGGAAGTCGGTTGTATGACTATTCCATTAAGTATGTGTGGAAGTTGGATGTATGGATATTCCATTAAGTGATATGTGTGGAAGTCAATCGTATGGTTATTCAACTTAAGTATGTTTATGTCCCAGGTTACCTTTATATGTGATCTGTTCTTTATATGGGATTTATGGTAATATTTTGGTTACAAAAGGGTAAGTAATGATATTTTTTTCAGTGAAGAGTTTTTTATTACTTCATAAAGTTGAAGGTATTACTTTGATAAAGTATACATGGTTTACTTGATGTTTGAAAAACTAACATTTTTCATTCTTTTTGTATCCCTTACTGAGCTTTTTATGCTCACCCCAAGTTTTTTTGAAATGTTTTTCACAGGACTTAATGTGGAATAGGGTCAAGGATGGGATCAAGGGAAAGTCATTCTATCGAAAACATGGAACTAGACATGTTTCTTTTTAAGAGTTTTTATTTTATGGAAAGTTAGTAGAAGTGACTACATTGTAATCTTTTGAGATTTAATAGTTATGTCCTAATTCTCTAAAACTCTAAACCTAAAAAGATCCTCAATGTGTAATCTTGTAATAACTCAATATTAAGTAAGGTTTATGGCTGGGGACTTATAGTTGGTATCAAAGGTCGGTTTAGATAACTTTAGAGGTTAGGGTATTCTCTAAGCATAAGTGACATTACCATAATGGTTAGGATTTCAGAAAGAGTCCTAGTTTTAGATAATTTGAATGAGTAAGTATATCTTAGTGTTTACCTTCCTCGTTAGTACATGATGGTTTTTTTGATATACTCACACTGACATTTCTTTTTTTAGTGAATGGATGGATCTAGCAGGCACTAAAGAGACAACAAGTTTGAAGGAAACTGTGGTGGTTCTCTGATTAAGATACTAGATAAAATGGGGGATTCAATGAGGAAACTCGTTGTTGTTCTAAACCAACTATCAAGGAGTCATGATCAACCACTTGAACCTTGGTATGATCTGTAATGCCTCATGTACAAGATGACCAATCTATGTGGAAGTTCAGGTAATAATTATAAAGGTAACAATTAGAGTTTATATTATCCTTACTTTTGAGGTAATTATGGGTTATTATACGTTATGATGGAAAATGAAATGCATGAGATAAACTTGAGGTTAAAATATGTTATAATTATTTTTGAAGATTTTATCTCGTTTTGGGGAATGTTTTATGAATTATATAGTTTTGGAAAAAGGACAACACGCAGACCCTGTGACAACCTGTCACATCGGACAAAGCTACAGGAATCGAACCCACAACCAAAGTGCGACTGGTATTTATCGCCTACCACTGGACTACGTGAAGTCCCTGGTTAGTTTGACTGATTCTTTTTAGTTAGATGATTTTATGAATTAAGAGTAAGTTGATTTTGGGTTATCTATGGAAATTTACTAACCTATCATGGAGGATATGTGATTAAATTAATTACTTTTCAATACGAGTCATTAATAACAACTGATGTTGTTTGGAGATAAATGTTACGATTTAACTTGGAAGACTATGTGACTAAATCCTTCAAATATTTGGATTTCAATCCTAGGTTGGTTTACTTCGATGAATTTTATGGAAAAAATTTTTATCGAATGGTCCTCGTTGAACTTTGGGTTTTGTTGGACAAATTTTGGAGATTAAGAATATAATATATTTTTATAAAGGGTTATCCTTTTCTAGATTATCTGATCTTGTACAAACCATTTTGGTTTCGGTTTTGGTTAACATCTAAAGACATGGGAAGTATATAGTTCTCTTTTATGGATTAGGTTATTCTCTAGAAGTTGATTATAGTGAACATGTCTTCCTAAATACTCGTCTTTTGAAGAAAATATGAGTTTGTGTAAGAAATCTAATAAAAGTTGAAAGTCTGCATGATAAGTATTTATGTTTCCTTATGAATAAATTACTCAAAAAAATTAAATTAAAACAAAAATGTTGTCTGTTAACTTTTCCTACTGGGGAATCGAATACCGTTTAACCCATCACATGTTTGTGATTTTCTTATAGTTAACTTTCTCCTAGACATGTTTACTATCACTCTCCATCAGAACATGACCCTTTGTTTTTTCCTCCATGTCCATATTTTCATACTTGGAATCCTAGTATGGGTTAACTCTGGTGACCTTTATACTTATCTTTCGTTATTTTAAAGTGATTGTTTTACTGACTCTTGTTCCGATGTGGGATTTTCAATGAAGTTTCCAAGCCCAATTTTAAAATTGCGAGGACGCAATTCCCAAAATGAGGGAAGCATGTAACACCCCAGGTAAATAAATAGTATGAAATTTTCACATTTATCCATATTTGTGAATAAAATATTAATATAACTTTAAAGGGGATGCTATGCTCGATGGCGTACCCAACACGCAACAACGAGTTTCTTAGGAATCTTACGTTCCACTCTAATAATAAAATAATATTATTTTAAATGGTAGTTAACGCCTAGCTGTTGTGATGGCAGGAATGAATAAAACTAGCTAAAAAATGATTATATATGTTTGTCAAATATTTTTACTTTTCACAATCAATGTTAGAGGATTATAAATGCGAATGAATCCAATTTTAAGCACAAACATTCTAATATTCTTTAAAAGGTCGATTAACCGCCTTTTGATGGCGAACCTCTTTTAAATCCAATTTTTGACAATTTTATGTGTTATATTTTACAAAATAAAATTCTTCTTTATAATCGGGACATCAAAATTTACTTTGTGTAAATTTTCGGTATTTTTCCGAAAAAGTTCAATTTTTAATGAATAGTGAAAATGTTGTATTTTAATTCAAAACCTCTTTTTAATATAATTTATTTATATGATTATTTTATCTTTTGAATTGGTTTTAAAGTGAAATTAGAATATATTTTTACCATTTAATCAAATAGTGGTCATTGGAATTAATTTCACTTTGAAATTTGACTTAAACTAGTGTCAATCTTTTGATATATATTGTTTCATAAAAACACACTCTTTGTTCTGACAGCGGGAATTAATTATTAAATTAATTAATGTAACATATATGTTTATGAATTTTGTAAAATAGAAATAATTTTTTAATTCGTAATATCAAATATTGCTTAGGGTGAATTTTTGGTAATTTTCTGAAAAACTTCAATTTTTGATGAATAGTGAAACCACTAAGTGGTACTTATAAAAACTGATTTTCCGTTTAAATGAAAATTTCCACCTTTTTGTTTTGAATTTCAAAAATCCAACATACATTGTTGTAATTAAGAAGTAAAATTTGGTTCAATGGGATTAAAATAATATTTTGGTGAATAGTAACTTATTATGTTTTTTATCGCGATCAGAGGTAATTAGGGTAGTTTAAGGTAAAAATAATGTTTTAATAATATGAAATGGCCTATACACATGTCCTACCCTCATTGTATGAGTCATGGCCGACCAAAAAAATCCAAGGGTCATCTTGGGGACCCAATGGAGCCACTTTGGTTGGAAAATGACATAAATACCTTTCTATTTAATGTTAAAATTAAAATGTCACAAACAAGAGTTGTTTAACTAAAACAATTTTTACATGGGTTTATACAAGTCAGATTTTTTACTACAAATAGTCATTGGAAAGATAAAAATATTTCCTTCATCATAGTATTTTTTTATAATTTTTAAACATTAAATAAATAAAATTAATTATGACCTCATAATGATATAGCGATTACCTCATTAATAAAGGATTTAAATAAAATGAAATGATAATGTAAAATCTCTAACCTACACATGTCGAAAACCTATTGTATGGGTATATTTAGAACCCTAATCACCTTATACTCTAATTATATCAATGTGGGTTGTCTTAAATCCGAATATCATTTTAAAATAAAGTAAGTTTTCTTTACTTTCCAAGAGTGCCCCTCCTCTCCTCTTATAAAAGGCCCCCACCTCTACCTCCTTACCCACACTTCCAAAGCCTTTGTCTCGGCCAACCTCTGCCCATTTTTTTCTACACATCCATTTCTAACTCTTAGAAGCCCCACCTTGGGATTAAGTCTTCCCAAGGAAACCTTTGAGCTCAACCAAAGGGAGTTACCCGATTTTAAGGTAATGTCTTCACTTGGGTCCTTTTGTTTTATTTTGCTTCTCCAACCCCCTAAACTCGTTTTATTCATTTATTTTGTAACAACACTAGTATCTTACATATACTATGATTTTTTTTATAAGAATTATTCTATCTACACTTACACACACCTACATCTAATGGATAAAGAACATACTATTTCCGTGGATGGCGAATTTCTGCCTCACAGAACGATGATTGTTCAACACTCATATAACACCTTCAAAGATGGCTATTAAGATGTAACTATATTTATATATGATATATAATATGTTTATGTTTTACTTATGCTTCTTTATTTTTCTTTTTTGGCATAATTTATGGTTTCCATTGTGGGTAAAACACGATAATTTCATTTTAGGAAGTGCGGACTACCGCCCCCTCAATGTGATTTGATTCGTTAATGCCATATGTGGGATGTATAAAGTATGGATTTAAATTTATTATATATGATTTATGTTACATATAAATGATTAATATAATTCTGTAATTAAAATATACATAACTCTCATTTATTTTTAATTCCATTAACATGACATAGAAATGAAAGTAGCGTTCATGCGTACGTACAGCTTACCGTCTCCATGAACGGTGCATTTCATTTATTACCTCTAAATGATTATGTAATATTATAAATAAATGTATATTCTGGATATATATGATATATATGATATACAAATAATGAATATCATTATGGATATAATGAACCTATGACCACATGAACAACATGTAATTTTAAGAAGTCAACTTTTGACTTAAGAACCAAATATCGACAAAACAAACATTATTAACTTAAATGATTACAAAATGATTATAACATGGAAAGAATTGATATAAAAGGAATAATTAAGTTGAAAAATGTTCTTGATAAAGTAGAAATTAACTCAAGTTTATTATTCAGGACGTTAAAGAATGATCGAGTCAAGTCGGACCCGAGGTAAGGGATCCTACTCCTCTCTTTCTTTTTAAGTACACTCTTTTATGTCATTCCTTTTAAGCTCATATTTCTTGTGATTGGGATGTTATTTTATATTAATCTTACTGTAATTTTTATGTTCATATGATGAGAGACCCTATTCTCTCTCCTCAATCCATTTTGGAAGTTTTGAGTGGCGCTGTTAGGCTGTCGAATTTTCGTAAGGGATCCAACCTCTCTCTTTATTTTTAAGTACTTTCTTTTATGTCATTTCTTTTAAACCCATCTTTAATATGTTTGGGGATGTTATTTTATATTCCTCATACATTAATTTTTATTTTCATATTATGGGAGACCCTATTGATCTCATAAATCCATTTTTGGAAGTTTTAAGTGGCTCTGTTAGGCTGCCGAGTTTTCATAAGGTATTTCTCATCTCAATTTTATTCCCCTGACATTTATGCTACGTTTGCCACTATTTCCATTGTTTGGTGTATGTACTGACAATTATTATACACTTTTTGTATTATAATTTCTTTTATGTGTATTTACATCTTCATTGTATGACCCTTCTTCCATGGGGTGTACGTTTCGAAAGTTACCCAACTCGGTAAGGGGGCCTTTCACCCTCCTTTTTTTTAAAAGACTTCTTTTGTTATGTCTTTTAATTCACATACTATTTTGTTGGGATATGTTCTTCTATATCCTTATTTATTCAAATTTTATGTCCAAGTGATGAGATCCCCTTTATCTCTCTCATCAACCCTTTTTGTAAAATTTTATGTAACGCCGTTAGTCTGTCAAATTTTACCAAGGGAACCTCTTAACCCAATTTCTATTTCTTTGGGTTCAACATGTAGTTATTGAATATGTCATGTTTTGAATATGTGTGAATGACCATTGATTTGTTTACACTTAATATCCACTTATATTGGGTGTATTTATATTTTTCACACATAATTATGAGATTGATTTATCCTTAATTTAAGGATACATTCTTTATAATGGATTTCATCTCATTTTACATTTCATTTGATACTTCATTGTTGTTATGCACCAATTCACTCTTATATGGTGCGTATTTTGTCCTTTCACATATTATATCTTGAATCCCTTTATTCTCATGATATTATAATGTTCGGATTAAATGTTATTCCACAATTATTTGTATTCAAGAGTCTCTCATTTTGTTAAAAACTCTTTAACAAAAATATCGTTTTAAATGTTTTAAAGATTTATTATTCTAAATATTTATCTTTAATGTACATGTTTTCAAAATGTTTTTCAGTATTTTTTTATATGGACATTAATTTTTTAAAATTATAATTCCAATAAAATTTTCAAAGTGGTATGGGACACTTTGATTCAAAAATCTCTTTTAAATGATTTTTGAGAATGGATTGATTAATTCAATATCATGGAATTAATTATTTTGATTGAAAATGAAATGTTTTTATTGAAATGCTTATATTTTCAATATTTTATGTGTAATGATGGTACATGGACATTTTACGGGTGGTTACGTGATAAACCATATGAAGGGTGGTGCCGTGAATACCAGGACGGTTGGTTACGTTATAACCTCCAATGCATTGGGTATGGAAGTCGGTTGTATGACTATTCCATTAAGTATGTGTGGAAGTTGTATGTATGGATATTCCATTAAGTGATATGTGTGGAAGTCAATCGTATGGTTATTCAACTTAAGTATGTTTATGTCCCAGGTTACCTTTATATGTGATCTGTTCTTTACATGGGATTTATGGTAATATTTTGGTTACAAAAGGGTAACTAATGATATTTTTTTCAGTGAAGAATTTTTTATTACTTAATAAATTTGAAGGCATTACTTTCATAAAGTATACATGGTTTACTTGATGTTTGAAAAACTAACATTTTTCATTCTTTTTGTATCCCTTACTGAGCTTTTTATGCTCACCCCAAGTTTTTTTGAAATGTTTTTCACAGGACTTAATGTGGAATAGGGTCAAGGATGGGATCAAGGGAAAGTCATTCTATCGAAAACATGGAACTAGACATGTTTCTTTTTAAGAGTTTTTATTTTATGGAAAGTTAGTAGAAGTGACTACATTGTAATCTTTTGAGATTTAATAGTTATGTCCTAATTCTCTAAAACTCTAAACCTAAAAAGATCCTCAATGTGTAATCTTGTAATAACTCAATATTAAGTAAGGTTTATGGCTGGGGACTTATAGTTGGTATCAAAGGTCGGTTTAGATAACTTTAGAGGTTAGGGTATTCTCTAAGCATAAGTGACATTACCATAATGGTTAGGATTTCAGAAAGAGTCCTAGTTTTAGATAATGTGAATGATTAAGTATATCTTAGTGTTTACCTTCCTCGTTAGTACATGATGGTTTTTTTGATATACTCACACTGACATTTCTTTTTTTAGTGAATGGATGGATCTAGAAGCCACTAAAGAGACAACAAGTTTGAAGGAAACTGTGGTGGTTCTCTGATTAAGATACTAGATAAAATGGGGGATTCAATGAGGAAACTCGTTGTTGTTCTAAACCAACTATCAAGGAGTCATGATCAACCACTTGAACCTTGGTATGATCTGTAATGCCTCATGTACAAGATGACCAATCTATGTGGAAGTTCAGGTAATAATTATAAAGGTAACAATTAGAGTTTATATTATCCTTACTTTTGAGGTAATTATGGGTTATTATACGTTATGATGGAAAATGAAATGCATGAGATAAACTTGAGGTTAAAATATGTTATAATTATTTTTGAAGATTTTATCTCGTTTTGGGGAATGTTTTATGAATTATATAGTTTTGGAAAAAGGACAACACGCAGACCCTGTGACAACCTGTCACATCGGACAAAGCTACAGGAATCGAACCCACAACCAAAGTGCGACTGGTATTTATCGCCTACCACTGGACTACGTGAAGTCCCTGGTTAGTTTGACTGATTCTTTTTAGTTAGATGATTTTATGAATTAAGAGTAAGTTGATTTTGGGTTATCTATGGAAATTTACTAACCTATCATGGAGGATATGTGATTAGGTTAATTACTTTTCAATACGAGTCATTAATAACAACTGATGTTGTTTGGAGATAAATGTTACGATTTAACTTGGAAGACTATGTGACTAAATCCTTCAAATATTTGGATTTCAATCCTAGGTTGGTTTACATCGATGAATTTTATGGAAAAAAATTTTATCGAATGGTCCTCGTTGAACTTTGGGTTTTGTTGGACAAATTTTGGAGATTAAGAATATAATATATTTTTATAAAGGGTTATCCTTTTCTAGATTATCTGATCTTGTACAAACCATTTTGGTTTCGGTTTTGGTTAACATCTAAAGACATGGGAAGTATATAGTTCTCTTTTATGGATTAGGTGATTCTCTAGAAGTTGATTATAGTGAACATGTCTTCCTAAATACTCGTCTTTTGGAGAAAATATGAGTTTGTGTAAGAAATCTAATAAAAGTTGAAAGTCTGCATGATAAGTATTTATGTTTCCTTATGAATAAATTCCTCAAAAAAATTAAATTAAAACAAAAATGTTGTCTGTTAACTTTTCCTACTGGGGAATCGAATACCGTTTAACCCATCACATGTTTGTGATTTTCTTATAGTTAACTTTCTCCTAGACATGTTTACTATCACTCTCCATCAGAACATGACCCTTTGTTTTTTCCTCCATGTCCATATTTTCATACTTGGAATCCTAGTATGGGTTAACTCTGGTGACCTTTATACTTATCTTTCGTTATTTTAAAGTGATTGTTTTACTAACTCTTGTTCCGATGTGGGATTTTCAATGAAGTTTCCAAGCCCAATTTTAAAATTGCGAGGACGCAATTCCCAAAATGGGGGAAGCATGTAACACCCCAGGTAAATAAATAGTATGAAATTTTCACATTTATCCATATTTGTGAATAAAATATTAATATAACTTTAAAGGGGATGCTATGCTCGATGGCGTACCCAACACGCAACAACGAGTTTCTTAGGAATCTTACGTTCCACTCTAATAATAAAATAATATTATTTTAAATGGTAGTTAACGCCTAGCTGTTGTGATGGCAGGAATGAATAAAACTAGCTAAAAAATGATTATATATGTTTGTCAAATATTTTTACTTTTCACAATCAATGTTAGAGGATTATAAATGCGAATGAATCCAATTTTAAGCACAAACATTCTAATATTCTTTAAAAGGTCGATTAACCGCCTTTTGATGGCGAACCTCTTTTAAATCCAATTTTTGACAATTTTATGTGTTATATTTTACAAAATAAAATTCTTCTTTATAATCGGGACATCAAAATTTACTTTGTGTAAATTTTCGGTATTTTTCCGAAAAAGTTCAATTTTTAATGAATAGTGAAAATGTTGTATTTTAATTCAAAACCTCTTTTTAATATAATTTATTTATATGATTATTTTATCTTTTGAATTGGTTTTAAAGTGAAATTAGAATATATTTTTACCATTTAATCAAATAGTGGTCATTGGAATTAATTTCACTTTGAAATTTGACTTAAACTAGTGTCAATCTTTTGATATATATTGTTTCATAAAAACACACTCTTTGTTCTGACAGCGGGAATTAATTATTAAATTAATTAATGTAACATATATGTTTATGAATTTTGTAAAATAGAAATCATTTTTTAATTCGTAATATCAAATATTGCTTAGGGTGAATTTTTGGTAATTTTCTGAAAAACTTCAATTTTTGATGAATAGTGAAACCACTAAGTGGTACTTATAAAAACTGATTTTCCGTTTAAATGAAAATTTCCACCTTTTTGTTTTGAATTTCAAAAATCCAACATACATTGTTGTAATTAAGAAGTAAAATTTGGTTCAATGGGATTAAAATAATATTTTGGTGAATAGTAACTTATTATGTTTTTTATCGCGATCAGAGGTAATTAGGGTAGTTCAAGGTAAAAATAATGTTTTACTAATATGAAATGGCCTATACACATGTCCTACCTTCATTGGATGAGTCATGGCAGACCAAAAAAATCCAAGGGTCATCTTGGGGACCCAATGGAGCCACTTTGGTTGGAAAATGACATAAATACCTTTCTATTTAATGTTAAAATTAAAATGTCACAAACAAGAGTTGTTTAACTAAAACAATTTTTACATGGGTTTATACAAGTCAGATTTTTTACTACAAATAGTCATTGGAAAGATAAAAATATTTCCTTCATCATAGTATTTTTTTATAATTTTTAAACATTAAATAAATAAAATTAATTATGACCTCATAATGATATAGCGATTACCTCATTAATAAAGGATTTAAATAAAATGAAATGATAATGTAAAATATCTGACCTACACATGTCGAAAACCTATTGTATGGGTATATTTAGAACCCTAATCACATTATACTCTAATTATATCAATGTGGGTTGTCTTAAATCCGAATATCATTTTAAAATAAAGTAAGTTTTCTTTACTTTCCAAGAGTGCCCCTCCTCTCCTCTTATAAAAGGCCCCCACCTCTACCTCCTTACCCAAACTTCCAAAGCCTTTGTCTCGGCCAACCTCTGCCCATTTTTTTCTACACATCCATTTCTAACTCTTAGAAGCCCCACCTTGGGATTAAGTCTTCCCAAGGAAGCCTTTGATCTCAACCAAAGGGAGTTACCCGATTTTAAGGTAATGTCTTCACTTGAGTCCTTTTGTTTTATTTTGCTTCTCCAACCCCCTAAACTCGTTTTATTCATTTATTTTGTAACAACACTAGTATCTTACATATACTATGATTTTTTTTATAAGAATTATTCTATCTACACTTACACACACCTACATCTAATGGATAAAGAACATACTATTTCCGTGGATGGCGAATTTCTGCCTCACAGAACGATGATTGTTCAACACTCATATAACACCTTCAAAGATGGCTATTAAGATGTAACTATATTTATATATGATATATAATATGTTTATGTTTTACTTATGCTTCTGTATTTTTCTTTTTTGGCATAATTTATGGTTTCCATTGTGGGTAAAACACGATAATTTCATTTTAGGAAGTGCGGACTACCGCCCCCTCAAAGTGATTTGATTCGTTAATGCCATATGTGGGATGTATAAAGTATGGATTTAAATTTATTATATATGATTTATGTTACATATAAATGATTAATATAATTCTGTAATTAAAATATACATAACTCTCATTTAATTTTAATTCCATTAATATGACATAGAAATGAAAGTAGCGTTCATGCGTACGTACAGCTTACCGTCTCCATGAACGGTGCATTTAATTTATTACCTCTAAATGATTTTGTAATATTATAAATAAATGTATATTCTGGATATATATGATATATATGATATACAAATAATGAATATCATTATGGATATAATGAACCTATGACCACATGAACAACATGTAATTTTAAGAAGTCAACTGTTGACTTAAGAACCAAATATCGACAAAACAAACATTATTAACTTAAATGATTACAAAATGATTATAACATGGAAAGAATTGATATAAAAGGAATAATTAAGTTGAAAAATGTTCTTGAGAAAGTAGAAATTAACTCAAGTTTATTATTCAGGACGTTAAAGAATGATCGAGTCAAGTCGGACCCGAGGTAAGGGATCCTACTCCTCTCTTTCTTTTTAAGTACACTCTTTTATGTCATTCCTTTTAAGCTCATATTTCTTGTGATTGGGATGTTATTTTATATTAATCTTACTGTAATTTTTATGTTCATATGATGAGAGACCCTATTCTCTCTCCTCAATCCATTTTGGAAGTTTTGAGTGGCGCTGTTAGGCTGTCGAATTTTCGTAAGGGATCCAACCTCTCTGTTTATTTTTAAGTACTTTCTTTTATGTCATTTCTTTTAAACCCATCTTTAATATGTTTGGGGATGTTATTTTATATTCCTCATACATTACTTTTTATTTTCATATTATGGGAGACCCTATTGATCTCATAAATCCATTTTTGGAAGTTTTAAGTGGCGTTGTTAGGCTGCCGAGTTTTCATAAGGTATTTCTCATCTCAATTTTATTCCCCTGACATTTATGCTATGTTTGCCACTATTTCCATTGTTTGGTGTATGTACTGACAATTATTATACACTTTTTGTATTATAATTTCTTTTATGTGTATTTACATCTTCATTGTATGACCCTTCTTCCATGGGGTGTACGTTTCGAAAGTTACCCAACTCGGTAAGGGGGCCTTTCACCCTCCTTTTTTTTAAAAGACTTATTTTGTTATGTCTTTTAATTCACATACTATTTTGTTGGGATATGTTCTTCTATATCCTTATTTATTCAAATTTTATGTCCAAGTAATGAGATCCCCTTTATCTCTCTCATCAACCCTTTTTGTAAAATTTTATGTAACGCCGTTAGTCTGTCAAATTTTACCAAGGGAACCTCTTAACCCAATTTCTATTTCTTTGGGTTCAACATGTAGTTATTGAATATGTCATGTTTTGAATATGTGTGAATGACCATTGATTTGTTTACACTTAATATCCACTTATATTGGGTGTATTTATATTTTTCACACATAATTATGAGATTGATTTATCCTTAATTTAAGGATACATTCTTTATAATGGATTTCATCTCATTTTACATTTCATTTGATACTTCATTGTTGTTATGCACCAATTCACTCTTATATGGTGCGTATTTTGTCCTTTCACATATTATATCTTGAATCCCTTTATTCTCATGATATTATAAAGTTCGGATTAAATGTTATTCCACAATTATTTGTATTCAAGAGTCTCTCATTTTGTTAAAAACTCTTTAACAAAAATATCGTTTTAAATGTTTTAAAGATTTATTATTCTAAATATTTATCTTTAATGTACATGTTTTCAAAATGGTTTTCAGTATTTTTTTATATGGACATTAATTTTTTAAAATTATAATTCCAATAAAATTTTCAAAGTGGTATGGGACACTTTGATTCAAAAATCTCTTTTAAATGATTTTTGAGAATGGATTGATTAATTCAATATCATGGAATTAATTATTTTGATTGAAAATGAAATGTTTTTATTGAAATGCTTATATTTTCAATATTTTATGTGTAATGATGGTACATGTACATTTTACGGGTGGTTACGTGATAAACCATATGAAGGGTGGTGCCGTGAATACCAGGACGGTTGGTTACGTTATAACCTCCAATGCATTGGGTATGGAAGTCGGTTGTATGACTATTCCATTAAGTATGTGTGGAAGTTGGATGTATGGATATTCCATTAAGTGATATGTGTGGAAGTCAATCGTATGGTTATTCAACTTAAGTATGTTTATGTCCCAGGTTACCTTTATATGTGATCTGTTCTTTACATGGGATTTATGGTAATATTTTGGTTACAAAAGGGTAAGTAATGATATTTTTTTCAGTGAAGAGTTTTTTATTACTTCATAAAGTTGAAGGTATTACTTTGATAAAGTATACATGGTTTACTTGATGTTTGAAAAACTAACATTTTTCATTCTTTTTGTATCCCTTACTGAGCTTTTTATGCTCACCCCAAGTTTTTTTGAAATGTTTTTCACAGGACTTAATGTGGAATAGGGTCAAGGATGGGATCAAGGGAAAGTCATTCTATCGAAAACATGGAACTAGACATGTTTCTTTTTAAGAGTTTTTATTTTATGGAAAGTTAGTAGAAGTGACTACATTGTAATCTTTTGAGATTTAATAGTTATGTCCTAATTCTCTAAAACTCTAAACCTAAAAAGATCCTCAATGTGTAATCTTGTAATAACTCAATATTAAGTAAGGTTTATGGCTGGGGACTTATAGTTGGTATCAAAGGTCGGTTTAGATAACTTTAGAGGTTAGGGTATTCTCTAAGCATAAGTGACATTACCATAATGGTTAGGATTTCAGAAAGAGTCCTAGTTTTAGATAATTTGAATGAGTAAGTATATCTTAGTGTTTACCTTCCTCGTTAGTACATGATGGTTTTTTTGATATACTCACACTGACATTTCTTTTTTTAGTGAATGGATGGATCTAGAATCCACTAAAGAGACAACAAGTTTGAAGGAAACTGTGGTGGTTCTCTGATTAAGATACTAGATAAAATGGGGGATTCAATGAGGAAACTCGTTGTTGTTCTAAACCAACTATCAAGGAGTCATGATCAACCACTTGAACCTTGGTATGATCTGTAATGCCTCATGTACAAGATGACCAATCTATGTGGAAGTTCAGGTAATAATTATAAAGGTAACAATTAGAGTTTATATTATCCTTACTTTTGAGGTAATTATGGGTTATTATACGTTATGATGGAAAATGAAATGCATGAGATAAACTTGAGGTTAAAATATGTTATAATTATTTTTGAAGATTTTATCTCGTTTTGGGGAATGTTTTATGAATTATATAGTTTTGGAAAAAGGACAACACGCAGACCCTGTGACAACCTGTCACATCCGACAAAGCTACAGGAATCGAACCCACAACCAAAGTGCGACTGGTATTTATCGCCTACCACTGGACTACGTGAAGTCCCTGGTTAGTTGGACTGATTCTTTTTAGTTAGATGATTTTATGAATTAAGAGTAAGTTGATTTTGGGTTATCTATGGAAATTTACTAACCTATCATGAAGGATATGTGATTAGGTTAATTACTTTTCAATACGAGTCATTGATAACAACTGATGTTGTTTGGAGATAAATGTTACGATTTAACTTGGAAGACTATGTGACTAAATCCTTCAAATATTTGGATTTCAATCCTAGGTTGGTTTAATTCGATGAATTTTATGGAAAAAATTTTTATCGAATGGTCCTCGTTGAACTTTGGGTTTTGTTGGAAAAATTTTGGAGATTAAGAATATAATATCTTTTTATAAAGGGTTATCCTTTTCTAGATTATCTGATCTTGTACAAACCATTTTGGTTTCGGTTTTGGTTAACATCTAAAGACATGGGAAGTATATAGTTCTCTTTTATGGATTAGGTGATTCTCTAGAAGTTGATTATAGTGAACATGTCTTCCTAAATACTCGTCTTTTGGAGAAAATATGAGTTTGTGTAAGAAATCTAATAAAAGTTGAAAGTCTGCATGATAAGTATTTATGTTTCCTTATGAATAAATTCCTCAAAAAAATTAAATTAAAACAAAAATGTTGTCTGTTAACTTTTCCTACTGGGGAATCGAATACCGTTTAACCCATCACATGTTTGTGATTTTCTTATAGTTAACTTTCTCCTAGACATGTTTACTATCACTCTCCATCAGAACATGACCCTTTGTTTTTTCCTCCATGTCCATATTTTCATACTTGGAATCCTAGTATGGGTTAACTCTGGTGACCTTTATACTTATCTTTCGTTATTTTAAAGTGATTGTTTTACTGACTCTTGTTCCGATGTGGGATTTTCAATGAAGTTTCCAAGCCCAATTTTAAAATTGCGAGGACGCAATTCCCAAAATGGGGGAAGCATGTAACACCCCAGGTAAATAAATAGTATGAAATTTTCACATTTATCCATATTTGTGAATAAAATATTAATATAACTTTAAAGGGGATGCTATGCTCGCTGGCGTACCCAACACGCAACAACGAGTTTCTTAGGAATCTTACGTTCCACTCTAATAATAAAATAATATTATTTTAAATGGTAGTTAACGCCTAGCTGTTGTGATGGCAGGAATGAATAAAACTAGCTAAAAATGATTATATATGTTTGTCAAATATTTTTACTTTTCACAATCAATGTTAGAGGATTATAAATGCGAATGAATCCAATTTTAAGCACAAACATTCTAATATTCTTTAAAAGGTCGATTAACCGCCTTTTGATGGCGAACCTCTTTTAAATCCAATTTTTGAAAATTTTATGTGTTATATTTTACAAAATAAAATTCTTCTTTATAATCGGGACATCAAAATTTACTTTGTGTAAATTTTCGGTATTTTTCCGAAAAAGTTCAATTTTTAATGAATAGTGAAAATGTTGTATTTTAATTCAAAACCTCTTTTTAATATAATTTATTTATATGATTATTTTATCTTTTGAATTGGTTTTAAAGTGAAATTAGAATATATTTTTACCATTTAATCAAATAGTGGTCATTGGAATTAATTTCACTTTTAAATTTGACTTAAACTAGTGTCAATCTTTTGATATATATTGTTTCATAAAAACACGCTATTTGTTCTGATAGTGGGAATTAATTATTAAATTAATTAATTTAACTTATATGTTATTAATTTTGTAAAATAGACATCATTTTTTAATTCATAATATCAAATATTTCTTAGGGTGAATTGTTGGTAATTTTCTGAAAAACTTCAATTTTTGATGAATAGTGAAACCACTAAGTGGTACTTATAAAAACTGATTTTCCGTTTAAATGAAATTTTCCACCTTTTTGTTTTGAATTTCAAAAATCCGACATACATTTTTTTCATTAAGAAGTAAAATGTGGTTCAATGGGATTAACATAATTTTTTGTTGAATAGTAACTTATTATGTTTTTAATCGTGATCAGAGGTAATTAGTGTAGTTTAAGGTAAAAATAATGTTTTAATAATATAAAATGACCTAGAAACATGTACTACCATCATTGGATGAGTCATGGCCGACCAAAAACAATCCATGGGTCAACTTGGGGACCCAATGGAGCCACTTTGGTAGGAAAATGACATAAATACCTTTTTATTTAATGTTAAAATTAAAATGTCACAAACATGAGTTGTTTAACTAAAAAAAATTTACATGGGTTTATAAAAGTCATATTTTTTACTATAAATAGTCATTGTAAAGATAAAAATATTTCCTACATCATATTATTTTGTATATAATTTTTAGAAATTAAATAAGTAAAATTATTTATGACCTTATAATGATGCAGCGATTACCTCATTAATAAATGATTTAAATAAAATGAAATGATAATGTATAATCTATGACCTACACAAGTCCAAAACCTATTGTATGGGTATATTTAGAACCCTTATCACCTTATCTTAGAATTATATCAATGTGGGACCTCTTAAATCTGAATCTCATTTTAAAAGAAAGTAACTTTTCTTTACTTTTCAGGAGTGCCCCTCCTCTCCTCTTATAAAAGGCCCCCACCACTACCTCCTTACCCAACCTTCCAAAGCCTTTGGCTCGGCCAAAACCTGCCCATTTTGTCTCTACACGTCCCTTTATAACTCTTAGAAGCCTCACTTTGGGCAGAAGTCTTCCCAAGGAATCCTTTGAACTCAAACCAAAGAGAGTTACCCGATTTTAAGGTAATGTCTTCACTTGAGTCCTTTTGTTTTATTTTTCTTCTCCAACCCCCTAAACTCTTTTTTTCATTTATTTTATAAAAAAACCAGTATATTCTATATACTATGATGTTGTTATAAGAAAGATTCGAGCTACACTTACACACACCTACATCTAATGGTTAAAAAACATACTGTTTCCGTGGATGGAGAATTTCTGCATCATGAAATGATGATTGTTCAACACTCATATAACACCATAAAAGGTGGACATTAAGATGTAACTATATTTATATATTATATATAATATGTTTATGTTTTACTTAATATTCTTTATTTTTTTTTTGTGGAATACCTTTATGGTTTCCATTGTGGGTAAACACCATAATTTCATTTTAGGAAGTGCGGACTACCGCCCCCTCAAAGTGATTTGATTCGTTAATGCCATATGTGGGATTTATAAAACATGTATTTAAAGTTATTATATATGATTTATGTTACATATAAATGATGAATATAATTATGGAATTAAAATATAAATACCTCTCATTTATTTTTAATTCCATTAATATGACATAGAAATGAAAGTAGCGTTCATGCGTACGTACGTCTTACCGTCTCCATGAACGGTGCATTTCATTTCTTACCTATAAATGATTATTTAATATTATAAATACATGTATATTCTGTATATATATGATATATATGATATCCAAATCATTAATATCATTCTGGATATAATGAACCTCAGAACACACTAACAACATGTGATTGTAAGAAGTCTACTTTCGACTTAAGAACCAAATATCGACAAAACAAACATTATTAACTTAAATGATTACATAATGTTTATAACATTGGAAATAAGTGATATAAAAGGAATAATTAACTTGAAAAAGGTTCTTAAGCAAGTAGAAATTAACTCATGTTTATTATTCATGACGTTAAAGAATGATAGAGTCAAGTCGGACCCGAGGTAAGGGATCCTACTCCTCTCGTTCTTTTTAAGTACACTCTTTTATGTCATTCCTTTTAAGATCCTCTTTCGTGTGATTTGGATGTTCATTTATATTACTCTTACTGTAATTTTTATGTTCATATGATGAGAGACCCTATTATCTCTCATCAATCCATTTTGGAAGTTTTGATTGGTGCCGTTAGGCTGCCGAATATTCGTAAGGGATCCAACCTCTCTCTTTATTTTTATGTATTCTCTTTTATGTCATTTCTTTTAAGCCCATATTTCATATGTTTGGGGATGTTCTTTTATATTACTTATACTTTAATTTTTATGTTCATATTATTGGAGACCCTATTGATCTCATAAATCCATTTTTGGATGTTTTAAGTGCGGCCGTTAGGCTGCCGAGTTTTCATAAGGGATTATTCATATCACTTTTATTCCCATGACATTTATGCTATGTTTTCCACTATTTCCTTTGAGTGGTGTATGTACTGAAAATTATTATACACTTTTTGTAGTATAATTTCATTTATGGGTATTTACATCTTCATTTTATGACCCTTATTCCATGGGGTGTACTTTTCGAAGGTTACCCAACTCGGTAAGGGGACCTTTCACCCTCCTTTTTTTAAAAGACATCTTTTGTTATGTCTTTTAATTCACATACTATTATGTTGGGATATGTTCTTCTATATCCTTATTTATTCATATTTTATTTCCAAGTGATGTGATCCCCTTTATCTCTCTCATCAACCGTTTTTGTAAAATTTTATGTGACGCCGTTAGGCTGTCAAATTTTACCAAGGGAACCTTTTAACCCAATTTCGATTTAATTGGGTTCAACATGTAGTTATTGAATATGTCATCCTTTGGATATGTGTGAATGAACATTTATTGTTTTGAACTTAATATCCACTTATATTCCGTGTATTTATATTTGTCACACATAATTATGAGATTGATTTATACTTAATTTAAGGATACCTTCTTTATAATGGATTTCATCTCATTTTACATTCCTTTTGAGACTTCATTGTTGTTATGAACCAATTCACTCTTATATGGTGTGTATACTGTCCTTTGAAATATTATATCATGAATCCCTTTATTCTCATGATATTATAATGTTCAGATTAAATGTTATTCAGCAATTATTTGTATTCAAGAGTCTCTCATTTTGTTAAAAACTCTTTAACAAAAATATCATTTTAAATGTTTTAAAGATTTATTATTATAAATCTTTATCTTTAATGTAAATTTTTTCAAAATGGTTTTCAGTAATTATTTAAATTGACATTAATGTTTTAAAATTATAATTCCAATAAAATCTTCAAAGTGGTATGGGACACTTTGATTCAAAAATCTCTTTTAAATGATTTTTGAAAATGGATTGATTAATTCAATATCATGGAATTACTTATTTTGATTGAAAATGAAATATTGTTATTGAAATGTTTATATTTTCAATATTTTATGTGTAATGATGGTACTTGGACATTTTACGGGTGGATACATGATAAACCATATGACGGGTGGTGCCGTGAATACCAGGACGGGTGGTTACGTTATAACCTCCAATGCATTGGGTATGGAAGTCGGTCGTATGGCTATTCCATTAAGTATGTGTGGAAGTTGGCCGAATGGATATTCCATTAAGTGATATGCGTGGAAGTTGACTGTATGGTTATTCCACATATGTATGTTTATGTCCCAGGTTACCTTTATATGTGATTTGTTCTTTACATCAGTTTTATGGTAATATTTTGGTTACAAAAGGGTAAGTAATGATATTTTTTTCAGTGAAGAGTTTTTTATTACTTCATAAAGGTTAAGGTATTACTTTGATAAAGTATACATGGTTTACTTGGTGTTTGAAAAACTAGTAGTTTTCATTCTTTTTGTATCCCTTACTGAGCATTTTATGCTCACCCCAAGTTCTTTTGAAATTTTTTTCACAGGACTTAATGTGGAATAGGGTCAAGGATGGGATCAAGGGAAATTCATGCGATCTAAAACATGGAACTAGACATGTTTCTTTTTAAGAGTTTTTATTTTATGGAAATTTAGTAGAAGTGAATACATTGTAATCTTTTGAGATGTAATAGTTATGTCCTAATTCACTAAAACTCTAAACCTAAAAAGATCCTCAATGTGTAATCTTGTAATAACTCAAGATTAAGTAAGTTTTAAGGCTGGGGCCTTATATAACCTATCATGGAGAATATTTTATTAGGTTAATTAATTTTATGTATGACACTTTAAGAGTAATGGATGTCATTTAGAGATAAATTATAACATTTGTAGTGGAATATGAAGTGATCAAATCCTTCTAAAATTTTATCTTGAATTGTAGATTAGATTGTTTTGAGGAATTTTCACGAATTTCTTTTGAATGGTATATCTTGAACATGTGTATTACTTTTTATTTTAGAAGATTAAAATTTGTCCTTCTTCTTATATAGGATTATTATTTTTGGGGATTATCTGATCTTGTTAAACCATTTTGGTTTTGGTTAATGACTAATTAAGGGGTAAATATATAGTATATCGTTTTTGGATTATGTGATTCTCTCTAAGTTGATTCTAATACTTCAGGTGTGACCAAGTCATCTTTAATACCGATCGTTTTTAGAGAAAAGTTGAGTTTGTGGTATAAATTTATTGAAGGATGAAACTCTACTTGTCATGTAAGTATATTTCCATAACATATTATTTTAATTAGTAAAATAATTCATTAATTTTATGAAAAGGATCTTAAAAATAAATCATTTTCCTTATCCTTTCCTACATTGATATCAATGACTGTTTAACCCTTCACATATTTGTCGATTTCAGATTGTTAACTTTCTCCTGATCATGTTTTCTACTACTCTCTATTAGACCAAGATGGTGAGTTTTTCTTCTCTATCCATGTTTTCCAACATGTAATCCTAGTATTTTTTTATCTCAGGTGAAATTTCTTATTATCTATCATTCTATTAAATTGGTAGTTTTATTGAATAATTTTTCAAAGTGGTATATTCAATGAAGTCGCTGAGCCAAATTATAAAATTATGAGGGTGTGATTTCCAAATGAGGGGAATGATGTAACATCCCTGGAATTTATAGAATAATAAGTTTTCAAATATATTAATATTTATGAATAAGATATTAATTTTATATTAAATATTACACTTTTTTGATATTGTACTAGACATGAAACAACATGTTTCTCTTAAATCTTATGTTATAAACAACTTTGAGTTATATTGAAAATAATACAATAATATTATTACTATTTTAAATGGTATTTAACACCTAGTCATTCTATTAGTGAGAATGAATAGAAATAACAAAATATGACTATACAAGTTTGTTAAATGTTTTTACGTTTATAAAATAAATTTTAGAGGCGTAAAATGAAATTGATTCCAATATTAGGCACAAAATACTCTCGTATTTTTTAAAGTTCATTTTACAGCCTTTTGATGGAGAATCATTTTTAAATCTATTTTTTATTAGTTTTATATGTTCGATTTCACAATATAAATATTTTAAATAAAATATGAACATCAATTTTTACATTGGTTTATATTTTCATATTTTTCTAGAAAATCTATATTTTAATGAATGGTAAAAAATATTACATTTTAAGTCAAAACTTGTTTTCATAAAATTTATTTATAGAGTTTTATTATTATTTTATGTGGTTTTAATGATTAATTGGAATATTTTTTTATCATTTATTATAATTTTTTAATTAAAAGTAATTTAAAATTTAAATTAGAAACAAACACATGTCAATATTTTGATAGTTTTTACTTCTTAAAAATCCTCTTTCTATTTCTGACAATGGGAATTAATTTTAAATTATTTACTACAATTTCTGTGTTTTGAATTTGTATAAATGGATTCCTTATTTGGAATAATGAGGTACACATTATTTAAATAGGTAGTCATTATTTTTGAAAATTATGAATAGAAACATAAGTATTTATTTTTATTTACAATGGATAAAGGGTAAATCAGGAAAATAAAAGTAACAAATAATATTATAATAATATAAGACTACAATAACACATATCCCAATCCTATTAGATGAGATATTTCTGACCATTATCATCCTTTGGTCAAATATATGACCCTATGGGGCCACTTGGGTGTGATAATGACTTTCTATAATATTTATTTTAAAGAATAGGGAAATATAACATAAACATGTATCTTCTTACTACAACAATTTTAATTTGGTTTATATAAATGATATAATAAAATATAAACAGAAATTATAAAGATAAAAATATTTAAAATATCATGTCATTTTATTTATAATTTTTAGATATTAAATTAAAAAATTTATTTACGACACAATGATGATGTAGTGATTACCTAATTAATGAAATATTCAAATAAATGATATTATAAATATTAAAATAAATGTAATATGAACTTTTTGATGCTATAAAAGATATTTTTGTATAAAATTTACATGTATGGGATTATTTAATTCCTTTTTATAAGGAATTATGTTTTTATAACTTTAGAAATAATCAATTACTAAATAGTGTCAAAATTGACATAAATGAGTTTTAAAAAAATACTATTTTATTAAATGATATAATATTATTAAAAATATATGATCAGAAAAAATATATTATATAATAATAAACATGTCATTAATTATCCACTTGTGGTTCTATTGGTATTTTATAGGATCTATAGTGACCATATTTTATGAAAATACCAGAAGACATGGTAAGAGTTAATATTTTTAACTAAGGGTTAAAGATAAACGATAAGGTTAATTTTATTATATAAACTTGGCTAAAACCTATTGGTTGAGAATATTTATACCCATACTCATCTTATAATCTAATTATAAAACATTTTATCTATTGTAAATCTAAAATCAATTTTTAGTAAAATAATATTTCAAGACATTCTTAAAGTGCCCATCCACTCTCTTATTAAAGGACACCACAACTACCCACTTAATCACACATCTCCAAACCATTGGATCATAAAAATTCAACTCAAATAAGCTTCCAACATTTCTCATTTCATCGTAGAATCCATACCTTAGGAATAAGGAAACTCAGGAAACCCTTTTGTCTCAAATCAAAATAAGTTACCTGATTTAGAGGTAACATCTTCTCTCAAGTTTCTTTCATTTATTTTACTTCTATACTCCCTATGATCTACATATTCTTTGATTACATAAAAACACAAGTATTATCAATAGACTATTATTTTTTATGATAATTATTCTAACTAAACTTACACTAACCTCTATCTAATGGATACAAACATATTGTTTCTGTGAATGACGGGCTACTGCATCATGAAACGTTGATTGTTCATTTTTCACATACCACCTCTCATGGAGTCCATTACTATGAAAATGTGTTTATATTTGATATATATTATATTCATATTATCACTATACTTATAAAATTCATATTTACAACATAGCTTTATGATTTTAATGATGTGTTAATATGATAATTCCCTTTGAGGAAGTGTGGACTACCATCACCTCAAAGTGATATGACTCATTGATGCAATACATATAATGTTTAAAGGGAATATTTATTAATCATATGATACATAAATTAAATAAAGATAATACTTTTATTATAATATAAATTTATATAATTTGGTTATTATTCATTTAATATGAAAAAGAAATGAATGTAGTGTTCATTTGTACGTACGACCTACCATCTCCATTAATGATGCATTTCATTTCTTATCTCCAAATATTATGGATATTGTAATTACATATATAATACATATATATATGATATTTAAACCCATAATAACATTCTGTAGATGATAGACATTGACCACATGTAAAATTGATATCAAAATAAGTTCATTTTTGATTTAAGTACCAAATATCGACAAAATGACTGATATGAAAATAAATAATTGTGAAATTTTTATAAAATTAAATAAGTGATATAAAAGGAATAATATAAATGAAAAATTTACTCAAAAATAATAATCTATTTTTATTATTCATGAAAATAACTATTATACGTGAAGATTCTAATTCTAGGTAAGGGGCATCATTTTGAGGCCTCAGAGCGGCATCTATTTTCTCGGAGCAGCAGCTAGGGGTCCTATTTGGGAATTTTATCCTTACCTCCTCTATAATACTCAGGAGTCCCAACGTTTTTTTCTTCAGCTTAGGGTCAGTGAGGTTTGGTGAGTTCAGGCTCATATGCTCTGGTGCATCACAACGTATTCGGCTCCTAGTGTTGATTTGGTCTCTGGCTCGTCTGATTGAAGATGGAACGACTCGACGATGGTTCCGATGTGGATCTGGTAGGTGGCTAGGCTTAGTTTTTTCATCCTATGGGGTGGATCTGGTATGCAGCTTCATGATGGTTATGGCATTATAGTGAGACGAGTCTCGGTGTTATCTCCACTACATCTCTGAGGGGGGAGGCTTTCTGCTACCATTGGTGGCTTTGATGCTCCGGGTTTATCATAGCACCGTCTTATTTGGTGATAAAGTGGTACTAGTTTTTGGTGGTTTTTTGTTAGATGTGTGGTTTTGGAGCCAATGTCATGGATCTTCTCCTAGTTCTCTAATTCCCCATTTTTTTGGTGGTTTCTTCTAACTCAGCAGCCGGTGAGGGTTCCTCTACTATTCAGATCTTCTCTGTTTCATCCCACAGTGGTGGTTCTGGTCCAGATTTACTGGGATCCTCTCCTCGGTGGTGCTTATATGGTCTGATTTCATGGTTTTATAGCCCTTTGTGGCAATGAATCAGCACCTTAAATCTTGGAGTTCCTCCACCTTTGGATGGTTACTGTTTCGATTTTGTAGGGTTGTTATGGGATCGGTGCAGTGGGGTCATTTGCAGTGATGGTTCTATATTGCTTCTTCCATTGTCATTTTGAGCTGGTGGTGATGGTTGTCATCCTTTATGTTGTGATTAACTTGAGTTTTTTATGCATATATCATTTTTTGGTGTTGAAAATGTGGTCTCATGGAATGGTGATACATCCAGACTCGACCTCATATTACATTCCCCATTGGAGGTTCAAGAGCTGGCCATTCATCTTTGCAAAGCTTTTTGGATCTGGATGTTTGAGATGGTATGTTACTACCATCATATTGGGCCTATTTTTTACACAGGGAACATTATTTCTAATCATCCATGCAATCGTGAAGATATTTATCACGTTCATATAATGGGGAGTGGAAAATCCATGTTGTCAGTATGGTTTTACACTTTACGACCTTCATGTTGTGATTTGTCTTATGGTCATAAAGTCATTTTGGGTTCCCCCTTATTCCCTTAAAAAATGGTTTATTTATAATTAATAAATAAATAATTGTAGGCTTTCAGGCTATTGGACAGAAGTAAGGGACTTCATCTCAATCTCCTTTTACTGAGGAATATTTTGATTATATACACCTTATTATTTTATACGGTGTATAATAAACCCCTTTGACTTTTGATTTCATTCAATAAGAATCTTTTTTCTAAGAATCATTTAACTAAATGGAAAAAGGGAATGTTTTGAATGTATGTAGTGACAACAACTCCTTCACTGTTCTAACTGTTATTTGATATTTGGATTCCTCTATAAGCCATAATGTTTTTAAAAGGAAAAGAAATCACTAATTCAATTTTTGGGTGTTTTGTTAATGAAATTGGTTTTGAAATTGGATTTACTATTTCAATATCAAGAAATTATATCTTGTGATTGAAAATGAAATTTTATGATTGAAATGTTAATAATTTCCATCTTTTCTGTATTATGATTATATAATGGTACTTGGACATTTGACAGGTTGTTATGTGATAAAGAAATGATGGGTGGTTATGTGATAAACCAAAGATGGGTGGTACCATGATAAAACATGGATACATTTTTTCTTTATTACCTCTAATTCTTTGGGTATGGAATTTGTTCATATGGATATTCCGTTTAGTGATATGTGTGGAAGTTGACTATATGGATATTCATTTCAAATATGTTTATTTCCAAAGTTACATTTATAGGCTATATGTTTCTTTCTACATGATTTATGGTAATATTTCGGTTACCAAAAGGTTATGAAATAAGTTTATATTCAGTGAAGTATATTTACTTCTTCTGAAATTATAAAAGCATTACTTTATTCTAAATTATTCATGGTTTTGATGTTTTCCAAAGAATAATAGTTTTACATCTTCTTGTATCCCTTACTGAGCATTTTAGTCTCATAACAACTTTTTAAATATTTTTCACATGACATAATGAAGAATAGATTCCAGTATGGGATTAAGGAAAATATATGATATCAAAACATGAAATTATTCCATGGTTCTTTTTAAAGAGTTTTTGTTTTATAAAAAAATTGATAGTGAGTAGAAATGTCTAATTGTAATATTTAATTTTTTATGTATTAGTTATGAAATAATTCTCTACACCACTAAACTTGAAAAGAACCTCGATATAAATTAAAGTCAAATTAATGGCTTATCTCAAGATTAAGTAATGTTTAAGGCTAGGGCCCTATAATATTGTTGTCCTCTTTTGGTGGAGGCTAAATTTATTATTATGGATTACATTCACATTGATATTATGGATTTTATGCTTATTAAATATTTTATATTGTAAAGATAATTATTTATAAATATATAAAATTAATTACTTATTTTTATCTATTCATACAAACAAATTTAATTTTATAAATAAATATTTAAACATATTTACATACAAAATATTTTTTTCGAAAATTTAAACCATATCTAAATAAAAACGAATATAAATTTTATTTCAAATATAAATGTATAAATATTTATATACCTATATAATAAATGTATATATAATGTTTACATATATATATATATCTGTGTGTGTGTTTGTATTAAAAAAATACATATTTATCTTCAGATTAAAATATATGTATATAAATATTTATAAATAACATATTTAAATAAATATTAACAATAATAGTTATATTTATAGATACACACATATATACATGTATCTATGTATGTATGTATTTATAAACACACACATACCCACACACAAAAAAATATATAATACATGTATTTAAAAATATATATAATTATACATATATATATTGATTTAAATGTAATGTAATATTTATAAATATAAATATATATTAATAAAGGCAAAATAAAACCATGTGTGGGAGTGGAAAAGGTGGTGGTGTTTGATTTGGAGGTCACAAATTCAAAACTCACTGGAGGAAGGAGTCTGCGTGGGAGGGAGGGATTATCTAAAAAACTAATAAAAGGTCAGTGGAAGCACTGATAAATGGGGTGGGGGTTCTGATAAAATGGTGGGATTGGAAAAAATATATACTCTTTATTAGTGGGCCCTTCAACATAGATTTTTTAGTATTGATAAAGGGTCCCTTTATCAGTAATTTTTTGGCTCTTTTAATGGTGGATATTTACAGATATTTTTATGGGGATTTATAAAGAAAAACCTTTAACATCGCTCACATCATCAACACTTATATATAGATTATAATTACCTTTTATTATCATTTTTAAAGGCCTGATTTGTAGTGGTGATCATACACATGATCAACGGTTTTGTTTCCCATTTGAGGGAGAATGAAATTTTTTTAGGTAATTCACTTTCATTAAAACATCTTAGTATATGGATGATACTGATGTTATAGTATAATCATGTTTTAATAATATTTTATGGTTTTGGAAGAAGAAAATAATTAAAATTCTCAGTTATGGATGTTACCTCTTTATCATTCAATTTCTATTGGTTTTCACAAGAATCCTTCCTAGGATGGATTTATAACCAAAAATATTATTATAGGAAGAGGGGTGGGATATAATAGAGTGATTTGGATAGTACATGGCCAAACCAATGGGTTTTGGAAGCTTGTAAATGAATGGTTAGTGGTGGCCTTTTTAATTTGGTGGGAGGACATAATTCAAATATTTGAAATGATAGAGTTAAAACCCCTTTTTTTCTCATATCACAAGGAAAACCCATTGACTATTTTAGAAACTTATAAGATATTAGTAATAAATATGACCATTGAATATGAATTATAAATGTTATGGATCATTTATTAAAACATTTTAATTTATTTTTATCACCTAGTAAACTGGTTTTTTACTTTAACAATGATATATAATTTTTATTATCTTCAATATTTTCGATGGTCGAAAATTATGTAAACCATATTATATAATATATATTATTATAATTATAAATATGGAATGAAATTTATAATTTCAACTCAGATAAGTGGTAGAATAATTATTAAAAATAAATTCACGGTCATGTTAAAAAAATAATCTTTCAAAATAAAACATTCTAAAGTTTAAAAAGATGTTTTTCTCAAAATTTATTATAAATTTCAATCCAATGTGATTATTTAGATTAATAAACATAAAATTTTAATAATTTTATTTTTAAAAAAATATTAAAATATAATGTCACATAAAACACTTTAAATGAACTCTAATTTTTAATAAAATTCATTATTTTAACTATTCATCGAAAAAAGATTCTTTTTAGGAAAATAAAAAAACTATACCCTATATTAATTCTTCTATGATTATTTCAAAAATAAAAATAATTTTTTAATATATTATTTATAAAACTAAAAAAAATTAATAATTAATTATGTGTAAAAATCATGACTGAAATGCCTTCTATAAAAAAATTCCTTAAACATATCATTTTATATAAAGTGATTATTATTTTATTTATAATAAATAGGTAGTTGTCTAATTTAATTTATACATTTTTAAATCATATAATTTTGACAATTTATTTATTAATATTAATTCCCACCAATTTAATGTCTATGTTATGATGGTTCGTTTATATTTTGTGTTCAATGTTTCATAATCAATCAAATAGATTGATTTTTTTAAACGAAATATATTATAATGTCTTGGGGTGTTACATTATCATATAATACTGGATTAATGTGTCATATAAGAAGTAAAACATGATTTTATTCTTTTAAAATATCAACATGTTACATGTCCTTCATATTAACATGTGACTATATTAACAATTGAAACCTAATGGATTCAATAAAATTAAATAATCTTTGATTGATTAACATGGAATTTAAAAAAGGATTGACATCACCTTTATGAAACTTGTACAAAATAATTGGAAACATAAACATATAATGATGAAAATAAACTATTAATAATTAATATATGTGTAAAGGGTGATTATAACTGAATAGTATAATATTTTATATTTGTGAATATGGTTCTAGAATAATTTATTAATATAGCTAATTTTATTTTAAAGGAAGTTAATTCATGTTCATAGATGAGGAGGGTAAATGAAATGGATTCCATTCCAATATTATTTTGATGTTGAGATTGTTCATATTTGAACATCAATTTATAGAAATTAGATATTTTTCTCCCTAAAACCAATCTATTTTATTCCCTTATGTTTTTTCATTAGTTTTACAAGTATTAAAACCATTTAATATACCTTTTTCCCAAATTCATCCTAAAGGATGTTTGTAATTGGTTCCAACATTATCCCTTAACATTAGTCAGGAATATTTATCCTTATTATACATCAAATTGATTTATATTATAGAATAAATTATCATGAAATATAGGATTTATTAAGTTATTTTTAATTGGTGTTTTCAATATTTATGACATGAATTTTATTGTAAAATTTTTAGGACAATTATTTTCTGAAAAAAATTTCCTTCCTTAAATAATATTTAAATAAATAAATTTTTCAATCTGTTTCTATGTATACTCATTTTGAAACTACCTTTTTTAGTTTTCATTGAGTAACATCCACTTGAATTTTTCAATGATTTCCATATAAATCACTTATATATTTATTTTACAATTTATTTTCTATTAAAATATATCATATAAAAATTTTAAAGTATATTTATTCTTCATCTTAATGTAAATTTTAATTCACATATAAATTTATTTTCTATCTATATATATTCCCCATGATGTATCTCATTCTTTAATAATAATATGTTCTAATAGAAACATGCACCTTCTATATTTGGATGTCCTGTTAAAATGTCTAATGGCTGTTTTGATAAAACATCTTTCATTTAATTATATAATTAATATATTATGAAATTAAGAACATTTTCATCTTCATGAGGAACACATATCTATTTATTTTCATAATGTGACTGGTGGGACTAAAATTATATATCCCTCCCATGTGTTAGTTAATGATTTATATCTCATGAATGACATGTATGAGATTAAGGAGTTATCCCAATTAACTATATATGGGGTATTTTCCACTATGTTTATGATAAGGTAGATTAGAGCCAATACATAATAAAAATATATACACTATGAGTTAATGGTTTTAATGGTAATACCTAATAGTAGAAATGATTTTTTAAGACAGTTTATAGGACACAATTTTATTTATATGTTACATTATCATTAATCATGACTATTGACTCATTTTTTTACTCTCTTATTACTCATGTATTATGTTACATTGATGAATTATGCTTTGAGTCATGATTTATGATCTATGTTTCATTAGGTATGATTATATTATGTTATGAAAATTCACATTTATTATGTTCTCATAAACACATTCCCATCATATTATCACTAATAATCATAGATTTATTTATCTTACATTTACTATTACGAAGCATATAAGCTCAAATTTCATTATGTTTTGATTCTATGATATATAAAAAATAGTATTATGTATAATGTGTATTATAGGGTTTCATGTTAGAATAATGTATTTGGGAGATATTTAAAATTCTGAAAAATAATTTATTTCTATATCTAATATCAAAATACAATAAAATTTGTGGATCAAGGGTGTAATTTTTTTATATATTTATTGGATATTCATGTAAAATGATATAATATATATATATAAGTAATTTTTTGTGTGTGTGACTGTGTGTTTGTGTTTCGTAACTCCCTTATTTTGGAATTAGATATGTGTTTTGTTATTTTTTTTAGATTATAATATTAATAATATTGGGATTGAACAAAAAACCAAATATCACGAACCAAAATTAATATAAAAATATCTAAAAATATCTTAGTTTGAAATGAAATTTTCATAATTTACAACATATAATTAATGATTATAATTATTATTTTATCTCATTATCTAGTTATTATTGATTTATAGTCACAAAAATCATTTTTATTTAATTTAATCGATGGAACAAAGAGGAATCATGTTTAAAACATTGGAAATAGACAAAAAATGTTTTATAATGGGAAACCAAAAATATTGGGATCTAGTGTGAAAAATATCATTTTCATGCTCAGCCAAATCTCTCAATCCATGAAAAATAACATGAATCATGAAAAAATAAATAATGATCCAGTCAAGATACAAATTTATATTGATTCCGTTATATGGAAACGTCCACCCTCCTTTAGTGGGTCTTCTAACTCTCTTATTGTCATGAAATATATCAAAGACATAAAAAGGAATTTTTTATTATCATGTACATATGGAATGGAAATTTTGATCAAAAAAACTATTTTTTGGAAGTTGAGGCTGATCATTGGTGGATTCTCAAAAAGAATACAAGGAAATTAGAATAAATTATCTCCATTGAATGGGGGAGTATAATAAGGTATTTATCAAAAAACATTATCTGAACTCTTCCCACAAAAATAGAGAGGATATTATTAAAGATAAAAATAAAAGAGTATGATACCATTGTTAATAATGAAATAAAGATCAAAATACTAGATAGATATTCATATTGTTTTGACGATGAACTCGATATAAAAATAGATCACTTCATTAATTTCCTAAAATCATTTCTTAGAAAAAAAATTGATATATGAAACCTTTATAGTTATAAATATTTTGTTCTATGTGATATTAAAATTAAATGGAAATTCTAGACTCCCATTATTCTCAATGTTTGAATTGGAATATGAGGTAAATAGAGTCCCATAGATTTAGTAATAAAAAAACCCATGGAGTTAACACAATTAATATTTTTACATGATGAAAGATTATGATGATGTATAGTGGAATTTTCCATAATGGAATTGGTAAAAACATAAAGTATTGAAAATATATCCATATAGAACATGAATACTGAAGATATATGGAGATTCCAACCGAAGGAAATGATGAAAATAAATCATAATCCAATGGACCGTTTATAATTGAATTCATTGATTGTATTTAGTATAGACATTATTCCAACCGATGAACCAATCCAAGTGATAATGATGACACTCAATATCAAAAACCCTAAAATCCATGGGGTACATGGAAAGCCAATGCAATGAAAAATACAAAATGGGGTCTTAAAAATAATTTTCTTAAAGGAACACATATCATACACTATATAATTTCTCATGTCTAATTTTATTCTGGATTTATCCACTCCATCATATAATATATTTTTCTAAGGGAATCAAATCACCAACTAAATGGATCGATAATTAAATATTAGTGAAATCTCATAGTGGTATTTTTCTGGAATCCAAATCCTATCAGCCCAATTTGTTGGAATTTCGTGGGAATGAAATTCCTTTAAATACTATAATTCTCCCATTAGTAAATTTTTTAATGATTTTCGGAATCGATCAGCTCCATATTCATGGATCCCAAATTATTTTTGTTAACAAAGAAATGATATTCTGTATACTAAATTGACTTATGTTTATTAATCAGTAAAAGGATAATTGTAAGCTTTGTATGGAATGTATTTCTACAATATAAGTCTTAATAAGAATTCATGAGGGGTGTTTAGCTCAAATGGTTGGTGAATTACATGATATCGATGGTATAACTAATGTGTTAAAATATGACAATGTATTTCGAGAAGAGATTAATAGTCTTCCCACATGTTATGGTTTTAATTTTACATATAACATATACATTGTGTGATTCCAATATCAAAGACTCTTTATACAATAATATAGATTAAATTATAGGAATTGATGAATAAACAATAATATAATTACAAAAAGGGATTAAGCCACCCATGTTCATTCATAAGGGGTGGACCCTTCCCATTTGTTATAAAAAATGGATCAATGGGTATTTTTTTTTGATGTCCCAGAATTTATAATATCATGATAATGAAAAAGAATAATCTACCCTATATTGGTAACCTGTTAGATTTGTTATGAGGGAAATAGTACATCTCAAAGATTGACCATCAATCTGTATATCTTCAATATAAGGATATAATAGAGTATCTACATAGAAATTCTTTTTTACAAGATAGTTTCTCTAAGAATTAATATTCATTCAATTCAGAATCATAAATTTCCTAGTTATCATCAAGGATTTGATGAATGTATTCTTCAACGGTAACCTTGATAATTGTTTGGTAGTCATTATATATGATATTCTCTAATATTATATGGGATGAGAGGTTCTTGAATATCATTTGATTATTTTTCAATGGACTCTGAGATAGGAGAAAATGTTTTCCAAATATTTAATGAGTAAATTTTGCCTGCAAAAAGTCTCTTTTTTCTGTACTAAAATAATAAACGACTATATATTTGTAGATACTTCAAAAAATGAGGTGTTTGATTAAAAACCATTGTAACAAAGATCCCATTTTTTTTGTACATTTCCTATATATTACGGACACATTTTATGAAATTTCTTCTAAATGTTCATCTTTACTAAGTATGTAAATATGGAAGGGATTCTAGTTCTAGTGGAATATAAATGTAATGAAAATTTCATGGTTATGAAGAGAAGGGTTTATCACTACAAACATATTCACAATACCATGTGGAAGAGAAGGCTTCATAATATATATTGATGTATCAATGAATGGATTGGGATTTTTTTCTTCCTAAATTGTATTGTGGTATCATTTTCCCCCATCAATTAAAAAACCATGAAAATTATTACCCGGTGCATGATTTATAGACAGAATCATTAATATGTCCATTAATTTTTTATTGTGGTTTTCTATATAGTGTAAATTGTAAAAATATACTAATCACAAGAGAATAAAGAATATATTCACATAAATAGATTTGGAGTAGTTCCAAGTAAGATGGATATTTTCGATGAATGAAAATGACTAAAAGATTTGTTACCACTATTTGAAGGAAAATGGTAGATATGGCTTTGAGAATGATGAATAATTCCACCTTATCAATGATTATGATTGAAGTTTCCCAATAATCATAGATTTTTTTGTACATACATTGAGAAAATAAGAGATATGTATAATTCCTCTCTTACTAAAAGGAATGATTTGTAGTCCATCTATATAAATATCATTTAAACATGTAGGGTGGATATTAAAATAAAAAGTTTAGTAAGGAATATCCTAGAGTTAAAATTTGAAATTGATGGAATTATATGTTCCATGAAACAAATATTTTCTCCGTAAATACTATAATTAAAGAAGGAATGATCAGATGATAGATATAAATCACCATTATTTATCCATCATATAATCAAAAATATTTATAGATATCCTAATAACAATTTAATATAGGACAACATAAACAGGTATATTTTAGAGTCTGTATCTTTTTTCGTGGTACTCAATATAGTTAAGGTATAAATAATGAAATCTAAAGTGATGATGTATCCATTAATCGATCTAGTGTGCAAATTGTATGGCATAAAATTAGAATTTTAATGTATTCTAAATACTAAAAACTGAAATTAGTGTTTTTGTTTATCACCTTATAATGTCATGCCATTTTATTTCTATTTGAGGGGATTTATAACTAGATTAACATGCCAAGATATACATAAGGGATGTTCTATGGCTACATAAATAACCCCAATCAATTTTATCTAATGGAGATAAAAGGATGACATCAATGTTCTTAACATGCATTAAAAATAAATTGGATATAGGGTTAGGATTTAGCATTTCATATCATCCTTAGACTGATGATAAATCAAAAAGGATAATTAAAACACTGTAAGTAATTCTAGGATTATGATCAATGGATCTCAAAGAAGGATGTGATAATAATACTCCACTTATATAGATCTCATATTAAAATAGTTTCCATTCTAAATTGAAGTGAAATCACATGAATCTCTAATTTGCAAATTGTGTAGAACTCAAACATGTTGGAATGAGTTTGAAGGCATAAGATGATTATACCTGATCTTAAACAATAAGTGAAAGAGAAGATTAAAACCATTAGATATCACAATGAGATTATGCAAAGGTGATATAAGAGATGTGTTGATAATCATCAATGATATTTGTAGTATGAAGTTAGAGATAAATTATATTTGCAAATATCACCATGGTAGTGTTTGATGAGATTCTAGAATAACAAAAATTGGCCTCTAAATACATTATCCCTTTCAAAATACTTGATAACATTGTGTTTTTAGATTATCATCCTAAAATTCAATCAAACCACTACTTAGTTCATAATATATTACACATCTGTCTTTTGAGGAAGTATATTCCTAAACCTTTAAATGTACTAAACTCAAATTTTATACAACTTGAACCTGATCTCTCCTAACAGTTGCAACCATTTCCAATATTGGATTATAGAGATATAGTAAAATACAAAAAATACCACTCACCTTGTTGACGTTTTATAGAGGAATCATAAGATTTTGGAAGGATCATTGGAACAAAAAAGATACAATGAGGTTGAAATTTCATCAATATTTATTCATTGTAGATGAATTTTTAAAGAAAATTTCTATTTAGGTGCGCGTAAAATGTAACACCAATGGATTTTACTATGTATATTTTTTTAAAATAAATATTTTTTTGAATATATAGTTTCAAATTGAACACATAACTTAAAAAATGACCATAATGTTTACCAAGATATAATATTACACTTTGAGATAAACATTAATACATTATTATAATACAACATGCATCATCATTAGGAAAATTTCATGTGGAATAAACCAACATGTGAACAAAAATACCTTGACTATGGAATCATTATCACTTAAGTTTATAAAAATATAATACATTCAATTATAAATATAAAAATAATGAAAAAAATACTAAATATAATATAAATGTTGGGAGATTAGTAAATTGGATGAATTATTCAATGAATTCATATAAATCTGTATAAAAATTGAAAATTTTACATTATATATGTGGTTTTAAAAAAATTATTATTAAAAATATAGTAGTTGGAATTATGATCATTTGAAATATGGTCATTGGTTATGCTTGTATCCAATATTTATATTAGTGGTTTATAATTTTAACATAAAATTACAAATTAAATAATTCTTAATCTAGAAGGGGAAAAAGATATTATTTAATTATTATAATTTATTATAAAAATTATATAACATGTTAAATATTATCTATTATTATATGTATTTATGAAATTTTAAAAAAATATATAATATAATGCCAATGGGTTGATAAAATAAAATTGTTATAGGATGAGAAATTAATTTAAATAGGATGGTTTAAAAAAAATTAATGTTGATAAATGATATTTTTATGGAATTGTGTTTTATTAATAGAATATTTTAGTAATAATAAACTAAATTAATCACTTTAAAATTATGAATCTAATTTAATCTTTCATTATATAAAAAATTGGATAAACTCAGCTAGTTACTAGACATTATGATATATTAAAAATAATACTTAATGTTTAAGGAGTAATTTTTCTATAAAACATTATATATATATATTTATTGTTTTTAAGTAAAAGTTAAATTAAACATATATATATGTAATTAGTTAAAGTGTTGATAAAAATTTTAATTACAATTTTTTAAATAGTTAAATATATCAATTTTATTTTTAATAATAAAGCTAAATTAGTGAGGTAAAAATTAAATTACTGTAGAAATAGATCTTTGTGTTAAAAAGTGTTAAACTAATTTTAAAAGGTATAAAAAAAATAAGGATACCATATCAATAAATAAAATTATTAGAGTTTTATTTCAAAAAATGCATTATTTCCCTATTTTTGTCAACATTCCTTTTGAAATATAATCCCTAAACAATAAGGACTGAATATTTGTTAAATTTCTAATCAAAATTGTCTAATTAAATCACCCACTACTTTTACCCTTCCCATAAAAATAAAACCATTAATTCAAATTTTCATACTGTACCATTTTACTTATCTCAAATTATTTTAATGTTTTTTCTGGATTTTGGTTACATGATGGAATTCAAAATCCTTCATTCTGAAGGAACCCATATTAAGACTAAGAGTATTATCCGATATAAGTTCCTAGTTATTCATTGTATTTTGAAATACCAAAGCCTCTATAATTTTTATAAATATCATTATCAACATTAATGATATTATTAATGAATAATTATACTTCTGTGATAATATGATTTCTATTATATAACTCTATTTTCATATACATTCATTTGTATAACATGTCCTTATCTATGTTGGTTCAACCACCTACATGAATAGTCCTATATTATCTTCATCCTTTCCAATTTGAATGATTGTCCGGATATTAATACCATTAATATATGATACTAAATTGAAATTTATTATATGAATATGGTTCATTAAAAGTGAAAAAATATTCATTATAATTTAATTTATTGTTATCAATAAATTAACTGAAACATTATTGTAATGAGTTCCCCTCTCACAAGCCATACCCATACCTTCAATAAAATGAAACTTTTACTATATATATTACTATGCTATATATATTCTATTACATTCATTAATCATGTATATATAAAATTTCTATCAATTAATGAGTATCATCACTGACATTATAAATCATTTAAAAAATAACTAATATCACTAATATAAAATGATGAAAATAAAAAATAGAAACCTAATATATATATAATGAAATATTATAATCGATATTTATTAAGGATTATAGATACAAAGAATTATTTAAATATATTATAATAAATATTATGTCTATTATATTGAATTTTAAAATGGTTTTATATAGGTTGGGTGTAAAGGTAAGGGTCAATCAAGCAATCTCATCTTGAATTTGACATTTTTTATTAAAATTCCATCGAGGGAAATGAAATATTATTCTCTCTAAACCCAATTAACTTTATTATGCTCTAATTATTCAAGGTGTTTAAATTTAATCAAACTATTTCAAATACATTTTTATAATTCATCCAAAATGTTGTTTATAGGCATATAGGACCATCTATATCTCTTTAATCAGAAATATTTATCCTCCATGTCAATATTAATTAATTTTTATAGATGTTCATATATCCACTTATATGATTTATAAAGATATTTTTAAATGGAATTTAATTTCCTTACAAAAATAATATTTTGTTACATTAATGGTTTATTCACATTCCACCATGATAAACATTAATAATATTTGTCTTAAAGGAAATTTCCTTACATTATCATTTTTCGTTTTAACACATTTTCCAATCAATTCTTATGTTTTCATTAAAGTTACTATCCAAGGTTTAATATTTTTAAAAGATAAATTTTATTCCATTTTTTTATAATTAGTTTTCATTTAAAATAAAAGGTATCAAAAATTGATGTGTATTTATTCTTCCATATCTAATAAATTTTCCTGCTCATGTAAAAGAATTCATAATCATTATCAACATCCCTTAATGTTTCATATGATTTGTTAAGAATATACCCTAATGATACAATCGAATTTAATTCTCTATATGGTTTATGATAATGTATTATATATTTTTTTAGTAAACTAATATTGTTTCTTTTTTTAATTTAAATATAATGTAATTAACCATGTTCACATGTTTATAGGGAATGAAAATGCATGTTTTATTATTATGTGATTGGTGGGATTGGGATTATAAATTTCAATAATGAATTTGATAGTGAATTATATATCATGATGTTAAATTTATGGTTCTATGGATTAAACCAATTCCACAATAAGACTATGTCCAATATGTTTACTAGAATAGGAAGTGAAACTAATCAACTATGGGGTCTATCCACTATTATATGATGATACCAGCAGTATGTATGAGCAATATAAAGGATATTATTTGCTTATTTATATGCTAAATTATTATTCCAATGTTATGGTTTCATATATCCTGATTATAGACTCACATTGTCAAAAACTTATTATACGTTTCTTTTGTTATACCAAGATATATTCCATATACTAAGATTCAAGATCTATGTTTTATTGTTTTTGACTTTATTATTTTAGGACCATGTATCATGACTATGTTCTCTTACTGACATACTTATATTATGATCAATTATGATAATTGATTGAGAAATATTATGTTTTCCATTTCTGAGTTTCTAATCCTAGACATTCTTATGTTACCACTCCCTATGATTTAAAGAGGGTTAATATTTTTTTTGTTCCCAAAAGTGTATCATGTGAAAATACTATATTTTTGGGATTTTAAAAATATTTTCTCATAATTTTATTGTTTATCTAATCTATAATTTAAATAAAAAATTAGAATATATTATGGGATTTATTTTGAGATGTAATGAATGTCTATTTTAAATGATGTATTTTACATGACTTTAATTCATAACATTTCTCATAAATTTGAAAATTATCCTTCAAAATGACCTTATAAAATTGAGAATTAGAAATCATAGTTCCATGTTTCCCTCTTACATTGGGAAATCAATTATCTAAAATATAATTAAAAAAATATAATATTTTATTATTTATTAAAAAATTAAAAATAGATAAATTTGTATTTTCTATGGATTTTGAAATTTTTTAATAACATGTAATTTTAGTATAAATATAGAAATAATTATATTTTATAAATATATTTAAATAAAAATCCAAGGTACCCCACTTTAAATTTGACACCTAAACTCACCCAAACAACTAATAATACACTTCTACTAACCAAGAGCTACATACTAACACCTTAAATACAAAACAAAACCCTTCTGTAAAGCGCTAAATCATTTTCATTTTCACCATTCCAAAATTCAAACACAACACATTTCCAAAGATCCCATGTAATATAATTATATTAAATAGAATGATTTTCCAAAATTAAACCATGAACATTGCTCATGTAATCACCTTAATCATTACCATGGTAATAATAAAAATATAAGATAAAAACAATCTTTCAAAAACCATAAGTCTACTGCTAAAACTATATGTAAATCTATGAAAATATTTTATTTATACTGAACAATAATTTAAAATAACACATATTGCCATACTACTCAGTTATGAGCTTTTATAGATAATTTGAGGATATATTTCTATTAAGAATAGATAAAATATATTTAATTTTTAATTAAATAGAATTTTTAATTCACATTTAGATGTTTTAATTTTTTTTATGTTCTTTACAATATAGAAAAAATACATATATTTTTTAGATAACTCACCCCATTGAATTAATCATAATAACCTATATAATTATCCAATAAAATCATAAGGCATTAAAATTATACATAAATGAATTATTCTAAAATTTTATATTACATAAAAATTAATTTTAATTAGTTCAAGGAAATTTAAATTTATATGTCTATATTATAAGAAATTATAAAATAACTCAAAAAAATTAAAAAAAATAAAATTTGGCAATAGTACAATATTTTAAAAAAACTACACACATTTATAAAAACATAAGAAAAACCATTGACAGCTACCTCATAAGAATTTTCTAAATTCAATTACATTAATGATGGACATAAAAATCATCAAAATAAGTTGTTTTAATCAAAATCACAAAATCCACTTGTTTAAATTATTACAATTAATAAAAATTCACCTAAAATTAATGAAAAAAAATCTCACATACTATGTTTTTATTTCAACCACAACATGATGAATGTGTGTTTACATCTCATTAGATTTTAGAAGTATTCTTGATCAATAAACCCATTGTTTGAGTGTGTTTATCTATGATCTGGTGACACTCTTTTAATAAAATATTTAGAAACTCATAGTCGGTCACTTCTATTATGACACCCCAATTATCTAATTTTGAAAATATATATATATATTTATATATATTTTATTTTTTGTTTGAAATTGTAGTGATTTTATAAAATCTGAAACTGAAATGATATTCTCTGTCTGTGTATGGTTTGGAATACCATTCATGATAACTATATAGTGAATTGATATAAGGAATTTAATTGATACACCATTATTTTATAGTTCATAAAATTGTGCATGATAACCCTATCTCCATAATAGTTTACCTAAAAAAATTTACATCCCTCAACATATTTAAAAACTCTATAACCTATTTTTATATAGTAATATTGATTTAATTGGATGTTTATTTTGGTTTTATGACTTATGGAATGAGTTTTAAATTATTATTTTATTTTTAAAAAAATTAAATGATCATTTGATATGCTATGATTTTAACTTGAACTATAATTAAATAAATGAAATGATTATTATGGTATCAAATTTGACTCTTGATGAGGAAAGAGACATATGGTGCATACAGAAAATAATATGGATACTATGGTAGGGGAAAAAATAGAGTTAGTGAAGATGTAGTGTGTGAATATTTGGGTAAATAAACTAAGACCTATATATAAAATATTTAATAAGTGATAGGAATTCCATTAAATTAACACAAATATATATATGAAAAATTCTATTATATTCATCATTATTACATATATATTAATAATTTTTTTCAGACAAGGGTATATCTAATATTGAGGATAGGGAATGGTCTAACCAAACATTTTTTTGGGTGTTCATGTGATTTTTGGTTTTATTTATAACCCATGATCCATAAAATAAAGTATTTTTTTATTTTTATTATCATTATTATAATTGATAATATAATTATTATTTATTGATTATTGATATACGTTTCTATTACTTTTATTGATTGAAAATTATTAAAAGGAAATCCATTTTTTATAAATATTTTTAATAGATTATTATTACTATTATTATTATAGTTATTAGTTGGGAATTCCATAAATATATATTTTATCATTCTCCACCACATATAGTCAATATTTAATGCAATATTGAGAGAGATATTTTTTTCTTCTACACATTTAATTTTTCAACCATCTAACTTGTGATTAATGGTATGATTTCTTCAATTACCCTTCTTCATCTTAATTATCTCCTACAAATCATTATCTATAATGATTTTCTAACATCTTAGATTTTATGGAAAATGGTAATGTCAATATAATTAAAAAAACCATAGTTTCTTGTAAATTAAAAATTAAATAATTAATTATATAATGATTTTATTTAATGTTCACAAGGCTCTTTTCCTAATTTAAAAAATTTTGAAGTGGTTTTTGTATAATCATGGCATAATATTCTATACTTGTATTTTTATTCATGTGATTTTTAATGAAATATCCAGTACATTTTATTTATTAAATAACTAATGTCACTGTATTCAAATGATTTCTTATTGTTTTTAAAAAATGGTGTTCTCATTTATTTGTTCTTCCTAATGAATATATTAACATTTGGGATTGAATTAAATAATTTTTAATATGGTTTTCATACAATATCAATTTTATTCCCCTTTAGTTGATTCTTTTTAAATGTGGAAATATATTTTGTTTCATGGATTGTTAGTGGATGGACATAGTTGTTAAGGGGGAATTTTCTTTGATGGTTTTTCAATGTTGGGTATGAGTTTAGTTTATTATTTCTATATAATTAAACATGAGGTGATATATTGATATGACACTCACATACATTTAAAACATCATAATAGTGATTAGGCATGTAATAATTAGTTCAATAGTTGTGCAATAAACTAGTAATGTTCATTAAAGTCCTTCATTAGTTGATTTAATATTGGTTTTAGTGAATTTCATTAAGTTCCTTCATTAGTTGATTTCATTTTTTTCATTATTATGAAAAATGGTTACATTATTCCCAAAATTTATCATATGATACCTATGGAAATTGTTCTAGTCAATGGAGATTTGAAGCCTTGTTATGGTTTTTAGAATATTATTTTATGTATAATGGACAAGTATATAAATGGTTACGTTACATTTAATGTGAAGAATGAAAATAAACAAGATTGTGTAAGGAAATAAACATTTTATTCTACTTTATAGTGTTCAATAATTTATCCTGGATGAAAAAAACTAAAGGGGGAATGGTAATGGTTATCAGAGAAAATAAATAATGAGGGTGGAGAAAATTTAAAGAGAGGGGGAATAGTTTAGGAAGTGAAAACATGTTTTTACTAGGTCATGGATAACTAAAAATTTCATACATTTATTTTACATAATAAATTATAAAAAATAGTTTATTATATGTTTATCTATATAATCATTGACCATAGTTTCCAATTATCCACCAAATTGTTCATAACCCTATGAAACTCTAAATTTTTCCCTTTTCCTACTTAATTTAATGATCAATATTCCACTTCCATATTTTAAATAATAAATATATTTTTATGAATTCATAAAATCCAACCACATTCCAAATATGAATTTTTAAACCTATATAAAAACAATAATCATTACAAATCCTGATTTTCAAAAATATCATTATGTACTTACTGGAAAAAAATTATATTTATTAAAATTCATAAATAATTCATTAATATTATTCCTCCCTCAAAATGATAAAAATATTTAACCCCATAAATTTTACATGGATGTATCTATCCCTCGATTAATAATTGACCAAATATTCACATGAATGCTACTCCCCATTATTAAATCGAATTATACATCTGAAAACATGACATCAAAATTATACGATCATATAGAACTCTCTATTATAAGTTATTTTTTATATCATATTATAAAAACTACACTCTTAGAGTCCTATATCATTATTTTAACAATGATTGTATTACCGTGGGTCTAAACATGAATACAAACCATGACTTTGGATTATGAAAGCATTTTTAGAAATATATATTCAATACATAAGATACAAATATATCAAAAGTAATTAGGTAATCACATGACCATTCATAGAAAACCAAATATTATTTTATACAAACTGAAAGTCACAAAATATGAATTCCATTTCCAAAAAAAATTTAATTTCCTATAATATTACCATGGGGGGTTTTTGATGAGTTCATAGAATAATATGGGTTTTGATAAAATCCAACACCCTTAAGAATTTTCTAAAAAAAATCTACTATAAAAAGTTCACTAATATTAAAAATTATAAAACTAATGGTACAATGGTTTATGTATAATATTTCGTACAAAATTACATATTATCATAACTAGAAATTAGATTTGATGCCTAATCAATATTTTACATAAACTTTATTTAATAATTTAAATTTTCAATTCATTATAAAATTATAAAAATGTATTATCCAATGAATAAATATAATAAAAAAACAATTAAAGAACCACAAATTTAGAAAATAATTGTAAATATATAATATTAACAATATAGAATTTCATAACATTGAAAGGATAACAAAATTTCAAAATGTAACAATATTTCCCCAAACCAATAAAATAATGAACTATTTCATGGACAATGAATATTTTATTATGTCACAACCCCCTCCCCACAAAGTGTACCCCTCTTGGGACGGGAATGTGAGAACTAAAATACTAACCCCCCACCCCCCTGAGTCCCACCTCTTGTAGGCCCCGAGTTGGGGATTAGCACCGAGGCTATAGTAAACACACAAATGGGAGACATTACCCTCTAATAGAACACATGCAGAAGAGAGAGATAAGATAGACACCAAGATAATCCAACTCATAAGTAAAATATAAAATAAAACCCAAGTGCACATATGTAATTTCATGAAAAATTACTACAACTGGAAGGGGAAAACTGCATGTACCCAAAAGAAAGTAAAAATAGCAGCAACCACAAGCCTGAATAGCTCCTACAATCCCAAGGTAGTAGAAACCATCTAGATCTCCAACCTGCTCCAAGTGACATGAAAAATAGTTTATATACATAGGGTGAGTATAATAGTATACTCAGTATGATCCTCCTCGAAACCTTTCGTGCAAAAGTAAAGAAAGCATGTTAAAACACACTGAACAATAAGTAAAACTAAATCGTCACTGAAAAAGATATACTAAGTTCCCAACCTCACCATGGATACTCTCACCAAGTAACATATACAATAATATATCATATAATAAATAATATCAAAGGTACCCCTCTACTACTTCCCCACTGGTTTTTCACTTTTCCCCAATGTCGTACATCCTAAGCATCTCTCTCCAAAAAGGCTTACCCACAAAAACCTGGGCGAAGCACCATAATATGCACCTTGTGAAACAAAATTACCACGTCCATGCAAGATAGTAACCAGGTAGTTTCTGGGAGCCACCACAGCACGCATAATGTGTATCATATGTCGGGTATTATACTACAAGCCATTACATCCCATACAACGAGTAAGGATCCTTAATCCATCACCGTCTATACACATTAAACCTATAGTTGTCCATAGGATACTATATCCATAATATATATTTGTGAACAACCACAAGCCATTACATCCATCTACACACATATATGGGGAAAACTAATTGTTGTTCCTACCAGCACAAGTATCTACCAAGATTAGAGAGCGGGGCCAAAGGGGGTAGTCTTCCATTCATCCTCCCACCAGAATGTTGGGGAAAACACCCCCCCCAGGGCTCAAAATCCCCAGGGTGTTATTTTCCTTTACTGACAGGGTGGAGTTTTGTATAGAAATACAAAAAGTATATAATATAATATATCTCACAACCACACTATGGGCATAACCTAGTCTTAGACTCAACTGTAGCTAACGTCTCTTGGTCTTCGGGCTGCTACATCTAATACTAGGTATCCTATAATAACACAACCATTTAAAGAGCTTTAATACATTATTTCTTTCCATTTTTCAGTTGAACATTACGTTAATTAATTATTTAAACATTAATTAACCAATAACATTCCACATTAATATTCATTCACATCACACCCAAAGTCCATTGTCCATTTAAAATTACAACCTCATCATTATGTTCCAACAAACTACAACCCTGTGGGTTAACATCATTTATTAAATTATTTAGTACAGAATTACTTTCCCATATTCCCAGGAATTCTATAAAAACATTCTATGCTACTAAACCCAAGGGGGCTTAACACAGTGGGTAGATGCACTACCCATCAAGTCTTTTCTGCATATAGCAAGAGGTTAGACACATCCTCCCTTAAGAAGATAAACACATAAAGCATGTGGAATACCGTGGGTGTCTTCACATCTCTCGGAAGAAGGGTAAGCAAGACTAGATGCCTTGATAAATGGGGAAAATATAAAGCTGATATTCAACCAAAAAGAGACAACAAGCATCTAAAAATCACATCTATCCCATTCAATCATCCCTGGTGTCCTCCCTGACACCCACAAGCAAAAACTGTTGTCTCTTGCCACACTAGGAATCATTTGTTTCCACAACCAAAAGGCCTCTATCCCCCACATATCACAATATCCGTCCAGGATGACATCACAACTCAAGCAGCAGGAAAACAAACATCGTAAAAATTGGGCTCTCGGCCCTTTAACAAGCAAGAGGGTAACTCAAAACCCTTCAAGTATTTATCAAAGAAACAATACATTTCAAATTAACTGATTTATTATTCAGAGGCTCCAAATTCGGGAAACCTAATCAGTAATCTATCATAAAAATAATTAAACATGCTTATTGCACCAATTAGATTAACATCAAATTTAAATAAAGAGGACCAGATTCATTTATATTACTATTTTTCTTATAACCAAAAAATTATCAATTAATTGTTTTTTATGTTCATTACCAATTTCCCTCAAGAAAAAACACCTAAACAAAGAAAGCATAGATATCACACTATCTAGAAAAACAAAAGGCAATAACATAAGATCGATAACAATTTATTTATCTAGTTCGAATATTTATTATGTCAATTCCATTGTGATCCAATGGGTTAAAACATGATAACTATACAGTTTCACATAAAATAAATGAGAAGCAACGAATCCCCTACCTCAAACAGTTCTTGATGTTCTTTATCCGCACAACGGGTCATGATCCTCCTCTCGCAACACCAGCATCCACCCGAGGAAGCCACATTACGACGGCACCAACCGAACCCCAAGAAAACTCCATTAGAAGCATGAAGATTACATGCTATAAAATGGAAAGGAGAAACAGGAGAAGATAAACCCCAAAAGAATGGCGATAAAACACACCATATATCGAAGATTGATCATTACAGCTCAGTGGCATCAAAACAAAGCAGAACCAATACGAGGAGGAATGTTTGATTATGAAACTCTTATAAAATATAATGAAAGGATTTAGAACCTCGTAGCCGAGAACAGAGAGGAAGAATTAGGGAGGAAGATATCCTATCCCTTTAGAAGATTTAATGGTGTGGTGGTTTAAGATACACTTGATTTTCCATTAAAAGCATATCACATTAAACCATTCACTTTGACCACGTAAAAACATCCCGAGCTTTAGGAATAATTAATATAGTATTTACAGCCTTTGAATCGGACTTAGAGTCGTTAAATGAGCCTTAAAATGTATTTTACATGGAAGGAAATGTTAACGGGGTGAAACTGTAGGAATTTGGAAATACTGTTCATGAAAACAAAATTTGGAAAAGGAAATAAAGGTTACCGATTGACCTCACTATTCTCGAAACATTGTTCATGAACTCCAAATTTGGAAAAGGAAATAGAGGTTACCGATAGACCTCACCGTTCAGTAAACACTATTAATGAACTCAAAATTTGTAAAAGGAAATAGAGGTTACTAATAGACCTCACCATTCTAGAAACACAGTTCATAAACTCAAAATTTGGAAAAGGAAATAGAGGTTACTGATAGATCTCACCGTTCTGGAAACATTGTACATGAACTCAAAATTTGGAATAGTAAATAGAGGTTACCGATATACCCCACCATTCTGGGAACACTATTCATAAACTCAAAATTTGGCAAAGGAAATAGAGGTTACTGATATATCTCACCATTCTGGAAACACTGTTCATAAACTCAAAATTTGAAAAAGGAAATAAAGGTTACCGATAGACCTCACCATTCTGGAAATACTGGTCATGAACTCAAAATTTGGAAAAGGAAATATAGGTTACCATTAGAGGTTACCGATAGAAATGTTTACCGATGGAACTATTCATATAATTGGAAATTTGGAAAAGTAAAGAGAGGTTTCCATTAGAGGTTACTGATAGAACTATTCACCTTTGTAAGTGTTAATAGAATTGGAAATTTAGAAAAGGAAAGAGAGGTTACAATTAGAGGTTAATAATAGAACAGTTCACTGTTAGAACTATTCATAGAATTAGAAATTTTGAAAAGGAAAGAGAGGTTACCAATAGAACTGTTCAATGATGGAATTGTTCATAGAAGTTTACCGATGACACTATTTACCATGTGTCACCGATGACACTGTTCATAAATGGTTATTGTTGCATTGTTCGCAACTGTCCACCATTGGAACTGTTCACCGAACTGGAAAATTGGAAACGTGTTGGGGATAAGTCCCCATGACCTCTTGAATCACCTCAAACACCATATTTTCACAAAGGAATGGACCAAAGAGCTCTGATCCATTACATCAGATACCTCTCAAAACATTATCATCCTCGAGAATTCAAAACCCACCTAAAATGAAAAAAAAACAGGGTCTGAACAACCACACATCAAGATACCTCTCAAAAGAGAGCAATCCACAAAAGCAACAAAGGGAGCCATCTCATAAACATGAAAGGTTTATAACCAAAAAGGCTATATCGATACATGAAAAGAGTTAAACATCAAAAAACTCTGGGTACTGAGCATGTATCTATGACTCACATTCCTAAGTACTCTCCTCCATGCCACTGTGCCGCCACAAGACATGAACCAAGGGAATAGAACGCCTGTGCAACACCTTCTCCTTGTGGTCATGGATCTCCACAGGTCGCTCCTCAAAGGGTTTATCATCAACAACATCGACCTCTCCCCAATCGATGATTTGAGATTCATCATGAAGATAACGATGGAGCTATGATACATGGAAAACATAATGTATCTGAAGCGATTGCGGGGGAAGTGCAACTCGATACGCCACATCTCCAACATGAGATAACACCTCAAAAGGCCCAACAATCTGGGGAGAAAGCTTACTCCCATGAACAAACCATCACTGCCCACGATGGGGAGTCACCATCAAAAACACATGATCCGCAACATTAAATCTTTGATCAACATATGATTTCTGATGATCTTGCGCTGTCTTCATCCTCTCACGAATCACATGAACTATCTCTGTTGTATTCTGAACTAGTTCCAGTCCCATAATTACTAACTCTCCGACCCCAGTCTAGCACAAATAATGGAAAGGCCAACCATACAAGGCTTTCAAATGGTGTTATACCAATGGTGGAGTGAAAACTATTATTGTAAGTGAACACTCCCAAGGGTAAGTGCCTCATCTATAAACCTCAAAAATCAAGAACACATGAGCCTATCATGTCTTCAAGAGTCTGGATGGTTTTCTATGTTTGACCATCTGTTTGAGGATGAAAACCAGTGATAAGGCATTATTGAGAACCGAAATCATGTTGGAGTCCTCTCCACACCCTGGAGGTAAAATGAGGATCTCGATCAGAAATGATCAACATTAGGACTCCATGAAGTCTCACCACCTCCCTTAGATACTACCTCGACAAAACTTCCAATGAGCTTGACTCCTTGATCTCTATGAAGTGGGCCGATTTTGTTAAATGATCTACTACCACCCAAATAGCATCATGTTCTCCCAGAGCTCAAGGTAAACCAGTAACAATGTGCATTGAGATGTGATCCCACATCCACTGAGGAATCTCTAATGGATGGAGTAGACCACCAGGGACGCGATGTTCAGCCTCCACCTTCTGGTATGGAAATCATCAGAAACAAACTCTGCAACAGCATACTTCAGCCTAGGCCACTAAAACTGACTCCTCACGGATCGATACATCTTTGTCATGCCAGGATGCCCCACTAAAGGAGAACTATTAAACTCTATGAGAACCGTCTCGTGCATCGTCAAAGGAAAAAAAACCTTCCATGATACAACACTCGGTGTTGTTAATCCTCAGTCCAACCATCAAGGGCCTCGCCACAAACAACTCGGTCTCTCCATACCTCCACCTTATGATCCCCCAACTGGGACTCTACCACCTTCTGCATCAGGTATGATTGAACCATAATCAGAAAAAGACAACGTATACCCCCAACTTCTCCCATATCAAGATGTAATGTTGATATGTCTTCCATTACTCTCTAAGAATCACTGGATTCACGCATAGTATCACTATGTGTTTTTTGACTCAGCGCATTAGCTACAACATTCCCCTTTCTAGGAGTATATTATATCTCGAAGTCATATTACTGTAATAACTCCATCCACCGACGCTATTATAAGTTCATGTCACACTGCGAGAAAACATACCTCGAACTCTTATGATCGGTGAAAACCAAAAAGTGCTCACCAATGAGGTAATGTCTCCACAACATCAGAGAAAACACCACGGCTCCAACTAAAGATCATGGGTGGAACAGTTACATTCATGGGGACACAACTCCCGAGACCCATAAGAAACAATTGACCTTTGCTGCATGAGATCACATCCTAACCCCAGATTCAAATTGTCACAGAAAACATCAAACTAAACACCCTCACCTGGAAGAAAATGAAATTTATCACTTAATAACATCTCTTTTAGATACTCAAATACTGCCTGAAACTGATCTGTCCATATAAATGCCTGATCCTTTCTAGTCAAAGCAATCAGAGGAGTCTCAACTTGTGAGAATTTGGCTATGATCCTCGTGTAGTATCCTGTGAGACCAAGGAAACATCGCACCTCTAACACTATCTTGGGGGATTCCCAAGACACAACTGCTTCTATCATCGCTGGATCAACAACCACTCCCTGTTGGGACACAACATTCCCCAAGAAATGGACGTCTCGAGCACAAAACTCACACTTCAAAAACTTCCCAGATAGTTGATGTTGACGAAGAACTCTCAAAATGGCTTGTAGATGCTCTGCATGATCCTCCTCAGATGTGGAGTACATAAGGATGCCGTCGATGAAAACTACCATGAAATTTTCCAGGAACTCATGGAACATAGCATTCATAAATCCCAAAAATATAGCTGGATCATTCGTCACACCAAATGACATTACAACGAACTCATAATGCCCATGCCGACAATGGAAAGCAGTCTTCGGGATATATTCATCCTTCACATGCATCTGATGATATCCTGACCGCAAGTCGAACTTTGAGAACCAACTTTCACCCTTCAGTTCATCGAATAAATCATCAATCCATTGTATAGGATAGTGATTATTTATTATTACTTTATTTAAGCGATGATAATCGACACACAACCGCAAACTACCATCAGCCTTCATTACGAACAAAACTTGTGCACCCCACAGTGACACACTTGGACGAACAAAACCACACTGTAACAAACCATTAAGCTGTATACATAGCTCTCGTAACTCAGAAAGGGCCATCCTATATGGATCCATGGAGATAGGATATTCTCCTGATTATAACTCAATCCCAAACTTGATCTCTCATTGAGGGGGTAATGTTATAACCTCTTCTAGAAAGACATTAGGGTACTATTCTACAACCCTTGGAAATGCCAACTGTTGAACCTATGAAGAAATCAACATCATCTCATCCATCATGGATGATAAGAACAAAATGCGCCTATAACCCATATGAGGATCTCGCTTGCCAACAAACACCACCGGATCTCCATCTACACCAAAAAAAGACCTTCTTTCTGAAGAAATCCACGACAGCTTTCACTGAATACAACCAATACATGCTGAGGATGACACTATATGGTTGTATTCATAAACATAGGAAATCTCCCTAAGAGCGGTGATACCCCAACACTAGCTCAAATTCTCTACATACTTCAAACAAGTCAGCTCAACCTTCAACTGGCGTAGTCAATGCCAAGGGAACTTGAAGCCTCTCGACCTCAAGTCCTAAAGCATGGACAAGGGTAGGTGATATGAAGGAGTGTGTCACTCCTAAATCAAACAAGGCATACACCAAGGTAGAAAACAAGCAAATGGTACCTTTAACAATGTCTGGATCGCTTGGAATTGGCAACACTAGAGCATGAAGTTGACCACAACCTCCTCCATGACCTCTCTGAACCTGATGAATACCACCACCATGGTCGTGCTCTACTCTCTAAGGACGGGGAAAGTAAGGGGGTTGTCCTCTACCTACCCCATCTACCCTCTGCTGATCTAAATCTGCTGCAACCTGCTACTACTGCCTCGACTGGAACTGGCTCAATGGAGGAACTTGGAGCGTAGCACCTGGTGCACAATGAATTCTCTAAAATTTCGAGCACTACCGCTACTGATGACCATGGCCACCACAAGAATAACAAGTGCATGATCCCTTGGCATTGTCCTGAGAGTTGCTACCTCTAGAGAAACGAGATGTGAATGGCTGAGACCTACCCCCCGCTGAATGGAAACTCTTCTGCCCTGAAAACTGGGAACCCTGGACCACATCTCTGCTTCATGAGGAATCATGACGACTCCCCTCTAATGAGGACCCGATCTTGGCCAATGTTCTCTTGAAATCCTCTACCCTCACCAGTACCACAAGATTTGTCTTCAGTATATATGGGGTAACCTAGCACTAGATCTCAGGATGCAAAGCCTCCTCAAAATGCCTCACCATGGCCTCCTCATCAGGTAACAGGTCCGCAGCATATCGTAAAAGGTTCCTAAAACAGATTCCAAACACTCAAACATTGGAGCTCCCATGTCGAAGGGTAACAAGCTCCTAGCGACTGGACACCTTCGTAGTCGAAGAAGGAAACTCAAATCTAAACATGTCTCAGAACTCCTCCCATGAGATCTCTAACTCCCCACTATCCTCAAGGAATAAAAAAACCATAGCCTCGCTGCTCCACACAGCATCGTCACAACCAAGGAAACCTAGTGCTCCTTCCGAGCATGGATCGAAATGAAGACTATCTCGACCTCCTCCAACCAGTCTTCTGTGACTGCATCTAAAATTGTGCCCTCGTACTTCTATAGAATATGGCGCTGAAACTCTTGGAATGTCTTTCTCCAAGTGTCATCATCGTTAACCTCTACCCTATGGCGATCTGTTGGAACAGCCTGTTGGACAATTTATGTGAAAACATGACGAGGACGTCGACCTGGATCCATAGCTATAAAATAACAAACCGTTAGAGCTCTTAAACCTGGAATATGGAAGAATAAACATTAAATAATTAATTGTTTTCTTTTATTCATTTAAGCTTAACCTATCCCAAGGTATACTCATTCAAACATAGGCACAATGAAGAATGATTCAAGATCTTTCCCTAGGTCTCTACCCTGCTACTAGTTTCACCTTGTTTGTAGCCAATATAAACATAAATATTTGTACATTAGATCATAGGGGGGCCTAAACACCTATGTTTTAGCCGATATCTAGTGTTTACTTCACTTGTTAAACATGAATGACACTGTTTCCCTACCATCCCATGAAACCTCACCTGTGGCTAACTCCAAACTCCATCCAATCCCTCAACCTCCCTTTGATACCACTCTGTCACGATCCCCTCCCCACAAAGTTTACCCCCCCTGGGTCGGCAATGTGAGAAGGGAGATAATGACCCCCCGAGTCCCGCCTCCAGTAGGCCCTGGGTTGGCGACTAGCACCGAGGGTATAGTAAACACACAAATGGGAGGCATTACCCTCTGAGAGAACACATGCGGAAGAGAGAGATAAGATAGACACCAACCAACTCCAACTCAGAACAGAAATATTAAATAAAACCCAATTGAAAATATGTAATGTAATTCAAAATTACTACATCTAGAAGGGGAAAACTACAAGTATCCAAAAGAATGTAAGAACAGTAGCAATCACAAGCCTGAACAGCCCCTACAACCCCATGCTAGTAGAAACCAGCTGAATCTCCAACCTGCTCCATGTGACCAGAAAAATAGTATATATACATAGGGTGAGTATAACAGTATACTCACTAAGATCCTCCCTGATGCATCTCATTAAAAAGTAAGGAAAGCATGCCAAGGCATAGTGAACAACAAGTGAATCTAATTCATCACCTAAACAGGTATACTAAGTCCCCAACCTCACCATGGCTACTCTCACAAAGTAACACATATAAGAATATATCATATAATAAAGAATATCAAGAGTACCTCACTACTAGTTCCCCACTAGTTTACCTCTTTTCTCCAATGTCGTACGTCCCAAGCATATCTATCCAAAAAGGCTTGCCTGCAGACACCTAGGTGAAGCACCACAATATGAACCTCGTGAAACAAAACCACCACATCCATGCAAGAATGTAACCAAGTAGTTTTTGGGATCCCCCACATCTCACATAACGTGTATCATACGTCGATTATTATACCTCAATCCATTAGATCCCATACACTGAGTAAGGATCCTCAAGCTATCACAACCTATACAAATTACACCTATAGTTTTCCATAGGATACTATATTCAGAACAAATGTGTGTGAATAGACACAATCCATTACAGCCCTCTACACACACATATGGGGAAAACTAACCATTGTGCCTACTTGAACAGGTAACTACCAAGAGAAGAGAGCAAGGACAAAGGGGGTAGTCAGCCATTCATACTCCCACCGGAATGTTGGGGAAAACACCCCCCAGGGCTCAGAATCCCCAGGGTGTCAGTTTCCCTTATTGACAGGGTAGAGTAGCTTATAGAAACACAAAACGTACATAATATACTATATCTCACAACCACAATATGGGAATAACCTAGTCTTAGACTCAACTGCAGCTAATGTCTCTCGGACTCTGGGTTGCTACTTCTAAGACTAGGTATCCTATAAGCACGCAACCATTTAAATATTTTTAATACATTATTTCATTCCCTTTTTCAATTGTACTTTACATTAAATTTTTATTGAAACATTAATTAACCAATAACATTCCACATTAAATTTCATTCACATCACACCCAAAGTCCATTGTCCATTTAAAATTACAACCCCATCATTATGTTATAGCAAAATTCAACCCCATGGGTTAACATAATTTATTAATTATTCATTACAAAATTACATTTCCATATTCCTACGCATTATAGAAAAACATTCTATGCTACTAAACACAAGGGGGATCAACACGATGAGTAGATGTACTACCTGTCGAGTCTTTTCCACCTATAGAAAGTGCGTATACCCATCCTCCCCTGAGAATCTAAACACAAAATGCATGTGGCATACCATGCACGTCTTCACCTCTTTTAGAAGAAGAGTAAGCAAAACCAGCTGCCATGAGCAGTGGGGAAAAGATAAAGCATATATTCAACTCAAAATAAACAGCAAGCATCCAACAATCACATCCATCCCATTTCATCATCCCTGGTGTCCTCCCTGACACCCACATGCATAAACGGATGCATCTCACCACCCTATACATCATTTTCTGCCACAACCGAATGGCCTCCATGCCCCCACATATCACAACATCCATCCAGGCTCACATCACAACACTAGCAGCATGAAAACAAACATCTTAACAATTTGGCTATGGGCCCTTTAACAAGTAAGGGGGTAACTCATAACCCTTCAATGATTTATCAATCAAAAAATACATTTTTAATTAACTGATTTATTAATCTTAGGTTCCATATTTGGGAAACCTAATCAGTAAGCTATCAAAAAAATAATTAAAAATTCTTACTATTCCAATTCTATTAACATCAAATTACAACAAGGAGAACCAGATTCATTTACATGACTCTTTATCTTCTAACCAAACAATTATCAATTAATTTTTGTTTAATTTCATTACCAATTTCCATCAAGAACAAAGAGCTAAACAAAGCATGCATAGATGTCACACTATCTATCAAAACAAGAGGCAATAACATAAGATCGATAACAATTTATTTATCTAGTTCAAATATTTATTATGTCAATTACATTGTGATCCAGGGGGATAAAACATGGTAACTATACAGTTGCACATAATATAAATGAGAAGCAATGAATCCCTGACCTCAAATAGGTCTTGACGTTCTTTAACCACATAATGGGTCACGATCCTCCTCTCGTGACAACTGCATCCACCCGAGGATTCCACGGTACAACCGCACCAACCGAACCGCAAAAAAAATCCATTAAAATCATGGATATTACATGCTATAAAATGGAAAGGAGAAACATGAGAAGATGAACCCCAAAGGAATGACAATAAAACATACCTTATATCGAAGATTGATCGATCAACTTAGTTGCATCAAAATAGAGAAGAACCAATCCAAGGAGGAAAGTTTGATTATGCAACTCCTACGAAATAGAATGAAAGGTTTTAGAGTCTCATAGCCAAGAACAAAGAGGCAGAAATAAGGAGTAAGATATCCTATCCCTTTAGAATATTTAATGGAGCGACAATATAAGATACACTTGATTTCCCATTAAAATCAGATCGTATTAAACCATTCACTTTGACCAAGTAAAAACATCCTGAGGCTTAGGAATAATTAATATGGCATTTATGGAATTTGAGTCCTTAAAATGAGGCTTTAAATGTATTTTACGTCAAAGTAAATGTTAAAAGGGTGAAACTGTAGGAAGCTGGAAACGCTGTTCAAGAACTCAAAATTTGGCAAAAGAAATTGAGGTTACCGATAGACCGCACCATTCTGGAAACATTGTTCACGAATCCAAAATTTGACAAAGGAAATTGAGATTACCAATAGACCTAACCATTTTGGAAACATTGTTCACGAACTCAAAATATGGAAAAGGAAATAGAGGTTACTGATAGAACTCAGCGTTCGGGAAACACTGTTCATGAACTCAGCATTTGGAAAAGGAAATAGAGGTTACCTATAGACCTCATCATTCTGGAAACAATGTTCATAAACTCAAAATTTGGAAAAAGAAAGAGGTTACCGATAGACCTCACCATTCTGAAAACACTGTTCATGAACTCAAAATTTGGAAAAGAAATAGAGGTTGCCGATAGAACTGTTCACTGATGGAACTGTTCATAGAATATGAAATTTGTAAAAGGAAAGAGAGGTTACTGTTAGAGGTTACCGATAGACTATTCACCTTTGAAACTGTTCATAGAATTGGAAATTTACCAATGGAAGGAGAGGTTACCATTAGAGGTTACTGATAGAACTGTTCATCTTTGCAACTGTTCATAGAATTGGAAATTTGGAAAAGGAAATAGAGGCTGTCATTAGAGGTTACCGATAGAACTATTCAATGATTGAATTGTTCATAGAAGGTTATCGATGACACTGTTCACCAAGGGTCACTGATGACACTGTTCACAAAAGGTTACCGTTGCACTGTTCTCAACTGTCTATCATTGGGAATGTTCACTACACTGGAAAATTGGAAAACTGTTGGGAATAAGTCCCCTTGACCTCCTGAATCAGATCAACCGCCATATTTTTACAAAAAAAATGTACCAGAGAGGTCTGGGCCATTACATATTATATGTTATTGATACTAAATAATTCTTGAAAACATAAATCAAATGAATTTTAAATCTATAATTGCTGACGTTATTATCTTTTAAATAACCTATTTTTGTTTTTTAATGTATAGCTATATTATCCTAGATTATTGAATCTATATAACAATACATTTTAAGTAACATAGGTTTCATCAAAGATCATGTTAAAAAACATAAAAAAGTCTAGCACTAAATACATAATAACCAATCACAAAATCAAACATCACTCACATCCCAAAATTCTAACTTAATTGATTCCATTATATCATAACCCAATTCAAGATATATTGTATTCTAAGATCAATCATCATCGAATACATTGGTATAACCCCCTAAACTCTTTTTTTAATTAATGGAAAACAATTTTCCTAATATTTTGTGAAAATTTAACTTCAATAACCAAAAGATGTTTCATGTTGTATGTAACAAAAAAATCCATCTTAAAAGGAATTTATATCAGGATTGATGTAAAATACAATCCTAAAAAAGACTATATAAGGCAGTATATAGGATTTGGGAACCAAAATAGCTAATTAAAATTATTATAAAAGTAAAAATATAAATATGGTGATAATAATCATTCGAGAAGGGTGGATACTTCCTCGAGAAAGAATACACTTCATGCACCTCCCCAGATTTCTAATTGTCCATCTGTTGTCCCACCTCCGCCACAGCCTCCACTGGATCCTCATGGCCCTCCTCCATTGGTCATAGCCTTTTCTTCTTCCACGGCCCCACCGTGAACAGATCTGATGGGACCCCAATTCCCTCCTCTCCCATCCGATGTGGATACTACTTCGGGGATCTCTTCTAGGGAATTCATCATGGGAGTCCATGCGCATGTATATGACACATTCTCTCCTACCCCTCCTTTCCTATTCCCTCTTCCAGTCCGACGATGGTGAATGGCTTCCCAGTGCCCAATATTTCCGATGAGGGGTTTTCTGAAGTATTTTATTTTCACTGGTGGACGTTGGCAGCTCGATTTGGCGGTGACAAGCCCCTGCTTCTTGTTTTCAATGATATTGTTTCCCCTTGTGGGATTGACTCCCCGGCCAGGTCCTCTGGGCTCAACTAAAAATATTTCTATGTAGTTTTGGACTTAGAGAAGGATTTTAAGAATTCTTGGTCATGTCTCTCACTTTCACGTGGAAATTGGTGATTTCACCACTTTATATGGTCATTGGGAGTTCATATTGGATAGGACTCTCCCCTGGATGCTATTTGGATAAGTTTACCAGGGGTTTCGATTCCCTTCCTAAATTCGGCCTTCATGATGCATATCGGTGATTCTCTTGGTGCCTTCCTTTGCTTGGACAACAAAACTTCTCATCTCCTAGTTGTTTCTTCATCCCGACTAAATGTGGAAATGGATCTCTCTAAGGTGCTCCCATCTCATATTCTTCTTCATGCCAAATATTCTCTTTCTTAGTAGAAACCGATCTTTTATGATTATCTGGTATGTTTCTGAACTTTTTGTAATCATAATGGGCACTCTCTACGGCCATGGACTCCTTTTCTTTTAGGTGTTAGGATTCTCTCTAAGTCCAAGAAAGAACATGGAATTTCTTCCCCTTAAATGAACCCTTAGACGTCGGGCTCAAAATCAAGGTTCCATCAACTAAAATGTGAATGTTCTTGATTTGGAACTCCCTTGGATTAGGGGCCCAGGTGAAAATGGATTTCATCATCAATGAGGATTGCTCTAACATGCTGATTCACATGGATATCTTAGAACCCAGACAAAATTTGGTCAATGTCTCAACCATTTCAAAGTGAATGGGTTTTCGGAAAACAATGCACTAAAACCCATGTAACTAGTATATATGGCTATTCTAGAATACTAAGCTTTCAATTGAGCTGGCGGATGTCTCATACTAGCACATTATAACAAATATTTTTTTGGTAACCATTTAATATGTGTCTGTTGTCTATGCTAAATGTGATCCTCAATCTAGGGTGGAGATCTGGATTAACCTTATCTCGTTTGATCCTAGAACCTCAGCATGGTTAGTGCGGGAGACCTTAATGCAATTCTTGATCCCTCGGAAAATAAAGGAGGTGGAACATTCTGTAGGAAATCAGGACATGATTTCTCCTCTTTCATTGCCCGTAATGGTCTGATGGATATGGGCTTTACAGGGGATAAGTTCACTGGGTTAAATAACCAAAAGGGCCCTAAATGCACTTGCTGTCATTTGGACTAGTGCATAGTGAATATGGAAATGATCTCCTCCTTTTATAAGGCATCTCGAACACTCAACTTATTTTCGCTCTCCATGATCAGGCTCCAATTCTCATCACACCGGAGTCATGGAATGAGGAGAGGAAGCATTTTGTGTACTCTAGTAGCTGGGCTATGGATACGGACTTCCTACGGGAAGTTCGATCCTCTTGGTCCCGCCTTGTTCCAATCATTTTCTGGATTGGTCTTCACAATCAGCTATACCACTTGAAAGAGTTAATTCTTCCATGGATAAGTAGGTGCAATCCCTCCCAACGGCAGCTAGAGTCATTAAAAAAAGATATTGAGCAGCCTGAGCAAGGACTTAAGGCAGGATGGAATGATGATATCTTCAACTCTCTTCTATGTCAGAGGAGTCTCTTGGAAGAGCTTATCCTCGAGCCTGAGAGGCTGGTGAGGGAGCAATCTCGAACCCTTTGGTTTCGTGTGGGTGACATGAACTCCGGCTATTTCCAGGCTTGCATTAAAAAAAGTAGTTGTATCAAGAAGCCAAATATTCTCCAAAAGGATGGGTCCTTTGTTACTAATATTGATTTTGATGGAGGTATGAATGAAGATATTTTTAAATCACTTTTTGAATGTCCTAAACTTTATATGTAGAACGGGTACCCAAGGGGGCAACCCCCAATTTTTTTATAACATTTATAAAGTTGTTTCTAAAGCCAATAATCAATTACTTATAGCTATTCTGAAGGTGAATGAAATATGGGAGGCAGTTGAAGTCCTCAATCCTGAGAGATCCCCTGGTCTAGATGGATTTCCCAGATCCATCTATGTGGCGTGTTCGAGTATTGTGAATACAGACATTATAGAGGCACTACAAGACTAATTTTTGGGGGAATTCATCCTCAGGTGGCTAGTGTGACTACTCCAATTCTCATTTTGAATGTTAAGGAACCTTCATCACTCAATAAATACTGGCATATTAGTATGTGAAACTTCTCTTACAAAATTATGGCAGGTGTGCTCAACAAGCGTATTGGCATCCATCTACCATCCTAGATTTTAGAGGAACAACACAGGTCTATGAGATGGTGGTCCACCCAAGGTGTTATTGGTCTTCCGCAAGAGATGATGGAGGATATTAATAAGAAATCACAAGCTTCGAATATAGACATTAAGCTATATATGTAAAAAGACTATGACAAACTTGAGTGGGCCTTTATCATCAATGTTCTTAGTAGAAATGTGTTTTCTCCTTGAGCTATTGACCACTTGTTTAGATGTTGCAGATCTCTATGGAAATTTGTTTTCTTCATGTGAAGGAAGAAACGATTCATTAAATCTATTGGTGGTCTTAGAAAAGGGGATACATTGTTGCCCATTTTGTTCATTCTAGCTCAGGTTTCTTTGAGCCTATCTATAAAAGCCACTATACAAGAGAGCACCATTCCGCCTTTTTGCTGCCATTTCTGTTTTCAGAATTTTTCCCACATTATGTTTTCAAATGATACGGTACTAATCATTTACAGAAGCTCTATATATATCTAGGGTTTCAATAACATTCTGGAATATTACTATAAATGGATTGGGCAACTAATTAATAGAGATAAAAGAAGTATCTACATCTCATGGTTTTTTTCTAGAAAGTTGATGTCATGGTATTGAATCCATCTTGGGAACCAACATAAAGATCATTCTAATGGACTACCTTGGCACCCCATTCACATCTAGGCAGTTTTGTTTAAGAAACATGTATAAAGGGGTGGGAATAATTTCTTCTTGCATAAACAATTGAAAAAACTGATTACTTTCCTTTCGGGGGTAGGACAACTCTGGTTAATATCATTCTTACATCGATCCCCATGCACATTATCTTAGTTCTTATGGTTAAAAAGTTTATTCTTAAGAATATTGAGTGGATTATAACCATTTTCATATGGGATTCCAATTCGGATGGTTGATTCAAATGGGCCTCCTAGTCTAAAATGGCCATGTTCATAAATGAATGAGGTATAGGGATGTGAGGTGTCTCTCAGATTATGCTCTTCCTTCATGTGAGGCCAGAATGGGAGGTAGTTATAAGGAGTAATCTTTGGGCGTGAGTTATAAAAGAGAAGTATGGGCACTAACGTGAACAAACAAGAAACCCCTCTTACCATTGAGGCACTATTCAAATCCATATACCTCACCTTTTTAGCCAGTCAAGATGGATCATAGTGTCATGAACCAACCCGGGTTAACCCTGAACCAGTCACCCGAGCCAGTCCGCGACATGGCCCGAGAGGCGTCCCTGATCCTCTCGGGCTGGCGACAAGCACCAGGGCATCAAAAGATAGAAAGAGGGAATGATTTATCCTGTTAAAATAAATAAATCATCAAAAAGAAAATAGAACAATGAAAAGTAAATAAACAACACAAAAAAAGACCAATAACAACAAACTAACCTGGCCATGACCAAAACTCCTCGTGACCTCAAGAGTCACTCCCCACAACACAACCAAGTCTCACCCATGGTGAACAAGATCAAGTCAGCCTGCAACAGAAACTAAAAATAGGAAAGCAGTATATGCGTGAGTATTAAAACTCAGTAGGTAGGTCCGACTAATTCTATTCACAATGAACATACCATTAAATAAATAATTTTTCAATTCCAGGTTTGTACTAAATTATATAAAATATTGGTTTCCACACAGAAATTCATTTCTAAAACATGTAACAGTCCATTGCCCTTTTTAATATAAAAACTAGTTAGTGTTTGAATGAAACTAATGCGTTTCATTTTAAAACATTTTTGTGAACAATTTAGAAATTCAAATTTTAGTTGTTAGTCAAAGGAAAAATACACACAACACACAACACACACTAAGGGCAATGGAAAAAAAAGGTGCACACATGGGCCCGCAACCGAACTAGACCTCTCAACTGTCTTCCACACACAAATAAACACCAAAGGAAACATGTGTTGTACCTAGGAGATCGTGAACAATTCAGAACGTACCATACATGTGACTCATCCTGAAGGCATGCCCTAACTCAATGACATCATAACGCCCTAACGTTCGGCATAGCCCTATATGGCCAAACTGAGGGGCCCAATCCCCATAGAATCAATAACTCAGTATTCCCCTTCTATGGGGCCACTAGCCAGTGCGTAATCTAAACTAGTGCAGAAATCGTTCTCAGAAAATTCACTCACTATGCCAGAGTCCCATGTCAACACATGCAATAAAAAGGGGTGCATCCACAATGTAAATCAATCAGTCACGAGGCAAAAATTTCACAAAAAACTCATTCAATAATTGCACACAACGATTACCCCTGAGTAACTCCAATGTGAGTTTTTCCAAAATAATTTATTTTTTTAAAGTGTTAAACGGGCTTTCACTAACTTTAAAGAAAAACCTCATTTCTCAAGAAAAAAAAATCAGTTGTTCAGAATAAATCATTTATCATTAAAACCAGAACTACATTTAAAATTCTATGAATTATGTTTAAAGGTCAAACGAACATTCATTCACTACTGGGTGTCCGGTCGACAAGAAAATATTTCAAGTGTCATGTATAAAATAAACGTCTATTTTTACACCAAATAATCATTTTAAAATTAAATATCTTATATTATTTCTCATTAATTAAAATTAATAAAATATCAATCAATTAATAAATTCTGAATTTAAAGGCGAGTGCAATGGTGGACCTACCTCGACTCGCAGACCAGTCATGATGAAGCGACACGCCTCGCACGGGTGCGTAGCACACGCAAGCTGACGATCACAGGACCATGGAAAAACTTTGTCAACGTGCTGCAACCGCAATGATAAATAAAATACATGATCACAGACTTAAAATAATCCAAACTAACAAACAGTGCAAATGAACCGCCTCGACATGTTTCCAAAAAAAAGTTCAAACCATCTGCACTATCTAATAACCCAGTTTAAAATATATTAAACAATCCAAAGAGTAACCCACAACTTTACATTAACAAAAATTGATTCAACGAACACATAATTTATCAAACCGAAACCTATGCCCTACTAAAAAGAATACAAACCACTTGTATGGTAAAATTAATTAATTTCATAATTTATAAAAAGGAATTAAACAACTCAGGATTAGTTTTCATCAAAACGCATCATAATCCACATGAGTATGCTATAAGACATAAAACGAAAACTATGTTCATTTAAAAACTAAACATCGCACTGAACTACTTAAAGAAACTCAACTATTTAAAAAACTATGTTTGCACCAATTTTAATTAAACACAATACACGATACTACTTAAAGAAACTCAACTATTTAAAAAACTATGTTTGCACCAATTTTAATTAAACACAATACACGATAAAATAATTATCTAACATTCATGAAATAACATCACAAACCTCACCTCAGCTCGGATACACGCTTGACCAGTGGGGTTGCATAACCGTCAGAAAGGGGCGGCGCGCACCAGCAGGGACCCTCAATGTCTGGAAAAAGTACACGCCACATCGGTGGGCGGGGGGGGGGGGGCTGGCAAGAGCAGTGAAGGGAGATGGCACTGGCGACTCGACAAAGGGAAATGTTAGAAGGTGGTTGCATGCGACAAAAAGGTCGACTAGGAGTAGGGGCAATGGAAATAGGTCACTGCAAGGGGGGTACATCATGGGATAGATGGAGAAGGGGGATACTGGACAGTAGGTGCCAGAGGGGAAAGCGGTTGTGCGCTGGTTGGTAGGCCCGGGGGTGCGTAAGATTGCATTCCATGTGAAGGAGGGTAATGGGCGGCTGTTGCGCAGTGTCTGAAGGGGAGCGAGGTGTCGCAAGTTCGAGCGGGGAAGACCTGGGCGCGTCTGGGGGAAGGAGGAGGGAGACAGGGCGCTACGGGGGGAACTGGGGCACCAGTAGCGAAGCAGGAGGGGTGTTGTGAGGGAGGTGAACTGGGCGTGCACAAAAATAGGATGAGTTAGGGCATGTAGAGTGGGCCGAGCAGGGCATAAGGCAGTGGCCATAGGGGAGTTGGGGGTGCGGAGGTAGCGGGATCCCGTCTGACATGGAGGGTGCTGCAAGGAGAATTTAGGGGCGTCGGGAATCGGATCGTGCCTGCTGGAGGTGCGCAGGAGGGTTTGCGGGGTAAGGTAGGCCGAGGGGGTGAGGTGCAGTGCAGTGGGGCAGGCAGGGCAGGGGATCCGGTAGAGGTGAGGCTTGCAGCGAGGGAGAATAATGGTATGGAGGTGGCGACCCACACGGGGGAGAAGGGGAGAGAACAAGAGAAGGGAAAAAAATGTGTCGGCTAGGGTTTGGAAAGGAGGAAGAAAAAAAGGGAGAAAGAAAAGAAAAAAATAAGAACGAATAAGATAAAATAAAATAAAAGTAAATAATTAAATAAACCTTAATAAATTAAAAAAGATGGAAATAATAATAATAACATTTAATAATACTAGTAATTATAATGATCATAATAATATGGTTAACAATTTTAGTTTTTACATTAAAAGTGACATTATTAATTTTAGTAATACTAATGGTAATAACTAATAACAATAATTTCATATTATTAGTAATAATTTTATTAGAATAGTGCAACTAGGTGCTCCGCATGCTCCTCTAGCGATTGTGTGTGAATTGTGCACGAAATTTTGTCAGATCTAGAAGTTGTTGCACCGGGGTCGAGCTGTCTGCTCGGTCTCTGCAAAAGATGCAGTGCCTAGGCACCGGTCTAAAACCCATCTCAACTCTCGATATACAAAAACCAAAATAATTAATAATTTCTTTATTAATATCTATAATAATAATAATAATAATAAATTATTAACAACCACAAAAAAATCAAACGACACAATAAATCACAAACATCACTCGATATAAATTTTCACGAATGCAGGTGGATTGTGCCTATGTCTATGTGGCGTCGCACGGGGTATCTAAAATGTGCTTTGCCTAGGATCTCAGTAATGTTAGATGAAAGACACACACTTTTTAACATGACTTAAAAGTTTTTCATCCGTGACTCAACCTGAACACCAAATTTTTTTTAAAAAGTCAATGAAAATTATAAAATAAAATAAAATATGGAGCTGGGTGTGACAATTCTCCCCACCATAACGCTTTCCTCCCTTGGAAAGCCAAAAAAAGATCAATACCCAAAGATGAAACTTCTTTAGTGTCACTCACCCCCAAAAGATTAAGTGCCTCCAGTTGATCGATCCAAGCAGACCCTGAAAAGCCATGACTCACAACTCATCCGTAAAATAGGATCACCTTAATCGTCACCAAGATGAACTCAAACCATCTTTTTCAACCAAGGAATGAATGATCTTAAATCACCTCCAAGACTTATCCATCTAATCTTAGTCCAATGAAATCATTGGGGGTACTCCAATCTCAACGTCCACTCGAGAGGATGAACTCATGATTAAGTTGTTCCGCACGAGACCACCTACCACCAAATGATACATGGAAAGAAACACTGATATATTCACGGGGAGGCCCGAAGAAACTCCCTACCCTAAAGATCAGGCTAACCCTAACTTAATTTCGGTGCAACTCTATGAGACCCACTATGGGTCTCCCCACCAGAAGAACTGATGATATTAAATGAACTTAATAACATTCCACACGGACCAGAAACCCCCACCATTTTTGGGGGAAGGAAAGGACCCGACGGATAGAGCATCAAAACTATTGTCATCTCCCCATCAACAATGACGCACCCTCAGAAACACACATACCATTCCACACAATGAAGATTAACCCAAGGCCCTTCTTCATCAGGTCCTCCTGACTACGCGCTATCTTCTCTGCGAGGCCTATGGTTGGAGCACCGATGATTGAAGCATCTCCTGACTTGCAGTCAGGCTTAAAAAATTCAAGAACATAACACACGGATCAGAATTTTACCAAGCACAATTCCTTTCGATACAAAGGTTTCATATAGGTTCAACCACAACCATTCTTACCACTAAAAGAAAAGAAACACCACAAAACGCCACAAGAGACAACCACTACATCTAGGGAACACAACAAAGAGAAAACCTCAAATTGTTCCCCAAACATCACTCCACTCTTGGTGACGGGCTGTGATGACCTTCGACGAGCCACGTCTAGCTTCAGTGCGCTTCTTGGAAACACCACGGCAGAATCACTGCAACTGACCCCAACATCCACAGGTGTGGAAGGGTCTCAGAGCACTCAGACACATTGGCCTCTTGTGACCCTGCCTACCACACTGGTGAAAGATCACGACATTGAGCTGGGGAGAAGAATACTGAAGGTCTGAAGGCCTCTTGATTCCTCTACTAGCACCACCACATTATGTCACTTCTCACTCTTCTTATCACCATCATCTGCACTGCTTCCCAAAGCAGGAGGGTTTTCCACCTCAATTCCTCCTACTAACCCTGCTTCAGCCAAAAAGTCTTGCCCCACAACATCTGAGAAGGTCATTATATTGAGGTCTTCCACTTTCGATCACAGCTCAGGTCGGAGTCCAGACTCAAATTGTCGATCCATCCTACGATCGTTCGCAACAATCCATTGATCATACAGAACTAGTTCTCTGAAACGTCGATATAATTCCAGTACATATTCAATGACCTCCTGAAGACAACACAACTCCTCCTCTTCCTCAGCCTTGTCAACTCAAATAAGTGTTGTTGGATGAACGATGAATTGAAAAACTCCCATGTCAGATCTTCCCAAGGCTTGTTCCGAGACAAGGACTTCCACCATTTCCAAGTTGGGACTTCAAGAATAAATGTAGCCAACTTCACCTTTAACGATTCAGGGAACCTAATGAAACTGAACTTCCTCTCAATCTTCTAAATCCACTCCTGCGCCTCAAGTGGATATGCTTCTCCATAAAAAATAGGAGGGTTCAACTTTTGGAACTCCAGAACATTGTCTATGGGCTGATCAATTGGAGGATTCGGTAGGGGCGCACCACCAGAAACTGCACCTTGGGAATCCATCAAACCGTCATGGGGTGAACGCTAAGGAAAAAGGAAACAAAGAACATAATTAAAACTTGGTCATTGCCATTTCAATTTCAACTTTTCATAATTTCCAAAATAAAACTTTACAAAGAAATTTTCAGAATGAAGGAAAACTCAAATGATTCACTAGGGGGAAACTAGTGATGATGGGTGACTCTTACATATGGTTGGCGGCCATACGCCATTCATGCCACCGTCACAAGGTGCACTCTAGGGTAATGTCTCTGGATCTACATGGATTTCCATGCCCTGCAAGCTCACAGAGGGTACCTTCCCATCTTCTGTTTCATTTCCCAATAAAAAACAAACCATATAAAAAACCAAAAGACACCAAAAACCTAAACATCCCATAGTAACCCGAGGTTCAGAACATGAAAGGGTTCATGATGTCCTTCTCGTCCGTATGCCTCGAGTCCCGAAAATTCTACTCCTTCTACAATGACAACCCCAAATAACAATGGGCGCTCTGAAAAACAATGTCCGCTTAAGAGCCAACCTCCTCTGAAACAATTTTTTCACGAACCAACTCGGGTCGACCCTGAACCGGTCACCCGAGCTAGTCCGCAACATGGCCCGAGAGGCGTTCCCGATCCTCCTGGGCTGGCGACAAGCACCATGGCATCAAAAGAGAGAAAGAGGGAATGGTTTCTCTAGTAAAATAAATAAAGCAGCAGAAAGAAAATAGAACAATGCAAAGTAAATAAAAAACACAAAAATAAGACCAATAACAACACACTAACCTGACCACGACCAAAACTCCTCGTGACCTCGAGATTCACACCCCTCAACACAACCAAGTTTTCCCATGGAGAGCAAGCTCAAGTTATCCTGCAACAGCAACTAAAAACAATAAATCACTGTAGGCGTGAGTATTAAAAGATAGTAGGTAGGCCCGAATAATTCTATTCTAAATGCACATACCATTAAAAAAAGAATTTGCAATTCTAGGTTTGAACTAAATTATATAAAATATTGGTTTCCACACACACTTTCATTTCTATAAAATGTAACAGTCCATTGACCTTTTTAATATAAAAACAAGTTTATTTCTTGAAAGAAACAGGTGCATTGCATTTTAAAACCTTTTTGAGAACAATTTTGAAATTAATGTTTTAGTTGTTAGTCAATGGAAAAATACACGCAACACACAACACAGACTAAGGGTAATGGAAAAAAAGTTGGCACACATGGGCCCGAAACCGAACTAGACCTCTCAACTGTCCGCCACATACAAATAAACACCAAAGGAAACATGGGTCGAACCTAGGAGATCGTGAACAATTCAAAACGCAACATACATGTGACTCATCCTAAAGGCATTCCCTAACTCGATGACGTCATAATTCCCTAACACTCGACATAGCCCTACATGGCCTAACAGAGGGGACCAATCCCCATAGCTGCAATAAATCAGTATTCCCCTGCTATGGGGCCACTAGCCAGTGCGTAAACTAAACTAGTGCAACAATCGTTCTCAGAAGATTCGTTCACTATGCTAGATTCTCATGTCAAAACATGCAATAAAAAGAGGTGCGTCCACAATGTTAATCAATCAGTCACGAAGCACAAATATCATACACAACTCACAAAATCAATGCACACCAATGATCACCCCTGAGTAACTCCAATGAGAGTTTTTCCAAAATAATTTATTTTATTAATGTTCCAAATGGTCCTTCACCAACATTAAAGAAAAACCTCATTTCTCAAGAAAACTAAAATCACTTGTGTAGAAGAAATCATTTATCATTAAAACTAAAACTACATTTAAAATTCGGTGAATTATGTTTAAACGCCAAAAATGCATTCTTTCACTAATGGGTGTCCGCTTGTCAAGAAAATATTTCAAGTGTCCTGTATAAAATAAACAGCTCTTTTTACACCAAATAATGATTTTATAATTAATTATCTTATATTATTTCTCATTAATTAAAATTAATAAAATATCAAGCAATTAATAAATTCTGAATTTAAAGATGAGTGAAGTGGGGGACCTACCTCGACTCTCAGACCAATCATGATGACGTGACATGCCTCGCACGGGTGCACAAGCACAAGAAAGCTGATGATCGCAGGACCATGGAAAAACCTTGTCAACGCGCTGCAATCGCATTGATAAATAAAATACATGAACACAAACTTAAAATAATCCAAATGAACAAAAAGTGAAAATGAACTACCTCGACATGTTTTCAAAACACAGTTTGCACCTTCTACACTATCTAAAAACCCACATTAAAATATATTAAAAAATCCAAAGAGTAACCCACAACATTAATTTAACAAAAACTGATTCAACGAACACATCTTTTATCAAACGCACACCTATGTCTTACTAAAAAGAATATGCACCAATTGTATGGTCAAATGAATTAATTTCATAATTTATAAAAAGGAATTAAACAACTTAGTATTAGTTTTAATCAAAATGCATCTTAATCCACATGAGTATTCTATATGATATAAAATGAAAACTATGTTCATTTAAAAACTAAAATACGCACTGAACTAATTAAAAAAATCAAATATTTTTAAAACTACGTTCGCAAAAATTTTAATTAAACACAATACACACTAAAATAATTATCTAACATTCATGAAAGAACAGTGAAAACCTCACCTTATCTCGGATACATGCTCGACCAGTGGGGTTGCCTAACCGTCAGAAAGGGGCGGCGCGCACCAGTAGGGACTGTCGTTGTCTGGAAAAAGTACACGTCGCATCGGCAGGGAAGGGGGGGGGGGTCTGGGCGGAGTAGCGAAGGGAGATGGCGCTGGCAACTCAACAAATGGAAACATTGGAAGGTGGTTGCACGTGTCAAAAAGTTTGGCCAGGATTAGGGGCAATGGAAAAGGGCAATGCAAGGGGGGGTATGTCGTGGGGTTGATGGAGAAGGGGGATACCGGACAGTAGGTGTTGGAAGGGAAAGCAGTTGCACACTGGTCGGTAGGCCCGTGGGTGCAGAAGATTTCACACTGTGTGAAGGATTGTAAAGGGTGGCTGGTGCGCAGTGTCTAAAGGAGAGAAAGGCATCGCGAGTTAAAATGGGGAAGACCTGGGTGCGTCCGGGTAAAGGAGGAGGGAGACAAGGTGCAACGGGGGGAACTGTGGTACCGACAGCGAAGCTGGAGGGGTGTTGCGAGGGAGGTCGGCCAGTCGTGCGCAGCAACATGATGAGACAGGGCGTGCAGCGTGGCCCGAGCAGGGCATAAGTCAGAGGCCGTAGGGGAGTTGGGGGTGAGGAGGTAGTGGGATCCCACTGGACAGGGAGGGCACTGCAAGGAGAAGGCAGGGGCGCCAGGAGTCGGAGCGTGTCAGCTGGAGGTTCATAGGACGGTTTGCTGGGTAGGTTAGTCCGAGGGGGGTGAGGTGTAGTGCAGGGAGCAGGCAAGACAGGGGATCCGCTAGAGGTGAGGCGGGCAGCGAGGGAGAATATGTGGAAGAAGGTGCTGGCTCACGTGGGGGAGAAGTGGAGAGAACGGGAGAAGGGAAAAAATATTTATACTAGGTTTTGGAAAGGAGGATGAAAAAAGGGAGAAAGAAACTAAAAAAAGAATAATGAATAAGATAAAATAAAATAAAAGTAAATAAATCAATAAAACTCAATAAAATAAAAAATATTGAAATAATACGAATAATAACATTTAATAATAATAGTAATTATAATGATCATAATAATAAGGTTACTAATTTTAGTTTTTACATTAAAAGTGACCTTAATAATTTTAATAATAATAATGGTAATAACTAATAAATATAATTTCATTTTATTAATAATAATGTTATTTGAATAGTGCAACTACGCAGTCCGCGTGCGCCACTAGCGACTGTGCGTGAACCGTGCGTGAACTTTTGTCTGATCCAGAAGCTATCACACCAGGGTTGGGCTGTCTGCACGGTCTCTACTAAAGATGTCATGCCTATGCACTGGTCTAAAACCCATCCCATCACTCGATATAAAAAACCATAATAATTAATAACATCTTTATTATGATATATACTAATAATAATAATAAATTTTTAACAACCACAAAAAAATCAAACGACACAATAAATCACAAAACATCACTCATTTTAAAATTTCCTGAAGGCAGGTGGATCATGCTGATGTCTAAGCTGCACCGTGTGGGGTATCCAAAATTTTCTTTGCCTAGGACCTCAGCGACGTCAGTAGAAAAACATGCACTTTTTAACATAACTCAAAATTTATTAGTCCGAGACTCAACCCGAACCCCAATTTTTTTTTAAAAAGTTAAATAAAATTATAAAATAAAAAAATATGGTGCGGGGTGTGACAATTATCCCCACTATAATGCTTTCTACCCTCATAAATCCAAAACAAGATCAATACCCAAAGATAAAACTCCTTAAGTGTCACTCACCCCCAAAAGTTTAAGCGCCCCCATTTCATCGATCCAAGTAGACCCAGAAAACCCATGACACACAACTCATCCATAAAACATGATCACCTTAATCATTACCAAGCTGAACTCAAACCATCTATTTCAACCAAGGAATGAACGAACTTAAATCACCTCTAAGACTTATCCCTGTAATATTAGTCCAATGAAACCGTTGGGTGTACTCCAATCTCAACGTTCACTCGAGAGGACGAACTCAAGATTTGGTGGTTCCGCACGAGACCACCTACCACCAAATGATACATGGAACGAAACTCTGATACTGTCATGGGGAGGCCCAAACGGACTCCCCACCATAAGGATCGGGCTAACCATAACTTAATTTCAGTGCAACTCTGTGAGACCCACTATGGGTCTCCCCACTAGAAGAACTAATTATATAAAATGAACTTAATAACTTTCCACACGGACCATAAACCCCCACCATTAGGGGGGGGGAGGAAAGGGCCTGACTGATAGAGCATCAAAACTATTTTCATCTCCCAATCAATAAAGTTGCACCCTTAGAAACACACATACCATGCCACACTAAGGATGGATATTAACCTAAGGCCCTTCTTCACCGGGTCCTCCTGACTACGTTCTAGCTTCACTCCACGACCTATGGCTGGAGCACTAATTATTGAAGCATCTCATATCTCGTAGTCAAGTATCAAAAATTGCAGAACATAACACACAGATCATAATTTTACCAAGCACACTTTCTTTAAAAACAATGTTTTCAATGAGGTTCAACCACAAGAATTCTTACCACTAAAAGAAAAGAAACACCTTAAAAGGCCACAAGAGACAACCACTACATCTAGGGAACACTACAAAGAGAAAACCTCAAATTGTTCCCCAAACCATGCTCCACTATTACTGATGGGTTGCGGTGACCTTCGACGAGTCACGTCTAGCTTCAGTGCGCTGCTAGGAAACACCGTGAAAAAATCACCGCAAGTGACCCAAACGTCCACAGGTGTGGTAGGGTCTCAGAGCACTCAGACACGTTGGCCTATTGTGACCCTGCCTACCACAATGGTGATAGATCAAGGCATTGTGCTGGGGAGAAGAAGACTGAATGTCTGAAGGCCTCTTGATTCCTCTACCAGCACCACCAACATCAGGTCGCTTGTCACTCTTCTTATCACCATCCTCTGCATTGCTTCCCAATGCTGGAGGATTTTCCACCTCAAGTCCTCCTGCTAACCCAACTTCAGCCAAAAAGGCTTTCCCCACAACATCTCAGAAGGTGGTTAGATTGATCTCTTCCAATTTTGATCGTAGCACAGGTTGGAGTCCGAACTCAAATTGTCGATCCTTCCCGGGATCATTCGCAAAAAACCACTAATCATACGGAACTAGGTCTATGAAACGTCGATAGAATTCTAGTACCGATTCAATGCCCTGTTGAAGAAAACATGACTCCATCCTCTTCCTCAGCTTTTTCAACTCAAAGAAGTGTTGTTGGATGAAAGATTTCTTGAAAAAATCCCATTTCTGATCTTCCCGAGGTTTATTTCGAGACAAGGACTTCCACCATTTCCAAGTTGGGCCTTCACGAATAAAGGTATCCAACTTCACCTTTAATGACTCTGGCAACCTAATGAAACTGAACATCCTCTCAATATTCTAAAACCATACCTCCACCTCAAGTGGATATTCTATTCCATAAAAAAGAGGAGGGTTAAACTTTCGGAACTCCAAAACATATTCTATGGGCTGATCAAGTGGAGGATTCTCTAGGGGTGCACCACCAGAAGCTGCACCTTGGGCATCCATCAAATCACCATGGGGGTGAACACTAAGGAACAAGGAAACAAAGAACATAATCAAAACATGGTCATTTCCATTTCAATTTCAACTTTTCACAATTTCCAAAATAAAACTTTACAAAGAAAATTTCAAAATGAAGGAAAAATCAAACGATTCACTAGGGGGAAACTAGTGATGATGGGTGAATTAGACATATGGTTGGCGGCCATACGCATGTCATTCCACCATCACAAGGACCACTCTTGGGTAATGTATCATGCTCCACATGGCTTTCCAGGCCCTATGAGATCACATAGGGCACTTGCCCAGCTCCCGTTTCATTTCCCAATACAAAACAAAGCATATGAAAAACCAAAAGACACCAACAACCCAAACATCCCATGGTAACCCAAGGTTCAGAACAAGAAAGGGTTCATGACGTCCTTCTCGTATGTACACCTCGAGTCCCTAAAATTCTACTCCTTCTACCATGACAACCCCAAATAACAATGGGCACTCTAAAATACAAGGTCCGCTCAAGAGCCAACCTCCTCTGATACCATTTTTTCACGAACCAACCCGGGTCGACCCTAAACAAGTTACTTGAGGCAGTCCGCGACATGTCTCGAGAGGCGTTCCCGATCCTCCCGGGATGGCGACAAGAACCAAGGCATCAAAAGAGGGAAAGAGCGGATGATTTCTCCCTTTAAAATAAATAAAGCATCTGAAAGAAAATAAAACAACGCAAAGTCAATAAACAACACAAAAAAATGAAAAATAAAAATAAACCAACCTTACCATGACCAAATCCCCTCGTGACCTCGAGAGTCACTCCCCACAACACAACCATGTCTCACCTATGGCGAACAAGCTCAAGCCAGAATGCAACAGAAACAAAAAACAGGAAAGCACTATAGGCGTGAGTATTAAAACTCAGTAGGTAGGCCCGACTAATTCTATTCCCAATGCACATACCATTAAATAAAGAATTTGTCAATTCCAGGTTTGAACTAAATTATATAAAATATTGGTTTCCAGACACACTTTCGTTTCTAAAAAAAGTAACAGTCCATTTCCCTTTTTAATATAAAAACATGTTTAGTGTTTGAATGAAATAGGTGCATTGAATTTTAAAACCTTTTTGCGAAAAATTTTGAAATTCAAATTTTAGTTGTTAGTAAATGGAAAAATACACAAAACACACAACAAACACTAAGGGAAATGGAAAAAAAGGTGGCACAAATGGTCTCAAAACTGAAATATACCTCTCAAACGTCTTCCATATACAAATAAACACCAAAGTAATCATGGGTCGAACCTAAGAGATCATGAACAATTCATAACGTACCATACATGTGACTCATCCTGAAGGAATGCCTTAATTGGATGATGTCATAACGCCCTAATGTCAGCATAACCCTACATGACCTAACCGAGTGGCCCAATCCCCATAGAAGAAATAACATATTATTCCCCTGATATGGGGTAACCTGCCAGTGCGTAATCTAAACTAGTGCAGCAATCGTTCTCAGAAGATTCACTCACTATGCCAGATTCCCATGTCAACACATGCAATAAAAAGGGGTGCGTCCACAATGTAAATCAATTTGTCATGACTCAGAAATATCACACACAACTCACGCAATCAACGCACACCAACAATCACCCCTGAGTAACTCCAATGTGTGTTTTTCCAAAATAATTTATTTTATTAAAGTGCCAAACGGACCTTCACCAACTTTAATGAAAAAACTCATTTCTCAAGAAAACCAAAATCACTTGTTCAGAAGAAATCATTTATATTTAAAACTAGAACTACATTTAAAATTAAATGAATTATGTTTAAAGACCAAATGGGAATTCTTTCACTAGTGGGTGTTCGCTCGTCAATATAATATTTCAAGTGTCGTGTATAAAATAAACAGCTCTTTTTACACAAAATAATGAATTTAAAATAAATTATCTTATATTATTTCTCATTAATTAAAATTAATAAAATATCAAGAATTTAATAAATTCGTAATTTGACGGCTAGTGCAGTGGGGGACCTACCTTGACTCGCAGACCAGTCACAATGACGTGACACGCCTCACACGGGTGCGCAAGCACACACAAGATGACGATCACATGACCATGTAAAAACCTTGTCAACGTGCTGCAACCGCAATTATAAATAAAATACATGAACATGGACTTAAAATAACCCAAATGAAAAAATAGTGCAAATGAACTACCTCGACATGTTTTCAAAACACAGTTCACACCATCTGCACTATCTAATAACCCACTTTAAAATATATTAAACAATCCAAACAGTAACCCACAACTTTAAATTAACAAAAACTGATTCAAAAAACACATCTTTTATCAAACGCACACCTATGTCCTACTAAAAAGAATACGCACCACTTGTATGGTCAAATGAATTAATTTCATAATTTATAAAAATGAATTAAACACCTCAGGATTAGTTTCATCAAAACACATGTTAATCCACATGAGTCTGCTATAAGATATTAAACGCAAACTATGTTCATTTAAAAACTAAACTATGAACTAAAATAATTAAAAAAACTCAATTATTTTAAAAACTATTCTCACAAATTTTAATTAAACACAATACACACTAAAATAATTATCTAACATTCAAGAAAGAACAACTCAAACCTCACCTCAACTCAGATACACGCTCGACCAGAAAGGTGTGGCGCACACTAGTAGGGACCATCACAGGCTGGAAAAAGTACACGTCACATCGTCGGGGGGTGTCGCAAGTTCGAGTGGGGAAGACTTGAGTGCGTCCAGGGCAAGGAGGAGGGATACAGGGTGCTACGGGGGGAACTAGGGCACCAGAAGCGAAGCATGAGGGGTGTTGTGAGTGAGGCCGGTTGGGCGTGCTCAATAACAGTATGAGGCAGGCCGTGCAGCGTGGGCCGAGTAGGGCATAAGTCAGAAGCCGTAGGGGAGTTGGGGGTGAGGAGGCAGCGAGATCCCACTAGACAGGGAGGGAACAGAAAGGAGAAGGCATGGGATCTGGGAGTTGGAGCGTGCTGGCTGGAGGTGCGCAGGAGGGTTTCTAGGGTAGGGTAGGCTGAGGGGGATGAGGTGTTGTGCAGCGGAGCTGGCAGGTCCGGGGATCCGCTGGAGGCGTGGCGAGCAGCGAGGGAGAAGAAGGGGAAGGAGGTGGCGGCTCATGCATGGTAGAAGGGGAGAGAACAGGAGATGGTAAAAAAAGGTGCCGGCTAGGGTTTGGAAAGGAGGAAGAAAAAAGGGAGAAAGAAATGAAAAAAAGAAGAATGAATAAGATAAAATAAAATAAAAGTAAATAAATAAATAAACCTTAATAAAATAATACAGATGGAAATAATAATAATAATAACATTTAATAATACTAGTAATTATAATGATCATAATAATAAGGTTAACAGTTTTAGTTTTTACATTAAAAGTGACATTAATATTTTTAATAAAAATAATTGTAATAACTAATAACAATAATTTCATTTTAATAATAATAATTTTATTTTAATAGTGAAACTGCGTGGTCCGCGCGCGCCTCTAGTGATTGTGTGTGAACCGTGCATGAACTTTTGTCTAATCCAGAAGCTATCGTATCGGGGTTGGGCTATCTGCACGGTCTCTGCTAAAGATGCAGTGCCTGCGCACCAATCTAAAACTCATCCCAACTCTCGATATAAAAAAACCATAATAATTACTAAGATATTTATTAAGATTAATAATAATAATAATTATAATAATAATTATAATAAATTATTAACAAACAATAAAAATCAAACGACACAATAAATCAAAAAAATAACTCATTTTAATTTTTTTTTTGAAGGCAGGCGGATCGTGCCGATGTCTAAGAGGCGTTGCGCGGGGTATCCGAAATGTGCTCTGCCTAGGCACTCAACAATGTCAGCTGAAAAACATGCACTTTTTAACATGACTCAAATGTTTTTCGTCCGGGACTCAACCAAAACCCCAAAAAAAATTAACAAGTCTAAAAAAATTATAAAATAAAATAAAATATTGGGCGGGGTGTGACACATAGGATGCAACGACAATAGGTTCTGGAATGACAACTAGTTAGGGGATATTCTTGGATTTCCTGGATGCCGGATCACTGACATCACTTTAAAGAAAACATGTGATCATCCCACCTTAATCCATGCAGTACTAAATAAACAGAAGCTCGGTATGTTCAATCTCATCAGACTCTTTGATGACCTGAATATGTGTGTTCTCAAGTCTACCTCTTCATGTTCTTTTTCTGTTGAGTCCTATAAGTCGATCCCTCAGGATAACCATGCTAAGGATTCATGGGGTCAACTCCTTTGGTGAAAATTTTTTCCCCAAAAATATAGTTTCATAACTTGGAGGCTTCTACATCATGCCATATCTATAGATGAGGCTATCCTCCGAAAAGGGGTTTCAATTGTTTGCCAATGCTCTTGCTATCAGACACCCTATGTTGATACCACCTTAAACTTATTTTTCAAGAGTTAATGGGCCAGAACTATATGGGAAGCAGATGGGGAGTTCACTAGCCTGTATTCTCTAATAGGTACAGGATATTATTTATTGCATAGGTGGTTCCATGGATTTCGTTATAATAACACCGAGAAGTAGGGGAGAGCAATATGATTTTCAGACGACTGTTTGGGTATCTGGGAGGCATAGAACAGATTGTGTTTTGAAGGAGTTGTGAGCTCATAGGTGGTCCTGATCACTAGATATAAATGGATGATTATAGAACTAGGAGTACATTTGAAAAAATGGGAGGAAGAACCTTTGATGAGGTAGATTCTTTTGTATAAGGCACAGGTTGTCCACAATAGGGTTTCAGTGGGTTGATGGATCTGCTGGAGACCCTCATCCTAAGGAATGGAACTTAATTCTGATGGGTCATGTGCTATGGGTATTACGATGGGTGGTGGAATCATTTGTAACTCAAGGGGAAGTGTGGTTGTAGCATATAGTGCCTACATCAGTAGTGGATACTCCCTACAGGCTGAGGCCTGGGCACCTTTGAAGGGGCTTCAGTTCATTCTTTCCAATCATCTACTTCTTTTAGATATCAAAACTGACTCCAAAATCAACTATGACGTGTTGATGGATCACATCTCCACTCCATGGATCATTTTACACCATATTTGACACTACAAGCTTCTCATGGATAGTCTCACTAGCTTACATCATACTTGGTGTGAGGGTAACATAGTGGATGATTTATTTGCATCCTAGTTCAATCACGATGTTGATTTATTTTCCTTCCCAAGTCTGAGCTACCTTCCCCCGAATTGGGTGAGCGTTGTTTTCGGTGATTCAGTAGGGTTTCATTTCTTTCGCCCCCCAGATCCGGTCCTCCTCCTTTCTTTTTTATGTTCTTACTTGATTTAATAAAATTTGTTGGTTTGGTGGTTACGAGATTCATGTAGATGTGTGAGTAGCTGTTGGATTACCTATTTATCTATGATTATAATAATATTGATTATAATCATTCCATTACCCATTATATAATCAATATAAAAATCCAAAAATAGGTCCCATTAGATAATTCATAATATCAATGAAAATATTTTCCTTCGAAATAACTCGACAAACTTATGTTGAATCCATGGTAATCGGTACACCACTATCCATGATCTCTTCTATGAGTCACAAAAAACATAAAAAACAGGGCTTATGAACACACAACTAGAAGCAAAACCATACATGTGGGTATGGGTAACTTAGTATAATATACCGTCTATCCTTACATCGATTAATTGATTAGGATAAATATCGATTTATGTGATAATTATTTTAGAAAAAAACACTCAAACTAAATCATAATATAAATTGAATATATATATATATATACATATTATGTTAAAATAACCGCAAAAAGCAACCAATTACCAATAAAACTAGAATATCCCATCACACACTAAACCCATCATTCAAAAATGTTATAATTTCCTAATGAAATATGATAAAACTATAAATCCCTCTAATATCATAGAAATCCTAATTATAATAATGTTTCAAAATGAATGGATACTAATAAAAATTATCATTCTAGTGAATGAAAACCCAACTAGGTAGAAAAACAACAAAAAATTAATAAATATACAAATCAGGCTTATTCTAATTTTAACAACTTGTCCTTAAAGAATGTACATGTGGATTCTCATAATATATTTACAGTGATATCCCAAATTTAAAATAATATAATAAATGTAAAATCCCATTTCAAAGGACATATTTTGATAAACCCCAAAGAACAAGAAACCATTGTTCTGATCAATATGACTAATTATATAAAATTACCCAAGGATATTTGACCACACTACCCTAGTATAGCATTATAAAAAACATTATTACACATTAACACCCTGCATGTGGGAATTATACCTGAAAAATGATGTAAAATAAAGTTTAAAATACTCTAAGATCCCAAAATTTTGGGATGAAATAATATCTCATGAGAAAATCAAAATAAAAAAAATCAAACTAGATCCCATTGCAAAAAAGGTTACATAACATTATACCTCCACTCACAAGGTAACAATAATAAAGGAAATATTGACATTTAGTCCATAGTATTGAACCACTATCAAATCTATGAGAAAATAACCAATAAAACAAATGACATTAAAAATATTAGACCCAAAAAATGGATATCTATTAAAATATCACAACCATTCAATGGTATATAACCTTACACAGCCAAAAATATATCTAATTTCCATAGAGCCACAAAATGGGTTTCTAAGATGTTAAAAATCAAATAAATCAAAGAGAGTCGAATAGTATGTTGTATAATAATGTTTAAATATTAAATACATTTTTTCCAATTTCATGATAATCTATTATCACCCCATATACAATTATCAAATATTTCTCACAATGTAGGAAAAAAAATTTTGGATACATTTTATTCCCAATCATACTAGATAACTATGGAATGTGCATCAAAATATTGAAAAAAATTAGATATTATAATGTTTGAAATTAGAAACGTCTCTAAAATTATTCATATGGTTCAATATGATGAATTTGCATATAAAAACACTCACAAACCTATTAATACAAATTTAAAAAAATCACCATTTACATGATACATAATGTTTAATTTTCATAATTTGTCCCATATTTATTCCAAAACTATTTTAACTCTTTATATAAACCTAAATTTTCCTTTTTACAAACCAAATAATAAACCAAACCCTTATATAGATATATAATGACATTCAATTAATATTTAACTCTCACAACATTTTTTCTGGATTAGTTCTAAAATAATAATACTCAAGATTGAAATATAGATAACCCAAAATCAAACCTTATGTCATTCTCAATGAATCTATAACCTATTAACAAAATAAACACACATAACTAAACAAAAAATATCAATAAAACCCTTAAGTCAACCCATTACCTCAAATATTTTATAAATAATCATCAATAATAAACAAACACAAAAAAAAAAATAAATAAAAACTCTTTCACCAACAAAAAAATAAAAAAATTTAAGATTGTGTCAAGTATAAAAATCTACATTTAAAAAAATATTAAATTAAAAAAATATGGGTGACATTTTAAAATAAATATTCCATAAACAAAAAATACCATATAATTATTTTAAAACTATTTTTTAATCCTAGAAATGAATTTATTATATTTAATGAATCATATTCCACATAGTGTATTATTTAAATATTATAATTTTCAAATAAATATATATCCAAATTATTTGGAATAAAAGTGTACTATTTTAATTTGACCATATGTATTTTTAGTAGATTTTTAATTTATTAGGGAACATTTAATGTATAAGAATATATTATCAGATATCTATAAATCTACGGCCATATAATCTAAGAAATTATAAACCATAATAAATTATTAACATGTAGTACACATAAATCAATTTTTATGAACAAATTGGGAAAGTGGAGGTCACCTACCTTTAATAACATTATTTTCATCTTTTATATCACAATAATTATAAAAAATATTGAAAAAAATGTTAAGTGCATCATTTAAGCCATATTCCAAAGATTTAATTAAAACAAAATTAATTGAAATCAATCATTTAATGAGATTCACATTTAATCTCCTAATAAGAGAATCATGTTAACCATGTGTTAAACTCCATAATAAATTACAATAAATATAAAATAATTATAGAGGGTTTAATAATTCATTAAAAATCTAGTAACACTAAAATACCTTTAAAGCCAAAGTGGGTCACCTATAAAATGGAAAGGTAGAATATATGAGGAAGGTATGGTTTTTTTAAATTTCATGTGGGTAAATATTATAAATTAATTAATATAGGATAAAAGAATTATAAAAGAGGAAACCATGGGTTGTTTGAGTGGTTAGAGATAAGGGGGAACATGAAAATATTGGAAAGAGGGAAGACACAAAGATAAAAGACACATTTATGGGAATGATTATTATGTGTAATTATCCAAACTCTTCAATTAAATCATAAAAATATTATGTATAATGTATTTTATTAATTTATGATTACTTTACATGATAAAAAATATAATCATAAAAACATATAGTCCTAGAAACCCCTCATGTTTTTCCTTTTTCATCCAATTTTTATTGAATAGTCCTCTAATTCAATATACATAATCATATAGACCATTATTTCCACTGATAAACTAATTATATTATATAATTTTCATCAATAAGATAAAAAATATATTATCGAATACTCCTATCTGATAACATAAACTTCAACATAAACAAAAATATTTACATTTACTAAAATAAAAATATTTTTGGGTGTTACAGCATTTGTATCAGATGGTATGAAATAGTTTTTGTAACATAATTTAAAATTATAGAGGACTTTAATTATATATCTGGATATAGTGATAAATGTGATGAATTATGGATGTCTTTTAATAGGTGAACAATTACTTACATCCGAAGATCCAATTATGATTGAAACATTGTTTAGAATTTAATAATTGATTAGTAATAATTATGCATGTATTCTATTTGTAAAGTGTTATAATTATAGTGTTAAATTGAAGCCAACATATTTTAGGGAAAATGTATTGATTTAAAAAAATCATAATTATTATAATAGAATTTTTTTTGTAATTATGTGATTATAAATTCATTTGGGTAGGGAAATGGGAAATAAATTGTTATTTTCCTATAAAATAATGCCCAAAAAATAAGTAATTATAAGATATATTGTATCATTGATTCGGCCTTGTTGGGAAGTGATGTCTACAGGTTACTTGATAGGGGTGAATGATATATAATTTTTCAAGTCATTATTATTTTTTAAAAATAATTTTCATATGAGGGAAAATTTCAAAAAATATCATAAGGAATATCCTACTCATTCCAAGTCAAAAACAATCCTCACAATCTCTATTTGACTCTATTATTAACCCCTACTTCTACACCTATATCTCTTTCATCCCTCTTTAGAATAACACATTTTTTATAGCACGTCTTAGAATGAACCTAATGTAATACATCTCATTATATCCATGTTCATGAATTTTTTAAGAGTATTAATAATTTAGTTACTAATTATAGTTAATTTTATAGGATTTAATGAGATAAATTGTCCAAAATCATATAAAACCATAATATTTTTTAGGGAGACCCCAAAAAATATGTTTAGTTGGGTCTGGTGACTTTTAAAAATATTTCCAATTTTTATAGCTGGTCAACATGAGGGTTGGGTTAAATGATATATTATAAATCCTAATCATCTTTGAGTGTAGGTAGTGGTTCATAAATTTAAATGAGATTTAGATGATGTAGTCATGGGGATATATAGTTTATTTTTCGAATGGGAGAATAAAATTCAAATCACATTCTAGATGTTATGCCTTCACATATTCATATATTTTGGAAGATGATATATTAATAATGATGGTTATTTAATTAAATATAAGGAATATTATCATATATTAATTCATTTTATATTAATTTATTTATAAACATTGATTATTAGTAGATTTTATGTAAATTTATAGGGTTTTTACCTTTTTTACAACTTCTTTTATTGTGTTATTACCATTTACATAAATAATTTTTATATATTTCATATTGATTGGTTTATTTTAAAATTATATTTAAATATTAATTTCACATGGTTATATTTAGATGAGTCATTATGCCAAAATATTGACATAGGGATATTTCTTAAATTGGTCAGCCTATGTAAATTATTTTTATTTTTATTTCTATTGAGATGATAGTGGATATTTTAGGAATGAAAAGGGAATAATACTTGGAATATGAAAAATTTTAATGGATGGATATTTATTAATGAATGAATATGTGTTTTAGCTCTATATGTAGAATATTGGGGAAAATTTTCTTGTATCACTCCCCCAATTAGAACCCATATCAAGCCGACGGTGAATATTACTATGACCTGAATTCTTGCCTCTAATAAGAAATGGGATTGTGACTAGAAATGATGTTATAAAATAGAAATATGTAATGTAATATCGTACAAAATAATAGGTATAATGATAAACCAGTAATTAACTTATTTTAAATAAAATAAAACCCAATAAATACTAAATTTAATTATCATATATAAATAAGGTCTACAAAATAATATAGAAAAAAAAATCATTCCACATTGAATTTCATATTAAATCCAAGCCTCAACCTAATAACAAATTTCATGGTCAATAACCCACACATGGAAACCTCTAAGAATAATTTTTATATGAATGGGTGTGTATTAAAGAATACCCTATAGGATCATCTAAAAAATTATAATTTTTTTAAAATACGACTACTATTGTAGTGAATAATAATTAATACCATATTTCATGTGTATCAGGTCAATTTTCACCCCACATCCCCAATTCTTGCTCAACCAATATAAAAACCAGTTGTAGTAATATAATATCATAAGAATTTATGAAAATATGGTACCCAATAACATCTTACCCACTACTCTGGTCACTCTCACAACCCAAATACATATTTTATCTACTTCAATCCCACTCATAAGGCTTCAACATCATAATGAATTATCATCTCAAATGAATAACCACTTGTCCCAACTATGTACCATTCTATAACATCACAAATGTATATCAAATCCCCACTATATTACGGTATCATAAACATGAAGGGAATTTAACTCATTTACTCCTACTAAAATGCATGTCCCCACATAAGAATATTTATTTAACAACATAAACTAGGTCATCCATGTCACGACCCGCCCTCGGGGTCCGTGCCGTGACTACCCCAAGCCCGCCTTCCATAGGCCAGGGGCTGGCGACTAGCACCAAGGCGTAAATCCCGGTAAAAAGGGAAGGCATTGCCTTTGAAAAGTAAACACACACCACAGAGTAAACAAGCGGAAAGTAAACACTAAACAAGCAGAGTACGACTGAAAGTGCGGAAAAGTAAATGGGCCAGAATACAAACCCAAACTGAAAGTAAAGTACAACTCGAAAAGGGAAAAACAGCAACTGAAAAGTAAAAGCCGCTACTCCGAGCTGTCCACTGGAAATCCCACCTGAAGGGTGGGTACAGATAGCTCCTCTGCTCCACGGGTCCCGCCGTCCGCTCCGTGCACGTCCCGCCCAGTGGTCCACCTCCGGGTACCGTCCCGCTCTACAAGACTCAGCTAAGGTCAACGCTGTCCGTCGTCTGCAACCAACACAACGTAGTGCGGGCGAAGCCCGTGCAGGGGTGAGTATAAGCTACTCAGTAGGGACCCCGAGACCCCTGAAGGTCTCTCAAATCCACAAAGGATAAACCACGAAGAAAAGTACAATCACGAAGTAACAACCGACACTGCTTAGGTATATTCTCATACATATACCTAAGTCATCAATTAAAATACGCTCCAACCTCCGTGCCCAAGTATAACTCAGTCCACGCAGGAAAGTATACGTATTCCACATAGGAAAGCAAAACATAATCCACACAGGATTGCACAGCACAATCCACACAGGAAAGCAACAGGATTCAGCTCACACAGGTATACTTTTTCAAGGACGATAAAGATGATCACTGATCCATCTAAGTCGTCGGACCCACGAAGGATCGATAGGTAACTAACCCCCGCAGAAGACCCACACAGGATCGGGCTCACACAGAACCTGTAGGCGCTGGCTCACACAGAACCGCTGAGCGCAAGGACCCACACAGGATCGGGCCCACACAGGACCTGTAGCACTGATCCACGTAGGATCGCTGAGTGCTGTAGTCGTCGTCGTCGAATCCACACAGGATATCTGTACTGTCGTTGTCGAATCCACACAGGATCTCTGTACTGTCGACGTCGTATTCACAGTAGCAGTCGTAGCAGTAGAACAGTCGCAGCCAGCACTAGGGTTCCCGCACACAGCAAGCTCGTACGGAGGGTCCGCTCCATGAGCCGAGAGGCTGATACATCAACTGTCACGAAGACCGAAGTTGATGTATCCAAAAGTTCCGTATCGCCAACAGGAACTCAACGCAACAGATGGCGCGTCGATCGGACGCCCGGTCTGAGAGTTATTGGCATTTTCGTCTCCGGGGCCCGGTTGGTTTTTAAGGCAAAACCAACCCGACCGTACTCCACCTGCGTCCAAACCTCGGGCGGAGTATGCCAAAAGATCCTTCTCACTAAGAGGAACACAACGCGACTGACGGCGCGTCAATCGGACGTTCGTAGCTCAAGATATGAGCGTTTCCGCTCCGAAGGCCCGGTTGGTTTCGTGAACGAACCAACCCGGCCGAACTCAAAGTAAACCGAAACCTTGAGTGCGATATACCGAAACGACCGTCTCGATCCAAGGATCGCGTTGCCGCAGACGGTTCGTCATTCGGAGGTCCGAGGCTCAAGTTACGGGCCAAAAACCGAATCTGGTTCGAAACGGGGGGGTCCGGGTCCGGGCCGACCTGGCCCGACCCCCCCCCCCCCCGGCGGCGGCGCGGCGGCGCGGCGGCGCGGCGGCGCGGCGGGCCGCGGCGGCCTGGCGCCGTGAGGGAGCTGCGCACGCGGGGGGCTAAGCCCCCGCTCCTTCCAAGAGGCGGCGCGGCTATGCCGCGCCGTTTTGCTTTAGGAAGCGCCCCCCCACGTGGGGGGCCTGCTGGAAACGAAACCGAGGGGGCCGGTTGCCCCCTCCCTTCAAAGAACCGCCCCCCTCTTTAAGAGGGGGGGTTTTTACATGCTGACCGGGGAATTTATTTCCCCGGTTTAACGGCATCCGGCCGGCCAGCTGGCCGGCCGGTTTTCTCCAACGGGACCGGAATTTCCGGTCCCCTCTTCGGCTTCCGACGCCGGCGGCCCGGCCGCCGGTCTCCTCGTCCCGCCGCGGCCCGGAACCGGCCGCGGTCTCCTCGTCCCGCCGCGGCCCGGAACCGGCCGCGACGTTCGTAATCCGGCGCGGTGCGACGGCACCGCGCCCCTTCGCCGTGCCATGATTCTTTTCAACGCGGCGCGACGGCGTCGCGTTCTTGAAGATTTTTCCTTGACGTAGCGCAACGGCGCCGCGTAAATTATTTGTACGATCATCCGCGTGGTGCGACGGCACCACGCCACTTGCTTCCACCCGCATGAATAAACATGAACGATGGAGGGGGGTTCGGCCGTGTTCATGCGGTCCGACCCCCCCTCACGTTAAAATAAACAATTCAACTTAAACAATCAAGCATCAAGTTAGACATGCGAGATCCACGTTCAAGAGAAGGAATAAATAAATAATGAATCAACAAACCCTACCTCGGGTTTAAGTTTCAAAGATTCGTCTACGTTCTGCGGAAGACGGCGTCGCGGAGGTCGGGCGTCGCGGTCGTCGTTCGTCAAATCCGTTGACGAAGAGATATGCCCGAAGAGACACGTCGTTGGCGGATCTTCGTTTGCCGACGAAGAAGGTCCGAGGAGGAAGCGGCGTTCCCTCTTGTTGACTCCGAGGACGAAGAAGAGAGGCGTCGTTCTTCATCGGAGTTTGAGCGTTCTTCGTTCTTCGTCAGAGCTTGAAGATGAAGAGGAGCTCTCAAAATGACAAACAAAGAACTCAAAATAAAATAAGACTACCTCTTATTTTATTAACACATAACACAAAAGAATTTCAAAGTTTGAAATTCAAAAAGACTTAACTCCCATAATTAAATAAGAGTAACTTAAGCCAATAAAGAGGGGGTTAAGGGAACTTGAAAAGTCTAGGGGTTCGTGTGGGCCCCACCACACTTAATCCTCCCAAGGGAGGTTAAGTGGGTGTGGGTCCCACTTCCAACCCCCTTAGGTAGGTTTTTAACAAACTAAAAATAAAATTTGTCTTACACAAATTTTATTTAACTCAACTGAAAACCCCAAAACTTAACTTTCAACCCGCAACAAACGCAACTCCCGAAAGGTCTCTTTAAGCGAATATCGGCGCTGCGAGTTCATCGGTGCCCTCGGATTTTAATTCCGAGCACCGGATCAAAAGTTAGGAATTCCCGCTCGTTCGTTCACTGAACGTACCCGAGCCAAACTTCGGAAATTAATTCCGGGCACTCCGGGCCTCGGAATCAGGTGCCGTCTGAAACCGCGCTCTTGTAAAATTCTAAAGAAAATTAAGAAAAAATTTCCCTTGAATTTTACGGGTCTTTACATTACTCCCACCTCAGGGCTTTACGTCCCCGTAAAGATACAACAAAAACTAGGGAAACAAATGAGGGTACTGAGCATGCATCTGAGCCTCCCGCTCCCATGTGCTCTCCTGGAGATTCCCGTGCTGCCATCTGATGCGCACAAGAGGAATCGATCGCCCACGCAGGACCCGCTCCTGTCGATCCTCTATCTCCACCGGGACCTCCGTAAAAGTCGCCCCATCGTCAACGTCAAGCTCCCCATGGTCAATGATGTGCGTCGGGTCGTGCACGTATCTCCTCAGCTGGGATACGTGGAAGACGTCGTGCACCCGGTGCAACTGAGGTGGTAGAGCCAGGCGATAAGCCACCTCGCCAATCCTGCTAAGAATCTGGAAAGGTCCGATGAAGCGCGGAGATAACTTGCCGCCTCGGCTAAATCTCCGAATACCACGTCGAGGTGAGACCCGCAAGAAGACGTGGTCGCCATCCTCGAACTCCAGTGGCCTCCGCCTCCTGTCAGCGTATGACTTCTGCCGGCTCTGAGCTGTCCTCATCCGCTCCTGGATGACCTGGACCTTCTCTGTCGTGGCCTGGACCATCTCTGGTCCCACCAGTGCTGACTCCCCAGGGTCTGTCCAGCACAAAGGAGATCTACATGGTCGGCCGTACAACGCCTCGTACGGTGCCATCCCGATGGTGGAGTGGTAGCTGTTGTTGTATGCGAACTCCACCAAGGGTAGGTGGTCCTCCCAGCTACGACCAAAGTCGAGGACACATGCGCGGAGCATGTCCTCGAGAGTCTGAATGGTCCTCTCCGTCTGACCATCTGTCTGAGGGTGAAAAGCTGTGCTAAGACGTAGCTGCGTCCCGAACGCCTCCTGTAACCCCTTCCAAAGCCGGGAAGTAAAGCGGGCATCTCGATCGGAAACGATAGATGATGGCACGCCGTGGAGCCGCACAATCTCCTGAACGTAGAGACGTCCCAAGCTCTCCACCGAGCCCTGCTCTCTGATGGGTAAGAAGTGTGCCGACTTGGTGAGTCGGTCAACAATCACCCAGATGGAGTCGTGACCTCTGGAAGTGCGTGGAAGTCCAGTCACGAAGTCCATAGAAATGCCGTCCCACTTCCACTCCGGAACCTCCAAGGGTTGTACCAAGCCTGCTGGTACCTGATGCTCTGCCTTCACCTGCTGACAGGTGAGGCATCGAGATACGAACTCTGCTACTGCCTTCTTCATGCCCGGCCACCAATGCTGTCGTCTGAGGTCCTGGTACATCTTCGCTACTCCTGGATGTACCGCCAAAGGAGAAGTGTGAAACTCTCTTAGCACTTCCTCTCGCAAAGTGACTGGTACCATGGTACGTCCTCTGAAAAGGATGTCGTGCTCTGCTCCAAGGGAGAAACCATCAGGTGCCTGTCCCGAGGATATCTGTGCACGCCGTGTCTCACAGTCAGCGTCCCCGTGCTGTGCCTCCCTGACTCGCTGCAGTAGTGGAGGAGTGACTGTGAGAGACTGAAGAAAGGCTGCTCCATCTCTATCCACGAAGGATATCTGCAAAGAGGCTAGCTGCTCCGTCGCCTCCTCGAGTAGCTGAATGCCCGTCCTCCTGCTGAGGGCATCGGCTACTACGTTCCCCTTCCCAGGAGTATAGACTATCTCAAAGTCATAGTCCTGGAGGAACTCGAACCATCATCGCTGTCTCAGGTTCATGTCCTTCTGCGAGAAGATATACCTGAGACTCTGATGATCAGAAAAGACTGTAAAGCGCTCGCCCATCAGATAGTGTCGCCATGTCTTCAGAGCGAAGACCACTGCTGCTAACTCCAGGTCATGGGTAGCGTAGTTCTGCTCATGCGGCCTCAACTGTCGTGATCCATAGGCGATCACTGCCCGCTCCTGCATCAGAACACATCCGAGTCCGGTCCCTGATGCATCGCAGTAGACTACGTACCCTACTCCCTCCTCAGGCAACCTCAAGATAGGTGCGCTAGTCAATCTCTGTCTCAGCTCCTGGAAGCTCTGCTGACATCTGTCAGTCCATACGAAGGGTTTCCCTTTCTTCGTCAAAGCTGTGAGTGATGCTGCAACTCTGGAGAAGTTCGGCACAAATCTCCGATAGTATCCAGCTAGTCCCAAGAAACTCCGAACCTCAGTCACGTTCCTGGGTGGCTCCCATGCTAACACAGCCTCAATCTTCGCGGGATCCACTGCAACTCCCGCCTCAGAGATAACGTGTCCCAAAAAGTGGACCTCACGTATCCAGAACTGGCACTTCGAGAGCTTACCATAAAGCTGGTGCTCTCGGAGTGTGTCAAGGACAACTCGCAAGTGATAGGTGTGCTCCTCCTCTGTCGTAGAGTAAATCAGAATGTCGTCGATGAAGACCACGACAAACCGATCGAGGTATGGCTGAAAGATCCTGTTCATGAGAGCCATGAACACTGCTGGAGCATTGGTTACACCGAAAGGCATAACCAAGAACTCATAGTGGCCATACCGACATCTGAAGGCCATCTTCTTCACATCCTCGTCTCTGACTCTGAGCTGATGATAGCCTGACCTGAGGTCTATCTTCGAGAACCACCGTGCTCCCTTGAGCTGATCAAAGAGGTCATCAATCCTCGGTAGCGGATACTTGTTCCTCACTGTCACCTGGTTCAGGCGACGATAGTCAACACAAAGTCGCAAGCTTCCGTCCGCCTTCTTGGCGAACAATATCGGGGAAGCCCAGGGTGAAACACTGGGTCGGATGAACCCCTTGCCCTGCAAGTCCTCCAACTGTACCCGTAGCTCTCGAAGCTCGGCGGGGGCCATCCGATATGCTGGAGTGGATATCGGGGCTGTCCCGGGGTACAAGTCAATATAAAAGTCTACCTCTCTGCGAGGAGGTAGCCCTGGAACATCGTCGGGAAAAACGTCCGCAAACTGATCCACCACTGCAGGAAAACCAGGACTCCGCACGTCAACTGCTCCAAGGATAAGGCTAGCCAACTGATGAGTGATGGGCTGTCCTCTCCTTCGCGGAAGTCCATCCTGTGCTGCTAAGGCTCCCTTCTCGCCGGTGAAGGTGAACCTGCTCCCGTCGGTGCGTACACATTGCACCTTGCGCCTAAAACAGTCAATCTGTGCATGGACCGTAGACAGCCAATCCATGCCCAAGATGACGTCGTAAGGCCTCGACGCTGCTACAAGAAGATCCCAGCCGATGCTCTCGCCTCCTAGAGTAAGCTCACACTGCCGGCACCAGTGCGTAATCGTCGAGTCTGCTCCCGTAGGAGTCTCTAGCCGTAAGGATCGAGCCAACGACTCTGTCGGAATCTCCGAGCTCCGAATAAGGGCAGCGGCTATGAAAGAATGACTCGCTCCTGTGTCTATAAGAACTGCAGCAAGGGTGGAATAGACACATATAGTACCTCGAATCATCTCGAGTGCGCCGTGGTCGTAGGCCTCTACTGCCTGGAGCTGTGCCTGTCGCTGCCCGCCAGCTCCCTGTGGTCGGGGTGGACCTCCTGGTGGTGGTGGTGGTAGAGCCTCAAAGCGTCGGCCACCACCAGCTGCTCGTCCATCTCCTCTGCCTCATCCGCCTCCTCCCTGCGGACCGCCACGGTCGACCCTCTGCCTCTGCCTCGGTGGTCTATCAACTGACTGCTGCTCCTCGGCACGACGGGTCGGGCAGTCGCGAGCCATGTGGCCCTGCCCTCCGCACGAGTAGCACTGTCTGCCTCTCGTAAGACTGGCTCCGCGCTGTGTGCCCCGCACTGCTGAGCCAGTGCCCTGAGGTCGTCTGCCTGAAGGTCTGGTCTGTCTGGACCCCTGAGTCATCCGTCGACTGCCTGCTGCAGATGACTCTGCCACGTGCCGCCCTGCGGTGGGTCGCTGTGCTGGTGTAGACTCAGCAAGGAAGCTCTCGATCAGAAGGGCCCGCTCCAGTACTCCTGTCTGAGTCGGTATGCTGAGGGAGATCAGCGATGCCCTGATCTCGTGTCTCAAACCCTGATCGAAGGTCCGGGCCCGGAAGAATGGGTCCCGTACCATGTCGGTCGAGTAGCGCGAGAGATCGGTAAATCTCGCCGAGTACTGAGTGACCGTCATGCTGCCCTGCCGCAGCTGTAGAAGCTCCTGAACACGCACCGCATGAAGGGTTGCTGGGACGAACTCCGAGCGGAAGAGGCTCTCAAAGTCCGTCCAAAGAAGAGATGCCTCATCGTGCACCTGGAGCATCAAGCTCCACCATCGTCCTGCTGCTGCGTGTAGTAGGCTCACAACGAGGATCACCATGAGGTCTGCTGGTGTCCTCACTAGCCTAAACACTCGAACTACTGCCTCCAGCCAGTCCTCTGCTGCCTGGGGATCCGTCTCCCCGCGAAACCTGGGCGGTCGCTGGCGCTGAAACTCATGCAGTGCGCTGAGGCGACGTGCATTGTCAGCGGCTGCTGCTGGAAGCATCGGGGGCTCGGCGGGTAAAGCTACCGCCGGTGCCACTACTGGAAAAGGGCCCTGCACCGAGGCCTCGTCGCTCGGTGGGCTGTCGTCTCGCTCGACTCTCGGAACCCTAGCTGGCTGCTGTCGTGGGGCCATCCTGAAAAGAAAACAGGTGCGCCACGGTTAGAACAGTATACCTGGTGAGCTGATATAAGTAATCACAAAGAAAACTTTGAAACACACACGCAATCCATGTTTTCGTGCATTAAGTCGGAAATCAGAAGTCAGGGTCCTGGTGTACGGATACGTCGGCCGCCGCACCAACACTGGACTCCCTGGACTGATATCCACACTCAATACACTAAACATTATTGCTTCACATAGAAAAGATCAGAGTTCGCGGTAGAACCGAACTCCTCTGATACCAATTTGTCACAACCCGCCCTCGGGGTCCGTGCCGTGACTACCCCAAGCCCGCCTTCCATAGGCCAGGGGCTGGCGACTAGCACCAAGGCGTAAATCCCGGTAAAAAGGGAAGGCATTGCCTTTGAAAAGTAAACACACACCACAGAGTAAACAAGCGGAAAGTAAACACTAAACAAGCAGAGTACGACTGAAAGTGCGGAAAAGTAAATGGGCCAGAATACAAACCCAAACTGAAAGTAAAGTACAACTCGAAAAGGGAAAAACAGCAACTGAAAAGTAAAAGCCGCTACTCCGAGCTGTCCACTGGAAATCCCACCTGAAGGGTGGGTACAAATAGCTCCTCTGCTCCACGGGTCCCGCCGTCCGCTCCGTGCACGTCCCGCCCAGTGGTCCACCTCCGGGTACCGTCCCGCTCTACAAGCCTCAGCTAAGGTCAACGCTGTCCGTCGTCTGCAACCAACACAACGTAGTGCGGGCGAAGCCCGTGCAGGGGTGAGTATAAGCTACTCAGTAGGGACCCCGAGACCCCTGAAGGTCTCTCAAATCCACAAAGGATAAACCACGAAGAAAAGTACAATCACGAAGTAACAACCGACACTGCTTAGGTATATGCCCATACATATACCTAAGTCATCAATTAAAATACGCTCCAACCTCCGAGCCCAAGTATAACTCAGTCCACGCAGGAAAGTATACGTATTCCACATAGGAAAGCAAAACATAATCCACACAGGATTGCACAACACAATCCACACAGGAAAGCAACAGGATTCAGCTCACACAGGTATACTTCTTCAAGGACGATAAAGATGATCACTGATCCATCTAAGTCGTCGGACCCACGAAGGATCGATAGGTAACTAACCCCCGCAGAAGACCCACACAGGATCGGGCTCACACAGAACCTGTAGGCGCTGGCTCACACAGAACCGCTGAGCGCAAGGACCCACACAGGATCGGGCCCACACAGGACCTGTAGCACTGATCCACGTAGGATCGCTGAGTGCTGTAGTCGTCGTCGTCGAATCCACACAGGATCTCTGTACTGTCGTCGTCGAATCCACACAGGATCTCTGTACTGTCGTCGTCGCAGTCACAGTAGCAGTCGTAGCAGTAGAACAGTCGCAGCCAGCACTAGGGTTCCCGCACACAGCAAGCTCGTACGGAGGGTCCGCTCCACGAGCCGAGAGGCTGATACATCAACTGTCACGAAGACCGAAGTTGATGTATCCAAAAGTTCCGTATCGCCAACAGGAACTCAACGCAACAGACGGCGCGTCGATCGGACGCCCGGTCTGAGAGTTATTGGCATTTTCGTCTCCGGGGCCCGGTTGGTTTTTAAGGCAAAACCAACCCGACCGTACTCCACCTGCGTCCAAACCTCGGGCGGAGTATTCCAAAAGATCCGTCTCACTAAGAGGAACACAACGCGACTGACGGCGCGTCAATCGGACGTTCGTAGCTCAAGATATGAGCGTTTCCGCTCCGAAGGCCCGGTTGGTTTCGTGAACGAACCAACCCGGCCGAACTCAAAGTAAACCGAAACCTTGAGTGCGATATACCGAAATGACCGTCTCGATCCAAGGATCGCGTTGCCGCAGACGGTTCGTCATTCGGAGGTCCGAGGCTCAAGTTACGGGCCAAAAACCGAATCTGGTTCGAAACGGGGGGGGGGGGGGGGTCCGGGTCCGGGCCGACCCGACCCGACCCCCCCCCCCCCCCCCCCCCCCCCCCCGGGGGCGGCGCGGCGGCCGGCGGCGGTGGCGCGGCGGCGCTGCGGCGCGGCGGGCCGCGGCGGCCTGGCGCCGCGAGGGAGCTGCGCACGCGGGGGGCTAAGCCCCCGCTCCTTCCAAGAGGCGGCGCGGCTATGCCGCGCCGTTTTGCTTTAGGAAGCGCCCCCCCCCCCCCCACGTGGGCGGCCTGCTGGAAACGAAACCGAGGGGGCCGGTTGCCCCCTCCCTTCAAAGAACCGCCCCCCTCTTTAAGAGGGGGGTTTTTACATGCTGACCGGGGAATTTATTTCCCCGGTTTAATGGCATCCGGCCGGCCAGCTGGCCGGCCGGTTCTCTCCAACGGGACCGGAATTTTCGGTCCCCTCTTCGGCTTCCGACGCCGGCGGCCCGACCGCCGGTCTTCTCTTCCGCCGCGGCCCGGAACCGGCCGCGGTCTCCTCGTCCCGCCGCGGCCCGGAACCGGCCGCGGCGTTCGTAATCCGGCGCGGTGCGACGGCACCGCGCCCCTTCGCCGTGCCATGATTCTTTTCAACGCGGCGCGACGGCGTCGCGTTCTTGAAGATTTTTCCTTGACGTAGCGCGACGGCGCCGCGTAAATTATTTGTACGATCATCCGCGTGGTGCGACGGCACCACGCCACTTGCTTCCACCCGCATGAATAAACATGAACGATGGAGGGGGGTTCGGCCGTGTTCATGCGGTCCGGCCCCCCCTCACGTTAAAATAAACAATTCAACTTAAACAATCAAGCATCAAGTTAGACATGCGAGATCCACGTTCAAGAAAAGGAATAAATAAATAATGAATCAACAACCCCTACCTCGGGTTTAAGTTTCGAAGATTCGTCTACGTTCCGCGGAAGACGGCGTCGCGGAGGTCGGGCGTCGCGGTCGTCGTTCGTCAAATCCGTTGACGAAGAGATATGCCCGAAGAGACACGTCGTTGGCGGATCTTCGTTTGCCGACGAAGAAGGTCCGAGGAGGAAGCGACGTTCCCTCTTGTTGACTCCGAGGACGAAGAAGAGAGGCGTCGTTCTTCGTCGGAGTTTGAGCGTTCTTCGTTCTTCGTCAGAGCTTGAAGATGAAGAGGAGCTCTCAAAATGACAAACAAAGAACTCAAAATAAAATAAGACTACCTCTTATTTTATTAACACATAACACAAAAGAATTTCAAAGTTTGAAATTCAAAAAGACTTAACTCCCATAATTAAATAAGAGTAACTTAAGCCAATAAAGAGGGGGTTAAGGGAACTTGAAAAGTCTAGGGGTTTGTGTGGGCCCCACCACACTTAATCCTCCCAAGGGAGGTTAAGTGGGTGTGGGTCCCACTTCCAACCCCCTTAGGTAGGTTTTTAACAAACTAAAAATAAAATTTGTCTTACACAAATTTTATTTAACTCAACTGAAAACCCCAAAACTTAAGTTTCAACCCGCAACAAACGCAACTCCCGAAAAGGTCTCTTTAAGCGAATATCGGCGCTGCGAGTTCATCGGTGCCCTCAGATTTGAATTCCGAGCACCGGATCAAAAGTTAGGAATTCCCGCTCGTTCGTTCACTGAACGTACCCGAGCCAAACTTCGGAAATTAATTCCGGGCACTCCGGGCCTCGGAATCAGGTGCCGTCTGAAACCGCGCTCTTGTAAAATTCTAAAGAAAATTAAGAAAAAATTTCCCTTGAATTTTACGGGTCTTTACAATCCATCATATAAATTCATTATTATATTGAGTTTTTACCAAATATAAGTATACCTACTATGATCCAACATAGCCTATTCTATCTATAAAGGTTGGGAATAGAATAGAGAGAAACCATTCATTTCTCTGTCTAATACATAAATGTTAGCAAAATCCCTGGAATCTCATGTCCTAGTACATATAAAATTTTGGTAACGCGATTAGAGGGGTGGTGTGTTTGAAATAATAGAAAATACATGAGATATATATTGAAATTCCAAAAAAGATAGGGTATCACAAAAAAACAAATACTAAAAACCCAAAAATTGAAACCGCGCCATCATCGCCACTCACTAATAACTGCGATTTAGAAAATTGTAATTCATCGAACCAGTGACTACTTGGTAGTAGCTCGAACCAGTGAATTACACACGACAGGTCTTCAACCATATTTTCCAGAGATATCCAACTAGTAGTGAGGGATTGACACATATAATTTGGAGAATATTCCCTTGAATTATATTCGTGAAAAATAGTAAACTAACCACAACATGTACAATACATATTCAGATTACATAAAAAAAATAAAGAAGAATGGTTACAATTTTATAATTCATATGTATACTTTCATAAAATCCCACTAATCACCCTCTTGGTTGATAAAAAATAACAAAAGGATTTTTTTTTACAAAACTGGACTTACTTTTATCCATGAGATTTAACATATCTTCATCTCTTATCACCCCATAGGAATTCCCCATCCTAATAAACTTCATAATGTTTTCTTCAATCTAAAAAAATTAATAAGACCTATAAACAACACAGAGTTCCTATACAAGGTGTAAAATTTTTATCACTAATGTGTCTCTCCAAGTAACCCAAATATACCCCATTATATGTGTGTACGCACTATAGAAACAAATATTTGAAACAAATTTGTTTAATATGATGATCTAACCTGGCCTACATAACACCATGTACATAATTTCATCATTTTATAACTATTAAAACACAACACCTAATCATATATACATCATATCATTGGCGGAATTCTATTATTTCCCCATTCCACTAAAACCCATATCCCATAACATACATGAAAACATAGTTAGGAGTGTCACCATGTCCTTGACCACTTCCCAAATGTGTATGGTGGGGTATTGTGTCCAAGAATTGGACCATTCCATATAACTCAAAGAATGTTTCCATCACTATTCAGAGACTACTTTATCAGTCATTGTATGACCTCTCATCCCTAACTCAGATAGCTTTTTTACTGCATAGTGTAGGTTATAACATCCATACATCACATAACATTCAAACTAATCCTTTATTCTAACTCATGGTTGTATTTTAGCATTATTATTTCCTTCTTACTCATATAATGTTCCTTGAAAATGCTATCTCCCTAAATGTGATTCCATCTAGTCTCAATACATACACTCCCACTCACAGTATGCCCAACCTTCATACAAAACAGATACCCCATTTGACACCTGGTTTCATAGATAGCTATTTCCAAATAAAATAAATTACATACCTCAAGATTCACACCCACAAATTAAAACTCATTTCCAATTTCAATCACACACTAGAAACAATAATCAGGTCTAATAACCCACTATATATACTCACAAAATCATTGGTATCATATCTTGAATATCACCCATGGGAGAAATCACACCTCATATGGTCCTCCTATACAAATATAAATGTTAGGTTCTACCCTATTAAAATCTTTTATCACTCTTGGTCCTACTACCCATAGATCATCCCAATACAACTCTCTCCATCCCCCTTAGAAACCTAATTCTGTAAGATTTTCCTATGACATTCACGAGGGCCTTGTCTCATATCTCACGTGGGTGATCTCTTAGAGCATGAACTAGAGTAAAAACTATTAGTAAAAACCTATAATATCTCAATGGAATCACACCACTCACAAAGATATTTGAGTCCAAAATCATCCCTAATATGGTGTCACTAATTAGGCATGAGATGTATAATCATCTCAAACATCACAAATAGGAGTAATCTTTCCAATGTCTTTGAAACTTTATTAAGGAACTCATCTTAGGATAAACATGTATCATATTGCATGTGGAGACCACATGAGTTATCACATCAATTAAATACGTACTCTCACCCCATGGAGATATAATATTGGGGTGATTCGGAAACACCCAACATGATAAAGACCACTATTATCAATCATAAGAGGCCTAATAAAAAAAATTATATATGTCAATAGGGTACATTAGTCCTAATACATCTATCTGATCCCACACAACATGCACGTAAAGAAAATAATACAAAAAAAAATATATTTTTATTAAAGTGTTTACATACATAAACCATTGAGTTAACCACTTATTAAGGTTTAATGAGCTTCATTCAAGGCACTCAATACGCATACATGCTCAAACAACCACTTATGATCTTATATAACACTATATGACAAAAAAATTAATATAATAAAATATAATTAATTTTTAAAATTAATATAAATTAGAATATTTCCCTAAAAACTCATTTTCTATACTCACCACAGAGAATCCTCTTCTGGTGGAATACGAATCTCCTCTTGGGGTATCTTATATCTTGTTAATAGGACACCCTAGTGTTTGAAACTGCTTTATACCCAACTCTGGTGGAATAATAAATCAACCCATACTTAAAACAACCCAAATCAGAAAATAGTTGATGGAAACCAAAATTGATGATTTTTTTAATAATGTATCTTATTACACCACTAAATCACCCAACTAACTATCCCCTCCAAGATTTAATTATGAGATAAAGATTTGTGGGGAGATATAGATGAATAACCTATCATCGATTCCACTATTACGCTTAAAATCAATGTGTGATACATAAAACTTTTTTTCCCTTCACTGGACTAAAAATAACATGTAGATAAAAATTGTGAGAACAAAATTTCTACCTTTATACAAAATTTTTTCCACACTAAAATTGTTCATTCCAACTCAATCCACATGAAAAGGGAATGAACCTGGACTAAATAAAATCATTGAAAAACCATAGGATCATTGTACTACTGACTTTGTAAGGTTCTTGGTCTTTCGGTGAACACCCCTTCCCAATGTGACACACCTTCAAATGATTAATTAATTTTACTGAACCATTGTATCTCATTATGGTGGTACCATCCTTTTATAGACCATCATACCATGACCATCAGAACATGACGTGCCCCATTGCAGCTGTTCTATTTCAAAAATTCCTATTGTCCTCTCTATAATAATTTCTTAGGAACCCTAAACACATTTCACCTATATCCATATCAAAAAAATTAAGATTTTATAATTCATAATATTATTAATTCAAATACAAATTCTTAAGATGACTACTTCTCTAAGATCAAAATTCAAACACCCTATGAAATGTAATGAACATAAAAATTATAGAAACAAAGAAACCCTCCACCATAATTCTTCACATAAAAAGAAATAAATTTTAGTCCATTATCCATCATTCATTACTTACCATGGTCATCCATTCCTCAAGAACACCCCATGTTCCATTTCTAAACACTGAACTTGATTTTTATATGAAACATGAAACACTAAAGTAAACTATTCCAAAAAAAATCTAACAATCCTGATCAACACCAATGAAAAATGTATTGATAATTATCAACCATGCCTATCCCTACCAAAACAACTATCTTTAACCACAAGATCCTCATAAGGATTACGATGCCCCCAAATATAATACTCCAATCACATGGGATTATTTCTTATCACGGTTCTCCCTGAAATATATATTTGTTTTAGATGGGTGATTCCATCATCTAGTGTTCTAGTGATTCTATAGACTTTTTTTTCTCCTCACCATATTTAACTAGCTGAAATAATTATTTTTTTTCTTATTCTTAATGAATCCTCCTACAAACGACCGAATCCACAAAATGAAATTCTATAACATCAAACATTCCTGATACCTTATCTCTTGGATAAATAATGTTATCACCAATTAACTCATACTGAAATATGAAAATACCTTTTAGTGAAATATCATCATTGGATCAACGAATATATACTTCCACCAATATTCTCACTCTTTGAGAACTAGCAAAAACTTAACTTGACTCACCCTCAGATCATGCAAAAACAACCTTATGACTGATTCCGATGAACCAAACCATTTCTTCCCTAATTTCAAAAAATAAACCCCACTTATAACAATATAAAAATCTTAAATATATAACATTCCAATTTACCATACTGCATCATATCCTTCATACACACTAGCATCCAGGTGTCACCATGACAATCTCTCTATAAGGTCTTACTAAAACAACAACCCTTGAGGTTCCCCATCCTGTCAATTCTAGATCTATTGATAAAGAAACTCATTCATGAATTAGCAATTATACTAAGTTATATGATCCATGACAAACATTTACAAACATGATATTATTATTACATATTAAAATAATCTCACACAACATAGATAAACATTTTATTTCGTGACATTGAGGACTATCTATACAATTAATTTATTATAAAACAAATGTAATCATATCTATATAATAGGAATAATCAGGAATCATTTCTAGAATTCTAAAATTTATCATTACATTAATGACTAGTGGAAAAGAAATAGAAGATAGGTGAGACCCTATAAGCTCATTAATGGAAAATGGATCCACATTTCCTCAAGGGTTACAGCATAATAATATGATAATTCATTTGAAGTGGTGAAATTTTAGAACAAATACCACATGGAATAATAATGTTTCCCTTAAATAATGATATAAGGGTATGTGTTCTCAAATTAACAGACACATACCATTAGAAAGGATTATGTTATCATGATATGGCAATTATGATCTAGGGAGAATAAAAATATATTTATGATAATGAAATACACCAAGACCGTGATATATATAATAATTAATATTTTTGAAACAAACATTAGTAGAGTATAATTATATCATTGTGTTCCTATTCAATCATTCCTAGAAATTTAATTGTGAACAAAAAAATTATCCATATATTATTTTTTCAAAAATAAAATGATCATACTTCTTATAGTGAATAAATATAATTTTCCTACATGATGTTTTGAACAAGAAAATATTCCCACATCAAGTTATTAGAAAATAAAATACCTAGAAACATCATTAATATCAAATGATATATATATTTTATTAAGAAATTATTTATAGGGATTTAATGGACTTGTAAAATTTTATGGTTTCATAAAACCCAAACCATATGAGGTATTTATAGGACCCAAACCATATTATGGATTTATAAATTTGAAACTCCCTCAATGATTTGTCAGACCCAAACTATCTTAGATATCAATAAGACCCAAACCATCTCATTAATATTTTTGATACAAAAAATCTTATGGTTTTATGGGACACAAAATGTCTCATTGACATATTAGGAAAAATCAATCGTATGGATTTATTATAACAAAACCATTTATCCTAAAAAATAAGTGTTCATCTTGGAATCAAACATTATATCATAAAAACCAACAAAAAGAAAAATGGGATTCAGAATATTTATAGCTGTCATCATAGAATTTTCCCTAAAAAATGTAAATGGGTGATACAAAAAAATTAATTACCCCAAACTAATATTTAATAAGAAAATTTAGAGGGTATTTAATTGAAAATATATTTTATATACATAAAGTAATTAATGATAAAGATAAAAACTAAAGATAAATTATAAAAGGGATTTTATAAAATTCATTAATATTTTGTTTAAAAGAAAAATTTATTGTCACTTTTAAAATTAAATTTTTGAAAAGGTTAAGTGAAAACCATTTAAATATATTTTCTATTTAAAAGTAACATTAAATAAGAAATCATTGAAAATGAAATAATAGTTTCAAAAATTTTATGCAAAAAATCATTGAAATGTGTATATTTGAAAAAGAAAATAATCATTAATGGAGCCTTTAAAATGACACAATGGTTTAAAAAATGTGACGTGATAAAAAAATTCATCAAAAAAACATGCAATAAAAAATTTTGGAAAATAAAAATGAATTTATATTGATAATTTGGAATAGAATATACATAAAACTACTCGAGAATTAATATGAAATATTTCTATTTTAAAAACATCAATACTTAGATGTCTTGTGTAACATGCAACACTATGTTTAAAATAATAATGATATACTATTAAACTACTATTATTTTACATGATAGTTATCACCTTGTCATTGGATTGAAAAGTATCAATATGCCGAAGATAATTATGAAAATTATATGGATATATTAGTGTAAAAATGAATTAATTTGTTATAAATATATTATAAATTAAAATAAAAATCATTTGAAAGCAAACAAATACTTTTCATAAAAATATTTTTAATACACATAATGTTTTTTATCATAAATATTTATTGTAATAAATATTTTTAATTTGTTTAAATTAAATTTATACGTGATAAAATGATTTAAAAATTACAAAATAATTTTCTTAGCATAGTATAAGGAAAAATCTAGTTTTATGATCAAAATTTATATTTCATAAAAATCATTTTTTGCGAATTTATGCATACTTAATTTAAAATTAATGAAATAAATTTATTTTTATTTATTTAGATAAAATTCATTTCATATTTATAATTTGTAGGATCAAAATTTCTAAATATTTCCCTTTTATTATTTCTTAATATGAATTTTAACCATGGTAAAATTTATCACCTCAATATTGGGTATATCACATTAATCTAGATTAATAATAAGTGATAAATATATAATTACTCATTCAATTTTTTTTAGATGAATGAAAATTTTTCCGTAACACATTGGTCTCGAAATATAGTTTCCCAATGTAATTTTGTCCCTAAAAATTACATATATATTTTTTAAAACAAATAAAGTTAAAATAATTCGAATATTTATTTTTAATGTAATTTTTGTGTATAAATAAGGGAAAAAAATAATGTTTTTAATTAATATAAGAATCTATTTGGAGTTTAATTATATTATTTTCATGATATAAAATAATATTTAGTTTTTATTATTTATATAATGACCTTAATTACATATGAAACACCGATGTATTATGTATCCATTTGATAAAATAAAAAATTAATGATTTTAAAAATATTAAAATTTATATAATTGGAATGAGTTAATGAGACCCAAAATTTCATCTATCTATAAGAAATATTAGGGATATTTTAAAGCATTATATTTTAATTCAAAATTTTTATTGATGTATTTAATGTTATATAAATTGAATAGTGTCAAAATTTATAATAATTTTATTTATCAAGATAAAATTTTATGAAATTATTTAAAAACTATAAAAATCATGAAATATGAAAAGTTGGTTATGATATGTTTTAAAGATTAAAAATTTGGCAATTTGTGGTTAGAGTTTTACCCTATTAGTAAAAAACATGAAATCTTTAATATTAAAAAACTTGATTCCACCTTTTAAATTCAAATACATAACTAAAGATTAATCAAAATGATAAGGTTGTAAATTACACAATAACACATATAAATTCAATTGTATTATGTTATTAAAATCATATCTTATATTAGCTTCAAATACATTTCTATTTTGAGGCATTTGTATTGAGAATTAATTTATTATAATTTTATCTTTTAAGAAATTTCAATAGTGTCCCTCATCTTAACTAAAAAAGGATCCTCATCCCTTAGTTTATCAAAAAACCATGAGCTTTATATATCCCCAAAAATCTACCAATTTAACTTATCCACATCATTTTTTACATCCTAGATGTTTTGTTACTCTAAATATACAAAACCTATAACCATTTTGAGGAATTCTAAAGGAGTGATTTCAAAGAAGTGGTAATATCCTAACATAATCACTTTATTTTCCAGTATTCATCATATCCACAAATTGAGGGTTTTTATAATAATATTACAACTTAAGTATCCTAAATATACTGAAATTTTATTATAATTATTAACACACCACAATAAAACCTCTTTACCATAAAAAAGAAGTTAATGTATGGCTCATGCATATGTATGGATTACAGTATCCACATAGTGGTGCAATTATTTTTTCATCAAGATATTTTAGTGAAGGATTTTATGATTGGTTTAATTTTTATATGTGATATTAATGACACAATTATAATCTTGAATGATATTATCATTTTTATCTTCTTAACAACCAATCCCTTGAGAAAATATTTTTTCACATATCTCTTAGTGTGGATGACATTCTCTAAGAAGGGATGTGATTATATTTTCATTTATATATTACATGGAGGAAAATAGGATAGTTTTTTATTAATATATTTTATAAATATGATTTAATAATTATATTATAAGTGTTAATTAATATTTCTCTTTCTTTTTTTCTCATCCATTAAAAAAAATACAAACCACATTCCTATGTATATGCGGCCTACTATCACCATAAATGGTGTGATTCATATTTCTATCTCTAACATTTATGGATAACTGCAAATTTATATATGATGATTATATATAATATTTATATCATAATAAATATTAATAGGACTATTGGATGAATATTAATGTAAAATAACATGAATTACTAATATGATATACTAATGATGAATGAAACAGTTCACACTAGGAAAAAACAATTTTAATAAAGAATTATGAACAAAGGGGGTGTTGTAATTTTAGAAAGTGATGTTATATGATATGATTTGTATGAACAATAATATTTTAAAGAATTATAATAAATATCTATTTATTATATAGGTGGTTATATTTCTATCAAATAATGAAAAACTTGAGGTAAGTGTTTTTCGTTCAAAAAATGATAAATATTTGGGATTTTTTACATTTATATCTTTACTATGGAATATTTCTCTTCTATATCTATGTTTTATAAAAAAAATAAAAAAAATTACATTTACCTATTATTATTTAAATTAAGTTTTACCCTTTATTTTAAATTTTTCAAAATAGTTTAAATGAAATCATTTTATTATTTTTTAAATGTTGTACTCTGTGATTTTTTACAAATAAATATAGAAGGATTCTCATTATTAACATATACAGCACGAATACATTTTCCTTATTTCATGACTAATTTTTTTATTGAATATTCATTTAGAGTTTTACATGTTTCTTTTAAAATATAATGGTTTCCATTATAATGGTACATCTTTTTAAAAAGAAATGATTTGGAAATGAAAAGGATAGTTTCCACAAGAATTATTCCAATTGTTCATTCAAAATCATATTCCATGTAATATGATATTATATAATGTTATATATTCATTATTGGGGATATCATACAAGGACAAAAACTTTATTATTTATCTAGATTGTTTATTTTTATGATAAAAAATTAATTTTTTATTAAACCCATTTCATTTCTATGGGTTCCATTATGATGGAATGTTTATGGAACCCATTTATATTCTATGGGAAAGGTTTTTCTAGAATTTTTAAGTAAACCATTTCATTTCAGGGTTTCTAATATGATGAATTCTTAATGATCATTTGGAATATATATTTCTGATTAAAATTATATGATGGGTGGGACCTATATCTACTTCCACTTCATTGGGTAAAAATTGATATCTCAGGACCCAAAAAATGAATATACTGGGGTGATCCCATTTCAGTAAGGTAATCTATCCACTAGGATTATATTTGGGGTGAACCATGAATACTACTATGGTTTGGGGTGTGAACCCATTACACTATCATATCCTTGTCAATGATCCTTGAATACCAAGGAAATGAAATTATATAATTATGTGTATTCCATAATTCAATGTATTGTATTTATTTTAAGATCTCATGGTTCATGTTTCTTTAATTCCTTTATTATTCATGTCATATTAAATTCTAATATTTATTCCATGGATGAATATTATCATCTTTTATATGTATTAAATGATATTTAAATGTTAATATCATGTCCATATACTCTTATTATCATGTTATTATTATGTGATCAATGATATCTCCTCTGTCAACCCTTACTAATAAACTAAGAACACCACTTTCAGGTTTATCCTTTCCCAAGGTTATGATGAATGTTATTAAGTATGATATCTCGTAGAAGGTTTCTATGTAATAATAATTAAGTAGGATAGTATGATTATATTTTATCAAGAATTTGTTTTTTATTCTAGGTTTCAAAATATAATAGACCTAAATGAATATGGAATGGATTTAAATGTTATGTAATCAATATTCACCTATTAAGAAGAAAAATATGTTTATAAAATATATCACTATATATTTTTGGAATTATAGTATGTATTAGTTTTCCATTGAGAAAATATTATGAGAAAACATTAGTAATAACCATATAGATAAGTCTATGTATAATAAAAAGTCTGAATATATTGATCATGAATGGACTAGGTTAAACCGACTATTTCATTAAAGAAGGTTTCATGATTTAGATGTCATATAAATGATTTTTATGGATTAAATGGGGTTTCACCATGATTATTGTTTCTCATACACTTCTCTTTTTTTATCAATGGTTAGAAACTGAAATAATATTGTTAATGCGATACGTGATTGAAAATTCATCGATTTTACTCTTGAGAAACCCAATGTTATGAGAGATAGAATAAAAAATATTTTTATTAATCATACATAACATTTCCATGTTATGATTCATAAAAATCATCCAAATTTGAAAGGTATGGAACAAAATTATGTTGAGTACTTCATGAGGTAGTATACAACTTCTTTTAGTTGGTCCCCTAATCCACTTATCACTAAGAAATGTATTAGTACCACTAAAAATATATTGTCTGTTCATCTATCTTTGGAACATTAAAAAATTATTTTGGAAATTTATCATTTTGATAGTGAATTTTATCAATGTTAAACTATTATCAAGAACATGAGGTACCATTATGAAATTTAATCCATGGAGTGTGAAGTATTTTAAAGATTATTTTTCTACAATTACCATCCTTATACTCTTAAAATGGATTAGAGAAATAATTTCCTCTATTAAAGAATAAATATAGTGAACTTATTGGTAATTATGAGGCATATTTTATATTACGTGAAATGTATGCTTTTTTATTATCATCTAGCCTATTTTATGGTTTAGTGTTTGATCAGTGGATTAATACCACATCTCTCATGGGTGTAATCCATAAGGGATATAAGTGGAAATAAAGAAATGGTTTTATGTTCTATCAATGTGGATGTATATTCAATTTCCTAAATATTCTAATGGGTTTTGAAAGAAAAGAAAAATATAATTCAAAGGAAATTATAAAAACTATAGAGATTATAAGATTATATTTCCATTATTCTCTAAAGTTGGAAGGAAAATTATTGAAATTATATATGGGGAACTAGTAAATGTTTCAAGTGTCAAAAAGGATATTCATCAAGAAATAAAATTTAATTATGGTGGGAATATGTTAACTAATTATGTGAATAGAGAGAAACCACCACAAAAGCACTTCCCACATACATGTGTTTTAAATAAGTGGGATATTTTAAGTATTCTAACTAGTTCGAAAATCCAAAGGATAATTATTATGAACAATGTCAATAAATTATTTGAAAAATAGAAAAAGATATATCTCATTTCACTGATATTTTAGATTTTTGTTACGATAAAGATGTGGTGAAAGGTAGCCTTACTTTCCACTCTGGAAATATTAATTTCATATTTTACTCTGTATCTACCAATTATTTTAAACCTAGATACTTATCCTGAGGTATCACAGTACCACCTTAAAATTAGATGTTGAGTTAGCAGAAAAAACCATAATTTTATGATGATAACATCCCTGGTTTGTGATTCTTCATCAGTTGATGTTTATGGGAATTTCATTCTTTAAAATCTCGTCATTCTTACTCTATTTCAATTTGATGTTATTTTGTGAATGTATATGATTTTTTTACATAAATAACACATCAATTTCCAATGAAATGAATTTACATTTGATATTTTGAACCAACCTTTGATCTCTTATTAATGTGATGAAAAATATTAACTTTTTGTAGAAATTACATCCATCTTATTTGACATGATTTCTATTCAAAAGGGTTGTTTATTTCAAATATTTTGGATAAAGTCAAAAACAAAGATATGTTTATTTTTTAGGCATTTATTTATTTATTTTTGGATGAGTTTACTATTCTTCCAGTGAATTGTGAAGTTTATTTTTCCATTGAAATCATACCTAGGGATACACATATTTTTAAGAACAACATTTATAATATCCCTAATTAAATTAAAATACTTGAAGAAGAAACTCTTTGAAAATTATAACAATTGATTTATTTGGAAAAATTAATCACCTTGGGGTTCACCTATTCTATCTCTTATGAAGAAATATTTAAAAATGTGACATTGTATTGATTATTGAGAATATAAAAGGTACTCTATCAAGAACATATATCCTCCACTGCATATTGATGACTTTTATTGATTATATAAGAGTAACTCAATACATTTATAATATTAATCAACATTATGGATATCATCAATTGGGGTTTAAAGAGGATATACCTAAAATGGAATTCTGTACATTATAAAGAAATTATGAATTTACAGTAATTCCATTTAATCTTACTAATTCCCCCACTATCTTTATATATTGAATAAATATATTCTTTATTTTTTATATTGATTATTTTATGGAATTATTTATAGAAATATTGATATTTATTCAATGAAAAAGGATGAGTATGAATATCATTTTTTAATTATAAAAAATTCACTGTGGAATGATAATATTAATGAAAAATATGACCATATGTGAATTTTGGCTAAATAAATATTCCATCCTGGGAAATATAATATCATATGAGGGTATATTGGTAGACCATTCAATATATATTTTTTTTAAAATAGTCCTAGAATAACCACTATGAATGAGTTCTGTAGTTTCCTTGGTTTTGTTTGACATTATCGACTCGTTATAGAGAATTTTTCAAGACTACAAAATCTACATGCCATGTTATCTCATAATGGATCTATGTTCATTTATAAGAATGAATGTGAGCTTCTTCTAAAGTAACTCAATGAAAATATAGTAATCACACCTAATATTCCACTACCCTATAATGTTGAAATTCTTTTAATCTGTAGTGATTTATATTAGAGGGGGTTAGGTTGTATCCTCATGTAGAAGGATGTGATTAAATCTTACTCCTTATAAAAATTTATGTTCCATGTGAAAATTTAACTAACTCATGATTTGTATTTATCTCTATAATTTGTTTCATTAATTATTTGGATGCTTTATATCTACAGAGAAAATTGTGAATTTTATATATATCACAATTTATTGAAGTATATTTTTTCAAGAAAACTGCTTAAAATGATCCAACGATGATTTTTGGAGCCAATTAATGATTCTGACTGCTCATTACATTACAACCTTGGGAAAAAATAGGTTGGATGATTCACTAGGTCAAAAGGATTATGTTATAATACCTATGATAAGGATCAAAAAAATATCAAATATTTATCAATTTTCAAAGGATGTATCTTATAATCATCAGGAAAGGTTCGAAATATTATCTATATTATATGAGTGTTCAACTGTCCATTCACATAAATATAAATGATAATAGATGAAAGATGTAAATCATTAAAAGAAGATGATAAATTTTCTTGATTTCAAAATTGATTTCAATATAGGATTCAGAGGATATGATGGATGTAACTGATAGTTCATACTTCTTTATTCATCCTATAAGTATTATTATGTATACAGATTTGAAATAGTATTTCTAGTGGGATGGTATAAAGAGATATATTGAAGAGTATCTTTCCTGATGCTCAGTATGTCAACAAGATAAGGTTATGAGATAGATGATTTAGTGGATATTATAGCATTACCCATACTATAATGGAAATGGGAAAACTCACCATGATTTTATCTTCAAACTCTCTAAACCATCTAAATGTAATAATGAAATTAGAGTTTCAGTAATTCATGTTATTATGTTACAATACTTCATCATGATTAAATATGATTTATATGTTGATAAAATAACTCAGTTATGCATTATATAAGTGGAATGATTTCATGTGATACCACTAAAAATTGTATATAATCCTCATTTGAGGATTATCTTGATGTTTTAGAAAACTTTTCAACTTTCTCTTGATACAAAATTAACCTCCATAACTTCTTATCATCAATAGAAATATGGTTATTCTGGGTAGACTATTCAACCTCTAGAAAAATTTTTGAAATATTTATCGATGGATTTTAAGGTGGTTGGGATGAATACCTTATTTGGTTGAAATTTTCTCATAGTAATTTCTTTAAATCTAGTATTCATATGGAACTATATTGATAACTATATGGTAGTATGTGCATAACTCCAATGTGGTAGAATTAATTTAGATAAATAAACCTATTGCTAACTGATCTATCAGAGGAAATGGAAGATAAGGATTGGCCAATTCAATAGTATATAATAATATATCATATTTGACAAAAAATGATTCTTTTAAAAATATTCATAAATATCTAGAGATTAAAGCTGGTGAATTGGTACTCCTATGAATATCTCCTTAGAAGAGGGTGATGATATTGGAATGACTAGAAAGCTAATTTCTAGGAATATTGGTAAAACTAAAATGATGGATTGTATTGGGAGGTATCTTATTGATGGGTACTTCCAATGAATCTCTCTCAAGAGAATGATGTCTTCCAGGTATATCTCCTGAGGATGTACATTCATAATCCTTCACATGTACTAAAAATATAAGTCATAGAACTAGAGAAAGATAATTTTAATGAATAAAATGGTAATTATTTTAGAACAAATAGATTATGTTCTATTGAAAAACACCACTAAATTGGTCATTATTTGGTGGAGAAACCACAAATTTAGCAAAGCTACATTCGAAAATATGTATGTAATGATGGATATGTATCCTCGTCTGTTTCTATCAGTGAGGTGAATTTTTATGAAATGATTAATTTGAAGGGTGTAGAATATATCACCCTGAGCATTTTTATGAAATATTTATCTTTAAATAATTTTATTTATATGATATCCTGTGATACATGAAACAATGAGTTTAGACGAAAAGTGAAATATTATTCAAATAATATTATTTAAAATTTAAGTTGTTACATAGTTGTAGGATTGTAATTTTTGAATAATAAAAACTAAATTAAGAAAATTAATTTTTATATGTGTATAAAATTAATCCATTGGATATCAATTGATAAAAAATGAGAAAAAAACCATTTGAATGAAAAAAGGATATATTATTCAAAAAAATATGTTTTATTCATATAATGTATTTTTGTCATAATAAATTAAATTAATACCTATTGGGGAATGATTTTAAAGATATTTATACATGCTCATGTTTTTAAGAAATCAATAAATATTTTTCTAGGAATTTTATACGTGTAAATCCAGTTTTATTCATAAATCAATATTTTTTTTTCTAAATTGAAGTTTTTATAAAATTTGTATCATTTAATTCAAATTTTATTTCATCCTTGTATTGGTATTTTATTTTCTAATATTAATTATTATTTTAAAATTATGCAGATCCAAATTGTTAAATAGGCCCATTCCATTCGTCATCGATATGAACAATACATGTGGTTAAATTTATCACTCTGGTAATGTGTAAATTGGGATATTCTATATTAGATATATGTGATATGGAACTATTTATTCATAAAAACTCTTATTTTATTAATTTTATTCCACTCTAAACACATTATGCTTTAAAATGAGTTGTTTAATGGACACTTGTCCATGAAAATTGCTTATATATTATTTAAATCAATGAATGAATCAAATTATAAATCCCTTTTTTAAATATCACTTATTGACCCAAATAGGGACAAAAGTAATTGATTAATGACTTTAAGTACTTATTTTGTTATTAATTAAACTATGTTCATGATATAAATTTATTTTTAATATTTAGTAATTATATAATGACAATAATTACTTATCAAACATCAATGAAATATGATTCAATTTAATTAAAAATATATTAAATGGTATTAAAAATTTTAAATGTGAGATAATATTAATGAGATAATGTGTCCAAATAGTTTTTAAAATCCAAAGCACCTAATAAGGGTGTTTTCCACCATTACATGATGTATTTATAGTCAAATAAAACATATAGTGTGAAAATTTCAAATAATTATATTTTTGAAAAATGATATAATATTAAATTATATAAAATTATAAAAAATTATAAAGTAAGATAATATGGTTATTATATGGTCTAAAATGTCATAAATTTCCCATTTATCTTCCAATTATTACCAAATATATAAAAATTAGAACCAATAATATTAAAAAATTTCTTAACGAAGTTATTATTAAAATAGATTTACAAAGGGTTAATCAAAATGATAAAGATTAATTTAAAAACACTTCTCTAAATTCTATTAGATGATGGGATTAAAACCCTTTACAACCTTAACACAAAGTACATGGGAATTTTGAGGCTTTTGTATTCAGAAATAATTTATTATAATTTATTCTTTTGAGAAATTCCAAAAGTACCTCTCACCTCAATTATAAAGGGGGACCTCCTCCCTCACATATACACACTAAATTGGGAACTATAGGGTGACCTAAATATGAAAATTGTCTTTTTAATATTCAATAAACCCATCCTATAGGGATTTTCTTATCAAAATACCAACCGTAGAACCATCTAGACGATATTAAAATGCGTCATTTCAAATAAGAGGTAATCACCTTACCCAATTGCATTCTTTTCCACTCTTATTTATATCCAATAAATAAATGGAACGTATCATAGACTAATATATTATAGAACCTATATATTCTAAAAACTTTTATTATTATTATTATTATTAAAACATCATTATAAACTATATTTGCTGTAAAATTATATGAGACTGTACCACTTGTGTGTAGGTACGACATACCATCTCCAATAGGAAATACAATTAATTTTTCATCACTAGGTTTAATGGATGGGTCTTATGATGGTTTTATTTTTTATATATGTTATTAATGACACAATTATTATTATGGATTAATAATATCATGTCTACATTCTTTCCATCCAATCAATTGAGAAATCATAATGTCACTCGTGTGTACAAGTGGACTACCACCTCTATGAAGTGATGTGATTCATTTTCCATTTATATATTACATGGATGGTATTCAGAAGGAATTTAATGAATATATATGAAATATATGATATATTAATGATCTTCTAATATTTAATTAATATTTAACATTATTTGCATCTATTTTTTTAAAAATAAAAATGATATTTATCTGTATGTACGACCAACCGTATCCATGTACGGTGTAATTCATTTTTTGATATATAAATTATATGGGTCACTATAAGTATGCATATAAATATTATATATGATATTTATATCATGATAATAATTATAAATTTGACATAACCAAAATAAATAAAAAATTATAGGAATTATTGAACTAATGTACACATGATAATGGAAATAGTTTACACCTATAAACAAAAAAATTAAGAAGGAATCATTGGAAAAAGTTAGTATTGAAATGTAAAAAAGTGTTAATATATGAAATTATAATTATGAACATGAATCTAGTATATAATTATATTAAATATAAAATTATTATATGGGAGGTTAGTACAATTTTTCATTATGGAAAGCCCTATGTAATGGTTTTACTTAGAAATCTCATAAATATTTGGGATTCATTATCTATAAGAATCTGTTGTAGAATATTTCTCTTGAGTATCTATTTTTTTATGTAATAATATTCAAAAATTATTCTACCATTATCCTATTATTGTTTAATTTCATTTTTCCCATGTTTTCGTTATTTACATAGTTGGTTAAAATGAGTCTTTTTTCAATTTTAAAAAAGAGGTACTTCTTGATTTATCTACAAACATTAAGAAGGAATATTATTTGAACTGATATCACATGAATGTATTTTTTCCAAAATATGGAATAATTTTTTATTTGAATCATACTTTAAATGTTTTATTGTTTATTTAAAAAGTAATTTTTCCCTTTATAATGGGGAATATTTTTAAATAGAAACGATTTCGAAATTGAATAGTTATATTCCTCAAGAGTTGTTCAAATTGATCATTAAAAATAATTTTATATCTTATATGACATATTTTTCTTATATTATAAAATTAATATTATAAAAGTATACCATATTTATTCTTTCTATACACTTTTTATGTTAATTATGAAAAGATGAAATTTTTATGAAACACATTTCTTTTCCATGGGTTTTGTAATGATGGAATATTTATGAAACCCATTTCATTTCCATGTGATATGTTATGATCAATGGCTTAGGAACCCATTACAATTTAATGGTTCTGATATGAAGAATGGATTATGATCTTGATCCAAACATGTGTATGAAATTCATTATGTGATCGGTGGGACATATATCTCCTACTAATGTATTGGGTAATGATTAAAATCTCATGATATAAATTAGACTATAATGGGGAGTGAACCCATTTCATTAAGGGACTCTGACAACTAAGATATTATTGGGAGTGGACCTTGATAACTGTGATGTTTTGGAGAGTGAACCCATTCAACAATGACAACCATGTAATTGAGCCTCAACTACTATAGAAGTGATTTTCAATGCTTATCTATATGAAAAAAATATTTATCTTTTTCTTATATTATGATATCATGGTTTGGTTTTAATAGATTCTATTATTATTAATGACATATGAAATACCAATAATTATGTAATGAATTAGTATTAGGATATTTGATATGAATGGAATGGTTTTCAAAAGTTAAGATCAGGTACCCATTCAACTATTCTAATTTAATTCATATGTGATAATTTATATCTCCCTTATTTAATCTTAATGACAATTTTGTGTAGCCCTTTTATTTGGTTTACTAGACCCATGTTATGAAAAATGGTATTATTTAGGATTTTTTTATGAAGGGCCATTGTTATAAAGAAATAAGTGGGTGATGATGTGTATATTATACGAAGATTTTGTTTTTATTCAATGTTTTCAATGATACTATACCCATAAAAATCATGTTTCATCAATATGTTCGGTAATGAATATTCATATATTAAGAGGTAATATCAATTTTTTGAAAATTTTATTTTTCTATAATAGTACTTTTCATTTATGATTTATGGGAACCATTTTTATTATTTTTAAATTCTTTTACTCAACCCCCATATCATAAAGATAGTTAATAAAAAATACTTTTGAAAGTAGAAGTTAAAATAGAATGGTCTTTTAGGTAAACACATTTTTTGGATTTCTAAATAGTAATGGAAAACTAATTTTTGAATAATAAACATAAAAATGGAGGAAACCCCTTTTTAAAGAATGTGATATTTTTTTCTCAAAATTGTTGCACCTTTATGAAAATGGTCTTAATTGAGAAAGAATAATTTATTTAAAAACATGATTTTCATCCAAAATGAAAAGAGGAAATATATTTTTAAGAATGAAAAATTATATTTTATCAATATTATAAGAATGATGCTAAAGGTATCATATTTAATCACAAATAAAAAAAATTGATTTAACGAAATACCTTTTGGATATCATAATTACTAAATGATGAATCATTTTTTATAGTGTTTATGAGTTAAAAATTTATATCCCCATTTGTAAAATATAAAATATTTAACATACTACCCCCTCATTATCTTGAGTCAATTCATAAGTTCTAATTGGCCTTATGCGGCATCCCCAAGGAGCCAAAGGCTGTCAATAAATGTTGAGGGATTCATGAAAAGTTGGGGAAAATTTTCCCTTGAAAATAAAATAATCAACCAACATTCCATTACCCATGATACTACATGATTCTTGATAATACTATTATACACGTATATCACATTCAAAGAAAAATAAAAAACAATAATAAAATACCAAATTAGAGTAAAAATTAGAATAATAAAATAATACAAATCACAACACCAATATAAGACGTTTTAGTCCCATACTAAGCTCCATTCTCCAACTCCATATCCAACCAATAATAATGATGTACTAATATTTAAATGAGATTATTTTATTTCACCTATGTCTTATAATACAAAAAATGAAAAATCTCCCATGTTTCAAAGAAGGGGATTCATTATAATACTCAGTAGGCATTCCTCAAATGACCACCCTATACACTTCACTACGATAGATCAAGTTATAATAATTATATAAAACCAATATATAAAACCAATTTAACATTTTATAAATTTCCAATAATCCTAAAAAACCCCTACCAAATAACATTACCATAATCAATACATAAATAAGGAAAGAAATCAGACATATCATTACTCACTTACCAATTTCAAGTTGTCATAACCCACTGCACATTGTGTGTCCACAAACCTATTTCAACCATATGCACAATTTAACACACAAGAATAGTGTTAACATTAATGGTGGAACTTCATGTCCAAGACCATCCATTTTTAATGTGTTACTTCACAATACATCTCAATCCTTTTTGGTGGTACATCATTCCCACTTTTCATTCCACACAACACAAGTTTAAACAATTAAGGAACACAATTCTGCCAAATAAAAATTACCACAAATCATGTCAAACTATGACATTCAAACCAAATAAAACATCCATGGAAAGAAACATTCCAATAAAACAAATTTTTATTGAAAAATATTTTCACAACATTTTCCAAGAATAAATCCAATAAAAAAATTAAATAATTTTTAAAATGAAATAATAAGGTGAATTTCAAAAAAATATCAAAAACCACCACAAAACCTAGAAATAAATTTTAAGGGGTTTTAATTAAAAATTTTCACAATAATTTTAAAAAAAATTTCATGAAAATAAGTAATTTAAAACTAAGTCATTAATTTCATGCAATATAGATTTGAGATTGAAGCCACATACCAAAATCAACTAACTGCACAACCACAATTTTATTCTAGATAAAAAATCCACAAAACCTCATTAGATCACCTTCAAAGCACCTTGAAAGCCATTAAAATAATTTCTAAAATTAGTAGGAGATCCTCTCTAACACATGAGATGAAGAAATCCCGAGTGGGGATCAAGTGAGAGAAGAAAAAAGAATTTTATGGTAAATTCATATTAGACCTATTTTCCAAAGCCCCTATTTTAATGTCATGCATGATTAATTGGTATAATTAGACAACAAATGTGTTAATTGTGCTACTACTACTATCCAGGAGGCCTTTAATGGTTAGAACTCACTATAAGAAAAAATTTTCACCAATCATGTGATAACACATTGACCCTTGGGGCACAATTTTCTAGGTAGGTTCATACAGTTTGGAAAATGTGCACTATCACCCTTGACTATTCCACAACATGCATGGCTACCTACAAGTGTCTCATGAATTTCACTAGTTGTTCTCAAATCGTGCACCCTATGAAAATCCACAAGACCTTCCAAAAAACATTCTAAAATCTCCAAAACATTTACCCACAACATTAGATGCATCAAAATGAAAAAATAAGGGTTATATACCTTAAACCATGGGTGAAACAATCTCCCAACCATTGGTCACTATTTCAATAGAATGATGAACACAATAGCCTTACTGAGAGTGATCAGGACATTTATTGGAAATTTAATTCTACTATTGCCACGTATCCTCATGGATGTGACCATGTTTCTAAAAGCACACACTATCTTGATGATTTTCCCACACAACACATTCTCTTATATATCCACATTCTGCACTGTCATGTGCAGCAAGGAGGAATCCAACTCTAACTCAACATGATCCCATCAAATTACATGGTTAGGATCCCAGAAATACTTCTGCAATTGAGGTACAAGAAAGACATTGTGAACTATACATAACTATGATGTAAAAGACAATAGATATTCTACCTCTCCAAACCACTGAAGTGTCTCCAAAGTCCCAATATACCTCAAATATTGGATGAATTTATTTACACAATGATAGTGTCCAAGCCTATGAGAAATTCTCAGGAATACCTTGAATCATAATTTCCATAGATGATGATCCGCATAAAATTTATGATGACTCTAGGCTATCTCCCTTTTATTCCTGATCAACATAATCTCCTCTATAGTCTCTTGTAAAAGGATTAGCCCAACCATAAATGTCTCAATTGTTACCACCAATCATAGTGGAGAATGACATGGATTCTCATACAATGATTCAAACAGATCCATATATATAGTGTCCTGATAACTGTTCTTATACGAGAAATCCACTAATGGTATGTTTTCCTTCCAAAGGCTACCAATATACATGACAAAACCACTCAACATTTTTTAAAATGTTTTTATTTTCCCCTTGGTTCCCCAATCCATTTTATGATGACATGTTGTGGTCATTTTTAACTGATTTCCATGCTCTTGTTACAAGTATTTCCGTATATGATATGTGAACCTTAGATCTCTATCTAATACCATTGAACCATGTACAACATGTCTCTTTACCATCTCACAAATATAGATTTTTCACAAAACCTCTACTATATGAGATCCATGAATTTGTATGATATGAGATGCCTTTGTGAGATTATCCACTTTTACCCATATGGAATCATGATTTTAAAGCATTCATGGGAGATTTGAAACAAAATCCATTGGTATCTACTACCACATAAACAGAGATATAGGTAAATAATACCATATTCATAATGGTTATAGATGTTCTGCCTTCACTTTGTCACATGTTAAACATTTTGATAAAAAATAAAATGCATTCCTTTTCATACCCATCAACCAAAACATATGTTTAAACAACTTATTCATTTTTTGTATTCCATGATGAACCTCCCATATCAAATAATGGTAAGAACTAAGAAGATGTTCCTAACAAGACACCAGTACAACCATCTAATTCCAAAAATCACAACACTATATTCCCATCCAATTTCTATCCCCCAATGGTCTCCCCACTATTGAGCTTCGACCTCATTGAAACACACTCTGAATAGGACATATGCACCTCTTTAACTAAAAGAGCCATGTCAAGAACCAAAGAAACTATAAAGAAAACAACAACATCACCTTTTTCATCACATTCCAACCACATGTCAGATATAACTAACATCAAATACCACTGATCTTAAGATTATTTCCCAAAATAAGCATATGATATCCAATTTAATGCATCATCATCCCAATTACCCTTATTCAATTTGTACAAAAATTCATGTTTGTAAATATAGATATACTACATCCATCTCCTTTTCTTCATGTTCAAATGTCATTTTGAGAAAATATGCATTACACTCTTATGATCATAAACTCCATAAATTTCTCATTAATGATATAATGATGACTTGTTTTTAAAGAATGCACCATAACTAATAACTCTAAATCACATTTTGGGTATATCATCCCATTAAACCTCAACTATCATGATCCATATACAATAACATAATTTTTTTTCATGATACTACACCCCAACCCTGATCCAGATGTGCCACAATACACCGACTACCATTTCCCATGTTTTAGAAATACCATGATTGGTGCTGATGTAATTTGATCCTTTATCTCTTCAAAAGACTTATCATATTTCCGATTCCATTTATGTGGAACATTTTTTCATGTTAAAGATATCATTAGAGAATCCAATCATGATATGAAGTAAAAAAATCATCATTAATAGCTAGATAAACCAAGGATACATCATATCTTAAAAATATTGTTAGGAAGTTTCTAGTAAAAAATATCCAATATCTTATTAAGATCCACCGAAACCCCTTTCTGAAAAATAACATGGCCATAGACATGTACCTCTTGTATCCAAAAATAACACTTTGATAATTTGGTATAAAAATGATGGTTTTTTATGATTCCCAGAACTGTTACCTAGTGTTCCTCATGTTCTGCTATTTTCCCAGAATATAGTACTATATCATCAAAGAAAACCAACATGAAATAATCGAGATATATAAGAAATATCTGATTCATAAAAAACATTAATACCTCTAGTTCATCTAGAAGATCAAATGGAAATAATGGTTATTCATAATGGTCAAATTTATTCTTGAAGTTTTTTACAAAATATACATCTTCCACACCAACAATTGATGATATCCTGATCACAATTACATTTTGGAAATCCACTATGCACCCTTTATTTGATCGAATATATCATCAATTAATTATAGTGGATATCTATTATTTATCTCAACATGGTTAATATAATGCTAATAACGATAAAACTAAATAGTTAAATCCACCATTTTAACAAAAAAAAGACATGTAATGCCCTAGAATATGTGCTTGGATGGATGACCCCTTTGTTTTCAAACTCATTCAACTACACATTCAATTACCTCAATTATGTTGGTGCCATCCGATAAAATGAAAGTGAGATAGAATTTTTCAACAGAAGGAGATCAATTGTAATCTTCACATCCTTAATGGGTGGTATCCAATAAATTTCTTCAATAAATTTATCCAAAAAATGATAAAAAACAATCGGAAAACTACCTCTCCCAATCTCTTTCATCGATGAAACTAAAAATACTCCAACTAATATGAGGTAGTCCCATATTCAGGTTCCAATAATATTTTTTCACCAACCTATTCCTTCATATTTTCTCTAATGGTATTCTCAATGTCATCCCCTATCATGAAACTAACCGTTCATGCATAAAAATCAATATGGGCCTTAAAAATCTCCAACCAATCCATAACTAGGATTAGATCATAAAATACCTATCAATCAATGATAATTACCATATAAACTACACCCCATCAATAACTATATAAATCTATCAACACAAAATGGCTTTATACTATCTCTGACCTAAAGGAGTTTGATGTTTCAAAATTAAATGCATTATTTCTTCATTTAAACCCAATTATGAAACAACATGGGATGAAATGAGTGAATGAGATACACCCATATCAACCAACAAATTAATAAAGATAGAATTAAAAATATTCATACCTATTAAGGTGGGTGGTCCCAGTCGATCATCGATCACAACCTGCTCAAATTATAAATAATTATTACTGGACACACCTTTCCTTCATTACCCATGTTGAAACTACCCCTACTAAGGAGTTATGGTGTTCATATAATCATAAAGGATAACTATACTATAAAATATACGAGTGCAGCTACCCTCATCCTATGGAACCATAAGAAGACTTCCACCCTTTAGAAGTATCTCATGAACCTAACATCGAAGAATTGTGACAGTAACGCTAGAGATTCCCCATCTAATTATAGTTATTTCGAGATCATGGTTGTTATGTACATTATCACTTCATGTGTCTTAGAGACCTGAATTGAAAACATACTAGCTTATACATTAGATTAAGATGAAGATTCACTGATATTACAGACTGATTCTGAGATATACCACCACATTGGAAATATTTATCCCTCTTCGGATTTCTTACAATGTTAGTTTTACAACTATTGACTATGGTTTTCAACATACCTCCACATTCATTATCTCACATGATAACACTTTCATCCACAGAATCTCTGTATATAATTTCTATATAATCTATTATATCGATCATTTCAATCTTTGAACAGATTTCCTGACTCAATCCCAATTCAAATATGGGTTCCTTTTATGGGTGAACTAGCCTCAACATTAAGTGAAAATAGACTATGTTAGTTAACATGGCCACATATTCTATCACTGACATATTATCTTGTTTCAATTGGAAGAAATCCAATGCTCACTAAATTTTTAACATTTGAGGGTATAAATTTTTATAGATAAATTTATGGAATCCTCACATATGATATAGTTTCCCCATTTAGCATGGAACACTAACTCACACCACTGATATGCATGATATTTCAAGATATATGTTGCTAATCTGACTTTCAATGCAATTTATGCAACGAAGAAATTGACAATTAAATTTATTCTGTTGAGCCACGCCACTACCTTTTCATGTTCCGAATCACCAGAAAAGTGTGTAGATTTTGTTTATGAAATGGAACTAAATTATACACATTATTCGATTCATCCTTTTGGTTCCCTTTATCTATAGCAAGAAAATCATGGACTATTCTCTAAACTGGTTGCTGGTTTACCTAGGATTCTTGTAAAAGCAGATTTTCTACAATATTCTCTGACTAGCCACATTAACTCCTTCCCAGTTCCATTTATATCAATATAAGAACCACCATATGTTACTAAATCTAGAAATTTATGTTTAACAATTTATAATTCTATCACATTGAAACTATTAAAACCATTACTTCCAAATTAATAATTTTTCATGTTCCATCATCATTAAAAAATACACTATGCTTTCAAAAATCGTCCATTTTTTAAGATACCATAATCGTTCTCTTTTAAAGATCTCTTTTGTAAAAAATTTATATATTTTTTATAAATTAACATATTATTATCACAACATATATCATTACTCCCAAATAAGTATGTAACACCCTAGAATTTTATGTTACATAAATCATCAAAGTAATCTTTCACTTGCTTGGCTTAATTTACACGAAATCGCGACCTTCCTCGATAGCTTGTGTCATACGCAATACCGAGTTTCACTAAACAACGATATGCTTTTAAAATATTATTAAAACTAGCCGTTATGAATAGTAATAACCACTTTATTAAATTTTATAAATTTTATTTTTCAAAATGGACTTCATTTTTGGATTCGGAATATCGAAATTAGACTAGGGTGAAATTTTGGTATTTTTCTGAAAACATTCAATTTTTGTTGAATAGTGAAACCACTAAGTGGTAGTAAAAAAAACTGAATTTTTCATAAAACATAATTTTACCGCATCTGTGAGTGGAATTTCAAAAATCAGAGAGACATGGTTGATGTCAGTAAGTAATATGTGGTCAATGAGATGAAAATAATTTTTGGTAAATAGTAACTTTTTACTTTTATTTACCACGGTTAAAAGTAAATTGGGTAATTAAGGGTAAAAATGATATTATTATTACCATAACATATTTTCTAATTCTATTGGATATGTGTAATTCGACCAAAAACAACCTTAGGAATATAATATGACCATTTAGGCCCACTTGTATTAGATTAGGACATTTATTATCAATTTATTTAAAGAAGGGTTAAAATAGTTAAAATCAATGTTTAATAAGTATATCATTTTTGATATAGGGTTATAAATAATATAAATTCGAATATAAATATTCATTATAAAGCTAAAAATATTTCCTACATAATGTTATTTTATTTGAAATTTTTAGACTTTAAATAAGTTAATTTATTTATGACACAAAGATGATGCAGTAATTATCTTATTAATGAAATATTGACATAATTGATGTTATAAATACCCAAATGAATGTAATTTGAGACTTTTTATGAATTTCAATAATTTTATAGGTTAATATGACATTTTATTATTGATTTAATTAACTTTTTTCGAACTAATCATTCTGTTATGATTTTCACAAAAAAATCAATTACTAAATAGTGTCAAAATTGACATAAAATAGTTTTTAATACAAATATTATATTAGTAATTGTTATATTATTCCTAAAAAACTAAGGTTCTGCAAAATTACTTAGATAAGGTTATAAATATTAATAATAAACAACTTTTCGTTCTTTTGGCATCTTATAGTATGTTTATTAACCTTATAGTATAAGAACACAAGAAGACACGGTAAAAGTAAAATTATTTTACTTAATGTTAAATCTAAATGATAAGGTTAAAATATGAACCTAAACTTGTCTAAATTCTATTGGATGAGATTATTGCGACCCATCCCCACCTTAGCTTCGAAATAAATAAATTTTGAGCTATTTAAAACTTAATTTTACTTTATAATAAAATAATTGTTTTAGTTATTCCAAAGGTGCCCCTCTCCTCCCTTATAAAAGGGCACCTCCTCCCCCTCTTACTCACACCACTTTGAGCCTTAACGCTCGGCCAACCCCTGCCACTTTCTCCTCTCCACTTCCCTAGAGACATCCTATAGTTCCTGGTCTTCTTCAAAGACCAATTTTAGTGCCCTAAAAGGAGGTCTCAAAGAAGCACTTCAAAGAAGAGGTAATGTCCGTTACCGATTCTTTCATCTTTATTTCTTCTGCCACTTATTCTTATTTAGTTGTTTCAATATGAAGTAATAAAATCAGTATCACTCATATACTGATATTTTATTATAAGTATGAAACAACCATATTTCACCATCTATCTATCCTACGGAAAATGAAATCACCGCGCGTGCGTACGTACGGAATACCATCTCCACGCCGTGGTGTAATCTATTTTCCACCACCACCTTACTTGGATGGGTATAATGGTGTAAATAATGACTATATATGATTATTGTAAAGTGATATTGATTCTGAAATATTATACATACACTCCAATACAATTCCATGATCATGGGAATGATATCATCGCTCGTGCGTACGTACAGAATATCGTCTCCACGATGTAATGCAACTCATTCTACATGATCTTCATTGTATAATGATTATATAAATGAATTGAATGAAGGAATATGATATATATTACACTAATAACATTCTGTAAATGAGGTATCTATAACATAAAGAGAAGAATAAGAATTTATTCGACAAAACACGCATAAGAACAACAAGTAATAAACACCCGAATAACAAGTTGTAATGAAATATTACTAATAAGAAGATAAGAATGTGACCATATGTGATATCATAACAATTAGTATGATCCTGGAATTATTCAATAACATTATTTAAATCATTATAAAGGAATTTTAGACACGTAAAAAGCATATCGGACCTAAGGTAAGGGATAATTTTTCAAATCTCATTTTTATTCGAGATTGCTTATTCATAAGTATTTACTGGGGTTATTTATATCATCCATGTCCATGTTTTATAAAAGTGTTTTCATGTATGTTTAAAGTCCTTTTTACCCATGTTTGACTTTTACTACATGGAATGTAAGGAATCTTTCTTTTGTTTACATTACGAGGTATTTTTCTGACTTTTCCGACAAAAGTACGAGGAGAATGTTATTTTTAACATATACGGCATGAATGGATTTTTAAAACAAAATTTCCAAGAATATTCCTTTACAAGTTTTCAAGTCTAATTTTAATCAACTTCTTTTAGTTTAAAATTGTATAAAATGTTAAGAAAGGAAAAATGTTTTTGAAGTAGAAAGGATATTTTCCTCAAGAATGGAGTTCAAGAGTTTTATCAAAATTGTTTTACATCTAAGATAACATAGGGTTCTGTTTCTATCCCTATTACTACATGGATTTGATTATGTTGTGATGAAAATATTTTTATGAATTTTTTTATCTTATATGAATTGTTTTATGATGTCACGATGTTTATGATTCCCATTTTTATTACATGGGTTATGCTTTGATGTATGTTTTATGATTTTGGGGAACACCTAAGAATGGTATCATTATGAGATGAGTGGGACCTATATCTCCCTCCAATGCATTGGGTAAAGATTTTATATCTCATGAGATAGACATTGCTGGAACGGCAGGTTATACCGGTTCAGTGAAACAGGACTGAAACGAGGAGTGAACTCGGTTTAGAAATGGACTTTGTCCACTAAGATAGTCTTGGTAATGAGTCTTGAATAATAAGAAATGATTCTCTATGATTATGTGTGTATGCCACAAAGTTTCATGTTTTATGTTATGATTATTGGGATTACATTTCACTACTATGATTTAGCCCATGTTATGAAATTATGATCTCTTTTACAGGTTAAGATTTCCAAAAGTTATGTTCTTATGTATATGATGTGATTGATATTTCTTTTGTTTACCCTTGCTGAGCATTTGAGCTCACCCTTTTGTATGTTTTATTTCCCCAGGTCAGGAAGAAGGTTATTAAGTATGATATGCCAAAAAGGGACTCTAGATATGATGAAATAAGTGGGAGGCAAAGTAGATGATTTATGAACCAGCTTTTTATGTTTCCTAGGTTCTAAAGAATCTATACCTATACGGTCCTTTCCTTGTTTTTTTATATGTTGTAATAAGTGTGCTTCAATTATGAAGTAATAACAATATATTTAAATTATGGGTCTTTATAGTTGGTATCAGAGGAAAGGTATTGTCATCCTTTGGAAACTAGGATGTGAAAGCCTTAGTAAGAATCCTAAGGATAAGTCTAAGCACAGAACACAATCTTAGTGTTTTAGAAATGGCCATGAATAACCTAGGATAAGACCTTAAGTGTGAAATTTTATTCTTGATTATGTGGTTTTCCTATTATAATTAGTGTTGCTCACACTATTCTTCTTGGTTTTAGTCAATGGCTGGAACCCGAAGGAACCCTGTTAATGTGGAATGTGACGGGAAATGCAATGATTGTCCCCCTGAGCAACTAAACGTTATGGGAGATGGAATGAAAAATCTTGTAGCCATGTTCACACAACTTTATCATGCTATGAATCATGCAGGACTTCCAAAAGAGCAAAGGAAGGAGAAATATTCTGTTGAATCCTTCATGAGGCAGCGTCCACCTTCATTTAGCAGGTCTACTGATCCATTAGTTTCTGAACAATGGATTAGTACTACTAAAAAGATATTTTCAGTTCTTCAATGTTCTAAACATGATAAAGTCATCTTAGCAGTGTATAGTTTGGAAGGTGATGCTGATCAATGGTGTAATCTTATTAGGAATACGAGGCAAAGGGATGAAATTGACTCCATGGAATGGGACGAGTTCAAGAACTTATTTTTCAATAAGTACTTCCCTCGTATTCTCCGAACAAAGACGGAGAAGGAGTTTCTTGAACAAATGCAAAAGGATGATGAATCTGTTGGTACCTATGAAGCAAATTTTACAAGACTTGCAAGGTACGCTTCTGGTATTATTATCCAAACTGATATTAAGATCGATCGATTCTTTAGTGGATTAAAACCAAGTCTTCGAAGGGCGTTATCCATAAGGGACTTCAATACCTATGAGGAAATTATTCGATGTGCTCTCAAAGTCGAGATGGAGATTGGTATAACCCATCAGTCATATGGGTTTGATAAGAAGAGGAAAATGGAATTCAAAGGAAAATCTAAAGAGCACACTGAAAAGAAGATGAGCTTTCCCTGATGCTCATAGTGTGGAAAGAAACATGGAGGGAGTTTTCTTAAAGGGACAAGTAAATGTTTCAAATGTGGAAAGGAAGGCCATAGGGCATTTGAATTCCTTAATGATGGGAAGAAGATATCTAATGATGCAAACAAAGGAATGGATACACAAAATGATCCTACTACACTTCAATGTTTCAAGTGAAAGGAAATGGGGCATTATGCCAATCAATGCCCAAATCCAATGGTTGATGATGATGGTCGATGTAAACAAACTCTTAAGGCTAAAGACAAAGGAAAGTCACATGCAATTTCTATCAGTGATGTGGAGTATGATAACGATGTGGTGAAAGGTACACTTACCATCCACTCTAAAGTAGCAAATGTTTTATTTGATTCTGGATCCACCCACTCTTTTATTTCTGAAGACGTTTCTAAGGATATCACCGTATTACCTCAACAATTAGATGTTGAGTTAGCTGTAACAACCCCTAATGGCACAACAGTCGCATCAAAAGTTTATAATTCTTCTCCCATCGAATTTTGTGGGAATGTGCTTACTACAAATCTTGTTATCCTTCCTATAGTGGAATTTGATGTGATTCTTGGCATGGATTGAATTTCTTTATATGGAGCTCATATCAATTTCCAAAGAAGGGAAGTCACATTTCATATTCTAGATCAATCTATGATCGTCTATCAATGCAAGGATGAACATAACCTTCCAGTGGAAATTTCTTCCATCTTATGGGTCTTGATTCCACTAAATGAAGGTTATTTATCTCAAATGTTTGGTGAGAAACTCACGATTAAGAATATGCCCATTGTACGGGAGTTTGATGATGTCTTTCCGGAGGAATTACCGGGTCTTCCACTAAATCGTGAAGTTGGGATTTCAATAGAACTCGTACCGGGTGCTTTACCTATTTCCAAGACACCTTATAGAATTTCCCCAATTGAGTTGCAGGAATTGAAGAAGAAACTCCAAGAGAATCTTGATAAGGGGTTCATACGCCCTAGTGCGTCACCTTGGGGAGCACCTATTCTGTTTATTAAGAAGAAAGATGGATCAATGAGGCTCTGCATTGATTATCGAGAACTTAACAAGATCACTCTCAAGAACGAATATCCTCTCCCACACATTGATGACCTATTTGACCAACTACGCGGAGCTCAATACTTTTCCAAGATTGATCTTCGTTCAGGGTATCATCAATTAAGGGTCAAAAGGGAGGATATACCCAAGACGGCTTTCCGTACAAGGTATGGACACTATGAATTTATAGTGATGCCGTTTGGTCTTACTAATGCCCCTGCTATCTTTATGGATCTGATGAATAAAGTCTTTAGAGACTATCTTGATCAGTTTGTGGTAGTCTTTATAGACGATATTCTTGTCTATTCAAAGAGAAAGGAAGAACATGAAGATCACTTGAGAATTATATTGAAGACCCTGAGAAAGGAGAAGCTTTTGGCCAAATTTACCAAGTGTGAATTTTGGCTTCAAAAAGTTGCATTTTTGGGTTACATAATCTCAAAAGAGGGGATATCTGTGGATCCATCAAAAATAGAGGTTATTGAAAGATGGAAGAGACGAACAACAGTGACTAAGATCCAAAGTTTTCTTGGTTTTGTTGGATATTATCGACATTTTTTGAAAGATTTTTCACGATCATCTAATCCACTCACCAAGATGACTCGGAAAGGAGTTAAGTTTGTCTGGACGGAGGAATGTGAAGAGAATTTCAAGGAGTTGAAAACAAGGTTATTCAGTTCACCTGTGCTCACACTGCCTTGTAGTGGAGAAAGGTTTGTGATCTACAGTGATGCATCCAAGAAGGTATTGGGGTGTTTTCTTATGAAAAATGATATGGTGATAGCTTATGCCTCACGACAGTTGAAAATACATGAGAAAAATTACCCAACTCATGATTTGGAGTTAGCTGCGGTAATCTTTTCATTAAAGATTTGGAGGCATTATCTTTACGGAGAAAGGTGTGACATTTATACTGATCATAAAAGTTTAAAGTATATTTTCACACAAAGGATTTGAATATGCGCCAAAGAAGATGGCTGGAGGTGATTAAGGATTAAAACTGCTCAATCTATTACCACCCTGGGAAATCAAACAAGGTGGAAGATGCATTAAGTCGACAAGACCATGCCAGTTTATCCATGATGAAAATAACAAAAGATCCAATATTTATGGATTTACAAAGGATGGATCTTTTAATTATAATGAATGTGGAAAAATCGTATCTTTCTCAAATGAATGTTCAACCATCTATACATGTGAAGATTAAAGAGACACAGAAAGAAGATGTCGAGTTACAAAAGAAGGCATGAAATGTTCCTGAATTCAACCTTGATTGTGATGGGATAATAAAGTTCAGGAATCGGGTTTGTGTTCCTCCCATCCCCGAATTAAAGAAGGAGCTGCTGGATGAGGCTCATAGTTCTTCATTCTTCATTCATCCTCGAAGCACAAAAATGTATAGGGACCCAAAAGAGTACTTCTGGTGGGATGTCATGAAAAGATATGTTGCTGAATATTTCTCTCGATGCTTGGTTTGTCACCAAGTTAAAGCTGAGAGACAGAAGTCTAAGGGGATGTTACAACCATTACCCATACCCGAATGGAAATGGGAAAACATCACGATGGACGTTGTCACTGGACTTCCTAACACATCCAACGACAATAATGCTATTTGGGTCATAGTTGATCGTCTTACAAAGTCTGCACACTTCATCGCTATTAGAGAGGATCTCTCTCTAGATCAGCTTGCCAGGATATATGTGAAGGAAGTAGTAAGATTGCATGGAGTTACACTTTCTATTATATCTGATCGGGATCCGAGGTTTAACTCAATGTTCTGGTGAAGTCTTCAGCATACTCTGGATACAGAGTTGAGCTTCAGCACTGCTTATCATCCTCAGACAGACGATTAGACTGAGAGAACCATTCAAACTCTAGAAGATATGTTGAGAGATTGCTCTATGGATTTCAAAGGTGGTTGGGATCAACACCTACCTTTGGTGGAATTTTCTTATAATAATTGCTTTCACTCCAGTATTCATATGGCTCCTTATGAATCTCTCTATGGAACGAAATGCAGGACTCCAACTTGCTGGGATGAAGTTGGGGAAAGAAAGCTATTAGGACCCAATCTCAATGATGAAATGGCAGAAAAGGTCAGATCTATTCAACAACACATAAGAGTAGCTCAGAGTCGACAGAAAAGTTATGCCGACAACCGAAGAAAAGACCTAGAGTTTGAAGTGGGTGATAATGTGTTCTTACGAATATCTACCTGGATGAGGGTCATGATATTTGGAAAGAAGGGGAAGTTTAGACCTAGATATATCGGTCCTTTTGAAATACTGGATCATGTTGGGAAGGTAGCTTACTGATTTGAACTTCCACTGAATCTCTCTCAAGTTCACGATGTGTTCCATGTATCTCTCCTAAGAAGGTACATACCTGATCCTTCACATGTACTCAGCTCAGAAGTTGTACCGCTGGAGAAAGATCTTTCTTATGAAGAACAGTCGATAGAGATTCTGGATCGTAGCAAAAAAGCCCTACGAAACAAGACCACTCGATTGGTGAATGTTTTATGGAAGAACCATCAATTAGAAGAAGCTACATGGGAGCTTGAGGATATGATGAGGGAGAGTTATCCTCATCTGTTTGTTACAAAGTGATGAATTTCGAGGGAAAAATTTATTTTAAGGGGGGTAGAATGTAACACCCGAGACTTTTATGTTATATAAATCATCAAAGGAATCTTTCACTTTCTTGGATTGCTTTACACAAAATCGCGACCTTCCTCGATAGATTGCGTCGTACGCAATACCGAGTTTCACTAAACAACGATATACTATTAAAATATTATTAAAACTAGCCCTTATGAATAGTAATAACCACTTTTGGAAAATTTATAAATATTATTTTTCAAAATGGACTTCATTTTTGGATTCGGAATATCGAAATTATCCTAGGGTGAAATTTTGGTATTTTTCTAAAAACTTTCAATTTTTGATGAATAGTGAAACCACTAAGGGGTAGTTAAAAAACTGAATTTTTCATAAAACATAATTTTACTGCTTCTGTGAGTGGAATTTCAAAAATACGAGAGACACAGTTGATTTCAGTAAGTAAAATGTGGTTCAGTGAGATGAAAATAATTTTTGGTGAATAGTAACTTTTTACTTTTATTTACCACGGTTAAAAGTAAATACTGTAATTAAGGGTAAAAATGATATTATTATTACCCTAACACATGTCCTAATTCTATTGGATAAGTGTAATTCGACCAAAAACAACCTTAGGAATAAAATATGACTATTTGGGCCCAATTGGATTAGATTAGGACATTTATTATTAATTTATTTAAAGAAGGGTTAAAATAGTTAAAATCAATGTTTAATAAGTATATCATTTTTAATATAGGGTTATACATAAGATAAATTCAATTCTAAATATTCATTAGAAATCTAAAAATATTTCATACATAATTGTATTTTATTTGTAATTTTAGACTTTAAATATGTTAATTTATTTATGACACAACGATGATGCAGTAATAATCTTATTAATGAAATATTGACATAATTGATGTTATAAATACCCAAATGAATGTAATTTGAGACTTTTTATGAATTGAACTAATTTTCTAGGTTAACATGACATGTTAGTAGTGATTTAATTAACTTTGTTAGAACTAATCATTCTTTTATGAGTTTCACAAAAAATCAATTACTAAATAGTGTCAAAAATGACATAAATAGTTTTTAAAACAAATATTATATTAGTAATTGTTATTTTATTCCTCAAAATCTAAGGTTTGGCCAAATGACTTACATAAGGTTATATATATTAATAATAAACAACTTGGGGTTCGTTTGGCTGCTTATAGTATGTTTATTAACCTTATAGTATAAGAACACAAGAAGACACTGTAAAAGTAAAATTATTTTACTTAATGTTAAATCAAAATGATAAGGTTAAAATATGACCCTAGACTTGTCTAAATTATATTGGATGATAGGATTTCGACCCATACCCACCTTATCTTCGAAATAAATCAATTTGGAGCTATTTAAACCGAATTTTACTTTATAATAAAATAATAGTTTTAGTTATTCCAAAGGTGCCCCTCTCCTCCCTTATAAAAGGGAACGTCCTCCCCCTCTTCCTCACACCACTTTGAGCCTTCATGCTCGGCCAACCCCTACCACTTTATCCTCTCCACTTCCCTAGAGACATCATAGAGGTCCTGGTTTTCTTCAAAGGACAATTTAATTCCCAAAAAGGAGGTCTCAAAGAAGCACTTCAAAAAAGAGGTAATGTCCGTTAACGATTATTTCATCTTAATTTGTTCTTCCAATTCTTCTTCTTTAGTTTTTTCATTATTAAGTAATAACATTAGTATCAATAATATAATTATATGTTATTATAAGTATGAAACAACCCTATTTCACCATCTATCCATCCTACGGAAAATGAAATCACCGCGCGTGCGTACGTACGGAATACCATCTCCACGCCGTGGTGTAATTTATTTTCCACCACCACCTTAGTTGGATGGGTATAATGATGTAAATAATGACTATATATGATTATTGTAATGTGATATTGATTCTGAAATAGTATACACACACTCCAATACAATTCCATGATCATGGGAACGATATTATCGCTCGTGCGTACGTACGGAATACCGTCTCCACGATGTGATGAGACTCGTTCTACATGATCTTCATTGCATAATGATTATATAAATGAATTGAATGAAGAAATATGATATATATTACACTAATAAGATTCTGTAAATGAGGTATCTATAACATAAATAGAATAATAAGAATTTATTCGACAAAACACGCATAAGAACAAAAAGTAATAAACACCCGAATAACTAGTTGTAATGAGATATTACTAATAAGAAGCTAAGAATATGACCATATGTGATATCATAACAATGTGTATGATTCTGTAATAAGTCAATAACATTATATAAATCATTATACAGGATGTTCGGACAAGTACAAAGCATATCAGATCTAAGGTAAGGGATAATTTTACAAATCTCATTTTTATCCAAGATTACTTATTCGTAAGTATTTACTGCGGTTATTTATATCATCAATGTCCGTATTTTATAAAAGTGTTTTCATGTATGTTTAAATTCCTTTTTACCAATTTTTTAATTTTACGACATTGTATGTAAGGAATCTTTCTTTTGTTTATGTTATGATGTATTTTTTGGACTTTTCCGACAAAAGTATGAGGAGAATGTTATTTTTAACTTATACAACATGAATGGATTTTAAAAAAAAAAATTCCAAGAATCTTCCTTTACAAGTTTTCAAGTTTATTTTTAATCAACTTCTTTTAGTTTAAAATTGTATGACATGTTAAGAAAGGAAAACTGTTTTTGAAGTAGAAAGGATATTTTCCTCAAGAATGGAGTTCAAGAGTTTTATCAAAATTATTTTCCATCTAAGATAACATAGGGTTATGTTTCCATCCCTATTATTACATGGATTTGATTATATTGTGATGAAAATATTTTTATGAATTCCTTTATCTTATATAAATTGTTTTATGATGTCACGATGTTTACGATTCCCATTTTTATTACATGGGTTATGCTATGATGTATGATTTAGGATTTTGTGGAACACATAAGAATGGTATCATTATGAGATGGGCGGGACCTATATCTCCCTCCATATCATTGGGTAAAGATTTTATATCTCATGAGAATGACATGGCTGGAATGGCAGGTTAAACCAGTTCAGTGAAACAGGACTGAAACGAGGAGTGAACTCGGTTCCGAAATGGACTTTGTCCACTAAGATAGTCTTGGCAATGAGTCTTGACTAATAAGAAATGATTCTATATGATTATGTGTGTATGCCACAAAGTTTAATGTTTTATGTTATGATTATTGGGATTACATTTCACTACTATGATTTATACCTTGTTATGAAATTATGATCTCTTTTGCAGGTTAAGATTTCCAAAATTTATGTTCTTATGTATATGATGTGATTGATATTTCTTTTATTTACCCTTGCTGAGAATTTGAGCTCACCCTTTTGTATGTTTTATTTCCCCAGGTCAGGAAGAAGGTTATTAAGTATGATATGCCAAAAGGGACTCTAGATATGATGAAATAAGTGGGAGGTAAAATAGATTCTTTATGAACCAGTTGTTTATGTTTCCCAGTTTCTAAAGACTCTATACCTATACGGCCTTTTCCTAGTTTTTTATATGTTGTAATAAGTGTGCTACAATTCTGAAGTAATAACAATGCCTGTAAAGTATGGATCGTTATAAAGTATTCAATCATAGTGGGATTTCATTTTTATAATTCATTCCATGTTCATCTCATTGGATGAACCCACAACAATGAGATCACGCATCGACAAGTGTCTCAAAAATTTATGTACCCAACTCCCAGGTAACATAACGTTCAGAATAAAAAGGATAGATATATCTTTTTATTCTAAAAATTTCATGTTATGAAAATACTACTCCTTCTAACCATCCCACCTCAAATAATAAACTAATAATGAATTTCAACTTCAAGACAAAAAACTGATGACAAAGGACCAAACAACTGATACCATTTGAAACATCTCACCCTCCTCATTTTATTGAGTCGAGGCAGATGTACTTCTTGGACTTAGGTGACATCCCCAAGGTGACAAAGGTAGGAAATAAATGATGAGGGATTTATGAAAAATTGGGGATGATTTTCTATTTATAATAAAATAATAAACTAACATACAATTACCCAAGTAACCTCAGGATGCATGAAAACAATTCTATACACATAAAACACATAACAACTAGAATAAAACAATCTATAGAATTCCAAATCATAGTACTAAGTATAATAATAAAACCATAAAACTCATGACACCAAGACGATACAATGTAGTACCAATCCAAGATCCATGATCCAATACATAACTGCCCAAGCATCATGATGTACCACTATTGAAATGATATTCTTTTCTTTTACATATATCTCGGAATACCACATATTATAAATCTCCCAAGTTACAAATTTGGGGATGGGTAAATAACCTTATTAGGATTTTATTAAATTACATCCCTACTCATGGTAGGATGATATGAAACGTTAACATAATAATATAAAACCAATTAAAGAGTTTATAAAATTCCAATAATCCAAACACATCCTTACCAAAGCACATCAACCAAATTAAAACATAAACAAAAAAATAATTAAAACAGATCATTAACCATTTACCCATTTTATTTTTTCATAACCCACATTAATTTGTGTGGCTATTGGAATATTTCAATCATAAAGACAATATACCACACGAGATCAGTGTCATAATTGATGGTGGAACTTTCGCATCCAAGAACATCTCTTTTTTAGTGTGGTAATTAACACCACATCTCAATCGTTTTTGTGGTGCATGAAGTCCACTATTCATTACACTTTACTCACATTTAAACAATTAAGACACACTACTATTCCAAATAACAATTACAACAATGATGTAAAACAATGACTGTCTATTCAACCCTTAAGGCCATGACACATTCTTAAAAAAAATATTTATTTAAAACCACATTCAAAACATTTCTCCAAGAATAAAACCAATAAAATTAAATTAATCATCCTTCTAAAATCCAAAAATATGGTTTATTGTGAAAATAATATCATAAAATAGCCAATAAATAGAAAATCAACATAAAGGGGTTCCATACAAGCTTCCAAAATAAATTTCACAAGCAAGTTTATGAAAAACATTTATTTCAAACCAAATCATTCATGTTCTAAAAATATGGACCTGATAGTAAAGACACATAGCTTAGGGTTTTGAAAAAAATCAACCCACCACACAACCACACACAAAATACAGATGAAAAATACATAAAAATCCATAGATACCATTCCCTAATACCAATGATCCTAGATCAAACAATTATTGGAAGAAAAAACCCTAAATCTATATGGGACGACAGTATATCTATGAAACCAAGATATAATGAGATGTTAATCTAATAGAAAACAAGATATGACCAATATATGGGACTTAGTGGGGAATAATAACCTTCAAAGCACCTTGAAAACCATTTAAATCCCTTAAAAAATGAATGGTAGAGCCTCTATAACCTTTGAGTGGGGTTTGAGTGGGTAAATAAATGAGTTTTTAGGGTTAAACGTGGACAAGACCATTTTTAAAAACATTTTCATTTAAAGTAATTAATTTTTATGTCACACAATTTGAAAAACTATATTCCAACAATGTAATAATTAATGTCCATGGGGGCCTCAAACAGTTGGCCCACACAGTTTGAAAAACAGTTCTCCAACTGTGTCGAATCATTCTTTCCCCTACGACATAGTTTTCTTGGGAAGGATTCCTGGTTTGGAAACTATGTGCCCTATACATTTTCCAACACCCTTTCCTCCACCTCAAATTAACATTTTCCTACAAATGATTCATGGTTTTCACAAACTCTTCTTCCAACTGTTCGACCGTAAAAAAGTTCCAAGAACATATAAAAACCTTCCAAACTCTCCCCAAAATTTCCCCAACACATTAGACATAAAACATAATAAATAAGGGTTACATACCTCAAACTATGGGTGCAACGAAATACAACATAAAAAAATTAGAATAATGTGACTAACATATATTAAATTTTTATAAGACAAACAATATAAACTAAATTAATAAAACATAGTTTCAAAAAACATATATTAATAGAAATATATGAATTAGAGTGTTACCAAAAATAAACATTAAAATATTAGTAAATAAAAATTAATTTTTTTCTTTAATTTAAGTAATTTGATTAGTGAAAACAACATATAAAATAAATTAAGGGCCATAATATCAAACATGTACTAAGGATTTCAAAATGATATAAATAAACCCTTATATAAATTTATGAATTCCACTAAAGATCATAAATCTACTATATAAAAAAACTATCAAAATAATAAATTTAATCACATTATTCATATATATAACCTTTTACAAAAATAATTAATAAATATTACCTGCAAGTAAAATTTTTAGATATTATATATTTTCTATATCGGGTGTGTGTTATCTATTTCATTTTGATATAGTTTAAAAATTTAAATGATATTATTTAATATTCCACTAATTATAATAATTTAAATATCATTTAATGCCCAATAATTGAAAATATATTTATTTATAATTATATTATCTATTTTTATTATTTTTCTGGTAATATTGTTTGAAAATGGTATCATTATCGTCTTATTTCTATAATTTTTGAGATCGAATCTAAAAATTTAATAATATATTAAATTACTTATATTAACATTACATAACCAAAATCCAATATACATTTCCCTATCAAATTTCAATTATAATTTTATTTATGTTCCCATATTCATTCATGATGATGTTTTGTAGTATTTTTCAATTATGTAGTTTGACCGACCCAAAAATTGACATATCATAATTAATGAATGATTATGGTTCTGAAAGTGGTTTATTTTTTATGTCATTATTATAAAGAAAAAATATTTTATTTAGATATTATTATTTTTTTTAATCATATTCTAATAGTATTGGATAAATAATCAAAAACATAATGAAAAACCAAAAAAATTATTTCATGGAGGTTTTATTTCACACAATGCACTATTGAATTTTTTTTCTAACTAATGTTAGGAAAATAAAAGTTATTATAAATAATATCATGATATTTATAATTATATTATATGTTCCACATTTATTCTCCACATCCATAATTATAACTTGTAATGAAATCCATATGTGAAAAATGGAATAAATTACGTCGTGGATCTAGTACTCCAAAAAAATTTGTGATCAACATTTATTTATTTTTATAAATTTATAGAAGATAAATGTTTTAAAATTATTATAATCAATCATTATAAAAAATTGATACATTGTTAAATAAATTACTATATATGTAGTTTTTCAAAATAAATATTATAAAAAATGATCCATATTAAGTAATACCTACTTTGGGACCTTGATCATTCTCGTGATATACTCCTAGGAAATGAAGTACTTGGTAATACTAGTTTAGTTTATAAGAAATTAATCACAAGGGAGTATTCTATGAGTAAATAAAATTTTGATAATTCATAATTAATTCAATGGAATATGTGCATCATAAAATGGATGAATTGTTCCACTTTTATGAATGAAGAAAATATAATTTTATGGATACCATTTATTCAATAATGGAATGAAACTACTCAAGGTTATATGTAACCAAAATTGATAGGTAATAAATTTTGTGGTGTAATATTTTCAACAAAGCCTCTACCCATTATTTGAAAACATTTTTTAAACATATATCATGTCATTTATCATTAGGTTTTAATATTTTATCATTTTCATTTTTACTTGGGTAACTTTTTTTGAATATGTCATATATGGTTTATTGAAATTAAAAAAATAACCCATTTTAAATAATATGGGTTTTCATAACCTAATTATAAAATCTACTTAATAAAATTTAATATATAAAAAATATAAAATAAAATTTTATATTAATAAATTTAATATATTGAAAATTGTTTATTAGAAATTTTTTTCCATTAATGGTTCTTAATCATAGTATGTATTTATTACCCATTTAATGAGATATTATGTATTTATATAAAGGATTAAACATTATATTAGGGTTATTTTCTAGAAGTGATTAATTTGTTTTTTAACATTAAAATTACCCTTTTGTCCTGAACCTTCCCTTAGGGCCCAATGTTGTTACTACCCAAATCCTACCTTCCATAGTCCAGGGGTTGGTGACTAGCATAGAAAAGGTGTATCCTTATAATGGGAAGGAATATCCGTTAAGCCTGTACAAACACAAAATCCAAGAAAACAACAAGAAGAAACCATGAAGTAAATTACTATAGTAAAAAGTGTACTGAAATTAAAGGATCCATAATAAAAGACCAACTAAAAAGTACAAGTACAACCAAAAAGGGAAAACAGTTCCTAGATCATCCCCCAAATATCCCACTTGGAGGGTTGGTACAACTCACATTTGATTGTCACTATGGAATGTCGTGTCTTAAGGTCCACCACCAAGCACTGTTCAGTCCTGGTTCTCAAACCTCGGTCAAAGCTGTTGATCGTCTGCACAAGACACAATGATGTGTGGGTGAATCATGTGAAGGGGTGAGTATAAAAATACCCAGTAAGAACCCCACAACCCCTGAATGTCTCCTAGAGTTCCACAAAGGAAAAACCACAAAGCAAGACCTCAACCACAATGCAAGAAGCAATATTCATCTCACATGAGGTATACAACTCAGAGTTCAAAAATATAGATGATTATTATTAATCTTTATCATCTTATTCCATTTTGATGTTCGACAACAGACCCACAATGAAGTTATTCTACTATCAGTCCACTCTTGGATGTATGTCGTTATTCCACGATGAGACACTATAAGGTTTTTCCTTGTCCGGTCACGCTACCGTCAAGCCACACAATGTCGCTAGATTGCTGATCTACATAAGTTCAATAGAATGATGATCCACATAGGGGCTGTAGATGCTAATCCAGACAAGGTCACATGATACTAATCCACATAGGGTCGCTAGGTGTTGATCCTCAAAGATATTCTATAAAACTGGTCCTTGTCGTGTAGCTATGATGTTTATCCACTTAGGATCGCTATGAGGCTGATCCATGCAGGGTCTCTACTTCAAAGATAGCCAGCCACCAGATTCATTGCACTCAATGTGCTCAAGTTCCATAGAATATTCTCCTCAAGATAGTGGTCATAACTTGACCGCCACTAAGCTCCACAAATAAGTAAACCAGAGGACCGCCTTGTCATAAGAGTTCCAACGCAATAGATGGCACATCAATCGGGTTATCGGTCTGTGAGTTATAAACGTGTTAGTACCGAGGGCCCAATTGGATTCGGGATCAATCCAACCACGCTATAATCCAAAATTCAACAAATTTTTTTTCTAGTATTTTAAAAGGACCGTCTTTCTCCAAGGATCTCATCACCACATGCATTTCGTCAAACATATGTCTAGATTCCAAATTATGGATTTTTAAGTAAAACTGGGCATGGATGGGTCCGGGTCTGGTCTGACCCAGTTGGACCGACCCAACCGAACCCTGTCTCGGTCAACCCAACTCGGTTTGGGTCAAATAGATATGGCCGGCCCTGATGGGCTGGACCATAGCAGGCTTGGACCACTGGGCCATGGTCTGGCCCGACCTGAAAGGGGGGAACTTCCCTACCCACAAGGGGGGCACAACCCATCCCATAGGAGGGTGTATCCCAGCCCGTAGGGAGGAACAACTCATCCCACTAGAGGCGAGGGGCCTTCCCTAGATAGAACGTTGGGGAAGGGGGGGTAACGCTCCCCCATTTCTCCCAAATGGCTAAGCCTTTCGGGTAACATAGAAGAGGAGCCACATGGCGCAGCCTTGTTGTTGCAGCACCCACAAGGGTGGGTCACTCCTCCTCCACTGAAGCTTTAAGCTGTGGCCATCTCTAGATGCACGCAATGGGGCCGAGCTCCACCTCTGTGGACGACCACCCTGCTCGACCATCACAGCTGAAAATTAGTAGCCTTCTCCTCCAGCGGTGCGTGTCGGCACACCACACCACCTCTGCGGCCAGCCAGTGCCATCCGCTCTTCTGACCGTTGTGGCCTAGTGTCACAGCCTCCTCCTGCAGCGTGCGAGACCATGCCACCTCCATCACAGCTAGCCGCTGCTATCACCTGTTGGCGCGGGTTGCTGGTTCCGCCGTACTGGTGCCATGATGGTAGTCTTCCATGAGCCACCATATGAGCAATGGGGTCCGTTTTTTCATCCAATTTCACCAACAAATTACCCCATTCATCTTATTTTATTTTTGACCCTCGGATTTAGGTTTTTTTCAACTAGAAAATTTACTCATGAAGAATGAAATGATAAACAAGTGGCGGAGGGACTGAGCCTTGTTCATTTGGCTCATGCCCTCCACTTTAGCATCATAACAAGGAAATGGATAATGATTCAATAAATCTATAAATTTAAACAAGATAAAACCCTACCTCACAAGTAATTGGAAGGCATCCAACTATTAAAGATGGGTTGTTGTTCATCAATCCCAAATAATTCATCCAATGATGTCGCTTCAATGACGTTCTTCATTTCTTTCTTTACGGATCCATTATTTTTCATGGGGATCCTCCAAAATCCTCCTCTCCTTTTCGAATGAAAACTCCAACCAAAAATATAGAGATAGAGAGGAGGGGTGTCATATTCACAATACATAATTAATAGAGGTTCATTAATTGGTGCAATTAATTATCCTCCTTAAAAACATGTAGGATGGTTACAAATTTTTGTGTAATTAGGAGTTTATTATCCTTCATTAAATTCCTGACTAACCCTTGTGTTCCCCAAATCCAAGACCAAAAATAAAGGAAGAGGGTGTTTAAAATAAATTAGATTTATTTTATTATTCCTCCACTAAGACCCCAAAAACCAACTTCCTCTCTCAACCCACTGTGATCAAGGTTAAGGCTCCCTTAAGAGAATCATGGTGCTATGTGTTCAACGGTTCTCTGGGTTTTCAATTCCGATCACTGGTTCAGAAGTAAGGATTTCCCACCTGCACATTTACAGAATGTACCAATTGTTTTTAGAAAAATAATTCCGGGAACACCGGGCCACAGAATCACGCGTCTTCAATTTTCAAAGACTCGTAATAATTCCATATAATTAAAAAATTTATATGGAAAATTTAGGTCTTTAAATTCTCCCCACATTTTGGATTTTCATCCCCAAAATCCATAACATAGTCTAGGGGAACAATTCATGGGTACTGAGCATGAATCTGAGCCTCACACTCCCTTGTTCTCTCCTATTGGTTCTCGTGAAGCTAGTGAATGCGCTCTAGAGGTATCGATTTTCCACAGAGGACCCATTCCTGTCAATACTCAATATCCACTGAAACCATCGTAAAAATTCCCTCATTATCAATTTATAGCTCTCCCATGTTGATAATGTGTGATGGATCATTCACATACTTCCTCAATTAAGTCACATGAAAAACTTCATGCACCCGATGCATCTGTGGGGAAAGATCTAGGAGATACGCCACATCGTCAACTCTGTTGAGGACCTGAAAGGGTCCGATGATTCTCAGAGACATCTTTCCACCCTGGACAAATCTCTACAAACCTCGTCAAGGTGGGACTCGTAGGAAGGCATGGTCTCCCTCCTCAATCTCCAAAGTTCTCTACCTCCAGTTATCATAAGACTTATACCTGCTCTATGTATTCTTCATCCTCTCCTGGATGATCTATACCTTCTTAGTGTTTTTCCATACCAACTATGGACCCATAAGTGTTGACTCCCCTAGGTCTGTCCAGTATAGAGGCGATTTGCATGGTCGACTATAAAATGCCTCAAACAGTGCAATACCAGTGGTGGAGTGATAGATATTTTTGTATGAGAACTCCAACAAGGGCTAATTATCCTCCCAACTATGGCCACAATCTAGGACTCAAGCACGAATCATGTCCTCTAGTGTTTGAATGTTCTCCTCCATTAGACCATCTATTTGAGGATGAAAGGTGGTGCTCAAACATAGATGAGTCCCAAATGCGTCATTTAATCCCTGCTATAACTAGGATGTAAAACATCTATCATGGTCAGAGATGATCATCGATGGCACCCCATGAAGCCGTAAAATCTCCTGCACATAGAGAATTCCCAAGCCCTCCACTACTCCCTACTCTTGGATGGGTAGAAAGTGAGTTGACATGGTGAGTTGGTCAATTATCACCCTAATGAAATCATGGCCCCAAGACATACGTGGTAGTTGTGTCACGAAATCCATGTAAATACCATCCCACATTCACTCTGGTACCTCTATAGGCTACACTATGCCACCTAGGACCTGATGTTAAACCTTCACTTGTTGAAAACCGAGTCATTGTGATAAAAAATTGGCCACTTCTTTCTATATCCCTAGCCACCTATGTTGATGTGGAAGGTCCTGGTACATCTTTTCCACACCATAACGTTCCACCAGAGGTGACATACGGAACTCCCATAACACCTCCTCTAGTGGAGCCACTGGTACTATGGTGCATCCTCCAAAAAGGATGTCGTTATCCCCTCCTTCAAAAAATCCATCAGGTGCCTATCCTAAAAATATTTGAGCACGTCATGCCTCGCAGTCAATTTCCCCAAGCTGTATCTCCCGAACTCATTGAAGAAGTAGTGGATAGATAATCATAGACTAGAGGTACACTACTACATTTCTATCCACAAAGGATATCTAGAATGTGGCTAGCTGCTCTATCGCCTCACACAACAACGGTAGACCATACCTCTTGCTGAGTGTGTCTACTACTACGTTCCCCTTACCTGGAGTGTATACAATCTCAAAGTCATAGTCCTGGAGGAACTCTAGCCAACGACACTATCTCAAGGTCAGGTCCTTTTGTGAGAAGATATACTTGAGACTCTTGTGATTAGAGTAATCAGTAAATTGTTCTCCCATCAATTATTGTCACCCCATCTTCAAGATGAAGACCACTACCACTAACTCTCGGTCATGGGTAACATAGTTCTTCTCATGTTGTCTAAGCTATTGTAAACCATAAGTGATCATTTCTCACTCCTACATCAGGAAACATCCAAGTCTTGTCCCTAATGCGTCATAATAGACTACATACCCAACACCATCATCTGGTAGGCTCAAGAGGGGGAACTATTTGTTCTTTGCCTCAACTCCTAAAAACATTTCTAGAATCTCTCTGTTTATATGAAGCGTTGTCCCTTCTTTTTCAATGCTAACAATGGAGTCACAACTTTGGAAAATTTAGGTGAAAATCTCCGGTAGAACCCAGCCAACCCCAGTAAACTACACCCCTCGGTCAAACTCTTGGGTGGCTCACAAGAAAGATCAATATCAATCATTTCCAGATCCACTACAACCCCATCCTCCAAGATAATGTGTCCCAGAAATTGTTCCTCCCATATCCAGAACTGAAACTTCAAGAGCATACCATAATTTTGGTGCGCTCATAGTGTTTCTAGAACAATCTACAGATTATAGGCATGATCTTCCTCCGATGCCGAGTATATCAATATTTAGTTGATGAAGACTACAAAAAAAATTGATGGAGGTATGGAGGAATGATCAAGTTCATGAGTCCCATGCACTTGGCATAACCAATAACTCATAGTGGCGATACTGACATATGAAGGCTGTCTTCTGCACATCCTATTATTGTACCCTAAGTTGATGATATAATGATATTGGTATATCTTTGAAACCCAAAAAGATCCAATTAGCCAATCAAAGAGATCATCTATCCTCAGTAGTGGATACTTATTCATCACAGTCACCAGGTTCAGGAACTGATAATCCACACAAAGCCTCAAACTCCCATCTTCCTTCTTGATGAAAAAAATCTGGGTTACCCCTGGAGAAACACTTCTCCTTATGAACCCAATCTTATGCAAGTCCTATAGCTATACTCGTAACTCATGAAGCTCTACGGGAACCATCTAATATGCTGGTGTAGATATTGATGCCATCTTGGTGTATAGGTCGATGTACAATTTTACCTATGTATGAGGAGGTAGTCCTAGAACATCATTAGGTAAGACATCATCATACTGGTCCACCACTACAGGATAATTCATACTAACAACATCATATGCTTCAAGGGTAAGGCAAACCAGCTGATACGTGATCGGCTGCATGCTCCTCTGGGTAAGACCATCCTATGCTGCATAGGTTCCCTTCTCTTCGGTGAAGGAAAACCCGGTCCCATCCTCACGGACACACAACACTATGCGCCTAATGTAATCAATCTGAGCATGGAATGTGGATAAATAGTCCAAACCCAAGATGACGTCGTATAGACTCGATTCCACTACTAAATATCCCTGTTGAAGCTATCACCTCCTTGAGTAAGCTCTCACTACCGGAACCAGTGTATAATCATCAAATCATATCCCTTAAGAGTCTCTAATCGCAAGGATCGAGCCAACGTATCCAATGTAATATATGAGCTCCGAACGAGAGTTGTGGAAATGAACATGTGAATGAAACCTGTGTATATAAGTACTATAAATAAGGTGGAGTAGACACATATCATAACACAAATAATCTCTAGAGCACCTTGGTCATAGGCCTCACATGACTGGAGTTGAGCTCATCCCTATCCACCTACTCCCTATGGTCGTGGTGGACCACCTTGAGGTGGTGGTGGTTGAACCTCAAACCGTCATCCACCACATACAGCATGACCCACTCCTATTCCGGATCTTTTACCCTGTGGACCTCCTCACATGAATCTATGACTTTTCCTTGGATGTACCTAGACTATCTGCTGGTCGTTAGTGCAGCAGGTCTAGTATTTGTGAGCCATGTGACCCTAACCACCGCACATAAAGCATAGTCTGCTCCTCTGCTGGCCAAATCTACCTTGTGAGCCTCGCTCCTCTGACCATACATCCCGGGGATGTCCACCAAATGGTCTGGTCTTCTTGGACCTCTGTGTCATGTGCATACTACCAGCTGCAGATGACTCTGCTATGTGTTGCTGAGTGGTGGGTCTCACTATCTATGCCAACTCAGTAAGGAAGATCTAAAACAAGAGTGGGTTCTCAAGAACTCCAGCATGCATCTAGATGCTGAGTGACACTATCGATGATATGATCTTCTATCGGCGTCTCGAATCAAAGGTACGAGACCAGAAGAATATGTATTGAACTATGTTAGTAGAGTAGTCTGAGAAGTCAGTGAACCTCATCGAGTATTGGAACATTGTCAGGATGCCCATATATAAGCTTAGAATCTTCTGTATATGCATAGAGTGTAGAGTCACTAGAATGAACATTCCCCTGAAGAGGTCCTCAAAATCTTCTTAGGTGAGGGTCACCAAATCATGTGTATGGAGTGTCAGGCTCCACCATCTTCCTACTACTCCATGAAAAATACTGGTAGCTAGAATCACCAAATGGTCGGATGGTGTCCTAACCCGGCGAAAAACATTCGCCACAAAATCCAGCTAGTCCTCAGCCACCTGCGGATCAATCTCACCTCAGAACCTTGAAGGTCCCTTCTGATGAAACTTGTGAAATGAAATCAGTCAGTGTGTACCATCTACTGGTGGGGCTAGTGGAAAAGGCTTCCCAATGGGTGCTGCTGCTGCTGGTACACCACTCGATGGTACTATCGCCGTAATAGGGCCCTGCACTGAGGCAACATCTCTCGGTAGGCCGTCATCATGTACTCTCCTAGAAATACTGGCTGGATATCTATGTGGTGGAATCCTAAAATAAAATAGGTGTTCCACAGTAAATAAGTATTACCTGGTGACCTGACTCAAAGAGATCAAAAATATAACATTTCCAAAATACACACAATCATTTTTTTCATGCACCGAGTCAGAAATCAGAATTCAGGGTCCTGGTGTATGGATATGTTGGCTATCGCACCATCACTGCACTCCCCAAACTAAAAACCACACTCAAAACACTTAATACTATTATTATATTAAAATAATAGAGTCCAACCCAGTCCAAAGGAGGTCTAGCCCAACCTGTAGGGGTGTCGCCTAGCCCACAGGGGGCGTGGCTCGACCTACAGGGGGTGTGCCGCCCGACTCGTAGGGGGCGCATCCCGGAGCATAGGGGGTGCGTCACATCCCGCAAGGGGGGCATGGCCTAGCCCGCAAGGGGGGAACCGCCCAACCCACAGGTATGTGCAGCCTATCCCGCAGGGGGGCGCGTCTCAACCTGCTAGAGGTGCGGGGCCCACCCTAGAATGCACAAGGGGGGGGGGGGGGGTAATGCTCCCCCTTTCTCTCAAGCGGCTAAGACGTTTGGGTAACAAAGTGGAGGCTCCATGTGGCACCACCAAGTCTCCGTGGGACCCAAATGGGTGGGTCCCTCTTCCTCTGCCGCAACTTCGATCCACGACCATCTCCAGAATCCCATGATGGTGCGCCACTCGACCTCCACGGCCAGATGGTGCCAACCATCTTGCTCAATTGCTGCGGCTGAAAAGCTATGAACTTCTCCTCTAGTGGCACGCGATGGTGAGCTGCCCCACCTTCACAGCCGGCCAGTGCCGTCTGCTCTGCTGACCACTACGGCATAGTGTCGAGGCCTCCTCTTGTAGTGCATGATGGCACACCTCCTCCATCTCAGTCGGCTAGTGCAGGCCACCACCATCACCTAACGATACAGGTTGCTAGTGCCGTCACATTGGTGATGCACCGACAGTCCTCCATGGGCCACTGAGTGAGCTCCGGTGGTCTATTTTTCCATCCGATCACACCTACTGATTTCTCAAGTCATCTCATTTTCTTCTTCACCCTTGGATTTGGGTTCTGTTCAACCCGAAAGTTTACTTGTGAAGAATGCAACGACAAAAAAGTGGCGGTGGGACCGGGCCTTGTTCGCTGGGCTCGTGCCCTCGACATTAGCATCTTAAAAAGAAAGAGGATAATGATTCGACAACTCTTGAAATTTAAACAAGATAAAAACCTACAACATGAGTTATTATAAGGATTCCGGTGATTAAAGATGGGTTAGTGTTTGTCAATCCCGAAGTATGCCTCTAATGATATATTTCCAATGACATTCTTCGATTATTTCTTGACGAATCCATTTTTCGTTAAGGGGTTCCATCAAAATAATCCTCTCCTTTTACAATAAAAACCCTTACCAAAAAGATAGAGAGGACAGTTGTGATATAATCACAACACATAATTAAGATAGGTTCATTAAATAGGGAAATTAATGAACCACCTTAATTTCATGTTTGATGGTTACACATTTTTGTGTAACTAGGCATTTATTGTCAAGAATTAAATGCCTGGCCACCATTTGTGGTCCATGCCACCAAAACCTAAAATAAAGGTAGAGGGTGTTTAAAATAAATTAGATTTATTTTATTAATACTCCTCAAAAACTGCAAAAAACCAACTTCCATTATCAACCTACTACGATTGAGTTTAAGGCTCCCATAAGCAAATCATGACACTATGAGTTCAACGGTGCTCTCGGTTTTCAATTCCAAGCACCGGTTCAGGAGTTAGGATTTCTCATCCGTACGTTTGTTGAACGTACCTAAAAAAGTTCAGAAAAATCATTCTGGGCACACCAAGCTTAATAATCACACATCGTCAATTTCTAAAGACTCATAATAATTCTTTATAATTAAAAAAAATTATATGGAAAATATGGGACATTATATTTTTTAATAAAATTATTCTTTTAAAATAATAGTTTTAACTTTACCATGATCATTAACATTATTACTAGTAATCATACTTTCATTCCCAAAAATGAAAATTTCTATTATAAAAAAATATTATTTGTTTGATATAAAATATTAATTATATTTTTTTAGATTTTATTTCAATAATTTATGAAAAATAATTTTTATTATAATCAATTAAAAATTATTTTAGGGTAAAATGTTACTTATTATTCCAAAACAATGCACATGGGTATAATAAATTCAAAAAATTATCTACTGATTATTTATTCTAATATATATATACATATTATTTCAAAAAAAATTACATTTTATTTTATTATGATAATTTCATAAAAGTGGAAGTTTTACTAGAATTTGTATTATTTAATAATTCACAAAAAATCAATAATTTTTGAAATATCTCATAAATTCACCCTATTATAATTTTTGTATATGGAATTAAAAAATAAAATTAATTTTTATAACTGAAAATGTTTATTTTAATAACGTAAATAATAAATTAAAATTCATTATATATAAAGGCCGACTGTTATTATTGGAAAATTCCTTGTTAAAAATTTTATGTGTTCCAAATCATATTTTGTATCCATTTCAAATTGATTGTAATATTTTTTATTCAATATATATTTTCTAATTTTTAAATATTATTAATAGTAAATATTTCAAGGATTATTTTACTTTTGTGTTGCATGTGGTGTATGATATAAAGCAAAGTAATAATTTTGAAAAATAAATTCCAAAATATCAGGTCATTATAATCTGTTATCATAAATAAATTTTGTGTCTAAATTTTATTTATTACTCACTAATGAAATTATGTGTATGTTTTCCAACCACATTTTTCATTTGGGATAAAAATTTTAATATGAAAGATACATTTCCCACTTAGTCTATATCATGTTACTTATATTTCCTAAAATAACATTAGTCATTCATTCAATCACATTCTCCAGTATGAATATACCAAAATCATACATTCATCAAAATATACCTTTCCTAAAACAATATGAATCTTATAGACACATGAAACCATATATTCAAACATAAATTATAACTACCATTATCCATCAAATGGGATTATTCAGTAGTACATACGATAAAAGATTGGTCAATATATATCATAATCACAAAATATGAGATAATCATTTCCAAAAAATATCTTGCATAAATTTTCAAGTTAAATCAATATTACCTTCCAAGGTAATCAGTATCATCTTTGTCACTTTTTAAAAAAGTCAATCATTCTTTTAATCCTAAGGGTTTTCCATACTACAATCATGTTTATGTCAATAGTTATGAAAAATATATAACCATGGAATAAAATCACCAAAAAATTATATTAATAACAATTAATATATGTTTCCAAACCATAATGGAAAATAATTTAAGATAAATATTTTTATGTTTCACATAATCCTAAAAAATTTAGAATATACCATAATATCATCGACAAATATAAGTCATTAATCAAAATAGATGACATTGTCAATATTTATTTCCAATTTATATATCTATATCACTATCTAAGGTAATAATACTAATGTCAACATTTACATCATAACAGGTATATATAAAAATATTGAACCATTTAAGTATCTTCCCATATTCATTTCAAGGAAAAAAGTGGTTTCTCAATTTATACCATTCTTAGAGTCATTTTTGTGATCATCTTTCAACTAAAAAATGGTTATGATAATTTCCAAAATATGAACCTAAAATATCAATATTATGTTATATTACACTCTTAAACATCTATTTTTTACATATGTTACTTTTAGTTCCACCAATTATATTCATCATTCAATCATTAGTTATCCAGGGTAATTTTCCTATTAGGTTCCCTAACCTAATTAGTCAACTTCATACTCAAATCCTTCATAATGATTCATTATAGATAATGTGTATTAACAATTTAATATCCCCTAAGAATGTCATACAAGGTGTTCATTTAGGTATATTTTCCATGCAGGAAGTTTAAATTTGTTCATTAATGAACATTACCTTTTAATTGATATTACCCCTAATAAAATTTTCCCTATAACTAGTTTTCCCTTTACATTACTAGTAAGGGATAACATTTCAAGAAAAATTGCAAAACCCCATATTTTATAAGATATTAAGACATTATTCAACACATATAATTATAAATTATACTAATCCCTAGAGACATCACTAATTTTACATCATCCTAACTAAATAATAACTACTAAAATCCTAAAAAATAACTAAACACTCCTTTGATTCCCATAGGGTATCCCCAGACATATATTCCTGGGTATGTTGATATAAATTCATGAACATTGAAATTAATTTTGATAACAAATGAGATAATAAAATATAAAATGGAATAGGCTTCAAATTAATATTTTATCTCATAATAATCTCATTAAATTTGGGGAACTATTTGTTTTAGTGTATTTGAGGACCATCTAAACTTGAAAATTATTTCCCAACACAAGTAAAAATTTAACCATAATCTAGAACCTTTAGACTCTATTCTATGATTTCCATAGGTTGTTCATATATATATATAAGTAATGTGAAATGTAATTATAATAATTAGAGAATTTAAATTCTTAGTAATCTAAAATTGTTCAATATGTCATCAAGGGTTAGATTATAATCCTATAATAAATCAATGAAATATATGTAATTATTTATTAAAGATGACATGAAATAATTAGAGTTATCCAAAAATCATGACAATATGTATTGAAATCTCAAATGAAAAATCTTGTACCATGGGAAAAGAGTGAGAAATCATGATTTGGGAAAAATAATATATAGATAATAACCATAGGAATGTGACATGTAATTACATTGTGACCTCGAATAGAATAATAAAAAACCTTGGAATAAATATTATCATTCTAAAATTATAAAAATTGCATAAAAATTCGATCATTTATGAACATTATATTTTGATAAAAAAACATATACATGAATCATGTTGTGAAAACAAAATTCCACACATACTATTGTGAAATAAGAAAAATATCCATGAATCATGTTGTGAACAAATAGAATGTCAACACATCAGGTTTTGATTGAATGAAATACCCACCCATAATATCATTATATCTTGAGATACAAATTATTAACAAAAGCATTATGTGGATTTAATAGACTCAAACCTTATTAAGGGTATATCAGACCCATTCCATATATGGGATTTTCTAGAACCCAACCATCCATGTTATTTATCAAACCCAACCTATATCATGGAATTGTCTGACTGAAATGATCTCTAGGCTTTATCAGACCATAACCATAGAAGGGATTGATCATACCCAAATGGACTCAAGATTTAATCACAACTAGACTATCTTAGGGTTTCATCAGACCCTAATTATCATTGATCTTTATCCATTCCAAACATTAATTCAGCTTTACATATGTGTTCCCCATGAAATAAATCAAGATATAATAATGAATTTAGGTAAATGAAAAATAGTTTTCCAAAAAAATTTAGATGGAGCCACAAAAACTGAATTAAATTTTTTTATCATTTGAGACACAAAAATCAATTACCACAAAAGAGTATTTTTAAAGATCATTTATCGGGTAGAAAACAAAAATAACTTCCATGTATATTAGTCCATTAGTGATAAATATTATAATGTCAGTGCTATCATCAAAGAGAATCTAGGAATGATTTTAGATTTTTTGTAAAATAATATGTTATAGTAACATTGAAATGGAATTTTTTAAAAAGGATAATAGAAAAATTGAAAACAAACTTTTTTTTGAAAAGTAACATTCAATAACAGAACCTTCAAAAAATATATTTATGATTAAAAAAGGTGAATAAAGTCAAAGTGATTTTTTAAAGTAAAATTTAAAAATAATCATCAATGAAAGATCTTTGAAATGATATTAAGGATATATAAATAGAATGTGGAGTTGAAGTAAAAAAATATTATTTTTATATAATTAAAAAAAAATTTATATATTGAAATACCATTATTCAAACCCCCCAAAAAAGTGGTCATAACACATCTATTTGAAAATTGATTATTGAAAATAACAGTGCAACATGTGTAAAAAATTATTTGGATTTCTAGATTAGAAATTAAAACATTTTTTTCAACTAATAAACATGTAAATGGTAGAAAATATAACATAAAGGAATATAAAATTTATTCATTAAATAAACCCACCTTTTTGGAAGTGGAATTCATAGAGAAATAATCATTGAGTTTAAAAATAATTTTAACAACTATTAAAAACATTAAATATATTATTTAATATTAAATAGAATAATTTTTCAAACATTTAATAATTTTGATCAAGGTGTTACATTTTAACTCAAATAAAGGATATTTTTTTTAAAAAAAATTCATATTAATATCAAAAATATATAATAAAAAATAATTTTTAATGTGATTTTTATGGTAGAAATTAAAATCCCTACTTTGAAAATAGAAAATAAGACATAATAAATTCATATATAATAATGTTTCCCACTTATCTGATGTATGTACATGAAGAGTAATCATAAATTAATTAATGAGATTTGAGGATTCCAAAAAAAAAGGTAATGGAAATTAAAATATCATGAAATGAAGGATATTAATTACAAATGAAAATGATTATTCTCTACGTGCATATTATTTTTTTTATTATGATTTCCAATGCTGGGTGAGAGTTATCATGATTATTTTGAACTAGTTTAGTAATAGTGGTTTTATTCATCATTTTTCACCCAATATTATTCATTAATAGAGAATTTAATATAAAATAATATATAACATATAGTTATTTATAAATATCATACCATATTATATTTTTCTGTTATGTTTTGTGAATATGGGATCAGTGCCAACTTATTTCGGAAATTTTTTTATTGAATGTTATATTTATATACTAAGGATAAAATGTAATATAAAAATTTCATAATCATAATCAAATAATTATTTTTTTATTAAATAGATGTACTTTTTTTATTTTGGTTCCCAAATTCATCAATGCTATATTTTTATATCATTGTTCAAATATGTGGTTTAGAACAATCCAAACATGAACATACCAAAATTAATGGATCATTACATATATGAATGTGGATTATTATGGAATAACATAATTATTATAGAGGAAAATTATATTATTAAATATTTTTAATTTTTAAATAATATTCTAATTTATTTATAAAAATAATATATGGATGGAAAATTACAGAATGTTTTTTTGGAGGTGGTAGTATACAAAACACACAATTACTATATAAACATCCTAATAAATGAGATTGAAATAATTTAGATTATAATTTATCTCTTCATAATCATTATTATATTATATATATCTAAATTTTCATCTATTCCATCCTTATAATAATCAAATATATTAAGAGTTTAAAAATTTATGATGTTTCTTTGTGGAGGTGGAAGTCCACACAAATTATCGTTCAACATTCCATTATTTTTATAAGTGGATAGTAAATAATAAATATTTTTTCCAGAATTAATTTAATAAGACTTAAGTAATATAATGATATAAATGTCATTATATTACCATTTCAATCATTTGTATAGAACACTGTCCTAACCCCCTCCCTCCAAATATTCCCCTCATTAGTAGGAAATTAAGAAATATAGATAATGACCCCCTGACTCCCACCTCTAGTAGGCCCTAGGGTGACGACCAAAACCAAGGGTATAAAATTTAGAAAAATGAGATACATTAACATTTTTAAAAGAAAACTTGATCAGGATATAATATGGTCTATTGGTAAAAACTAAATGTATGATATATATATAATAATTCCAAAATCCATCCCACATGTATGTTAAAAATACAACCTTTACAAATACAATGAGGTTCCAAAGTAAATACAAAATGCATGGCTATATAATGAGAAGGAAACTGTCCCAATTTCCATGATTTTGAGGTCCAAAAATGTCCCCATAATCCTCCTAGAAACTGAGAAAAATTTTCATATATGTAGGTTGTTTACATAAGTATATTAAGTAGAAAAAACAAAGGTCCCTCATGAATAAGTGATAGAAGCATACTAATGCCCCCGTGATAAAACAACAGAACCAAATAGCACCTAACAATGTATACTATCCATCCCAACCTCACTAAGGAACACTCACCATGTAATGTAACTCATATAAGTAATATAGTACGAAAAACAATGATTTGGGTACTGCTCCTCACTTACTACTTGTTTATCCACTCTAGACAAATGGAAAATGTCATCATGCTCCCACCTCATCCAAAATAACCACATCATAACCCATCCTGACAAACCAGGGCCCCACAAACCACATTTCATCTCATCAAATGGTCTCTAAAACACATCCAATTATGCACATAGACACTTGGGAACTCACAAACCACAAAAAATCCCATTTTCATACAATTGGGCCACAAAAGAGGTGATATCTTGAAAACAACCTGGAAAAGTACTACTCATCTCATCCCTCAGACACCTGGGAAATCATACCTTATCTCATCTAGAATACCCCTGGGAAAGAATAAAATCATCCCGTCCTGAATACACCTCGTACTGTACCACTCATCTTTATACACCAAGGCCCCACACACCACAACCCACCTGAAAAATCATGAGGTACCATCACCTGGAAGAAAGAGAATAGAAGAGTGGTTTTCCAGTTATCCATCCTCTCACCCGAATGTTTGAGGAAGAAACCCTCCACTTTGATATGGGGGTGTTCGGAACATAGGGATTAACAGGGGGGGTTCATATTAGAGTCACAAATGAAATAAATTTATGAATTTATATTAGACCAAACACTCATTCCCAACTATTTGGAACTCAAACAACTAACTATCCCATAATAATGCCACCTTCGTTGCTGCATCTAATTGCACAAACCCACAACAACCCAGAAACTCAATTAATACCCCACCTAATTCAATTAACCAATTCCCAATCCTTACTAAAATTTTAATTTATTCATTATATATCTACCTATGAAACTACTAGGCCCAATAAACTAAAAGAAACATTGAAAGAGTCACACAGAGGAAGAAGAACCATGGGAAATTAACCCACTTCACATTCATATACGTTTAACACCCACAGAAACCACTTCCATTATAATTATTTAATATAATCCCAACCAAAACCTTTCTCTCAAAAGATGAAACCCCAAACTCACAACATCACTCAGAAACACTTCACCACACAACCTGATTGTATCCCTGTTGTACAACACTTCTCATCCATTCAATAATCAAACAACCTCTCTATTAGAGATTCTAAACACATTCCGAACCACCACACATCACATATCCATGAAAAAACCCCTACATTAATATATATAAGAACAAACCCACATAAAAAAATTACCACATGAACCAAGGAATTGAAAAATTCCTATTTAATAAATCATTCATCACTCGATTTTCTCTTGTTAATTCATGGTTTATAACATAAATTGTTTCAGCCTAGGGAATTAATTTATTAGATGACTGTATGTGGTTATAAGATTTCCTAAAAATATTTTGAAATATTTCCAAACATAATGCATTCCATAATCATTTCATGGTGCACATATAAAGTCCTCCAACAGACATGATTTTTTGCAGGGCATTCAGCCTGTATAATTTAAAAAAAAACCAAAAAAAGAAAAGATCTCACATTACGTTTCTCTATCCCGGGAATATTCTTCTTAAATGGATTTAATTATATTTACTTAATTTGGATTCAACTATCTTTACATAAGATACATTCTTACACCCTCCCTGCATGATTTACAATTTAAAGGGATTAAGGAATCCTATATAGAATAAGAGGAGATCGAAAAATCCTAGTTACACCAAAGCAGGGTGAATGCGTGCACCAGGAAGAGCCTCCAGGGAAAACATGGTTGAAAAGAAATAATGTGATTTCTTAAATTATTTGGCAGGTGAACGGTTCAGGCAATCTCACACAAAGTTAAAGGGGAATGGACATGGAAGAGAATATCTGGAATCTACATTGGCCAAATCCTAAATCAATAAGAAAAAATGTTTTTAAAAACTCATTATTACTAGAAATTGACCAAGAACACACTTTTTTGGATGTTAATATAATATATAGGATTTAAAAAGATACATATGACTTGAAATAGATCAAAAATTCAATAAATATGGTATTAATATCATTTTATGTCTTCAAAACATTAAAGAGGAAAAACTGTTGGAAGCTGGAAACACTATTCACGACTCATTGTTGGAATGAACTACTATTGGATGATTCCCCATTGGATAAATCACTATTGGATGACTTACCACTGGATAACCTACCATTAGAAGACTCACCACGGTACAACTCACCATTTTACCACTCACTATTAGATGAGCTACCATTGGATGACTAAGTGGTGGATAACCCACCATTGGATAACTCACCATTGGATGAACTACCATTCGGTGAGAAACCACTGGGAGTCACCATCACAACTCACTGTCAAAACTACCCCTTATGACTAACCATTGTGACTCCCTATCACGACCTACCATTAGTGACAAACTATTAGATAACCTAAAAACATGTAAATTTTGAAAAGTTGGGAAATAAGTCACTATGAAATACTAAAACAATTAAACCACTAGATTTTCACAATGTGATGGAATGAAGTGGTTGAGGCCATTACATTAGATACCTCTCAAACTATTTTCACACTCAATTATTCGAAACTAAACACAGAAGGAAAAAATGTTTCTGAACAACCACCATGTGATATAACTCTCAAGACTCTCATCACTCTTCCTGCACTACCACCAACTACACATGACAGCCTAAATTATTACAAAAAATCCCCCTGAAAACACAACAAACAAGTCATCCCAAACACACAACTCATGGAATATCTCAATCCATGTCAATATACTATCCACTCTGGGTGGAAATGACTTAGCCGCATGGGTTTACTCACTTCATAGTTAATGAATATTGATTAGGATTCTGGTCTTCCCCTTTTAAAATGTTTGGAATTTATTACAAATTACAACACACACATCACATCCAAAAGTAAAAACAAAACATTTCATAGAAAAGAGGATAAAACATTGCGTCACATGGATAGATAGAACAAAGAAAGACTAAAAAAACACTATGTACTGGGAAAACATATGCATTTCTCATTCCCATGTAATCTCCATCATTCAACCACTCCACCAAAAAATGTGTTACAAAGGAATGGTCCACCCACACATAAAATTCTCTTGATGATCCTTAATATCTACTCACTGCTCCACATATGTCGCATCGTCTTCTCTATCCATGTCTCCCCAGTCAATGTCATGGGATTTATTATGAACATACCTGTGTAGTTGAGAGATGTTAAAGACATCATGGATCCTCACCAAATGTGGTGGTAATGGAAATGGGTATGCCACCTCCCCAACTCTCCCCAACACATTGAAGGGTCTGAAAAACATTGGAGAAACCTTAGTCTCCCTAGCAAACCTCTAATTCCCATGATAGGGGGAAACCTTCAAGAATACATAGTCCCAAACATTGAACTCTAAGGGCCTTATCCAAAGATCGGAATAAAAATTATGTCATTATTTTGACTCTTTAATCCTCCCATGAACATGATAAACCTTCTCAGTCATTCTCTGAACCACCTCTAGTTAAAGAAATGTTTTCTCTGCGACCACTATCCAACATAATCGGGAACAACATAGTCTCTTGTATAATGCCTCAACTAGAGCCACACCAATGGAATAGTGAGAGCTATTATTATAAAATAAATCCATCAAGGGTAGGTGTTGTAACCAATATCTTCTTGATTTCATGAAACATGCCCAAAATATACCTTCTAGCATCTAGATAGCCCATACTCTCTTCCCATCTTTCTTTGGGTGGAATGCAGTGATAAAGCGTAACTGAGTTCCAAAATCATGTGGTAATCCCTTCTAGACATGTGAGGTAAATCATATATCCCGATCTAAGAAAATAGATATCCGAACTCCATTTAGTCACAATACCTAATAACATACCTCTTTCAAGGCATCCACTTCACCTCGACTACTTAATCACTAAGAAGTGATCTTATTTCGTCAATCGATCCACTACTACCAAGATAGAATCACAACCTCCCTAAGATATGGGACACTCTGTGATTAAATATAGTGATATTTCATCCCATTTATAGTAGATAATATCCAAGGAATTTAACTTACCACTAAGAACATGGATTCCATATTTTACCTATTGAAAATTTAAGAACCTTTCTACAAACTCTACTGCTTCTCATTTTATCCTGGGCCACCACAAATACATTTTCAATCCAAGGTACGTTTTAAAAATTCTTTTCTGTAATTTTAATGGAGTGTTATTAATCTCTTAATGAAATCCCTCATTTATTTCTATTGGAACAAACACCCTCCCATTAAACAACACCCAATTTAGACCATCTTAGGACCATCCCTCTAAATCATCACCATAGCCAACACAATCGTGCAACACCAATACCTAAGATACTCCCCACTGAGCCCCCTCAATATTCTATATTAGATAAGCCTTCACCGGTATCTAAAACAAATATCCTCTACCATTATCCGCCTTTGAAACCAAGTGCAAGGCTGCTGACTCCTCTCTTTCCTTCTACATTTCTTAAGATTCTTAAAAATTCTAATTCTGAAACTTCCTACAAGAATCAACATAAATAAAATTCCCCTTTACTAATGTTTAGGATTTCTAAAAATCATAGTATAGAAGAAATTCTACCCACATTCGCTATCAGTAGTTCAGATATCAGGTGGAAAAGATATACCTTAAAATCATGTGATCTAAGAAGATCACAAAGATCTCACTAATAAGGTAATTCCATAACAACTTAAGTGAAAATATGAACACCTCTAGCTCCAGATCATATATTTCATAGTTACATTCATGGGGATGTAACTTCCTAGACCCATAAGAGATCACTACCTGCTTCTACATCCCGATGAATCCCATTCCTAGATGGGAAGAATAAAAAACACCTCAAACATCACCCCTTCCTTTAGAAACCATATCACTGGAGCACTGACCAAATTCCCCTTTAGATAGACGAATGCTGCATGGAACTACTCGCCCCTCAAAAATGTTTTCTCTTTTCATGTAATAGTTTTCAATGGACTTGTAACTCTAGAAAAATTGGGCACAAACCTCTGGTAATATCCTGAGGGACCAAGAAAACTACTAAACTATTCCACATTCTTAGTTACTTCCCAAGAAACAACTACTTCAACCTTTGATGGGTCTACTACCACACCCAATTGAGACACCATGTTCCCAAATAAAATAACCAATCATGTTTAGAAAAATCACTTGGATAACATTCGGTAGAGATGGTGGCATTGTATAACCTAAAGGATAATTCTGAGATGCTTAGTGTTCTCCTAATCAGATTTCTAGTAGATCATGATATCATCAATGTACACAACAATGAACTGGACTAGGAGCACATAGAAAACAATGTTCATAATCCTCCTAAATAGAACTAGTGCATTTGTAACACTGAGAAACATGGCTAAAAACTTGAAGTGCCCATACATGAATCTGAAAGTAGTCTTCATGATATATATTTTCTTCACCCCCAATAGGGGATATCTAGACCTCAAATATATCATATAAAACCAACATGTCACTCTCAGCTGGATGAAAATATCATCTATCCATGGAAGAGGGTAATTGTTCTTTCAATCATCTCATTCATCCTACTATAGTCTATGAAAAACCATAGACCACCATCCAACTTCTTTGAGAACAACACTAGAGCACCCCATGATAAAACACATGGTCGGATAAATCCCTACTTCATCAGGTCATCAATCTAAGTCCTAAACTCCCATAAATCAAATTGTTCCATCCATTAGGAGCCTTCAAAATTGGACAAGAATAAGGTTATAATTCTATCTCGAACTCAACATCATGTCGATGGAGAATAGTGCCAAACTCCTTGTGGAAACCATCCATGAATTCATCAACTACCTTGGGAGCCTACCACATCTCAACGTCCACTGATTCCACTAATAGCTTATCCAACAAAGAGATAAGAGGCTCTATATTCTTACTTCCAACTTGAAAACTCCACTCACCAATAAAAGCCACACACTGGTCATCCACATCTGAAAAGAAGACTCGTGTTTGGAATAATTATTTAAGAGTGAACATGGAATACAACCAGTCGATAATGATATTATATGGTTTCATCTTTAGTATGAAGAGATCCCCATGAGAATGATGTGACTCTATCATCAGTTTACATCCCCAAAACACATCAAAAAAGATGGTGTGGCATCCAAATGGAGTAATAAACACTAGGGGCATAGTAATCCTCATTACATATAGTCCTAGATCACAAGATAGAGTGGGTGTAGTAATCGAGTGTGAAAATCTTGAATCAAACAAATTGAAATCATGGGTACTGAAAAAACAGATCCTACCTCTGATGATCTTCGGCCATTCTTCAAATGCTGCTTCTACAACCAGAAACTAACCACACCCATCTCCTCTACACCTCTGCTAATGACTACCTACACAACCATGCCAATGTCAAGTACCCTAAGAAATACCCTATGGTCATCATCTACCTACTCCATCTCCCCTTGGTGGAGCATGATCATGAAGTCCCTAATATTGAAACAACATATCTGAAACTACTATTGATGACAACAATGAACCTACCCAAATCCACTATCCTGAGAATGAACATACACTAGACCCTAATTATAAAGTTGACCATAGATTCTATAGATGAAACACCTCAGTACTATGTTCCAAATAAAGGGACAAGGGCTAGAGGGTTGAAACAGAAACTACTGAGGTTGACTCCACGATGTTTGAAACCTTGAAGGCCTTAGAGACTGAAACCTTCTAATGGTAACCCTACCTCTCAAAGAAACCTTTTGGATCCCCTCTCATCATATGCCTCCTCATGAATTCATCTTCTCAATCACTTATTCCATCATACGAACCTCCATGTATGTCAGCAACATAAGGAGAACAAATGTTTACAGTATAGAATAACGAAGTGCCTCCTATAGGTGTCTTTCACGAGAATCCTCTACCAGGATGACATCTAATACAAATAGGTTATCCATAAACATAATCCCCAACTCTCATACTAAAATAATCCCCTAATAGATTGAGAGTAACTCCATGCTCATCTAAGACTTCATGGTCGATGAAATGAATTCTTCCCAAAACACCTTCTCGAAATCGACCCACATAACGTCATCCACCTTCCTCACCCTAGGTATTGAGTCCACTATTGACGCATATCTCTCTGCATCTATCTCACTACCAAAGCAACTGTGTACTTCATCAGATCCCAGATAAAACTGAAGGTTATCTCATGCTCCTTGAGCCAAATCTCTATCTCATTGTCTAAAACACCGGCATCATACATTCCCTTTGCCTATCACTAGAAAGAATGTAACATTGTCTACCAGTGGCCAGCCTCCTTCACTGGGCCAACCCTCCGCCACTCAACTGGATCAGCCTGCTGATCCTCAACTACCCAAACCACATGCAAACGATGACTGGTTTCAAAAGCTAAAAGGGTTAACAATGAATTTTTAGGCCACAATATTGTGGAATTTTATTTTATTTTAATTTTAATTCATTTAATTATCATTTTTAAATTCCAAAAAATAACCCAAATCAAACTAGAAGGCATGTAATTATGATTTATGTGCCTTTCCTAGGGTATCTACCCTACAAATGGGGCAGCCTCACTTTATCATTCGACTGACCTAGATTCCTCAAGTAGGATCATGGGGGCCCCAAAATCTCACATCCTATCTAGTTTTATGATGCCTATATCACACACCAAGTTCACCTGACATAGTATCCCTACGAACCCATGAAATCAGTGTTCCTAACTCCTAAATACAGCATATCTCCTATCCATCACCTCTGATACAATTCTATCACAACCCCCTCCCACCAATTATGCCCCTCCTAGGTTGGAAATGATGAAACAGAGATAATAACCCTTGAGTCCAACATCTAGTAGGCCCCGGTGTGGCGACCCGCACCTAGGGTTTAAAATTTCACAATATGAGAGGAGTTTCCCTTTTTAATGAAAACAGGATCGGGGGATAAGATGGTTCATCCTAGAAAAACTCCATGTAATATATATATATTAAAGAAATCCAAAATTCATCCCACATGAATGTTTAATATAAAATTATTTCAAATATAATGAAACACCAATGTAAATAAAAAAGTAAGTCCACGCAGCGACATGAGAACTATCCCAATTTCTGAGCGAGTAAGGTCTATCATATTCCAGGTACTCCTCCTGGAAACCTGGAAACAAGTTTATATATGTATGGTTATCACAAAAGTATACTCAGTAGGGAATACTAGGGTCCCTCATGCAGAATTGAGATAAGAATACAAATGCTCCCATGAGAAAATAGTAGAACCTAGCATCACCTAATAAGGTATACTAGCCATCCCTACCTCACCAAGGAACACTAACAAAGTTAAAGAAGTCCAATAAATTAATATAGTAAACACAACAATGATTTGGGTAACCCGCACAACTTCCCATTGGTTTATCCACTATTTCCTAAAATAAAATGTCCTCTCGCTCCAACCACTTTTGAATGAACCGCATCACAACCCTCCAACACACACCTGTTCCCCAAAAACCAAATCTCACCACATCACTTGGGCCATTATCCCCATCTCATCTTTCCCACATACACATGGGCCCTCACAAACCACACCACATTCTATTCGCATACACTTGTTCCATGAACCACATAATATCCCAAAAAACATTGGATAAAACAACTCATCTTAACCCGAAGACAGCTGGGAAAGCATAACTCATCTCATCTCGAAGACACCTTCGAAAGCATAAATCATATAATCCTGAAAACACCTGGGAAATAAAAACTATCCTAAAAACACTAGGGCCCCTCAAACCACAACCTTCCATAAAATTCTTGGGCTACTACTGCCTAGATGAACGAGCAATGTTGAGTGGGTGGCCAACTATCCATCCTCCCACCAAGATGTTTGGAAACGAATCCCTCCCCTGTGATGATGGGGGTGTTCTAAACAAAGTTCTCAAATGTTATGTGGTGAGTATATAAATAAAAATAGAAATTAATGTATATATATAATACCAAACACTCCTGCGCAACCTATGGGTTCTCAAACAAATAACCAGCTCATAATACATCCATATTTGCTACTACCTTTAAATGCACAACCACAAAATAGAACACAAACTAAATTCCAACCCACAACCAATTAAATTAACCAATTCTCATTCCTTATTAAATAATTCAATTATTCATTCCATATCTATATAGGAAACTAATAGAAACAAAAAACAACAATCCACATAGGAAATGTCACAAAGATGAAGAAGAACCATGGTAAATTAATCCACATCACATTAATCTTCATTTTACACCCATGTTAACAACTGCCATCACGATCTTTCAATTTTATCCCACCCAAACCATCCTATAAAGAGAATAAACCCCCAACTGACAGTATCACCCAACAACACCTCACAACACAACCTGATTATGGCCCTACTATACAACACTTCCCATCCATTCCACATTCAAAATATATCTCATACTAGTATTCCAACACATCTTTCGAAACACCCCACATCACATAGTTATTTCAATAAAACAACTACAACATAGGACTAAAAAACCCACATAGAACACATCACCACACAAACCAATGAAATACATATTTAGAATTAACATGGAATCCCTCTGTCAATTTCCTCTTGTTAATTCAGGGGTTATCACATAAATAGTTTGATCTTGGGGAATCCATTTATTAGCCGAGTGTATGTGGTTAATCGATTTCATATCAGTTTTCAGCTAAAAACCAAAAATAATGCATTCCAGCATCATTACTAGGTGACCAAACAAGGAACACCAATAACCATGATATTCAGTAGGGTGTTTATCCTGTATAATTCACAAGTATAACAAAATTTAAATCACATGAAGATCATACATATATTTTCCAAACGTCCTACATATTGATATTAAAGTGATAAAATAATATTTATATAATTTTAATTAAACTATATTCACATTGGATACATTCTTACACCCACCCAAAATGATACACATGTGAGAAGGATAATGTAAACCTACTTGGTAGAAGAGATGATTGGAACTTCTGGGTTGAACCAAAGTAGGTGGTGCACATGCAATAGAAATAACCTCTATGGAAAACACGGTAAAAAGGATATAACAAAATTTCACAACTCCTTTGGGGGAGGGAGAAAGGTTCGGGCATCTTGTACCAAGAGAAATGAATGCACATAAAGAAGAGAACATATTGGATTTAGAAATATCAGATCCAAAATCATTGGGGGAAACGGTTTTTAAAATACATCAAAGATTAATGATGACCAAGACCCTGGTATTTTTATGTCCAAGAGAACATCATGTTTTTTGAAGATATATATGATTTAGAAGTGATCAAAAAACTATTAAACATGGTATTAAACTCATTTTACATGAAAAAAATGTTAAAGGGGCAAAACAGTAGGATGTTAGAAAAACTATTCATTACTCACCATTGGAATGAAGTACCATTGGTCAAGTCACCATTGGAAGACTCACCACTTGAAGACCTACCATTAGAAGACTCGATGTTGGATGAATCACTATTGGAGACTCACTATTGGACATGCTACAATTGGATGACTCACCGTTGGATGACCCACCATTAGACAACTCACCACTGGATGAGATACCATCATGCGTCACCACCATGACTCACTATCAAAACTCACTATCATGAATCAGTATCATGACTCACCATCATGACTCGCAACGGTGACTCACCATTGAGATCTACAGTCAACAACCTACCGTTGGTGAACCTGAAAATATAGATTTATTGAAATTCATTGAAATGAGTCACCATGGCCACCCAAAACACTTCAACCACCATATTTTCCCAAATTGATGGACCAGAGGGGTATATGACATTAAAAATATAAAGATGACTAAAAAATGTTAAGTATTAAGTAATACTAACTTTAGATCATTAAACATTAACATGAATGTATCCATAGAAATGCAGGAATAATTATAGCAAATTATGACTATATGATTAGTAACATGGGGGATTTCTCTATAATGTGAAAAAATTTATAGTTTTAGGAATAATTTTAATTTATTTTTTTGTGGAAAGTAGTGGAGGATGTGTTCCGCTTTTATAATAGAAAAAATGGGCCTTTTGTGAACACTCATTATATTTCAATATTGGAATTACATTATACAAGGTTTAAAGGCTTAAATGGGATAAATAATTTATTTTTTTAGTATATGGTAGAAGCAACTTTTACTATAATTTTAACACATGTTTTTAAAATGTTTCATCACCTTTATCATTATATTCTTTTCAATTAATGATTATTGTTTCACTTAGGTTAATGAATTTAACTAAGAAATATATTTCTTTATAAACAATAAAAATAACTGATATTATATAATTTGAGTGTAATGAACCTAAATATATACAATATTTATTCCAATTCAATTTTTAAAAAATAAATAATTAAATTTTATATTAAACCCAATAATATATAGAATAATATTTTGTTGAAAATATTGTTTCATACCATTAAGTTTTCGAACGAATATCTTGTACTAAATAGAAATTGAATGAGTCTTAATGTATTTATATATTGTTTTAAAAATTATATTAGAGTCATTTTTTAGAAAATCATTATATATTTGGACAGAAAAAAATTACACAAAAAATAATACACAAAATTCATTGAAAATAACTATTTTACCGTTACGAGGGTCATTAACATTAATCACAAAAATAAGACATTTATACCCACATTTAATTTCAAAATAGTACAAAATATGATTACATTTATATAAAATATTGATTATATTTTCATATATTTAATTTCTAAAACTGATGAAAACTATTTTTTAAAATAACTTAATCAAAAATTCATATTAAAAACTTAATATAAGTCCAAAAAATTACACATGGGTTTATTAAATTCAATTTTTTATTTTTAGATTATTCATTTGAAGTTATCAATAATTTTTTATATAAAAAATATACATAAAAAATTAATTTATAATATTATAATGATAATTTCATATAATTTTTTGTATTAAAATAATTTTTATTTTTCATTATTCAACGATATAATTATTTATTTTAGTTAATTTGGAAAATAAAAAATAAGATAATTTTTTATTTAGGATTAAAAAATTACTATAATATTCATTAAATTGGAATTATTAGGTTTTTAAATTTATCATTTCAATGAAAATTCAATATATATGATGAAAAACTACTTTCATTGAAAATGCATTTTTAAAAAATTAATTTTTCATAATATGATTTTTTAAAAATTTTAAGGATTAAATTTAATTTTCCACTAGTGGATTTATTGTTCTTAAATTTTCAAAGAAATAAATGAGTCATGTATTTTTTAGTTCATTATTCTATGTCAATAAAATTAATGAAAATAGAATTATTTTGTTAAAAAAAATATTCTAAAATCTCATGTCTTTACGACCATTATAAAAAGAGGGACACTGACTAGAAATCAATTTGATTCTCTTCACACTATGTGTATCCACTTATTTAATCCACTGATAAAACCTATGGTCTCCATGGACCAAACTCTATCCTTTTCGAAGTGTATTAATTAGACATGATCATATAACTCATCCCCAGGCGACATCAGTAAACACTACTCACTAATCACTCCTTGCATACCTATAACCCATGCCTTGACATTCAAACCCAAATCTAAAGCTATTTCATGTATTACAATATCCAATGGTTCTCTCCCAATATTTTGGATTACCTTACATTTCCCCTTGATCACTTAACCGAATGTGTCCCAAAACCACTCGCACCCGTCCTAACAGCTTTCAATGATCGCGCTATAATCGACCAACCCATGGTAGCACAACCTATCATTGATTTCAACACACAACATATATGATATATCTCTTAACCTCACCCAATTATCAAGGAAATCATTACCAAAAGCACCTCACTGAACACCTCATTCCTCAACAAAAAAAATACCATGAACTGATTTAAAACTCAAAAGGTACTATGTGTAACTAGCGTTAACCTCCCATGAACAATAGGTCATTTCTAAAAAAGACTCACATATACTCAATATAAATTTTCATGGGATGTTAAACCTCAAAACAATCTTTTTATATATTTTTATAGTTGATCCTTCCCAATGTGGCCAAAAACAAGTATTTGAACACACTCCTACTAACTAACTCTTACTTAAATGTGTCACGCATCATCAAAACTAATCTCATGTGATGATACTAATTACTATACCCCCAATAAATTTTACTATCATTTAGACAATGATTACATGATGATTTCTTCCTAATGGGATTGAGAAATATCCCTCATGACAGGGTTAGCAACATGACCACCCACCAACCTCGTTTCATTCCAAAACAATGATTTCCAACCCTTTAAGCCAGCATTATTTCAAAATTTCACAATGAATCTATACGGATAGTCATCCAACAAAGCCATCCCATTCTATTACCTAGATACTAAAATCAATCAATTTTACCATGTCCAAAAGATCCACATCATTTCGCATTAATTTCTTCAACCATCTAGTTCAGTTATGGGATGTTATATCAATAGTCTCCATGGAATACAATATATTGGTTATTGATGAAGAATTATATAAGTAACCTGAAATACACAATTAAACCTCTAACCATACTCAGATTATTGCATAGGTTCTTAATGCATCTGTTATCCAACTAAGGGTTTCCATGAAACTTATGCATGAAGGGACTGAATATACATCACCATATAATGTCCCACTATAATATAATCATAAATAATCATCAAAAAAATACCATGGTTCATTTTATTATAATAAATGAAAATATATATAAGAAAAATCTTGATATGTTTTTATAATAAATTAATAAATAGAAGACTTGTAGTTTGTGAAATTAGTCACACAGATGTATTTTCACTTCATGTGAGTCCTAAAATAGAAATTTTATTTACGATTATAAACCACATTAAAATGGTTCAAGATAAAAAAATTAAATAAAAATCATAGGTAAACAAATGATATTTAAATAAAACCACAACCATAATTTCAAAATCCAAAAATAGAGATCTCAGAAAACTAGTAACACGGATATGCCCCAAGATAGGTGTACATGAAAAAATAGTATGATGTACATCAGGATATTTGAAAATTTTATATTCTATTTCAAATATAAAAGAAATAATATGATAAATAAAACAACACTCTGATTACACTATTTAAAGCCCCCTTTTAGAAGATACTCTATAGTGACCCAACCCTCTTTTGTTTAATACCTCCATCATACCTCGTTGTATATTAGAGGCATATGACTAGTGGTGGGCGTCAATTTTATATGATGTGGATCATATTCCATCAAATCATATTCAAAAAATATTAGAAAATAACTAAACATCCAAAAAACAATTTTGAGTTTCTATATATAAAAACTGAAAATATTATGAAAATTTATTATGTAGAGGTATACAATCGTAAATTCCCATGGATAACCCATGAGGTCAATTTGATTTATTAAATAAAATATAAAAACAACTAGTCGTACCTCTATCCATTATCCTCAAATAACACGATCAACACACCAATCAATACACTACCGGAAAATGGCCCTATACACTTGGTTTTGGGAAAACCCGTATGTATAGATATCCTTGTACCAACTATTTTCCCAAAACCATTGGTATAGGTATTTTATGGGATCCAATACCCACGGGTTTGGAAAAACATGGGTATAGGCCCCATATCGCAACGTTTTAAGGAGAACAATGGGTATAGGTTATTTTTATGACCTATACCCATGGTTTTTCTTAAACTGTCAAATTGTTTTTCGAGATGTATACCCATGCTTTTTGTAATACCATGGGTATAGGATTGTTTTTAAGGACCTATACCCATGGTCTTCCAATCCCATTGGTATATATTTCATGATTAATGGTGGCGAAAAAAATTCACAGAACTCAAATAAAATTTCATGGGGACACATATTCCCACCGTTTTATACCAATAACCATAATTTACATAAATATATATAAGTAAATATATATTTAAATATAAATAAGCTAAATAGGGTAATTTTAAGGTTCCAAAAAGTATAGGGGTGGTCCATGGATTGAATCGCACAACTACATATTTTTTCAAAGCCATATCCAAATTTGAAAAACCATGGGTATAGGTTAATGACAGGTTGGAGTGAACCTATACCCATGGTTTCCAAAAACGTGGGTATATATCAAGGCTATTCTGATGACTCAGTTTCCTATGGTTCTTTGAAACCATTGGAATAGGTAAATTTTCTAATTGTCATATGCTCCATCCCAATCGACATTTCGACATGTTTTCTAAAATAAATTAGAGAATGAGATCGACATACACTCTAGAGTTATCCTATATTGTTTCAAAAAAAATTCTCAGAAGGGTATCACCTATTCCACTTAATATAATCCATCATATTCATGTTTTTACACAAAAAATATATCATCCAATAGTTTAATATATCATGTCTTATCTAGACAACTACCACTACACACAAATCATGCCATATTGTGTCAACCAGGCCACCAAAACACAATATTGTACCTATCTTGATGCCATAATGGAATAACATTGTGGAATCATGCCAAAAACCCCCTATCTTATCTTTTATTTAAAGACTCATGGACGAGAATTTATAATTACATGACTAGAGCCTAATGTTTTAATGTAGGATTAATTTTACAAGCCCTAGAACTTATCCTAAAACACAAGGGTGTCCGCTCATCAAATTTATAGTTACTACCATATCACTCGTTGTAAGGACCCTCATCCATATACTGACTTTCTTCCTTATCCTTTAAGGTATTATCCATTATCCCCGTATTCTAATGCATCAACACTAGACTAACCTTCTAAATAATGGTTTTCAAATATCCAAATCATTTCCTTCTAACTCAAGGTATGTTTTATGAAAGCAATTTCCTACTCATAGGGATTCAGACTTGTCTCCCGCAAAATATTGCCCCCAAAGGTAGGTGAAAACATAATTATTAATGTGTACTCTACCACATTCAAGGTAATACAACTAGTTATTTCCCACTAAATAAGAAACTAGGCCTCAGGATCCATACCCCCCACACTAAAATCAAATAAATTTCACAAACACATGTATATAATCGTAAACAAAGCTTGTAATATATCACAAAAGATCCCTAGTTCATCAGTACAACATCTAGCATGAAAACCATAGGTGAAAACAAATCTCATAGTCTCCACTAACCTAGAACTAGAAGTAGGGTCCAACCTCATCAAAATCCCTTATCACTATACCCAAGGACCATCCCAACACCACATTCATTAAAAACCATATAAACCCTATGCAATGTCTATATAATTTCCTGTGACACACAATAATGCCTCGTCTCACACCAATTAAGGGAGATCTCTCAACCCATCACATATAGATAAGTCTATTTGTCACATCCTATATCATCTCGACTTACTCAACCTATTCACCACCCTCACTGAGTCTCAATGAAACCATAAGAGGGTTCCACTCAATATTTTTGAGATGTATGACCATCACAATAGTAATTTATTGGAATATTAATTTCCATGAATACCTAGCTTAAATGAGTAAATAATATTATTTTATCCCAATATAATCTCATATCTCATGAAAAAATGAAGCCTTCCATCAGTTTAATCATCACTCTCACCCATGGACGCTATAGTTGTTGAGAATTCCCAAAACACTAAAAGTATTAAAGAACACCTTTACCTATCCAAGTAGGACAAAAAATATCACATTGTATTATATATTTTTTAATAAAACCCTATTAATCTACCCAATCCCATAAACCTTTCATTTAGTCATGATCTCTTGTATAAAAATAATGTCTATTTTTATTAATGGGACCATATACCTCAAACAAAAAATTAATAGCTCACAAGGCTTTATCGAGTCTCGTTCAAGTCTATTCACATTTTTAAAATATCATACAACCAATAATTCTACTATTTGATTCCATATGAAAACAATAATTAACTAGAAAATTTTATATTTAATTATTAAAAATAATATAAATATGAATAATTACAAAAAAACTCACCATGCATCCTAAAAACACTATATTTTCTTTCAAAGTCATTCACTAATTCTCTCAGTACCTCCAATATTAGTGAAACATGAAATTAATAAATTCCTTTCCAAATTCCATCATGATGTGGTATAATAATCATTGAAAGACATACTAAAATCAACTAATTAATTGGTTAATGAAAAAAAAAACAAAAAATTAAATACATTAATTAACTAATTTTGCATTGAAATTTCACCAAGAACCATCTATCACCATATGAGATCAATGAGAGAATGATAACAAAGGGGATAATATAAAATTGACTCTCTGCAATTCCACTTTCCCCCTAAAAACAATGGTGTTTGAATATAATATGAATGATCATCAACTCATTAAAAAAACTAGGTGTCAGTTGTGGCATGGCCCTGAGGGATGAGGTGAGACCCTTACCTTCACCCCGCATGTTCATGATGAATCTTGATGTCATGGAATAATACTCCCTATGTAGAGAGATTTTCCCTTGTCTAAAAACTTTTATGGAATAATTTATGTGTCATGGAATGAAAACAATTGTAGGTTTCATGGTCTTTAAATGACTAATCCCTTCACGACATGACCTACCTTTATAAGGTTAATTCCTTTTCAAAAAACCATGAAGCTCATCATGTCGTAATTTCCTATTCAATAGTGTGACTTGACTAATTGTAGACTATCACACTAGGAACTATGGGTTATGGTGTGAGATATAATAGTAGTATCATTTCATTAATTTCTCTGACCCTTTCTCAGACACACACCTATTCACCCGAAACACCAACCACACCTCATTCCCCATCGATAAACAATTCTTTAACTTTTTACAAGGTTAGGATTCCAAATCATAATTCAACTTCATGAGATGATATCTACTCAATGATTAAAATTTAAACTCACCCTAAAGTTAATGTCTCTAAAATTCATGGTTTATTATAATCGTGCCCCAAACTAGCCCCACTAATGTACACATGACTATATCAAAATCAATATCAACATGACATTTAATTTAATAAAATTAAAATCTAGTTTCAATATTATAAGGCACATTACAATAATTTATACAAATTTAATTTCAAATAATAACTTATCTACTATATTATTATTTTTTTCATTATTAATGTGTCACATTTTTCCTATCCATTACATTTCATCATTTTTATTCATTTCCTCATATAATCATTTAGCTTTTTTGTAGACTATCATTTATCTTTTTCTATCCCATTAACTTATACTAGTAGAATAATTCCTACACCATTCCATTTGACCATGGGACATAATAGAACCTCCATAATAAAAAAAATATCAAAACATACACCCCCAATAATATAATTAAATATTAATTATATCATTCACAAAGACACCACATATGCACACAAACATCCCTTCCACTCATACCACAAAGACATAAGAACCCTTCCACCAATACTGTAACCAAACCACACCTAATAATTGAAACCATGGGGGACATCCAATCAAATAAACTCTTATTAAAACAATAATAAACCAATATACATCCAAAAAATTTCAAATATAAGAGAAATTAACCTTTTTGAACATCCATATAATTGTTTTCTGTCAATAAAGGTTAATTTTAGCTTCAAATATCAACATGTTAAATTAGAGATTTCCATACCAAAAAATTATTAACAAATATATGTCGGTAATACCATATGTTAAGTGATTCAAACATATCAATAAATATAATAAAACTCATTTTTAATATCAAGAAGAAATCACATTGAAACCACATCAATAAAATCATCAATATTTAATCAATATCATTCAATTTCATATCGCACAATCATACCACCCTCTTCCATTTATATCCATTCATTTTATTATTATATTCTACAATATAATAAACCTAATAAAATAAAAAACACAATTAATACCAAAATAAAAAATAAATATTGAAGGGGGTGTTTCAATCTACTAATTTAGATAAATATTTATCAATTGTCATGCGAGATGGTAATGAAACTCCAAATAAACACAACATTTCACATGATTACCATAAAAAATGCCTATGAATGACCAATACACATCAAAATAGATATAAAACCAAAAAATAAAAATCACCTATATCTCCATAATCAACCAAATAACAATTGAAATGAATTGAATCTAGAAGAGGTGACATGAAATTCACCATGGATCATAGGGATTTCATGTCCTGAATTTATGGGTCAAATTGAACATATAGACAATGATATAAAGACACAACTATGAAATATTAGTATTTGAGGGAATTTGATGATATAATATTTAATTTGACACATTTCGACAATTAATAAATATTAAATTATTGTTAAGAATAATGGAATGATACGGGTCATCACACCTTACAGAATATATGATCCAAATACCATCACACATTATCTCCAAAAATAATAGATTCATACAACACAGAAATTTATATTAACAAATAATGTCCTAAAATATTAAGAATTTATCATATTACAACATAGAAAATATCAAAAATTAAGGAATGAACCTCTAACTCTTCCATCCAACCCAACATACCCAAATGTAATCAATCTCATAATGGAAGATCCCATGAGGAAAACTAATTTCCAAAAAACAGGGCTATGAAATCAACTACCTAAAACTCAATTTTTCAATGGGAGTAAGTCATCCATAATTTAAATATTTTGTGATTAGTATATTTTAATCATTATGGAATCATTAATTTCCATTAGATTATATGAATTTACAAATTTAAAAACAATAAACCAAAAAACACTTAAACCATCACAAAGTATTATTGTTTATGAAAGTACCACGATCAAACCCAATGAGGAAATTGTAATAGGGTACATTTATTTAATTTATATGAACAACTAATATAATAATTATTGAGATATAAATAAACTAACTTTTAAGTAAAAAAGACTGATTTTAATTTCATGAGAACCAATGACTATATAAAAAGATCAGGTCAATTATAATTTAAGGATATTAAAGTAATAAAGTGTATGAAAATTAATGAAAAATCATGATATTTTCAAAATCATGAATATATTATTCCCATAGTTTGGTTAGACACCCTCTATCTTCAAAACTATCCTTAATCCATGTTCATGTATTTGAGTTAATTATGGAAATAGGTAGCCAAACCCATGTTTAATGATAGTGTGTGATCCCCAAAATTTTCATGGTTAGAACTATACATTAGAAAATTTATTTAAATAGTAACTATATCACATACCAAGAAATGGTTATTCTTATAGGAAGTGGAAATTATATAGAAAAATGAAAATATAAAAATAACCCAAAAATAAGTATATTAAACATATAAATACATTAATATCCAAATATTTCATTCACTAAAATTAACTCAGTACAAATGTATACTCCCTCATGATATCCATGATAATATTTTTAAAAATTAAATACAAAAAATAAGTTATATAATTAATAGATAAATAGAGAACCTATAACAAGTGGATTAATTACCATATGAAGTCTTAACATTACTTATATTTTTAAAACCATTGACCAAAAAATTCAAAACACAATACGTAAACCACATAATAAAGAAATTACCCAGATGAAATCCGTACAATACTTTTTTGTGGTTATAGAATGTGGGTATCATGAACATGATTCAAACTCCCCTTATAAATTCTTCCAAATTTTGTATCTATATTAACTAAAACAATGTGGTCATGATACATCTCTATCAAATCTTGAAAAATATTTCCTTCAACATAATTACTTCATTAGTATGAAAGGTGGATTGAGACAAGAACACCATGAACTATCATTTTGATAAAATCTCATACTTCACTCTTACCATAGTTGTGATCATTATCCCATGCGGTGTGAAGAGCTCTTATTCCGCGTACAACCACACCCTTATCAAGATAATGATGAAAACACACTCCACTTTATCATGAACATAATTCTTAAATATATAGGGAAATAAATTATCATTACAAATAGCGAAATTTATCCATATCATGTTCTCATCAAATAAAAATAACTAAAATAATAAGCATGATACTTATGATGTGATGTCTTATGAACTCACTGACATTCTTGGTATATGAATAATTTCTTCATGACATGACAATAGATAATTTAATATCACTCAATGTATGATTTTATTCATTTATATAGATCTATAGAATATTGGTAGGCCTGATCTTAAGATACTTAGCATAATATATTGTGGATCAATATCCACATTAATGAATCATAAACTATGTGATCATGGAACCACATTAATTTGAGGAACTTCCAACATCATTATAGGCATGAAACATCTTATTAGAAGGTTTCAAACTCTATGCATCCTGTGGGAAATGAATTTATTCTAATACACACGTCATATTATTCATTATAGTGGTTATGGGGAGCTTATTTGTCTTCATAGTGGTTACATGTGGAATGACAATTCCTATGGAACTCTTGTTACATGTCGAATAGAAATTCCTCAATATTGAATATCATAATTGGAAATGTCTAAGAATAACAATATATAGGGAAGTTGAATTTGTACTAATTAAAATAAATTCCTGAGGTTCTCATCCATCTTAGGGTCATTAATCCTGATTTCTACAGTAATCTATGGCACTATTTGACATTAACCTGGATTTTTAGGAAAGAAACAATTATATGTGGATGAAGATATTTAAAACCCTAGTCAAAGAGATTATGGGATAAATATGTAATTTCATTATTTTGAATGTCTATAGGGTTTCACTAATTTCAATACCACCTTAAAATATCCTATTGGTTTGGAAATTATTCATATGTACTGGAATGCTATAGAATGTCATTGCCTCTTCATGGTATATCCATATACCCTGGCCCCCTTCCAAAGCCACCCCATATAAGTTCATTACATACGTCCCACTAGAATCACCATACACTATCCACTTTAATTTTCATCCCTATTCCCCACTTACATGTTCCATGGTTGTGTTTTACTGGCTTCCTCATAATTACCAAGCTATACTCTAGTAGTGTTTGTTGGGATGGCCTCAATTTTTAAAATTTAATTATCTAGTTCTATTTTTAAATGTTATTTATATAATTCCTAAAATTTTCATTATTTAATTTAGTTCCATTCCAAATTTAATAAATTTCTCCTATTTTTATGAAAACAAGATAATATATCTAATTTGGGGTGAAGTTAATATTAAAATCAAGGTTATTAATATTATAAATAAGTTATCGATTTTGAGCTATCAAATCCGAACTCATTAAATATTTCTTTCCATAGAGAATATTATCTCAAATTATTATAATGTATTGATATCATACAAATATTTAAAACATCATGGTTGACAATATTAAATAATTTTCATTAAGGATCAAAATTTTCAATCATTACATGAAAATTTCTTGTTTAATTTATCATTTTTCCTGAAACACATGTTAAATATAAATTTTATGCTACTAATTTTTAAATAATAATATTTCTCCAAACATCCATTAACATCCTTAAATTAATTGTTATCTTGAATTCCACATTTTTATTTACCTCACCAGGAAATAAATTTACCATATCACTCTTGGTAGAACATTTACCAAAGTTATTCTCACACCATATATTTGTGAATCTTAACCATAGTATTGGAAAGAATCTAAAATATATAGACCTTAAGAGAAAATAACATAATTGATAAATATTGATTAAAATTAATTTTCAAAGGTTATTTAGGATGAGGGTTAGTATGTATTTGATGTGAAAAATATTAAATCTACAAAAAATGTTAATTCTTAATTTCATTCCAATATAACAATGGATATGAATAATGAATAATCCTTCTCAACTATAACAACACATCCCACTCACTAAATCAATGTAAGGTTCAAAACCATGGCATATAATCATAATTAATCATGAACCCCATTTAAAAAATTTATTTATTTATTTTTTAAAAATTAATTTTATATTTTTTCACTAATTAACATCTCAAAAAAATATCAATGTTTATAGGGTAAATAATATTATATAATGAAGGATAATTTTTGAAACATATTAATAAACCCAATGATAACATTACATGTCATTACACAATATAGAGCATTACTTTCAACCATAGAAAACTGATCCCCCAGACTCATTAAATCATTTATCATCTAAAAGTACAAACACTGCCTTAAATTTGGTTATTTGCAATTGGGGCCCATAACTAATTGCTCGTTTCAAAAAATAGTGATTCAACTATTATTTCTTTCAATGATCCCATCATAACAAATATTACTTGCGACGGGAAGCTGGACCATCACAAATAGATGTCTGATAAAAGATATTATATATACAAGAATCTTTAGCGATGGGCCCATCACAAAAATTATTTGTGTCAGGATACTAGCCCATTGTAAATTGATAATATAATATAATCATTTTGGGATGAGCCCATCGAAAAAAAGTTATTGCGATAGTAAATAAAACCTTTGCAAAAAAATTTTAAAAAACATTTATAATCTATTTGGTATGGGCACCCTGTCACAAAAGGCACTTTCGTAAATACTTAATAAAATAAAATACATAATATTAATATTATAAAAATAATAAAAAAATATTAAATATTAAATTTCTCAATATTTGAAAATAATTAATAAAATAATAAATAATAATAATATTAAGATTAATGAAAAAAATAATATTAAAATTATTGAAAAAATAAATAAATAAATCATATTAAAATTATCAATATTTAGAAAAAAATATACAAAAAAATCATAATTTTTTTTATTATTATTAAAATAAAAAATATTAAAAAATATAATACTAATAATAAATAATAAAATGTTAAAATATTAAAAATACTAAAAAATATATCCAATATGCACACAAATATAAAAGACAATAACTGTAAATAGTTCATATTACAACAAATTTTCAATTCAAATATTTTTAACAGAACAAAAAAATCAATGGGGGTGTAGCCTTTTAGAGGAGTTGGAGGAGTTGGAGAAGATAGTAGAGGAAACATCATCCCTAAACTTTGAGTGAGACTACGCATGTACTCCATCTGATCGTGTTATTCCTGCTTCTATCGACACATGTCCTCCTTATGCTACTACGACTGTAGATGCAGCTGATGCATCTCTTCATGTGGCTTCTACAAACTCTCTATAAACTCAGTTTGAGCTCGCAACTACTCCTGATATTGGGAACCATAAGATGATGACACTCCACGAGCTCCTCTAGAGCTATATGCCGACATCACAATAGTACCATAATAAGTATCAGGAGCCAAATGAGAGATGATACCAACTACTCGGCCCTTCTCGCAGGCATAATCAATCGCCTACATCCATACCGCCTCATTGAAATGGTGGGCACTAGTCTGATCAGCCGTCTTTGCCTGAAACTTAGCCTGTGTCTGAGAGGATGCAGCTTTATATGACTCCTTCAGTTTCAATTTGAAAATAAAATACTAAAAATATTATATGTAGTTAATTTTCAAACTGAAAAAGAAGTAATACTGACCATAATCTAACGTTGACCATCACCTCTAATCTCTCTAGTGATTAGATCATTAATCATCCTCTGATAAATGTCGTACTCCTTAATATTGGGATGCTCAAATGACTATATTATTATAAAATAAACTTTTTATATGTAATGATATATAAATTTTTTTAAAAAAATACTTACTAGATGCTCTCTATGCATACTCAATGTACGACTACTAGTTTGTAGTGTCACCTCCTGTCTCCCCCAGTTCAGCCGGCCCAATGAAGATCTCCTCTGAAATCCACTACTCAACTAGTGTGAACACAATCTATCCCAAACGTGAGATGAAATGTACTCTAGACAATGGGTTCTACATGACTCATCAAATATTGTATCTCCTTCTTTCTTGATGGTTGTCCTTATCAAATTATGAAAAAATGGATAGAAACGCTCATGCATAGTCACCTCCCATGCCTCATGGATAGCGCCACGCATGATTTCATCTATGAGATACCATAAAACCAAAAATTATAATATCAAATTATTATTGAAATAAATTTAAAAATAAGTTTTATTTATTTATTTATCTGCCAATGATTGAACATTCCTAGCTGCACATAAATGGGAGTTTGTTCCGATGTGATACATGGCTCAGAATAATAATTTCACAAGATAGTGCTCCCAGATCCAACAACTAAATGCAAAAAAACTGGGAAAAAAATAAAAAATAATCAAAAAATTAGTTTATAAATAAATTTGTGAAGGATAACTAAAATACACAGGTTATCATACCCCGCATGCGTGGATCGAATCCAAGATATGGATGCCTCTCAAGGGTAGGGTTAGGAATTATAAGTCACGGAAGACCAGGCCCCCACCACCTACCCCCTGAACTGCCAGTAGCCTCAGGGTTAGATGATCCCAAATCCTCCTCATATAAAGGTAGATTAGCCTCCTCCAACACACGATGTAGATTAGGGTCCATCTGAAACACAAATTATTGTCGATAGAAGATAGTTGAAAATAACTACGATATATAGATATATATTTTAGTTATGATTATAAACATCATTTAACTGTGTCAATGTTCATCTTCATCATAATCTTCACATCTGATGATGTCACTGTCTTTATATTCATCATCAGTGTCATGAATATCCATTTGAGTTTTGGTTTCATCATCTCTTGACATTTCAAATTAATTTGTAACATAATTAATATCATCGTCATCATCAACCCTTAATTATGGGGTGTCATCATCAATATTAATGTCTCATTGTGAAAATGATGGATTTTGAGTAGTCTCTTGAAAACTTTCAATTCCTTATACTTCATCGGAACCACATTCAGTTTGCATAAATTGATTTTCCTGAGATTTCATTTTTATTACGCTCCACCAATCACTCAGGTCTCTTTAAGTAGCCCAGTACATTACATAATATATTTTATGTGCCTATTGAGCCAGTAAAAATGATTCATTTTTTTCAAGATGACTTTTATATTTAATATCAACGATTCCAAGAATCAAATGAACATGCAAGATTCTCTTAGTATCTAACCAGCAACATTTAAACATTTTTATGTAATTTGTCCCTAGATAACACAGTTCAATAATTTTATCCATCATTCCATAAAATTCAACTTCAGTTTCTCTAGGATGTGATCCTCTAAGGAAAACTACACTATTTATTGTATTTTTTATTCCCCAAATGCACATGAATGAAATTGAAAACCATTCTACACATATGAATTTTAAGATTTATCCATTCTGGATGGTGAGTTACTCAATATACACAGCTGGTAATCAATTTTATCAGCATGCTGAGACACCTGAAAATTTGTAAAAATATTATCAATATAATAAATAATAAACCAAATTGATATGTTAAACCATCAATAATTCATGTTACTATGTTTTTAAATTATTAAGAACAAAATTTTCTATCGGTGTTCTTCAAGAGCAGCTACTGTAATTTGTGGAAGTTGTTTCTTGATATGATTGTCATATAACCTACAAATAAAATAATTTTACTTACAGTAACATAAATTATAGAATAAGTGATATAAGCACTCACAGTTCAAATGATGTCACTTCATCATAGTTTAGTAGACCATATGTATCATCTATATGATGTTCATTATCTGAAATCCATCCTTCATGAACTCCACTGAATCCAATCTCTGGATGATTAAATAATGATAACTGATTTTCCATTTTATCATCATAATTCCCCTCATTCAATCCCATGCGATTGTGTTTTGAAGGATATTCAGATTCAATATAATTATATTTGAAATAATAAATTTCCTCTTTTAAATAAGCTTCGACAATTGATCCTTCAACTGATAATTTGTTACGCACTTTTTTCCTCAATTTCTACAATTATCCATCTAATGGGTACATCCATAGAAACTGTATCAGACCTAAAAATTTAGATTCATGTGGATAATTTAATATCTGATGTTCCATTGATTTAAAGAACACCAGCAAAATTATTTTTTTCCAGTTTACATATAATGACAACAACATCTTCATCAAGATAACTTAGTGCATCATAGTCTGTTGTCACCACAAAAATTTCTCAAAAAAATATGATATTTCTATTATAAAATACCAAATAAAATAATTCAAAAAACCTCTAAATTCAATAGGCATAAGTCTTTCCATTATAAAATGAAAATTATGACCTTTTAATCTGTTAATATGACCTTTCTTAACATATCTGCAAAATTGGAAGCCTAGCCATCAAGAAGTCTCAAATCTATAATCCACAGACAAAATAATAAGCGACTCCCTTTAGATAGTGTATAAGATGCTTTTGTCTACATTAACCATGATGATATGACATTTTTAAACAGATTATGTTCTAGTCGGCATCAAATTTGGGCAAGATCTAATCATTCCATTACATTATCAATAGTTTTACCTAGTGTATCCAAAAATATATGATGTAAATTATGAAAATATTTCTTTTCAATATTCATGATATCCAACATGTGGCGGACCAACAAATCAGACCAATATGGAAGATCCCAAAAAATGCTCCATTTTATCCAATTATGCTCTTTCTCAATGCCATGAATTTTCTATTGGTTTTCTTTTAGGCCAATGTGATGGGAGGTATTGAAAATACAATTTAATTTAACTCTATACCTGAGATCATTTTGGGAGGTTCATTTCTTTCAATTGATCCTTTTCTAAAATAAGATTTGTTTCTCTAAAAAGAATGATCGATTGGAATAAATATATGATTAAAGTCAAAAAAGAAAGATTTTCTTCCATTGAAGAGAATAATGGATTTGTTATCTTTCATATGGTAAGTACATGTTTTCAGGCCATGTGTAATCCATCCAGATAACATTCCCTATGTTGGAAAGTCACTAATATTCTATATCAATGCAGATTTTAATATGATTTTTTTCACAGCAACATTATATGTACCAACACCATTACCCCACAATGAATTTTACTCATCAATCAATTATTTCAAATAAACATCAATATTTTTTTCAGATGTTCTATGATTAATAAGGTCAAAAAATATAGGGCTCCTTCATCAACATCCATGGAGGTACATTGTACGAAGTTATAAAAACATTCCACCATGAATACCAACTACCATAAGAACCAAACAGATAGAAACCATCAGTTGAAAGACCCAATCACATGTTTTGGGATTCTAAAAAAAATATTGATGTAGTTGGTTAAAATGAATCCTTAAATCACCATCAGATGGATGATTCAAGCTTTTATAGGTTAAAATCCTGGTTTTATGCCATGACATCATTAACGTTGTGTTATGAGACATAAACAAATGCCGCAACCTTGGTCTATGGGGGAAATATTTCAACTGTTTCACAATAATCGATCTAGACTTCCCCTGTTGAGCATCTTTATACCTCGATTGTCCACATGTGCGACAACTATCAAATGACTCATTTTCACCAGAATATAATATGCAATCATTTTCACATGCACGAATCTTCCAATAACTAAGGCCCATATTACAAACCACCCTCTTTCCCTCATAGTAATATGTAGGCAACAGATTTCCTTCAGGTAACAGTGTTTTAACAAAATAAAATATCTGATCAAAACAATTGTTTGATATTTCATTATATAATTTAATAGCCATAAATTTTTCCACCATTTCTAATTTTCTTATCTTGAAACTAGGATATAATGCATCCTTAGTAGACCTCAATAACTCACAATATTTAGATGGTGCCAATTAAGGAGTTAAATTAATAGCATCCTAAGTTTCAGTTTGTTGAACAGATGGACCTACAACATCAGGTACTAAATTTTGAAAGCATTATGGATCCAGAATCAAGTTATGAGTATATTCTCTAGAACTGCATTCACCGTGTTGATACCAAAAAACATAATCTGGTTGAAAACAAAATCGAATGATATGTCTGCCAGCCTTGTAAAATGTGTCAAATGTTCCAAGAGAACATTTTTTACAAGGACACATAATTGTTCCTTTTTAATAAAATTATAGTTTTAATGATGAAAATGATAAGAAAGTGTCAACACCCTCAATATATATAAAAATTAAACCAGAACTCTTTAGATTTATACACTGATTTTTCCAAGAGCAATCATCTAATAATGAATGTTGTCGAATTCCTTGATCTATATTTTTCTACAAAATATAAAATCATTACTACTTTGGAATAATTTGAAATTAGAAAAATACTATCAAAAAAATAATATAAATAGTTACATTAACTTCTTAATAATTACAATTAATTAATGGAGACACAGTTTTTAGTGGATTGAGGACTACTATATTGTCTAACGACTCATTTACATACAAATTTCTCACACTAAAATCACAATGAAGAATTTTATCAGGGGTATACATATTCATTCTCGTTCATATGAGAATTCATAAGCATACATCCGAGCAGATTCTACATTGTGATTTCAGTGTCACAAAAGATGCAAGTAAATGAGCTGTCAGACAAAAGGGCCCCCTTTTCATTGACGAATCTTCTTCTTGTAATTGTCTCCGCTGAAAAGTATTATGAAAAATGTTGTCCTATGAATGCATATTCAAACTCTGGAATATAATTTTGGATATTCATACATAGAATAAAATGTAGAATCATATATTTCATAATATTTTGAGTCGGTGAGAGTTGAAAAGAGAAGAGTCATCGAGCAAAAGGAGTGTCGTCAATCCACTGAAAATTGTGCCAAATTATTACAATTTATTACAATTGATTTTATTGCTAATTATTTCAATTTATTACTATTTAGTATTATTTATTTCTTTTTCTTTCTATTTATTACTATTTATTACTATTTATTATTATTTATTAGTATTTATGGCTCTTTATTATTATTTATTTGTATTTATTACTATTTATTAGTATTTATTATGAATTATTAGTATTTATAAATAATTATTAATATTTATTACTAATTATGATTAATTATTTCAAATTATTACTAATTATTAATATTTATTAATATTTATTACTAATTATTACTAAAAATTACTAACTATTATTATTTATTAGTACTTTTTAGTATTTATTACTATTTATTATGATTTATTAATATTTATTTCAAATTATTACTAATTATTATTATTTATTACTATTTATTACTATTTATTACTATTTATTTCTATTTATTTCTATTTATTGCTATTTAGTACTGGTTATTACTATTTATTAATAATTATTTTTATTTATTTCTATTTATTACTAATTATTACAAATTATTATTAATTATTACTAATTATTACATATTACTACTAATTATTACTAATTATTACTAATTATTACAAATTATTACAAATTATTACAAATTATTACTACTTATTACTACTTATTACTCATTATTACTAATTATTTCTAATTATAACTTATTATTACTAATTATTAATATTTATTACTAATTATTATTATTTATTATGATTTATTACTATTTACTAATATTTATTACTATTTATTAGTATTTATTACTATTTATTAGTATTTATTAGTATTTATTAGTAGTTATTACTATTTATTACTATTTATTTGTGTTTATTAGTATTTTATAATATTTATTAGTATTTATTTCTATTTATTAGTACTTATTACTATTTCTTAGTATTTATTTCTATTTATTATTATTTATTTCTATTTATAACTAATGATTTGTATTTATTACTATTAATTACAATTTATTAGTATTTATTACTATTTATTAGTATTTATTACAATTTATTACAATTTATTTTTATTTATTGCAATTTGTTAGTATTTATTTGTATTTATTACAATTTACTTGTATTTACTTCTATTTATTAGTATTTATTTCTATTTATTTCTATTTATTTCTATTTATTACTATTTATTTATATTTATTACTATTTATTACTATTTAATTTTATTTATTAGTATTTATTATTATTTATTAATATTTATTAGTATTTATTAGTATTTATTACTATTTATTAGTATTTATTAATTTTTTTTAGTAAAAATTACAAATTATTACTATTTATTACTAATTATTACTATTTATTAGTATTTATTACAATTTACTCGTATTTATTACTATTTATTTGTATTTATTACTATTAATTAGTATTTTTATCACTATTTATTAGTATTTATTACTAATTATCAGTATTTATTTCTATTTATTAGTATTTATTTAGTATTTATTAGTATTTATTACTATTTATTAGTACTTATTACGAATTATTAACAATTAATACAATTTATTACAAATTGTTAATACTTATTACTTTTTTTTCTAATTATTACTAGTTAGTGTTTATTACTATTAATTACTACAAAATACAGCTACTAATTACTTATTACTTCTAATTATTTATATACATTACTAATTACCATTAATAATTAATAATTATTAGTAATTACTAAGAAATAATACTAATAAATTTATTTTATTATTAAAAATAATTACTGATGACAAAACAATTTAAATCCAACTTAATTACAACTAATCAACAATAATTAAAATTAATATAAAGAAATGAAATAAATACTAAATTAAATTAAAAATAACTACCTTTAAACATGATCTCTTATAATTGTAGGCAGCTTCATAACTTCTTCGTAAAAAAAAAGCTAACTCTAAAAATGTTTCACTCTAAAATTATAGTTTTCAGAAGTAGATGAATATGAAATTCGGGCAGAGAGAAGAATAAACGGAGGGGGGTATATATAGGTAGATTAGTTGCAACAGGAATATTTGTGACGAGTGTCCCGTCACTAATAGTACTTATTATGATGATACCCATCGCAAATACCTTCGGCTGCATTAATTACCGTCGGCGGTTAAAAGATTATTTGCGATAGGGCCCATCGCAAAATGTAACATGCTGACACACATTTTTCGATGGGACAACATCCCATTGCAAATATGTTGTCACGGCCCATACCAGTGGGGCCCGAGCCGCAAGACCCCAAGACCGCCTCCAATAGGCCAGGGGCTAGTGACTAGCACCGAGTAGACATATTACTAACATGGGAGGCATTGCCTATAAACATGTGCACATGCACGCACATCTCCAGGCCCACAAAGCTGAAAAAGTAAAAGCTACTAAAAAATGGATATGCATGCATACACTAAATTCTCAACCAACAGAGTATGATAGGAAAGTAAAGTACAGTAATGTAAAACCCTGGGATAAAAGTACAAGCCCTCCAAAAGAGAGTCTGCAACAAAGTCCAACCTATAAAGAAAGGTACTGGGACTGAAATCCGTAGCTGTAGGAACCCACCTCGGCCTGTCTGATCTCACTGAGCACTGTCCAGTCCTGGTCAACCTAGAATCATGTCAAAGGGTCGCTCGTCTGCACAAGACACAACACGTGTGGGAAAAGGCCGTGCAGGGTTGAGTATAACAATACCCAGTAGGACAGCCCAGAACCACAATGGAATAAAACAATGGAAATAACACAAAATAAAGATTCATTCATCTCTACACATTATATGGTTACAGAACATATAACAAGAATATCCATATATACTAATGCTCAATCGACTATCGCGAAACCACCACTAAGATCCAGCTCAAAGATTCCACTAAGCACTTAACAAGGAGAACACACTCTTATGTCCAAAAAGAGAGATATAAAGTACTCGTTCCGGGAGAACACACTCCACAAGTACTTGAGAATACGATGCTCAGAAGAGGATGACAACTAATAGCCATGGGGTGATTCCAACAACTCAGTCTGAACTAATTCACTAAGAAGAGGATCGGCACCTGTCAAAGTTGGTCACGTCGATACCAAGAACTCTACTAAGGGTTTCAGGAATGAATAGAGGATCCAGATCTATGTGTCACAGAGGGGATTCCAAGAACTCTATTCAGGAAGTCCTGCTGAAGTGATCATAATCCTGTATGTTGGAAATAATTTTAGAAACCTTTAGGGGAAACACCTAGGGTACTAACCCTAAGAAATCTAGTCCAACTCACAGAAGAAAAATGGTTTAAGGCATGTAAAACAAGTTACACGGTGTGTAGTATGGTTACACGTCGTGTTCCTTGACCTCGGGTACTGCCCGTGTAAACGGCCCACGTCATCCATCCAAGCTGTGTAAAACTCAACTACACAGTGTGTGGTAGGATCACACGCCGTGTTCCTATACTCTAGGTACTGCCTGTGTAAATGGCCTGTGTCTGAAATCTATGTCGGGCAGAAAATTATATACACAGAGTGTAATTAAACGCCCACACCATGCCCTGTCAACTGGAAAACACCCATGTACCCTGGTCGTATTCCCGTACACAGTGTATGTCCATGTCGTTATGCCCTTGTATTAGTACACGGGGTATACTATATATCTGGCTGGGTCTAGCTGGGGAAGGGTATACACTCTTTTTCCATGGCCGTGTACCCAACCCATGTCCATGTACTCGCGGAGTACATGCCTGGTGGTCCGCCGACGAACGCACGTCGTGTAGCCCATACTACACGTCGTGTACTCGGAAAATTTCCAGAATCATCTTCTTCCCATGCTCCTAGGCCAATCTTCCAGATCTCGTTTCTCTTGTCTGTTTCCCACAAAACTCAAGAATTCAGGTTGCCTCATCGTCATGATGCTGAATCCGTGGGTTCTGGGCCTTCGTTCGGCTCCAAAATCGGATTCTGGTCAACTGTGTGGAATTCTTTGGAAGAACGATATCTTCTAAATCCACTTCGATCCATCCATCACCACCACAGTCACACCTCTGTAACGTCGTTCCGGGGTTGGATCTAAAATCTCGGATCATTGCGCCAACAAACCAATGTGCAACGATTGATTTCCTTCAAGAATGCGTAGAATGCACATGAAGAACGTGAGAAGTCAGTGGGGAAAGGCAGAACAAATCAAGAGGGATGAACCTCGATCGATGTTCGTGTCGATCTTGGTTCGTCATCGTTATAAGATTAAATGAAACCAAAATAACTACCAGAATCAAATCCCACAAATCCCTGCAAAAAGACCATCCCGCAAACACGATCAATCCACGGGCTACTCTATTCGTGGATTAGTCTGTGTTCATCATAGGAATCAAGAATGGAAAAGGAAACCAAAATCAAACATCCTACCTAGATCCGCAACGCTCTTTGGAAAAGATCTGGTTGCTACGTCATCGTCGCTGACAAAATTCATCAAGAACATCGTCACTGTGTTGGGGGTTTCCTCCAGAGCCTCCAGAGCCTCCAAGGGTTTCAGGGTTATGAGGTCTATATCCCTGGAACCCTACACAAATATCTTTTTAAATAGATAAAGGATATTTCCTACAACAAGGTTTAATAAAATATTTTTATTAAATATTTTATTACGGTTACATCCAAAAACTAGATTTCACCGCTGACCTATGCCAGCCGATGTTAGGTCTCTCCTAGAGTAAAGCCACTGTTTTGGAAGAAATGGTGCCCTCAGATTTCCGATCCGAGCACCCGTTCAAGAGTTATACCACTTTTTCCAGAAAACCACACGTGGGGGTAATTTAATTATATAATTAAATTCAAACATTTGTTCTGGGATCACCGGGCCTTGGAACTGCATGCCTTCTCAAGGCCTGGTCTCGAAATAATTCCCATATAATATTAAAATAATATATGGAGAAATACGAGACATTAAATCACCCACACATTAGGGCTTTACATCCCCGAAAATCCAAAAAAATGATAATAAAAAAGATGTGGGTACTACACATGAATTGGATCCTCCAACTCCCACGTGCTCTCTTGGAGATTCTCGTGCTGCCATCAGACACGCATCAAGGGAATAGCTCACCCATGAAGGATCTTCTCCTACCGATCCTCGATCTCCACTTGGTACCCAGCAAAGGTCACTCGATCATCGATGTCTAGCTCGCCCCAGTAGACAAGGTGTGATGGATTATGAACGTACCACCGCAGCTGTGGCACATCAAAGACATTGTGTACCCGGTCCATCTGAGGAGGTAGATCCAAGAGGTACACCACCTCTCCAAATCTACTCAGAATTTGTAAAGTGATGATGAACCTTGGAGATAGCTTGCCGCCTCGGCCAAATCTCCATAGTTCCCGTCGAGGTGAGACCCAAAGGAACACATGGTATCCCTCCTCAAACACCAAGGGACTCCGTCTCCTATCAACATAATAATTTTTCCAACTCTGTGAAGTCTTAATCTGCTCCTGTATGACCTGCACCTTCTCTATAGTATCTTGCACTATCTCTGGGCCCATGAGTTCTAACTCTCATGGTTCAGTCCCACAAAGTGGAGACCTGCATGGTTGCCCGTACAAAGCCTCGAACGGTGCCATACCAATAGAAGAAAGATAACAGTTGTTATAAGAAAAATCCACCAGTGGTAGGTGATCCTCCCAGCTACAACTGAATTCATGTATGCAAGCTCGTAGAATATCCTCCAGAACCTGGATGGTCTGCTCTGTCTGACCATCAGTCTGAGGATGAAATGCTGTGCTCAAGTGTAACTGAGTCCCAAAATCATCCAGCAAACACTTCCAAAAATAGGATGTGAATCAAGCATCCCGATATGAGACAATCATGGAAGGAACTTCATGACATCGAACTATCTCTTGCACGTAGAGGCGTCCCAAGAACTCTACTAAACTATACTCCCATATGGCTAGGAAGTGGGCCGACTTGGTAAGTTGGTCAACGATCACCCAGATGGCATCATGAACCTAGGTGGTATATGGTAAACCCATCACGAAGTCCATGGATATCTCATCCCACTTAAACTATGGATCCTCCAGGGGATGAGTCAAACCTGCTAGAACCTGATTCTCAACCTTTACTTTCTGAAAAGTAATGCACTGAGAAAAAAACTCTGCCACACTCTTCTTCATTCCTGGCCACCAGAACTGACGATGGAGGTCCTGGTACATCATTACCATGCCGGGATGCACTTCCAAAGGAGATGTATGGAACTCCCTCAAAACCTCCTCCCAAAACGTCATTGGTACTACTGTACGCCCTCTGAAAAGAACAACGTGCTCACCACCTTTTTAATATCCATCAGCAGCATCACATGTGGATATATGAGCACGTAAATTATCACAGCTATCATCCTCGAGCTGTGCTTCCCTACCTCACTGTAAGAGTGGAGGGGTAACAACCATCAACTGAAGGTAAGCTCCCTCATCTCTATCCACAAACGATAACTATAAAGAGGCCAACTTCCTCTTTTCCTCATCCAACAACCATGAAAAGTATTTCCTACTAAGAGCATCTGCCACAACGTTCCACTTCCAAGGAGTATAAACAATCTGAATTTTGTAATCCTATTGGAACTCAAGAAACTTACTCTGTCTCAAATTCAGATTCTTCTGAGAAAAGATATATTTGAGACTCTTGTGATCAGAGTAGATAGTAAACCACTCACCCATCAGGTAGTTCCACCACATATTCAACATGAAGACTACCGCTGCCAACTCAAGATCAGAGGTTGCGTAGTTCTACTCGTGTGGCCTCAACTGATGTGAGACATAGGCAATCACAGCTTACCTCTGCATCAGGACACAGCCAAACCCAGTTCTTGATGCGTCACATAACACCACATACTCGACACCCTCTTCTGGTAGTCTCATGATCGGGGCACTCGTCAAACTCGGTCTCAACTGCTGAAAATCCTACTGGCATCTGTCGGTCCACACGAAAGTCTCTCCTTTTCGGGTCAAAGATTTAATTGGTGCTGAAATCCTAAATAAATCAAGGATGAATCTTCGATAGTAGCATTCTAAACCAAGGAAACGCTACACCTCCATCACACTCTAGGGTGTCTCCCATGCTAACACTGCCTCTACATTGGCTGGGTCGACTGATACACCATCTTCTGAGATAACGTGTCCCAAAAAGTGGACCTCCTATATCCAGAGTTGACACTTCGAGAGTTTCCCATACAACTGGTTCTCTCGGAGTGTGTCCAATACCAACCTTAGGTGCCTCGTGTGCTCCTCCTCGAATGCAGAGTACATAAGGATATCATCGATTAAGACCACTACGTACCGATCTGGATATGGTTGAAAGATCCGGTTCATGAGTCCCATAAACACTTTCATGGCGTTCGTCACACCGAAGGGCATCACCAAATACTCATAGTGACCATAGCGACAACTGAAATCCTTCTTCGGTATATCCTCATCCTATACTCACAACTGGTGATAGCCTGATCGTAGATCAACCTTCAAGAACCATCGTGCCCCTCTTAGATGGTCGAAGTGTTCATCGATCCTCAGTAGTGGATATCGGTTCTTCACGGTCACCTGATTCAAGCACCGGTAGTCCAAACACAACCTAAAGCTCTCATCAGCCTTCATGGAAAACAATACTGGGGCTCCTCAGGGTGAAACACTGGGTCTCACGAAGCCCTTCCTCTGAAAGTCTTCCAGCTGCACTCTCATCTCACAAAGCTTTGCATGATCCATCTGATATGCTGATGCTGATATCAGTGTCCTCTCGGGTTGAAAATCAATACAGAAATCTATCTAATGATTGGGAGGTAGTCTAGGACATCCTCTGGAAAGACACCCTCATACTCAGCCACTACTTCTAGAAACTAGAAATTCCTAACATCTGTTGCACCAAGGGCTAGGCTAGCCAACTGATGGAAATCAGCTATAGCTTCCTATAAACGAGTCCATCCTGCACTGCCTGGATCTTCTTTTCACCGATGAAGGAGAACCTCGTTCCATCACTGTGGACACACCGCACCCTTCGCCTAAAATATTCAATTTGGGCATGAACTGTGGATAACCAATCCATACCAAGAATGACATCGTAAGGCCTCGACGCTACCACCAAGGGGTTCCAACTGAAACACTCGCCTCCAAGGGTCAGGTCACACTGTCTACAATGGTGTGTGATCCCTGAATCTTCTCCAGTCGATGTTTCTAAGCATAAGGGTCAAGTCAACGACTCAACTGGAATCTCAAGGTCTCAGATAAGATAAGAATACAGAAAATAATGACTAGCACATGTGTCTATCAGTACATAAACCAATGTATAAAAGACACAGATTGTACCTCAAATCATTCCGGGAGTACTTGGGTCATAATCCACCACTGCTTATAGATTTCCCTACCTCTGTACACCACCTCCCTGAGCCTGGGGTTGACCTCCTAGGGGTGGTGGTGGTAAAAGGTCAAAACGCTGACCACCTCCAGTTGGTCTCCCAGCTCCTCTACCATGTTTTCCGCCTTGCAGATCTGTCTGCTCCACACGTTTCCTTTTCCTCGGTGGTCCATCCACTGCTCCCACGTAAGTAGTATGACGGGTCAGACAATCTCGAGCGAGATGTACCCTACCACCACATGAGTAGAATCACCTCTCTCGAGGCTAGCTGGATGCGCCCTCCGAACCCTGCACGAAAAATCCTCTATCCTGGGATCTCCTCTAAAAATGTATCCCACTCCTAGGTCTCAGATGTCGGCTCCCTACTACTGAGGTCTCTTCTCTAGCTTGCTCACTACTAACCACCGCATGCTGTCTTTTCTCTGCAAAAAAGTTCTTGACCACCAAATCCCACTCGAGCACCCCCGAGAATTCTCATAGGGATGATGCAAGATCAAATTTCTCTGCGCAAGGCCCACTCAAATTGCTGAGCTATGAAGTACTGTTCCTTGACCATATCCATCGAGTACCGTGAGAGGTCGGTAGTACTCAATGAATAGTCAGCCACCATCATGGTTCTCTATTGGAGCTAAAGAAGCTCCTGTATACATAATGCTCTTAGGGTAACAGGTGAAAACTCATCTCTGAAGAGATGTTCAAACTCTGACCATGCAAGAGTCACCTCGTCGTGGGTCTGGATAACCAAACTCCACCATTTTCCTGCCGAGCCTTGCAGAAGGATCACTTCCAGGATCACCATCTGGTCTTCTGGTGTCCTAACCAAACAGAAGACTCTGGCCACTACCTCAATCCAGTCCTCTGCGGCCTGATGGTCAGTCTCACCTCAATACCTAAGGGGTCTCTGTCTCTGAAACGCATGGAGTGTGCTCAGCCTGCGCTCCTCCTATACTAGTACAACATGCACTAAAAATTTCTCCATAGTTGGTGGAATATCTGGCACACCACTCGATGGTAGAACTGGGGGATCTGGTCCCTATATCGAAGCTTCATCACTGACGGGGTCATCCTCGTGATCAAGCTGCTGGATCCTAGCGGGTGTGTGTCATGGAGGAATCCTGTAAAGAAATAATATGTATCTCAGTCAGTGAGTATATATGGAGTGATGAATCAAGAAGTACATGGAAACCTCAACCCATTCCTATATGATACATGTACCGTTATTTTCCCCTACAACTAGTGTTTTCATGTTCCGAGTCAAAAAGCAAGTTATCAGAGTCCTGGTGTATAGATACGTCAGCCACCCACACTAATAATGGGGTCCTTGGCCTAAAATCTAAACTCAAAACACTTAAAACTATTTCCCCAAACCAAGTCACAGACTCTCGGTCTTAAGGTAGAACCAACCACCTCTGATACCACTCAGTCACGAACCATCCCAGTAGGGCCCGAGCCGCAACTCCCAAATCCCACCTCCAATAGGCCAGGGGATTGTGACTAGCGCCGAGTAGGAATATTACAAACATGGGAGTCATTGCCTATAAAACTGTACACATGGACACATATATCCATGCTCACAAAGCTGGAGAATTAAAAGCTACTAAAAAATTGAAATGCATGCATGCACTAAAATCACAACCAATAGAGTACGACAGGAAAGTAAAGTAAAATAATGTAAAACCCTGGGCCAGAAGTACAAGCCCACCAAAAGAGAGTCTACAAAAAAGTCCAACCTATAAAGAAAGGTACCGGGACTGCAATCTGTAGCCATAGGAACACACCTCGGCCTGCCTGATCTCACTGAGCACCGTCCAGTCCTAGTCCACCTAGAATCTTGTTAAAGGCTCGATCATCTGCAGAATTCACGACACGTGCGGGCAAAGACCATGAATGGGTGAATATAATAACACATATTAGGAAACCATGGAACCACAAATGAATCCTACAAAAGAAAATACAACAAAGGAAATATACAGTAAGATCTAAACAGTATATGTTTACAGAACATATAACAAGAATATCCAGATATACACATGCTCGATCGACTATCACGAAACCACCACTAAGATCCAGCTCGAATATTCCACTAAGCACGTAACAAGGAAAACACACTCCTACGTCTGAAGAGAGAGATACGATGTACTCATTCTAGGAGAACACACTCCACATGTACTTGAGAATACGATGCTCAGATGAGGATCACAACCAATAGCCATAGGGTGATTCCAAAAACATAGTCTGAACTAATCCGCTAAGCAGAGGATCGGCGCCCAGGTAAAGTTGGTCACGTCGATACCAAGAACTCTACTTAGGGTTTCGGGAATGAATAGAGGATCCAGCTCTAAGTCTCATAGAGGGGATTCCAACAACTCTATTCAGGAAGTCCCGCTGAAGGGATCATACTCCTGTACGTAGGAAATGATACCAAAAACCTCTAGGGGAAAGACCAAGGGTATGAACCCAAAGAAATCTAGTCCAAGTCATATATGACAAAAGGTTAAAGCCATGTAAAACAAGTTACACGACATGTAGTATGGTTACACACCATGTTCCTTGACTGTGGGTACTCCCATGTAAACGGCCTGTGTTATTCTTCCAAGATGTGTAAAACTCAACTACACGAAATGTATTAGGATCACATGCCGTGTTCTTCAACTCCGGGTACTGCCCGTGTAAACGACCTGTGTCGAAAATCCAAGTCCTGCAGAAAAGTATGTACACGACGTGTAAGTAAATGAACATGCCAGGCCCTGTCAACTGGAAAACACTCATGTTCACTGGCCGTATGCCCGTACACGATGTATGTCAGTGTTTCCATCCCCATGTACCAGTACACGGGGTATCCCATGTATCTGGCCAGGTCTGGCTGGGGAAGGTTATACACTCCCGATCCTTGGCTGTGTACCCAACCCGTGTCTGTGTACTCCTGGAGTATACTCCAGGTGGTCCACTGAAGAACACATGCTGTGTAGCCCATACTACATGCCGTGTAGTTGGGAAATTTACAGAACCGTCTTCTTCCTCCACGCCTCATCCGATCTTCCGATCTCGTTTCTTTTGTCTTTTTTTCGTGAAACTCAAGATATTAGGTCTCCTCGTCGACATGATGATGAATCTCTGGGTTCCGGGACTTCGTTCGGCTCCAAAATCTGATTCCAGTCAACTATGCGGAAATCGTTTGAAGAAAGATATCATCCAAATCTGCTTCGATCCGTCCATCGCCACCACAGTCGCACCTCCGTAACATCGTTTCGAGGATGGATCTACAATCTCAGATCATTGTTCCAAAAAATGAATGCGCAAATATCTATTTCATCCAAGAACGCATAGAACGCACATGAAGAACACAAGAAGTAATTGGAGAAAGGAAAAAAAATCGAGAGGGATGAACCTCGATCGATGTTCATGTCGATCTTGGTTCATCATCGTTAGAAGATTAAATGTAACCAAAATAACTTCCAGAATAGAATCCCCCAAATCCCCACAAAATCCCATCCCACAAACATGATCGATCCGCAGGCTAATATATTCGTGGATTTGCTCGCGTTCGTCATTGGAATCAAGAACAATAAAGGAAACCAAAATCAAACATCCTACCTAGATCCAAGACATTTTTTGGTAAATATCCGGTCACCGTGTCATCGTCACTGAAAAAATTCTTCAAGAACATCATCGTCGCATTGGGGGTTTCATCCAGAGCCTCCAACGCCTCCAAGGGATTCAGGATTATGAGGTCTGTAACCCTGGACCCCTGTGCAAATCTCTATTTGAAATGATAAAGGATATTTTCTACAACAAGATTTAATAACATATTTTAATTAAATATTTTATTATGGTTACGTCTGAAAACTAGATTTCACCACCGACCTATTTTAGCCGATGATAGGTCTCTCCTAGGGTAAACCCTCTATTCTGGATGCAACGGTGCCCTTAGATTTCCAATCCGAGCATCCTTTTAGGAGTTATCCCACTTTTTTAGAAAAACCACATGCGCACGTAATTTTATTATTTAATTAAATTCAAACATTTGTTTTGGGCTCACAAGGCCTTAGAACTGCACGTCGTCTTAAGGCTTGGTCTCAAAATAATTCCCATATTATTTTAAAATAAAATACATAGAAATCCGAGACATTACATTTTTTTACTACTGTCGGTTATTTGCGATAGGTCCCATTGCAAATACAATTCAGGGGGTCAAACTAGTTGTAATTGGTGATCCCCCATCACAAGTAGGTTTTACTGCCTCCCCTCATTTGTGACGGTCTGTGCTAAGCCATCAAAAATAATCTTTCATGGGTTTTGGCACATAAACCATGCCAATCCACACTTATCTTTTTTGTGATAGGGCACCTATTCCCATCCCAAATAGCACGTCACAAATAATGGTTTTTACCATAGTGAAAGAACTGTGTATGAAGGAAAAAATAGGACTATAAGGTTTCTCTCTATATCAGGCCCATTAATGGTTTATAAAATATTAAAATAAGGATAAAATTCAATGGTGGGACCTAAGGGATAATACAGATCAATTAGAAAATAATTAATTATTTTAATATGATTTTTTTAATAATAACTTCAACAAGATATCAATGAATGTTTCAAATGCCCCATGTATCTCTTATGAAATTAGTATTATAATGAGTTTGGAAAATAAGTCTTATAAAAATCTTGGGAATAAGAAAAAAATAATTTGGGGTAGTCAAACTTCAAATTCCAGAAAACAAAAATTAAATCCACAAAAATTTCATAAAATCATTGTGTGAAACATTCTAGATGAATTCAATCTAAAAAAATACTATACTCCCCCTAATTCATGATTAAATAAATTTATTCCATTATATTTATATCTAATCATTCACCCCCAATATTACTCATTCAATTTTGAAAATAATCCTAAGAAAATTTTCATCCTTGATCCAAAATCAAGAACAAGAATAAGCGTGGAATGAAATTATTTTTAAAAAACCAAACAATTTTTTTTCAAAAAAGAGTGAGACTAAAAAAATAGAAAATCAAAATAGTACATAACTATTATTTGAATCAGTCTATTTATATTTTTTATGTTACTTATTTCATTAGGGAAAAAGAAAAAAATTAATGAATTAATGAATTTGATGAATTAAATATCAATAATATAAGGTTAATTGACAGATGGAAAAAAAATCAAAATATTATTCTAAAAAATATATCCCATGATCTTAGAAAGAAGTTAAGGAAATTATATTATCTACCATACATTACATTAGTGATTTCTTTAACCATTACGATTCCTCATTTTCAATTAATGGTAGTATATAATAAAGTTTCTCTTTCATGATTCACCCATGTTTGAATTTATTGCTCACATGATGTTCCATTCCTCCACCCCCTCCATGAAATATTCTCAGTACCTTATATAGGGGATAAATAAAATTAAGACTGACTCAATTATTGTGGAAGAAAATCATTTTCTATCAGTACATGGTTTAACACCCCCATTTAATCTTCTTAAGGTTTTTCCCATTATTTTGGGTAATATTATATTGAGTCTTAGTATCCACCTCTTCTCTCTATATATCTTATTCATATAAATCTTCATCAAAATATACATTTTTATTCACCACTTTTAATCCTTATTCCTCCTTAGATTATTCATGTAATTTATTATATTCTAAAACACCCACAATATCCTTTATTATAGAAGTCATGAAATAATAATCATATTATTATATATCTTATTTTATGTCTTATCTCGTAATATCCACTTTTGGATCCGTAATTATAAATATGTCCTCCAAGTATTCTTTGGATTGTTTTCATCATTTAAATCATACAATGATTTAAAATCAATATCATAATCAAACTCATATTTATCCTCTATTTTAACTCAAATGTTTGATTCCACTCTAGGTACTTTATTCTATTAATATTCTCCCTTTGGAAAATATCTCGAGGAGTATCAAACACTTTTTATATTTTTAATCAATGATATGGAAAAACTAGTTATCTTGACATGGGTGTGGATAGATAAACCATCCTTGTATTTGGATTTCCCATTTCAGTTGTGTGACATATTGTGTTAGATTCACTTTTTAGACAACTATAAAATTGGAGAACATGTTTTTTAAATTATCTTGATACCACATTCAAAAACACTGAATCATATAAAATGAAAAAAATAAAAAACATATAAAAATATATAAACCAAAAAATAAGAGGGAAGATTCATTTTCATAACAATAAAATATAATTATCTTCCAAACCCTAAGCCTAAAAACTTTAAAAACAAGGTATGATATAGGGAATCATTTGTTACCCTCAACAACGACTGACATATAAATTGACATAAATGAAACCAAAGAACTCTAAAACTCTTCTAATATAGTATAGGATAGGTAATTTCAGAGGATAAACACATAGAGACAATGATAGGAGACTACGTTAATTCCATATTTAATATAAAAGAATATAAAAATATATAAAATAAAAAGTCATGAAATATGGAAGAGAAAATAATGATGATGATATTGGAGTAGCAATGAAATATCAAACAATTTTATCCATTTGTAATTATTAGGTAGATAAGTAATTACCCAAAATAGAATGAATTAAAAAACAAAAATTTGATATATTAAAGTATATATTAATCCATTATTCAGGATAGACACTCTCTATCTCCAAATAAACCCTTTCTAAATGGTTGAGTACTTTAGTGTACATTGGAAATCAGTAACCATAAACTCTGTTTCAACATGATTTGTAATCAACCTAATTGTCTTGGTGATAACTCCACACAATGTAACACATCAGAAATTCCATTCTATTTTTAAGCAACAAATGGTCATGCTTATAGAATTAGAGGGGTATTTTCTGGAAAAAGAATATCCAATAACAAAAAAATAAGTATATTAATCATTTAAATACCTAAAAAATAAAATTTCCCCATTATTAGGATTTTATCAACCAAAAATTATACCCCACCATATTATCCATGATATGGTTAGAGAAATTAAAATTCTTAAACCAAACCACTGATAAAAGAAACAATAGAACTGGGAACCTCCATTAGTAATTTTTTTTACTGAGGTCTGAGTCCCCCTTTACATTTCAAAAACTCCATTATATTTATATCCATAAATCCTTTTTGTTTTTTTTAAATTCACTTCCACAAAATATTCTTATAAATTTTGTGTGAAATTAATTGTCAAATTAAATTTATTTACTCTTGAAATATCAGAGTATCAAATATTTTAAAATATATTAAATGCAAGTATCTAAGTATAACAGGTATTTCATAGCATGAAAACATAATTTACATGAAATATATTCATTCCATCAATATGAATATATAATTAGTGTCCCATAAACATTATCAAAAATCATATTAGATTTTTTAAAAAATTATATGTCTGTATTTCCTCATGAAATATGTTTGTGAAATATCTACACCAAAATAAGAAAAATATTTCCTTCTCCATTGGTACTCCTCCTAAACACATGGCATGGTGCATAATGAACCCAAAAAATCAAATATAATCACGATATCAAACATTATTCATATCAATTTAATGATTATTATCCCATGTAATTGGAAGAACTCCCCTGAAAATCACTATCATTGCTTTATCAAGCTCGCGGTGCACACATGCCCCATCTTGGAATAAAGATAATTTTAAAAAACCTAGAAAAAAATACTTTATCATATTGATATCTTTTGTGTATCAATAAAACATTATTATGGTGTGAGATGATTGAATATATAAATCATGAAGGATATGAACCCTTTTAATTTTTAACTCATTGATGTGATTGTGATGTGTGCCCTTCCATCATGAAATTAAATCATCATATATACCAACACTCCATCAATGATTGTCATCCTTTACATAACATCATTGTGTATCTGTAGGTGTGTGATCAATATCCCTCTGCATATGATTGTTATTGGAATAAAAAAACCATATATGTAGAAATAATGCTACCTCATTAATTCATTTAACTTCCTTTATCATTATAGCAATAACACATCCTCTTTTTAGGATTCACGCTCATTGTTGCTTTAGGTAACATAATTTCATCATCTACAATGTTCATACTATGTTTCAAATTTTATGTATAGATCTATCTCATCATTATAGTTGTTTCATATATGTTTCAATTTCATACATGTAACATCGATAATAAAATAGGTAGTTTGAGACCCCCTGAAATCTTATTGGAAACTAAGGTTGTAGTTGATAATTATAATGGTGAGGGAAGTCATGATTGAGCTCCATGCATGATTTTCATGGTGGTATTGTCCTTCACAATGACATACATTATGATTTACAATAGAATCCATTATAGTTTTTGGCAGAAACATGGTAGGAATGAAACAAAATCTTGATTCAGGGATGTAGAAAGATAAAGCCAAAGACAATGAACAAAAGTTTTGACTCATTACACCATCACTATTTCACATTAAAAATTAAATGTTAATTATTTATCCAAAATAATAAAATAATCATGTCATGCATATTCATAATATAAGAAAGTTACCAATGTAAACAAATTTCCTCATCATGATAAAAACATGTACGATGGCCCTTATGTCATTTACGATCCACATAGGTGATCTTATATCATCTCACACACAATTCCCTAGACTATCCCCTCTAATTTAATCTTATCTACTATATTATATTTTTCAATGGATATTTGGGATGGTGTTGTTGGTTCTAGTGGTGGTGGTCGGATCTTGGGGTTTGCTTCACATTTTGCTTGTTCGGTTCACACATAGCCATAAAGTGATGTCATGTGTTTTGTGGTGTTTTCTGGATGGGATTGGTCTTGGAAATCGTTCTTTTCCCATCCCATATATTTCTTATTTTGATGTCTTACTGGTTCTCACATATCCTGAAAGTGATTTGGTACTTGTGGGTTCTCACTTTGCCGAAAATTGTTTTCAAAATTCAAAAACAATGGAGTTTAGTTAGTTAGTCATATTTTTCAATGGATAAGGACAAATGGATTCCTCATAGTGGATGGAATAAAATTATACAATTATAGTTATGATTTACTAATTTCATACAAATGATTCATTTATTTCCTTTTAAAAATACTCAACAATAATTTTTTTCCCATATTCAAAAAATTTTAAAAGACCAATTCCAAATACAACTTCATTTATCCTCATACCATTAAATAATTAAAAATAGTTAATAAAAAAATTAATGACTTAATTGAAATCAATGTATAAAATATAAAAAAATGTGCATGATTTTGTGAGATGAATTTGGATATCAGAAAATATTAACATGAAATACCTAAATCCAATCACTTCACATTAACATTGCTTGTGAATGAACCATGAGCTTATAAAATAGACTCAAGAACAATAAATCATATAACCTATGGAATTAAAATAATAATAATAACACACATACATCCAAATTTTACCCAAATATATCCATTTTTTAACCAAACATCCACTTTAAAATAGTGAAACGCTAAAATCTCATATCTCATATCCCACGTTGTAGCACATCGTTTCAGTGAACAACCCACCAAGACAGAAAACAATCTTATCCAATAGCTAAATACCCATTATGTAACTCAACAATCGATGTAAAAATATATAATTATTAACAAAAAACAAGATAAACATAACCGAATCTATATAACATTTTCATTATTTAGATATTGCACCTCACAACATGTCACACTTACCAAGGACCAAAATGATTATTTTCGTGGGGATTAAAAATACAAGATTTTTATTTTAAAATACATGGAGACATTTCAAATTAATCAGGATATTATATATCATTTATATACCTCTCATATGATATAATCATCTTCATTACCTATGGATGAAAATATAAGAGTATTTTGAACTTTGGTGATCAATAATGAAAATAATGTCATAACTTGAAGGAGATCATTTGGGAGACATAAATATCATAATATAACATAATAAAAATATTGATGAAAATAATAAAACATGTTATAGAAACATAAGATTATAAAATTATTTTTAAGAAATATTAAAATACATATAATGGATCAGACACCTATCAATACTCATATAACTCATTAGCATTACAGATAAGTATTAAATACATTTATAATAAGGAATAACCATGAAAAAATTTCATTTTATGAAAATGAAATGAATTTTAGAATTTATAATAACCAGACCAAAACGTGGGAATTTTGAAAAATAATAATAGAAGGATATAATTTTTAAGAATCCCCATTATTCACCAAGCTATGTGGACAAAATCATTATGTCCACGCATTAAAATGGTAGAAAGACCATTCATTCCCACGCCTATGTGAACACGCCATTACATCTAATCCTGAATATATAATGGGATATATGATAAAACTAAGGCATTGTATGTTGATATATGATAATAACCATAATTATCAATAAGTATGTGTTCCAAATAAAATCAATCATAATCACATTTTAAAGGATACATTAAAAATGTGTTTGTTTATTTCAAATCCAAATGGTATAAAATCACAATGTGAATTAAATGGTTTTATATCAAAAACATAATGAAAATAATAATCACATTATAATAGTAAATAAAGGTTGAATAATGAAACATAAATCTAATATGGAGATAACATTTGATGATAATAAAAATAATAAAAATAATCAATTTTTTTGAATTTTTTTATCATTATAAAAGCCTTAGTTCTTAGTATCTTTTAAAAAATAACCTCCATTTCTGTAAAAGTGAATATAAAAATTTCAATGGGAATGGATTTGGATAAAAAATATCTTTTACCTATAAATAAAGTGATAACATCAATTAAAATCGAAAATGTGGAGAATATAGGGGAAATAAAATCAGTAAGAAAATTTATAACTCAAATAAAGATGATTGACATACCCAAACCCTTACCTTTACACTTGATTTCCATGTAATTTATTTAACCTCATGTATCATAAATATAAATATATTAATATCCCATTTTAGAACCTTGTTCATATGTAATTCCATTTAAATTCATCATTGATAATAATTCTATTCCCATATTAGATTTTTGTAATGACTATCCTTCTTCAAGTATTAATAATATTAAATATTTTGAATAGGGGTTTTAAAAGCATTATTGATGATGGATTTTCTCCAAAATAATATTCATATAAAAAAATTAATGGTTTTGGAATTGAATCTTTTTATAGAATATAATTTTATAATTCCACTACATTGTTGTTTAAGGTGTGTTTTGTGAAAATTAAAATGGTGTTGACATAGTGTTGAGATATAAACTCATATTAATAGATTAACTTATAATGGTCATTATATTTATATGTTATCCACAAAAATCCATATTATTGATAATAATAAATAATATATATCCTATATAATCATCCAATCTAAACTATAACCATATTTTTTACATACAAAGGAAAAGTAAACATGTTTATTCATTTAAGTGGTAGTGCATACAACAAATGATTCAAATTTTAATTATTCATATGGTAAATGGGGATAATGGATAATTATTTTAAAATAATTATAATAACAGAGGTGTATAATAATAATACTTATGATATCATTTGGTGATAGTGAAATGAAATTTTAGGAAGATGAAAATAACATAATGGAATAAGAGGAAATCAAATAAAGGTCAAAAAATTTACCACACTTCATGAATTATCTCTATTGAAAAGAGGATTAAACCCTTCAGGTATGGAAATTTCAAAAGAAAATAATCCAACAATGGTATTTAGGAGTTTTAGGAGTGATTTGGGTAGATTTTGGGAACAATATAAGAGGTTTTGATATGAGGGTATGTGAGGAGATGATTCCCCATTTTACACGTGAAAGTTAGTGGTATATTTGTAAATACCCAAAATTTTTCATTAATGGTAATCCAGCATCTTGGAATATGGCTCCAAAAATTAGAAATGATGTAGTGGAGATAATAAAAGTTCAATCCACACATCAAATAAAGATTATTAAAAAAATTAAAACATGATAGTCACTTTCCCTCAACATTTACTAATTTTTATAATTTGAGTTTGCAACACGATAACCACTTATTACCAAGGTAATATATCCTGAGATAACATAAATAAAATCGTATGTATTATATAATTTAGACCAAATTATTCCAAATTTTAAATACATTTTTCTTCAATATTTAAAATTTTTAATAATTAAATTTGAAATAAAGAATGTGTAATGTATTAATAAAAATTTTTTGAAATATATTAGACATATTCTAAAATGAAAAAATATGGTTATAAATTTAAAAAATCAATTTTAAAATAACAGAATCACTTATAAAATAAACTTTTTTCATAATTTATTTTTATAAATATACCATTCAATATTATACAAAAAATTTCATAATAATCATTTAATTTCTAAAAAAACATATTTTGAAATATTCACCAAAAAATATATCTTTTTATTAAAATTCAAAAAAAAATATTATCATAATATTTCAATGAAAAATAAAAAAGGTTTTTTATTTTTTAAAAATAACATCATAAAATTTATAAATTTAACATAAAATAACATCATCAAATCCCATGAAAAAAATTATGGAAATTATTTTTGGTTATATTAAATACACATCTATAATAATTGTTAATACTAAAAATATAAAAAATTAAAAATATAAAATTTATAAGAACACTATCAAAAATATTCCCAAAAAATATTAGTTTATTAGTTATAAAAATTGATCCCATATGTAATGTGAATATTATTTTCTTTATTCTTCAATATATAAACATTTACTAATATTTTATAAGATTCTTAATTTTGGTTCCATTTTTTTACATAATAAATATTTGGATTACTTAAACTTGTCTATATCTTTTATTAATTTTGAGTATTGATAAATCCATCAAACATAGTATTTATTTAAGGAGAAACACTGAGGTCATCATATTCTAACACCCCAAAAAATATTTTTTTCCTCGAAAGTTTTTTACATATAATTAAACTATTGAGATTATATTTCACTCCTCGCATCCCCTGGTTCTCACATAACCTCCTCAAATTTTATATATTTCCATAATAAGTTGACCAGATGAGTGTTCATGTTACTCATCACATGATCTATTCAACCAAAAATATCAATTAGTTTTCTGTTATATGATAGACCCTATTATAGTTGAATTGATTCAGAGCTTATCACATGTGAAGTGTCTATTATATAATTTCTCAAAATAAATTCATTGAACAGACCGTGAATATTACTGAGTTATAGATGGAGTGTTATGAGATACTCAATTTTCTTGAAATTATCAAGGATATATAAGGTAATAATGTATCTTGTTCTAATATACCCTATTATCCCAAAATTCATAACCCTCTTCTATAAATATATTTGAAGGATAGCCTAGTGAACAAATTAAAAATCTATATCACACTAATGATTATCTACATAGTTATTCTATCAATGTTGTGTATATTTTATATATGGTCAAATGGTTTAAATGTACATTTTAATTTCTTTATAATATTATGTTATATTAGTTTCCTCTAACTAACATCATCCTACCAGTTTGGATTCAGATGTCCCTTCCCAAACAGAGACTAATGTGGTTCCATGTGAATGAAATAGTGGAAGATTTTGTTATTTGAGAACTCTAATTTGGAAAATTGATTATTTGAACATCCATTAAAATCCCAATAATATGATGATATCATATACTATAGAGTTTTATTTTACCCCTTAGATTAACCATCCACTTAAGGATGATACGTAGTTATAAAGATCGTATCTGCCTCCAAATAATTATAAAAACTACTCAAAAAACACGACATAAATCTCATACCCATATCTAATAAAATAAATAGTAGTACACCATATAGCCTCACCACTACCCTTATATATATATTTGGGAGTTGATCATTGGTGTGTTATTATTTTATAGAAATAAAATGTTTTATCATTTTAATTTGATTGACTACAACACATATAGAATTATGGCCCATAGATGTTTTTGGAGTTTGATGAAAAATTCCATGGTTGTGTTCCACATTTTCATATTGGAATAGGTATTGAACAAAACATAAATTAATTATTTTTCATTAATCCCTAATATAATTTTATACCATTTTTCATGATACATATTATTCAATTTCTATTTTCATTATATCATGTGAGATATTTTTTAGATCTCTATTGACCTTTTTTACATTCTTGATATATGGAGATGGATGATATATGTGTACCACCAGAAAGATACTTCTCCTATTACTACATTTATGGGACACATTTAATAGTTCTAAACATTATAACTCTATATTTATAAATATTTATCTATGAAATATTTTATACAATTTTATATAGGTCTGTATCCCCATTTTATGTCGTTTAAATCATTTCATTGATGAAAGATTCAGCAGTCATTTGGGAAAGAGGGGATATATCTCCGCCCATTATTACATCACAATTCATAATATTAAAATCCATGTATATTGATTATTTTTAAATCCCCATCATAGATAGAGTAGCACAATCATTCTAACTTATAGAATCAACCTCCTTATTTTCTTTCTCCGAGTGGTAGTATATTGAACAATCATAATAATTTTTCAATTACAAAAATCTCCTTGAAGATGAATAAAATTATTTATATATAAATATAAAATTATATCTCCATTACTTAATATATATATTACACTATTCCCTATAGAGATAATGTCACCAAATCATCAATGAAAAGATCACTACTTCCACATCTGAATTGTATGTCATGTATTTTTTTTCTAATGAGTCTTCAAATGGAATGATCTAGAAGAAATTAAGTAATATATCATCTTGAGGATTCAAAACAAATGGTATTATGAATAATCACTTTATATTTATCACAATTCTCTAGTGCACAGTAATGTATTTACTAAATTAGTTGAAAAACTCTTCATTAATTTATAAAAACCTTTATCACCTTCTTATTTACAAAGTAATAGTAATCCCTTCATCATTAACATGGTTAGTGGATTTGATATACATGATAAATTTCTCATATATCATTGGTAATATACTAATTACCTATGTAGATTAAAGAGAGAAGTTACCATGGTCGGGTTGGTCGATTTTATTATAACACCCGTCATTGATGGATCTACACACATGTTCTTGTTTTTGATAACATGAAAAATTAATGATACCTTCCACAACTATAAATGATACTTGATAAAAATTTCATACAGTTTCTCATTTTTCATGGTCCCCAACACAATATTCATATTTTCTTTATGGTCTCTTGTTCTATTTGGATATATAAGAATATAAAAAATATAAAGAAAAGAAAAAAATGATTAGGGTATTCTCTAAAGTCTATATTAATTTTATCTATAATGATAGTAATAAAATTCAAAATTATAATTTGAATCACCATAAATTAGTACTATTTATAAATATTATATGGATTTTTCTTGAAAATATAAGCCCCAAAAACCGTAATCTAAATATACCCATATCAAAGATTAATATTTTTTCTGTATCGAGCTCTTATGAGTTTATTAAATAGATCATAAATTTATCATATATGATACATGTTTCTAATCATTTTATTATTATGCTCATGATATTTAATACAAAGATTCATCAAATAATTTATATATTTTACAAGAAAGAGTATTCCACCACAGGGTGAATAACTAGGGTGTATAAAACCATTATCTAAATATTTATTTAGTTTATAATGTAACTCCCCTAATTTAATGGGATCCATTCTATATGAACTAATTCATAAATTACTCACTCTAGGTATGAGATTGGTTGAGAAATCCAACTCACACTATAGTGGAATACTGAGTATTTTATCTATAAAAACCATAATATACTCCAATATAAAAGGTATGTCATCATTATTGACTTCCTCCTACACCATTTTAATCAAACTTCCCTCATTTTTGGGAAAAATAACCCATAGTTTTTAATATTCTTCCATAGGGAGTTCATAATTATCCACACATTGATACATGATATGATATGACTTATGATATGTAATGAAAATATTTTAATCCAACAGTTGATATATTATTTATGACTAAAGGAATAATAATTATATATATAAGAATATTCTTCCAAAAAATGAATTGAAGTGGATTTATAAATCATAGATGTGATCATTTTTTCTATAAGGGGTTTTTACTGATAGCTCAACATCCATTATCTAGGATGCATATTCAACATTCCTTGAAAACATCTGTGATATAAAAAAATGTTACAATACATAATTAAATAATTTAATAACATATATATAGAAGTGATGATGTGTATCTGACATCCCATCATTATCAGAATTTTTTAGAGCGATAGTGATCATGAATTCACATTCAATTTACCTCTATTTGGGAGGTTTTAGAGACTATTTTCGTTATTTTTCTACATTTTAGAGCATTTATTTTCATAATCTCAGAATGATATTCACTTTAATCATTATAGAGAAAATTTATCAGTATTTGGGACCTTATAAAATTCTATTACGATGATCGGATTCTTAGACTACGTTCAATAATTCTAGGCATAGTTTCCACCCTTACCACATAGACAAAATATCCCTAATCCATTGATACAATTATCTTGATTCTTTTATAAAAAATTATTTCATGTTGGAAATTGTGATTTATTCCCACTATATTTCATAACATCAGTACATCCATGATTCTATAATTTATTTTATTTTCCCCATGACATTTAGAGGTACCACATTCCATATCCACCTTTAAGAGAACATTGAAAAATATCTTCATATATAATGAGGTCTCTTATTCCTATATCCCTTAAAATATTATCATATAAGATAGTAAATAAGTATTTAATTTTCTTCTCAGTATGAGTGATGATAAATGGGGAATAACTCATGATTCTAGTGATATTTTCATCATACAATCCAATAGATTCAACCACTTTTCCCATATATTACATAAAATATTGATTCATTGTTTTTTCAAGAGTTCATAAAAATACATAGTGAAAATATCATGTTGAACACTTACAATTCCATAGAGTCTGTTTACACTATTACAATGGTCATCTTAATGATATTACACCACAATTCATCAATACATTCAAAAATATAGACAATCGGAAACTTATCTCATGGTTTGAGATCTTGAGATTGGAATATATATTTTTCATTCCATTGAATCACTGCTCAAAAACCAATTGATTAGATGACCTACAAAAAGAGGGCTTATTTTCTCACAATAACGACTTGATATTGTGTATCTAACTCCTTGGTAATTTTTAAAACTCAACATTATTTAGATTGTCTCCCAAAAATTGAGATTGGTGGGTGTGAATTTCCTTATGTTATTTCATTCCATCCCCGATCTCATTAGTTTTTCTATTAGTATAACCACTATATTTTTCCATACACCCATTATCAAATCAATTATTTTGGGTTCTATCCATTACCATGACTATAAGAAAATAGATAATGAGAATAGCTAAATTAATTAATATAGATAAGTGGAAAGTATATACTCATAAGGGATAGTTCATAATCAATATTAATATGTTATCCTATGAATATCTGGGTTTTAATATATGTTATCCATGGATGTATTTTTATTTTAACTATAAAAATATCTAAAAAACATAAAAAAGTTTAGAAATGATAATGAAATTTACCAAATAATACCCCATGGGTGTGATAAAAGATGTATACAATTAGGCATCTCTACCATGCACTAGGTCATGGTTAAGTTAATACCCAACACGCATTCATTTGGGGTTATTAACCCTACATAAAACTATGATAGGGCCTTCAACCCCTGTATTATCTAAAATGGTATTGAATTACTAGGAGAACCACATAATACAAACATTACCAATACATCAGGAAGTTATCTGATACATAGTCTCATCCCATACACTTTTCCGTAATCTTTTTTATAAATATCTATAAACCAGTATCCAATAATAACTAAACCCTTATTGGATAAGAAATAAAGACACAAAATATAAAAATATAAAAATATTATATTAAATTTAGGACATAGATAATACATATAATATGGATTCGTATAATAGATGGATATATGTATTTAGTGTCTTTTAGATCATCTACATTATCAAATTATTTTACAAGACATGGAAACATTTCTCCGTAATCTTGCTCTAATAGAACCTTTCATGACATATGACATGATATAATAATATTGGGTACATCAGGAATGGAAACAAATTAAATTGGTGAGATCAAATTCTCATTAAGAGAAATCATATCAAAACTTTGATGAGATCTCGAGGGACACAAAAAAATCATAATAAATGATCATAAGACCATATATGATAATAATAAAACTTTTTAATGTATAATATGATGATAAAAATATTTTTAAGGAAGCATAAAATATTTTATATAGACCAAAACACAATCCATTAATAATATAACACGTGGGTATTACATAAAAGCGTTAAATACAATAAAAGGTTCTAATCTTGAAAACCTGGAATTTTAAGGAAATGAAATGCATTTGGAAAATTTTTAAATTATATGATAAACTTATTGGAAATGTTAAAAATGCATAGGAATATGAAATTATATTTGTGAAAACCGATTATTTCCATGATTATGTGAACAAACACACTCTTTCCATGATTCATAATTTGAGAAAACCCATCATGCCCACACTTGTGAGAACAATAACATTGTGTAAACACCTGACTATATCATGAGATATAAGATTAAACCAATTAATTTTAAGGTGATATATGACCCCCACCCTAATAATGCATATATATGTGTTCAATTTTAATTCAATCATCATTTTTTTAAAATGATCACTTGGTAAAATAATGTGTTTCTAAACCATCCAAATGACATACAAAACATCATTAATGAAATCAATTAATATCATAAACAAAATAATGAAATAAAGTAATAATGAAAAATATATGGTACAGTATAAAAACCACACCATTAATCACTTTTTATTCATCATTACAAAAGGTATTGTTATGATTCACTTTTAAAGTCTCTCTTTTTCAAAAAAATTGAAAAGAAAACCATCCATGAAAATGAATTTGAATCGAAAAATATTTTCTCTCATAAATAAATAGATGGAATTATTTTAAATATAAAATTTAATCAATATAGGAGAAATAAAAGCAAGATGAAAATATATAACTCAAAGGAAAATGGTTGAGTAACCTAAACCCTTACCATTACCCTTGATTTTTACAGACACAATTTAACCCCATATATAATAATGTTAAAATTTTAATTACATATTTAATAAATTTATTCATATAAATCTATATAAAATCTATTCATTAATAATAATTCCCTTAATGTAATTGATTTTTGTAATCTCTTTTTATCATCAGGTGTTAATACTTTTAATCATTTCGAACTAGGATCATAAAATTTATATTGATAATCCTTTTTAACAAAAATATTATTTTCACAAACTAATCTTCATTATTATATATTTAATCTATTTATTTGGATATTATGTTCATCTATTGGGATTCTTTTAAGTTTCTTGGGAAAAATGTAAATTTTGAATTTGGTAGGGGTGGCGCATGACTTTCACACTATTAGAGGAAACAATGTGCATTAATAATGAATCAATGCACCAAATTAATAATTTTTTGACATAAGCTTATTTCATGTGTAGTAAACAATTTTTAAACAATTTGAGATAACCATGGATTATGTATTCCTTGGACTGTAAGGGTAGAATGGTTTTTTCACAGTTAATCAAACCATGTGGGAAACTTGTGCAGCCTATCCAGATCATTCGAATTTGGGAGTTCCTTTTCCAATCTTCCTTATTTCATTACAAAAAAACCAAAACTCAATCCCATAAGGTATTTCAACACTATTCAGTCCTCCCCCTTCCTCTCCTCTCAATCAATATTCATTTTGGAGGCATTTTTTGTGTGATTTCTCCTAAAATCTTCATGTAAGTCCCTTATCTATTGGTTTCCCAACCCTTTTTAGGGTTTACTTTATTTTTATTTGGTGTTTCACTTATCCAACATGTATGGTGTCATTTGTATGGATGGATACTGATTTTTTTGGGAATAATCATTATTTTTTTCATTTGATCTTACCTATCTAGGGTTTCATTGAGGTATAATTGTAGTTTTTCACTAGATTCTAGAATTATATTACCATTAGGTATGTGTTTCTATGATTAAACATCATTTAGTGATTTTTATATTCTTTACATACTTCATATAGATGTTCTATGTATTATATACAATGTTTTATTTTTCTAAACTGTTCAAGGTGTGTTTGTGTGTGTTCAAAATGTGTTTCCAACGGAAAAAGGTTATATTCCATTTTTGTTTCGTAAATGTTTTCTTTTTTTTTTACCTTGAGGTTGTTTGTTTAAATGGTTGAATGGTGTGAATAATGTTATGAAAATGTTTTTCGAGTGATTTTGGTTTAAAAAGTGGGTTTGAATGTGGTATGGGGGTTTATTATATGTGTTTTATTTTTTTATTGTGTATATGTGAAAGTGATATTGAATTTGATATCTGAAATGTCAAATGAGAACAATGAGAATCCTAGGAAATTGGGTTGGAAGACTAGGACTAGTATTATAGTTATTTGAAATTTTTTCCACCCAGATTCACTTAGAAGGATTGATGATGACAACACTAATAACATATTGATTATTGGAGAGAACTAGAATATTAGATTCTTCTCTTCTATAACTTTTTGTGCATGATGACATGGATGGTTATTGTTTCTATACTATATTTCACCAAGATACAAGGTCTCTAGGGTCCAACTTTTAGCTAGTGTCTATATGGATCTCTCGCGACGTAGTTCTCCCTTGTGACGTCATACATAAGATCAGTATATAGTTCTCATCATTGGAAATTCAGAAGTAAACTATTCCTTCCTTTAAAAACGTCTTATATAAAATCTATTTCTTGCAATTTTAATAAAACAGACAATTTATTTAGACTAATAATTTATATATCATGGAATATCATGGTTGGGTGGCATCATACTCGTCTTTAGATCACAACCTACTTATAAATTTGGTTGAAGGTAGACTTGGTTATGATTCACATAGATAAAGGAATGTTGTTCAGAGATAGTGGTTAGGGATTCTAATAGTATACCCTTGAAGGAATTATGGTGTTGGATTGAGGAAGATGATCCTCTTTTAAAACATTGGTTTATTTGGGATAGTGACTTATTTCCTTTTGGTTGTAGACCTTTTGAGATTTATTTAAACATTTGAAGTTGAATATGAAAATTCTTTATCCCTTGTTTGGATGTGATTATTTATATTTGAATTATTTTTATTTTTGGTGGATTATTTTTATGTAATCTAGTTAAATACATCCCTAATTATTTTTTTGATACCTAGGTTTTTGTTTCCATCCCAACGAGATCATGAATTCCCTTCAGGATATGCCATAGACCAGGCAAGGAATTAGTTCAGAAGACATCCTGGCTTGGTTAATGAAATAATTTTATCAAAGAAATTAGTTACTCTCTTTTGAGTTCAGTTATTTGGGATTATTTGGGATAGACTGGAGCAAGGAATATCAAGGCTCGATATTATGGTTGCGAGTAGGGTTCCTGGACACCATATCTTGTGATAGATCTTGAGGCACCATGTGGTGTTGGGGTTTTGTATTTGACTTCTCTTCATGCTGAGTTGTACAGGCTATAGACTGACTACAAACATTGGGTTTGGAAGTGGAGTAGTTTGGTTTAGTTTTATTTTTATTATGATGGGTTTTATTTGTTCAGAATTATGAATTTTTCGTTTCTTTTATTATTTCTAAAATGTTCCATAATGATGGTATTAATGGTTCTATTTTGGATTTCTAATTATTTTATCAAGATTCCTCATCAGAGACTTTATGTGATACTATGTGAAGAGGTAGGATAATTTTCTCCCTCACCGATTTATCAATGATTTGAGGTTATTTTGGTCCTGGATAATTATGCATTTGGAAAATTAGTGGTTCCTAGTCATTCCATAGGTAGAGAACCCGATCCAAGTCTTGTAAAGGAAATTGATCAAGTGTTACTTAAGAGAATGCCTCTTTCTTTCAAGTGTAATAATGAACCGTTGGAATCTGAGGAGGATCTCAAGATAATAGAGTTCATTTTTTAGTTCCGCGAAAATACTGAGGTAGTTAGTGAAATTTTCACTTCATTCATTCTATAAGATCCTAATCACAGGTTGTGGTACTTAGTGGTTCAAACTGGGAAGACCGAGCAGTTGATTTAGAATGATTTCAAGACTCTCTTCAACTAGCAGTATTATTCTGAGGCTTTGGACAATTACAAATCCTGAGAGTTCATGGATTATTCCCAAAGAGACCATTTGGTGATGGAAAATCCCAATTTAATTAATTATTTATTGTAATATACACTTGAGATTATTTCAAATGAGTGTATGAATGCTCAGAGGTTCGAGACGGGGTATCAGCTAGAGATTTATTCCAAGGTCATTTTTTTCAACCTAAAGACCTATACTTAGGTGGTTTATCATTAATTCATATTTTAGATTTATCATAAGATAATGTAGGGGTTCAATAGATCAGTGATATTTGCGGGTAGTGGTATCTCATTGGAGAAAAAGAAGAAGCAGGAAGAACATGGGAAGAATGGAGGTAGTAGTTCTGTTCATACATCTCACCAACTCTCATTCATAGATTATGATTAAATGAATATTGTGTTCCACTAGTTTGGTAAGGTAGGGGACATAAAAATTTCATGCACATATCCTCCAAAATTTTGTCAATTATGTAGATTGATGGGGCACTTTCAATGAATCTCTAAATCCATGCATTCTTATCATACTAGAATAAGACTTGTGGTTTTTAGGGGGATTCTATACCAGCAAGAAACATCCTGGACTATGGGATGTTGATTCAGAGGTCTTGGTAGTGGGTACAGATCCTCTTTTGGTTAGAGTTAGTTTAATTTACACCCAATATTCATTGGTCTCACTCAAACTCAGTAAGAGACCAGGAATCTGCACGTGGTGGACAATGCCCTAGTGAAACCGAATTAAGGGAATTCGAATGTTCGAGGTACCATTTGGATTATTTCATCAATACCAATTGATCTATTTTATAATGGTGCTTCTATTTCATTTATCTATTCCCACCTTATTGATGTGCTGGATCATCCATCTGAGCTTATTATATATGAGATGGATTTGGTAAGCCTGCTTTTAAAAAAGAATGAGTATGGTGTTAGGTGTCCATCATATTCCCTCACTATCTCTAGGGTTGAGTTGGAATGTGACATCCTATTATTAGAGATAGAACTCTTTAATTTAATCCTTAACATTGATTATATTGTGAATTTCAAGGTGTACATAGATTACTATAGGGAGAAAGTGAGTTTTTAGAACATGAAGGAAGTGCCCATGTTTTTCATAGTGAATGAGATCCTCAGTGGGGTCATTAGGGACCTCAAACCCTGGAATTGGGTAATCTCATTTTTTAGTTATCATTTCTCTTGCTGGAGTATGGTGGTGGTTTTTCTAAGGTTGGATTACCTACTACAGTGGATGTGTTCCTAGTGGTATTTCATGATGGCCTGTGAGGATTGCCTCAAGAGTAGGATGTTGGGTTCTCGATATACTTGGCTCTAGAAACACAACTAATATCTCTTCCATCATACTGTATATACCCCACCTAGTTGAGGGGATTAAATGTATAGTTATATGATTTTTAATCCAAAGGATTAATTCTTCTAAGAATCTCTCCTTGGGTTGACTTAGATTTATTCCCAAAAGGCTGTTGGATATCCTCAAATATGTATTGATTATTGAACACTGAATAAGGTAACCATCATGAACAAGTATTCATTACCCCCAATTGATTACATGATTGACTAGTTAAAAGGGGAAGGGTTGTTTTCCAAGATATATTTTCATATTGTTTTTCACCAAGTCGGGGGGAAAGAGGTGGATGTCTGAAAAACTTCTTTATGAAGAAGGTATGAATATTTTGAGTAAATGGTCATGCCTTATAGGTTGATGAATGATCTAGATGTTTTTAAGGTTCTCTTCTAATTGTTGTTACACCATTATCTTTATTACGTCGATGTGCTATTCAAGGATGAAAACTTATTTTATTTTATATATGTGAAGTATCATGAGTGTAACATGAGTAATTTTTTGGTCACTCATTGGGAACATCACCTCTATAACATTTTTTCTAAATGCTACATTTGGATTAAATAGATATTTTTTATAAGACATGCGATCTCAGAATAAAAGGGTTTGATGGACCCAGAATAGATCATTACAATGATATATGGAGAGAAACAAAAGAATTTGTTTGATATCAGAATCATTTTATGGTCGAGAGAATATTACAGGAAGTTTGTTCGGGACATATCTCAGCTTCTCCCATGACCTCACTCAACAAAAAGGGGTGAATTTTAATGGGAGCTGTGAGTGCCAAATGTCCTTTTAGGATATAAAGTGGTAGTTTACTACCACTCCAGTATTATCCTTTATAGAATTGGGAATGGAAAATATGGTTCATTGTGAAGCCTCATGTATGGGTCTCAGATGTGTTCTTATGTAGAATGATCATGTGGTGACATATGGCTCTCACTAACTCTGAAAACATATGTGAAATATAATGTGGAGTTAGAAGCTGTAATGCATGACCTAAAAACATGACACCATTATCTTTTTGGTGACAAATGTTGAGTTAATTATGATCAAAAATGTTTATCATATATTTTACCCAAGATGTATTTGAATCTAAGGTGGTGTCATTGTGTTGTGTACCTTCAGGGGTTTGAATTTGATATCAATTATACCCTAGGTAAATCTAATTATGTAGAAGAATCCTTGAGAAGGAATATTCTAATGAAATATTTGAATGATTTATGTGATGAGTGGAAATTGTTGGGGATATTTTCTCAGATGCACTTGGAATCCAAGAATCATGATAGAGGTGTGTTCATGGATAACGTTCAGTTCGCTCCTCTTCTAGAACTGACTATAAAAAAATCCTAGTGATGATTTGTGCCAACAGTCTAAGAAGTTTCTTCATGGGGGGATACAACATTAAAATTTTCATTGTCTCCCTATGAAATATTTTGTTTCATGGGATGCTCTATGGTGTCACTATGTATAATTATGGTGGTTTTTTGGGATATCCACCAGTCTTAGTGGGTTTTTCATCCCGATCCTACCAAGATGTATTATAGTGTTCATTGAAAGTTTTTGTGTCTAGGTATGTGGAAGTATATATCTAACTTCATATCAAGGTGTTATTCATGTTATTAGGTAAAAGTATATCCTCAAAGGCCCTCATATTTTCTTTATATGCTACCCATTTCTACATGGAAGTGGGATGATATTTCCATGTACTTAATTTTTGGTTTTCCTTGTACACCTGGGAGGAAGAATTCTATAAGGATAGTGATCAACCATCTGACTAGATCTACCCATTTCATTCAAATTAGATATTCAAAAAAGGTGCATGACCTGGGTTGATTATATGATTATGGTGTAGTAAGGTTCTATGATGTTCCATCGAAAATATTTTCTGATAGGGTCCCCCATTTCACCTCTCGTTTTTGGAAGGTTGTCAAAGGGAAATGGGGTTACAAGTGAATTTGAGAATGACATACCTTCCTCAAATGGATGGTCAGACATTGTGGTAAAATCAGATTCTACAATACATTATAAGGGAATGTGTCTTGGATTTTAGTAGATCATGGGATTGAAATTTGGGAGTGGTTGAGTTTCCAGACAATAATACCTACCAATATTCGATCGGAATGTCTCGTTTTGAGGTGCTCTTTGATTGTCCATGTTAGTATCCATTATGTTGGGATGAGGTTGGTGAGACCTCATGTTTGGTACTAAGCTTAGGGAAAGATATATATTATAAAGTCATGTTAATCATAAAGTGGTTATTGACTTCTCAAAGTCATAAAAAAACATATATTGATTAGATATGTTGAGATCTTGAATTATTCATTAGTGACTGGGTGTTCCTAAAAGTGGAACCTCACATGGTTTATCGTCATTAGGTTTGCAAGGGAAAATAGCACCGGGTTATGTCAGACCATATAAAATTAACTATATGGTTGTTAAGGTGTCATACATGACAACCTTACCTTTTCACTTGACATCAATTCATGACTTGTTTTGTGTTTCCCAATCAAAGAGGTATAACCCCAATCTGTCTCATTTGATAAATTGGGAAGAGTTGGAAATATAACATGGAATATCTAGGATTGAAAGGCCATTGTGGATTATAAATTCTCAAGAGAATGTGCTTTATGGGGATTCTATTATGTTGGTCTGTGTTCTTTTTTTCAGCACAAAAATGATATAAATGATACTAGGAAGTGAAATTCATGGGTTGAGTAAAAATATCTATCTTTATTTCATGATCAATATTCATGATGAAATTATGGGGACATAAAGATTTCATGGTGGAGATAATTATCACAAAACTATATTTATTTTAATGAATTTAGTATATTTATTTGGATCCTATATTCATCCATCAGTTTTCATTTGTGTTTCCTGAGAAAAAAGTAAAAATATTATTTGGTAGGGGAGGCGAATAGTTTTCACACAGTTAGGAGAAACCATGCACACTGAACAAGAAACCATACACACAGGTATAATTTTTGGACATAGATTTATCAGATGGTTAGGAAAGAGTTATGTAAACTATGAAGAATAATTGTATAAAAAGTCTTACTTGGACAATAATGGGGAAGTAGTTTTCGTAAGGTTTGTCAAACAATAAGGGAAAAATATTTGGTATGTCCAGGTCAATAGAATTTGTCTCTTCCTTTTCCTAAATCCCTTATTTTAACACCAAAACACCCAAAATCACCCCCTCTAGGGATTTATACCTTATTCACACCTCCCCCTTCCTCTCCTCTCCCATGGGATATATTTTGGCTGCCTTTTTTGGGAAATTTCCCATAAAATCATTAAGTAAATTACTTTTATCTTAGTTTCATTATTTTTTCTTGGGTTTTATTCCTCATTCATTGGGTTTTAACTTCTCCAGTGGGTTGGGTGTCATTTTTTGGGTCATATATTCATTATGTGGGTTTAATTTTTTTGTTTATAGATTGATATTTCCTCTATTGTGTTATATTTATGTGTGATTGTAGTTTTGAATTGGATTTTGGATGTTTCATCACATGACATAGGTAGTTCTATACATAAAAATTATATATAAATTTTAATATTCATTCCATGATTCATATATATGTTCTATGTATTATATTTGAGGTTTTAATTGTGCTTTTGTAATGTTCCAAGGTGAGTGTGTATTGAAAACGGTTTTCCAAAGGAAACATATGATATTCTATGTGTGTTTCATAAATATTTTCTTGTTTTATGCCTTGATGGTGTTTGATAAAATGTGTGGATGGTGATAATAATGTTTTAAAATGTATTTGTGTTATTTGGGTTTAAAATGGAGTTTTGGATGTTGATGTGGTGGTTTATTATGTATTCGTTATTTTTTTCTTGTGTATAAGTGAATGTGATGTCGTATGTGATATAGGAAATGTGAAATGAGCCTAGTGACAATACCATGTGAGTAGGTGGCTGGAATTGTACATGTGTTCTAGTAATTCAGAAGTGGGTTTAGCTTACAATCGTATAGGGGTAATGACAATTACAACACTAACTAAATATTGATGACGATTAGAGACTACTTGATATTTAGCTACTTCTCTTATCTAGTGGCTTAGGAACTAGGATACAGATGGTATGGTTTCTATACATCTTTTCACCAATTAATGATTTCTCTAGGGTCCCACTCTTAGCTAGGGACAATAGGGATCTCTAATGACAAAGTTACACTTGATGATATCGTAGACACCATCAGTATACGGTTCACCTTATTTTCTATTCAAAATGAAAGAATGTCTTCCTTTAAAATTTTTTTATATAAAAACATTTTCTAGAAGTATTTATAAAAATTTCATTTTATTTTGTATAATAATTTTTTTTGCAGAGAATATCTTTGTTTGGGGGAATCCTACTAGGTCACCACTCAAACCTTACATACTCCTTTGGGTGGAAGTATAATTTGTTATGTTTGATACTATTAAAGGAATGTTGTTTGTAGATGGTAGTTTGGAACACTAGTAATAATCCCATGAATGAGTTGTGGGGGTGGCTTGTAAATGATTATCTTCATGTCACATGATGGTTTTTGGGATAGTGACTTATTTCTTTTTGGTTTTATACCTTTTGGGTATTTTTTAATGTTTTGAACTTGAATCTGAAATATATTTATCCCCTTTTTGTTGTGTTTATTCCAATTTTTTATTAATTATTATTGGCTAATTATGTTATTGTAATTGGGTTGAATTGTTCCAATGTCACATTAATGATACTCAGGAACTAGTTTCAACTCGTGGGGATCAGAAACGTCCTTCGAGCCATGCCACAGATCAGGTCAAGTGCCGGTTCAGATGATATCACAGCTTGGTACATGAAAATCATCATCTTTAAAACATTTATGGCTCTATAATTTTTTTTATATAATGACTAAGAGTGTTATAATTCCATTATATGATACTTTTTTAGGATTCATGAAGATGAAAATGGTGAAGAACATGTTCTAGGTTATTTATCCTTATCGATTGATTTCCTTCGAAATATAATTACTTGTTGTGTTTTAAAAAATTAACTATTTTAATTATATATATCATATATATTAATAGAAAATAAACTAAATATACCAACTTTTGGATGTGATGGAAGTCAAAAAATGTTTACTTAGGGAGGTTGTAGTCCCAACAACACATGATTCATATTTTCGTTTTTATTAATAGAAGAGGGGAGGGTGGTTAATGATTATACAAGAAGTATAATAATATACTAGTATAATAATGATATTTATTTTATCATTTAAATTTGTAGAAATGAAAATTTAATATATATATATATATAATTGATAATAATAAGATAAAAAGAAATAGAGGTTTGGATCTTATAAAACAGTTGTTGGGTTATCTTATTTGCGAAGGGGAGTAAACCCATGAGGGGTTGTATTTTGAGGAAAACAGATCATTTTTAAGTTTTTTATGAAGGTGGTGGTGGTGGTTGGGAATATTTTTTCACAACATACATTGTTTTTGTGAAAATGGATGTGGGAATAGGAGTTTCCCTTTAGAAGTGAAAAAGTGTAGCATTTTTTATAAATATCCAAATGAATTCAATAATGGGAATCCACTCTAAAGGAAAGTAGAAAATAATATGGGAAATAATTGAGTGGATTAGAGATAAAGTATATCCACACCCCTATATCACAATTAGGAACATGTGATAAATAGATTAGTCCCTTAACTTCTGAGGTTACACATTTTCACCATTTTAATATTCACAATGGTCACATGTATATACCTATGTAATTTTTCATTTATTCCTAATCCAAATATGGTTCTTATTATATTATTTAGACATAAATAATAAATATTTAGAAACCATTATTTTAAAATTTAAATCAAATAAAATTTAATTTTAAATTACTTAATGTATTAGGTGTTAAAAATCATTTATAAATAAAAAATTAATTATAAAATTTAAAAATTGCTTCATAAATTAATAACATGATTTTTTAAATGAAAAATATAATTATTAATATTAAATAATTTCATATAAACAGGATTCATAAACTTATAATATAATAATTTTAAAAAATAACTGTTATTTCTGAAAATGGTATTTTCACTATTCACCTATGATTAACCCATTTTCAAAAAATCAAAAAACACATATTAATATTATATTACCATGATAAATCCAAATAATATATATTTTTTTCATTTTAAAATTAGAGAATTTGTAAATAAAACACAAAAATAAAATAAAAATATATCCTAAAAATAGTTTTTTGGGGATGTATGATTTTGGGAAATCATCTCTTCTTCCAAAATGATTAATAACCATAAAAATATCAATGATAGGGGATTTCCATTTTATGAAATAAATTTTAAGAATAAAAAATATTTTATTAGATTTAAAAATGTACTAACTGAGTATATATTAATTGTTAATTTTATTTTTTGTTCCACTTTATATATATATATATATATATATTTTATATATATTTAATAAATATAATATCACTTAAAATAGATGTTTCTTCTTTTTATACCATAATTTTGTCTAAAACTATTTGGTTTTGGTGATGCATATGAATTATGAAATCAAGAAAAATAATTATTTAAGGAAAACAATATCAAGTTATTACAATTCTTGTTGATAATTTACCTCTACTACCAACCTCTTCCCTCTAAAATCCAATAAATGTGTTCGACATTCAAAAGGATCGAAATAATTTGTTGAATAAGTCGAGGTTAGTATACATGATTCCAATAAATAAATTATCATAAATGAGAATCAAAACAAAAATAAAATTGAAACACCATCCAGAAAAAAACCAAAAACATCTACGGGAGATAACACTCAAGAAAGAACAACTCCATCACTGAAAAAATAATATAACGCTATGACTAACAATATCAATTAAATTATCACTACATAAAGAATCCCAGTATCAATAAAAAACAATGTAAAAAAAGAATACAAAGAATGATTATTATCCTCACATTCCCAGAAACACTCCTCCATGTCATTATGTGTCTACAAAACATGAACCATGGGAAGGAATTATGAGTGAAATAACATCTTCAGACATTCTCGAACCTCAACTGGACACTCAATGAATTTAAAATAATCCTCAAACTCCAACCCAACATAATAAATAACATGGTATTAATCATGGTGATATTGAATAAGCTCTTACGCATAGAATATTCAATGGTTCTAATCCAACAAGAAAATATTTCTAAACTAATAAAACGCTCATCCACACACTCCAAAATCATAAAAAGATCAAGATTCATAATGTGAACATGTTATAGGGAATCCGTTAATATCACATGATATATTTTTTCAATCTCTATAGGTATAACCTAGAATTTTTGTGAAACATAAAATTTTCCTGGACCATCAACATCCATTCTTGGATAATATACTCCTTTTTGGACAAGCTTTGCATATAATCTATTATTAGGATAGTGGACTCTCATACCTAGTTCTAACACAATAGATATCTATATGATATAATATAAAATACCTTAAATAGATCAACACTAATAAAAGATTTATTAATATTATAAAAAAATTTCAACCAATGGTGGGCTCTACACCCTTGATCATCAAAAATCTGAAACACATACATTTTACATATGTTCTTTTATTGGAATATTCTACTATATAATTAATTTTTCCTATATAAAAAATGATATCTAAGTCATAGATGAGAACTTAAATAATTTTTAAGACCCCACCAAATCACAATGTTGAATTATGATCCAAATCAGTAATGATATTCCTTTTCACTCCATAAATGATCATTTCCTAATCCATAAATCTCCTCGAAAACAAATCCCCAACACATAAATCCAAGTATGCCAAGTAATGAGACATGTTTTTCAAACATCAAAAATAATTAAATTATTATCATATAAACCATGAAATTATGGTAGATATATGAATAAATCAATTAAAAAATTATCCCACTTCAACTCAAGGACATTGAATGGATACAACAAACCCCACACAAAAGAATTATCTAATTAAACCATCTAAAAAACTGAGCTGCATAGAACAAACCACACCACTATCCACTTCCACCCAAGACACCAGAATAATCTCCTTATAATATATTAAATCATTTATTTAATAGGATACACCACCAAGTTGGGATTAATAACTTGTAAAGGAAAACAATTTGTATAAAAAACAGAGAAAACAACATCTCTAAAAACACTCTTGATGTTGACATCCTCCAACCATCCCATGGTATAATCTACATGGAAAATGCTATTGCAGAACTGTTATACTACTAAATAACCCCACTAAAACTCTCCCACATTATAAAATATGGATGAATGTAATTTTTATGTAATAAGAATATCTATCCACTAACGTCATCTTCATCAAGATACATCACACTAATATCATATGTCACTACCCATGAATCACATGAATCTTGGAAAAACTCTCATAAAGACTCCATACAAAACACAGTAGAAACCACATTAACATTCATTATGATATAAGATATTTCAAATATAAAGTATAAAATATAAAATAAATCACCTCTAATGTATATTTATATTCAATTGACAGAATATATAACACATAATCATATGACATTTGAAGACTAAGAAGTGTTCACCAATGAGATAATGTCACAAATAAATTATAGTAAATAGAACATTTTACAAATATAGTTCATGGGATACATAGTTATTCTCGTAGAGATATAACAAATATTTATTATATCAATTCCATCAACAATATAAAAAAACACCACCAAAGAAAATATGAGATGTATCAATAGAAGACATAAGTATAACCATCTTCTCAAGAACCCAATTCACTTTAGCACTATATACTTCTCCTTGAGGATGTCTAAATTCACCTAACACTACTCTATCCACACTAATCCATGGTCATTTTTTGTTAATGTGACTATATGGGATATCAAGGAAACTATAAACCATTGCAATGTTCATTGGTGTTTTCTAAGAAAATACTACCACAATATTTTATTGATGATCTTCCAGTCTCAGATGAGATAGAAAAAAGAAAATAAAATGTATCTCCCGATTCAGAATTTTACTCTTGGATAACGTATCATAAATATGATAGTTTTAAAGTACAGGAACAATATTATTTATATCCTCAATATTATCCTCCTACATCTCTATGTACCCAAGAATTTCACATATTAACACTTCCAAGATCTTATCCATGAATTCAGGTAAGAAATACATTAACATTCCCATGAAAATAGTTAGGGAATTCATGATTCCAATATCCCATAACTAGAAACTAGATGTACCCATTATGATATATGAAAGTAGTATACACGATATATTTCTTCTTTAATCTCATATGATGATACCCAAACCCTATTTCAATTTTTGAAAACTAGTTATTTCCAATAATATTATTAAAAAGTCCTTCTATACTCAAAAAAGAGAATGTTATTATATAATTACATAGTTAAACCCTTGGCAGTTTAGGATAAATAGAAAATGAAAATATACCCTTTTGATTAATAACACTAGAGAACCCAATGGAGAAATGTTATACTAAATAAAACTATGTGGTATAAAACCTTTATTCATAATACCTCATGTATAGCAACTAAAAGTGATTCATTTTCTAATGTTCTACCAAAATGATTATGAAACTATGTTACCACTCTATATTAGACTTAATGTAATCTCCCAGGGGTATGATCATAACCACTTGGCAGAAAACATCTAGAAACTCCTCAACTCCCCTATAAATCACTTCATACATAAACATCATTCAAACACAACATCAACTATAACATCTTACATGGTTAGTATTCAAAATTACTATGATGTATTTAATTACCCTACTTGATAATGAATACCACACATTGTCTTTCCACATAAATGATTATAACTATCATAAAACAATTTTTGATTACACATATAGAAATCATATATTCCTTGCTATTAATGATGTTATGTTCTAGTAATAGTTGTATGATTAGATCCTCCAAAAATTAATATCTCTCCATCATCAACACACAATACTGGAACATATCGAATAGACAGGACTGACCACTAACTAATGTATCCAACACTTGGGAAACTAAAATTCTATCAACCTTTACTATAAAATATCATATTTATATTGTGTAATAAACAAATTTGATTCTATATAATCAATTAATTATGATTCCAAGATATAATATAAATAGAATTTACCTTGGATAATTTCATGACCAAATATTTTATGAATATTTATGGAAGTGAATTGAACATGACCTACACTTATTCTTTATTAGTGCTACTAATAACTGGATCTTGATCATCCCTACTTCCATATGGATGAGGTAAACTATGAGGTTTTCTTCTTATTTCTACATATACTCTTAGAAATCTGTAATCATATGATCCCTTCTATTCATAAATACCACAACCTAAATACTTATATGTATAAATTGGAATATGATTTCATATACCATGATGATAACAAAAAATGGTATGGTACTAAAGAAAAATATTTCCATGAACTCCTAGAGAAGAGAAAATATTATTTTGATGGTATATTCAGATGAACTTTCCATTCTATATAAATGTCAATAACAATATTGAGACTAACTCCAAAATTTTCAAAACCATCGCTGTCCCGACATCATCATTGCTCCATAAAAATCAGTTCTCTTAGAGATGTTTTTATTACTCCCTTATTGATATGAAATAGACAAAACATGAATCATTTCAATCAAATTTTCTATAGAATCAATCTCAATATATTCAAGGACAATAAATAGGGTAATCTAATGTTGCATAGCTAAATTTTATGCCTCCTCAAACAAACATGTTTGGGACTCTTTATCTAGAAAATGATTGGGGGTAATAAAGAAGGTATACTAATTGAATCATAATAACTAACAATATCATGATCCTATACCAATGAAATGAAAATTATATCACATTATTATATTCATCAATAGAGAAATTAAAATTTATACAAATATATTTAGAAATCCTCAAATGAAATTTTTAACTCCTAAAACAACATAAGAAACAAAAAACAACGTGGATGCACAACCCCTTTCAACTAAATAACAACCAATGTGGTCCAATAAATTCAAAAAGCTTAGGTACAACATAAAATGATACGTTTGTCCTCTAGTAATTTATCTAACTCTAGATAAGATAAAATACCCTGATAATTTTCCATTTTATTCCAATTAAACACACACACACAATTCTTATAGGAATCATCCTACACTACTAACTGAACCATCACACTGTTAACAAAATCACTATATAATACCACTATGATCTGAACTACATAGAAACTATTTCCACAAAACATATCTCTATGAAACAAATTGAAATAATGTAATATCATAAATATGTAGTACATTAAATAACATATTGTTTAATTCATTTCATTATCCAAGAATCTAACTAATTCAACCACAACTATAATTTGGCCTAATTCACATGCAAATCCTATGATGCCAATCTAAAATAAGTATCTATATTATTATTATTTTTAGTAATATCAAGGTCCTTTTAAGAATAATAGGTTCTAATAAATTCATTCTTCCTAGTAATTCCACTGTGATACATCACACACTATGTTTGATTAATTATTTTTTCATACAAACCCATATAATTATCACTAGTTTCTAAATAAAAAACCCATCTAAAATTTAACCATACATAAAATACCACTATGCTGTGACCCTCCCTTTGAAACCACTCATGAGATAGAAGTAAAAAATGTTTTAAGCACCCAAATCCCATATTATTTTCTGATATTTTAAAAGTAGAACCTTTTGTTCGATATTGCATTCAGCACCTGAAAAAGATCTTAAATAGCCCACAAAACATATGATTGTTATAACCTAGCTATTAAATTGGTTTTATAAATTCAATTAAATACTTTATGAAATTTATATGTAAATTTCCTACTAAATATAAATGTTCTGATAATTTATTAGTAAAAAATTTATCAATTATTACCAATTTCATGTTATTCATCAAAAAATAAGTTTTCATCAAAAATAATTTTTATATCATTGTGTGAGATAAAATTATAGTTAATTTATAGAACATTCCCAAAAAAGTATTTTTTTAAATTAAAATATATTTTAAATAAACATATGTAAATTAAAATAGGTTGAAATTTTGTTATTTTATAGATAATATTGATTCTTTAGGGAATAGTGAAAAATAATGATATTTTTTAAAATGTCATTAATTTTCAATATATTTTGTTATATAAAATTACCATTATAATTTTAATATACAATAATGTAAAAATATTTTCCAAAAATTATATTTAATAAAATTAATTAAATTTTATTCATCTTTTTATTTTATTTTAGTATATGTTTATTTTTATTTTGAAAAATATGTAATTTTTTAAAACCATTTTAAAGTTCATAATATTTATACATTTGAAATAATTAAAAACAAAAATAATGATAGACTATTAAAATTAATTGATTTATTACATATCAAAAAATATATTTTAAAATTAATAAAATCATTGTTAATAGGAAATGTGTTGAAATAAGATCATCTTATTCGTGAAAAATTTATTTTTGAAAAAACCCATTTTCCCACACATCTGTGTGTTTAATTTGAAATAAAATTATAAAATTTATTTGAATTGGATTTGGTAAAATGGATTACATATTTAGAAATACTATAATTTATTTTATCTAATATATTTGACTTATTTTTTCCCCAATGAATAATGAAAATAGTTAGAGACAAACTTTTCCCATTATTTTGAAAAATATTGATTTACCAGGGGTTAAACTAAAAGTTAAGAGTTAAAATTAACAAAATAACATTTATAAAATACTTTTTTCCACTATATGTTTACTTCATAATTTCTATGTCTATAAATGGTACCTTTTTCATTGTTTTCCAATTAGAAAATGATGGTCTCACATTCGAATTTCAAAAAAATACAACTGTGACACTCATCATCATCATCATTTCAATTGTTATTATAGAAGAGAAAAAAAAACAAACAAACATGTCCATATGACCACCTGAAAAGGGTGAATCCTAAGGTGGTCTAAATTAGTGAAGACTAAGGGCATCCCCTCGGATGAGGTTAACCCCTTCGGGTTTCAAAGTGTGTACATTGTGTAAGAAGACTAGATCGAGCCCAATGACCTCGAGGAAAGCTAGGTGCTCCGAAAATTGATTAACCTCTCTCTAGGAGTGATTCACTTTGGGGAAATTTTTTATCATATTCCTACATTTTCTAATGATGTAAGAGATTGTCCATAGAGTTGGGTAGAGTTCATGAAAAACATTTTAGAGGATTTTAGAGTCTACTTCCACCTCTGAGATAAAAATTCCCTTTTGTTGGAAAAGGCTAAAACCCTATATTAAAGCCTTAGCTTCATCTTAAAGTGAGGAACCAGGGCCAAGGAAAGTGGAGAAGTCCATAACAACTGAACCATAAGTGTCTCGTACAATTGTGCCACTCATGTCACTCATAAAAGGTCACCCATATCTGTTTCTATTCACATATCCAAAATCCATTTGGATCCACCATTATCAGTCCAAATATGTTCTTTATTTTCCTCATCCACTACCTAGATCCCATTTTTTCATAAAACCACCATATAAAGGGTTTTGATGGTGTCCTAAGGGGGTTGTTTGAAGAAGAAGTATCATGCTTAACCAAGAAATTTTATTGTATTTTTTATTCTATATCCTTCAAAAGAAATTATATTATTATAATTTAATAAAACTATTATATAAAATATAAATAAATTTAATTATTTTAAATTAGTAACTTAAATCCATTCCCTATTCAATCAAATGGGAAGTAAATCCATCATTTGAGTGAAACATAGACTATCAATTAATGTATCGATGTAATTCATTTTTTATCCACACTCAAGATTGTTCATAAAGGTGTAATTAAGGGGTATATCTATTATTTTTAAAATAAATATTCATTTATATTTATGATATCAAATATAAATTGATAAATTTCATTCTATGGTAGATATGATAACATCACTCATATGTATCGGGGACTGAAACCTCACCTAGTGAAGCGATTCATTTTTCACTAATGCATTACATGAAATGTAATGAGGATAATATTAATGAAAATATGTAATTTATATGATATAATTATTATATTAATGGAATAACTTTCATTATGAAATTAAACTATATGATTTTATTTCTAACACTGAAAAATGATAAAATGATCATGCGTACGTGTGGACTATTGCCTCAACGAAGTTATATCATTGTTTTTTCAATGCAAAATCACAGGGAAGGTATATATATTATTATATTTAAATAAATAATATGGTATTTATGAAATTATTATAAAATTTTAAAGATAAAATGTTACATAACATCTTTCCATAATGATCATTCAAAAATGAAAATGTTTCTCTTCTGTATATATGGCATACTGTCTCCATTTTCATAACGTAGTTCATTTCTCATAACTATGATTCATGATTGGATTTGAAAGTATAATACATTTATAAATATTATTAATATTTCATGATTATTATTCTGGGGGAACTAAAATAGTGACATCTTTGTCCATGGTCGAACTACAAATGTCATTATGGATATATATGAAATTTTTATCAAATCATTAAACATAAACATAATCAATTAAGAAATTTTATATAACATGGTAATAAGTGATATAATAGGATTAATAAACATGAAAATTTATAAAAAAAATTAAATAATAAAAATTATTATTATTCATGTATTTAGTGAATGTATGTGAAGAATAAAACTCGATATAAGGAGATATTTTACTTTAAACAACATTTTAAAATGATTTAATGGTTTGGTATCTAATTATTTTACTTCTATATTATTAGAAACTAATCAATGAAAATTATTTTTTTATTATATAATTATTATTTTTATTTATTAAATTATTTTACTTTAATTTATTATTTTTGAAAAAAGAAGTAATAATTATAATGTTTTATGTAAGGTACATTCTTTTAAAAAATATAATTTTTATGTTTTTCCATCCATTTCATTCTCATACATATCCATGTTTCTAAAATTAATTTATTAATGATTCTATATAGACGTAAAAATTTTATGATGGAAAATTTATGTCTCTTTGGACATTATTTCAATGGTTTTTCGAAGGAATATTTTTAAGTGTTTTATAGGGAATGTTTTGAAAAAAAGGAAAACATGTTTTATTTTAATATATATGGTGAAAAATAATTTTCTTTCCACCTTAACTATTATTTGATATACGTAATACTTTACAATAATTCATGTTTTCTATAAATAAAAAACATATTTCACATTTTTGGGATATTTTTATATTGAAAATGTGTTTTTAAAAATTAATTAGAATTTCAATATCCAAAAACGTTTTTCATATGGGTTTAAAATAGTTTTTCAAAGGGTTTTATGATGAAAAAGGAAAACCATACAATTTTTCAATCATGACATGGTTCTTTATCATTACATAAAAATGGATAATCTGGATACAACATATATGATAGGTTAAGCCCCATTATTTCTAATAGGTGAGGCCGATATACTTATATGATGGTTTGAGATCAATTATAAATTATGTAAAATTTGTAAGCCAAATATATATTATATGATGTGTGATAACCATTATAATACTCCAATTGGTTGGGTAATATTATGTTCTTTGGAGAATTATATTGGAATTCGTCAATATGGTTATTCCAATTGAAAGGGTTTGGAAAGGGTTTTATAAATATATTTCTCAAAGTTTCTATAATGTTTTTTTCGTTCAATAGGTTTTAATGGTTTTATTTGTTCACAAAATGATAATTTTTTTCATGTGGAAATATTTTATTTCATACACTGAATAATCAATGAATATAAAAGAAAAAAATTACTATCATTCTCATGATTTTCATTGGACTACTTGATTTCTTATTTTTATGTCCCTTGATGTGTTTTTCTACAAAAACCATATATTGAAATGTTTTTCATTGGGTTAAAGGATTTTTAATGGAATGTAAGAAGTCAATTTTTATTTAGTGAAAACGTTTTGTAAATAGAAAACAAGCATCTTTTTAAATACATTATATTTTTATGAAACTTCATACTAATTAGAATTATCTTCTTAATAAAATATTGTTTTTTATGTATATTTAGTGATCTAAATATCTATATCTAAAACCCTGAAATATAATTAGGAATGATATAATGTGGGTTATAGTCTAAAGAGATTAAAATATGTAATATTTATGGTCATTAACTTATAGTTGGTACTATAGAAGTGGATTAGATAACTTTTGAGGTTAGAATATTATTTGAGCTTAACATAAAAATATTATATAACCACAGTGGTTTGTATAATAAGGGTATTTATAGATATTTTGGATAAATAGAATGTTTTGAATATAGGATATAATGGTTAAGTATATGTCAGTATTTAATCACCACATAAGATGGTTTATTATTTTTATTTGGTATACTAACATTAGTTTTTTTATTTAGAAAATTGCTTGATATAATAGGAACCGTATTAATAATGGATGTGAAGGAATATGAAGTGGGTTTATCAATGAGAAACTGACTGTAATGAGAGAAGTAGGGAATCCTGTTGTTTTTATTCTTAACTAGCTATCAAGTGTTATGATTAAAAATAAATACCTAGGTGAGTTTCTTAATAAACTAAAAAATAAAAATAATTTGATTATATAACTATTTAGATGATAAAAAACACAAAGTTTAAAAGAATAAACATCATAAGTGTGAATTTTGTGGAAATAATTTCCTAGAAAAATGTATTAAAATAATTTAATGATGTTTTCTATGTTTTAAAGGATAGAATAAAGAAAAAATCTATCCTAGAAAGGGAATATTATATTTAATCCCATAAAGGGAAATAAAATTATTCGAGTTGTAATAACTAAATGTTTTAAATTTAGGGTACATTTCCATTATTAACATGATTATCCATGGGGGGAAATCTTAGGAATGGGATCAAGAATACTATTTAGATAAATTACAATAAATTGTTAATTCCATTTTAGATAAAGACAAGGAGACTACAGACAGTATATAAATGGTATGGATAATATCTTTACTTATGTATTGAAATTCTTGATCATGGGACAAGATTTATAGTACTTTCAATAAGAATGGAGTATTAAATAATATTATGGAAAACCATAGAAAAGGGATTGTGAATAAAGTTGTGTGATTTAGGGTTATACATCAAGGGATTAAAGATTTTTGTTGTAGTGGATGATTTGAGGATGGTCATAACTTCAAATTCATTAATAATATTTTTATGTTTTATGTGTTGGGATTATATTTGGTTTCATTTTTTATGTATTGATAGATTTTTAATGTATATTTTACCCAATGTTTTTCAAGTGAAAATTTTATTTAAGGGATAATTCTTTTTTTGTTTGGGGGATATATGTTAGATGGTATTTTAAACATGGGGTTTTATATGGCATTTTATTATAAATATTATTTTTTATGATTTCTATATATTTATAATAATTTTATATGAATTATATTAGTATTTTCTTTGAAAAATAAATCTTGTCACGTCTGGAAAGGCTGTGGGGATTTAACACACAACATAAGTTTAATAAGGTTTTAGTACTAACCATTGCCCCATGTAACATAATAGTAAGATTGACATCATATTATTAGTAAAATAGTTTAAAGGTTAATGATTATGTTTATTTTTTGATCATATGAATTATTTTTTGGATGATGATGGGATTGAAAATTGATTTTAAGATTACGTGATTAATTTTATTTTTGGATGGAGTTCACAATTTTGGGAAACATATATTATTATGGTACACTAGAAATTATGGGATTATATTTGATTAATAAAGTTTAAATTAATGTTGTGAAGTATATATTAATTTAATGTGGATTTATAGGGATATGTTTTATTTTTGGAAAATTTTAATCATATTTTGAGATTATTTTATTATTGAAGATGAATTTTTTTATACAAATTTATGAGTGGGTAATTTGATATGTGATAAATATCCAATTAATATAAAAAATATGTGATAAAATAATTCAATTGTTTTGTTTTGATACAAGGTTGGGAATATTTCATAGAATTTTTAGGTTAGTTAATTATAAAATGATCAATATTTATCTTTATGTTGTTTGAGATTAAATATTAATGAAGGTTTATTATTTTGGATATTTATTTTATCTTTTTATATCCATATTGGTTTTGGTTAATTTCTAAAGACATTAGGAATATATTTTAATCTTTTTTTGGATAATTGGATCCATTAGAAGTTTATTTTTGTACTTCAGTATTAAAAATTCATCTTAAATACTCATCATTTATAAAAAATATGATATTTTGGTGGGAATTGATTAAAGTATGAAATAAAACTTATCAAGAAATTATATTTCCTAATATTACTATCCTATATGGTAAGAAATTTTGTAACCCCAAGAAATAGATCCTAAAAATGATAATGTTTTCCCTATTATATTTATTTCAGATGAAACAATTAACCTTTTCACACTTCTATGTTTTATTGTTTTGTGGATATTGATTTTCTCATGATCATTCACAATCCTATGATAAAAGATATCTATGAGTTACCATCATGTTTTGAAATTATGTTTTTGTAACTTGACAAAATCATTAATACCCACATATTTTTTGAAATTTGGAAACATTGTATGCACCATTCAAGATGAACTTTGTAGTTCATTTTCCCCTAATAAATATGTAGTTTTATTAACCCTTTTATGATGTGGGGATTCGATAATGGTACTCTAAATTTTATAATGTTTGGTTACAAAGATAATGATTAATTTTTTGAGGATAAAATTTATAATAGGGGGTTGTAACACTATAATATTTTAAATGAATAAAATTATGTTTTATTTTTTATTCAACACGCTATAGTGATCTTAAATGAATAGTGAAAAATATGACAGTTATAAAATAGACCTTAAATTAGTTGTATGAATAAGGTTAATAAATTTATGATATATATATATATATATATGTTTGATACTCAATATCATTTTTTATATTAATTATCAACAAATAATAACTCATTTTCAAATAATGTCTTCTTATTCATCAAAAATACGTTTTCTTTAAAAATTATTTTTATTTCTTTTTATGGATTGTTATTATTATTATTTTATATAATTATTTAAAAAATATATTCGATAAAATTAAATTCATTTCTATATTCACTATATCTAAATTAACATAGGGATTTTTTTTTTGATTTTTCAGGAAAACATTTTTTTCGTAAATAGTGAAAAAATAATGTTTTTTATAAAAATGTCATTTCATTTCTATAAATAATGTCATTTTAAAGTAAAATTATGGTTTTAAAAAGTTGAGAAGTAAAATAATTATTTCTTATTTAAATTTAAATAAAATAATTTAATTTTAATCATAATAATATTTGATTTTAGTATAAATTAATTTTTATTAATAAAACATCTTCTTTTTGAAAAATTCTTTAAAGTACATAATATTTCACAATTTAAATTAATTAAAACTACCTAAATTGGAATGAAGGAAGTTCAATTTATATGTTATATATAAATAAATATTAATTTAAATTCATAAAATTCTGATAAATTGGCACAAATGTAATATTAATCACCTTATTCATGTATATACAATTCTAGACAAATTGATTTTTTGTCACATCTCTAAATTTTATTTTAAATTAAAATTTTCATAATATGTGAATTTAATTATATAAAATGGATTAAATAATTTTAATGAGAACAATTTATATTATCTAATAAATTTAACTTAATTTTTTTTATAATCTCTATTGAAAATATGTAAAAACCTTTACTGTGATTGTGGTAAAAACATTTACTGGGGGTTAAAGTAAAAAAGTTAAAGGTTATAATGATATCAAAACATGTCTAAAATATATTTTATAGAAATATTTAGAAATTATATTATATAATTAAATATAATTGACCATTTTATTCTTTTTTAATGTGATAAATGTGGGTATCAATTTTTCTTTTCATAACATACAATTGGGCCTCTGACCTCTATTATAAAATGCCATCCACTATCCTCTCATCTTCAGAAATCCAAAGACATTTATTTATCCAATACCGACCTAGATACCTTCCTAATATCCCTCCCAACATCCTAGATACTATAAATTGGTAAAAAATATATCCTATGATGTATTTTGGTACTAACCCAAGGAGTTTCCTTGAAGAGGTGGTATTATGATTAACCGAGTGTTTTTATGTTGTTTATCATTCCAAATAATTCCAACCATATTTTATTGTTTTGATATAATAACAATAGTATATATCATATTATCATATTTTATTATGTAAACATTACCACCAAAATTCATATCATATTCCATTAAATGTGAAATGACCCCGTTATTCATGTGTGTGCTGGACTACTGCCTAGTGAAGTGATGTAATTTTTTTTCCACATTTACACTGAAGGTATGTTATAATGATTAATTTAATATATATATATATAATATGTTTAACATAATTATACATATATAATTATAATATCAAATATACCTTCTAAATTCCCTTTTTGAGTGATACGATAATGTCACATGTGTGTAAAGAAGACTACCGCCTCACGAAGTGACTTCATTCATTTCAAAATAACAATTTACATATAATTAAATAAGGATAATTTTAATATATATATATATATATATGATATATGTGAAATAATTATGACATCAATAACTTAATTATGATATTTGAAATATAATATATCATTATATTTCTTATGATGAAAAATGATAACGTCATTTCTGCATACATGTGGACTGTAACCTCTATGAAAATATGTGATTCTTTTTTATCACCAAATAACATGGATAATATATATATACATATTTTGAAATAAATAATTTGGTATTAAATAAATTATTCCCATTAATTAAGTAAAAAACATTACTTATCTTTATTCCATAATGATCATTGAGAAATGGAAACGTTACTAATGTGTATATACAAACTACCAACTCCATGACTACAAAGTAGTTCAATTTTCAGAACCATATCTCATTTATGGTTTTAAAAGTAAATTTTATTTATAAAATGGATGGATATTTCCTAATTATTATTCAGTATGATACGAAATAATGAACTCTTTGACTGTAGTCGACCATCAGATATCATTTTGGACATATAATCCAAATATCATCAACACAACCGATGTATGGTTAATTGATCAAGTAATTATAAATGAAATGTTAATGATTAATATAATTTTCATAATAAATATAAAAAATGTTATTAATATTGTAAATAATTAACATATGTTTATTATTTAGGATGATAAATAACATACGTGAAGAATAAAACACGAGTTAAGGGACCCTTTTACAAAAAATTTCATTTTGAAAAGTTTTAATGATTTAAATCAAAAATATAAATCTCTTATGTTCATATAAGTGATTCAAGAAAATAACTATTTATGTTTTAGTGTTTTTTGATTTTAAATTTTAACATATTTTACTTTTTTTAAAAAATTATTAAAAAAAGGTTGAATCCTTTTAATGGATTTCCCAAGGAACATTCTTTTAAAAAAAATTTCTTTTAAATTATTCATTCCATTTATTTATCATCCATGTTTGTGTGTTTAAAATTATTTTATGAATATTTTCATTTGGACATAAAATATGTATGTAATATATATTCTGTTTCTTTTTTAAATTATTTCAATAGTTTTCAAAAGGATTATTTTTATGTGTTTTATATGGATCCTTTTGACAAAAAAAATTACTATTTTAAAATATACTGTGAAAAAGTCTTTTCATGCTACCATAAATTTTATATAATTTATGAATTCATTTAAAATATTACATTTATCTTTAAATAAAACCCTTCGTTCTAGTTTTTTTGTATTTTGATATTAAAAATTATTTTTTAATAATTAAAGGGAATTTAATTTTCAAAAATTGTTTTTCATATTGGTTCAAAAGCATTTTTAGATGGGGTTTTTGATGAAATGGTACAATAAAATAAATTTTTCTTCAAGATGTGTTACTTATAAATTATATAAAAAATGGATGAGCCTGATATAACTTATATGATGAGTTGAGCCTCATTATATCTCACTGGTGTATTCGATGTAGATTATATGAAATGTTGAGCCCCATTATTGCTCATCAAAAATGTATGAGATTAGTATTTATCATAAGAATGGTGAGACCTAGTATTTTTCTCTAATTTATTTAATAATTATTACGTTATATGTAGAATTATATTTGATTTAGTTGGTATCATTATTCTAATCGTAATTGGGTTTTAAGGGTTTTATTAATATAATTCACTACGTTTAAAAAAAGGGTTTTATTTTATTATTATGGGTTTTCATTTTTTTAGTATTTTTTTTGTTTCTTAGGTGGAATATTTGTTATTTAATATGTTTAAAGAACACTGAATATGTAGGTAAAGAATACATGGGTTTTATTATTTTTCACTAGACTAACAAATTTATTCTTCTTATATCCCTTACTGATATTTTTTTCTCATAATAGGTTATAAATTTTTAAATATAAGGTTTAAGGATGGGTAAGAATAAGGAATAATTCAAGTTGATGGTTTTTAAAAATTTATTTGAAAATAAAAGATGTATATTTTTACATGTTTTATATTGGGGAAATAGATATTGATTAGAAGTGTACAATTTGTAAAATATATGTGTGTTACGTATGGATTATGACCTAACTCTCAAAAACTATACACCTAAAAGATAGTTGGGAGAAAAAGATAGTGATTCTAGTCTAATGGAACTGGAATATGTAATGTTTATGGTCTTGTCCTTACATACCACCTCCGAGAAGAAAATTTTTCGCGATAGTAACTAATAATATATAACACAAAAATGGAAGGAATTACCATCATTAGCCCCTGGAAGATAGACAAACCACCATTTATCTCCAAAATAAAATAATATTCCACATGCATGTAAATATAGTACACAAACATGTTTTCAAAATAAATATAAAAGAAAACTCCAATGATTATGAATACTATAGAAAAATCATGCCTCGACCCAATAATTCATATATCCATTAACAAACCACTATTTGAAAATCCTAATATAGTGGTATATATATTGGTGGTTAGTATACAAGTATACATAGTATTATCCTTCTAAAAACCTCTCATTAAAATTTTGAAAATTCATACAAATGCCTTATCAAATATAAAGAAAAAATAAATCCCACATAAATATTGTTTATTATCACTCTACTATGATAAGTCATTCTCACAAAATTACACATTAAATTATAGGAATGCAGTATCAAAATAACATATTATAAGATGGTTGCCCAAAATCGCTTCTCTATTGATTTTGTTTCTCCCATTCTTTAATTACCTACATACAATGGTTCAATCCCGTTCATATCCATTCATATCCCTGAGAAAATATCATATCATGATTATAAAAACATATCCTAACCATGTATGTATGACCAAATAAAAACTGAAAATTGTATCATTATCATAGTTGAGTATCACACACATGAATTGCATTAAACTCAAGCCGTACTCTTACCATGCATAATCCCCATCATGTATGTACACCAAAACAACATTAACAAGTCTCTCAGGATTAAAATTTTTCTAACAATTATTCATTTCAGAACTTATGTATATACCTACAATTGGTCCTATAGCCTATAATAAGTCTGATGTGAAAGTGGGGAAATGGCATCAGTAGTTTATGTATTCCATTTATAACATTATCGTCTGGTGAAACAATAGAACCCATGTCATCATACGGGAGTTCATTAGGATACTCAACAGGGTGGTGGTGTGTAAGAAATAACAGAATCTACTAGATACATATAGTTACAAAAAAGAACAACCTTTGGGTCCAAAAAAAAATTAGCATGCATAACCACAATAGCCACCACACCATCACCATCACTAAATTTAAACTATTATCACTATGACAACATAGAAACTACCTATTCATTAAAATAAGAAAAATAGAACAACATTATCTACATCTCTTTTAATTTAACATGTTTAAATTATATATTCAATGTTACCAACCAAATTACATCAAATTAACTATATTTAATGTCTAACTATTTATTAACCTCGCACATATTTATTCCATTTATTATAATTTTATATCATTTGTATTAGACTATATAAAATATCTATTAAATTAATTTGGACTAAAATCATTTATTATTTAACATAACATCATTTATTAATTTATATCCCATATCCTGTTACTATTTCATTAATTTTCACCACATTCAATACCACTAAGAGGCTATAACATAACATAATAATAGATAAAACATCACCACATAAATTTTATCACAATATAACTAGGCAACCAACCTAAATGTAATAAAATAATATCCATTCCACAGAACCAACCCTTTTACTTGTATCACGATAAATAATCCACTAATCTAACATTACTTTATTGAAATAACACCTCTTAACTCCATATAGATAAAGAAATAAAAAAATACCCTCCAATTATAGCAAGGAATATCTCATTTAGAATAAAATAATGGAAAACACAATATCATTTCACTTTTTAGAACATCCCTAAAAAATTTTCATTCTTTTTAATTTGGGGCCATGTTGGACGGATAAAGTTTTTTAAATCTAGAAGAAGTTTTTTTACATATGTATAGTCTTTTTGGTCAATGAAAATAATTCAATTCACATGGTAAAAGGGGACAATCAATTTGACCATCATATTTTGGAAATTAGAATCAAAATGATTATGAATTTCCAACTTATTTAGAATATTTCAAAGAAGAAAAGATTAATTGGAATCACCTTGTGTGCAGAATAGAAGGTATATCATAATGAGAGGCTATTTTGGAGCCTTCTTGGATCCAATGAATATTTTATGATGATTTTAAATTTTGTAATTCAAAAATATCAAAAGTATTTGGTAAAACTTATGATATTAGCTTGATTAAATAAATGGGGGAGTTATTCCAATCATAATAAGGTTTGGTTGGAATGAAATATGTTGCTGGAAGAATGAGAATTTACAATATTATCCATCATATACCAGATTATGTTATTATGATCTTCAACATATTCAAAGACATGGGGTATTCATTTTTAAAAGAAAATGTTTTATAATAAAGTAATTTTTTAAGTCGTTGTTTTCTACTCTGAGTTCATTGGTGTGAGAACACCATAAAAAGATTTGTTTGAAGGATGGGAAGATTGGTCAGAACATGTGATGATAAGGATACTAGCTTTCAGTTAGACTAATATATAAAAATATAAAAATATTTAGATAAATAAGTTTAATTTTGTAATTTCAGATGTATCTAATTCTAAGAAAATAAGGTGTTTTTGAATTCAATGTTTTTCAAAATGGTCCATCAAAATCGATGTGATGCCAATATTCTTAATGGATTCCCACACCGATTGTTTTTATAAACTCTTGTTATCTATATGACATCGGATGCAGTTACATATTGAAAGCTATAAATTTTTATAAGTAATTGACTTTGGAGATGTTAGGAAAATTTATTAAGAAATGATTCTTAGAACATTTCATGAATAGAAATTTAGTGACCTCTCAATAATGTAGTCAGAAAATTTAAACTCTATTAATTTTAGATTATTCAGTTAGGTCAAAAATTAAATAAAAATGATTTGTTTTAAAGAGTTTTTACGATTTTTCAAAGAGACATTAAATTGGATTTCAAACAGATTTTTTGAAGTGAAGTTGATAATGATAATCTGGTGTAACTTAACACAAATAACTGAATCAGATACAAGAGTGTCAGTCTGAAGAAATGAAGTATAGTCTTTTAGGGAGATTTATTGAAGTGATTTCAAAGGGTTATAGGAAATAATCCTAAAGGATTTAAAGGAAATGGAAAGTAATGATAAGAAATTTTTTTTAACATTTGGTACATATAATAATAATGAAGAAATCATAATGGAAATCAAAATCAGACTAAATATTTTTATGAAGTGAGAATCATGATAAATTCATGATAAGATTCAAGAATATTACAAATGATTTATGATTTAAAGAATAAATAAAATATTCAGAAAAGGTTAAAGGGAAATTGAGATTTTATGAAATTTATTTAAGTGGTAAAACCTTATAATAATCCCACCAAAATAATCTTTGGATCACCTATAAATAGTGCATATACTTTTTATATTCATGATGACACAGGTATTGTGCAGAAAGGAAGAGAGATAGAATCTCAAATGTTTTGTGGAGAAGACGTTTTTTGATTTATTTTTATTGGGAAAATTTTCCAGAATGATGTACAGAGCGAGAGACACAAGATCATATTAAGATGGATATTATATTTGGCTAGATCATCGAACTGTTAAAATCATATTTAGATTTATAAAATAAGGAATAATAAGTTCAAAATTATTTCAGTGGTATTTAAACAGAAGTATATATTTATTTTTTATTAATGTGACATGGGAAAAATACTGTGAAATCAGACTGAATATCATTAAGAAGTCTAAAAAAAGTTCTTTCATGTTGGTGTGTAAAGAAGTAAATAATTTTATTGAAGATTATTTTTTTTGAAAATTTATAATGATGCTCCATAACCTTTTTTTATACAAAATATATTTATTAAATCATCACACTTCTTGAATAAAATGCACTATTTTATTCAACATTGTTCAACATTGGTGTAAGGTAATGTCTTTCCTATTAACCCTTGGTTTTCCAAATTCATTTCCATGAGGGGCCATACTCCCAGGGAGCAAATCGTGGTGTCCATCTAATATAAACCATGTCACATATCAGTATTCATATAAAAATAGTAGGTATATAAATCAAGGAATCTATCAAAATAACATGATATGAGTAATACATTCTAAATGGCATACCATTCATGGAATCTGATTTATAAAATGTTCCTAATATGATGCATGAGATGGAATGCCCTCATATCATAAGGTTTCAAAAAAAATATTACCCATAATCATATTAATAATAAAAATATAAATCATTTTTTACCTAATGGTGTAACCAAATCCACTATAATAATCAAAATCCTGAAAGAAACATTTTAATTTGAGGGAATTCAGATTTTTCCTATACGTAGGTTAGCTACACCCAAGCACAACTCATTACTGAATTTATATTCCATCCTATTCCATTCTATTATCTCAAAATAGTGAATAAAACCATAAAATAATCCATAAGAACATCATTATAACCTACTGGCCCTAGATTCAACTAAATAATGCACTTATCCCATTTGGACACATGATCTCAGGCACATCTCGCAAAACATCAGAGTCGACCTACTGGTAGGGAGGGCCCGAACATTCCAATAGGGAAACTATACCATCATCACTAGAGTGTATCCCCGTGGAAATAAAATACAATACATGTAGTGGAATCAATAAAACATATAGCCAAATTCATGCTGCTTCGGCGGTGGCGTAGTGGTGTACGGTCAAGGGCCATAACAATGGTGTTCAGTGAGGTCTGGGGTTTGTTTCATGGGAGCCCTCTCTTGGGGGAATTTCCGCCTCTCATGTACCACTTGTCATTTTAGGTCACCCAGTGTCTCATCAGGTGGGCAGAATGGGTGCATTTTACCTGACTGACATATTTTTGTGATGAACTATCACTGATCGAGGTGTTACCCCATGGGACCCAATGTAATCTCGGCTGGAAACAACTCCTTCCCGGCTGAGGCATCTTCAGATGATCTCTTTGTGGGAAGGGGGGTTCTCAATTGTGGAGGGTTCAAAGAGGCCACTATAAGGGATTCCATTTTAAAAAAACATATATCCACATTCATGTAGTGGAGGACTATGAAATGGATTACAATATAATATGTCACATATACAAAAATATAATAGAAGTAATATTTCTCTAATAATGTTTCCAAAATATAAATAAAAGTAATATGTACAATCCATATAATGAATGTATAAAAAATAAAAAAGGAATCCTATTAGCATCGCAATCCTCAACATCATCCCATGATCTCATAATTATAAGAATAAAATAAAGTAGCTATAGAAGGGAATTTTCCATTATCATTACATGAAATCATATAATCTATTTGGGTCTGAAAATGTGGCCCAAACAGGTTGTGAGATTTGATCCCAGTAGGAAACCACTAATGTTCCATTCCAAACAATTAGTGAATATATATGATAGGAAATTTGAAATATGTAACAAAGAATAAAAGGAAATACTCAAAATAAACATCCTTCCTCTATGTTTACTCATTTAATATCCATTTAATTTAATCTACATCATTTAATAATTAAATTTCACTGAATTTTACATGTCTCAATATACTATCAATCCCAGTATCCCCTGTTTAGTCCTAATAAAATCCTATTCCAAAACATGCCTTCTAAACTTGTATATTTAAAGAAAGAATCTAATATTGTTCATTAGATTGGCAGATGAAACATAAGAGTCGTTTCAATAATAATTCAATTCAAAACATGATCTAGTCATTGACATTCCATAGTTGGAAATCATGTATATATTTAGGTGAAATATCAACCAAAACCCTACAAGATCATCCCTAGAGAACCTCTCAATAACTCTATATCACCATACGTAAAGTATAATGTCATGGCCAATCAAGTATTTCCTTAGTGGTCCACTAAGGGAACCAGAGTATCACCCATTCCATAAATAGTCAAATTCCATTTTGAGTCCATCCATGAAACTATCTTAAGAATACATGTATGACATGAAATATAAATATGTCCTCAATGAGTACTTAAATGGAATCCCTCACATGGATCCAGTTATCACCCACGGATTAAGAAAGGTTCAAGGTAGTTTATTCTATCTATGGAATTTGAATTTGAATCCATGTATCACCGAACTCTCAAAAGAATTTAAACTATTATAAACTATTAATAAATTTCATGTTTCTATTTCTTGGTAAAAACCAAGACCAACTCATATTAATCTTACCTCAAAAGACAAATTAGTCATTTTCTAACATCATAAGGCTTGGTCTTTCATTAACTCACTTGGGAATTTTCAATATAATAAGAATAATATGTATAAAAAGTTATTACAAAGCATTCACATCGTTTAACTAAAATTTTCAATTCAATATAATGATAAATTATGCATAACTAACAAATATATTTCATAGGAATAATTTGACTAACATGGGGAATTCTCCTTAATGATGAAATTCAATCTTTACAATTTTTTCCAAATGTAAGGTCCAAGGGTATTGTTCATTCATCCCTTCCCATTGATAATTTCAATTACAATTCAATTAGATTCTAAACCATTTCACATATAAATTCATAATTGATATCCCATGTAAGGGTAAAGTCACACCTAAGGGTGTCTAAGGCCAAAATCCAATAAAGGGTTTATTTAACAACCAATCACTATCAAGGGATTGTTTCAATATATGTAAATTTTCTAAACCAATAAATCAACAATATTAAGCATCTTTAATTTATAATATATTTCTATAAAATATAGTTTAGAAATTCTCTTTAAACTAAAGCCCATAAATTGGGTGGGTTGCATGAAAACATATATAACATCATGACATTATGAAAAAAGCATGAGACCACATACCCTAGGTCTATTCTAGATATCTCATCTAGAATCAACTCCTAATACGACCATGGATGGAAGAAATAAGAATAACCAATGAAGAATGATAAATTATGGAATATGATTTTAAATCTATATAGCACAACTGATAGCCAGAAAACATAATATTATTAAAAAGGAATTATGATCTTATAGTTGTGGATGTAATGATAAAAAATCACTCTTAAATCATAGATCAAATGAAAAACATATATTAAATTGAATATTAGTTGAGAAGAGAGATTCTTGAAGAGGCACATTTAGTGTGTATATAAGAAAACCTAAATAAGGTTTTAATAATAATTTATTTTAATTTAAAAATATTAAAATTAAAAAAAACTGTAGGGTCACACTATTTACCAAACAATTTGTAAACCACACATGAGTTTCTATAGGCTTGGAGAATAGTACACAGTTTATCACCACAGTTTTTTTAACCATACTCAACCCATGTGAAATGATTCAGTATTGTTCATGTAAAATTGTAGATATGTCTTCACTGCCATGTGTCCCAACCCTCATGGTTTTTATAAAAATTATGAACTCCTTTTTCTCTCAAAACATGGGTTCTATGATCCTGAATAGCCCCAAACACCCTTGATCCCTCTACAAAATCAACTTGCATCCACATTAGGTCACATTTAAATATTTAAGCAATGAATTTATGGGAAAAAATTACATACCTCAAGGAAATACCCGGTTCCTACAGCTATCATCATTCTAAGAACATAAAATTATTTTGTTTCATGCATCATCTTAGGCCCACAGTGGACTGTGGGTTTTGGGTATGTTGTTTAATGATATCATTTTTTTCTTACTTGTGAAATTAAATAGATAATGGATCCAAATATGAAATTAAAAGTTTTACACTTTTTAAATATGAGTATAATTGGGTTTACAAATGAGAAACCTGAATAATGAAAATGATTCACCCTTTTTTCAACATTAACCTAGACGTAGTGTTGTGAAGGGTAGTTTTAGTGAAATTATTTTGACCTTGTGGTGGTTTTGTGGGAAAATAATTAATGTTCCCTATTTTTATTTCCCATCAAAGTGTTCATGTTAGGAAAAGTATCCACAGATGAGTTTTTGGGTGATTGTGTTATTCTGCCATGAAAATTCTTATTTAGAGGACAACAGGAGGACATGTATTGGGATGATCTTCTAGTGGCGAAACCAGAGGAACCAATAGATTATATTGAGGAAGTGGGAGAGATGTTTTGGGAGAAAATTTCTCGCATCATGAAATTCATGGAATGATACCCTATCAAGGTTGTAAAGTTCATGTCTAACTTGATGTGGGAGTTTAAGTTGCTGCACCCTCTGAATTTTACTAGAAAGAGTGGAACTAAGGGAGATAAGTTATGGATTGAGTCTATCCAGACTATATTTGACTATATAGAGACACTAGTTTGGAATAGGGTCAACCTGGAAGCTTATAAACTATTTGGATCAATTTAGAACTAGTGTGATGTCTATGATCTGAATGGACAAGTTGATGGTGTGTTATTGAAGGAAATCATATTGATGTTCTTGGAGCAATTATATCCATAGAAATTAAAGTAGGATAGAGTAGCTGAGATCATGAGATTGACATATGGGAGTATGTCAAAAATGTCTTATGCATGAAACTTAACATTTTTTCAACACTTGTCTCCAGTATTGGATGTGGATGAGGTTACATCAAATAAATGATTTCTGGAGCAACTTAATTGTGAAATTATGTCCTATGTGAACATATTCAGGTTGAATAAGTTTTCAAAATTGCTGAATTAGGCTCTCATAGCTGAGGTAATCTTATAGGAGGCTTCTAAGGTAGGATATATGGTTGTTTTTGGGATGATCTAAAGGTATGAATTCAAATAGTAGAAAGATTCATTATTTGATCATTAGCCAGACCAATGGAAGACATTGTGGCCAGGGGGAAAGTCAGTTGAAAAGACAATTCTCCGGTGATTTTGAACCAGTGTGGTAGGCCATTCCACTATCTTAGAAACTATCCCCAACCACCAGTGGAGTATCAATCTAGTGGAAATGAGGGACATCATCAGATGTTCTAAAAGAACCCAGAATAGATGGTTTATGATGGAGACTCTAGACATAATTATATTGTTGTAATGTTATCTTCTAAACTATATCAGGATAGAATTTGGAGTTCTATATAACATGGTTTTAGAGGCATTAGATTTTGAGCTTCTAAGAAAGAGCGCATATATTAGCAGAGCGGTGCACCATAGGGGACTCAGACTAAATATTAAGGAAGAGGGGTAGGATATTTTTATATAGTTGAGCATACAGTGGTGGATAGTAAGGCAAAATCATTGATATTTAGTGGTACTATTCTTATTATCTATAAATTACCTAGTTCCTTATTTTATATTGGTTCCACTCTTTACATTATTTCTACCCAGCTTTTAAATGGTTTAAGCAAGGAGGTGGAGTTCATGAATGGGGTGTTAATGAGAGATACACAATTGGGAGTATGGTCAAAAGGCATCTTTTTGGGTAATGGGTGTTCTCTCATGGTGGGGAGTATTATTTTATATTAGAAAAATACATCCTAGACATGTTAGAAATTGACATGGTTTTGGGTATTGACTGGTCAGTAACATACTATTCCCATATTAGTTGTTACAATAGGAGAGATAATTTTATGTATCCTAAGGTTGAAAACTATATTTACTGGGGTGGAGGGAATACAATGGTATGAAAACCATGTAAAATTAATTAGAAAGTGTGATAGATCATAGAACAATAATTTAGTATATTTCTAAATGAAGGAGGTCTGAATCATAATGTATTTCCACTAGTAGTGGAACAGTTTAAGGATGTGTTTCCTAAAATCATATAAAGGTTTTCACCTTATATAGATGTGGAATTTACATTAGATATCATGCCAAGATCTAAATCTGTTTCAATTCAACATTATAGAATGTCTCGAATAGTTATTCAAGATATCATTTTTCAACTCAAGGAGTTGATGGATAAGGGGTTTATCCATATGAGTACTTCACCTTGGGGATCACCGATTTTGTTGAAAAAGATGGTTGATGGGAGTATTCATTTGTGTGTGGATTACTGAATGTTAAAGTGGATGATTGTGAAGAACTAATTTCCTCTTCCACAAATCAATGATCCCTTTTATCATTTGAGTGGAGAATTTGTCTTTTCCATGGTTGACTTCAGATCAAGGTATCATCAGTTCAGAGTTAGAAATTATGATATATTGATGACTCCCTTTAGGAAAAAGGTATGGATTATATGAGTTCTATATAATTTCATCTAGTTATTTGAATGCACCGGTAGTGTATATGGACTTGATTAAAGAAATATTCCTTTTGTAATTGGATATGTTTTTGGTATTTCTTTTAAATGACATCTTGGTGAACTCCATGATTCATAAATATCAATCCCAACATCATTACATCCTTCTGATTAAACTAAAATTGAATCACATATATGACAATATAAATAAGTGTCAATTGTGTAATGATCAGGTAAAATTATTGGGTCACATAAACTGTAAGGAAGGTGTGTTAGTGGAACCAAAAATTTATCAAGAAGTTATATAATGGGAGAATCCAAAGATTACTTTTTATATTGGTAGATTTTTCTAGTTCGCATGATATTATCATGGGTTTATCTCAAAAATTTCTCATTTGGAAGAGTAGCTTTTGAGCTCAACAATGAAGGTGATAATGTTTGAATGGTCAGAATCTTATGAGGTTTCATTCTAGAAGTAGAATATTCAATTGAAACTGGAAACAATATTTTTCATATAAAATAAGTTTGAGGTGCATACGGTGTATTGTGATGCTTTGGGGATCGGTTTTGGAGTAGTGTTGATGTAGGTAGATTGAGTTTTTGAATTTTGGTGTTGGTAGTTGAGGCCACATGAATGAAACTACCCTATGCATGTCCTTGACATGGTAGAACTATTTTTGGATTTGATGTGTAAGAAGTGTTGTCTTTTGGGTGAAAATTTTACAGTTTATACAGATCTTAATTTCTTAATGTATATATTCTCATAGTAAGATTTGAATATTCAGTAGTGGATATAGGTTGAGTATAAACATTCATTTGATTTTGAACTAGATAATATACCCGATAATGTAAATAGTATTTTTTATTCTTTAAGAATACAAATTTAGACTCTAGATGGTAATGAGTCTAGGGAATAATTAATGATGAAGACACTACTTGATTATAAGAATGTGGTGGTTTAGGAGAATCAGAAGAAGATGACTCCAGTATCAATTTTAGTAGTGTCTACACATTAGATATGGATCAGAGATATACAGTATGCGAATATGAAATGAATATCTTTGGGTATAATAATTGAAGGTTAGAATACACCTTCAAACCAGCTGATTTATTAGAATGAGATAATTTATGTCAAAAAACAATTTTTTTTGACTTAGGGTATGAGGGAGGAGTTGATGGTGGAATTTCAGGCCATGAAGTGGGTGACCAATCTAGAGGTGATCAAAATTTAACATGAAATATGATGCTTGTTTTGGTTTCTGAGCATGAAAAAGAGATATAATTTTTTTTCACACGATTCTACACCTATTAATAAGAGAAGGCATTTGATAAATGACATGAATGTTTTTTACACTCATTGACCATTCCATAATGGATGTTGAGTGATTTTACAAGTGAATGTTTTGTTGGTGTCCCTAGGATGACTCAGAATAATGACACTATTCGATGTTTTTGTGGATAGAACTGAAAAAGAAGCACATTTCTTACTTATATGGGAGACTTTGATAGTGGAATAGATTGAAATATTCTTTGTTCGGATGATAGTGTGTCTTAAAGGGTGTCATAAACTATTTTTAAGACCGTGAATATGTTTTTACTTCTCAATTTTGGAAAGGATTTAATGATTGATTTGGGTATATAGGTTTTAATAAGTACGAATTTCCACCCACAAATAGATGGGTAGTCAGATCATAATATATAGGAGCTTAACGATATGTTGCAAACCTTGGTTATAGACATCAGTGGGTCTTGTGAGAAGAACCTAGATATTTTTGTGTTTCCCTATAACAACAGTTATTAGAAAATTATTAATATGGAATCATATTAGGCCCATTAAGGTAAGAAATAAAGATCAAATTTGTGGTGGATAGTGGAAGGTGAGTATGAGTTGTTGGGACTAAGTCGTATGTAGGAGATATGGAAGCTTGTTTTGTTGATTTAGAAGCATATAGATACAGATCATAGTAGATAAAAATCATTTACTGATAGATACAGATGACCCCTATATATTATAGAGGTTGAGTCTATTTTCATTTGGGTGTCTCCTAGGTTAGGTCACCATAGGTTATGGAGATAGGGAAATCTCGTTCTTAGGAACATTAGATCATTTTGTATTGTAATGAAAATCAGGTTAGTGGCATAACAATTTTCTATTATATAGAAATATGTTGATATGCATGGAATTTATCTTGTGTCACAAATTTGGTGGATTAACCATCACCCTCTACTATTGATCAATGTGGATGATGTTTAGCATGAAATAAATGTGTCCACTGAGGATCATTCGACACGTGTTTTTAATTGTACTGAGAAATTGTTGTGGGGAAATATTGTACCCATAGTTCATGTATTGTTAAAATATGGAAATGTCCCATAGAATACTTAGGAGGGAGATTTTATGTTATGAGGGTTCAGTGGCCGAATCTTTTTAACTAGGAATTTCATAGATTCTTGGGAGTACAACTCGAGGATGAGATGTTAAAAATAGGGGAGATTGTAAGACCCAAACCTTTTTTGGGGATGTGTCCAGCTCATTTATAAGTACTATATTGTCTAGTGTTGAGTAATTTTTGATTGAGTTTTTACTTGGGGTGTGTTTGGGTGAAAATATGTGAATAATGGAATATAGATGGAAGTGCTTTGTTGGTGCACGGTTTTAATAAAAAATTCACCATAGCCCAGGAAACCATGTAACACTGACAAGAGATGGTTCACATTGATGTGCAAATTTTTTCAAACCATACTGCCTAAAATGAGAAATTTTACACCCTATTTTAATATTCACATTGTTAAGGTGCACAGTAATGAGAAACCAGGATCCCCAGACAAAAAACCGTGAATAATGGATTTTAATCCCATGATTTTTTAAAAAAAATTCTAAACCCCATCGTATAACCATAAACACTCTAGATCAACTCGTAATCAATTTCCCTCAATTTTATAGCCTCCCAAAGGGATTCCGAGACATCCCAATCTCCCTTATTTTTGACTCAAAGCATTAATTGAAGATCATCACCTCTTTCTAAAAGTGAATAATATCCTGTTTTGTTATCAATTACACTTGTTTTGGTATCCCATTATATAAATGGTTGTTCTTTCTATTATTATTAGATCTAGATACAGTTTTTTTGGATCTAGATCTAGGATTGTAGATATAGATTTGGAATTTATGGATCATGATTTTTTAATGTTGATTTAGGGTTTTAGATTAGGATCTTGTTCTACATCATTGTGCAGACCAAGTTTTTGGGATTTCCATTGGGAGATTGTTTTTCAAAAAATTGATTTGTGTGGTATATAATTCAAACCCCAATTTCATAATTTATATTATGAGTATATAATTTTATAATTTCAATTAAATTTTTAACAATTGAGTTTTTGATCCAGTTATTTAATTTGATGAATTATTTAGTTAAGTAAAAATTGTTAAATTGGGTCTATTGTTATTTTATATTATTAATAGTAAATTAAAAATACATTATTGGAATATGAGATTATGGAATTGAATAATTGATTGAGGAATTCATTTTGGGATGTTGATATTGTGGAATTTAATAATTAATTGATGATTTAAGTATTCGATAATGAGATTTTTAGTTGAATAATTATCTGATTAATTAATTATGGGATTATTATGATGGTTTATTTTAGTTAATGGGTTGGGAATTTTAAAAAGGGAATTGATGTTATGAATTAATTATTGAATTTTTAATGAAATGGGGATGATTAATTAATTTTTTAATTAATTAATGAAATTGAGATTATTAATTAATTTTTCAGTTACTTAATTAAATTGAGATGATTAATTAATTTTTAAGATAATCAATGAAATGAGACAGCGAATCTATAATTCATATCCCAAATCTTAGATTTCAATAATGTCTATGTAATTGTAGTATTAATATTTGATTTTAAAAAATTGAGTTTTTTGATATAGTTAATTAATTTGTTGAACTAATTAATTAAAAAAAATATGAAATTGGGGCTATTAGAAATATAGATTATAAACATTTCATTGTTAATTAAATATATTATGTTGAAAATTTTTAATTAAAAATTTAATTTATGAATTAATTATTTGATATTGAAATTGTGGAATTGAATAATTAAATAATTAATTAAATATTTTATGATGAGATTGTGAAATGAATAATTCACTCATGAAATAATTAAGTGATTATTGGGATTGTGGATTTTGATTAATTATTTTGGAAATTAATTATGGAAATTGATATGATAAACTAATTGTTTAATTATTAATGAAATTTTGATGATTAATTAATTTTTTATTTAATTAATGAGTTTGATATGATTAATTAAGTGTTGAGTTAATTAATTTTATTGAGGTGATTAATTAATTTTTGAGTTAATTAAAATGATTGAGATGATTAATTAATCATTGAGTTAATTAATATGATTGAGATGATTAATTAATTGTCGAATTAATTAATGGAATGATATAGAAATGATTAATGGTAATAATTGTATTCATATGGGATATTGAAATGATGAATGGTATCAATGGAATTAAAATGAGAATTGAGATATAGAATGTTAAAAGATACATTATGAGATGTGATATGAGATATGAAATGGTAACTATGGAATTCTAGGACATGGTATCCATTTGGGATAGTTTAATCTATGGTGTGGGCCATAGCATGTATTTAGGATCAGGTGTCCTCAGGAACACATGGGTTTATTTAGTTAAATAATGAATAACTGATAATGTGATAATAGTTTATTTATTCATTGTTTTTATTTATTTATATAACTCCATCCAATTTTATAGTCGGTATATTGTTTTAGACACCATTGGTGGTGGCATACAATGATTTACTCACACCCTAATCAGGCATCTTTATAAGTACCCAAATATATTTCATGTTTACAGGATAGGTTAATGGGAAAGTACCTCTATTAGATATCTAATTTGGGATGGATTATGGAAGAGGGAACCATAATGTGGTTTAGGACCCACTTGGGAGTAGTATGTGTCTATTTTTGAGTTTCATTTTACAATAGATGCATATTTTGGCATGTGATTTCCACGATTATGTTTTGATATTATATTTCTAGTCTTGGTTATCATGTTTGTTTCATTGGTCCTTGAAATGTGTATTCTAGTTTTAAGAATCACTGCTTCTAGTCGGTTTCCATTGGATTTATTTATGGAACCAGAAACATCCAACACTTCTTTATCCCAAGAGGACCTGTATTCCCAAGGTAGGTGTTTGTTATGTTTGAACATTGTGATACTTAAGAACGTACATTGGGTGAGAGGTTGGGAGGTTAGACTCATCATGCCCTTTGGGGGGGAATTATTGTCCACTCAGGGACTCTCTTTGAATATTTAAGATATCATCATGATTTATTATTAATTCATCAAGCATGACATAAGTTTCCCTTAGAATTTAGAATCACTTATTTACATGGGGAAAATTTAGAATCATCAGAATGCATTCAAGGGTCTTCATTAATAGAGATATCCATATGAATTCGAGGTTTTCCATCAAGGGTATCCTCTAATATACTGCTTAGTGATTCTTTTTATCATCGTTGTCATTATACTAGTTTCTAAGCCACTCAGTGGGGCACTCTGAAATTTATTGTCATCTTGGGAGATGAATTTTTGGTTTGATTTTGGGATCATGCCCATTGGATGGGATACCTACGTATCCTTGTGAATAGAATCAGAACCCTTGTGGTTCAGTGCCACTAAATGAGACACAACATACCTTTTAAGGTCTTGTGGTAAGGACCTTGCCATATAGTTTTATGTCATGTGGTAGGGACATCTAAGAGAAATGTTCTTAGTCATAAAATAGTGAGGGACTTATGCTGAATTAGCCCAATGAACTTAGAAATGATATGGGTTTCCATGTAGGATCAGACCCTTTTGGGAATATGGACCAAGCATAACATAGAAAATTTAATACATTGGGTTTGATCCTCAATTAGGCTACATATGTATCCAATATAAATGGGAATCGACACCCACATAGTTCGATAAGCCTCATTGTAATGTATAGTCCTTTGAGGGAAAGTAATTTGGGCTTACATCCTGAAATGGATTCCTTGGTGACATAAGGTATTAATTTGAAGCTTATTTATAAGTATAATGCCCAGATTAAGGGAATTAGGGTTGGATTCCTAAATGGGATATCTAGTGAGCTCAGACCCTTATAATGATTCCTATATATCCCAATTAGGGTGTAAATAATATTTCTCATAGTTTATTCAATTGTGAAAATGTTGTGACCATGAAAAATCTCTAATCCCATGTGATTCATTCCCAGTGTGTGAAATAATAGGAAGTCAACGATTCAGAAAAGTCATTCACACTTTCAATTTTTCACCCTCTTCTAGTGTAAGAGAGCACATCAACCATGGAAGTGGGTGAGGTGATTAGGGAAGAGGGCAAGGAGATGAGACTTCCCTATTTTCTCGTCATATTGGACAAGGGTCCAATGGAAGGAAGAAGGTATAAAGAGTAGGGGCGTACACAAGGATGGCTACCCTAAAATTGATCCTGGTAGGGGAGGGAGAATTCTCTTATTGTTACATGGAAAATAAAGTTTGAATTGTACCTTCCCTACTAGATACCCAAGGTTCCACATCGTCTCTTTGATTAGGGAGCGGTCGGCACCCAAACCCACCTCTAAACTGGAAACATCCGAACACTATTTCAGGGAGAGTGGTCCATGTGACTCTGGCCACATAAATTCTAGGTATCCTAAATCCCTTATCAAACAAATGTGGGAAACCTCTCACTATGGAAATACAAATCCAAATAGGATACACGCTGATGTGCCATTCCCAAATGTTTGATAGGTCAGGAGGTTTTGGTGGTGGTCTCAACAAAATCACTTTCAGACAATGGAACCAAGGAAGAAGAAGCCTTTCCATGAATGGATTTGAGGAAGTCTTGATGGATTGTAGACTGAAGAGAGTATGTGAATCAAAGAGGGGCACCCCAGTAAGTATGGGAATTCATGTATGGGAACCTAAGTAAACTTTGGTGACCAGATGTTCACTTAAGTGATGAATAACCTGGGTGTTAATACTTAGGTGATACATTGCTCAATCCTTAAAGAGTATTCACTGGTGGTCCTAGAAGTGGGGCGCTCATGTTTTTATAAAAGGAATAGGTGGCACACAATTATTTATTACTTTTGGAGGTTTTTCTATTTAATAATGCAAGTGTTATGTTTTTAAACACTAAAATGACTTATGTCCACTGATCCTCCCTTAAATCCTCCACCCAAGGTGTTGAATAACAACCTTGAAAGTTTGAGAGGACCTGGGCAAAGTACTAGGGTAACCTGAGGAGCAATTGGGCTTTATAAAAATTTTTCCATACAAATGAGTTCCCCAAGGGTCTATTTATAAGAAAATATGTGACCTTGGGTGAAATAAAATTCGGTGCGTAAGTGACTTATAAGCCAAATTGTGGCGTGCAAGTACCTTTCATGCCGACAGTGTTTTGGCTAAACTAAGGCACCACTATGGTGACTTAGAAAAAATTATAACATCATTCTTATCCTTCGTAATAGCATGTAGGTGTTTTCATACAGGTACCTTGGGCACCTCTTTGAGGATATAGCCAAAATAATTCACCCATACTACATAGGCTATGCCCCCACACCCCTAAAGGAGATCTATTTGGAGAAGCGGTCCCAACCCTTTGGGCCGATGCCTTCGCAACCATCACAGACCCCCATGAAAAATTCAGAGTCTCATCACGAACATTTTTATCTCGGTTCAAGACATTTAGAGTGGTGGCACAATGAATATGCATTTTCAATTACGGATAAGTGCATGGAACAAATTTCATGGTGCCTAAAAAATCCCTCCTTAGAATTTGATTCGTTTTGAATTAAAATAATCTTTTTCTAGGGTAAAATTAGGGCACCTTGTTGCATTCCAACATCATTTGGTCAGATTTAGAGATACATCATGTTTGGCTGGATGTTCTATTTTTTCCTAATCCATGGGCCCTAGAGAGAATATTTAGATTTTTGTTAAGGTTATATAGGAAACCCAACAAAATATATATATTTTTACTTTTTATTGTGCAATATTACCTAAATCATACAAAATGTATTTTTAGTGAACTAATACTCGAAATTTGTTTAGAGTTCCCTTTTCACATTCTCAATTTACTGAGTTTCATTTATTTTGTTGTTGGAAGTTTAGAGTCATTCATGTAGGACTATAAAGGGATAGTATTTAAGGTCGAATATAATTGACCATAAATTTTTAAATTAGATCCCAAACTAGGATTTTTTGCTATGAATTTCTTTAATATTTTTAAATATTTCCAAGGAGAATCTTGAGCCATAATTGTTATGGTCACCAAATTTAAAACCTGTATCAATATAAAGGATGTTTCTTATAAGAACGAAGTTACCATTATTTTGAGAAACCCATTATGGGGATTGTATTATGCAGGACCAATTATGTCATATGTTTCATATCCAAATAGTGGCATGTTTTGGATGATAGCCCTATTTTTTAGGTAACTTATGCAAGGCCCCCTAAGGACACATACTAAATAGTCAGGAAAAATATTTTTTTTGGAATTTATCATTTTTAAAATGATATATAAGTGAAAATAAGATTTGGGTGACCCAAGACTACAGTGGGAGGTTTTTCCAAGGAAAGTAATTTTAATAATTAAAGGGCTATTTTACACTGACATATGACATGGCTAGGAAAACTATTTCAGAAAAAAAAATTGGTGTGTGAAGAATGGATAAGATTTATTCAAAAGTGGAATTACTAATATCATAATATGCAGTTTTAAGTCTTGCAGTGAGGATATTGTTAATCTGCAGTTTTAATTCATGTAGTGAGGACATTGGTACTGTGTAGTTTTAAGTCATGTTGTGAGGAAATTGGTACTGTGTAGTTTTAAGTAATGTAGTGAGGACATTGGGTGACTTTAATTTAAGGTCTTTAGCTCTATCCCAAGGTATAATATTCTCCTAATTTCTTGATAATTTGTTTAGAAACAGACTATCATATTCAGGTATAGAAGGGAAAATGGTAAACTGTGATTTAGAAATTTCTAAATCTGAAGAATGAGATGGAAAAGGAGATGAAGGAAATATAGGAAGTTTTTTTTTCATGAATGAAGTTACCATTATTTGAACAACCCATTATAGGGGTTGTGTTATGCAGGGCTAACTGGGGAATATGTTGCATAGCCAAAGAATATTATCCTTTTACCAACATAATTGTTATGTATGTAAATTATGCAAGGCCACCTAAGGGCACATGATGCATAGTCAAGTAAAAGAGATCACAAAAATATGACATTCTACTACTAAAAGCTGAAAAATGTTTATGGATATATATATTTTCCAAAGAATAGGGATTTTTTATGGAGAAAGGTACCTAAATATGGAATGGGTATTTCCATCTAAGATGTCCAAAGAATCGGAGGATTATGACATTTACAAAGGTATTTCCCAAACATAAGATGTATGGTTTCTATAGTTTTAGGTCATAAGCCTCTAACTAGAATAGGAAACCATATATGATATGTGGCCAAGTGATTCCATGTTTATTTCATATTTCATTGCACACAAGGTAAGTTAAATGTGTAAAATATAGTTTTGAATGGTTTTAGATTTCGAGAAAGATAATGGGATAAGTTTACTTGAATGACAGTTTTAATGTACAGATTCTTGTATATTTTCATCAATGTTTCATGGGAATAAAGTTAATATATCCAAGAATGAAATTACCAATATTTAACAAACTCGTAAAAGGGGATATATTATAGAGGGACAATAAGGGAATATACTACATAGCCAAATAATGGCTTCTTTTTACTGACAAGCCCATTGAGAAGGCAACTTATGCTAGGCCACCTAAGGGCACCTACTGCATAGTCAGGCAAAAGAGTTAACAGGTATTAGAAACTCTATCACCAGAAACCATAAAAAAGATTACGAAGATCAGAAAACATTCAATATTATTAGTGGGAAATATGGTAGGGGTCTATTCCCAATTCATTTGTGAAATATTTGAATCAATATTGTCCACGAGTTTGACATACTATTACATAGATCTGACTCTTACGTAAAAAAAAGACTTCCATTGTTTCATCTGAATTCTGATGTGTAGTTTTAAGTCCTGTAATGAGGACATTAATAAACCCATAAGAAATCGATCCATGTTTTTTATATAATTAATCCTTTTACCCAATTCCTATGCCCATGCGAGCTATGCTTGTTGTGGGAAACAAGGAGTAGTAAAGGTTTCTTTTATAATATAAAGTTGATATAGGTGAAGAATGGGGTGTTAGATTTACCGGCAGTTTAACATCACGTGGTAAGGACAAAGATGAACTGATGTGGAAATTGAAAGAAACTATGTAAATAAACTATGGATAGTAACCAAGTGTCACTATGTATCTTGTTTAAGGCAAGAATCAAGTCATACACAGTTCTTACAACATTACCTATGCTGGTTTGATTCATATACAAGGAATAAATGGTTTTTTTATTATAGTTGTGCCCAAGATTGGATATATATATGCGTCTCTAACTTTCTCAAATAGATGATAAACAAGACGTACGTAGTTATTTAAACAATTATTCCTCATCACAATCGAGTTTGACATGAATAATGGGGGATTTTGAAACAATCTGAGAGAATGGTAAATATTAACACATAAAATGGTATAAGGACCAAAAAATATATTTTAAGGAAACAATCTATATAGATTTAACTCATATGAAAGAGTAGAAAATGAAATATGAAGATTTTGTGACTACGATTGGGCCCAAAATTAGATATTTATGCACTTATATGTATTTCATTAAAAATGAGAATCAATCCATACAAAGTTCTTAAAATAATATCACTATGTAGATCTAACTCAGACATAGGTAAGAGAGGGAATCATGTGAAACTAAGGAGTAGTGATGATTTCAATGATGTTTTCTAAAGGATGCTTCAAAATTTAAATAGAGAAAACGTTAATCGCATAGTTTAATGTCATGTAATGGGGACAAATGATGTCATGTAGTTTAATTTATTGAAACTAGGACATTGTACTTTGTAGTTTCAGTCATTCACAAGGACATTGTTATGTGAAGTTTTAAGTCTTGTAGTGAGGACATTGTACTATGTATTTTTCAGTCTTGCACCAAGGACAATGTACTGTGTAGTTGTATGTCTTGTAGTGAATATGTTTTACAATGCTGTTTTCATTCTTATAGCAAGGAAATTGTACTGTGCTTTTCTAAGAACTTCAGTGAGGATTTTTTAATATATAGTTTTCAGTCTTGCAGCAAGGACATTGTAATTTGTAGTGTTATGTCTTGTAGTGAGGATGTTGTACTATGCAGTTTTTAGTCTTTCAGCAAGGACATTGTACTATGCAGTTTTAAGTATTATAGTGAGGATGATACCTACCACTACACAAAGTATTTATTTATGAATCTTGGATTGGTTGGAGTTGTAATAATCTATCCATCCATTTAGATTAATGAAAGAATCTTTATTTTAATAGACCTTATGTATGGAATAAGGTCCTTCCCAATTTGGGTCAAGATTTGGTGGTTTCTTCCCTAGTACCAATGCAGTCATATAAACCAATACCAATTCTCCTTGAAGAAATAAACCTAGGAAAACATTCTTGTTAAAAGCCCATGCAATTATCTTCTGATGGACACTTAAATGATTAAATGTATGGAATATTTTCTCATCCAATCATTCCATCTCATTTAACTATTTATGTTATCTCTCATATGTATGAAACTAATCACATATCACAAATCTAAGTGTAGGAAATTGAATTTCAATTGGAAAAAACTTTTTCTATTCCATATACAAATGAATAAGGGGTTCCTTGGGTGGTAGTATGAGTATTTGTCCAATAATCCCATAATGCATTCAAAATTTTATCAGGCCATTATTTCATATCATTATCCACCATTTTCAGAAGTTTATTTTATAGGGTATTGTTGAAGGCCTCTATTTGTCCATTGGCAACCACATGATACCAAGATAATTGGTTAGATTTTATATTGAGCTCCTCATATAACTTATTTACCTCAATAAAACAAAAATTGGGGAAATTTTCCATCAATATAGTATGAGGGACACCAAATATGGTGATGATGTTATCTTTGACAAAACATGAAAAGCTTTTGGCACTGACTTCTTTGAGAGGTATTTCCCCAACCCATTTAGAAAATAATTCAGTAGCAGTAAGGATATACTTGAACTGCATAGCTGTAGCAGGAGGATAAGGTCCTAATACATCCACTCCCCATGTGGAAAATGGACAAGAATATTTAGCTGTATGTAGAAACTATGTGGTTTGATGGAAGAAGTTGTAATGCACTTGGTAGGAATGGCATTTCGTAGTGAAATCAATGAAATCCCGCATCATTGAAGACCAAAAGTATCCAATCCATTGGATCTAATCAGAGAGTATGTGTCCATAATGGTGGCCCCCATGTTCTCCTAAATGTACTTCATTATTGATTGTTTTTGTCTCTTCCCCATCAATACATATGAAGAGTATTCCGTCAAATCCTCACTTATAGAGGGTCTCTTGATGGTATGGGCTATCATAAAGCGTAAAAATTGGCTTCTCATCACCAGATCTATTCTTTTTCAGCCCTATTTGGTGGAAGTACTCCATTCTGAAGATATTCCATGATGTATGTTATCCATCCCATGGTATGACCATATGGCTTAGAATTAAGGCCAATTTCATTAATTTCATCCATTATTGTTTGAACAAAATGTGAGACCACACAACAATGGGATATTCTAATGACTGTCTCATCCAGATTTGGATCTTCCAAGGATGTAGCTACATTAGACAGTGTATCTTCATGGGAATTTTATGATCATGGGACATAAGAAAATGTCGGCTCTGAGAGAAATTCTGTCATTAACCCTCTGACATAATCACTCAAAGGGATTAAATCTTTTTTCTAATAGAATATTCTTCGTTGATTTTCTTTGTTACCAATTCTGAATCACCTTTTACCTTTAAGTGATTCATTTCCACCTGAAGTGCTAATTCCAAACCAACATTATGAGCTTGATACTCTGCCTCATTGTTAGTTCCACCTTCTGACAATAGGAAAGAATTAGGAAACACTGCCTTTTATGGAGAAATAAGGACAATTCCTAGCCCATATTTAGTTAATTTAGAGTTTTCCATTCTCTTCCCTTTTGGACTTCTGGAATCAACATCAAAGTATAATCCCATGTTTTGGAATTATACTGAATAGAGAAGACTTATTGATCAGGAAGCTCAATATTTAATTGTGTATCTTCTGCAGATGGATGCTCAGAAAGGAAGTCGGCCAAAGTAGGGCCTTTTATTGCCTTTTGATGCCCAAACTAGATATCAAACTGTTAAAAAATAACTTCCAACCATTCCAACTGCCCTATAAGCATAGGAAAATTGAGGATAAATTTTGCGTGGGTTATTGCGAGATAAAAATTAGACCTCCAAATGTTGTAGAGAGTGCCTCAATTTCTGAACTGCAAAGATTAATTCTAGGCGGAACTTTTCAATACTTGAATACTGTGTTTATACATCAGGAACAGTTCGACTAAGATTGTAAAGGCTGTTTTCATTCCCAACATCACTATTTTCAGTAAGGAAGACACTCAATGATCGCTATAAAGCTACTACATAAAGAATAAGTTGCCTTCCTTCAATAGGTGGAATTAATACCGGTGGACTCAAGATATATTTATTAAGGGTATCAAATGCTTCTTGGTAATCTTCATTCTATTGGTAAGTGACTCCCTTCTTCATTAATATGGTGAAGGGAAAACACTTGCGTACCAAATTGGCGATAAAGGGCCAAAAATAGGCCATGTTTCCTAGGAGTCCTCTTAATATTTCAAATTTAGGGGGGAATTCATATCAAGGATTCATATTGTTTTCTCAGGATTAACACCGATGCCACAATGGCATACAACGAAGTGATGGAACATTACTAAGGATACCCTTAAAGTACATTTTAAGGGGTTCATCTTGAAACTATGTTTCTGAAGTATATGGAATATGGTCTCCAAGTCAACCAAGTGTATGGAACATTGTATATCTTTGACCACCAAATCATACACATAACATAAAAAATCCCTAAGAAGGGTGTGAAGATATGGTGCATGGCATTTTGGTATGTTGCGCCTGCATTATTTATGCCAAAAGGAATAACCTGATAGAAAAACACACCTTGAGGGGCTCTGAAGGCTATATATTCTTCATCCTCTGGGGCCATACAGATTTTATTATACCTAGATTAGCCATCCATGAAGGAAAGTGCTTCATAACCAGCTGTTTCATCAATTAATAACTCTGTAATCGGAACTAGAAAATCATTATTTGGACAATTCTAATTAAGATCTCTGAAATCAATGCAAACTCCAATTTTCACATTCTTATTTTAAATTGTGTAAAAGTTGACCAACCATTTGGGATATTGAACTTCTCTAAAAAAAATTATCCTTTATAATCTTATTAACTTCAGCTTCAAATTTAGTGGTATGAGTTGGGTGTGTTCTTCTTTCTAGTTTCTTGAATCCATGATGTTGTTATGGAAATCCAAAATTATGGGTGGCTACATCAGAATTATGTCCAGGCATTTCTTTATAATTCCAAGAAAATATGACTTTATGTTTCTTTAGAAATGAAGTATACACCTATTTCTATTATGAAGTCATTGACAAACTAATTAAATTGGGTAGTGGATCTTATTTAGTACCCAAATTTATTCATATGATCTCATCCATGGTGGTAGATACACCATCCTCAAATTCAAGATGAGCATCACCAAGATCTTCCTCTTCTTCTTCATTACATGTTACTTATTTTGTTTCCACTTTCATAGTAGATGACGAGGAAAAACATCCAGAGTTAGAGGGGTAGTCAGTATTTGAATGTCCTAATGAAGAGGCCACCATATCTGACCCTACTGATGGAAAATGGTCGTCTTGTGGTAATAAAGAGAGAATAATGGATTGATAATCTACATCATTGAATTACACTACAATTTCTACAATTTTTTCTATTCTGATAAACGAGGTAGTGGTTTGTTGTAGTTCAACAGTTGAAATGAAAAAATATCCTTTTAGGCTTCCATCTTGGCTTGTTGGGTGTATAGTATCTCCCATGTTGTTAGGATAAATTAACGTAATTGAGATTATAGAAGTCTTTGGAAGAGTTCTTGGATTTGGGGTTACCTTTTCAATTTGATTAAGAGGTAACACATAATCTGTAATCAAATGTCTGAATGAATTTTCAAGGATCCTTTCCAGTCCATTCAGAGCATTAACTTGTGTTATTTATTCTGTTATAGAATTCATTCCTTTTGTGGGATAAAAATTTTCCTCAATGTGTTGATATTAACATGTTTCAAATGGATCCTTATCACCATACAACATCCCTAGTTGACCATTGAAACAATACTTATGATATTGGTGGTATGACGAAGGTATGGCTGCATGTTGATACAGCCAAGGCCTTCCAAGAAAAATATTGACGATTTGTCCAGATGAACAACCCTTAAATCTGAATTAGACACAAGATCTAAAAACTGAGTTTTGAGTGTAATCACAGTCATAGGTTCTTTCTCAATCATATCATAAGTTTGAAACATTAAAGGTGAATTAGATGAGTCAGATTCAGTCAGGTACAATCAATGAAGTGTACAAACTGGAAGGAGGGTGTCTCTAGATCTATTATCAATAAAGGCCTGCCAGATGTCTATGTCATTGACCTTTCCAGATAAATAAAAAGGTCAGATACGCCAATTTACAACTAAATATTCATTCACATTTATAAAAGATATGACTGAAAGACATTAAATAGGGCCATTCTCTATACGTTAAACCTTAGCAGTAGCTACCTCAGTTTCAAACTCTTGAGGACATGAAAAAACCTCAATAAGTGCTTCTTGAAGGTCTTTTAACAGATTTAAAGCATCCAGAATTAATAACTTGGTTAGTACATGGGCCAATTGTTTCAATGAAATATACATTTGGGCCAAAGGTCTATGTTTCCCAGCATAGAGAAGCAGTTTTGCTGGAGCTTTGGAAGTTGATGCTTCTGATGTAGTTGTATCCTGCTTTGGTTGATTAGAATGAATAGATCTATTCACTTTCTCTGAAGAAGACAATGTGACTTCTAATCAGTAATCCAAGGTAATTGTGTCAGAACCGAACCTATCATTCATTGAATAAACTCTTTGTTCATGTTGAGCCCGCTGAAGGTCTCTTCCATGAGTTTCTTCTGTATATATGGTTCAAGTAGGGGTAGAGTTAAAATGGAAGCTTTTAGAATTCCCATGTCTTTCCCTATATCCTTGAACTCGACCTCTTCCACTAATTACCCAATTAGGTATAAGGAATTCTGTATCATTATAAAAAAATAACCATTGGCATAAGGATCCTTTAAATGGATAATGTTGATAGAACCAAATATCAATTCATCATTTGATATTGAATCTTATTGATGAGTTAATTTTATTTGTGCAGTTTGGCAGGGTGGTGCCCTTGCTTTTTAAAGAGATGGCATGAAATCTACCAGGTTCAAGGAGAAATTTGTCATTAACATGATCTCATCTTCTTCTGACTTCTCTTTTTTCCTTACAATTACTTCACTTCTTTAAAGAAAAACATTTTGATGAAGATGTTTTTGTTGGGACAAGAGTTTCAGAAGACACAATCGGTTATTTCAACTATGTTAATAAAATGGAATGAATCTGGATAATTGTTTTCCTGATCATCCAATCATCATATTTGTGAACATTTTTTTCTTTTGACTTTTTTCTATTCGCCCACTTTCTCAGGATTGGTAGTAGTAACACATACTATTTGAGCCGATGAACTTTTCTGTTTCACTTGACTATATGGTACCATCTTTTATAGGAGGTCCATGAAAACAAAACATTCCTAGATGGGATGACCTAAAATTTGGTGAATGGGATAATAATTATGAAGATCTCAATTTACATCTTTATTTGGTTTCTTCGGCCTTGGCTATAGAACAATTTTTTTTTCCAAAGATGAGATAAAGTAACCAAGAACTTGTTCATTCCCCAAAGATTAAACATTGTTTTTTAATTCCTCAAACTATTTCCTACTTTGATATCATTGATCATATTGACAAGGCTGCCTTTGCTACGGATTCTCAGGAGGTGAAGCCCTTCAAAATTATAAAGGTCTTGAAGTAGAAGTTGGTACATGTGCATGCTTTAGTGTAACTATAGCAACTTCAACATTTCCAATCCTGCTCTCTAGAGCTGAGGGAATTACACGAGTTTTAGTCTTAGTATCTATAGTAGAGTCTTCTATCTTTTGAGAAATTGAAATAAGGTCTCAAAACCATCCAATGTATTTCACAGGGACCAATGGTATCCCTGACTCATCACGCATATTTTACGCACAAATTGGAAACAAATCTTCTTGAAGGATTTCAAGACTTAAGGAATATGTTAATCCTTTCCATCGCACAATGTAATATGAAACCCTTTCAATATCCCTTTTTTTACAATTGGTATGATAAAAAACTATCATATTTGGTAGTGTTGAGCTAAATTGAAGAATTAATTTTATATGGAGTGCTTTCTATCCAGTAATTGATTGAGATTGTAAACTTGTATTCCAGAAAAAAGATGGTCCCTATAATTACTACACAAAACACCGAAACATTACTGCTTCTTTTGGTTGATAAGTTCACACAATGGGATCACAATGAGAGAAAAATATGTGTTAAGTGTTGTATAGTATCTCCTGAACCATTGAATATTGGTAATGTTGTATTCACATAATTTGGTGGGGGAGAAATTACGTCCACCCATTTAGGGTAAGCTCTCTTTCTCAGCTGAACTGGTGCACGTCGTTCCTCCATAGCTCCCAATTGAGTCGTTAATGCCTCAATTATGTTCATAAGAATTTGGGGAATATCTTGATGAGATAGGACATGTGATTGTATAGAAATTGGTTCTTGAGATGGTGTAATGACTGGAAAAACCACTTATAGTGGTGTTAATATTTTACTTGGATAACCCACAGGATCATGCCTATCTAGATGTGTCTGGTCCTACCTTGATTGTGTACCCAGTGGAGGGAATTAATTATTCGTATATGTAGTTGCTACAAATCCTCTTTTCTAAAGAGATATTATAGGATGTTCAAGTTGAGGACCTTCCTGGGGAGTATGTTTAGCAGAAATGCTACATCGAAGTAACTCTATATTGATTCTTTTAAACTACTTCATTTCCTCTTCATGCTGTGAAAATATATCTTTAATTTAATGAAATTGAATTTATCCAGTGGAAAAGTGAGATACAAAATAACTTTTTCCATTTACCTTGTTAGATAACTTTAAGAGGGGTGCGAAGAGATTATTTGATGGCATACATAGATTCTGGGTAATCCTCTAATTTTGAGTATGCACACCTTATTCATTTTCCTCAGTGTGTACTATATTAAGGACAAGAAATTGATATTCTAATTCCCCTGAACTAGACTCATTTTCTAGAATATCTTCTATAGTGGTGTTAATGACTTTCATTACCTCATAATGCATCAATGGAATCCTGTCCGTATTTTTTAAGATCATCTCCCTCTGTATCTTCTGTGAAATCATGTTCTCATATATGATGAATTCCCAGGAACTGTTTCATGGATAGTAACTAGAATGGAATCCTTGCATAGTTCAGTTGTGTGATTTCCTTGTTGCTTCTTCCATAATTAGGAGAAAATTGACTTCCATTAAAGAGGGGATTATAGATGTGAAAAATATTTCATCCCTATTGGCTAGGGATGTTCCTACTCTACTTCTTAAAATATCTAAACATTGTTTAATAAATTTGAAGGCTTAATTAAATGATCCATCAACCTTGAAAGTTGGGGTGATTCTTGAACTAATAATGTCAAAATTCATGCAACTGGTCTTATGAGTTTTCAAATTTTGGTTCGAACATTTGATGGGTGAATTATATGACAACTTCTCAAATCACATGTTTTGGAAGATCTCTTTTATATTTCAAACATTAGAATTCACTGAGGCCTAACATTCTCTAAGTGGGACTCATACTCAAGATTCTTAGATGCTTGATGTAAAATCAACTCACCAAATTCTTTTCTTTGGGCCTGACTCTGATGATTGATGATCGAGGCTAGTTATTGAGCATACATTTGATTACATACAAAACCCATTGATTGTGGAAGACCGTGGGCAATAACATTGCATCAGACAACTTATGGTGGAATTTATTGATTTTGGAGTGTATTAAAATGCAATGCTCCATGCGCCCCACATCCTCTAATACGAACACTAGACATGGAATCAAAAATTAACTGGTGTAGTCTCTTTAGAGCATTGAAGCATGCATGCGGAAGGATTATCTACTATTTTTTAATCATTTTATATTGGGAAACTGAGAGATATGACAAGTCAATTTGGCATTGCAACCCTTCTATTAACTTTACTTGATATTGATATTCATCATATGGTAATAATTCGTTTTTTAAATTATGAATAGTCTTCTATAAATTGAGGCGGATATCATGAATACAATATTCTTTTATCAATTATAGAATGTTATACTAAGAATTTTCCAAAGGCCAGAACAATAATGGTACTTCTCCCTTATCCAATAGTTTCCTCATGTTTAACACATCATCATCATCATTAACTGGTGGTTTCTACACTTGGTCTGACCAAAGTAGATTCTCTGTATTAGAAGAAAAATGAACCAATGGAGGTTAGGAGAATGACCATTCCTTTGAGATGTATTCTAGTTGAGAAAGTACTTCACCTATCAGTGATAAGGCATCAGACATGACTGGCCTTGTGTTTTCAAGTGCCTCGAGATAGAAGGGATTTCTCGTCACTACATTGCCAATTATATATTTTTCTTGACAATGAGAAATAATACTATGGAGAGGAAATTCACAAAAAATTCCATCATGGGGATGATCACCATGGTGGATTACATTAAGGGATAAATATTATTACCCCTTGTTCTTATGGACACATAGAGGGTTTCTGTGGCTCTCATATAGAGATAAGCACTCTAGGCAGACCAAAGATTCCTAAATCAAGCCTTCATGATGATGTTCCTGATGAAGAACTTCAGAATTACTACTAATACTCCCATAATTTAGTCATGAGAGGATAAAATCTTGATATGCAATAGATAATTGTCTAAGGGCTTTAAGAACTCCATCATTAAGAGGTGCAAAATTGCATCTTGACTATTGGTTTTCCAAATGGTCTTGGTGAGAAATCATCCAGATGATATTTTATAAAAAATTGGGCCACTTTCTGGGAAAAGTGGTTATCATAGGCAGGTGTTTGTGCCTGCCTTGGAGAGGTTACCATAGCAGACCGATTATCTCCAATTGGAAAGGGTGTATGTTCCCGATTTTGTTGTCCATATGATATGTGGCAGTATGCCCCATGACCTTCCTAGGATGAAATAGATGTATGTATCTACTCTAGGATGGCGTGACGATGTGTTATCCCATGTGTGGGAACAAATGTATGTGTATGTTCCCCTGGTACTGCTAAAGTAGTCGTTATAATATCTTGGCATGATACCAGAATATGGGCAGGGATTTGAATCTTCCCCTTCACCATAGATAAGATATGTTTGGTGACTTTAGTGGATGTAATTGTAATATACTTACATTACGTATCTGGAGTAGGTATATGTTCTTTCTACTTTCTCATTTTCTTATCAATGGGTATAGAAAGTACTCATGCATGGGGGTAGAGAATTGGGTCTACCCCAAATTTGTTGTCAGAGCATTCTGACTGACTTCTCCGGGTACTACCAAACGTGAAATTTGGTAGATTTGATTAACATTCGAAGGTGTATGTTCATGATGGATGTTTTCTATCAAGTATGGTTGATGGAGTTACTTTAATACTTGAATATGATACTGCTGGAAGAATTGGTTTTTTTAAATAGTGGTATGTTTCTATTTACCAGTTTCCACCACCTTAGATTGGAATTCTTTATTAAATGCAGTCAGATGAACCTACTGATTGGATGTTAACTTGTATGAAAGTCTATGTGCTTGTACATGGTACTTTTTTAGATTTACCTGGTTAGATTGGTGGGTTTCTTCTAGATGATCCTACTGAAAAACAAAAATAGGACGTACGAGTTTATGTGCTAGCTCGTTGTTTGCCATAAAGCTAGGTTTATGGGATTCTCCAGAAGGGGTAGAGGTAAGAACCTACTCCCTGTTGAACAGATGTTTTCGTCGGTGATTCTTCTTGTATGCTTGGGTCTGAGAGACCTAGGCCAAACATCCAAAGACAACACCCCCATCATGTTGAGGGTTCACTACCGTGCGATTATACTGATGGTGATTGATTGTGGGTGTACTCAAGAAGGACTCTTGAATTCTTGAATTGAGGCCTTGAGTGGCCTCTTACTCCACCTCACAATAGTATGGTAGGTATTGTTTGTTTTATTCCAGGGATAAAGACCCGAAATAGTTATATAATGTGGTTGTAACCATCTACTTCTTGATCATTGGTCATCATTGACCATATGTTCGAGGATTGTTATTGACCTGGAGGGCCTACCGAGCAACCTCCAATTTCGATATTGTATCGTGCTGGTGATATTCCTTAAGCAACACATTAGATACCAAACATCGAAGTTGTTGGGTTGGTGATTATGTACTTCCCATGGATAGTAATCCATCTTGAATAGCAGTTGGGAAGTTCACAGATGTTGTTTTGAAGAAAGATATTTTGGACTAATGGAAATTCTAGGAAAAACAGAGAACAACAACAAAATCCAATAAAGAAAAATCATTTTAGATGGATACATGCATGGTTGATTACATTGTGCATCCTTACTTTAACAATTTATAGGGGAATAATAGGTTGGTAACATTATAAACATGGTTAAGGATTCATGTGGGGTTCACCATTTTTTTTTCGTAGGTCCTCAAAACGTGTATTCTAGTTTTAAGAATCACTACTTCCAGGCAGTTTCCATTGGATTTATTTATGGAACTAGAAACATCCAATAGTTCTTTATCCAAAGAGGACCTACTTTCAAAAAACAGGCATTTGTTATGTTTTAACATCACGATATTTAGGAACATACATTGGTCGAGAGGATGGGAGGTTAGACTTATCACACCCTATTAGGGGAATTATTGTTTACTCTGGGACTCTCATTATAAATTTAATATATTTTCATGAATACTTATTAATTCACCAATCATGACATATGTTTCACTTAGAATTTAAAATCACTTATTAACATGATTAAAATTTATAATCATCAGTATGAATTCATGGCTCTTCATTAATGGAGATATCCATTTGTATTTGAGGTTTTTCGTCAATGGTATCCTCTAATATACTGCTTATATATTATTTTATTCATCATTGTGAGAATAATGGTTTTTAAGCATCTCAGTGGGGCACTTTGTAATTTATTGTCATTTAGGGAGACACATGTGAAGTTTGATATTGGGATTTTTCCTATAAGCTGGGCAACCTACGTATCCTTGTGAAAGAAATTGGAACCCTCATAGTTAGGTGCCACTGATTGGGACACATAATACCTTTTAAGGTCATGTGATAAGGAAATAGACATATAGTTTAATGTCAGGTGGTATGGACAACTAAGAAAAAGGTTCTTAGTCAAAACATAGTGTTGGAATTATGATGAAGCAACCTAAGGACCATAGAAAGGATATGGGCTTCCAAGTCGGATCAGAACCTTTTGGGAATATGGACCAAGGATAACATATTTGATTTAATACATTAGGTTTGAAAATCAAGGAGGATTCCTAAATATCCCATATTAATGGGAATCAATGCCCACATAGTTTGATATGCCTCATTGGAGTGTATAGTCCTTTGAGAGAAAGTAATTTGGGATTAATTACTGAAAATTCTTCCTCGGTGGCTTGGGGGTTTAATTTTGTTCTTATTCTAGAGGAGTATAACTAGATTAAAAGAATTAGGTTTGGATCCCTGAAAAGGATATATAGTGATCTCGGGCCCTAAGAAGGCTTCCTTCGTATCCCAATTATAGTAGAAATCAATGTTCTCATAGTTCAATAAATTGTGAAAATGTTGTAACTAAGAAAAATATCTAAGCCCAAGTGAGTCATTCACAGAATGGGAAACAAGGGGATGTAAAAGATTCAATAAAGTCATTCACAGATTCAAAATTTTCCTCCTCCGGTGGTGAAAGAGGGAATGCCAACCATGGAATAGGGAGAGGTGATGAGGGAAGAGGGCAGGGCGATGAGCCTTCCCTCTGTTCTCTTCATATTGGACAAGGGGCCAATGGAAGGAAGAAGGGATGAAGGTTAGGGGATTACAATAGGATGGCTTCCCTAAAATTGATTTTGGTAGGGGAGGGAGACATCTACTATACTTTTGTGGAAAATCATTTGTGAACCGTACCTTCCCTACCAAATACTTGAGGATTCGGGTCGTCTCTTTGAAAAGGGCGAGGTTTGGACTCAAACCCACCTCTAAACCAGGAACATCCCAAAACTATTTCTAGGAGAATGTTCCATGTGAATGTGGATATAAAAAACCACAAAAAATCCATGTATCCTAACTCCCTTATAAGACAAATGTGTAAAAACTATAACTATGTATATACAAACCCAAATAAGAGACACGCTGATGTGCATTTCCTGAAGTTTTGATAAGTCATGAGTTTTTTGTGGAGGTCTCAACAGAATCCCTTTTAGATAAGGTATCCAAGGAAGTAGAATCCTTGCCATGAATGTCTTTGAGTAAGGCTTGATGGCCTGTAGACAAAATTGAATAAGTGAATCAAAGAGGGGCACCCAAGTAGGTAAGGGAGCACATGTATGGGCGCACAAGTATACTTGGGAGACCTGATGTTCACTTAAGTGATGTAAAAACAATGTGTTAATTCTTGGTAGATACCTTGATAATTCCATTATGAGTATTCACATGTGGTCCTAGAAGTGGGGCACTCATGTTCCTATAAAAGAAATAGGTCGTGCGGAAGTATTTCTGTGTTGGGGAGGTTGGGCATTTTATACGTTCATGTGTTATGGTTTTCGAACACTAAATAAACTTAAGTCCAATGATCCTCCCTTAAATCCTCTGATCATGGTGTTAATGAAATACCATGAATGTTTTGTAAGACTATGGAGAAGTACTAGGAAGACCAGAGAAATAATTGGGCTTCAAGGAATTTCATCTGTATAAATGAGGGCCCTAAGGGTCTATTTATAGGCAAATAAGTGACCTTGGTAGAAATGAGATTGGGTTCGCAAGTGAATTGCATGCTAAATTGTGTCGTGCTAGTACCATTCATGATGATGGTGTTTTGGCTAGACTAGGGTGCCACTTTGGGTACTTAGAAAAAAATTATAACATCATTCCGCTCCAACATGATGGTGGGCAGGTGTTTACGTATAGGTACTTTGTGGACCTCTTAGATGATTTTTCCAAAATAATTCATCTATACCAAGGGGGCTGCGACCCCGCATCCCTGCTTCAGTTCTACGTCGGCCTACAGTCTTAGCTCTTTAGGCCGACTCCTACGCTACTGTCACTAACCCCCATGAAAAGTGCAGAGTCGCACTGCAAACATTTCGATCCCGGTTTAGAACAATTTGAGTTGCGGCACGTGGAAATACATCTTCAATTACGGAGAAGTGATTGAAATACATTTCAGGGTGTCTACATTTTTATACTTGTATTATTATATTTATAATATCTTTTGGTTTTTCTGTTTTTATTATTTATTTATTTATATTGATGTATTAATCTGATGGAAAATATGGTATAGTCACCTCATGATCGATAATAGACCCTCACTAATATTCTATAGCCTTTAGAATAAAAGGAGGAACACATAGGGTCATGTGATATATCTGCTAGGGGTACCAATGTGAGGCACCTGGGTGAGGGTGTTACAGTGGAGGTCAATAATTTTCCATCATTGCCCATCATTTTAGATATCCTTAATAGAGGGTTAAGAAGGAAGAAATAACCAAGAATGCATATCGTACAAGGTATGTACACTAGGAATATATAGTTATTCCATTTAATTTTATTAATGACCATGAAATATTCATGTATTTAATGAATAGAATCTTTATAAGCTTCCTTGATCAAATTGTTGCTGTATTTAAGGTTGATATACTTATTTACTAAAAAATTTAAGGAATAACATGAAAATAACCTTAGAATTAAACTAAATACCCTAAGGATAAACATATTATATTAAAAATTTACAAAGTGTCAATTCAGGCTGTAGAATTTTTCATTATTCTGACATAAAATCTAATTAGATGGTAAAATAATAGACCTGTTAAAGATGGAGGCTATTTAATATTGGCCCAGACCAAACATGGTGACTATGATCTATATATATTTTTAATTTATCTATATTTTATAATTGTTTTTTTCTGAATTTCTCACGACTATCAATTCCTCTAAGCAAGTTAACTTGAAAAAGGGAATATTTCTTTCTGATTGATGAATGTGAGGAAACTTTCCAGGAAATAACAAGAATATTAGTAAGAGCATATATTATTATATTATTATATAGTGTAGAAGAGTTTTTAATGTATTATGATGCATCAAAAAATGTATAATAAATTTTTATTATGAAAAATAACATGGTTATAGCTAATGACTCATAAAAATTAATGATTCTTGAGAAAAAATAGAAACTCAAGATTTGGAGTTAGACATGATAATTGTTTTATTCTACATATCAAGGAATTATCTTCATAAAGAAAGTGTGAATTATATAACAATAAAAATAGTTTAATGTATAGATTAAAATAGATTAATTTGAACATGTTCTAAAGAGGATGGTTACATCAAATTAAGGATTATTACTTCTCAAAACATTACCGCCCCAGAAAGTGAACAAGGTGGTCGAGGATTTGAGTCGAAAGGATCATGATTTCTTATCCATGATTATGATAATAAAATATGCAATATTTGTAGATTTGAAAATTATATATATAGAAATCCAAATTGAATGAGAAAAAATAACTTCATAAGTTCAATGTTCAACCATATATTCATGGGAACATTAAAGTTTCAAAAAATGAAGATATAGAGATCTAAAATAACGTTAGATATTTTCTTGAGTTTAATCTTGGTCATGAAAGAATGTTATGATTTATGTATTGTGAACATTTTCCATCTATACCAAGGTTGAAGAAGGAGGTTTTAGAAGTACCTTATAGTTCTTCATTCACTATTCCTCCAAGAAGTACAAATATTTAAAAATATTTGAAATAATAATTTTGGTGGGTTAGAGTGAAGAGAGATATTGTAGAGTTTGTATCCTAGGTCTTTTTATGTGAGAATGTTATGTTTAAATGAAAATATTCTTAGTACACATTGTATTCCTGAATTTAATGAGAATGAAATTGGTGAAAATATACTTAGATTGAGTCATTGGACTACACAAATCATCTAAAGGGAATAATTCTATATGGGTTTTACATGGTATTCATACTATGTCAGTAAAAATCATCACTATTAGAGAATAATTCCACTTTTATCAGCTTGTTAGAATGTACATTAAAATTTATTTATGGTTTCAAAGAGTACAAAATTCCATTATATTTTTTTTGGATATGAAATTTACCTCAACATTTTGGGGATGTATTTAGTGATCTCTTGATATGATGTTGAGATTCATTACTTCCTTTCATCCTTAAACATATGGATAGTCTAATAAAACAATTAAATCCCCAGAGGATCTATTCATATCATGTTCAATTCATTTCAATGCGGGTCAGGATCAAAAAATTTTATTTGTTATGTTCACTAAATATAATATAATTCATCATACAATCAAATTTCTCTTTATGAATCCCACTATATAAATAAATCTAGTTCTACAACTTGTTGGAATGAAGTTAGAGAACAAAATATATTAGAAGCTAAAATAATTTATGATATTACAAAAAAGGTTTGACCAATTATGTTTCACATCAAAGAATCATAGATTGGAAATAAATGTTATGAATATTACCATCCATATGATCTCAAATTTGAGTATGCTGATAATGTGTTTCTACGAATATTTCCATGGAAAAAGGTTTTGTGATTTGGAAAAAATGAGAAATCAAGACCAATTTATATCAGTCCCTTTTAAATTATTGACCATAATAGGATGATATAATACCTCTTGTAACATCCATATAAAAAATCTTATGCTTAGGATTTTTTTCATGTATATCTCTTGACGAAGTACATACTATACCCTTCACAAGTATAGAACTCAATGGTCACACCACTATAGAAGGATATTTCATATGAGGAACAACTTGTGGAGATTATATATCCTATATAGAATATTAAATTAAAGTAGACCAATCCACAGGTTAATGTATTCTAGGGAAACTACCAGTTTTAAGAATCAATGTTGGAACTTGAGGATAATATAATGCATAAGTATCCTTTTCTCTTTTCTGTATGAAGTTGATGAATTTTGAGGGAAAAGTTCCATTTAAGAGGGTAGAATGTAACACCCCATGTTTTTATAATTTTTTTTGAATAAATTGGATTTCATTTTTGGATTTCATTTAACACTAAACAAAGATATGATTACATTTTTATTAAAGTATTTATATTTTTTTAAAGTATTATTTTCTTGAAATAATTTTTTTTGTACTTCTGTGAAAAATAATAAAATAAACTATGACAACAATAGAAATATAAATGGATAAAATTAAAATAATTTTTGAATTACGAATATCACTATTATCTTTGGGTAATATTATGGTATTTTTATGAAGTATTTCATTTTTCAATGAATAGTGAAAATAATGAATTTTAAATTATGACTGCCTCTTTGATTAATTTATCTATAATGATAAATTATATTTTAAAATTTTTTGAAGTATAAATTGATAAATTACACATAAATAATCCCAATTTATTTCATTCTGATCAATTTTACATTGAAATTGGATATATAGGCATTGAAAACATTTAAACATTTTCACATTAAAAACTCATTGTCTCATTCGATCAGCAAGATTAATTTTTAAATTAATTATTTCCACATATGTGAATTTAATTCATAAATTTAGATTCCATATTATTATTAATCATAATTAATGATGTATAATAATTCCAAATTAAATTTTAAATAAAATTATTAGTGAAAATAGTTAAAATATGTCACGATGATTAAGAGAAAAACCAGTCCACCAAGGGACAAAACATTAATAATAAGGGGAAAATTACCTATAAATTGGTCCAACACCCATTTTATGGAAAAATTTAGACTTTATAACTTATATTATGGATATTATTTTACATTATTTGAGCCACATTACATGGATAAATTTGTGTGTAATATTTTTTTTAGAAAAAGTAGAGGTTTTCTAGTCACCTCCCATATAAAGGCCCACCCTACTATCAATTCACTTCAGACCATCTAAACAATTTTTTTCAAGAAATTACTTAAAAAATAATATCTATAATTACCACTACTCATCCTATAAGCCTCTATTTTTGTATATTTCAAACCAAAGAAGTCCTTTGGTTCTAACATAAAAGAGATACCAGAAGATGTTTTAACGTTCATCAATAAATTTTTTTGTTATATTTCTTCCCCAAACCCCATTAATTATATATATATATATCTTTTTATATAATAAAATTATTATATTATCTCATCCAAGATATTGTTATGTTAATTTTATACCCTAAAACCACAGAAAAACCCATTAAATAAGTTACAAAATTATCATCTGTGTGTACGGTGCACTACCCCCTCAGAAATTTATGTATTTAGTTTTTCCATTATAACCATTCATGGTTAGAACTAATGATGTAAATTATGTTTATATGTGATAATTATTATTTTTATGATTTTATTATGACTTTTCAAATTTTATCTCACTCGTAGCTTGATTCTACCCATTTTGAGAGAATATCATAACGACATTCATGTATACAACATATTGTCGCTTCATGAAGCGATGTGATTCATTCACTCTTTACATAGAATGTATTATGGATGGGTTTTATAAAAATTAGTGATATATATTACATAAAAATTATTATGGAATGATAAATCTCATACATCGTTTATTCTTTCATTCCTATAAGAAAATGGCAAAGGCATTGATGTGTATGTATGAGCTATCATCTCCATGAATGGTGTATTTTATTTTATATTTATATATTTTATAGATTATTATAAATAAATATAAATTTAATAATATATATATATCATTGATATATGTTTTTATATGATAAAATAATTATTAATGTAAGTTCTACAAAAATTTAACAAATCCAAACACATTGGAAACAAAAAAGTGGTTATTACAAGAAACATAACATTAACATGGAATTCAATATAAATTAGTAATAAAGGTTCATAATAAAATAATATATGGTATAAAATAAATACATATGGTTCGTTAATAGATTTATAATGAAGTTATATTTATTATAAATAATTATTGAACATGTACAGATGAATTCAATACTTAATGTAAGAGATATCCATCTCACATTTATTTTATGTGAGACACAATCCATGTTCACCACCTATTTATTGTATATTATGTGTACATATCCCATAAATGATTTTATGATTATTATAATAAAATTTATTTTAATTTAAATACACATATACGATTCTCTCTTTCATGGGGTTTATGGTTAAAAAGATACCAAGTCGGTGAAGGATTTTTTCTAAATTTTCCTTCTTCGAGATGTACATTATGATATGAAACTATATTCCTTCATGGGGTTTATTTACATCACCTTTTACATGAAATATCATGTATTTATCTATACTCAAGATATTTTATGTTCCATTTTTTGTTACCCTCTTTGGGGGAATATAATTCATGGTTTCCAAAGTCATAATAACCTAATGTTACAGTCCCATAGTTTCCCTGAATTGATTATGATTATTCATCTAATGATAAGATATTTTGATAAATCTATCAATAAAACTAAAAAAAATCCATATCCTCTAGTAATTTATGATATATTAAAGTAATAATAATCTTTTTATACTATTTTAACTTAAAAGTGAAATGAAAATGTTCTTTAAATAACCATAAATCTAATTTCCATCAAAAAAATGTTTTCTAAAAATGTTTCCTATAATTTTTAACTACTCTATTACATTTTTAGAAAATAATTTTACACATAGGTTTTAATTTTTTTTAAAAATGAATGGAATCTTAATGTTGTTTTCCAAACAAATCCCCCTTTTCAATTTTATGGAAAAGGTTAAATGAAACATCATTTTTAAATTTAGTGCATGAACAAATTATTATTATATCATAACCACTTATTCCACAAATATTTAATTTTATATATAAAAATTTACTTTAGAAGTGAAATGAATTCTAAAAAATTTATGTATTACAATGTTTTTTTAATGACTACATGACATTTCTTTAATAAATGTTTTAAATGATATTTCCAAATAATTTTCTATATAATATGTCAACTGTAGGTGTTACTCATTCCTTATAGGGGATATTATCGCATGTTAAAATTAATATTATTTATCTTAATTGATTTTGTTTTGATTGAATAATTTTTGTGAAAAAAAATTATTTTCTCTGGGTTATATGATTATGAAACTATTTTCTGTTTGATATGGTATATTCTTACGAAACATGATATTTTTATATGGTTATGCAATGATGAAATTATTTTGAAACCTATCTCCTTTAAACATGTTAGGATATGATGAATTTTTTATCATACCCATTTCCTTTCATGAGTTCTGATATGATGATTTTTTTGATCTTGTGGCACACAAATGTATGATTTAATTATGTGAAATTTGGGACCTGTATCTCACTCCAAAACATTGGGTAATTATTTATATATCGTGACATATACATGGCTAGAATCGGGAGTGAACTAGGTTCAATAAAAGACTTTTTCCACTAAGATGGTCAGGGGGTAAACCATTATTACTAAGATGGATTGTGGAGTGAACCATTTTCTACTAAGATTTCCTTAGTGTCGATCCATGAATACTATGGAAATAATTTTATATATTTATATGTTTGAAAAAAATACATGTCTTATGACTATATTATTCTCTTATATCACGTATTCTTTCATTATATTATGATTCATATCTTTTGAACTACTTATCATTATTCAAAGATTCAATACTATGATCTTTGATACACAGGGTATGCTTTTAAAATTTTATTCTTATGTTCTCATACCATTATTCTCATGTTATGCTTAATTATCTCCCATGTTTACCATTTCTCAAAATATGAGAACACCTCTTCTTATGCTTCCTTTCATGAGGTTAAAAATATATGTATAAAGTATGATGTTAATAAATAGGGTTCTAATTATTATGAATGTAGTTTGAGATGACGTAGATCACTTATGGGCAAATTGTTTTGGTTTCCACATATCCAAAGTCATTATAAAAATATGGTATTTTGGAATGTGTTTCTGTAGTGTGATAAATAATATAAAAAAATGATGTAATATTTATTAATGAATATCCGAGGTCACAATAAGTATTTATTTATATTTTCATATACCATGTGATTATTTAGTAAATACAAAACACAATATATTCAATTTATTTACTCCCAGGTTGGTCTATGTAATATCATAAATCATCTTTTTGTATGAAAAACAAGATGTATTACTATGTAAACCACAAAATATCTACTTTATAAAACATTTCAGTTTCTTTTCCAATAATTTGACGTTTCCAATCATCTATTCAGAATGGGTTTACAAATTTTATCACATCTAAATCCCAATAATCTATCCTCAATTGACCTAAAGGTTTATCTATACCATTTAAATTATAATCAACAACAACTTATCTTGTTTTGATAGAATATTTTACATCCAATATATTATTCAAATGTCCAAAGTTATCAGAACTATACTATAATACCAATTGAGAAAACCCATAGCTAATAATCTAGTAATTAAATGTATTTAAGAAAATATTTCATTAATATACATTTTAAAGACCTTTTAGATTTAGTTTTTATAGAAATAGGGAAAAAAAAATTAATATGAAAACAATTTTTCTTTTCTTCAAATAAAAAATTTTCAACAATGTAATTCATTTCATAATTCCTATCATGTCTCTGGAATCTCATAAAAAATCATCACAAGGTATAATATTCAATAAAGTTCATATTTTTCTTACCTTAATTTCCTAAGAAAATGGAAAGATAAGAAATGGTGATTTCATATTCACATTAATGGTATCCTTATGTGGTAATAATCCAAAAATAAAAATTATGTATAATATGATAAAATGGGTATAATCAAGATAAAAATAGAAACAAAACACAACAAATATTATATCATAAATCATGCCAAAAATGTTGAAATTAAATAAGAAATAAATGAAATCAGTGATTTTATAAACATTATACACGAGAGAAAATAAAATAATACACATAAAACTCTGAAACATAGTTCCAATTTAGATCCTTCATTAGTATATGGGACACAACAATAAAGAGCCACACCATCAGTTCCCATAATTTTGTTGAACTGAAACATATGCATGAATATCTGTCTAATGACATAAAAAATCCAAACCAATGAATTGGATGGTGTAATAGGACCCCACCTATCATCATCCATACATATGAATTCCACTTGAATAACATTCTCTTATCACATCATAATGAACCTAAGGAAAATAAATAGGTTTAATTAATCATGTAATAAGATCCCATTGAATAAAATGGATCTCATATCCTTTTAAAATTGAATATCATAATGATTACATTCATAGTATTATCAATAATCTTATTATGATAAACCTACTAAAAATAAATGTTTATCCAATGACATCACATAATATTCTATGTAAATTAAATTTAATCATGAAAATAAAGAACATGATATTTACAACTTATAGATATTTGTTATATGGTTGAGACAAAAATTTCCTTAATAAATAAATCTATACAATCTAGGTGAACATCAATAAATTAATTGAATAAAAAATAGGGTACTCACATATGGATGGAATTGCAGGAGAAATTAGGATTATAAAATTACAATGACAAAGAAATAAAAAGTTTTTGATGTAACATTTCTATGATAGAAAAAAAATATTTTTAAAATTTATGATAAATTTTTTGTATTTTATTATATGAATAATACCCTTGATAAAGAACATTACATATAATAGGAAAATGCTGCATATGAAAAACACTTTAAAAAGTATATAACCAACAGATTGGAAATTATAAACATTATTCATATTATGAAATAATTTTAAAAGATATTTTCATTTAATACATTGAAACATTTTTTTTGTAAAATCATTATAAATTATGTTTTTTGAGAAGTAAAATATAGATGCTTACCAAAGATTAATTTGTGAAAAAATAACATTATTGTTGAAAGATGATTTCTTTGATCAATTCCAAATGTTATTTTAAAAAAGTCTGAATTGATAAGATACAGAACCTTAAATTCAGAAAATAAAATTTCTATAAAGAATCCTTTAATGGAAATAAGAATTATCAAAATAAATTGTGGGTGTAAGATTAAACATTTGATTTTCAAAGGACAGAAACCACTTTTAAATTTTTTTAATTACATCTATTTGACATCCCAAATCGTAAAAATGATATAAATTTTTTGTCAATAAAATAACATAAGAAACATAAAAGAATCATTAGAGAAAAATGGAGTTCCCATTAGGAAAATGATAACATTATTTGGAAATGAAAACATGAATATAGAAGAAATATCTATTCAAATTATATGAAATTATTCTTAGCATAATGAATTTTAATGTTGAAAAAGAATCATAAAGGAAGAAGGCATTCATTTCAATCATGATTACATATGAGAAGATGTTTCAAATAAAAAATAAATTCATTATAGGTTATAATAGATCAATAATGAATCATAGTAGTCAAAAGACAGAAATTATTTCAAATGTAAATGATTTGAGTTATGAAACCCACTTACAAACTATATAAATTTTGAATCAAAAAATTATCAGAGCAATAAAATTATATATAACACTAAATATCATGAAATATAATATTATCAAGATACAAAATAAAAAAATGTAATTATTTATACCATTTAAAATGGAACATGGTGTATCAACTAAACATTTCCTAAGGGATTAAAATTTGAGAGAAAAAACTCTTACCCTGATTCCTTTCATAGTTGATCACACCCTTTCATCCTTTATAAATAAAAAAACATAATATCATATTTTTGTATTTAAATCATAAATACTACCATTTTATAATCCATATTATAAATTTTTATTAGGACTACATTAATTAGTTATAACATATTATGATCATCAACTGTTAATGACTTTAATTGTATTCATTTTTAATAATTTTAAATTCATTACCCATAATTTTTTACAAATGAATTTACCGATATATTAGCTTATATCATTTAATATATAACTTAAATTTATTTTTTCTTATTTCTCCCTATATATGCTTTGTTTCATTATTTGAAACAAAATAGTTTACATATTATTTAAGAAATTTTTTGGAGTTAAGGTTGTTTATTAATAATAATTTATATAACATATATACATTTTCCAAATCCATAAAATAATTACTATTTTCATTTTGACATATAATAATATAATTAGTTACTATCCCATATTCATCAAGGGTCGGATTGTAACGAATCATTCATGTTGGTCATTAAACCATAAAAAAATGTATGAACATTATTTTGAGGTGTGAATACAGATATGTAATGACCCGGAAATTCCATGGGAGTTTTGTTTGTAAATTCATGGGAATTTTACGAGTCTGCATTTTATAAAGGCGCGCAATTTCGAGGCCCGGTGTGCCTGGAATGATCTGTCAATGTTTTGTTAAGCTTAAATTAGTGCACATATGTAGTTTTCCTAAAATAGTCGAATAACTCTTAAATGGTTACTTGGATATGAAATACAAGGCCACCATTGCACTCAAGATGGCAGGTTTAACCTAAGCATGACTTAAGTTTAGTCGGTGTGGACCTCATATGAGAAAAAACCCGAAAATGGCATAAACATAAATAAAATAATTAAATAAAGTTATTTTTTTTCAAATTCTTATAACTCACAAACGGTAACTCAGATTAAAAATTAGAGACCACCGATAAACTCATGAGTGTAGGTGTTCTTTAAGAAGATAATAACATGGGTCGACAAAGGCCACCAGAAAAAGTTAGTTTTTGACCGCAAATAAAATAATTAAGTGACAATTATTTTATTGTAAAATTCATAACATCTAAACTGTAACTCGGATTAAAAATCCGAGAGTACCATCGGGTTTGTTTGGGCGTATTTCACCTAGGAAGAGGCTAACCTCAACCAGCACGGGTTGAGGGTGACTGATAATAATTTATTGAAATTTTTTTCAGGTACATTCAGTAAACGTACGTTTCAGATTTTATATATATTGAACCGGTGCTTGGAATTGAAATATGAGGGCACCGTTGAACACAAAGCACCGGTATTCTGTTATGGAGACCATCATCGCTGTTGCATTTTATTGAGGTTGTAAGTTAATTTTTTTTGGGGTTTCTAAATAAATTAAATAAAAATATGTCTATCATATTTTTATTTGAGTGGTTGTTTAATCCTCCATGAGGAGGTTGGAGGTGGGGTCCACCTGCGCATAACCTCCCTCGGGAGAATATTATGTGGCGAGGCCCATATGAGATCAATCCCACTTAAACCCCATTTAACCCTTGAGTTCCACATTAATGGGGGAAACTCATTAGTTACTCCTTAATGGTGCCAACACAGCTATGAGATAATTAATGACTCAATTATTTATCATTTGAAAATTTTTGAATTCTTCCACCCCATTTAATTTAGTGAGTTGTTTAATTTAAATAAACACAACTCTTGTGTGTTGTTGTTCCAACAAATAATATACTCTTTCTCTATTATTATGGGTTGGCACATAATTCTTTGGTGGATCCTTGGAGAAATAGAGAGAGAGAATCCTCACCAATGAAGAATGATATCCTCTCAATGAAGAATTCCAGTCTCCACCGAGGAATTACGACACCGTATTCTCTCTTTCCAACCAGGGAAAGAAGGGGAAGACGTCGCCCGCAAAGACCGTCACCAATGACGACGTCATATCCTTTGAACATCAATTTAATGACGCTGCCTTCCCGCGACTTCGTTATGCGAGCACAGATTACAAGGTAGGGGTTTTGAATTATTATACTCGTTCTACGTCATTGAAATTATTATTTGACAACCAAATGATATAACCGTAACATGGGTAAATTCGGACCTCACCAAAATGGTCAACACTTCCCCTTTTTGATCTTGTTTGTTGTTGATGATGGGAGCAGACAATGGAAGCTAGAGTTGGGCCAATCTCTAGGAAAACGGCAGAGAAAGATAGCTGGGTCACCGGAATGGCGTGACACCGTCTTGCCGCAAGGAGGAATGCCGGGCCAGGTCCAAGCTGGGCCATGGTAGAGGAGCGAAGCACCGTCGCTCCGTGCCGGTGCTACAAGAGTCTATGGCTAGGGCGGGCCACAATAGAGGGATGAGGCGCCGTCACGTCGTGCTGGCGTAGTAGGACCATGACCTTAGGCCACGACAGACAAGGGAGAGCGGCCGGCTAAGCCAGCCACCGAAGCAGGCTAGGCGAGACCCTATGGGTCTAGCAGTTACAAGGGATGGTGCCTTACGCCAACTGTTTCAATATTAGGGGGTGTAACCCCCCTCCCCCCACTTTACATGGTTCGCTGGCCAGCCGGGCGCCACAAGGCCAGCCGAGCCGGGCGCCGCACGACCAGCCGGGCCACACCATCGGGTCGGGCCACGCCTTCAGGCAGATCCGCCCCTTCGAGCTGGGCCAATGACTTGGGTCGGGCCGAATCAGTGAACCGGTTCAGATCCCACTTTGGAACGGGTCAGGTCAGGTCGGTCCGACTAGGTCAGACCAGACCCGGACGCACTATGGTCGTTTACACCTTTTAGCCCACATCTTGGGCTAGGTGTGTCCGATCGAAGAACCATCTACGGTGATGAAATTCATGGAGTTAGAAGATTATTTTGGAATAATCCACCTGAGGTTCGGAAGCAATTGGGGTATAGTAGGGTTGGTTTGAGCCTAAAAACCAACCGGGCCCCTGAATGGATATGACAATAACTCTTAGACCGAGCATCCGATCGGTGCGCCGCCTATCACGTTGGGTTACTTATGATGAGATAGAACTACGGGATACAAAAACTCAAGAATTCAAGGTAGTTGATGTAACAACACCTGGCTCGAGGATTAGACCCTCCCGTAATCGAGCGAGCAGTGTGCGGGAACCCTAGACCGGCTGCGACTGTGATGACTTCTATAACGGAATCCTTTGTGGGTTCGACAGTAAAGACTTTTGTACCAGAATCCTCTGTTGGTTCGACAGCAATGACTACTGTACCTAAATCCCTTGTGGGTTCAACAGTGATTACTACTGTACCAGGATCCTCCGTGGGTCTGAAAGTTCTGACTTCTGTTCCTAGATCCTGTGTGGGTCTGGCAGAATAGCTGGTCCTGTATCCTTGTGGGTCCGACAGCTTAGCTAGTCTTGTATCCTTTGTGGGTCCGACAACATAGATGAATCAGTGACTACATCTGATCATCTCTATCACCCTACAAAATATGTATACATGTGTGAGCTGAGTCATGTCTTTCAACCATTATCATCATGGTGATTGACTTTACATACTTTGTGGAATGGTTTGTGCTTGGGCTCAAGAGTTGGAGACAGACTATGATTGATAACTTAGGTATATGTATGGGCATATAACTAAGTAGGGTTGGTTGATACTACGTGATTGTATATTTCTTTGTGGTTTATCCTGGTTGGATATTGTGACACCATGAGGGTCTTAGGGTCCCTACTAAGTATCATTATACTCACACCTTCACGGGCTATGCCCGCACAACATTGTGTTGGTTGCAGACGATAAACAACGCTGATCGAGGTAGATATTTGTAGAGCCGGATGGTACCCGGAGGTGGACTACTTGGCAAGACATACATGTAGTAGATAGACAGACTTGGGGTGCTGAGGAGGCCATATATACCCACCCTTCAGGTGGTAATCCATGAGGACGACTCAATATTTTCTATTTTACTTTACTTCAGTTGTATTATCTTTTCAATTGTATTGTACTTTACTGTTGGGCTTTTATTTCTGGCCCATTTACATTTAGCACCCTCTTTTTTATACAGTTTCACTTAGTGTTTTACTTCTCATTGCATACTCTATTGGTTTTGTTTACTGTTATAAAGACAATGTATTCCTAGTTTATGGATTTACGCCTTTGGTGCTTGTCGCTTTCCCCTGACCTATGGAAGGCGGGTATGGGGTAGTCACGATATAGGCCCCGAGGGACGGGTCATGAAAAATTGGAATCAGAGGAGTCAGTTATACTACAGAACATAGGACTCTGATCTGTCTTACCATGAAGCAATAATGTTAAGGGTACCGAGTGTGGTTTTTAGTTCAGCGAGTCCATTGTTGGTGCGGTGGATGACGTATCCATACACTAGGACCTTGACTTTTGATTTCTGACTCAGTGCACAAAAACACTGATTTCATGTGAATTTTCATAAGTTTTCTTTGGTCAGCTCACCAGGTATAATTATTGATCGTGGCGAACCTATCCCTAATCAGGATGCCATTGCGTAGATAGCAAGCTAGGGTTCCGAGAGAGTACACGATGATGACCAACCGAGCGACAAGGCTTCATTTTAGGGCCCTCTTTCTACATTGTCACCTTTAGGTGGTGTTCCATCAGCACTACCATCCATTGGGAAGCAGATACCACCAGCCGCACTAGAGGAAGATGCATGCCGACTGAGCGCGTTTTATGAGTTCTAGCAGTAGAGGCCTCCAAGGTTTCCAGGCGAGACATATTCTCAAGCAGCAGAGGACAAGATGGAGTAGATTAATAGAGTTTTCCGCCTAGTTGAGACACTAGTAGAGAAGATATTGATCATATCTACTAGTGTTTTTCAGTGAGTGACCATGAGGATGGTCCACATTGTGATGAGGTTTCGGTACATGGACCGTTTTTAGAAATCGTACCTTCAGACAGTGTGCCAACTATATCACTACCCGTTGGTCAGAAGACACTACCTGCAGTACCAGTAGAGGAAACATGTAGGCTTAGTGCCTTACATGTGTTTTAGCACCAGATATCCATCAAGTTCTGAGGCAAGCCCAGCCCATATGCAGTTAAGGACTGGCATGAGGATGTGGCTGACAATTTTCTAGAGTTTATGCAGTTTCGGCAAGACAACATGTCAGTAGTTGAGTATTGATAGAGGTGTACCAGCTATTCCGGGTACTCTATTAATACGATGCGATCAATTCTTTAGATCATAGACCCTTGAGTGAGGTGTGTATACGGATATCTAAGAAAACTCTTTTTACTCTATGAAATCCTACTTATTTTAGGGTGCTAGAGATTACATTAGTGGTTGAATGTTCTTTGGGTGAGCGGATATAGCCAGTGTATATTAGCATTGAGAAGCTACGAACTTGTTCCTGTCTCAGAGACTTAGGCATGTGAGATGTTTCAGGAAGATGAAGTGTTAAGGACAGTTGAATCTACAACGCATAAGATGTGGAAGCGGAGCTAGGAGAGTAGAATGAGGTGGTGAAAATTTTGACTTGTTACAACCACCTGCCTTTGTAAGCCCCGCTAGGCTCAGGGAGCTGGAGGGAATAGGAATAGAGTAGCTTCATGCGGTCAAGGAGTGTGACCCAATGGCTCTAGGAATTATTTTTGGTACAGTTTGTGTCTACTAATAGCTTCCGTATCAATATAAATAGGTACCAATAATTACATCCTTCTATGAATATTGTCCCAGACCAAGAATTTCCGGTTAAACCGTTGACTTGACCCTCACTTCTGGATATACCTTTGGGAGGAGACTCAATAATCACACTTACTCTGATGGTGTGATATGACCCTTGAGGCGAGAGTTTTGGTTGGAACCTCTTGGTGGCAGCGTCGAGGCCTTATGACGTTAGTTTGGGTATGGACAGGGAAACCACATTTCATACACATATTGACTGTATTAGGAAAAAAGGATGTGATTTATCTACAACATTGGGATGGGGTTTTACTTGGTCGGCGAAAAGGAAATACCAGGCAACACATGATGGAATCATACATAAGAGAGTGTAGTTGATCACTCATGATTCGGATAGAATTACCTTTGTTCCAGACTTCTCCAGAGTCGCAGCACCGCTTTCAGCATTGATGAAGAAAGGCAACCCTTTGTGTGATTAGAAAGATGCCAAGAGAGCTTTCAGGAGCTGAGATAGAGGTTGAATAGTGAACCCATCTTGAGGCTACCAGTGGAGGGTGTAGGTTACATAGTATACTATGATGCATCAGGGACCGTACTCAGGTGTGTCCTGATGTAGGAACTATTAGTGATCGCGTATGGATATCAGCAATTGATACAACACGAGTAGAACTGCTCTACCCATGACCTGGAGTTAGGATCAGTGGTATTCGCCTTGAAGATGTGGCATCACTATCTTATGGGCAAATGTTTTTTGGTCTAGTCTGACCATCAGACTCTCAGGTACTTCTTCTCGTGGAAGGACCTGAACCTGAGACAGCGGCGTTGGCTTGAGTTCCTCTAGGACTATGACATTGAGATAGTCTATACTCCTGGGAAGGGGAATGTTGCAGCAAATTCTCTCAGCTGAAGATCAGACATTCAACTACTAGGAGAGGTGACATAGCAGCTGGCCGTGTTGCAGATATCCTTTGTGGATTGAGATGGAGCATCTTTCCTTTAGTATCTTACAGTCACTCCCCCACTTCTTCAGCGAGTCAGGGAGGCACAACGTGGGGATGTTGACTGTGAGACACGACGTGCTCAGATATCCACAGGGCAGGCAACTGATGGATTTTATGAAGGTGGGGAGCACGTCATTATCTTTAGACAACGTACTATGGTACCAGTTGCACTTCAGGAGGAAGTGTTGATGGATTTCCATACATCTCCTTTAGTGGTACACCAAGAGTGGTGAGATGTACTAGGACCTTCGATGACACCACTGGTGGCCAGATATGAAGAAGGCAGTAGTGTAATTTGTCTCCCGATGCCTCACTTGTTTGAAAGTGAAGGCAGATCATTAGGTACCATTAGGCTTGGTTCAACCTTTAGAGGTACCAAAGTGGAAGAGGGATGTGATACCCATTGAATTCGTGATGCGTCTTCCACATACATTCAGGAGACGGAGACCTCTAGAGTTCGAGGATGGCGACCATATCTTTCTATGGGTCTCACATCAAAGAGGTCGACGGAGTTTTGGACGAGGTGGCAAGTTATCTCCGCGATTCATTGGACCTTTCAAATTCCACAGTAGAGTTTGTGAGGTGGCTTACCACTTAGATCTTCCACCACAGTTGCACTGGGTGCATGATGTCTTCTACATATCCCAGCTGAGGAGAAACGTGCACAACCCTTCCCACATCATCGACCATGGAGAGCTGGACGTTGACTATGGGACAACTTTCATAGAGGTTCCAGCATAGATTGGGGATTGACAGTAGTGGGTCCTACGTAGATGGACGATACCTCTGGTGCACGTTCTTTGACAGCATGGGAACCTCCGAGAGAGAAAACGGGAGCGGAAGGCTCAGATTCGTGCTTAGTACTCCCATTTGCACCCTTAGTTCGAGTTGTAGCATACGGGGATGTAAATCCCTAAGGTGGGGAGAATTTAAAGACTTGGAAATTCTGTGAAATTATTTTCCTTAAATTACAGGGAATTTTATGAGTCTGTAGTTTCTGACGGCGCATAATTCCGAGGCTCTGAGTGCCCGGAATGATCCATCGAAGTTTTGTTAAGCATAAATTAGCGTGTGCATGCAGTTTTTCTCAAAAAGTAGAATAACACATAAACGGTTACTCGAATCAGAAATCTGAGGCCACTATTACACTCAGGATGGTAGGTTTACCCTAGGTGTGACTTAAGTTTAGTCAGCGCGGGCCTCCTGTTAGAAAAAACCTGAAAATGGAATAACCATAAATAAAATAATTAAATAACGTTATTTTATTTTTCAAATGTTTACAACTCACAAACGGTAAATTAGATTAAAAATTAGAGAACACCACTGAACTCATGAGGGTAGTATTTCTTTAAGAAGACACTAACTTGGGTCAGCAAGGGCCACCAGTGAAAGTTAGTTTTTGGCTGCAAATAAAATAATTAAGTGACAGTTATTTTATTGTAAAATTCATAACATCTAAATGGTAACTCAGATTAAAAATAAAAGAGTACCATTGGGTTCGTTGGGGTGTATTTCACCTAGTTAGAGCCTAACCTTGACCGACATGGGTCAAGGGTGACTGATAATAATTTTACAAACATTTTTTAGGGTACGTTGAGGAAACGTACGTTCGGGATTTTATATTTTTTAAACTGGTGCTCAGAATTGAAATCTGAGGGCACCGTTGAAATCACATCACCGATATTCTCTTAAGGATACCATCACTGCAATTGCATTTTATCAAGGTTGGATGTTAATTTTTTTGGGTTTATAAATAAATTAAATAAAACTATGCCTAGAATTTTTTTATTTGAGTGGTGGTTTAATCCTCCAAGGGGAGGTTGGAGGTGGGTTCCACCCGCACATAACCTCCCTCACGAGGATATTATGTGGCGAGGCCCACACATGCTCAACCCCCATTAAACCCATTTTAACCTTGAGTTCCCCATTAATGGGGGAAACTCTTGATTTACTCCTTAATGGTGCCAACACACCTAAGATATAATTAATACCTCAATTAATTATCTTTTGATAATTTTTGAATTCTTCCTCCCCATTTAATTTAATGAGTTGTTTAATATAATTAAACAAAACTCTTTTGTGTTGTTGTGCTAAAAAATAATAGACTCCTACTCTATTATTTTGGGTTGACACATAATACATTGGGGGAGCCTTGGAGAAATAGAGATTGATCATCCTCCCCAACGAAAAACGATATCCTCTCAATGAAGAATTCTTGTCTTCACTGAGGAACGGTGATGCCGTCTAATCCCTTTACAACCAAGTAGAGAAAGGAAAGACTCTGCCTGTGAAGAATGTCACCAACGACGATGTCATCTCCTCCCAATGTCAACGGAACGACGCCGCATTCTCGTGACTCCGCCGAGCGAACACCGATTACAAGGTAGGGGTTTTGAATTTTGGTACCCATTCTACATTGTTGAAATTATGGTTTGACAACCAAATGATATCAACATAACGTGGAGAAATTCGGACCGCACCAACATGGATGACTTTTCCCCTTTTGGATCTTGTTTGTGGTTGATGATGGGAGCGGACAACGGTGGCCGGCATAGGGCCGATCGTGAGGAAACCAGAATCGAAAGACCGCCAGGTCACTGGAAAGGCACGACACCTTCATGTAGTGCAGAGGAATGTCGGGCCATGGCGGTGGGGAGATGTCCCGTCACTCCGCGCAGGTTCTATAGGAGACCACGACAAGGGAATTCCATGGTGGAGGGACACAGCACCGTCGCGCTGGGCCATTGGAGAAGGACTGCAACCTTAGGCCACGACGTATAGGGGAGAGGGGCCGGCTGAGCCGGCCGCTAGTTCATGCGAGGAAGGAACCTATGGGTCCCGCAGTTACAAGGGACTACACCTTGTGCCAGCTATTTCGGGATGTGAGGGTGTAACACCCCCCCTTTATGTGGCTAGCTGGCAAGACAGACCGGTTAGTCGGGCACCACACGACCAACCGAGTCGGGCGCCACACGACCAACCGGGCCGAGCCACATGGTCAGCCCGGCGCCGCACGACCAGACAGGCCGAGCACCACACGTCCAGCAGGATGGAGACGCATTCTCAGCTGGGTGCCACACGGCCAGCCAGGCCGGGCGCCACACGGCTACGGGCCTGGCCACCCTCAGGCCAGGCCGCCCCTTCGGGCTGGGCCGCGCCTTCGGGCCGGGTTACCCCATAGTGCAGGTCTTAACACTTAGGTCGGGCTGAAACCACGAGCTGAGTTAGACCCCTGTTCAGACCAGATCTGGCCAGGTGGGTCTAACTGGGTCAGACCGGACCTGGAACCGCTATGGCCATTTACACCTTTTAGCCTGCATCTTGGGCTATGAGTATCCGATCAACGAACCGTCTGCGATGATGAAATTCTTGGAGAGAGAAGATTCTTTTGGCATAATCCACTTGAGGTTCAGATGTATTTGGGGTATGGTCAGGTTGGTTTGAGCCAAAAAACCAACCGGGCCCCTAGAACATAAATTCCAATAACTCTCAGACCGAGGGTCTGATTGACGCACCGTCTGACGAGTTGGGTTCCTTATGATGAGTCAGAACTATGGGATACATCAACTCAAGAATTAGTGGTAGTTAATGTATCGACACTTGGATCTAGGAGAGAACCCTCCTAGAATCGAGTGTGCTATGTGTGGGAACCCTGGGGCTGGCTGTGGCTGTGATGACTTATGTACCGGAATCCTATGTTGGTTCGACAGTGAAGGCTTCTATACCAGAATCCTCCATGGGTTCGACAACGAGGACTACTATACCAGAATCCTCCGTGGGATCGATAGTGATGACTACTGTACCAGGATCCTCCATGGGTCTAACAGTTGTGACTTCTGTTCCTGGATCCTGTGTGGGTCCTACAACATAGATGAATCAGTGGCTACATCTGATCATCTCTATCACTCTACAAAAGATGTATAACTATTTGAGCTAGGTCATGTCATTCAACCAATATCATCATGGGGATTGACTTTACTTCATTTGTGGAATGGTTTGTGCTTGGGTTCGAGAGATGGAGTCGGACTGTGATTGACAACTTAGGTATATGTTTGGGTATATAACTAAGTAGGGTTGGTTGACACTTCTTGATTGTATATTTCCTTTTGGTTTATCTTTGTTGGATATTGTGAGACCTTGAGGGTCTCGGGGTCCCTACTGAGTATCTTTATACTCACCCCTGCATGGGCTATACCTGAACCTTGTTGTGTTGGTTGTAGATGACGGACATCGCTGATCAAGGTAGAGAGTTGTAGAGCTGGATAGTACCCATAGGTGGAATACTTGGCGAGATGTACATGGAGCGGACATACAGACTTGGGGTGCTGAGGAAGCCATCTGTTCCCACCCTTCAGTTGGGAATCTTAAAGGACGACTCATTAGTTTCTGTTTTAGTTTACTGTAGTTGTACTATATTTTCAGTTGTATTGTACTTTTCTTTTGGGCTTGTATTTCTGGCCCCTTTACTTTCAGCACCCTCTTTTGAATACTGTTTCACATAGTGTGTTACTTCTTGTTGCATAATCTTTTGTTTTTGTTTACTATTATAAAGGAAATAACTTTCTAGTTTATGGATTTATGCCTTTGGTTCTAGTCACCAACCCCTGGCCTATGGAAGGTGGGCTTGGGGTGGTCACGATACGAGCCACGGGGGATGGGTCTTGACAGGATAGGTAAGTGTTTCATTTTGCAACACATCGAGATTTATAAAATATTTATCTTTTAATTACATTTTAACTTCATTATATTTTTCCTTACCTAAAACACATATTTTATCTTTTGTTACATGGTACACTTAGTTTAGCTTGTCTTATCCACATCAATGAGTTTAAATAAGACGTTACATACTATTAAAATAATATTATTTAATATAATATTCATCCATGTGCTATTGGAATAATGGGTATAAATATTATTAACAACCTTATAAAAATATATGTTGTACACATCAATGTAAAATTTACTCTATAGTGAAAAATTAATTACAAATTGAAATAAAAACTACATGAAAATAATAGAAATATTGTTCTAAAATATGATATTAAGGAAAAAAATGTGTCTTACATAAATATATTTTAAGAATAACATTTGGTGAATAATTTAAAGAAATTTAAATATTACATATTCTTTATAATGTTTACCATTCATCTTATGTGTTTTCTAGATAAGACATACAAATAAATCCAATTTTACATTTTAAAAAGTTTATTTGAAAAAAAAATGTTTTGTCACCTTTTTCACAGTTATTTGAAACTATTTTTTTACACATTTAGAAATTTTATTTTACAATATAAATTAAATTTTTTGAGTCATCACGTAAATTCTTTTTATGTTGACTTTTTGAGAGTTCCCTGAGAAGTAAACTTTTTTATGAATATTGAAAAATACATGTTTTTATTATATATTGTAATTTATTTTAATGGTTATTTAAAAAACAAATTATTTTAATATTTTTGAAAAGAAAAATTACTTGAATTATATATATATTAATCTAATTTAGATCATTATAATAATTTTAATACTGACATTTCATATACAAACTTTTTAAAATTTTGAAAGTTTTGTCTTTAAAAACATTCTTTCTCTCCACATCTACAATATTAATTTTAAACCATATATTTCCCCTTTTGAAAATGGAATTTGGAAAAATGGGTTATATATTTTGGATCAGAATAATATTTATTATTTAATAAGTTAAACTTGTTTTGTGACCATAATGAATAACAAAAATAGTAAAAATAATTTACAGAAATTAAGGTAAAAATGGATTTTTGGGGGTTAAACATAAAATATAAGGGTTAAAAATTACCTTAACCTTGTATAAAACAAATTTGGTGGAACTATTTAGATCTTATATATTACTAAGTTGATAATGGACGATTTTGGATCCATTTTTTATGTTAAAAACATTGGAACAACTTTTTCTTTCCAAACATTAAATGTGTGCCACTAACATCACTTATAAATGATCACACTCTATCCTCTCTTCTTCAAGAATAAAAACCTATTTGGATCAGAAAATTCTCGAAAAAGAATAATGAAATTCTATCCTACCAACCTACAATCCTTATTTTTTTAGAAACCCAAATTATTTATCATTTTTATGTAAACCAAAAGAAGTTGGGAACATAAAAGTTAAGGTTCCATATCATGTGTTATTTTATTTCTCACTCCAAATAATTAAATTATTAGGAAACAATGATGATATAATAAATCAATTACATTCTATATACTATAATGTTTTTATGTTAATATAAAAACCTAAATTCTTCTCCCCTTCCATCAAATTGGTTATGAAATCATTATTATTTTGTACGACGGACTACCGCCTCATGAATAAATGTTATTAATTATCCATCACTTCCACTCAAATATAGATATAATTATGGGTTTTTTATTTAAATATGATATATATGATATAATTAAAATTCTGTAATCATGATACCCCATGTTCTTTATTATATTCCATTTTGTAGGAATATGACAACATTATTCATCTGCACAACAAACCACCACCATGTGAAGCGATGTGATTATTTTACACATTATAAAGAAATAAATAACGGTGTTTAAATTAAAATAAAAACAAATATTTCATTAAAATCATTCTATAATTTTAATAAACAATTTACCTTTATTTATTTTATTCCATCAGGAAAATAGAATCAATTTTCATGTACAGATATACCCTACCATCTCATTGAATGGTGTATATCATTTTTTATATATAAATTTTAGGGATAACTCTTAATACATGTATACTGAATATATATTAATTTTATATTTTCGATAAAATCATAGAAATTATTGGATAATGATAAAATTAAGAGGAACAAAAATAAAAAACAACACATACATTAAAAACAAATTAAATCCATGAAACATGACTTTAAAATGTAATTATTAATAAAGGTGTAATTAAATATAATATATAAATCATATATTTAATTATATATATTTATTAATCTATAATAGATGTATAAAAAACATATTTTGATTATGAATTACGTTTGAATGTGTACAATGGAATTTGAGGCTTATGGTAATGGATTTCAATCCCACTATTATTTTTATGTGAGACACATGCCATATTCCAAAAATGTTTCTTTTATGTTGTGTAAATACCACTAATGAATGTATTTTAAAATTATTAAAATTAAATTTATTTATTTTTACATATCCAATTGAGTAACTATTTTTCATTGGTTTATGGTTCAAAAGTTTCCAAAGTGTTAAGGTAATTTTTCTCAATTTCCTCTTTGAGAAAAAAGTTTATTTAGGAACCTATCTTTGTATATGAGGTATATATACAGCCTCTTTGACATTATATATAATGAATAGACTTATTTTAATTATATAATATGTTTAATTTAATTTTTTTCATTCATGTGGATAAATACACAATATTATTAATGTAGCAAGGGTTATATGTTACAATATCATCATTTATTGGGATTGTTTATGATGGATCTTTAAAAAATATATTATGATATATTCCTCAAGAACGATTTTACATTTATTATCCTCTATTTATGTTCTGAGAATACATTTTTTATCTTTATCTTCCTCTCTTTATATACACCTGTGTTCAGAAGTAAATTTTCTAGAAAAAATATCTCTATTTATCTCTTTGGTTGAATACCGATTTTATTTTAAAACCATGATTTACATTAATTTTATCTAGAAATGTTTTCAAATTATCCAAATTATTTATTAAATAAATTTATCCAATGACCGAACCTTTATAAAATAAATAAAAGAATATTAGTGTCATTTTCCAAACAGTGCACCTTTGTCTTTTACAAAAAATATAAAAGGTATCACTGTTTTAATGTGTATGATATTAATTATATTTTCTTAAATCCTGAAAATATCAGTGTTTTAAAGATTACATAATAATTTTAAATGTTTATTATCCGATAAATGGCTTTCCTAAATAATTTATTAAATTTTAGCCTTAAAGACAAAATTCCAAATGGAATGTGTATTTTCCCCAAAAAATGTTTTAATATCTTTTTAAGGTTACCATTATAATTTTACAAAGTTATATTTCAATAAAATCATATGGAAAGTTTTTATTTTTTTAAAGGAATATTTCAGAGTGTATTGTATATTTTATTCATGAAATTTTCAAAGTGACCATTAAATAAAAGTTTCTTTATAAGATGACATCCATTGATGTTACATATGCTTTACTGGTTATAAGATTTAATGATAACATCCTTATTAATTATATGATGGATAAGTATTATGTTGATGACCTTTTTATGAAACCCATTTACTTTTTCAAGGGTTTTTCTATGGTGAATTAAATAAATTACTTATATAACATATTTTATTTAAATAGGTTATGATGTTGTGATATGATGTATGTTTTATGATATTATGGAACAAAAAATTATCGTTTACATTATTAGATGTGTGGAACCTATATGTCCCCCCCAATTCAATAGGTAAGTATTTATATCTCATGAGATAATATTGGGAAACAAGTCAATGAGTATGATCCACAAATGGGAAAGCGGTGATTCCTGAGCAACTATGGGAAACTGGTGAATCCTGATCCCCAATGGGAAATAGGTGATAAGACTAGATCAACTTTGACGATGATCTTGGTAGTAAAAAGCAGAATACAAAATAGTTTCCTATAATTATGATGGTACCAAAATTTTAAGTAATAAACTCATCATACATGATTGATTTATGATGGTTTTAGACTCTTATGGCCCATGTTATCTTAAATTATAATGTTTTATTCCATGACTCATGTTTATGATCTCTGACTAGGTGGGATGTAACATCATAAGTTATATTCATTATCAAATTCCCTTATACAAATATCATGACTTCATATGATCATAGATTTATATCTCTTATGTTTACCCATACTTAACATTTGATTGCACCCTTTATTATGTTTACTTCCCCAAGTTATAAAGGAAGGTTTGTTTATGGAATGTCTAAGATGTGTACAATTTGATAAGATATTTGTGGAAGATAATAATTATCTTTTATAAAATAAGATGATTTTGATTCTAGTATCCAATGAAACTAATATATTACAAATCATAGGCTTGTTTTTATGTTAAGTATGGAATATACTTCTAAAGATGTGTGATATTTATGTATGAAATGATTGTGTTACTATAGTAGATATCAGAGGACAATTTTATTTATACATATTAATCTTGGACGAGAAAACATTTGTTAAATACCAAGAAAAATATATAATGATATTTCAGGGGATATATTTAAGGATATGTATAAGGGAGAGTCAATGTATAGGATTTATCCTTTGAATTTAAGTAAAAGATAGAGAAAGTGGTTTCCAATTAATTATATCACTATTTGAATACTAATAGTGGATGTGGCCCCAATACAATGGTACATAGGAGTAATAAATCTGAAAAGGGTTATTTGAGGTTGAATTGATTTTCACCTAATTAATTATTATTAGCCTTTATATACACATTGTATGACACTCCTGGGGGATATTCCATGAAAATTCAAAAAACTCATTATGAACCATCATGAATTATTTAAATAATGACTATGAATGACCAAGGATAAACAAATTTTTTCATAGATTGAGAAGATAGTTTCATAATTTATATATATCCAATATGTGATTTTTATTTATTGTGCAGTTCCCCACTATGATTATTGTTGGTAACATTATGAATTTTGGTTTTAATTAATAGATAGAACTAGAATGAACATGATCAATGTTAGATTTTATAGAAAATTAGTTAATGCGAAAAAATTAGATGATAATTAGAGTGATGAATATTATATTTATTCCTTGTCAGTTATCCTGATATGTAATAAAAAAAATCACTGTATACATATAGTGAACGTATCCTTTTATTCATAACATTACATGATTTTAATCATAATTATTCATTAGAGGACAAGCCAAGGGTCAAGAAGACTAGTTTATTGAAAGAATAGGTACATAAAACTAAAAACATGGAACTACATCAAAAATTTATTTATTAATTTTCAAATGGATCTCCTAAATTCCATTTTTTCCAAAACACTGTCTACATTACCCTAGGGTACACATCAAAAAATGGATGAGAAAAATATCCCAGAAAGGGAATAACCATAAGAACAGAGAATTAGCATTTTAGATAAAAGGCGTGGAATGATGATATAAAAAGGAATCAAATATATAGAATCATAAAATATAAACATTGAATCATATAAACATGAATTCATAATAATGGGGAATCTACATAAAACATGACTATAGTATGAGTCAAGGATAACTGCCAAGACAGCTTCACATGGTAGCACATGCCATGTGTAACAGCCAAGACTGTCGTACATAGTACCACAAGCCAAGGATAGCTACCAAGACCATCACAAATAACATCTTAGGAGACTCAACATTACCCAATGAATTGGATCACTATTGGTTCTCCCCCATAATAACTTTTCATGAATATTATTTCCATATAATGAATCATACATAATCAATATTACATAAACATAATTTTTACCCATGGAAAGAATTTGGTTCCACAATCCTGTCATAAAGCATAAAAAATTGTCATATCATAAAAGAATACATGAAATAAAAGAACTAAAATATAGATCTACATTCATAAGGAAACATAGTCACATATCATGGTACTATTTTTTATGTAGAAGTGACAGCATGTAAGAAATTTATTTAAGAAATTTCAGCATTAAAACATTTTTGTGCAATTTTAAGGAAAATACTATAGAGCCTTTAAAATAGAAAAGGGAAAAATGAATTATATAAAACCAGAAGTGAACCAAGAAGTATTTTATAATAAAAAAGTAAGATTTTTTAAATAAAATGGAGGATTAAAACCAAAGATAGAGTGCACTTGAAATTTTGTAATAATTCATGAATTTTCCTCAAAATAGATTTGTTTATTGAGAAGTATGGAGGAGGGACTCACATTAAAAAATGTATATCCTTGAATGAAAATAATTAAAGGGTATTGATAAATTCTATTAGTACATATACATATAATATAGAATATTCACATAAAAATATAAGATAATTTCATTTTGGTAAAATAATAGTAAGGCAACCTGAAAAAATAAATGATGTTTGGGGGGAATCCCTTACGAATTATCAGTATGGTATCAAGTGTACATAAGAGAGATTAATGAAATATAAAGGGGTTTCAAACAATTATACTTCATTAGGGCAGTATAAGGGAGTTTTTAAATCATACCACATCATATGGGATTATATATAAAAGGTAATAACATAGAATACATTCTTGAATAAAAGTGAAATAGAGAGGATCCCTTACCTTAAGTCTGATGGTGTTATCCACTTGTAATTAATGACCTGAATAATCAAATTCGGTTAATTAATCAATAATTAAAGAACCTATTTTTTATTTAAAATATTTATTATAACCTTTTTCATGTCAATCATGATCTTTTTGATGGGTTATGTGGTTCAATTTCATTGTTTGATTCCGTTTGTTTTCTTAGTTTATAAGATCAATTTACATATTTTCACGAACCAAGAATCATGTAAAATGGTGATTTTTGTCTAGAATTGGAGTAATATATTATTATTTATCATTAATATGGTTACATGGTTTTATATTTAATTATATTAGTTTTATCTAATTACAATCATTATATAAAACGTTAGTGATATCCTTTTGGGTTTATTTCTGGTTTTTTGATCACTACAAACTCATTTTTATTTGTAATTTAATATCATGTGTACAAGAATATTATAGAAACATACATAGGATATATTATATAATAATCTGGTTCAACTATAACCAAAATGGTTTCATGACGAGAATTGCATATTGTAAAAGAAATTGAAAACCCATTGTCCTTGAATTTTCCAAATTAACACATCTCAAAAGGTGTATTTACTACTAGTATAAAAGTAGATTAAAGGAGAGATGATAATATCTTATTACATTATCATAATAGATTTATTGTACATCTATGTTACTAGAGTTTTTATAACATTTTGATTAGGAGAGGTAAGTATAGAAAAAAAACAAATGAACTTGAAAAGAAAGTAAAACCATTAGAAAGAGGAATTTACCTCTTGAATAAATCTTCCTTGAGATCCTCTTAAGGGAAAAGGATTTAGTCTTTTTTAGAGATTAATGGATGTTGGACACTAGGGAGGATCTTGGTAAGATATTTAGGCATAATTTAGTCATGTTACAAAGCCTGATAGGAGTGAACAGAAGAGGTAAGGAGGGGTGGTATTTATAGTGGAGGGGGAGGGGTATTTTCAATATTATATTCATTAATTTTTTATTTCTCCACATGACCAGATATAGTGATGATTAAATGACCAAAAATTGTAATATGTGCATGTGAGTTCTATAATAGGGTTATGAAATAACTTATGATGTCAAGAATAGTGGATTTAAATTATAATGTATTTATATGGTAAATTAATGTATTTTACTATTCAAAATAAAAATTCATGTATTTTAGTAAAATCCCAAAAGTTAACCCTACCAATTAATCGATGCGTAGAATCCAAAAAATAAATACATTTTTCCAAATTAAATTTCAAACTATTATATATTTAATAATTATTTAAAATCATAATTTACATGAAAAATATAGATTTTAAAACTATGAATGATTTTATAATGATTTCAAATATTATATAATGTCTTATAAAATTATCTCAAAACCAGAAGACATTTTTTTTAATTTATTAACAAATTTTAGGAACACAATTGTTTTTAATTATTTAATTAATTATAATTAACTAATTATTACTTAAAGACATAAAAATACTTTTATTTCTGTCATATTATCACTTATAAGATTCCTAAATTTTATTTATACATTCAGGGTGAGGTTACTATTCTTTTATATGATTTCCTTTTTATAAGTTTCATATTACTATTTGTAAGGGTAGTTTACTATTCCCCAAAAATTATGTTTGTCTTTTAAGACTCCAAACATCTTACTAATCACAACCATATATGTCAGATTTTTGAAATTCAATTCATAGAAACAACAATATTATATTTAATGGTCATATATTACATAATAGTTCATTGTATTTTAATATCATGTGATGAAATAATTATAGTAAGAGAATTTCCAATGATAAAACAATGGGTAGTTACATTATTCCTCCATTATGAAATTTCTCCCTCTAAATTTCTTTTTACATTTTAATCTATAACTAGGTGTGGGTAATTTCCCTTCATTTCCTACTCTAGTTCCCATGTTTCCTCTTCGTACTTATGGTTATGGAATAATACATTGACCAGGTGAGTAGTCATGTTAAGTAGAACATTATCTCTATTATCCAAGATCATCACTAGCTACTCCTTTTAATAAATATCATTCTCCAATTGTACCGCCTATAAATAGAGTACATGTGAAGGGTCTACTATGTACTTCCTTTAGGGGGATACATGGAAGACATCACGTACATTTGACATGGTAGAAGGAAGTGATAGTCGATAGTACATAGACTCAATATGATCAAGAATCTTGAATGTGTCAATATACTTGGGACTTAATATCCCTTTCTTCCCAAAACTCATGACTTTATTTGATGGAGATATGCATAGAAATTCCATATCTTCATGTTTCAACTCAAGGTCTCATTGATGACAGTCTACATAAATTTTTTGTCATCTTTTGGATACATTGATGTTTTGATGAATTTCTTTTCACCTTCTACACCCTTTATTTGACCATATAAGGTCCTAGCAGCATACTCTCACCAAATTCATTAAAAAAAGCTGTTGTTGTACCCCTTTTCCCAAAAATGTATTTGTATGGTCCCATTCAGACGATTGAGTGGAAACTATTATTTAAGAGAATTAAACTAGTGGAAGATGTTGGTCTTATCATCCAATTAAGTCCATATAACACTCTCTCAACATGTATTCATGTTGTAAAATAGTTCCATATATTTTCCATCAATATAAGGATGGTAGGTCGTACAGATGTTCAGTTTAGTGAATAGAGCATACTGGAAATTTTTTTAGAAATTCAAGGTGAATCTAATATTTTTATCAGATAAAAAATATAGTGGTACTCCATGAATACTTACCACTTATTTAATAGATAACTATTCATTTTTATCTAATGATATGTCCTCTTGAATTACGATAAAGTGAGGTATCTTTGTAAGATGATCCATAATGACCCATATAGCATTGTTTCCTCTATATGTCCTTGGGAGTCCAGTGACAATGTTTAGGGTGATATTCTCCCACTTCTAAGTTAATATGGGTAGTGGATGCATCATCCCCGTGGACATCTATCTTTTAGGCTTCAATTTTTGACAAACCATGCACTTTTATGTATATTTAGCAATATTCTTCTTCATATTGTCCCACCAAAAGTTCTGTTAGAGACCCCGATACATCTTCATGCTCCCTGGGTGGATAGATAAGGTTGAGCTCTGTGAATTACTCAGAATATCCTTCTTTATATCTCGATCATATGGCATACATAATCATGACCCAAATCATAAAACTCATTCTTCATCTATCATGGACACTGTGGATTTCCCATTTCTAATGGCTTCCACTCTTTTCAAAATTTTCACATCTTTTCATTGAGAATCCATTATTTTATCCCTAAAGGATGGTTTTAAAATAATTTGAGAATGGATTGATTATGTTCCTCCCTTAATTATTCCCATATACATACTTTTAAAATATAAAATGATTGGATCCTTTTTATTTCTCATCATTGATAAAAATGAACGATCCTCTATACTTAGAGAATCCACGACCTTATATGCCTTACCGGGATGGTAGGGGTTTGAGGAGTCATAATCTGTGATGATATCTATCCATATTAATAGAATAATATAATGAAATTTTGTATGAATATATATTTTAGACTCTTGTGATCATTATATATCTCACACTTCACTCCATTGAGATAATGCCCTATATTTTTAACGAAAATATCACAACTGTCAACTCCAGATTATGTATAGGATAGTCTTGCTCATGGATTTTCAACTTCCATGATGCGTAGGATATAAAATTATCATTTTGGATCAGCACACAACCTAATAACTTCTATGATGCATCAATGTATAACACCAAGTCTTCTCTACTTGTTTGGAGTGTGAGTACTGGTGTAGTGATTAGCCTCTTTTTCAACTCCTTAAAGCATTCTTCACATTCCCAAGTCTAGAGAAACTTTACTCCCTTCCATGTCATCCTATTCATTGGGATTGAAAATCATGAAAATTTCATCACAATTCATCATTAATACTCAGTTAGACCTAAAATTTTGAGGATCTCTATTATAGATGTTTTCATTGGCCACACATCAGTCGCCATTGTCTTAGAAGGGTCCACCAATATCCATTAACTAGTGATAAAATTCCCCATGAATGATACTTCCTCCATCCAAAACTACCATTTACTGTAATTTTCATATATCTTCTCCGTTCACAATGTCTTTAACATAGTATCCCAATGCTCCTCATGTTCCTCCTTGCTCTAGGAGTATATCGGAATATCCTCAATAAAGAAAAACCCCATTTTTTCAAGGTAATATCTAAACACACTATTTATTAAATCAATGAAAATTTCTAGAGAATTACTTAGTCCAAATGGAATCACTATGAACTCATAGTGTCCATACCTCATTGGAAATGAATTCTTATGAATGCCATCTTTAAAAAACATTAATTCTTGATATCCCGACCCAAGGCCCAATTAAAAGATATAACTAAACCCATGAATCTAATTGAATAATTCATATATATAAGGTTGGGGATACTTTTCCTTTATCAGGATTTTATGTATCTCATAATAATCAATGTAGAGGTGGATTGAACCATCCTTCTTCTTGATGAGGAGGACTAGTACTCCCTACAGTGAAACACTTGGGCGTATGAAACCCTACTCTAGATTATCCTATAAATGCTTCTTTATCTCTTATATCTCTACGATGGACATTCTATAAGGTGTATTTTTTATATGAGGAGACCAGGAATATATTCAATTATGAACTTAAAATCTATATCCAGAGGAAGACTAGATAATTATTTGGAAAATACATTATTGTAATGCATCATGATGGGTATGTCTTAAAGAATGATTCGATCCATTGTCTCAATCCTTTGAGATAAACATTCTTTTTCATATGTAATTAGTATCCACACGCGAGAAAATGATTCCAAAGGAGATTCATCTTCCTCATTACACTTTTAAAGAATTGGAGGATGCTTTGGTATGTGAAGGGTGATCTTAATTTCCAGAAAGTTAATGTTTTCTTTGTATAATGATAGTCAGTCGATACAGAATATATCGTTGAATTACACTAAAGGAAGTGTGACAATATTTTGTAGGAGGTTAAGTCTTTAAACGTTAAACAGGTAGGAGTTTTAAACCATGGACACAACAATTTACCCATTTTTCTCACAGATAACATATCCCCTAAATTTTGAGGTTGTTTTTGAATAGTTCTACTAAACATAAATGATATTAAAGAATGTGTAAAACTAGAATCAAATAGTAAATTATATATTATTGAATGAATAACGAGTATATCTGTCAACACATCATTGTCTGTATACACCTAAATAACTATAAATAGCATATTACATTCCTTGTTTCCTTGGAGGGTGTAGTTTATTGCCTCTGAGAACCCTCGTCTTAGAGAAATTGTTCGCATAATTCTCATGTTCTTTGTAGTTGTTACATTGCACCACTAGTTAATCTTTTATCTAAACCTCCCTTTATTTTTCCACATTAGCAGGATTCATCATATTTCATTTACTGTTTTCATCCAGATGTCCCAAATTTCCACATTTAATGTAATTCATGGTCCCCTGAGACAGTTCCCAAGATGATTCCTCCCATAATTTTTATACTTGGGATGGTCGAGCTTCTTTACATCATGGAATTTATTTATGAAACAACCAAAATTAGATTCTATTTTCCACTTTTATTCATTGGGTCCACAAAATAGCTAAGAGTCTTCAATATCTGTTTTGACCTTAAGGGAATAACATACTATCCCCTCATAATTTTCAATGTCTCAAATAACCAATTCATTTTATAGACTCTGTTTTAGTCCACTAAATAAGTGATCCACCATACATTAGGCATCCATGAAAAATATAGAGGCGTACCATGTAAGCCTTGTAATGTTTTCTTTATATCCCCCCATTGACTCATCTTCATTCTTCTTGATTCCAAGGAACTATTTTTCAATCTGAATATAGAGGGATCAGGGAAAATATATGTTGAAAATAATTCTCATGAATTCCTCCCAATCTATGGATTCAATTTTTTCTCAAGGATTCGTATTCTTTATCAGTGTCCACTACTAATTCACTTCACCATCTAAATGATAGACCTCCAACAGAACTTTTATTTCTATGATCATTGGAGGACAGGGAACATATTTTCAAAGGAGTTAATATACTATTATATGAGGAGGGGATAAGAAGATCCACTAAATAGGGGGGAGGGGGATTTTTTTGTATGAATGATTTAACAGAAACTGGATCTTTTCATAGATGGGGAGGTTATTCCAAATGATTCATGTTATTATTCATAACATGAGTTAGTTGAGAAAGTACAATCGTCAAGTTTTTAGCACCCATTCCCATCTCATTAGTCATGTAATTCATAAAATATTTACATTCCCAATCACATTTATTATTGTGACATGTTCTTCTATTACATGTCATTAACTAATAAAAAGAACTTATAATTATATGTCTCTAATACTTAGCTATTAATCATAAAAAAGGAAACAATGAGAAACATGGATAAACATGACAAGGATAAGTATATCCAAACTTGGGATTCCCTAGTTTTAAATCTATGTTATCTTTGATCAATTTTTTAACATGTATTTTTATGGGATTTTTTTCATTCCCTTAATAATTTTTTATATCCAGCTCACAAATTTACCAAATAATATCCCCTAGAATTGTCAAAATAAGAGTGCACTAAGTCTCATTTTCGTGAATGAATTCCCATTCGACTCTAGCTCAAAGTGGTGTTTTTAGGTTTTACCCCAATATTCATCTATGCAATTGCCACCTCTATGTTCTTGTATCCAGTAATGGATGTAATTTCATGATCAATAACTTATTCTATACTTTCAAAAATTTAGGGGCGGTTTCTTATACATAGTCCCATCCATAATCTTCTTACGAATGTTCTCTATTATCAATATCTATAAATTACTACACTATCCTATGATACAAACTATAGAGACCCCAAACTTTTATATATAACAACATAAGATTTTAAGCATAATTATACATGATATTATAAGGATGGTATCATGATGTATAGTTTCGTGGAAGACTAGGTATATAAAACATAATACCTGGAACTAAATAAAAATATTATTTATTTAATATTAAAATTGATCTGATAACTTCCATTGTGCTCAAACATCAGCATAGGGTACCCTGGGGAATAAAGGTATGAGCTAAAAAACCCATTGATGGAAGGACCATATGAAAATTGAATTATCCCATGGAATAAAAGGCATGAAATGATGATATAAAATGGCATGTAACATTTGGAATCAAAATATATAAACATGGAATCATATAAAAATGGAGTCATAATAATGTGGCAGCCAAAAAAAACAAGACTATATAATGAGTCAAGGCTAACTGCCATGACCGTTTCATATGGTAGAATAATATATGGCTAACCGCCAAGACCAATTCACATGGTAGAATAATCCAGGGTTATAGGGACCCTATCCTTTTACAGTTAACATTACATGATTGTATACATAATTATACATCAATGTACAATCTAAGGATCATGATGTCTATTGTCTTTGAAGGCTAGGTACATAAAACTGAATATATTGAACTATATAAAACAATTATTTATTTAATATTAATAAAGAGATCTGAAATTTTTTTGAGCCCTTACATATGCATAGTGTACCATGAGTATGAAATATAAAAAGTGATGAGATAAAATACCAGTAAGGGGAAAATAATATGTATAAAACAAAAGAACATCGGTTAGAAGGCATAACATAATGATATAAAGAAACTCATGGAACATATGGAATCATAACATATAAACATGAGATCATAAAAACATATCTTTTAACTGGGTAAAGGGAGACCCATTACCTAGCCCGAAGGTCCAGTGGGAATTTAGCCCATTACATGGACCGTAGGCCGAAATTTTTGGCCCAAGGTCCCTTTTATGAATAATACTACTACAATACCTGCCTGCTACAATACCGCATAGTAACCGCCACTACTATAGTACCCTGCTGCCGCTCTAGTGACCTTCCACTGCTAAAGTGCCCGCCATTGCTACATTTACCACCACTACTATAGTACATAACATTTTTCTATAGTACCTGCACCCCATGGGGTTTGACCCCCCATTTTTTATGTAGTATTACGAGGTGCTTACCACTAAGCCAAACCCCAACCATTTAATAATAAATGAGGCCTCAACCCAAACCTTTTAAAAAGATGGGATCATAAAAACATGAATTCATATTAATGAAGCAACAATACAAAACATGATTTTTATTATGTGTCAGGGCTATCCACTGAGACCGTTGCACATGGTAGCACAAGTCTAGGCTAACTGCCAAGACCATCACATATAGTAGAACAACCAAATCTAACCACCAAGACTGCCACACATAACATCTGAGGAGATTAAAATTTACATAATGCATTAAAGTGAAATATGGGTGCACACATCATAACATTTTATGAATATGTTTTCCATATAAAGAAACATACATAATCAATCTTACATAAATATAAGGTTTACCCTTGGAAAGAAATGTGTACCACAATTATTTCTTAATGCAAAAAAAATTGGCGAATCAAAAAAGAATCTAGAAAAGTAAGGTACTAAAATATACATGTAAATTCATTAGGGAAAATAGGCATGTATCATGGTAAGTGATTTCATGTAAATGTAACAACATGTAAGAAATTTATTTATGAAATTTGTTCCATAACAAATTTTGTACAGTTTTATGGAAAATACTATATTTCCTTAAAAATAGAAAAGTGAACAATATGTTATAGAAAACCATATGTGAACCAAGAAGGTTTTTATAATAAAAATTGATTTTATCAGAAAAAATGTGGATTAAAATTAAGGATAGAGTGCACTTGAAATTGGGTATGAATTGATGAAATTCCATTAAAACAAGTTTACTTATCGAGAAGTATCGAGGATGGAATCACATAAAAATTAATATATCCTAGAAATAGAAAGAGAGTTAGATATTGAAACACGAGTTTGGATTATATAAAAAGTGTGTATAAGTTTTATACAAAAGGACAAGACAACATCATTTTGATAAAAAAAAGATATAGCTACCTAAAGGAATATATGTGGTTTGGGTAGAATCCCTTATAAAATATCGATATGGTATCAGGTGTACTTAAGAGGGATTAATGTGAGAGAAAAGGGTTTATCATATTTTTTAAATCACAAGGGCAGTATGGGGAGGTGATAAATTGAGAGGTTAATCATATACGCTGTCATTATTAATTACACACAAAAGAGCATAATATAGAGGATATTCTTGAATAAAAGTGAAATTGAGAGGATTCCTTACCTTAAGTGTGATGGTGTTCTCCACTTGATATTAAATATGTGAATAACAAAATTAGGTTAATTAATTAATAATTATAGAAACACTTTTACAAGTAAATGATTTATTATAACTTTTTTATGTTCATTGAAAAGCTTTTTGATTGGATATGAGGTTCAATTTCATTATTGGGGCCTGTTTGTTTACATTGTTTTTATAATCAGTTAACGTATTTTAAGGAATGGAGAATTATGTGAAATGAGGATGGTTGTCTAGAATTGGAGTTATATTTTATTATTAAACATCCATAAGGTTACATGGTTGAAAATTTAATTCGGGTACTTTTAGTGAAGGTGAATCATTATATAAAACATTAATGATAAACACTTGGATTAACTTGTTGATTTTCAGATAATTAACTTGTATTGTATTATTATTTAACATCATGTGTGTAAAAGGATTACAGAACATAACATAAGATAAAATAAATATATTATGATTTATATCAACCTTTAAAATGGTTTCATGACCAGTCTCGAAGATATCAAAGAAAATTGAAAACCAGTCATCCTTATTTGTGATAACTCAACACATCTCAGACAGTATATTCATTTTATGAATAAAAGGTGGGAGTGGGAGAGATTATGATAAAATATCTGATTAAAAGAAAAAAATTATATTAAAAGTATGTTACTGGAGTTATCAAACAATTTGGGTGAATTTAGGTGTGGAATGCAACATGAAAAGAAATGAACATGAATGAAAATAAAAGAATCAGAAATATGAATTTTCCTCTTGAGTTTATCTCCTTCAAGAGCCTCTTAAGGGGAGAGGATTTGGTCTATTAAGGAATAAAATGAATCTTAGATGTGGGGAGGATCTTGGGGAGTTATTTCGTAATAACTTACGAAATTTAAAAGGTTCTAGAGGAGTGATGAGAAAGGGGAGTGTGGGTGATTTTTATTGTGGAGGAGAGGAGAGTTTTCTTAATATTTTAATCATTTGTTTATTATTTTTATATAAGACAAGAAATAGTGATGATTCCAAGAACAAGAATAGTAATAATTGAATGTTAAATATATCAATGTTTTCTTACATCATCCATGATTCTAGGAATAGTCCACTTATCTTATAATGTATATATACAGTAAATTATCATATTTCATTATTCATCAAAAAATATTGTATTTCAGAAAAATTCTTAAAATTCACCCTAATTTTTTTTTGACATGTCTAATCCAAAAATGAACTCCATTTTTCAAAATAAATTTTCTAGATATTATTAATTTAATATTTAATTAAAATCATAATGTACTTGAAAAATAAAAATTTTATAATTATACTTTTTTTTATAATGTTAGAAAAAATATAATAATGTCTTAAAAAATTATATAAAACCAGATGACATAAAATTGATAATTTATGAAAAAACATATAGGAAAATAAATTTTATTTTATATTAATTAATTAATTTTAATTAATTATTTATGTCTTACAGAAATACCAATACTTTTATTATGATTATATTATCAATTATAAGATGCCTACATTTTATTTATACATTCATGTGTGAGGTTACTATTTTTTTGGATGATTAAATATTCATAAAGGTCATATTACTATTCATAAGGGTAATGTTACTATTAATAATGGTGAGTTACTATTAACCAAAAATTATGTTTTTCATATCAGACTCCAAACATCTTACTGATTGCAATTTTGTATGTTAGATTTTAAAAATACAAATCACATGAAAGAATATATTATGTTCAAAGGTAAAATAAAACGTAGTAGTTCATTGTAGTTTGATTTCATGTCATCATAAGTAAGTAATTTCCTTTCATAAAACATTAGGTCATTACAAAGGCTAACTTTCAAGACTGTCACACATAACATCTCATGAGATTCATCATTACCCAGTGCATAGGAGCACTATTTAGACACAACCATATTAATTTTTCATGAATTTGTTTTCCACATAAACAATCATACAAAATAAATTTTACATAAAAATGGAACTAAAATATATTTGTAAATTCATAAGGTAAAATATTCATATATCATGTTAAGTGATTTCATGTATAAGTGAAAACATGTAAGAAAATTATTTAATTTTTTTTTTAATTTTATAATTTTCATGCTGTTTTAGGGAAAATACTATATTGACTTTCAAAAAGAAAAGAGAATAATCATTTTTATAACACTAGAATTGAACCAAGATGTTTTTCATAATAAAAAATAAAGATTTTATAAAGATAATGGTTCTTTAAAATAGAAGATATTGTGTATTTGAAATTGGTAAGTTTCCCCAAAACAGGTTTGCTAATTATGAAGTATTGAGGATGAAATGACATAAAAAATGTCTATCCATGAAGGATAATGATGAAGGGGATTTGATAAATGAAATTTTTTCATGTAAAAATATTTTATATGATTCAGATAAAATTATAAGATAAATTAATTTTGGATAAATAAAGATAAGGCAACCAGAAGGAATAAAGGAAGTTCGGGTTGAATATCTTACTAATTATCAGTATGTTATCGGGCATACATAAGAGGGATTAATGAGGGAGAAAGTGGTTTATAATCACTTATAAATCATGAGGGTAGTATGGGGAGGTTTAAAATCATACTCCAACATTATTGATTACAAATAAAAAGGCATAATATAGATGACATTCTTGAATAAAAGTAAAATAGAGAGGATCCCTTACAGTAAGTCCGATGGTGTTCTCCACTTCATATTAATGAAATTAATAATAAAATTAGGTTCCTTATTTAATAATTACAGAACATATTCCATATATAAAATAAATTATATAACCTTTTTATGTTCATCCATGACCTTTTTGATTGGGTAAGTAGTTTAATTTCATTGTTCGCGTCTGTCTGTTTTCATGGATTTTACAATCAGTTTACTTACATTAATGAATGGAGAATCATGTAAAATGGGGATGGTTTTCCAAAATTTGTGATATATTTTATTATTTTACATAAAAAAGTTCACTTAGTTTTAAATTTAGTTTTTTTACTTAGAGTGAAGTTGAATCATTATTTAAAACTTTAAAGATAACCATTTGGGTTTATTGGCTGTTTTTTGATCACTAAGTACTCATTTTCCATTATAAAATTATATCATATGTACAAAATGATTAAATAACCGTATATGGAATATATTACAATATAATCTTATTCAACCATAAAAAATTGTTTCATGACCCGAACATAATATGGTAAAATAAATTGAAAACCTATCATCCTTGAATATGGAAAATTAACACATCTCAGATTGTGTTTTTACTACGAGTATAAAAGAAGAGTAAAGGATAGATAATAATGAATTATTACATTATCATAAAAAATTTCTAGTACATCTTTGTTTTTGGAGTCTTCATAAAATTTGTATGAGAAGAGGAAAGGATGGAAAGGAAAAAAATGAACCTGAAAAGAATGTCAAATATTTGAAATGAGAAATTTACCTTTTGAATCAATCTTTTAAGAGATCCTCTTATGGGGAGAGGATTTGGTCTTTTGAAGAGAATAAGGTATTTTAGACTGGGGGGAGGATATTTTGGAGAGATTTGGGTAGAATTATGGTAGGTCACAAGGCTTGAGAAGTGTGAATATAAGAGGTAAGTCGGAGTGGAATTTATACTGGAGGGGAGAGAGGCTTTCTCTATATTATATTCATTAATTTATTATTTTTCCACAAGAAAATAAATTGTGATTATTCCATGAACAAGAATTGTAATAAGTTCATGTGATTTCACTATTTGGGTACTTACATCACTTATGATTTCAGCAATATTGTTTTCAAATTATAATGTATTTATACGGATAATTAATGTATTTAACTATTCCCAAAAAATTCAAGGATTTCAAACAAATCCCAAAAAATTCACCCTAACCATTTATCTATGTGTATAATCTAAAAATGAAATCCATTTTTTAAAAATAATTTTCTAAATATGATTAACATAATATTGAATTAAAATAATAATTTACTTAAAAAATAATAATTTTAAAACTATGAATTATTTTATAATGATTTCTAAAATTAAATAAGGTCATATAAAATTATAATAAAACCAAAAGACATAAAATTGATAATTTATGAAAAACTATTAGGAATATACATTTTATTTTAAATAAATTAATTAATTCTAATTAATTATTTAATACTTATTAAAATACCAATACTTTTACTATGGGTCTATTATCACTTATATGATGCCTAAATGTTTTTTATACTTTATAGGGTGATGTTACTATTCTTATAGAATATTTACAATTCATAAGATTCATATTTCAATTCATAAGGGTAAGTTACTTTTCTCCCAAAAATTTGTCTTATCGGACTCCAAAAAACTTACCCATCACAACTGTGTATGTCATATTTTCAAAATTAAAATCATAGAAGCGATAATATTTTGTTTATAGGTCACATTGTACATACTAGTTCATTTTTCATGTGATTTAATGTGGTGAAATAATTATATGAAGGTAATGAACATTGATAAAACATTTTTTTTGTTACAATCAAACTCTCGAACTCAATAAAGAAGAGAAGGATAGTGTTCAATGAGAGTTTGGGTGGTGGAGACCATGGAGGAGAGAATATCCAATTTTCTTTATATCAATAATTTTGGAAGAATCATCCATATTGATTTCTGAGAGGAATCAGATTATGTTTTGATTTGGCAAAAAAGGAAACAATGAACATAATTATAGTAAAAAAATAAAATTTTTGTTAATTAATTGGATTAAAATAATTATCTATCTATAATTTTGTCAATGGTTTAATTTTTGAAATTTGGAATGTAATGGAATTAAACAAAGAAAATTTATAAGGGAATCTCAAGAAGGTGGTCAGTATGATGGTAATGATAAATTTTTTATTATTGGTGATGAACATTATACAAATGAGATATAAAAGAATATATGCATAATTTTGTAAAATTCTAAATCCAAGTTAATGGTTTAAGAATAAATTATAATGATTGAAATGATTATGTATTGGAATTTTTAAATTCTGAAATATTTAAGGATTGTTCTAAATAACCTTTTCCTTAAGAATTTGGAATAATATGTTAAATGATGCTAATATCTTATAAAATTGAATTAACAGAAAGGTATTATTCCATAAAAAACACACTATTAATGGAAATATAACCCTTAATATGTTAATTGTAATTGAATAATGGTTTTTGGATAATGATATAATTGATATGGATAATAAAAAATAGATATTACCGATTACCATTGAACTGATTACTGAATTTTTGAAAAATAGGTTTATGCATTAACTAATGGAAATTACATCATTTTTTTGGGAAGTAATAGTTCCAATAATCTGTGTTTTCTTATAATAATAAATAAAATTATGTTTCTAAAATTGTTTTATGGGAATTTAGTTTATTACCATATTTCCATAATGTACATGATGATGGTATTCCGATTTTTGGTATGTTTAATTTAATAGATACTTCATGTTGTTTGTGGGATTAATGATACATTCATTTTAGAAATTCTGCGACATAATTTATATAGATATGGATTTTTCAACTTTTGGAATAGTCATAAGGATAACCCTTTATAAAAATATTTACTTTCAATGTTGGATGAGGTTTTAGATATTAATTTTTTACCTCACCATATTAATATTTATACATATCAGATAACTAGTGCTAATTTTTTATATAACTTGATGTAGAAAAAACAACTTATCATTTTATTATAAATATTTTTTTCCATTTCTGCATCTGGGATAATTGAAATTTATCTTTTTTTCATGAAGTATGAGATGAATTTGGAATTAATTGAATCACATACAAATGATGATATTATTCATATGATACAACAGAGATCCAATCCCTTGGTATATTGGTCCCTTTGAAATTCTTGATCATATAGGGATGAAATCCTGTCAATTTTAACTTCCACCAAACTTATCTCTAGTTCATGATGTATTTCATATATATCTCCTGAGCCTGAAAATACTAGATCCATGACATGAAAATAAATTAGATGCCATATTATTGGAGCATGATATTTATAATGAGGAATAATATGTAGAAATTATCGATAAAATAGATAAAGTTATATGAAAACTGAACACTCACCTGATGAATATTTTTTATTGAAACCACTATCTTGAGGAATATATGTGTGAACCTAAATAGGTAATGAGGTAGAATTATCATCATTTTTTAGTACCAAAGTAAAAAATATTTAGGGAAAAAATAATTTTTGGGAGGTTGAATGTGACACCTTGCGATTATGTGGAATATTTCAGTTAAAAAAATTTATTAATTTCAATAACTTCCATTAAAAGATACACTATGTTTTTCATGTATTACACACAGTACCAAGTTTATCATTTATTAAAAGAAACACCGATTCGAAATAAAATGTGACATAATATTAAGACATTATTATTTTATATTATAGTGATCAAATTACAATTGGAATAAAGGATTTTAATATTATTAACTAAATTAATAAAATATATAGTCTATACATGTATATAAAATTACTTATATAGTGACTAGTAAATTTTATATGAAAATAAAAACTATTTAAAAATAATAGAAATCTTCTTATGTAAAATTATTTGTTTGAAGAAAAAAACATATTACCTTAATATTATATAAACATAAGTTTTATTGACTGATTTAAATAAAATATATAAATTTTATATTCATTAGAATGTATAAAATTCATCATATACATTTTCTAGACAAGAGATAAAAAATATTATACCCATAAATAAATTATTTTTCAAAAAATAGTTTTTTCACCATTTGAGTACTTATTGTAAACTAATAGGTTATATTTATAGAAATTTTTTTTTACAATATAATGTCATTTTTTTAAATAATAATGTTAAAATTTTATTATGTTGTGATTTTGATAAATTTTTGTGAAGATAAATTTTTCAATGAAAATGTAAAAATATAGATTTTTATTATAGATTTTCATTTTACATAAATCTTATAAAACATTAAAAAAATTTAGATAGTTTTAGGAGAAATATTAGTTCACTAATATATATATTAATCCAATTAAACTCATTTGAATAATTTTAATAACATATTTTGATATAAAAATGTAACAAACATTTGAATATTTTCTTTTGAAAAACAGGCTTTCCTATCACATATGTGAGATTAATATTAAGATAAATATTTCCACATATATGGATGGAATTTTAAAAAAATGGATTTCATACATATAATTATAAAATTTTATATTATATAATATGTTAATCATAATTTTTAAGAGTAATTAATATTAAAAATAGGAAAAATTATTTTCTATGGTGAAGGAAAAAATTTGTTTACCAGGGTTAAAATAAAAAAATAAGTGTTTAACTATGACAAAAAACATATCCGCCACCAATTTTATATAAATTTATATACCTCATCCCTTCTTGGTTATATAATTTCCAATTTTTTATTCTTTTGGAAAGATAGAAACATGAGTGAACATTTTTATTTTCAAAAATTAAAAGCGTGCCACTCAACACACATATAAAAGGCCACCCAGTCTCCCCTCATGTTAAATCTTAAAAAACCATTTAATTCAGAAAATACATTTAAAATCACTAATTTAATTATTTCCTCTCATCCTAGAATCCTTAGTTTGTTCATAAATCAAACCTATGAATCCTTTTGGGGAAAACCAAAAAAATGTCCAAATAAGAGGAAACGTACTTAATCAAGAAATTTATTTGTTTCTTCCTCCACCTCATTCAATTGTGATTAAAACAGTATGAACTAACAACATACATATCATACATATAATGAGATGTTATTACGTTAATTTATTAATAGAAATAATTATCCTCTTCGATGAATGGGGTTATGAAATCATCATTCATTTTTGTGGAAGACTACAACCTCGCGAGTCAATGTTTTTCATTTTTTATATCCACCTCTCACAGATGGATATCATAATGGATTTAATTTTGATATATTATTATAAATATATTATTATGATTTATATTCCATATATCCTATTTTTTTTACATTCCATTCTATTGAAATAAAATTACATTGTTCATGCGTATGTAGGACTTCCACGTTGTGGAGAGATGCAAATCATTCATGCTTTACATAAAGAGTAATAAGGGTGTTTAAAATAAAATATTTTATTTATAATATATTAAAATTATTCTGAAATGTTAATGAATTATTTAGATTTCTTTCTTTCAATCAGAAAAAATAATACAACATTCATGCATATATACGACAAACCATCTCTAAGAATGGGGCATAACATTTTCTGTCTCTTAATTATAGGGATCACTACAAATACATGTATAATTAATATATATAATACAAATATAAATTTTTAATTTAAGGAGATTATTTAACCTTGATCAATGAAATAAAAAAATAAAAAAATCAAAAAATATATGAAAAAAATTATTTAATGCCGGAAACGATTCGTTAACATGAAAATTTTAATAAATAGCTACTTAAATTTCGAAAGTAATAACCTATGGTATTATATATATATAAATATGTTATTATAAATGATTTATAATAAAATTATATTTATTATATATGACACTCTAACGTGTATGAAGAATATCAATACTTATGGTAGAGTATTTCCATCTCAAATTTATATTTCTCTATGACACTTTCCATATTCCCCCATATTTCTCTTATTTGGTGTATGCATATCCAATGAATATATATTATTATTATTAACCTTAAATTTATTATTATTAACATATCCATTTCCTTATCCCTCTTTCATTAATTTTATTGATAAATTTTTACCAAAGCGTTATGGGATTATTTGTCCCAAATTGCCTTCATTGGGACATAAGTTATGTTTACACCAATATTCTTATATGAGGTGTATATATATCCACATTGATTTTTTTATCATGAATATGATTATTTTAATGATATTATAAGTATCATTTAATGTTATTATTTCATGGGGATTATGATTCCATGTTACAAAAGTGGTAAGTGTTATATGTTATAATCTCATCATTTATCGAGATTATTTACAACTACGCATACAAAAAATAAAATATTATGATATATCTCAAAATAGATCATAAATATTATAATAATATATTTATTTTATTAGAATAATATTTTTCTCTTCATTTTACACTGTTTATTTGCACAAATGTTCAGAATAATGTTTAAAAAATGTCTTTATTTTTATTTGGGATCAAAAAACCATTTTCATTTAAGTCCATTTCTTCTATAAATGATTTTTAAAATGTTTATATAATTAAAAAAATTGTTTTATATTGAATTTTTTTTTTCACATTTTGACCATTTTATGAAAACAAATTGAAGGAATCTTGAAAGGAATTACAAAACAATTAAATTTTAGTTTTAACCAAAAATGTGAAAGGAATAATATTTTTATTGTGTATAGAATGAATGTTTATTACCAACATAATTCCAAATAATTGTTTTAAATATTATTTTATAAGTTTAGATGTTTATTTTTGAATAGATTGATTTAGAAAATGTTTTATGATTTGTAAATTTTAAAAAGGGATTTTTAAAATTGAAAGTATTTTTAAATCAAATATTTTTTTAAATATTTTTATGATTTCATTATAGGTTCCCATATATATTTTTTATGTAAATAATTTTTAGAATGGTTTTTGTATTCAATGTGTTTTTTCAATATGGAAAATAAAATATTCGTTAATAAATGTTCCATGTTATATTTAAATATCATTTTCAAAATAAGATGACATCCCTTGAAGATAAATATTCATTACTAGGTATAAGATTTACTAATACCATCCTTATTATATCTATTTATGGTTAAGGTTTATGTAAATGAAATGTTTATGAAACCAATTTATGTTTTATTGTTTATTCAATCATGAATTGATGAAATATTTACATTTCTAATTTTTTACACATATTAGGATGTGTTTATGTTACGAATTTTTTCATGACATTCTTACACACATAATTTTGATTTTCACTATGATATGGGTGGTATCTATATATCCCTCTAATAAATTTGGGGATTATATATATTTTATGAGAAAAATGTTGGAATCATGTTGATGAACTTCACCCATTATTAAAAACTAGTGATTTCCTATCCACTGTAAGAAATGGATGTACCCTTATTCACAATGGGAAATATTTGTTAATTCCTGGTCAAATATATTAGTTTCTTGTTAGTTATCATTAATATATAAAATGTAATTATATATCAATAATTTAGTAAAACTTTTATGAAAAGATATTATGATTCATGATTGATTTTTGAGGATTTATCAATCTTATAGACCATGATTTATGAGATATATTTTATGACTTGTATAATTTTTATGATCTATGATATGTTAGGTATTCACTTATTAATTTATGTTCATGATCATATACCCTAATACTTATGTTATTCTTTTATGTGATCATAGATGATATATTCTATGCTTACCCTTATTGAGCATATGAGTTGACCATTTATTATGTTTCATTTACAAGGATAGGAATATTGTTTAGGCAGTGAGTGGATAATAGGATAACTATGTGAGAAGATATTTTAATGGGATATTTAAGATATCTAAATAAATTTGAATATTTTTTCCAATTATCCAAAGGAATTAAATTTTTATGGTCCATGTGAGTGTATTTATTAAATGTATTAAATATTTATCTAAAATATGTGATACTTATGTATGAAAATTTGATGTTAGTAAAATTTTTAAATAATATCAATATAATAGGACTAAAATGACATTATTTTTACTTTTTGTGAAGGTGAACCATAATGGAATATTTGTGGACAATGAATGAAAATTTAGCTGAAAAAGGTCAAAATGTTCTTCAAAGAGGTGGTAGTGTGGGGACATACATGATTGATGTTCCTTTTTTATTAGTGGATATAAGTTAACAAATAATGGTCATACCATTAATAAAAAAAATTAGTTAAATATTGATACTAAATTCATCATAGTAACAGTGTTATAATATATTTGGAATTCATCATGAAATTTAAGGGAATAGGCTACCTATGAGTTAACAGGGTCATTTATTCATTGTATAAGTTTATAGGGAGAGTGAAATAGCAGAGTGTGAAGGAGAGATTCTATATCTTAGTGTAACATTAATGTGTAGAGGTGGTATGTTTTCATAAGTGATTGTAATAGAATGTTAGAAAATACAGTTTACTATTTCAATAATGTTGGATCATTTTCAATGTCTCAAGGATCTAGAAATGAATAGTGTAGTGGAAACATGTATTATAAGAAAAAAATCTCAATATATAAATTCAAAGCATGATTTTTAACTGTGTTTGAGCTTTTACACTAGGTTAATATAAATTTACCCCATTTAATTTTACCATGATAAATTATTATTATCCATTGTAATTAATTTTAAAAGAAATTTAAAATTACCCAAATTATCAAATTTTAATATCTTGATTTTAATTTAGGAAAAAAATTCATAAAAATTTTATATAGAAATGAAAAAATAATTTTAATATAAAAACACTAGAACGAATATAATGATTCTTTTTTTAATAAATTCATTAATCATTTAAATTTTTATATAAGATAAAATTTTCATGGTTATAATTTTTTTAGATACAAATAGATTAATTATGAACTCTATAAAGGTTATGAGGTTTAAATGAGAATAAAATAATAAAAATCACCTTGAAAAGAATTTATTTGATGTGAAGTCCACAAATATTTTTTGTTATAATGTAACATTTTACTATGTATTTAAAAAAAATTGAAATTAGTTTTCCCTATACATGGAATATATATAAATGAATATTGATATTCATTAATTTAATTTTTTATCAAATTAATGTATTTTTAATCTTCTAGGTTGTGATTACATTATGATAAAATCATGGTAATTATAATCTTCATAAATCCTTCATTTTCTCAAAAAATAAACCATTTTAGAATATTCTAAAAAAATAATAATATGTTTATTTTGATAATATAAATTAAAAATTAGTTTCATTTTTTCTACAGCATGCTTTAAAATTTTCAAATTTTTCATCCAATAAAAAATTAAAATTTAGAAAAAAGTTTTCTTATTAAAAAATAACTTCTCAAATTTCCACAGTCTTTAATCTTGTTTCATATAAATTTATAACTAATTTAATATTTAAATAGTCTTTTCTAAAATATAATAATTAAATTTAATTATAAAAATAAAAATGTTATTTATTTAATATAGTAAGGTAATATTAATGGAACTTTTATTATGGTTCATTAAAAGTCATCGATGTAAAAAATATTAATCCAAATAATAGTAATATATACTTATTTTAATTCATGGTTATCATTTTATCAAATAATTAATATATTATTTAGTTATTTTTAATATGTAATTGTTTTTTAGTTAGGTTTTTCATTGGTTTGGGGTTTCATGTGATGACAAATATTGAAAATAGTATTAATTTATACGATCCAAAATCTTGGGCTGTTATATTGTAACCCCTTAAATAAATTACATTTCAGAATTTTTTTATTACCTATTCATGAATGTATTTGAGGGTATTCATAACATATTAATAATTTATGGTATAACCACTAATATTTCATCTACCGTAGTGTCTTATTATATATTAATTGACTTGTCATTTTTCAAACAACATTAATCTTTCATACAACCATGTACCCCAATATGTAGTTAACATAATCATATAATCTCCATAACATATCGCTCCGAAAAACATTAAAATCACAATGAAATTAATCCATTATGACATTATATATTCCTTCATAAATGTAATCTATTTTAAACCCTAAAAAGTATTAATTAGTAGTTTATATGGTCATAAACTAGTCAATATATATAATAATAACAAAAATTAGATTACAAACACACATAATATCATGGATTTATTTTTTAGATAAATAATTATTTCCAATTATATACATTCTGTCTAAATTAATTTTCTAAATATATATATACGATTTATTACCTCATCATCAAACTTATATTCATACTAAGTGTTTTCTATACCACAATCAATTTTTTCTAATTTTATTCCAGAAAACATAACATTGTCATAAATTAAAATTTTAATGTTTTTGATTCAAATAAATAAAATTTCAAAGTCCATTAAAGGATATATACTTATTACAATCACATAAATGTTTCACATAACCCTTAAAACATTTAGATAAAACCAAAACATTATTATTAAATATCACTCACTAATAAAATTATCTATGATTATAACAAATTAGTTTTTATTTTATTATTAACTTCACTACTTTTGATAAGACTAAAAAACAATCATCTTCAATAATAATAATATTATTTAATTATTCCCAACAATTTAACTATGTATCATTATTTAGTTATTTAACATAGTGGGTTTTTTATGCATACCGTTCATAGCATATTCCTCATGTTCCTTTTTCAACATAATACTCGAACCAAAATGGTTATGATACTATAAATAAGAATAAAATTTTATGAACTCAAAGTATCAATATTAATATGTTTTCCTAAATGATGTCCCTATTTATTCCAAATATTTTCTCATTTAATCTATGTCACACATGGTATAATAATGTATTTAACTAGGTCAAGATATGTTATATTCTCTCATACTTATTGAACATATCACAAAATGTAATTAGGAAATGAATCCTTCATATAGGATTATAAAGAGAGTATGATTAGCCAAAGAATATCCCTTGGGTTTCTCAATAAAGGTGAGTAGATATCTCTCTTTTCATACACATAGTGATTATTGGGTTAAATCCCAACACTACCTATTTGGGGTTATTACCCTTAGGTATATCCATACTAGATCCTAAATCCACTTTTAATATCAAGATAGCGATTTATTACAAGGAAAATAACCTAATTAGTATTCATAAAAAATTATATGGTGTTATTATACAAATTCATGTCCCATACACTTTTCAAAAGTATTTTCAAAAACTTTTCTAATCACAATCCCTTGAATATTACCTCAAAAATAATAAATTGTTATATATACCTCTAAAAAAATAATTATCCTTATCTTATTGGCTGTTAATTAAATTTTATTACCTCAAATTATTCATCCCAATCACTAATTTTATCTCATACCTTCACTAATAATAACTATGATAGACTAGAACTAATCGTAAAGTAATTACTTGTGTTAAAAAAATTACTGCATCAGAATAAATTCATAATACCATCTAGGTTTTGAGTTTTAGAGAATTATAAAAATCATTAACTAAAGAAAATAATTCTTTTTTATACAAATTTACATTTTTTCAACTATATAATAAACTAATTAATCCATGAAATGTTTTTAATAACTCATAAAAATTCTCCACAAAATACACTCATCAAAACATTTCAAACTTTTCCAATCATCATATCTAAAAATTTAAAACCTTTTAATGTGTATATTAATATGCTCATTAATGGTAATCATAAAAAGAAATAATCAAAAATCATAATTGGAAAAAATATGAGCATATAGGTATAATCATGTTACATATAAAAATAATAAATAATAAATTTTATTTTATAAATACTGGAATAAATCAGGACATGAAATAATTCATGATTTAGAAAGAGTGAGTAAAAAACCATGCGACATTAGTTCCTAACATTGTCAAGGGACTAAACATATAACTGTGAAGAATACATCAAATGTAGAATATACATTAGTATGAGAAACATAGAATGCATGAGCCACACCAACAGTGCCCATTATTATGAGAAACCATAACATAGTCAGCAATACTTGTCTCATTATATATAAACTCTTACCCAATTCATAAGAGGGGTATATATAATCTAACCCATCATCATCCATAAACAAGAGTGCCACATTAATTTGATTCATGTACTATGTCATAATAAACCCTTGTGAATGGATTATGTTTCATTCAACATTCCATAAGAACCCATGGAAGGGAATGGTTTTCATATCCTTTTAAAATGGAATAACTTAATGTAAACAATCATTATTTGATAAATAATCATATCATAATAAACACATATAAAATTAAATTCTTTCCAATGACATCAAGTGACATTCCTAGAAAATACTATTCAATAAAGATAATAAAAAATATGTTATTGACACTCTAAATATATAGAGAATATGGTTAAGGATTTAATTTCCCTAATAAATCAAATTCTATAACATATGTGAACTCTAATTAAATAAAATAAAAATATATAGTATTTATGGAGGGAAATAATTAAGAGAAGAATTAATTTTATAAACCTTTAATGATTAGGAATGAAAATGGTAGTGATGAATAACATTAGTTATAAAAAATAATATTTCGTAATCAATTGGGAGAAATAAAGTGGATTTTATTATTTGAATAATACCATGATCTAGAATATGATTTTTTTGAAGTAAAATGACATAGTTTTAAAACAACATTTAAATGTATAAAAAACCACATTGAAAATAAGAAATATTTTTTATATATGGAAATATTTTTAATATTTTGTAATATGTTTACAATAAATTCATTACAAAACATAAGTAAAAACAGCATCTTTTAGAAATAATATGGATAGGTAGTTTTATTGAGAATATAAATTTGAAAAGAAATTGAGAAATATATTTTAGAAAACATTTTCAATATTATCATAAAAAAATGTCACGTGTGTCTTTTAAAAGTAATTTATAAAAAGTGTGAATTGAAATCATTGGAAACATTATCATTTGATAATGAAAATAAAAAAATAGACTATCAGAGGGAACAAAGGTGGTCAAAATAAACATTTGTGGAAGATGTAATGTTTTATTTTGAAATTATGAAAATATATTTTATATACATTGAAATAGATTGGTTTGAAAAACTATATTGTATAATGGACCAAAAAAATATTTCATTATGATTAATTTTGTAGAATTAATGCAATCTTCAAGAAAAAACATATTGATTTTTCATTAGGGAAATTAAAAACATCCGTTCAAAGTAAATAGATGGATATGGAAGAAAAATTAACTAAATGAAACAAGAATTATTCTTAATAAAAATAATTTTATCGAAACAGTAGAATCATCAAGGAAGAAGGAATTTTTGTGAAAAAAATTTACCCCAGAAATGAAGTTTCAAAGACAAGCTAAGATAGTCATTTTTTAGAATAGATCGCTCTTTATTAATTGTTTTCAAATGGACAGTGATTACGACCCACAAGAATGATCCGTGTCACAAAACCCCTAGAGAATTTATATCTTGTGAATCAAAACCTTATGATAGGTATAACATTATATAGAAAATTTGATATCATGAAATATAATAATATCATGATAAAAAATGAAATGGGTAATTAGTTACACCATTTATAAGGGAAAAAAATTTATTTCTAAATCATGTCTCAATGGATTAATATTTGAAATAGAGAAACCATTTCTTATTTCCATTATTAGTTGATCACACACCAATATCTTCACAAAACAAAAATAAATGTAATAATATCCCAATAAATAATTTTATTGATAAATATTAAACATTTATAATCCTTATTAGGATTTTTTATCAGGTTTACACTTATTTGTTATGACGTATTATTATCACTATATGTTAATAACAATAACTATTATACCCATGTTAAATAATTTTGATATCAATACCCATAATTTGATAAAAATTTAATTATTGATTTATAATTTATTATTATTTAATATATATCTAATATTTAATTAAATCATTTTTTTCATTCCATATGTGTTTTGGTTATGTTATGTGAAAATTAATTTCCTAATGACATATTATAGTAATTTTAGTGATTAGAGATGAACTATTAATATTAAATTATATGACTTATATAACCTTTAAAAAATAATTTAATAATTATTTTTTTATTATTAAACTATAAAAATATTAGTATTCGGTTTAAAATTCTTGTCCATGATCATAGTTTTAATCATTTCTCATATTGCGGGTTAAATTGTACAAAACATGAACATACATTATCTCGAGGGATAAGTATAGATGAGTAAATGTTTCAGTTAACATGATTATTAGAGTTAGTGTTGTAGAATAATTTTTTTGTTCTTTGGATTACATTTATATTAAAATAAGCGGATATTAATTTAATTATTATATTACACTTAATTCATATTTCAACATTACATTGATGTAATAATAAAATAGAGAATATATCACAATAAAAGGGAGTTGCAGTTCCCTATTGTGAGGAGAAACTTTAAATGTCATGATGATATTCATCAATATAGTTCTATGGCCAGATAAAATTATGTGATAGAAGAAATAGAATATTAAATATCATGTTCTTGTAATTATAATCATTTGTGATTTTATCTTAGGATGTTTACACTTAGTAATTTATAAGATGAGAAGTTTTGATAACAGTTCAAAATTTAAGAATTCCACATCTTTATTTTCAATATAATTTCTTATCTGTAAGATTTTTATACAATGCTTAGACTTTATGATTATTAATAATTCCTATCATGGAACTCATACATTGATGTACTAAAAAAATGACACAATATGTTTATGTAAAGTAGGGTGCGCTGGGCCTATCATGAATAATGGGTTTTATTGAATATATTGAAAACTGATTTGTGCCTTCCATATTTATGGATGTGGATATTGTCACGACCCATCATCGGGGCCCATGCCATGACTACCCCAAGCCAGCCTTCCATAGGCCAGGGGATGGCGACTAGCACCAAAGGCGTAAATCTCGATAACTGGGAAGGCATTGCCTTTATAAAACACAAACACATCCAACCAGAGTATAAGAGGAAGTAATACACTATGTTCAAATGAAAGTGCAGAAAAGTAAATGGTCTAGAATACAAACCCAACTGTAAAGTACAGCTACAACTGAATGAATGTACAACAAAAAAGGAAAACATATGGATGATAGAAGCAGCTCCTGGGTCGTCCCCCTCGGATCCTACCTGAAGGGTAGGTATAGATTGCCTACTCAATGCTCTCACCATCCAACCTCCTCTGAGTACCGTCTCATTTTGAAGTCCACCTCCGGGTACTGACTCGTCATGAGGTCCACCTCCGGGTACTGACTCGTCATGAGGTCCACCTCCGGGTACTGTCCAGTCCTCGTACACTCAGTCTCTGTCAGCATTGTCCGTCATCTGCATCCATCACAACGAGGTGCGGGCATATGTCGTGTAGTGGTGAGTATAACGATACTCAGTAGGGACCCCGAGACCAACAAGGTCTCACTAAATCCAACAAGGATAACCACAAAGAAGGATCTCAACAGATAACCCTTACTTAGGTATAATCCCATACTTATACCTAAGTTATCAAGTAACTCATCTCAATCATGAGGAAACACAAAGGTTATGAAATCAACGGATAACCACTACTTAGGTATATGCCCATACATATACATAAGTTATCAAGTGACCCATCTCAATCATGAGGTAAACAAAAAGGTCATTAACTCTGCTCAAACAAGGATTTTCATTATCGAAACCACAACTGCTGGAGAACTCCTCCTCGATCGGGCATAGTGGCCCTATCATGACTCTGAGGCGCTACTCACTATCCTTAGACTGCTGAGGTACTCCTCCTGTCGAGTACCACTGGTTTGCAGCCAAATACCGGGCGCTCCGTCCACTGAGGGTCTGCAGCCACATTCCTGTCTCTCTCCCTAATAGCCTACAGAGGTACTCCTCCTATCGAGTACTGCGGGTCTACTGCCAACTACCAGGCGCTTCATCCGCTGTGGGTATACCACCAAATACCGAGCCCTTCGTCCACTGGGGTAACCGAATCACTCTGAGTTGAATCAGTCAAGCAGTCGTCAGGTCTACAGCTACTAGGTCTCCGCACTCCATATGCTTGTCTCTGGGAGGATCCACTCCACGATCTACTGGTCAATACTCCATGTATCACAATGTTCCATGAAGAAGTATCTCAAGGACTGCCTCGTCAAGGGGTCTTAACACAACAGATGGTGCGTCTATCGGACACCCGGTCTGTGAGTTATTAGCCTTTTAGTCTCAGGGGCCCGATTGGATTCGTGTATGAACCAACCCGGCCATATCTCAACTGTATCCCGAACTCCGATGGGGTATACTCAAAGGAACCGTTTCTCAATGTGATTACCAATGCCACTGAATCTTCATCAAACGAATGTCCGGTCTGAGAGTTATTAGTATTTCCGTTCTAGGGGTATAGTCGGATTTCGGGTACAATCCAACCAGGCCGTACTCTAACAGAATCCAAACCTCAGGTAAAGTATTTCAAAAGAACCATCTCATCAAGTGGAATCCAACGTACTCGACGACACATCAATCGGAAATCTGGTCTTCAAGTTATAAGTGTTTCTGCTCCGAGGGCCCGGTTGGTTTTAGGTTCAAACCAACCCGAACGTACCAAAACATAACCATAACCTTGAGTGTAATATACCGAAACGACCGTCTCGATCCAAGGAATCATATGTAACTGACAGTGTGTCGATCGGAGGTACGTATCTTAATATATGTCTGTTTAACCGAAAATGGTCTGAAAATAGGGGGTCTGGGCCTAGTCCGACCCGGCCCAGCACCCCTTGGGTCGGCCCGAACTGGGTCGCCCCGACTTGGGTCTGGGTCTAGCCCAGATTGGCATGTCCCGGCCTGGCTGGTGCGGTACGGCCCGACCCGATGCTTGCGGCCCAGCCCAGTGGCCGGTTGCGGCCCGGCCAGCCTGGCCGGGCAGATGATGCGGAGTAGGGGGCACTGCCCCCCCCGTTTATTGAAACCGGCATGGCTTAATGCCGCACCTCTCCAATCCGGAATGCCAAAGACATTCTGGTTTTACTTCTGCCACTGTATATCAGCCTCGGTGGTCTACTTCACTGATTGTTGGTGTCGTCATGCCGGCGTGGCGCGCCATTGCTGCCTTCTGCGGACCACAAGACGCGCTCCGGTGGTCCGTTTCACCTGCTGTATATGCCGAATGTCACCACAAGACCCAAACTTTACTACGGAGGCTTCAAATCACCATTACGGCCCATTTTCCATCACCCGTCAATCCGTGCACAACGAACAACCAGCGGAGGGTCCGGGCTTGTTCGTTAGCCCGTGCCCTCTGCATTAGAGGCTCAAACCATTGTTCAACAAATAAGAACACCCAACTTAGAGGGTATAATTCACAAAATAGAAATAATAAAAAAACAACCCCAACCTCGTAAAATGGAATTAAACGATGGAGAGTCACCGAAGACGGGCGTCGCAGAAGACATGGGTCGTTCTTTCAACATCGGGAAGGAAGGAGCTGAGGGTGGCGTCAGCGTTCTTCGTTCTTCGTTCTTCATTAGAGGAAGGGGAAAACACTCCAAATGTTGGGAACCGTGCTTCACTGCTAGCGTTCCGTCGCTTGAAGACGCCATCCATAACTCCTTCCCCTAGCCTCTTTTATATAGGAGTGGGAGGGTTTGTCGTTGGCATGCAATTCATAAATGTAGGATTTATGACAGAGGGCTAAGCCCAAATAATCCACTACAGTGGCACATTAAAATGGGGAGGAAGTCAAAAGGGGGGTTATTGGCCCGGGTGGTCCCCAAAAAAGAATATCCTACAAAGGGAAGATATTTCCAAGTGGGCCCCACCATTAATTAACCACAAAAAGGAAAGGGGGTGTGGTTAATGCTTGGGTGGTCACCTCATTAAAAAGGGAGGTTTCATCCTTCTCAATTAAGACGAGGATTTAATCCTAGAGGCCCTACCTCATAAATGAGGGGGAGTCAAGGAGTTATGATTCCCCTCCCATTAATGGGAGGCCTCATGTGGTTTCCACCACAATCATCCTCACATGGGAGGTTGGATCTCAGTGGGCCCCACCACCATAACCTCTCATGGGGGTGTGGCGGTCCCACCACCAACTCCCAAGTGGAGCTTCTAACTACATTATCCGCACGACATGTGTTTAACAAAATAAAATAAATTCATCACTTATTTTATTTATTAACCCACTTAAAACCCCAAAAACTAACTTTCATACCCGATCATCTGTCGTCGAGGTGAAAGTCCACTTAAGAAAAACATGCACTATGAGTTCTACGGTGCCCTTAGATTTTAATTCTGAGCACCGGTTCAAAAGATAGAAAAACCCGCTTGTTCATTCACTGAACGTACATGAGCTAAACTTCAGAAATTGATTCCGGGCACACCGGGCCTCAGAATCAAGTGCCTTTAGAAGCCATAGACTCGTAAAATTCCAAAGTATTTAAGAAAAAACATTTCCTTGAAATTTCTGGGTCTTTAAATTATTCCCACCTCAGGGATTTACGTCCCCCTAAATCTACAACACAAAATAGGGAATACAAAGGAGGTACCAAGCACACATCTGAGCCTCCCTCTCGCATGTGCTCTCCTGGAGGTTCCCATGCTGCCAGCGAAAGCGCACAAGAGGAATCGACCGTCCATGTATGAACCGCTTCTGTCGATCCTCAACCTCTACTGGAACCCCGTAAAAGACTCCCCATCATCGATTTCCAACTCTTAGTGCTTGATTATGAGGGATAGGTCGTGCACACATCTCCTTAGCTGAGATACGTGGATGACGTTGTGCACCTGGTGCAACTGAGGTGGAAAGGCTAGAGGTAAGCCACCTCTCCTACACTGCTGAGGACCTAGAAGGGTCCAATAAACCTCGGAGATAACTTGTTGCTTCAGCTACATCTTCTTATACATCATCGAGGTGAGACCCGTATAAAGACATGGTTTCCATCCTCGAACTCTTGAGGCCTTTGTTCCCTGTTTGGAACTGAAAACTGAAAACTCCTGCTACCACGAGGGTAAGGTTGGTTGACTCAAGAGTTATCGGCCACACCCTCCTATGCATGAGTTTATCCTGTGCTGCCTGGGGTTTCCTTTTCACCAACCAAGGAAAACCCATCCCATTGTTCTAGGTAAACCACAACCTTTTTTCCTAATACAGAAAATCTGTGTATGAACTATGGTTGCCTAGTCCATACCCAAACTAACATCGTAAGGCTTCGACACTGCCACCAAGAGGTTCCAACCAAAACTCTCACCTCAAGGGTCAGATCACACCATTGGTGTAAGTGTGATTATTGAGTCTCCTCCGAATTCTATCTCTAGACGTAAGGGTCATGTCAACAGATTTAACCAGAAAGTCTAGGTCTCAAACATGATTAATGGAAAGAATAAATGATACGTATCAATTTATATTGTTATGGAAGCTAGTAGTAGACACAGACCATACTTAGAATCATTCCTAGAGCCCTTGGGTCACACTCCTTGACCGCATGCAGCTACTCTCGTCCCCTACACTCCCTATCCCTATTCCAGGAGGGGAATACATAGGCAGGTGGTTGTAACATGTCGAAATGTACACCACCACATGCTACTCTCCCAGCTCTGCTTCCACGTATGCTGCTTTGTAGATTCATAAGTCCTTAACACTTCCTCTTCTTGAGACATCTTACATGCCCAAGTCTCTGAGACTGGCACCAGTTTCCTGTTTTCCCACTACTGACATTAACTGGTTGTATCCACTCAGCCAAAGAATTCTCAACCATAATGGTTCTCTCTAGCACCCTAACTTAGGTAGGAATGCATAGAGGAAAAGTGATGGCTCAGATATCCTTTAAAAAAACCTCTCTTAGAGGTCCGAGATCTAAAGAACTAGTCGAATCACAGTCATTAATTACCAGGAATGATCAGTACACCTCGATGAATACTCAACTACATACATGTTGTCCTTCTGAAGCTGTATAAGCTCTAGTAAACACATAGCCACCTCCTCAAGCCACTCCTCAACCGCCTGTGAGTCGGGATCACCTCCGAACCTGAGGGTATGTTATGCTGAAACACTTTTAAGGCACTAATCCTACATGTGTCATCTACCGGTACCACCGGTTGAAACTGCCGACCAATAGGTAGTGATATATCTAGAACACTACCTGAAGGTACGATCTCAGATATCGGTCCACGTACTGAAGCCTCTTCACTATGCGGACCAACCTCATGGTCACTCACTAGGAAACACTAGTAGCTATGATCACCATCTACTCTACTAGTGTCTAAAGTAGTTGTATAACTCTAGCAATCACCTCCAGCCAGTCCAATGATGCCTGGGAATCTGTCTCACCTCGTAACCTCGGAGCCCTCTGCTACTAGAACTTGTGCAACACTCTCTACTGTTGTGAACCATTCGCTATTAAGGCTTGTGGCATCTTCTGCCCAATATGTGGTAGTGCGGCTGGTACACCACATGAAGGTGCCAACATAGTAAAAGGGCCCTACACCAGAGCATCGTCGCTCGGTGGGCCATCATCGCAAATTCTATCGATAATCTAACTGGCTGTCTACATAGAGGAATCCTGAACAGATGTGACATGGTCAAATGATTTATACCTGGTGAGCTAACCTGGTTTGAGCTGACTTTAAAGATTTTGGAAAGACACAAGCAATCAGTGTTTTCGTGCACTATGTCAGAAATCAGTAGTCGGGGTCCTGGTGTATGGATATGTTGGCCGCCGCACCTACACTGGACTCCCTGAACTGAAGACCACACTTGGTACCCTTAACACTATTGCTTCACAGAAAATAATTATCAGAGTCCTGAGTTCTATGGTATAACCGACTCATCTGATTCCAATTTTTCACGACCTGTCCTCGGGGCCAGTCCTGTGACTACCCAAAGTCGGTCTTCCATATGCTAGGGGCTGGCGACTAGCACCAAAGGTGTAAATCCTGATAACTTGGAAGGCATTGCATTTATAAAACACAAACACATACAACCAGAGTACAAACAGAAGTAATACAGTAAGTTCAAAAGAAAGGGCTGAAAATTAAATGGACCAGAATACAATCTCATCTGTAAAGTACAACTACAACTGAATGAAATTACAATAGAAAAGACAAACTGCTGGAAGATAGAAGAAGCTCCTGGGTCTTCCACCTCGGATCCTACCTAAAGGGTAGGTACATATAGCCTCTTTAAAGACCTCATTCGCCAAACTCCTCCGAGTATCATCTCGTCGTGAATTCCACCTCTGAGTACTGACTAGTGTTGAGCTCCACCTCCATGTACTGACTCGTCGAGAGGTCCACCTCTGGGTACCATCCAGTCCTTGTACACTTGGTCTCTATCAGCATTTTCCATCGTCTCTATCCAACACAACGAGGTGAGGGAATAGCCCGTGTAGGGGTGAGTATAATGATACTCAGTAGGGACCCCGAGACCCTCAAAGTCTCACTAAATCCAACAATGATAACCACAAATAAGGATCTCAACATAAAACCCTTTCTTAGGTATACGCCCATACTTATACCCAAGTAATCAAGTAACCCAACTCAATCATGAGGAAACACAAAGGTTATGAAATCAACGGATAACCACTACTTAGGTATATGCCCATACATATACCTAAGTTATCATGTGACCCATATCCATCATGAGGTAAACACAAAGGTCACTGAGACAGCTCAAACCGTGATTTTCATTATCAAAACCACAACTGCTGGAGAACTCCTCCTCTTTCGAGCATAGTGGCCCTGTCATGACTCTAAGGCTCTACTCACTAACCTTAGACAGCTGAGGTACTCCTCCTATTGAGTACCACAGGCCTGCTTCCAAATACCGGGCGCTATGTCCACTGAGGGTCTCCCACCAAATATTGGGTGCTCTCTCTAATAGCCTATAGAGGTACTACACCTGTTGAGTACTGTTGGTCTGCTGTCAACTATCAGGCGCACCATCTGTCGTGGGTCTGCAGCCAAATACCGGGCGCTCTGTCCACTGGGCTAACCGAATCACTCCGAGTCGAATCAGTCAACCAGTCATCAGGTCTACAGCTACTAGGTCTCCGAAATCCGTACGCTCGTCCCTAGGAGGATCCAATCCACGAGCTACTGGTAGATACTCCAAGTATCACAATGTTCCGTGAAGAAGTATCTCAAAGACTGCCTTGTCAAGGGGTCTCAACCCAACAAACGACGCGTCTATCGGACGCCCGGTCTGTGAGTTATTAGCCTTTTAGTGCTAGGGGCCCGGTTGGTTTCGTTTATTAACCAACCCAACCGTATCTCAATTGTACCCCGAAATCCCATGGGGTATACTCAAATGAACTGTTTCTCAATGTGATTACCAACGTCACTGACTGTTCATCAAATGCACATCCGGTCTGAGAGTTATTAGTATTTCCATTCGAGGGGCCCGATTGGATTTTAATTACAATCTAACCCGGCTGTACTCTAACATCATCCAAACCTCAGGTGAAGTATGCCAAAAGAACCGTATTATCAAGATGAATCCAACTTAGTTGACAACAAATCAATCGGACATCCGGTACTCAAGTTATAAGAATATCCGCTCCGAGGGCCCAGTTGGTTTTGGGTTCGAACCAACCTAGCCATACACAAACATCACCTTAACCTTGAGTGTATAATATTGAAATGACCGTCTTGATTCGCGGAATCCTACGCAACTAACAGTGCATCGATCGGAGGTCCGTAGCTCAATATATGTCTGTTTAACCGAAAATTGTCCGAAAATAGGGGGTCTAAGCCTGGTCCGACCCGACCCAACACCCCCTGGGTCGGCCCGAACCGGGTTGACCTAACATGGATCTAGGTTCAGCCCGGATGGGTGCGGCCCCACCCAGTGGCCGGTTGCGGCTCGACCAGCCCTGCCGAGCAGATGACGCGATGCGGGGGGGGGGGGGGGAGGAGGTGCGCTGCCCCCCATTGATTGAATCCAGTGTGACTTAATGCTACGCCTATCCAATACGGAATGTCAAAGCCATTCCGGTTCGACTTCCATAGCTGCGGCCTAGCCGCAGCGGTTTTCTCCAGTGGTGTGCCACCGCGTCAGCATGGCGCTCCGCCTCCACCTTCTGCGGACCACCGGACGCGCTGTGGTGGTGCATTTCGCCCGCCGTTTTCACCTAAGGTCCCCATGGGACCCGAACATCATTACAGAGGCTTCAAATCTCTATTGCGGCCCCGTTTGTCATCGCCCATCTATCCGCGCACAACGAACAACCAGGGGAGGGTCTGGGCTTGTTCGGTAGCATGTGCCCTCCGTGTTAGTGGATCAAACCATTGTTCAACAAATAAGAACACCCAACATAGAGGGTATAATTCACATAATTAGAATTATACAAAAACAACCCCTACCTCATAAAATGGAATTAAACGATGGAAAGTCGTGGAAGACTGGTGTCGCGGAAGACAGGCTTTGTTCCGTCAACGTCGGGAAGTAAGGAGCCGAGGGTGGTGTCAGTGTTCTTCGTTCTTCATTCTTCATTGGAGGAAGAGGAAAAATCTCAAAGTGATGGGCATCGTGCTTCGCTGCTAGCATTCCTCCGCTTGAAAAGCTGCCCAGAACTCCTTCCCCTAGCATTACTTATATAGGAGTGGGAGGGTTTGTCATTGGCATGCAAGTCATAAATGGGGGATTTATGACAGAGGGCTCCACCCAATTAATCCGCTGTATAGGCACATTAAAATGGGGAGGAAGTCAAAAAGGGGGGTTATTGGACTGGGTGGTCCCCAGAAAAGAATATCGTCTAAATATAGGATATTTCCTGGCAGTCCCCACCATTAATTAACCACAAAAAGGAAAGGGGGGTGGTTAATGCTTGGGTGGTCACCTCATTAAAAAGGGAGGTTTCATCCTCCTCAATTAAGAGGGGTATTTAAACCTAGAGGATATCCATCATAAATGAGGGGGAGTTAAGGAGTTATGATCCTCCTCCCATTAATGGGAGGCCTCGTGTGGTTTTCACCACAATCAACCTCACAAGGGAGGTTGGATCTCGGTGGACCCCACCACCATAACCTATCAGGGGGGGGGGGTGTAGCACTTCCACCACCAACTCCCAAGTGGAGCTTCTAACCACTTTATACGCACAACATGTGTTTAACAAAATAAAATAAACCGTTCACTTATTTTTTATTAACCCACATAAAAACCCAAAAACTAACTTTCAAACCCGATAATCAGCCGTCGAGGTGAAAGTCTTATTAAGTGAAAACCAGAACTGTGAGTTCAACGGTTCCGTCAGATTTTAATTCAGAGCACTGGTTCAGAAGATAGAAAAACCTGCTCATTCATTCTCTAAACGTACCTGATCTAAACATCGAAAATTGATTCCGGGAACACCTGGTCTCAGAATCAAGTGCCGTCAGAAGCCGGAGACTCATAAAATTCCAATGTATTTAAGAAAAAAAATTTCCTTGAAATTTCCGGGTCTTTACAGATATATCATCCCATTGACTATAAAAGAATGTTCACAGTAAATTCCATCTCCATGGTGTAATGTTGATTTTATTTTAAATGTTCAAGGAATTATGTATTAAGAATATATGTTTATGACATGGGTGTGAAACCATGTTGATTATATATTGTAACAAAGATGTTAAATTACCCCTTAAGCACTCTTGTATTGTAATTAAAATTGTGATATTAACTTTTTCTCTTGGGTTTCATGACTCATTTCATGGAAAAAACCGTGAACTTTATGCCAAAACACGTAATTCCAATAAGATATAATCCTAGAGGGTCACACACTATGTATTTCCATTGATCTTGATTAAAATATTTTTTAATTTATTTATTTGATATAACATTAATCTCAATACAATAAAATAATATTATTTCTGATTTATTTTTAATATAAATTAAATAAATATTTATTAATGAGGGGATTATTTATTATATGGATATGTAGTATTTATTTATAAATTTAAAATTCGAATAAGAGTATTATAGTATGTCTGGAGATATATAATAATCTACAAGTGGGTAAAAAAATATTTATCATCACACCGGTTACTAAATTTAATCTGAAACTAGTAAAATTATTATTATTATATTTATTATCGCAACATTGAATGGGGTCATATATGGTTTTATATATTATTTCAATGACATTGTGAAGTTGTATTGTATTTTAATAGTAACCCAGACTCACTAAATAAACGAGAATGTCTATTATGTAGAGATTAATAAAAATTGAGTGGAATTGTTCCCAATGATATATATATATATATATCTATACTGAATAATATTCTAGATATTATCCTTCTTCTACCAAAATATCATGAACAATATTTTATGGATGGGTCTTCATGCTCTATGTAATCACCATGGAGATGAATATTAAAACATCTATTCATTCAATCCACCTCTCTGGCAGACAAATATATTTTCATTAATTCAGAGATCATAAGAGATTTTGTGGATAAATAAAAGATGGATTCTATACCTCTATATTATATATTAAATAATGGATGACTGAAAAGGGTTTATGATGATCAATGAAATAATCAATTAATGCTCTCAAGACTAAGGTATTAGTAATTTTGATCTATTTAAATTAATTGTGAATTTACCATGAAAGTATTTTTACATTGTTCCCAGGACCTTATTTTTCAATATTATTGGGAAACATATCATTGGTAATTACATTTACATATTTTACACTATGTAAATAATATATTAAATCTGATAATTTTTTAGTTAGTATCATCCATGGTAATAACTTCTACTAAGAACAAAACCATCAAGTGGCATTAGAGAAGTCACATTCAAATTTATAATTATTTATTTTAAATATGTTCATTACATATTTAAATGTTAATTTTCATTTAATTTTATCATTTTTATTGATTCATCATATATATATCTTATTCCGTCTTTTTTATTCTCTGTCACATAACATATATTAGTTAATATTTAATGAATAATATATTTAAAAATCTATAAGAGTATCCATAAATTCTTTGTAGTTAATACAAGGTAACACAACCTATTTTCATTGGTCTCAATATGTGTATCATTTTTCACTGAACAATAAAATTTTCAAGAACTCTTAGTGATAGTGTGAGGAATACGTGTTGCATATAATAAATGCACCAGTTTTCAACTAGCTAGGGTAGAAAAATGTTTTTCTAGAATACATGTCAAGAACATTTTCTATATGTTTTGTAATCCATGTTTTTTCAATAAAGAAAACATAATATCATTATGTGTCCCATAATTAATACACAATGTGTATTGAATACACAATGTGTACAAGCTAGAAACCATGTAACTAGATGTACACATAATGTATCCTTTCGAAAAACTAGGTACAACATAAATGTTAGAAATAAGTACATGCAACATCCTTAGGAATATACTATTCATATTCAGTGAAGTGATGTAAACATTGTGTGGTCACCTTCTACACAATATGTATAAACTAGTTTACATGAAATTATTGAATTTAAATAATTAATTTTTTAAACCTCATAAAACAATGTTCCATGATTCATTAATATGGTAGTATACACAAACCATTTTTTATTACATTACATAGGTAATTATTTATTTTCAATATTGGAAAATATTGTTAATGTACACTCATTTCATAGTAGAGTATCAATATATTAAATTATATGGGAGATGTAAATTTTTGCTATTCTACATGAAATTATTTTGTATTATGTGATTTGAAATTATGAAACATATAGTGTACACAATCTTTAATATGAGTTTATTTTATACAATTAGAACAATAATAATTTTTTTGTACATGTAATCAATGACTTACTTCCAAGAACATAATTGTGTAGTTTTTTCTTATGTTCTAAATAAAATAATGTTCTATATTTTATTTAAAATATCATCATATGGTAATTTAAATATGATTGGAAAGAATAAATTAAATTAAATTAATTCATTAATATGACAATTAAGAAGATTTTTTTGTTTTACCTTATCGAAGGATGAAATGAAAAGAATGCTGGAAAGTTTTTGAAAATGCATATTTGTTTCATGTGTATAAATGATCATGAGCTTAGAATAGAACAATATATGTAAAATTAATATTTAATGATATTATATTGGATTTTATTCATATTATATATTTTTAAATAAAATATGACTCCATTTAATCCATTCCCCTATATTTTATTATATAAGACTTGAGTATACCAAGTTTTTTATGTTATTACTTATAACCAATCTATTGATTCCCCTAGACTACATGTGGGTTATAAAGAATATGAAATAAAATGACAATCTAATGGTGCATAAAGTGTGTTCAGTTGGTGATGATGTGAATAGTATTTAAGATAGAACTATGGAAAAACAAAAATTTGTGACACATAGGTGGATTGGTGGGATGTCATAGCTCACACCAAGATTGGAAGAATGATTTATTTCCTACAGTCATAGGTTGATTTATTTCCCACTCAATAAATCAATCATTAGATAAATCTCATGATCATTTCATTTTATTTATTTATTTTATTTCTATCTTATCCATGATTAATTTTATTAATACAAGACCATGATAATAAAAATAGGTAGACTAATATTAAAATATATACTAAAAATAAGTGGTTTATGTGTAAATGTTTTTTTAGAACTATATTAAATGCTAAAAAAGAGTTTATATTTCCAATTAAAATAAATTATTAAATTTTAAAAAAATTATTCACTATAATTTAAAACCCTTAACATAATATTCAGATAGACTATGATTTTAATTATGTTATTCATAATGAAACCATGTTACTAAGTGTTTGACCAACCCATTTTGTGCACTTAAATGTTTTTAGGAGTTATTATAATTGTTTTTGTGTTAAAATAACAAATTTACATCAAATTAAAAATCCCTCCATAGATTTTTTTAACATGATTCCTTATGATGAGGAATCTCGAGAAATGATTTCTAGATTATGAAATACACTAAATGGATCTTGGAGATTCAGTCATGTAGTTATAAAATACATTACCACCTAAATATAATTGATACATTCATCAAAGCCTCACTTATGTTATGATAAGGGGAATATGGATCCTGGAAAAAATAAGTTCTAATGCATCAAGGCATTCTATGTTTAATGGTGAGAGTAATTGATATTTGATAAAATACTAGGAGACTTAATATAATTAAAAATATTATTTCTTAAAAAAAATTAATCACAAAATAATAATAATATGCTACTCATACATTACTATGGAATGATGAAAATCCAATCAACCAAACAGTCCGTTTGATCAATTTAGGAGAAATATCATCTCCTATCTGGTAGAAATGTCCAAAATAGTTTTGTCTCATATGAGTAATGTTGACCCAGGAATTAAAATATTATATGCTAGAATACTCAATGTCTTCTCTGGTTATAGAATATGAGAGTGATGGAGAGTTATCAATCTATGATAAACCCTGGAGGAATGAATTTTTTTTTTAGTTTAGAATTATTTTATACTTGTTTAATTAAATCATGATGTCATGTAAAATCATAGATTCTTATATCATGTACCTGGATCGTAAATGTACTTATTATGAGAAATAATGAAATAAATGGTTTGAGATATTAAAGGAACTATTTCATAAAAAACATTTAGATGATATTCTTGTTGGTCCCTAAATTTTCAAACTCATTGGAAACATTGAGAACCTTGAGGTTCTTGGATTTATGCAACATTGATAATTGTGAACCTATCTTATTCTTCCATTACACCCTTAGAGATTCTCTAAGATTATTGTTAACATCAACTTGAACAACCAAGATAATTATCTCACATATATTCTCTCTATAAATCACAATGTGGACAAGAATAATAATATTTAATATCCTTATAACCTTATAGTGAATAAAAGGATAGTCCATTTATTGATCTCTTAGTCTAAATCTTCATCGTAACTCATTTTTGTGAATGAAACAATTCAAGGTAAATGCAAGTGGACTATATTTCATTTTTTTAAATGTGTAAAAAAGGGATTATAGAAGAAAACAATAAACACATACAAAAAGAAATGTGAATATTCAAGTGTGTTCTTATCATGTTAAATATTTCATTTCATTTAATTTGTAATTTTATACAACAAGTTGTGGTCACATTTTTATTAAAATGTAGGAACCTAGAAAATTCTAGAATAAAGCTGAGGTAGGGTAAATATACAAGAGTACAATGTTGCTAGAATGGATGTCATGGTTACTAGGGAATACCACCTCATGATTCTGAGGGACTTGATTTGGGTTTTATAGTATTTTTAAATCGTGACATATGTTAGAAAAAACATAATATATCTATCTATAGTTGATGAAAATGGATTGATTTTCATGTTTGAAAATAAGTAAATCTACTTTTTTAAATAATTATTTTTTATGGTATGGCATGTTTAGAATGTGCTCATTAGGTGTTGGAATACACCAACCGAGAAATGTAAATTGTTAACGGTAATAGTTCACATGACTCATTCCAACTAAAAAAATGGAATCACAAGGTTTTTTATTTAAATGATGAGAATTTTTCAAAATTACATCATCATGGGTATTTTTATTCATTTAAACTAAAACTAGTTAGGGTATGCCATGTATTTGTATATAAAAAAATGGGAAAAACCATATATATTAAAAGGTAATATAGCCACTCAACTTCTTGAGTTGGATCATACCGATGTGTGTGGTCTATTTTTAGAAAAATCTATGTGTTGTTAAAAATAATTTATATAATTTACTGATGAATATTTAGGTTATGATATTTATAATTATAGGTACAATTCAAAGTACTTTATTAGATTTATAAAATTTATTAATAAATTTGATAACCATCATGGTATAAAAATTAAGAAACAATGCTCTTACTATGGTTAATAAAATATTAATCAAGTATTCATTGATTATTTATTGTAATTTAAGATTTTACCCCAACTAAATCATTCCTATACACCTCAATGAAATGATGAATGAGAAAGAAGGAACTGCACATTGTTATACATGGCTTGTTCAATGATTTTTCATTTGATTATTCCATTATCCTTTTGGGGATATACATTATATACAACAACACATATATTAATCCAAATACAAACTGAAGTGTAAAAATGATATTCCACATGAACATTAGTGTTCCTGGAAAATGATGTTTTCATATTTATATCTATAGGGTTGTGAAATTTTTATTAATTCCTTTTCCTGAATAAAACCTACACCCTAAGGTACAATGTGTATATATATAGGTAAACCTAAAGAAATGGGATGTTATTACCTATAATACCCCTAAGATAAAAAGTTATTAGCAGAAGGAAATTCCATATTTCCTAAGAGGGATCACATCTCTAGAAAAGATAGTTGGAGCTAGATTGTATACTATCAAGTCATGACATATGATATTAAATAGTGGGCAGTGGAAAAAATACCTCAATGGCCCATTGAAGAGAGTGTTCTAGATACACATATATTACATAGAATTATAAGAGAGGATATAGACTCTATAAGATTTGGTATTCTAGTTACCAAGTATAGTGAATCAATATTCATTGATAAAATGATTCAATAACCTACAAGGAAGAAGTATGTGGATTAGATTCCTCCTTGTAACAAGAATCTATAAAATTTAAATTGGATTCCACGTATCAAAACAATGTATGGAATTTTTTGATCCTTCTATTAATGTAAATCTCATTAGTATTAATTCGGTAATCCAAAATAATCTTTTCATGTATGGAAAAGTAATTACATATATGGAATGACTAGATTCAAAAGCAAATAAAATAATCAACACATAAACTACGATTAATCCTTTATACTAGTTTCTAGGTTCAAATCTATCATAATTATACAATCCATAGAAGCTCTTCATGACTATTATATTAGGAATATAGATCTCAAAATAGATTTAATTCATGGGATATTTCATAATGATATCTATATGAGTCAAACTGAAGTGTTTGTGTCTCCAAAGGATTCCAACAAAGAATGTAAGTTGTATAGATCTAGTTATAGTTTAATAAAATCATCTAGTTCGTGGGAAATTTAGTATGATAATGATATAACAAAATTAGGTTTCATAAAGAATTTATGAGTTCATGGTGTCTAATATCATTTTGGTGTGAGTGGTGGAGTTTTATTGATATTTTATATCTATGAAATGATAATTACTAGAAAAGAAATACCAATATTAAATTATATAAAATCTTAGTTTAATCCATGCTTATCCATAAATGAATTGTATGAAAATAAAATATTATTAATACAACTTAATTTATGATTTATTAAATAAATATACATGTAATAAAATCCTATAATATAATGATTGTAATGTACCGACCAGAGTGCCATGCAACTGTGCCCCATGCTGGTTCGCCACATGACCTCAGGCCCGTCTCCCTATATGCCAGAGGCTGCGAACAAGTAACAAGGGTTTCGTAATTCAGTCAAGGGGAGACTATACCCACTTTTATAAAAGTAAAATACTATAAGAAGTAAACAAGAAATAGTAGAAGCATATATAATTATAACAGTACAAATGTAAAAAAGAATAACCAAGAAAGAAAATACAATACATAACTAAAAGGTAAATAAGAAATGTCTATATGTATGTATCAAGTGTCTAAAAACAAGGAAACTAGATTTAAGAGGCTAGAGACTTCCATGAGGTTTCTGAATTATGTCTAGTTCCCTCAACCGAGATCCATCCCCAATCAGCAATCTAAACTAGGGATCTTGCCATTATCATGTCCTACAAAAACAATGTATTTTCAGAAAACGATCAGGCAACACGAGTTGGGTGTGAGTGCAACTCAGTTGGTCACCACCAACACTATATAAAAAAATCCAATCAAAAGCAGTGTATGTAGTTGTAATAATAATAAAAAATAAGGCAATAGAGGAAACAATTTATATTTATCCAATTAACCTTTATTAAATAACATTAACTTCTGGGTTCTTGAGGACACCCAAACCATAATACCTGCTTTGGTCCATGCCAGAGTTTGAACCGTTTCACAAGATCAATTAATAATCAATAGTTCACAATATTCAATTTATAAACAGCCAAAGGAATCCATAGTACAAAATAAATAAAGATTGTAGAACGTTATGTCTAACATACTTGTGAGTATTTGGAGCATAAGTCCCTATCTCATAACCGCATGGGTGTTTGGAGCATCAGTCCTTGTCTCATAAAAAAATAATTTCATGCAAGACACTAGTTCAAGAGTTCCATGTCTAGAACCTCTGTGGGGATTTGGAGCATCAGTATATGTCCCACAACCCATTAAATATTAAAAATCTATTTCACGTACACCAAATCATTAAATATTAAATCAACATTAACATTCCATCACAATTATCATTCAAAATATTGTTTAATTAATTCATCCATTAATCACAAAAAAATTTCAATTAATTCAAATAAAATTATATAACTAAAACCACAATCACAAATTACCCATAACCAATCCACCAATTAATTATTTAAAATAACTAAATAAAATGCACATTATGACCATAAATTAATTCTGAAATTTCATAACCAAATCCATAATCAGAAAATAGTCTTAATTATTTTACTTATTATTTATTTATTCCAACCAATTCAATTACTAATTTAAAATTTCCCCAAATAAATTAATTTACCCAATTAATTAATTGATTAAAAAACTCAATTATTATTTAGGCCATGATATTTTTACAAATTCATATACCTAACAAGATGAGACTGTGATATTGGATTTTAAACCACCTACCTTTTCTCAAAGGTAATTCAAATGTTAAAAATTGAGGTATGGTTCTATCTGGTTCAAGTGGAAAAGGGCATACGAACACCCTAAAAAATTCATGTCAAATGCTGATAAATATCTTATGATAATATCATATTTGTTGAACTTGTATTAATTCCATATTTTTCTCTACAAATATACATGATATTATTATTAAAGGACAACAAAATGATAATTTTTGAAATATTATTTTATCAAATAATATATTGATAATTTTTTTAAAAAAAATATATGAAATCTCCAGATGAAAAAAATTTACCCATTATAAAACAATCCTCCTTTTTCCTTTTTTCCAGAAATTTTAAAAAAGAAAATATTATAAAAGGATTGAAATATAGAGTTAATAAAATAAAATAAAAAATAATTAGATCAAAAAAAAACACACCCATTTCGTACACCGGGTTTTGGCACACAACAAGGTGGCGATTCAAGGGGGAAGTGCACTGGGTTTCCTTGGAGGAGGGAGAGTCCCGAACTACCTAAGTAATGTCGCACAAAGAGAGTTTAAGATTTAACTAGATTATAAAGGACTAACCCCTTATAAAAAAATTAAGGTCACACCTATTTATAAACCCCATACACATGCCTCAGCTCAATAACCAAAATCCTCATTAGTCCACTCCTTAGACCGAAGCAGTTATTTAGGAGTTCTTAATTTCATATAATTAAGTCATTTATGTTTCTAATACACCCAAAAACTTTAAAATTTCATGGTTTAGAATTATTTCGGCATTAATAATAGTGGAAAATCATTAAATATAGAATATGAACAATGTTCTCCAATTTTAATTAAATAGATAATTTAATTAATTATCATGAAAATAAAATAATCTCAAACGTCTATTAACCATAAAAATTAGGCCTCGAAAAGGGTAAACACCTCATTCCAGACCCAATAGTGGTCTCAGATTTCTTAAAAAATGAACCATTTTAGAAATATTAATGATTTGATACTTAAAAATTGAATAAATAATTAATAATAATAAAATATTTTGTGAGCAAGGCGTCCAAACTATCGTTTCATAACATTGTTATACATATTATATGGTAAACCCCCTCATTCATGACACTTTAGTGGACTCTTATTTCTCATACGATGCATGGATTGTGAGTTATTAATGAATTTTTCTTTAAAAAATAAATAAATTAATTAATTACAATAAAAGGGATTTTGTTACGAGCGAGATATCTAAACGATAGACGTATTCAAATGTTATAAATTTTCTAAGGCAAAATCCTTATTACAGACCCATTGGTGGTCTCAAATTTCCCATTGGATACACCGTTTTTGAGATATTTAATTATTTTTAAGAAAATACTATAATAAATATTACTTAATAAATATAACTTATGAGTTAGGCATCCAAACGTCTGACACAAACATATTTCATACTCTACATAGGTTGAACACTATGTTCTAGATACAACAGTGATCTTAGATTTCCCATATAATGCACTATTTTGGTGTTTTTCAAATATATTTCACAAATATTCCACCTTTTAAATAATTTAATTAATATATTTAATTTTTCTACGACAAGGCCTTTTGAGCATCAGAATGTCACACTACTTAGTGACTAACTTTGAAAAAATTCATTTTAATATTATAAACTATTAATTGGGCATTACTTCTTATATAATTCATTTAAACATTTATTAAGTTATTTCTCTAATGAAATATTATAATATTATTCACATAAAATATTTATAATCTATAAAAATAAAAGACTCAAAGGAAAACATACTTAAAAAACAAAATGTTACAATCTCCTCGCCATATAAGAGATCATCATCGAGTTGTACTCCCAAGCCTCTCTGAGATTCCTTTCTAAAATGATTGGGCCATTGAGCCCACATATATACCTTCATTTTCCATGTCTCTTCCTACACACATCCATGTTTCCATAATACACAAACTATCAGTATAGCGTTTTCCCTCAAAACCTTCTCACTGCAATCCAACACATGTATCCGATGATCCTCAATGGATGCTTCTATCTAATGCTCAAAAAAATACATAAAGATCACATGAAAATGTTCAAGGTGATTCCATCATAGTTTTTATATATAGAAAACATCATTCATATCATTATATTGAAGGATCCAAATATGAATGTTGATCCCCAATTTCAAGGGGGGGGGGGGTGAATTGTAAGTTTGAAAACATTCATTTTTAACCAAAAGTAAAACTATGTTTAACAAAGTTAAGAAATGTAAATTCAAAAGACCTCTTTTTGTTCTACTAACTTTCTATGTTCTGGATATTTTGTTCTGAAAATCAATCTTATGGAAAGTATATATGGAAAATATTCTACCTTAATGTGAAAATAATCTAACTTATCAGAGTATACAGTATTATAAGAAACTATAAGAAGGTTATAATTTATTATTTTATAATAAAATAGCTGATATAAACCTAAATCAAAACAAGTAAAAAGTATGAAATCTATTAACATAAAGAGTAGGGTATCCAACAAAATTGGATAATGGTCCTTTAATTTATACATTCAAGAAATTATATCTTATCCACAATAGGGTAACCCTCGATAGAAATATCAGAATCTTTCTTGTTATCCCCGCAATCCCTCAAACCTCAAGGAAGTCGACACCATTGTCTTCCTATCCCCAGAATCCATCGATTTTACTCAACAACAATTAGAGTATCATGAAGAAAGATTAACAAGATTTTCAGTATGCACAAAGCACTAGAGTCACTCTATCTAGAAATCACATCATCAACATACAATCTCAATATTGATGGAATAGTTTTTGAGCTTGTTAAAAATGAGCTCTTATTTATAGGAACTTCTCTAACGGTCGATTCCCTACTCTAATGGTTATATTTTTCCATGAATTTTAGAGGGACATGTACATTTTCCACTCAAAAAATTGTTAGTTAAATATAGAATATACGAAGTAGTTTTGTAACTATAACATTTGTAAGAAAAATAACGTTGCTTAACCAAATATAACTTTTAGAGTAAAAGGAAAAATAATGTTTATAATATAAAAAAATAAACATTTAGAGAATATAGAATATAGATATTCTGATTCTTTTTTTCAAGGAATATAGATTCTGAATTCTGAAAAATTTGGAGCCAAAGTCTGAGGAATTCAGAGTTGGAGTTTTAGAGAATTCATAGTTTAAATTTCCAAGAATTTAGAGTCTAAATTTCTGATAATTTAGAGTGAATTTTATATAATTTACATTCTGATTTACATAGAAATTGGAACCAAAATTTTAGAGAATTCCGAGTCTAAATTGCAGAGAAATCGGATCCAGAATTCAGAACCTGAAAACCTAATACTCTATATCTAAGAATTTATCAGATTTCTAGGTTTTAAACGTGAAACCAAATTTAATACTTAGGAATAAAAATGAGTTATATTTTGAGAAACTATAAAATGATCAATGAAAAAATTAGTAAGGATAAATTTCCTTGGGGAAGGAAAACTTTCTTTATTAAGATAATTCTTAGGGAAAATATAATTTTCCTTATGATAGGGTGTTTGTGATTTTTAAATCTTAGAGGAATGGAAAATTCATAAGGAAACCTTATTGACTCAAAAATCTCCCCTTTTTGGAAAGCACAAACATCCTTATAAAAATAAATATAAGGACATATAATTTTTGTCTATAGACTTTAAAATAAAAAACATATCTCCATTTACTTATGAATCATGTGGAATTTGAATAACTCTCCCTTAGGTTTTGAAATCCCTATGGATCATATTCTGGAATTACATAAATAGATTTATCATTTAACTATATATAGAAATATTCTTTGATGAAACTCCCACTTAGATAGATTCTCACATAGGGAATTAATATCTTTATATAGTGTTATTTTTTATCATTCCTTTCTCACCCTTTGTGATTTTCAAAAGGAAATATAGAGAACAGAAAAAATATGGTACCTAAAAACATGGAAATATAGAAGAAAACCTAGAATGAACAACCAATATTTAATTATGATGGAAAAAATCTATACAAAGAAGGAAATTAAAAAAAAATCGGACTTTAGGAAATTATCCTTCTATCTCTTCCATCATTAACTTCTTTACAATGGTTTTTATCTTCTTAAGCTCCTTGTGATTCTCTTCCACACGCCTGAGCAGTTGATCTTAATCTTCATTTTACTTCTCTATGTATATGATCTTTTATTCCCGATCCTTAAGAATATCTTTCTGAGCCTTCAAAATATCTTATTTCTTAGTAATCATTTCTTAAACTCTATTATGTGATCCCCTTCCCACTTCCAATTCATAGTAACTGAATTCAGCTTCCCAATCAGATCCTCGACTTCCTGCTTCTAAGTTATTTGTTCAAGACATAGATTTTCCTTTAATCTCTTAGTAAGATCATTAAACTTCTAATATTCAGTGTCAAAAAAATCCATCACACAATATTAAAAATCATCAAGGATTCTTATATCTTTTATTTTCTTCCTTGACCACTTAGTGATTTCCATGCATGATATTTTGTGGGATTCATATTCAATGAAGAATGTTTTGAAATTGGTCTGATGCATGACAAACATATCAATAAGCATGGTGATTGAATCTTCATTCATATTAAATGAGTTTTGAGAAAGATGGCTCATTGAGTCTATACTTGGAAATAAGGGAATAATATCAACAATATTTTTCAAAGATTGAAAAATAAAATCTTGTCCAAGATAGGATGATTCCGAATCATAATATTTAGTTGGTGAGGATTGTTTTTATATCTATTAAACTTTCCTTTTCGACAGACCACCAACATCATTCTTTTTAACAGAATATTTCATGGGTGAATCAACCAAAAACCGTTCTCCCTTATCAGCTCTCAAAATAATCTCTTCTAGTTTGGGAGATTCATGATCACTACCTGATAATGGAACAATCTTGTCATCCTGTAGATTTTTTTATTGGCTCCTGGCACAAGATCCTCTTACAGAACAAATTCATGGTTTCTACTATCTTCTTAAGATAGTTTAGTCACTTCTTCCTGATCCTTTTATTCTTTTCTTGGAGTAGTTTGTTTTGAAGATTCTGCTTTAGAAGTTCGGATTGATAGTTTTATAGAAGGAATCTATTTTTCATGACATTCCTATATTTTCCTTATCATGACATCTGTGTCACCACTTCCTTCTTCATCATGTTCTCCATCAACTTCTTTCTCTAGAAAAATTTCTTCTTCTCGTTTAGGTTTTGGAATCACCATGTTTTTTTTTCTAGTTTTTGAGAAATTTGGAAACCTAGGAAAAATGTTAACTCACCCGTAATACTCATTTCAAACTCAGATTTCATTATATTTGAAAAAAAAAATGGTTAAATATTTCTAAGTTAAAACAAATATTATTTCATCAAAATTAATTTTAACAATAATTTTTTTTTCTTATCTTTAGATATAAAAATTGTTGGATCATCATTTCCCGTAACATAGTTGTTTCGTAACAAAAATCTTGTTATTCAATCATACTGGGAATTAAGAGCTTGTTTAAGTCCATTTAAAGATTTGGTAAGTTTGAGAACACGTTTAGGATGTTTTGTGTCTTAAAACATCAGAGGTAGTTCAAAAAAACATACTCTTGAACATATCCATTAAGGAAAGAACATTTAACATCCATTTGAAAACTTTTAATGTTGAAGAATGATGTAAAGGCATGTAAAATATAGATAGATTCAAGTCTAGCTACTAGAGAGTAGGTTTCATCATAGTCTATTTATTCTTGTTGAATATAAATTTTTTCAATTAATATAGCCTTATTTCATAGTATGATTCGGTTTTCATCACATTTGTTTCTGAACACCCATTTTACACCAATAATAGAAGATTCATTAGGTATTTCAACCAAGGTCTAGAATTTATATCATTTGAATTCATTTAGCTCATCCTGAATTGATTTTATCCAATCATCATCACCTAAAGCTTTAGTAGAACTTTTTGGTTCTAATTTGGAATGGAATGCTAGATGTTTTACTTCATTTCATAAGGAACTTCTATTCCTTACAGGATTATTTACATCTATAATGATACTATCACAAGGATGATTCTTAAGAAACACCTGATTTGGGTTTTGTACAACATTTTCATCAACATCGGGTAAAAAATCTTCTATAGTAAATTCATAGAAAATAATTTCATGAAAATATCCTTATTAGAAGGATCTTCTATCAAGGGTTGATAATCAGTTTTTGAAAACACATATGAGGATTTAGGTTGCGATTATTAAAAAACAAAAGGATCAGTTTCATCAAATTTAACATGTACTATTTCTTCAACAATACAAGTGTTTTATTTAAAAACTCAATAATCCTTTTAAGCTTTAGAGTAGCTTAAAAAAATTCATTCATCGCATTTGGGTGAAAATTTAAGTAAATTATCTTTAGTATTCAAAATGAATACTTTTCAACCAAATAAATTGAAGTAAAAATGTCTAGGTTTTCTACCATTCCATAATTCGTAAAATGTTTTATTAAGAAAATGCCTAATCAATACATGATTTATAGTATAAAAAGAAGTACTTACAGTGTCATCCAAAAAGTGTTCAACTATTGAATATTCACTGTACATGGTTCTAGCTATCTCTTAAAGAATTATACTTAATCTTTTGACAACACCATTTTGTTGAGGAGTTCTTGGTGCTGAGATGTTATGATTAATGCCTTTTTTACTACAAAAAAGTTTCAAAATTTGAATTTTGAAATTATTTTCCATGATCAGTATGAATAGTTATCAATGAATGGTTTTTCACATTTCATACTTGGGCTCTAAAAATTTTGAAATAATAAATGGATTCAGATTTCTTTGCTAGAAAATAGTCCCATGTAAATCAAGAGTAATAATCAACTAGGACAAATACATAATATTTCCTCCAATTCTTCTAGTTCATGTTGAGAAAAAATATCCATATACACCAACTATAATGCATCAGTAGTTGATACTTCACTAATTGATTTAAATATTTATTTAAGTTTCTTTTCATAATGAAAAATATCAAAAAAATTGAAAATAGTATCTATGATCTCGTAGAACCTAAACAAGTCTATTCTTAGAGAGTTTACATAGGTTCCTAAGGTTAGAGTGTCCAAAAATTCTATTCCATAACCATGATTGATCTTCCATTGCACTAATTCATGGTAGATATTGTCTCATATAGGCATCTATGTTTAGTGTGTATATATTCTCTAGGCTATGGGCAAAAAGAAGAAACTCATCCTTGGAATTGTGTACTAAGAACTAATCATTCCTACATTTCACAAGGTAACCATCATAAAATAATTTATTTACGCTAATGTAGTTGTTCTTAAGACACTTAACAAGTAAAACATTTGAAATCAAAGTTTTTCCTAGAAGAACAATGTTACCTATACAAATAATTTCTTCCTGAAAATTATATCTGAATGATACTTTTCCTCCTTTCATTTTGTAATTTTTTTTTGAGATTTATTTTACCAGTCATATGTTGGGAACATCCATTATCCATGAATCATGAATTGTTGTTGGTACTATATTTATATTCCTAAAAACAAGTGTTATACTTTAGAAATCTTATCTATTTTGGTTCCAGAATGTTTAGAAAGAAAGATTTTTTGTATCCCCATTTTCATAGGAAAATCAGCTGTCTCAAAACCTAAAGATTGATTTTTATTTAAAGAATAAGTTTTTTCCCAATTTCCACAACACTGAATTTTAATTCATAATGGATCACTTTGAGGAACAAAATAGTTTTTTACTAAAAATTGGTTTACTATGAGTATATCCAAATCTAAAACTATTCCTTAGAGGAAGATTTTGAAAATGCATCTTATAAAAATTTTTCTTACTAGAAATAAAGTTTTAAAAACAGTTAATCAAGGAAAATATTTCTGAATTTAGTTTTTAAACATTATTTTTATCCACAGAAACCATAGTTTTAGAACTAGAGTTAGTCTCTAAAATATTTTTCATTGAAATGACTTTTTCACAATCCTTATAAAGTTTATCCTACTCAGAATTAACTTCCTCAACGTTTTTAGAAATAATGTGAAATAAAATGATTTCTTATCAAGATATTTATAGTTATATGATATTTTTATTGTTAAAATAGATAATCTAGAATTTTACTTATGAATATTTTTCTTTAGTATATAATCTGTACTATCAAGATGTTTAGAAAACCTAGACACTTTTTCATAATAAGGAAGTGTATTATCTTCATCACAAGAAGATTATTCATTTGAGGACTCACAGTATTTAAGTTCAGTATAATTTTCATTTAAAGATACATTATTGATAGATTCAGCATTGTGTACCTTGTCCATTAACCAATGATTTTTAATTGTTAGATTGGATAGTCGACCAATATTCTTCTGAAAAGAAGATTCATACTCTGAGGATTCATGAAAAGAGTCTCCACCACCGGTACTCTATGTATAATTGGATTTCAAAACATTCTTATCTTTAGCCTTATATTATATCTATCAGTTCCACTAAGAATACTTTTCCATTCTATAATTTTTCTAGTGCATAGAAAAATCTAGCCTTATATGTCCTACTCTTTTCCATTAATAAATAGTGACTTACAAATCATTCTTTTATTTTATTTATTTATTCTTATATCTATAATTAATGTCTATCATTCCAACTTTATTTTTCATCATTCAAGAAAGATTCTCTAGTTCATTCTCAAAATGTTCATTATTACTGGATTCAGATAAAATAGTTACTTAATTAGACTTGGATCTTGTAACCCTTTTAGGTTTAATGGACTTAGTAGAAGTAAAAGAAACACTTCCATTTCCAATCTTCTTCTTGTTCATATTATCATCTATTTCCATTCTTGTCTAATGTTGTAAAATTGTTCCAAAAATCTCATCAAGAGTAATTTGAGACAAATTCATATTCTCATCATTAGATGTTCTATTATATTCCCACTCATTATGAATTATATCTATAATATTGTCCATAAGAGCTTCATCATCAAGACCTTTCTCACCCATAGAATGTAAACTGTTAACAATAGTCATAAACCTTTGTTGCACCTTTCTTACATGTTCTCCATAATGAAATATAAATCCATGATATTATGCTCTAAGTATATCTCTTCTAGTTTATATAACATTAGATGCACCAAAATGAGAAAACTTCAATTTTTTCTAGATATAGTTAGTAGCTTAAGAAGAATAAATAAAATTATATATATTCCTAATCATTGAACACAACAACGTATTTTGTACCTTGTAGTTTAGTTTATATTATAACTTTTCTTGACTGGAGAAATTTTTGAATTTCTTATCTATAATATTTTAATATCCAGTTAGAATGAAAAAGTTGTTTACTCCAGTATTAATAAAAAAATTCTTCATACGATCTCTCCAATATTCATATTCATTCCCTCTAAATATAGGTGGTCTAGTTGGATTTATATTATCAATTAGACAGACAATTATTCCTTCCATATATATTTCCACATAAACTTGCTAATAGTAAATGTTTATAAACATAGATAAAAATCCTAAGGAAAATATTTAGAACAATGAAAACATGAGAAAGAAAAATTATATGTGAATATAAGTATTTTAGATACCTGTTATGATACTAACTATAGGATCAAAATATGAATGTTGATGCCCGATTACAAGAGGGGTGAATTGTAAGTTTAAAAGAATATGTTTTTAACCATAAGATAAACAATGTTATAAAAAGTTCATAAAGTAAATTCCCATAACAACTTTTAGTTCTACTAACTTTCTAGGTTCCAGAAATGTAGATCAAAAAAAAAACATAACGAATATTTAGAGGGAAAATATTCTACCTTAAATCGAATAGAATATATCTTATGAGAGTATAAAATAGTATAAGAAAGTATATGAAGGTTTTAATTTCTTATTTTATCATAAGAAATCATAAATACACATAAAACCAAACAACTAGTAAGTATAAAATATTTTAACCCAAAGAGTAGGGTATCTAAAACATTTTGATAAAGGTTCCTCGATTATTACTTTCATGAAAGTCTGCCTTACCCACAATAGGGTATTCCCTCAATAAGAATATCAGAATATGTCATTGTATCCCCATAAGACCTCAAAATTCATGGTAGTTGGCACCTCTGTCTTCCTATCCATGGAAGCCCTTGACTGTACCCTACAACCATCGGTGTCGCACGAAGAAAACTGAACAAGATGTTCCGTACAGACAAAGCATGAGAGTCTCTCTCTTTAGAAATGACATCAACAACATGGAATCTCTAGAGTGATGGAAAGGGTTTTGACCTCTTTCAAATGATCTTCTATTTATAAGAACTTCTCCAACGGTCGTCTCCCCCCACCAACAATCATATTTTTCCATGAATTTTGTAGGGACCTGTACACATGTCACTTAAACAATGGATAGTTAGAAACAGAATATATGAAATTATTTTATAAACATTACAAGTGTAATAAAAATGAGGTTTCTTATCCAAATATATATTTCAGATTCTAAGGAAAAATAATTTTCAGAATCTAACCAAATAATCATTCGGAGACTTGAATATGGATTTTATGATTCAGTTTTATAAGGAATTTAGAACCTGAATTTTGAGGAATGCAGAGTCTAAATTCTAGTGAATTCAGAGTCTTAATTATATGAATTCGGAGTCATAATTCTAATGAATTTAGTGTTTGATTTATGAGGAATACAAATTTTGAATTCTAGGTAATTCAGAGTCCAAGTTATGAAAAATTCAGAGCCTCAAATTTAAGGAATTCAGAGTTTGAATTTCAGAGAATTCAGAGTACGAATTTCAATGAATTCAGAATATGAATTTCAATGAATCTAGAGTCTGAATTCTAGAGAATTCAGAGTCTGAATTTCAGAGAATTTTGAACCTGAATTTCAGGGAATTTAGAGTCTAAATTTCAGATAATTTAGAACATGAATTCGGAAACTAAAAACAAAATACTATGTATCTAGGAATTTATAGGATTCCGAGGTTTTATATGTGATACTTAATTTTAGACTTATGAATAAAAATTAGTTAGATTTAGAGTAACTATAAAATGACCAATGAAAGCATGGGTAAGGGTAAATTTCCATGTTGAATAATTTTTTTTCTTATTAATATAATTCTTTGGTAAAATATAATTTTCCATAATATAGAGTGTTTGTGATTTTCAATACATAGAGGAATGAAGATTTCATATGGAAACCTTATTGACTCAACATATATGTTAGTGGAAGAGCCAATCGGTATGCTACATTCCTGATTCTATTCCCGATATCAAAATGTCCAACAAACCTAGGTGCCTATATTCTATGCCGTCATTTCCTACAGTGACCCAACCTAGGTAACACCCGTAGGAAAATACGATCACCCTTTATAAACTCTCTGGGTCATCTCCATCTGTCAGCATATGACTTATGACTACTCTGAGCCAAATCCATATGTTTATGAATCAGATGAACTTTCTCTATCATCTCCTGCAGGAGACTTGGTCCCAAAAACTTTAACTCACTTTCCTCCATCCAGCATAGTGGTGATCTTCCTGGCCTACTATAAAGAGACTCGCATGGTGCCATCCGCAAAGTTTCCTATTAACTATTGTTATAGGAAAACCCAACTAAATCTTGGTGCTTCTTAAATGATCCACCAATGTCAAGAACACACACCCTCAACATATCCACCAACATTTGTATAGTATGTTCTGACTATCCATCTATTTGTAGATGGAATTATATACTCAATAAAACCTAAGAACCTAATACCATTGGAAAGCCCATATAGAAGCGTGAAGTATAGTGTGAATCATGATCCGAAACTATAGTCCATGACACCCCATACAATCAAAATATCACCAATCAATACATCTCTCCCAACATATCAACTGTTAAAGATTCCCTTATAGGAAGGAAATGTGTTTCCTTTGTCATTTGATCTACAATGACCCAAATAGAATCATTATTCCAAAGTGTTTTTGGAAGACCTACCACAAAGTCCATGGTCAAATCATCTCACTTCCATTATGGAATGGTAAAAGGTTGGAATAATCCTCTAGGTTATTGATGATCTTCCTTATAGTGCTAACAGGTGAAGCATCATGTCACAATCACTACTATCTACTTCTACATTCCTGGACACCAAAACTGTCATTGGAGGTCACAGTGTATTTTTGTCACATCGAGATGCACCTCCCATTTTGAGGCTTGAAATTCCATCATGAACTCCTCTCTCATGCTTGTAGGAACAAAATCCTAGTTATTAACATTAATGATATCATCCTCATCTATCTTCTAGTCCAAAGGTGTCTCTCCACCTTCAATGATTTACCTCAAGGACAAGCACTCTCTCTTCTCATATATCATGTCCCTGAACCATCTCAAAAGTGTAGACTCCATTGTAAGAGACATGAGTATCATATAATCTTATCTCTCTTGAACCACAATGTGCATCTCATATAGCAAAGAAATCATCCTCTACCCATCACTAGATTCCAAAACAATCTGATTCTGTGTTTTTCTACTCAACGTGTCGGCCACATTGTTTCCTTCCCCAGGTGTATATGCCAGATCAAAATAAAAAGACAACATATACTCAACCCATATCCACTGTGAAATATTCCAATCATCCTGATAAAATATGTACATCAAGCACTTATAATCTGTATAAACTGTAAAACTTTCACCCATGTGGTAGTGTCACCATCACTTCAAAGCATATCCACCACTGCCAACTAAAGGTCATGCATAGGGTAATTCAATTCATGCATCATCAACTATCAAGACCCATATACCAAAAATTTATCCCTTTTCATCAACAGAGCTCTGAGTCATTTCCTAGAAGCATCACAATACATCGTGTACTTTTCTCCAGACTCAGGTGGAACCAAAATTGGTGTAGACTTCAAACTCTTCTTCAAATCCTAGAATGATTTCTCACATGACTCCGACCATTCAAACATTACTCAAATTTTGGTCAACCCAGAATGTGGCACTTAAAAATGGGAAAAGTCTTGGTAGAATCTCTTGTAATATCCAGCTAACCCCATAAAGCATATGATATCTAAAACATTATTAGGATGCACCCATGAATCCCCTAACTTAACCTAATTTTGGCCCGCTAAAACACCGTCCTTCAAGATAATGTGTCTCAATATGCATACCTAATAAACCCAAAACTAACACTTAGATAGGTATGCGTATATCTATTGCTCTATTAGTGTATACATAACGATGTCAAGATGTTTGGCATGATCGTCATGAGTCTTGGAGTACACCAACATGTCATCCACAAAGACCACAACAAACTGATCCAGGTATGGATGTAAGATCCTATTCATTATGGACATAAACACTTCTAGTGAGTTTGATAACCCAAATAGCATTACAAAAAAACTCATAAAGGCCATACCTACTTCTGAAAGCAGTACTTGGTATATCAGAAGTCCGAACACTCAACTGATGATACCACAATCTTATGAAGATCTTTGAGAAAAAAAATCTCCCTTAAACTGGTCAAACAGATCATCAATATGCGGAAGAGGACATCAGTTATTCATAGTCACCTTGTTAAATATATAGTAATCGAAACACAAACATAAACTATCATCTTCTTTCTTTGCAAATAGCATAGGAGATCCCCAAGGCGACGTACATGGACAGATAAATCCTTTATCATTAAAGTCTTCCTACTTATATTTGAGTTCATGAAGCTTTGTAGGTTCCATTGTTTATGGTGGAATAGATAATAGCTCATCTCCCGACATGAGATTAGTAGTAAATTCAATATATCTCTTAGGTGGAAGCCCTAAAATGTATTCTGGAAAGACATCCTGAAACAATTCCCCCACTGGTGGAAGGACATCTTTCCTAAAACATTCTTCATCCAGTAAATGACTAGAAACATGAGCTGTGAGCTCTCTCAGTTGTTGAGTAATTGGCCCAGATCGATCTTTCTAGATATCCCACTCCCCACAGTGAATGTAATGGTCACCCGTAAAAGATGTAAATGTCACCCTCTGACGATAAAAATCAATGTGGGTGTTGTATGCGACTAACCAATCCATACCCAGAATTAGGTCGAAGACTCTCATGTCAAGGATATAGAGATCCCACAAAAAATGGTAGTCCCCTATATCAAGAGATAATCCCTTGTACATACAGATGTCTCTTGACCGTACTCCCAAAGGTGTATCTATCATCATAAACCCACTCACAATCTCCACCATCAAAATAAATCCATTGACATGTTTTGTAGATATAAAAGAATGAGGGGAACTAATATCAAATAATAAACTATCTAAGGTTGAATCCTGAAGAATAGTACCTCTCACTGTCGATGGCCCAGCCCTGCTATCCATAAGTGTAGGTTATACCACATGCAACTATACTACTCCTCTTCCATATGATTAAATATGACTCCCATGACTTGTACCACTATGTCGATATGGGTGTTGCTACCCAAAATAACCATGTCTATTACCTAGACCTCCTCCGCAATTAGAACTCCAACTCGTGGATTGATAAGGTGTAGAAGAACCCTTTCCCACACTCTAACTATGTTTAGATGTTCCATCATTAACTGACTACCTTGGGTTACTATAGAACCTTTGGATATTTACCATCCTACCACATGATTTACATTCCACAGGGGTTCGGGGACATTGATTATGGTAGTGTCCCAGCCAACCGCAATGGTGAAACAAAACTTGGTTAAGGTCATGTGTAACTGACCTCTCTATTTGGTTACACTTCTTTCCACTTACCTGGATGAAATTCACATAATGTCGCCTCTAGATCTCAAAAGTTGTACCACCTGGAAGTATAGTAGAAACCACATTTCAGCCACTGGAATCCTCCTTCAGGTTCCCATTAGAGTTGAGATCATGATTTTCCAGTTCTGAAAACTTCTTCATCCTGAAAATATTCACCTGAGACTTAATTTCACATTTAATTCCATCCTAAAATCATCTTGCTGAGGTGGCCTCTTCTGCTTCCAATGATGAATCAAAACATTGTAAGTCTGTAAAGTTTCCAGCATAGTCCATCATGATCATATTTCCTTGAGTCAGTCTCATAAACTCATAATCTTTCCCTTGCTTGAGCATCTCTAGATAAAAGTGCTCAATTAAATTCTCCTAAAAGTACTTCAACTCTATAGTTTCCAGCTTCCCATTCAGAGTCTGGATGTCCCACCAACGTTTCCCTTGACCACACAACATGTAAGATGCCAATATAACCCTCTTCTCCATAAATTTCTCTAGGTGGTCAATTATAGTCTGGATAGATTCAATCCAGAACTGAGGATTCTTTGGACTACCCTATCTAGTAAAATTCAGGGGGTGTTACAACAAAAGTCCCTTGTCAGATAAAACATTATTTTCCCAACCTGACCTAGGTCTCTTTCCATCATCTTCATGAACAGGGTGAAGTTCTCTTGAAATTGTTCCCCCACTTCCTCAACTGGTACAATTGGTGCCTCAGGTTCAACTACTGGAGGACCATTCCATGCTATGGACTCTAGTCGTCCTATCATCATTTTTTATGGAGGCATATTTCTACAAATCCAAACATGCAACTTTGGGAACAGTTCAAAATGATATCATAATTACATGAAACCTATTTATTTATATCAATTTAATTTTTTTTCAATTTCACATTAGAAACCATTTTAATTTCAATTTCAAAATCAAGGAAAATAGATTAAGTTCAACAACTAACCCATAACATGTATTCCTATGCATGCCTAAAATAATGAATGTCACAATAGTCCTGAGTGCCTAGAATGTGCATGTAGACTAAACACTCATGTTATTCTGGACCATGAATCATTACTCAATAAATTCAAGAAATAATAATCACATCACACAACTAGTGAATCAACCATGGTGCAGTAATATTCAACTGTAATAATGAACAAAAATAATAATAATCCCACCCCGAGTACTTGGGTTTTCCCCCATACATGAGTTTGCAACTCCCATGAATGAGATCATTACTAAGCCCTGACTTTCCCTAGTCTCATGTATAACATTCCTCAAATAGTAAGAAAAAAGAAGAAGAATGAAAACCGCATTTGATACCACTTTATAACATCCCAACCTGACTGCCACACAGTGGTTCCCCCGAGCCGGTTCTCCACCTGACCTCAGGCACATGTCCCCATACACCATAGGATGCCGATAAGAAGCGAGGGTCTAGTAAGATAATAGTGGGGAGAATATACCTTATTTTATAAAAATAAAATAACATTGGATGTAAACAAGATATAGTGGAGAAATATATAATTATAACAGTAAAAATGTAACAAGGATAACCAAGACAGAAAAATAAATAATCATCTAAAAGGTAAAAATTCAATGTATATATATATATATATCAAGAGTCTAAAAAAAGAAAACTAGTTTTAAGTGTCTAGCATCTCCCAAGCTGGTTATAAAACATGTTCGGTTACCTCAACCAAGCTCTATCCCAAATCAACAATCTAAACCAGGCATCTTTCCCTTGTCATCTCCTTCAATAATAATTTCTATTCACGAACTGATTAGGTAGCCCAAGTAGCGTGTGAGTACGACTCAATAGGTCACCACCAACAATGTCTAAAAGAAATCCAGTTAGAAGCAGTGTATGTAGTTGTATTTATAATAAAAAATTATTCATTAGAGGAAACACTTTATATTTGTAAAATTAACATTTATTTAATAACATAAACTTTTGGGTTCTCAAGAACACCCAAACCATAATACCTGTTTCATCCCATTTTGGAGTTAGAACCATTTCCCTTTTTCAATTCATAATCATTATGTCATAATATTCCATTTATAAATAGCCAATAGAAACCATATTACTAAATAAATAAAGGAGTTTAGAACATCATGTATAAAACACTTGTGAGTATTTGGATCATTATTCCATGTCTCATGACCACATGGGTATTTTGAGCATCATTACTTGTCCCATAAAATAATAATTTCATGTATGTAATTGGTTCTAGAGTGCCATATACTGAACCCCTGTGGGTATTTAGAGCATCATTTCGTGTCCCACAACCCATTCTCGATCAAACATATGTTTCACATATACCACTTATTTTAATGTTTAATCAAAATTAACCTTCTATCAAATTTCTCATTCAAAAATATTGTTTTATTAAATCAACCACAAGCCTCAACAACTATTACATTAATTCTAATAAAATTATTTAACCAAAACCACAATGACAAAATCCACATAACTAATGCACCAATTAACTATTTAAAAAATCCAACTAATAAACACATTATGACCATCAGTTAATTCCGAAACTGGATCCATCATCACAAAATAATCATAATTATTTTATTAATTAATTATTTATGCCAACCAATTCAATTATTAATTTAACATTTCCCAAAATTAATTATATTACCCAATTAATTAACCAAATAAAAAATAAATTATTATTTACACCATGATATTTTTACAACTGTATATGCATAACTAGATGAGACTATGTGATTGGATTTTAAACCACCTACCTTATGTCAATGATAATTCACACGTCCAAAATCAAGCTATGGTTCGATCTGGTTCGATAGAAAATAGATAGATGAACATTGTAAAAAACACAATTCATCTGCTGATAAATATCTTATGATAATATCATTTTTATTTGTCATGTATTAATTCCATATTATTACTCTATAAATATACAAGAGATTATTATAAATAGACAAAAATATGGTAATTTTTGAAATATTATTTTATAAAATCATACATTTATAATTTATTTTTTAAAAAATTCATAAAATCACTATTTGAAAAAAAATATCATTTATAAAAAAATCCTCATTTCCCCCATTTTTCAATCCATTTTTTAAAAATAATTATTATAAATGGATAAAAAATAGAGTTAATAAAATAAATTTAAAAATAAAAATAAAATCATAATAAAATAGACCTGGTTGGTGCACCAGGTTTTGGCGCACAACAAGGAGGTGATTCAACGTGTATCACATTGGGATTCTATAGAGGAAGATGGGTAGTCCCGACATACCCATGTATGGTTGCGTGAAGAGTGTTTTAGGTTTATTCAAATTCTAAAGGAATAATCTTTTAAGAACAAATAATGTTCATGCTTATTTATAATCACCACGTATATGCCTCTACTCAAGGACCAAAATCCTCATTAATCCACTCCTTAGACTGAAACAATTAATTAAGAGTGATTAATGTCATCTCATTAAGTCATTTATGTTTTTAAAAACATGAAAAATGGTTAAAATTTCATGGTATAGAATTCTCCTGGTGTTAAGAATTGAGATAACCTGGTAATTTTAGAATATGAATGGTGTTCTCCAGTTTTAATTAAATAGATAATTTAATTATTTAATATAAAAATTAAAAAATCTCAAACATCCATTAAGAATAAAAATTATGCCCCGACTAGGGTAAAAACATGATTATGGACCCAATGGTTGTCTCATATTTCTCAAGAGATGGTATTTTTGAGATATATTAATGATTTAATACTTTAAAAATGGAAAAAATAATTAAAAAAAATTTGCGAGCGAGGCGTGAAAACACTCGTCGATTACCATTATTATACCCCATCAATGGTAAACCCCCCATTCTTGACACATCAATGGACTCATATTTCTCGTACGATGCCTAGTTTTTTTGTTATTAATGTTTTATTGTATAAAAAATTGAACAATAAATTAATTAAAATAAATGGGTTATTTCTTTGCGAGTGAGACATCAAAACGCTCGATGCATAAAAATGTTATACCTTTTCTAGGATAATCCCTTTATTCCGGACCCATTGGTGGTCTTGGATTTCCCATAAGATGGACCATTTGAGATATATTTAATTATTTTTAAGAAAATAATATATTAAATATTATTTAATAACTTTAACATACAAGAAAGGCATCCAAACATCTGATGCCAATATATATAGTACTCTGCCTATGGTAAAAACCATGTTCAGGATATTTTGGTGATCTCAGATTTCCCATATGATGAACACTTTATAAGTTATTCAAATATTTTTAACAAATATTCTTAATTTTAAATAATATAATTAATATATTTAATTCATTTATGACAAGGAATTTTGGGCCTTAGAATCTCACATTACTCAGTGCCTAACTTTGAAAACATTACATTAAAATATTATAAATTGTTAATTGAGCATTATTTGTTATGTAAATCCTTTAAAAATTTATTAAGTTTTTTCAAAAATAAAATATTATTATATTATTCACATAAAATATGAATAATTTATAAAAATAAAATACTCAAATTAAAATATACTTGAGGAAAGAAACATAATCGTATAATGATACGAGGTGTATTTTACAAATTTGTTACATAGAACATTAACATGAAATATTAGATAAACTAATTTATTAAAAAACTCTCTAATAAGACCATATTTTAATATTATATAATAAAAAATAATGGTATTATAAATGGATGTACATTAGAAAGGGTTACTCTATAAATCCCAATAAAGATGTAATTAGTGCTTAACCAGATGAAAGTAATATATGTTATATAAGAGGCTTGTCAGGGAAACATAAAAGGGATGATAATTTTCCACACGATCATCAATGCATGATATATGTTGACATATGCATTCAATGATAGGAATTTGGAAACCACATAAGACATGACATCATAAGAATAATTCAAGTAAAACATGAAAGATATCATATCATTTTTTACATAGGATAACATCATGTACACCATTAATGGAATATCATGAGATAAATGTAGCAACGTAATGAATTGGAAGTCTATATATGTAACACCTTTATTGTTTAAAAGGATAACATTTTATTTGATAGTGTATGGGACATACAACACCAAGCTTAAACAACCTTGGAAATATAGTTCCTTAAATATATTCTCTTTAAGAACTTATGCAACACACACCCCTAAGCCTAAATGAATAACAATATACATTATTTTTATAAAAAAATTAAAAAAATTTAGGTATGAATAAAAATAAAATAATTATTCAATTTATGGATATTTTTGTTAAAAATAAATAAATAATCATTAAAAATAAAAATTAATTATATTCTGAAAAATATATTTTTCTGAAAAACTGTTTTTTACACTTTGCACACAAAAATAAAAATAAATATTTTACACGGTTAGAAAATTTATTTTAAGAAAATAAAATTATTTTTTTAATTAGAATATCATAATTATCTTAATGTTTCTTTTTTGGTATTTATATAAATAGTTTCATTTTTTTAATAATAGCATATAATATTGATTTTTATTAAAATATTCTATTCAATTAATATAATTTAAAATTTTAAATTATATGTTAAATTATTTTAAAGTACTTGTTTTCAAATTATATTATAATTTTCTAATTTAGTTCATTTTAATCAATTTCATATTTTATTATTTATAATAAAAACCTATATTCTTATGATTTTTTTGGAATTTGAAACCCATTTTCTCATCGTGTCTGTGTTTATAATTTTAATTTGGATTCATCATATTAATTGAATGGTAATTAGAAAATTCAGTTCCCTATCTATATTAGAAAATTTTGTATTATTTAAAAATATCAACTTCATTTCTGAACATTATGAATAGTAAAAGAGAAAACAATTAATTATCATTATTAAAGAAACAACTTATTTTCCTAGGGTTAATCCAAAAATTATAAGGGATAAGATGACCAAAAAACTTATAAAAAATATTCTTAGGGATATATTGCATATTATAACATATAATGGTAGATACTTACCCATTTTAGAGGCTTTGGAATGATAAAAATATGGGTGAAATTGAATCTTTTCAAAAATTTCACGTGGGTCGTCACCCCCACTTATAAAGGCCACACACTCTCATATCCTCTACAAACCTAAAAATTACTTTTGTTCCTAAAATATATACCGTAATAAAATCCTTAATCCCATTAAAATTACTTGGATCCCATTTTTGATCATAAATACTACAAAGGAAGTCATTTAGAGAAAATGTAAAAGAATTTTCTAATAAAGAGGTAATGTTCTTAAATGAATATTTTTATATTGTCACATCTTACACCTACATCAAATATTATTAAACCATACTCATATAATCACTTTATTATCCTTTATATAATTATATTTTTTCATTTTGAGGTAATTTATTATATATATCTTGTCTTCTCTCAAATTGGAAATGAAATCATTGATCGTGGGTACGACGGACTACCGCCTCATGAACCGATGCAATTAAGTTTCCATCAAAAACATCCAAGGATGTATATAAAAATATATATAAATAGATTAGTTTATATTAATGATATTATTATACTTATTTAATTATAATATCACATACACTATCAAACATGATTTTCCTTATCAAATACGATAACATTACTCCGGTGTAGGGTCAATACCACCTCTTCAAGAGAGTTTATTTGTTTTCCACATAAACGTTGCATGATTGGTAAAAGGATAAATTTAGGGAATAAATGTGATATATATGATAATATATATTATTTAAAGTTAATATATCACCAACTTCCTTACCCATTCACCCAATAATAAAATGTTAATGTCAATCATGGATCCATAGGACCAACTTTCTCTAAGAAGCGAAGTGATCCATTCCCATTATTAAAATTTAAATAATAAAAAAAAAATATAATAAAAAATTATATTGATAACATTAATACAAATCATGATATTATAGAACTGTATAATTATTAATAACATGAACTTTTATGATAAATAACATATGAGAAAACGAGGAATTTAACACCTAAAACTATGACAATAATGAAATATAATAAATAAAAAGTTGAAAAGATGTTACAATAGTGTCACTTATTAAATTATAAATTGTAATTATATTTTTTATAAATTAATAACATGATTAAAATCATTACATAAGATTTTGGTTCACTTTCAATTAAAAATAAGTCTGAAGAAAGGGGCTTCATTTCAAATTCCGTTTATTGAGGTACATTATTGTGTTATGCACCTAATTTAAATTATATGGTCTATATAGATACCTTTTTTACTTCTAATATAATTATTAATTTATAATTATTTGTCTTTTATTTTTTAATTTTAATTATTTCAATCATGGGTAATTTACAAGAAGATTAATAGGTGGTAATGAATTTTTCATTTCATTGAGTTATATTACAACATCATTACCGTTGACATTCTACGATTTTGTATAAAAATTATTTTGAATATATTATGTTTCATTACATATTTAATATTTGAATTTATATTTCATGCACATAATGGAATCATTGAATAATTCTAATTTCAATGTTTTGAGCTTTGTAAGGGGTTATTTCTCAATCTCATTTTAATCGAGATTATTTATACTTAAATTTACATTGATGGAAATTATTTGATAATTATATAATAAAAAAAATTATTTTATTCTCATTTGGTTATTAATAAATTTCATAGGTAATTGTACCATTTTGTACTCTTTGGCACTAAAAATAAATGATAATATGATTATTATAAAATCTGACTCCATTTCTTTCTTCAGTCAAAATTCATTTTTTTATCGATATTTATGATTTATAAAACTATATTATAAAATATCTATTACCTTGAATGATTTATGTAAGGAATAAAATTTTACGAATTTTTAATTTTTTTAAAAAATATTAATGGAAAAATTATGTCATTTAAAAAAATGATCATTTGTCTTCTACCAAAAAAGTGAATGGAATATTTTTTTAACGTATATGGAATAAAATAAATTTCAAGACCCCATGACCAATCATTATTTTAAAAAATAGTTTGTAAAAATAATTAATTTCAAATAAAATTATTATCAAAATAATTTGAGAAAATTTAGTTTGAAAAAAATTATCTTCAAAATGAAATGGATAATTTATTTATAATAAACTAGATATATTTTTAATTGATTCCATCCTTATTATTTTATATATAGTTTATGACTATTTGAACATAGAATGTATTTAAATTATCTTCCTTGATTCATTTTTTAGTAACTAACATTCCCCTGAAATATTAACATTCATGTGATCATTGGAAATTAAAATTTCATTGATATTCATATTATTTATCAAGGATAAGTTTATTGATTAAAAAGTATATAATTTCTATATATATTATTTTAAATAATATTTTTTTTTCTCCAAGGAAATATTCATAAACATTTCTTTTTAATCAATAAATATATTTAAAAATAATCCTTATTGATCATCAATTAAATTTATTTTTTGATATATGAGGAATAGTTTAGATATATAGTAATTCTTGGGTACCAAAATTATATAGACCCTATTTTCATATGTGGTATCATGTGATGAATTAGAACTCTAGTATTAAATTGGTGATTAACCATAGTTATAAACTATATTTTTATAGGTCTTCATAGAAAATTTATCATGATGTTGGATATCATAACGTCCAATAATTATGAATTTAATTCATTAATAATTCATTTATTATAATAAATGAGATTTTTAAAATGATATTATCTTTTGATTTATTTCATTCGTTGTTATTAATTAAATTGATTGAGTTTTTAGTTATTTACCTTGAAATTCTAATTATGACTAATCTATTCATGATTGTCAAGTTACATAAAAGGAATGTTTTTTAGTTATTAAACATTCCATATTGATTTTTATATATCTAGTCATTATTGTCAATTTTTTGATTAAATTTAATGTGTTTTATTATTTTTACCATTCCAAATTGATTATGCCTTATGTAATCATGATTTACATGTTATTTAAATGGAATCTGTGTTCATTTATATTCTTTTCTGTATGTATTATTCATATTATAATCATAATATCTAAATTCATGACTAAGGTTAATATGTTTTAAAATATTTACCCTTATGTATTTAATATTCCATATTGTGTATGTTACATTTACTCATAATATATTCATGTTTACATAACTCCCACTAAGAATTTGAGCCCAACCTTATTCTACTCCTTTCCAAAGAATTCAATAATTTTAATATAAATGATATAAAAAATTATCATAAAGGGATTAATTATATTTTCAATAAAATAATTTTATAATTTTTATATTTAAATATAATATAGATATCATGTATTTTTTGAGATAACCATGACTATTAAGCTATCCAGTTCTTCATGATGTGATTCCATGTATCTTATTCTAATGTAATAAAGTAGACATGAGCTCTATGTTACTAGAGTTTGGATTTTTATAATTGGTATCATAGAAATTTTAGAAGAATCCTTGGGAACTAGAATTAGGAAAACATTTAATATGGATCATAACCCAAGTATTATATTTGTGGATAAGTAAAAAAGAACATCCAAAAGTTTTTTCAGTGATAAATTATATTTTCTTCTAGAAATATATTAATATCTAGACATTATAAGTGGAAACGGTTCTGGATTATATATAAATGTTGTTAATATGTCTTGAAAATGGTCATTTTCCTTGACATGGGTGTTTCTTAGTAAATGAAAATGGGTTTTACTATACAACCAGTTTGACACACCTAGGGGATACACTTTGGATAATTAAAATTTTCATTTCAACCTATTATGAAGGATTTAAATAGAAAATAATAATTACTGAACTAGGATAAAAATAAGGTTTCATAAATTGAAAATTAGCTATCATGGTTTAGAAATACTATAAATGATTACATATTTTTCCAATATGATTGTTGTTGCTAAAAGTTTTTTTTATTCAATGTATGGTCCCCAAAAGAGTCAAGTTAATATTGAATATGAAGTAATATGTGGTGACTATTAGCATCTATATTGGATGATTATGAGAGTAAAAAAATCACGATTATTCATAATTAGTTATATCAAAATATTTTAACGACATACACCTTAACCAACTTCTAGAAACACTAAATTAAAGAATGATGAATTTCTCTAAGATATTAAGTGGTGGAGAATATAGAGAAAGAGAGGATCGATTTCCTTCATGTCATAAATGTCAAAATAGAAACCATGGAGTGAATATCAAGGGATTGGAAAAAAACTACATGTTCAAAATACAATTATTAATCAATTAGTTGATCAGGTAAAATTAATAGTTTTATTGTATGGGAATAAATTTCATCATAAGGACACATTAATACTTATTTTTCTAATATATGGTGAACAGTGGAATTATCTGAGTCAATTATATTTTCCTAAGGTTAAAATATATTACAATGATAGAATTATATTTATATAAAATGTATGAACTATTTATATATTGGGATTCTATAAATATATTATAGAATTATTTTTACTAATTGAATTTTTGTTATAAGTATCTTAAAAAATATAAGGATTATGTTAAATTTTGGAAGCCTATATGTCTTCCATAACTTAACAAATATGGATACAATCATGGGTCTATGAGTATATGTCTTATCATATTTTCAAATTTCTAAAACACCATTAAAAAAGATATCAGTGGTAGGAATATAACATGATTGAATATACTATTAGAAAATAGATATTGTTATAGAACACATCGTTTTACTTCATATTTTATTAAAAAGTTATTTAAAGAAGTGTTCCCTTACTATTTTTTTAATAATTATAAAGGTATTAGTAACAATTAGTGTTTATATTATCTTTAATGATGATTTAATTATTGGTAATTAAAATTTGGGAATGATATACCAATTATATTAGTATGGTTTTAGAAAAAGGATAACTTGTATATCCAGTGGAAATTCATCACATCCGAAAAGGGGGAATGTACCCATAAATGAAGTAAGATAATATTTTAATGCCTGCCAATATCCAACATGAATTTATGGTTAATATTTCATTATTTTTAATAAAATGATTTGACAAATAATATTAATGATGAACTAGTTGTGTTACCCATGTGGTTTAGTTATTAAAGTATTATATTTGACAATTTAGGGTAACTATATTGGTTTTGAAAAATATAAAATAGATACAAAAAAGTACATGAAACTTAATTATAGATATTATAATTCTTTAAAATTAAATTTTAGAGGATCGTGAATATAAAAAATTCATTTGTTAGAGTAAGTAATGAATTGGAATTTAATTAAGGCACAACCAATGGATATAAAAATAATTATAAAATTGTTTGATATCAATTATGCATATTTATTTATACTCTTAGATACTATATGTATTCCTAAAGTTTTGAGAAATTATCCCAAAAAAGAATTTTTATACTATTATATTCATATTTAATCAATAAAATGTTCTTTTAAGTCATTATAGATTTTATATTTTAAGATCATTAATTTTTTTTATAATTCAGATTCTTGTGATCAGTGACCTATATCACTCTCTATAACTATTTTAAATTTTACTATATTTCTATATCAATAATTTCTATCAATATTCTCATACATGGAAAACTAGTTAATTATTTTTCTGAATGATCATATATTTCCATTTCCATCTTATCCTGAGATTGTTTTATTAACCCTTTTATGATATGGGTTTCCCAACGATGATATTTATAAATTTGAATTCCTTAATTGTTGATAGAATTTTTAAATGATGAGGATTAAATTTATCTAATGTGGGGTTAATTTGAAATCATTCAATTTGGAAATAAACACATTTTCTTTGATAGTATATGCGACATAAAACACCATGTTTAAACAACCGTTAAATATACTTTTTTAATTATAATCTCATTCATAGCTTTTGAAACACGTAACCCCAAGACTATATGAATCATAATATGGTATACAATTATTAATATCTAAATTATTAAAATTATTGTTATCTATTGATGAAAAATAAAATAATAATCACTTAAAAGAAAAATAAATATCTTTTGAAAAACTGTATTCTTTTAAAATGGTTTAGTCACACATTGCACATATATTTTTTATTTCAAGTATAGAATATATATTTTAAAAAATTAAAATAAATTTTAAATTACTTATTTTAATATTATTCTATATTGAAATTTTAGGATTTTTCAGAAATGTTTCATTTTTTAATGAATAGTGAAAAATACTAATTTTTATTAAAAACAACTATTTGATTAAATAAATTAAAGGTTTCAATAAAATTTTAATTTTAATTTTTACTTTAATTTGTTCAAATATATTAATATCTTTATAATTTTCGTAATATTAATCAATTTAATTTTTTATTTTCCTATTATAATCTCCTATATTTATGAAGATTTTCTTTTTTTAAAACCATATTTTTTATTACGTTCATGGGTAAAATATTAAATTTAATTCTCCCACATAGGTCAATGGATTTTGGAGAAATAGATTGAATATTTGAAATGATTATAATTTCTATTATCTAATAATTTCAACATAAATTTTTCACATTATAAATAGTAGAAGAAGTAAAAATTAATTACTGTAATCAAGGTAAAGAATGATTTACCCTATGGGTAAACAAAAATGTTAAGGATTAAAATGACTTAAAAACATGTAATATTCCTATTGGTAGGAAATATTTATACCTTATCACGTTAAATATCCATGAATGGCCAATTTTGGATGATTTTTTTCATGATATAACCATGGGTATAATTTTATCTTATCAATAGATCCTCAAATTTCCTCCCCCCACTTATAAAAGGACACCTATTATCCTCCCTTAATCACCCTTGTGATGCCATATTTATTTGGCCAAACCTGAAAAAAATGCTATAAGTAATCATAAAAAACATCCTAGATAAAATATTTTATCACAAATCGAAACTATGAATGATCTTGGGGAAAACCTAAAGAAGTTCCACAAAGAATAAGTAATAGTCATAAATTATAGTTTTTTTTGTTTCTTCTCACACCTCCATAAATTAATAATAAAACATAATAATAAAATTTAATTTGTATAATATGTATAATTATATCATATTATTTTATATTAATGAACTACATCCATCTCTTGTTCCAAAAAATGTAATACAAAACCATCGATCATGTGTATGGTTGACTACCACCTCATAAACCGATGCAATTTTTTTCATCACAACCTTTAAAAGAATGATATAATTATGAATTTAAACCATATATATGATATTAATGATATTATAATACTTATAGAATTAAAATATCACTTATAACTTCTAAATTTTCATGCATTTTAACTTATGATAGCGGTGCTCGTGTGTACGACCAACTACCACATCATGAAGTAATGTGATTCATTTTTTAATTATGATTTACATGGAAGGTAATAATGATAAATAAATATATGTGATATATAAAATTATGTTAATACTATAAAATTACTATATCACCCAGTTCATTACCCTTCCACCAATTAAGGAAATGATAACATTGATAAAGTGTACGTAAAACCTACCTTCTCCACAATGTGACGTCATTGATTCTCCATTTTCAAATTAAAATACTTTATTCTAAAAAATTATCTAATGAGAAAAAATATATTTTTAACAATAATATAATTATATACATAATGTAACTATATAATTCAAATGAAAACGATCTTTCAGGACAAAACTCGCATGAAAAAATAATGTCACAACCAAATTAATATAAATAACGAAATATTATTAACAAACAAAGGATAAAATGTTATAATAAGACCATAATTGATATAATAAATATGAATATGGTCCTAGAATAAATTAATAACATTACTAAAACCATTATAAATGATGTAAAAATATTTTATACCAAAAGAAAGAATGAGGAAAGGGAAACCATCTCAATTTCTATTCATTGAGGTATATTCTAATGTTATGATCCAAATTTATTTTTTATTATTTATATATTTAACCATTAAAATATATTATAATAATTAATTTATACCTAAATTTATTTTTTGTTTAAATTTGAATTATATAATCTAAGGGGAATTGAATATCAAATTACCATGTTGTAAATAATTTCATATCTAAATTTATTTTTATTGGGTTATATTACTTCATCATGGTCCTTACCATTAAATTATAATGTGTGTTAAGACTTATGAATATATTATGTTTTACTTAATTTTATTGTGTATTTAAATCTGATATGCATTATTGATTTATTTATTAATTATCAATTAATGGTTATGATCTTTATAATGGTTTATTTTGTGGTCTCAGTTTAAACGGTGTTGTTTATACTAGATTTTCCAATAGTTCAATTTATTTAATAATTTTATAATAAATCAATTAAATTTTATTTTCCTCTATTAATTCATGAAATTTTATCTTCCTATTATAGTTTTTATATTATTGGTATTTAAAATTAATGATAAAATATTTTTAATTAATTATTTCTTCATTTCTCTCTTTGGTCAAAAATCAATCTTCATCAAAATCCTTTATTTCTAAAACATTGTTAAACAATGTATTTAATTATATAAAATGATTTTTCAAAGGATTTTTTACCCATTTTGACATTTAAAAAATTTAAGGAATCTTCATGCCATTTTCAAACCAATGTATGTTTTTCTTTTACCAGAAAATTGAATGGAATCATAGTTTTAAAATGTATGGTATAAACACAATTTTCATTCATCATGAATACGTAGGGTTTAAAATATTATTTTATAAGTTGAAAATGTTACTTCCCAATAGAATTATTTTTAAAATATTTTTCTAAAATTGCAAAGGATATTTTACCAAATAATGTTTCAAATATCCTTTATATTTTTTCTATTTATATATAACAACACCCATAATTTTAATTATAATAAACTAAGGATATATTGTATTGATAGCATTATTATGTTTTATATTGATTTTTTATGATCATTTTGACTAATGAAATTGTTTAAATTCATTTTCATGATCATTTTTTTAGTCATTAACTTTCCCATTAAATATTCACTTTATAGAGATCATTGTAAATTCCATTTCCCCTTATAACCATATTATTTATCATCAATATTGTTTTTCTTTAACTCAATAAAACATCAATACATGATTTTGAAATTGAGAGTTATTTTTTTATCTAGGTAAATATTGAAAATTATATAGTTTCTATTAATATGAATATTTGATGATATGAAAAATTGTAAATAAATTAAATCTATTATTCAATTTTTGAGGAGTAATTTGAATATTTAGTAATTGATGGGGTCTAAATTTATATAGCCCTAGATGCATCGGTAATCTCTTGTGTTGAATTATAAAGATATCATTAAATGTGTTATTACCCATTGTTTTATACTATATTTTTAAACATATTTATAGTGGATGTATCACAATGCCCGAGATGATGAAGTCCAATAATTAATCATTTTTATCATTCAGAATGTAGTTACTATTATCTATGATAGTTTCATAAAGATATTATCTTGGATGCATTTCACTCTTAGTTAATTATTACACATAATGTGTTGTTATTTATCTAACTATAAATATTGATTATTCCTTATCAATTAATGATATTAAATTTATTTAAATGGAATATCAATACATTTATTTACCTTTTCATATTGATTAATCATTATTTAACCATGATATTCATGTTTTTGTTTAAATGGATTGTGTGTTCAGATATTTACCTTATGTATTGATTATAACTTATATATTCATGAAATTAAAATTGTATAAATGGAATGTGTGTTCAATTACATAACATTCTATATTGATTATTCTTATCTAATCATGATACCAAAGATATTGATTAAATGTAATATGTTTTCAGATATTTACCATTCCATATGGATTGTTCTTCAATTACTATTGGTTTATTCCACTTTACATAAATTGTCTTAATAATTTTTTTATCAACCTTGTTTTTTTAATTTCATAGGTATATAGGATGTATACAATGAATTATATTCAATGATAATTTAGAAAAAATAAATATATTTTGAAAAAATATTATGTTTTACTTTTTATATTCAAATATAATACATGAATCTTTATATATCTTGTTTAATAATAATTATGAACTATTTTATCCTTCTAGATATGATTATTTATATATTATTCCAACGTAAAAGTTTAGAATCTGAATCCATGTTTCTGGATTTTTTTGTTATAATATAATTCTAGGCCCACCCATTAAATTTATATAATGTGTATAAATTTTTGTTCCATATAGATCCTACATCATAAGAAAATATTGCATCACTTTTAACATAGTGACTAAGGATTGTGTCTTTCATACATGGAATTACCCATTCAATAATGTATAGGTAAATCTAAATGAATACCCTTTTGTGTAAATAGGGATTGGTCTTCACTACCCAAATGTTAGGAATGTAAAATCATATGATAATGTTGATAGCATAATGGGTAAAAGAACATATTCATGGAAGGGTTTAAAAATAATTAATGTGGTCTTATCATCACATAGAAATTATAAGTATTTTAATATCGATGATTAAAAAGATATTACGACAAAAAAAATTAGAAATTGAAGTGCATGTTATAAATGAATTTCTCAAATAAATTGGGGGATACAATCTATTACCTTGAGAGGGAGACTTTTAATTATTGAGATATGCTTCTTTAAGATGATGTAAAAACCATAGTTGGGATCTAGATATGGAAAGGAAGATTAAATTAAATCTTATGTAGTTTTTATTGTGGGAGTTTAGGAGTTTTTATAGAAAAAGAAACTTGAATTATTTATATATTTATAAATATAGGATTTGATTTCTTTATGATAATATTATATTAACCAAAAACATTTCCATGTTTTATTCCAATTTTTTCATCCAATGTGGTTTAGATTCAAATATTTTTTATGGAAAATATTCTAACTCTTTCAAATACTAACCATGTGGATGTGGGAGTGGGTCATGTTCATCAATAATTTATTTTAAAAAACTAAAATATTATATAGGTTTTTTATCATTAATTAATGGTTTATAAAATAAATAAATTTACATCAAAAATATTTTATTTTTAGGGGAGACATAATATTAGTTAATGATACTATTTATAGTGTTTATTAATTTTGTTTTTGGATTTTATGATGTCATGATAAATACCATATATTTATATAGCATTTAATTTTTTCCCAATAATATGACGGTAATTGGAAATTATAAAAAATATATTGATGAATAATTTTAACCGGATTATTTAAAAAAAATATTTTTCAGGAAACTTATTCTATTAATATAAAAAAATATAATTTTAATTCAAATATTTCATTTATTAATATATAATTTTTTTCATGAATATTACCATTTTCTACCCATATAATGATTATATTATACTTCATTATAATATACTACCATTTATATTAAAATATTTTTTATTTAGTAATAATAAAATAAAATATATTAAATTTTTTTAAAAAAAATACAAAAAGGATTTTCATAATATAATATATATATATATATATATATTTCTAATATAAAATATATTTTTATTTCATCATATAAAATTCTAATATTTATCAAACTACTTAATCACTTATAAAGTAATAATAAAAAGAAAAAATATAATAACTATTTTATTAAAAAATCAAACTGTAAGGGTCTGGATACATAACCCCTTATTACCCCAACAAACACCCTAATGGTACGGTTTGTGCTAGTAACACATTATTAATGTGGTTTAGTGAACAGGGTGTAGGTCGTGATCTCGATAATCTTGAACATCTCGCATGAGAATTTTCACTCTTTCTTTAGATGATGAATCTTAGATTTCGTTTGGTCAAGGTAAAATCATCGTGATTCTATATTCCTCTGAATCATTGATTAATGGGATTCATGGTTTATGATCAAATTCTCTCAGGACATCATTTCTTTCATATGATTCAATGGGATTTAGCAGAACTATTAATATATACAAATCAAAATGGTCACAATATATTAGATATATTAAAAATGGATAAGATCCCAAATATTGTTTTAAATATTACATTATATAACTTATAATTGTATAAAATAACAAAATTAGTGCATGTTTTCCATTAAATAATTACTAATTAGTGGATTTAATAATTTAAAAATAGTATTAAATTTATATGTTTTTGATTTATTAAATTATTCCATCATTTATAATTTTAAATATTAAAATTTCATTTTACAAAGTAAAATAGATGAGGGTACAAAATTTTCATTACCACTTCATGATACCATGTTTCTTTCTAAAAAATGTGGTTCCACTATAGCACTTTTACCGGGTGAGTTTTATTGTATATCATAACATTCTCTCTATAATATGAGATCTTCATTGGGTACTCCTCATATGAAATATAATTATCCAAGGGTACCACCTCAAGATTATCTAAATTTTAGGGGATGGTATGTAATTATAGAAGAGGGATACATCGAACACATCATGTAATTGAATAGTTAATATGCCTGTGTATAGATATGTTCAACGATATAAAAGGTGATGATTTTTCTTGGACTAAATTTTTTTTATTCACAAACCTATAAAATTTATTCCAGAGTTTTAATTGTCAATACAATTTATCTCTAATCACAAATTCTATGCCTCTTTAATGATTTTATACATATATTTTCTATCAATATCGGGTGGATTTCATACAATGTAAAATATTTTGAACCATCTCTTTCATTTCATGCATAACCTTAAGTATCATCATCTTCTTCTCTCCAACTTCATCCTATCATATTAGATAATGACAATTCTTCCCAGAAAAGACTTATAATATTGTATATGAATTATATAAGGTAAAATGTTACTATAAGATAAATACACTATTTGAATGTTTTTATCCTAGTGTCCTTGGAAATCAATTGAATAATATCCTAGAATATCCCATAGATTTTTGATGGTTCTCTTAGATTGACCATTCACCTAAGGGTGAAAGGTATTTTTAAATAATATCTCTAAATCTAACAATTACTAAAGGCTTCTCTAGAATATCAACTAAATCCTTAGATATTAATAAGATACAAATAGTAGTTGAGCTCCATGGAGTCTTATCACTTTTCTTATGTATATGATGGTGATTTTCTCATGAGAGGAATCTTCCTTGGTATAAATTGAAAGCAAGAACTTTTTAATGTGATTTACTACCAAAAATGGGGGAATTATTTCTTTTAGATGACCTATGGAGTCTTACAATGAAATACATGGTTAAGTTTTGTCATATCTGTACAACGGTTTAATATGGTTTCATCATAACCTTATATGTCTATCATTCAATCTTGGTTTTTTTCATACTATGAATTGGAATAAAAATAATATGATCTCCCTCTTCATGTTATTCCACTATAATAATTCCTTCAAATCACTATTTGTCCAAGCGATTCTTAGATGAATAGATAAGTACATGCTCTAAGTATCATCTAGAAATTCCCTCACGGGTTATGTTTTTGATGGGACACATATCTAGGTTTCAAACATTATAACTCCATCTCCATTAAAGATGAACATCATAATGTTTTCTAAAATTTACTAAAGAACCACATTAATATTATAGGCCTACCTCCTCTCAAGAATCGGTGTATGAGAAGTTTTTTTAGAATATTATGATGAAGACACTTTTATTAAGCCCAATTCCACCCTTTTCATGTTCATGAAGATTCTATCCCTTTCAATACACATCATGGATAGGGTTTTTAAATGCTTTTTACTTGGAGCATATTCCTCTGTCTTTTCCTTCCAAGGATTTTATTGGGTCGTACAATCATTATCCTTGATCTTCTCTATCCACATTCAATCGATAATATTGAACTCCTTTTGTGTAAATATATAAACATATGTATTTTATTATTTGTATATATGTAAAACTTCTTCCCAAAGAGAAAATGATGATAAATATTTTTTTTGTGAATAAAACTATAAGCAATTCTATATTTAAAATTGGGTAGTTATTCCCATGGTAATTTAGTTAGGGGGATGCGTAGGCTCTTAAATTTTCATTTTATGTGAGTTCAAAACTGAATCGCTTTTTAGATGAATCATTATTTATCGTAATTCCTTTACCAATGATGTGTAATGTGAGTAAAGTTATAGTTATTTAACTCCAATTTATCCCAATAATTATCACCCAACATTCATTAGTCTAGAAAAACATGACAAAAATGTGTTTTATTATGTGTTGTGTGTTTGAAATCCATGATTTGTTTCTCAAAAACTAAACAATAGTGCCCATATAATCCCAGTAAACTATAGTTTTACATCACAAATTTGGGTCTGGTTCATCCTTTAAAACAAATATTTTTAATCATTTCATAGTTACACCTATGTTGGTGAATACGTTCCCCATGAATGTTACCTTCTCTATCCAAAAGTCACACTTATTATACTATTAATATAATATTTACTTTTGAAATAAATTTGTTTCAATATTCAATTGATCTGCATGTTCATCATTCTATTAGAGTAGATAAGAATATAATATATGATTACTATCATGAATTTATCTATTTAGTCCATAAATAATATATTAATCAAATGAATGATTAATTTTGTGGCATTAGTGAATCCAAATGACATCATTACGAACTCATAGTTTATTTACCTTATATAAAAATTATTCTTGGGTATATCCTTATTCATTATTAATACATGTTAAAATATTTATTGAATAAAATCCTTGGATATGTATTGGGATTTGTGTAGTTGATTGAAAATTCCATCAATCTATATATGATGATACTTATTGTGTATAATGAGCATGTTGAACGCATGATAATTAATCTACAACTACATTGACTTGTCCATCTATAAAATTAGATGGACTAGTGCACCCTATAATATAACAATTGGTTGTATAATCACTTTTTCAATATTATATGGCAGTTTATTCTTTATAAAATTAATGTTAAAATTATCCATTCTATATTGACCCTCAGATATTTTCAATTCTCTTGTTACATGTCAATGAAAAAAATCATCCCCTCTATAAGGTGGAAAATAAGAATTTATTTAGGGAAATAATATGTTTATTACCTCACAATAGGCATGTCATAAGGTTGATAATTTCTTTAGTCTCAATTTTTTGAGAAAGATACTATTTTCCATAAGTAAGAAATATCAATTCATGAGAAAATGGTACTTAAATAGATTCATATACATCCAAAGATATTTATAGAATCTAATAGATATTTTTGGAATGGGGGATGATTTCTGACTATCTGTAATTAATTTTGGCTCTATAGAAGAAATGAAAATTAATACCCATAATTGTTTCATATTCATCTAAATAGAGGATCACATTTTTTGTGAGCTTTATCCATAAAATTTTAATGGGGTAAGCATTATATTCATAGGATGAAATAATTGACCCACTTTATATCATCAATTAAAACTCGTCCCCCATGTTTTGAGGTGGTGTTTGAATAGTTTTCCAAATAATTTGTGATATAAAAATAATTTTACAACCAATATAAAAGATTATGTTCAGTATCCTTCAATGAATGACTATACTTACTGTCACTAATTAATTATATGGGTCCACCTCAATAGTAGTTATGGAAGAAAATAACCATTTCTATATAATCTATGGAGTCTATATTCATCAGTTATCATCAACAACCCTTGAAATAGTGCATTGATTCTCACCATTTCCTTGTTCTTAGAAGTTGAGAATTTGTATAGTAGGATTATGGTAAATTAGACCATTCCAGTCTTCTATCACAAAGGTGGGTTTCACCTGCTATTATTTTCATTAATTGTGATATTTCTTATCATATATAAAGAATGTTTTTTTACACATCAGAAAACATATTTTATTCTTCTTCACACTCTTTTTTGAAACGAGTTGTTGGAATTTCCTTCCCCATGAAATTTCACAATCAAACCCCTTGAATTAAAATCCAATCATTGATTTCTATATATAGACTCATGGGACCCTTTATACTCACTAATCTCCATTTCAATTTTAAATGTACATCATTTAATTTCATCATACTTATAAAAGACTCAAACCACAAAAACATTTCTTAGACTAATATTTATACCACCAAAACATTTATTAATAATAATTTAAGGGGAGATGAGAAAGATGAAGTCATGTCATGAAAGTAATATGATGTACACCACATATTCCCTAATAGATTCATCTCTATTTTTCAATAGGTCTTATAAATCCATTTTACTTTTCTGTGGGATAGTGTGAAGAATATATTTATGGAAAATAATTTTTTAATACTATTTATTATCAATCACATTGATATATTCCATGGGAATTGTATCTTTTTTAAATATCCACTTTGGATTATATTCAACTTCTATGTAATATATATCTAGCATAAATATATCTTTCTCAGATAAATTAATGATAGAGAATACATTTTCAATAGAGATGATCCATTATTCCATCTTGAATGGATATAAATATCCCCTATGTTTTGAAGTTCTTTTTCACATAATTATCATAATTTAGTCTTTATTTTTCAATATGGGATATTCGTTTAAACCTTATTCATGTTTCTGTTCAGAACAAGATTTAATTAAGGATGTATTATCATCAATTTTTCAATTCCTTCTCACATCATGATGGGAATCTCATTTGGGAATTCATCACAATAGCCCTCACAATGGATACTGACTCAGGTTCTCCTATTTCTGATGATTAAATAAAATGAAGGTAAAATTAGGGTTGAGAATTTATAATCTATTATACATATAAAATTATAACTATTTACATTTATGGGATAACTCATAAATTTACCATATTACATAACCTTTGAATTTCATGGTTTCAAACTAATATATCCAAGATCTATTTCCTAACACATGATTTTATGGATTTTCTAGTTCTATTCATAATTATTTATATTGGAATTTTGAATTTATCATATTATCCGATGGGAATATAAAATCTGTCTTGCAATATGGCCTCTTTATTGTGAACTACGTAAAAATAGAGTAAATACCCTATCTTTCCTTTTTTGGGTTATTACCTTTTTGTACAACTGTATAGGAGAAACATCCAATTGTAGTATATTGAAAGAGATTTAATTTCATGTAATCTACATATTGTAGGAATTACTGTAATTTATGGATGTTCTTAAATGTTTGTTATTATAATAAAGGATTTCACTAATGTTTTATTACTAAAATACAAAATAATAATTTAAAATTACTATTATACCAACTATAAAAACCCATATTTCATAATATAACTTAATTCATGATTTACTATATAAAGACACAAATAACCTGAAAAAAATGATTGTGAGTAAAAGTTTATAAGAATACATATGTAAATATATCATTAAAATGAAACTTGTGTATAATAACAATATTTATACATTCCATAACATTCCATTTTTTCCATTGATCTTTGGAAACTGCACTAGATAACCGGGAAATGTACATAAGAAAATGGTGAGATATAAATCATTGTAAGGGAATAATAAAATAATAAGATGATTAAAGGAATACAAGTTAGTCAATAGGAATATTGAGGTGACCTAAAATTGGTTGATATAATAAACAAGACCAATGAAGCATGATATATCATGATAACCACAAGGTTACCAAGGAATGTGATGACAACATTAAACAAGATATCATAAGAAAAAAACAACGACAATAGCCATGACATCATAACATAGTGTTATTAGGATAACCACCTATGAAAAATAATTGGAATCTGATGACAAGAAACATTATCCAATCTATGGAATGGTTATGTAATTCTAGGCCTAACAATCACATATATATATATATATAATGTACTTTCATTTGTGTGCCGCATAGATCATACAACATAAGTTCATTTGTCATCACTTTTAACCATACAATTAATGAGTTTGGGTTACATCTATTCATCTATGACATATTTTAATGACAGTTAAATATAGCTGAATACACTTAAGTGGTAATGGGAATTGGTATTCACTAGAAATATATTTTTATAGAAAATTACATGATAATTTCTACAGCATAACAGGTGTACATATAAAATCATATAACAACTAAATGTAATTGAAATGTGGTAACTCATGAAATATAAATTATAAGTAATTAAATAGGGATATTTAGAAACATATTCCATTATGCAAAACTAGAAATCCAAAAGGAATAATATAAATGAAGTGTTTGACCAAAGAGGAGGATAAGATCCCTTACATTGAGAGGGTACTTCTAAAAGAATGAGAGGAGCTTCATAAGAGAATTTAAACACCTTATGAAGGATCGATAGATTGAAATTAAAAATTAATTTATCCTATAATGGGTTTTACGAAAGATAATGAAAGGGAGGGGAATTCGTTATTAAATTTGAAACATTGGTTTTGGACTCTAAATGAAAAATAATAATCATTTCCATGGTTATCTCCCACATTTTCTCCAAAGATGAGTGGTTTTAAATATTTTATAAGTAAAATAATATAAAGACATATAATAAAACCCTTATTATGAAGAAGTGAGTCATGTTCATAAATAATTGATTTTAAAACAATAAAGTATAAAATTGTTTTGGGGGGATTCATTGAGGGTTTATAGAATTATTTAAATAAATTAAAAAAACATTATCTTAAAGGGTAAATATAACTCTGATCAAGGATATGATATATTTTATTTATTACACATCGTTTGGTATTTTATGATTTCATACTACATAGTGTAAATTTGAACAATAATAAAAAATTTACCCAAAAATTTGATTGTCTTTGAAATATTTTAAATTTTCACAATTAGATAATTGTGAAATAGTTATTTAAAAATTAATATTTATTTTATTAAAAAAAATATGATAATTTGAAAATTTTCCATTTTATTTTATTTCTGTAATTTATTGAAAAATACATGTTTTTACAATGATAACATTTTTCTGACCATTATAATGATTTTATTAAACATAATATAATTATATTCCCATTAATTTAAAAATATAAAATATTTTTAAAGATTATTTTAATAATATAACATTTTTTAAAAAAATATCTTCATTTCATCCTAAAATATACTTTCTAAATTTAGTCTCTATATATTTCATAAAAAATAAAATTTTTGTTTCTTCAGGTCAAAATTATTTCTTTTCAAAACTCATAAATCATTTATAAAGTGAAAATAAAAATGGATAATTAAAATAAATTTTTATTGAAAATATGAATATAAATTCATAATATTAATTTCATGATATATAACCCCTTAATACACTAGTTTACACCATAAGTGTAAAGTGTGAGATGATAACACTATCTTGTTGTGGTTTGGTGAAGATTGTTTTGGTCGTGATCTCCATTAGCTAGAACATCTCCCATAAATTCCTTCCCATAGTAAGTAATTAATAAATATAAAATTATAATTTTTTTATCAAAAATATCTAGTGACTACAAATCACTTATAAATTCCCACAAATAATCTTCATAGATCATGGTACTATAGGTCGAGGTCATTGCTTCTTTAGTCTGTGTTAGTCAGATTCATCGGAACCCTTATATACACTACTAATAATGGTAACAAAACAATGTGTATATAGTAAATGGTTATGATTCATAATGGTTCTCTTTAATCAGAAATGATATAACTTATAATGTACTAATTTAACCAGAGTAGTGCATGTGTTTTCTATAAATTCATTACACAATAAAAAATTAAATCATTTAAAACTAGAAATTCATTTATAAATTTTTGGTTCAGTAAAACATGAGTGAACTAGTTAATATTATTTGGATCATTACCCATAATTCTAGTTCTATGATAATGCTTGGACGAATTCACTATATTTGAATTAAAAAAATATTAAAATGTTTTAGTATGAAACAATCCTTGAGGGGATTATTTCGAGTGTCACATAGAATTTTTCATTCCAGGAAATTTTTTCCTCAAATACATGAGGAATTATAAAGGATGGAAATGATCTCTTAAACATATGTGATTAGGTCAGTCATGTGTTCAATGTTATTCACTATTCAAGATTTCACATATGCCTTAATTAATGTCGGAAGATATCATGTTGACCATAGTGACCTCCATCATGTGATACTCAAGAGTATCCTCACGTATTTGTGGAGAACTAAGGATATGGTATTCATTAATGATGTAGATGAGTATTTAGTCATAGTGGTGTATATAGATTCCAGATTCCATTGAGATCAAGATGATCTAAAATAATGGTTTGTAAATATATTTACTCCCAATAGAGGCATCATGAGATGAAATTTGTCAAAACAGGTAATTGTAATATATTGTATAGATGAATACATATTTATTTTCACATCTGAGGTAGATAATGATGTAGAAGGGATATTCACATCCTAGATAATGATGTAATTTCCTTAAGTAATGATCCTATAACACTCTATAATAATAATATTACCCTGGTGGCCATTGAAAATGTTTCTGGATCATATAAATTGATGAAGAACATTCATTATAAATATCATATATTGAGGGATATTTATCAGATAAGTGTCGTCGAAGTGAGAAGTTTCACCATGGAAGTCAATATGGAGGACCCCTTGAATAAAGCCTTAACTGAGTAGAAATGTGACCACTATGTGAGGTATTATGGACTTAATGTTGTAGGGAGTTGGCACTTGTCCATTTGGGGTCTAGTGGAGTTTGTGTTTCACAACCAATACACATATTGTTAATAGAGTATATATTAATTTAAATACTCTGTTATATATCATTCAGTGTCAATTGTGGATTTATTGGAATAATATCCTAGAGTATCTATCACATTAAATGGGCATATAAGCACCCACTATAATGAGAACCCTAAAATATAACAATGATATTCATAAAAACAGTTCAATTATTAGAAAATATTCTATGATGGGAAACATTAGATGTTCAATTCTGGGTGTGAGTACTCATATGTATATGATAAATAATATCATCATGTTTTCTCTTTGGAAAATCACAATATAGAGACTATGTGAAAAGACCAACTTATAGGAGTTCCACATATTTTCATGTAATTTGAAAATCCTATTAGGAAGCATGTGTGATGATCCTTTGGATTTAATATTATTTTTAATGCATTTCATGTCTAATGTAATTTTATTTTTTGACCAAAACTATGATTCCATATATTTGTGGGAATTAGGGTATGTTGGGTGAATCAAAAATAAAATGTTATTAATGAATAATTTGAGGAAGGATTTTCCCTTCCATATTAAATGTATTATAAATTAGATTGAAATTGAACTATCACAATAAATTACATTATTATATTATAATGAAGAGTCTTTTTAGATTGTTACCGAATTATATGTCAACCGAATGGGTAAATAAAATGAGTTTTTAATCGTATTGATGGGATATCATGAAAAATAGATTATAGTTAAAAATGAGAGATTGTTTATGGTTGTCAATGTTGAAACAATAAATTCTTACTCTTCACATCCATGACCCATTCCTAGATAATAATCATGGAATTTTGGTAATTAGACCTAATTATTATTGGAAAGAATCATCGATCATCAAAGAATAATTGCTTTCCTTGATCTCAATTGAATTCTATTAGTGATTAAATACTTCAATACATAATATTCTTAAGAACTATGAAAAATTTTATTTAGGATATTTTTTTCACATAAATGAAATACAGATTATTTTTTAATGTAGGGAACTGTTACATATATATATTATTTAATTATAATTGTTAATGAAGACTAATGGAAAATGATCAATTATAGTGATAATTATTAATTTTCATTCATATAAAATTATTTTTATCCTCACACACCTTAGGGAATTCCATGAGAATATATTATTATTTATTATTACATAGGATAGTGTCATATGATGTTTAATATATTATTTAATGTATGTTGTGTTATTAAAATATATTTTTATCCTAACCCAAACTATATAAATAGATTTTTGTGTCTATTGTTTAGAGACTAATAAATACTGAGAATTTTCTGAATAGTGAAATCAAGATCTTCTTCTCAAGACTAAAGAAAAGTAAAGATATTATCTTTTTTCGAACATTTTCTCATGGATGAGATTGTAAAAAAGATTCCTCAAGACTAGACGAATAATAATAGATACCAAGAAGAACACAAAAAGATGATCAATCTCCCATGTTATCATGAAACAATCTATTTTAATTAATTGTATATCACAGAAGAATTTGTGGATAACAATTAGATGTATTCAACACTTGGATTCTATATGTTAAAATAAGGTTGAATAAGAAGGGTTTGACTTGATTAACATCTTCATATAAGAAAAATCTCAAGACTTGGGTATTTTTTAATCAACATAAATTAAAAAAATGTTTAATGTAAAATATTATTTTCTTATGTCTGGTGGGATTTTTTAACTATTATATGAAACAATATCATTATTAAGGATGATTAGATGTTGTATAATATGTGAATGATCCATCAAATCTAAAAGATTCTCAGTCAAGATCAGCCCTGCAATGTACCTTAGCTATCCCTAAATCCATCAATAATATCATTATCACACATGAATAATGATATTATTGTGATTTTTTATGATGGTAAATTATATTTGAATATTTCTAGACCAGATAATTAAAAGCAATATGAAGGATGAAAATTTGTTCTTCGTGGATCATGTAGTCTTCACGCATGCACGATCAGAGTTCCTTTTTTATTTGTGGATAGAAATGAATAATTGTGGTTTGTGGAAGAAATATAAAACAATTATAATATAATATTCATGACTAAGTCATTGCATTATTATGGTTATAAGATATTTTAAATAATAATATTAAGAAGAAAACATAAGTAAGAAATAATTCATACTTTGGAGACTTGATATTTCCATTGAAGTCTCTTGGAATATTAAGATCATTAGAGATCTATGTGTAAAAAGGTCTTATATTTATTATATAAGGTTCTATATAGAGTGAAATATAATAGTTTCATGGAGATATTATAAGCTTATGTTAATTTTTGGAACTGGTATGTTTTTATAAGGGAACGAATGGTGAATTTTGTGAAAACCATAAATTTTTTCGATAATAGAGTATTCATTCGAAGGTACCAAGGATTAAAAATGGAAAAAGTGCTTAGCGACATTTATTTCTCAATACAAATCTCATGAATTAAATTCAATAATTTTTAGAATTGTCATAGGACTTCTACACTAGTTCAATCTCAATTTACCTATTCTACTTTTATGTTAATAATTAATTTTTATCAATATAAATAAATATTAAATTAAAAATAAAATAAAATTAGTGATATTACCTAATTTGAATCTTCTGATTTCAATTTTTGGGAAATGTTTTTATAAATTTTTTGTTGGTATGATATATACAATTTTATATTAAAACATTGAACCATATAAAAAATTTCTTTAAATAAAATTATTATGATCATAAATTTATATATTTGATAGGAGTATCATGGTTAATGATTTTAAATCCAAAAATTTATATATCGTAAACTTAATAAATTGTATGATGTTTCTAATTAATTCCTAAAATGAACCTCTTATTAAAAACAATTTATTTCTGTATAATAATATAAATAGGTTTTATATTAATGTAACATTACAAATTATTTCTAAAACAATGTATGGAATAGGTTTTATATATTTAAAAATTATTTTGAAATTAATAATATTTTTATTTATTTTAATATTTAATTATATTAATGTTTTTTAAAATATCAATGTTATTCTTACATAGTGATAAAATCCTGGAAACTATAATTTTAAAAAATCTCAGATTTCAAAATGAAACCAAACCTTTTTAGAAGATTCTCTAAAATTATTAAAAATTACATTCTGATATGTATATATACAAATTGTAATTTTTTATCTAATTGAAATTATAAAATTATAAAAAAAAATATTTTAATTGAAGAGGAAAAATATAAAGAAATATTTTTTATAGAATAATTAGTCAATAAATTTCAAGTTTCTTTAATATTATTTCATTTAAATTTATAACTAATTGAATATTTAAATTATAGGTTCTAAAATATAAATATTAATTGTTATTATAATCCTTTAAATGAGATCAATTTAATTTATTAAGGAAATATACTATTCTTGTTTTTTTATTATTCTTTGAAAGTCTTCATATTAAAAATATTAATGGAAGATAGTAATATATAATTATTTATATTGATTAAACTCCTTTTATCCACTAATAATTATTTTATTCGTGTATATATTTTATTTAGTGGTTTATTTGATGGTTTTTAAATTATATTAATGTTTCTTGGGACAAAAGTTATTAAATATGGTAATTTTTTAAGTATCCCAAATATATGGTCATTACAATATCAAATTTCAGTAGTTCAACACAAAGAAAACTTGTTCACCATGTTCTCCATTTTCACAAGGAATATTCATGCATTTGCCTGAATGAAAATGGCACTTATGTAATGATTTGAAAAAAATTATTATAATATCATGAATTATTTGGTAATGAGGAACTCAAGAAAACTTAGTGAGAATCAATCTAATCATCATGAATATTATACAAAATAAACAACTGTATCTTCTAACACCCAGTAATGAAATCAAGTTGTAATTGGTTAGTATATTTATAAAATAATGTTATAAAATAATTATAAAATTAGTATTATATATATAATATGGTTCTAGGAAAATATATTAATAATATTGTGTTGTACATATAGTAGGTTAGAGCACGATCGGGTAAGTATGGATACATAGTAAGGGTCTATTTGTCTCATTTTCAAAACCATGTGAAATGTTTGATATTGTGCACCATAATTTGATTTATATGGTGTATCAATTGACTATTTCCTTATATTAAAACTAATATTTCCCATTCCATGAAATTTTAATTTTATTTTCATGGTAACCTGCTTAATCTCATATTACCATTATAGTATGTGTTTTTGAAATATATTTTCTCTCCAAAGATATTTGATTTTACTTATTGGTCTAATTTCATATAATTTGGGTAAATTATTTTATTTTATTAAATAATTTTTATTTTCTCATTTTTAGGGATTCAAATTTATACCATATAAACCCTCTTTAAATTTAAATTTCTAATGAATTGTAACATTGATAAGGGACTTAGTCAACGCAAATTTCCTTTCATCGAGTAAAAATATTATTCATTGGTCATAATTGTTAAATCATTGATAGATTATTATATTTAATATTTCTTGAGATATTAACTATTTTATCTTAGAATAAAATTATTTTTTAACTTAGTGATTTGTATTCAATGAATTTCATTCTAAAAAAAGTGAACAAATTTTCAAGAAAAAACAACTGCATTATTCATCAGTTTTTATCTATTTCAATTTTAATTATTCTAATAAATTATTTACCTTTATTTTTTATAAAATCAAATATTTGTTTAATCATGTGTAATCCATATTTCATTTTCACTCTTTTAAAGTGTAATTTTCATGACATCTTTTATGCTGTTGGTCTTAAATAAAGTCATTTTAGTATATTTAAATTGTATAAAATACATTCAAAATAAATTTTTTTTATTCCAAAATTAATTTTATTTTTAAAAATTATTTCCATTAAAGGATATTTTATTTATATATTTTTTTAATAAGGTTTTTAAAATTTTTCTATTTCCCTCGTCGATAATTTTTTTGAAAGTATATTTTAATTTTAATTTTATAATGATGTTCTAAAATGATTTCTGAATATTTTTTATTTACACTTCTATATACCCTGCATGTTTTTAATCCATGAAGTTATTTTTTGATCACCCTATATATATTATTTGGATATTATTCTATTTTTGAAATTGACATTGTTCATATCCTATGATTTATACGGTCTAGTAATGTGATATATCAAGAATATTTTATAGAACCCAATCTTTTTCCTTGGGTTCTTAGTGATATGAGGAAGGTTTGTTTTAAATTAGAAGTAATATATATATATATATATATATATATATTTGACTAGTAAGGTCCTATATCACCCTTTAATGCATTGGTTTCTGATTTATATCTCATGTGACATGGATTTTAGGTGGGAATTGTTTTTCGAAAAATAATGTGATATAATTGTGTTTGATAAAAACATAAATTGTTGGAATTTTTATTCCTAATATTATGCATAGTCATTTTTTCGTTAAAAAACTAATACTAGGAATTATGTTTTTTCACAATAATAAGAGTGAAATTTATTTCTTACAATCATAATCATGAGAATTATGTTTGTTTACATTAGGATGTATAAATTTTTTTTCTCTTCACAACTTGAAGCGCGGTCATTTTGTTTGTTCATAACATGATTTTTGAACATGATTTTTTATCACATTGATATATTTTTTTTGTTTTTATGTTTTTTTTGAAGAAATTTTTTATTCTGGGATTTAAGGGAATGTTACATTATCAAACCATATGCCTAGTATTGTACTCTCATGGATTATTTTTGTAGACTCTTGTTTCCAAAAAACTGTTGACTCATTTTTTATGATATGAAAAGATTCTTGTCATGATTTTGGATCCCTAATTTGTTGGGGATAATTTTCTTATGTATCTTGATTTTAACTTTATTTTTGTTTCATGATAAATGCTAATACCAAATTTCTAAAAACAATGTTTAGCATTACTAATTATTAGATCTCACCACTTTCGTATTATTCCACCCCTAGGATATGATGTTAAATATTACCAATGAGATTTATAGATGTGGATATGTTACTATTAGAATATGGATAAATGTTCCTAAATATCCATAAATTGGATACTTATATAGATTATCATTAATGATAATAAACTTTTAATTCTTGGGATTGTAATATTATTTGATAAATGTAATTCATATATGAGGGAAAATATCTTTAATAAGGATATGTCTAGCTTTGTTAGTTATAATATATATGCAGTGCAGTTTATTGAAATTTCATTTGAAGTGGAATCAACGATAATGACCCATTGTAGATAATATTCCCCAAATATTCTAGGATATTTATTTTCTGAGGAATTCATGTTATAAATTTTTAGTTTTAATATGAACCTTTTAATTGATTACCATGTATCTTACAATGATCTCATGCACTTGTACAATCAATGAATGTTCTTTAGGTCTCTAAAGAGTGGAATGTATATTTCTGATTATGAATATGAATATGAGGTAGTTTAGTATAACTGGACCAAAGGAAACTAGATTGAAATAAGGTCTAGGATGCAGGTAATAAGGAATGGTGGGGATGCACCCAACCATATTTTTCTTTATAATTTGGATCAGTTCCAATGTAATTATTCTTGTAATTTTTCTTGGTTTCTACACTGGAGAGAGGTTGAGTTCACCATCTAGTTCATACGATAAGAACAACATTTTATCAATCTAATTTATTGAACATCTTTTATGGGACATCATGATCTTAAGATTCAATATGAGGACTTAAAGGGCACAAGTTTCATATAGTTGAGTATGTTCCCCTATGGCTCCCTAGTACCTTTCTCCAAGAAGGTGGATAATTATTTATTGTTTTGTGTCGACTATTCAAATTTTAATAAGATGATGATTAAAAATAATTACCTCCTTCCACAAATTGATGACCTATTCAATCAGTTGAGAGGTGATCGATTATTCCTAATGATTTATCAATGACCTGGTTATCACCATCAGAGTTTAAATTATTATGACATGACAATTATAGATTTTTGGATTATGTTTGATATGTATGGATTCCTAGTGATTCATACTACCTTGAAAATAATTCATATTGTAATTATAGCTCTGATAAATATATTTTCCACAAGTATTAGTTAAATTTTTTTCTTTCTATGAGGTTGAACATTTAGTGTGATTTATGATAAAGGAGTATCACAAACAACACCATGATATAGTTTTGATTATACTTCAGAAACACCAACTCTTTTCAAAAATCCCCATGTATAACCTTCGAATCGATGATGTGAAATTTTTGGGTGATTTTATTTATGAGGATAGGTTATTCGTAGACCATAAGATGGTTTAAGAATTTTTTTCTGAAATATTTCCCATGAATTTTAATGATATAAATATCATTTTTGTATTTATCTATGTACTACTAGACATCATCTATGATTTTTCGTATTTGGAAGTGATAATGAATCGATTGACCAAAATGCAGTAAAAGTTCATACAAATTGGGGATCGTGGGGATAAAATTAAGAATATAATGGAAAGAATAATAGGATAATTGATCTTAAACTATCATGATATGCGTATTTAGTACACTATATATTATGATGCATCTTGTTTTGGACTAGGGTCACTCTTGATGTTGATTGGTCATGTGATTGTTTATTGTTTAACAAAACTGAGGCACCCAGGAAAAAATTATCAAAACTAGGACTTGTATCAGGATGTAGTAATGCATTACCTAATATGTTTTATTAATAACTTATTGGGTGAAAACATTATATTGTATACAAACCACCAAATCATGAAATAGTATTATGCCTAATAAGACCTGAACCATCATAATCTTTGCAGGGCTGAGTATCTAAATTCATTTTACTATTATTTGGAATATACCCTATGAAAGGGAAATAGGATAGTAGATGCATTGTTCTAGATGATGCACAATTATGTATTCGAGAAGATCAATTGTCAATGTAACTGATGTAAAATTTCCTTGAGATGAATTTGGACATTGCTGATCAGTAATGTAAAATGGTAGTTAAAAAATTTTATACTCCTCTTCTAAATAAGAAAACTATGAGATAAATATCTTATCAAGAACTTTTATCCCAAAGAGATAATATATGTGGTGGTTATCAACCAGAATAATATACATTTTAGGTAGTTGATATTTTCTTTTTTACAGTTGTGTCATTGTTTCCACAGACTTGCATGAAGAGATGATACATGAGTCACAATCTGTGAAATTGGTTTTCCACAATTATTAGATTAAGATGAAATAATATGTGGAATGATTGCATTGGTTTCTAGGAACAAATAATGATATATCGGGTTTTTTAACATGGTTATCCACCTCCCAACAGGTGAAGGATGATCACCTAAAACCCACATTCATTTGGAACTGATTGGTAATCCCTAAATTTATACTGGATAATTATACTGTATATTTTTTTATAGTTTTTATATGGTTTAAGAGATAAGAAAATATAGTGTTGCTAATATTATATCATATGAAAAATATAGCTCACTATTTTCCAATCATAGATACGTTTTTACATTATTTTTTGGGTCAAATATATGTCAAGGATATAGTTCACTTACATAGGTTCCCTCTGACCATTATATAGTATTGAGACACTCATTTCACATAATTCATATAGTAGGGATTGGGAAAATCATATTGTATGATGGTTCATTTAATTACTCCCAACCATTCCCATACAGATGGATAGTCCGAAAAAGAAATATAGACTCCCTATGGTAGGCTGAGAGTGTTTGTCAAAAAAAAGTATGGGATTATTGTGAGAAACACACAAACATTTAAGAGTCTACTTATAACCAAATTAACCATGATTAAATAAAAATATAAACATAAATGGATTTTAATGACTAAACTATAATTATTTCCTCTATATTGGTTAAAATTCAGGTCAGTCAATTTTAACCAATCCAAGTCTCATGATGGATACAATTGAGAATGTGCATTTGATCTAGAAAATTTTGGAAATTACTCAGTGCAACTAGTTATCTTTTATAGACTATCAAAGCCAACATTTTGAATTTTTGTTGGTGATTCGGTGTTCCTAGGATTTTATCTATGATTAATTCATCATCGTATTCAAAGGTATTTTTCTTTTGTGCTTAATGTTTTGGGATCGTTCAAGATAGTGGAGTGGTTTATTATAGTGTTGTATGAATTAGTTTTTCAATGACTCATTAGTTTCATGAATGATATTTTCCACAAAAAACAATTGAAACTCAACCATCATAATCCATCCATTGTGATTGACACAAAAAAAATTGATTTTAGTTTCATAAAAATTTTGATGGTCATTCAATTATTATAATTGATTAAAGAGAGAAGGATCTTTGTGGCATTAAAAATACTCTGGTTTGAGTGTTGTATCATCTCAACCATAACTATTATGCGACAAGGGAATTAGAATAAGTCTTGCTGGATCAGTTTTCAAATTTTCACTAATGAGTCATAGTGAAAATATAAGGTGTATATTATGGATAAATTATTTCATAGTGGAGAGGTTATAAAACATATTAGATCATTAGAATGTTAAAAAATCAAGGATTATCTTCTCTAGAGTTGGGATATTGTAAAATAATAGATATTTTGATGTTCGTTATTATGTAATTTTATCTATAATATTTCCCGTTTAAATATTTAAAATGTTATGACTATGGTTATGAATGTTTTGATGGATTTGAGATTCTATTCAGAGTCTTAGGGTCTTAAGGTATGAAATATGATATTATATAAGGGGTTCACTATTAGTGAAAAGTTAGCTATTAACCAAAGAAAATCCAAGTTGAGGGGTATAAGAAGGACCAAAAAATTTCAAACCATGTATGTCATCCCCAAAAAATATGAAATTTTAGATTAATATGTTATATTTGAATTGAGAAGTTAGACCATGGCTTAAAAAACTATTCCTCACTACCATGTATCCCTAGGATCTATCCAATGGGGTTCAGACAGATGCTGTATTATTTATAAAATCATATGACCAACTGTGTGGTGTGATTAATCACCTCATAAATTTTAATTTAATGCTAATGAAACACATCAAACATAATTTTTTTTACCTAAGACATCAAATCTCAAACCTCCCTCTCATTTTTATTATTTTTTTCTTTCATGGGAATTTTTTACTGAACTCTTGGAATATCAAAGCAGAATTCATTGGTATTTATTCCTATTTGTATTTCTATACCATTCTATTAACTAGATACCACTATTATCCTCTGACATTGATTTGTAGTTCTCATTATAAAAACACAAATATAGTTATGATTGATTCCTGTTTTGTGATCCTTGATCCATATATATTATTTGATCAGTGTTAGTTTGTAAATAAGATACGTTATGTTCATTTTATGTGATCTACCAAATTTCATGCAATTATTAGAATTTTATTAGTGTGTGTGTTGTGTGTTCTTTCCAATTTACCTAAAATTAGATCTAGAATAAATAAATAAATAATGATATAATGATATATATATATATATAGATTTAAACCTTGAATATAATGATATATGATAAATCGTTGTGACTTTTATTTCATTAAAATGGCATGAAACGTAGAAGGATTACTTTAAAATGGCTTAGCCTAAAATTTCATTAATTATGTTATAAAAGTATAATTTTTATTTATGAATTAAAAATTATAATTTTTGGGTGGTCAATGATTTCCATTTTAAATGGATATTATAGTGGGTAAATATATAGATTATAATATATTTATGGATTGGTATAGGATGTGAAATGAATTTTTAATTCAAGACCTTTATTGAGAGGTTAAACTGGGACTGAATTATATTAAAATAAATTTGTATATAGGGAATAATAAATAATTTTTTATGGAATGGTGTTGACTAATCTTCATTATCCTATTTGAATATCCCAATTTATAGTGATTCCTAGAGTTGTTTTCAATAATTAATGGGATATTGTTTCCTCTTTGTGGACTCTTAGTTATTTGGTATGGGTATATTTTCCCATGTGTTATTCCTGTTCAAAGATGTGTATTTTTCCTAGGGGTATTACTATTATTCTAATTTAGGAATATTTACTGAAGTATGACTAATATTCCAGGATGGGTACATCTCCTTGGGTATGGAATATAATATGGGATGTAAAAATTTCACTAGTGTATTATATATAGTTCAGAGATATTAATCACTAGTTGAAATAGGTATGGTACATCTTGGGCATCACTATGGAACCTAGTGAACAATGCAGAATTTTTTTAACTTGTAATTAGAAATAATTTTATGTGGATGAATCATTATATGAAAAAAAAAATTTAGATGAATATTCAACAAATATCATAATAATAGAATACCTAGAACCATAAGGTTTTATTGTATTTAATATTATATATATAATCATATTATTTTATGAATGATTTTCAACATCTTCCCCAATGGTCATGTCTCTTAAGAAACCTTTTAGTCATACACAACATAAAACATTCTATCATAGGAACATGAAGAAAAAAAATGAAATTATGAGTTTAGAAGCTCATTAATGGTAAATATATAATATATTAGTGAGTGATAATATGAAATAATAACATGAGAAAAATGGTATATGATCCTAAGATTAACATTTTAAAGTCATAACATAAAATTCATAGATCATAATAATTGAATAAATAATATATAGTTTATAATACATGGATAATAAAATAATCAACATTTATGATCCACATGATCATTTATATATGAAAAAAAAATATTTCATAAGAGAGTATCATAATGTTTCGAAAATTTATATTCCTGAAAATCTCATGTCATGATTACCCAAAAATATTTTCATCAAATATTATGCTTGGGCTAACTACCTAGGTGCCTATATCAGGATTTGGAGAACCTCATGTGCACTCACTTTTGGGATTGGGAGAATAACATGAGTACACATTGACCTCATAATCATTCTTCATTACCCAATTTATTATTGGTATTTAATAGACCCTCTAATCATGAAATCATAATTTATACATCTGTATTATACAAGATAATGAAAACATTTTTCATTTCTTTATACCTTGACCCATATAAAAAAACTATGTTTCATCAAGATTTCATCATCATAATAATTGACCATTCATATAAAGAATAAATATGTTTTCATTGGATCATATCCCTCTTGAATCAAAAGTAACATAAATTGAGGTTTTCATTAGTGATATATACTATTAAAATATTATTCCACATTTATTAAGTAAAAAACATTTTTGATTTTTAAATGACATATTTAATATCTCGAAATTCTAGAATCTTTGGAAAATAAATTTCATTGAAATGAACCATGGTAATTTTTTTTGGAAGCATCAATGAAAATAGTATTCATGACAACATGAAATATCAATCATGCATAATATGTTAATATTAATATTCCTTTTACACCATTGATAAAAGGTGCCTCATTTGGAAATTTATAAGGAGATTCCTTCTAAATCAATTATATTAATTAAATAAAGTGATAAAATGACTAAAATAAGTTATTAAAAATTAATAAAAACATTCTTGAACACATTTTATTGAAAATATGGACATATATAAAAAATTATTCTTGACCTAATTATAAACAACTTTGGTTTTACTTAATGAAATTATTTCATAATTTTGCGTGCATAAAAAGATAAAAATTAGAGTAAAAAAATAATGAGAAATAACTAGAGGATAATTAATGTGTTGATATTTATTAAATTTTGATGATACAATTTCACCATATAATATTTATGCCTAAAAAATCTTGTCAAACTTTGAGATTTTATAACAATACCCTTTCCTAAATTTTCAATTTATTGGTTGGAACCTTAACCTCATATGTAGTAAATTTTTGTTTTATATAATTCCATAAAGGGTATATTTTCAATGATACAATACAATATTTCTATTACATATAACATCTTCTCATAGAATATTAATGATTCTTTATTAAAATCATAGTTCTTAGTGATAAATGTTTTATTTTCCTTTTAGGATTCAATTGAATTGTTCTGGTCCATACAACTTTATCATGGTTCCATAATCCAAAAAATGTTAATAATGATAAAAATATCATATATATTTATTATATAAATATTTATATCCAGTAATATAATGTAGAAATATAATATTGAATATCAACATTACTGGAGATTGAAGTTTGTATTTACACATGAAATTTGTTTAAAATTCATAATGAAAGGAAGGGAAGAAATATAAAAAATATTTTATATTATATAATCAAAATAATATAATCAATATCATATATATTTTTTAAATTAGTCCTTATATCCATCAATGTGGGACGGTGATGGAAGATTTATCATATCACTACAAAGAGGGGGTATTCCACATATACACTTGACCAATACTTCCATATCCAAAATGTTGAAAAGGAGGTGAAAATATGCTTCCCATTATAATATTAACAAATCATTAGTAAAATATTTCAATTTATTTAGTTTTGATTCAATATATTTTGATAAATAAATAAAATGAGTCAATTTGGGTATGATAATTACCTCTTATTCAGGAGACCTCCTTTTTCATATACCATAAGCCTTGAAAATATTTCCACATGAGAGGAAAATGAGACATAGGAGGAAGTAAAGAAAAATATGAATTAAATAGATAATGTATTAGATAATTTAGAGGGCATTAAATTCAATAATTTGGGGGGATAGTGGGTCTTGATGGGGAGGACTCACAAAGAATTATTTAAATGAATTAAATAATAAAAAGTCACATTCTTATTCAAGTGTACCCAAATGTCCAATACATCAATGTTAGTAAAATATATGTTCTAAATATCTTCATAAAATAATATTTACACAATTATATTTGAAATTATTACCCTTGTCAATTAGTTTATCACCCCCTCTGTTAAACATTTTTTAACCGTAATTAGGGTAACAAAATTTTAATATTTTTAGTATTAAATATAACAAAAAATTTATGTGGCCTGGTTACCAAATTTTGAAATTATGATTCCTAATATTTAATCCATTTTATCCAATTTTATTTATCTAAGTGGAGGTTTTTATATTTAAATTAAGTTCCCAAAACCCAACAATCAATCTTTTTTTGAAAAAATTGATTTTTGTGAAAAAAATATAAATTTACTTATAATAAATTTTATAGTAAAAAATATCAAATGAATATTAAAATAATTTATTAATATATTTTATATAAATATTATTAATATTATTAACAAATTATGATAAATTTATTTCATTATGATAAAATAGTGTTGCGTACAAAAAACAGTTTCATGAAAAATAAATTTTATTGATTTTGTTGATTTTATCATCAATCCTATCCATTATATAACTAATTTATAAATAATTATTTATTTGTTTAAAAAATTATGAATAAGTTTCATTTAAATTATTTATCAGTGGTGATCAATATTTTTATATATATTAAAAGTCATAACTGCTTGAAAAAAAATATTGAGATAATTAGTTCTTTTAATCATGAAATGATTTTATAGCAATTGTAGTGATTATTTTATAGGAATTAATTCATAAATTTGAATCATGGTAGAAATTTCAATTTTATGTTCCTTATTTTTGTAATCCAATTCATATCCTCTAATATATTGACTACGTTTTAATTGTTATAATATATTGTGGTTTATTTAAACTTGAGAATTATTATAATGAAATATTTCAAATACTTTAAATGTATTTCCACTGAATTCCTGTAAAATCATAACTTCTCACATAATCACCATATTATTATTCATTTATACATACTATATATATTTAAATATGTTTTTGTTAGTGGCTAACAAATATATACTCAAAAACATTTTAGGAAGTCGATTGTAACCAGGTAGACTTTTTGTTTAAAAGATAGAATAAGGGAGAGTTCCTCATGTATGATATATTTGTAAAAAATCCCTCAACATTCCATCTCAATGTTTTTGGGAGTTATTTTTTTTTGAAAAACCATATTACCAGGAATCACTATGGTTGGGGTTGTTGAGGTTGAATCAATAAGATTCCATCTCAGTGTTTAAAGATGTTGTTGTTGGGGGACTACTGATTTGTTGTATGATATTTGGACATAACCCATTGAGGATGAGACAAGTAAAATTATTGTATCTCATTCATGATTTCAATTATTATTATAAATTAATAAGGGAATGGGAGATATAGGTGTTTTTTTGCAATGTTAATAGATCCAAAGTGGACATTGTTTTAGTCTTCCATACCATGATTCAACCCCCAAGGTATTAATTATAACTAGGCTAACATGATACAAGATATGTACTAACATGATGGATCATGGGAGAACATGATTGTGTTTTGGCACAGATTCATTTTTGGAGGTTTCTAGATTTATATTTTCTCTCTTTTTGGATATATTTTGGTATTGATTATTGTTATTACCATTTTGATACACATAACTAAAATTGAAAATGAATTACTGTTATTTTTTATTACCACATTTGTAATTTTCTGAAAACATTTTATCATGATGGTTATATCTAATTATTATTATATCCACTAATATTTACTCTGATATTGATGATATAGTCACCCCACCATTCCACCATATAACCTCACTGCTAGTCAAAAGCATTGGGAATATGGTGGGGTGCACCTGTGGTCAGTTAGAAATCCTTGATCTAGAACTGGTGTCCATGAGCATGGGGACTTTAAAAATGACGTGGTCTCTCATACAACACCTTGAATAGGTTCCTATAGACTCATGAGTTGAAACTATTTTTATAATAATACTCAGAAAAGAAAATGTGCTCCCTCAAAAATCTACCCAATCTTAAAAAAATTCCATGAAATATCCTCCATAATTTTGTAGGCCCACATGTCTTCACATCCATTTGAGGATGGAAATAAATTATAAGGTGAAATAAGGAAACAAATGCCTTATACAATCCACTAATATATTATGATGTGAATTGATGATTTATATTAGAAATTATAGTCATTGGTAACCCATGAAGTTACACCACCTTATCCCCAAACCACCCCACCAGAATCTCCCCAGCACCATACTCTTTATTCTCCACAAAGTGTTTCTAATTTATCCATCATTCAATGAGCACCCATATATAATTTTATCCTAAATGATATTATATTATTTCGGTAGGACCCCATGACACCCTGAGAGGGGAGAGGTGAATTAGAGTGTCAAATTTTTCTTTTAAAAACAAGGATCTTGTTCCCACGTTGGTAGGAACTAGTTAAACCTATATGATAAATATGATCAGTAACGAAACATTCACAAGAAAAGAGATGACACATATGTTTTTACTTGGTTCACTGCTAAGGGATACGTCTAAGGAGCATAATCCAACAAGTTTTTAGTCATAACAAATTCCACTAATCTTCACTAGGTGTGGATTAAAATGGTTCGGGAATAGTCACTCTGTCCCAGGCGCACTGCCTTTACAAAGGATCAGGGATAACTCACTGCTTCCCTCGAGTCACTCCCAATGACTCCCCCTGGCTCACTGCCCTTGGTAAAGTCACACTCAGTTTATAGACGCGAAGGTCTCTTCATCATTAAAAAATAATGAATACTCAGTTGAATGTAGATGCTCTTTTTAAGTCCACCTTTCATTCGTATACTAATCCCACATTACACTAAAGGTATCAGGAAATCTTCCTGTTTTCATGCAGCTCCAAATGTGTTTCATACAACAACCTCACCTGAAGTGCTTCTCTAAGACCGGCGTGCATGTTTCAAGAATGGCGTGCATGTCACATGCATGGTAAAAAATCGGCGCGCAGGTGATACAAACACACTCGTGTGACACTGCCTCCTTCAACTCCAAACTTGAACGACTATACACCTTTAACATTCAAACCGCCTTGGTCGCACAGCCAACCACCGGCACGTAGCCTCCACTTCTGTGACCCAACTACCACTTGCGCGACTGAACCACTTGCGCGGCGAGAGCTCGAAAACTCTCTATGTCTTGAACTTAGTTGCAAATGAGGTGGGGGTGGTCCTCTATTTATAGGCAAACTGGACCCCCTGCACAATGGTGCGCATGTGTCCTCATGGCACGCAAGTCCCGACATGCAGCTCTAACCGCCCTAGCCTCTGTCGCGCTACTCACTTGTGAGATCACCCCAATACTTGCGCGACCTAAATTCCTTTGACATAAGTTATTGTTCTGATCATGAAGAACAACCAGCACACGAGTTTCCAAACCTCCTAGACATCAGTGCACAAGTCCTTTTTGGTGCGCATGTCACATGCGCGACAAGCCCAAAAAATACGCAACCCTTATCCCATTTCCATTTTTCAATGTTCTAATCTTGAAAAACATATGGTGCACAAGTTTCATCACCTTTAATTACATGGCACACAAGTCTATATTGTTGACTGCTTGAACTGTATGATCACTTTGTTGGTAGATTTAACACCTTGAGATTTTATGAGATATATTATTTTTAATTTCTTTGATGTCTTCTATTATACACTACACCAAGATTAGATTGTACTATATGCAACACCGTATTAGCTTTCAGTATACACAACATTATTCTTGGCTCGTGTTACACATAATTTCAAGTTCGTTTTTGTGGAAATTTTTCTACGTAACATTATGTATAGATTTTGTATAATGTACAAATGAAATATGTTTTGATTATGGTATACGCAACACCAAAAAAAGCTATAACTACAGGCAGCCCTGACTTTTCATGCTTTACACGCAATCACGACCTTCCATGATAGCATGTATTGTACGCAAAACTGAGTTTCACTAAACAACGACATGTTATTAAAATATTATATAAACTATCCATTATAATTAGTAATACCCAATTTTTGAAATTTTATCTTCCAAAATGGACATCATTTTTGGATTCGGAATATCGAAATTAGCCTATGATGAATTTTTTGTATTTTTCTGAAAACATTCAATTTTTGATAAATTGTGAAAACACTAGGTTACTATATTAAAACCGACTTTTTATTTCATAAATTACTTATATTATTTAAATTTATTTTAGGTAAAAATTGATACATAATACCTATATAAGTTTAATTTAATTCATTGGAGTCATTTTAAAATAATTTTAGATTTATAAAAATTTTATTGAACTTTTCACCGTCTTTTACCAACCTCCAAGGAGAATTTGGAAATTCACATAAAACTTAACTTTACCGCTTATGTGTGTGTAATTTCAAAAATCCGAGAGACATGGTTAATATCAAGGACTAAAATTTGGTTCAATGAGATGAACATAATTTTTGTTGAATAATAACTTATTATTTTTATTAACCATGATTAAAAGTAAATAGGGTAATTAAGGTTAAAAATGATATTATTATTACCATAACACATGTCCTAATTGTATTAGATAAGTTTAATTAGAACAAAAACATCCATAGGAATAAAATATTACCATTTATGTCCACCTGGATTATATTAGGACATTTATTATTAATTTATTTAAAGAAGGGTTAAAATAGTTAAAATCAAGGTTTAATAACTAAATATTTTTTAATATAGGGTTATACATAAGATCAATTCGACTATAAATATTCATTAGAAAGAAAAAAATATTTCCTACATAATGGTATTTTGTTTAAAATTTTTAGACATTAAATAATTTAATTTATTTATGACACAATGGTGATTCAGTAATTATATTATTAATTAAATTTTAAAATAATTGATGTTATAAATAACCAAATAAATGTAATCTGAGATATTTTATTAATTCCACTAATTTTCTAGTTTAATATGATATTTGAGTATTGATTTAATTAAATTTTTTCAAGCTAATCATGCTGTTATGATTTTCACAAAAATCAATTACCATATATTGTCAAAATTGACATAAAATAGTTTTTAAAACAAATCATATATTATTAATTGTTATTATATTCCTAAAAATATAAGGATTCGCAAATATACTTATATCATGATAGGTGTTTCATTAATGGACCACTTGGGAGTCTCCTGGATGTATATGGTAAATTTATTAACTATATAATATAAAAATACAAAGTGACATGGTAAATGTCAATCTAATTAACTAAGAATTAAAACTAAATGATATGGTTAATATAATGCCCCAAACCGGTATAAAATCTATTGGTAGATATGATTTCGACTCCTACCCACCTTATATTTCAAATAAATCAATTTGGAGACACTAAAAACTGAATATGACTTTATTATAAAATAATATTTTATGTTTTTTCAAAGGTGCCCCTTTCCTCCCTTATAAAAAGGGCACCCCTTCCCTCTTCTCTTAACTCCCTTTAGAGCCTTAAATATAGGAAAAACCCTGCACATTTCTATTATCCACTTCTATAGTAACATTCTGGAGGTTCTGGTCCTCTCAAAATACCAACTCTACTTCCTTAAGAGGAAGCTTAAAGGAGGTACGTTGAGAAGAGGTAATCTCTTCTTCCGATTCTCTCAAGTTTCTTTCTTCTTATACTTCTTCTTCATTAGTTGTATAATTATAAAGTAATAACATCAGTATTAATTATACACTGATATGTTAATATAAATATGAAACAACCCTATTTCACCTTCTATCCATCCTACGGAAAATGAAATCACCGTGCATGCCTACTTACGGAATACCTTCTCCAAGCCGTGGTGTAATATGTTTTTGACCACCACCTTACATGGATGGATATAATGGTATAAATAAATAACTATATATGATTATTGTAAAGTTATATTGATTCTGAAATATTATACATATGCTTAAATACAATTCTATGATCATGGGAATGATATCATCGCTAGTGCGTACGTACGGACTACCGTCTCCACGACGCGATGAGATTCATTCTCCATGTTAACCATTCATGAATAATTATGAAGTATATATAATGAATAATAATTAAATATATGATATAATAATAAAACTGGATTTATGTATATATATATGGATGTCATCTACTTAATTCCATTTAATTCAATAAGGAAACGAAAACAACATTCATGCGTACGCACGTCCTACCATCTCGATGAACGGTGTATTTCATTCCATTTATCGATCTATCATATATATATGTATATGCCGAATATATATTATATATAAATCATTTTTTAAATTATTTGATTAATTAAATAAGGATAATGTAATAATATCAAGAACAACAAGTTGAAACACGTACAATAAATGAAACGATTTTACCCAAATCGCTGCTTTTACATCGAATTTACAAAATAACAGGTAATATAATGTCTTAAGTAAACTATATATGATATCATAACAATGAATATGAATCTTTAATAAGTCAATTACATTATTTAAATAATTATATAGGAGGTTCAGATACATACGAAGAATATCATACATAAGGCAAGGGATAAATTTTCAATCTCATTTGTATCCGAGATTTCTTATACGTAAATATTTATTGATGTTACGTATATCATCCTTGACCATGTTTTCTAAAAATGTTTTTGTAAAATTTTTAATATTCGTCCATGTATGTTTAAAGTTATTTTTACCCTTTATTTACTTTTTACCACATTTTATGGATGGAATATTTCCTTTGGTTACCATATAAGGTACTTTTTGACTTTTCCGTTAAAAGTACGAGGATATTGTTATTTTTAACTTATACGGCGTGAACGGATTTTACAGTTTCATAAAGCCTCATTTTCATGAAGATTCCTATACAATATTTCAGGATTATTTTCAAAAAAACCCTTTTCTTTTATAATTGAACAACATTTTGTGAAAAGAAAATGGTATTGAAGAAGAAATGATATTTTCCTCAAGAATTAATTTCATGTGTTTTATCAAAACTATTTTCCATATAAAATGACATTATTTAATATGATTATGTTTCAAGTATAATTTCTCCACTATTTACATGATTTTATTCTTCTTATGATAAAATTGTATCCATTTTTTTATGGATTATGTTATGATGGAATGATGTTTAAGAATTCCATTCTATTACATGGGTTATGCTATGATATATGATTCATGATTTTGTGGAATGGAAAAGAATGATTTCATTATGATATGGGTGGAACTTATATATCCCTCCAATGCATTGGGTAAATATTTATATCTCGTGAGATAGACATGGATGGAATGGTAAGTTAATCTGGTTCAGTAATACAGGACTAAAACGAGGATTGAACTCGATTTAGAAAGTGACTTTGTCTACTAGATAGTCTTGGCAGCAATTCCCTGGCTACTATTGAAATCATATCATCTAATTAATGGTTTAAACAACCACATGTTTTATTCCCATTCTATTTTATCATGGTTGATGTTGTTTTATGATATATGCCTTACGTACTTCCAAGATTTATATATATGCTCATGATTTTGATGTTTAGATTTTATGTTCAAGATTTTGCATTCAAATGTTTATTGATTGTTTTATGTTCTCTAGGTTTACCCTTACTGAGCATTTGAGATAACTCTTTTTATGTTTTATTTTCCCCATATTATAAAGAAAGTTTTTAGGTAATAAAAACAAAAGGGGGATATCTTTATGGGAGATGTCTAATATCTTTCACCATGATCAGAAGATTACGTTCCAAGTTTCCAAAGACACTAAACTATTACGGTCCTTTGGTGTCTGTTTTTGTTATGTATTAAGTATTCCTCAAAAGTAATGTAATGTCAATGTACATCATGCTTTGGGTATCTATAGTTGGTATCAGAGGAAATGATTATTTAACCTTTGGAAACTAGTATGCGAAAACTTTAGTGAGATCCCTAGAGATATTTCTAAGGTATGTCTAGAGATGTCACTAAGGTTAAGTATAAGTATAGGTTATAGTACTAGAATAACGGAAACGATCCTAGAATTTAACCAAAGATGTTAGATATTGAAGGTACGCCCCCTTTATTATGTTGTTTTCCTAGAATAATTTTTTCTTCTTACACTATTATTTTTGGGTTTTAGATGATGGATGGAACCCGAAGGAACCATGTTGATCAATGTGATGGGAAATGCAATGATTGTCCTCCTGAACAAACCAATGTTTTGGGAGATAGAGTGCATAATATTACTGTTATACTTACACAAGCTATGAATTATTTTGGACTTCCAAATGAGCAGAGAAGGGAACAATATTATATTGAGTCCTTCATGAGGCAACATCCACCTTCTTCCAATGGGTCTTCTGATACACTTGTTTCTGAAAAATAGATTATTACCATTGAAAAGATATTTTCCATACTTCGCTATTCGGAACATGATAAATTCATTCTAGCTATTTACAGTTTAGAAGGTGAAGAAGACCAATGGTGAACTCTAATTAAGAATACAAGGCCCCAAGATGAAATTGAATCCATGGAATGGGACGAGTTCAAGAACTTGTTTTTCAGTAAGTACTTCCCTCGTATTCTTCAAACAAAGATGGAAAAGGAGTTCCTTGAGCTTAAGAAAAATAATGATGAATATGTTGGTATATACGAAGAAAAGTTTACAAGGATTGTAAGGTATGCGTCTAGCTTTATCATCCAACCTGAAAGTAAAGTTGATCAATTCTTCAGTGGCTTAAAACAAAGTCTTAGAAGGGCATTAACTATAAGATACTTCAGTAGCTATGAAGAAATTGTGCATTGTGATATCAATTTAGAAATGGAAGTTGGTGTCACATATCCATCTCATTGTTTTGACAAGAAAAGAAAGATGGAGTTCACAGAGAAATCTCAGAATAATGGTTAAAAAAAGATGAATGTTTCTTTATGCTCAATGTGTGGAAAGAATCATGGTGGAGATTGTCTTAAGAGGACAAGAAAATGTTTTAATTGTGGAAAATAAGGTCATCGAGTAGTTGAGTGTCGAAGTAATGGAAAAAGGCTTTCTAATGATGTGAATAAGGAAAATACACCAGAGAACGCGCCACCAACACTTCAATGCTTCATGTGCAAGGAAATGGGGCATTATTCTATCAATGCCCTAATTCAAGGGTTATTGATGATTAACCTGAACAACCTCTTAAGTAAAAGGATAATGGTAAGTCACATGCGATCACTATTTGTGATGTTGAGTATGACAATGATGTTCTGTAATGATTAAGTGTTTATGTAATGGGATTTCAAAATAGTATCATGGAATCTCATTTATGGTATCATGGAATTTTGGAATATCTAAGTTTTGTTTTTCAATAATTATATGGTACCGGTAACCATGAAAAGAGATTGATATATTTTTGGAAAGAAGATGAAATTCACACAGTGGAGGGATAAAGAAAAAAATGAAATGAGCTCATGACTGATATAAGGACAAAGTTATATCATGGATTGAGTATATAGAAATTTTGGGATTTTGGTATGTGGAAAGTTTTAAATTTTGATAGCATTAATTTTTTCACTAAGGTTCAATGGGTATTCAAAGAGAATACATGATTAAGGTATTCTCATGTTTGTAATGTGACCAAAAAGATATATCGTATGATATATGTGGGATAAAACATGCTCGACATATGACATTTATAGTAATTGTTTTCTTTATACTATGAGCTTGGATAAAATTATTTTGGATAATCCTGATGATTAGAATGGATTATGTTGGACATAAGTTAGTATTGTTTAAGGCTAGAACATTTTTTGATATTATTGACGGAATGCTATAATAATGTAGTTTTAGAAAAAGGACAACCTGCAGGATGAGCGGCAACCCATCGCGTCGTACTAGGCTATGGGAATCTAACCTACAACCGAAGTGAGACATGCCTTTATCGCCTACCACTAGCCTACATGAAGTCCCTGGTTAGTAGAAACTAGTTTTATTATATTAATTGATATGATAAATAAAGTATAAGTCCAGTTTAGAAACCATATACGATTAATATCAGCATAGACGGACTTCTGTATATTTAATAAATTGTGCTAAAATTTTTGCGATTGAAATAGATGGAATTACCTATCATTCTATCGCATAATCTGATAATAATTCACAGAAGAAAATTAAACTTCATTTCTTTAAGAGATGAGGTAGAAATTGTTGGACGAATGAGCAACGATGAGATTGTACCAAAATCAATTTAGTGTTTCTTTTAATTCAATAATTCTTTTACGTTAGAAAAATGATCTTGAACAAAAAATATTGTCCTAGTGCTCTCATATATGATGAATCCGATGGTACCTTAGATCATCACAAATTTATGGCTTTGTGATTGTTGGATTTTTCATATCCATGTTCTCTACCACTCTCAATCAGAACATGATGGTTAGATTTCTCTTTCATATCAATATTTTCACCTATGTTCTCCTATATGGAAACCCAGTGATGAGTTAATTTGAGTAACCGTTACGTTTCATACTTCACTTTTTAAAATGAAGTTTTTGTATTCCATTTTACAATGTGGGTTTCCATGAAAGAAACTTTCAAGTAGTAAACCATTTATAACCCCGATGAATTTCGAGGGCGAAATTCATTTTAAGGGGGGTAGAATGTAACACCTCGAGATTTTATGAGATATATTATTTTTAATCTCTTTGATGTCTTCTATTATACACTACACGAAGATTATCTTGTACTATACACAACACTGTATTAGCTTTCACTATACACAACACTATTTTTGGCTTGTGTTACACACAATTTAAAGTTTGTTTTTTTGATATTCTTATACACAACATTTAGTATAGATTTTGTTTAATTTATAAATGAAATATGTTTTGATTATGTAATATTCAATACCAAACAGAGCATTCACTACACGCATCCCTGACTTGGCTTGCTTTACACGTAATCGCGACCTTCCACGATAGCTTGTGTTGTATGCAAAACTGAGTTTCACTAAACAACGATTTGTTATTAAAATATTGTATAAACTAGCTCTTATAATTAGTAATACCCACTTTTTGAAATTTTATCTTTCAAAATGGACTTCATTTTTGAATTCGGAATATCGGAATTATCCTATGTTGAATTTTTGATATTTTTCCGAAAACATTCAATTTTTGATGAACAGTGAAAACACTAGGTTACTATTTAAAAACCAATTTTTTTTAAATATTTTTTTTATTTTATTTAAATTTAATTTTTGTCAAAATTGATACATAATACCTATATAAGTTCAATGTAATGGAGTCATTTTATAATAATTTTAGATTTATAAAAATTTTATTGAACTTTTCACCATCTTTTACCCACCTCCTAGGAGAATTTTGAAATTCACATGAAACTTAATTTTACCTCTTCTTTGAGTGGAATTTCAAAAATCCTAGTGACATGATTAATATCAAGGACTAAAATGTCATTCAAAGAGATGAAAATAATTTTTGGTGAATAGTAACTTTTTACTTTTATTTACCACGATTAAAAGTAAATAGGGTAATTAAGGGTAAAAATGATATTATTATTACCCTAGAACATGTCCTAATTCTATTGGATAAGTTTAATTCGACCAAAAATATCCTTAGGAATAAAATATGACCTTTTAGATCCACTTGGATTAGATTAAAACATTTATTATTAATTTATTTAAAGAAGGGTTAAAATTGTTAAAATAAATGTTTAATAACTAAATCATTTTTAATATAGGGTTATACATAAGATAAATAAGACTATAAATATTCATTAGAAATATAAAAATATTTCTTACATAATGGTATTTTATTTATAATTTTTATACATTAAATAATATAATTTATTAATTACACAATGATGATGCAGTAATTATCTTATTAATGAAATATTAAATTACTTGATGATATAAATACCCAAATAAATGTAATTTGAGACTTTTTATGAATTACAATAATTTAATAGGTTAATATGACATGTTAGTATTTATTTAATTAACTCTTTTAAAACTAATCATGCTGTTATTATTTTCAAAAAAATCGATTACCGAATAGTTTCAAAATTGACATAAAATAGTTTTTTAAAAAAATATTATATTATTAATTGTTATTATATTCCTAAAAATATAATGATCGGCCAAGATACTTATATAATGATAGGTGTATCATTAATTAACTAATTGGGGGTCTCTTGGATGTATATGGTATGTTTATTAACTATATATTATAAAAATACAATGTGACATGGTAAATGTCAATATAATTAACTATGAGTTAAAACTAAAAGATAGGGTTAATATAAGGACCCAAACCTATCTATGATCTATTGGTTGAGAGTATTACGACCCATCCCCATATTATCTTCTAAATAAATCAATTTGGATCTGTTAGAAACTGAATATGACTTTATTATAAAATAATATTTTATGTTTTATCAAAGGTGGCCCTTTTGTCCCTTATAAAAAGGGAACCCCTTCCCTCTTCACTTCACACCCTTTTGAGCCTTTAATCTCGTCCAAACCCTGACCATTTCTCTTCTCCACGTCCATAGAAACATTCTGGAGGTTCTGGTCTTCTCAAATGAACAACTCTACTTCCATAAGAGGAAGCATAAAAGAGGTGCGTCGACGAACAGATAATCTCTTCTTCCGATTCTCTCAAGTTTTTTTCTTCCTCTACTTATTCTTCTTTAGTTTTAAAATTATAAAGTAATAAAATAATTAATTCATATATAATTATATGTTAATATAAATATTAAATACCTCTATTTCACCTTCTATCCATCCTACGGAAAACGAAATCACCGTGCATGCGTGCGTACGGAATACCGTCTCCACGTCGTGGTGTAATCTTTTTTCGACCAATACCTTACTTGGATGTGTATAATGGTGTAAATAAATAACTATATATTTTTATTGTAAATTTATATTGATTCTGAAATATTATACATATGCTTCAATACAATTCCAGGATCATGGGAATGATATCATCGCTCGTGCGTACGTACGGACTACCATCTCCACGACGCGATGAGATTCATTATCCAGGTTAACCATTCATGAATGATTATAATGTATATATAATGAATAATAATGAGATATATGACATAATAATTATACTGGATTTATGTATATATATATGTATGTCATCTACATAATTCCTTTCAATTCAATAAGGAAACGAAAACAGCCTTCATGCGTATGTACGGCCTACCATCTCCATGAACAGAGTATTTCATTCCATTTATAGATCTATCATATATATATGTATATGAAGAATATATATTATATATAAATCATGTTTTACATTCTTGAATTATTCAAATCATGTTATAAGTAAAAATATTAAGAACAACAAGTCGAAACACATACAATAAATGAAACGATTTTACCCAAATCGTTGCTTTTACATCAAATTTACAAAAGAACGGGTAATATAATGTCATAAGTAAACTATATATGATATCATAACAATGAATATGATTCTTTAATAAGTCAATTAAATTATTTAAATCCTTATACATGATTTTCAGATACATACAAAGAATATCAGACATAAGGTAAGGGATAAATTTTCAATCTCATTTTTATCCGAGATTGCTTATAGGTAAGTATTTATTGGGGTTACGTTTATCATCCATGACGATGTTTTATAAAAATGTTGTTCTAAAATGTTTAATATTCTTCAATTTTTGTTTAAATTCATTTTTACCCTTTATTTACTTTTTACCACATTTTATGGATGGAATCTTTCCTTTGGTTACCATATAAGGTACTCTCTGACTTTTTCGACAAAAGTACAAGGATACTGTTATTTTATCATAAACGGTGTGAACAGATTTTACAGTTTCATAATGCCTCATTTTCATGAAGCTTCCTCTACAATATTTCATGATTATTTTCATCAAAACCCTTTTCTTTTAAAATTTAACGACATTTTGTTAAAAGAAAATGATTTTGAAGAAGAAAGGATATTTTCCTCAAGAATTCATTTCAAGTGTTTTATCAAAACTATTTTCAATATAAAATGACATTATTTAATATGTTTATGTTTAAAGTATATTTTATCCATTATTTACATAGTTTGATTCTTCTTATGATAAAATTGTATCAATTTTTTATGGATTATGTTATAATGTCATTATGTTTAAAAATCCCATTCTATTACAAGGTTTATGCTATGATGTATGATTCATGATTTTTTGGCACACGAAAGAATGATTTCATGATGAGATGGCTGGGACCTATATCTCCCTCCAATGCATTGGGTAATGATTTATAACTCGTGAGATAGACATGGCTGGAATGGTAAGTTAATCTGGATTAGTAATATAGGACTGGAATGAGGAGTGAACTCGATTCAGAAATGGACTTTGTCCATGAAGATGGTCTTGGAAGCAATTCCTTGGATACTATGGAAATCATATCATGTGCTTAATGGTTTCCACAATCACATGTTTTATTCCCATGCTATTTTACCATGATTTATGTTCATTTATGATATATTCCTTACGTACTTCCCAGATTTATGTATATCCTCAAGATTTTGATGTTTAGATTTTATATTCAAGCTTTTGCATTCAAATGTTTATGGATTGTATTATGTTCTTTATGTTTACCCTTACTGAGCATTTGAGCTCACCATTTTTATGATTTCTTTTCCCCAGGATATAAATAAAGGTTTTAGGTAAGAAATCCAAAAGGGGATGATCTTCATGGGAGATGTTGAAGATCTTTCACCATGATTAGACGATTACGTTCTGAGTTTCTTAAAACATTAAACTATTATGGTCCTTTGGTGTCTGTTTTTGTTATGTATTAAGTATTCCACAAAATTAATGTAATGTATATGCATGTCAAGATTTGGGTATCTACAGTTGGTATCAGAGGAAAGGTCTATTTAACCTTTGGAAACACGGACGTGAAAACATTAGTGAGATCCCTAGAGATATTTCTAAGGTATGTCTAGGGATATCCCTAAGGTTAAGTATAAGAATAGGTTATAGTACTATAATTACGGTGATAATCTTAGAATTTAACCTAAGATGATAGATATTGAAGGTAATCCCCCTTTATTATGTTTTCTTCCTAGCATAATTTAATCCTCTTACACTATTCTTTTTGGGTTTTAGATGGTGGTTGTAACCTGAAGGAACCGTGTTGATCAATGTAATGGGAAATGCAATGATTGTCCTCCTAAAAAAACAAATGTTTTGGGAGATGGAGTGCAAAATATTATTTCTATACATACACAAGCTATGAATTATTCTGGACTTCCGAATGAGAAGAGAAGGGAACAATATTCTATTGAGTCCTTCATGAGGCAATGTCCACCTTTTTTCAAAGGGTCTTCTGATCCACTTGTTTCTGAACAATGGATCAGTACCATTGAAAAGATATTTTCCATACTTCTCTGTTCGGAACATGTTAAAGTCATTCTAGCTATTTACGGTTTAGAAGGTGAAGCAAACCAGTGGTGGACTCTAATTAAGAATACAAGGCCCCAAGATGAAATTCAATCCATGGAATGGGAAGAGTTCAAGAACTTGTTTTTCAGTAAGTACTTCCCTCGTATTCTTCAAACAAAGATGGAAAAGGAGTTCCTTGAGCTTATGAAAAATGATGATGAATATGTTGGTATATACGAAGCAAATTTTACAAGGCTTTCAAGGTATGCATATGGCTTTATCATCCAACCTGAAAGTAAAGTTGATCGATTCTTCAGTGGCTTAAAACCAAGTCTTCAAAGGGAATTAACTATAAGAGAATTCAGTAGCTATGAAGAAATTTTGAGTTGTGCTATCATGGTAGAAATGGAAGTTGGTTTTACATATCCATCTCATGGTTTTGACAAGAAACAAATGATGGAGTTCAAGGAGAAATCTCATAATAATGGTGAAAAGAATATGGATGTTTCTTTATGTTCAAAGTGTGGAAAGAATCGTGGTGGAGATTGTCTTAAAGGGACAAGAAAATGTTTTAAGTGTGGAAAATAAGGTCATCGAGCAGCTGAGTGTCGATGTATTGGAAAAAGGTTTCTAATGATGTTAATAAAGAAAATACTGCAGTGAATGCACCACCAAAACTTCAATGCTTCATGTGCAAGGAAATGGGGCATTATGCTAATCAATGCCCTAATTCAAGGGTTAATGATGATCAATGTGAGAATCCTCTTAAGACAAAGGATAATGGGAAGTAACATGTGATCACTATTTGTGATGTTTAGTATGAAAATGATGTTGTGTAATGATTAAGTGTTTATTTAATGGGATTTCAAAATAGTATCATGGAATCTAATTTATGGTATCGTGGAATTTTGGAATATCTATGTATTGGTTTTCAATAATTATATAGTACCGGTAACCATGAAAAGTGATTGAGATATTTTTTGAATGAAGATGATATGCACACAATGAAGGGATAATGAAAAAAATGAAAAGATATCATGACTGATATAATGAAAAAGTTATATCATGGTTTGAGTATATAGAAATTTTGGGATTTTGGTATGTGGAAGGTGTTAAATTTTGACAGCATTCATGTTTTCACTAAGGTTCAATGGGTATTTCAAGAGAATACATGATTAAGGTATTCACATGTTTGTAATGTGACCAACAAGATAAATCATATGATATATGTGGGATAAAACATTCTTGGTAGATGACATTTATAGTAATTGTTTTCTTTATACTATGAGCTTGGACAAAAGTATTTTGGATAAGCCTAAATATTGGAATGGATTAGGTTAGACATAAGTAAGTATTTTTTAAGGATAGAAAATTTTTCAATATTATTGATGGAATGTTATAATAATGTAGTTTTAGTAAAAGGGCAACCTACAGGACGAGCGACAACCCGTCGCGTCAGACTAGGCTATGGGAATCGAACCCACAACCGAAGTGTGACATGCCTTTATCGCCTACCACTAGCCTATAGGAAGTCCCTGGTTAGTAGAAACTAGTTTTATTTTATTAATCACTATGATAGATGAAGTATAAGTTCATTTTAGCAACCATATATGATGAATCTCAGCATAGATGGACTTCTGTATATTTAATAAATTGTGCTAAACTTTTTGTGATAGAAATAGATGGAATGACCTATAATTCTAATGCATAATATGATAACACTTCATAGAAGACAAATTCAACTTAATTTCTTTAATAGATGAAGTAGAAATTGTTTGAGGCACGAGAAACGGTGATATTGTACCAAAATCAATTAAGTATTTCTTTTAATTCAACAATTCTTCAACTTTAGGGAAATGGTCTTGAAAACAAAAAATGGTGTCCTAGTGCTCTCATATATCATGAATCAAATGGTACCTTAGATCATCACAAATTTATGGCTTTGTGATTGTTGTATTTTTCATAGCCATGTTATCTACCACTCTCAATCAGAACATGATGGTTAGATTTCTCTTCCATATCAATATTTTCACCTATGTTCTCCTATGTGGAAATCCAGTGATGAGTTTATTTGGGTAACCGTTACATTTCATACTTTCACTTTTTAAAATGAAGTTTTAGTATTCCTTTTTAAGATATGGGTTTCTATAAAAGAAACTTTCAAGTAGTAAACCATTTATAACCCCGACGAATTTCAAGGGAAAAATTCATTTTAAGGGGGGTAGAATGTAACACGTTGAGATTTTATGAGATATATTATTTTTAATTTCTTTGTTGTCTTCTATTATACACTACACCAATATTATCTTGTACTATAAGCAACACCATATTAGCTTGTAGTATACGCAACACTATTCTTGGCTCGTGTTACACACAATTTCAAGTTCATTTTGTTGAAATTATTCTACACAACATTAAGTATAGATTTTGTTTAATGTATAAATGAAATAAGTTTTAATTATGTTATACATAACACCAAATAGATCTTTCAATACACGCATCCCTGACTTGTCTTTCTTTACATGTAATCGCGACCTTCCACGATATCATTTGTTGTACGCAAAATAGAGTTTCACTAAACAATAATATGTAATTAAAATATTATATAAACTAGCCATTATAATTTCTAATACCAACTCTTTGAAATTTTATCTTTCGAAATGGAATTCATTTTTGGATTAGGAATATCGAAATTAGCCTCTTTGGATTTTTTGATATTTTTCTAGAAACATCCAATTTTTTATGAATAGTGAAAGCACTGGGTTACAATTTCAAAACCTACTTTTTATTTAAATAATTATTTATTTATTTAAATTTATATTAGGTAAAAATTGATACATAATACCTATATAATTTCAATGTAATTCATTGGAGTCATTTTATAATAATTTTCGATTTATAAAAAATTTATTGAACTTTTCACCGTCTTTTACCCACCTCCATGGAGAATTTGGAAATTCACATAAAAAATAATTTTACCGCTTCTATGAGTGGAATTTCAAAAATACTAGAGACATGGTTAATATCAAGGACTAAAATGTGGTTCAATGATGAACCACGGTTAAAATTAAATTTTTACTTTTATTTACCACAGTTAAAAGTAAATAGGGTAATTAAGGATACAAATGATATTATTATTGAAAAAATACATGTCCTAATTCTATTGGATAAGTGTAATTCGACCAAAAACATCCCTAGAAATAAAATATGACCATTTAGGTTCAGTTGGATTAGATTAGGACATTTATTATTAATTTATTTAATGAAGGGTTAAAATAGATAAAATCAAATTTTAATAACTAAATCATTTTTAATATAGATCTACACATAAGATAAATTAGACTATAAATATTCATTAGAAATATAAAAATATTTCTTACATAATGGTATTTTATTTATAATTTTTAGACATTAAATAATTTAATTTATTTTTGAAACAATGATGATGAAATAATTATCTTGTTAATGAAATATTAAAATAATTGATGTTATAAATACCCAAATAAATGTAATTTGAGACTTTTTATGAATTCCACTAATTTTATAGGTTAATATGACTCGTTATTATTTATTTAATTAACTCTTTTCAAACTAATCATTCTGTTATGATTTTCACAAAAATCATTTACCAAATATTGTCAAAATTGACATAAAATAGTTTTCAAAACAAATATTATATTATTAATTGTTATTAAATTCTTAAAAATCTAAGGTTCATCCAAGATACTTATATCATGATATTTGTATCATTAATGGACCACATGGGGATCGCTTGGATGTATATGGTATGTTTATTTACTATATAATATAAAAATACAAAGTGACATGGTAAATGTCAATCTAATTAACTAAGAGTTAAAACTAAAAGATATGGTTAATATAACGACCCAAACCTATCTAAAATCTATTTATGAGATGATGTATACCCATAACCACCTTATATTTGAAATAAATCAATTTTAATCTATTAAAAAGAGAATAAGACTTTATTATAAAATAATATTTTCTGTTTTTTCAAAGGTGCCCATTTCCTCTCTTATAAAAAGGGCATCCCTTCCCTCTTCTATTCACACCCTTTTTGAGCCTTAAAGGTCGGCCAAAACCTTCCCATTTATCATCTACACTTACCTATAAATATTCTGGAGGTTCTTGTCTTCTCAAAAGACCAACTCTACTCCCTTAAAAGGAATCTTAAAGGAGGTGCGTCGAAGAAGAGGTAATCTCTTCATCCGATTCTCTCAAGTTTCTTTCTTCTTCTACTTCTTCTTATTTAGTTGTATAATTATAAAGTAATAACATAAGTATTACTTATATACTGATATGTTAATATAAATATTAAAAAAACCTATTTTATCTCCTATCCATACCTACGGAAAATGAAATCACCGCGCGTGCGTACGTACAGAATACCATCTCCACGCCCTGGTGTAATCTGTTTTCGACCACCACCATTATTGGATGGGTACAATGGTGTAAATAAATAAATATATATGATTATTTTATAGTTATATTTATTATTAAATATTATAAATATGCTTCAATACAATTCCACGATCATGGGAATGATATCATCGCTCGTGCGTACGTACGAACTACCGTCTCCACGACGCGATGAGATTCATTCTCCATGTTAACCATTCATGAATGATTATAAAGTATATATAATGGATAATAATAAGATATATAACATAATAATGATACTTTATTTATTTATATATATATATATGTATGTCATCTACTTAATTCTATTCAATTCAATAAGGAAATGAAACCACCATTCATGCGTACGTACGGCCTACCGTCTCCATGAATGGTGTATTTCATTTAATTTATCGATATATCATATATATATGTATATGGGGAATATATATTATATATAAATCATGTTTTACATTCTGGTATTAATTAAATCAGGATATAAGTAATAATATAAAGAACCTCAAGTCGAAACACGTACAATAAATGAAACAATTTTACCCAAGTTGCTACTTTTACATCGAATTTACAAAAGAATGGATAATATAAAGTCATATGTAAACAATATATGATATCATAACAATGAATATGATTCTGTAATAAGTCAATGGAATTATTTAAATCATTATACAGGTGGTTTGGATTCATACGAAGAATATCAGACATAAGGTAGGGGATAAATTTTCAATCTCATTTTTATCCGAGATTCCTTTTACGTAAGTATTTATTGGGGTTAAATTTTTCATCCATTACCATGTTTTCTAAAAATGTTTTCATAAAATGTTTAATATTCTTCCATGTATGTTTAAAGTCATTTTTACCCTTTATTTACTTTTTAAAAAATTGTATGGATGTAATCTTTCCTTTGGTTTCCATACAAGGCAATTTTTGACTTTTCCGACCAAAGTACGAGGAGAAAGTTATTTTTAACTTATACAGCGTGAATGGATTTTATGGTTTCATAACACCTCATTTTCAAGAATCTTCCTATAAAATATTGCATGATTATATTCAACAAAACCATTTTCTTTTAAAATTTCTCGGCATTTTGTGAAAAGAAAATGATTTTGAAGAAGAAAGGATATTTTCCTCAAGAATTCATTTCAAGTGTTTTATCAAAACTATTTTCCATCTAAAATAAAATTATTTAATATGTTTATGTTTCAAGTATAATGTGTCTATTATTTATATGGTTTGATTTTTCTTATGATAAAATTGTATCCATTTTTTATGGATTATGTTATGATGGAATGATGTTTAAGAATCCCATTATATTACATGGGTTATGCTATGATGTATGATTCATGATTTTGTGGCACTCGAAAGAATGATTTAATTATGAGATGGGTGGGACCTATATCTCCCTCCAATGCATTGGGTAATGGTTTATATCTCGTGAGATAGACATGTATGGAATTGTAGGTTAATCCTGTTCAGTAATACAGGACTGGAACGATGAGTAAACTCGATTTAGAAAGGGACTTTTTCCACTAAGATAGTCTTGGCCGCAATGCCTTGGATACTAAGGAAATCATATCATGTGATTAATGGTTTCCACAATCACATGTTCTATTCCCATGCTATTGTATCATGATTTATGTTCCTTTATGATATATGCATTACGTACTTCCATGGTTTATGTATTTTCTCAAGATTTCGATGCTTAGATTTTATGTTCAAGCTTTTGCATTCAAATTTTTATGGATTTTTTTATGTTATCTATGCTTAACATTACTGAGAGATTGAGCTGGCCCTTTTTATGTTTTCTTTTCCCCAGGATATAAAGAAAGGTTTTTGGTAAGAAAACCAAAAGGGGAAGATCTTTATGGGAGATGTTGAAGATCTTTCACCATGATTAGAAGATTACGTTCTGAGTTTCCAAAGACACTAAACAATTATAGTCCATTGGTGTTTGTTTTTGTTATGTATTAAGTATCCCACAAATTTAATTTAATGTCTATGTACGTCAGGATTTGGGTCTCTACAATAGACATTATGAACCTCCGCTGAGGATTGACAACAAACACAAACCATACTCCAATTCATGCATAGAAGACCATGGTTCCAAGAATCTCCCCCTTTGGGTTTCATGGAAATCAGAAAATAAATTCAATAGATCCCCATCCACATGTAAACCAAAAATTCAAGAATCAAATAATCCAACACTCTATGTCTACGTGAGCAATTCTCGGTGTAGAAAACAAGAGTGAAATCTTGAATTGGGTTCCTGTGTTTTGGAATTCTCAATGACGCCCCAGAAGAATTACATGACCAATGTATTCTTTCCCATCCTTCCCATTACAGAAGAATTACATGCCTAAACATTCCTGAATTTATTCCTTTCTCCCCCATTGACAAGAAACCCAATGACCGGTAATGTGTTTATTGTTCAGCTCAAACCATACTCTCCCTGAATAGTATCCCCCCACAAACCTACATCACATCCATACACAGATACCAACAGTTATCATAAATGTGGAGAGGGGGTTTTAGTAACCTCTTTATGAATTGGGAGGTGGCCGAACACTGAGGTACAACTGATGCTTCTCAAACACTGCCACTGACAGTGTTTTGGTTAGTATATCAACCACTTTCTCATCATTTCCCACATGATCCATTCGAATCAAGCCTTGATCATCTTTTTCGTTGATAAAGTGATACCTGATTTCAATATGTTTTGTATGAGAATACTGAACATGATTCTTCGTAAGATCAATTATGCTCTTGTTATCACAGTAAACTACCATTGGTTTCTGCACCTCATCACCAATATTTGTTAGTTGTTGCTTCATCCATAGCAGTTGAGTGCATGCCTTTTTGGTTGAGATATACTCAGTTTCAACAGCACTAAGAGAATTAATTTCATTTTTCTTGCTCAACCAGCCAACACATTTATTTCTAATTTGGAATGCTCCACCACTGGTGGACTTTCTGTCTACTACATCACCAGCCCATTCAGCATCAGAAAATGCTAATAATTCATTGTCCCCACCTGCATCAAAATATAAAACAATGTTATGTGATCCTTGGATGTACCTCATGATTCTTTTTACTATCTCCATATGTCCCTCCTTTGGATCACTCTGAATGTGGGCTGCACGACATGTGGAAAAGATAATATCTATCCTTGTCACTGTCAGGTACAGTAGGCTCCTAATGATCCTCTTGTACATGGGGGATAAATAGAGGTCCCATCTTAATGTTTTCCATTTTAAGTTCCAACAATATCATTGATGAAATCCATCGACATTTTCTCCCAATTTCACTCAGGGACATTCAAGCAGTATAATAAACCACCTACTGTATGATTCTTTACCTATTCCTATTGATAGACCAAGTACTATGGTATGAACTCTGCTACAACTGACTTCATCCCAAACCACCCAAGTTGGCTCCTCAATGATTCATAAATGATGCACACGTCCTAATATATTTCCACTTTAAATGTATGAAAATCATAAATAACTTCATCAAACACTATAGATTGTATAAAAAACCTATTTTCAACCATCTTATGATAGTGGTTATCATCCCAACATCCCTTCAGAGCATTAATATGGATAAAATTGTCCTATATAAACTATACCACCAAGAATCCCCATCGAAACTCTTCAACATGATGGATGAATTGGGTTTATACTATCACCTAAAAAGTATCATCTACCACTATCCTTCTATACATCATGATACATCACTGAAGGATACTTTTTACCTCTTCATAAATTCTTGAAAAATATTTCCTCCGGAATTCATACTCAGCGTTCATGTAAAAATATTCCCCTTCCCCATGATATAATTGATATTAAATTAATAGTACTATAGAAACTATATCAACATCTATTTCTATATATTTAAATATGGTAAGAAAATTTTACCAATTTTTTTGAGCATTTGTAACATCTTGGTTCCAGGAGCCACCCAGAGATGACCCATACCTGGTTGGTCGCATGGGCTCGAGCACATTTACTCAAATGACAGAGGATTCTGACTAGCAGGGAGGGTCTTGGGTGTGATAGTAGGGAAACTATTCCCTCATTGGCAGAATAGCACAACAGAAATAAATGTATAAAAATAGTGGAAGAAATAATAAGATGAATATTTTAAATAGAGGGAGTAATCAAGTACCTGATTTAGAAGGGAACTTGCATTTTTCTAGACCTATAACAATATAATATGTTTGGGAAAAAAAGAATAACCCAAACAAGGTGTGAGACGAATCCCAGTAGGCAACCTCCCTGATATTTGTACATAACAATCATTGAATATATTAGGCTGGAAATATGGAAATTGAAGAAATAAAAAAGGAAGTTTTCAATATAAAAATTAAAATAGGTTAAATTACAACCATTTCATTTATTGGTTATGAAACCAAGAATTATAAGTAACCCACTAGGAAGTAATCACATCATAACCCCTACGGTTCAACCAAACAAACCAAATAAACCCTCTGGGATGTACTCATAGTCTAACCCCTCTTGTTCAGCATTAACAAAGTCACTCTGAGGAATAACCCACCATTAATTCAACCTATGGTATCATATCAGTACCTATAAACACTATGGGAAAGAAATAAACATCCAATTACCCATGTGGCCTCATAAAGGGAATCTATAGAAACGTTGAGGGAGCACAAATTCCACCCCCTAAAGTCTCGCAACATCAAAGTAAACATTCACTCTGAGGCTGCCCTCAATTTCCATTCTCTCTATGGTTTACAAAACCAGGATCCCACAACCCTTTGTAATTAAATTGTGCAAAAAATTTATATGGAATCAAATTTAATTCTCAAGAACTACTTGTCTAAACATTCTACAAGATCTCACAGCATGTTTGATAAATTCAATTCATCCTAATAATACTAGGTATGGAAAACAAAGCAGTATAACAGGCAAGGCTATACCAAATGGTCAATATAAAGAAATCATGGGAAAAGAGATCCATATCAATGTAAATAACCTAATTTACAATCATAAATCTGCTACTCAAGAACAAAAGTCTTATCCGGAAAAAAATGGGCTAAAAACCATAAACACGCATTACACTGAACAAGAGTATTGGGAACTTTTTCACATATAACTCAAAGACTAACTATGGAAATGCACAAACCACCTACGACGGCATTGTACGATCGATATATGTGAACCTCAGTCATCAAATCTCCCTAGAATGTCGTATATCTACAAAAATGATAAAAACGTTCAACTAACGATATCTCACAAAAGAAGAGGAATCTTGAAGTGAGGCTCTAGAAGAAGGAAGAGATTACTATGGAGATTAAAAAGAAATCGAAGATATTTGATTCAGAGAATGGATAGCGAGTTGGGGGCTAGGAGAAGAATCAATTTTTATGAAAGCCCCTTGACAATACAGACCTATAAGAACGGTGCACTATCGATTAGACGTGAACCTGGGCCGTTTAATGAAATAAAAATAATGTGCATGACGTTTCTTTTAAAAGAAAATGAAATGTAGTTGCCTTTACCAAGATCTGTTTTAGATGGTCTCCAGGTCACCCCACATGGCCATGTGTTCATCCATTACATGGCCAATACACAGATACCCGTGGTAACCGAGTACATGGCATGTACTTACTAGTAAACCACATGTACACTAGAAATTACTAGAAGCTCCAATTTTTCTCGAAAAGACCAAAAAACTAGATTCATACCTGAAAAAGAAGATCTGGGTTCTTACAATCATCCCCCATAAATAAAAATTTCCATCAATTTCCCTAGAAAGGTGGAATAGAAGAAGAATCCTCAAACAGCTCAAACCTCTGCGATTGTATATCAACCTCCCTCTCCCATGTCTCATCCTGTACTCGCCCATGATTCCATAGCACTCATACCAGAGGAACAAATTGGCCATGGATAACCTTCTCACTATGATAAAAAATCCAAATCGGATGATCCTCAAATGATTCATCCACCTCTAGCTCAACCTCCTCGGGTTGAAAGTCATGAGATGGGTATGAGAAGTAACACCATTTCTAAGAATAGTGTAAGACGTAGTGCATAGCCAGGTACCTCTAAGGTAACTGCAACCGATTGGTAACCGAAATGACCATGTCAAAAACCACGAATGGTCTAACATACCTTGATGAAAGCATAACCAATCTCCTAATCCTATTGTGTCCCAATCATGGTGTGACACATAGAAAAACTGGATCTCCGACCATGAACTCCGAAGTTCATCTCCATCAATCATCACAAAACATTCTCCATGACTGTTCAATATCAATACTCTTCTGAATCAACTCTATCTACACTATGGTCTCTTGGACAAGATGAGGTCACTACATATATGCCTCTCCAGCCTCCAGCCAACATAGGGGTGATCCGCATGGCCTACCGTAGAAATCCTCATAAGGTTCCATCTGAATAATTGCATGAAAACTATTATTGCATTAAAATTTTTTTAGAGGTATGTTCTTCTCCCAAGAACTTCCAAAATCAAGGACGCATGCTCTTAGCATGACCTCCAGCACCTGAATCACATGCTGAGACTGGCCATCTATCTAGGGAAGGTATGTTGTACTCCAATGTATCTGGGTACCCAAAGCACCCTGTAGTCTCTTCCAAACCCGATAAGTAAAACATACACCCATGTCTGAAATAATGGAGTGTGGAAGCCCATGTTCACTTAAAATCTCCCATACGTACAAACTTCCCAACTCATCAAAACTAAAGGTATCCTTCTTCAATAAGAAGTAATAAAACTACGAGAATCATTCAATGAAAACCCAAATTGCATAATTACCTCGAGGTGATCACGGTAACGCTGTCACGATGTCCATCACAACATCATTCCACTTCCACTCGGTAATGGGTAGCTGCTAAAAACTCCCTACCGGTAGTTGATACACCCCCTTCACCTGCTGACAGGTGGAACACCCCATGAAAAAACCAACAACATCTCTGTTCATAACTGGCCTCAATACTGACATTATAGATCTCAATACATCTTGGTGACACTAGGATGAAATTCCCAAATTGAGTAATGAAAGTCCTACATGAGGTCATCAATAAATATTTTTTCTGACACCCATAAAGGCCCTCAAAAATGAAAGATCTCATCCTCACCCATGATCTATCCAAGAATAGGGTTCTCTCCTAACACACTGTTCTGTATGACTAGTACTTCTAAATCTAATAACTTCCTCATTTGAAATCGATCAAGTAGAGTAGATGTAACAACCATAGAAGAACGAAAGGTCTACCCCTATCTGTCGTGCACCTCCAAATGCATCTTAGTGAATAGTGCCATGAGCTTCCACTCACTACTGGCTTCCTAAACTACCTATATCTGTGTCCACCTTCTCAAATCATTAGCCACAACGTTGCCTTTACAAGGTGTATAGGCAAGCTCAATGTCACATAACTGAAGGTACTAAACCCACCTTCGCTATCTCAGATTCAAATTGCGCTGAGTGAAGATATACTTGAGACTTATGTGATCGGTAAAAACCAAAAAATTATCTCCCAATAGATAATGTCTCCAAAAATGTAAACTATGAACAACAACATCTAACTCGAGATTTTGCATTGGGTAGTTCCTCTCAACATGCCTCAATGGTTGAGACCAGTACACACTGGCTCCTACTCCCTGCCTAAGCACTGATCCCATCCTGATAGCTGATGCATCATAGTAAACTATATAACTCTTTCCAAACTTTGAAAAAACATGAATTCGTGCATAATTCAACCTTCAATTCAGCTTTTGATTGTCTGAACCACAAGAATTAGACCACATGTACATCAAAACCTTAATATTTAATCTTGTTTGAGGTGCTGCTATGCGTGTAAATTCCTATATGAAATTTCTGTAGTATCGAGCTAGCCCTAGAAAACATCATACCTCAAATATGTTCTTCTGCTCCTCCTAAGAAACCACCACTCTTATGTTCTATAGGTCTACTAATACTTTTTTATGTAAGATAAAATGACCCAAGAAGTGGGTTTGGTCCATCCAAAAGTGGAATTTTGAGATATTGGCATATAACTGATTCTCTCTCAGTGTACTCAAAACAATCTCAATATGGGTATCATGGTTTTGTCAAGTGTGAGAGTACACCAAGATATCATCAATGAATACTGCCATGAATGAATCCATGTATGTATGGAATACTCGGTTCATCAGTGCCCGGAAAACAAAAGTTGTGTTCGTGAGACAGAATGTCATAACTACATACTAATATAGATCATACCTACTCTGAATGGTTGTAAGAGGTACATCAGATGGTATAACATGCAACCGATGATAACCGTATCTCATGACAATATTTGCGAACACCTGGGCTCCACATATCTGATCAAGGGGATCATCAATCTTTGTCAAGGGAAATCGATTCTTAAACATCAACTGGTTTAGCTTCCGATAATCCACATAAATTAAGAGGGTAACATCTTCCTTCTTCGCAAATAGGACAAGAAAACCCCAAGGAGAAGTACTAGTTCAGATAAATCCTTTTTTCCTATAACTCCCCTAACTTATTATTCACCACCTCTAATTCTTTTGTATCCATCCTAAAAAAAATAATGGACACTGGTGCCTCACCTAGAATAGTCTCAATAGAAACTTCTACCTATATCTCCAGAAAAAACATGAAATGTCCTATGGAAAGACATTAATGAAATGATCAACCAGTGGAGGAATATCCATTTGTGAAGTTCCCTGGTCATCCAGATATTGACATGGTATCTGGGCTATAACTCTTCCAAACCCATGATTCTCATGTCCTGCTCTGTTCACCTAGACATCCCATTCACGATTATGAAGAAACAATTCACCCTCTGGGGATGTGAAACTCACCATATAGTGATAGCAGTCAAAAAATTCCTGTATGGGAACTAACCCGTCCATTATGAGAATGAAATCATAGCTTTTCATCTCTAAGACATAGGGGTCCCATAAGAAGTTACACCCACAAACATCTAGTGGGAATTCACTAAACTCACGTACACTAGCCGTTCTTGTCCCCAACATAGTTTCCAATGGAAATTCGTCAGCAGAAGCAATGATACAAAGCCCAATGCTCTCCAAAATAGAAAAAAAATATGAAACTATGGGATTCCCATGTGTCGAAAAGTGAAAAAGTTAAAACTGAGGAAAATAGAATCATACCTCGAACTGTATAGGGTCCAAGATCCGGCTTCTATGGGGTCTACTCCACTACGAAAGCATGGACTGTTTTTTGGCCCTGTGATCCTTCCTGAAAACCTTGAGCATATCCACTATGTTGTCCCAAAAAACCTTACGACTAGCTACCTTGTACGTGACCTCCACCTCATCCATAACAAACAGAAGAACTCCAGTTCCCAGACTGTTGAGAAATTGGTGGTGCTACTCTTAAACGTGTTGTCATATATGATCTCTAATCACCACTACTTGTGAGAAAATCTGACATAATTGTTGATAATGTCCAATCATGCTGCACTATCATCACTTGATTGGGTCTCTTGGGCAATGTGGCCTCATTTTCCCACTCTTTCTGCACTATTAGCACACCACCTGGCCACCTGAAGACGTATACATCCTCCTACAATATTCACGTGTAGACTCCCTATAGCGCTTCCTACTATCATTATGAGGGGTACCAACTCCAGCTATTGAGCCTCCCTATATCACAACTCTAGAATCCCTCATATTTCACTTTGTGATATGCACCTGGTTGACTATATAGGTGATAGAAGTCAACCTAAATATGTTCACATGTGATTAGATGTCATGTGTGAGGCCATCCTCTAACATTTGTGCCAGAAATAACTAATCACGTCATAGGATTACTGTGATGTTTTATAGCTTTGTGAAGAAAGAAGAATACTCCAAAACTGAAAGGGTACCCTACTTTAGACTCATGAACTCTCTAGATCGGTCATCCCTCAATGTCTCGGTGTAGAAGTAATCATAGATGTCATGCATGAACTAATACCAAGACATAACATGTTGGCTTCCATCTAGTGAAATAAAATCCAAACATCTCATGGAGGAATCCAAAAGTATATACATAGTGAGATTCATCCTCCACTCTAGAAGCGTATCCATATGCTCGAAGATAGATAGAATGACTTCTAACCATGTCTCTGTAGCCTGCGGTCCTCATTCCCCTGTAAAGGTACGAGGATGGTGCTATTGAAAGGCCCATGTTAGCTCTGCCATAGATGGGGTAGGATGTGGTACTCCTCAAAAGGTCCACATGAACCACATGAAGCCCTCTCAAAACTGTGCATCAACAACTATATATGGAATAACAGTCGGTGCCAAGATTGGCACTACAGGTGGATCTGCTGGTAGTCCCTGATCTGCCATGTTTGGTGTCTGATCACTACCCTGTAAATGGCATAAAAACAGAGGACGTCATGGTGGAATGACTCTGTAAGGTCAATCACACACCGTAAATCATGATTATCAAGGACAAAAAAATAGACGTTCATGATGTAATAGGATAATGAAATCATTCTATTTTTTTCAAAACTAGGATACACGGTGTGTATGACCACTGTATGATGTGTTCCTTAAAGCCTTGACATGGGCATGTAATCCTTCCAACACTTGACACGTAACACCCCATACACAGGGCGTGTTATTTTAAGATATGACATGTACTTGAATCATTTTCCCATGAATGAGTCCTTCTATATGGATGACCTATATGGTTCTCTTAGAATAAGAATACACATTGTGTTTGTGCCAGACACAGAGTGTACTTTAAGGATTTAACCGACCCCTGTTGTTAGTCACACGACTGTATACATGGGTTTCACTACATGACATGTTTAATTTTGACACGGTGTGTATAACATGAGTTTCATCCATTCATGTCGTTAGTCACATGAGTGGACACACAATCTAAACAACAAGGCATGTACACACGATACATGGCATGTGCTACCAATGATTTCCTAACCCCATGTCTCTGCCCAGATAGCTAGTGACATGGTTAGGGACTACACATTGTGTACATATAGTACACTTCTTGTACTTAAGAAAAAAAGTTCCTTCCCAAATATAAGGATAAATTGAATGTTTTAATAATTACACGCTATGTATTCTGGGTTTTTCTGGATAGTAAGCCACAAAAACTATTTAGAAACCAAAAAACATTGAAACAAACATTAAAGTTCCATATTCCAATCCTTGATGGCCCATAATCCCCGAAAATAAATGATTTCCATCTTTTACATGTCATATTCAAGAAAAAATTGCAATGATCCAAAAAATACTGATCCACAGGGCCCATAACACCTAATGAACCAATGATTGGCGTTCATTCAATAAAACATTACACAATTTAATACTCTATCAAATAGTAGGTATCCTATTAAGGAATCTATCACAACAACATGTATATATAGAACACCATCGATCATAAAAACACACAATCAATAATTCTCCCTAAATGACATGGCAAGAATGCTTGTCATGTTATATCTAGAAAGTGCCTATATAATGCATGAGATGGCATACCATCATCTCATCAGGTTACAACAGAAATAGAACCACAATAATATCATCAATAATAGCACAAAACATGTAAATCACACAATGGTTAAATAAAATCAACTATAATAATTGAAAAAACATAAATATATAAATATATGTGGTAAACAGGTTTTTCCCTATACATGGGTAAGCTACTCTTGGGCACAACTTATTACCAAGAACCTGTTCTTTCCTATCCCTGGTTGGAGGCTCCAAATTGTAAGTCAATATGAAATGAATTCCTCTAATACCACTTTATAACGTCCTGGTTCTAGGAGTCACCCAGAGGTGCCCCGTACCCAATTGCTGACATGGACTCAAGCTCATTTCCCATAATTCCAGAGGATTCCAACTAGCAGTGAGGGCCTTGGGTGTGTTTGTGGGGAAACTATGTACTCATTTTCAAAGTAACACATCATAAATAAATAGATAACAATAGTGGAAGTAGTAATACAATGCAAGAATTAAATATTCGGAGTAATAAAAAACTAGATAAACACATATATAAATGATGATTGATACTTATATCTAGGAATGTATCCAAAACTCACAATACTAGAATAAAGTACTAAACCAAGTACAAGGAAAACAAATAAACATCTACACCATTTCAAGCCTCATCTTAGGCCCATGATCTCCACATCCACAACAATCAAGTACATGATGTTGAAGGGTGCTCGCCCTTATCTTGACCCGCAATAATATAATCTGTTTGGTCCAAAAAGAATGACCCATATAGGGTGTGAGAGGAATCCCAATAGGCAACCACCCAATGATATGTGCCTAATAGACAGTGATTATATCTCGTAGGGAAATATTAAAAATGATTCAACAAATAAGGATGTACACAATGTAAACAGTCCTATAGTTTAAATTACAACCATTTTCATTTATTAGTTAAGAAACCGACAATCATAAGTAAACCTATCGGAAGAACTCATAGCCTAGACCCTATGGTTCAACCAAACAAACACAAGAAACCCTTTGGGATGTACCTATAGTCTAACCCCTCTATTTAAACTTCAGGAAAGACATTCTGAGGAAGCACTCGTCATCAATTCCCTTTGTGGTATCGTATTGGTAACTATAGAAACTTTGAGGAAGCACTCAACAACAAATTCCCCTTTTGTTCCTGTAATGAGGAACTACAGACACTCTTAAGGAGAACAAAGTCCACCCCATGTGGTCTTGCAACATAAAAGTAATGAGACACTATGGAGATTACCTAAGAATCCCTTATCCCTATGGTCTACTACAGCTGGTTCCCATAGCCCTGTGTAAATAAATCGTGAAAAAACAGTATATAGAAGCCAAATTAAACCTCATGAACTACATGGAAAAACAATCTATATAATCTCACAACATGTATTATAAATTCACTCCATCCTAACAATACTTGTCATGGAAAACAAATAAGCATAATAGGAAAGGCTAGACCAAATAGTCAATATCAAGAAAACATGGGAAAATACATCCATAGAATGTTAAATAACCATATTTAAAATTATAAGTCCCCAACAAAGGCACAAAAGGAATAGTATGAAAAAATTTCTAGAAACCATAAACACGCAACACCATGAAAAAGGGTATTGGTCGCTATTGCACATATAAATCAATGACTAACTATTGAAAATCACAAACCACTAGCCTCGGTGTTGTACGATCGATATAAGTGAACCTTAGGCCTTGAATCACCCAATAACTAAATAGATATACAAAATGAATAAAACTTTTCAATAGAGGATAACTCACGAAAGAGGAGAAATCAGCAATCGAGGCTCTAGAATAAGGAAGAGATTGTTGTAGAGATTCCAATGTAATGGAAAATGGTCAATTTAGATAGTGGATGGTGAGTCAGGGGATCAAAGAAGAATAATCAGCCACATAAGATTATAGATGAGATAGATCTAGAGGAAGGGTGTTCTTTCGATTAGTCATGACCCCAGTTCATTTAATTTAAATAAAAGTTATATGGAATGTATTTTAAAACTATATGGCATGTACTTTCCTTTACAATGCTCTTCTTTAGGCGGTCTCTAGGTCACCCCACATAGCCATGTGTTCGGCAGTTAAATGGTCCACACACAGCAACCCGCGGTTACCCAGTACACAACGTGTAATTATAAGTACATGGGTGTACTCTTGAAATTTCGAGAAACTCCCCTTTTTCTCAAAAACACCAGAAAACCTGATTCATACATAAAAAGGAGATTTGGGTTTTACATATTTGAATTCCACAAAGTAATCACTGATAAGGAACATTTTAAATATATATATATATAAATAACCATATCCAACTAGTGATCATGTATGATGCATTAATTATATAGTGAAAGTAACTACCTATACCAAAATAAGATCAATTCTATGTAATTAATTGAAGCAAAACCCAAATTTTTATAAGAAAAATAATGAAACACCTAGAACGTCAGTCCCTTTTTAGAGAGGTGATGTATGGAATCGTATATCCACATCCATATTTGTTGATTAAATTCTTACTAATAATAATAAATCCAAATTAAAGCCTTCTCATTTCAAATCATGGTTTTATAGGGGCCATAACCCAATATAAATTATAAAAAATCCTATTACAATATCCTTATTTTTTGAGGAAGTAATAGTCCTCTACAACATTCATGGTTACTACTAGAGAAATAAAAACCTTGATCATTGATATATCTAATGTTAACCCCAATTGGGATACCACATTCCTATGATTGTGATCCTCCTTTATCCAATACGAGCACATAGAGATCTTCCAATATGGTTGATGATATTAAAGGTATTATAAAATATAAATAATGTGGATGAAATGATTCTCCACTAACATTGATTAATCAAGGATTTCATTGATGAAAAAGTCCAAAAAATGTATTAGGAACTCAAGGAATTGGGAGATCATGAGTCCCATGAATATAGTTGAGGCATTCAAGACACTAAACAATATGACCTTGAACATGAAATTTCCTTTGTAATATAAAAAAATTATATTTGTTGATATCCTCTTACGTCGCCATAAGTTAATGATATATAGACCATGGACCGGTCCTTAAAAACCTACTAGATCCCCTTAACTAGATGAATAGATTAGAAATCCTTATAAAATTTTAATGAATTTTAACCTTCACCTGATTCAACTATCAATTTTCTGTACACAACCATTGTCCTAGATATATCTTCTTGGTAAACAACACTATGGAAACTTATAGAAAAACACCAGGTCAAACAAAGTCATTATGTATTAAACCATAAATCTATATCCCCTACTAATGTATCATGGAATGTATCATTTTATTAGGATACATAGAAATATAACTAGAATCATGTTTCCACTAGATCTCACACTCAATATCAGGCTAAGGAGGTAAATCTACAAATAACTATATAAATAACTATCATGAAATCATCCATGACACAAGGAGAATCTATTTATTTCACCTCCAAAGATTACAATGAAAAATATAATAAAAATGTATAATGAAAATAGAGAGTCTTTAACTCACCATAATCTCTCACTGGACAATGAACATGGTAGGTTTTACCACATCATCAAATAACATATCTCTTCATTAGAATAAGTTACTAATAATAAATAGATAATTAAACTATTCAATTTAAAAGATGAAATCATATCACCAAATCTAAAGAAACATATAATTACATAGATTACTTATGTTTCCCAATCATCATCTCATAGCCTCTGGACACATCAAATTGACTTGTCTAATCCCTATCATGAGTAGTCAATAATAGGTGCACTGAATATTCTCCACCTTGAATCCTAAGGATGGAGAAACAAAGATGTGAGACACTATATGATCAATAATGGAAGAAATAATTGTAAAATGAAATAAGATATTACCTCAAAAAATATATGTTCCCCCTGAAACTATATTATTCATTGAACGACGTTTCAACATATGGATTCCCTACCATTCTGTTGATGATTTCTTACACAATCACTCTCATAACTATATCCCAGATTGTGAGTGACATCCTAGCGTCTTTCTAATTTATCCTTATCCCCTCCCTATGGGACAAATTCACACTATAAATACTAGAAAAGTATCTTCTAATAAAACTAATAAAAATTGAGCTAAAACTATAAATGACCACAAAAAACATGTTGATCCCCAACAATGGTTGGGAACTGAAACCACTGATGATTCTGCCTCTCACATGTATAACACAATAGTATAATGCCTTTGATGGGTGTATATGACATATTAGACCTATATAAATTGTTTTCAAAATAATAAGGTATGTTCCCTTTCAATAAAAACCTTAATAATATTGATAACCAAAATCCAGCACTAGAATATCTACTCCTTGAGGGACCTCTATGGATCCCCTCTTGAGATGATGCAAGATAATAATTCATACCCTCGATGACCTCAAAATTTTTTAGAACAAACAAATATATTGGAAATATAAATAGGGTAACTACATAGTGAATCATTTGATGGAATGATGTTGGATCATAATGTATATACAGTTGGAATAATACAATAGGATGTGAGTTATAGGTTAAAAAACATTCATTTTTATCCCTAAGAGTATTTAGTTTTAAATAATTCAAACTAATTCAATTAAAAATACGTCTTCATGTATTATAACATTAATTGGATAGTGACATTGGTATGGTTAAAAAATTACCATAATCTGGTTTATTGCCACAATGTAATCCATAAGTTTTAATTGAAATTTATCAAATTCATAGTTGAAACGATTTAAATAGAGTAAGCATGTTAAATATCATAATCAAAATCATTACGATGATCAGAGTAAAAAAATACAACGATTTAATCCCAAAGCATACTGAATTGTGTTGATTATTTGAAAATGTGGTAATCACTACAATCATGATTACAAGGATCACAATTAGAGTGTACTGAAAAATTATTATAATAGGATTGATTAAGATAATCATTGTAATAAATATAAAACTGAATATAGAAAACAATTCAATTTATATTACAATATAAAAGAAGTATAAAATAATACAATTCCTTTAATTTAAATAGAAGGGTATCCAATCAACTTGGATAGATGCCCCATGAATTACACTTTCAAGGATGTATTTATTACCCTATCTAAGGTAATACCTTGATATGATGATCATATTTTGTTTTTCTGTCTCCAAAGGCCCTAAATTGAAAAGGTAATCAGTACCTCTATATTCCTATCCTCAAAATAACTCTACCCTAAAAAGATTTGTGTGTTTTCATTCAATTCCTGGAATCCCTTGATCATAATCACCAATCATTGGCATCAAATGAAGTAGAAAAATTCTATTAAGGATAACAAGTATATTCGAAAATCTATTCATAATAGGATCATATAAAGAATTTCACACAAATAATTTTTTAGTATGGCTCTCTTAGAGATTCAATTATTGAATACATTATGATCTCGTCCAAATATAATTGTATTTATTGTCATTGGCAAAAAAAATCATATTATTTTCCAACAGTTGGATTTTCTTCAGAATATTTGGAGGGACATGCAAACCTGGAACTCCATGGGTCATTTTATAATTGAAAAAAGGCATCATTTTTTAATTTATATCAAAACATAATAAATGACATCAATTTGATTAAATGGTTTTCGTTTCGATCCATTGCAATTTTCTAGAAACGATAATGTGGGATGAAAAAAATTTACCACTTCTGAAAAAATTAAATGTGAAAAGTAAATGAGTATAACGATTTTTGTTAAGATAATGAGTATGATTTTCCTTTTTAGTATGATATATATCGGTTTTTATGATGAAAATCATAATTGGAGCGTCCTATGAAAATATTAATCAATGAGTACGATGTAAATCATATCTATGGTCATAATGGTAATCATAGGTATGATAATCATGGGTATGATAATAATGTGTTCAATAATAATCGTATGCACAAGAGAAATCATAATGAGAAAATGTAAAAAAAATAATCCTTAATGTAAAATTGATAAAACAAATAATGAATTCATTTCTAATGAGATTTTTTGATTTCCAAAAAAAGGAATTAAAAAGTCAAAAGAAGTGTTTTTCCACAACAATCTCCCCTTTTTAGAAATCAAAAACTACAAAATAAAAAAAATAGAATTAAAAAAGAAAATAGTATTCATATTCATATGTGAACACTTATACTTATCTCACTTTGAGTTTTTAAAATCCTTTAAATAAGTATTGACTATGACTATCCTCACCCATAGGTTAATAAAATCCCTAAGGATCATATTCTATAGAAAATACTCCCTATTACTAAAAGTATGGTTTTTTATAATTTTTTTTCTATTTGATTATATTCTCACCAAATAAAACATTCTCCGCCATTATAACACATTCTACCCCTTTGTTATTTAAAAAAAAGAAATATGGAAGATCTTATAATATTTACGAATGGGCTAGAGATATGAAATATGTGAATAAATAAATTATTTTATCACCTAAATATAGAGAAAGAAAATTTATCCATAAAATGGAAAACATTCAATCAAATGTATATAGATGTCATAAACATTCAATGTTGTTTGTTAAAAATAAATACAAAAGGAGTTCAAAAAATTAATATCTTATCATTATATCTCTTTTTCCTTCTTCATGCATTTAAAAATTGTCATCTTCATTTTCATGATCTCTTTCCTTTCATCCAACCCCTTCTAAATATATTCTTTTTGACACTAGAATTTCTATTCTAGATCTTCAAAAAACTGGTCCTAGGAACAATTCATTTCTTCATAGGACTTCAAATTATATTGTAGAGAATAAATTTGATCTTCATATGCCTAAATCGTTTTTTGTTGAGCTTTGTTTGTGTTTTTATATAAAAATAACTCATTTTTTAATAAGGATTGTTTTTCTAAATAAATTATATTATCTTTATAGTGTGTTTTGGGCCTGCATTCATGTGGCCGGAAGGTGCACTCACCAGAGAAAAGACAAATAGATTGTCAGAATGAGAGGGTATGGTTATGCCATCGGTACCTGCATGTGCATGCACGGGAAGCCTAGCTAGATTTTCATGCAAAGGTGGAGATATACTATCAGGATACAGATGCTAGGGAGGGGCAGTTCCTTTTAGATAGTCTTGGTTGAATTCCCTAAGACCTTCGGGTCATATAATCTCCTAAGCCTACGGGCCATGTAAATTTTGAGCCCACGGGCCTTTTAAGGGTTCCCCCTCATCCCTTGAAAGGGGGGTTATAAAAAAATCATTAAAAATGAAGTCCTTCGGGCCGTTCCGGAAATAATATTATCATTATAAAACAATATCATTGATTGAATTATGGATAACCTCTTTTCAATCACATTGAAATTTTCAGAATGACTTTCATCTATCCCTCTAACCACATTCAATTTTTGTGCAGTATCACTATGTAATTTTTTTATGGCATCTTATAGTTCATTCAAATACTTTATGATATCATCTATATTTTCTTACTGAATATTTATAATTGTTTGAGAATATTTTTACCACATCAAAATTTTATTACATGATTTTATGTGCTCCTTATACCCCTCATAAATTAAATTAATGTCGGCCTCAAGTGTAATCATTATTTTTCTTTAGAGGTTGACAGAATCTGATCTCTTGTTTTTATTTTATGAAAAATAAATAAATATTTACATAGATTCTTTGTACATATGAGATCTATTATTCAAACATCCTAATATCTTCAACAACATATTGATCTATTTTAAAAGAGATGGTCCGGTTTGAATCAGTTTCTTCCTCCTAATTGGATGGATTTCCATGTAAATTACCACATTACCATTACAGATTTTTGAATCGGATCATTATATTTTTTGGTGTCTTCCCCATAGTATAAAATTTTAATATAATATTTATCTAGAGATCTTGAACCAACATTCATTGAAGGTTAAAATCACGGGGAAAAAATTATATTGATGTTTCTAGAGAGTATATGACTGGGATAGTATCATATTTAGAGTTTTTCTTCTATCCAGCTTATCTTTCTCCTTCCTCATTTCTATATTTTTCAATTTATTCATTTTTCTCTTCACAATACACTTCTTTTTGATTAATCAATTCATATATCTGACACATTTTAGTATCATCTCATGAAACTCATTTTGAATAGTCTTCTGGTGGTTTATATTATTCTCCAACATTTTGTTTCCTCTTTCCCTTGTATTTGATAGAGGGTGTGCATGTGATACTAGAACATTCATTCTGTACACATTTCATCAAGATATTAATATCAAACCTACTAGCCTTTCCCTTTTTCTTCTTCTTTTACTTTGGTTGATGATTGAGTTTTTCGTCAGTTTGAATATTTTCTACAAGTGATTCAGCAATATTGAGTCCAATTTGAGGATCTCCATTACAATCATCATGTTATTTTCTACACTTAGTATCCATTACATTAGTTTAAAAACTTTTCTTATTCTATTTTAAAATCGCATCAGACTTTTCTCTCCATTTTTTTCAGTAACTATCGACACTGGATCTATAGAAATAGTTTGATATTATATAGCTAATTCTCATTAAGATTCTGCTTCAACATCCTTATTAAATTTTATATATTAAGTATCAAAATTAATTTTCATCCTCCATACTCTATCATAACTAATACAAATTAATCTTAGACTTTTTAGTATATATGTAATAGGAATAATAAAAAACATTAGACTTTCATGAATGGACATACTGAGGGTATCTAGAAACATGATCAATATAGACTTCATTCCATTATACATGAGGTTGTGGATGGTTATGAAAATCTATCTCATTATGTTGATTATACTCATATTCATGAGATAATCATGTGTATAAATATCTAACACTTTAAGAGCTTTTCATTCACCACTATTGGGAATTAAGAAACTTGCCATCGAGAGTGTGATAAATCTATTATCATCTAAAATTTTATTTTTTTCTATTCTATCATCATGAATCATAATATGATATTGTTCAGAACATTCCTTCTCAAATGTTCCATTTTCTTTGGTAACTTATGTAAGGGAAAAACACATCTCCTTAAGATATAACATTAAAAAAGTGCTTCTTGTGTTTTCGACATACTGATTTCATTATAATAAAAAAACCTTAATGTTTTCTTCATCAACCTTCGCAGTTTTATTGAATTTTATCACCTCATTCATAATAATTTCATCTTGAGATATAGGTTTCTCCACACACACCTGATCCTATCTGTAACATCCCCAAATGATAAAGGGTTAAATGACTAAATGATATGACTCATGTCAACAAGGTGCACCTTCCTTTTCGAGAGCCTGTCTGATTAGAACACTGTAGTTAAGCGTGCTTGGCTTGGAGTAGTGATCCAGATGGGTGACCCTATGGGAAGTTTCCCAGGGTGTGTGTGAGTGAGGAAAAAGCACACTGGAAAGGACATGTGTTGGCCTGTGGGGAATGTCATTAGTCATATGACCTATTCGGGCACGTGGGTGGACCCTGGGGTGGGCCCCACGTGTCTGCGGGGAAACTGGTGGTACCTGGTAGGCCAGGACCCGATAGCCATGTTAAGGTGGGGTGTCTGTGCTGTCACCGGGGCCCGGTTGTCACATTTGGTATCAGAGGTGGTACCCATCCTTAAGTGATTGGTGCACTGCCTGAGTTTAGATGTAGGGTCCACAACAAGGGTGTTGTGCTCTAAAGGGGGGGGGGGATTGTAACATCCCCAAATGATATAGGGTTAAATGACTAAATGATATGACTCATGTCAACAAGGTGCACCTTCCTTTTCGGGAGCCGGTCTGATTAGAACTCTGCAGATAAGCGTGCATGGCTAGGAGTAGTGATCAGGATGGGTGACCCTCTGGAATGTTTCCCAGGGTGTGTGTGAGCGAGGACAAAGCACACTGGAAATGAAATGTATTGGCCTGTGGGGAATGTCATTAGTCATATGACCCGTTCGGGCACGTGGGTGGACCCTGGGGTGGGACCCACATGTCTGCGGGGCAACTGGTGGTACCTGGTAGGCCAGGACCCGACAGCCATGTTAAGGCGGGGTGTCTGTGCTGTCACCAGGGCCCGGTTGTCACACTGTCTTTATAATTAGATAATTATTTTCATAGATGAGTTACATGCCACAGTAGCCTCTGGTGAGTAATCTTCACATATAGACCTCTTCATTGTGAAATCTTTCAGTTCCATTTAATTTGGAGAGTTTCTGAGGACTGAGACAAGATTATGATGGAATACATGTAGTACGATGTCTATGTTATTTGAAAATTTGAGGAGAAGAAGGGTTTTGATTCAATGTAGAGGAGAATATATGTTAGATAGGGATGGGTCAAATAATATAGGTGAAGGAAATTTGATCGTTGAACTTCTACAGTTCATATTAGATCAAGGTAATCCTATAGTTAAGATAAATGAATTATTGATGTTTTTTAGAAATAAACTAAAAAATTATCATATTCAAAGTTAATATGATGAATTTTTTAAATAAATAGGAAGAAACATATATCTATTGAAAAAAAAAGTGAAAAGTAAATGAAAATGCACCTTTTTGAATATCAAGATAGATTTTCTAGTTTTAATAGATTATTCTTCAAAAGAAAACAAAAAATTTAATGAAGGGATAAAATGTTAAAAAATTGAGGATGAAAGAATTTTTGGTATTGAATAAAATTTTGTGGTGCCGAAAAATTTTGTGGTCTTCAAAATTTTTTTGGTTCTGAAAAATTTTTTGGTGTTGAAAAATTTTTCGTGCTGAAAAATTATGGTGGGAAAAAAAATATTGTGCAATTATTTTTGAAAAAAAACATTATAAAAAAGAAAAATATATGTACTCCTCTAATGAGAAATAGTAGCTTCATGTATAGACATGGATGAAATGATAATTTGATATGAAATATTACTTTAAATAGATCATCCCTATACTCTATTTAATGTATTAAAATATATCATGATTTAACGGTTTTTTAGATATATCTAAAAGATTATCTAGCATTCTGATAAATTATAAATTTAAATCTACTTTATGTGTGTGATCCCCAAGAAATTGATGCGAAATATCAATGTGTTTTGAATGAAATTTATGTGGAGGTTTTTTACTTAAATATATGGAACTAGTGTAAACAAATTGTATTTTAGTTTTCATAAAACTCATTTCACAAACAGAAACTCTGTGTTGCATCCACAACACTTGAGGACAACAACATCCAGCTACCATATATTTGACATTAGCAGTGGAAAAGATACTAACTATTGTTTCATACAAGAAAAATATACTAATGAATCAATTAACAAAAAATAATTTTTAGATGTAATTTACCTATCAATTATATAACCACCAAAGTCATCATAAGAAAAAAAATTCATTCAAAATCATTTCTAGAAGAGTTAAAATGTCTAAAATAAAAATTTCTTTTTAAATTATGAAAAATAATTTTTATTGAATTTAAATGGGATTCCATTATATTTTCATGATACCATGGCTATAATAATACTAAAAAAATATTTTGATATGACTAGAAATTAATTATAACCAACTTCCTATCATCTCTTTAAAATATGTTTAATTTATTGGATGTCTAACTTAATCTATATCAAGAGTATTTGAGGTACCAATTAGAGTAATAATAGATATAGTAGTCTCATATCCATTGTTTTTAATAATATCATTAATATAGTATGGTTTGGATATTTAAAAGTCCCTTCTAGTTTCCACAAATTTTAAAAGAAAGAAATAATGTTAACTCACCCACCATACTCATCTCAAAAATATATTTCAATGGATTTTCAAATAATGTTATGAAAAATAATATAATATAAATATATTCATGTATAGATATGGGTGCTTATGTTTCTTGATAATATATTCGTTATTTTTTATTATATCCTTTAGAAACTAGTATTTATTTTTTTCTACTGATTATTCCATTTTCATCACATTTGATTCTGAAGTCACATTTTATTATAATTAAAAAATTTTATTTTGGTCCTTATACCAATGTCCAAATATTATTTCATTAGAATTAATTTTTTCATCTTTCATTGATATAATTAAATATTAATTACCTAAAGCTTCATTAAGAATCTTATGTTCGAATTGAGAATGAAATGCTATTTGTTCAACTTCATTTCTTAATGAAATTCATCTACTTATTGGTCGATTTACAAAACTAATAATACTATCAACAAGATGATTCTTTATAAAAAACTAATATGGTTTTTGTTAAACATATTCACCAATATAAGATAAAAATACATCAAGAGAGAATACTAAAAAAAATATCATGTGTTTTACTTATAAAAATGACTACTCTCAAAGGTTGATAATCAGTTTTAGAAAACCCATCAGAAGATGTATTTTGAGGTTGTCCCAAAAAATTATTAGTTTCATCAAATATAACAAGTATAGTCTTCTCAAAAGTAAAATATTTTTTAATGAAAACTCTATAAGCCTTAGTAGTAGTGGAATTGCCTAACAAAATTACTTCAGCATATTTTGGTCTGAATTTATAAAATTATCAATTGTATTTAAAATGAATAATTTTCATCCAAATAATATTAATTATGAAATATTTTTCTTGGAAGTCTATAATTCTTAAGGGGTTTTATCAAGAAATGTTCTAATTTGAACATGATTTATGGTATAGAAATAAGTACTCATATCATGATCCAAAAACTAATTTTCAATATAAAATTCACTCAACATGGTTGTTGTTATTTGTTAAACAATATGATTTATTAATTTAAAAACATAACTTTTTAGAGGAGTTCTATGTGATGACAAGATATTTGTAATGAATTTCATTATAAAAAATGTTTCAAAATCATAATTTAAAAATTCTCCACCATGAACACTATGAATAGTTATCAATTTATGGTTTTCCTCATATTCAGCATTGGATACAAGAGTTTTAATATAAATATGGGCTTAAAATTTATTTTATTTAAAAAACATGTATATCAAGTGTAGTTGTCAAAGAAAAAAATTCCTAAAACTTTCCTCCAATACCTTTTGTTTGTGTTGGACCAAAAAGATCCATGTGAACCAACTATAAATCATTAGAAGTGGAAACTTTTCTAATTTATTTAGTGATTAAAATATGTTTCTTTCCATGCTTACAAGGGTCACTAACTTTTTAAGTGTAAAATATAAGTTCTGGTAGATCCAGAACTTGTCTTTTCTTAGAAAATTTATATATTATCCAATGTTTATAGTGTCCTGATCTTCTATTCCATAACCAATATTGATCTTCCATTACAATAAGTCACTTTAAGAATTACCACCTATGGCCTTCCATTTTTACTATATAAACATTCCAATTAGTAGATATAATGAATTCATCCTTTTAATTTTGTACTATACATTTATTATTCCTTAAATTCACAAGGTTATGTTCACCATGTAATTTAATTTTGCTTATAATGTTTCTCTTAAGACCCTTACCAAATAAAAAAATTTTGAAATCAATGATTTTCCAAGAAGAACAATATTATATATACCAACAATCATTCATTAATCATTATCTCCGAAGGTAACTCTTGTAATGTTAATTTAAATAATATTTTCAAAGATTTCATTGATATCATCCATGTGCCTGGAACATCCCCTATCTATCTACCATATGTATTTTTGTTGGTATGTACTTTATTTTTAAAAAAATTAAATAATTATATTTTTGGACTCCAAAAATTCTAGGATATAGAACTATTAGAAAGAAAAATATATGAAACACTCATTTATTTTGAAAAATTTTCCTTTTGGAAACCCAACGATTGAATTTTATTTAAGGAAATTGTTTAATTCAATGACCTCTATATTGGAATTTTGTGCCAAAGGGTCAATTTCTGGAAAAAAATAATTATTACTAAAAATTTGTTTTGAATGATTATATCCCATTAATGAACTAATACCAAGATGAATAATTTGTTTAGATATTTCTTCAAAACCATATTTAACAATGGTAATTTTTTCCAAAAATGTCATTAGATAATACATTATAAACTTAAGTCTTATAACTAAATTATTATCCACATTTTTATTAGATTCATATGTGAGTTTTGAATCTTATTTGTTTCTCAATAATTACTTTTTTAAAATATTTTGACATTTTTTCCATCTTAGAATTAGCTTCCTCATGTTTTTTAGAAATAGAATCAATTCAAAAAAATTTCTTATCAAGATATATAGAATGAACTGAAACTTATTTTTGGCAAATATTTAATCATGAATTTCTATTTTAAAATTTCTTTTGAACTATATAGTTTTACTTTGAAAGAAAATTTTGAATTATAAAACAACTTTTAGTATAAAGATAATATATTATCATCACTAGTTTTGGAAGGTTCATCATCTTTAAATGAGGAGTTGTTCTCCTAAGGATAAATTTCATCGAAATAAATGTTAGATAATGGTCTAGTAGTGTGTACCATTTCCCTAAAACATTGATGTTCAATAGGTATTATTATAAGAAGACCAATATACATTTGATTAGAATTATCATTATCTGAAGATTCTTCAAATGATTCTCCTCCACTAGTATTCAATAGATAATTTTCCTTTAATAAATTATATTTTTTTGACTTATATAATTTTTTATAATTACTTTTATAATGTCATTCCTTTCTATCCATTCTTTTTAGCTTTGGGAAATCAGGTCGGATGTGTCCAGCTTTCTAGTATTCATAACATGTAACTTCAGTATCATTATTATAATTATTTATTTTCTTATATCTTTACTAAAAAACATTAATTCCAACAAACATGTTAATCCATCATTAAATATTGGATAACTATCTCTTTGAATGTTCAGATTCACATGAATCTTATAGAATTAAAACTCTCTTTTCCTTTCTGGTCTTAATAATATTATCTGGAGTCTTGGCCTTGTTCAGATTTTTAGTAGTAGTAAATGAAATTCCATGATTCTTTTCTGGATTTTTTATATCTTATTTCAATCTGTTTTCATGTATCAATAGATTTACAAACAATTCATCAATAGTAACACTTTAAACCTTTATTTATTTATCAACATTAGTTCTTTTGGATTCCAACTCGTTGGGAATGATGTATATGATCTTATCAACAAGTATTTCATCATCTATTACATTCTCTCCCATTTATTTTAAATTTTTTACAATTTTCATATATATTTTTTGTACCTTTCAAACAGGTTCTCAACAAGGGAATTAAAAAGCCATATAGTCCTCTCTAAAAATTGCTGTTCTAGTCTCAACCACTTTTGATGTACCAAAATGAGTAATCTCCAGTTTCATTAAAATACTACTTTCATACTTACAAAATTAAATAAGGATATAGATATATATATTACTATTAATTTAACACAGAAAAGTAATTCCTATCATATAATTCAATTGACGCACATTATTTTCATGGTAGGTAAATAGTCTAACTTATTTATGAGGATTTTTATATTTTCCAGTCAACATAAGAAAAAAATTCAACTCCACTATTGATCACAAAAGTATTCATTATATCACTCCAATATTCTTAATCATTTCCATAAAAAAATTCTGGTTTTATAGGATTGTGATTTTCATGTGAACTAACATTATGTCCTACCATCTTAAAAACAATACAAATTTCTTTTTCCATAATACATGTTAGGGTAAAAAATATTTATAAACAAAAGATTTATTGAAATAATTATAACCATCTTGAAAAAGAAACATAAGATAATAGATGAGAAGTGGAAACCTCACTCTGATACCTTTTCATGGATCTTAATGTATATGCAGATGGCCCAATACAAGAGGTGGTGAATTGTGGATTAAAAAAAATTTCATTTTCATTCCTAATGTTAATTTTTAAAAAAAAATTAAACTAATTCAATTCAAAATAACTCTTAATATATTAAAACATTAATGAGATAGGGCCCTAGGTTTAATTATAAAAGTATTGTAATTTGGTGGATTTTGATTATGTAATATACACATTGAAAATGAAATTAATTGAATTCCCAATTGAAATTTCATAATCAGAGTATATTAAAAAAGTATCATAATAAGATTTTTTATGATAAACAATGTCATATATTCAAAAATTAATATAGAAGATAATTAAAATTCTATTACAATGAATCCGAAATATAAAATAATGAAATCTTTTTAAACCATCGAAAATGGTATTATATCGCCTTGATTTATACTATCAATCATGTCTACCTAACCCACACTAGCGTTTTCCCTTGTTATGATGATCGACTTATTTATTTATATCTGCAAAAGACCTAAATTAAAAATTTAATTGTCACCTCTATCTTCCTAGACTTAGAAGCCCTCATTCCTCAAATGATTAGTGTGTTTTTCTTCAAATTCTTGGAACCCCTTAATTAGAGTCACCCAGGATCAACATCACATGATGAAATATAATGCTATTGAAGATTCATGAATATTAGAAGATTTGTTCACAAATTTACCACATCAAGGATTTCTCACATATAATTGTTTTTTCAGATATCTCATATATAATTAGTTCTTACAAATGTTTTGACCTCATACAAATGACTGTGTATTTATAGGAATTTTCTATAAATATCATATTTTCTTCTATTTTTTGGATTAGATCTTCAGAATTTTTAGAGACATAGACCCCTCTCACTCCAACATTCATCTTGTAAATGAAACAATGGTCTAATTTTATAATGTATATAAAAATATAATACACTACACCATTCTGATGAGAAGGTTTTCCTTTTGATACAATTCTATTTTTGGGATACGATAATTTTGGATGAAAAATAATTCATCTCTTCCTGTAAAATACAATGTGAACAGTAAATGAAAATGATAATTTTTGTTAAGATAGGGAGTACAATTTATCTTGTTAGTATGGTACTGAATGGTTTTTATAGTGAAAATCATAATTTTTGAGTGTGATGAAAATTTTAATCATTTATTATGATGTAAATCTTATCTAGAGTAGTAATGATAATCATAGGTACGATAATATTAGGTATGATAATAATGGGTATGATAAGAATCGTATTCACAAGTAAAATCAAAATAAAAAAATGAAAAACAAAAATCCTCAATGTGAACATTTTAAATCAAAATACGAATTCATTTAAAAAGGGATATTGTGATTTAAAAAAAATATATAAGTTAAATGATGACTTCTGAATCATCAAATTATTCATCTAGGAATTTATGTCTTGAATCATTAGAAAAAAAATGTTAAGTGGAGTGAATGAGTTTCCAAAATAAGATCATTAGATTTTTCATTCTCAAGCTCCAATTCTAATTAAATAGTAGCACCTGCCTCTTGGTTCCTCAATGGATAATGATAAAAAATTGTGAAAATCTAATTTAAAAATTCATCCCCAGAATCATAAATCTCCCACAACTTCCTCAAATTCATGTTCCAACACAATCTCAGTAATCCTTATATATGAATGATGGAAAATAGAACTCGACAGTCAAAATTAGATCAGATTAATCTAATAGTGATCTCAAGATCCTTCTGTAAGTACTCTATCTCCATATCATATATTATTCCCTCATAAATGGTCATCCCTTAATGCTAAATTGAATAGATTATTCTGAAAAAGATCATCTTCCTCGGTCAATTAAACCTATTTATGGTAAACAAGGCCAGCCTACAAAACCACACTAAATTAAACCATGAACTGATTACCACAAACTGACATAAATGAATGTTTGAACCAAACATTTAATATTTATGGCATGTAATTATTTTTCACAATTTTTTTCAAATTCCATAAATTACCCCAGAATTCCCACATAAATTGGGGTGACCTTCGATACCCACCTCACATGGACCCCAAGATGAAAACTAGCACCATGGTTTTAAAAAACTCATCGGATTAATTACCCTCAGATATCTTATGACACATGGACAATCCATCCATATAAAAAATATAATAAATAATCCAAAATTAAAAATTATCACACAATAAATGAATACTATCAATAAAAAATATATAAATAAAATACATGGTTGAAACCCAACATAAAACCCACACTCCAAACTAGTATATTATATCCCTCTAAAAAAATCAAGCTAGAAACTGGAAAATAATTTATATATATTATGGTGAAAAAAACATTTATACATTGTTGGATCATACCAAATATCATCCATAATTATTTATAATGATACAATGAATCAATCAATGAAAACATAGCATAACCACAAGCCCCTATCCGGTCAACTACCACATAGTCTCACAAAGGCACAACCACCAAATATCACATCTTGAGAGAGTAACATAATATCTAAGAAAAAACTATGAAGCTTCCCCACAATAACAACCCATTTCGTTTTCTATCTAATTCCCCAATGTGAAATATCCAATATTATAAAAACACAAATTTAATAATAAAATATCTTCTATAGTAATGTTGAAGAAAACCATGTCATATCTTTAGTACAGTTGGGTGTCAAAAGATGAAGTAAATTAACATCGAGCCCTCCTACTACAATTTACAACCCCAAAATTATAATATAATTTCACCCAATACCAATAGTGTATAGTAGTACTCATTTTACCTCATTATCAATACCCTACTTGGTCTACTAGAACATCAATATAATATAGTGTCTTTATGTAAATCTTATACCCCTAGTCACAACAATACCTTGTAATTCCCTTTACTAAATTAAGTTCCTCTAAAACCATTATTTTTTTTTTAAAACCTAGAATGTATAGTAGGGAATTGTTTTAAGGCATGCATAATTTCTTATCCCAACATTGATGTTAGGAGAAAATTGTATGCTCCCAAGGAATATTGAGAATTGATAGGTTTATCCAACTCAATGAGTGTATATATAAAAATATTAAGGAAAATAAATGTGGGTATAAACATCACACAATCTCATCTAAAATACTCCACACAAAACTAAAAAACTATACCCCATAAACATCATCAAACTACCACTCCCTAGAAATAAAATCATTTAAAATAATGAAACTATAACAACCTTGAATTCCCATATAGCACAGTCTGTCATCATTCTCTCAATTCCATTTATTGGTACCACTACCCCATTTCAATATTATCTATTTCTAAACAAATTACATTCATTAATATATTAAATTCTATATCTGATGATAAAACACTATATATCCATTTAAATCATTTATTAATATTTCATAAATTCATCCTTAACTCAACTCTTATTTCATTTCGTGCCACATTTATTCGAGAAATTACCCATTTTATTTCATCATATGTACTTAATTTCATTGATGTGTATATATAATTCATTAAAACCACGTTTTGAGTTATTAATTAACGACTATATTTCATACTCCCATTCCTATAGAATAAATAACACACCAACTAGACAACAATGTTCCCAAAAAAACTCCCTCATTCCATTTTATTAATATGAAAATGAAGCTAGAACCCAACTTCCCAACCAACAACCTTAATTGATTCCATCAATAACATCCATTGAATAATTTACAACACAAACTACAAAAACACCATCCTAATATAATCTCTTATATTCCACCTATGAAATTTGACATGGAACCCACTACCCACCGCATCGCTAACTAGATAAAATTTTGAAAATAACATCATAACCATAAGATTCAATAAAAAAATTGATGGAAATTACAATATCATTCATTATCACACATTCTGTATTCAATATGATTCAATATGAATTATTTTTTCCACACAATCAATTTAATCCTAGATTTATTTGAATATAATTATTTAAATGGTGAATCAATACAATAATAAAATTACCATAAAACAAGTCTCAAAAATAAATTTGATTTTGATATGTATTTTGGAGAAAAAACCATGTAAGTAATCAATATCATAAATGAAGATAACCTCATATGGATTGACGCAATCCCTTAATTTTTTTCCTTATCCATTATCATTTATTTGTTTTATCCATATTACTTACCCAAATAAAGAGAATGATTCTAATCCAAAAATTATCTTAGAAAAGAGGAAGGGTTCTTGAATTGCATTCCACAATCATATCATTATGATTTTTTTCTTAAGAATGAAGGAAGGATAACATGGGACACTATTTCACCCCACATAAGTAATATAAAAGTCATCTCATACAATGAATCCCCTTCCACCTCTCTCTACAATATCACCCAAACCAACCATCTTTATATCATTAATATTAAATTTATGATTAATGAAGAGGAAAATAAATAGGAAAGGGGATAGTCTCACCATAGAAAACCAAAATTTAAACCTCAGGATGCGAGGTATCAAAATCTCCAAAAGGGTTGTTATGATAATAAAAACTATTTACCATAGGATGCTTTTGGTTTGAGAAAAATCAATGTTAAAAGGGGGTAAACTAAAGTTGTGTAAAATTTAAACCTAGACCTGAAAAACATGTGGATTTTCCATATGTGGTTAGATTAATATTATTCCCACACCAAAACTATAACTCTCTATGATATTAATCATCTTCAATCCAAGAGTGGATAATCTCTAAAAAATTACTAAATTTCACAATGAAAATCACACAAATCTCTCCAATTAAAATCTATGTTTTTAATTCAGATGTCATTCCATCCATGGTGGTTCACATCATAAACCACGACTTAATCCCTTCGTATTTTTAAAATTGAACCACCAGAGTATGATAACTAGTTGTTGTGTCATTAAAAATGATGTTAGTTACATGAACCACCACATTAGAAAACCCCAAAATTGACTTGAGCATATCCTTACTTGACTAAAACATATTTTCCATGATATTTTATTGTCGAGCTATAGACCTACTATAGTTGATGATTGACTAAATAGTGCACGCAACAAAAACATGAAACTGCTCCTCAACTGAATTTGCATCTCTAACTACACTGATCACTCCTCAAACCTCATCATAACACCTAAATATCAAAAATGAAAATGTCCAAAACGTCAATATTATGACATATTAAGTGTATTATGTTAATAAAAATAATCATTATTAATCAAAATGATATTCTTAATGTGGTAATGTTGGGTTATGGCCTATGATATTTTTCGAAATTTGAGAATTTACCATCTAGAATAGTGAGTTATTCCAAGGATGGTCAAATTATTAGTATGTATAGTGTATGTTATACATGTTACATATGGATTAGGATTTAAATTCTTGTGTATGGGTTGCATGAAATGTTGGAAGGTATAATCAAGTGTTTGGACATTTGGATTATTGTTTCTATGTGTTACATAGTGTTGTCACGAACAACGATATGATAGGGAATTATATTCATAGGAAAAGAACCTACCATGACTTTCATGGTAAAAATGATGTGATGATGATATAATAATGGGACTAAACATGTTTCCATCAAGCCATTACATTATTTTTTAATGGAAAGGGTACAACACATGTGTCATGGAACTGTTGACATGTTGTTCCAATATCAAGGGGATGACATCTATATTGTTGAACCCATAGAAACATACAATGATGAATTTGGGTAGATAGATTTTTATGGGATCCCATATAGTGATGTTACTAATAATCAATGATTGAATAATATTACTTATTACTCATAGGGTGGATTAATATGACAAGTTTTCTAAATAATTTAGGAAAAGTCAGTCTTTTTTCAAAATTGTGACATACTAGTAAAAATATATATATTAATATGGTTATTATGTGTCACTAGAGTTATGAATTTTCAGGTTATAACATAAAATTACACATCTAAATACATTTTTATATCATAGGGTACAAATAGTGGTATCATACTATGTTTTATACAACAATATTACTTGAACACAATAATGAATGTGTAGAGATCATGCTTGGGATTCATATTAGAGAGAGTTTTAGAGAATAATTGATCATGATAGAATAGATTGAATGATATACAGAGATATAACCATAGTGATAGTAAAAAATTTGGTATTATTGTCTCTATGTATTAACATTTTTCATTCTCCAAATATACCATTTATAAGATTTGATAATCCTGTAATCCCTTTTCTAACTTCGATGAGTTTAATTTTTATATGGTGTTATGATATGTTTTTATTGGGTAGATGTACAATTAATATCGTGTAAGTTTCTATTATAATTTTTATCATATTATCATTTACTTTTTATTATAATGGTTAAGGCATTCTGGACATTTTATCCTTATATTATGGATATGACCATTACTACAATTTCTAAGCCTCTGAATTTGAATAGTAATTCTTGTGGTTATGTGATATTCTTGCTCATGTGAAAAAACATGGATTGGATGTTGTAATTAGGGGGTACATGATAATAATTGTTTTCTTATTAAGATCATGTTATAAGTATGTTCCCATAGTTTTCCCTGAAAAACACTTATCTCAATGATGATGTTATATTATGTTATGTTGAATTTCTATGAAAAATGATTATCTTATGTCCTAGTCCTTTTGTCAATGGTTTATGAGGATTCTCATAATCTTGATTTTTTATAAATAAATAATAAAATGTTTGGGAAATACGACATTCTATTCCTTATGATGTCTATAGAAATTATTAAGGGTTACATATAATTTCTTGATTTATTTTATATATGATTATAAATTTATATTAATTAATTAAAAATGGCATTAATGTTTCATGGTTACATGGTCTATATTTTTTAATTTCTCTCCTGATATGAGAACATGCCTTCATGATCTACACATTGATTCATAACAATGTGTCATGAGGAAAATATTAATTACTGTTTTATACCCATATTCTAAATGTATACGTGCACATTAACATATAGACACAATATAATTTTATTTTGGATGTGTAAATTTCCTTATTAAGGATTATTTATTTTAATATCATTTTTCTATGATGGATGAAGACAGTGACTGGTGTGCAGGTTTTGTTCTATTTTTTTACTAAGTAATTAATTATCTTTTAATTGTTTTATTTTATATTGATAAATCTTTATGTGGGGTCCAAAATTTCATAATAATTATAGGAAAATATATCTTAGTTTTGGTATTATTTAATTAAACATTCAGTAATATTTTATTATAATCCATACAATGATATTTTTTTATATAAGTTGATTTGTTATTTTATTTTGATACATTTTGATTTATTGATTACTCAAGTAATTTTAGTTAAATAATTCATATTTATGTTATTTTAGAGATAAATCAATTCAAAATAGGTTTATAAAAACCATAGTGATTATAGATAGGGTCTAATGGTAATGAGATTATATGTAAGGTAATTTAACTTATCTAATTTTGGCGGCCCAATCATATTCAATGTATATAATTAAAAAATAATTTCATTGAGTTTTTTTATTTTATTTGATTTATATTTGGAATTTTATATTGTAATAATTTTTTTAAAATAAGATGTAAATATATTTGAACAATATAATTGTATGGGAAACTTAATTTTTATGGTGTATATAGAAAATTAGATTAACCTGGGAGGCTTATTGATTTATATTATGATTTTATTTATTCTCTCATACCATAGATGTTTCTGATAATTATTTACAATAATGAATCATATAAAAACATATAGGATTTTCAACAGTTTTTTATTCCATTTGATTGATTTAAATATGTAAATATGATAATTTTTATTAAATTTGAGTTTATATTTTGGAAGAAGTTTGAAAGATGTTTCTTTTACTAATAATTTGTGATTCATGTTGATGTGATTAATGCATATGAAATATATATGGATTTCATTATGTCGTTATCCTAATAAAAATGGGAGGTTAGGCATATTCAGAGGGATAAAAAAATATTTTTAGGATATATTTTATATATGTGTTCTTATGATTCATCTGTGTATTAATGTAGTTCCAAGGGTATCCTTATACTCACCAATATTTTTGTGAAGTTTTATAGGTACTTGGTAGGATAACCATTAAAATGATATTAAACCCTCTATACCACTAAGTACCCAATATGGCCAGCCTAGTTCCTATTGCAAGCTAGTAGTTCACAGTTTGGAAAAAAGATTTTATAAAAGGGAAATTGTTTTTGAACGGGATTTTTATGTCACAGTTCCTAGATAAAAATAAGTTTTCTTATATGTGTGTTTTCAAATTCGTTTTAATGATTTTTATACTATAGATCTTAGATTGAAGATATTTTCATGGTTTGTCCCTTCCCAAGAGTCCTTTTTGTTATTGCTATTTGGATTTTTATCTAATGGACTGGTGTTGTAGAGTGACATCACAATTATAGAGTTGTGAAACATTTTAGGATGTTATGATGGATAAGGATCCACTAATGTTAGATCAACATAAAAATAAGGTCATGGAAAAAATTATTTTTTTATTTCACGCCCCCAAGAAAGTACCTCCTTAGGAAGAGACATTAGTGGTAAATATTTCATGGTAATTGAAATAACAAATCCCCCAAATTTTGGGTAAATCACCCTATTGAGTCATAAATAAATTGGTATATATAATACTATATATATATATATATTATGTGATTTTAATAATCATGTCTATTTTAAATGATTTTAATAATTTCTTGATATAATATTATGGACTTATATAGTATATATGTTACATTAACACTATAATTCAGTTCCCTATGTCTGTTTTTAGGCAGTGATACTCAATTGAATTGTGTGAGATGTACATGATAGGACAATTTAGTACCTATTATGTCATAAATTGGGGGTGTGATGTGGGTTTTAGTTATAGTTTAAAATCATACATGACTTTACTTTCCTATACCTGGTCACTATGATGTCTTCCATAGTTTTTTTTGTTTACCTCTAGCCATGGAATTCAAATTTATAAATAACATTCTTCTAAAAGTATATAAAATCCATGTAAAAATATTCCATATATATTTTGTGGAAACTAAAGAAATAAATGATAAAATGGAGGATATTCAAGTAAATTAATTTAAATATTAATGAACCTATTTATGGGTTGATCTAATTTTAAATTTATTGTAGTTTAGAGACTCAGTTTACTTATTTTCCAATATTCATAAATTTAACTATGTAATAGTGATAACATGATTTCTTATTCATTTTTTATGGTTTATCTGATCAATCATGGGGGATAATTTGTCTCTCAAAATATTTTATATTCTTTTTTAATAAAATATTAATGTTATTGGTAAATGATATTCGAAAAATATTTGTATCAATTTTATATGAAAAGTTAAAGTATTGGGTTAGTTTATATAGTTATAAAAATGAACTGAAACAATTTATAGAAATTATGAACCAAATCACTCATTTTTTATTAAACCCATTTATTGTGGTTTTCCCACTGATGAAAGACTATTGTTTTCAGATTAATGGGTAGAAACTCATATTAAATTACACGTATTATTTGAGATACAAGGGGTCTATAGATGTAATAAAATGTCATCTAAGTGACACTTTTAAATTTAATTTTTTCGGTTTATATGGAATATATTTTATATATTCAATATACTAATTTAACTATAAATTATCGAGGAATTTATATATTTTTGGCTAACCAATATTCCATTCATGATATTGTACATATTTTGTTGGAACATATATTAATGACACTTAAAATAAGAAATTTCATTCTTATCTACTACGATGAAATCTTTGAAAAAAAGTTGAAAAAAATTATGTGTTGAATAATGTGAGGGTAATTTGGTTTCTTATGGTAATTTGTTATTTTTCCACAATTAGAATAATTTATTCAAAAAAATTTCAACATAACAATTTTTGATTACACGTATAATTATTGATACATTTTTAGAGATTTTTCTGTTCACTCTAAACATATTAGATTTTGAATTTTCATTCAATAGAGAAACATAAAATTTTTATCAATATAGTTATTTATGATTATTTTTATTTCATCTTTATACAACCTTATACACCCAAGAAGTGTTATTATTTCATAGATTTAATTATAAAATGTTTAAGGGAACGTGTAGTGTATGATTGTAGGGTAGTTCTGATGGTGATGGGATTTAATATGGATTTAGTCAATGATTTAATTGATGTTGATGGATAAAATTTAAGATCACATTTTAATGTCAAGATAACATTGTCTGATTAGGTTATGGATAATAAATTTTCATATTAAAACATTAAAATTATAAGATAATTCATTAAATGAGTGGATCACCTCAATTATTATTCATAGGGGCCAAAGTGATCCTTATATTTTTTACAGAAAAAGGTTTTTTCCAATATAATTACATGTATAGGTCATCAATGATTCATATATATTAATATGTCTAATTTAATTGAAACTACAATAATATATTTTAATGAGAAGTGATATTTCATAGAGTTGGGATTGAAATAAGAAATTTGACGTTCTGATTATCATTGTCTAACTTATAAATAAGAAAATATGGACCATGAAATAATCATTCATATATTTTAAATTATTTATTTTATTATGTATAAGTGGTAACACAATGAGATTTTATGAAATATTTTGTTCAAAAACTGAAATTTTTGCAAGAGCTTGTGCTATAGGAAACACGATGATTTATCAAGCCATAATATATGATTAATATTATTATTTAAACCAAAATTTATAATAAATCTATAAAAATGTGTGGGTATGAATATGACCATGTAAATTATGAGAAATATATGGTTTACACTTGAATAAAGTAAATTTATATTTCATCAATTTATAAGGAATTTAAATAATAATTCCTTTGAAATCAATATAAATGTTCTTAAGGAAAACTACTTTTTCACACAAATTGATTTTATGTTAATAAATTAAATTAGTCACTATAGGTGTTTTATTATAATGAAAATTTTATATTATATATTTTATAATATTTTTCATCATTCAACTAATAAATTTTGAAATAATGGGAAAATAATAAATTTAGTTTTAGTTCCAAAAATGTATTTTAATAAAAAAAAGTATTCATCATGTTCTACAATGATAATAAAGTTTTTTACAACATTAAAAAATATTATTTGAGAAAATAAAATTTATTTCTCAAATCTACATTTCAAATATTTATTTGGTTGAATTTTTGAAAATTTCTAAAAAATATTAATGTCACAAACCAACATCTATACCCTGGTAACTCGATAACTAAGTCGGCACTCACATTACGTCAAAGACATTGATGATCCCCATAGGTTGGCGAATAGAACGTGTTATCATACAATATGAGAGTGGGGTAAATTTTAAAAAATTCAAATAAATTTTAAAAAACATTGTATGTAAATATGAAAAAATACAATATGATAAGTGTACTAGATGTCAAATAGAAAAAAACAAAATAACTTTTTAAAAGTACCAAATATCATGATAAATATCCCAATTTCCAATGGAAGAAACTCTCGAAGTCCATGGATCATTATCTAGAACCTTCTGCAAGGGGATCATTACCCCTACTCAAACAGTAAAGGATAAAATCTGAAAACTCCAAAAGGTATAGGTAGGGTGTGAGCTAAAATTCCACTAGGTTATTATCAAATATTACACAATAGATTCCAAAATGTAATCAATTAAATAGAGATTTCAATTTAAAAAAAATATTGGAATTTCAATATCATAATTAAACAAATAGTTCTTTACAATTCAAATGATGTAAATAAATTAAAAATTGTTTAAATAAAAATGTAATATAAAACTATTAACATATATTTAAATTAAATTTAAAATAGTTCACAAACATTGAAATTCATTTATATCTCAAATATAGACAAGATAGAAACATGGACATCTGCCATGATTTATGATTATTCCAGGATATAGTACTCCACCAAATCAAGGTTACATGACAACATGTGTATACACACTCCCCAATCGACATTGGTCCAAAGGATATCCTCAAAATCTTATTGGGGATTTGACGTGCTGAATTTATGTTTTGGAATGTGGTATATCAGAGACTACTTTCAAAATAACTCAATAACTACTTAGGATTTCGTTTGGTTTAATAGTAATCTAATCATTAGAAATTTATTTTACAAACATTGTTTAAAATACAATTCATATCATTTTCCAATTTAAAACATGAAAATTTCTATTGAATACCCCAAATTGGATCTTAATAAAAAATCATTTTATTTTATAATACCCAATGTTTTCTATCCGAACAATTTTAAGAAATTTTTCAAAAATAACAACTAAAAATAAATTCCATAGTCAATTTTATAATTCAGATTCTCTACTTAAATTTCATAATTTAAATCACACCATTCAAATCCACAAATTAGATTCCAATAATTTCCATATACACACCGCAATTTAATATAATTGAAACTTTTCGCTGATTTCATGTCAAGATAAATCCAAATTTCCCAATTCTAAAGAATTGGGTTTTTAACAACCTAATTATAATAATTTAATCTATAAATGTTATTTAAATACTATAATGAATTTATATCAATCATTTTTCGGTTAATAAAAATTTTCCATCGAAATGAAATCACCTACCTAAAAATCACTAGATTCCAAAACTCCATTCCCTAATTGGGATTTACCAATAGATAATAGTGCCAATAGAATTTTTTAATAAAACCTAGATGAATGATTAGAATCAAAGTGTATTAGATCCTACAATCAAGAAGGAGATATATTAAACACTTGAGAGGAAAGAGGATAGAGCGGGATATAGAGAACAAGAATAGGAAACTAATGGTAGAAAGGATCTAAGATCATTCGAAAAGATTCAATACACTTGTGGTTTGGTGACTATAGTGACCTAGGCTTCATATACATGGATATTAAATCATTTTTGATGAATATTTAGTATATTACAAAAATAAATTCCTGATAACCATAATAGTTTAGTGTATTTATAAACATGGGAAAATATTATATTTTGGTGAATTATCTTTATAATATATCTTAAATATATCCACATGTAGTACTTCTAACAAAAACATATCTTCATTTATAGGGGAAGGAAATCATTCAAAAGGGTTGAGCTCAAATGAACAGTGACGGTAAAAAATGTCAAAATGTAATCATAATCATAAGAATAAGGTTATGATAACTTGATCATTGAAATAGAAGATCACACCCTACATATCAAAGATCATATATATGAATCATGTAATAATTACTGGGAGTTCATAGGCAATGAATATTAAGGAAATAAAGAACATAATCCATAAAATCATATAATCGTAATAAAACATTGAATTATTTCATACACATCTAAATGTATAATGATTTCATAGTAGTCAAGGAATTTTCCTTGATACCATCTAAGTGGTGAAAGTCCTTTACTGAACCAGGTTCACCCCTCGATCCAACATTGTATTACTGAAGCAAGTTAACCCTTATTTCTAGTCATGTATTATTGAACTGGTTTCTTTTCTTGTTCAATCATTGTAATACTAAAATGAGATCATTTATCATTCAATGCATTTTAATATCATGAGATATAACTATTTTCCAAATTCATTGTAGGGAGATATAGGTTCCACTCATTTAATTGTTAAAACATACATACTTATTCCAAAAAAACCTAAACACTTATATCATAACCCATGTAATAAAATGGGTATTATAAACATGTAATCATATCATTATAAGTGGAAAAATACATGTTTCATAATCATTTCATCATGAAAATAACCCATGAAATGAAGTAGGATTGAAAACCATATAACCCATAAAAGAGGATTGTGTTTCAATAGCATATAACTCGTGAAAGGGAAACAGGTTTCGTAAACATCATGCCATCAAAACATAACTCATTAAATAAAATAATATGAATAGTAACAATGAATAATTTCCTAATAATGGCATGAGTAACCTCAAAGGATGTTTTCTTAGATGTGAAAAAAAATTCAAAAAAATTTAAAAACATTTCTTGACAACATTATCCCTTTAATATTTAAAATTCATTTAAAACATAAATCCTATTTAATGACATCTTTCTTGGAAAATATAAATGAAAATAATTAAAAGAAGCTTTTAAAACTATAAAAAATTTAAATTCGTTATTCTATGAGAATGAGATTCAAATATTTGATGAAAACCATTTGGAAATCATTTTTCCAATGATTTTTGAAAACATGATTTTTGAATACAATTTATTTCCAAGCTGAGAGAGATACTTTTAGATTTCACATATAAACATTTTCTTAAGTACCAAAGAGTGGAAAACATTTACTAATACATCAATATTTTATAACTAAATCGAGGAGAAGGAAATTTATGATTTTTATTGATATATTAATCATTATATTACATCATTGTAATCCTTAATATAAACATTATTGAAAAGTGATGAGGTTGTTTCAATAAACTCTCAAGAACTTCGTGACCTGGTATCATACTCTCCATATTAGGAAATATAATTAAATTAAGCTTAAAATATCTTGAAAATAAGTAAATTCATTATAAAACATGTAATATTTATGTATATACACCTTGAAAAATAATTTAGGGGCATAAGAAAATATGAGTCTCAAAGAAGGAAAATTGTGAAGAACCATTTTTCTGATTTAGTTGCTTTTGAAACATGACCTTATGAGATAAATATAATAAAATGGATATGTGAATAAAAAAATTAATTATATGATACATAGAATACAATCATCTGTAGTACATACACCACCAAAAAGAAAATATTAAAGAACATAGTGTATATCTCTTGGAAATAGAAAGTGAGATGAAATCTATATGCCTTGTGTCTTGACTCTCATATTACTCATTCAAAACACCTGTATAATAAATATAGATTTATTATAAATCTTTTAAAAACCATGTTCTTATATATATTACCTTAAATTGTTTTATTATAACCTTATCTTACACTCTTGTTAAAAATCCTATGTTAAGGTATCACTTTAGTTAATATCTTCTTTATTCTTCACATGTGACTTAATTTTTCAAATCATTAATACTTATACATATATCAGGATTAAATAATGTAATAAATGGTATAAATTTATTTTATATTTATTCAATTTTAATTATAATAATATATTGAATATATATGTTTGAAACATAATACACCATTCATGGCTATGGTAGGTTGTACGTATGCATTAATGTTATTTATGATTAATTATTTTTTTGAAATAAAGAAAATATAAGACTTATATTTATATATGTATATATATGTCATCATTAATGAAATGTTTTGATATCATATATGTAAAATATATTCACTAAAACAATCCCTGATACAATCCATTATGTTTATGAACAAAGCATATCATTTTTAGGGGGCGATAGTCCACACTTTCTCAAACAAAATTATTATATTAACACCAAATGGAAAGAGAAAAGATATATTTTGTAAAAGGAATAAATAAGATTAAATAAATAATAAATATAATTCATAATATATGTAAATATATTGTCCATAATATTTTCCACCATGAGAGCCATCTTGGAAAATCGAATAATCATTTTTAGTGAGGAAGAAGATCTTTATACACATAAAAAATATGTTCTTTCCCCATTGGATAGATGTATGTGTATGTGTATATTGAAACCATTGAATAAAAACATCATATTATATTTAGGATATAGGATTTTTATATAATAATAAATAGAAAAATGTGGAGGGGTAGAGAAAGAAAATAAAATAAAGGACTTGATAGAAGTCACTACCTCTTAATCGAGAAACTTATTTTTGGTTTGTGCCAAATGGATTCCTTGGATTGACATCAATACATGGGAAGGATTAACGTAGATGTTAGGATTTTAGGGAAGTGGATTGGAATATCATGTCTAATCTAAAGTGGGTTGAGAGGTGTGAGGATGTGGGATAGGTGGTGTCCTTTATAGGGAAGGAAAATGACTCACACGGAATTTCTGGAAACAAGTTAGGTGTACAAATGTTTATACAACAAAAAATGTAATAATAAAAAGTTTTAAAAAATAATAGATGTTTTATTGACGAATAATGGATATAAAATGAGTTTTGAACATTTTTTAGGTTATTTGGGCCCCTAAGATCATGTTTTAGTCCCTAATTAAGTTTAATTTTACCCTAGTCGTTATGTCTAATTGTAATCGCTTTTAATATTTATTTTTTCCAAAAATCAACAAGATAAAATTAAAATATAAATATTATATTGATTAAAATGGTGTATGATTGTTTTTATAAATTAAATTCACATAAGAATAAAAATTATGATTAATGTTAATCCCACATACGATACAAAATTAATGGTTTTAAAGAAGAAAGTAGTTAAAATGTTTTTTATGTTTTGTATTCAATTTCAATGTGAAATTGATTCTAATGAAATGAATTCTATTAATAGATGTATAATTGATCTATTTTTATCTTAATACAAATTGAAATTATAATTTAACATATATAATTATTTAAAAAACAATTTAGTTTTCAACTAAAAAGCGGTGTTTTTCATTGTTCATCAAAAAATGACGTTTCTTAAGAAAAATCCCAAAATATCACCCTAAGATAATTTAGAAATTCTAAATTAAAATTGATGTTTTTTATGATATTAAATTTCTGAATGTTTTTAAAATTATACTTATTATTAGAAAGAGTTCATTCTAGAAAATAGTAATTTTAAACACAAGACTTTACCAAAAATCGAATATTTCATTATCAATATATTTTATCTATATAAAAAATTATAAATAATATTTGGAAGATATTTATTACTATTCATATATCAATTTTTAACAACTAGGTTATGATTATAACATTTAAATAATTATAATAATAAAGTGATACTTCGTAGAAACATGCGTGTTGTGTGAAATGTATGAAAGGTCAGTGTTGCGGCTAACACAAGACAATTCGATGTGGCATGTAGTGGAAGAAATGTCTGAATATCTTATAGTGTAATTCAATTTAGTGTTATGGTAAAGGAAATTTTGACATAGTGTTTTAATATATATATATATTGAACAATTTATAGTGTCACTTGAACTAAAAAATATCATAAATAATGATTAATTCGAAATAAAAAATTCACAAAATCTAGGGGTCTTACTTCTTACCCCCATTAATATGAAAATATCCCCCAAATTTTATCTTGGTTACCAAATGTATAATACATGAACATTTTGTTCGTAGAATCTACGATTCTAAAAATGGATACTAAAAAATCATTTCAAAAAACATAGTTGGAAACAGGAAGGTTATCCAATGTAATATATAACTAGGATTCAAAATAGGATAACATATACATGAAGTGAAAAAATTGATATGGAAGAAAAATATGACTTTCAAGTTTTGATAGAGGGTGATAGAGAAAAATATTAGGGGAATGTAAATAAACATAAATCTATAAATCTGTGATGAACTAAGGGACCATCTGAATCCTCAGAATTGGATGTATAAGGATTAAATTTATGGTTTCAAGATCCTTTTTTATAGTTAATTAATTTTCATGAAAATATATACCGGGATGATTTCAAGAAAAACTCACCCATTATTGTTCCTTGATCTACTTCATCTATTTATCAAAAAGGGAATGTTTGTTTTCATTCCCAAAGCTATAAAAGATCATGAGATCCATGATATATCATCCCATATGACATTAGTAATCATCAATACCATTTTTTTATAAAAGGTTATCCAATATTATTAAATCATCATATGGTAAGACAATACTATATTATCACAAACTTCTTCTAATGTTTAACATAGTCTTTACATAAATGGTTATCCTTATAACCCTTCTCAATGATGAAAATAAAAATCATTAATAAGAGAGTCAATATATCATCTTAAAATTGATTCCCCATTTATAAAAAAGTAGTTCTCATTTTTTTACATTCCAAACATGTCGATAACCTCATGGTAAATAAACCTGGAACAAGGGAACATTGTTTATTAACATAAATAATTCTAGATTACATGAATTCATCCTAATTCCATATATTAGTGGATATATTACATAAACCCAAGATGTTGTGAACTTCATCTATGATACATTGAACTACTTGTCAATATTACATTAATTAGTTCCACTTTAATCAGTACTATCAAATATACTTATATATATACCATATATCATATTCCAAACAACATTATCATGACATAAAGAACATATTAGGGGTTATCTTTTAATTAATAATGCGTTTTACATGGAAAGCACCATCTGATTATATCACTTTTTTATTCCCTTGGAACCATTCAATGAGTTCTTTTAAATCTATATCCAAAATCTAAATTGATAAATCGTTATATATTTCACCATTTATATAACAAAATTCATGAATCCTAATACATAAATAATTTTTTATTCTTCTTCTTTCCTATTACATAAACAAGGAAACATAATCCTTTTTACACAATACCTCTTCACATTAACATTTCATCTATAATCACATTATCATTAGTAGTATCACCGTTACTCACATAACCATGCCAGTTCAATTTAGGATCATTAATCATGGGACATTGAGTTCCATAATGACCATTTATTCTATAGTTAAAAAAACATAACCTTTGATTATGTATTAGGTAGGTCAATATTCTCATCCATTTCATTAACTGCACATTTAATTTTTCCCTTCCATTCACTTGATTTATGTCCATCAATTCCAAAATCAAAACATATTATTATTCCTTTAAAAAATCTCTTAGGTGATTTTCTCCGTATTCATGAAATAAAGGAAACTGAATCTTCTTTCCTCCATGGTCTCCATTCACCAAACTCTGAGTGAAATCCTTCATTATCTTCCTTAGTGAGCCTATGAGTAGGTTAAGGTACACATTGTTAATCATATTCCATGGAAATTAATCAGAATTGATAAAAAAATCTTTCACATTAGTGATCATCCCACATAACATATTATTATAAAGGCATCCTTCAAATTAAACATTAATATAGTTCATTCTAGTTCTCTACATTGACTGAAATCAGAATATAGTGGGATCATTACATATCATATCAAAAAACCGCATAATAATGAAATGATTTACTCAGAGGATGTCTAAATCATGAAACGTTAATTAATATATGAATACATAGGTTCATCCTAGGATATTTAAGTCCAATATATGTTTAAATCCTTCATTATTGTTCATGATGAGTTTTTTAATTTCAGAAGAATATCCCCCAAGAGTGTCGAACCAGCTGGGCAATAAGGCCCATTTTCATGTATAAGATTACCCCAAGTCATGAACATAACATCTTATCAATGTTTTTACTCCTAGGTACAAATTTTCCATAACCGCATTATAATACAGAAAAAGGTTAAAAGGATTTTCATAAACATTCCAGGATATTTTCTTAAATATTAACCCATCCTTATACATATCCATAAATACTTCCCTGGATATATCCTTTGAAATATTCGTAGGGATCTCAATAACATTTTATCATCCTAGTTTAAAAAATTTGAATAAACCTTACCTTTGATTCCAACTATAGATGACTAGTCTTGTAATTCATGGATATTATGTCATTTTAGATTAATATACAATATAATATAGAAATATTTACTGGAGGACCATAACAATTTAGTTTATTTGGTTACATGAAAAGAAAAAATTATATCCTACTGAATGATCTTAAAAATCATCCATAAATATCTCCACCATTATTACTTGTACTTAAAAATCATCCATAAAGATCTCCATAAGAATAATCATGATAATAAGGTTATGTGAATGGGATCATGAAAATATACGATCATGCCCTATATATAAAATATAATACACATGAATCATGGAATAATTATTGGAAGTTAATATGGAATGAATCATAAGTAAATAAATTACATAATCTATTAAAGTATATCATATGAACAAAACATGGAATTACAGAAGAAACATTACCATATATAATTACATCTATAGTAGTCGAAGAATTTTATATAAGTACATCATAGCAGAAAAATTCCATTACTAAACTGGTTTCATACACCATCGCAGTCCTGTATTACAGAACAATGTTCACCACTCCTTCAAACCCTCTATTACTAAAACGTGTTTACCCCAATTTCCATCCCTATATTTCTGAACCAAGTTCATTTCCTATTCCTACCCTGTAATACTAAACCATGTTCATTTTTTGTTCTAGTCCTGTCTATATCATGATATATAAATCTTTACCAATTTAATTAAAGTGATATATATCTCCCACCCATCACAATGTTAAATCATACATAAATGTGACAACAAATCATAAACAATCATATCATAACCAATGAAATGAAATGAGTTTTATAAAAATTTAATCATATAATAACCTATGGAAATAGATAGGTTTAATAATAATTTCATTATGAAAAAACCCTTGAAAATATGTAGGTTTAAAAATCATATAACCCATGAAATAGAAATAGGTTTCAAATGTATATAACTCATGAAAGAGAAATGAGTTTCATTAAAATCATTCCCTCAAAAAATAATCCATTCAGATAAATAATATGAAAGGAAATATTGAATAATTTAATCATAATGGAATGATTAGAACAAATAGATTTCATATTAAATAGGAAATAATTTTAAAATACCTTTAAAAAATAGTTATTTAGGAAAATACCATTTTTATATAGAAAATGTTTATAAAAACATAAATTCTTTTTTGAAAACATCAATATTTTAAAATAGATTTTAAAACATATAAATGAAGCATTAAAAAAATAAAACATATTATTTTTATTTTTCAATGAAAATATTCTTCAAATATATTTTTACAAAAAATTGAAAACATTTTTGAAAACATTTATGAAAACATTTTTGAAAACATTAATTTTTAATATAATAGAATTCTGACCACGGAGAGATGATCAGATTTCACATTAAAATGTTATATCAAGTACCAAAGAGTGGAAAATGGTACAAATACATGGATATATATTTAATATACCATGAATAAGGAATATTATGAGTTTAATTGAGATATTTATGATAATATTTAATCATATTAAGAATAAACATAATCAATCTTGAAAAGAAATGAGATAGATTCAATAAACTCTTATAACATGGTAACATAGGTTCTAATATAAATATAAGAAAAATAAAATTACATGATGCTTAAAATATCATGAAAATAATTAAATTTTGTACATAACATGTATAATAGAAGTATATATGTACTGAAAAAGAGTTTAGGTTCGTAACAAGACATGAGTCTTAGAGGAGGAAAAACGAGGAAAAACTATTTTACCAATATGGTAAATTTTTAAACACAGAACACCTGAAATAAATATAGTGAAATGGAAATGTGAATAATAAAAAAATTGATAATAGTATACATAAAATAAAATCATGTAATGTAGATGCACCACACAAAAGTAAAGAGTAGCATACATAGATATATCTCATAGAAATAGAATGTTAGATGAAATTACCTTACCTTCATTCTTGACTCTCATCATACTCATTAAAAACAACAATATAATAAATATAAATTTATTATAAAAATTTTATAGAACCATTTTATTATACCTAGTACCATATGTTGAGTGATAATGATCTTATATTTCCTACTTAAAAATTTTATGATATGGTTTAACTCTGGGTAGTATTCCTTTTATTCTTCGCATGTGTGTAAATTTGTTATATGTTTTCTCCTTATACTTGTATAATGGATTTAAGAATGTAAACTATGAATTAAAAATAATTTCTATTTAGTATATTTTTACTATAATAATCTATATAAAATATATATATGAATCTTAATACATCATTTGTGGAGACGGTTTGTAATATGTACTTATAAACTCTATTTCCATTTAATTTCCATGTTGAACGAATGAATGTATAATACATATATGTATATGTATATATATATGATTATATATATAATTATTATAGTATATTTATGATATCACATATGTATAAAATATTAACTATAATAATATTAAAAAACACATGTACAGTATCAACAAATCATACTTTTTTGAGTGGCTGTAGTCCACAATTCAAAAAATGAAATTATTGGATTCACACCAAATGGTAGGAAAAAATGTTTGTTTTAAATTTAATATAGAATCATAAATAAACAATAACTATAATAATATAATATATAAATATATTTTCTACCTATATTTCCACCATGAGAGGCAGTATGGAAAATTGAACATTCATTGTTTAGTGAGGCAGTAGTTCACCATACATATAAACAATATGTCTGTTATCCATTTGATTAAGGTGTGGGTAATTATAGGTTGAAAATGTAGAATAAAAACACAATATTATATTTATTGTAATGGTTATATTATACTATCATGGAAAAAGAAAGTGTAGGGGTTGCGAAAAAAATAAAATAAAGGACTTGAGAGAAGACATTACCTCTTTCTTGGGTAACTCCTTTTAGTTTGTTCTAAAAGGCTTCCTTTTGTTCATATATTCCCAATTTAATTCTTCTTGGAAGAAGGCAGGATGTATGGGAAGGGTATTGGGATGATATTTTCATATCTTATGATATTTTTGAATTGTGAGGATGTGGGAGAGGTGGTGACATTTTGTAGGAAAAGAAAACGACTCACTTGGAATTTTTGAAAATAGGTTTGGTGTACACATGTTCTTAGGTAAAAAAGTACTAAAAAAAATAAATCAATAATAATAGGATTATTAACTACTAATTTCCATAAAAATATGTCTTGGACAAGTGGATAGGTAATTTAGTTACCTTTGACAATGGTTTTGTCACAAATTAAACTTAATTTTACCTTAATCGCTATGATTAATTTTAATCACGTTTACTAATAAATTTGGTTAAAAATATACCTAATACAATTAAGCTATAAATATTATACTTATTATAATGGATATTAATTTTTTTTACCAAATTCAAATCACATAATTTTCAAAATTTAGAATAATCTTATCTCGTAGGTGAGGTTAAATTATGGTGGTTTGAAGTAGAAATAAGTTTAAAAGTTTATTATGTTTTTATATTAAATTTAAATATGAAATTGACTTCAATGGAATAAATTGAATTAATAGATGTATTATTCATCAAATTTATTCTTAAAAATAATCTAATGTATAATTTAACATTGATAGTTATTTAAAAGAAAAGGCATTTTTTAACTAAAAGGAATTATTTTCACTATTCATCAAAAAATGATGTCTCTCTGAAAAATTCCATAAATTAAACCTAGGATAATTTGAAATTTATAAATTAAAAAATAAATTTTATTTTTAAAATTACATTCTTAAATGGGTCTAAAAATAATTTTATAATTTAAATATGTTCATTTGAGAAAATGAAATTTTTAAACATAGGACTTTACCAAAAATCGTATCTTTCAATGTAAATATGTTTTATCAATATAAAATAATTACAAATAATATTTTAAATTAGTTATTACTATAAAAATAAAATATTTTTAAAATATTGGTTATAATTATCTTGTTTACATAATTATAATTATACAATGACTTTTTTAGAAATATCAGTGTTGTGTAATGTATGCCAAATTGGTGTTATGGGAAGCACAAGGCAAGTGGGTATTGCATTTAATGCCATACAAGTTAGTATTTCATGTATTGGAAGCCAAATTTGTGTCTCATGAAGGGAATTTTCGACTTAGTGCTTTAATATATATATATATATATATATATATATATATATATATGTATATATATATATATATATATAAAGAACTATATTGAGTGTCATGTGAAATAAAAAATTTCCAAAGGAATGATTATTTCAAAAAAAATCAATTCACAAAATCTCAAGATGTAATAGTTAAAATTGGGAAAATATTGTTCATGGGTGCTCCCAGGGATAGAGAAGACTCTTATGTGCCATACAGGTCTATCGAGGGTCTAAAAAGTGGGTTTTTGAGAATTTTAAAATTAATATTTTCGAATAAAAAAATTATACACACAGTTAACTAGAAAAATACAAATGTTTCAAAAAAACTATAAAACCTAGAAATGGACACCCTTTTATGAGTTGAAAATTTTTTCCTTAATGGTTGAAATTTTTTTCAATTTGTGCACCATATTTGAAAACACCCTTTATCTGGGTATGCATGATTTTCACTTAAATGGAGTATGGTTTTGGAAAACTGTACGAAAACTCTACACTAGCTTATAATTTAACATAAATTAAAATATTTATCCCCAAACAACCCCAAATGAATCGAAACCAAATAATGATTATAATAGGTTCTTTTTAATACCTAAATATAGTAACATGATGTTACAAACTCCCCATCATAGAATCTTTCTATCCCCAGAAATCATTTGAATAAGATTTTTTTCCCAAACAAGGATGCAACTTCCCTCTCATTAGTGACTATTTTTCCCACATATCTTGAGTGTTATAACCATGATTCCATAAAACATGTAAAAAATGTATCATCATCCCATGATGTAACTTGGTTTAAGAATAAAATATACTGGTTGGTTGTCCCATCATGGATAAATAATGTTTGACCTCAACATCACTCAATCTCGTAAGATGAGATTGGTTAGATAGATAAATTCATAGTTGAGATTCATGGAAAATGTAATGTATCGACTTCAACTATAATGGATTTGTTAAATGATAATCCAGTTTTCCAAACTGATCAACAACCTCAGAAGGAACCAGAATTTGAGTAGAAAGTTTCCCTTTCCTCCCAAGCCATCGACGGCCCAAACATGGTGAAACTTTCATAAAATCCTAGTCACCAACTATGAATTTCTACAATATATGATTATTACCTGCATTTCAATTTTATCAGCTTTTTGAGATAAACATTCTATGATGAATCAATGGAATCATTATCTTCATCTCCGGAACTAGTCTTTTTCCAACCAAGGAACTTTCACCAATTTCCAACCAAAACAACGATGATCTGCAAGGTTGACAATACAATTCCTCAAAAGTATGCCTTTATGGTCAAGGGATGGAAACTATTATTATAATAAAACACTAACATCCCTTAATTATTATCCTATGACATAGCAAATTTGATGAAAAAAATATGACGCATATTCTAATGAATCTGTATAGCTCTTTTTGTCTGGACATTCGACTGCGGATGGTATGACATGATCAAACCATCCTGAAATAAAATCACTTCCTAAAAGTTTCTCTATAAGTGATAATTGAACAAAGGGTATCTATAAAAAATATATTATATAGAACATTGTGAAAACGAAAAATAGATTCCATATAATTATTTCCCATCTCTTAAACGTTTTTTCGTATCATGACTCATTATAAAGTGAGATGATTACCTAATCCGATCAATCACAACCCGTATCAAATTATTCTTTCTTTAGGAATGAGGAAAACATAGCCATAAAGTGCATATTGATCTCATCCAACATACAAGTATGGACTAAAAGTGGTTGAGAAACCCCAAATTTTCTACTGCTTGACCTTTTCCTATTGGAACATATAAAAATGAGAGACAAATTAAGAAATTACTAGTCTCATACATAGACAACATAATCTTATCTTCATTTCATAGAAAATCATTGTGGTTCTCAGGTGTACAACCCACTTGTAATTTTGGTAATCCAACACCACATCGTTTTATACCACTAAATATACAACAAACTTATTTTGAGAGCATAGAATTCCATTGGTAGAGAATTAAGAGTAATACATGAACTCCCCAACATAGAGTGCATATATAATGATGTAGAACTTATAATCAAGCTTTTTTTCATGATGTGTAATTTCAATAAGTGATTTTTTAAGATAAAAACTTGCCAAAGAAAATTGGGACCCTAATTCATTGGATCCATTATAAAAATGTGCAATGAGTCCAACAAGATGCACTCATTAGAAAATTCATTCATTACCTGAGTCATATGTTTCTAGATCATAGAATATGTTATGTAATTCCCTTTCCCTAGGTTATAAATGATATCAAATTCAAAATATTATTGGTACCCCACCCAATGCCTATGATTTAGAATCAAATCATTTTGAGATAATATGTAACTCAAGATCATGTGCTATTAAAAGCAGTAAATCTTCATCTGTAAAGGTTGTCCCTCTAAATCTTAAGTGTATGCATCATAGATGCATGTTCAATGTCATGGGTTAGAAAATTATTATCATGTGGCCTAAGATGATTAGAATCATTAACATTGACATGATTATCCTACAAAATAACACATCCCACACTTGAACTAGATGCAACATAGAAGGCGACATATCCCTTCCTGAACTCTACTAGAGTCAACACCTGAGTAGTTATCAAAACACATTTTATCACAAAAAAAATAATTCTAATGTTTATCATTCCAATAAAACATTACTCCCATCTAATTTAGATAATTCATTAGAGAATCCAACTTTTATAAGTCCTATATGAACCATAGATAATATCCAAATAATCCCAAGAATCATTTCATTTTGAAAAAATTCCCTAGTTTTTTCAATTTCATAATGACCATCACATTTTCAAGATCAACTGATTTACCATGTTTTAACACCATGTGTCCCAAGAAGATCACCTCCCTAATCTATAAAACACATTTCAAAATCATATCACAAAGGCAATGATTTCACAATAAGATCAACCCTATTCTTTGGTGATACCCATGATACTCTTCGGATATAAAGTAAACTAGGATGTCATAAAAGAATACTAAAATTAATGTATCTAGATAATCATTAATGATTTATTAATTAAATCCATAACGTCATTAAGATCATTGGTTAGGCCAAAGGTCAAAAAAATGTTCCCATAATAGTTGTACTAACTATAAAAGGTTTTTTTAATGATGTATTCTTTTATCCTCAATGGATGGTAACCATAATGATATATTATCTATGTGAAAAACCTTTCCCCTTGGTACTAATAAAATATATATTCAATCTATGGAAAAAAATATTTATTATTTACTATAAATTGATTGAATTTTTGGTAGTAAATGAAAAGGGGGATTCAACCATTATCTTTTTTTGCAATGAAAATAGACGTCTCGCAAGGTGACACACTCAACGATATAAATAATTTCTCTAAATGATTATCCAAATGATACTTTTGATCATTAATTTCAAGGGGTTCCATGTAATAAGAGGGAATAGAAACTGGTTGAGTACCAGTCACTAAATCAATAAAAAACTCTACATCCTTTACTCATGGAAAACCAGAGATGTCTGAAGTAAACAATTTGGGAAACTCAATATAAAATTGAGGTAGTTAACCACTCAAATATTCCCTTTATATATCAAAATGAAACACATATATCACATTCCTCAACTCTATATAAGAAGGTATGGTTATTCTAGACCATATAGATCAATATCATTGTAATAGATGGCACAGACTATCACATGTAGTGAAGGAGAAATATCTGAGATATAAATCAATATGGTCCTTATTGTAATTTATTAAATCCATCAATAAAATGAAGTCAACTAGTTTCAAATCATGAACCATAAAACTCCAAGAAAGATCAATATATAATAGAAAGAAAATAAAAGTATGACTATCGAGACCCTTATCTATAATTGTATCAAGTGGTGTAATAATATGAATTACATATTATAAAATAACCATACAAATATTTTGGAAATTAATATTTTTGGTTGGTTGAAATAATCAAATATGATGAAGTATATAAAATAGAGAACTCAGTAACGATGAAGCTATTATAATGGTACCTCTCATGATCACTGGACAAGTATCTATTTCCTATGGATACTCTTCCACTACGTAAAGAATCTTCCTTATATGTTCCTATAGATGGAAGCATTTTATACATGATGAACCTAATTAAGATATAGATTTATAAGGTTATAATGATCTCTGTCCATTATGCAGTGTGGAATATACATGCAATAATTTCAGTAAATGACTTATGAATCACCAAGAACTACATACCTTTGATACCTTAGTAAAAACCCAATGGAATTTCTAGGATTTCAACTCTAGTATGTAATCAATAGACAAATGGAAGGAACTTCATGTGGTATATAATTAACCTAATGTCAAGAACCACCACAATAATCCTCATTATTCTTCTTTCCTTTGATGGAATGTTCATCACCACTAGGAGATAATGAAACTCCTGACAACCCAAACGTTCCATAAATGTTTATTTAGAAAATTTTATGTCAATCAAGAACACCAGAATAAGAGGGAATCATTAGTAAGAAAATATGATAAAGATTATTAGATCACATTCTACAAAAATACCACAGATCCTTCATCCACTCATTTGATATTATCTCAGTTGTGAACTTCACAAGCTCTATAATACGGTTTAATGGCTCTTTCATTGTCCTTCCAGCCCTCTCATGTTTGAAAAAATATTTATCCTAAAATTTTATAATACAATATAGATATTAATTATCATAAAATTTAAATTTTAACTCTTTCTAATCTTTTCCCTCATGTTTATTCATGGTCACCATCATATCCCACCATCCCAAACTCTGTACTTCTAGTATGAAGGTGGAACACTTCACATTTATTTCATTAGGTTTCTCAATGAACCCAAATAAACTCTCCATAATACTCAACAATTCCTCACCCTCATGAGGTTCATTTTAGCCCTTGAGTGCTAGTGGATTATAGTGAAGGTACTTTTGATAACGATTATGAATATCATCCTTTTTTGGTTCCAAGGTTGGAGCCTAAATGGGAGATTGTGAAGCTTTCTATCCCAAATAGTTTATAGTATTCACAATAACCTTAATAATCTCTGGTTTCATAAGTGTATTTTCTTGTTGAGGTTCAGTAGCTGCTTCCTCATAGATCTGATTCTCACATCTTATAGAAGGCATGATGGTACACAACATCAGAAGACAACAAACAAGATGTCAATTTAATACTCCAATTAAGAAAACAAGGGATATTAATGAGAATTGATAGACAGGAAATATTTTAATTTCATCATATCCAAACAGAAATTCTAAAAAATACTGGAATAAACCCCCATGATGTACTTCAAAAAACCACACATTGTGAATTTAGGTTCATTATTTCAGGAGCTGGATAGGAACTCGATCACAACTACCACTTATGTCCTGACAAGAGTACACAAAGAAAACTAAATTCAAGAAAATAATCTAAACCTAGAGCTCTAATATCACTATGTCACAAACCATCCAGGGTACCCTGGTAACCCAACAACTGAACAAGAATTAACATAGCCCAAAATCCACTCTCAATGACCATGGGTTGGAGACTAGCTCCTGGAATCATAAAAAATTAATGAGGTAAATAATATTCCAACATAATTATGGAATTAAGATATAAAATAAAATATTAATACAATAAAAAAACATAGAGAGAAGTGTATAATAAGTAAAACATTTAAAAAAACCAATGTAATACAGAAGATTACAAAAAGAATATTGTAGAAAACCCAAGTACCAATGGAAACAACTCTCTAATTCCACTGATCAATAACTAGAACCACCTCAAAGTTATTCTATACTCCTCCTCAAACCCAGAAGGATAAATTATTAAAACACCCAAAGGCATATGTAGGGTGTAAGATAAAATAAAAACAGGGTCTCAGCAAGCATTCCATAATAGATTACAACAATTAAATAACCAAAAAATATTTTAATTTTAAATAAATAGGTTTGGAATTTCAATTGAATATTTAGAAAATTGATGATTTACATTTCAAATTATATAAATAAATTAAACAAATGGATTAAATAAAAATTTTATATGAAATAGTTTATATAAATTCCTATGTCTTTTAAAATAGTTTAATTTTTTTAATATATTTAAATCTCAAATATAAACAAGAAAGCAACGTGTTTATCTACCAAAAGGTGTGATAGTTTCAAGATATACAACTTTACACAATCCAGGTGAAATTATAATATGTTTATACACATTTCCTCTTAGACACTGGTCAAGATGATGTCCTAACCATCCCATTGGGGTTGTGGTGTGATGCATTTATGTTAAGGAACATTGTAAATCTTATAGTGTTCTTCATATAACTCACTAACTACCTAGTGTGGCATGTTCTCAAAAAATCAAACTAAGATGGGAAATTAATTTTAAAAAATAGTTTAAAATATATTTCTTAGCCTTAACTTTTTTCGAAAATTCGAATTTCAATTTTAAAATAAAAATGGATTTTTGATCAAAACACACCTTTTTTAAGATAAACCTCAAAAGTATCAATAAAAAAATTTAATCAATTTTTCAAAAAATACTAAATTGAAATAAATTCGATAATAAATTAAATAATTTAGTTTCACAATTTGAAATCCAAAATTTAAATCCCACGATATACATTCACAAATTAAATTACATCAATTTATATAATCATGAACCAATTCGAATGAACTGTGGTTTTTTTACAATTTCGTGTCAAAACAAGTCTATATCTCTCAGTTCAGTCGAATTGGTTTTTTAACCACCCAATTGAAAAAAAATTTCCAACCAAATTATTTTAAATAAAAATTTAATTTAAACCTATCATTTTTGGATTAATAAAAATTGGAAATCGTAATAGAACCACCTACATCAAAATCAAAATATCTCAAAACAACCAAACATAATCTAAATTTTTTAATTGAGAATGATGAAAATAGAATCCAGAAATAACATCTAGATCCATGGTCTGAAATATAGGGTATAAGATTCTCAAATCAATAATGATATCAATGAAATACAATCAATGAAAGAGGTGAGGGAAGGAGATAAGATAAACATAATAGGAAACTAATTGGGAAAAGATCGAACATCATTCTCCAATATTCAGTCTTCTTCATGGAGGGTTCTAAGGGGCCACCACCTAGTATTGGGGTATACTAGGGAATAAGGAGATTCAAGTGGTCTGTCCCAGTCCATCAGGAGAATAAAGAGTGTTTAAAAATTTTTAAAAATAATTATTTTAATTAAAAATATAATATACATCATTAGGTGTAAAGAGCCTCACAATTTAGACAAACTATGTGCCCTAGAAATTCACTCATTTTAATGGGTTTTGCATTTTCTCCTAATTTGGATTATTGTTTTTCAAACAATGCACAAGTCATGAAAAGCCCCACTAGCTAGGTTTGAACAGTCTCCACATAGATGGTATACAGTTTGAGAATACCATGAACCATCCTACACTAGTAATGATTTTAAAAAAAATTCATAAATTTATTCCAAAACACTCCAAAAAAACCCATCCAAATCATGATAAAAATATGGGCATAGGAATAATTGAACACCAAAACATGATGTTGCTTATTTTTCAATGAATAGAAAAAATAAAAAATTAGAAAAATTCACTTTTAAATTATTTACAAGATCCATTTAATTTTATTATAGTTATTAAAGAAAAATTTGTTAAATTTTATATTTTTTAATATTATTTCTTTCATTTTAATCAATATTATTTTTAATTTTGTTATTAAATCTTTCTATATATTTGAAAAGTTTCTCAAATTAATTCTATTCGTTCATCAGGTCTGTGGGTTTTATTTTAAATTGTTTTTTCACTTATATGGATATAATTTATAAAAAAATAGTTTCCATATTTGGACTCAAAATAATTAATATTATATAATAAGTCCAACTTAATTTTTTTCATAATTAATTGAAGTACTGTAGGAAATAATTTTTTTTAATGTTTTAACTAATTTATGGAGGGTTAAACATAAATTTTAAGGGTTAAAATGGCTGATAATATTAAAAAAAATACCATTGTATTGATATATTTGTACCCTTTCACCTATTATGTTTGATAATTACCCACTTTAGATCCAAGTGGCATGTGAAACTTTTGGGTGCACTTTATTATTTTCAAATATTCCATGTGTGTATTCTCCACAACTTACAAAATGGAACCCCCAAACCTCTCCTATTAACACATAAAATACCATTTCTTTAATAAAATATCATCCCATATAAATTAATTTCATAACCTACATATCATATAGGTAATTCATCATAACTAAACACTATTATGAACCCTTTTGATGTAAGCTTAAAGGGTGTTTTCAATGAAGGCGTATAATATCTAACTATGCGATTTCATTTTATTTATTCCTCTAAATCCATAAAATATTATTCAACCATGCGGATATTATATAATAATAATATAAAATATAATTATTTTATATTATGTTAATGTTAGGACCGACATTTATCTCCACTTCCATCATGTATGAAACACTACTGTAGATCAGGTGTACGATGGACTACCGGCTCATGAACATATGTAATTCATTTTATATCACCACATCTCATGAAAGAATATAATTATTTATTTTTAATATTTATATTATATTTTTCAAATAATTAATCTTTTTTTATAATATCATATTCACCTTCTTACTTTCCGTTCTATGGGAATATGAATACATCGTTCATGTGTATGGTGGACTGCCACATCTTAGAGCAATGTGATTTGTTCTTCACATACTTCCATGCCTGAAGGAAATTAATTTCCTATTTAATTTAATCATTTTCTAATTTTTTTGAGGGGTAAACTTACAAGACTCATAAGAAAAAAATAAATTATTCATAATACATGAAGTGTATTCCCCAAATACCATGACATCCCAAGGGAAGACCCTCCTTAGTATATTATACATTTTATATCCCTAGAATTCTAAGATTACTCTAAATAAACTAATAATTAAAATATATAATATTTATGAAATTATTAAAATATTTCATATTATGTAACCATGATCAATGTAAAAGGACCAAAAATTCCAAACCTAAACATACATAAAAAACAAATAATTTATTACCCAAATGTGATTATGATAATGGACTGCTAATAAACAAGGAATAAAAGGTCATAAGTAAATCATATAAGTAATGATACATATTATTATGGTTGTGAATTTTTTTTTAATTTTTTTATTATATATGAAATTATAACATATTCAAATACAATCAAGACCTAAGATAAGCAATTTCAAATCATTCTCTTATTTCTAGTCAACATATACCATATTAAACACTCATTTATTTTTTGTGCTATACATAAAACACATTTAACATATAATATAAGGAATATACATGTTTTAATTATATTTTAATTTTCATTTAATGTTATTTATTAATGGGTATTATGATTGAATGGTTCCCATCACATGTGAAGGATTTTTATCTAACATTTATTTTTGTGGGAGACATGCCTTATTCACCTGATGATTCTTTTCTATTGTGTACATAATTCTTATGAAAGTATTTTATTATCCTTATCTAGATAATTATTGTATATTCATATCCATATAATGTTAATTTTTTTATGGGGCTTCTATTTTTAAAGAAACCAATGTGATAAAGGATTAATACTATAATATCATTGTTTAATAGGATAATATAATATATTCGTTCAATGATGTAATGTGGTGAATTACCACTAAATAAAACCATTAAATTTTTTATCCTCGGGTCAATTCATTAATGTACAGGTATTTCTTTATTTTCTTCTCTTAAAGGATTAAAGTGGAAGAAATAACATTTTAACCATAAATAATCATTATTGTTCTCTTCAGTCAAAACATATTTTTTTCTATATCCATGTTTACTAAAAATGTTTTAATAAATGATTTTAATATTATACAATGATTGTTTAAAGACATTTTTACCCAATTTTTCATTTTTTAAATGGTTTGAAAATAAAAATCATGTAATTTTTTAAACAAGTTTCTTTTTTATTTTAATGAAATTGTGAAAAGAATATTTATTTTAATGTGTATGTAATTAATATAGTTTTACACTACCATTATCATCCATTGTTTTAAATATCCATGATTTCTTCCATTCTGTTATTTTCAAAGAAAATGATTATCATATTGATTTTTGAACTTTTATCTTTCAAAATGCAATTTTGAATTTCAAAATATTTTTTTCCTAAATAATTTTTTAATAATATTTTAATGAAAATTAAATTCATTAATGAAAAATAAATATGGTATTTATTATGATTTAATGGTCATATGATCTAATTTTACAATATTTAGTCAATACCTGGATTGCTTATAAAAATGATGAATATATTTTTAGGAAACCAATTATTTTTCCATGTGTCATTATAAGATGTATTTATGAAATTATTATAAAACCATATTTTTTTAAATGGTTTGTGATATGATGATATGATTATTGTTTAATTATTTTATGGCACACAATGGTGTGGATTATATTATAGGTGTAAGTTATATCTTCCTCTAATTAAATGTCTAATGTTTTATATGTCATGATATAGTGATGGGAAACAAGCTTAGGTGCTTGATCCACTATTTCAAATATGATGTTATGTTTGATACACTATAGGAAACTTGTGATGATGCATGTTCCATTATGAAATAGGAAATATGTAATGATGATAGATCTATTATGAAATGGGAAACAATTTTTTATTTCTACACTATAATCATATATTAGTCCATATTGTTAACACTGACATATAAAATGTTATATATATATATATATATATATATAATGGTGCCAAACATATGCGACAAGAACTTACAGTTCATGATTTATTTATGATGATTTATCCCTCTTATCGTTAAAGTATTTTGAAATGATAATGTTTTATTCCATTGATCATGTTTATGATCTGTGATCGATTTTGTATGAATATTGTCAGTTATAATCGTAATCTCAAAACCTTATTATTATCATATGATTTCACATGATGATTGATTGATATTTATAACGATTCACCTTACTAATCATCTAATGTCTTAATTTCTTTTGTCTCACTTCCCTAGGTTATCACGAATTGTTTTAATTAGGGTATGTCTATGAAGAGTAAAAATTGGGGATATATTTGTGAGATATTTTTTAATATTTTTCATGAATTAAGAATATTATTTACATAGTTTCAAAATATGATAAACCATTACGGTCTTTGGTAATGTATTTGTGTAATTTTATGAACAATCATCTTAAAATATATAATATTTATATATGGAAAACCTGGGTCATTACTGATGGTATCTAAGTAAATGTTTAGTTAATTACTGAAAACTATGATGATAAAACATTTCTGGGAACCCTTAGGTTGATAATTTTTATATAATAACATCATAATGTTTTTTTGGGGATGGTATTACTTGTGTTAAATTAAAACAAATCATTTTTTGGATATTAAATGTCGATGTGGTTCAAGAATAGATGGACCTAGGGTGATTAACTAAAAAAATTATTTTCGGTCTCGACTAGAGAATTACCAAATACATAAAAATAGCCATTACTATACACCTATTGTGAAACTCCCATTATATATGATTTGGATAATTCAAATTGTATTTATAAACCATCAGGAAGGGTTGAAATTGATGTAGATCATGGAAAACATAGGTTGAACCTAATGTTTCATTAGTAGAAAAGTAGGATTCATTTTTGAGATACATATAAATAAGTTTTCATTATTTTGTGGATTCCCACAATGAATATTTTTTTACAAACTACTCATATTTATTTTAGTCAATTATCGGAACAATAATGAATTGGGTTAAAATCGAATGTTGTAGATAATTTTTTAATGATCAACTGCATGGAACAATGACTGGAGTGAAGTATATTAACCTCATTCTTAATTTGTTATCATGATATATTATTAATAATTTTCACCTCAACCAACTCTTTAACTCACCAAATAATTGAGGAATAGTTTTCACAAATATCTCATTTCATGTAGACCATATAAAAAACAATTGTTAACAATATGTTCAAAATATCAGAAAATTCACTTTAGGAAATGTCCCAATAGAATGTGAAAATATTTTATTTATGGAGAAGAAGTGAATATATTATAAAATTTTCAGGGAAAAATGATTTTTTTTAACACAATGTATGAGAATAATTGTTTCCTTATGGAATAAACAATGGTTAAATATTTTAAATGTAAAATATATGGGAATTATAAAATTATAATTCATTGGGGAATGCTCAAGTAGAGGATTTTAAAGGATATAAATGAAATGGATTTGTTATAGATGATAAAGAGATTATAAATGACCTCTACAAGGAAGTAGGGCTTAACAAATAAGATGATGAATCATATTTAATGGTTTAATAATTAAGTAGAATGACTGTGGTGTTTACATAATATAGATAAGTAATAATGTTATATGTATAATGAAATATATATGATTTATTTATCATGTTTTTTTTATTGAGGAAATGAAATAATATGTTAAATGTTAATGATGACCTAGAAAATTGATTTAATGTAAGGGTGATATATTTATTGAGAAGATATGATTAAGGGAAGATAGACATTAATAAGTTCCCAATATGGAGAAAATGTAATTCTCATTGGATAAAGATATTATTGATATGGCTAATGTAAATTGGATAGTATTTATGACTTATGAACTCATTAATTATTTTCTAAAAAAGTAGATTTTGTTTTCATTGAGATAGTTTACATCATTTTTATAATTATTTATTATATTTATCTATTGTTTTATTTAATGAGTATGAATACATGTATATTTTCAATTATGTTTTCTGGTAATTTTTTTATTACCATGTTTCATGATAATATGTGACCAAGGTATTCATATTTTTGGTACGAGACATTTAAGAGACACTTTTTGATATTTGGGGGATAAATTTTACGTTGAATTTTTAAAAGTTAGTAATTTTATTTATAATTTTTTAAATTATATAAGGGTCATATGGTTAACCATATACGCAATGGTTTAAGTTGAAATATTTATGAGGTTTTAAAGATTAATGTTTTAATCCTTCATATGAAGATTTACGCTATTAGGTAACTAATTATAAACTTTTTGTTTTTGATAATAACTAGTCATATAAGGAACAAATTATCATTATTTTGTGGATCATATGATCCTTGAGACCTTTAAGCATGAAAAAATCATTATCATTTCTTTATATATTGGATGAAATGGAAATTGGACAAATAAAAACATAAGGTTGATATTATTAAATTTAAATTGAATGGAATCATGTAATTATATATCCACATGAAAATTTATCAACATTCAGAAAATTATTTTGAAATTAAATGGTTAAATATTTACCGTTATTTCATAGAAATGCAATGTCTATACAATCATGATGAAATATAACTTCTTGGTTGTTAACATTTTCATGACTAAGTTCTCAATCACTCTCTATAATTATTTGGTGTTATCTTTCTCTTCCATTACAATATATTCACTTCAATATAATGTTCTCCTATTTGGGAACCTTTTTGTATGATGTACTTTGAAATTTCATTTTCCTTTTTTATGGAGGATGTTTTATTAATTATTTTTAAAATGTGGGGTTTTCATAAAATAATTTTCAAATATAAAACCATTTATTATAGAGATAAAGCTAAAATGAATGTTTTAAATTTATTTAAGGTGGGTATAATATTTCAACACCAGAATAAAAGAAATATTTATTTCAAATAAATGTAATTTTTTCTTGCTTCAGTTACACACAACACCGAATTTTACCAGACTGCAATACTATTAGTATTATTATTTATAGTTTTATGTTATAAAATAGTTATTTAGTCGGTTAGTATAAATATGAAAATCTAAATAATGAAAATTATATGGTTTACACAAGGAAATAATATGTCATTTGAATATAATGAATGTTTTTCTAAAAAATAGTTTATATGTGCACAAAGTGTTTTAATCATAATAAATTAAATTATTATATATTTTTGAACGATTTTAGTGAAATTTATATATTATGTATTCAATAATTTTTTTCTCAAATCCTATAAAATTAATTCTATGCATGAGATAATAATAAATATAGTTTTTTTCATTAAAAAATGTATATTTCTAAAGAGTGATTTCATCTCATTCTGCAATAATATTTTAAAAATAATTTCTAAAAAATATGTAATTACTAGAAATTTTATATTTATTTTTTAAATTATACATTGAAAAATTATATATCAGTATATTTTTGATACTATTCTAAAAAGATTAATTTTCTACTAAATTGTAAAAAATTCTATTTTTTATTAAAAATCACTTTTTATTTCAAAAAATTATATACTAAATTTTATTTTACGAGTTTTTAAAAGTAAAATTACATTATTTATAGATTTATTAAAGAAATTTAGGTAAATTTAATAAACTTCATAATCAATTTGATATTAAAATAATATATATATATATATGTAAATTTTCTCTTTGGAATACCATTTTTTCATCATGTCAGTGGGTATAATTTTAAATAAAAATTTTCCAACTTTTTAATTTTAATTAGAAAAATGTATTATATATATTTATTAAGAATTTTATTGTAATATAATAAGTTAATCATAAAAAATTTGTAAAATGATTTAAACACATTCCCAACCCAATTTGGTAGACATTTTTAGATATTATAAACTCTAAATTTATAAAATTACCCATAGTATATCCATTTATAATTTTAAAAATGTGGTCACACTTCATTCTTTTATCGAATTCCATTTGTGTCCTTTCCACCACATATAATGTCACACCCCCTCTCCTCTTCTCTCCACACCTCCAAAACATTTTGGATAAGACATGACCTACCTAAAAACATTTTGTACATCTATATAAATAACATCAAATAATATTTTGTGATTATGAAACCGTCTTAAGAAGGATTTAGTTGTAAATCTAAATGTGTACTCTAAAAAATAGATATAGCCATCTATCATGTGATTTCCATTAATTTCATCCCCAAACTATTGGAAATATTCTTCAAAAAATGATGATATGATAACATAATTAAATACAATATTCTATTATTTATTTATGATAATGGTTTGAACTACATCTATCCCCTAATCCTATATGTTTAAATAAAGCCATCAGTTATGTGAATAGTGGACTACCACCTCGCGAACCGTTGTAATTTTTTCCATAACAAAATATCATATAAGGATATAATGAAATATTTAACATATTTATATTATATTTATTAACTAATTATACTTACATATATATGATATCACATATACCTTGTTATTTTAAGTTTATTGGGAATATGATAATGTCATTGGTGTCTACGGTCGACTATCGTCTCACAAAATGATGTGATTCATTCTTCAATTATGTTGTAAATGGAATTAAAAAATTCCCGGATTAATGAAATTATGTGATATATAAGGAAGAAAATATTATTTAATGTTAATATATAATTTACCTTTAATTTGTTTCATCCTTTGAGAAAATGGAAATAGAATTCATGCATATAAATGTCATACATTCTCAAGAATGGTGTAATTTATTCTCTATGTCAACTTTGTTTTATTATTCGAAATAAATATATTATGAATATATATTTTATTTATATAAATGATATAATTATTTAGATTATGCATCTATTATCAATGTATAGAAAAATAAATACCCAGTAAAAGCTAAAAAGGAAATAAAGTAGATAATACCTAAAACGTGATTTTATCAATGAATTATTAATAAACTGGTAATCAAAGGTCCAAAAAAAGTAATATATTAAATGATAAAAATTATTATGGTTATACAAAATATATAATGAACATATATTTATTATACTTCATATTCTAACATGCTTAAAATAATTTATGACTTTAGGTAATGGGTTTCTATTCTCTCTTTTATTTCATGGATACTTCTTTCATATTCACTACTTGTTTATTTTTTATGGTGTATATACTAAAACATATATATTTTATATAATTATTATCTTTATCTTCATTATATTAAACGTTTCATTTATAGTTTTTTCTTTAATGGAGATTATGATCCAATTTTTCACAAAATATGCCCTGAATTTTCCACTCACTTTTATTTTTGTGCGATAGAAGCCTCAAACACCACATGCTTATTTTAAGTGGTATATAAAATTCCAATGAATGTATTTTAGGATCATTATCTTGAAAATTATGGGATATAAATATCAAAATATATTTCATTATTTCATGTGTCTTAAATTTAAATGATTCCAATGTGGTCAAGGTGTAATGTAGCAATCTCACTATTTTATAGGATTGATTATGAAATTTTTCTAATAATGAGATCATATAATATAAATCTTAAGAAAACATATATATTTTATTATCCATAGGTAATTTTAGTAAAATAATAGTTTTAAATTCATTTTCCTAACATAATGGATTCAAGAGATTGAAATATGCCTATTTAGAAAATCATCATTATTTCTCACTTTAATTGGAACCCATTTTTATTCAATATCAATGTTTAATAAAAATGATTTAAATTGGATTTTTACAATAATATAATGATTTTTACAGAAATATTTACCCATGTTTTACTTTTTTAAAAAAATTTATTAAAATTAATCTTCATTTCTTTTCTAAACAATAACATTTTGGGTTTTATGGAAAATGGTTATGGAATCATTATTTTATTGTACATGACATGAATGGAATTTAATTCTTTTGTGACCACTCAATGTTTTATTTGTTAAATTATAATTTTCAAATTTTTTATTCAATGAAAATAATATTAATAGTGTTTTGAGAATGTTTAGGTTTAAAAATGTAATATTCAAATAAAATTGTTTATTTTCATCAAAAAAATTTTAATGGTATTTTTAAACAATTTATATTAATTAATGAATAAAAACATTTTGTGTTTCTTATGTTTGACTATGGATACGATCCTATTATACCATATTTATTTTTTATATGAATTTATTATGACTATGTTGAATTTATGTTTGGGGAAACAATTCTTTTCCATAGGTTATGCTATGATTGATTTATTAAATTATTATTACACATGATTTATTCACAAAATAGTATGTGATGATATTATGAATGATTAATGACATTATAGAACACAAATGTATGGATTATGTAATGGATGGGACCTATATCTCAGTTGAATTCATTGGGTATGCTCTTATATCTCTTGTGATACATATCAGATATAACACGATCTTCTTGTTCTACTATGGGAAATATGGTGATGTGATTGACCTAACTAAGGGAAACAATTGATGATTCCTGATTTATTCTAAAACGAGAAATATGTGATTATTTTTGATCTATTATAAAAGGGGAAACATGTGTTGTTTCCTAATATGTTACGATTTGGTGGTACCTATTGTTAACCATTACATGTGAAATTATTTTTATACTTATTATGTGTCCACGTATATATGACATGAGCATAAGGTACATGATTGATTTATGATGATTTTTTATTAATATAGTTCAGGCCTTTTAGAATGATAATGTTTCATGCTATATTTGATATTAATAATCCTTGAAAGATTGGTAACAGATAATAAATTTTATATTCATAATCATATACCCTTGTGATTATATTATGTTTTAATATGATCAATGATTTTTATCTCCGTTTATTACACTTAATAACAATCTGATCACACCTATTCTTATGTTTCCATTCCCTAGGATATGAGGAAATTTTTTATGTAGGGTATATCTATGAAGACTACTAAATGTGTTTATATCTTTGTAGATATAGAAAATCATTAATTAAATTAGAATATTATGTACCAAGTATCTAAATAAATTAAACCATTACAGTCTAAATTTTTTTATTTTTGAAATTTATTAAATATTAATACAGAACATTTGATATTTATGGATAGAAATCATAGTTCATTACATATGTGGGATGATATGACTACAGATTTCATTAGAGATATTTCAATTTCACCAAAAGAGAATAATAGGGTACTGGCCTAGGTCAATCATTATAAAAATATTAAATAATTCTTAGTGATGAAAACGATATGTTTAATTTTATATTTAAATATCCATTGATGTTAAATGATTAGGATGTCTGGAATATAGATGGTTTTGTTGATATATATATTGTATCACCATAATCTATGTTTAAATTGTTTATACTAGTATTTGATTTCGTAAGACTTATGTATTAAATTATATCATAGTATAACATATCATCCCCAAAGTGAATGAATATTTTTGTATATTATCAAGGAATTCAAGAAAATTCATCATAGGTGTGTCAATGATTTCAACAACTTATCAGTGGATCATATTTTTTGGATATATTTTACTAAAAAAATAGATATACTAGATTAATAAAATAACACATTTTGGGTCCGCTTATTAAAATTATTATAAATCCCCTTTATATTAGATAAATTGAATGGGGCCAATTTTTTGGTATTATGAATGGTTTAATAGTTTATCAAAATAATTTTGAACATATGAAAATGTTTGACCCTTGATTAGGGAAATTATAAATGGAACATGGATCTTAGTGATATACTGTTAATGTTTATAGTCTGAGATGATTTTCTCATATTGGTATCATTGCGACCAGTATGCCATAGATATTAAAAAAATATAATCAAGGACCTATATCATTAACAACTTTTGTAATCCTTAATACATCCTTGAAATCATTTTTAAGATAAAAATTCCCCTTATGATAAGTATCATTAATCATCCATATCTTTCATTTGAACTGTGGATGTGTGTTATCATCCCAATATAAAAGACAATGTTATATGATTTTTTTGGATTGGGGACCTTGTAAAATGACTCTAGCTTCACATAAATAGATATTAAATAATTTTTTAAGAATAATCAGGACTTTATAGAAACACACTCCTGGGGACCAAAATAGTTTTCTTCCCTTGGAAAATTGGTAATATAATCATCTATCATGGTGAATGGTCTTAAAAATATCCCTTAAATATCTTCCCCTTTTATACACCTCACATATATACCTTACTTCAAATATTTCATCACAACATTGGGAAAGGAAACCTAAGAAAGAATGAGAACAGATGATCCATAAGGGTAAATATGGAAGATACACAAGCATAACATGAACATAAGAATTTAAGGACATGAGAAAAACATTCTAAAACCATACCCTTTACAACAATGATCAAAATATTGAGTCCTAGAATATTGATAGGTATTTCAGAACACATGAATCATCAAATAGTCAAAGAATATTATCCATGAGATTATAAAATTGGAATAAGACAATTATTTTTGTCATACACATAAGAATTTAAAATATTATGTCAATGATACACACAAATATAGACATAACATTCTAGGTTAGGCTAACCAATCATGTGCCTATATTGGACTTGGGGTGACCACCTGTGTACCCTTCATTTCAGGCTTGGTTTGGCCACCCTCATAACATAATTTTCAGGCTTGAGATGGTCACCTGTGTACCATACTTTTCAGGTCGGGATGATCACATGTGGACCATTGGTTCCCATAATTCATTTATCGTTACCCAATGCATTAGATAGATATATAGTTCCCACTAATCATATAATGAAAACCATATTTATGTGTTCCATGTGTCAAAAAAAAATTACACCATAACCCATGAAGTGAAATGGGTATCATAAAAAGTTAATCATATCATGATCTTTGGAAAAGAGATAAGTTTCATAATAATCTCATGATATCATAACCCATAAAAAATAAGTTGGTTATATAAGAATCATGGTATAACTCGTGGAAGTCAAATTTCACAAATATTGTGCAACTATAAACATACACCATTATGAGATAGGATATGAATGGAATATATGGATTTTATCCTAGGTAGGCTATATGTAATATCAAAAAATATCATCTTATATAAGAAATAATTTTTATTGATCATTTGGAAAATTTATTAATGGAGATAAAATTTCTTTGAAAAGTTACATAAATTTTTTTTAAAATTAATTTTATTTTAAAAGAATCCTGAAAGCATATAAATGAATATTTAAAAATAATTTAAAAAACTCTATAGTAAAATATCCTTTCATCTTTGAAAAACTATTTCTAAAACATAATTTTTAGAAACTTTATGAAAAAACATTATTTTATAACATAATGGTTTTCAGTAAAAAATATGGATTTTCATAAAAAATTATTTTTGAACTATTAAATACATAAATATATGTAAATGAAGGTAAAAATGTATTATCCAAAAATAAATAGAATATAATGAAATTTAGGATTTTATTTATTGATGGATCACATGATTTACTCATTATAAACATAATCATAAAAAATATAAATAGACTAATAGATTATAACATAAAACCATTACCACTTTGGATACCTAGATTTGTAAAAGCCATGATGGTATAACATGAAAAGAAACATAATATATAATAAATAAATTAAAATTTTAATATATCAAATTGTTCATATATTCACTTCCTGAAGGAATATAGGTGTATAACCTAATGTATGACTCAAAGAATGCAAATTGTGGAAAAAATCCCTTAATTCATGACAAACTTTCGAATCATAAGACCTATTAAATCATAACCTAAATAAAAACTTTAATTATCATCAAATTATATATATTCATTGTATATCATGTCATTTTTTAGCATAGAAACTATAAAGACTCAAGGTTTCATTAATGGAAATCCCTCATGATCTAATTAAATGTCTATTTATGTAAAATGTTTATATAAAATGTCAACTTATTTGGTTTTATGTTAAGAATTGTGATTGTTGCTTTTATAGCCATTGAATAGTGATCACAAGATTTGTATAAATATAGGGAATTAACAAATCCAATTTACATAGACAAAGGAAGCGATGGCCTCATCCAGTAGAATTACTCCATACAAATCCCATTTGTTGGAGCTCAGAAAAGATGTGGCGTCATTGGGATTTTCTCTTGACGAAGCCTAAGCCGAGCTTTATCATGTCAAGCTCGAACGAGACCATATACGAGAAAAGTTGAAGTTGATAGAGATTACCACTAAAGAAATGTAATATATGCCACCCCAAGAGTCTATCACCATCGCACACCTTACCCTTAGGTCTTATGCAACTGTTTTAAGGGGTTATGTAACAAATCTATAGTACTATGTTCATGTACATTATTTTTGTATATAATAATGAATATACTTTCTTTTCATTATTGATACATTGTAGATAGTTTTTAAAGTTCAAGTAGTGTTTTTAGTTATTATTTAATTAAAAAATATACTTTATTAAATTATGGGATTATTGAATTTAATAATATTCTAATAAATTATTATTATTTTTATTAAATTAATTTTATTATATATAAATGATCATATAATTTTATGAATGCAATTATATTTTTTTATTAAGGCTTGAAATCCATTTCTATAAAAACCCATGAATTTTCGATAAATGTCGATTTTTATTTTAAAAGTGAAAATTAACATATTTAGAAAATTATTCAATAAAATAGACGATATTTCTTGAATCAGGGCATCAAAATTATCCAACGGTGAATTTTTCATAATTTTCTGAGATAGTCAAATTTTTGGGTAAAAATTAAATACCGTTTAAATATATAATGTGTTTTATGACATCATAATGACCCAATAGTGATGAGATAAAATACTATATGATTTGTGTTCAACCAATATATGTTTTACCAATAAAATAATGTGATTTTGGGTTTGTTTGACTTACTTTTCAAAGCATTAATGGACCCCTGAAGACTTATTAAACATATTGTTTTTTACATTATTTTCCATGGGAGTGTCACTCACCTCTACATAAGAAACCCCATTATTTTAATAAATTCGGACTTTGGCCTTATAAAATATAGTTTTCCGCTTCATTTTTCCAAAAACCATGGGAAAAAACCATGAGATGATTTGTGGTTTGGATAAGTTTAATGTAAGGGTTCCCAAACCTAAATAATAAAGAATTCAATCACCTTTCCTATATAAACCCACCCAAGCTCCCACTTACTCCACACTCAAAGCCTTTGGAGTTCATCCAACCTCTTCCCTACTCTATCTAGAATCATACCAAGGTGCCCCAAGCTCCCAAGAATCCTCTCTCAAGCCTCTCTCAACCCTTGGAAGCACACTTCCAAGTAAGGGTTTTTCTTCCTTTCACTTTTTTTGTCCAATTTTATTAATATTATTATTCCCTTTTAATTTCAATTATCAATGCTGGGGTATGTCTTATCACCTCCCCCATACTTCCCTCATATTGTTTTAATAATGGGATACCCCATTATATATCATTATATTCCTCCCATGCACATTCGTTACTATGCCGAAATTCTGAAAGGAACATCTCTCTCTTCATTTACATTGAAGAAATACTTTAGTATCAGGAATCTAAATTCCATTACAATTGTTTGGAAATGTATCTATATGACCCCCTTACTGTAAATTTCATGTAAATATGGTGAGACACCCCTTTTCCCTTTCATCAACCATTTTTATGAAATCTTATGTCACACCGTTACGCTGCTGAAAGTGCACCGATTTTTTAAGCCAATGCCTTTGTGTAGTGAATACCATACCCATTTATCCATCAAGGGTATTCCCCTTTATGCACATTTACTTATTGATTATAAAGATTGATGTATGAATTACAAAATACTTTATTGTGGAATAAATTATTATTTTTAATGAATCTATGTTTTATGATCCATGTGGCCCACTTATGCATGAAATGAAATGTTTAAGAAGGGTGCGCCCTTAGAGACCTCCAATGCATTGGGTAAAGTATAGTATCATGATACATTATGTGCAATGACTGTTGACTCCTGCTAGTTCATGTTCAATTAGGGTTTACTCGTGCTTCAGGTGCAATGATAATTTACTCATGCTCCTTGTGCAATGAGCCTTGGCTCATGTTAAGTGTTGTTTCCACAATTCCATGTAATGATTATCATGATTTATCATGACTTTTTGTTCATGTTTCTCTTGTGATCTATTGATATACCTATTGTATAAAATGTATTTTAATCCTCATGTATTCCATGTTTATTACCATACTGGGATTTATAGCTCACCCCTTTTCTTATGCATGTGCTCAGGTTATCCCATGAAATGCTAAGTACAAGGGAATGCAATGGTCATGAAAAGGAAGTTTTCAATGAAGATGTTGTATTTATTGTTTTAAGTTGTTATGTAATGATTCTAAGCCCCAAAGACACTAGACCTCGCGATCATCCTTGTTGTATCAAGTGAATTGTTTAGGTAATAAATCATGTTTATGTTTGTTTTAAAACCAGGGTTTTCATAGTTGGTATCAAAGGATATGTTTAGTTATTTTGGGGATTAGGATTAGAAAACCCCAAAAAAGCATTAGAGTCAAGAATAAGTGTAATAAAAACATCCCTAAGTTTTGGTAAGTACTGAGTGAGTGGTTTATCAAGAAAATACATCCATGTCTGGATACGAGAAGATAGAGGCGGCTCTAGCACAGATGTATCCTAGGGGTAAAACCCGAAAACACCACTTTGAGCCAGACTGGAACGGGAACTAGTGTACGACAAACGGGCCTTGCTATACTCTTGGTTACAACACTCCTAGGGTGTATTTTTTGTTAAATACACAAGCATAGTATGAACCCTTATTAAGGTAATTTAAAAAATTCCCCTCAGAATATATGATAGAAAGTAGATCATGAAAAGCCTAGATTGAAGCCTATAGACTCCTGAGTTAAGGAAAATAAATGTTTATTTATAAGTCATCAACTTTTGTCTTTGGATTACACATTATGTGTTACCCCTAACATTCATTTTATTCCAGCCAATGGCCAGTAATAGGAGAACTCGGGCTAAAAACCGATGTGAAAATCAGTGTGATGACTGTACTAATGAGATGCCCAATCAAATGGGAGCGGGAATCATGCACTTTGTCATGATTATCTCTCAACTAACTCATGATTTTAATAGAAAAACGGGTCAAGAGGAACATCCAAACCCCCCTATGAAGGAAGAAGTCTCTATTGAGAGATTCATGAGACAAAGGCATCATAATTTTAGTGGATCATCTGATCCCAAGATCACTGAACAATGGATCAACTACATTGAAAAGATCTTATCCATCCTTAAATGTTCTGAACAAGAGAAGGTTATCATGTAGGATTATTGTATGGAGGGTGAATCTGATCAATGGTGGGCGGTTATCAAAAATACGAAGCCTGAGGAGGAGATCGAGGAATTGGAATTGAATGATTTCCAAAAGATATTTTTTGATACTTATTTTTCGTTCACCCTCCGGATTAACATGGAAAGGGAATTCATTTCCATCAAGAAAAAAGACGAAGAATCTATTGGAGAATACAAGGAATACTTCACAAGGCTTGCACGATACGCTTCCAGCTTTGTCATTACCTCGAAATACAAGGATGACCGTTTATTTTGTGGGCTGAAGCCTAGCCTACAAAAGGCATTAGTGATCTGTACCTTCGACAGCTATGAGGAAATTGTCCGATGAGCCCTCAAGGATGAAATGGAGATTGGGGAATCACAATGGTATCATGGGGACAAGAAGCGTAAGGTGGACCTCAATGCTGTCGGTCTGATGGATAAATCCAATGGTACTAAGAAGATCCAGCACTCCACTTGCCAAAATTGCAGAAAGAAGCACCCTAGATATTTCCTCAAGGGGACGAGGAAATGGTTTAGGTGTGGAAGAGAAGGGAACCTAGCTGTTTATTGTCTGCAAGAAAGACCCGATGATGTGATAGATGCGATTAATGATCCGTTAGAACCTCAACGCATTGTTCATTGCTACAAATGAAAAGAACTGAGGCATTTTTCATATCAGTTCCATAATCCAAGTGTTTTCGGAGGCAAAAAACAACCTCCAAGGCATCAAGGAAGAGATTTTTCCATCAGTTATGCTGAAGTGAACCCCGACAACGAAGTGGTGATAGGTATGTTAGTTATTCATTCAAGAATAGTGAACATACTTTTTGATTCAAGTTCTACACATTCTTTTAAATCTTGAAAGTTTAGTAGAATAATCCCAGCACCACCACAAATCACGGAAGTGAAGAAGTCGGTGAGTACGGAAAATGGGGCAATCATTGCATCCCATGAATATAACTCCTCCCCTTTCATAATCTATGGATTTAATTTCCTAGTGAACCTCATCATACTCCCTCTAGTGTAATGTGATTCAATTCTTGGCATGGATTGTCTTTCCTTATATAGATAAAAAATAAATTTTCGGGAGAGGGAAATCACAATCCATATGGAGAATTGACCCCCGATTCTTTAAAAGTGTAAGGAGGAAGATGAATCTCATTTAGATCCATCATCTCAAGCATGGATATTACTTCCCTATGAGCATGCGTATCTGGCTCAATGATTGAGTCCAAGGAAGAAACCATCCTTGAAGAAATGCATATTGTGAGTGAATTTGCTGAAGTGTTTCCCGAGGAACAGCTTGGTCTTCCGCCTAAAAGAGATGTTGACTTCTAAATTGAACTTATACCAGGGGAACTAACAATATCCAAGACTCCATATAGAATGGCTGTCGTAGAGCTTGAAGAGTTATAGAAACAACTACAGTAGAATCTCGATAAAGGGTTTATATTCCCAACTGCTTCACCATGGGGTGCACCAGTCCCCTTCATCAAGAAGAAGGATGGGTCAATGCGGCTTCGCATCAATTATCGTGAACTTAACAAAATCACGATAAAGAACAAGTATCCTCTAACACGGATCGATGAATTGTTCGATCAGCTTCATGGAACACAATACATCTCTAAGGTATATTTGCGGTCGAGATATTATCATGTAAGGGTGAAGAAGGAAGATGTCCCCAATACTGCTTATCGTACAAGATATGGGCACTATGAATTCATAGTAATTCCTTTCAAACTCACTAATTCTCTAGAAATCTTCATGGAATTTAGGAATATAGTTTTTAGAGACTACCTTGACAAATTTTTGGTAGTCAATATATATGATATTCTAATATACTCCAAAACCAAGGAGGATCATGAGGAGAATTTACAAACTATACTAGAGACTTTGCGCAAGGAGAATCTCTATGAAAAGTACATCATGTTTGTGTTATGGTTGAAGTAGGTCTCATTCTTGGGCCATATCAACACAAGCATTGGGATATCTATAGATCCCTCCAAAACAGATGCAATTGAGGGATGGCCGAGGCCAACATCGGTAACGGATATCCATAGCTTCTTGGGGTTACCTAGATATTATCGATGATTTGTGAGAAATTTTTCGCGATTGTCCAGCCCTCTTACCAAGCTAACTCGAAAGGGAGTAAAGTTTTCATGGAGTGATGAATGAGAAGAAAGCTTCAAGGATTTGAACATGGGGATTATCACTACGCCCATGACCACTTTACCAATAAGTGGGGAACCTTTTGTGATATTCAGTGATGCTTCGAAGAAGGGATTAGGTTGTGTGCTGATGTAGAATGATAAAGTGATATACTATGCCTCAAGACAGTTTAAAATCCATGAGTGAAACTATCCAACGCATGATCTGGAGTTGGCGGCAGTGATCTTTTCCTTGAAAATATGGCGGCATTATCTCAATGGGGAGAAATGTGAGATATATACATTCCACAAGATCCTTAAATTTATATTCACAAAAAAATAGATTAATATGTGTTAGAGAATATGGATAGATCTCATCAAGGATTATGACTATTCAATACATTACCACCTTGAGAAAGAAAACAAGGTGATAGATGCCCTAAGTAGAAAGGACTGAGCAATTCTATCAATGATGAGAATTGAGAAGGATCTAATTTTCATAGACTTGATGAAGATGGACATGGGAATCATAAAGAAGGGAACACCATAAATTCATTCAAAAATGATTTCACAACCATCTCTTTTGGAAAGGTTGAAGGATGCTCAAAAGGATGATGTGAGAATTCAGGAAAAAGTGGAAGCTATCAAAAAATGGAAATCCTCAGAGTTTAATGTTAATGAAAAAGCGATTGTTCCATTTGGGAAAAGACTCTATGTCCCATCAATTCTAGAGATGATGAACGAACATTTAGATGATGCACATAGTTATAATTTATCTATTCACCCAGGGAGCAAAAAGTTGTATCAATATCTCCATGAAAACTTTTGGTGGGATAATATGATGAAGGAGATCGCTGTATATACATCAAAGTGCCATGTGTGCTAGTATGTGAAGGCAGAGAGGCAGAAGCCTAAGGGGATGATGCAACCATTGCCCATACCAGAATTGAAATGGGAGAATATCCCAATGGAATTTTTCACTAGACTTCCGAGGACATCCAAAGGAAACAATGCAATCTGGGTTATGGTGGATCATCTTATAAAGACTGCACACATCATTGTTATTCGAGAATATTTATCATTAGATCAACTGGCATAGATATATATCAGGGAAGTGGTAAGGATGCATGAAATACCACTATCTATTATGTCTGACCGAGATCCAAGATTCAATTATATATTTTGGAAGAGTCATCAACATGCTCTGGATACGGAACTGAACTTCAGTACGACATATCATCCTCAAACTGATGGCCAATCTGAGCAGACTATCCAAACACTTGAGGACATGTTGGGACCGTGCTCAATGCACTTTAAAGGAGTATGGGATTAACATCTTCCTCCGGTTGAGTTCTCTTATAATAATATCTTCCACACCAGCATCCAAATGGCACCATATGACGACTGTTATGGGAAAAGGTGAGACAAACTAGCATGTTGGGATGAGGTTGGTGAAAGTAAGCTTCATGGACCGGAAATGGTTGAGGAAATGTTGGAGAACTTGAAAAACATTCAGCAGCATATCAAGGCAGCCCAGAGTCGACCAAAGAGTTATGCGGATAATCGTCGATGAGACATTGAGATTAAAGTTAGAGACATGTTTTTTCTACACATATCTCCATGTAATAAGGTCATGAGGTTTGGAAATAACGGTATGTTATGTCCAAGGTACATCGGCACCTTTGAGATTATTGATCTTGTCGGGGCTATAGCCTATCGACTAGAACTTCCATCTACCATAGCCAATGTACATGATCTATTTCATGTATCCCTCTTAAGGAATTACATACTGAACCCTTCACATGTACTCTCATCTGAGGTGGTATAGTTGGAGGATGATCTTTCTTATGAGGAGTAACTAGTGAAGATATTATATCATAGGGAAAAAGTTCTATGAAATAAGAAAATGCCCCTTGTCAAGGTGTTGTGGAGAAACCACAAGTTTAAATAAGAGACTTGGGAATCAGAGGAAATGATGAAGCTGAGATACCCACATCTTTTTTAGTGTGGGAAAAATAAATTTTGAGGGAGAAATTTCTTAAAGGGGGAATATTGTAACGACCCAAAGATTCATTAATGGAAATCCCTCTTGATATAATTGAATGTCTCTTTATGTAAAATGTTTATATAAAATTTCAAATTCTTTGGTTTTATGTTAAAAATTGTGATTGTTTCTTTTATAGATGTTGAACAGTGATCACATGATTAGTATAAATATAGGGCTTTAACAAATCCAATTTACTCAGAAAAAGGAAGCGGTGACCTCATCCAGTATAATTGATCCATATGAAGCCCATTTTTCAGAGCTCGAAAAAAGGTGGCATCTTTGGACTTCGCTCCTGACCAAGCCCAAACTGAACTGCATCATGTCAAGCTCGAACGAGACCGTCTATGGGAAAAGTGGAAGTTGATAGAGATTACTACTCGAGCAATGTTATCTGAGCCACCCCAAGAGTTTGTCACCATCGCACACCATACCCTTAGGTCTTATGCGGCTGTTTTAAGGTTTTATATAAAAAATCTATAGTACTATGTTCATGTACATTATTTTTTTATATAATAATGAATATACTTTCTTTCCATTATTGATAAATTGTATATAGTTTTTAAATTACAAGTAGTTTTTTTAGTTATTATTTAATTATGAAATATATTTTATTAAATTAACGGATTTTTTAATTAAATAATATTTTAACAAAAAATTATTATTATTATTAAATAAATTTTATTATATATAAATGATCATATAATTTTTTGAATGCAATTATAATTTTTTATTAAGGTTTGAAAGCCATTTTTTTCAAAACTCGTGAATTTTAAATAAATGCCAGTTTTTATTTTAAAAGTGAAAATTAACATATTCAGAAATTATTTAAATAAAATAAATGATATTTCTGGAATCTATAGGTAAAAATTATCCAACGGTGAATTTTTCATAATTTTCTGAGATAGTCAAATTTTTGGGTAAAAAATAAATACTGTTTAAATATATAATGTGTTTTATGACATCATAATGACCCAATAGTGATGTAATAAAATACTATATTCCTTATGTTAGGACATTTTATTTGTTACCATTAAAATAATGTGATTTTTTTTGTTTCACTTACTTTTCAAAGCATTAATGGACCCCTCAAGACTTATTAAACATCTTGTCTTATTAAATTATTTTCCATGGGAGTGTGACTCATCTCCACATAAGAAACCCCATTATTTTAAGAAGTTTGGACTTTGGCCTTATAAAATATTTTTTTCATCTTCCCTTTTAGAAATACCAAGGGAAAAAACCAAGAGCTGATTTGTGGTTTGTATTAGTTTAATGTAAGGGGTCTGAAACCTAAATAATAAAGAATTCACTCACCTTTCCATAATAAAACCACCCAAGCTCCCACTTCCTCCTCACTCAAAGCCTTTGGAGTTTGTCCAAACTCTGACCCACTCCCTCTAGAATCCTATAAAGGTGACCCAAGCTCCCAATAAGCCACTCTCAAGCCTCTCTCAAGCCTTGGAAGCACACTTCCAAGTAAGGGTTTTTCTTGCTTTCACTTTTTTGTCAGATTTTCTTAATATTGTTATGCCCTTTTAATTTCAATGATAAATGATGGGGTATTGTTTAAAAACTCCCCCCATACATCACTTTTATTGTTTTAATGATGTGAGACCCATTTATCTCTCATTAAATTCCTCTCATGTACACCTGTTACTATGCTGAAATTCTGAAAGGAACTTCTATATCTTCATTTACATTCAAGAAATACTTTTATATCATGAATATAAATTCCATTACAATTGTCTGTACATATATCTATATGACCCCCTTTCTGTCAATTTAATGTAAATATGATGAGACATCCCTTTTCTCTTTCATCAACCATTTTTATGAATTCTTATGGCACACCATTACGCTGCCGAAATTGCATCGATTTTCTAAGACAATGCCTTTGTGTATTGAATTCCATGCCCATTTCTCAATCAAGGGTATTCACCTTTATACACATTTAATTATGAATTAAACATTCCTTTATTATGTAATAAATGATTATGTTTAATTAATCTATGTTTTATGATCCATGTGGCACACTTATGCATGAAATGAAATGTTTAAGAAGGGTGCACCCTTATAGCGCTTCAATGCATTGTGTAAAGTATAGTATCATGATACATCATGTTCAATGAGTGTTGACTCATGCTAATTCAAGGGAAAAAAAGTATTGCTCATGCTTTATGTGTAGTGAGAATTTACTCATGATCCATGTGCAATGAGCTTTAGCTCATTCTAATTCTTTGTTCAGTTTTGTTGCCACATTTCCATGTTATGATTATCATGCTTTATCATGCCTTTATGTTCCTATTTCTCTGGTGATCTATAAAAATATATATTCTCTAAAAAAAATTTACACCTCATGTATTCCATGTTTATTCCCTTACAATTCTTTATAGCTCACCCATTTTCTTATGCATGTCCTCAGGTTATCCCATGCAATGCTAAGTACGAGGGAATGTAGTGGTCATGTAAAGGAATTTTTCAATAAAGATGTTGTATTTCATGTTTTAAGTTGTTATGTAATGTTCCTAAGACTCAAATACACTAGACCTCTCAATCTTCTATGTTGTATCATGTGAATAGTTTATGTAATAAGTCATGTTCAAGTTTGTATTAAAAGCAAGGTTGTTATAGACATGACAAGAAAGAAACAAGTGGTGAATATTGAATAAGTCACTTAGTAATAGAAGTAAGACTAGGAATCCAATTACATTAAGTCTTGAATATTGTCTACATATTAAAACCGTATGTATAATATATATACTATTATATATATACATTATAATACCATTTTAATATTTATCATACATTATATTATTATATTATTACATTTTATTATCCATTTAATAAAAATTCCATGTTAATTTTACGTTTCGTGTTTTTTTAAGAAATTGAGGGGAAACCCCATTTATTAAACAAAGAAAGGCTCCTTTTGAAGACTGCGAAATGGAGGAACCCATTAAAATAACCAAATAAGAACAAAAATAAAACCAAAGGGCATAAGTCCTTACATGGATCCAAAATCCAAAATGAAACAAAATATAAACAATGTATAATGTAATGATCACTTTGTTTTTCATATATGTTTTGAATTATAATTTTTTTACCTCATAAATAAATAATGAATTCACAATATAAATAATTTAATCCATGATATGAATCTCATATTTAATCATTATATACATATTTATTGTAATGAATAAAATTTAGTGAGATGAAATGAAATACACTGTTCATGGAGAAGCTAGGTCATACATACACATGAACTCTGTTTCTATTTTCTTTTCAAATTGAATGAAGAAAATGATATAATTATATATATATAAATTATATTAGAATTATTATGGCATATATAACATATTTTTACTAAACACATCCTTAATACATTACTTGTAAAGTGTGAATGGATCACATCGCTTCTCAAGGCGGCAATCCAGTGTGCACCACAACAATGTTATCGTATTACCAAGAATTGAAATCATGAAGGAAAGTGTTCTATTATAATTAAAGAATCATTATAATATCATACATATCATATATTACATATAAATACTATAAATTCATCCTTATTCATATCCATGAATGGTGGTAATGGGAAAATGAATGACATCGGTTTCCTAGGAAGATGACTGCTACACAAACGAACAATGATCACATAACCTATTTGATGGAAGTGTGACTAGTTTTAGGGTTTAAAATAATCATAAAAACTTAAAAATTTATGTTATATAATGGGATTTTTTTATCATTATCATATAATATAAATTTAAAGAGGTGGATGAAGATATAAGAGCCTTAAATCATCTTCGAGTATCGTCTAAAAGTTTTCACTAAATCATTTCACGGTTGTATTTATATTAAAACTAACGACTCAGGTATGTGATTATGGATTTTTTAATTGTTTTTTAGATTTTGGTTAATCAAAATGGATTAGGAGGTGTGAATATGTGAGGCGGGTGAGTGAATTTCTGTAGTTTTTTTGGAGTGAAATTCATGTAATTACTCAAAATTATTCAATATTAGGAGGTTAATATTACATAATGATTCTAAAAAACTAATAATTAATTTTTTTGGGGTTGATATGGTCTATCCACACATCCAACAAAAAATGATACACTTTTTTAGGCATTTCATTCCTTAACACCTAAACTTCAATATTTTTACCATTTTGGGTTTTCACTACTATAACTTGTTTACTAAATTAAACTGAGAATTATTATATAATTAGGAATTAATTAATTTAAATATGATATAAAATTTATAGATTATATTTAAAATGTTTTTTAGATTAATCTTAATATAATCACAATCAACATGTGAAACCATCACTTTAACTGTAACCACACAGATATAGTTTTTAATAAATATCAGTCATTTTTATCATTTCTAATAAAAAATTGTTACATTAATAGATCATATTTTATATTTTTTAATATTTAACATTACATAGGAGTAATATTTTATTTTTACTTATTTTTAGTCATTTAATAAATTATCATGAATTCTAAAATAACATTAATGACAATTCTAACACTACTCATTTAAATAGAAATTATAAAATTCAAAAACAATTATGGAGTTGGAATATATTATGTTCAAACCTATGTGAAATGTTATATTCATCTAAATTAATAAGTTAAATTATTAAATTATTTAATTTAGTTTGATTTTATTATTTTTAGCATCCGTAATTTTATTTTTTATAAACAAAATAATTAATGATTTCGGAATTGTTATGAAGTTTATATAACCATTTCATGTAAAAAATTATAAATTGATAAGATAGAAACAAATAATTTATCATTAAAAATAATTTAAATATATGAACTAATGTTTTTTCCTATACCATAACATTATAAATATTAAAATTAAGAAAATTATTTTCCTTTCTTTTTCATTACTTAAATAATAATATAAGATATATTCAATGGAAAGAGGAAATAAATTTCTATATTTCAGTGACATTAATGAAAAATAAAAAAAATAAATTCATTAAATGAAACTAATATGATATTTTATGTCCTCTTTTAATATTATTATTCTTGTTTAACCCCCCTGGAAAATTAATTTTACGTTAACTATATTTATTAATTTTTACACCATTAATTATTTATTTGGGTAAAAAAAAGTTGGCCATATTATAAATTATAGATTATTTTAAATCAAAATATGGAATCAATTCTCCAAATTCAATTCACATAATTTGAATTTATTAATTTAAAATTAATCTCACAAACATAATCAGATAGAAGCTTATTAAAGTGAAAATGCTCAAATGCTTTTAATGTTTTTCTATACAATTTCAACACTAAATTAATTATGAGGACCTAAATTTTATTAATAGAAAAAAATTACTAATGTTACATTATATTAAATTTAAATTATTATTTATTTTTTTAAATTATTTAAATGGAAAAATAGTTTTCAATTAAAATTCAGTACTTTTCAATATTTAACCAAAAAATTTGAAAAACCCATAAGTCAAATTATGTTAATTTTTAAATTCTGAATTTAAAAATTAATTATTTTTATAAAATTAATTTTCTTATATTTTTAGAAATTTTATTTGTTATTGTTTACCAAAAAAAAATTATTTATTGATAAATTATTTTTTTAAAACATATAAAGACATTACCAGAAATTATGTACTATTTATCCATATGGTTATCTTATTTAAAATAACTAAAATTAATATTAAAATACTAGTTATTACTACTAATATCACTATGTTTAACGACTAATTTATAATAGTCATGTAAAAATAATTATATTATTTATATATCTGGGTTTTATTAATACTCAACATCATGTGCAATGCTAACTAACCTAGTATTGTGAGTAGTACAAGATAAACACAATGTTTAATGTAAAGATAAATATCATAGAGATTAAACTAATATTAAAAAAAATATTTCACAAAATATTAGCATGAAACATTCTACCCTAGTTAAAATGAATTTCTCCATCAAAATTCATATCAGTAAACCAATGTTTACTATTTTAATATACATTTCATTGACACTCACATAATAATTATATTTAATAAAACATCCTCTTGAAAAACAAAAAGTTATGTTTATATCATCTAGAATAACACATAATAAATGGGAAAAAAGAGATGTAATGTGAAAACATGGACATAGAACAAAAATGTAACACCCCAATACTGATGGAGAGTGATATAGAAAATTGATGTTAAGAAACTGGGAGATCTAGAGAACGTCAAATACCACAAAAAAATTAATCAAAGATGCAATAAAAAGGTCACTGTCATCATAAAAAATGATGATAAAAGGATAACATTTTTACTTCATGATACTTTTCCAAATTTGTGCTAATTAATTTTCCATCTATACTGAGAGCATATGAATATGTACTTACATGATATCAAGTTATTTCATATGAACAATTTTATCAATTTTTTATTCATTGATCAATTTCTACTTCATATATTAATCTATGAAATAAAGGTTGATTTGTTCTATTAAAGAAATAATGGTTCCTAAGATCCATAAATGGAATGATAATTAATTCTTTCTATCATTAATAATCATCAAAACAAAATTTATAAATCTTCATCTAGTGAAGTAATCACTGAAACCACATCCAATGTTAAAATTATAGAATTCCATAAATATTTAACCATATAATGCTTAAAAACTATAAAAACCATTATATATAAATACGATTAGTAAATTTTGTAACTAAACATATCATTAATCACCCATACACCATAAATTGGATCATGATTTCCACTTACCAAACATGTGAATTAATTTATCATTTATTCACATGAAACATGGTAATAAGAAAATTACATTCAAATATTATTGAAACCAGAAATTATTCATCATTTATTGAATAGAACAAATGATTATTTAATTTATTCCACAGATCCAATAATGTTTTAAACTCAATAAATTATTACACAAACCACCTTCTCCAAAAGTCACCAATATGTTCCAATGTCATCAATTCTATCGAATTTAGTTTATAAAAATAAATCAATAATTTATCCAAAAATAAATATCTCAACAAAAAAATTATTAATCTTTATGTTCACTTAATAAAAATATTACCTTGCCATAAAGTCACTTTTTGTTTCCATCAACACTATTTTACATATTCCAGAAAATCCTCAATGAAAAAAATATATTAAAAAATACTTATATATTTGAAGATTTTTTTATATATTATAATATTTATAATACATAAATACATCTTTCATACCACATCCTTAAAAAAACCATTATATTTTATTCATCATCTTATTACTTAATATATCTTTCCTTTTATGTGCCATTTTTTGTGTCTTCCTCATCATCAATATAACCATTACTGGTACAAACATTCTTATATTATTTTTGACATTTACCTTTAGAAAAATAATTTTCATAATGATTGTAATTTCACATTTAATTTATTCAACAATCAATGATATCTTATCCATTTCATTATTCACATATATTGTATTAACAAAACTTGTAATTTTCCCTTTGTAGCAACATACTCTTTCCCATTCTATTTTGTAGTCAAAACAACATCCAATTTCTCTAACATATCCAATTGTGTGTTCCTTCCCACATTCTCAACACAATGGAAACTAAATCTTAATTCTTTCATGGTCACCACTTACCAAACTATAACTGAATTCTATTGTTTAATTCTATATTTGGATAGATAATTCTTTAAAGGAGGACGTCATGGGGGGATCCTCGGTAGGGGCATCTTGGTTGTGCAGTATTCCACCAATTCAAATGGATCGTAGAAGTGCAAGTTGTTTTGTTGGAGGATTAGTCGTTGATGTTTAAGAAAAGGAGATCCAGGAGGAGACAAAGTTTCATAAGCATACCCTGGTGGCTTGTTTTGGTCCAGTGAAAATCTCGCTGGAGGTGTTTAGATCCATCATGGATTCTTGGGGTTTTCTCCTTCTAGAAGATGTTTCGAAGCATTATGGGTTTGCGTTATGCATCCACCTATTCACAAAAGGATATTTTGTGCAGGCGTGGGTGTGGGAGGAGAGGTGTTGTGGTGGGAATCACTTTACTCTTTCTCATTAGTCATGGGAGTGTGATTATGGCAGAGAATCCCCCATGGATGCAGTTTGGATCAAACATCCGGGGCCCCCTCTTCCCTTCCATAACCCTTCAGTATTTGTGGAAATGGGTGACTCTTTGGGAGTTTCCTTTTTTCTTATTCAAACACGGATATTCTAATGGATGGGTCTAACCTTGGCATTTGTGTTGAGTTGAACGTTTTGGTTAAATTTCATCCTCATTTTGTCATTAAATCTCCTGAGTGTTTCTAATGGTGGAAATTCTTTTTGTTCTATGCTCCTCCCGTGTTTTGCCCGATTTGTGGATTTCTAGGGAATTATGTGGAGTTTTTTTTGAAAGGGGAAGGAAAAGAACCGTAATTAGTGTTTTGGGCATGGCCATAGTGATTGTCCAGAGGATTCACTATAGGATGAGGTTGGATCTTGTGGTAAGAAATAATTACAGGGGGTCTCCGGCATGGCATCGACTGTACAAGTTGCATCGTTGTTTTCACTAGAGGGGTTTTCAAAAGTTAAAGACCCAAAAGAGATCTTTGAAATTTCGAATTCCATCTGTTTCACACCTTAAATGTCTCATACTTCTGAGGAGGGGACCCAAGTGGGAAGCCAACTGTCAGAGGATTATGAGCTATTTAATTTGTCACAGTTTCATCCCAATGGATTGGTGAAGGAATTTCTAGAAGCGGGCTTGACAGATCATAATATGTATATGGTTGATTCAATTTTCTCTGGAAGAAACGGTCTCTCAATTACTTTTATGGTTGCGGGCATCCCAGGGGATTATAGTCACCATTTACAGGTGCTATGGTTCATTCTTTTTTTCATGTTGGAAGTCTTCAATCACTAATTTTGGCAATGGTGGGTTATTATAGATATGAAAACAACAATCTTTCATGGTGTTATTTACCCAATGGAGTGGCGAAAAAAATCATTTCATCCTATAGGTCACCTACACAGTTGATGTAGGATGGTTTTCACCAGGAGGATGTCTATTTAGTGGCTCCTTGTTCTCCTCTATAGAATAAGATTTCCTTGCTGGAAGAAGTGGATATCCCATTGAAGAAGAAGATTATTTTACCAATGAAAGTATCTTTTTCAGAAGGATCATCAAGGCCGGTTACAAGGTTGATGTCCAAGGATGAGTGCTACAGAACCCTATTTGTCCCCTGTCTAGGTATCAATGGATGGAAGGACAAAAGCTTCCTCTACTAATGGTTTTATTTATTATATGGAATGCTCGGGGTCTGGGAGTACATGAAAAGTATGCATTCTTGGCATCTAAGTCTCAGAAGATGTGATGCTTCATTATCTGGGATTCTGAAACCTAAACAAGATATTAGTAAAATCAATTATTTTGTGAAGAATATGGGTTTTGGGTAGTTCATGCATGAACATCCCATGAATAATCAAATCTAGCTATTTTTGAAACGAGGCATTCTTGTGGAATTTATAAAGGCAAAAAAACAGTGTATAAGAGTGAAGATTGGGTTCAATAGTTTTGAAATAGGTTTTTTATTATTTTATGCAAGTAATGAAATACAGGAATGTAGGGAACTATGGGATTATTGGGAGGCTTTTGATCCAGTGAACTTTCCTTGGTTCATTAGTTGGGACTTCAATGTGATTTCTAATGTATCATAAAAGAGAGGTAGATCAGAGATTTCTATCAACGGTATTATCAACTTTAGGAACTGCATATCTAGTAAGGGCCTAGATGATTTGGGATTCAATGTGTGTAAATATACCTTGTGTAATAATCACAAAGGAATTAGGTTCATACGGAGTCAGCTGGACAGTTGCCTTTCCCAAATTCATAGGTTAGACATCTTTTCTCTCTCCTCTATTTCATACTTATCACGTGCTTTCTTGGACCATGCCCCATTACAGGTAGAGCTCAAATGTGGGATTCTAGAATTAAAAACTTTCATGTACTATTTTAAATGGAATAGTGTGGATGGTTTTCTAAAAATGATGAGGAACTCATGGGAATGAGAGATAGACAGGAGGGCTTTGGTGGGGCTAGCTGGGTGGTTGAAGTGACTTAAGTCAAATATTGCTCTTTATCATGATAATAATCCAACTGAGGATAGTCATGTTGTTTCTAATCATATGGAAATTGATAATTTTGAGGACCAACTCAAGTGGATATGGGATGAGGGTACCTTTATTAGGATATGTGATAAACATGGCTTCCAGGTAGAGTGATAACTTGAGATTGAAATAGATTATAGGCACCGCTCCAACGTGAGATGGATTAAAGAGGGTGATTTAAATACTACATTCCTTCATGATTTTTGAATTATCAGTAGAATATGAAAACCAACATTAAACTCGAGGATGGATCCTATACTTATGATTTCAATGTAGCATGACGGATGGGCTTGAAAAAATTTGAGAATCTGCTTACAGGTGATATCCTGGGGAACCAGTTGAGTGGTGTTTTAGAGGAGTAAAATGAGTCATTCATGGGGTCTATACCTACCATTTTTGAGGTGGAGGATAACAACATCCTCATGGCTTCTCCAGAAGGTGATGATATTTGGGGAACTATCCGTAGAAGGTCCTTGGATAGTGCACCTACTCCAGATGGTTTCCCCAGGAGTTTTTTTGGTGGCATGGGATTTTGTGGGGGTTAATGTGACTGAGGTCATTCAATATTTTTTAGTGGAAGAGCTATTAACAGGGTCATGTGTTATTCTAGAGTAGTTCTATTACCAAAAATAAAAGACCCTTCATCTATTGATCAATTTAGACCCATTTTATTTTTTAACATTTCTTACAAGATTATGGAAATTATATTGGCAAAAAGATTGAACAAGATGATACCGAAAGAAATCTCTCAGGAATAGAATGGTTTTATCAAGGTAAGGGGCATACAGGGGGTGATCGAAATTGCCAAAGTGTTGGTGGAAGATGTTAATAAAAGGGTGATTGGGTCCTATGTCATCATTCAAGTGGATATGGATAAGGATTTAGAGAAAATTAATGGAAGTTTTATTATTCAGGTCATGAGAAGAATGGGATTTATGGAATGGGTTTGTGACATATTATTTCGCTGTTATTCATATCCATGGATTAACATCTCTCTTCTAGGTAAGGGATTTCGTTACATCAAAAATATGCGGGGTGTGAGACAGGGGGATCCATTGTCTCTCATAAATTTTATCATTTTTTAGGAGGCACTTTCACATAATTTACAAAGAGGATTGTATAGAAGAGGTATCCTTTCTTATCACACTAAATCCTCGGATGGATCCCTTTAACACCTTATGTTTGCTGATGATAGTCTAATTTTCCTGAATGGTAGGAGGTATTATATTTGGAAACTTATAGAAATCATAGTGGTATATGGTCCCCTATGTGGAAAATGCATCAGTGTGAGGAAGATCAGTGCTTTCATTTCAGATAAATTCTCAAGAAGAAGAGCATGGGACATCCAAAATATTTTGGGAATACAGAGGAAAATAATTCCAATGATCTACCTCGGGTAACATCTTCCTAACGGGTGTGTTAAAAAGTCATTCATTGAGGATCACATTAACATGATGTTAGGGAGAATTCTATGTTGGAATAGTAGATTCCTCTCCTTTAGGGTTTGGGTTGCATTGATAAAAAGTTTGATTTCTTCAATTCCAAAGCATGTAATGTCCATTATTTCACCTCCCAAAGGTATTATATCAATGATGGAGAAAAATATTAACTGATTCTTATGGGATGCCAATTACATGGGAAGGGATCATTGGGATTCCTAGAATCATATGGAAAAACCAATTGAAGAGGGAGGAGTCAGTCTCAAGGACATATCCTTAACAATACTGTCCATGCAGGCTCATATGGCATGTCATTTTATTGTTGGTGAATCGCTGTCGGCTAAAGTCCTTAGAAGAAAATATGAACAACACTGGGAGGAGAGAAATAAGCTAAAATTATCTAGTAAGGTAAAAACTGTGTTACCTCATCTAGAGATTCTTCATGACACTGTATTTTGGGTGCATGGGAAAGGTGAGATCAACCTATGGCATGACAATTGGGTTAGTGAGAAGTGGTTTTTTCATTTCTACCCGGTTCTAGATATGGTGTCTAAGGAGGACTCTCATTTTTTCAGACATATGGATTCCATTCTATGTGATGAGTTTATGGTCATCTTTAGGGACATTTTAATTAATGAAGAGGGTAATCAGGTTTTTTTACAGGTTATGTTTCAGGTTATTTCAACGGGCATGATTATAGGACACTTCTTCATCAGGGAGGGGCTCGTGATGAATGCACTGCTCAGTTGTGGTGCAAAAAGGATCTGAAAAAATTGAATTTCATTGTATTGAGTGCTTGGAATTACACCATGACAATAGAGGATAATTTTTAGAGGATAGGGATCTGCATGGCCTCGCGTTGCTATTTTTATACTATCCCACAATCCGAGTTGACCTTCAATCATTTTATCAAAAGTGAATGGGCTAATAGTCTATGGTCCATCATGAGAAGCTCTAGTTACTTCAATTCTTCCTTCTCTTCCATGAAGTATTTCAGTGTTTGCTAGTTTCTGGGAGCAGGGAATCATGAAATGGAATGCAAGGGCTGCATCATAATTGTTCTAGATATTTTCAAGACATTGTGGGAGGCTCAAAATAAGGTGAGGAAAGTGGTGCGACTGTCGGCTGTATTTATACAGGTTATAATGAAGGGGATAGTGCAGGAGTTGGGTTTTATGGTGAAAGGAGGATAGTAGTCACATGTAATATGTAGGTTACTTTTCCGGACACTAGATTCGAATAGGTCATAGGGAAGTTGGATTAGTTAGAGTCGACCACTGCTTAGATATAAGCTAAATAACGATTGCTCATTTATTATTGGTCATATTTGTGGGGGTGGTCTGTTGAGGGATGCTTATAGATCAGTGTTGTTCACCTTCAACATTTTTAGGGGCCGCGGAGTTCATTGGGTGCTGTGTTAAAGGAAATACACATAGGTATCATGCTCTGTAAGGGCTTAGAATTGATGTGTTCGGAGGTAGAATCAGATTGTGAAACTGTTGTCCGAGCTATAAACGTACAGGTGGATCCTCCTTGGTACTTATCTTAATGGGTCTACAGTTTCTCCATGGAGTTAAGACAAGTTTTATAGGTTCCGCATGTGAAAAGGGAGGCTAAATTTGTGGCGGATGCACTTTCTCGAGGAAGTAGTCTAGAATAATAGTTGATGGTGTTTTCTAGTTTGGGATCATTGCATAGGAGTGTTATAATTTTGTGCAGGGGGCGCTCTTGGGGTGCATCATTTTAGACCCCCATGACATGCCATTTTATCTGGGCTATAGCTCACATCATTAATAATTAAAAACTTAATTTTTGTTCAATATTTTATATTGGCCCTGAGAGTTGGTAAAATCTCACATTGTTAATAATATTCAATAAAAAATGATAAATTATAGAAAAAATATCCTTCACTCTAGACATCATCCTATTTGGATGATCATCAGAAAAAATCACATTAAATGTTAACCGAGTTCTTTTTAGTTCCCAACATTGTCTAAAATAAAAAATCATAGTGTCAGAAACCCTTATCATAATGAGAGAAAAATAATCATGAAAATCACATAAAGGATGTCTAATCAATGATATATATTCATTTTGACTTATGACACATTATCATTATCCTAAATCATCCATAGTCATCATCTACATAAATTCTTCATGCTAGTTTATAAAGAGTTTGTTAATTTCCCAATCATATCCAGTTGAAGCATCAAAGCATGTATACAGAAAGGCCTATTGTCATTCACCCATTAATGATTGATTTTAGATAAATATTGTATTTTTTTGTGTTGTTACTCCTAGTTTAATCTTTACTAGAGCCACATCCACATGTAGTATCGAAATAATGATTTAATTGATTGAAACCCACTAGCTCTATCCTTTACCAAAATTCCTAGTCATTTTCTTATAAATTTACTCACACGTAGTCTTTTCCTTATATACATCTCTAGATATATCTATATAAGTATCCTTATTGATCTCAATAATGTTTCCTTATCCTAGTATATGAAGTTTAACTAAACCATTCATACAATACCACCTATAACATCCCAGGATTCACATACATGGATAATACATAATTATTTATTAATATTCATTACATAACACAAACACATGACCGAGGAAAAAAATATTTTATCTCTTTAGAACCCTAGAATAATTATATTTTATCATTCTGAGAGATTATTAACATCATCTATAATGATATTATCTTTTGGTACTCTTCCAAATCTTACCCAATAAAATAGCATTCATCGTAACTGTGGGAAAATAAACATAATAAATAATGTGCTCATATGATTAGTAAGGGTAAAATGGGGAGTTACATAATTATTACATGAAGATAAGGCTATAAAAACATGTGAATAAAATTTGATAACTATAAATTATGTTTCAATGATCATAATCTTCCGTCATTAAAAATGATTGGAAGTTCATAAGATATTAACCCTATGACAATCAAATAACCTGGGCCATGTGAAAATAAAATTGGAACATGACATAGATTTTTTGAATATACTTAATAATTGAAAATCATATTTCAAGTATTTGAACCAATGAATTCATAAAATTATAGGATTTTTCTATCCACCATTGTAGCTACTTCAGGATTAGGTAGAAAACCCATGTACCATAATTTTCAGGCTAGGGATGACAGCCCATGTACCCTCCCTTTTGGGATGGGAAAGACCAACCATGTAACTAAATTTTCATTCATGGGCTAGACACATATATAGCCTCTTATATCATTGAAAATTTATCTTTTCCCAATTCAATAGAGATAGATATAGGCCCCATCAATTACATAATGAAGCCTATATTTATCTATTCAATAAGATCATAAATATTCATGATTTCATAACCCATGTAATAAAATAGGTATTAAAAAAAATTTCATCACATATTATCATTTGTAAAAGAGATAGGTTTCATAATAATTTTATTATATTACAACACATAAAAAGGTTGGTTTAATAATAATTATGGTATAACTCGTTGAAGTGAAATGGGTTTCATGAATATTTGGACATAATCGTCACAAACCATTATGATGGAGAATAAAAATTATATCCTTAGATCATGTCTCAAGTAGGGAATATGTAACGTCAATAGATTTCATCTTAGATAGAAAATAAATTTGATTTATTTTTTGTACCATTTCTTAATGAAAATAACATTTCTTTGAAAAGTCACATAAATCAATTTGAAAATCTTGTTAATTGAAAATAATCCCTAAAACATATAAAATAATATTTAAATTAATTTAAAACATTTTTTTATTAAAAATATCCTTTTGTCTTTGAAAATATTTTCATAACATAAAACATTTTTAAATTTTCTAGAAAACCAGGTTTTGTAAGAAAAAGCGTTTTCAATGGAAAAGATGAATTTTCTTAAAAGCAATCTTTTTAAAATATTGAGTACAATAGGAGAGGAAAAAGAAAGGAAAATATGTATTCTTATAATATAAAAAAATTAATGTAAATTTATATGTTTCCTGAGATATGGATCATGATAATTTTACATCAAAACGTAATCATAAACAATCATGGGAAACAACGGGATGATACCATAAAATTATTACCACATTCATAAAAACAATTCAGAATACTTAAGAGAGAATAAAATAAAATGAAACATATATATAATGAGGATATATATATTCATGATACCACATGTTAAATGGGATTCATATAAATCTCATTGAAGATTATTGGTGTATAACATAACATACAACTCATAGAATGAAAATTGAAAAGAAAATACATTACTTCTTGAGTGACTTATGAGTTGTATGACCCATGAAATCCAAACAACAATAAAATCTATAATTATCATTAAATGGTATAGATTAATGATATATAATTTCATATGGAATTATATGAATCACATTAAATAAATGATCTCTTAATATGGCGTAAGTCTCTCGATAATAAAAGTGAGACTTGAAATCTAATTACCTTAAGTCTTGATATCCATCATACTCATTCAAACCTTAAATAGAATAAATTATAGTTTATTATAAATATATTATTGAACCATATTAAAATATATCATACCATTTATGTCATTTATAACATTTTATTTCACATTTATTAATAATTCCATGTTAGATATACATTTCAGCTACAAACTACATTGTTTTTTGTATATGTTATGACTGATTAATTTTCATCATATTAATTTGAAAATGATTTCATCAGATATAAAAAAATAAATCATTATATAAATATAATATATATTAATTATTTATTTATTTAATTTAACCCATATAATTTTGTGATAGGAAATAAAACACACCATTCATGGAGACAGTAGGTCATGTGTAAGCATGAATGTTGTTTCCATTTTCCTTTCGTATTGAACGAAAGAAACGTAAATTATATATATATATATATATATTATAATTATATTATAGTTATTATGTAATATATATTAATTTTTTGTTAAAATAATCCATACAACATTCTATATAAAAAGTGAATGAATCACATCACTTCATTAGGCAGTAGTCTTTCGTACACACAAGTAACGATAATGTATTCCCACAAATTGAAAATCAAGAGGTATGTGTGATATAATAATTAAATAAACATAATAACATAATAAAAATCATATATATCAAATATAAACTATAAGTAAATCATTATTACCATCCTTAAATGTGTTCATGTAAAAACGATCACCATCGATTTGTAAGGTGTTAGTCTTCTACACACCCGAATGATGATTTTGTTACCCATATGATGGAATTTTGTTTATTTTTATGTTATAAACGTAAAATAACAACATGATATTCTATATAATATAATAAGGATATAATATCATCATATAGTAATAATAATTAAATGAGGTGAAGGAATATATAAAATAAGGATTCACATTGAAGAATATTAACTTTCTTGAGGTATCCTTTTTAAGATTTAACTAAATCATTTATTGGTAGGATTTAGTCCCAATATAAGGCTTATAGGACGATTGGAAGGAATATTATATCTTATTTTTTAACAGATTTGTTGAGAAGAATTTTATTATAGGTGTGAAGAATTGAGGGGATTGATTGCCTTTTTACATAATAGGAGGAATGAAATACTTTTAAATACAAAAAATTAATAAATATTGGGAATTAAATACTACCTAAAGTTGATCCAAAGTTAACATATAAAGGTATGTTGGGTTTATATAGTCTATCCAAGCTTCCAATTAAATTTTTTATACATGTTTTAAACATTTCATTTCTTGAATTCTATATTTCACTATTATTACCATTTTATTTTTTCAATAAGGTAACAAGTATTCTATCCTTTGTAACATATGATATAAGATAAAAATAAAGAGATAATTTCTTGATAATTTAGATTAAATTATTATAAATATTTTATTTAATTTATTACAAAAAAAATCCTACGTTTTTTGTAAAAACAATTTAGCATACGTTAGAGAAACACACAATAATATCACTTTTACTGTAATTGTGCTGGTAGAGTATTTACAATTTACAGGAAAATATATATTATAAATGAAAAATTGGGCAATTAATGGAAGATATTGGATAATTATTAAAATTAAAAAATAATCTGGTAGAGTATAGCATTTTTATTATCTTTAAATCATTTAATAAAAGATCATTTATTATCGAATAACATTAATGCCAACATTAACACAATTTCGTTAATTTTAAATTAAAAATTTCAATGAAATAAAAATATATATTTATTGTTCTTGAGCCTATAAAAAATGATATATTAATCAAAAAAATAATGTAACATAGTTATTCATTAAATTTATGTTACTTATTTTTTATTTTTTGTATTAGTTGTTAAATATTTTTATTAACTAAAAAATTATTATGTTGGAATTTATTTGGAATTTTAAGTTACTAATTAACCAATAAAAATTAAAGATGAATCATTATGAGAAATGTAACCCAATTATATTTTAGAAAAATATTTATAACCAATCCATTGTTTTCTTTTACCAAGTCCCAAAGCATTATAGATACTGAAAGTATGAAAGTTTTTTTCTTTTTTCATTACTTAACATATTATATGGTCATATTCATAGGAAAAAGTAAATTAATTTCAATATATTTAATTAATATTATGGAAATTACTGAATTAAATAAATTAAACTAAATTATTGTTACATTTTAGGTCATTTTAACTCTTATAATTGCAATTTATCTCCTGGTAAATCCATTTTCCATTAACTGCGGTAATTAATTTTTATTGTATTCTCATTTTATTTTTGGTAAAAAAATGATTTAAAAATATTATATTTTATAAATTGTGATTATTAGAAAAATAGAGTAATTATTTATTCTTTAATACACATAATAAGTAAATTATTATTCGAAAATTATCCTACAGAAGTGATGAGAATGCTATTTTAAAATGTGAAAATGTTCAAAAGTTTATAAATAAATTATATTAAATTTCAAAATGAAAATGATTAGAATTACTTAAATTTTATTGATTGATAAAAATTTTAATTACTATTAATTTAAATCAAATTTCAAATATAGTTTAATAATTTAAATTATTTTAACAAAAAAGGAATTTTTCAATAAAGATTCAATATTATTCACTATTTATTTAAAAATGAAATATTTCTGAAAAATAAAAACAAATTCACCCAAAGATAATTTTGAAATTTTAAATAAGAATTTTTTTTAAATTATCAAATTATTTTAATTAAATAGTAAAGAAATATTTTATTGTTATATTCAAGTAGATATAATAATAATTTTTGTTGAAAATATTATTTTCAAAACATATAAAGACTTTTCAAAAAATTATATAATTATTATCAATATGTTTTTTATGTAAAAAAAGTAAAATATAATATTTAAAATGTATTTATTAATATTCATATCTATAATTTTAATGGCTATGTTATATCAATCATGTTTAAATAAGAATATTTTTAATATATTGAGGTTTTATTAATACTCAGTGTCTTGCGTAACACTAGATGAAATAGTGTTGTGTGTCATGAATGTTAAACTCATTTTTTCATGTAAATAGAAATATAAATGTTATTAAATTAATTTTAAATAATTACTTCATAAAATATCGTGGTGTTTCATCCTGATCCTTTCGATAAATTTCATCTAAATTACTAGAAACTCATACTATACACCATTATAAAAAATATAAAATTGGTGTTTTGGAAATATGTAATTTGACATGGTTTGGTATTATATTTTATTGGTAACACTAACATGAAATTAAATGTCTACATACATATTGGAACTATAACTTTAATACAATGAACATGCGGTGTATATTTAGTGTTGTAGGAACATAGGTTACTATATAACCACATTTCCATATGAGAACAATTTAAGATAGGGTGTTTGTAATCTATTTGTGCTTCCAATAACATTCCCAAGAAAAAAATGAAACAATTATATATCTTTATAGTTGTATGGGTTTTTCCATAACCACATAAATATTATTTTTAATGTTCTATTTATTCATCTTCGTTTTGATTCCCCACAAATGTGACTATGTCATAATTACATGTCCTAACGGAAATATTTTCTTACTAAACATTTGAATAATATTTGAGATTTATATTTTTTTTGAATTAAGACGAAAAATTATGTAAAAAAGAAAATGTATCTTTTAAAAAAATGTTATATTACCATTAAATATATAAGTAATCAATTGATCACAAGACTCCATCGTATATTTTAAATTATCTAGAAATGATAATATTTTAAACACAACATATGTATTACATTTCTTCATAATTAAGATAAATTGAAACAAAATAATTATCGTTATATCAAAAACTTCATAAGGTTAAGCATAAGAAATTAGAATGAAATTTCATAATCACGAATAATTTAAATATATGGTTATTATAATATAATCATGGTACATGAACACATTTTAGAGAAATAATTCCCAAAACAATTGATCATAAGAAAATAATCCTAAAATAAAACTATGATCATAAGGGAATATATATCATAAAATCATGGAATAAAAATATTTTAAATAAAATATAATACAATAATTCATAAACACATCAAAAAATTTCATCACTAATTTTTTAGAAATTTATATTAACAAGTTTTTTAACAAATATATCCTAAACAATTCCTATAGAATGCTTCCAAGCTATCATTAAAATATTATATATAGAGATTAATTCACTACCCAATCAATTTTAGTTCTATCAGGATCAACCCCTTAAAATATTACATGTATATTTTATTTGTGATCCACATATGGAAATCAAATAAAATTATATCAAATAAAATTTAACTCGTGAAGGAAATGAGTTATGTGATAATAGAAAAAAATGAGAATAACCTATATATATAATTAATATAAATTTTATAATAATATTATTTTTTGGAATTATTAGATGATGATTTCATATATTGAAAATAATTTTATGATCATAATATTTTTATGGTATCTTATAAGAAGTGATCATGGATTGGTTCATTTTAGGTCATATGTTCAATATCTGAAAAACTATATTCACAATTGAAATGAATTAGAAGATAATATTTATTTTTCAAAGTTTGTGCTTAAGATAGAAAAATCCAGTAATGCATCGTTCATATAATATAAGAGAAAATTCCATAATCTATTGAATGAAAAAAAATTTGGGATGGTATCATTTGAAAAATATTGTCGATTAAGTATAAATGTCATCAAAAAATTGTGATGTGTCTGAAAAAAACTTTTATGGAGCATTAAAAAATTTGTATTGGGAATAAGGAATATCCATTATGGTTAAAAATAATTATTTAAAAGAATAAATTTTCTTATAAATAATTTTGGACTAATTTTTCTTTAAGTAAACAATAATGTGTAGTGAGTCAGTTTTATAGAAATGAAAAATGGTAGAAATATTTCTTCACATGGAAAAAGGTAAAAATTCACTTTAAAAACTTTGATGAAAATATAACATATAAAAAAATAAAATTTTTCATTAAAAAATTTTTATGAATGAAAATATTTTATAGAAAAACATTAATAAATTATTAAGTCATATATAAATATATTGAAAAATAATATTACATTGAATAAAGTCATGAAAATGGATCAAACTGATGGAAAAAAATATTTGTGGTCAGTTTCACTTACAATAAATACTTCAACTAAAATATGAGTCATGGAAATGATATTGTTTAAGGGACATGTTGAACACCATGAATTATTTCAATAAGTAAAAATAAATTCAATATTCAGTAATCATACCATATCAATGGTGTCATAGTGCCTAATATGAAATATGACTTAGGAAAATATATTTTAGAAAATGAACCCCTAACATTAATTATTGACTTACACTAAGTAATTTGATCAGATTTAATAATGAAATATTCTCTCAACAACCAATTTAAAAGCCTTATTCATATCTATAACCTTTTATAAAAATCATTTTTAATTATACTTTACATCTATATTAGTAAGTTATCATTTATTTTCAATATTAGGTTTGGGTTATCCTAATTGATTTGAACTAGTATTGTAATATTGATGTTGTTACTCATTCTTATCAAAAATTAATACATTAATATTTATTATAGGGTAATGTAATTGATGGTTTATAATTATTTATCATGGTATAATTTCATTCTATGTAATTTTTGGTAATGATCCTTAATTATGGGATCGATGATGAGCATGTTTCACTGATTTTAATGAATGAATATTTGTATCTTAATTAATGTGTTTAATATTAATGTTACCTTTCTAGATTCTAGGTAAAATAATCTTTAACTTATTTATATAATATATTATTATTATAAATTTTCTCTTATTAATCCATGTTATTATTTTATATCATTGTTCAAGTATGTGGTTAGATCGACCCAAACATGAATGTATCATAATTAATGGATATGAATCATTAAAATAGTGGATTATTTTGGAATAATATCATTTTTATAGGGTAATAATGATATTATTATGAAATATTTGAGGTTTTGAATAAATTTTTAAGATATTTTTACAAATAATATAAAAATTATATGAAAAATGAGATATGTTAGTTCATGTAAGTGGTATTCTGCAAAAATACACAAATAATATTTCATTTTTAAATAGAAAATGGGAATTAAGGTAAATGGATATTGAAAAAATGTATAATAAGTATTTATAATATTAACAAAAATTAATCACATTATATTGGTAATGATTTATTGGAAATATAATGACATAATAGAGGAAATATTATGTAAAGTATAGCACTAACGTTGGGAATATTGAGTTTCCCATAGAGGATTCCCTGAAAATTGGGTAGTTTCGAAAAATTCATATATCAATAAGTTAATGTAAGAGATATATTTTTCTTGGGGAAGTAAATATGAAATATTTTAAATATTAAACCAAATTTTGGGAGTGTTCTTGATGTGTAGCCGATATGTCCCTTTTATAAGTTTTTAGAATGGATTTTTTTGGAAATATATCATATTAATAAAAAGAGAGAACATATTTCACATGTCATGATGACAATAAAAGGGAAAATAATGTATTTTATTTGTGATTGGGTATATTATCACCTCATTTAATCAATTATAAAAAAAATTAAAATTTGTAATTTTTACTGTTTTACTGTTTTGGATAACCCTTTTCACTTGATAGATTTAAATGAGGTAAGTAGTCATTATAACGATGATTATTTTATATGCCTAAAAAATAGGCTTTATTAAATATTTTTAAAATTGAAAATAATATTAAAAAATAAAATTTATTATATTCAATTGCTAAATTTTATTGTAATTTAATTTTGGATAAAAAAGTAAAATGTTATTAAACAGTTTTCATCGAAGTTACAACTTATCTTATAAAATGTAAAATATTTGTTTTTAGAATAAACATAATATTTTTAAATGATTAATTATACTTATAAAATAAATATTTTTTCAATGAAAATTATTCACAAATTTCAATTTCCTGATTATATCATAAAATTAATTTTTTTTATAAAAATTGTATTATGTACTATTAACTTAAAAATCAAACTTTCCAAAAAATTACCATAATTTTTTGGATCAGATTTTAATTATGAATCTATAAATTATGTAAATTTTTTAAATATCATATTCTAAATTTTATTAATTAAATATTTAATCAAAATAATAAAATATAATGATAAAAAAATTTTGTTGGAAAATTACATTTAAGAATACTAACTTTTTTATTCATGAATTCTATAAAACACTAAAAAATTAGTATTTATATTTAAAAATTAGATAGTAATATAATATTAATAAAATTATATTTTATTTTTATAATTTACTACACATTAAAATAAAAAATTTAGTAAAATAGATTTTTTAAAACAAATACAAATAAAAATACAAATATATATATATATATTATACAACCTTTATAATAATATATATATCCTAATAATGTTACTCCTATTAAATCCCACTAATTCAATGACAAGTTTTTAACATTCATAATTTAAAAAAAATTAAATATCACATAGTTTCCTTTTCCTTTTTGGGTTCATGTAAAATACTCTTTCAAATGTTATATTTATTATATAAAAACATACTGTAAAATCTCAAGTAATTGCATTCCCCATAAAATAAATTTATTAATTGAAATTTTATTCATTAATTACTAATAAAAATTTTTAGAGGTAATTAAAATATTTCCAAATCTCTATAAATAATCTCAAATGAAGGGTCTTATTTAATATCATAGGTATGTCTATCGAACCTATATTTTTCCTCCATTGTGTTAACTGGTTGCTACTAAATTCCATAGAAATTTTTTTCTCTATGATCACATTACCACTGATAGACCATGTTCCTAATCCTTTGAGACATTCCACTGTGTTCCGTTTCCAACATATTTTATTGAAGGAAAACAGAATCCTCTTTCTTTCTTCATCTTCATCACCTGGATTTCCATAAGACTCCATCCTTCTTTTATTTGGTATGTTTAGGATATCTACTATGTTCACTTTATAAATTATTAATCCTGATATATAGTTCGGAATAATAAAACTTTTACTCAAGACATTTCTTATCCCATTTCGTTTCTCAATGGGTTAATCTATGTATTTTTCAATGTAGGTAGTGAAAAAATTATTTCTTCCGACATCATTTATTAGCAAAATAATACTGAGTTTAAAAGATTAATGATAAATTTACTATAAAAGATAACTATAGAAATACAATTACATGAATATGTTTCTCATTTTAACCACTAAATTATATTCCAATTCAACCTAAATAACACTCAATTTAATCTTGGTTTTTTTAGGTTTGGTTCTCTCATGTTATTTTACCAAACTATTTAACATAATGATTTTTACTTAATAAAACATAATGATAATTTGGTTAACCAGAGAATATTATGATTCTCCACAATATATCAGTCTCAATTAATTTAAATATTGAAAATATTACTTTTTTAGTTCATTCCCCTGACCTTTTAGGTTTATAGATTTAAAGAGTAATGGAAAAATATTAACTATAAAAACTAATTCCTGTTTCATTTAACTAATATTTTTTCAACTATATAACCATATAAAAATCCATAATAAGACACCAACTTCTCCCAACAATTTATAACACAATATATTCTTCTAGACACATATTATATGTTACATTTATTCATACCCTGTGGAAATTGAAACATAATAAATGGGTGAGCTCAAATTATCTATAAAAAATAAACAATGAAATCAAAACATATCTTGGGAAATTTGTGGGGAATAATACAATAATTTGAACATAATAATGTAAATATTATGAAATAATGTAGGATATTATATTATATACATGATTAATAACATAGAAATGTGTCTAAATAATAATATTGGGACTTTTATAATCATATCACCAACGTTCTTCATTATGGTGTCCTGAAAACATATCACTAATGTTTTTCAAAAAGTTATCATAAAATATTACAATTTCAGGATACCATTGTATCATGAGCATGTCCTATAGAGAGATTAATTATTTACCCATTTCATTGGAAAACTACTAGGGCTCACCCACCATATTAAAAATAATATTCACTAAGTAATAATAATTCATTACTAATTCAAGTTGTGGAGTTATCATAAATAAAGAGTCTCTAGAGACTAATTCATTACCCAATTAACTAATGAAAAATCAAGGTACACACTTCACATAACCAATGATATTGAAAAAGTGGTCATAAATAATTTCAATATAATATTTATAAGTTATAATAATAGAATATCATATGAATCAATTGTGTATGTTGTGATAAAAGTTCTATACATTTTGAGGAATTTAAAAAATTTCATTGGAAATGAGAAATATCCAATTATATTTTTAAAACATTTCATTAAAAAGGAGAATATGAATTTATTTGAGAAACCATAATGATTTAGAGAGTAAGAGTAGTATAAAAATACAGAGATAATGTAAATATGACTTTATATGGAATAAAAATAGAAAATAATTATTTTAGGAAACATTTTTATTTTATCGTAAGAAATGAAATTGGGGGTAACTTTAAAAATATATATTCAAAAATCTGAATTCAAAACAATTAAATTATTTATTTTTTAAAATTAACTATCAATAATACAACCTTATAAATACCTAAATGGAAACATCCTAATATTTTTTTATTCCATTAAAATATATTTGATGTATTTGATTTCTTTTCATATACACAACATTGATTCCAAATAAACCATGAAATATTAAAATAGTAAAAACATAGTCACTGGATTAAGGTGTATAAATAGGTTTAACAACATTATAAATATTATATATATGAATTATTTTTTTCCTTAAAATTTATTTATTAATTCATATTAAATTATGATTAAATTTTTTATTAAATGATTTCATTATTAAGATACCCAATTTCTGAAGAAATGTATTTTCCAATGTGTTATTAATTTTTATATAGAAAAATATTTATCAAAAATCAAAAATTGTTTCAAATAAATATATTAATAAAATATATAAAAAATAAATAATCATTCAAATATTTTTTATATAATTGTTTGGTATTAAGTTATAATAATTTAAACATAAAATAATTTATTTTATATAATCGTTTTATAATGTACGCAATGTTTTTTTATCGTTAAAATGAATAATTAACATTTGATTTTAATTTTCATTTAAATTTATAGAATATAAATTAATTTAAATATTTTAATATTTATCTAGTTTTATTAGAAGATAGAGAATGAAAATAAATTCTGTTTTATGATTAATAATGTATTTTCTTGTTGAATTTTGTTGTTGGGGTTTTGAAAATTATTTTAATAGTTATTTATTAAAATTATAGACAATAAATATTATAAAATGGATAACATATTTTAAATTAACATTAATTTTTTAATGATTCCACTTTAATTTTTGGTCTTAACTGAGAGTAAAAACAATATAAATTTGTTACCATGGCTAACACAAAGATAAGTTAAATGTGGACAAACAATGTGATACGAGTTATAATGCCACATAAAATTTTATAAATCTTATTTATTTTGGATTTTTCATGTTAATATTATCCTTCCTTCCATGTCATTTCCATTTTATTCAACTTCCACACGAGAATAACTTGATATTAATTAAATATTTATGAACTTAAATGTGTATCCTCTTACTCACATTTAACATGGAACCTCCTCTACTCACATATTAAAAATATTTGAGCCTTATATGTGATTCAGTCCCTATGATAATACATTCTTAGATTCATTTCCTTTATCATAAATCCCATTTTATTCTCCTATGAACAACTTGTCATGGAATAAATTGTAGGCTAATAGAGGTCTCTCAAAGAAGAGGAAGACAACTTTACCAATTATTTCAATGTTTATGTCAGATATTTTGTACTATAAATTTGTTTAATCCATATTATCATAGATACCTATGTATAATAAATATAATGAAAATTTTATATGATTTTGGGAAATCCATTTTCCCCTCTTTTTCATTAATAGGGAAATGAAAGTATCGCTCTTGTGTATTTGTTTACTACCGTCTACATCTATTGATGTGATTCCTTTTACATAACCACCTCAAGTTTTTAAATATAATAAAAGATTAAAATATTATTTTATATCTATTTTAAAACTATTATTAAGAATGATATAATATAACTTATAATTATTTCCTTATTTTCATCAGAAAATAAAAACTGTATTCATGTGTAGGTACGAAATATCATCTCTATGAATGTTACTATATTTTAATACATACCATTAATATATGGTCATAAATATATATATAAATAATATATAAGATATTTATTTCATCATTAACATTATAAATATTATGGGACCATGATAATATTTTGAGTAACATAACGACATAATTGAAACATACATGAAAAATGATGTAGTTATCACAAAAAACATTTATTTTCATAAAGATTTGCTAATGAATGGGTGATGAGATGTCATAATTATAAATATATAGAAATATATTATTGAGTATGATTATCATATATAATAATAATAAATTTATAATTACAATAAGAGATATTATACCATGTAAGAATAAATAAAAATATGAGGTAAGGGTTTTATGTAACAATATCACTTTTCCAGGATTGATTTGGCTTTAATTTATTATTATAAAATTATATAATATATCACTCAGAAATAAAATTTCTCTTCTAATACGATGTTTATTTCTATAGATTACTTTTTTCCTCTCCTATGACTCTCTCTATATACTAAAAAGTCTGAAATAATATTTTTATAGAAAACAGACATTGTTTTTCTATGTGGTTAAGAACCATTTCATTAATGTGAATATTTTACACAAAATTTATTTTGGAATGTTTTAATTATCATAATTTTTTATTTAATCCATTTTATGCCATTTTAATATGTTTATAAAATGCTTAAAAAGATTCTTGTTTTAACTATTGTTGTGAATTGAATGCCTATTTTAATGTATACAGTAAAAAACTTTCTATAATAATGTATAATATTTTTATTTAATATTAATTTACAACATTTAATGGTTATTTCAAATAATTTTTTTTCCAAATATTCTTCAAATTTAATGATTTCAACATTAGTATTTCAAAATGAAAATTGTAATTTCCCTACAAAATGTTCTAATGATATTTTAAATGTATTTTCGCCTATAAAAACTTCAAATTATGTTACATATTTTTAATATGGTATATGATACAATGATATAATATTTATTCATTTTTAGAATGATAATTATTGTGATATAAATATATTAATAAAACATGTTTTCCTTTACACTTGTTATGCTATAAAGAAATGATAAAATTTTTCATGATATTGTGTCATATGTATAAATTTATTATGATAATATAATTGGTGTATCCAAAATATCAGTCCAATTAATTGGTTAATAATTGATTTTTTGGGATCAAAGGGTACACATGAGGTTATACCAGGCCTGCGAGAGGGAACACGAGAGGTAATCCCCATACCAAATTGGTGCTCCGAGGCTTAACACAAGAATTACATGTGAGGAATTAATTAATGGGTAACAATAAAAAAGTATTTATATAATTATTAATATAAAAAATATTATATTACTCTTTTATGATGTTATCATTTCATATGATACGATCTCACAGATCATTATCTTTGATTATCATGTGATTTATATCTTATGATCTATAAAATTATTATATCACAATTATGATCTTTTAGTTATTAGGATTTAATTTCAAAAGTTAATATCATATTCCCATTCCCTTATTCTCATTATATGTTTAACCCAGATCATTTATTGATATCTCCCATGTTTCCCTTATGAAAGAGTCTGATCTCATGCTTTATTATGTTTTAGTTTCCCTCATTATGAAATATTTTTTTTATTAGGATAACACAAATAATTTGGTTGTGTGATAAGAAAATTATGAGAGTAATTAAATATCATTCACCATATAAAATAAGTAAGTAACTACTCCTTATGGAAACTAAACCAATACAGTTCTAGATAATGCATTGTTATGTGATATGTTTAATATTCATCTAAAAATATGTAATATATATATATATATATATATGTAATTTTAGGGTCACCTTAGCTTGTATTAGAGTGGGATTTAATTATTTTTGGATAGAATGATTTGAACACATTTTTGAAATCCCTATGGATAATTGAAATTGTAGAATATCACCTTTAATAATTTAAAATATTTTTATTTTATGGTTTTATTATAAAAACATAATTTTATCGATATTATCATATTGATGTGTCACTAGCATAGATGTTGTTGGGGGTAAAAATTTGAACAAAAATATTTATTATTAACGTAATTAAAACATGTGAATGATGATCATGTTTAAGAATATATACCAGTCTATACAGTATTGGGGGATATTCTTGAGATAATATAAATTATCATTAATAAATTTTATAAATTATTTTAATAAATAATGGCTATGGTTGATGTATGTTAATCCAAATGTTTCATAGATTAAAAATATGTATTTATTATTTAAACATCTTATGAATTATTTTTCATTATTATATAATTCCCGATATGACTACCCTTTCTCACACTATGAATTTTGATTTTCATCATTGTTGGGAACCTTCACGAGTCATGATGATGCTTATTGTGATAGAAAATTAATTTTTTTTCATTCTAATCAAATAAATTTAATTAGGGATGAAATAAAAAAATCATATTTTAATGATTCTAAATATTTCTATTCATATGAATCTTGTTGATTATCAAATGAGAAAAATAGGGAACCATATTCTATTGAGTCTTTCATGGGAAATAATCAACCTTCTTTTTGGGGTTTGAAAGATCCACTAATTATAGAGAAAATTAATTTCATAACTAAAAAACTATTTTTCAACATTAGATTTCTGACAAATGAAAAGGATATGGTGGATGTTTATTCCTTGGTAGGTGATGATGATCATGAGTGGAATCTTATCATAAAAGTGAGGAAATAGTAATGAATTAAATCTATATGGTGGGAGTACATTGTTAGGTCAATTATCAATAATCAATTACCTATTATTCTTCATATGAAAATAGTGAAACAATTCCTTATAATAAAGTAAAAGTATGATGAATCCATTCGTACCTAAGAAATTGTTTTTATAAGTTATGAGAGTTATGATTCTGTTAGTATCATCCAAGATGAAATCAATATTTATTGGTCAATTGATTTATTAAAAAATTCTCTAATGGTTTTTATGATTATAATACTACAATATCTATGATTAAAATGTTTGATGTTCTGTTAAGTTAGATATACATATTAGAGTCGCCAATAAATCACATGGTTTTGATAAGAATGGAAACATGGAATTACATATAAAAATTTAAAATAAAAATCATGTTTATAATAAGATTAATATTCAATTACTCTATAATTTTCAAACAAAACATGGATGGAAGTGATTTAATAGGACTTATTAATATATAAATTACATAAAATACTATTAGAGGCAAATCAAATTTCAAAATAATTAGAAATATTTATCGAACTATGTGGATATAAATATATCTATGTATAATTAACCACTAACCTGCAGTGTTTCCAATAAATACATTATGGGAATAAATCTAACCAATGTTACAATCTAATTGTTAATAAATAAGATTGATGTTAGTAAATTTTAATAAAAGGGACAAAGTGATATAAATTTTGATCACTATTCTCGATGTGTCTTGCAAGAAATATGTGGTAAAATCTACACATACCATCCACTATTGAACCAATAATATGTTTTTTATTATATTTTTATCCATGATTTTACATTTCAAAAAATTTCTTTCGGTATAATGTTATAACCTCAATGATTAGATTTTGAATTAGTAGTCAATGCTCTTAATCATACGATGGTAATATTATAGGTCTATGAATCATATATGACTGATTTTTTTGGAGTGTGGTTAAAAATAATCACGTTATTATCCCTCATGTTGAATTGTATGTGATTTTAGGAATTGATTAACTCCCTCTATATAGTTCCCATATCAATTTAAAAGGAAGATAAGTCAAAAATCTAATTCAAAATATACATCTCAACTTTTACTGGTCTGAGGATCAATAAGAGCTTAAAATGGAAATTACTTTAATTTTATTTCCTATATTCATATTCATAATGTGAATTTTTCTCAAATGTTTGGGGAGAAACTAAAAATAAATGACATTCTTATTTTATGGTCATTTGTTGATGAATTTCTATGAGATTTTACTATTCTTCCTCTTAATCAGGAAGATTATTTTTTAAAATAGATTTCATACATAGTTCTACTCATACCTCAACGAATCTACATATAATGGCCTATATAGAGTTTTAAGAATTGAATAAGAATCTCTATTATAATATTTATAATGGACTCATATGATCTAGTGATTCACATTGTGGTGTACCCAATATTTTTATCAGGAATAAATATGTATCCATCTAACTATAAATTTATTATTAAGACCTAAAAAATATCCCAATACAAAATAATTATCATATGCCTCATATTGATAATTTTTTTAATCAAATATGTGGAGATAAATTATCCTATAGGAGTTTAATTATTTCAAATACTATCAATTGAGGGTCAAAAGATAAGGCAAACTACAAAATGACTTTAGTTTGAGGTATGTACACAATGAATTTATAATGATTCCATTTGGAATTAATAATACCTCCACTATATTCATATATTTAATTAAGGTATTATTTTGATAATTCCTAATAAATATTTTTTAGTCCATAAAAAATATTTTTTTATACTCTATGAGAATGGATGAGCATAAAAATAAATGGAGAATTGTGTTGAAGATCCTGAGGAAGGAGAAACTATATCCCAAATTTAGAATCAATGGGTTCATAATAAATAAGTATCATTCTTAGACCATGTTATCAAAAGAGAAGGAATATTAGTAGATCACACTCTGAATGAATTAATTGTGAATTGTCCATAACCAACCACTATTTATGATATCCATAACTGTTATTAATTGATTTTATATTATCGAATCATGATGAATAATATATCATGGATTTATAATCCAGTCACAAATTTAACTTGAAAGGAAGTCAAGATCTATTTGACCTATGTCACGACCCGACCTCGTGGCCTCGGCCGTGACTACCCCAATCCCGCCTTCCATAGGCCAGGGGATGGTGACTAGCACCAAAGGCATACATCCCGATAAATGGGAAGGAATTTCCTTTATAAAAACAAAAACACATCCAAACAGTGTACAAGAGGAAGTAATACACTAAGTACAAAATAAAGTGATGAAAAGTAGATGGTCCAGAATAAAAACCCAACTGAAAAGTATAGCTACAACTGAACGAAATTATAACAGAAAAGAAAAACAGTTGGAATATAGAAGCAGCTCCTGGGTCATCCACCTCTGATCCTATCTGAAGGGTAGGTACAGATAGCCACCTCAACACTGTTGCCCGCCAACCTCCTGCGAGTACCGTCTCGTCGTAAAGTCCACCCCTGTGTACTGACTTGTCTTGAGGTCCACCTCTGGGTACCGTCTAGTCCTCGTACACCCGGTCTCTGTCAGCGCTGTCTGTCATCTGCATCCATCACAACGTGGTGCGGGCATAGCCCGTGCAGGGGTGAGTATAACCATACTCAGTTGGGACCCCAACACCCTAAAGGTCTCACTAAATCCAGCAAGGATATCCACAATGAAAAGATACAAACACAAAGTATCAACCAACTCTACTTAGGAATATTCCCATACATTTACCTAAGTCATCAATTCCAATTTGGCTCCAACTCACGAGCCCATGAACAACCCAGTCCCCATAGGAAAGCATAGCCCAGTTCACATAGGAAATCACAACTAGTTCACAAAGGAAATCACAACCCAATCCACACAGGAAATCACAACCCAGTCCACACAGGAAATCACAACCCGGTCCTCAAAAGAAATCACAACCAGTCCACATAGGACATCACAACCCATTCCACACAAGAAATCACAATCCAATCACATTGATGATAATGATTTAAAGTCAAGACTCAGCTCACACAGGTATACTACTCACAAAGAGAGGGGGAGATGATTATATGTAGCCTCTAAATCATCTCCTCTGCCGAACCCACGTAGGATCTTAGTATAGAAGTCATTGCTGCCGAACCCATGTAGGATCCAAGTACAGTAACCATCACTACTGAACCAACATATGATCCAAGTACATTCGTCATCACTGCCGAACCCACGGAGGATCCAAGTAAAGTCGTCCTCACTGCCGAACCCACAGAGGATCCAAGTACAGTCGTCCTCGCTGCTGAACCCACGGAGGATCCAAGTACAGTCGTCCTCACTGCCAAACCCACAGAGGATCCAAGTACAGTCGTCATCGTTGTCGCAGTCGCAGCCAGATATAGTGTTCCCACACATAGCACGCTTGATTCTAGGAGGGACCGCTCCATGATCCAAGGGGACGATACATCAACTGTCACAAAGTCCCATGAAGAATTATCTCAAAGGACCACCTCATCAAAGGGTTCTCAACATAAAAAGACGGCGCATCTATCAGACGGCCGGTTTGTGAGTTATTAGCCTTTTAGTCCCTGGGCCCCGGTTGGTTTCATTTACGAACCAACCTGAATTTATCTCAACTATACCCCAAAATATCATGGGATATACTCATTGGAACCATTTCACAATGTGATTACCAATGCTGATGACGGTTCATCAAAAGGACGTCCAGTCTGAAAGTTATTAGCTTTTCTGTTCCAAGGCCCCGGTTGAATTTCATGTACAATCCAACCCTTCCATACTACAACTGCATCCAAACCTCAGGTGAATTATTCCAAAATTAATGTCTTGCTGAAAGGAATCCAACAAAGTCTACATCTCATCAATCGGACCTCCAGAGGTTATGTTATAAGCGTTTCCGCTCCGAGGGCCAGGTTGGTTTCGAGTTCGAACCAACCCAAACATACCCAATCTTCTCCAAAACCATGTGTGTAATATACAAAAATGACTTTCTCAATCCAAGGAATCCTATGCAACTAGCTGTGTGTCGATCGAAGGTCCGTAGCTCAAGATATGTCCATTTAACCAAAAATGGTCTGAAAATAGGGGGTCTGGGCCCGGTCCGACCCGGCCCAACACCCCCTGGGTTGGCCCGAACCGGTTAGACCAAACCCAGGCCCGGGTCTGGCCCAATTGGGCACAGCCTGGCCCCATCGGCACAGTCAGTGCGGCCCGCCCCGGCCTAGCCGGGGGTGCTGGCTCGACCATCTTTGGCCGAGCGTAACATGCAGAGCGGGGGGGGGGGGGGGTGGGCTTCCCTCCTGCTGATTGGAACTGGCTCGGCTTAATGCCACACCTATCAAATCTAGAACAGAAAAGTCGTTCTGGTTCAATTACTGCCACCTCAGTGGTCTTCTCTGGTGGTGCACCACCGCCGCCGGTTGCCGGGGCTGCCATGCCGGTGTAGCGTGCCGCCACCGTTTCTCGCTGACCACCGGACGCACTCCGGTGGTCCGTTTCACCCGCCATCTGCGCCTAAGGTCCCCACGGGACCCGTACATCAATGCGGATTCTTAAAATAGTCATTTCGGCCACGTTTTTCATTTTCCGTCAATCCACGTACAACGAAAAACCAGCGGAGGGTCCATGATTGTTCGTTAGCCCAGGCCCTCCGCATTAGAGGATCATACCATTGTTCAACAAATAAGAATGCCCAACTCAGAGGGTATAATTCACATAATTAGAATAATACAAAAACAAACCCTACATCGAGAAAGATCCATGGTAGCCAAGTAGCGTTGATGATGGTGTCGCAAAAGGGCGGACGTCGGCTCGTTGACGTCGTTGTAAGGTAAGAGACGAAGGTGACGATGATTATTGGCACATTCCCCATGTCGGCGTTTCCTCCCTTGTCACAGAGGAAGATGTGAATTGTGAACCGTGGTCACCGAGTCATTCTCCATTGAAGGTTCGACTTTCTTCATTGGAGAAGATCTGTTCTTCGTTTTTAGATGATGAACTTCAACAAAGGAGGAAACCACTTCTCCTTCACAAGGGTTCTCTCCCCAATTCCCACACAACCAGCCAACCCAATTAAAATAAGGCCACCCCTTTTTTTAATCAATCTTGTCATGCATTTCAAAATTTAAAAAAAAACAGATCCCTTTATTAGTTAAATGTAGAATTGATTTAATTAATTTTGAGGTAGGTTGGCAAGACATAATGGAGTGAGAGAGGGAGAGGAAGAGTTTTCATAATTAAAGAGGAGTTAGAAAAATTAAAGTGGGGTAGTTTAAGGTGTTTAGGGAATTTGAATGGTTGGGGATTGTGTGGGCCACGCCTTATGAATATCCTCACATGGGTAGTTAGGTGCTCGTGGGTCCCACCCCAACTCCCCCATGTAGGATATAACCACCTGAGTTATAGAATAAAGTTGTTCCACAATTTTATTCATTTCTTATTTAAAGCACAAAATTTAACTTCTCCTCCTGCAAAAACGCAACTATGGTAAAGGTCCCCTTAAGAAATTACCGGCATTGCGAGTTCAATGGTGCCGTAAAATTTCAATTCCAAGAACCGGTTCAAAAGATAGAAAAAACCACTCATTCATTCACTGAACGTACCCGAGATAAACTTTGGAAATTGATTCTGGGCATATCGTGCCTCGGAATCAAGTGCCATAAGAAGCCACATACTCGTAAAATTAAAAAGAAATTAAGAAATAAATTTCTTTGATATTTATGGTTCTTTAAATTACTCCCACCTCAGAGCTTTACATCCCCGTAAAGCTTCAACCCACACTAGGGAAAACAAAAGTGGCACTAAGCATGCATCTGAGCCTTCCGCTCCCATGTTCTCTCATGGAGGTTCCTATACTACCAGTGAAAGTGCACTTGAGGAATCGATTGTCCACATAGGACCCACTCCTTTAGATCCTCGATCTCTACTAGAACCTCCATGAATGTCTCCCTGTCATTGATTTCTTACTCCATGTGGTTGATGATGTGTGAAGGGTCGTGCACGTATCTCCTCAGATGAGATATGTGGAAGACGTTGTGCACCTAGTGCAACTATGGTGGAAATGTCAAGCGAGAAACCACCTCGCCTACTATGATAAGGACCTACAAGGGTCTGATAAACCTCGGAGTTAACTTTCCACCTCGGCCACATCTCTATAGACCTCGTTGAGGTGAGACCTGTAAGAAAACATGGTCGCCATCCATGAACTCTAGTGGTATCGTCTCCTATCAAAATAATATTTCTGCCTGTTCTATGCAGTCTTCATCCACTTTTGGATGATATGAACTTTCTCTGGTAGCCTCAATATGAGGGCACTGGTCATCCTCTACCTCAGCTCTTGAAAAGTTCCGCTGGCATCCCTCTGACCACACGCAACATTTCGCATTCTTCGTCAATTCTAAAAGCAGTGCAAAAACATTGGAGAAGTCTGGCTCAGATTTATGTTTGGACATCTCCTGAGTGATCGAATGCACTCTCTTACGCATCATTCCATCCTACGATACTTGGGGTTTCCTTTTCACTGACCAAGGAAAACCCACCCCAACGTTGTAGGTAAACCAAAACCTTTTTCCTAATACAATCAATCTGTGTATGGAATGTAGTTGCCCAGTCCATACCCAAACTAATGTCGTAAGGCCTCAAAGCTACCACCAATAGGTTCCAACCGAAACTCTCTCCTCAAGGGTCAGATCACAGCGTCGGCGTAAGCATGATTATCGAGTCTCCTCCAAAAGGTATCTCTAGACATGAGGGTTAAGTCAACGACTTAACAAGAAACTCTAGGTCTGAGACAAGATTCGTGGAAGAGATGGATGATTAGTATCAATGTCTATTGTTACGGTAGATAGTAGTAGACACATACCGTACCTCGAATCATTCCTAGAGCCCTTGGGTCACACTCCTTGACCGCAAGTAGCTACTCTCTTCCCCTGCCCTCCAGCTCCCTGATCATGGAGAGGACTATAAAGGTGGGTGGTTGTAACATGTTGAAATATACACCACCTCATGCTGCTCTCCCTTCTCTACATCCATGTCTTCTGCTCTGCAAATTCATCTATCCTTAAAACTTCCTCTTCTTGAAACATTTTACTCGCCCAAGTCTCCGAGACTGGCGCCAGTTGCTAGTTTTCCCACTGCTAACATTCACTGGTTGTATCTATTCAGTCAAAGAACATTCAACCACAATGGTTATCTGTAGCACCCTAGCATAAGTAGTAATTCATAGAGGAAAGGTTCTGGCTCATATGTCCTTCAACTCACCTCGCTCGGAAGTCCGAGCCATGAATCATTTTTCGTATCGTAGTCATCATGTACGAGGAACGATCAGTACGCATCGATGATTACTCAGATACCGATATATCGTTCCGCTGAAGCTGTATAAGCTCTAGAAAACTCTCAGCCACCTCCTCAAGCCAGTCCCCAGCCGCCGGTGTGTTGGGTTGGCCTTGGATCCTGAGGGGTATTTGATGCTGAAACATGTGTAAGGCACTAAGCCTACATGTGTCATCTAACAATACCACCGGTTGAAACTTATGACCAACAGGTAGTGATATAGCTGTTACACCATCCAAAGGAACTATCTCAGGCTTTGGTCCACTTACCGAAGCCTCATCACTATGTGGACCAACCTCATGGTCGCTCACCGGGAAACACGAGTATCCATGATCACCATCTTCTATACTAGTGTCTAAACTAGGTGTAGAACTCTAGTAATCACTTCCAGCAAGTCCACTGCTACTTGGGAATCTATCTCACCTCGTAACCTCAAAGGCCTCTGCTACTGGAACTCGTGCAACGCGCTCTTTCAGCGTTCACCATCCACTAGTAGATCTGGGGTCATAAGTTACCTAACGGGTGGTGGTGCTGCTGGTACACCACCCGAAGGTTCCAACATAGAAAGAGGTCCCTACACCACAGCCTCGTTGCTCGGTGGAACGTCAACGAGTACTCGCTCAGAACTCTAGATGGCTGCCTACGTGTGGCCACACTAAAAAGAAAAAGGTGCGCCACGCTTAATATAGTATACCTGGTGAGATGACACAAAGTAATTACAAAGAAAACTTTTGAAACACACATGGAATCAATGGTTTCTTGTATTGAGTCAGAAATCAGAATTCAAGGTCCTGGTGTATGGATACGTCGGCCGCCGCACCAACACTGGACTCCCTGGACTGAAATCCACACACAATACTCTAAACATTATTGCTTCACAGAGAATAAATTATCAGAGTCATGAGTTCTGTGGTAGAACTGTCTCCTCTAATACCAATTAGTAGTGACCCGTCCTTGGGGCCCATGTCGTGACTACCCCAAGCCCACCATCCATAGGCCAGGGGCTGGCGACTAGCACCAAAGGCGTAAATCCCCATAACTGGGAAGGAATTTCCATTATAAAAGAATAAACACATCCAACCAGAGTACAAGAGGAAGTAATACACTAATTACAAAAGAATGTGATGAAAGGTAGATGGGACACAATATAAACCCAATTGAAAAGTACAGCTACAACTGAATGAAAGTACAACAGAAAAGACAAACAGATGGAAGATAGAAGCAGCTACTGGGTCGTCCACCTCAGATCCTACCTGAAGGGTAGGTACAGATAGCCACCAAAACACTCACGCCCTCCAACCTCTTCCGAGTACCGTCTTGTCATGAAGTTCACCTCTAGGTACTGACTTGTTGTGAGGTCCACCTCCAGGTACTGTCCAGTCCTCATACACCCGGTCTCTGTCAGCGCTGTCCATCGTCTGCATCCGTCACAATGAGGTACAGGCATAACCCATGCAGGGGTGAGTATAATGATAATCAGTAGGGACCCCGAGACCCTCAAGGTCTCACTAAATCCAACAAGGATATCCACAAAGAAAAGATACAAACATGAAGTATCATCCAACTCTACTTAGGTATATGCCCATACATATACCTAATTCATCAATTCGAGTTCGGCTCCAACTCACGTTCCCAAGTAAAACCCCATCCACACAGGAAAGTACAACCCAGTCCACATAGGAAATCACATCCAGTCCACACAAGAAATCACAACCCAGTCCACACAGGAAATCAGAACCTAGTCCACACAAGAAATCACAACACAGTCCTCACAGGAAATCACAACCAGTCAATACAGGAAATCATAATCAAATCCACACAGTAAATCACAAGTCAATCAGATCGATGATAATGATTGAAAGTAGAGACTCAGCTCACACAGGTATACTACTCATGAACAGAGGTGGTGATGATTAGATGTAGCCTCTGAATCATCTCATCTGCCAAACCCACGTAGTATCTTAGTACAGAAGTCATCAGTGCCGAACCCACATAGGATCCAAGTATAGTAACCATCACTGTCAAAACCATATAGGATCCAAGTACAGTTGTCATCGCTGCCGAACCCACGGAGGATCCAAGTACAATCGTCCTCACTGCCGAACCCACGGCGGATCCAAGAACAGTCTTCCTCGCTGCCGAACACACGGAGGATCGAAGTATAGTCGTCCTTGCTGCCGAACCCACGTATGATCCAAGTACAGTCATTCTCGCTGCCGAACCCACATAGGATCCAGGTACAGTCATCATCACTACCGAACCCATGGAGGATCCCTGTATAGTCATCATCGTCGTCGCAGTCGCAGCCAGCTCTATGGTTCCCGCACAATGAACACTCGATTCCGGGAGGGTCCACCCCACAAGCCAAGGGTTCGATACATCAACTATCATGAAGTCACATGAAGAAGTATCTCAAAGTATCACCTCATCAAAGAGGTCTTAACGTAATAGACTGCGTGTCTATCGGACACCCGGTCTATGAGTTACTAGCCTTTTAGTCCTGGGGGGACGGTTGGTTTCGTGTACGAACCAACCTGACCGTATCTCAACTGTACCTCAAAATCTCATTTTGTATACTCTAAGGAACCATTTCACAATGTGATTACCAAGGCCGATGATGGTTCGTCAAACAGACGTTCGGTCTGAGAGTTATTAGCTTTTCCGTTCCAGGGGCCCGGTTGGATTTCGGGCACAATCCAACCCGTCCATACTCCAACTTCGTCCAAACCTCAGGTGAAGTATACCAAAAGAACCCTCTCACCAAATGGAATCCAAAAAAGTCGACGGCTCATCAATCAGACATCTGGAGCTTATGTTATAAGCATTTCCGCTCCGAGGGCCCGGTTAGTTTCGAGTTCGAACCAACTCGGCTATACCAAAATATCTCCAAAACCTTATTTGTAATATAATTAAACAACCATCTCGATCAAAGGAATTCTACTCAACTGACGGTTCATCGATCAGAGGTCTATAGCTCATGATAAGTCCATTTAACCGAAAACGGTCTGAAAATAGTGGGTCTGGGCCCGGTCCGACCCGGCCCCACACCCCCCAGGTCGGCCTGAACCGGGTCGGCCTGACCCGGCCCCGGCCCAGCCAGTAGGGCCTGGCCCGCATGGCCTGACCCGGCCCTGCCAGGGCAGCTGGCTCGGCTAGCTTTGGATGAGCGTAATGCGCGGAGCGGTGGAGGGGGGGGGGGGGGCGCTGCCCCCTGTTGATTCGAAATAGGGCAGCTTAATGTCGTGCCTCTCAAATCTATAATTGCAATGCCGTTCCGGTTCAAATACTGCCACTGCGGATCATCTGCGAGGGTCTTCTCTGATGGTTCACTGCCACCTCTATCCACGGAAAACTGAACTCACTTCGGTTGTCTGTTTCACCAACCATCTATGCCTAAGGTCACGTCGGGACCCATACTTCACTGTGGAGGCTTCAAATCGTCATTGCGACCCTGTTTGTCATCACTCGTCAATCCGCGCACAAAAAAAACCAGCGGAGGGTCTAGGCTTGTTCTTTATCCCATACCCTCCTCATTAGAGGCTCATACCATTGTTCAACAAATAAGAATTCCCAACTCAAAGGGTATAATTCATATAATTAGAATTATACAAAAACAACCCCTACCTCGAGAAAGATCCACGATATCCAAGAAGCATGGTTGATGGTGTCGCAAAAGTGTGGACGCCAGCTCATTGACATCGTCGCAAGGTAAGAGATGAAGGTGACGATGGTTGTTGGCGAGTTCCCCACATCGGTATCTCCTCCCTTTTCGCGGAGGAAGAAGTGAACGGGGAACGATGGTCGCCACGTATTTCTACGTTGAAGGGTCTACGTTCTTCATTGGAGAAGATTCGTTCTTCATTTTAATATGATGAACTTTAACAAAGGAGGAAGCCACTTCTTCTTCACAAGAGTTCTCTCCCCAATTCCCACACAACCAGCCAAACTAATTATAATTAGGCCACCAATTATTTTAATTAATCTTTTCATTCATTTCAAAATTCAAAAAAAATCCAAATCCCTTAATTAATTAAATGTAGAATTGTTTTAATTAATTAAGAGGTAGGTTGGAAAGACATAATGCAGTGAGAGGAAGAGTTTTCTTAATTAAAGAGAAGGTAGGAAAATTAATGACGGGAAGTTTAATGTGTTTAGGGAATGTGAAAGGTGGGGGCTTGTTTGGGCCCCACCTCACAAATATCATCACATGGGTAGTTAGGTGCTTGTGGGTCCCACCCCATCTCCCACATGCAGGATATATCCACCTTAGTTATAGAATAAAATTGTTCCATAATTTTATTCATTTCTTATTTAATCCAAAAAATTTAACTTCTCCTCCCGCACAAATGCAACTACGGAAAAGGTTCCCTTAAGTAATTACCAGCATTGCATGTTCATCGGTGCCCTCAGATTTCAATTCCGAGCACCGGTTCAAAAGATTAAAAAACCCGCTCATTCTTTCACTAAACGTACCCGAGCTGAACTTTGGAAATTGATTTTGGGCACACTGTGCCTCAAGATCATGTTCCGTCAGAAGCCACAGACACATAAAATTCCAATGAAATTAAGATAAAAATTTCCTTGAAATTTATGGGTCTTTACAACCGATTAGTGTGGAATTAGTTTCAAGTATATGAGGAGAATGTTGTTTATTGGACCTTTTCTCATGTTACCCTACATGGGATAATGATTTTAAATTTTCATAAATACATCAATGAATGGTATGGGTTGTTACATGTGTATAATTAAATAATTAGAGAATATGTCTCCCTTCTATTAATGGTTCAAGTTGATAAGTTAACAAGCCCCTGATTTGGAGTCAACTGAGGTACTCATTCCATTAAAGATATTGAGAAACGTTCATTATAGAGAACATTTTAACTCATATAATTATCATAAATAATTAATATATATATTCACCCATAAATAACTCATTATTATCTAGAGTATATTGATGGAGTTTTTTTTGTTTGTTATTATTTATAAATGAATTACCACCTTGAGAATTTGAAAAGGGTTACTAATGTTTGGAGTTGAAAGGGTGATGGTAGCTTATCAATGTTAGGGATTGTAAAATATCCCATATTTATTGATTTTCAAAGTATATAGATTTTAATCAAGAATGATGGAGATAGATATTATAGTTCTAAAAGGAGTGTTAAACTATCAATCTATATGAACATTAAATACACATAATAGGAAGATGTAGAGATTAAAAATAAGGTGAGAAATCTTCAAGAGTTAATCCAGAAATTAGATGTAATGATTAGTTTTAAGAATATATTATGTTTCCTTATTATACTAGAATTGATGTAGGATCTGTTTTGTTAAATTCATTACTCATACATCATTATTTAACTTGTATGTATAAAGATATACATAGACCATATAGGGAATTACCAGTGGGATAAAATGATGAGATATATCATGGATTATATATCTCTGTGCTTGGTTTTCTAATGGGTGATGTATGATTGTAATAAGTCTAATCAGATATTAAAACAATTAACCATACATGTAAAGAAATGGAAAATCATAAACCTAGATTTCATCATATAAATCTCCAATAAATATAAAGGGAATAATTTTATTTGGGTGATAGTCCAGCGATATATTAATTAGGAACACTTCATTTATATCATATAATATTTACCTCATAATTATCTTACCCTGATATAGATTATGGAAGTGTTAAATTCTTTTGGAGTGCATCATTCCACTATATTGGATTGAGATCTGAGTATTACCTCAATATTATGGAGAAGTATTAAATAAGATTTGGATAAAGTGTAATGTTTTATTACTATATTTTCTCTATAGATAGATTTCCAATATAATAGAACAATTTATACCCTTGATGATAGGTTATGATTATTTTCTAATTATTTGAAAGGTGGTTGGGATCTACACCTTCATCATGTTAAATTTTCCTATAATAATTTCTTCCAATCGATATAAGATGGATAATTATAAATACAGGTATCAAAAGAAGTTTATAACTTGGAAATATTGAAATGAGGTTGGAGAAAAAGGTATTTTTACCAAATCCAGGTACGGAAATGGGAGAGAAATTTAGATTCTTTCATCGGTATATCAATGTGTCTCAATGTCGATGAAACTATTGTGGTGGAAATTAACATTGTGATTTTGAATTTGATGTTAGTGAGATTATATTCTTATGATTTTCTCTATGAAATAATGTTATGTGAATTTAATATTATATAATAATTTTCTATTGGAACATTATCACCATATAAATTCTCGATTTATTATTAATGGTAAGTGATCTCTTTGTCCATCAACCAAACCTCCAATAAATTAATGATGTGTCTCATGTATCAGTTTTAAGGAAGTACATATTTGAAGCTTCATATTTATTAAAATACATTTGTGTACTAATGGATAATGATATTCCATGTACAAACCAAGTTAAATTTCATTAGAGTAATATGAAAATCAAAGAAGGTGCATGAGAACCTAAGGATGTGATGAAGTGTAAGTATCCTAATTTCTTATTAGTGTGATTGAAATTTTAAAAGGTTATATTCATTTTTGGTTCATATAATAGACCACCTAAATATTTTATATGTATTCCTTTAAAATAAATTTGAAGTATTTGATATCTTGTTTTACACACAACTCTAAGTCTAAATGAACTATCATATGTTACAACATATATAAACTTATAATTTGGTTCAAGATTGAATATGGTATAAAAAAATGTCAAATTTATAAATAAAAAATTTCAATAATCTAAATTTATAAATTAATGGCTAATAAATATTTATTAAAATTTTATAAAAAATATTTCACCAATAAAAGTTATAATTTGTAAATGAAATAGATTTTAAGTGTTTTTTATTATTATATAAAAATTATATTGATAAATTTTAAAAAATTGATTTAAATGAAATATTTTTTTATAATTAAATAATTAATGAATTATCCTTCATAAATTAGTTATCTAAGGGCATGGAATGTAGGTAAAATCATTTAAATATAAATAGATTTATTTTTCATAATATTATTTTTAATTGTTCAATGTGTTTTTATCATAATAAATTAAATAAATAAAAACAAATTAATAATTATAATTATATTTAAAAAATATAGTTTAAATGAAAAAAATTAATATAAATTTAATAGTTTTTTATAAGGTATATAATTAATATTAATTCATTTTTTTTGATTAAAAATTCATTTTTTAATGTTTTCACTGTATTTTGCGCACTCATTTTAATGAAACATTCACATGATTATAGAAACTGAATATGAAACATATTAAATATTATTATTTTTATTATCCTTATTTTTTAATAAGGTGGTTTTCATTTTTTCCATAAGATATTATAAAAAAAGTAAAAATTTGTCACCATAGTTAGGGTTAAAACGAGTTTACATTAGGTTAAACTAGAAGATAATCTTCATAATGATGCCTAAACATGCTCAAAATTTAAGAGATTAAGATGTTTAGATATTAATATATTCTAAAATAATTTTACTTTCCATTTTTATCTACATTTAAAAGATATTTACTTTATAGTATTTCAATATTTTAAGTCATTCGATGTGTATCATCTCTCTCACATATTAAAGGGCACATAATATCACTCCTTATCCAATAATTTTCTGGGATCTTTCTCAAAAAGAACAACCATAGAATATTATTTTATTCTGGGACTTATTCCAAGATCTATTTGTCTTTTTCTAATCTAATCTTTTCATTGGTTGGGGTGTAAGACAATAGAAATCTCTCATTTAAAAGAAAATCATATCTACCTACTCATTCAATATATATTTCTTATTATACATCATATAAATCTATTTTATATATACTAAAATAATTACCCCAGTATGATAAATAATATTGGATTTTATTTTGAATATGGTAAACTCAACATCCACCTCTTTTCAATCAAATGGGGAATGAATGTCTCACTCATTCGTATGTGTGGACTATCAACTCCTCATTGTGATATGTTTCATTTTCCATCATCTCCTAACATTAATAGATTTAGTTATTGATTTAATATATATATATATATATATAATTTTTTAAATATATTTATGATTCTATAATGGTAAAATATTTCTCATCATTATTTTATTCTTATCCTTATTAAATGAATACAGTTTTTAGTTATACGTATGGACTACTATCTGGATAGAAGGTGTTAAACGTATAAAAATAAATATATATTATGCAATATTTTATATATGTATAGGTCCTATATATATGATATTTATATCATTATTAAAATTCTAGAGATTAATTAACAATGATTGATATATAATTACCATATATTACAAAAACTAACATACAATAAAATGAAAGATTTATCACCCGTAAAATTTAATTTAATAATGAATTATTAATGTATGGGTGATAATAAGTTATAATTAATAGTTTTATGTTACAATATATCTTTTATGGGATTTTTTATGTTAAATTTTTTATGATGATATTATATGATTTATATATCTTAAAAATGCTATTCCATGTTTATCCTCTAGTTATTTATTGTGAATAAAACTTTTCCCTCTCATTTTTCCCTTTCTATGTCTGCAAAAGTTTAACAGAATGTTTTTTTAGAAAATTCGATTTTTTCTATTTGGTTGGGAATATTTTACATCTATTTAAATATTTTCCTTTTAAAAAATTGAATTTTTTTACTATTATCAAATGTTTTTTTGAATTCATTTGTACTGATTATTAAATTTCTATAATAATTATGTATAATTAATATTATAATCATTTTACAAACATGGAATTTTTTAAAAATGTTTTGAATAGGATCATTGAATGAAAGTATACCAGAAAAATATATTTTACTGCCATAATTACTACTCTTTTCATTTAGTAATACATTACAAAATTCAATAGATCTTTTTAAATAACATTATTTTCCAAATATTCTGGAAATATATTGATTATAACTAAGGGTCTTCAAATTGAAATTTTTATTTTCCACATGACATGTTCTAGTGATATCATAAGGGTACCTCCATCTATGACGGCATTAATTGATGTCAAATAGGATTGTTTTTGTGATATGATCCAATGATATCATTTGTATTCATTTTTAGAAGTTTTATGGTTATTATGATGAGATTTTTATGAAACTCATTATCTTTTCCATGGGTTAAGCCATGAGGATATGATAATTTTTTCATGATTTGGTTGAATAATTTTAAATGGATTATGATTATGTGATAGGTGAAACCATTATATCCCTATAATTAATTGGATAATGATTAAATTTTATGAACTAGAATGGTATACACAAGGGTATTCTAGTCCAAAATAGGTGTACATTGTAGTTTATCCCAAGAATAAAATCATTACACATGTGGTTAGTCCTAGCCTAACATGTGATTAATGTATTGTTAGGTATACTTGACAAAATATTTCTATGATTATGAATATTTCACACATCAAGATACTATATTAAAACATGTTCTTATTCGTTTTATAATGGCCATGGATTTCAATAAATGGATATTACATCATATTTTTTTTGAAAATTCCTTACATATCACAAACATAGTTTTGGGGACCATAATAAATTAGTTCCCTTGTAAACATGGAAACAAAATATTCAATACTAGTGAATTATCTTCAACATCTCCCTTAAATATCTTTCCCTTTGGTCCTTTTCACAAACATACACTACATAAAATAATTCATCAGAACTTGTTTAAAGGAAGCATAAGAATGCATGACATCAGATGCTTAGTAAGGACAAACAAGAGAAATAATTAATCAAAACATAAACATAAGGGTATCAAGACACAACCATAATATTTTAAAAGCATTATATGTAGATATAAGATCATAATATTGAGTCATGGAATAAATATTAGTAATTTATAACACATAAATAATAAGAAAATCTAAGAAAAGGATCCATGAGAGAATAACATTAGTAAAATACATATATTGTTTCATACACATAAGAATAAAAAATAAAATGGAAAGGATACCCACTAATACATTCATAACATATTAGAATTGAGAAAACAACATGTGCACTGTCTTTTAGCATGGGCTAACCACATGTGTACACTCTTTTCCTAGATTGGGATTACCACCCTTGTACTATCCTTTTTGGGCTTGTGATGACCAATTCTGTACCCTCTATGCCCGTAGATCATTTATCTTTACATAATGCATTGGAAACTGAAATTGGTCCCACTCTCCACATAATGAAATCATTATATATGTGTTCCATAAGATCATTAAAAATAATCGTATGATAACCCATAAAATGAAACTAGTATCATAAAAAATTCCTCCAATAATAACCAGTGGAAAAGATACGGAAAATTATACTAGAAGGTTATATTCTTAATCAGTAGTTTCTCCCCATCCATTTGAGATAAATAACCTTAATTTATGGGAATTAAGACCCATAAGATAGATGAAAATTATACTAGAAGGTTATATTCATATTTTCATGGATCGATGATCATAGATTGATCTAGAATATAAAATGTTACTTAAATTCCGTGGAAAATAATATGATTTCCAAATAGAGAAATCCAACTCATGCCAAGAATCAAATAAAACTCCACTATAAGATGTATCACATGAATTCCCGGTATAACATTCCAACTTAATTCAAACAAAGAAGAATTATAAACATTTCATGTGACTATTGTGCCATTAAGAGTTTTCACAGATAACTAAACATCTAATTGTTGTATAAATATGTCTATACCCTTAAAAAATTCGACAAAAATAAAATAGTGGGATGATCCAGAATCAAATAAAACATTTATTTCTTTATAACAGATAGTAATTGTACCTTTCACCACATCATTATCGTAATCCACATCGCTGATAGAGATTTCAGGTAAGTTTACATTGATATTGAACTTAAGAGTTTGTTGACCTTGATCGTCATCAATAAACCCTGGATTAGGGAATTGATTGACATAATTTCCCATTTACTTGAACTTGTAGCACTGAGGTCTAGGAGGTTCATTATATGTTGCCTTTTCCATTTTCACATCATTGGAAACCTTTTTGCCATCATATTGGAATTCAACAACCTGATGAACTTCTTTTCTACAGATAGAACATTTACTAGTCAATTTAATACAATTCAATCCATGGTTCTTTCCAGACATTGTGCATAATTGAAAACTCGTCTTCTTTTAAGTGTGGTCTTTATATTTCCCTTTGAATTAAATTTTTATATTCTTGTCATCCCAAATGACTGATAGGTTACTCCAATATACTTCTCAACCTTGAGAGCACATTTAATAATTTTATTATATATATTGAAGTCCTTTAGGGATAATTCCCTCCAGAGACATGGATTTAATCCATTAAAGAATATATCAATTTTACTCACAGGTTGGATAGTAATTCCAAAATCAAACCATGAATGACTTGAAAAATTTTCTTTATATGTACCAACTAATTAATAATCCTTTTGCATAATTTCAAGGAACTCCTCCATCATTTTTCGAAAAATATAAGGAAAGTATTTACTGGAAAATAAGTTCTCAAACTCATCCCATTCAAAGGAATCAATTTCACCTATTTACCTAATATTAATGATAAAATTCCAACATTGACCAGATTATCATTTCTAATGATTGAATACCAAGAAAACATTTTTAGGTTCAGAACATTGTAGAACTAAAAATATATTTTTGTGGTACATATCCATTATTCATTCAAAAATGGAGAAGAAGACTCTTTGAATGAATGTGGAAGCTACCTCATGAAGGATTCAATAGAATATGGCTCCCTTATTTTCTCATTTGGATATTCATCAAGATTCTTAGCTTAAGATAGATGAGTGAACATGGGTACATGATTTTTAATTCTAAATCCCATAACCTTTTTTTTCTCAAGGTGACAATCATTGAATTTCCCACCATATTCAACATTAATGTGTTTCTTTGGGTTCCATCCATTGACTAAAACCAAAAATCATAGTGTGATAAACACTAATCATAATAGGAAACCCACAAAATTGAGGAATAAAATTTAAATTTATGAAAATTTATGATTCATCCTAAGTTATTTATAAAGATCTCGAAAACACAAGGATATGATTGTAACCTATTCTTAGACATATTATTAGGGTTTTTACTAAGGTTATCCAATCCTAGTTTCTAAAGGCTAACTATACCTTTTAAAGGATACAAAATATAATGAACCATACTTTACATGTATATATTATATAAACAATGGAGAATATTTATTATATAACAAAACAAAATCCACACCAGGACCGTGTAGGTTTAGAATCTTCAGAAACTTGAAACATAAACAATGGGTTCATAAAACTTTTACATTTTCCCACTTATTTCATTAGAACTGGACTCCTATTTGAAATATCTTACTTAATAACCATATTCATGGACTGGGAAAAAGAAACATATGAAAGGTTGAGCTAAAATTCTCAGTAAGGGTAAAAAATGGAAATACAAATCATATCATAATCATAATAACATAGAAATTGAGAATTTTATCCTTAATATAAAAGATCAAAATATAATGTCATGGGATAAATCATAAAATTGAAATATAATCCCAATAGTCATAACATAAGACATGGAATTTCTTGGAATACACACATATGCAGAGAAAATAATTTCATATTAGTCAAGTCTCATTGAGAAGATCATCATAGGGGACAAATTCTATTAATAAACCAAGTTATCTCCTCGTTCCAGCCCTATATTACTGAACCATATGTACTTTCCATTCCATTCATGTATATCATAAGAGATATAAATATTTACCCAATTCATTGAATGGAGATACATGTCCTACAAATCACATAGTTAAATCAATCATACTTGTTCTGCACAAACATAAATCATTCATCATAGCATAACCCATGAATTAAAATGGGGTTTTTAAACATCATTCCATCTTAATCCAAATAGAATAAATGGATTTCACACAAATACTTCCATCATAAACACAATAAAATAAAATTATTAATATGGATATAATCACAACCCAATGGAATCTTATATGGAAAATAATTTTCATAAAACACTTGTACTTAATTCCTGAGGAAAATATCCTATCTTTTTCAAAAACGTTTTCTTTTCCCAAAATGCCATGTAATGTAAGTAGAAAATAAATTAGTTGAAAATAAACATGTAGTGTAGTGGAATATTCCTAGAAATAAGGAATTATTAATATGTAAAAATATATTCATTTTTTATATGTTAAAAAAACATTCTTCTCATACTTTTTCCATAAAAAGTCAAATAGTACCTTGTACCAAAAATGACAATAGATTCCATTCATACCATTTAGTAAAAACTCACAAATGGGTAAAATTGACATTAAAAAATTAAATGAGAATATAAATTAAATTTTTAAATACATATTTTGGAAACATGGATGCAGATGATAAATATAGCGTAGTAAATACTTACAAATAAAAAATCATAAAAAAATTGATTTTCAAAGTTATCCCTTACCCTAGGTCTTATAAGATTACTATGTATCTAAACTTCTAGTATAATGATTTAAATAAAGTTACTAATTTATTCCAGATCATAATAATTTTTATGATAAAATTTATGATCATATTTTCATTTGTTTGTTCGTAACATTCCATTTTTACTCGTTAATCAGGTATTAACTGCTTTATGTTCTTATACATGTTTTTCCAATTAAGTTCATATTCCTATTTTCTGTTTATAGTTATATAATTTTTAACATGGTATTAGTATAATAGATATAATTATTATTACTTCAATTCATGTATAGAATCATGGTTTAATGAATATCATGTAAAATTAAATGCATCACATCGTTGAGATGGTAGGTTGTACGTACACACAAGCAATTATATCATTAACAACATTATGGAATTGTATTGAAGTTTATAGTGTATGATATTTCAGAATAAGTATAATGTTATCCTAATCATATATAGTCATTATTTCCATCATTATACCCATCCATGTAAGGTGGTGGTGAAAAACAGGTTACACGATGCAATGGAGACGGTTGGTCATATGTACGCAAGAGCGGTGATTTCATTTTTCATAGGATGGATAGAAGGTGAAAAAAGGTTATTTAATATTTATTATAACATATAAGTATCTTATTGAAACTAAATTTAACAAATTACAATTAAAAAAATAATTAAGAGGGAGTAGAGGAATAATGAAGTCTCAATGAATTGATAGAAGAGATTACCTCTTCCATGACATGCTTCCTCAAAATCTTGTATTAGTGCACTAGACCCAGTAGTTCAAGATGACCATAACCTATAATATGAAAATAAGGAAGTATAAATGGAAAAAGGTCAGTTGGTGGTGGAGATTTATGTCTCAAAATGAAGTGAAGTGGTGAGGGAGGAGGTTCTTTTTTATAATTGAGTTGAGGAGAACTTTTGGAAACTCCACAAATAATAAATTATAATAAAATAAAAACCTTCAAAAAAAACTCCAAAATGTCCCAATTTCTAAGATGATATGATATTGTGTTTTAATATCATCAACCAATAAATTTTTGATAATTTATATTGTCATTTTGAACCATAAATATTTAATTTATAGTGAGTTATTAAATTTAATTTTAAAAATGGTAATAACATTATAATTATATAATGTTTATAAATATTTAAATATGAGATTTTAATTGACCATAAATGGATATTTTATGATATTTTAGATCTTATAATTATTATATTTTAATTTTTAATTATTTTTATGATTTTTAAATAATTTAATAAAAAATTATTTTCCAAAAATATCAGTAGTGTCAATTTTGACACTATTCATTTATTTGACTTTAAAAAATCCACACATAAGAAAAATTAGAAATAAAATATTCAATACACTCCTATAATGTCATATGAAACATTAAAATTCTTTGAGAACATTAATTAGTTCATATTATATTTATTTTAATATTTTGAAATCATTTATTTGATATTTCTATTATTATATTAATTATTACATCACAATTGTGTTATCATTAATTGAAATTATTTAAACTCTAAAAATTATAAAAAAAAATTATATGATGTATTTAATTCATTTATATTTCTAGAGACTATCTATAGTCAATATTATGTCCTATTTATCCATATTTTATTATGAATATTTTATAAATTGAGATTGTGCCTTTTTTCACGTTCATTAGTTTGTATTATATTCATGACATATTCATAGGTAAGTGGCGATTAAGTTATTATATTTCTAAAAATAGATGATAAGGTTTTAATTTAGTTATCCAATATAATTTCTATAGTTTTTATGGTAATTTTTTAATATTATAACTTCCTTTAATTACCTAATTTACCTTTAACTATGATAATAAAAATAATTACCAATGTATTTACTCATAATGCCCAAAAATAAATTTAGAATATTAATGTAATTTGAACCCACTGATTATAAATAAAACATAAATTTTCCAAAACTAAAAACATAGAAGTTATATTAATGAATTTTAAATTAATCCCATTTTTGAAATGAGAAAACAAGTTTTAAAAGTTACAATATCACAAAAGATTGAAATGTTTTTACATCTGAATTTAATGTAAAATTATTTCTAATAACCTATATTATATTAAATGGAAAAAATATATCCTCTTTATACATTTTAACCATTAAATAATATAACCTAACCATATAAATTATTTCAATGAAAAGAAGTTATTTTCTATTAAAATTTAGCGTATTTTTTCTATTTATCAAAACATGAAATTTAAAAAAAATAAATGTAAAGACCTGTAAAATTCAAGGGAAAATTTTTCTTAATTTTCTTTTGGATTTTAAAAGAATGCAGTTTCTGACTGAACCAGATTCTGAGGCCCGGTGTGCCCGTAATCAATTTATGAAGTTTAGCTCGGGTACGTTCAGTAAACGAACGAACGAGTTTTCCTAACTTTTGAACAGGTTCTTGAAATCATATTACGAGGGCACAAATAGAATCGCAATGCCGATAATTGCTTAATAACACCTTTTCCAGAGTTGCGTTTGCTCAGTTGAGGTTATTAATTAATTGGATTAACTAATGAATAAAATAAAATATTGTGAAACAGATTTTATTTTTATTCTTAGTAGTGCTAACCTAGGCATGGTGATAGGAGTGGGACCCATTGATATCCTAACTCCTAGGTTGGATATTAGTGAGGTGGGTCCCACATGAGCCCCACCTCTTTATTACCTTTTACCTCCCACGTGCATTTAATATGGTAACTCACCCGCACCCCCCCCTCTTTAATGCCAAGTCAATGCTTGCATTTAATTGGATTATTAAACGCCTCATTAATTGGTCAACGCACATTAATTAAATTGTGATATATTTTTGAATTTAAAAAACAGTCGACGTGAGAAATAAAATAAGGAAAAGCCTTATTTTATTTTGTGGTTTCGTTGTGCGAGGAGGATTTGAAGAGGAGAGGCCAAGTATTGGAATCTTTATATTCCTCCTCGAAGAACACGAAGAATGCACCGTCACCAACGAGGAACGCCAGCCTCAAACGAATGGCGATGAAGAATGAATGTTCCTCAGAGATCGATGACGCGACGCTGTGTAATACGACGCTGACTACCCTTCTTCCACGACGCCGTCTTCTGCGACATCCCTTCCCTGCAATGAACCTTCGTTCAACAAACGCTCGAGGTAGGGGTAATTTGTTTTTGTTGTGAATTTATCCTTTGCTATTCTTCATCTTTATCATTGGGCCGCTTGATATAAACTTATCGGGAGGAGGTCGGACCGCACGAACAGGGCTGAGTCTCCTCCCCCCTTTTGTTGTTGTGTTGTTGTGGTTCAATAGAAGGCAGCACGATGCAACGACACCACACGGAATCCTGGGAAATGCGACAAAGATGTGCGGCGCCGTCGCGCCGCGCCGTTGAGGCCGAATGAACCCGGGGCCGATGTCGGGCCGTAGCGAAGGATTGTGGAACCGTCACGTTGCACCAGATAACCAAGATGATATTGCGGCCGGTGCGGGGCTGTGGCGGAGGGGCCCGGCGCCGTCGCGCCGCGCCGGTCGGACAAGGCCACAGCTCGTAGCCACGACAGTGCAAGGCCGGGCAGCCGGAACCGCCGGCCATCGGCACCGCGGAAGGGCGGGACCCCAGCGGTCCTACAGAAGTAGCTCCGGCTGGCTGGACTAGGCCGAATAGCTTCCAGGAGACCAGGGGTCGTAACCCATGTCCGGATGAAGGAGAGGCCCCCCCCCCACGTGGGGGTCGCGACTCATCAATCAGGGGGCAGCCTCCCCCCCCCCCCACGTCCTCACAGCTCGGCGATGGCCGAGCTGGCCACGCGGCCGCGTGAGCGCGCCAGGTCGGGCCGGGTCAAGCCCTAATGGGATGGACCCAGACTCAGATTGGGTCGACCCGGTTCGGGCCGACCCAGGGGGGTTGTGCCGGGTCGAACCGGGCCCAGACACCCCATTTTCAGACCACTTCATGTCTTTTGCCCATATCATGGGTTACAGACCCTTTATCGACACACCTTCCATTGCAATGAGATCCTTGGATCGAGACAGTCCTTTTAGTATATTACACTCAAGGATTCAGAGAACTTTGATTATGGCCAGGTTGGTTCGAACATGAAACTAACAGGGCCCTCAGAGCGAAAACGCTTATAACTTCAGCTCCGGACATCCGATTGATGTGCCATCGACTTTGTTGGATTCCTCTTAGTGATATGGACCTCTTGTCTTACTCTTCTCGTGGTTTGGACATAGTTGGAGTGCGCTCGGGTTGGTTTTGACTTAAAATCCAACCGGGCCCCTGGAACAAAAAAGCCAATAACTCTCAGACCGGGCCTCCGATTGACGCGCCGTCTGTCACGTTAAGTTTCTCTTATCGAGACGGAACATTGAGATAAATAAACTCCAGACTACATGTCAGTTGATGTATCGAACCCTTGGCTCATAGACCGGACCCTCCCGGAATGAGTATCCTGTGTGCGGGAACCCTAGATCTGGCTGCAACTGTGAAGACTACACTAAAATCCTATGTGGGTTCGGAAACGATGAAGACCGTACTGAAATCCTATGTGGGCTCGACGGAGATGAAGACTGCACTGAAATCCTATGTGTGTTCGGTAGAGAAGAATACCATACTAAAATCCTATGTGGGTTTGACGGAGTTGAAGACTACACTGAAATCCAATGTGGATTCGGTAGTGATGAAGACCGTACTGAAATCCTATGTGGGTTCAACGGAGATGAAGTCTGCACTAAAATCCTATGTGGGTATGGCAGCGATGAAGACCATACTAATATCCTATATGGGTTCTACGGCAATGACTACTGTTCTTGTATCCTACGTGGGTCTGGAAGTGTCTAACTCTGTTCTTAATATCCTATGTGGGTCTGGCAGTGTAGCAGGTTTAGTATCCTATGTGGGTCCCAGCTTAGATGAATCAGTGGATACATCTGATCATCTCTATCACCAAAGAGGTATACCTGTGTGAGCTGAGTCTTGACTTTCAAAAATTATCTTTGATATGATTGACATGATTTCCTATGTGGATTGTGTTGTGCTTTCCTGTGTGGATTGGGTTGTACTAACCTGTGTGGACGTGATCGAACTTGGGCTCGGGCGTTGGGGCCAAACTGGAATTGATGACTTATGTATATGTATGGGCATATACCAAAGTAGTGTTGGTTGTTACTTCGTGATTGTATCTTTCATTTGAGGATTATCTTCTGTGGATTCTAGGAGACCTTCTGGGGTCTCAGGGTCCCTACTGAGTAGCTTATACTCACCCCTACACGGGCTATGCCCGCACTATGTTGAGTTGCATGCAGACGATGGACAACGTTGATCGTGGTAGAGGCTAGTGGATCGGTCGGTACATGGAGGTGGACCACTGGGTGAAATGTACACGGAGCGGACGGCTGGACCCGAGGAGCTGAGGTGGCTATCTGTACCCACCCTTCAGGTGGGACTTCCAGTGGATGGATCAACATTGTTGTTTTACTTTTAGTTGTTGTACTTTCTTTCTAGTTGTACTTTACTTTCTGTTTGGGTTTGTATTCTGGCCCCCTTACTTTTCCGCACTTACATGTACTCAGTTTACTTAGTGTTTACTTATTTTTACTTGCTCTGTGGTGTTTGTTTACTTATAAAGGAAATGCCTTCCCTTTTTGTCGGGATTTATGCCTTGGTTCTAGTCGCCAGCCCTTGGCCTGTGGGAGGCGGGCTTGGGGTAGTCACGGCACGGGTCTCGAGGACGGGTCATGACAAATTGGTATCAGAGGGGTTCGGTTCTACCGCAGAACTTAGGACTCTGATCTTTATTCAATGTGAAGAAATGGTGTTTAGGGTATTGAGTGTGGTTATCAGTCCAGGGAGTCCAGTGTTGGTGTGGCGGCCGACGTATCCGTACACCAAGACCCTGACTTCTGATTTTCAAATCAATGCATGAAAACATTGATTGCATGTGTGTTTCAAAAGTTTTCTATGTGATTACTTTGTGTCAGCTCACCAGGTATACTATTTGACCGTGGTGCACCTGTTTCTATTTAGGATGGCCTCACGATGGCAGCCAGCTAGGGTTCCTAGCATTGTGCGAGACGACAGCCCACCGAGCAACGAGGCCTTGGTGCAGGGCCCTTTGACAGCGGAGGCACCGGCAGTAGCTCTACCTGCCAATCCACCGATGCTACCAGCCCTAGCCGCTGATATTGTACATCACCTTAGTGCGCTGCAAGAGTTTCAGTGTCAGAGACCGCCCAGGTTCCGTGGGGAGATGGACCCTCAGGCAGTCGAGGATTGGCTGGAGGAGATTGTGGAAGTTTTCAGGTTAGTGGGGACACCAGCTGACCTCATGGTGATGCTCGCAGGGAGCCTCCTACACACGGCCGCTGGCAGATGGTGGAGCATGATGCTCTAGGTTCATGACAAGGCATCACTCCTCTGGATGGACATTGATAGCCTCTTCCGCTCGGAGTTCTTCCCAGCCACCCTCCGTGCGGAGCACATCCAAGAGCTTCTACAGCTGTAGCATGGTAGCATGAACGTCGCCCAGTACTCAGCAAGATTTACTAACCTCTCGTGTTATTCGACGGACATGGTACGAGACCCATTCTTCTGGGCCAAGACCTTCGAGCAGGGACTGTGGCATGAGATCAGGGCATTAATGATCTCCCTCAACATTCCGACATAGGCAAGAGTATTGGAGAGAGCTCATCTCATAGAGAGCTTTCTTTCTGAGCCTACCCCAGCAACGAGACCTACTGCAGGGCGGCACGTAGCAGAGTTATCTGCAGCTGGCAGTCGACGGATGTCACAGGGGTATAGGTAGACTGGACCATCATGCAGATGACCTCAGGACACTGGCTCAGAGGTGCGGGGTACAGGGCGCATAGCCAGCCTTCCGAGGAGCAGGTAGTGTTACGCATGCGGCGGGCAGGGACACATGGCTCGTGACTGCCCGACCCGCTGTTCAGGGGAGCAGCAGATGGTTGAGGGGCCACCCAGGCAGTGGCAGATGGTTGACCATGGCGGTCTTCCAAGAGCAGGCAGACGAGGTAGGGGAGCTGGCCGAGCAGCAGGTGGTGGGCGACGCTTTTAGGCTTTACCACCACCACCACCAGGAGGTCAACCCCAGCCACAGGGAGCTGGAGGTCAGAGACAGGCTCAGCTTCAGGCAGTAGAGGCCTACGACCACGGCGCGCCAGAGATGATTCGAGGTACGATATGTGTTTACTCCACCCTTGCTGCAGTTCTTATAGACATAAGAGCGTGTCATTCCTTTATTGCCACTGCCCTTGTTCGGGGCTCGGAGATTCCGATGGAGTTGTTGGCTCGATCCATATGGCTAGAGACTCCTACGGGAGTAGACTCAACGATTACGCATTGGTGCCGGCAGTGTGAGCTTACTCTAGGAGGCGATATCCTCGGCTGGGATATTCTTGTAGTGGAGTCGAGGCCTTACGACGTCATCTTGGGCATGGATTAGTTATCTACATTCCATGCTCAGATTGACTGTATTAGGTGCAAGGTGTGGTGTGCTCGCACCGAAGGGAACTGGTTCATCTCCACCGGCGAGAAGGGGGCCTTTGAAGCACATGATAGACTCACGCAGAGGAGAGGACATCCCATCACTCATCAGTTGGCTAGCCTCATCCTTGGAGCAGTTGACATATAGATTCCTAGTTTTCCTGTAGTGGTGGATCAGTATGCGGACGTTTTCCCTGACGATGTTCCAGGACTACCTCCTCGTATAGAGGTAGACTTCTATATTTACATGTACCCCGGGACAACCCCAATATCCACTCCAGCATATCGTATGGCCCCTGCTGAGCTTCGAGAGCTATAGGTACAGTTGGAGAACTTGCAGAGTAAGGGAATCATCTGACCCAGTGTTTCACCCTTGGCTTCCCCGATATTGTGCACCAAGAAGGCGGACGGGAGCTTGCGAATTTGTGTCGATTATCGTCGCCTGAACCAGGTGACCGTGATGAACAATTATCTACTACCTAGGATTGACGACCACTTCGATCAGCTCAAGGGAGCACGATGGTACTCAAAGATAGACCTTAGATCAGGTTATCATCAGCTCAGTGTTCGAGACAAGGACGTGCAGATGACGGCCTTCAGATGTTGGTATGGCCACTATGATTTCTTGGTTATGCCTTTCAGCCTAACCAATGCTCCATCTGTGTTCATGAGTCTCATGAAATGGATCTTTCAGCCATACCACGATCGATTTGTCATGGTCTTCATTGACGACATATTGATATACTCGACCACTAAGTAGGAGCATGCCTACCACTTGCGGGTTGAACTAGACACACTCTGAGAGACCGGATTTATGGCAAGCTATCGATGTGTCAGTTTTGGTTATGTTAGGTCCACATCTTGGGACACGTCATCTCTGAGGTGGGAGTTGTGGTGGATCCTGTGATGATCGAGGCAGTGCTAGCTTGGGAACCACCCAAGAGCGTGACGGAGGTGCGGAGTTTCTTGCGTCTAGCTGGGTACTACAATAGATTTGTGCCAGACTTCTCCAGAGTTACGACACCACTCTCATCATTGAAGAAGAAGGGGAAATCCTTCTAGTGGTCAGACAAATGTCAACAGAGCATTCAGGAGATGATACCGAGATTGACCAGTGCGCCTATATTGAGGCTACCAGAGGAAGGAGTAGGGTACGTAGTCTACTGCGATGCATCAGGGACGGGACTCGGATGTTTACTAATGTAGGAGCGAGATGTGATATATTATGGATCACATCAGTTGAGGCAGAATGAGTAGAACAATTCTACCTATGACCTGGAGTTAGCAGAAGTGGTCTTCGCTCTGAAGATGTGGCGACACTATCTAATGGGCGAGTGCTTTGCAGTCTACTCTTACCACCCGAGTCTCAGGTACATCTTCTTGCAGAAGGACCTGAATCTGAGACATCGATGATGGATCGAGTTCCTCTAGGACTATGACATTGAGATAGTCTATATTCCTAGGAATGGGAATGTAGTAGCCGATGATCTCAGCAGGAGGATGGGCATCCAGCTACTCGGGTAGGTGACAGAGCAGCTAGACGCTTTGTAGATATCCTTTGCGGATAGAGATGGAGCAGCCTTTCTTCAGTCACTCATAGTCACTCCTACACTACTACAGCAGGTCGGAGAGGCACAGAGTGGGGACGCTGACTGTGAGACGTGGAGTGCGCAAATATCCTCATGAAAAGCACCTGATGGATTCTATGTAGGAGTAGAGCACGTCGTTCTTTTCAGAGGAAGTACCATGGTACCAGTTTCTTTACAAAAGGAGGTGCTAAGAGAGTTTCACACATCCCCTTTAGCGGTACGTCCAGGAGTGGCGAAGATGTACCAGGATCTCAGACGACAGTACAGGTGGCCGGGTATGAAGAAGGTTGTGGTAGAGTTTGTTTCTCAATGCCTCACCTGCCAGCAGGTGAAGGCAGAGCACCAGGTACCAGCAGGCTTGGTACAACCCTTGGAGGTCCCAGAGTGGAAGTGGGACAGGATAACTATGGATTTCATGACTGGACATCCACGTACTTCCAGAGGTCAGGACTCCATTTGGGTGATTGTCGACCGACTCACCAAGTTGGCCCACTTCGTACACATCAGAGAGCAAGGCTCAGTAGAGATCTTGGACATCTCTACATTCAGGAGATTGTATGGCTTCATGGTGTTCCATCATATATCATCTCTGATCGAGATTCTCTCCTTACATCCTGGCTTTTTAAGGGGTTTCAGGAGGCATTTGGGACGCAGCTACGTATCTGAACCGCATTTCTCCCTCAAAAAGATGGTCAGACAGAGTGGACCATTCATACTCTTGAGGACATGCTCCATGCATGTGTCCTCGACTTTGGTCATAGATGGGAGGACCACCTACCCTTGGTGGAGTTCGCATACAACAACTGCTACCACTCCACCATCGGGATGACACCATACGAGGCATTGTACGGCCGACCTTGTAGATCACCTTTATGCTGGACAGACCCTGGTGAGTAAGCACCTGTGGGACCAGAGATGGTCCAGGCCATGACAGGGAAGGTCCAGGTCATCCAGGAGCTGACGAGGATAGCTCAGAGTCTGTAGAAGTCTTATGCTGATTGGAGGCAGAGGCCACTGGAGTTTGAGTATGGTGACCACGTCTTCTTGCGGGTCTCACCTCGACGTGGATTATAGAGATTTGGATGAGGTGTAAAGTTATCTCTGCGCTTCATCGGACCATTCCAGGTCCTCAGCAGGATAGGTGAGGTGGCTTATCACCTGGCTCTACCACATCAGTTGCACCGGGTGCACGATGCCTTCCACATATCTAAGATGAGGAGATACGTGCATTACCTGATGCATATCATCAACCATGGGGAGATGGACATTGAAAATGGGGCTACTTTTGCGGAGGTCCCGGTGGAGATTGAGGATCGACAGGAGTAGGCCCTACATGGATGATCGATACCTCTAGTGTGCTTCAGATGGCAGCACGGGAACCTCCAAAGGATCACATGGGAGCGGGAGGCTCAGATGCTTGCTCAATACCCACAATTGTTCCCCTAGTTTATGATGTATCTTTACGGGGATGTAAATCCCTGAGGTGGAAGTAATGTAAAAACCCATAAAATTCAAGGGAAATTTTTTCTTAATTTTATTTGGGATTTTACAAGAATGCAGTTTCTGACGGCACCTGATTCCAAGGCCCGGTGTGCCCAGAATCAATTTCTGATTTTTAGATCAGGTACGTTCAGTAAACGAATGGGTGAGTTTTCCTAACTTTTGAACCGATGCTCGAAATCTAATTTCGAGGGCACCGATGGAATCATAGCACCAGTAATTGCTTATGAACACTTTTTTCGGAGTTGCGTTTGCTCGGGTGAGGTTATTAATTAATTGGGTTAACTAAAGAATAAAATAAAATATTGTGCAACAGATTTTATTTTTATTCTTAGTATTGCTAACCTAGGCATGGTGGTTGGAGTAGGACCCACTGATATTCTAACTCCTAGGTAGGATATTAGTGAGGTGGGGCCCACATGATCCCCACCCCTTTATTACCTTTTACCTCCCACTTGCATTTAATTTGGTAACTCACCCACACCCCCCCTCTTTAATGCAAAGTCAACGCATGCGTTTAATAGGATTATTAAATGACTCATTAATTGGTCAACTCTCATTAATTAAATCATGATCTGATTTTGAATTTCGAAAACAGTCAGCATGAGATATAAAATAAGGCAAAGCCTTATTTTATTATGTGGTTTCATTGTGCAAGGAGGATTTGAAGAGAAGATCCCAATTATTGGAATCTTCATCTTCATCCTTTTAGAATGCGAAGAATGCACCTTCACCGACGAAGAACGCCGGCCTCTGACGAAGGGCGACAAAGAACCCAAGTTCCTCGGAGATCAACGACGTGACTCCATGCACCGCGACGCTGACAATCCTTCTTCTGCAACGCTGTCTTCCATGACGTCCCTTCCCTGTGATGATCCTTCGTTCAACAAACGCTTGAGGTAGGGGTTATTTGTTTTTGTCGTGAATTTATCCTTTGTAGTTCTTCGTCTTTATCCTTGGACCGCTTGATATCAACTTATCGGGAGGAGGTCGGACCACACGAACATGGCCGAATCTCCTCCCCCTATTCTTGTTGTGTTGTTTTGGTTGGAAAGAAGGTGGTTCGGTGCAATGACATAGTACAGAATCCTGGGAAATGCGACGAAGATGTGTGGCATCGTCGCACCTTGCCGTTGAGGAAGAACGAACCCACAACTGGAGTCGGGCCGTAATGAAGGGGCACAGCACCGTCACACCATGACGGAGAACGACAAAGATACCACTGCCGGTGCGGGGATGCGGTAGAGGGGCGCAGCGCCGTCACGCCGCGCTGGTCGGACAAGGACGCAACTCGAAGCTGCGGTGGTGAATGGTCAGGCGACCAGAACCGCCGGCCGCCGACACCTTGGAAGGGCGGGACCCCGATGGTCCCGCGGCAGCAGCTCCGACCGATCGGATGAGGTTGGACGGCTTCCAGGAAACCGGGGGCCGTAACCCCTGGACGACTGAAGGAGCAGCCCCCAAACGTGGGGGCCGCGGCTTATCAATCAGGGGGGTAGTGCACCCCCCCTGTCAGCTCAGATCAGTGCTAGCCGAGCTGGAGACGCGGCCGCGCGAGCACGCCAGGCCGGGGCGGGCCGTGCCCAGGACAGACCGTTCTACGCCTGCCGGGCCGGGCCACGTCCTAATGGGCCAGACCCAGACCCATTTCGGGTCGACCCAGGGGGTTGGTCCGGGTCGGACCGGGCCCAGACCCCCTATTTTCAGAACACTTCCGGTCTTTTGCCCATATCATAGGCTACAGACCTCCGATCGATGCACTGTCAGTTGCGATGCGATACATGGATAGAGACAGTCGTTTTGGTATATTACACTCAAGGTTTTTCAGAACTTTGGGTACATCCGGGTTGGCTCAAACTCGAAACCAACTGGGCCCTCAGAGCGGAAACACTTATAACTTGAGCTCCGGACGTCCGATTGATTTTTCATCGACTTTGTTGGATTCCTATTGGTGGGACAGACCATTTGGCCTACTCCGATCAAGGTTTGGACATAGTTATAGTGCATTCGGGTAGTTTTTGACTTAAAAACCAACCGGGCCCCTGGAACGAAAAAGCCAATAACTCTCAGACCGGGCATCTGATTGACGCGCCATCTGTCACGTTGAGTTTCTCTTGTCGAGAAGGAACTTTGAGATACATCAACTCTAGACTACATGTCAGTTGATGTATCGACACCTTGGCTCATGGAGCGGACCCTCCTGGAACGAGCAAGCTGTGTGCGGGAACCCTAGAGGTGGGTTCGACTGTGATGACTGCACTGAAATCTTATGTGGGTTCGGCAGTGATGAAGACCGTACTGAAATCCTATGTGGGTTCGACAGAGATGATGACTGCACAGAAATCCTATGTGGGTTCACCAGCGATGAAGACCGTACTGAAATCCTATGTGGTTTCGACGGAGATGAAGACTGCACTGAAATCCTATGTGGGTTCGGCAGATGAAGACCGTACTGAAATCCTATGTGGGTTCCATGAAGATGAAGTCTGCACTGAAATCCTATGTGGGTTCGGCATCGATGAAGAACGTACTAAAATCCTATTTGGGTTCGAAGACAATGACTACTGTTCTTGTATCCTACATTGATCTGGCGGTGTCTAACTCTGTTCTTGCTATCCTATGTGGGTCTGGCAGATCAGCTGGTATAGTATCCTACGTTGGTCCCAACATAGATGAATCTGTGGCTATATCTTATCATCTCTATCACCAAAGAGGTATACCTGTGTGAGCTGAGTCTTGACTTTCAATCATTATCTTTGATATGATTGATTTGATTTCCTTTGTGGATTGTGTTGTGCTTTCCTATGTGGACTTGGTTGTACTAACCTGTGTGGACGTGATCGAACTTGGGCTCGGGCGTTGGGGCCGAACTGGAATTGATGACTTAGGTATATGTATGGGAATATACCTAAGTAGTGTTGGTTGTTACTTCATGATTTCATCTTTCTTTTGTGGATTATCCTTTGTGGATTCTGGGAGACCTTTGGGGGTCTCTGGGTCCATACTGAGTAGCGTATACTCTCCCCTGCACGGGCTATGCCCGCACTACGTTGTGTTGGATGCAGACGACAAACAGCGCTGATCTTGGTATAGGCTAGTGGAGCAGTCATTACATAGAGGTAGACCACTGGGCAGAACATACACGGAGTTGACAGCTAGACCTGAGGAGATGAGGTGGCTATCTGTACCCATGCATCAGGTGGGACTTCCAGTGGATGGCTCGACATTGCTGTTTTACTTTCAGTTGATGTACTTTCATTCCAGTTGTACTTTACATTCAGTTTGGGTTTGTATTCTAGCCCACTTACTTTTCCACACTTACTTGTACTCAGTTTACTTAGTGTTTACTTCTTCTTGCTTGCTCTGTGGTGTTTGTTTACTTATAAAGGCAATGCCTTCCCTTTTTGTCGGGATTTACGCCTTGGTGCTAGTCGCCAGCCCCTGGCCTATGGGAGGTGGGCCTGGGGTAGTCACAACACGGGTCTCGAGGACGGGTTGTGACAATGAAAAAAATACATCCATTGTAAATTTTTATATCTCTCATAAAAATAAAATGTTTATGGTGTAATATAAAAATTATTAATGTGTTAACATAATAATTTATAAGGTTTTATCCATTCAAATGTTTAATATTAAACTTTTTACAAAAATAGGTTTTTAAACATCAACTAAGATTTTAATCATACCCAGTGACTAAAATATCCATTTTATAAATATTATAAATATTTTATTAAGTATATAACTAATATATATAACATTAAATTCAATACCAAAACTAATTCACTCAAAAATATAAATATCTAATTGATTTATATTTTTAATAAATAACTGATAGACAATGAATTCACAATGCATATTCATAAGTTAGTTATAATTATTCCCACTAACCTAATAGCTATGCTACAACTGTAATTTTATTATATGGGAATATCATGGTTCTTTTAAACTCACGATTTCATGTTGAGTAAGATACCTAAGAAAAATAATCGGTTATTGAAAATATTTCATAAAAACATCCAGGTGTTACAATAGTATTATAGAATTTTATTAAGGTTCATTTATTTTTTTTATAATTTTTTATAACTACCAAGATAAAAAAACCCTACAATTTAAATAATAAATCAAGTTAATCAAGATTCATGTGTGTATTCTATGCCTCTACCTTACAAACAGGTCGACCACCACTAGTTGTTTAATTATCATAGATTATGGGAATAGGATTATAGGGGGGCCTAAAATACCATGACCATGTTGGTCGCCCTGGCCTATGTCACACTCCATGATCAACTAGTATAGTTTCATTAAAAACCCACGAAATCCTCATTATCCATAACTTTGAACCCGATCTTATCCCTTGACCATCACCCTTTGATACCACTCTATCATTAACACCTACCCCCTAATATATAGAGATGATGTTATAAAGATAGTATCCCCTAATTAATGTCTGAAGTAGGTCTGAATTAGTGACTATAACTGATGTAATATGAAAATATCATGAATTGGAGTCATTACCTTTTATAAGAATAGGATCAAGAGGTATGAGAAAATAACTGTGCAATTTTGGATTCTTTTATCAGGGTTCTACACCATGCATGTTATTGTTCACTGATGTTGTATTGTACCAATAATTCCCTCAATCCAAAGGTGAGCATCATTAATCACTAATTAGCTAATTTCGTCTCCTTCATCAACATGGGATAATGGGATGTATGTCCCATAATCCACATATTTCACCTTGTAATTCATCACTTAGTCCGGGTCTCCCTTATAGATTAAGACCTTATTCATGGAGATCATTCCCAGTACCATCACTTTATGGATGTCATTTAATTATTCTTCTTCCTCTTGTACATTCCAATGGGTCTAGATAGGGTACAAACCATTATTCTAAGTAGTGGTCATATTGGGGCATCACTAGCATGTCTGGACACTACAACATTGGAACACTTGTATTCTTCCCGATTATAGGGATTCTCAAGGGCATTAAACCCGAGTAATATCATGTCGATCATAAGATATCTTATGCCAGTGGTATATCTTATAAGGTTTTCCTCAACCATACCATGTTTGACACAAGTTAGTAGTAATTGTTGGCAATTTTAACATCCTGAGAAGATGTAATGGGTTAATTAGAATTATCTCAAGTATAGATCGGGAATGTTCCCCCATATGAAAGAATTCCTGAAAGGTTTACTGATAGATGGATCAGATTCTTGTGAAGGTAGACTCCAGTTGGTGTGTCTTATAAATAGAAGTCCTCACACCAAGAATGGGTAAAAATCTTGGAGGTTGGAACCAAATTTTACCAGAAGGAAGGGTTAGGTTTCCCTTGATGGTGGAAGTAAGGTGGTTCATGTCATAAATATATGGTTTCACACCATGGAGAGGGGATCCCCTCAGAGGGAGGAACCACAATTTACTATTGTTCAGAATTGGAACTCATGGAGGTGTCTTACCTACCATGTCTAGAAGATAGGTATCATAATCCACATACAATAACGGATGTTGTGGGGATTATCCATGTGATCTTCCTATCCTAAAAAGTTTTCTCTTAGTTGGTTCTGTTGGATTGGGTGGGTCTTACACTTAGGGGATGTCTAAACAGATGGAATGCCCTGAAAGGGATGTGGAGGCCTGGGAGAAATCTGGGTGGATTATTGATGTTGTGAGTGAAATGTATTAAATGGATGGTATGGTTTAATTGTTGGTCCTGAACCTTAGTGTTTTCCTACATATCCCTATTTGTGGGGAATCAAATCCAACATAATTTTTACAGGGGATTCGGGGAATATAAATGGGGAGGAGGCCCAATCCTGTAGTCTGGCTTATCCATAAGAGCGTCCCATTGAAGACGGATATTGGTCAGAGATTACATTAGAAATATTTCCCATGGGAATGAGAATGATTGGGACGTAGACCTAAAATTGAGGCCCATAGGATGGAGGTGGATAAATTTCGACATCTTACTAGGACATGTCAGCCCAAGGAAAAATTAAGAAGGATAATATATGAAGTGGGTGATGGAAGATATATCAGAACACCTCATGGAGGTGGATCCATGGGGATGTGTCCCATATAGGGAAGATGTCACATAATACTCTCACATCCATAGGAGGTAAAACCCCAGTATACCATTGGTCATGATTAAACCTTTGTGATGAGTCACTCATACCCTATTTAGAAGACAGGGATAAAACACCCTGTATTTTATAAGTGGAAGGAGTTTCATGGTCACTACTAAAAACAATCTCATGTGAATAATTGATTCTATGAGAAACAAGTGGCTATAGAAAACCATATATTAATGTTGAAAAAGATGCAGTAAAGATAGATTATGTGGGGATTACACAAAGGAGATTCCTGAGGAGGATGTCATTTTATATGAGGAGGATCACATTCCATGTGAGGAAGATCTCATTTCATGTAATTCATATACGTAGAATCATATCAAATGACTGTCGAGGCTTAAATGGAAGCTTCCTGAGGTGCATATTATTATATAGACCAAAGGGAGGGGGTTGGTGAATTAAGAGTTCAGGAAGTCAGAGTTTCTTGGCTCCCATCCCCTCTTTGATTCAATAGGTTGGATGTCACTGGATGTGAGGATGACCTCTTTCAATGTCACTCATAAATGGGGAAATCCTAGGCCTGATACACATGTGGAAATCACCTTTTATTATCATGTGTCGAGTATGTTGAGGCTATGTAGTTTTATTTCCAACATCTCAAACATAGGGGAATCACTTCTCACCCATTGGGATTATGTATCTACCACTCATTAACCCTTTGTGAAGGGAAGACATCAGTAATGAATGTATGATATGGTGTGGTGAAGTGTTCAGTCATGGGGTGCATGTTAGCAACAATATATTGAAAATTAAAATACATTATCATGCATATGCTGAAAAGAAATTGTTATGGAACTGAAACAGGGGACACCTCACAAGGAACTATGAAATCACTAGGCACAATCCTAGAGGTCCGGTGGGAGATATTTGGGAAAGAAATGATATAATCATGCAAGAAGTGCTCAAACATGGTTATTTAGGATAAAGGATACCCATGGGGAATCAAGAAAGTGGATCACACAAGACTGGAGTCTTTCATACAAATGGAAGGGATGAGTGTAAGATGGGGTCCACACAAGGGTAGATGGTGCATCAAGAGGGTATTTTGTGCAAACTTTCTTTAGGTTCATAAGTAAAAGGTGTGGGTCAAACCATTGTGGGCCCATGTAAAGGTGGACCCATGTGGGACCTGTCATGAAAAATCATGTACCAGGAGGAATTCGTTCATCCATGATGTCATAGAAGAGGTATCTTATATACAACAAAGAAACACTTCATCTTCTTAGAAATCAACAAAAATAATGGGAGTGTACTTCAATAAATAGACATGTCTTCATTGGTGGCGTGCAATATTTCATGCATGGAATAGGTCTTTCACATAGCTGAGCCTTGGTTCATAGAGGAATGAACACTCAGAGGACCATTTGATATCGTATTGGGTGAGTAAGTGATTTGGGAATGGATTTAAATATTATGTGCCTACCTTGGAAATTGTTCACATCTTACATGTGCTTCTTAGAATGTCCTATTGAATCTAAGGCTGCCTCTGGTTTTCAAAATTATGGTCATTATGGCTCTATGTTTAATTTTACACAAAAAATCACCCCCTAATAATCTGAGCTAAAAGGGTTCTAAAAGGCCGGGTTCTGAGGGAAACATTTTGAAGAGTGGTGCATTCCTAGAGGTGTGCAGAACATATATAATATACATGAACAACGCCATGTGAATGCAGAGAATTGGTTCCATGATTATAAATATGTGGGGGTCCACCTATTCACAACAAATTGAATTTCCATATAATAGTAATTATTCTTCTGTACCCATATGTATGTAATTTTCTGAAAGACATAGAAATTCAGTCACTTATTATGCATAGACACTGAATTATTATTCGCTTCATCCTTATAATTTCCATGATCAATCAAAATGGTCGGTCATAAAAGTTATTTTGATAGGGAAGGTACCATTATTCCAAAATAGTAGAGATTACTAGAAAACAAAAAACACAACACTCTAGGAGGGTCATGATAGATAATCAGATTCTGTTGGACATGATGATGGAGCTAGAAAAGGATTAACTCCTATGTGATAGCCTCCCATTATGGAATTTTAGGATACCAAATGAAGTAACCAATACAAAATCCAAAACTGACTCACCCTGATCATTGTTCATGCATGAAGATATCCTCTAGTGACACATAATCAACATTCATGTCTTTTACACTATAGACCATCATGAAATTTTTTCCTATGTATTGAACTCAAAGACAAGAACAATCACTAGAGATGATCTGGTGGAAGAGAATTACACGTCCCACTACACCAATACCTTTAGAAGAATCATGGTTTATAAATGTGTGGGATTCTATAAATATTGAGAACTGATGTCTATGGGAATCGTAATGATTGAATGAGAATTGTATTATTGGTTACTCTACACATGTGATGAGTTTGATGAAAAACTATGCAACATCGAGATATATAAATCCATATGGACATCGTAGTTCCAAATCTATCGTCAAAAAGAGCTGGATCCAATGTTTTTAGATGATGGTCAATAGAAAAAAACAAATTACACATCTACCATGGGGAGGCTGGTATTATCATGTGTTATATTCACTTCATCATAATAATTCCCCAATAGGGTTTCCAGTATGATGAGTTCATTCTAATGGAGAATGATTAGGAGAATAGGGGAAGAACCATATCTTAAAGTGGCATCTATTAGAGGTCAAGATGGATAAGATGAAGATCAGGTACATCCTAATGGAAATCTTATTCCCTTCATGGTTCAAGCTATTCTTTAAGATGGATGAGAATGTGTGCATGATAGGACAAGGAAAGCAGTGTCAGAATGCATCGTAGGAGGGAAACATGGGATCATACATGGTGACCTTGGATGCAGGATATTATCAAAAATGGGGGTATAACATGGATGAGATATAGGACCCAAAAATATACAATGTTTCCTTCCATGACTCCTTCTAGCGTGTTTGGTTGTTTCTGGTGAGGGGAAAGAGGTTGGGGGTATGACTAGGGACCTTAGTGATGGTGGGGTTCATGGAAGCTTGCAACAGGTTCATCATAATAGTACCTTTCCCTGAAAGACATTATAACATTCTATGATTTATCTCATGGAGATGTATTACTATAATAATATTTGGGCCATTCCATATCCTATATGTATGGTTTTCATACGATACTAGAATATATGATTTTCCAAATTCTATCATTCCTCTAGGTGACGGTCTATGGACATCATTTCGGAACATTGTTGGGGTTCAACCACTAACCCTGCATCATGATACAGTAGTAATCCACATTGAAAACCATGAAAATTTAAACTTACACCCTTTCTCACTCTAGACCTTCATATGGTGGACAACCTATGAGGTTCATGTGAGTAGATGGAGTAAATATAGATCATTGGAAGAGGTGTTCTAGTGTCCATGTTTGATGGAAATATCCTTAGTAAACCATACATGACACCCCACCATTCCAAGATGTTTGGATGACTTGAGAATGTGGTGAGGAAAGTGTATACATTGGTACTTGGAGAAAAAAAACCTTTCATCCAACCCTTTTGTATTTCATGATGATTTCCACTAGATTTGGTGAAACCATCATGCTTCCGCCTATGGATTTCGATGTGGGCCAATCAACTGACTATGGAAAATACTGGGTGGCAGTATATCCTAAATAAATCATACAAAGATGAATTCGAGTGACCGACATTGGTATTGTGGATCTACAGTAGTATTAATGCATGTGGGCATCCACACAAGAGTAAGTCCAAGAAGAAATCTATGAAATAGGGTCAACATGAGCTATAACCACTATGGTGGGGACATCACACGGTGCGACCGCACCAAAACATCCTAAAGAGGGTTTTTCCTGGAAACACCCTCATGATCTGTCCAAAGAGGATCCCAAAAGGAATATAAGGTTCTTATTTCATCAAAATTTCAATGATTTATTCCATAAAATTTGGTCTTATTCAATAATATTTTCAAAAAAGATGTAACCCAAAGACCTGTGGTGAAAGATTAAATATGACAGGATCATATTACCCAATGTAAGTTGCATCTAAGATGAATAAAAATTGATGTTTCATTAGTGTAATTTGTACCTAATATCCATGGATATCTATGAATTTTTTATGGGGTAATATGAGTAACCTCCTACCCCAGTTAAGGTGATGCTCATCCATGATTCTGATAGAGAGGAAACACATCATTAGGATGTCATTAATGAAGATGAAGATAAAGAAAAAAAAGATGAGAATGAATGGAAATAAAATAAAGAAGATGAAGAAAAGGGTCCCAGAGTGACAAGTTCCCATCAAGAGATTCTGTGAGAGAGTTGTGAAATTTTAGTCTCCAACTAAGAGTCCCTTGAGTACATCTCCTAAGATCATCTTCCTCATATCATTCTTGGATTCCTCTTTCTCACCACATATTTGCTAAGTGAAACTCATCTCGAAAAAGACCATATCATTGATTGAAAAGGGTTACACACAACCTAAGGTGAAAATGTTCCCATGTGTGTTTTGAGAAATTCTCTGGAGCAAACACCTTGGGATAAGAAATATAATGATCCGGTTGAGAATCAAGTTGCTAGTGGTGGAATAATCTAATAGTCCTGGGTGGAATGATTATAAACCCAAACCCTTCATGTTTCCTATAGGGATAACTCATCCTAGAATTCAAATGGAATGATAAAATAAATAGACACTTATAAGAAGGATCATAATCTAAATACCTCATCCACCAGGTAAGATAAAATCAGGATATTTCTAGATATAATCGGGTCTCCAAGAATTCATACAGTCAACATGTACAAATCCTATGTTTCCTCTTATCTAACCACACATAGAGGAATTATTACATTCATTATCATACCATGTGGAGACGTCTCTCCTATGGTGGTTCTTAAAATGGCTTCCCCAGATCATGATCCACTGGTTCTCAGCTCTCATAAGTCTTCATTATCATAAAACAATACCTTTCATTAGCTAAGCAAACTGACCGAGATGCATTGTTCCATGATGTGCTCAAAAGACTATGAACCGAATGAGTGGTCGGGGCTAGGGAATCCATATGATCCCTTATATTGGGTTCCTATTCAAGAGGAGTCAATAGTCCAATCAAATCTAGCTTTGGTGGTCCCATTTGAACAAAAAATGTGGATATGAGTGATCCCCATACAGCGAAGAACTCAATGCTAGCAGAGGAAAGTCTGCTGAAGAAGAATCATGTGAGGAAAGACATCCTCATGATATAGAACCTAGATCATCATAGTGGTTACAATAAGAAGACCCTAATTTTGATCTCTTTACCATCATTCTAGAGTAAAAACCCACCATCCCGAAGGGACTGGATGACGCTTACCCAGATGTGACTAAAGAAAACCATACCATCTAGCTTAGGTAATGGAGATGCATTCAGCACTTCATTATATAAATGTACAAATCACAATGGGTGAGTTGTATATGGTCACATCACCATTGGTTTTGCAGCATGTGCGCTAGAGGGGAGGAAGCTCAAATCCCTCACATGTGAGTTAGTAATACCTTAATGAGAATATACGAGAATATAGCCTGCATCTAGAAGATTCCTGGTTCTAGGAGAAATATGACAACATGTGAAAAGTCCAGGACATAACTCAAGAGATCCTGCAACTGGATGATCATGTGAGTGATCATATCGCTTTTCATAGAACTCAAATGGAAGTCATAAACCAATAGAGGACGTAACTAGTGGAGGATGAGGTACAAATGAATGAGGTGACAAATCGCACTACTGATCTCCATGTTGAGTGACTTTCGGTACAAAAAAGAGATGATGTGATTTTTCCAACTATCACTGATGAGAAATCAGAGCATGGAAGGAGGCATCAAGTCCTAGAATCCACATTCTAAATGGAGTCAGATTTGATGTAGTCGATTTCCAGAGTATAGATATAAGGGAGATCACGCCAAAACTCAGGAGAGGATCAAATATGTGAATGACACCTTCAAAGAATAAACCAACCTTCTTTCATTGAAAATTTGGTATTCAGGGAAATATGACTATCTCTCTTTATTTATCATACTTAGATCAAATTTGTGAAACAACTTATGAACAATCCCTATGTCCATGTGGGTTATGACTGGTGTGAGAATCTATGGATGACCATATAATTTTTTACATTGTCTGAGAGTGTTAGATAACCATTTACAACACGGGGAATGCTATTTTTGACAGACCATCCAGAGTGTTCGAGATAATAGTGGTCTGGGATGGAGAATACAACTCTTAGTGAAACTATCATTTGATTCTCAATGTTCCCTAGTGCATGAACATGATAATGCCAAGGGTATTAGGATTTTTTTGAACAAAGGGGAACGAGTAGTGTGAATCACAATACCCAAAATCTATATTTCAATGGCAGAGACATCCTGATATAGTAAAACTATTAACCATCATTGAAACATGGTATTTATATTACTTAGCCTGAAGTAGGGTTAAAAAAAGGGTCGACCACTAACCATTTTTGAAACATGGTACCTGTCGCGAATTTTCAACCAATGTATTTTGGAACATTGGACCATGATGGTATGTGAGCCAAAGCATCTTGACACCTTGTTATTTGGGGGACTCTTTAGCCTTGATAGGGGATGATTATTCAAATATGGGGTATCAAAATTGTGCTGGTGGAGTGATGGGATGTTCGAATGGCTTCCAACACTCATAGAATTCTGCCACCATCTCTTATAACAAATTTTCATAAGTGCACTAGTCCCAGAAAAGATCGAGCCAATATATCAGGGGATAATAATCATGGATACTGAGTGATAGCTAAAGATACAGACAATGTGTTAGATAACCAACATCAAGGGAGAGGACTTCTCATGTGAGGTCCTAGGACACCTGGCAGTTTTTCATCATGTAGGGGATGATGGTAGGGATGCAGTTTAACATCATACAATGATGAAGATTCATATTACACTTTCAAATCATGTGATTAGGATGTTTGTCTCAGATTAATGTCATGTGATAGGGATGTTTCAAAAATTTTAATATTATACTAGCTGGACCCTCGCCAACAGTTTAAATTCATGTTTCACAAAATAATGAAATGCATATTTCTAAAATATTTTTCTAGAACGGAGGAAGGAAGCATAAATTTATTGAGCCAACAAGGTATTGTGGACCACAAAAGTATCAGGAAATAGATTGGAGGGAGACTCCCTACAATAGGTATATGTGGTATGGTGAGGTACAAGCTCAATGTAAAAAAGGGACGAAGAGGTAAAAGTTCACACCAAAATTTACCAGGGATGATCTTAGATTATGGTCATAGAGTTTGGATGACAAAGGTCTACTATACAGCATGACCATATTGGTACACAAACGACCAGAATCCCAAACCCATGCAAGTCACACTTAGTGTGGGAAATATGTAATGGCATGTGGGGTTTACCATACATGTTGGAGTTCACATTAAGGTCATTACCAAGGGTCAAATTCCACTGTTATATGGGGTGTATAGGAAGTATGTCAAGATCATCATTTTTTGGATAAAAGTAAAACTAGTGGGTAAGGATCTGTTGTTGACATTTTTCGAAACACTAGGATTTTAACCACACCTTTCATGAATGGGGTGAGAAAATTTAGAATCCATAGGCGAACAAGTTCGAAACACATGAATTGATGTTAGATGAAAAGGATCCATTAGGGAATTGTCCCAGAATAGGGGGAGACCCATGATGGAATGAGACCATCATCATCAGGGGGTCCATTTGGATTTGAAGGATGATGGAAATTTTTACCTATAAAGACATGAAGTGTGGAATAGTGAATACCTAAAGGTGGAATCCAAACCATGATCACGTAGAGTATTTTAATTTATGTTTCCAGGACATATAGTATAAGTGATGTTCAGAGACATTAAAAATGTGGTCGACTTAAATTCCCATCATGAATGAGCCAAGGAAGCACAACACCACATTAAATAACCCTGATTCTGGTTCTTCATTGTTTAAAATATTATGGGTGGTACCATAATTGAGGCCATGGGGATGATGGTTTAAAATAACCTACATATAGGCCCAAATATTTGATTTCAAGGAGTCTCTATGTGTCCCATAAGTATGCAAAATAAAACACTTCTTTTTCAAGAAATTTCACATAGTTTATAGTCATGTGGGGAAGATGAATATGAAACACTGTGAAAGAAGTAAATAGTGTGGCTATAAATGAGATTGATGATCTGAGAATAACTACGTATCATTCCAAATAATCAATCAAGACACTAGTAGTTATTATGCATAGTGTGGAAAAGGCTGAAAATAGAAGGGGAATCCTCTCTGGTGGGGGAACCAAATAATCCTATAATTTTTAGGAAATCTAGAACTTCATTAGGGAATGGTTAAAATTTAATGCCAAACATTGAATACCTAGGCTCTTAGTTTATGGACATAGAGTTAAGAACAATTAAGGGGATACAAACCTATAGTTTGGCTCGAAAAAAATGTGTTTGGGAATCTCTGCATATTTATCAAGGATGGGAATTGATCCATGGGTAGTTTTTTATATTAAACCACCCTACGCAGGTCTGACCCATATATAGAGGGGGAATGTTTTTTCTTTTTTAAATTTTTTCAGTGGTTGGGATAGGATGAAAAATTCTAGAATCACTACATATCTTGTATGGATAGTAACCATTCCATAAATAGTTATAGATAGGTGGAATGGTAGATGAACAGTGCCCATGGTTATATCATATCAGGCAAGAACACCATGGTGTTGTGCCTTTTTCATCTTGTAGACTAGATAATGATGTCATAGTTTACGGTATTATGATAGGATCGAACCATTCAATTTAGTGTCATACATTAAGAATGGTCTCATTTTATGTTTATGAAGGAATGACCATCAATGTAGTGTTTTTTATCATCATGTATCTAGGATTATAAAAGGAGGGGGTATTTAAAGAATGGGATATGTGCAAGAAGATCCCGAATAACCTAACATGAATGAGTACGAGAAGGCTCAAATCTTCATTACACACTTCTAGGGAAAACGATTACACAGTTTAATGTAATGAAACTTGTACTTGGTAACCCATTTTATATTCTTGTACCAGGGACACTAAGTACTTTTCATTTAAATTCAATCAGGATTGACCAAGCGGTTATTAGTTTAATGTTATAGAATTTTTACCATTGACTATTAGTTTAAGTTTAATGATCATGTCTCTGTATAGGGGGAATTATCTCAAATGGGTATGTGTTGTGAGGTTTTATCATAAACATGATGTAAATGAGTCCATGAAGGCTCAACACCAAATGAAACATTATAAAAAAATGACACATAAATTTTAATATCATGATTCTTGGACTTACCCCAAACTTTTAAATGTCATGTTTCCAAGACCTAAGTCTCCTAGTTTATAGACGTATTGTATAGACCATAGTTCCCAGTTTGACATCATGTTCCTGGGAAGAGTTACTCCATATGTGAAGAAATATTTTAGGATCTTTTGATTAGTTATTGGAGTGATTCTTTCCATAACCATTGTAACTAATGAGTATGCACCACTGGTATAGACATTATTAATGAACTAAAATCCTCCCCACTTGGGTTCCATCATTGGTGGCTTGTTCCCCAGTATAATCAATTCTAGAAGATCCAAAATTTCATCATCATAGAGAAAAGAGTGGAGGATAACCTTATTTTTGAGGGCCTTGACTATATTGGTATGGTGACTCTCTAGATTGTGCTACGCTCGGAGCATGTTCCCTTCAAGGTTCTACAGATCATCTATATGGGCTTAGACTATAATTTCTGATGTCTAATGATCATAGATGGTTGTTCAGAGTGATGGATGTTGTATCTAGATTGGTAGTATTCCCTATATCCCACACACTATGTAACATGGAGTCACCTAAGTGGAATTAAGATTCATCATCCAAAAATCAAAGAGAGCATCGGGGAGCTTGTCTAGCCAACTCTTTATGTTCTATCCCACCATTATCAACTAGATATAAGACAAGGTTTTTTATGACGCATCCAAATTTCCATTCGTCAATGAATGGTAGTGCGAATTATTATTGTAATGGATGAAATACATGGTGTACAAATTCTTCTACTCAATATCGCAGTGGCTGCTGTCTATGTCTGTTAGAATAGTTTGAGAGACTCTGAATCGATGGATGATATAGAGATAAAAAATTCCGAAATTATCTTCATGTTGACTTCCTTGAGAGGAATAACTTCTGACCACTTTGAAAGGAAATATGTAGTGGTCAGAATAAACCTACACTGGAGAGATTTTTATGGTGGATATGGTCCTAGGACATCAAGTCCCAAGACTGCAATGGGACAAGAGTACTTGGTAGTATAGAGGTGATATGAATTATGAAGCAAGAAGTTGTAATAGATAAGAAACATTTGACACCTATTGGAAAACTCGATACAGGTAAAGACCATTTTGGTCTTGATTTATCACACTATAAGAATTTGGTGAGAGAGAAAAAACTCTTCCTTGTGGGAACCAAAGGACCTGAAATGAACATCCTACATAACCTGGGGAATTTAATCTCCTTGAACTCAATAGAGGTTAATCCTATAAAACCCATGTCATTAGAGAATACTCATATGATTTGGACTACTCTATAGGGTGAACTGCACTAATGGTCAATGGATTCGCTCGTGTTCATCTCGATTTTGTGGGAGAATTTCATGCTGGAGATAGTCAATGAGGGGAATCATCCAATATGAGGTTCCATCAGTTGTGGGGGATCTGAATGTCCCAATGTGGATGCATTGGTAGTTAGTTGACTTAACTACTATATTACATCATAATATAGAGTGATGAGAGAAATAAACCTTCAGTGCACCATAATAATGAATAGTTCATCCTTGTTAGTATATACAAGAGATGTTTCTAAGATAACTATAGTCTATTTGACAATTCTTTTATCGAGTAATATGTGTCACCTCTGACTTTATAGGGAACTGGTCCATCATCTGTTGAGTGAATTGTAGGTGGGGAATGAGTTATGGATTACTGATGATGTAGGGGTTGTTTATCATCTTTATGAATTACCTAGAGTCTCCCTTTACATGAAAGTAGTGGACATCAATCTCAAGAGCCATCTTGAGATTAGTAATTAGATACTGATTTCAGCCTCATTGTTGGTAGTGTGATATAAAAGATATTTTCAATTATTTTACATATAAATAAAATTTTAAAAATCCTAAAACATTTTGTTTTAATATAAAATGTCATATTTTATGATTTTGATGGTATTTTGAGCTTAATCCTAAAAATAGCCAATTTTTTATTTTTAAGAGTTGTCATTTTCTTTATTTCAGTAATTAAATTTTATATACTAATAGAAATAATTAATTTATTTAATTTTAGGATTCTATGCATCTTGGGATTCATTTTATCCTGCTGGACCAAAAGATGAATCCTCTATTTGGATGCTCATAATTTGCACAACATTTGGGTCATGAAAACTATGCACAGTTATGAAGATTATTTAAGTGGCGATCATAATTCATAAATGGGAGAACCAATTGATCGAGAATTATACCAAGATATGACAAATATATTTGGGATCAACTTTCATTAACAATTATATGTGTGAATCAGCCGTCTTTGTGGACATTAATGCATTAGAATCCTGAGGTGTAAATTCTGGAGAGTGTGACTGACCAGAATAAGTCCTTAGAGTGAAACGAAAATAACTCTCTCCATACATATCCATATTTTATTAAATTTTGGTGTGATACCAAAATGGAAATTATGAACATAATTAATGAATGGTTACATGCATGAATCAACCATTTAATTTTTGAAACATGTAAAACATTTAAGAGTATAGATTCTGGAAACAGCACTCTCCATCCTCACCTATAAAAGGAAGTGAACCCCTCCATTACAATTCATCCCCACACCATCCAATCCACCATTGTGGGAAGAATTTCTTGAATTCCTCTTAATGATTTATTTATATTCTTTATTTTACTTTTATTTTAACGTCTCCCCCTCCTGTATCATCTAGACATCCCAATCTAGGTAGGGGTAATTTCATCGAGTGATAGGTAAAGAGGGAGGCTATAATTATGTGCTCTGCTTGAGTTCTATTTTTTCAAATTAATATGAATCCTTTATTCTGTATAATTCTATATTGAATTCTTAATTCTATTTTAGATCCTAAATGTGGTTGCATTAGATTATAATTATGATATTTTTAATTTCATTAGTTGAGAATCCTTATCTCCCTCCACCCAATTTTTGCCTGTATATGGTGGAATGGATTAGTGTTTGGTGGTGAGTGTTTGACTGTCATTATGAACATAATAATGATAATATACCTACCTAAGGATTCAAAAAAGAATATTATTATCAGAATCATTTGGAAAATGGAGCGAGGGGGATCGATAGATGAAACTCTCTCTAACTAGACCAAGGAATGAAAACGGTACAAAACATGGAAACAGTGATAGCCCAACACTAGGTCCAGCCAAACCCACTCTGATCAACATATTTATCAATAGTTTAAAATAATAAAATCAAACATCTTATTTCTCTCAATTTTTCAAAAAGAATTAAAACCAATTATTTTGATAAAACAAATAAAAACTGACAATCTCTTTTTGTGTGAAATTCTCTTCAAGAGACATCCATAAGTTAACTACTATACTATGCATAAGTAATTTAAATATTTTTCCATGTCCCAAGATATGCATCCATCAAACATTGAACCATTGCAGGGAGGTAGTTCCTTAAAACCAAAAAAAATATTTTGAATGACATGTAGTCTAAATAACCAATTAATTTAATTTTATCAAGAAATTGAATGAAAAATAACCCCATTGGGAATTAAAAATATTAAAATATGGTTTGAGGAAATAAACCTCAAAAATTCAAGTGACACATTTAGTGATCACTGTGAACCAATAATAATGTCTGGAAATCACAACTGTGCCTTATCAGATATATGTGCACCTCAATTTGTTAATCAAAATAACCAACTCATGGTCCCTGCAATGGAAAATGATATTTAACTACACATTAACATGATCCATGTTCTACCTAAATTCCATGGTCTTACAAGTGAAAACCCTAATTTATACATCCAATAGTTCACCTATGTATGCTCTACATTCAATCCTCTTGTAGTTGTAGAAGAGAAATTAATGTATAGGGAAATCCCCTTCTCACTTGAGGGAGAATTAACTGAATGGTTGTTCAATTTTATACTCGGGTTGATCATTGATTGATAATATCTCAAAAAATTCTACTTGTATGGATTCTTTCCCACATCCATTAGCACTGAAATAAAAAAGAGATTTAGGTCACACATCAATAGAATAAAAAGAATCTAAACAAATTTTGGGAACATTTCAACAAACTATGTGCAAGATGACCACACAATGATATGGAAGAGGAGAAATTCCTTGTGTTCTTCTACAAAGAATATCTTTATAATTATTGGAAAATACTATACCCATAATCTAGTAAAGTACAAATTGACAAGTCTCCTACACATATATGAGTTCTTATTAAGAATATTGTTCCAATCCCATAGTATTTCAGTACTAGTGTTATGAGAACTAGAGGAATCCATGAGGTAAGAACTTAAGATTCTTTATCACCCTTAATTGAAGAAACACTTGAGTAAAAGACTAGTGTGATGAGAGAACGTTATGTGAACCAAGTGAAGTATCAAAAATGGCTGACTTAGTTATCTGGTTTGTTCAATTTTACTTATAATTACACTGATCAATGCGAGGAAGTGTCAGGGACATAAAGTTATGTTGTTACATATCCACCAAAGAAATTCCCATCAAATCAGCCACATTAACACCTTAACCAACCAGGACATGGATTTATTTTGAACAAAGACAATCCACCTTTTCATTAGTAATATCATATTAGGAAACCATTAAAAAAATCTTACTATTAGTCCTTCCTGTAACAACATACATTCCAACCACCACATGTGCAGCAAAAGATTTATGAGAAACCAAAAAAAAGTGCCCAAAAAACTGAAGAGAAGCTACAGAAGGAAAATATTATGGGAATGTATGATAAATTAATAGGTTAAATGATAATTTATGATGCCTTATTGATGTTCTAACCAATAACCAAGGAAGTATCCTAGAAAAAATAGTTTTGAATCCAAATGATAATGTCAATCAAAATCACCACCAGAAGCGGGGAGGAGGTCACATCACCTGAACAAAGTAAGTATGGTGACTCTGGGAGTCCTTATGAAGCTCAAACCATCATTAAAATGGTATAATACAATATAAATAGAGGATAAATACTGAGGATATAAATGGAATGTCTAGAAACACCATTACAAAAACAATAAGGGTAGAAAAAGGATAGTCATGCACTAACACCATCTGCATTAGTTGAGTCAATAAAGGGTGAAGATGATTGAATTCAATGTGAAATTCAGGAAAACATCTAAAAATATGATATTTATATTCCACTACTCAAGGAAATCCAAAAAATAAATATGTATAAAAATTTTAGGATGAAGATATTCACAAAAAGAAAGAGGCTATATAGAAATGAAATAATCAACTTTGTTAGAATCATTTTGGAACTAATCACACCACTAATACCGAAAAAATGTCACGATCCAGGGAAATTCTTTATTCCCTGAACTATTGGATATTTAAATTTCCTAAATCACTATGTGATCTAGGAGCTTCAATGAATGTTATGACTCACTCATTATTTTCATCCTTACAGCAGTACCTCACTTTATACAATCTCCCATGATGATGGTACATATCCAATTAAAGATTCATGTGTGCTTCAGGAAAACTCATCATTTAGAGAATATTTTTTATGTGATTGTTCCTATTCTTAAGAACTATAAAATCTAGATCTCATGATAGAGGAAGTGGTAAAATATGAATTTTTTGATTATTTATTAAATTTCATTGAGATTTTACCATAAAATCCAGCCTTTGAATTAGGGAACCTAAATTTAATATCATCACTTGAACAATACCCATGTCTAGAATGTAAGCCACTACCAAATGATTTGAATTATTTTCAACTATTGGAAGGATATAAATTACCAATAATCATTTCCAATAACCAATATCATTCACAAGAAAAATAACCCTGGTTAACCATCTCAAAATAAATGTCCATGCAATAGGATGGAATTTATGTGATATACCAGGAATCAACGAAAAGGTCTTCTCCCATGCAATATTTTTATAATGTGATACCTGACCAATTAGATATCCTCATAGAAGTCTCAATCCCACCATAATGGAGTTTCTTAAGAATGATATTGAAAAATTGATAGTAGTTGTATCATTTTTTCAATGTCTAATTCTCAGTGGGTTAGCCCATGTCATGTAGTCCCAAAGAATACCGGCATGACCACTATTAAAAATGAATGAAATAAAAGGATACCAATGAGAGTAAACATGTTGGAGATTGTGTATATATTATAGTAATCTAAATCATGTATCCATAAAATACAACCTTATGATTAAATTTATCAATCACATGCAAGAAACTTTAACTAAAAACTCATTACTATTTTTCAGATAGATTTTCAGGATACTTATAGGGTTCAATCACACTATAAGTCTAGGAGAATATGACCTTAACCGGTCTATTTGGAACATTTTTCAATAAAATTATGCATTTTGGGTTATGAAACACACCTGATACTTTTCAACAGTGTGTGGTGAGTATTTTCTCAGACCATATTGAGGACTTCCTTGAGGTATTTTTTATGATTTCATAGTTTAAAAAAAATACTTTGATCATTTCCTAGAAAAAATTGAAAATATTTTGAAAACATGCATTAAAAAGAAAATTGGTCTAAATTATAAAAAAATTATTTCATGGTAGAAAATGGAATAGTGTTGGGGCATATAATTTTAAAAAAATGGATTCAGGTTGATAGATTAGAATTTGATGTAAAAAATTAATTTCCATATCCATCTTATTTAAAACATGTTAGATCTAATTTAGGGAATGCATGATTTTACTAAAGATTCATCAAGGATTTTAGTTTGATTTGTATCCCTCACTCAATATTAATTTTAACTCATGCTGACTTTAATGTTTATTATGCATACATGGAATCATTTAATGAATTCAAGAAAGCAGTTGAACACAAAACCAATAATGAAACCACCCAACTGGCACTACTAGAAATGGAGGTTTTCCCAACTGATATATTCTGATGGTATCATCAAACTGTTGGTATACTCGAAAAATGGAAACATTTTCCAACAGTTTGAACAAACAATTGGTAATATGTTAATTTTGTTATGGTTTCCCAAAGGTTTGAAAAAACTCTTGGGAATTATTTAGTTCCTATACGATGTGACAATGGATTTAATAATCCATTGGTAAAGAGTGTCTTCCAAATATTTTTTAAAAACCATTGGGAATTTTTCCCCCAAATACACATCACCCCTCAGCCCGATTCTAAACCCTTAGAACACTAATCCAAAGCTCCTACCAATGTTTTCCTAGCTGAAAAACTCTCTCCAGTCATAGATCCATCTTTAACAGATCAATTTTTTATTTCTACACTTCAAATTAGTATGTTTTACCATAGTTTTAATGTTCTCCCATTATTTATGATGTTTTTTGTTTTGATTTGGGATTAATTTGATTTCCTGCGGTCTATGGCATACCAAACCCATTGATTTGTTTTATGTTTTTTGTTCTTCACTTCAAACACGGTAAATGGATTATTTATTGGGGTGATATGGTAGGTTCTATAGACGTTAGGTTAGTTGAAAATTGGATTTGGATTTTGTGTTTAATGTTTTTGTTCAAGGAATAATGGAAGGGTATTGATATTGAGGATGAATTGGAACCCTTGAACATCCCCCAAAACCACCCCTCTGAACACCTCCCACCCCCTAGACAGCCCCCAACACCCCCTGTACACCCCCCCTATTTGACAACCCCACCCCCGGAACCCCCCACCCCTTGGACAGCCCCCCCTACACCCCACCCCTGACACCCCCATCCCTTGGATAGCCCCCTCCCCTACCCCTGGACACCCCACCCCCTGAACACCCCCACCCACCTTCTATAGACACACCTCACCCACAATGGACATCCCCACACCCTGGGACACCCCCACCCCCACCCTCCCTGGACACCCCTCACCCCCCATGGATAACCCCCACCCCCTGGACACCCCCAATACCTTAGACACCCCCACCCCCATGGATACCCCCTGGACACCCTTCACCCGCCTACACATCCCCGCCCCACACCCTTAGATAGCCCCCCCAGACACCACCACAACTCCTAGACACCACCACATCTCATAAGTGTTGGGCCCAATTTTTTAATTGGAATTAAATATGTAGTTGAATTCTCTTTTCCCCATTGTCATTTTCTTAGTGACCCATAGAGCCTTATAAATTAAATTTTTCATGTTTACATAAATTGTATTAGTCTTGTTTTTATAAATTGAAAGCATTTTTTGAATGAAATGGATAATTCATGATGTATTTTCATTCATAATGAATAAAATTATTTAAAATAAAATTACCCTAAGGGGGAAGCATGAGATGTAGAGGGGCAGTACAGGTGTAGGGGGTTGTCCAAGTGGGGTTTGGGATGTCTAGGGGTAGGGGTCTCTAGGAGGGGTATGGGGATACATGGGTGTGTGGGAGGGGGTATGGGCTGCCCATGAGGTTGTGGGCTATCCAGGGGGTTAGAGTAGGTGTCCAGGTGGGGGAGGGAGTGTGGGATGTCCTGGGGGGTGGACTGTCCAGGGGGTGGGGGTGAGCTATTCAGGTGGGGGAGGTTGGTGTGGGATGTCTAGGGGTGGGATGTCCATGTGGGGGAGGGAGTGTGGGGTGTCCAAGGAGGGGGTGGGATGTTTAGGAGGGGGTATATTAAAGGGGTGGGGGTTGTAGGGGATGGGGTATTCGATATCCAAGGATTGGGTGGGATATCCAAGGTTGGGTGGGTGGGTGGGATATCCAGGTGGGGATGCGGTGTGGGATGTCCAAGGATGGGGGTGGATATCCACTGGGGGGTTGGGGGCTTGGGCTGTCTAGGTTGGTGTGATATGTTTAGGGGGGTTTTGGGGTGGGGGGTAGGGGGTGCAGGGGAGTGAGTGTGGCCTGTCCAGGGAGGGGGGTGGTTTTTCCAAGGGTGGTGGGGGTGGGGGTGGGTTGTCCAAGTGGGGGAGGGGGTTTGGGTTGTCCAGGGAGGATGGGGGGGGGGGGGGGTTGTACAGGTGTGGTGGGGGTGAGGAATATTCAGGTGGGGGGGGGGGCAGTAGGGGGTAGGGGGAGTAGGGGTGTGGCGGGTGTGGGTTGTCCATGGAGGGGGTGGGTTGTCAACTCTGATACGCTACAAAAAATAGGAATCAAATATAAGCAATGAATATTTTCTTTCACATGTTAAGACTTTTCTAGACGTTCCATACCAACACACACTCTTACCCTTCCATGAAGAAGTGATCTCTAAAATGAAATCTCACTCAACTTCATATCCACTATCCATATGGATCTCATAAAAATTTAACATTCATACAACTCTATATCATATAACGATGTAAAAAATCTCATACACCCATGTGTAGTCTCCCATCGAAACATGGCTCATAAAATCAGATCCATGTATGATATTTGGAGGTGTGTTTACAATTGGGTGTATTATGATTTATATCTATGATATTCCTGGTTTACACCAATAGTCTTCTCAGTCATCTTTAATATGCTTTAATTCCTGATACAATTGGATAGAGATTGGATTTTACGACCATAGTTTGGGGCTGGACACCCCCACCCCCTTGGAAAGCCCCCCCCCCACCCCCTGGACACCCCACCCCCTAGATAGCCCGACCACCCCCATGGACAGCCCACCCACCCCAATGGACACGCATACCCTCTAGAAAGCCATTCCACCCCTATACCCCCCCAGACAACCCCACCACCCCCCTGTGGATAGCCCCCCACCCTCGTGGACAACCTGCCCACCCCTGGACATCCCTACCCCCTGGACCGCCCCACCACCCTCGTGGATAGCCAACCCACCCCTGGACATCTCGTACCCCAATGGACAGCCCCGCCCACCACCCTGGGACACCCTTTACCCCTCTGGACAGCTCCACACCCCATGGATAGCCCCCCCTGGATAGCCTCTCCACCCCTATGGACAGCCCGGTCACCCCCGTGGACAGTCCCTCCCCCCACGGATAGCCCCCATTCCCGTGGCCTGGCCGCCCAACACTGGAACACCCCCTACCACCATGGACAGCCCCCCCTGTGGACAACCTACCCAAACCCTAAACACCCCTCCCCCCAGACAGCCCCACCACCCCGTGGACAGCCCTCCCACCCCTAGACACCCCATACCCCCTAGGTAGCCCCTCTCACCCCCTAGACACCCTATAACCCCTAGATAGCCCCCACCCACGTGGACATCCCCCCAAAGCAGCCCCACCACCCCCATGGATAGCCCTCCCACCCCCTTTGATATACCCCCCCCCCCCCATGGATATCCCCCACCACAGTGGATAGCCAACCCCCCTGGACACCCCCTGCCACCATGGACAGCCTACCACCCCCATGGACAGCCCACCCACTCAAGGACACCCCTACCCATGAACATCCCCGCCCCCATTGGAATGCCCACCCACCCCCTGGACACCTCCCACCCCCTAGACAGCCCCCACCCCCTGGAATCCCCCCCCCCCACACCAAAGACAACCCCTACCCTCTGAACTTCCCCACCACCACCATGGAATGCCCTCCCTCCCTCTAGATACCCCATACCCCCATGGATAGCCACACCCATCATCTGGATAGCCCTCCCACCACCTGGACACCTTGTACCTACCAGGATAGCCCCCATCCCCTAGAAAGCCCCCACCCCTAGAAATCCCCGACCCCCATAGATAGCCCTACAACCCCCATGGATAGCCCGCCCACCCCCCTGGACCACCCCTCCCCCTTGGACAACCCCCACCCTCGTGGAGAGCCCTCCCACACCTTGTATACCCCAACCGACTCTGGATAGCCCTACCACCCCCCATGGATAGTCCTCCCACCCCTGGACACACTGTACCCCCTGGATAGCCCTGATTTCCCCCTGGACACCACGTACCCCCTGGAACAGCCCCAACCCGCGTGGACAGTCCTCCCACCCCTGGACAACCCACCACCCCATAGATAGCCCCTCCACCCTTTTGGATATCCCACCCCCCGAACACCTTGTACCCCCTGGACAGCCCCCCTGTGGATAGCCTACCCACCCCCGTGGACAACCCATCCACCCCTAGGACACCCCCTACCCATCGACAACCTCTAAACCCCTGTTGATAGCCCACCCACCACCCTAGATACCCAACCCCCGCTAGACAGACCCCCCCCACCCCCTTGGAAAGCCCGCCCACCCCCTGGACACCCCCTACCCCCTGGACAGCCCCCACCCCAGTGGACTGCCCGTCCACCCCCTGGACTCCCCGTACCCACCTGGACACCCCCACCCACCCCCTGGACACTCGTATCCCCTTGAACAGCCCCCACCCCTGGACAGCCCCCCCTCCACTCCCATGGATTACAGGGTTACTAGCAACTTGAAGATGCCATTAATCAGAGCTACCCACTTAGTGGCCTCATAGGATCCTTGATAACCAATAAAAAATAGTGTATGTACTTTTGGAAACTTCCATGCATAATCAATGATCCCAGAAGAACATGGCTATTACACTTACACCAGAGTTTTAGTAGAGACCAAGACTAGTTTGAAAATAGTTGGATCACAATAATTACTACCTTAGATATCTTCTTAATGACATTATGATTCATTTATAGAGGTAACATTCTAAATAATTATCAAAAACAAATTCTTTAGAAAAATAATCGAATGTTTCAAAAAAGGGACACAAAATAAAAAATACCATAATGATAAATCCTAAATAACACTTCATAAAACCATTTAAAAATCATATAATAGAGACTTATTTCTATTTAAAACTCCCCAATGGTTTATAAAATTATGTTTTAAGGTTCCATTTCAAAAATCATATAATATTTTTGTCCTACAATAATAATGTAATCCACTCCATAATTACCCAATACCCCTTCATACCATACAAACCAAAAACATTCCTTTTTTTCTAAAGAAACACATCCTATTGAAATAAACACTATTACAAAACCTTTTTAATAATACCAATGATATAAAAATCCATTAATTTATTCCATTAATACTATTACATCCCTCACCCTTTGGACTCCCCCTACCCCATTGACAACCTCGCCACCCCCGGTGGACATCCACCCTACCCCCCCTGGACAGCCCCCACCCCCGTAGACAACCCCCCCTCCCCCCCACCCGCTATACACCACCCCAACCCCCTTATAAATCCCACAACCCCTTGGACCGCACTAGCCCCTGGACTCCCCCAACCCCATGGACAACCCCCTACCCCCTAGATAGCCCCCAATCCCCTGGAAAACACCTTCCCTTTCTAGACACCACCTCAACACCTAGACACCCCCACCCCCTTGACACCCCACCACCATGGATAGCCCCCTCCACACCCCATGGACAGCCCCAACCCCTAGAAATCCCCCCTGGACCCCACCACACCCCCTGGACACCACCCCATCTCCCATGGACACCCTTAGATAATCCCATGGACACCCCCACCCCCACCACCCTGAACAACCCCCCCCCCACCTTCATGAACATCCCCATCCCCTCAGACATCTACACCGCTGGAAACCCCATACCCCCTTGGACAGCCCCCAACCCCCCGAACATCCCCCAACCTCCTGAATTATAAATTGAATTCATTATGATTTTAATTAACTTATGAATTATGTGTTAGTGGTGTATGGGTATACTTTTTATGGGTATACTTATTGTATGTGTATACTTTTTATAATTACATTATGAATTATGTGTTAATTCTGTATGTGTATAGAGGATAATTAAATAAAGAATAGGAGGTATTCTGGATTATGTATGAATTATGTGTTGTATTAATTCAATATGAAATCATAAAAAGTTCCCCCCAGACCCATCTATGAATTATGTAAGCCTGCAGTGGAAGATGGTGGAATTGTTGTAGGTGCACAGTGGGAGGCCAGAAAGCTTGTTTGTTGTGGTATGTATCTAAAGGCTATTACAATGGTTTACAACCATTATCATATCTATAAAAGAAGATCTAATAAAAATGGTTTAATGTAAACCATTGGAAAAAGTATATACCAATGGTTTTTAAACCATTGGCATTTGTATTTTTAATTAGAATTTCCCAACGGTTTATGGAAAACAATTGGTAATGGATTATACCAACAATTTAAAAACCGTTGTTATAGGGATGATTTTTTAAATTTCCAATAGTTTTAAACAGTTGGTAATCATTTATACCAACAGTTTATATAAACCATTGGAATATTATAATTTTTCAGACATATCCCAATGGTTCTCATAGAACTGTTGGGACATGTTTATCCCTACGGCTCAAGACCAAATAGTTCTGACAACCGTCAATATAGTTTATACTAATGGTTTTCTAGCCTTTTCCAATGGGTTTTAACCATTGGAAAATATGAAAATTCATGTAGTGTGGGAGTACCCTTTCAAGTTACATTTCAACGTAGGAAACCAAATGGTGAGATCCAATCTATCACAATTAATTGATAACAAGCCTAAAATCAACTCTTAAACATAAAGGAACTTTAATTCCACATATATAAATTACCAGACCACCAAGAAGGAGTTCCTTTCAGTCGTCTATGTACTAGATAAATTTTGATCCTAGTATATTGTAAATAAAGTTGTTTTTTATGACTATGTATCACTGATGTAATTAATGAAAAATCATGATTCTAAACCAAGGTTAGTGATATTTATGCTACTAATACAAGAGTTTAATTTCAAAATTAATGACAAAAAGGGAAATGAAAATCAGCTGACAGATCATCTAAGTTGACTACCCCACAAAACTGAAATTTTAATCAAGAACATAGGCTTAAATCTAATTCAATATTTTATATTTTAGAAAACCTAATTATTTTGATAATTTTAATTGGTAAAACCATAAGAAGATGCTTACCAGGAATTTAAATTTAATTTGTGTTTTTATTTTGTAATAAATAATATTTTAGAGTTAACTTGGGACCATATAGGTTAGCCCAAAAAGTTTAGAATCCAGAATTTATTGGTACACCATATTCAATGACTCATATGAATTTTTTACAAGATGTGAAAAATGCATGTTTTATAGTAATATCACTAAATTATAGTAAATTCCTTTAAACCTAATAAATATGTATGAAATTTTTGATGTCTGGGGCATAGAGTTTGTGGGAACATTCCAAATGTTATTTGGAAATTAATATATTATTTTAATTGATGACTATGTTTCAAAATGGGTGGAAGAAAAAGTAAACATAACAAATGATGCTAAAGTTGTATGAAATATTTTTAAGGAAAACCTATTATGTTGGTTTGGAGTGTAATGACCAACCATAAATGACCATATAACTCATTTCTGCAATAGGAAAATGTGAGAATTTATGAAAAATTTGGGGGTACATCATAAAACATCAACACCATTCCATCCCAAAAAAAATGGAAAAATAAAAGTCTCAAATATGTAAATCGATGGTATTCTGTAAAAGACTTCTAAACCTAATAAAAAGGACTAGAACCAAAGTTATATAACTCCTTATTGGAATACAAAATATCTTATAAGACACACATAGTGATGATCCCTACAGAATGATTTTAGGAAATATTTTCCCCCTTTCAATATAATTGGAGCACAAATCATATTTGGCAGTAATATAGATGAATTAGAGCCTTGATAAAGCTGTGAAAGAGAGAATATTGCAGTTTTAGGAGTTAGAGGAAATCATGTGGGAATGAATTGAAAATTCAGTGATCTATAAATACAGAGAAAGAATGGCCCATGATAAGATGATTCAACCAAAAACCTTCAACATAATAGATCAAGTTCTATTATATGAATCCATACATAATATAATGTCAGGTAAAATTTATTCAATATGGGAAAGCCCATTTACTGTTATTGATGTATACCCCTTTGGTTTTATGTTGATAAAAAAATATGGAAGTGAAAACACATTCATGATAAATGGGTAGAGGCTGAAGAAGTACCATGGGACCGTACCTCAAGAACTAGTGGATGAGATCACACTCCTATACCCTGATTATCAACGTAGACCATACAGGTTGCATATTTCATTTACACTTAATAAAAATGAGTAATTCTATTTTTTATATACATACATGAAAAAAAATATTTTAAAATACTTTGAGGAAACTATAAAAAAGTATTCTTGGGGGGAAATCCTATAGTCTAAGATTTTTTTCAAAAAAATCATTTTTTGATTGAATCTGATGACATTATACAAAATACATTTCAAGAGACAACCCACATTTTTTTCAGTTCACTCTTCCTATTGGTCATATTTATTCATGGTTGAATAGTCTTTCACTATAATTTTTTTTTATTTCATGTCCATTAAAGAAGATGATTCAAGGTGGAAAATAAAGATACCGAATTAAACACACTTCATGAAAGTATTTCAAAACAGAATTGAAGGAACTGGACATGAACCACCTGACTGAAGATTCATTTCTAAAGGGACTTTTATTTTACATAAAATATAATTTTAATTGCCTATATTCTTTTACAAACCTATTGTTTGAGCTTTAAAATTTAAAATTTCAAGACCAAGCTTCAATTAGGCTTTAATTGATTCATCTAGGAGACTTGAGTTTTATTAGAATCTTATGATTCCATGTTTTAGATTTCAATGTTACTAAATTGAATAAGTAAAATGGAGAATTTAATGATTAATGTGTAGAATATATATTGATATAAAGAATCATTATTTGAGGTAATTAATTGATTCATTTAAATAAAAATAAATATCAATTTTCAATATTTAAATTTATGAAGTTTATGTAAATTGATTTTTTATTATTAACCATTCCTCGAGTAAATTTCCCATATCATATGTCCACTCTCAAGAGTATTTATAGACCATGTACTACCTATTTTATCTTGAGCATTTTTTTGAGTGGCCTTGGGACATGCCACGATCTAGAAGTTTAATTTGAACTTGTCAAACAAATGACTGAGAAAAAACACATTTAAAATGACTGATTCACCCTTTGAAAATCCATACATCTATAAAATACCACAATTACATAAATCCAACATTATCCCATAGAGACTTTGAATAACCATTATTTGGTTGTTCCTTGTTTCTAGCCATTTTTACCCATTCCTACCTAACTCATAGCAATTTCATGATATTTTAATGATAAATTTTGGGAGTAAAAGTTATCATGGTAAATGGGATTATTTAAATTATAAACAAAGTGTGGGTATCCTTATTGTGGGAAGTGTAAACAGTTGTGGAATCATTAATTTTACTCTATTATTTTACCCTATTGAATAAAAAAATATAAAAATGAATAAAAGAACCTTGAAAATGAAAAACAAATGTGTTGTGATTTTGGTAAAATTAATATCAACATTACTAGAACAATGATTTCTCTCAAACATGGTTATTTGGAGGATGTGATGTTTATTTTAAATCATAAAATATAGAAAAAAAATTAAAAATGATCTTTAAAATAGAAAGAAAATAATAAAAGTAAAAATTATATTGAATTGAGGGGACAAATAATTTATTATACTTATACTTGCCATTATCTTTATTTTGAGTCTGTGGAATGTTGGGAGTTGTTACAATTTAAATAGGAGAATTTAATTAAACTTTTTAATTTTAATATCATGATATATACATTAAGAGTTAAAACATAACATTGATCATTACTTTTAAACCTAAAATCCTACAAACCAAAATCCTCAGATTAATTAGAACCTTAATTACAAGTCCTCATGATTTTATGTACTTTTTGACTTTACAAAGTGGAGAAATTATTTATTTTATTAGATTATGGACATGGAGAATTTCTACCAGATATGATCATAAATCTATACGAATTTTATGATGAGGTATGAATTAAAATAATTAAAAGGCTGTTAAATAATGACATGAAATGTTTAATAATAATGAGTTGATGTGCTTGAATGAATTAAATAATACGTTCCATCATTTTTGAAAGGGGAGTGCTAAAATTAATAATTTGATTATTTCTTTAAAAAATGGGAAGTTAAATTTATATTTCATTTGTATTTTTGAAAATTTTATTTTACATTGATAATTATTTGATTTTCTTGCTTTGGAATTTGAATAACGGCAACATCAGTGGCCTCTAATTTTCATTGCTGTCATTTTATTCTTTAGGAAAATAATGGATTAAGTGTGTAGGAATTGATATAACAATATTTTCAATTATTTTAAATTGAATTTCTATTTTTATAATCCCAAAAATTATTATTTTAAGATAAATTATCACATTTTATTATTTTGGTGGTATTTTGAGATTAATCGTAAAAATTTGCCATTTTTGATTTTTAACAGTTTTAAAATATTTCAGTATTTCTGTAATAATATTTTCTATAAATATGAAAATTGGTAAATTATTTATTTTTATGATTCAAAACATATAGTGATTTATTATATCCTTCTGGACCAAAAACATAATCCACCATTTGGAAGCTCAGAAATTTCTCACAATATGGGTTATCAAAACTATGCATAGTTCTAGAGATTTTTTATGTGGTGACCATAACCCTTAAATGGTCCAACAAATTGAGATGAAATTAGATATAAGGATGTAAAATAAATTTACAAACAACTTAAATAAATATTAATATGTGATAATCTTCCTTACTCATTGTATTAATGCATGATATTCTGGAGGTGTAAATTTTAGAGACTCTGAACTGACAGAATAAATGGGTAGTGTGAAATAATCATTAGTATCACTACACCTGACCAAATTTCCTGAATTATTGTAGATATATGATAAATAAAATTGGGAACCCTTTCATGAAGTGTTTCACATGTGAATCTTCCGTTTAAGAGGTGAAACACACACAATCTCTCATTGTATGGATTGTGGAAACAAAACTCTCCCACCTCACCCATAAGAGGTGAAACCCTCTATTCCAAATCATCCCCACACCATCCAATCCACCAACAAGGGAAGAAAATATTTAAGTCCTTCTATATATTTATGTCAATTCTATCTTTTTCATTATTTTCATATATCCCCTATCATGTACCATCTCAACTTCCCCATCTAGGGAGGGGTAGTTTGATTGAGTAATCAATAAAGTAGAAGGATATACCTATGTGATTACCTTGAGTTCTTCATATTAAAATTAACAAGATCCATTATTCTTTATAAATATGGTTTCAATTTTATAATTTTGTTTTAAATTCTAGTACCATTAGATTTTAATTTTATTATTTTCTAATACTTCCATCGATAATCCATAACCCCCTCTACCTTATTCATATCTGTATACGGTTGAATATATTAGGGTTAGGTTTTGAGTGTTTGATAGTTCTTATGCACACATGAAAGAGAATAACCCTACAGAATGAGTTAAATAGGAATATTCTTGTCATAATCATCTAGAAAAGGGAGAGATAAGACTCCATAGACAAAACTACGTCTAACCAGAAAAAGGAAGAAAAATGGAAAAAACATGGAAAACATGGTAGGACAACAGTAAATCAAGCCAAAACCACCATGGACACCATCACTCTCAATTCGTAAAAACCAATCCAATAAAACATATTATTTCATTATCTTTTCAAAATTAATTAAAACTAATTGTTTACATAAAAAATATAAAAAGTGACAACCTCATTTTATGTGCACTCCCCTTCAAGAGAATTCCTTGAGTTAACTAATATAATATACTTATGTAAATTAAATATTGATTTACCAAACCCCATAATAGGCATGTGTTATATAGCACTCTAACAGTAGGAATGAATAGCGAATAATGGCTTGTGTGGGGGTGATGACGACAATCCTCGGGCTTACCCTATTGATCCTTGGATTGATGAGCCTTTGGTCTATTGGGCTTTAGGAGGAACCATAAAAGTGCCTATTTCAATGTGGTATGTCATGATCCACTAAGATAATGTCCTCATCCTGGAGTTATAGATCACGGAATTCTCTTCATGGGTTGGATGGGTAGCCAACAAGTCTGTTTTTACCTAACCCAATATGGACTTTTCTTGGATGAACATGATATCGAACTTATGAAGAATAACATACCAATATTAAATAGGTCCAGTTTACATAGTATGGTTTAGGATATACATTAGCGGGCTCACATGGGACACCAACTATACATCATGATATCATAGGTAATGTCCCAACTTCTACACTGTGATGAGGAGATCCATGAAGATCTTCTCAATTAGAGAATATATGGTTTCCACATCAAGGACCATGAAACTAGGATAGTATAAACTATTATTTGACTTTTAATTGTTCATCTAAGAAGGAATGGAATCAAGATATCATTCTAGTGTGGTCATGTAAATGTTGATATGATTCTCTGAGATTGGAGGAATTATGAATTGAGGTAGTAGCATATATATCTTAGAATCCTCAAAAATAGTTGTTAAACTCTTTATCCCACTGGTAGATAGTAACCTTCTTCCTGAAACGAGTTAAGGTATTAAACTTTTTATAAAATTTTGCGATGAATTGTTGTGTGTAGGCTATGTTGGCTTGGAGCCCTCGGAGCTCATAGAGATTACACGGGGGATCCATCTATATGATTTCCTTGATCTTCTCTTGGTCGATATTAGTGCCTCTATATATGAAAATTAATATGATAAACTTCCCCAATGTAACCCCAAATGAACACATCAAGGGGATCATCTTCATATGTTATGAATGGAGGAATCTGAACAATTTATCATTATCTTTGAGATGGCCCTGACCCTTACGAGACTTGAAACCCAGTCACCTAGATAGAATTCCACGAGTGTACCGATGATTAGTTTGAAGATGTGGGGAATGGATCACTGATAAGTGTATTTTTCATTATTCAAACTAAAGGGCATCACCTGATAAGAGAAGGTCCCTTACAGTGCTCTATTGGGAGTATATTCATCATACTCGGGGGACATCTTGATTTCATTACATCTAGAATATCCATAAATGAATGAGATACTCTGTAATCCATCCAAAGAAACAATATTCCTATCTATTACTAGAAGGGGAAAATCATCCTTCATATAGTGGATGTTGAGGTCGTAGAAGTTGATACATGATATGATATTTTTGTTCTTCTTCATAATATGGATGATTTTTTCTATCCATTTGGGGTAATAAACTTCCTTGATGAATTTTTATTTGACGATCTTATCAACTTAGGCCTCAAACCATGGAACCATGAGAGAGATGCATTTTTTGTAGGACACATTTACCTATTATGACTCACTAGGAGACCGAGATGGTAAATGGATACTTGAGGATCTAGTCCTATAATTTCATCTTCGTGCTAGAAAAAAATATCACTATGCTACATTTGGAATTCCATGTACTACTATTGTTCTTATATAGGATTTTCTTCACTAATAAGTGTAGTCAATGGATGTATATATATTCCAAGATTCACCTGTACTGACTCATAAATGGGGGTGAAGATGACATCATTTATTGTGGGAGTTGTATCTTCAAATTATTCATCATCGTTAAAGGTAGGGTGATTAATGGGAAGAGATAGTTCATCATAGATTACTAATTATGGAGGAACACTAGTTCTTGCCTAGGTGGTGGATGAGAAGTCTTCCCAGGTAGACATATTCTGTTTTGAAACCATGGTGATATATTCCTTCGATCTGATTTCATTAGAACTTCGACTATGGTGTCCAAGATTGTTATAAAAAAATAGTGAAATGTCATTTTATGGTAACTAAACCCAACCCTATGAAATAGATGAAGGTTCTATAGAATGGTGTCTTTTGGGTGTGAACATCTTGGTACATTATAGTATAATGGCTTTCTTGACTCACCTGTTCCTATCTCATGTGAAATTACACAATAATATTCTGAAATTACTTGTACTTAGGGATACGTCTCCCCTTCATTTCAAATATGATGAAGCAATTCCACTAGTCTGTGGTCATAGGCTCTAGCTAGTGAATCAAGAGGATGAAAACATTATCTAGTTCATTCCACAGGTTATCCCCAATAGTGGTTAAATCCACCTCATTTTCCTAAAACTACATTCCCTTTATCTGATAATATTTGTCGTCCATATAGTTGGATTCACAAGTGTATAATGGAGATGCATCTCCTTGGAGCATGTCTACCAGACCATTGATGGATTACTTGAGGCATTGGTGATACAAGGAGTTTATCGTTCCATGAAAATAAAGCCAGGGACTACCCCTCAGTACATGTTTGGATGTGTCAAATGGTAGAAAAATGAATTCATTATTTCCTACCAATCCAAGAAACTGATCCTTAAAATCTATTTCCCCATACATCTTCTGTTTGGTCCATCATAACCATGTATCTTCATAGAAGAGGGACTCATATCAGATTCGGGTAGTCAAAGCATGCAGAGCATCTCAGTCAAGATGAGATTGATCCAAGAAACTGTGTCAACTAGATAGTGCTGGACCTCCAAACCATTGATCTAACTTATGATGTATAGCAGGTTAATGTCCCCATATACGAGGGAGACCTCATCCTCTCTATTTAATGAGATGATGGATTGAAATTATGCTTTCTCTACCTCCACCACATAGAATGTCTATGTAGCTGCTACAGCTATTTAAAAATAGAGGGGGATTATCAAGGCCTCTTCCAAGGCCTAACGTATCTACTTTGAAAAGTGGAGGGAATCATGAAGAGAAACATTTTATAGAAATGTTGGTGAGGTTCTTGGGTACAACATAATTCCATCCTAAGTAGAAATTTATACTATAAATAGGTACTAAGGGCATTACTGGAATCATTACGAGAATTTATGGATGAATCGGGGAATTCTAGATAGAACTATGAATATCCTTCTTCTCATTAGAGAAAACCACTTATAACTACAACCAATTGATTATATTCTTCCTAGAATCGGGATATATCCAGAAGTGTCTATCCATGATATGGTCACATTTCCCCCCAAAGCCTAGTAATACGTTAAGTGGTGGTGGAAAATCTTATATGATAATCTAAAAAGACTATGCTTGTTGACTTTTTCACATATCCTACTATTGAGTCTTGTTATCTTGAATAGAATGGACTAAAGTGATAACCTATGAATTTCTAAGATTCATATATCACTGGACCCTTCCACAATGGCAGTGGACATGGATATTCAGAGGGCATAAATGATACTCCTTGTCATTGAGATACATTTATCTAACCAAAACCTCAATGGTATTCAATGATACATACTTTTTCTCATCATTAGAGGGGTCTTTCTACACTATATGGGATATAGGGGTGATTACCATTTCTGGGGGCATGTTGTTTCCAAGAGTACAAGACAGATTCAATGCTGTCAGAGGGAATTTTCAATCCCTTTCATCATTGGTGCATACTCTTATGATATGTGGAATTATACAATTTGGATTTAAAGGCATATTTGATATAATTATTGGATACTTCTGGAAGCATGAGATAACCAAACCAGTCATGTATGATTCCTTGGGTTCAAGAGACTACTCTATCAGCCAACCAGTCATCACACTTATGATGCCCATGGTTGGAGAATAATTACCATTCAAATTCACTATCACTGACATAATCGAAAAAAGGCATTTCACACTTGTTGGGACTAGGTCCAATCCTACCACACCATTTTCCACTTGGTCCTAAAGACAATCAAGGAACACTAAGAATTTCATGATGGTTTTTACAAGGATTCTATGGTATAAGAAGTTGTCCAGGTGATCAGTGAGGTTAGCCTTATTTTTATTTCTATATATAGAAGATTTATAACCCCTTTAACCATGGACTATGGAAATAGCTAGGAAAATGTAAATACTTGAAGGATTATACATTTTTTCACCAAAATTGGATGGAAGGTTCGGGAGCCTGGACCTTTTGAGGGGATAGAGGCTGATGAGGGTCTGGAGGCACATTGTCTTATTGAAGCCATGGTTCATTCAGTGGTGTTTGTGCCGTCCAATTTTATGGTGGGAGAGGATGACCTTAAGATGCTTCCCATGACCATTCTATTATCATGGCAGAATCCCTAGCTGAGGATCTTTTGGAAACAACTCTATTCACTCTGGAACCTCTACCGACACCATAGCAGGGATTTCTACCATGCTATTTCTTCTTATTAGAGATGGGATAAGAAATGGTAATGTTTTATTATCTTGATTCAATTATTCATCTAGGTTTTGAGACTTTTCAGTGAAATCCCATAATCCACCTGGGATGTTCTGAGTGATTAGAGAAGGGACATGTTCGGTATTAATGTTCCCGACACAAAGTGTCATCCACTCCTCCTAAATCAATGGAATTTCAAGTAAATATTTGAGGACCTTCCACCAGGATAAAAGATCTATGAAATTTTCATCTAGCCGCTGTATAAACTTGAAGTGGTCGGAAATAATTCTCTTTCATGTGATGGAGCTGAACATGTGAAGAAAATTCCTACGGAGGTCTTCCCAACAAACAATGGATGCAATGAGTAACTGGCTTTACTGAATGAATGCAAACCCCGCCAATGACATAAGGAAACATTGAAAAATATCTACTTCCATCTACTTTAGAGTTCCCAACCACGGTCCTCACCTTCAAATAAATTGGTTTAGATTTAGAAATGGTTATCTCATCCTGTTGAATTGTAAGATTTTAGAATTACCTAAATCTAGGGGATCTTTCATGTCATTAACCAATGTTGAATATCGGTTTCAATATATTAATAATTCCAAATATCATGTCTCAGAAGATTATAGGAGATTAGTGAGAGCATCTATCATATAATCCTAGTTGTGATTCTTATCTTGACGAGGATTCCATACCATCATATCATTGACATACTTATAAACTCTGTAGGTAGTCTTGGTGGTGTATGGTGAGTTTGGTTGATTATCTTGAGGTATATCTTGAGGAGAAGCTTTATCCATGTCCCAAGAAATGTTTTTTCCCTCCTCAAGAGGTTTTGTGACACATATCATAAATGATTTCCATAAACCCTAGTCTCTAAGCTGTTGAGATGAGTAGTATTTCCATGCTCAATCGAGGTTAACTAGCCATGGATGATCTGTGGCTTCCCCTTCTTCCTCTATGGAGGAGGGGTATGATCCTTCCAAGTTTTATCCTTGTATGAATGCTACTATAAATAATTATCATTGAGTATATCATCAATTATACACTTCTAATATGTGATCACATAGAGGTTGGTAGAAATAGATGGGTCAAACATTGTGTTATGGGTAGCCTCAGGTAGATTAAATGGATTAGAGGTTTTGATCTATCTTTACCAATGTTGGTATCTCGACGGATAGGTAGTGATATAGAGGGTTCTACATATCTAAGTGTATTCACATTATAGTGAGTGAGAATGCATGTATGAGTATCAACATGATATTAATCCAATCCATGGGGTGGGTTCTCATCTTCTGATCCCATACTGCTATCACCATCATTGTTTATCTCAGGGACAACCATGTTCACTGTGATAGTTATCATAGGCATATCATAAGTATTTCCCAAAAAAACAGGTTGTTTTAGGATGGGACTAAAGTGGAGAGTAGCGTACTATTCCTAGCCCCAGGTTTTCACATGAAGGGATGTGACATTAATATTTATTTAGAGCATTTTATTGAATCAAACTCGTCATATTTAAAGAGTCTAGTGGTATCTGGGTGACACATGGTGTTGGGCCACTAAGAGTGAGTCCAACTTAAATATGAATTAGTGCTAGTCAATGTTATCAAAATGGTATCAGATCATTGGATAGATCAACATACAGCCTCGTAGGAAAAATTGAATCTCCCAAATTGTCTGGCTATAGTGTGTGACCTCATCCTGGGTGAGTTACTCTAGGATGTTGATGTCTAAGGTTTCAATCAGCTAGAACTTCTCAAACAACTACGGTGAGATTCTATGAAAAGCATCCCTATTTGGAAGTATGGTATGACTCTTCGTTGTACCAAGATTCTAACATTTAATTATGGGATAATAATTATAGAATTGATATGGGTTTGTTTGGGGGAAGATTGGACAGTGTAGAATCCACTACATGAGTTAACTACCTTCCACACAAAGGGTCATCTTTTAGAGGTTGTACCAACATCATCACTACATCAATATAGGATAGGGTGTTGACCAATGGCTCATGTTCAAGGGAAGAAACCATTGGTGGTGCATCTGGTAGGTGCGAACCATCTACCATGCCCCATAATAACTCTCTATGATCTTGAGTTGATGTAGAAAATTAAACTAAAGATGATAGAAATGATTGCATAGTGATACCCTAGAAGGGATCAAAATATTCATCCCCATACAAACACCTGTGAAGGGATTTTAAAATCTTATGAATCTCAACATCAGATATGGTGAATCTAAATTCTCAGGCTCCTTCCCTAGACTCTGATACTAAATAATGTTGTGAGAGATCTATCATGAAATCACATTATGCTTCATATTCTATGAAGAGAATAGTATTATCCATGACATGGAGCTTCCTGGAGTTATACCTTAGGCTATGAAGGTTCACTGTTCTACCTCGGGATAGTTCATTAGGTAATTAGAGTGCTTATGTACATATAGGGGAGTCATACTAGGGGGTTATGTGGGGGGGGGGAACTCCACTTGAGATAACTAGGATATGTGGTGTACCTCTACAATGGTTACGATCAAAGTGGGGAGTAACTCCTCTTGGATTGTTTTGAGAGTTGGTAGGGAATCCACTCTGTGAACTGATGTATCCGGGATTAAATATTCCCGATTCATTGTGGAAATGGGGAGGACCTCCATATCAGTTTTGATAGTTGGGAGGACCTCCGATTTGGTGGGTTGATGTGTATGTAGTGACTCTTTACTGATCTAAGTGGACATCCGAAAGACCTTTGTGTTGGGTAGAACATGTATGAGTTGGAGCACCATACTAATTTCCAAAACCATTGAGAGGACCTCCACTATGTCGAGTTTAGGAGTGGGTCGGGGGGGACTCCCCTGGAGCTCATGGAAACATGTGGATTGCCACCATATTGGCTGATAGAAGAGTGGGGAAGTCCTATAATCAGTCTGGTCATTACACAGGAAGGACCACTGTGTTGGAATGTATTGATGATATTATGAAAAGGACCTTCATAATCATAATTGATAAAGTGATTAGGGACTCCACCTTGGTTAGTGATAGAGTGGGGAGGAAGTCTTCTAGATAAGGGATTTGAATAAAGAGAATCATCGTGTTGATGTTGTTTATCATGGGAAGGACCTCCATATCAAGAACCATAGGCATAGGGAGGATCTCCATGTTGCATTTTGAAAATAAGGGGAGGATCTCTACATGGACAGAAGCCAGGAGCATGTGGAGGAAATCCATGTTGTGTGTTACTTTGGATGGTTATTGTACTCGGATGACCTCTATACTGGATATCATCATCATAGACTAGCCCAAAATAGCTACCAGATGTGCATTTCATTGAGAGAGTAATCTCATCCCATCCCTGGGGTTACTAATGTCTTGATTTTATTGAGGAGATGATGTCCCCCTACTCTACCGTATCAGGTAAATGGTGGTATTCATCGGTGGTGGTACGAGCCACTGATGCTATGGATGTTTGTTTTTCATAATGTGCATCCTCTTGAGCCTTTTCTCAATGTTTCTATTTATTAATTTTTATTGTTTCCATTAGAGTAGGGGACTAGACCACCTAATCATTGGCCTGAGGGACAAATCATTGGTGGTGTGTACAACACCTAGTTGGAGTTATGCATGGAGGATCTCGTGTGGTAGTCATACCTAGGGTGACATGATTATCCTCTACCTCATCATACAAGGAAGGGTGGGAGGTCATATGAATGCTCTGGGGAGAGAATACAAATGTTGTTCAATGTAAATGTTGGGAGAAAAAACTCTCTATGTGTCTCCTGAGGGTGGTGGTGACAATGACGTACAGATGCTTATAAGTCCTGACTATCCACATACCTTTTGGGAATGACCTCCTCTTACTCGTACTGGAATACAAGGGTGCCCACAACCCTCCTCTAGATGACCTCTTACAGTAGGATAGGGAATGGGTAACTAGTATCCTTAATCATGGATGATATCAATGTGGAGGTAGATTCATGAAGGATTAGATCATTGAAATTTTTCCTACCCTTGTGTCTGTGGGTGGGAGGTGATTGGTTTCTTGTGGATTGTGTCCTCCAAGAAGGAAGAATCAGCTGTCAGTTTGGATATCAATAAAGAAATTCACAATTAACCAGCATCTTCAATTCTTCCATCTTCAGAGAGTTAGATCCATGTTGATGATATCGTATAATGGAATTCCCAATTATTAACAGCCCTAATCCCTTATGAGTTCCACACAAGGATCACTTTTAAATTAATATTCCCTTGCACCAGATATCTGGATATAGTGATATGCTCATCTACAAATGGACCGAATGAAAATAATCCTCATATCGAGGGGTATAGTTAAAATTTGGATTCTATGTTTCTATTTTAGATGGTTTCTCTAGGGAACCTTGCCTTGCATGTTATTATTCGCTGAAATTGCATTGTACCCTAGATTCATCCTTTCCAAAGGTGAGTGACATTCATCACCCCTTAAAAGGTGTATATTCCTTGATTGAAATGAGAAGTTGGGATTTTGGCTTATCCATTCATTGATTCCTCCCTATAATTTTTCACCGATATAGGTTCTACCACAATGATTTTCAAAACACGCCTAGATTTTGTGAAATAATTCGTTTTCAAATTAATTTAACTTTTTTTTTATATTTTTCATTTCTCATGAAACTGAAAATAGTTACATATATATATAAATTAAAAGCCTAATTCAAATGTTTCTTTGACATTGAACAAACTTGGATTGAACTTCACAAAAAATATTCTTGGATTGAGCTATACGCAACACCAACTTTTTATGTAATACACAAAAAACCTACTTGGTGTACGTTACACGCAATACCAAAATTCTACAATCATCATTTTATTATTATATTTACATAAACATGTTAGTTATAACTTAGCAGTTAATAGATAATAGTAATATTAATTTAAAATTTTTAAATATTTTGGAAATGGATTTATATAAATAAATCATATTCATAATTAAAATTATGATTTTTTAGAAGTCTTTATATGATTAAAAAAACTATTTCCTCAAATGAATTGTTGTTAATGTCATTATGTGAGGAACAAAAAAATTAATTTTAGAATCATCTAAAAATTAAATTCCACAAATTAAACTTCGCTTATTTATTTATAATGCTCAAATTATCTTAGGGTGGTTTTTTGGGATTTTTTTGAGAAACATCATTGTTTAATAATATTGAAAAATCCCACATTTTAGTTAATAACTATATTTTCATTTTAATAAAAATTAACATTAAATTATACATTAATTCTATTTTAAGGTCACATTTGATCAATTATATATATATTATTAAAATTTATATAATTATAATATATTTCACATTGAAATTGAATATAAAAACACAATAATATTTTAAACATTTTTATACTTTAAAACCCCGTTATTTTGTCCAATATTTAGGATTATCACTAATCTTAATTTTTTATCTTATATTAATTGAATTAATAAAATTTGAAATACACCGTTTTAATATTTATAATATTTAATGTGTTATGATTTAATATTAATTTTTTTTCAAAAACAAATATTAATAGAGATTAAAATTAATGACTACAATTGAGGTCAAATTAAGCATAATTAGGGGACCAAATGACCGATACACTTTTAAAAAACCAATTTTATAGCCATATAGTATTCATAAAACATTAAATCTTGATTTTTTTACAATTTTATGACTTTTTTAGGTAATAAAAGTTGTACACCTAACTTGTTTTGAAGAATTCCATCTTATTCATTTTCCTTCCCAATAAAATGCTACCACCTCTCCATCTTCCTGAAAACTCTAAAAGATATTAGATAAGAAAATATATACCAAATAAATTTCCCAAAATTCATAAATTATTCTTATTAGTCTCTTCTTTTGTAGAAATTAATCCAAGGAATCATTTTTTACAAACCAAAATCAGTTACCTAATTAAGAAGTAACAACTTCTCTTATGTTTATTTATTTTATTTTCCATCTCCAACCATCAACTAAATTTATTCCATTATTGTATAAAAATATAATATAAAATATACTGGTATGTTTTTATTCTAATGGTTTTACCTACACTTAAACACACATCCGTCTAATGGGTAACGAAAATACAATTTATGTGTACGGTGAACTACCACCTCACTAAATGATGATTATTCATTTTTACATTACTACATCTCATGGTGAATAATATAATGGGAATAATATTTATATAGTTTATATATTATATTTATTATCTATTTAATATTATTTATTCTTTTTTTACTTCACATATAATTTTATTTTCCACTGGGTGTAAATACGATAATTTGGTTTGAGGAAGTGTGGACAACTTCCCCCTCAAAGTGATATGATTCGTTCACAGGCTACATGGAATGAATTAAGGGTGGTTTTAGTGAAATTATATGATATATATAAAATTATAACTATAATTTATTGATATTATATACATATACATGTATATGAGATTTTATTCCATTATTTCAATACAGTTATAAAATTGGAAACAATGTTCATGCATACGTATGACTAACCATCTACCTAAACAGTGTTTTCCATTTAATACATCTATTTTATATATATCATTATAATACACATATAATGAGAAAAAAAATATATTTATATCATTTACTACATTTAGGTGTCATGGTATAAGTATAAGGACTAAATATATAACAAATTTAGACACATGCGATGAACAATGTGGAAATTACCCGAAGTGAAACCTTAACATTGGGTTGTTAAAAAAGAGGGTAATATATGGTCATAATAAAACAATATATGGTGTTAGATATAATAATATTATTATTTAAAATTTTATAATAAATTTATATGTATTATATAGGTGGTTTCAATGTGTATGACATGTGTCAACATGTAAGTTATGTAAATTTATTCTAATTATTTATTTCTGTGAGATACATGATTTATTCACCCCCATTCCTTTTGTTTGTTTTGTATACTACACATGGATATATTAAACGATTATTATAATTAAATTTATCATTATTTACATATCCAATGTTTTTTATTTATTTCATGGGGTTAATGTTTAAAAAGATACGCAATCAATAATCACGTTTTGTCTCATATTACATTATTTGAGACACATGAATTGTTATGCACCTATATTATTTAACGATGTGTATATAATTTTAATTTACATGTTATATAATGAATCTAATTATTTTATTTATATTTTATGAATAATGTGATTTCATTTTCTCACATCAAGAATATGATACCATTTAAACAAGTGGTAAGTGTTTATTGAAACAATATCATTGTTTTTTGAGATTATTAATGATTACATTCCTTTTCATGAAATATTATGATCTAAATCTCAAGAGAAGCCCTAATATTCCTTCTCCACTATTTATTCATGAAAAATCAATATATTATTTCCTATTTCCAACAATTTTGTACTTATTAAAATTAATAAAAAATTTGTGAAAAATTTGACATTATCTCTCTTTTCGGTCAGAAATCAATTTTACATCAAAATCATGTTATCAAATATGTTTTCAAATTATATGTAAAGAAAATTTTAAAATAAAATAGACTTTAAAATTTTTAATCATTTTAAAATATTCCTTTAAATGTTTTCATGGAAAATGGGTTTCAAAATGTTTTCAATATTCCTTTATAAGATTTCAAGGGAAATGGTTTACAAGAATTTTTAAGCTGATTTTACATGATCTCAAGGAATTTTTTTTAAAATTATCCTTAATATTCTATTAAGAATTTTCAATTTATTTTTTTATGAAAACAAATTTCAAAATTATTTAAGCTTTAAAAATCAATTTTCAATGAAAAAAGTATTTTTTACACAAGAAATGCATTGGAAATATATCTCAAAATTATTTTCAATCTAATATGACATCTATAGATGTTACTCAAGATATAATTGGAAATTATACAAATGTTAAATTCATATGAAATCTTGAATTGTTTATATTTGAAATGAATGATTTTCATGAAACCTTTTTATCTTCCATGGGTTATATTATTGTGAAAATCACTTCTTTTCATGGGTTATGAATTGATAAAATTATTAGGAAACCTGTCAATTTTTCATAGGTTAAGATGTGATTAAATGTTAATGAAACACATTTAATTTTAGGGGTTATAATATTATGTTTATGATTTGATGTTTATAGAACCTATATATTTTTATGGGTCTTTTTATGATGAATGTCTTATTATACTGTAGAATATGTATAAAGGATTTTATTATGAGATGGGTGTAACCTATATCTACCTCTAACAAATTGGGTATTGATAAATGTTTTATGAGATCAAAGGGTACACAAGAGGGAATCCAATTCCTGAAACAAGAGTATACATAGGGGGAAATACTAATTCTACAAGGAGGGTATACTGTTGTACATCCCAATCATGAAACAAGAGGGTATATAGAAGGATAAACCAAGCCAAAAATAGGGGGTTATACTAGAGGAAGTCACAAACCAGAAACAAGAGGTTACAAGGGAGGAAATCCCAAGCAATAAACAAGAGGGTACATGAGAGGGAATCCCAATCCTATAGTAGGTACATGAGATATTAATCCAATACTAAGTTTTTATAAAGGCCTTGGGATGCCTCCATGTCCTAAGGTTTTTATATTCTTATGTGCTTCCCAAAATTCCATGTTCTCAAACTATGTTTTGCATCCATGTATTATTATCATTATTTCTTCATGATAAATTTATTTTGAAATTTCAATCTTTATTATGATCTCGGTTTTGTAGCATATGATCATAAAATGTTATGTTCAATTTACATATCATATATCCATTTTATGCTTATGAATTTACATTATTTACCCTTACTAAGAATTTTATCACACCCATATCATATGTTTCCTTTCCTCTGGTCATGAAAATAGGTTTTATGTAGAAGCAACAAAGGGGGGGATATTTATGGGAGATGTTTAAGATCTTTATCCAGGACAGAATGTTTTGTTTCTAAGATTCCAAATACACAAAACTATTATTGTCCACATGCATGTATATTTTCAATATAAAAAATATTAATTTAAAATGATGTAGTATCTATGTATATTAATCTTGGGTCACTGTACTTATAGATTTTTTTGAGAAATGTGTTCCCAGTGTCATCTCTTTGTGGATTACTTTTTATTACACTTCTTATACTGGGGTAATCTAATGGTGCTAGATAGGGTAGTAACCTTTCATATAGGAAGTAGCCATGATGGGAAATATATGACATGTATGGATGCTAGAAAATTGGAATAATTTTATTCTTACTCATAAGAGAGATTCTCAAGGGAATGAAACATGATGCATCTCCTGGTGATCATGATGTATGATATTAATAAGCCATGTCTTCTGTGGTTTTCCTCAGGCATCCCATATTTAACATGAGGTAGCAGTAACAGGTCTCATGTTTAATATCTTGTAGAGATAGAATTTATTATTCAGAATTATCATTTATTATAATTGAGAAGGAACTCCCCTTGGAGGGATAACATAAAAGGATTATAGATAGATGGATTAGAATTCATGTGAAAGAAATCATTAGATTTTGTTTCTCATAAAGAGATTTTTTCACATCATGAAGTGGTACATCCCGTGGAGGAAGGCACCAATGTTTAAAATAAGGATGGGCTAGGATTCCCATGATGTCATACCCAAGGTGGAGCATTTCTAAAAGAGAAGGTTTAACACCATGAAGGGTTTCACCAATATGAGGGAGGATGTATGGTAAACCATTGGTCGGAATTTGACGTCACTCATAGTTCATATGTACCATGTTTATATGAAAGGTATCAAATCCCATAAATTTTTATTGATTGTGTGGGGTTTATGAATTTGATATTTCCATGGAAAGATGGTTTCTCATTGATTGATTATGTTGGATTAGGAGGGGTTTACAGAAAAAATATTCCATGATGGATGGAATGACCTTATAAGGATGTGGAATCCTAGGTAAAATTAGGTGGGGTTTTGGATGGAGTGAGTGAAATTTATGAAATCGATGGGATGGTTAATGTGTTAAGATTAATCCTTAGGGGTTTTCCTCTGTATCCCGGTTATATGGAAATAAAATTCAATGTATTTATGATTATGGAATTTGGGATTATACTTAAGAAAGAGGACCAAGCATGTGGTTGGGGCTTACATGTAAGAGTAGCCCAAGGAGGATTGAGATGTTTCATCACTTAATCTAGGAAGGATTTTCATGGGAAATAAATATTTACACCTAATGAGAAGTCCCATAGGAAGGAGGTGGATGAATGTTAACATCTTATGAGGATGTGGAAGCCCATGAGAAAATCAATATGGATGATTGATGAAGTGGGTCGTGGTGGATGGATTAGAACACCCCATGTAGGTGGATTTGGGAGGGATGTATCCCATAAAGGTTAGATTTCACAACATGATGGCATATACTTGGTAGAAATAAATTGAGCATACTACTAGTCAGGATTTATCCTTTGGGAGGAATCATATATACCCTATTTAGAATACAGGGATAAAAACCCATATACATTGAAAATGGGAGGTAGTGTCATTGTCACTACAAACCTCTTAGCCCACGTGAGTCAAGATTAGTGTTATAATCAAGAGGAATTAGTATACCTAATAGTCATGTTACGAATGATGCAATGATGAAAGGTAATTTTGTGGTTACACATAGGAGATACCCAATGGGGATGTCATTCTGTACTAAGAGGATCTCATTCCAAGCGTTGAATATCTAATTCCATGAAATATATACACATATAATCCTATCAATGTATTATTGAGGGTTATATGGGGATTTCATAAGGCACACATGGTGAAAATTCCCAAAGGGAGAGGGATGATGAATTAAGAGTGTATGAAGTGATAGGTTCATGGTTCACATCCCCTCTCTTATATAGTGTGGGGGATGTTATATTTAGTGAGGATGACTTAATTTTTTGTCACCCATACATGGGGACATCCTAGGATTTCTACCCATATGGTGATCATAGATTGATGTCATGGTTTGAGGATGTTGTTCCAAAGTAGTTTAATTTCCTACTTCTCATAAGTGCGAGAATCACTCCTCACTCCTTGTGATTACATAAATTCTACTCATTAACCCTTGGGGAAGGGAACATCTCTACAATTATTTGATGTAATAGTGTGGAGGAGTGTTCATTTAGGTGGTACATGTTAGTGTGGATATATAAATAAAAGTAAAAGAAATTTTCATTCCTATGTTTAAAAAAATTAGTTACATAACCACAATAGTGGACACCTTATAATGAACCTAGAAATCACAATGAAAAATCATAGAGGGATTCCCCGTATATGTGCATGTAATTCATGGGGGAATCATGAGAGAAGGACTCAAACATGGTTCTATAGGGTAATTGAAACCGATATAGTGTTAAGTAATATGTGCATACAATATTATATTATCTCATGAAAAGGTAATGTATGAGTTCAGTTTGGGGTGCACCCAAGGGTAGTTGGTTCTTTCAAGAGGGGATTTTTCATGAACTTTACTTATGTTCCAAAGAAACATGAGAGGGTCAAGCCACTATTAGACAAAATGAAGGTTATCCCCTTGGAAACCTGTTACAAAAAATCTTATACCATGAGGGATTCATCCTTGTTTGCTATTATGGAAGAGGTTTCTTATGCATAGAAGAGTGATGCTTTGTTTTCCGAGGATTCACCCTAGAAAATGGGTGTGCAATTCAATATGTAGACAAATCTCGTGAGGAGGAGCATAATATTTCATTCATGGAAGATGCCTTTCATACAGATGATCCTTGGGTTATGGTAGGATGCACACACAAAGGCCCTTTAGACAACACATTGGGGGAATTTGCAGATGTATTTTAATATTATGTGATTACTTTATAACATTAGCGCATATTCCTTGGGATTCTCGAAATGTCCCATTGGGATAAAGGGTACATTAGGTTTTCCCAGTGATGGTAATTCTGGATTTGTGTGGAATTATATTCCAACCTTCACGGAAATCTAGGACATAAAATAAAAATGTAATTAAACCATACACCATTGCATGTATAAGAAAAATGGATATTGATAAGAATATCAAAAGTTAAAAACCCAAATGAAAGATAAGGCAGTTTCATAACAACAGTCCAATTGTCATAGAATTTAATTTTCATTACAATCCATGTAATCCTATTAGAAACCTAAAAATTAGATTATATGTATTTGACTATAGAATACTAGAATACGAAGATGTGAAACCATAGTATCTCATGAACATGTGAAAGTAGAAAACTAATACAGTCATGAGAAAAAAACAATCAAAAATGAAATAGGTTAATTATCCAAAACAATCCACACTAAGGCATGATTACTAAAATAAGCCATTTATAATAACACAATAAGAAACATATCAATAAAGTGTACATTCCACCATGTTCCCATTGGGATTCCACTATCATGCTCCAATGAAATATGTCTTGGAGAATCCAACTCTGGCATATAAAATCACATATCCCTTCCATATAGAATTTCCATCGCATTATATCTCTCCTAATGACACAAGGTCCATCGCTTAATAACCATAACCCAAATTGTAGTGTATTATGAACAGGAATCACATCAACCCCATTCCCACCTCCTACCATACATGACCTCCAAAACAAACCATATCCTCACATCTTATCTAAAAAATTAATTTTTGTCTCTTGTCCATAACAACCCATGCTTGTAAGCATCACATCAAAGGGAGAGTAGGAATGAGGAGGTAAACATCCATCCAACCACACCATATGGATTTTGGGAAAACCAACACCTTATATATATATATATATATATATATGGTTTTTGACACAGGGTTCTCTATACAGGTGGGGTGTGTATATAAAATCAAAAATATCATACATTTTATATATACATAGCCACCAAAAACCCCATCACATGGGTTCAAAATAAATGCACTAACTAAATTACAATGTCACCAACCAACCTAACAATGCTGGAACTATCACTATCACAACTAAATGTATAACACCACAAAAGGAAAACAGAATTCCCAAACCACATTAAACATTTCATTACAATCCAAGACAATTCCCATATACAAACCATGCAATTTCATTTTCATCATTGTCATTTAATTAATTTACTACTAGGGAAGCTACTGCAATATAGCATGATAGAAAAAAACCGACAATCATCATTGACATTAAAACCTTCCCCACATTACCTCCCCACAACAAAATCACGCCTCACCACAAAAACACCTTACTTCCCTATAGAAAATTCACTAAAAACAAATTTTCCCCTCACCACCAAAAAGTATGGTTGTACAATAACACATCAACAACTAAACATTGAACAACATGGTCCCACAAAAACACATCAAAAAAACATTATTCATAATTAGAATTATGATTACATCATTTAACATCATTATTTTCATGGTTTTCTCACTCAAACCATAAGCCTTTGGGTTACCATTTTATTTACTGAATATACGTGGTTAACGAGCTTCAGATTTAGTATGATGCCAAAAAAAATCACACAACATGTATTCCATAATCACCACTATTGATTAAGAAATGACCCCCAACAGCCACGATATTCAGTTGGTAATTTATCCTATACAATTCATTACATCAACAATGATATAAAAATGATAAAACAAGGGATTTAATTTTCCATTTCCAATTAAATTAATATTTTCCATCTAATTATATTTATTAGGATAGTCAAAACCATATATCATTATATATACAAGAATAAACCCCTATCATATGATACACAAAAATTGAAATTAATGATTCAACACCTCAAAGAAGCTTTCTAATAACACTATGAACCACATTGAAAATAAGAAACACTTCATGAACCACTAGAATGAAAGAAACTAGAGGATCGAGCTAAACCACACTAAGAAGAAATAAAAACACAATCCATTATACCTCAAACAAAATGACACTTCTATATCTAATCTCAGGGGGTGTAATGCATGAAAAATAAATATGAAAAGAAGATAAATAACTATGTTTAAGAAAAACTCAACCATAAGAACCCAAATATCAATGTAGGAGAAAATATCATGGATGATGCTTCAAAATCTTCAATTATACCCCACAAAATAAGAGAAAGTGGTGATAGAAAAATGATAGGGAATCACCCAAACAACCTAATTTATTGCCTGGGGATTTTTCCTTTTGTGTTGTGAATTCCATATTCACAACTTGAAATAAAATTATTTTCTTATTATAGTTTGTAAATTATATTTAAGGCATTAATTCCACATCTCTTTGGTTTCCAATAGAAATTAAATTGCCTCAGCTTGAAATATATTCATGTCATGAATTTCTATTTAATGATGTGAATAAATTTAACAAACTGCACCAAGATAGAATAAAAAATGTGAAATCGTCTACTAAAAAAGTTTTGAATGGCCATATAAAGACATGAATAAGTTTCATGTCATGACAACTTACTGATGAACTCCTTTAACTACAAGCTCCAAAAATCACCATCTATCGACCTTAGGGAACTATCCAACCTGGAAACATAAAAATTAATAGGTTATATATTCATAGATCATTACATATGATCTAAAATAGTAGATTTCCAATGAGTTTTAATTAAACGTCATTGAGAAGATAGCATTTCTTTAGGATGAAGATCACTAAAGATGATGTAGCTGGAAACCTTATGATATCATAAGATGACTAAATTTTAAATTTTTATGTATATTTTTTATGTTTGAAGAAAATATAGTTTCTATACACCAATAATGAATTATTAAACTATCAAAATTGAAAACATTAATGAAAAAAAGTAGAGATTGAGTATGTTGAAATGAACTATCGTCCATCATACATAGTAAGAATAGTGTATTTCATAGATTGTGCTCAACCTGATATGGTATGGTTTTGGGACTAGTGAAAAGGAACATGGATAACCCTTGGAAGAAACATCAGGATGTTATGAGGTTGAAATGATATATTTATAGTGATTTAATGAATTTTCTCAATTATATGGTAAATCGATGTTATTTCATGTTTATGCCGATAGTGATCTTAGAGGGTATTTAAATAGTTGTAGGATTTCCATATTTTATACACATTCTTATGGGGGAATATTAGTAAGGTAGATATCTCATTTAAAAATGGTTGGGTTGATATATACCATATTGGAAGAGTACATTTACATAATAGAAGATAAGAAGGTGGTGGATTTTCTGATGGATTTCTCAGAGGAGCTAAATAGAAAGTCAAAGGATAACATAATACAATCTGAGGGTAAGGGCGATATATATATTTTTATGAAACCGATGTTTCATTATCTAATGAAAAACATTCAATTGATGTTCTGTTATATATTAGGATTAATAAAATAAGAGTTGTTGATATTGTAAAGGTTTTTTTGGAACTAATAATTTATAATGTATGATGAAGAAGCTGATGGTGATTGAAATCATTAAATTTTTTTGGCATTTTATAGACATTACGGATGAATAGATTATGAGATATTGAATATTGAAGAAAAATGTGGGAGAATTTAAGGGAAATAAGTATTTCTATTATGAATCATTATTATTAAATTTATTATTTGAACGGAATGTACACATTAGTGAATGACGAAGAAGAAGAGCTCTAATTAAATCCATTTTTTGAAGATGGTACCACATGAAGTGGTCAGTTTAATGGATTCTAATCCTTGTGGGAGATTATTGGGATGGTGGATCTCAATTAGTTGGATTTATTTATGATAAATTGAAAGTGTGTCATACTTTTCACAAATCTTAAATTATATAAATTCAATAGAAAAAATGTAGACATTTCTACCACTATATAAGAGTTGACCAGAAACACTGATAGTAGTGTTCTATTAGCATTTAATTCAACAAGGTACTATATAAAATATGACCACTGACACTGATAAGGTATTGTTTCTTTGTTGAATTTTTAAAACAAATACAATATCATAGTGGAACTAAATGGTTGTTTTGGAAATTTAGAATCATGGATTATCTTATCACTATATTCCGTTGTGATCTCATTTTGAGATAGGGGTTCTGAATGCTAATTTTGTAACTAGTAATTCCATAGTCAAAATTGTGAAATGTTTCTTCCTATGCATGGATATAAGGATTATTAAAAAACAATGTACATCATTGATTTCTTGTTCTTATTACTCTTATTATTACATATTTCCACCCATATATCCCTAGTTTCTTGATTCATCTATCATTAGAGGAATCAATGTTTCTATAATATATATTAATCTAGTCAATATTCCTATGTGAGAATGGGGGATACTAAGGGAGGGAGAATCAATTGTAACTAAATTCATGAAAATTGTTTACATCCCATTACTTTTTAGGGTATGGGTTTTTTTAGATGACCTATTAAATTCCAAGAGTAATATAAAAAATACAAACAAAATAACATTGAGGTTTTTAGAGGGTTCAATGACTCTTAATGAGGGGTTTATTCTTTGTGACCAGTGGTCAATATCCTATTCCTCATTTTCTATTTCAAATTATAGATATAAAAAAATTTATTAAGAAGATAGAAAATGATTAATTATTATTATATATCATCATAATCCTAGAACACATAATTTATATTATAATAGGAAAAAATAATGACAATAAGATGAATGATAAATAATTATTAAAAGAATGTACATACCATCTACATTATTCATCTTCAAGTTTCTTCAATCCAATAATTAAATTTAAACATGTTCTTACCTTAGAAACATAAATTTTCACTCAAATAAACTTTCAAAACTGTTTGTATAGTAATAACTCACTTTGTATAATAGAGTATACATTTAATAATTGAGACCAAATTTTTTATGTAATTCTTAAAATCACGGTCAGATTAATTATTAAATATATAATTAGAAAATTAGATATCCAATAACAAAAATAATCCATATAATTAACCACAACATAAAAAAATCTACAAATTATGAAATTCATTATGACTTTATGTAATTGATCATGGTTTTACTACAGTATTATTCTAAAATTATGAAATATTAAGGCCAAATGTATTCATCATTTCGAATAGAGTAAAAATGATATCTATTATAGAATTGTTTTGTAAATTATTATGTGACTTCCTAAAATTCAATTAAACAAAATTCATTATAAATCATTCAGCATCAAATTAATCAACTATATCATATTGATAATCAATGACTTAAAATCAATAAAATTAGGTTGAATTTTTAAATCTAATAAACTCATATGAGTATATTAAAAACGCTTTTATGAAACACTATGTTATTATGGTGTATTTTGATTAACTAGAATATTGTATAATAAATAATAGTATTCTTTATTCTAATAACATCCAACTATAAATCTATCTTTATTAAGTCAATGTATTGAATTTTTCAACCACTCAATCGTTCTTCCTCATGTATCATGGAAACCATTAATGTGTAATGAAATTTTAATTTTAAACTATGATTAAAATTCATTTCCTTAAACTTTAGTTCAATAAAAAATAGCTTTCCAAAACTCCTTAGAGAGATATTACAATACCATGAATTTTTTTAACATTATCACGTATCATTCTATATGAAATCCATATTTTTTGAATCTTAGGAAACTCAAATTGAACTAAAAAAATATACGATCATGTTTCAAAAAAAAATTACCCAAAAAATATTAACACAATATTTTAAATATTAAGAAACTTGGATATAGTATGATCTTAATGTGAGAGTTATATAAACAAAATATTTCCTAATATATTAAATTTTATGATATAACTCAATTTCTAAATATATGTAATAAAAAAACATTGAAAAATATATGAACTCCTTTTCTAAATCACTCCTCAAGGGATCTTCAATAGCCCCATGAAATATTTTTGATAACATTAAGGGATCTAAAATCCATCCATTATATTTTTTGAAAAATTAATTTAAATGAAAAATAATTATACCATTTCATTATGTATCCCTCTATAAGGAAATATTTATTGAATATGAAATTATTGTACCCTCTCAGAAACCCCCTGTAAATATCTACTAATAACCATTTTATTCTCACTATTTGCTAATTAATTTTCCAATTCTTCTCTAAATATTCCGAAATATTCGCCCACATTTATTAAAAATGAAATTTAATTAATAATTAAAAGTATAGAATGTATAATGAAATATATTTGGCGGAAATGTTTACACTAAAAAAACACTCAAGTACATGAATCCATATTCCATCAAATTATTCTTCATGATATAAAAGACTTTTTACTTTTTTCAAATATACACTACATATATCTCACCCCAACAAAAATTATCAATAATAAAATGGTTATAATTTAAATATGTGTTTAAAATCAATTTTATATTATAATATTTGACATGTTTATCATTGATTTTTGTAATTTTTAATATATATTGTATGTGTGTGTGCTATCCTAACATCACTATGTTGTGATTTAATGAAAAAAAAATCAGCTATATCTGAAAATACATAATATACATATATTCAATTGAGCTAGTTTTGAGTTAATAATAATTCATAGATTACCATGGAACCTAATTTTCTCTTATAAATAATTATCTTCTAGAATTTTGGTTCAGATCAATATTGTTAAAAACTCGATCCACATCTATAAATTAATAAAAATGGATTGAATTATAATTAGTATACCCCAATATATGCTCAAAATTTCCAATCACATAAAATAAAAAACACTTTATAAAAATGATATGTGAATCCTATGTATTAAAATGAAAATTTTAACATAACATAACAACAAACGTAAGGTTTGGATTTTACTAAATCACGAATAAAAAACTAAACATCAATCATAGTTACTCCTATTGAACCACACAATATCCACCATCAATATAATTATATTATTTAGTCCAAATTGGGATACCAGTAGATACATATATATGTTCTATAGTCACAACACACTTCAATAACTAATTGTAATATTTCTTTATTTTAGAAAAATAAAAAGTATTTTATTCATCAATCATAAACCAAAGAAAAATCTCATATCTCTAATCATTTACATTTGAATTTTTTCATAATTTTTTTTTTCAGAAATTCCCTCATAATATTTTGCCACATTTTTAAAGAAAACAATATCATAAATATATATAATCACAATTATAGATTTAGATTTGTTTTCATTTACAAAATGACTTATATTTCTTGAAACATTCTTAAATAGCATGTCTTCAAACAAAATTTCAAACAAAGAATACCATTTTTGGGTACCTAATTAAACCCCTAAATGGATTTCTTTAGATTAAGCTATTAAATCCCACCCTTAATAAGAATAAACCCCTTTAAATATATAACAGATTCATCTTCACTATTTTATCCATTAAATAATTTAAATATATTTATTTATTTAAATATATATGTAATTCCCTTGTGAATACAATTTAAGAATGATTAATTTTATTTAAATTCTTGAACCTAGTGTAAAAGTATCAAAAAAATCAACAGTGAACTCTGGGAATATCATTTTCAAAATAGAAGATCATTGTTTGGAATTATCTCACCCTTATCGTCGATTTACTTTCACAAAACCAACTATTTTATCAATAAAATTGTACTCTAAGGGATGTGATATAGACTAAAATACGGTATAATCATTAATTTTATGTAACTATTACTCTATAAATATGTTAAAACTCTATAGTTATGTTGATTTTTGAATGTTAATTAGTTTATCATGAGAAGTTATCCATATATGATTCAAATTTCACATTTTCCGTTGATTTTGGTATCTATCACTACTATATTCAATAATATTCCCATGATATACTTCTTTACAATCTATTCATAACATAGACATTCTTTATTCAAAGCCCTTATAATCATGGGAAATATGAAAATTAGAATATAAATCATGAAAGTCTACAATATCAATTAAATCTTCCCAATAATTCTTATTTTCTCTCCATCAAGCTCTTCAATCACATCATCAAATGAAAACGATTTTCATTAAGTTATACATTCCCCCAAGAAAATGGCATCATTGATTTCAATCAAAATCTTTATATTCTTTTTGTAACACTTATATCATCTTCCATGAGATTTCTAACCATGAAAAATAATATCATCATCCCCTTCATCAAATTTTTAAAAATAAAATTCATTGATATTAAAAATTCATTTAATATTAATAACTCTCTAACTCTTCATGTTCATATTATATTTAAATAATAACTCCTAAGATATGTTGGATAAATTATTTCAAAGAAAATACTAATTTAGAAAGAATATGGACATTCTTGTTTATTTCCTATACAAATATTTTAATGTTCTATGCCCTGATAACTTTTTTATTCTTATTTAAAAAAAACATTAATTATTTTCACAATAATAATCAATTTTATTGAAGTGTTTATAGAAATATATATTTTATATATTATTCAATGTTTCCAAATATATTCATCAAACTATTTATTGTTTTATCGATTTTATTATAAAGTTATTTTGATTACATAACTTATATATCTCTCAATAGCTATATAATTAATTGTTAATATTAAATGAAACTATGATTTAATCAATATAATAAGAATATAATTAATAAAATTAAAGTCCACAACATAGGATATGAAATAATTATTTTTATTTGTTGATTTCAGACTTATGTAACCTTATAAATCTAAAGGTATGGATCTAAGTGTAATTCTTGCTCTGATCTCCATCGGTTTATGTAATTTTTTCACCATATTTCTATAATAAAAATAATAATAATATTTTCATATATAATTTTTTCACTAGAATATTTCTATAGGTATAATAATGGAAATGGATTTTTATATTACCTTTTCCCCAATGACAGAGTCCATAATTATATAATTCATTATTTTTCATTATACTCAAGCATTCATAATTATTCAAGTCATTAATTTTAAAAATAAACCCACTTATTTATTTTAATATCAAGATAATTGGTTAATCCTAAAAAATTATACTTCTATTTAATTATTTAAAAAAACTACCCATTCCATTTTAAAATCAATAAACCATCACACAATAAATTATCCCTCAACCAATAAATGAATACAACATTCCTAGATATGATTTTCTTCTCGTAGATTTGATTTCTGTTAATGAAATTTAAATTTAGGGAGATATTAATTAAAAAAAATAATACAACTCCATCATATATTTTTTTCATTATCCATTATAAATATTTCTATTTCCAACCATATTTGATGAGTAATCATTATAGAATAACTGAGGTATAAAATCATTATTTCATTATTAAAGACATTAACAATCATTTACTAATCTTGATCACTCCACGTTATAGGAGATTTGTATTTAGAAATTTATTTAAACAAATATAGTATAATAATGATTTAATTTTTGGTTATTTTTACGTGCTTCTCTCACCTAACAAAATTCTACAAAATTGACCAAAAAATATTTTCCCTTTCACATCATGTTTTGGAAGTTCTACTGGTTACATTCTTATTTTTCAAATTCTAAAAAATAATTTTTATCCCCATGGTTATCTATTTTAATACATATTATATAAATATGACTATTACATATTTATATACACTCACCATATTACTAAAATTTATAATTATATAAGTTTTTTCACATTGGTTAGAAATATGGTTGAAAAAATTCATGTTTAGTTTACACTGGTTGTGAACTCCATGGATTTTTTTCAACTTTGTTTATATAAAAAGTTGATATTTAAATATCTCATGTTATTAACATGTTTATTGTTATAAATGATTTTTTTTAAAGAAATACCATTTTTATTTTTATTTCAAGAACCATTACTTGATATAGTTTTTTTCGGTAATACCTTCTCTAGGTGGAACAACTTTAATCTTCACCATCGTATCATTTATGCCTCCAGTTTCCATTGATCCGTCTGTTTTCAAAGTATGTATTCACTACATGTTAGAAACATTATTCAAGTTCTATAGTTTATTTGACGATATTATGATTTTATTTTGATGATTATATAATTTAATTTTAGGAAATTTTTAATTAAAAATAAATCTTATTAAAATAATGTTTTGTTTCATAGAGGACTTATTTAATTAATGGAACTGCCACTTACCTCACAAATAAAATAACAGTCATACCATCAAGGATATTATTTCACTCATCCATAATTTTATTTATATCCCCATTATTCCGAAAAATATATACTTATTTCTTGTTATCCAATATTTATTTTTATGTGTTAATGTGTTTCTTCAAAGAATAATTCATAATATCATGTTTTAAAAACACTTTGACATCAATCATTAACTATATATTTAGGGAATAGAGTTTCTCCATTTATTTTCCCTTATCAAAATATTTAATATTTCATATTTAATATAATGTTAATTATATTTAGTGAAAATATCCTTGAAATCATGATCACATTCAATTTTTGTGTGGAGACCTAACACTTCATAGTCATTATCACAAGAAAAAACCTATTAATTACATAGAAATTTTATTTTTTGATGATATAGACACATTAACTTTTTCTATTAAATAAAATTTCTCTAAGGTTATCAATATATATCATTTCATTAATTTTAGATGAACGTTTTGGTTGGTTTACCACATTATCATTATGATTATTATTAAATAACTGTTCTTAATAATGTTTTATTTTTGTATAGTTAACAAAATTAAATATAAGTGTATAATTGTACAAAGATTTTACCTTTTATTAGAATTTGGAGAGAAATTATATACACTCATAGTTATACAGGTTATCCTCATTGAACTCATATTATTTATCCAGATTTAAATATTTTTCATTTCTCATAAAACCATTTATGTTTTTAAAAGAAATGTCAATTTTATACTCTATTTTTCCATCAATATATGAACTCTTATCATCTCCTAAGAAATAGATTTTTAATTGAGTTTAAAATTTAAAATTTATAAACAAACATCCTCAATTGATGAAATATTAACATCTAATTTCTCAAATATAATTGTCATTATTCACTACACAAATATTTAATCCTTAAGAGTTTCTCTATTTTTATGAAGGGAGAAAAATATTATTCACATATGTAAAAAAATCATCCAATTATTCATCCATATCCATCATAAAATCATTAAATTATGAATTATATTTTTTTTAATTTAGGACTATCCCACCTTATTATCTACTTTATGAATATAATATAATTTATTCCAAATATAATTGGATACTTTGAGGCTTTTCAACATTATATGATCTTTCTATGAGAGTAATTAAATAAACACATAGATATTTCATTCACCAAGACCAATTTGATTTATATTAATTAAATTGTATTTTTATATTCTTATAGGTGGAATAAATCCAATCATTGTGTTGTCAAATTATCTAATCCCAAACAAAAATGGCATGAAATCATCCTCCAATTCCAATAACGAGATCTAGAAAATAGAGTAATCTCTTTATTATTGATTAAATTCATACAATTTTAAGAATTCCATAACCATGAGATATATATTAAATATAAATTGAATTCAAGATCCTCAAGGGTGAACCTAGGATCTAATTAATTTTTTTTTGAACATCTGAAAATGAAAATTACAATGAGGTGTTGAATAAGTAATTATAGTTTATTCCTTGAAAATAAATTTTTTAGTCATACCATTTAATACATATAATATATTATATTTCCGGTCAAATTTTTCACATGTTAACATAATGAAAAAGAATTAACCTCAATAATTTTAATAGGGTTCACCTAATATTTTATTGTGGAAGGATATTTGGTAACAGTGGGTGTTATAACACATCTCTCAATAATTTTCTCTTATAAAAAAAGAATAAATTAGGAATAATGATAGAATTGAACTCCTTATAATGTATCCTCCCAAAAATTCTAGTATTCCCACCACACATTACAATACACAAAAAGAATATAATATTTTTAATTATCATAAATTATTGTAAGAAATTAATTATGATCCTTCTCCATCCTCCACAAATTCTATCAATCAACCAAAGAATTATACATCTGTTTTTCTGTAAAATTTATTCCCTTTTCACTCAGTTTTTCTATATTTATTACTTGGATATTTATCTTGAAATTTGACTAATCTAACATCAATTTATTTATAGATCCTATAAAATCACACCGTTTTGAAAAAATCATGATTTAAAATTTAGTCAAAATCATATCATAAGATTATTGATCAAATCAGAAAAGTTAGTATTCACAATTAGCCACCAATTCTATAAAATTTCATTTAAATATCTAATATAGAATCATCTAATTTATTTTATCAATGATTAAAATTTTTATTATTTTAATATAATAATATGTTATTATTTATTATATTATTACTCATATTGTATAAAAGGAATGATGGATTTCAATTTGGACATGGTTTGAAAAGAAACAATGTTCATTCACACACTTTAATTATAGTAGTTTATATATATATATATTCATATAAATTTCAATGATTACATCAATATTATTAAAACCAAATACTGAGAAATACAATTATTTCATTACTATTGTGGTTCTCAACTCTATTAGCCACATAAAATATTACATTGAACCTCACGTATAGTTTCATTGAAAAAAATCTATATAAAATTGATAATGTGACTTTTTCATGGTATATCTAGCGAAATATATATCTTTATTTCATCAATATCTAGAAAACCAAAATTATTCTTAACTCATACTCCAAAATACCAAAATATATTATGGTGTGTTTCAATATTAATAATTAATGTTTGATATACAGTTATGTCAATATTATTTGGTTAAAAATAAAAATATTTACCCATAATCCCTAAAAAAATATTACTATGAAATGAAATTAAATTGAATCAATGTTTTAGATACATTATAAGAACCTAGTTCTGTTTCATCATGTGTATCTCCAATCAAACAAAAAATGATAAACCATGATTTATAGATCAATGTTATTAGTGAAATATTATTGATAATTTTATACTCACCCACATATATAAACCATTTGTGGGAATCTGTCAAACATGTTTATTAAAAGTGAGTTAATATAATATATCCTACGATTTGTAGTCAGTTTGGTAATAAAAGGTATATAGGATAGAGATGACGAGGTCATTCAAAATTCAATATTCTATATTAAATCTTAGAATCTCATTCATTATCAATCTATGGGATTATTGGAGAATTTTTAAATTCTATATTATACTTTAATGATACATCCATCCTATATACATTAGAATCATTTCAATTATTGTGATTTTTTAGTGTTGGTGAATATTTCCTGAACCTTTATTTTTATCGCTCAATATATAAGGAAAAAGTAAAATTATGATATTATATACTTAAATATTTTTCATTGGGTAATTTTTTATGAATAATTTTTAAATATTATCTAATATAATAATAAATTTTATAAAATTAATTAACTATTACCGGTTTTAGATTAGACATGTAGTGATACATCCCCATAAGGATATCATTTTCAATTTTGTGATATATATATATATATATATGTACATCGATGGGTGTGTGTGTGTGATATGTAATGATAAGAAATATTCAAATAAAATTATTTAAAAAACATTGTCATTGTTTTGAGGAGTTAAATAAAGGATATCTGTGTATGATTCTAATCATTATTATTGATATTTTGTGCATAATTATTATCAAAAAGTTATAAAAATAATGATTTTTTGTACATAATTTTCATTATTTCTAACATCATGACTAATAATTCTTTAATACTAGTGATATTTATTATTAATTAATATGGAAAACAATAATTATAAAATCATGAATTATTAACTAAACTATGGTTCTTGTATAAATTCAGGTAAATAAACCCTTATATATAAAAAGGAAATGCATAATTTTCATAAAATAAACCCCTAGTTCATCATATGAAATAAAATTATAGATAAATCCAAAATAGTGTAATAAAAATTAGTTTTCATGTGAGAAAATTTGAAGAAACAAATGAAGGAAAATGTTTATAAAAAAGTAAATCATGCTGGTGGTTTAGAATAATGGATGTTTAATTATTGATGATGATGTCCTGGTCATGAAAAAGAGAATACATGGTGACTCATAACAATTATTCTAATTTCATATATATTCCTTTTTCAATCCAGAATAATCAACAATAGGATATGAAAACCATATCATGGAAAAATCATCATTCTATATCAAATTTCAAATGAATAAATTGAGTAATTTTATATCCAAATTCAACATACATTAGTTCCTTTCATAGAAAATATGAATGAACATCATGATCTATTTAATGACCATTTAATGGTTTCTTATGACAATATTATAAGACTATGACCAAAATTTCCATAATAGTGACCAAGACAGGTGACACCACATCACCATAGAATTATCTTCTAATATGATATAATATTTCATCAAGTGGTGACTGTATAATCCATAAAAATGGAGATATTATATCCTATTATAGTTAGTTCCCTATAACCAACTGAATTGAAACTTATGTGACCTACATATATTAAAATTCTTTAGTATTAATGTATATTTTATCATATATTGATTATTCTTTTGTATAAAATTTATTTTATAATTTCTTAATGTATAAGTCACATTGAATGCTTATAGAAGTACCTCAAAATTATTATATCATTTATGTTTTATACTAATTTTCTTAAGAAAATTTCATATAGTAATGATAACATTCTATGATGGGACAAATAACGTGTTTAACTGGAAATTGTTTAACACTCATTAGAATATGGGGAATCATCTCATTAATTATGCACATGAAAGTATTTATAATGGGGGATTATAATTATTTTCATTTCAATGTGACTTCCACATGTTTGTGTGATTTAGATATTTCAGTATATGAATGTGTTTAATGATCAATATACTTTAGATTATTATTAAAACATATATGAGTAATTTTAATTAATATATATCCTAAAACCATGAAGACCTCTTATATTAGAGAATTAGTGTTTTTAGTTTCATCATTAGTGATATGGAATTAATGATTAATTTAATATATGAATTGTCCTTTCCTGTTTAATGAATATGATATTGTAGTACCTTTGCACAGAATGAAATTGTTGAACTAAAGTTCCATGGTTGTGGTGATTAATGGGTGTATGTTTAGAATTAAATGAATGATATATCAAAGATATATATTAATCACATGAGTTGGAAACAACTTGATTAGATATATCACTATAAATCGATTATATTACACTATCAGGGTTTATATATGGTAAGATTCATTACGATATCAACATCTTCCTCTTCGGTTGACATTACCTATCGTTGGATAATAGTCAAGGCCTTTTTTCAATCCTTCTTAATACCACTAACGAACATTAAAATAGGTTCATAATTATAGTTTTTCTTTTGTTCTTATTTATATTCTAATTCAATTTCATTATTGGAGAAAATAATATTCCCATGATCGAAAATATTATTTATTCAATATTTAAAAATCAAATTTATTTAGTCACTAATGTGACATGAATAATTAAATAAATATTTTTTTAGAAGACCAAAAAATATAATATTTATTTATAATTTTTTTTATTGTGAAGGTAATATATTTAAATTAATATTAAATAACTTTTTTTAGTTTTATGAAGATAAAAATAAATATATATTTACAAGAAAAAAAAATAACATATTTATTTAATTTTTTGAATGAACAGTATTTTCTAATTTTTCATGATTATATAAATATCATGGAAAGAGGATGGGTTGTGTTTTGTTACCGATAATGGAAATGATAAATTCCAAAAAATAATGTAAATAAATAAATAATTATTTTTTTATCATACTCATAACTATTTATAAAAATCATCACATTCAATTATAAAATTATATTATTTTAATAATTAGAATAGGGAATATATTTGTTTTAATATTTATGTAATTAATTTTATACAATTATTAATATTTTCTATATAAACCCACTAATATCATATTATAAAATCATTGAAAATAATTTCCATTGTATTCAATGTATCCTCTCCTTATATGATTATCTATAAAAATAATTTCTCTAGGGTTTCTCTCCAGACCAATGTAATTCCTCCACCTTCATCCTCCCTTCAATGATCTAGAGAACAATGGGGAGACAATACTCATTATAGAAGGATTATGTTACAATAAGTACTAGAAATAAATGTTTATTGAAATATATATTCTATAACGTAGATTTTCACAATTGTCATTCATTGTTAAATGAGTATATATGGATCATCATTGGAGTGATTCCAATTTGGATCCACTTTGAGAAAAAATTATATAACATGAAGATGGGTCCAAATGATTAATATCATCATCAAAGTAAAAATTTCAAGACCATGTTCCTAATTTTTATTATATTAACATGAAATGTAATGTGAAAGACCCTATATTCATCGATCAATGATTCTTTGCCATGTATCTTTGTGTAAATAAATAATATTGATCGATTTATTATCATGTTCTTTCATCTTATTTATTGCATCCATCAAAATCCATTTTTTGATTGGGTGTGATTGGTATATCCTTGATCCTCGGAACAATCAAGTGGTATCGAAGTGGTAACATTCAATTTTTTAATTTGTTAATTTTTTTGTAATATAAAAATTATTTTTTATATTTACATTTTATTTTTCCTTCTTAATCAATTAAACAGAGAAAATGATTTCATTCACTATAATATAAATATTAAAAGGAAAATAATTAAATGTTATTCCATTCTGATTAGTCATATATCATAGCTACTAAACTAGATTATATACTAAGTATTCTAATAAAACACCTTTTTGTATTGGTCAAACACACATGTTCAGGGTTCCACAAATTATGGAATAACATGGATTCATTACATGTTATGTAATTACAACATTTATTTACAACAATCATGGATAATAGTTTGAAAGTTCTCACTATGTGTAACTAACATACACACCGTGTAACTCCGAAAAAATGTTGTGGTAGTGTATTTAATAAAAATACTATATAAATAATACACATGTTGTGTAATTAATTACATGTTTCATGCATACTACCAGAAAATAAACAAAGTCCAACAATTATTACATGGAATATATCCAGAGTACACATTGTATAGAAAACAATTTTCCCATGTGGATTACACATTGAGTTCCTTGGCTTTTAATATGATATTTCTACAATAAAACATTATATCTTGTATTTAATGTACATTCCATGTAATTACTAAAGGTTTGTGTGGAGTGAATTTCAATCCTGGATGTACACAATGGAAATTAATTATTATTGGAAAAAATTAATTATAAATTTAATCCACACTAAATGGTGTGTATGAACCATACATTCCATTTAAAAGGGTTTAAATATTTATAAATGGAAAAATAATTTTTTTTGAAATTTCATAACTACATATCATGTGTTCATCGTAAATTTTATGTAAATTGCACTAAAAATTAAAGTAGTACACACCATATAGTTTTAATGAATTTCATCCGTAAATTCATTTCAACATAACTACTTAGATTGAGATTTTTAACTACACGTTGTAAAATGATTTCACATGTCATGTATGATGCATGCCATGAAAATAAACAATATGAAACCATAAAAGAATATGTATTATTTGAGAGGTTAGAGGTCATGTTGAATCAATATATATGTAATTTAATTTAATTATTTTAAAAAAATATTAAAGTATTTAGGATTCCTAATGATGTTAATATTATGTTTCTCCAAGACTACATGGATTAAAATTTTAAAAAAATAATTATATAATAAAAAAATCCATTAATAATTATTTCAGGGGAAATTTATCTTAAATAAAAAATATATTCTAAATTTATTCATGCAAGTATGAATTTGATTTCATTTAATTTAAGTGACTAACCATTGTAACACCCCAAGCTTCCACGGTACGTTTCCCTTCGAATAATGCGATAGCGTGTGTTGTACGCAACACCGAGTTCTAACAACCAATCAAACTAGCCGTTATGAATAGTAATACCTACTTTTTAAAATTATATATATTTTATATTTCAAAATGGACTTCATTTTTGGATTCGAAATATCTAATTTATCCTAGGGTGAAATTTTGGTACTTTTCGGATAACTTTTATATTTTGATGAATAGTGAAAATTACTAAATTTTAATTAAAAACAACTTTTTTAATAAAAATAATTAATATTGATAAATTATGAATTGGAGTGGTTTTAAATTATATTTAGAATATATTTTTACCATTTAATTTAATGTTTGTCATTGGACATAATTTCACAATTAAACCAGACATAAACAAGTGTCAATCTTTTGATAGTTATTATCTCTTAAAAACACGCTTTTTGTTTTGACAGCGGGAATTAATTTTAAATTAATTTATTCCACTTTGGTGTTTTGAATTTAGGAAAATGGATTCCATATTTGTAATCAGGATGTTCAAATTGTGTAAATAGGTAACTTTTATTTTTAGACATTTTGAATAATTACTGCGGTAAATATTTTATTTACCATGGTTAAGGGTAAATCCGGTAAATAAGGGTTAATAAATAATATTATAATAATACTAAATTACCCTAAAACGTGTCTTAACCCTATTGGTTGATACATGGTCGACCAAGGGCATCTTTGGGTCGATTTTGGGACCCCATGGATCCACTTTTAAGTGATAATGACACTTTATTTTAATTAAGTTAAAATGAATACAAAAATGACACAAGCATATAGCTTTTAGAAAAACAATTGTTACATAGGGTTATATATGTTGGATTTTAGATTATAAATATTCATTAGAAAGATAAAAAAATTACTAAATAATTTTATTTTATTTATAATTTTTAGACATTAAATAATTTATTTTATTTATGACACAATGATGATGCAGTAATTACTATAATAGTAAAAAATTAAAATAATTGATATTATAAATACACAAATAAATGTAATATGAAACTTTTAATGAATTAAACTAATTTTATAGGATAATATTATATATTAGGATTTATTTAATTGACTTTTTTCGAAGTAATCAATCTGTTATGAGTTTCACAAAAATCAACTTGTGAATAGTGTCAAAATTGACATAAAAGAGTTCTTAAAACAAATGTTATATTATTAATTGATATTAAATTCCTAAAAATCTAAGGTTCGTCCAAGAGACTTATATCATGATAGGTTAATCATTAATGGACCACTTGGGGGTCGTTTGGATGTATATAGTATGTTTATTAACCATATTATATAAAAATACAAAGAGACATTGTAAAAGTGAAACTAATTAACTTAAAGTTAATACTTAAAGATAAGGTTAATATAAGTACCCAAACCTGTCTAAATTCTATTGGTTGAGTTGTTTTCGACCCATACCCACCTTAACCTTTGAATAGTCAACTTTGGAGCCATTGGAAACCGATTATGAATTTATTATAAACTAATATCTCTAGCTTTTCCAAAGGTGCCCCTCACCCCTCTTATAAAAGGGCACTCCTCCTTCCCATTTCTTCACACCTTCAAAGACTTTTGGTTCGGCCATAATCTGCCCAAATACTCTCCCAAAATCCCTAACTACAACCTAGAGGCCTTAGTTTGATCGGAAATCCAACCTAAGGAGCCCTTTTGATCAAATCAAAAGGAAGAACCCGAAGAAGAGGTAATGATTTCACCACCCTTTTCTAAGTTCATTTCTTCTTCCACTTCTTCTTCCTTTTTTGTTACCATTCTAAAATAATAAATCCAGTATCATATATATACTGTGATGTTATTATAAATATGGTACAACCATATTCAGTATTCTATCCACCCTTTGAATAACATGTCACCATACGTGCGTACGTACGGCTTACCGTCTCCACGTCGTGGTGTAATTGTTATTCAATATAATATTATTTGGATGGGTATAATAATGATGTGTAACTCATGTAAATAATAAATGTAACATGTTAAGGATTATTTATATATGATATACCATCCATTATATATTATTTTAATATCAAAATAATTATATTCTCGCTCGTGCGTACGTACAGACTACCGTCTCCACGAATGCGATGAGATTCATTCTCCATTGTATCCATTCAAGTATAATTATCATTTGATGATTTAAAAAAATGATGTTTAAGGACTTGATATCATTCTGGATATGAATAATATAAAATCTATCCTTTACAAACATGTCTTACGTAACAAAACATATAAAAGAAAACAAGTAAGTTAACACTCGAAACAACGATAATACTAAGATATTATTATCAAATCAATATTAAAAGATCATATATGATATCATATTAATGTATATGATTATTGTATAATTTAATAAAAATTATTTCACCATTATACAGGAGGTTAACCTACCCCAACCAAGGAAAAGTACAAGGTAAGGGTTATTTCACAATATCTTCATTATCCGAGGTTGTTTATACGTAATAATCTACTGGGATTTCTTTATCATCCACATCCATGTTTCTTAAAAATGTATTTCAAAACATTTTTACTATTTACTAGAATATGAGTTAAAGTCATTTATACCCTTTTTGACTTTTATAAGTGGTTTATAAAGGAATCTTTTGGTCTTTTTCAAAACAAGGTCCTTTTTAACCTTTTCGACAGAATTAAGGTAAGAATGTTTTTTTTAACTTATACGGCGGTTATGGCTATTTTCCGCCGTTATAAAATCTTCAAAGCTTCCCTTACAAGCTTATAAGAATATTTTCAAAGAAAATGTTTTATTTTAAATGGATCTTAAATGATTTCAAATTAAAAGGAGATATTTATTTAAAAAGAATTTTGATTTCATCTATGTCAACATCCTTTGATGGATTTTAAGATTATTTGAAGTTGATTTATTATGATACAAAACTTCTATATTGTATTGAAGGTTTTGTGATATGTTTGACTATGGATGTGCTATTTTTATACCATTCATAGTTTATGGTGAAATTATTGACATTTCGTATGCTAGTTTTAATACGAATGTTTATGTTATGTTTAAACCTTTTCATATGGGAATGCATTGGACTTAATATGTGACGGGTGGAGCCCGCTATAGCTCCTCGATGCATCGGTAGGTCTCATGAGACAAACTAGTGTCTTAGCACAAGGCCTTGACAAAATCTTATTTGTAGTCTTGGCACGAGGCCTTGACTATGTGGTTATGATAGTCTGGCATTATGCATTCCAACATTATGAAAGTGGTTATTGATTTTTGCATGTGATTATTTGATTAGTAGAATATCCATGTGAATAAGTAAATGGAATTATTTAATTTTATTTATACCATACCATGTTGAAAGTTCATGTTTGAAAGGATTTTGTTTTAGTTATACATTGCCTTAAATGTTTATTCTTATTTATGAAAGTTTCCGCTATATTCTTATCCTTACTGGGCATTTGAGCTCACCCCTTTTCTATGTTTTATTTTTCCCAGGATGTGAAGAAGTAAGTTATGAATGACCTTCAGGGATATTATGAGGGGATTATAGTGTGGATGGTGGAAACATTATGTTGTTGTAGTAGTTTCTCATTTTATGATGTAATGTAAAACTTATGAAATATATCTAGTGTTTCCAAGGCTACTAAACCAATCGGTCTTTCGAGATTTGATCTTTCTTGTGATCATGCCAATGTTATGTAATAATGCACCGACTCTGGGTAACTGGGGTCGGGGCGTTACAGTTGGTATCAGAGGAAGTTTAGTACAAACCTTGGAAGCTAGATTTAGATAAACTCGGATTAGAGAACGTAGACCTAAGATGAACTTTGAGGATTAGTATAGAAGAACTTCCTAGAATTTTGGTATGGTATAGATTTTGTGAGTTTTCCGAGAAATACATCCCTGTCTGGATACGAGCAGGTAGAGGCGGCTCTGGCACAGATGTACCTAGGGGTAAAACCCGAAAACACCGCTTTGAGCTAGACTCGAACGGGAACTGGTGGACGACAACGAGCCTTGCTGCACTCTTGGTTACGACACTCCCGGGGGATATGCTTAGGATAAATCTCATTTTCTTTACAAATAATTATGAAGGGTTTATGAGTATATACATCCTCAAAGAAAACATTTTTATGATTATGGATTATATCCATAAATAGTTCAATTTATGTTAAGTGTTTTATAAGTATGGGATTATGTATTTTGATTCATAATCTGATCTAGTTTATGCCATTGTTTAGAAATGGCGCCTAGTGGAAGAAATGGAAACCGTATCAATGCACGCACTCCATGTAGGGATTGCCCTCCTGCTCAAGATAATTATAGTGGGGCTGGTGATGCAACTGGTTCCGATCAGCTAATCACCATACTAGGACAACTTACTCAGGTTATGAATAATAACCTTACCCGTATGGAGCACCCTGATCCGCAGCATGGAGGATCAATGTTAGATCGATTCATGAGGCAACAACCACCAACGTTCAATGGGAGTACAAATCCCTTAGTAGCTGAGCAATGGATAAATTCCCTAGAGAAAATATTTCAGGCTTTGGGGAGCAGTGAAAGGGAAAAAGTTATCATGGCAGTTTACCGCCTCACTGAAGATGTTGATCAATGGTGGTCATTGATTCAAAACATGAAGGAAGATGATGAAGTATCAAATATGGAATGGAGGGAGTTCAAAGATCTTTTTTTAGAAAAATACTTTCCTCGTGACCATCGAGCGGATATGGAAAGGCAATTTCTAAGTCTGAGACAAAAGGAGGATGAGAATGTCACAAAGTATGAGGCTAACTTTACAAGGTTAACGAGGTATGATGGAGATTATATTCACAACCCAAGAAGTAAGATTGATCGTTTCTTTGATGGGTTAAAACCATTTCTCCGTCGAGAATTAGTCTCACAATCCTTTTCATCGTACGAAGACATTGTCTCACGTGCTATCAAGATAGAAAAGGAATTCTCTAAGTCTTATGACTTTAAAGAAAAGAAATAGAAGAAGAGACCTTCTGATCAATCTGGGAATGGAAATAAGGGGAAGAAGGGAAAGGTTGAATATCCATCTTGTGGTAAATGCGGGAAGAAACACCCCGGTGCTTGCTTGAAGGGAATGGGAGTCTGTTACAAGTGTGGTGAAAAAGGCCACCAAGCTTATGATTGAAAGGGGAAGAAGGAAGCTACCAACGTTCAGTGCTACAATTGCAGGGAGATGGGGAATTATGCAAATGCATGTCCTAAGCGTCAAGAGAACTTACCTCAGAAAAGGCCAAGGGATCAAGGCCAGGCTTATGCTATCACTACTGCAGAGGTAGAAGCTCCAAAAGACGTGGTGGCAGGTAATTTAATGGTTTCCTCAAGTTTAGCAAATGCATTATTTGACTCTGGATCGTCGCATTGTTTCATATCTTCCTAGTTTTCTATGAAAATTAGATATTTCCAATTTGATTTAATAAGGGAGTTGTCAGTTAAAACTCCTAAGGGAAGTATCATTGCAACAAAGTTTTGTGAATCAGTCCCCATTAGAGAACATAAATTTTCTTTATCTACTGATCTCATCGTCATACCTATGATTGAGTTTGATATAATCCTCGGTATGGACTGGCTTTCGGACTATGATACGAAGATTTATTGTAAAAAGAAAGAGGTTACGATTCTTGATGATAATGATAAGGAACACCTTATCTTTAGAGCAGAATCGTCACCACCTAATTCTTATTTAGATCCACCCTCAATAGCTCAACTAAATTCAATTATTGGGGAGGAAGAGAATGAAATAACTATGGGTGAGGAAAGGAATGTTCAAATAGATGATGTACCTGTTGTGAAAGAATTTGTAGATGTATTTCCGGAAGATTTACCTGGACATCCTCCAGAACGAGAAGTTGAGTTTTCCATTGATTTGATTCCTGGATCAAGGCCTATATCGAAGACCCCTTATAGAATGGCCACTGTAGAGTTAGTCGAACTAAAGAAACAACTAGAGGAATTGAGTTATAAGGGATTTATTCGCCCTAGTCTTTCTCCATGGGGAGCCCCTGTTCTTTTTGTTAAAAAGAAAGATGGATCTATGAGGTTATGTATCGACTACAGGGAGATCAATGATATAACGATAAAGAACAAGTATCCCCTACCTCGTATTGATGATTTATTTGACCAACTGCATGGAGCTCAATACTTTTCAAATATTGACCTTCGATCTGGATACCATCAGTTGTGTGTGAAGAAGGAAGACATTCTGAAGACAGCATTACGAACCAGGTACGGGCATTACGAGTTTACTGTAATGCCATTTGGATTGACTAATGAACCATCTGTATTCATGGATCTGATGAATAGAGTTTTCAAAGAGTATCTCGATGAATTTGTGGTGGTATTTATTGATGATATCTTGGTATACTCCAAAACCTACGAAGATCATGAAAATCACTTGCGCATTATCTTGAAGACTCTGAGGAGGCATGAATTATATGGGAAGTTTAGCAAGTTTGAATTCTGGCTTCAAGAGATTTCTTTTCTTGGCCATATTGTCTCTAAAGATGGAATCTCTGTTGATCCTTCTAAGACCAAGGCAATCCAAGAATGGACAGCACCTACGAGTATAACTGAGATACGCAGTTTTATTGGTTTGGCAGGTTATTATCGACGTTTCGTCCAGAATTTTGCCCGATTGGCTAACCCATTAACGAAGCTCACACGTAAAGGGGTTAAATTTGTTTGGAAAAAAGAGTGTGAAGAATGTTTCGAAGAACTGAAGAGAAGATTAGTCAATGCTCCTATATTGACTCTACCATCGGGGAATGATGGGTTCGTTATTTATAGTGATGCATCGAAGAAAGGACTTGGTTGTGTCCTTATGCAGAATGATAGAGTTATTGCCTATGCATCATGACAGTTGAAAATTCATGAACAAAACTATCCTACTCATGATCTTGAGTTAGCAGCTGTGATTTTTTCTTTGAAGATATGGAGGAACTACCTCTATGGTGAGAAATGTGAGATTTATACTGATCACAAGAGTTTGAAGTATATTTTCTCACAAAAAGAACTCAACATGAGGCAAAGGAGATGGCTTGAATTACTCAAGGATTATGATTGTACGATACACTACCACCCGGGGAAGGCAAACAAGGTGGCAGATGCTTTGAGTAGAAAAGTCCATGGAGTTTTGAACAATATGAGAATTGAAAGGGATCCAATTTTCATGGATCTAGTGAAGATGGACATGGGAATAACCAGGGAAGGTGAAACATCAATGATTTTTCAAATGGTTGCCAAACCATCTTTACTAGAAAGGATTAAGAGTTCTCAGACCGATGATGAATAATTCCAAAAGAAGATTAAAGCTGTGAATGATGGGAGATTGAGAGACTTTGTGTATGAAGATGGAATTTTGAAATTCGGGAAGAGACTTTGTGTTCCCGATTTACCTGATCTAAAAAGGGAATTGCTGGATGATGCTCATAGTTCCAATTTCTCTATACACCCTGGGAGCACCAAAATGTATAGAGATTTGAAGGAACATTTTTGGTGGGACAACATGAAGAGAGAGATTGCTGATTTTGTGTCAAGATGTATGGTTTGTCAACAAGTGAAAGCTGGAAGGCAACAGCCTGGAGGAGTCATGCAACCTCTCCCCATACCAGAGTGGAAATGGGACAATATTACGATGGACTTTGTCATGGGGCTACCAAAGACTCCTAGAAGGAACGATGCAATATGGGTTATTGTTGATCGTCTTACCAAGTCATCACATTTTCTTGCTATAAGAGAAGATCTACCCCTGGAACGTCTAGCAAGACTATATATTAATGAAGTTGTGAGACTTCATGGAGTACCCTTATCGATTGTTTCTGATCGTGATCCCCGTTTTACTTCAAGATTTTGGAAAAGTCTTTAGAAATACCTGGATACTGAATTTCATTTGAGCACTGCTTACCACCCTCAGACAGATGGACAATCAGAACGGACTATTCAGACCTTAGAAGACATGTTGAGATCTTGCTCACTTGATTTTCAGGGTATGTGGGATCAATATTTACCACTGGTAGAATTTTCCTATAACAATAGCTTCCATTCGAGTATTCAGATGGCACCATATGAAGCGTTATACGAAAAGAGATGTCGTACACCAACCTGTTGGGATGACGTTGGTGAAAGAAAACTTGTAGGCCCAGAACTGGTGGAGGAAACAGTGGAAAAGGTGAAAGTAATCCAAGATCACATCAAAGCAGCTCAAATTAGGCAGAAGAGCTATGCCGATAATCGAAGGAAGGATTTGGAATTTCAAGTCAGTGATCATGTTTTTCTGAAGGTATCTCCGTGGAAGGGAGTCATACATTTTGGTAAGAAAGGTAAATTGAGTCCCAGGTACATCGGACCTTTCGAAATTCTAGAACGAATTGGGGTTGTAGCTTACCGATTGGCAATGCCGCCAAGTCTCTCCAAAGTTCACGATGTGTTCCACATATCTCTGTTGAGGAAATACATGCCTGACCCAACACATGTACTCACCTATGAAGAATTAGAACTGGAACCCGATCTGTCTTATTGCGAAGAGCCCGTCAAGATTCTTGATACGAGAGAACAAGTGCTGAGAAACCGGACGACGCGTCTGGTAAAAGTTCTGTGGAGAAACCATAAGATGGAAGAGGCAACGTGGGAACCCGAGGAACTTATGATGAAGAACCACCCGAGTCTTTTTATGCAGTAATAACCTAGAAATTGCGAGGACGCAATTATTTGAAGGAGGGGAGAATGTAACACCCCAAGCTTCCACGGTACGTTTCCCTTCGAATAATGCGATAGCGTGTGTTGTACGCAACACCGAGTTCTAACAACCAATCAAACTAGCCGTTATGAATAGTAATACCTACTTTTTAAAATTATATATATTTTATATTTCAAAATGGACTTCATTTTTGGATTTGGAATATCTAATTTATCCTAGGGTGAAATTTTGGTACTTTTCGGATAACTTTTATATTTTGAGGAATAGTCAAAATTACTAAATTTTAATTAAAAACAACTTTTTTAATCAAAATAATTAATATTGATAAATTATGAATTGGAGTGGTTTTAAAGTATATTTAGAATATATTTTTACCATTTAATTTACTGTTTGTCATTGGACATAATTTCACAATTAAACCAGACATAAACAAGTGTCAATCTTTTGATAGTTATTATCTCTTAAAAACACGCTTTTTGTTTTGACAACGGGAATTAATTTTAAATTAATTTCTGCCACTTCTGTGTTTTGAATTTAGGAAAATGGATTCCATATTTGGAATCAGGATGTTCAAATTGTGTAAATAGGTAACTTTTATTTTTAGACATTTTGAATAATTACTGCGGTAAATATTTTATTTACCATGGTTAAGGGTAAATCCGGTAAATAAGGGTTAAAAAATAATATTATAATAATACTAAATTACCCTAAAACGTGTCTTAAACCTATTGGTTGATACATGGTCGACCAAGGGCATCTTTGGGTCGATTTTGGGACCCCATGGATCCACTTGTAAGTGATAATGACACTTTATTTTAATTAAGTTAAAATGAATACAAAAATGACACAAGCATATATCTTTTAGAAAAACAATTGTTACATAGGGTTATATATGTTGGATTTTAGATTATAAATATTAATTAGAAAGATAAAAAGATTTAATACATAATTATAGTTTATTTATAATTTTTAGACATTAAATAATTTATTTTATTTACGACACAGTGATGGTGCAGTAATTACTATAATAGAGAAAAATTAAAATAATTGATATTATAAATACCCAAATAAATGTAATATGAAACTTTTAATGAATTAAACTAATTTTATAGGATAATATTATATATTAGGATTGATTTAATTGACTTTTTTCGAAGTAATCAATCTGTTATGAGTTTCACAAAAATCAACTTGTGAATAGTGTCAAAATTGACATAAAAGAGTTCTTAAAACAAATATTATATTATTAATTGATATTAAATTCCTAAAAATCTAAGGTTAGGCCAAGAGACTTATATCATGATAGGTTCATCATTAATGGACCACTTGGGGGTCGTTTGGATGTATATAGTAAGTTTATTAACCATATTATATAAAAATACAAAGAGACATTGTAAAAGTGAAACTAATTAACTTAAAGTTAATAATTAAAGATAAGGTTAATATAAGTACCCAAACCTGTCTAAATTCTATTGGTTGAGTTTTTTTCGACCCATCCCCACCTTAACCTTTTAATATTCAACTTTGGAGCCATTGGAAACCGATTATGAATTTATTATAAACTAATATCTCTAGCTTTTCCAAAGGTGCCCCTCACCCCTCTTAAAAAAGGGCACTCCTCCTTCCCATTTCTTCACACCTTCAAAGCCTTTTGGTTAGGACAAACTCTGCCCAAATACTCTCCCAACATCCCTCACTACAACTTAGAGGCCTTAGTTTGATCAGAAAGCCAACCTATGGAGCCCTTTTGATCAAATCAAAAGGAAGAACCCGAAGAAGAGGTAATGATTTCACCACCCTTTTCTAAGTTCATTTCTTCTTCCACTTCTTCTTCCTTTGTTGTTACCATTCTAAAATAATAAATCCAGTATCATATATATACTGTGATGTCATTATAAATATGGTACAACCATATTCAGTATTCTATCCACCCTTTGAATAACATGTCAACATACGAGCGTACGTATGGCTTACCGTCTCCACGTCGTGGTGTAATTGTTATTCAATATAATATTATTTGGATGGGTATAATAATGATGTGTAACTCATGTAAATAATTAATGTAACATGTTAAGGATTATTTATATATGATATAACATCCATTATATATTATTTTAATATCAAAATAATGATATTGTCGCTCGTGCGTACGTACGGACTACCGTCTCCACGAACGCGATGAGATTCATTCTCCATTGTATCCATTCAAGTATAATTATCATTTGATGATTTAAAAAAATGATGTTTAAGGACTTGATATCATTCTGGATATGAATAATATAAAATCTATCCTTTACAAACATGTCTTACGTAACAAAACATATAAAAGAAAACAAGTAAGTTAACTCCCGAAACAACGATAATACTAAGATATTATTATCAAATAAATATTAAAAGATCATATATGATATCATATTAATGTATATGATTATTGTATAATTTAATAACAATTATTTCACCATTATACAGGAGGTTAACCTACCCCAACCAAGGAAAAGTACAAGGTAAGGGTTATTTAACAATCTCTTCATTATCCGAGGTTGTTTATACGTAATAATCTACTGGGATTTCTTTATCATCCACATCCATGTTTCTTAAAAATGTATTTCAAAACATTTTTACTATTTACTAGAATATGAGTTAAAGTCATTTATACCCTTTTTGACTTTTATAAGTGGTTTATAAAGGAATCTTTCGGTCGTTTTCAAAACAAGGTCCTTTTTAACCTTTTCGACAGAAAATAAGGTAAGAATGTTTTTTTTAACTTATACGGCGGGTACGGCTATTTTCCGCCATTATAAAATCTTCAAAGCTTCCCTTACAAGATTATAAGAATATTTTCAAAGAAAATGTTTTATTTTAAATGGATCTTAAATGATTTCAAATTAAAAGGAGATATTTCTTTAAAAATAATTTTGATTTCATCTATGTCAACATCCTTTGATGGATTTTATGATTATTTGAAGTTGATTTATTATGATACAAAACTTCTATATTGTATTGAAGGTTTTGTGATATGTTTGACTATGGATGTGCTATTTTTATACCATTCATAGTTTATGGTGAAAGTATTGACATTTTGTATGCTAGTTTTAATACGAATGTTTATGTTATGTTTAAACCTTTTCATATGGGAATGCATTGGACTTAATATGTGATGGGTGGAGCCCGCTATAGCTCCTCGATGCATCGGTAGGTCTCATGAGACAAAATATTGTCTTGGCACAAGGCCTTGACAAAATCTTATTTTTAGTCTTGGCACGAGGCCTTGACTATGTGGTTATGATAGTCTGGCATTATGCATTCCAACATTATGAAAGTGGTTATTGATTTTTTCATGTGATTATTCGATTAGTAGAATATCCATGTGAATAAGTAAATGGCATTATTTCATTTTATTTATGCCATACCATGTTGAAAGTTCATGTTTGAAAGTCTTTTGTTTTAGTTATACATTTCCTTAAATGTTTATTCTTATTTATGAAAGTTTCCGCTATATTCTTATCCTTACTTGGCATTTGAGCTCACCCCTTTTCTATGTTTTATTTTTCCCAGGATGTGAAGAAGTAAGTTATGAATGACCTTCAGGGATATTATGAGGGGATTATAGTGTGGACGGTGGAATCATTATGTTGTTGTAGTAGTTTCTCATTTTATGATGTAATGTAAAACTTATGAAAAATATCTAGTGTTTCCAAAGATACTAAACCAATCGGTCTTTCGAGATTTGATCTTTCTTGTGATCATGTCAATGTTATGTAATAATGCACCGACTCTGGGTAACTGGGGTCGGGGAGTTACACTTTTACATGTGATAATGGTAACTGGGGTCGGGGAGTAAGTTATGAATGATTGATATATTATTTTTGTTTTTATATGTGATAATATTTTCTAAATTGAAATATAATGGTATTTGAGTCATCAATCCTACATTTATTATGTAATTCTTGTGTAACGATGGTTTTTTATGTATTATATACCCATTCTTCCCCTCATCTATATGTGAGATAAAACATGTAACAGTATAGATCTATAAGTAGAGGTGGTGTTTTCAAACATTATCGAAGTTGATATCAACAAAGAATATTCAATGGTTAATGATGAAATGCTACAACTCGTTCCAGGACCAGCTCAATGATTTGTTTTCCCTAGGTTCATATGTTGATTTATCATCCATATGGAAAATCAACAATTAAAATTATCATCATAATGTTAGATTATTTATTTTATTTTTTACACCACATGGGTATATATATATTTTTTCGGATGCATGTTCATATGACGATAAAACTAGATCACATAAAATAAATAAGTTAAAATAACATGCAAGATAAAGTAAAGTGATTTTATTAGGAAAAAATATTTTATTGAATACATGGTTAATTAATTATGTAAAATACCGTTAATATTAATATTTAATATAAAATATGATATGTGGAAATTTTTAAATTAATACAAAAATATATTCAATAAATATTATGTAATAATATCCTTCTATTATCTGAGTTAAAAGGGACCTATTGTTGAGATGTAACTCATTCCATGGAGAGTGGGAACTTTTTAATTTCTAAGGTGTATAAGAAAATATGATTTTTCTATATTAAAAAATTAATTTAATTTAATGGAAATACTTTTTAAAATACTAATTTGGAAGAATAATTTCAGTATATATGAATTTGGATTTCATGATTAGGGAGTCCACTCAACCGAAAATGGAACTAAAAGCTAGAAGTCAGTAAGAACTCTTGCCTAATCCCATATTATTATAGGATATCCAACTCTAGTAACCCAAATCTAGTGTCTATGTTATAAAATTTTCATTAGATATAAGATATATCATCCTAAAGGACTGATCTATTTAGTATTCTTGTAGAAGGATACACATACATGATTCCCATTTATATTGGAAATTTAAAATTCATTAAATAAAAAATAATCATTCATCCCTGATATTATTCATAATATCATTTATTATATCATAGGTAAATGAAAAAAAAATAATGTTTGATCTCATATTCTTGGTAAGGTTTCCATACAATAGAAGCTATAGAGAATAAAAAAGGATTAATCAATATAGGATGGTAAATAAATTAAAATATATTCCATTTAATCAATAACATGATATGAGTCCACGAAAACTATTAATATAGAAATCTCATAAAAAATTAATAAAGGAATCTCATAATATTGGGCATTATAAATTCATATACAATGACATATTTTCAGTGAAAGAGTTATTCCTATATATTTTTATTGATGGGTTGGTGTACACCAAAACCCAATTAATTTTGAAACCGATTTATCTCATGAGACTAGTTGATAAATCACGGGGATATATATTTTTGGACACCGTTTTGAGATCTATAAATTTTATAGAGATGTCTCAGGCATGTTTTCATGTATTTGTTTCATGAAATGTTGGGACATAATTTGATTGAGTTTTTCATTGGGGTGTGTTTGGGTGAAAATTGAGACTTTTTTGAAGTAAATAGGGTAGTTCATGTTAGTTATAGGATCTACACTAATTGTGTACCATGAACCATAAAATGGTAATAACACTGGTACAACAGATTCATATGGATGGAACATGGTTTTTTAAATAGTGTTCCCAAAAAGGGGAATCTGTATACCCACAATAAGATATGCATGGCTAAGGCACACTATATGGGGAAACAAGCTTCTCTACACAGCAAGCCATGTACAAATTTTTAACTCAGCCCAATTTTTATTTTTAAAATTATATAGCCCCTATATCAATCCCAACTCAACCCCCATTTTCCCCTTACCTCTATTTCATGATTTTGAAGACTCCTAAATAGATTCCAATCCATTCTGACCACCGTTCTTTGTTATTCGATGCAGTAATTGAAGATCATCACCCCTCCCTATTAGAGGATCACATCTTGTGTGGTTTTATTTTTCCTTTCCATTTGTCTATCATCTTTTAGAGGAATGTTATCTATTATTCTTTGTATCTAGATATATTATTTGGATATTGAGATACTGAATGGTAATATTGGAATTTTTACATGATATATAGGTAATGAATGGTAACAATGTCATTCATTGTGATATATAGATAATGAATGGAAATAATGGCATTCATATGGGATATTCAAAAAATGAATGGTAATAATTATATTCATCTGTGATATTAATATGGTGAATAGTAACAATGTAATTCAAATGTGATATTGAAATATTGAATCATAACTATGGAATTCATGTATATAAGATCCTATGGGAATAGTTCAGACTCAGGAATGGGATGAAGCAATTATTTATGTATTGGTTTCTTTGGGAACCCGAAGGATTATGTGGTTAAATAATTTGTAATTGATAATGTGATAATTGTTACATAAAAATTGTACTTATTTTATCAAAAATTGCATACAATGTTACTGAATAGATTTTGATTTAAATAATGTTGGTGGTGGCATACAAAGTTTTAATCACACCATACTTGGCTTGCCTGATTAGTACCAGAAAATATTTCATGGCTGTAGGAATTGTTATAAGAAATGGCCCTATGTTAGGTTAGTATGTTGGTGAGGATCATTCATGAGGGAAAAAGATATGGTTCAGGATTTTCTTGGGAGTTTTCTATGTCTTTACTTTTGAGTTTTCATTAGACACTTGAAACATGTATTAGGGTAGATTATAAACTATTCATATTGATATTGGTCAGCTTGATATATTGGTATTAACTTGGTTATGGATATTTATTATTCAGTTATTGTTTTTTTATTTTCCTCTATTGCATTAATGTAATTAAAAGATGGTTTAGTCTCCCAATGATAGATATTAGACACTTGATTCTAGTCAGTAGCCTCTGGCTTAAGAGGATGAAAACCTGAGGTCATGGGTCTGCCAACTCAGGTCACCGGAATGTTTCACATGGGTCGAGTTGTTACACCCACCCATTAATGAATTTTCAATTCATTCTACATATATTGAATAGTCATCATAATTTATAAACAATATAATTTAGAAAAAAGAATTTTTATTGTGTAAAGGATACCAAATATTATTATTTCCCTAGTTAATAAAATAACATTCATATTAAAATTATATATAAAGAATTGATATGTGGTTTAAGAAATAAGAATATCCTTATGACCAATAATATGGATACTTATGATAAATGTAATTTATAATAAAATTTGGTTACACGAAATTGATTGTTTGAAGAGAAATTTAATGACCATAAATATAATTAGAGATAAAATATGACATTCAATTCACCAAACATTTAGGATTTATATATAAATCATGTCCTTTTATAGAATAAATAAAATATAATTAAAATATAAAAATAGTCTTTTTTTCTTTATATTTCATTAAAATACCATTCAAAACTTGAAAAAGATGAAAAGTGTGTAAAATTGTAATAATGGATTGAAATTATTTTAACAGCATATACCATAAAAATAAACATTCATTTAAGAATGTTAAAATTTTATATTTAAGAAAAAAATTAGAAATATTACTATCAAACCCTATAAAATTAAAAGGAAAATTAATATATCCTTAAAAAATAATTTCTGAAAAAAATGGAAATTTTTAAAACAATATTACAAAATATAGACTAAGAAAAAAAATTTAATTGATTAAAATGAGAAATAATATTTAGATTTTCATTTAAATATTTTTTCCACTTAATTCAAGTTACAAATAGTTGAAAAGTTAGTATAAAACTACTAAAATCATTAAATATTTTGAGTAAAATAACATAGATGGATTCTATCAAGTAAATTTTATAAAATTATAATAACTTAAATATAAGAAATTCCTAAAGTTGTTGAGATCATAAAGATATGTATTACCTCTAGTACCATTAAAATTATAACCCATTGAAATAATATCCTGAACTAAATCATTAATCATTGTTAATAAATTTATATTCATTTTAAACATATAAATGGTGAGGTATATAAACAACAAAAAAGAAAATTGGGTTAAATAATAAATAAGTCTCAATGGATTAGAAACTAAGATGAAATCCCTTACGTTATGTTTTAATTACCTCATATGTTCTTTTAACCTTATATATAATAATTTTTTATTTTTTATAATTTCCTTAAATTTCCATATAAATATCTATAATTTAATATAAGATCTATTTCTAACATTTTATTGAATGTTTGATAAAAATTGTCTATTAATGTTATTTTTATGGGTGTTAACTACATCATTTTTCACATTTGTTTAGATTCTATAGATTTATTCCTTTTAACCTGATCATTATTACATAATCAATATAAGTTTATTCATGATATAAATGTCATATAATATATATATATATATATATATATCTTTTTATTGTCATCCCAAAAAAAAAATAGTTGTTAAAAATTGAATAACACCATTCAGGGAGACAGTATGTCATATGTATCCATGAATATTGTTCTCACATTTTGATGGATAAAAATAAAAAAGGTAAATGATAATTAACAATTAAAAATAATTATTACATAATATATATAAATTATATTTATTAATAAAATATGTCCTCATTTCCATCCTTGTAATATGTATGCGATAAATGAATCACATCACTTCATGGTGGTGGTAGTCCATATATACTCTCGAGAGATGTTATCATTTTCCCACAGATTGGATGGTTAAAAGATATAGATGATATCATAATTAAAGAAGCATAATTATATAATGTATATCATATATATTCATTATATAAATATTTTTAACCACTCATGTAATATGGTGATGATAATCAAATTGCATTGCAGCGTGCATACGGCATGTTATAAGTACACACGAGTGGTGTTTTCTCTTTTAATAGGATAAAAAAAGGTGTATATGGTTTTCTCATAATAATAATAACATATTAGTATATTTATAGAAATATATTTATTATTTTAGGATGGAAAAAACATATTAAAAAATAGTATAAAAATAAATAAAATTAAAAGTGTCTGTATAGATGATTACCTCTTTTTTCTAGACATCCATTAGTTCCCTCCTTAAAGACCCTTTGAATTGAATTTTATGTAGAATATAAATTAAAAAATTTTATAAGAGAGTTATGTATATACTTGGATAGGGGTTTTTCAGTCCAGGTTTATCAATGTTGTGTCAAAAATAGTAATGGGGTGTTTATTTATATTTGAGTGGAGAAGAATTCTAGGAATTTCATACTGTATAAAATTAATATAAATAATGTTTCATGAGTTTTTTTAAAAATTGATATCAATATAATTTATATGAATAGGAGTTTAAATACTATCATCTCGTAAAATTTGGACATGTTTTGGTTTTTTAACCCCCATCTTTTACTCGTAACCCCTAGTTAACCCTTTTTATAGTAACCACTATATCAATGTTATGTACTATTTAAAGTTTTTGAATGATACTATAAATGGATAAAATATCCATAAATATAACATGTATTATTTTTAAGCCATATAAAATTCACTTTATGAAGATATGATTTTCATCAATATTAAATCATTTAATAAAATATTATTTATTACAATAGAACATTAATAACATTTTTGGAAATGTTTATTTATTTTGACTTTGAAAAAATTGAATGAAATAAAAATTTAATATAAACCCTTAAAAATCCCTAATCTTTTATATTTATCTATATAATTATTTTTAAAATATTAATAAAATGTGAAAATTAATTTTAGATTTTATAATAATATTTATGATTATTATATTATATGTACTATCACAGTGATGACATTGTATAAAAATTTATTGTAATTATTTGTTCACTAAAAATATAAATTAATTACCCTTATAAAAATCATATTCAAAATAAACCTTTAGAACTGAAAAATATTTTTCTTTAACCCTATCACAAAATATCATAGATATTTAAAGTAGGATAGTGATATTTTTGACTTTTTTCCTTTACGTGAAAGTTATAATAGTAAAAAAAAAGATATTCGAAAAAATGGTTCATATTAAAAAAACATTGATTGTTGTTGAATGATATATATACAATGAAAAAAATTCATTCTTGAATATATTTTTAATTCCATATCAAATTGTGTTTAACATTAATTATCTGATTTAATCTTTATCAAGGTGACATATTTTAACACCATTACAAATCATAATGTATTCAAATTAAAGTGGAATATTTAGTAAATTATAATATCCTAATTCCAAATATGGAATAAATTTTATCAAATTCAAGTCTTATAATTTTTATATTATAATTTTTAAATAAATGCATAAAATGCGATGAAAAATAGTTTTCCATAACAAAAACGGGGTTTTGAGATGAAAAAGAGACATATATCAAAATTATAAAAAATAATGACTCGAATGTAATTTAATTAGATCATATATAAAATTAATTCCAAATAAAATTTTACATTCTTTAATGTAAAAATGGATGTCTTATGGATTTTTATTTTTCACTATTTACTAAAAAATAAATCATTTTAGAAGGATCACAAAAATTAAATGTATGAAAATACTAATTTAAATTGATTTAATTATCACATGAAAATATTTCAATATTTTTTCATGGTTCTTTTAACATCTATATTTCATGTGTGAATATTTATCAGTGAAATTAATTTTGTCTGTAATTAATTATGTCATAAAATATTAGGGTGTTAAATTATACCCATTATAAGAATTTCATCATCAAAATTATGTTACCCAAAAAAATAGAGAGTAATTATACCTCATCACATCCTCATGTTCCCTTATATATTACACCAAATTAGTGTCTCACCTAAAATCATTGATCTGGTGAGTGTTATTGTTTCAAAAATAAAATCTCACTGTGAACAAGAATATCCACAGGTTGTTCCTTATAAGACAGATCACACTCTAGTGGTATGAACTATATGTTCCTTACATGTAAAGAATCTGAAATTTACTTCCTCAGGGGTGATACATGGAACACATCATGACCATGAGATTGATTTTGTGGAAGAACTATGTGATAAGTTACTATCCTGATATTATTATGAATTTCAAAGTGATTGATCTATCTTTAGATTTACATTCCATTCAATCAAAAGCATATATCCTTATTCTAGAGATTTATTCATAGAAATACATTTTAATTAAAATTTACTCTAGATCTCATTGATGATTGTAAAACTTAATTTTTAATCAAATTTCTGTTTCACTTATTGTTGCTGAAGGGATCATGCCTTATCTACTATTTACCTGGATAGATTAGCTCCCAATAGATTTATTTCTCCAACATCACACCAATAGATTTGAGTTATAAACATCCTTCCATAGTGGGATTCATAATGAGACCACTCAACGCTCATGTGAAATATATTTTTGAATGAAAATTCCACCAATGGAAGTTATTTATCCCAAACACCTTTGAAATACATAGATTAATTTCTCGATATGTATTCTAGACTTTTAATTATCATAATAGATTGAACAAATATCTATTGATAATATGTATGAAAAAATAAACTTTTATATATGTTGGATACTAAAGGATTCTCTTGAACATTATGGTAATCATTAATTACTGATCAGATATGATTGCGAGTGATACTCCATGCAATATCACAAATCCAATTACGTGTACTCGAGTAAGATTGTTAAGAGAAAAATATTTCTAATAGAATTTTTTTTTCTTTTCATAATTTGACCTACTACATCCCAAATAGAATTATTCCCTTTTTATGTTTTGGGGAGTATGATTATGAATTCCGTGGTAGTGTCTTCCCATTTCCATTTTCGTATGGGTCATGATTGTAACATATATATAGATATATTTCATTCAACCTTAACATTATCACTCACAAATATTTTTATAGATACTCTAAAATATCTCAATTTTTTTGTTACCCTACTAGAAGTACTCTTTCATATACCTATACATCCTCATACATTTATATTTAATATATAATGATGAACTATAAATTACATCCACTTAATCTTTAAAATATATAAATGATGGGACACATAAAGGGTTCATCAACCTTATCATTCTATAACGATCATGTATGAACTTAATAAAATTTACAACTTTCATCTATAACTCCTCATCATCATTATTTTCTTCATTATCTCTCTTATGGATTAATGGTTGAAAATTCATCTAAGAATGTAATGATTTACCCCTTTCATTTTTATTTCATGATCCAAAATCATTAAATACATAAATATTGGATCTCATTCAATCATCATCATGGAAAATGAAACAAATCTAGTTTAGTTGGTTTAATCCTTTGAATATTCAATGATATATTTCTTTATATTTCATCAAAGGCAATGTCTTTTTAGGGTGTCAACAGACCTCAAAATTAAAATATAAATAATATTAATATATTTTAAAACACGCACATACTTTTTTTAAAGATTGTTTCCCCATTGGTCAAGACCCCATATAGAAAATATGTGTCCAATGTTTCTTTTGAAAAGAACGGTTTACAATAGTGTTGGTTAGAGTAGGACACTCAAGAGGGGAGTGAATTTATTTCTTATAAAAATTTCAATTAAAAAGAATAATTTGAAAGCCCCCCAAATTTAAAATTAAATTTAGTAGTTAGCCATATGTGAATTTATAGGAGCTTGACTATTTGATTAATTTCTCTAAATATTGACTAGTTCTCTATTGTATCCATTGGATTATTTAAACAACTTTTGAAACTAATCATATATTTCAATACTCTTATAAACACATGATAATACTAACTACCTAAGTACAATTTTGTTTTATGAAATATGTGATAAAAAGAGTAAAAATAAATTTCAATACATGGCAGTAATAAAACAAGAGGTTTAGTTTCAAGATGAGACTTAGTCCTCTCCACATGGTGATCACCTGCCACCCAGATGTTTTAATTAATAAATAGTTTGATCCACACCATGTATTTGGGTCCACAATAGCACACAGACTATCCAGGTCACAAGACCTCTACTGAATTTCTTTGTGGGTACAAACTACCAGGTCACATGAACTCTTCCATAGTTATACATGGGAAAACAATAGGTATAGAGTGTTTTGAGTGATGATATCAAGTATCCTTCAATTAGGTGATGGAGACAGTGTGTGTTTTATAAATAGACACACACTCTTCTTGAAATGTAGGAAAATGATACACAACTGAGTATTAATTATTGGAAAAGTTTTATGATTATTTGAGTGTTATTCAGATCATATTTGGACTCTATAATGTGTTCGAATAGATGTTAGAGTCCTCTTTTGGAAATAGTCACCAGAATAGAGGGTTGGGAAGTAATTGGTTCTACCTTCTAGGTGGATGAGATGTTCCTCTCCTTTAGTTTGGTTGAATGCTGTAAATTTGAAAATAACTCGATCCACAAAAGCTACTTGGTTAACAATAACAAATAATAATAATAGTTCTTAAGTATATTTCTCTACGTCTCAAGTGTGTGTGTATGTGTTCTCTCTTCGCTTTTCAATTATTCCCATCATCATCTAGATCACATTCATTTAGCCTTTTGAATCATTCTAGCATGATAATGTTCATGTGGGCTACCTCAAACCATATAATTTCTTTTGTCAAGTTTGAAAATAGACATTAATTATTTCAAAGTCATTTAATAAAACTAATATGACTATTAGGAAATAATTATAATTTATATAAATCTAAAAAATCTCTCAGTAGGTGGCTCATCGGTGACTCTTCTCAACAGTGCTTCCTTATAATGGTGAGTCCTTCCAATGGCGACTCCTTCCAATAGTTAGTCCTTCTAATGGTGAGTCCTTCCAATGGTGAGTTCTTCCAATGGTGAATCCTTCCAATGGTGACTCCTTTAAATGATGAGTCCTTCAAATAGTGACTTCATTCAACAATGACTCCTTTCAGTGGAGATTCCTTGCTTTTGTGAGTGAGATAGTAGACCTAATGGTGACTTATTTCAGCAATGAGTCCTAGCATCTTTCAATGAGATAGTTGATCTAATAGTGACTCATATCAATGGTGAGTCCTATGCATCTGTATCTCAGTTCTTCTACTTGTGTCAACTTCACATACTTTGAACATATCCCTGTGTGAACTATTTTTCAAAAAAGATATTGTTAGAATGCATTAATCCTATTCAATATTACGGATAACTATAATTTAAAAATATATAATATGAATAAGAATATTATAAATAATAAAATAACACTATTTTTTAATTTTTAATCCATAGAGAGAATCCAGAAAAACCTATGAGCCAGCTATCTTCCCATTTTGATGATCACAAATCATGGACTTATGAAATACAATCAATAGATGTGAAATTAAAACAACTTACTTATCATCTCCCATTTTGAATGATCAATATAACAAGTAATGATATCAATAGGAATATAAACATATGTAACATATATAAAAGGATAATTATATAAAATGAAAATTCCTAATGAATAACCCCCTTTTGGGATTATTAAAATGCGAATAGGGAGAATAAAAAGAATAGTCCAATATAAGAGATAAAAGAGGCAAGAAGGAAATGAATGAATAAAAAAATCCATTATTTAATAACATACAATGTATTAAAAGGCTAAAAAAACATAAAGTAAGAAGCCCAATCAGGGAATGATCCAAATTATGGTGGATATACCTTTCCATTCTTATATGGATGAATGGATGGATTAGTAGGAGGGTTAGTATGAGAATCATGAGTGTCTGAATGGGATTTCAGAGGAGGTAGAGGCAGTCCTTCAGGAACTGTAGTAGCTAGGGAAGGTCATTGCTGAGAAATATGTCAATGATGAATAGGTTCGGTTAAGAAAGGTCAGATCTGAGATAAGAATTGAGAAACTGACATTAGATATTGATAAGGCACTGAACCAGTAGGGTGAAATGGTTATGCAGTAGGCACCATGAAGGATTCACTTTGGACATAGAGTTATGGTTTTAACATCTTGATGAAATCATCAATGATTTCATCACCATATTTCATTACCTTTTCAAAATTAAATTTTTTTCTATGAACTTGTCCAATAAGGGATTGAATTCTCTCAACTTCTGAATCGGATCCTTAAAACCCTTTTCCACTAGAAGAAGTGTAATATTAGTGTCCAGATACATATACAATATTCATTTGATTCTTTTTGATGATTTTGGAGAATAAAACATTAATCATTTTGGACATTTCATCCAGAGTTTTTCAGGAACTCATTGTATAATACTTCACATGGTCATGCACTTTATCTGAATTGTTCTCAACCTTAGAAACACTGGCAACTAAGGCTTCAAAATCATGTTTCAAAACGTAACTGACAGTAGTAAGATCCAAAAATTATGAATGATGAACAAGTGGAGTAGTGGATAAAGAAAGAGAATAGGAAGAAAGGTCCTTAACCCTTTTTCTCAATTTTGAAAAATAAAGACCATTAAGATGAGATATAAGATCTTCTGTTGATTACATGACACTCTCCACTGAAGTATTGTATTCAAAGGTAAAAGAATTGATAAATGAAGTTAACTTTTTTCTCTCATTTCGAAGCTTGGTGTAATTTACTACAATTGTTTCAGTAGTTGTAATCTCATTTGGATAAATTTTCATTATCATAATCGGTGAGACTACACCAGCATCAGCATGAGATGCACTTTCAAAGGCTGGAGTAGAACTAGATGTTCTAGTTTTCCTTACACCTTCAATCATCGAATATATATATTTTAAGATGTGATTCATATTAGTGTTCTCTCTATTGTATTAATCAATCTTATACCTCATCTATGATTTTTCTGAGTGTCTTACTAAGGAACTTATGTCTTGCTTGAATTTTTCAATAACGACCTTAGTGAAATAGTCAATGGAAGCTGAAATGTCAAGAGACTCAGTGATAGATGTAGATGTTATTGTCTTAGAAATGTATTTATTTATTTGCTACTAAACCATTACAAGTTTCCTTGAATAAGCATCAATGATCTCCTCATAATCATAATCAAATCCACAAAAATCATACCATGTATTCTTTACAATTCATATGAAATAGATGGATAGATAGAAGTAATTGTATCTATTTTTAACTTTCTTTCTTGAGGCTCCCACTCAGTTAATGCTTCCTTTTTAGGCTTATTTTGTTGAATCAATATGGTTTTCTTATTAATTTTCCATTCCTCTATATTTTTAATATCAAAAACACTTTATATTAAGGAAAATTATATTTTTCCCTATGTATTATTTTCCTAATGAAAATTTCACTTCTCTGAGGAAATTTTTATCCTTACCTTTTTTTCATTGTTCATTTCATAGTATCTCTAATACTAACTCATTTTATTACTATGTCAAGAATCAGTTTCATAATTAAATACCACAAAATATGTCAATTCATTAGATATAGAGTATTCTTTTTTCTGGATCTAAATTATCTGAAATTCAAGTTCTGAATTCTATGAATTTCAGATTCCAAATTCATTGAAATTTAGATTCCAAATTCTCTGAAATTTAGATTCTTAATTATTTTAAATTTATATTCCGAATTATATAAAATTCCGATTCAGAATTCTCTAAAATGCAGACTATGAATTCCTGAAAAATATAGATTCCAAATTCTCTGAAATTCCAATTTCAAATTCCTCAGAATTCAGAATCAGAATTACTCAGAATATCAATTCCAACTTTATTAAAATTATGTCTCTAAATTATTAAGAATTTGGACTCAGAATTCATCAGAATTAAGACTCAGAATTCTTCAAAATTCGGATTCTAAATTCATTTGAATTTGGAATCCAAAATCTATAGAATTTAGAATCCAGATTCTATATAAAATGGAATATGAATATCCATGTATTATAGACTCTAAATGATTATTTGGTTTGTTATTGAATTTTATTCTTCCTTAGAATCCATCAAATATTTTTGTTTATGTAATTTCATTTTCCTTACACTGGTAATGAAACGATGCCATACAATCTGTCTCTTACTAACCGTTGGTTGAGTGAAACTTGTTTAGGTCTCTCCAAGATTCAAGGAAAAAATATAACTATTGAAGGAGAGAGAGACGACCATTGCAGAAGTGACTATAAACAGGAGTTCATTTCAACGAGATCAAAAGATAATTCTATCACTCTTGAGATTTCATGTTGTTGAAGTGATTTCAGGAGAGAGAGACTCTCATGATTTTTGAATTTATGAGCATCTTATTCAGATAGCTTCATGCGATTCTAATTGTTGCTGAGTACAATCAAGGGATTCTGCGGATAAGAAGATAGAGGTGTCAACTACCTTAATGTTTTAAGACTTCCATGGGATAGGAAGATAGATGTTCAGACTCTGTTAATATTCGAGGGCTTGTGGAGATAGCAAGACAGATTCTGATATTCCCATCAAGGGATTACCTTGGTGTGTGCAAGAATGGAATTCTTGAATGTATAAATCAAGGTACGTTTATCCAATGCTTTTGGATACCCTACTCTTTGGGTTAAAATATTTCATACTTGTTACTTTTTTTTATTCATGTTTATTTCTGTTTCATTTTTATAAATAAAGAAAGTTCAACTTTCTTATAAATTCTTATTCTTCTATATACTCTGATAATTAAGAATCTATAGGCTTTAAGGTAGAATCTTTTCCTTGTAAACATTCCTCAAGTTTCATTTCCAGAACCATATTTCCAGAACCTAGAAAGTTTGTTTAGTATAACCAAAATAGGTCTTGTAAATTTACCAGTGTTTAACTTTATTAAACCTAGTTTTCCGTAAGGTCTGAAATGAATGTTTTTAAATTGAAAATTCACTCCCTATTGTAATTGAGCATCTACACCATTATTTTTATCCTATAATTGGTATCAAAGAATGTCTTTGAAATACTTATATTCACATATAAGTATTCTTTCTCATGATTTAATTGTTCTAAATTATCTTTCTTAACCTTTCTGTCATATGTTTTTCTAAGTGATTTATATCATTATTTACAAAACTTTTCTATTAACATATTTTTTTTTGAAAAGTATTTTTTCTTATAGAATGGTATAAATGAATGTTGGTTCAATTGAAAATCTAAATCCAACTATACCAACTATATTTAATGGGAATGATTCTGAATACTGGATATATCATATGAAGACTTTTTTTCTGAATACTTGAGTGAAAAACTATGTCATGCTTACTAGAGATTTAAATATCCAAGAAAAAGAAGTCAAAACATTTAACAATCAAGAAAAATAATAATTTTAACTAAATTACAAGGTACAAAATACTTCATTGTGATCTATGACCAGGACTATATATAATCAATTTTCTTCTTGTAAAGTTGCAAATTGTTTTTGGATGAGACTTAAGGTTATGCATTTTGGTACTTATAAAATGATAGAAACTAGAAGAGATAGGTTAAGATATGATGATCATGGATTCTTATTTCGTTAAGTAGGAACCGTATGAAAGGTTCAGCAAGGGTTTATGACTATCATCAATAACTGAAAATCAATGGGAGAGAAAGGATTAGGTGATGAATCTTTTGTATAAAAGATTAATGATATTATGCCTAATGAGGGGGAATCTAAGAGAATAGTTATTAATGAGAGTAGGAAAGTATCTCAAATAACTCTTGAAGAGATTTTTGGAACTCATCTTCAACAAGAGACAAGAATGAAAAGAGTTTTTGATATTAATAAGATGAAAAATGGAAATGGAGGATTAGAATTTACTACTACTAAAGTCAAGACTATGGAAATGGTTATAAGATCCAATTCTATGAATGTCATTATTTAATATGAATATAGTGAGAGTGATAATTCTAAGAATGAGCTACCTAATCTTGCTCATTGGATGAACAAGATATTTAGAATTAAATATTTTCAGTATAGATGTTAAAAGAATGAATGAAATGACAATAAAGACTCTGAAATCAAATTCCATGAATGAAGATGTGCAGTACATATAACTCTATATTGTCCTATGATTATGAAAAGTAATATGAAGGAAAAGAATTCTCATATAATCAAGAATAATTATTACAAGTATAAGGATAAGAAAGTATTAAAGGTTAATGGTACATGGAGTTCCAGTGGTGGTGAGTCATTTGATTAATATTCATATTATGAATCTTCTGGTCAGAAGAATCTTGGTCTACTAGCTGAACTACCTATTGAAAATCATTGTATAATGGACCAAGTATACAATAATGAATCTATCAACAATATATGTTTGAATAAATAATATAATTATGATAAATATTATGAATCTTTAGATGATGAATCCTCATCATTAGAAGATAATACTTTACATTCTTATAACGAAGTGTCAAGGTTTTCTAAACACATTTAGAAAAAAAAATTAGAAACTCAAGAAAAATCATGACAAAAAATTCTAGATTACCTATTTTAACCAATGAAATTTTAGATCATTCTATATATCATGAGAAGAAAACATTTTATTTTAATTTTATTTCCAAAAACCTATAAGTTGTTAATTCTGTGAAGGATAAACTTTCAATGGATATTAAAAATGTAATTTCTACGAAAAATATTTCAGTGGATAACTGTAGTTCTAAAACATATTTAAAGATAAGAATTTGGTTATTAAAATAATGTCACAAATATTTTCTATAAGGAAATTCCTTTCAAAATTTACCTCTGGTTGGGGAAATTTTGATAAGATGTATTTGGAAATTCATACTTTAAGGAATCATTCTGGTTTTGGATATACCAATTATAAACAAATTTCTAGTAATATAATTTTTTCACCAAAGTGATCCATTTTTTACTAAATGCCAATGTGGTGGACATTGGGGAAATTTTTTTCTTTAAATAATACTCAGTCATTAGGTTTTCATAAATCTTATTTCTCAATGAAAATGTGGATTCCTAAAATCTTAGTTTTTGATATTTCTAGATCTAAGAAAGTTTGGATTCTGAAAGTCTAACTCTTTTATTTAAAAAATAATGAAACTCACAACAGGAATACGTGGAACATGGATATAGGATGTTATTGGTATATGACTGGTAACAAAAACATATTTGAAAAGATTATCAAGATGAAAGGTGGAAATGTAACTTTTAGATATAATGCTCAAAGGGAAATTGTTAGTATAAGTAACATTGTTCTTTCTAGAAAACATTAATTTAAAATGATTTATTTGTGAAGGGTCTGAAGCAAAACCTCATTAGCATAAATCAATTATGTGATTAAGGTAACCATGTGAATTTTAAAAATGATAAATTCTTACTACAAAATTCTAAGGAATAGTTTATCATTTCTTCGCATAGGCAAGAGAATGTATACACTTTAAACATAAAAGATCATATAAGTCATGACCTAGCTTGACTTAGTTAAATGATAGATCAATCAGGGTCTTGGAATAGAATGATAGGACACTATAACCTTAGGAAACTATGAAAACACTCAAAGAAAAGATTTTTTGAGGATCTACCAGATCATAGATTTGATTCATCAAAAGTATGGGATCTTTATCAATATAGAATGAAACATAAATCAAGTTTTAAATTAATCAGTGAAGTCACAAAATCTGATGTATTAAAGTTAGTGCATGTTGATCTTTTTGGTCCATCCCAAACTGGATGTATTATAGTCAAATATTATGTATTTTTCTTATATGATGCTTATACTAGATTTACTTGGGGCAATTTTCTAGAAAAAAAGTATTAACCTTTTTATTATCTAAAAATTTTTAGAGCACAAGTTAAAAATGAGAAAAACATTCCATTGATAACAATTCATAGTGATATGGGAAGAGAATTTCAAAAATCAAATTTTAAAACTTTTTGTAGTAAAAAGGGTATTAAAAGTAACTTCTCAGCTCCAGGAACTCCTCAAGAAAATGATGTTGTGGAATGAGGTAATCAAATTATTCAATAAATAACTAGAACCATGATGAGTGAATATTCTATTGCTAAACACATTTGGTTGAAAGATTTAAGTACTTCTTGATATAATATAAATAGAGTTTTGATTATATCTTTTCTTAACAAAAACCACTTACAAAATGTGGAATTTTAGAAAACCTAGACTTTCCAACTTTATGGAATTTTTTTGTAATGTATTCATTCTGAATATTAATGATAATTTTCATAAATTTTCAACCAAATAGGATTAAGGAGTTTTTCTAAGCTACTCCAAAGCATCTAAGTCTTATAGAGTTTTTAATTAACATACTTGTACGGTTGTTGAAATAGTTCATATTAAATTTAATGAGTGTATTTCTTTTGTTTTTAAAAAAACACAACCAACCACATCTGATGTGTTTTCAAAAACTGATTTTCAACTCTTGTTAGAAGATCCTTTTGATGAGAAAAATTTTCAAGAAAATAATTCTGACGAATTTACCCCCAAATAAATCCTACCACATTTAGTTGAAATGATTTTAAAAAACACCAATCATTCATTTCTTATGAATATTTCTACTGATCGTATAATTACTGATGTAAATAAACATGTAAGGACTGAAATTTTCAAAAGAAATGATGTAGAACATCTATCATTACTTTCCCAATTAGAACCAAAAAGAACTGATGAAGCATTATGTGATTATTATTGGATAAAATCCAAGAAAGATGAGAAAAATTAATTCAAAAGTAATAAAGTCTAGACATTAGTTGAGTGACCTAACGAAACATCTGTAATTAGAGTAAAATGGGTCATTAGTAATAAGTGTGATGAAAATTGAATCACTGTGAGAAATAATGCAAGATTAGTTTCAAAAGGCTATAATCAATAACAGGGAATAGACTATGAAGAAACCGATTCTTTAGTTTCTAGACTTGAATATATTCTCATTTTAAATTCCTTTAAACACTCATTAATTTTTATCTTTTTCAAATAGATATAAAATGTGATTTCCATACTAGATATGTTCAAGAGGATTTTTATGTTGAACAACCTCCTATTTTTAAAGACACAAAATATCCTGAATATGTTTACAAACGTAAAAAATCATTATATGGACTTAAACAAGCCCCTATAAACTGGTATGGTAGACTTATAATATTTTTGTTACAAAACAAATATGTTAAGGTACTGATGATCCGGCTATTTTTATTAAGAACGTTAAGAAAGAAATTTTGATTGTTCAAATTTATGTTGATTATATTTTATTTGGTTCAACGTGGAAATATTTAACTTATTTGTTTGGGAATATAATGAAATATGAATTTTAAATGAGTATGACAGGTGAGTCAAAAAATTTCCAAGCTTTTCAAATTTCTCAAATATCAGAAGGAACATATATATCATAATATATATATATTAAATATCTTTTTAAAAAGTATGGATATAAAAACACTAAAAGTATAAGCATCCAATCGATACCTCAAATTCAAATGATCTAGATGATGCTGAAAACCACTAGATCAATAATCATTTAGAGGATTCATTGGATGTTTTTTATAAATGATAGCTAGTCATCAGATGTAATGTTTTCAGTATTCTTATGTTCAATATATCAATCAAATGCTAAGGAATCTAATTTAAAAGATGTTAAAATAATTTTTCATTTTTTAAAGGGAAAAATGGATTTATGACACTTTTATACTTCGGTAAATTACTTTTCTAAATGTTTTTGGAATCTAATTTTGGAATATTTAAAATGCATAGAAAAAGTACATTCAGGACATGTATTTCGTAGCAGATTAATTAGATTCTTGTTCCTAAAAAAATAAACATTCAGTAGCTCTTTCCACTATTGAAGCTGAATATATAGCAGCAAGAAGATGTTGTGCTCTTGTGTTGTGGATGAAACACTCACTCATAGACTATATAATGAGTTTTACCAAAACACATATATTGGGTGATTAAAGTATTTCAATTTCCCTATTCAAAATTCCAACACTTTACTCTCCTACAAAACTACTTGATATTTCGCATCACTTTCTTAGGGATCACACTCTCAAAGGATGAATTATTCTTCAATTTATCTGAACACAAGATCAAATTGTAAATATTTTTACAAAATTGTTACCATATGATAGATTTTAATACATTAAACATAATTTTGGAATGATTACCATAAGGTAATCTTTCATATTAACTTTTAGATGAAACCTATATCCTTACATTATGAATCTTTTATTCATAGGGGTAAATTTATTGTTTATATTCAATTTATTTGTAATTAATGTTTTTCTTATAAATTTTTTTCATAATCAAAATTTTTTATATGTAATTTTTTTGTAATAAAAATTTTTCATAATCAATTTTTTTTCACTCTCAATTTTTTTTGAACCCAAAATTCAATAATCTAAAATTTTCTTTGTTTAAGAAAATTTTCCAGAATCCAATGTTCATCAAGAATAATTTTCCACATTACTGATAATTTACCTAGAAATATTGAAGGTACGTTTCCTTATATAAATTTTCGTAATCAATATTTTACTTGTTGGTATTTTTATCTTTCTTTAAGAACATAGTTTTTCAGATTCAATTTATTTAAATCTGAAATTCTACATTAAAATATCAAAAGATCAGAACCATCAAAAATCCTTCTTCAACATTTATCTAAATCATTAGATCATATAGAGATTCTTTCAATTGTTGGGTCAATATAGGAAAATACGAACCATCACCTCAACGCCTATTTGAAGGCCCCAAATGGTTTTCCCACATCTATTTTCAAGGTCTTTTGTGTCGAAGCTCTACCGGTCCACTTAAGGGTATTTCCAAATTTCATTTTTTCCCAAATCTGAATGTCTTCAGAAGCATCTCTGTGGACGAAAATTTCATCAGATAAGGATTTTTCTGAATTGAATATCTACATAGAGATGTTAGTAGATCCGATGTTTTTCACTAAGTATTATTCGCTCATTTTGAGGAATATCATGTTGAATGGATGGGAAAGTATATGTGTAGCCAAATCAAAGGGACATGATCCAGTCTATCTAGATTTGATAGTATAATTATATGAGACCATAAGTTTCTTTAATGGGGGAGGGATAGATAAGTTTTATTTTAAGAGTTATGGGAAAACCTATTCGCTTTTCTAAAAAATGAAATCCAATATAATTGGAATTCCTTATGAGGGGGGAGCTAATTTCTACACCCTCATGCTACCAGATATTTCAGGATGAGTTGATATGGAGATGGCTATAGAGTTCCTTGGTTTAAAATAAGTGAAGACTTAGAAGATTTATTTTCTCTGTACAAATATTGGGATTCTAGAGCTATGGGTTAAAGAATTTCTCATTCTAAGAAAACGTGATAAGGATACCCTGATGAAGAGTGATATTTATATTCTCTGTTTTTTGGTGGACCTCAAGACTGTTAATCTAGTGAAGTATGTCTTGCTTACAATTATGAATAACACGAATGTGGCCCTCAAAACACAAATCATTATGTATCTTGGTATTTTTTCCATGATCATAGTCCTTTTTCTTGAATCATTTAATATCCCAGGTAGTTCAAAGACACTGAATTTAAGGTTATGTTCCTAACTAATGATACACTGAGAAAAAAAGGTCGGTTTTAACAGAATGTCCAAAGAAATTTATGAATTGTCTAAAATTAAAATATAATACTTATCTAAGAATCAAGAAGTAGTTGTGACTTCTAAGAAGGGAGGAACGAAGAGAAATAAAAAAGAACCCAAATCCATAGAAAACACTCTGTTAGTTCAAGAAACCCAATAAGAACATCCAAAATATAAGAAGAAAAATACCTATCCAGATGAAGATTTTTCCAACTGGAGAATAGATAAAAATAATAAGAAGGAAGAAGAGCCTATCATTGGCTTCGATTATACTGTTTCCAAAACATTGAAGATTAATAATTTTAAGGAATATTTGAAGCAAGACAAGAAAATGAAGAAAAATATGAAGATTATGGAGGCTGAAATAGTTCAATCTCTTATAAAAGATAGTGATAATGATTCTGAGCTAATCCAAGTACTAGAATCCTTTCTATAAGAATCAATTCCAGTGACTTCGAAAGGAAAATGGTCATTCTGGATCCAAATGAAGAGGAATAAATTCGCTAGGAAGAGGAAGATGATGTATAAGAATAGGAAGGAAGTGATGATACTGATGATATGATAAGCCATGTTTAATAATATCCTAAAAAGGAGAGTCCTTCTGAGAAATTTTCAATCTAGAATTCCTAGGCCGAATCTTCCAAACATGCTTCTCCATGAAAAAAAGAATAGGGTTGAGAAAATGTAATCAACCCCTCAGGTGAAGATAACAACAATCATGATTTTGTGTAACCAGAGGATCTGGTGGAAGATGCTGAAAATTAAAAGGTTGAGGAAGATAAGATAATACAACAATCAGATAATAAACATGAATCGCCAAAGGATGTTGAGATCATACAGAGAGACGATAAAGGAGAATAGGTGTAAACTGATTCACCTAATAAGGTAGTGGTGGAAGAGAAAAATGTCGGTGGATCTTATAAAAGAAATAATGATGAGATAGAGAAAGAATTCTCATCAATAAAACAATCTAATTCAGAATCATCTTCTATGGGTCATGATTTTTTGGTCCAATCCCTGATGATTTTGGTTGATACAATTCCTCTACTTCCACGAATTTATTTTTAGATGCCAGATGCTTCAACATTTATTTAATCTGAAAGCTGATTACGTCTCTATGTATATGGAAATTTTTTTTGTCTTGAGGCTGATTTTAAATCCTTCAACATCAGGTATGATGCTCGCATAAGGTCATTCCAGGAAATCAGTAACTAGTCTATGAAGACAATTGACAAGATGAGAATCTTTGATGACCGTCAAGATAATGGGAAGGATGATTTTCATTCTGAAGATATCAAGATAAAATATCTTACTACATGTTTCAATGAGAAAATCAATCTTAAACAAACATCTTGGAAGTAGGAAGATAAGAATATGAGTTGGAAATATAATTCAGTTTCATTGAATCTGAAATGGGAAATAGATCTCAATATTGAGTTCAAAGAAAAGTTCAGTATGCAGGAAGAGCTTTTGAATACTAAGACATAAATTCTTAAGTATCAGGAAGAAAATATCAAAGCTCTAGAAATGAAAAATGAAGATCATGATCATCTTCTCAAACGTTTTGAGGAGGATCATAAGGAGAATAAGAAGCGGAAGAACATTTTAATGAAGCTAATACTGAATGAAAAAACAAGGATTATTTTTTAACTAACTCCAATATTTTGTTGTATTACCTTCCTTGTACAAATATTTCCAATTTTAATGAAACTTTATGTTATTCTTCATGTTTTTGTTTTTGGTATAGTACTAATATTTAAGGTACCATACATTCTCATTGTCTCAATTCCATTTTGAAAATCATAAAGGGGATAAAGAAATGATAAAATCAATACTATGTAATGAATATAATTCCCTATGTAAGGGGGAGGATATCTAAGGTGGAGTTTTATCAAAGAATATTTCCTTATGCAAGAAAAATAAAAATCTCTTTAAGGAAGTAAGGAATAAGATCCTTAAGGATTTCAAATCCTAAGTGGGAGTTAGTCATATTCACCATGATTCATACATAAATGGAGATAAGTTTTTCTTTTATGTTCATAAAGCAATATTCTTAGTCTATATTATTTTTGTCATGAATATGTTTGTGCATTCCAAACAGGGGGAGATTGTGGACTCAATAATCTTTCCTTATGAATTTTCATTTACTATATATTTTGAAAATTATAAACACTTTATCTTATGAAAATATTATATGCCCCCTAAGGATAATTTTTATAAAGAAAATTTCCCTTCTCAAATGAAATTTTTATCCATATCTTTGTTTTCATTGTTCATTTCATAGTCTCTCTAAACCCATCCCATTTTATTACAATGTCAAAATTCGGTTTCAAATCTAAAAACCTTAGATTATTATAATTTATCTGATATAGAGTATTTCGTTTTGAGGTTCTGAATTATATGAAATTCATATTCAGTATTCTCATAAATTTTGATATTGAATTCAGAGAAATTAAGATACCAAATTCTCTCAAATTCAGATTCTAAATTATCAAAAATTCAGATTCCAAATTCGTCGAAATTCAGATTCCAAATTCTCTGAAATTCCGAGTCCAAATTCTCTAAAATTAAAACTCTAAATTCTCTGAAATTCTGATTCTAATATCTCTTAAATTCAGATTTTTAATTCTTTAAAATACAGACCTTGAATTCCTCAGAATTTATATTCCGAATTTATCAGGATTAAGACTCTAAATTTTTCAGAATTATGATTCCCAATTCCTCAAAATTAAGACCCTAATTTCCTCAGAATTGAGACCCTAAATTCCTCAGAATTCAGAACCTAAATTCCTTAGAATTCAGACCCGAAATTCTTCAGAATTCACACCCAAAAATCCTCAGAATTTATATTATAAATTTACCAGAATTCAGACTCCATATTCTTTATATTTCTGACTCTGAATTCCTCATAATTTCTACAACAAATTCGTCAGAATTCCGACTCCCAATTCCTCATAATGTAGATTCCAAAATCATTAGAATTCAGACTCCAAAATATCTTGAATTTATATTCCAAATTATTTTTAAAACAGAATCTAAATATCCATGTATTATAAAATATACATAATTATTTGGTTATATTCTAAATTCTATTTTTCCTTAGACTCTGAAAAATATATTGGTTTAAATAAAATCATTTTGCTTAGAATTTTTTTAAAATAATGTTGCACAATCGGTTTATAACTAACCTTTGGTTGAGTGACACATGTATTGGTCCCTCTAAGATTGAAGGAAAAATATGACCGTTGGAGAAGAGATCTGACCGTTGGATATGTTCCTATAAATAGGATCTCATTTGCATGAGCTCAAAAGATTGTTCCATCACTCTAGAGATTTCATGCTGGTAAAGTGATTTCTAGAGAGAGAGACTCTTCTGCTCTTTACGTTTCTGAATATATTTTTCAGATAGATTCATGTGATTCTAATTGTTTCTGAGTACAATTGAGGGTTCCTAGGGATAAGAAGACAGAGGTTCCAACTACTTTAATGTTCAAGGACATCAAGAGGATAGGAAAATAGATGTTCCAACAACATTAAAGATTAAGGTCTTATGGGGATAGAAAACAAGATTCCAATATTATTATATAGGGCATACCCTTGGGTGGTTAAGACATAATTTCTTTAAAGTATAAATCAAGGGACCTTTATCCAATATTGTTGGATACCCTACTCTTTGGGTTAAATGATTTCATACTTGTTACTTATATTTTTCAAGTTTATTTCCACATCATATTGATAAATAAAAAAGTATAACTTTCTTATACTTATTTATTCTTTTAAGTACTCGAATAAATATTATTCTATATGATTTAAGATAGAATAATTTCCTTATAAACATTTTTTATGTTTCATTTTAGGAACCAGTTTTCAAGAACCTAGAATGTTTGTTTAGAAGAACCAAAAATTGTATTGTGAATTTCCCTTGTATAACTCTATTAAACATAGTTTTCCTTGAGGTTAAAAAATAATGTTTTTAAAATTAAAATTCACCCCCATCTTGTAATTGATCATCTGAAACATTATTTAGATCCTAAAAATTCTTCTTATGTAGAATTATTTTTCTAGTATATATAGCTTGAGAAATAGGATCTGCTGGAGCATAATTTTCTTCTTGAACAGAACCCTCACCAGAAACACCACCATTAGCTTCTACAATATATATACTTAGAGTATCAGTATTCCCATCAGTATGATCATATTCACTATCACTTCCACATTCACTAATTTATTCATTATTAAAATCTTCATGCTTTTCACCAAATTTTTTATCATCATCTTCCTCATATTTTTCTTCTATACTTGATCCTAAACCACTTTCACAACTACCCACTCCTCTTCTTCATCTTCTTCTTCACTAGATCAACTAAAATATTCTACACTTCCTTAGACTTTAGTATCTTCACTTCTGTATATTGGATAACAGGTTCATGAGAAGGTAAATCCAATGGTGGACTTAGTGGTCTAATAGAAAATCATTTTGTTGGTCTAGTTGTGTCTCAATAACTTCTATATTCAATTTGTTACCCCTAATCTATTATAGGAGTAGCAGGCTCCTCATCCTCATCTGAATAATAGATTACATGATCATTTTTAATTAGGCATGTATCCACTAGATTCCTTGGTCTATCTAGATGATCTATATGATTGACCTTTTCATATAGTCAATCTTCATCACCTACCCATTCCTTCAACCATGGGTTCTAGTTAATTTTCATTCTATTAAAAATGTCAAAACATTGGAAGATTCTACTACAATCAGTAACTACTACTACATCAACTTCACATACACATCCTTTCTCCTTTATCACTGCTGAAATAATTCTCGAGTAGAACTGAGAATTTGAATTCCAACTGGGTTTTATCACCTAATTTATGTTCACCATCATCTTTCTATATAGTTTCCATTTAAATACATTCTTCAGAAAATACACGAAGTATAAATCCTGATATTTTAGAGAACCCTTGTCCCCTCTCATGGGAAAAATCTCATTCTAAACAATCTAAAATAAAATTCTGAACTCGACATTTGACTCTGATTCAATGGGTCACTTGTGTTCCTTATTTCCATTATGCTCTTTTAGAGCTATCTCATTACAAAATAATTAAATTTTGGGCAGATAAGTGCATTGGTAGTCATCAAACAATCCTTCAGAATGACCCTTAAGACATTCAACACAATTCCTTGAAGATAATGTAATTCTCTTCCCTTTTATTATCAACATGATTCTAGTGACATCACTCCCATCTGACAAAAGTTCCATATTCATGAAAAATTCATATACTAGCTTTAGGTAGAAGACTGTGTAATTTTTTTGAAACAAATAAAGACATCCTTAATCTTACATCACTATTATCAACAATGACATTCTAACTACAAGACATTTTTCAAGTAAGTCATTCTCAAAAGTGACAACATGATCTGCTAGAAAAGGATTCATAGGAGTTGAGGATTTCCTTGATTCACCATTTTGTTTCTTATAATCGAGAGACTCGCCATCATTAAGAGCTCTCTTCACAGGAGCCATTCCAAACAGTTCATTCTGAATGTCAGTAGGTGAATGGTCAGGGGTAAAGAGATTAATAATGTTGACATAGATATAGTAGTAGTAAAATATTAGAGTGGATTGATTCAAATTTATATCATTTGGGTTTTTGAAATTACACAATCATGAAATCATGAACCGGGTTCAAAGATGTTAATGAAACAATGTCATTTTCATAAAAACATAAATGTATAGATATAGTGAGTCATCACTGTTGGCATGATAGATTTTTCATAACACTAATTGTGTCAGTTTGATGATGCATTAGGTTTTAAATGATAGATTTTTCATAACACCAATGATGTCAGCATGACAAGGATTCAATGTCAGCATAACATACATCGGTGTTGGCATGACATAGTGTTAGTGTTAGCATGATAACTATGTCGATGTTGATATGACAACTGTGTCAATTTTGGCATGATAACTATGTCGATGTTGGTATTACAACTATATTGGTGTCGGCATGAAAACTGTGTCAGTGTCGGCATGACAACTCCACATAAAAACACATTGGAAAAGAAACACAAGGTCTTATTGATTGATCATTCCTAACATATTTATGATGTAATTAATTATTTTTTAGTTCAATAGATTTTTTAATATTCCAGTAAGTTAATATTTAGTTCAAATAAATTCTAATTTGATATCACCCTTTTCATACAGATCTCTCAAAAATTGATGTCTTACATCAATATGTTTTGTTATATAATGACAAAATAGGTTCTTTGAAATGATAATGGCTCTTGTAATTTGAAAATTTATAGGTGCATGTCTAAATTGATATTTATATCTATAATAGTGTGTTTCATCCACAAAATCTGAGCACAATAGCTACCAGCAGCTATATATTCAGCTTTTACAGTAGATAATGAAAGAAAATTTTGGGTCTAACTTTACAATGAATCCAATAACTTTCCAAGAATGTGACATGTCCCAAATGTTACATTTCTATATAACTTTAATCCACCAAAATTTTACTGAGAATAACTCTCTATATAAAATGATTTTCCATTAGGGTGAAAAACCAAATTTACTAATATATTTGAGTTATTTTATAATTATTTAAATAGCATTTAATAGATATTATTTGGGATTATCTTGAAAACATGCACACATACAGACACGAAAAATTATATCAGGCATACTTGTAGTCATATGGAGAAAACATTAAATCATTTATCTGTATGTGGTTTGACCCATATATTTACCATCTTAATCAAGATCCAATATACAAGTAGTACTCATCATTGTTTTATTGAATTTGAGGTTATCAAATACAAATATTTTCAAAAGAAATTTTTTTTCTTTACATTTATTTAAGATGATACCTTCTTTAATTTGAAAAATCAAAAATCCAAGGAAGAATTTATTTTCACCCATAAAAATCATTATAAATACACATTGATTCAATTTATAAAAGTAGAAAGATAAATAATTTCTTGAGGATCCAGAAATAATCTCATCTTCATATATTTGAACTACTAAACATATATATATATTGATTTCATAAAAATATTAGGATCATAAATTTTTTTTAAAAAAACATTGGTATTGATAAAAGTACTTAGTCTATCATATCAAGCTCTTGGAGTTTGTTTTAAACCATATAATTCTTTTGTTAATCTCAAAACATGATTTTGAAAATTAGGGATTGTAAAACACGGTGGTTGTTCATCAAAAAACATCCTCAACTATATACCATTTTAATAATAAAGATTTAACATCCATTTGATAATGTTTGAGTAGATGGGTATAATAAGCATGCAGGATTCTGAAGTCCTCTAGTCTAGAAACGGGTGAAAAATATTCTTCATAGTTAGTACCTTCTTCTTGACTATAAACTTGGGGAACCAATATGGAATTATTTCTAACAATATTAACATATTCATCTACTTTGTTCATAAACACCCACATGGTGCCTATGGTCAAGGTGTATTTGGGTCTATCCACATGTTTCTAAGCATTATTCCTTTCAAATTGATTATGTTATACTTGCAAATTCATCATAGTAAATTTATCTTTAATTGCATCATTGGTGTTTTTAGGTTCAATCTATGACAAGAAAGCTTGATATTCAACCCCATTTTTCATAGAAGCTCTATTTTGTGTCTCTTTATCTACGTCTCCAAAAATAGTATCTAAGGGATGGTTCTTGAGAGTTATATTTTTTATAGAAAACGAGGGGCTAGTAATTTCATATTCATATATAGGTTTGGGTTCATCATGTTCAGATTCAAAATAATTTGTAGAACTGTTTGATTTAAAATATTTCTTAGTAATAGGATTAGATGGTTTGATACATCATATTAAAGGTTTTCTTGGGAGGTATAAGGTTCATGTGGATCAATTTCATCAAATTTTATATGCACAAATCACCCACACACTTGGTTCTTATATTAAAGACTATATATTTTTTATTAGGGGTTGATTATCCTAGGAATATTTCTTCATCACTCGTGGATGAAAAATATTCAAGATTATAATTTTTTAATGAATATAGACTTTTCAACCAAGGGAATTTAAGTAAATAACTTTGGGTTTTTTGTTCTTCCACTACTCATAAAGAGTCATCTTGAAGATATGTCTACTGAAGTCTCTATTAATTATGTAGCAAGGTGTATTCACAACCTCATCCAAAAAGTAAGCTAGTAGATAATATTCATTAAGCATTGTTAGAGATATCTATTGTAAGGTTCCATTTCTTATTTCCATAACTCCATTTTTCTGAGGTTACCAAGGTGTAGAGAAGTTATAAATATTTACATTATGTGAGAAAAAAGATTCAATGTCATAGTTTTCAAACTGATGACCATGATCACTTATTAGGTATTTTAGTCTAAGTCCACATTGAGTTTCCACTATTTTAGAATACTTGGTGAAGTAAGTACATGCTTCAATTTTGTGTTTGAATAAATAAGTCCAGGTATACCTAAAATATTCATCTACAAGAACATATACATAGTGATTCCCATTTAAACTAGAAACTATAGATTTTCTAAAAAATTCCATGTGAACCAACTCTAACGAATGAAATGTTGAAACATCATTCTTGGATTTGGAATATATATTTCTTTGTTTAACATTTTGATAAGTATTATATACATTTTCATTTGAAAACTCTAGTTTGGTTAGATCCTTGACTAGTCCATTTCCATTAAGAATTTTAAGAGGCTGAAAATTATTGCTTCCTAGTATTCTATGCCAAATACAAACCACTTTATTAAAGGCATGTAAACAATAAACATTTTGAGAAAAAAAATAATATATGTTAATAAAATAAACATTTTTATTTCTAAAAGAGGAAAATACTAATTAATTTTTAGAGATAAAAAACATTGCATTCATCATTTTCAAATTTTATAAGAAATACATCATCACATAATAGTAATATACTGTGATGATTATATTTCCATCCATTAGAAAAAAGTACATTAAAAATTAATACAGGGTCAGAGTTACCAATCTTTCCTGAACCAATTAATTTTCCATTAGCATTGTCACCAAATGTGAAATATCCACCATCAATCACAATTAGGTTCTTGAATCATTAATAATTTGCTTTTCATATGTATTGAACATCCACTATCCAAGTAAAACAGACTCTTAATGGAGTTCTTCATACGGATTTCCTACAGAATAATCAAACAAAAAATTATTTTGATACCTAATATTTTTTTGGGCCTTGTGTCATTAGTAATCAATGCTTTTTTTACCCAAATTTTTCTTACGGGTTTCCTATAAGAGTTGGGTAACATATTTGAAAAATCGAGATAATTTAGTCCCAAAAACTAGAGTTATTAAAATATTTTCCAAAACAATAAATGATATCAAAATTTTTAATTGTAGGTAGGAAATCATATTTTCCAAATTTAGTTACAAAATGTGTTTTAGATAGGAATCTTTTTCTAGATTTATACCCAATACCAGAAGTATTCTTAGGAGGTATCTGTTTACCATGAAATTGAGTAAGATTATTTTTCCCATTGGTAAATTTTATAGATCTTTATTCAATTTAACATTATTGTTTTTTAGTTCATTTTTTTCATTGAACAATTGATAATTATTTTCCTTATCAGTAGTATGTTCAGACACAATAGTTACAGTCAGAGCATGATGTTTCTTTAAAGATTTGTATTTATATTTTATTTAATTTCATGTGTCTTCCAAAATGTTACAATATTCAAATAGTTCATCATTTGAAATATTTTCATAATCAATTTTATTTTCAAAATAATAGGATTTGTGTGCAATATAATCTAAAGTTACCTTAGATGTGTCTGTAATAAAACACAAATTTTCAATGTCATTTTCTCATCATGATATGATGCAGATTCACTAGAGCTATCTTCATAGGCACTATAGCTGGACTTCATAGATTTATTATATTTATTATCTTTTTTTCATACTTATTTATGTTATATAATTTTGGACAGTTAGCACTGATAGTCCTCTCCTCTTACATTCATAGGATACAATCACCTCTGATTTGTCTTTTCTTTTCTGGTTCATTGTTTAGTCTTCCTTCTTATCATATCATCCTTAATAATTGGGCATCATGAAGAAAATATTACTTTTATAGAATTTCGTGAATCTTTTGGCTAGTTGAGCCATCTCTTCATCACTATCTGATGTTGATTCATCATTACTAGAGCTTTAAATAGAGTCTAGAATCCTCCCTTGGTCCTTGTTCTTTTAGGAAATAGTCTAGAAGGCTACAGATTTTCTTTTATGTTCATCATCTTCTGCCTTGATGACATACATCACTTTTTCATAAAACATCGGTTTTATAATTATTTCATTCAAATTTAGTTTCCATATGTCACATGATTCTCTAATGGATATAAAAGTTCCTCTCCATCTATCAGGTATGCATCTGACAATCCCCATAATTTGTTTCTTTGGAGTAACATATCTTCCCAAAGAAATCATATTTTTTATAGTTTCATTAAACCTGATATACATGTCAGAAATAGTCTCATCATGACTCATTTTATAGTGATCGTATATATTGGTATATCTGTTAAGTCTTATTTCCATTACACTATAAGTTCCATCATGTGAAACAAAAAATGTGTCAAAAATTTAATGGGTTGTTTTACATGCATAAATTCTGTAAAAATTTTCATCGCCTAAAGAATAGTATAAGGAATTCATTTTTTTGAAATTATTTTCATTAGTAGACTTAGTTGGGTCACCCCAATGTAGTTCTATCACTATCATGAATCTGATATTCTTCTATAATATAAGACTTTATTAAAAAACCCATACTTTCTAAGTTAATATTCATTTTAATTTTCCATTGTGCATAGTTTTTTCTATTAAAGAATTCCGGTATGTGGGAAGAAGAACCTTACATCCTATTTTCTATAATAAAATTTTAGAAAAATATTTTAAAGAGATAATAATTTTGTATTAATATAAATTTTCAGAACTTTGAAATACAAATAAAATCACAGTTGAAAAGGTTTGAGATATTTTGGAAAATAGAAACATCCAAACCCACTGATACCAAATGTTGGTCAGTGTAGGACACTCAAGATGGGGTTGAATTAAGTCCTATAAAAATTTATATTAAAAACTATACTTTTAATGTCCCATAAATTTTAAATTCAATTGACCAGTTCTCGAGTAATGAATTTTTAAGTGCTTGACTATTTGATTAATTTCTCAAATGATTGATTAGTTCTCAGTTTTATAATTTTGATAATTAATGCAACATTTGAAACTAGTCTAATAAATCAATATTTTTATAAACAGTTGATAAGACTAACTATCATAGTTCAATTTCATTTTAATAATTATTTGATTAAACAAAGTACAATTAAAAGTAAAAACACAACCAAAATGAAACCAGACTATCATCCTCATGAAGATTCTTAGTCTTCTCCTCCTTTTGATCACCTACCATAACGTAGTTTGAATTAATAAATAGTTTAATCCACACCCTGGATCAGGGTCCATAACTGTACACCGGCTATCCAGGTCACAAGACCTCTAACAAAGATATTCGTTGGTAAAAACTACCTGGTCACATCACCTCTTCCAAATTTATTATTGGGAAAACATCATATAGAAATAGTTTTGGGTGAGGATATCAAGTATCATATAGTTAGGTACATGAGACAGTGTCTATTTTAAAAATAGACACACACACACACTGCTCGAAATGTATTAAAATGATACAGAATAGATAAATAATTACAGGAAAAGGTTTTGGATGATCTGAGTGTTATTAATATATGACATGGGATCTTTAATGTTTTGGAATAGATTTTGGAGTCCTCTCCTAAAAATAGACAGCAGAACAGAGGGTCGTGAAGCACTGGGTTCTTCCTTACAGGTGGATGAGATTTTAATCTACTTAAGTTAGATTGAATGATGTAAAGATGAAAACAACTTGATCCCCAATAGCTTCTTGGTTCACAACAACAAAAAAAATAAGGGTTCCTCAAGTCTATATATCTTATTCTCAACTGTAAGCATATGTGTTCTCTCTTCTCTTTTCTATTATGCTCATCATCTTCCAGCTCACATGATTTTTTTTCTTTTTAAACATTCTATCCCGATAATGTACATCTAGGGGTACCTAGTACCTCTTTCTATCTATTGTCAAGTTCGAAAATTTATATTAATTATGTCAGAGTCAATAAGGAACACAAATATGGCTGGTAGTAAATAATGGAAATTTAAATAAATTTAAACTGTCTATCAGTAGGTGGTACATCAGTGACTCTTCTCCATAATGAGTCCTTCAAAAGGAGAGTCTTTATAATGGTGAGTCCTTCTAATTGGTATTCCTTCCAATGGTGAGTCCTTTCAATGGAGACTCATTTCAAATGTGAATAATTTCATTAATGATTCCTTCCAATGATGACCCCTTTCAGAAGTGACTCATTTCAACAGCGAATCCTTTCAGTGGTGAGTCCTTACCTGTGTTGGTGAGACAGTTTATCTAACCATGACTAATTTCAATGGCGGGTCCTATGAATCAAGATCTCAGTTCTTCTATCATTGTAAACATCACATACATAGCACATATGGATGTTTGAATTATCTATCAACATAGATACTGTTATAATGCATTAATCCAATTCTTACTAATGGATTAATCTAATTTACATATATTTAATATAATTAATAATATTACAAATAGTAAAATGACATGATTTGTGATTATTTAAACCATATAGTGTATCCAAACAACATATGGTCCAACAGATATGCATGATATAAGGTTTTTAAGCTTCAAGGTTTCTTTTGGGGGTATCCATCGACAGGTGCATTATGTTAATTAAATAATTTACTTAATTGAAAATATCTTACCTTTCACTATAAATATAAAACATTGATGAATCTCTTGGATTTTCTTTATAAACATATGAGATTAGAAAAGGGTAGGAGATCCTATGTGAGTTTCTATAAACACAGAACCAGGATTGATAATGATTGAATAAAATAGATTCATAGTACGGTTGGTGAATGAAATGGTATCATCAACGTCTTCACTAGAATAAATGTTCTTTATTAGTGATAAATGAAAACTGAAGGTGGGGAACATTATTTCCCGGATTTCATCCCTTGGTTTAATTTTTTATTCGTCAGTTTCCCTTATCTTCTTACTTTCCATGGGTTGTCCTTCTTTTTAAGAGCCTAGATTTGATTAAAATTCTTGACCTGATTTATGTATTTTTTTGCAACGCTTTTTTCACCCTCATTCTCTTTCAATTAAAAATTTATAAAAATCATATTGGACAATGATGGTTTCACCTTTTCCATTAACCTTTTCCCCACTATTCTTTGTGATTTTCACTCTTGAGCTATGGGCATGCTATTCAACTTTGTCAGGAAAACTTCATGTGTGATCAAACCCCCAAATTAATGGAGGATAAATGAATGCCCATAGAACTCGTGTTTTTCATATGGATTGATGTATGTTGCAGGATTCAGGTGATGGATTAATGTATATCACCCATATACGATGATAGTAATCACAGAGGCTCTAGATCTAAAGATCATATATCTAATTATCATCCACCTAGAGGCTAAAAATGATCATTTAGAGACCTTACCCCTCATATTATGCTATTTTAGTTGAGTAAAATGAGGATTAAATATGAGTATTTGGTGTATTGGGAATCTCTTTGAAGGAAGACCACAAAGTATGTAAAAAAATCATACATTAAACTATACATCCCCTAGGAACACAATATGTGTAGTCAAGGATTCTGTGGTGGCTAGTATTTTGGCTATGTTTAATATCATATGTCAAGTGTTGGTGCCTACACACCATGTTATCCTACTCAGGTACTCAAAATTGGGTCACACACCACACACATAGGCCACACTGTCAAGGAGTTGTCACATGTTTTGTAGGTTTCACTTGAGTTTGATGGTTGGCCTTATAGATTTAAATCCTAGATCTCTTCATTATTTCATGTCTTCCCTTTTTCAATTTGGGACCTCACTCCTATTGGGTAATGTATTTTTTTGTCTTTTTATATTTTTCATTATTTAAATGAATATTGATGAATTTTACTCAAGGTTGTTGCTTACATGGTTTATTCTATATTCCATTTAGTCATTTATTATATTCAAGAAATATTTCCTCTAGTTTATAATGTGTGTTGGTATAGGTACAAAGGATAAGGAATCACAATTCATTGAAATTAATACTCGGGTGAAATTCCATAACACCTATCATGTGGGAGGTAGGTTAGGTGTGTCACCATTGGATCATTTCTAGAAATGAATAACTATGTGTTTCTGGTCATGATAGTATGATATAAAAGTATGTTTCTACTTTAGGTTTTTGTATGGAGATTCTCTATTCAATCTAATTGTTTTGGGAGCTTTTGGAAGAATCATCAGTGTATTTTGACTTCAACTCTCATGTTAGGGAACCATGTGGTGGGGAAGCAGCAGATATATACAAAAAACATGATTATGACTACCTTATTGTCAAATCAATATACTGTGGCATTGATTGTAGAGAACCAATGGTAATTGCATTCTATATTATTTTTTTAAATTTTATTTCATTACATTCTTTAACCATCTCCCCAGATATGGTCATCTAACTATGGTGCATCTTTTTAACATTAAGGAAATCACTATAATGATTTCCATAGTGGTTACTGATAAAGTGTCATGAGGATGACGAGTTGACTGAGGGTGCCCCAGTTTAGATCCATAATGGAAACCATCGTGGTCTCAAGGATTCAGATTAGGATCTTGTTTTTATGGTGGTTTCTCTAGATATAGATCGATAAGCACATCCACCTATCGATCAGTGAGAGGAACCACTCCCATTGGGCCATTTCAATGTTCCCCAATAGTAGAAACAACTATTAGATCTTGTTATTCAGGAAGACTATGGGAAAATACTAATCTTACTGGACCCTAGGGTGAACTAGGGTGTCAAATTTTTCTTTTAAAGTGATAGATATTGTTCCAATATTTGTCGGAACACGTTAAACATGTATGATGGATATAAACATCAATTAAAAAATCACAGAAAATAGACCACACATCACTTTTACATGGATCACCACAGAGGGCTACATACAAGGAACATATGCCTAATGTGTTTTGGTCAAAAAAATCCACTAAACTTAACTAGTTGTAGAGTACAACAGTTCGTACAAAGTCACTCTTCTCCAGCAACACATTAATTACAATGAGTTCAAGTATAGCACACTGCATCACACAGAACAGTTCCATTCACACTCCCATGACCACTACCCTGGGTGAAGTCTCACTTATTTTACCAACATGAAGGTCTCTTCAAAATATTATCATTGAAGTCCTTGTCTCTATCCTGTATTATACACTGATTGCATCGATGTCCTTAATTTATGCACATGAATGCACATATCATATAATCTGGATATTCAAAAACCTATCAAAAACATGAAACTACACTTTCATGAAACAACTGAACATGCATGAAATATTTGGGATTTTTTGGGAAAGATGACTTTATCACAACCCCTACACTCCACGCAACCCTCAACGTTTGTGAAATAACCCCAAATGGTTCGCTTGGACTTTTCAGAATAAAGGAACACCGAGCATGAAAGATTAAGTCACTATAATTTATTCACAAGAAAATATTTCATGAACCCCTTATATATCGTGTGGCAGAGAAACTAGATTTTCATTGGAAAATTCATAAGTCTATCATGGCGTATCCTCCAATTAATAGGCCTCGATGACCCTGTAGGAATGTTTTCCATGCGTCTTTGTTGGTGCGTGCAAGATTCTTCCTGAGCACGCAAAACCTCATTTGACATCACATTGGGAATGTAATATTCTTCCATGCAGCCACATCTTTCGTAGAAATTTACATATTGAACACACTTTTTTTACTTTTCCATATTTTGATGCACAGTTCCCATAACAAGCCTTTTAAAAATTGGGCATGTAAGATTCTCCCCCTTTGTGATTGTTGTCAATCTGCATATAAATTCAATGCAGCACTAGCCACTATCAAATCCTAATCCACAAGAAATAACTCTACCAACACTCTAAGTCAACGTGAGAAATGATCGATGTCAAAACCATGTGGAGAAAAAATTGGGCTCTCATATAATGTAATACTTAAAATTTTCCATGATAATCTATGATCATTTCAAAAACCTTCAAAAGGATACTATATTCAAGATTATTCCTCAACTAGTTTCTCTATTCTCCACCCACATCCAAACCAACTTTGTACGATTGAATTTATCCTTTCCTGCCTTTGAATTTATACTTTATATCTCCCATTTGAAATAAAACCATACATCCATATTTGGACATAGAAGAGTTTAAAACACAAATTCCCCTTTATGGTATCTTCATAAAACCCTACATCACTTCCTCAAATATATTAAAATATTTAAATAAATCTGCGTAGAGGAGAATAACCATAACCTTATCATGCACTAGGAGGAGGTTGAACAATGAGATTCAACTGCTGCTTCTCAAACACATGTGCTGAAAATGGCTATGTCAGTATGGTAGACACAGGATCATCAGATCCAACATGCTCCATTTTAACCATGCCTTGTTCAAATTTTTCTTTGATTAAGTGATATCTTATTTCAAGATGCTTCATATGAGATTGATGAATTTTTTTTTTCGTACAATCATTTTTACTATTATTATCATATAGAATAACCATATGTTGTTTAACATAATCATAAATATCTATCCGTTGTTTTTTCATCCAGAATAGATGTTTACATGCATTTTAGCATATATATACTTAGATTTAGTAGTATTGAATGAAGTGATTTCTAGTTTTTAACTAAACTATCCCTCACATTTATTTCTAATAAAAAATGATACCCCACATGTGCACTTTCTATCCACCACTTTTCCAGCATAGCTAGCATCCAAAAATGAAAATAAGTAATTATATTTTCTAATATCAAAGAATCCATAATTTTGAATACCTTGAAGGTACCTCGTGATTTGTTTAACTGTAGTTGTATGTTTTTTCATCATACTTCTTAGAAATAGGTCTACTAAACATGTTAAAATAAAATATAATGTTTTTTTGGAGCTAATTAAAATAATATTCTGATGAATATCATATACATGGTGGTATCTACCGATGTCACATCCGTATTCTTTCAAAGTGTTTTACCAACAAAAATTGGAGCTGTAATTGGTTTGGAATCATGTATATGAAATTTATTTTGCAACTCGGTCACATATTTTTCTTGAGAAATGAAAGTGTAATTCCTCCTTTGAACCACCTACTGCTCAACGAAGTATGTGAGTTTACCAAATATAGAATTTTAAAATTCTGACATCAAGTGATTAGAAAATTCGTCTACTCCCCCACACATTATACTGCCAAAGATAATATCATCCGCGTAAACTAGCACCATGAACTAATATTTCTAATAATTATTCACATTAAGATTGTGATCAACTCCACCTCTTTTTATTTCCATATTTTTTAGATAATAATCCACCTAGGAATACCATTCTCATGGTGTCTTCTTCAATCCATATAGGTCCTTATTTACTTTTCAAACCCTCATTTCTTAATTACCAAGAAGAAAACCCACTGGTTGTTCAATATAGAATTCTTCTTCCATAACACCCTTCAAGAATGATGTCTTGGAATCCATTTGATAAAATTTATATCCTTATTGTATTTCCATTGCAAGAAAAACCCTTATTGACACCATTATACCTACTAGATAAATTTTTTCTTCAACATCGACACAATCAGTTTTTCAATATCATTTACCATACCAGTTATTTCTTATTTCTAATAACACTTCCATTATCATAGAATTTTTTCTTGAAAATACAATTTTTTCCAATAAAATTTCTACCTTCGATTCTCTTGACAAGGTAACAGTTTTTGTACCTAACAATATAATCCAAATATTCATTCATGTATTTATCCCATGATTTATCCTTTGCAGCTTCTTCAAATGTGTATGGTTCCACATCTGAATGGAATGACGATTGAGAATTAATATTCATTCTTCTTGTATGGTTTGTTGATGTTCCATCCCTAATGATAATGAATTGATCTATTTCATCTCTTATATTTCTCTTCTGAGGTCTTGATGATGATTCCTCAGGCCCCATTTATTCTTCAGAATCACCATCATTTAGAGACCTATAAATTTTTTTCACTCATTCATAAACATCATCATTTGGAATTATACCATGTCCATATTCTTTTTCATCTTCTATCACATCAGTATAAGATTTATTTAATGCATTTGAGGTTTTTTCATCAATGATATTTACATCAAATCATTCCACATTTTTTTCAAGTCTCTTGTTAATGCATTTGTAGGCTTTACAATTCATTGGGTATCCAATGAATATTCTTTCATTTTATACCACAACATTCTTCTCGTGATTTGGTTATTTATTTTGGATAAATCATTTAAACCCAAAAACTCGAAAATACTTCAAGGAGGGCTTCTTTCAAGGATAAAAACTAATATGGTATTTTTTTCAAATATATAGATCCCTGTTCAGTTATGAATATATACCACTCCATGAATAACAACATTCCAACATTGATGAAAAATATGGATCTCATTCAAAATTGTTCTAACCATGTTGTTCACTTGGTGACTCGAGTTCTCCACAACTCCATTCTACTACGGGGTTATCATTACTGCAACCTCATGTTGTATTCCATTCTTCTCCTAGTATTTATCAGACACAATGGACATGTATTCCCCTCCATTATCATATCACATAACATTAGTTGTCCACCCTGTTTCATTTTCATCAATTCAGTGATATGTTTTCATACAATCTAGAACTTGGCATTCCCTGTGTATAACAATCAAACATTCCATTCTACAATAATCATATATGAAAAGAAAAAAGTACCCTTCTCCATGATTTATGGAGACATTTATCAGGTTGCACACATCAGTATGGTCAAGATCAAGAAGATTTTATGCACTCTTCTTTGGATTATACAAACTGTAGATCATCTTCCCCTGAATGCATGTATCACGCATCTTTTCGTGTTTACCCTTCAGGTTGGGGATACCTATGACAGTCATTTTTTTGATATATTTTAGATGTTTTGTTGATTGATGTCCCCAAATATCTAGTGCCACAAGTTGTTTTCTTCTTCAACCATCAGATAGAAAATGTTATCTTCACTCTCAAAAGGATATATGTTCCCATCAGTTATATGACCATTCATGAGAAAACTCCCTAGTATTCCCTTTATAGTGAAACATTATTGATTTGACATCACTATATGTCTTGAGTCATAGAGTTCAGTCACAATCAGTATATTGTGACATAGACCATACACATATAGAACATCAGTCTTCTTTAGCTCTCTGTTAGGAAGTTCAGTGCATCCATTTCTTTTGATCTTACAAACACCATCATTACCGAACCTCACAGTTCCATCAACCTTTTTCTTAATATTCATTAACAGATATGAATTTCCCATCATATGGTTAAACCATCCAATATCAAGAATCTATGTGCTACTGTTCTTGGAAACATTGAGAGTGAATTCAATAAGAATGGATTTCTCAATATTATTCTTTTAATTCCCTAAATTATTATATTTAGTTAAGGATGAAGATGTCATTTCAAATCTAATTTTCCTACGAACAGGTTCATCATACTCACACTCTTCTTCCAAAGGTGAATCCTATTTGAAATAGAAACATTGTTTGGTTGGTGAGTATTGAATTTCCTCTGAGATCTATAATAATTCTTCACGTCATTCCTTTTCCTACAATACACATCATCGTGGCTATTGTTAGAGAAAAAAAATATCCATTGAACCTATTTCTTCATTAAGATGATAGATATGAATTCGTTCTCCTTCGTTGACCTCCTAGATCCCCTCTATTGAAATAACTCATATACTAATCATTGTATGACATGGTATAGCCCATGTATTCACATAAATGACTTTTCATAAGAGGAAACATAATTTAACGTTGATTCTTTTTCATGTCCCTTCCTTGGGATATGATTTTAAATACTGATTATTTCTAAAATAATGGGAATATTTTTTCATTTCTCTATATTGTTTGTCTTGGTACATTATTTATTTGGACTTAACGTGAATTTTCAATAGGTCCAACTTCTAGTTTTCCTTCATTTCATCTCATCTTATTCCCAGTATTAGATGATTCATCATCACATATAATTCCACTATTCCCCATGCATGCAGGTCATTGATCATCCAAAATATTGTCAACTTCTTATGAACTATTCATAGCTCTCACCAGTAATTTTGAATTTGAGAATCTTCCAATCAGTATTTTTTTCATTGAACCTTTTGATTTTGATTGACTTTCATGTTTACTCTTATGAGTAACAACTTCTTATTAAATACCATCAACAGTCCTAGAATTATCTTCTAGTTTGGATGTAAGGTCATTGTTGGCCATTTCCTGATCATAAATTCTAAGCTAAAGTTCCACAATGTCATCTATGGTTTAAAGGATTAAAGACTATATTCTCATTTGATCATCCAGTTATTCAATTTCATATTTATGTAGGTAAACATATTCTGATGATTCTTTGAAAATTATTCTCCATTTTTTCACCTGTTAAATTGATACTAAAGCTTTCAAAGATAATCCTTAAATTCCAACATTTTATTTACATCAGTTGTCAATATATAGGGTGTACCTTTATCACTCTGTGACTCTCAATTCTCAATGGTAGCCATCACGGAAGCATGTTTTTCAGATTTAAATTCATATTTTTCTTCCTAAAGGAAATCATTATCACCATCAACATCTTATTCATAGATAAGACTCATCCTTTGTTGTTTTTGTATATACTAGACGTTTTCCTTTTGATAAAACCTCTTCTGGGGATTCTGTGAGTTTCCATAATCACCTTCATCATCATCGAACATCCTTGAGCTCTGAGAAGCAATTTTCCCTACTCTACCATAATGAAAAGATACCAAGGTTATCTTCCATTAAAATAATACTTTTACTCTATTGAATTTACAAGAAAAGAAATATGGAAACATTACTTCATCATTAGCTCTGTTAACATCGTCTCCAGAAATATCATTTTTTCCATGTCTTTGAATTCCAGGTCCTTACTGACATGACTTTTTGAATCCTATTGTTTCACAATGATTTCATAAGCTTCCAAACTACTTACTAGACCATCTAGGTATATTTTATATAGATATCTTTACTGAAGGGCTGACACCATTTCATTGTACATATGTGGAATTATTCCCAAAACTTTCTTTACAATATCAAAGACATTGATTTCCTCTCCAAGACCTCGAATTTCCCCCACTACTTTAGTAATTTGATTAAAGAAGGAATCGTCATTCTCATCCAGATGCATCATCATATATTCAAATATATTGTGAAGAACATTGATTTTCAACTCCTTCACATTACTATGTCCTTCAAAAATATTTTCATTATTTTCCACATAGATTATGATAAGTTGAAACCCACCACATTTAGATAGATATGATCATAGAGTGACACGGTAAGTGAATTATGTGCTTTGGAATTAGTGTCATGCTACTTCATGTCTGCAAGAATCATCAAAATTCTTATTGTAACAGTGATTTGAATCCCTTGATGAGTGGAAAAGAAAACATCCATTCTGGGTGATCTTAAATCACATATCATGATATACTTTATTATTTGGAAGTTGTTTCAATCAAATAAGGGTAGTACCCTGACATTTATTGAATTTTACATGAAGTTTAAAGTACATATTTAACATTAAGAAACCTTTCTCTAATACCACATGTAGGACCCTGTGATGTCCTAAGAGGGGTGGGATGAATCCATCTGTCATATTTTTCTTTTAAAGTGATTAATCTTGTTCCCACATTGGTAGGACCAGGTTAAACCTATATGATGGATACGAATAGGAACTAAACAATCACATGAAAATATATCACACAAAACTTTTACATGGTTCACCCCAAAGGTCAATGTATGAGGAGAATATGCTGAAAGTTTATCAGTCATACCAAAATATAATAATCTTCACTAGCTTTAGAGTACAAGAGTTAGTAAATAGTCACTTAATTCATATAAAACTTCCTTTATAATAAGTTTTGGGATAGGACACTACATCCCATTGAACACTTCTACCGACAACCACATGATCATTTTCTTGGGTGAAGTCTCACTTAGTTTATAGACTTGATGGTCACATCAATAGATTATCATTTATATCCTTGTGTCTATCCAGCACAATACATTTCTTGCATCAAAGTCCAGAATTGATGCACTTGAAAGAACTGATCACACAAATTGGATGTTCAAAAACCTTTCAGAAACATAACACTACATTTGAACGCAACACCAGAACTTGCATGCAGGATTTGTGATTTTTTGGGCACGATTACATTCATTAAACCCCTACTTTCCTATAAAATCTTTTCTTTCTTGAAATAAAAAAAGGGTTCAATTTTTATTTTTAGACAAAAAGAACACCTTGAGTGCAAGATTAACTTCCAACAATTATTTTATTCAATAATCTTTCAGGCAACCCTAATCATTCACACTATTGAGAAACTGGATTTTCATTTTAAAATTTTTAAGTCTTCCATGGGGGTAGCTTCCTAATTATAGGCGTCTATTATCCTACGTGCATATTTTAAACACATATTTTTTTGTGTGTTCAAGATTCTTTAATAGCGTGCTAAACACATTTTGGCATCGCGTTGGGAATTTATGATTCATCCACACAACCTCATATTTCACACACATTTATGTTATTCATTCACTTTTTTCCTTTTCCATATTTTGATGTACTGATCCCAAAACAAGGCTGGCACAAAAGTTTCTAAACTCCATTAAATTTTTCATGAAACTACCTTTTCCAAATCCTTTTCTCAATATTTTTTTTGGACCAAAAAAATTGCAAACACTAGGAAATGATGCCACCTCAAAACTATTTTCAATTTGAATGGTAAGATCCCTTTCCATAAAAACTCTAAGATATTCTATGTGAGGATTGAAAAAAACACACCAATACACCATTTAAAAGAATGAAAATCCTTGATTCCAAAAAATCATTCTTCTATTGATCTAGGATTAGGGTATATATAGATTCTATGGTTTAATAGACCCTCATGAGGAAGTGGCTTGACTAGAGTCTATAGTTCAATTTTCATAGCTCACAAAGACACCCCCAGAATTAATGGTTTCATTTTCAACAAGAAGATTTCATATGGTGGTGATGATTTGGTGGGGTTTTTTTACAAATACATAAGTTATTGTGACACTCTCTTGGGAATAGTCTGATTGACTGTTCCGCAGTGACTATTATCCCACTTCCAAACCACTAGTTCAGGATCAAGAGTTTAATAATATGGCTCAGTATATGGAGAGTTTCATGTGAATGGATGGCTGAGATACTATACATGGTATGGTACATTGTGCATCAATGATGTTTTCAACATCTATTAAGAGTTATTTATTAAAATCTTAACATTGAAGCCACACTCATTCCTTGACTTAGATATAGGTATATACAATGAAATGGATGTTTGGTTGATGGAGTCATGTTAAATGTGATCTTTGTAGGGGAAATTTATGGGTCATATATATCCCCAGAATGGGGTTATTATGCATGAGAGGAGAAAGGTAGTCTTGTTTATGACTTACTAAACCTCCATATCGTAGTAAGGGGATAGAAAACAATGGATTCTAATCCAGGGACTCGGAATATAGTATAAGAAATGCTCTATATAATTTTTCCTCTTTTTCTTTTGTACCACTTCCATGTCTATGTTTACCATTGTTTTGGTTCTTAATTATGAGGGTTCAAGCATTAATTTATGGGGGTGACTCTATCACAAAAACCTGTTATTATGGGATGCAATTTTAAACCATACATATGAGTTGGTTCCTCCCAAAGAGTATACAGAAAGGTTTGGTGACTGATTTTCCTTGAATTGTATGTTCAATTTAATTTTTATTATTTTGAGGTGTTGGTAAAAATAATGGTTTTGGGGGATATATAGAATGTATAAGTATGGATTCATGAAGTGTAGTCTTATAACCCAAATCCTTCATAGTGATCCAAGGTATGACTTATGACTAATAGAGATAGGCACTAGCCACTCATTCCTTTCTGCACCCCTTGTTTGGGACCAGGATATTTCAGTGGAGCATTTAGCTCGACCGTTTCTTCTTATCAATATTATACTAAGAAAGTTTCAATGTTCACACATTCTTTATGGAAGTGTGTATTAACTCATTTAGTATTGATCTTCTCATCAGATCTTTTGGTAGAAGAAGTAACACCCTATAATATTTTGGACATGTTTATATTGGAGGAATGATTTTTTTCTTTCATTGGAAAAGAGAAATATCTGTCTAGGTAGGATTGGCCTATATGTATGAGAATAAACCTAACATCTCTTTAATTTTCAAGTATTAACTTTAGTTCATAGACGCTATGATAAGGGATCATTCAGACCTTGTGTTTTCCCCCTAGGTGGCTTCGATTTTGGTAGTGAAAAAATTAGATGATATCTTGAGCATTTTTATTGAATATAATAGCATAATATAGGCCTTAATAAAGAAAAAGTAACCCTGATGAAGGATGTGTTACTTTTTCAACTAGTTGAAACTTGTGAGTTGGTTTTTGAATATATTACTCACGTCTAGTTATCATTCGATGAGGTTTCATGAGGATGTTATTATGATGATGGAATCCCAGGGTTTCTATGAACACTACAAGTTCCTGGTGATTCCTTTTTGGTGTGTTTATTTTCCCTATTAATTCTATTGTTCTTATGAGATTGATATTCAACCCATTCATGGGGTAATTTATAGTTTTCGTCATTGATGAAATTTCCATCTACATCATGTCATAAGAGAAGAATTCATATTATTTGAGGATGGTAAATTACATAATCATGGAGTTCCAAAATTATAGAAAGCTCCTTATCTGTTGGTTTGAGAATAGTGTGGTTCACTTTCTTAGGTATATAATCTTGGATAATGGAATAGTTATGGATCATGTGATCTTTTATGGTGCTCTTGATTTTAGTCCACCTAAGTGCATGCCTAGGTGTGATGTTTACTCAATTTGGTTGGGTACTACTGATGAAGTACACAGAGTACGTGGTGTTTTTCAGTGCATTTTAGGATGGTCTCATATGTTTTTTGATGCAGAGGCTATTATATAATGATTATGGGTTGAGGCAGTTCATACCCAATTAACATTTTAATGAGACCAATGTCTTAGATTTAGTGGTGGAAGGCTTCCCTTTAAAAATGATGAGATATTATCATCTAGTAAATAATATCATTTTTTATTATACCACCGTTGAGACGTAGGTAAATCTATATTCAATGAGATTTCAACCTAATACAGAAGATTTTTTTGGAGTTCCTTTAGGGATATGACATTGATAGAGTCTGTATTCCAGGGAAGGGCAATGTGGTTCTAGTTACTCTCAGTCAGGAACACAAATATCAACTAGTAGAAGAGGAATCAAGGTAGTTGTATTAATTAATGCTAACTTAACTAATATAGAATAGGGATAAATATCTTTATTTATAAGTGTTATATCCACTACATCTTCAATTTGTTAGATATTCTTATAGGGTATATGTGAACTATGAACTCTTTTGTGACCAAAAATACTCAGGAGATACACCACATTGATTTTCTTAATATGTAGAATATGTTATCCTTTTACAATAATAAATATTTGTTCCAATAAAATTTCTTGAGGATGTGTTAAGGGAGTTTCATACTTCCCCCTTGGTTTTACATCTAGGTATGGAAAACATACTGGGACCTTCAGTGGTAGTTTTAGGGGGAAAGTATGAGGTAGATTATTACTGAGCTTGCTTCTCCATGCCTCATATGTCAATAATTATTGATGTTCAATAGTTATTCTAGAATCATGGGTAATAATGATGTTAATATCAGTCCATGATGCTCGATATATGTCATAGTTTTCAAGAGGTTATCAGGATACATTTTGGACCCCAAAAAAGATGATTACAATATTCCACCATAGGAAGATGTATAATCTATGTAGGCCATATAGTTTTTGGAAAGTAAGATGTGGGATTTCAATTGTTTATATAGAGCTTTGGGGACCACATACCATTAATTGATATTTCTTATAATATAATTTACCACTCCACTCTCAATATAACATACTATGAAGCACTGCACAGGTGGCCCTATAGGTTACCCTTATGATGGCCAGATGATGGAAATACATCTCTTGATGGGTTAAAAATTCTAGAGGAACATTAGAGAAGGTTTGAACGCAATCTTGATCATTTTAAGACATATTATTTTTGGAATATATATTTTCATATAGATGTCCTAAATCATTTGAGATCATGTAGAGAGACTGTGTCTTCTTGAGAATCTCCATATAATAAGGATTTTGGAGTTTTGTGGGATAAATGCTCTTCATAGAGGATCTTCATATTGTATGAGTTCTTGGTTGGCGTTTATGAGGTTTAATACCTTTGGGAATTAACCACATAGTGAGAATAAGTGTATTATTTCTTCCATGTGATTTATTTGATTGGATACTTTCTTAACCTGTAGAACATTATCGACATTGTTGATCATGAAATTGGGTATTTTGTCACCTTCTCGGAGTACTCAATGTAAATCATGGGCTAACAGAAGATGATCTAACATGGATAGACCATTCCTTTGGTTTGAGTTCATTTGAGGTAGTTTAATATATAAAATAGCTCCTGAGATCATGAGAGTTAGTTTCAGGGCCCGTAAATCCACCTTTTTGTGTATCTTTTTATAAGGAATTAATCCCTAATAAGTAGAAAATTTAGTAGATCCAATTTTTTTGTTTATTCAATTAACTATTTCAAGATATATCTATCAATATTTCTTCTGAGTATAAAATGTATTTGGGTGTTTCAGGACCCTAAAATTACGACATTAAAAATATTAATATATTGTAAAGCATCTGTGAAAATATTTTTGAAATAGAAGTATTTCTAAGTGATCGATAACCAAGAAGGAAAATATGATATCATCGTTTTTTCAAGAATGTGGTGTTTACCCTAGGTGTAACATAATATGGTTGGAAGAGGGTGTTTGTTCATAGGAATCCATTAAAATGTTCATTAAGTGAATTTATTTTTTTATTTAATTAAATTATTAAATTTAAAAAACCATACCATCTCTATAAATAAATCACCATGATGAATCATGAGCATTAGTCTCATAACCCTGGGATATTAGAGAGAATGAGGAGGGAGTCCAAGGAATTGAAGAACTTTGATCATGGATTGATAATGAGATTATTGGTGAGATTCCTAGGATGGAAGGAGAATGTAGTAACATCATCACCATATTCACTGGATTACATGTTCTTCATTAGATATTGATCCAAACTAGAGGTAGGGATTGTTTTTTTTTTGTTTCTTTTTTTTCTTGGGTTAGTTTATTGAGCATGATTTTTCCTTATCATTTTACTTTTTGGTGATTTTCATTCTTTTTATGAGCCTATAATTGATTAAAATTATTGATTGGGTATTTTTATCTTTATTGCACCCCTTTTTCACTCTCTTTCCACATCATATATTCATTGGTCGATATTGAACTATTCAAAAATGGATTCACCTTGTTCATGTTATTTTCCTCCAATTCTCATCACATTATTCATTATTCTAGAACAGGTTCATGGTTAGACATTTTTTATGTCAGCATCAAGCATGAAAATCCCACTGATTTCTGGGATGATGTGTGAACATCCACAAAACCATTTTATCATATAGATAAAAGTGTTTTCGGCATAATGGTGATGGAATGATAGATCATACCCACATACAAGGATGGGAATAATTTTTTCTATAGCTCTAAAGATTAGAGATCCAATTATTAACCACAAAGATTATATAAATAATCAATTGATGAATATTCCACTTAGATTCAAACATTTTTGTTGAGTCAAATAGTGAATAAATTGAAAAAATTTGTGGATCTGGAGTCCATGTGAAGGAATTCCTCAATCTGAAAAAATACGACTAAAAGTCATGTATCTTAGAGGAACACATGTCATGAATTCTATATTTCCACTAAGGATCAGGTTTTTTCTGAGTTAAATATCAAACATCATGTGCATGAGCTCACACTCTATTTGAGGCTCACTAATTAGCCACATAGTGTGTTGAATGTAAACTATCGGGACCCTATGTGGTTATAAATTCTATGTAACATAAGAGACATATTTTAAAGAGGTACATGTATAAATGATCTTGGTATATTGATTCCACAATAGGAGTAATCAGTCATGTATAGAGTTCATGGTCATGGGTCAAAGGAAACACCTAGTTTTCCAAGAGAGGTCACATGTCGTGTGACCATACATTCATGTCTTGTACATTACATTTACATTTTGAGTTTATTGGGGAGAAATGAAAAGGTTTTGGCCTCACTAGAGACAATGTTTACCCTGGAAAGAAATTATTTATACTCCCCTTAGAGACTTATACCTCATGTATGACCTTCTTCAAGAGTCATATTTATTCCTTTTATTATCCAAACAAGAGTAGTTTTCCTTATTGAACACAATGGATGACTTCATATTGGTAGAATAGATATTACTCAAGGTGATTATATTGGGATAATTATTTCAGTTTAGTTGGTGAATGTGATTGAGAGTGACCATTAGACATTTAATAGGGCTGGTACCCCGCTTCTATCATCTAGCTCCAATTGGGATTAGGTTATCTTCCAGAATTAGTGTCCACTCAGATGTGGATAACAAAGGGGATATGTGGGCCCTCTATATGGATTTTAGAGATGATATGTATGATTCATGGCTAAGATATAGTGTACCCATGGATGTGGACCACATTGTAGAATAGCATAACCTATACCTTTTTCCTCATAAGGTTGTGTGTGGTGCTTAGCTTGTATATGGGACAATTAGAGATGTGGGTGGACTCATCATTATTTGATGGTCTAGATGATGGATGTCCCATTTCTCACATTTCATGGGTTACTTTTAGCATATCTAATGTTGGGTTTTTCTAATCTCTTGCATTATGAGTCCAGATTATCTTTTTTTTACATCTATGTATTGTTTTTGGGGTATCCTATTGGGTATGTTTATACTCACCCATAAATTAGCTTTTACTACACATATTGTGTATCATATAGAAGTCAAGAAGATTGGTGGTGACTTTTGTGGACCTATTACTGGAGGATAATAGTGATATATTAAGGTGTTGACTATGATTGGCGGGTGGCTGTAAATATGTTGTTCCAGTTTATCTTCTTCCTTTCCTTTTTTTCTTATTAATTTTATGGTTGGGACATCATTTTTTGGTAGGGAATATATTTTTCCCCTTTTTATATGATGCAATACATTTTTTACATTGATTTATTTTCCTAGTGGTTTTCTCATTCATGGTTTACATTAAAATTATATTAACCATTTATTATATCTATTCAATATTTAATAGATCTTGTTATGTGTTTTTTTGGTACATAATTTAAGTCCACCTATATTTGTTATAATTCTACTCAATAATATTATCCAATAATAATACAATTGGAGGTGGTATTGGGGTGTCACCATCAACTCATAACCATAAAAGATGGACCTATTGAGTTGGGTCATTATAAAAAAACTATCATAGTCTTTCCATATCTGAGAATCAGCCACATTGTTCTCATTCCCATAGTGGTAATGTATTGAGCTGTCATAATATTTGATCATCTATAACCGTATACTATAGATAATATTGAACCATTTCTGTGTAAATATATATTTTGAACATTTATTATAAGTATTAATATCACACCATTCAAAATACATACAATCCATCCATAACATCAACGAAAACATTACTACTTCTAACTCAAAATCATGAGTCGGGTAATTATTCACATGAATTTATTTATTCTTTAGAGGAATATGTTATACCACTATCATTCTATATAAAGACTCATCAGAGTACCTTATTTTAGGAATCACTATAGATCACTAACCATTTGACAATATTTGGTAGTGCAGTGATAGGTATACTGAACAACCTTCTCTTTAGTTCATTGAAATTGTCTTCACATTCATTTATCTAGTATCATTGATATAAATTTGGATTGTACCAACTATTAAAACTCATTTTTATATACATTATAACCTTTGGTGTAATATATACAAATTTTTTCCCATAATTATTGTTAAAATTCCATAGGTATAGTCATATACCCACGATTTTTAGTAAACTGTTGGGATATGTCTTCTAGAATATTAGGTTACCAAAGGATCCACTAAAACTAGTCATTTAAGTATTTACCAATGGATTGAAAAATCATTGGTATAAATCTGTATCGGGGGTTTATAAATAGTTGGAAATGATTTCCATGGTTGTAATATAAACCAATGGTTTTGAAACATTTTGTATAGGTCAAAGAGGAAATTTTTTATTAATAAAGGAAAAGTATGAAATTCAAAAAAAATCATTGTAGTATGAAATAATGAAGACGAAGGGTATCTTCTTGAAAAAAAGAAGCACATTTGGGGGAAGGGAATCCAAATTGAAGTAAATAAAGAGGATTTTATTTAGTCACCCTTTTAGGAAAGGCAATTAAGAAAATCATTCCCTTGGTGGAAAGTGGGGTTCTAATTCGCTCGACAAATGTTGTTTTTACATCTCTTAATGATATAAGTAATAGACTAAGTAGGGTAATTACTACCTTGAAGTGAGTTGTAAATAATGGAAGAGGTTTTTTCAATCTCTTTGGGAGAAATTTTAGAGTAATGAAAAATATTCAGAATATGGAAAAGATAATTATCCATAACGATATGTGTAGAGACCCTAGCTTGAATTAAATGGAAATTACATTTCATTTGTGGAATACATAATAAATGACACAAATAGAATCCTAGATACTGCATTATTTTAGTGTCTTTGGAAACTGTGAACATAATATTCTAATCATGGTTAAAGATCTTCATCATATCCCATAATGATCTTCCCATTTTGTTCCTACCTAAAACAATTTTTTATATCCTGGGAAAAAGAAACATATAAAAGTTTTATGTCAAATGATAAATAAGGGTAAAAAGGGATAATATAAAACAAACAACAAAAACATAAACATAAAAACATGAACATAATTTTTAAGTGTCAAAATGTAGAGTCATGAAATAAATTTTGGTAGTGCGTATGGAATGGATCATAAATAAACATAAACCATGATATAATAAAATTTTCATAAAACATATAATTGTGGAAAACTAATGGGAACATAATATGATTTTTATAGTATCCAAGGCATTGATTCCAATACCATCATAGTAGACAAATTACTGTACCAAATGGGGTTTACATGTCATTCCTTCCATTTATTACTGAACCAAATTTATATTCGGTTCCATCCATGTCTATCTCATGATATATAAATCTTTAACCAATACATTTTAGTGAGATATATGTCCCAAACATCTCAAAATGAAATCATTATTACATGTTCCTTAAAATATAAATCGTTCATTATAGAATAACCCTTGTAATAAAATAGGTTTCTTAAATATCATTTCATCATAACATAATTCATATAAAAGACCATTCCATCATTAATGAAATAAAATCATAGTAATAATATGTATAGAAACATAACATTATTTAATAGTGTCATCATATATGGAAAATAAATTTTATAAAACACTTGGACTTAGTTATTTGGGAAAATATCCTTTCTTTGTAAAAAAACATTTTCTTTTCATAAAAAGATAAATAATTTTAAATGAAAAGAATTTTGTTTAAAATAATCATGAAATAGTGTAGAGGAAGCTTCATTAAAATAATGTTTCTTGAAACCATAAAAATCCATTAATTCCATATAAGTTAAAAAAATCATTCTCCTCATACTTTTGTTGAAAATGTCAAAAAAGTACCTGGTATGGTAAATAATAGAAATATTCTTACCATACCACTTAGTAAAAGTAAAAAATGGTTAAAAAAGAATTTAAACACTCATTTAATAATAATAAACATTTTATGAAAACAATTTTCAAAAACATTTACATGAAATATAAATATAACCCCATTAAATAATTATATATAAGCAATCTCGAATAAAGATGGGAATGCAAAATTATATCTTACATTATGTAGGATTTATTTTGTATGTGTCATAAACTCCTATATAGTGGGTTTGAACATATTATTAAATTTTAATAGAACCATAATAATATTTATAATAACATTTATTATTCAATAACGACATTATATTACCTTTTCATTTGTCAATTCCATGTTAAAGCAACGTTTTAGGTAATAATCATTTTTTTAATTGTACGTATTTTGAATTATTATTCATGATATTTTTACATACTTATATAATTATATAATTTAATTAAGAATTTAGAATATATAAATCATATATATTCATTATATAAATATATATAATAGAAAGATAAATGAAATTGAATACACAGTTCATGGAGACGGCAGGCTGTACGTACGCTTGAATGTGGTCTTCGTTTCGTTATAGAATTGAATGGTTGTAAGAAAATGAAATACATATGAATACATAAATCTAGAAGAATTATTAATTCTTATATTTCATTATTATTTATTACATATTCTTTATAATCATTCTTGAAGGGATAACTTTGAGAATGAATCTCATCCCATCGTGGAGACGGTATGTCATACGTACGCACGAGCGACGATATCATTTACATAATTTTTGAATGGTGTTGATGTGGATGGAGTATAATATCTTATAATTAGTATAATTTTATAATAAAAAATATAGTTATTATTCCTACCATTTTACCCATCCAGGTAAGGTGGTGGCAAAAAAATATATTATACCAAGGCATGGAGATGTTAAGTCATACGTACACACGTGCGGTGATTTTGTTTTCTATAAGATGGATAAAGGGTGAAATAGGATGGTTTCATATTTATAATAACATATAAGTATATTATTTAGACTTATTTTATTAATTTATAATGAAACAAGTGATTTAAAAAAATAAAAGAGGTGATAAATTTGAAATAATTGGTAGAAGAGATTACCTATTCCTTGACTTTCCCCCATTAAAATTCCTCTTAGGGCACTAGTGTTGGGATTTTAAGAAGACCAAAACCTATAGAATGTTACTAGGGATGTTTATAGGAGAAATTTGTAGGTTTTGGTTGTGAATTAAGGCTCAAAATGGAGTGAATAAAAGAGAGAGGATGTGCCCTTTTATAAGAGATGAGAGGGGCACTTTAGGATATTCTCAAAATAATAATTTATGATAAATTCAATTTCTATTAAAAATGGAACAAAACTCGTTAAATTTAAATATAGGAAGATTTTGGTTATAATACCCATCATAAAATAATTTTTATAATATTTTTTAATATTTTAGTATTCTTATTAGTTTGGTTTAACCCTTATTTTACACTTTCTAATTTTGTTGTGATATCATGTTATTTACACGTTGTGGGTTACTGTATTAACCATATCATAAAAAAAGACCCAAAAAAGTTAATTATGACATATTTAGACTTATATAAACCATTTGGATGAATCATTAATTTTAATCAATTTAATATCATTTAATAAACAATTTTATGTTTTCAGTCTGGAATTATGTAAATTTTATACACCATTAATACATGACTTTTTAAAAAATTACTAAAACCCCGAATACTTTTAATCAAAGAATGTATCACAAATATAATATGTCAATATCATCCAAAAGATTCTAGGATGACATAAAAATAACAAAAAAATATTCATTTTAACTTTTATAATATCATTTATTTCAATCCTTTATTAATGAAGCAATCACTACATTATCATTATGTCATTATTAAATTTAATAATTTAATGTCTAAAAATTATAAATAAAATATCAAGATTTATGAAATAATTTTATATTTATAATTAATATTTATAGTCTAATATATCACTTATATAACCACATATAAATAATGATTTAGTAAAAGATACAATTTTATGTTGTATTTCTCTTTATTATAAATTAATTCTCAAAAAATGTCATTTTCACATTTAAGTGGCTCCTTGGGGACCCAAAATCGACCAAAAAATGAACATGTTTGGAAATATCTATTCCAATATTATTATTATGTAACGTCCCAATTCTGAAAGCCACCTAGAGGCCTCCCATACACGGTTGGTCACATGTCCTCAAGCGCATTTCCCCAAACGTCAGAGGCTTCCGACTAGCAGCGTGGGACTTAGGTGTGGTACTGGGGAAACTATGCCCTCCTTGTATGATTACATAGTGGAAGTAAACAAATACATACAAGAGAAGAAGCAGTAATAATGACATACAACAGTAACAGCTGAAGACTAAAAGTATAAACTAGAGAACATATATATAAAATGATGCGTGATACATATGTCTAAGAAAATAGCCAAACAAGTCACAATGCTAGAATACAACAGTGCATAACCAAAGTGCAAAATAAAGTAGATAAACTCCTCAGCACCACAATACATAGCTTGGTCCCATACCTTCTAACTCCATGGAATATCATGTACCTAAAGTAGAAGGGTTCTTTCCCATATCCATACCAGCAATAATATAATCAGTTTGGGCCCAAAAGCATGGCCCAAATAGGGTGTGAGACTAAATCTGAGTAGGAAACCGCCCGAAGATCTTTTCCAAATAGTCAGTGAATATATGGCAGGTAAAAGTAAAAAAAAATTAAACATGAAAGTAATCATCTTTAAACAATCCACAGTTTCAATATTAAGATAAAATGAAAAAATAGCTAAACCACAAACAGGTAACCCTCTGGGAAGTACTCATAGCCATCCCCTCTGGACCTACCTAAGAAGTTCAAAAAACCCCTGGGAAGTGCACTTAGCCTAAACCCTCTGTTCAGTCATAGGAATATAATAGGACGCTTTGAGGAAGTGCTCACAGTCTATTCCCCTTATAGTCAAAGTATAAGGAAGACTCTCTAAGGAAGATGAAACAGTCCATTCCACATATAGTCTAGGTTAGTCAAGGACTCTCTAAGGAAGCTTAGACGGTCAATTCCCCTTATATCCCCAAGGTATAGGACTCTCTACAGTAGCTCACTCGGTCAATTCTCATTATAGCCCACGTCGTACAATTCAAAAAAAGACTCTCTGAGGAAGATCATGCGGTCAATCCCATTATAATATAAAGAAAACAAGGAGTCTATGAGGAAGATCACTCGGTAAACTACCATTATATCTCCAAGTGTCTCAATGCTCTTTAGGATGGTCACTCAGTCAATCCCCCTTATAGACTAATGTTCTCAAAGACTCTAAGTGGAAGCTCACCTAGTCAATTCTCCTTATAGGCTACTACACCAGGTTCTCACAGCCCTATGTAGGTCAACGAGCATAGCCTTATAATATGGACAAATTAGACCTATATAGCTACTTGGATAGATAGTATAGAACATATCAAGAACTCTAGAATAAAAACTCTCCATCCTAAAATAACAGGAATGGAAAACAGGCAAGGCAGCCAAACTGGCTAAACATGACCAATCGATCATAAAAGAACATGAAAGTTAAAAATGACCAAAGAATATAAATCAAAACTATTCATATCCAAATTAGCTCTACAAACGCATAAAAATGGAAGTAAAATAGTAGGGGTAAAATAGTAAACACGCAATACCCGATTCAATGGTATTGGTGGAATTTGAACATAATACTCAAAGACATCAAACAGAAAATCAAAAAACATCTACCTAATTGTTAGAATATCAATATGATTGAGCCATGAGGCTTTAATCACTTTAGAACGTAGTATATCTAACAAAAGGTATAAAACGTTCAACCCATGATAACTTGGAAAAGAAGAGGAATCATGAAACAAGGCTCCAGCAGAAGAGATAACTCATCGATGTGATTCCAATGCATCTAACGGTGTTCGATTAGGAGGATGGACAGAGGTTGGGGGCTCGACAAAGATATGTGTCCGTACGGACTCTCTTGGATGAAAGTGACCTAGAAAAATGGTTTTATGACCGTTAAACGTGACCACAATGTGTTTAATGAAAAAATCAAAATACAGGGCTTGTACATTTGGAGTACATGGAGTGTATTATCCATTTTCGTTCTCTGCATTATGAGGCCTCTTGGTTACCCCCACATGTCCGTGTGTGTTGAAACTACACAGTCAGCACACGACCTCCCGTGGCAAGGAATTACATGTTGTGTACTCATAAAGTACACGATCTGTACTTAAAAAGTATCCAGATTTTCCTTTTTCCTAAAAAACGACCAAGAAAGGAAAAAAATAATTTAAAAGAAGATCTGGGTTCATAAAAACATCCCACCTTAAAGAAATTCATCCTTGAATTTCCCTATCATGGCGTAGAAGAAGAAACCTTGAACAGTTCCAGCCACTGTGCTCATACATCGGCCTCCCTCTCCCAAGTCTAGTCCAGCACCCGCCCGTGCTTCCATAACACTCATACCAGAGGAACAGACGGTCCACGAAGAACCTTTGTACTACGATCCACAATCCGGATAGGATGCTTCTCAAACGATGAATCCACATCGAGCTCAACCATCTCAGGTTGAAAGGCACAATATGGGTCTGAGATGTAACATCGAAGCTGAGAAATGTAGAATACGTCGTGCATAGCCTGGTACCTCTGAGGTAACTGCAACCAGCAGGAAATTGACCCAACTCTCTCCAACACCTCAAATAGCCCGACTTACCTTGGTGAAAGATTACCCTATCTCATAATCCGCTTATTTACCAACCTTAGTGTGACACCTAGGAAAACTTGATCCCTGACCTCAAACTCCAGAGGCAATCTCTACTAATTTGAATAAGACTTCTGTCGAGACTGTACAGTAGACATCCTCTTCTAAATCAACTCCATCTTCTCTGTTGTCTCCTTGACAAGACGAGGTCCCAGCAAATCTGCCTCTCCTGCCTCCGACTAACATAATGGTGATCGGTATGGCCTACCGTACAAAGCCTCTTAAAGTTCCATCTAAATAGTTGCATGAAAACTATTGTTATAGGAAAACCCCACAAGAGGTATATGCTTTTCCCAAGAACCTCTAAAATCGAAAATTCATGCTCGGATCATGTACTCAAGAACATGAATCGTACTCTCGGCCTAGACATATGTCTGGGGATGGAATGTTGTAAACAAAAGTACATGTGTACACAAATCCTTCTGACGCCCCTATCAGACCCAAGAATTAAATCGTGCATCCCTATATGAAACGATGGAGTGTGGAACTCCATGTAGGCGTAAAATATCTCAGATGAACAACCGTCCTAGCTCATCAACACTAAATGTATCCTTGATCGGAAAGAACTGAGAAACCTACGTGAGTCTGTCAATGAAAACCAAAATATTTCATTCCCTCGAGGCGACCTCGGCAAACCGGTCACGAAATCCATCACGACTTCATTCCACTTCCACTCAGGAATGGGTAACTACTACAAATGCTATGCTGGTCTCTGATGCTCCATCTTCACCTACTAACAAGTGGAACACCTCATGACGAAACATGCAACATCCCTCTTCATACATGGCCACCAATACTGACGGTGTAGATCACGATACATCTTGGTGATGCCAGGATGAACTGCCCAAACTGAGGAATGAAAGTCCCACATCATCTCCTTATGTATATCTTCTAGAACCTAAATGAGACCCTGGAAAAGAAAGATCTCATCCTCACCTACGGTCCATCCTAGAATAGTTTCTCCCCTGGATATTCTCTCCCGTAGGACTAGGCCTTCAAAATATGATAGTTGCCTCATTTGAACTCGATCAAGAAGAGTAGAGGTATCATCTACAGAAGATAGAAAATTCTGCCCCTATCTATCATGAACCTCAAAATGCATCTCAAAGAACAGATCTATAAGCTGCCACTCAATGTTGGCCTCTTGAACTGCCGATATCTGAGTCCTCCTGCTCAATGCATCAGCCACTGCGTTGCCCTTCCCAGGCATATAAGCATGCTCAAAGTCAAAGGACTGTAGGTACTCAAACCACCTGTGTTGTCTCAAATTCAGATCACGCTGAGTGAAGACATACTTGAGACACTTTCGGTCAATGAAAAACACAATTTTATATCCCAAAAGACAATGTCTCCAAAAACATAGGGCATGAACAATAGCTACCAACTCCAGATCTTGCATAGGGTAATTCCTCTCATGTGGCCTCAACTGCCGAGACCCGTACGCAATGAATCCATCTACCTACATAAGAAAATATCCCATCCCAATACCTGAACCATCACAGTACATAGTATAGCTCTTTCAAGGCTCTGGAAACACTAGTATAGATGCTGAAGTCAATGTCCTTTTTATCTCTTGATAGGATGACTCACAAGAATATGGACATAAGAACATCACCCCCTTCCTAGTCAGATCTATCAGCGGTGCTACTAAGCGTGAAAAGTCCTATATGAAATGTATGTAGTATCCATCCATACCTAGAAAACTCCACACATCAAAGACGTTCTTTGGCTGCTCCCAAGAAACTACTGATCTCACTTTTTCTGGGTCTTCTAATACTCCTGCCTCTGAGATAACATGACCCAAGAGGGGAATATGATCCATCCAAAAGATGAACTTTGAGAGATTAGCATATAACTAATGCTATCCCACTGTATTCAAAATAATCTCAAGATGGGTAGCATGGTCATGTCTAATGTGAGAGTACACCAAGATACCATCCCCAAAGACTACCACGAAAGAATCCATGTATGGATGGAACACTTGGTTCATCAGTACCATGAAAACTACAGGCGCGTTTGTGAGACCGAATGGCATAATAATATACTTGTATAGACCATACCTTCTTCGGAAGGCTGTAAGAGGTATATCTGATGGTCTAATGCGAAACTGATCATAATCGAATATCAATTAAATCTTTGAGAACACCCTAGCTCCTCGAAGAAGATCAAAGAGATCATCGATCCTTGGCAAGGGATATCAGTTAGTGACCATCAACTAGTTCTACTTTTGATAGTCCACAAAAAGCCTTAGGGTACTGTCTGGATTCTTCACAAACAGGACATGCGTACCCCAAGGAGAAGTATTGGATTAGATGAAACCCCTTTCTTGAAACTCCTCCAACTGCTTCTTGAGATCTTGCAACTCAAGTGTGGCCATCATATAAGGACGAATGAACACTAGTGCTGCTCCAGGCACAAGCTCAATCGAGAAGTCAACCTTGCACACCGGAGGCAAACCTGAAAGGTGTTCTGGAAAGACATCTCTGAAACGATCCACCACTGGGGGAAAGTTTAACTGTGATGTCCCACTACGGGAAAGGTGGTTTTTTTCAATGGGTTAATTGTGACGGGAATATATACCGTCACAAAAAGGTCTGACGAAGTACGTATTTCTGATGGGATTCTTTTCCCATCGGAAATAGTAGGTTAATTGCGACAGGAATAAGTGATAGGTCGCAATTGGTTTGGTGCGGTTTTCACGCCAAAACGTGAGAAGTTTATTTTCGAATGGGATGCATCTCCGTCGCAAATGCCCGGAGGTGGTAAATACCATTTTGCGATGGGAAAAGTCGCTCGTCGAAAATACCGTTTTAACCGCTGACTGTAATTAATATGGGCGAGGGTATTTGTGACGGGCCTCGTCGCAAAAGCCCGGTGGTGGTAAATACCATTTGTGAAGGGCAAAGCCACACATCACAAATGGTATGTCGGCAGGTGTGTATTAGCGATGGGTCCCGTTGCAAATACCCTTTTAACTGCCGCCTGTAATTAATGCAGGCGAGGGTATTTGTAACGGGATACCCGTCGCAACTAACCCAGTCGCCACTAATCTAACCTATATATACCCCCATCCGTTTTTTTCAAATCACATTGATCTTCCTCTCCATTTCTCTTGATTCTCTAGTTTTAAGGAAAAAAATTCTGTTAGTTAAAATTTTTTATACGAGAGCAATTGGAAGGCGCCAACACCTTCCGAATATCAATGTTTAAGGTATAAATATTTTATATATTTATATTTTTTTTAATTTTTTTAATTTTAATTGCTGTTTAGTTGTAATTAAAATAGATTTAAATTGTTTTTTATTTTTATTTATTTTTAGTAAGAAATTGATATTTTTAGTGATAATTATAAATAATTAGTGTAATTTGCAATAATTAGATATTATTATAGATAATTAGCTAAATTTAGTCATAATTAGATATAATTAGGGGTAATTAGTAATAATAAGATATAATTAGTAGTAATTAGATATTATTATTAATAATTATATATAATAAGTAATAATAATTAGGTATAATTAGTAATAATTAGGTATAATTAGTTATAATTAGGTATAATTAGTAATAATTAGATATAATTAGTAATAATTAGGTATAATTAGTAATAATTAGGTTTAATTAGTAATAATTAGGTATACTTAGTAATAATTAGGTATAATTAGTAATAATTAGGTATAATTAGTAATAACTAGGTATAATTAGTAATAATTATTTGTAATTAGTAATATTTAATTATAATTAGGTATAATTAGGTATAATTAGTAATAATTAGGTATAATTAGTAATAATTAGGTATAATTAGTAATAATTAGGTATAATTAATAATAATTACTTATAATTAATAATAATTAGGTATAATTACATATAATTAGGTATAATTACTAATAATTAGGAATAATTTGTAATATTTAGCAATAATTAGTAATAATTAGCAATAATTAGGAATAATTTTCAATAATTATGAATAATTAGCAAAAAATAGTAATAATTACGAATAATTACGAATAATTAGAAATAATTAAGAATAATTAGCAAAAATTTGGAATAATTATCAATAATTAGTAATAATTAGCTACAATTATTAATAATTACCAAAAAATACGAATAATTAGAAATAATTAGCAATAATTAGAACTAATTAGAAATAATTAGCAATAATTAGATCAAATTAGTAATAATTAGCAATAATTAGGAATAATTATGAATAATTAGAACTAATTAGCAATAATTAGCAATAATTAGGAATAATTATCAGTAATTAGTACTAAATTGTAATAATTAGTAATATTTTCTAATAAATAGTAATAAATACTAATAAATAGGAATAATTAAAAATAATTTGCAATAATTAAAAATAATTAACAATAATTAGGAATAATTATCAATAATTAGTATTAATTATCTATAATTAGGAATATTTACTAATAAAAACTAATAGTTAGTAATAATTACTTATAAATACTAATAATTAAGAATTATTAGAAATAATTAGGAGTAATTAGAAATAATTAGAAATAATTAGGAATAATTAGAAATAATTATCAATAATTAGAAATAAATAGGAATAAATTGTAATAATTAACAATAATTAGAAATAATTATGAATGATTAGAACTAATTAGAACTAATTAGAATTAAATAGAAATAATTAGGAATAATTAGAAATAATTAGGAATAATTAAGAATAAATTGTAATAATTAGTAATAAGTTGTAATAATTAGTTATAATTTGTAATAAATTGTAATAAATAGTAAATATAATTATATCTAATTATTACTAATAAAAAATATTATATTATCAATATTTATAAAAAAACAATATTAATATTATTAAAATAATTAAAAAATTATAAAAAAATTATTATTATTAATATTCGTAACAGGCTTTGTTATATTCATAACATGTTCAAATCTCAAAGGGTCTCCAATTGTCAGTCCATGTGCAATAAAAATTTTGTGTCAGCCATGTCCAATTTAACTCTATAATTGTCCTTGCTTGGTTGATAACCTTGCAAGTAGCGTTGCAATAGGACAACCCAAGTCATGCCATTCTCATCTATAAGAATTATCTCACATGACCCTTTACATAGTCCATTCTTACTTAAAAATTTAAGGGAAAGATACTAATGTCCCATCAAATTTTTGAAGAAGAATGATCTATGTAAAGGGAGTGAGATGATTTTTGAGACGAGATCGACATTACTTTGGTGGTCCTGTTGCAACACTACTTGCGAGGTGATCAACCATGCAAAGACGATTATAGAGTTTACATTGGACATGGCTGACACAATCTTTTTATTGCGCATGACCTGATAATTGGCGACCCTTTGAGATTTGAAAACGTTATGAATAGAGAAAATCCTATTGTGAATATTGGTAATTTTAATATTTTATAAATTTTTATTCTTTAAATAATAATAATATTGTTTTTCCATAAATATTGATAATATATTTTTTTAATAGTAATAATTGTTAAACAAAAACTGCTTGCATAATGATGGGAAAATTTGTAATCATCTCCACAACGATGATTACCAAATTTCCTTTCATTATTTAAGCAGTTTTCATTTTTCTATGTATTTCTAATTATTGATAAATTAGTAATAAATTGTAATAATTAGTAATAATTAGTAATAAATTATAATAATTAGTAATAAATTGTAATAATTAGTAATAATTAGTAATAATTAGAAATAATTAGAAATAATTAGTAATATTTAGTAGTAATTTGTGATAATTAGTAACAATTAGCAATAATTAGCAATAAGTAGAAATAATAACCAATAATTAAGAATTATTAGTAATAATTAGTAATACATTGTAACAAATTGTAATAAATAAAAATTATTAGTAATAATTAGTAATATATGGTAATAATTAGTAATAATTAGTAATAAATTGTAATAATTAGTAATAATTAGTAATAATTTTTAATAATTTTTAATAATTTTTAATAATTAGCAATAATTAGCAATAATTAGAAATAATTAGGAATAATTACCATAATTTGGATTAATTAGCAATAATTAAGAATTGTTAGAAATAATTAAGAATAGCTAGCAATAATTAAGAATAGTTAGCAATAATTAAGAATAGTTAAAAATAATTAGGAATATTTAGGAATAATTTGGAATAATTATCAATAATTAGGAATAATTATCAATAATTAGAAATAATTATCAATAAATTGTAATAATTAGAAATAAATAGTAATAATTAACAATAAATTGTAATAATTAGCAATAAATTGTAATAATTAGAAATACGTTGAAATAATTATCAATAAATTGTAACAATTAGCAATAAATTGTAATAATTAGAAATATATAAGAATATATAGGAATATATAGGAATAAATAGGAATATATAAGAATAATTATGAATAATTAGTAATAATAAGTTAGGAAAAATTAGGAACAGTTAGGAAGAAATTTTAATAAATTTTAATAAATTTTAAGAACATGGAACAATTTCCTGTGGATTGACGAAACTCCATTTGCTCGATGACTTTTCTCCTTTCAAATCTCACCGACTCAAAACATTATAAAAAATGTACTGCTATATAGACAGATCCAATCTGGTATGCCTGAGATTGGATATGCATTCGTAGGATCATATTTTTTAGAATGGTTTCAGGCGGTGAAAGTTGGAAGAAGATGATTCATTGAAAAAAAGGGGGATCTTTTGTCGGACGACTCATTTACTTGAATCTTTCTCACACTGAAATCACACTGAAGAATCTGGTCATAGGTATATAGTATTCATGTTGGCATGTCTTTATAACCCTGTACAATTTTCCTCCTTGGATGTTGATGAAGGAGCCTTATATCTTTTGGACTCTATTAATCCCAGGACATCCGAAAAATAATATTGATGTTTATTTGAAACCATTGATTGATGAGTTAAACGAATTGTAGAGTGATGGTGTTAATACATATGATGTTGTTGCGAATCAAAATTTCATAGTAAAAGATGCATTGATGTGGACGATTAGTGAATTTTTGGCATATGACATGTTATCTGGTTGGAGTACACATGGTCTAAAATCATGTCCTTACTATATGAAAGACAATAAAGCCTTTATGGTCATCAATGGAAAAAACCATGCAATTTTTATTATCACCGTAGATTTATTCCAACCAATCATCCTTTTTAGAGGAACAAATCTCATTTTAGAAATGGTACAATTGAATGGGATGAACCTACAAAAATTATCTAAGGTAGAGAGTTAAAATAAGTTGTATTTTCCTTACCTCCCATCACATTTGGACCAACATTAAACCAATAGAAAATTCATGGATTTGGTAAATAACATAATTGGATAAAACAAAGCATTTTTTGGGATCTTCTATATTGGTATGATTTGTTGGTCAGCCACATGTTGGATGTTATGCATATTAAGAAGAACTGTTTTGATACTTTATTTCATATAGTTTTGGATACACCATGTAAGACCAATGATACTATAAAGGCACGATTAGATCTTTCCCAAATTTGCAGGCGACCAGAACAAGAACTATTTAAAAATGTCAGATCAAAGAGGTTAATTAAGCCAAAAGTAGCTTATACACTGTCCAAAGAGAGTTGCTTATTATTTTTTTAGTGTATTGCAAATTTGAGTCTCCAGATGGCAATGCTTTCAATTTACGCAGATGTTTCATGAATGGTTATATTACTGGATTAAAAAGTCATGATTTTCATGTTATAATAGAAAGACTAAATCCAATTAGATTCATAGGATTGTTGAATTATATGATTTGGTATTCGATAACAGTCATATAATTTTTTTCAAGACATTTTTTCTGCGAAAATAGACTACGATAAGCTAAGTAAACTGTAAGAAGATGTTGCTATAATTATATTTATGTTGGAAAAAATCATTTTTCCAGCTTTCTTTGACTCAATGGAACATCTGATATTACATTTTTTACCTAAGGTATATGTGGAGGTCCAGTACAGTTTCGATGGATGTACCCATTTGAGAGATTCATGTAGAAATTGAAGAAAGAAGTACATAACAAAGCATCAGTAGAAGGCTCAATTGTTGATGCTTATTTGAAAGAGGAAATTGCTTTTTTCTCCTCTCATTATTTTGAATCTAAATATCCCCCAAAACACAAACGCATGGGACGAAACTAGGGGAATGTTAATGACGAAATAAAAAATCAATTAATATTATTTTATCAACCAAATCATGGTTACAATGGAGTTTATGAACGATTTCTTTTAGTTGATGAATATCACAGAGCACATACATATGTTCTGCTCAACTATAAAGAAATGACATCATTTTTCCCGTGAGTTCTTCTATCACTTATTCTATAATTTATGTTATAGTATTTAAACGTATTTTATTTGTAGGTTATGTGATAATAATATCAAGAAAAAACTTCCACAAAATACAGCAACTTCTCATGAAGAACACATACAAAATTTTTTTCTCAATGGTTTCAAAAACTGGTAACATAAATTATTGATTGTTTAATATCAATTCCATTTATTATTTATTATATTGATAATTGTTTTAAAAAAATTCAGGTGTCTTAATATGGTGATAACATTGATAAGCGACTGTGTATATTGAGTAACTAACCATCCAAAATGGTTAGATATTAAAATGCATATGTGGTTAATGGTTTTTGATTTCATACACATGCATACAAGGAATCAAAAAAACAGTGAATAGTGGAGTTTTATTGAGAGTATCACATCACAGAGAAACTGAAGATGACTTTTATGGCATTTTGGATGAAATTATTGAGCTATGTTATCTGGGATAGAATTACATAACAATTTTTAAATGTCGGTGGTTGGATACTGAGAGAGGCTTGCATGTTCATCCAACTCATGTAATCATCGATATTAAATATAAAATTCTTCATGCAGTAAATGAAACATGTTTACATTCTCAATAGGCACATCAAATTTATTATGCAATGTACTGTGCTACTTCAAGAGACTTGAGTGATTGGTGGAGCATAATAAAAATGAAATCTTGGGAAAATTATTTTACTAAAACTGAATGTGGTTCTGCTGAAGTGGAAGGAATTGAAACTTTTCAAGAGACTGCTCAAAATCTATCTGGTTCACAAAGAGACGATAATATCGATGATGAAACCCCACAATTAATGATCGATGGTGATAAATACATTATTGATTTTACAAATGAATTTTAAATGAAAAGAGATTCTGAAACTGAAACTCATATGGATATTGATGATGCTGAGGAGGAAGATGAAGACATTGAACTTGATAGCTATGGAGAAGAGGATGAAGATGAACATTGACACAGCTAAATTTTGGTTATAATCATAACTAATATATATATATATTAAATACTTATTTTCAACTAACTTATATCCACAATCATCAGATGGAATCTAATATATTTCGTGAGTTGTAGGAGGCTGACCTACCGTTGGATGAGGGAGATTTTGGATCATCTGACCCTCAGCCTATTGGCGGTTCAGGGGGTACACGGAGGGGGCGCGGTCTTGAACGACTGATGATTCCTGACCCTATCCCCATGCGATGTCCACATCATGGTTTCAATCCACACACACAGAGGTATGGTAACCTATTTATTTTATTTATCTTTTATTAATTTATTTATATATATACTACTTGTTTAATTATTTATTCCTTTTTCATAGTTTTTCGCATGTAGCTGTTGGACAGGGGAGCGCTATCTTGCAGAATTATTTTTCTCAGCCATGGATCACATGAGAATAGATTCTCGTTGATGCGCGATGTGAAATTTTCCATCATTAGCTGGTACATAAATAAATAATATTTATTTTGAAATTTATTTTATTAATAACTTGATATTATAAATTATTTGTAGGGTTTATGGTATCCTATCAATGATAGCATGCGCGACGCTATCCAGGTAGCATGAAGGTTTCTATGCATGACCTTTTCTGTCAGTTTTTTCATAATTTGAGAAGGACATCAATAAAGAAAGAATGTGTGATATAATTTGATGAGTATTATAGAGCTCATCGACCAGAGTACATTTCATCTCACGTTTGGGATGGATTATGTTTACATTAGTTGGGTGGTGGATTTCAGATGAGATCTTCAGTGGGATAGTAGAATCGAGGGAGACAGGAGGTGACACAATGAGCTGGTAGCTATACATTCAGTTTTTATAGAGAGCATCTGGTAAGTATATTTTTTAAATATTATATATATATTTAAATATAAATAGTTTATTTTATATTTCTATAGGCAGTCGAGCATCCCGATATTACAAAGTTCTAAATTTATCGGAGGATGTACAGTGATCCAGCCACTAGAGAGATTAGAGGTGATCGCCAGTGTCAGATTGTGGTTAGTATTATTTTTTCAGTTTGAAAATTAACTTCATATAATATTTTCACAATTCTAATTTTAAATTTGAATTGATGAAGTCAAATGGGAATACGACCTCTCAAACAAAGGTTGAGGGTCAGGAAGAGATGACTGAGCAGACTTCTGCTCACCATTTAGATGAGGCGGCATGGATGCAGGTGACTCAGTATGGCATTGAGAAGGGCCGAGTAGTTGGAATCGTCACTCATTTGACTCTTGATACTTATTATGGTACAACTGTGATGTCAGCGTCCAGCTCAAGAGGAGATCGTGGAGAGAGATCATCTTCTGGCTCACAGTATCAGGAGCAGTTGCGAACTCAGGCAGAGCTTATAGAGACTTTGTAGAAGCAGCCTGAAGAGATGTGTCACCAGGAGCAGCAGTAGGAGCAGCATCACGAAGAAGAGTTGCATCGATTGGAGTAGCGGCGACAACAAGAGTATCATGAGCAGATGGAGTACATGCACTGTCTGACTCGAAGTTTAGGGGCGGAGTTTCCTCCACCTCCTCCACATGACCCTACCAGTGATTTTTTTTTTATGTTAAAAACATTTGAATTTATGTTTTTTAATAATATTCACTATTTACAGTTTCTGTCTTTTATATTGGTGGAAATATTTATTAATTTAATTTTTTTAATATTTTAATATTTATTATTAGTATTATATTTTTTAATATTTGTTTATTTTACTAATCATAATGATAATAATATTTTATGATTTTTTAGATTTTTTTTAAAAATATTGAATCTTTTAATAATTTTTAATAATTTTATTATTTTAATAATATTAATATTAATTTTTTATTAATAATATTTTTATTAAATATAATTTTTTTAGTATTATATTTTTCAATGTTTTATTATTTTACTAATAATAATAATATATTTTATTTTTTTATTATTTTTATGATAATAATATATTTATTTCATTAATCTTAATTTTAATATTATTTTTAATTAATTTTAGTATTTGCGACAGTGTTTTTTACGATGAGGCCTCATCAAAAATAAGTGAAATATTTTTTTTTTAAGATTATTAATTGCGACGAGACAACATGCCCATCTCAATTAGTATTTGCGATGGGCCCCTCGCATAAAGTTTATGGGTATATAATGTATATAATCAGAATACTATTTGGGACGGGTAAGTTCTCCGTCGCAAAAACTAATTGGGATGGGCCTGTCACAAAAGGTTTTTGGGTATATAATGTATATAATAGGGAGGTTTTTTTCAATGGGTAAAAGTATCGTCGTAACAGATATTTCTTGCGACGGACCCGTCCCAAAAAATATCTGTTGCGACGCCACTTTCTACAATGTTCTATTTGTGATGGGGGCCTATCGCAAAAGTCTATTTGCGATGGGATCCCATTACAAATAGCCCATTGAAAAAAATAGGAATTCCAGTAGTTTCCCCTGGTCATCCAGATATAGACTAGAAATCTGCGTTGTAACTCCTACCAACCCATGATGCTCTGGACCCGTTCTACTCGCCTGGACATCCAATTCGGCCCTATGAAGGAAATATTCACCTTCTGGTGATGTGAAAATCACCCTAAAATGATAACAGTTGATGAATAAATGGAAGGGAACTGGCCTGTCCATTCCGAGACTGAAATCATAGCCTATAATCCCTAGGACCTAAAGGTCCCATAAAAAGTGACTCCCACCAACCTTTAGATGGCACTCCATGCACTGACGTACACTAGCTGTTCTACTCCCCAATAGAGTGTCTATCGTCAAGATGTCAGTAGAATAAATGATTTAGAGACCATGTCTCTCCACAACAGCAACATATATAAAGCTATGGGAAGCCCCTATATCAAAATGAGTAGAAGCTAAAACTGAGGCAACTAAGATCGTACCTTGAACGGTAGAAGGTCCAAGATCTAGCTCCTACTGGATCTGCTCCACTGCAAATGTATGGCATATACCATTACCTTGTGACCCTGACTGGACACTCTAAGCTGATCCACCCTAATGTCACTGAATACCTAGAAATTGGCTACCACGACCATGACCTCCACCTCAGACAGAACAGCCGGAACAACTCCAGTTCCCAAACTAATGAGAAACTGATGGTGCTCCTCCCGAAAGAGGAGTCATTGAAGAACCCCTATCACCAGCTTCTGTGGAGAAGAACTGACCAAAGCGCTGAAGGTGACCCATCTTACCGCAAGATCTGTACTCCACAGGGTCTCTCAGGCAACGTGGCCTCATATGCCCACTTCTCCCACACTATTAGCACAATAAATGGGTACTGGAAGATGAATCACACCTACTCTGATCGTCTTGTGCAACCTCCCTATGGTGCATCCTCCTATCAGCTGGCAGAGCACTAACTCTGGATGCCGAACCTCTCTAGCTCACAGCTCTTGAATCCCTCAGATTGTGCTCCGTGATCAGTTCCTAGTTGATGGTATAAGATATCAATGTCAACCTGAAGATGTTCACCTGCTATGGGATGTCATGCCTCAGACCATCCTTAAACTTTTGTGCAAGGAACAACTCATCTCCTCCTGGAATATGTGTGAAATGATGTAGCTCTATTAAGTGAGAGGAATACTCCAAAACAGAAAGAGTACCCTACTCCATACTCATAAACTCTTGGGCGCGATCGGCCCTCAAGGTCTCCGAATAGAAGTGATCGTTAGAAGAGGCATCGAAACTCATCTCAAGCCATATTCTTTTGGTGGCCTACCTACGTGATGACATCCCACAACCTCTTGGCAGAGTCTCAGATCATGTAGGTAGGGAGATTCACCCTCTTATCTTGAGGTATATCTAGTTTCTCAAAAATAATCAACATGGCCTCTAGCCAGGACTCTGCAGCCTAGGTTCCTCCATCCCCTGAGAATGTGGGAGGATGCTGCTGCTGGAAGACCCGCGTCAAATCAGCCATCGACGGGGCAGGAGGCGGTGCTCCAAGAAAGGTTTTCTTTAGCCTCATAAATCCCTCCCTGAACTGTTCATCAACACCAGTGTCAGGTACAATGGCTGGTGCCGTGGCTGGAACAACTGTAGGATTTGCAGGTAGTCCCTGATTGGCAATGTTCGGTGTCTGATCACAATCTGGAAACTGGAACAAAACCACAGAACTTCTCGGTGGCATGACATTGCAAGGTCAAGTACACATCTTAGATCAAGATTATAAAGGACTGAAAATAGGGAGTTCAATAAGGGAACATGAGAAAGAAAGAACTCATGTTTTACAAAACATGACTATATAGTGTGTACATTTCCTACACGGCGTGTTCCATGAATTAATTTACATGGGCATTTACTCCATCCTAAACTTGTTGTGTAACACCCCAGACACACGACGTTTTTTCTTAACACATGACATGTACATGAGTCCCCTTTCCCTTCCTGAGTATTTCTACACAGTTAAGCAACACGACTCTCTTAGGACAAGACTACACGGTGTGTACAATTCCTACATGGAATTTACCAGACAAGCTTCACTTCGCCCATGTGGTTAGTGACATGGATCGACACAAGGTTCACACTACACGTGGTGTTCTGAACGGACATGACATTTACGTGAAGGCATAAAACCAGCCTTTGTTTTTCGTGACATGACTGGGTACCTGGGTCTAACTACACGGTGTGTTCAAGGTTGACACAGTGTGTAAGTGAAATGGAAAAACCAACCCGTGTTGTTCATGACATGGCCAGGTACCAAGGTTAGACTAAAAAACGTGTTTAGACGACACAAAACATGTATTAGACAATACTCAACCAACCTGTGTTGTTAGTGACACGGGTGGGCACGGGGTCGACACAATACGACGTGTTCGATGGGTACACGACGTGTTCCCACCAGACATTCCCCATCCCATGTCTCTGCCCTCACAACATATGACATGGTTACAGACTACACGGTATGTACATTTAGTACACTTCATGTACTTATGAAAAATAGTTTCTTCCCAAATAAAAGAACACATGGCATGTAATTAACACTAAAAAACATGTATTCTGGGTTTTTCCTGACAGTATTCCACAGAAACTAATTAGGGACCCAGAAAAACAATGAAAAGAGTAGTGAAAGTGCCAAATTCGGATCCATGAGGACCCATATTGTAACACCTGAGACTTTTATGAGAAATATTTTGTTTTTGTGTTATATAGATCATCAAATGGATCATTCACTACACACAACACTAGCATTACTTTCTTTACACGCAATCGCGACCTTCCTCGATAGCTTGCATCGTATGCAATACCGAGTTTCACTAAACAATTATATGATATTAAAATATTATTAAAAATAGCCATTATGAATAGTAATGACCACTTTTTAAAATTTTGTAAATTTCAGCTTTCAAAATGGACTTCATTTTTGGATTCGGAATTTTGAAATTAGCCTAGGGTAATATTTTGGTATTTTTCTGAAAACTTTCAATTTTTGATTAATAGTGAAAACACTGGGTTACTATTTAAAAACTGACTTTTTATTTAAATAATTTTTTTTATTTGAATTTATTTTTGGTCAAAATTGATACATAATACCTATATAAGTTAAATTCAATTAATTGGAGTCATTTTAAAATAATTTTAGATATATTAATATTTTATTGAACTTTTCACCGTCTTTTACCCACCTCCTAGGAGAATTTGCAAATTTACATAAAACATAATTTTAAAACTTTTGTGAAAGAAATTTCAAAAATCTGAGAGACACAGTTGAGATCAGTAAGTAAAATTTGGTTCAAATAGATGAAAATAATTTTTGGTGAATAGTAACTTTTTACTTTTATTTACCACGGTTAAAATTAAATTGGGTAATTAAGGGTAAAAATGATATTATTATTACCATAAAACATGTCCTAATTCTATTGGATAAGTGTAATTCGACCAAAAAAACCTTATGAATAAAATAAGACCATTTACGACCACTTGGATTAGATAAGGACATTTAATATTAATTTATTTAAAGAATGGTTAAAATAGTTAAAATCAATGTTTAATAAGTAAATAATTTTTAATATAGGGTTATACATAATATAAATTCGAATATAAATATTAATTATAAATCTAAAAAAAGTTCCTACATAAAGGTATTTTATATTTATTTTTTATACTTTAAACAAGTTAATTTATTTATGACACAATGATGATGTGGTAATTATATTATTAATGAAATATTGACACAATTGATGTTATAAATACCCAAATAAATGTAATTTGAGACTTTTTATGAATTAAAATAATTTTCTATGTTAATATGACATGTTAGTATTAATTTAATTAACTTCGTTCGAACTAATATTTCTGTTATGATTTCCACAAAAATCAATTACCAAATAGTGTCAAAATTGACATAAAATAGTGTTTAAAACAAATATTATATAATTAATTGTTATTTTATTCCTATAAATATAAGGATCGGCCAAATGACTTAGATAAGGTTATATATATTAATAATAAACAACATTGGGTTCTTTTGTCTAGTTATAGTAAGTTTATTAACCTTATAGTGTAAGAAAACAAAAAAACACGGTAAAAGTAAAATTATTTAACTTAAAGTCAAATCTAAATGATAAGGTTAAAATAGAACCCTAAACTTGTCTAAATTATATTGGATCAAAGGATTCTACCCATCCCCACCTTATCTTAGAAATAAATCAATTTGGATCTATTAGAAACAGAATATGATTTTATAATAAAATAATATGTTTAGTTTTCCTTCAGGTGCCCCTCTCCTCCCCTATAAAAGGGCACCTCCTCCCTCTCTTCCTGACACCACTTTGGGCCTTCAAGATCGGCCAACCCCTACCAAATTTCTTTCTCCACTTCCCTTGAAACATCCTAGGGGTCCTGGTCTTCATCAATGACCAATTTTAGTTCCCTAAAAGGAGGTCAAAAATAGGCTCTTCAAAGAAGAGGTAATGTCTGTTACCGATTATTTCAACTTTATTTCTTCTTCCACTTATTCTTCTTTATTTTCATCATTATGAAGTAATAAAATCAGTATCAATCATATACTGATATGTTATTATAAGTACAAAACAACCCTATTCACCATCTATCCATCGTACGGAAAACGAAATCACTGCACGTGCGTACGTACGGAATACCGTCCCCACGCTATGGTGTAATCTATTTTCCACCACCACCTTACTTAGATTGGTATAATGGTTCAAATAAATAACTATATATGATTATTGTAAAGTGGTATTTATTCTGAAATAGTATACATACACTGCAATACAATTCCATGATCATGGGAATGAAATCATCGCTCGTGTGTACGTACGGAATACCATCTCCACGATGTGATGCGACTCGTTCTACATGATCTTCACTGCATAATGATTATATAAATTAATTGAATGAATGAATATGATATATATTTCACTAATACCATTAAGGAAATGATGTATATATAACCTAAAAAATGAATAAGAATTTATTCGACAAAACACGCATAAGAACAAAAAGAAATAAACACTTGAATAACAAGTAACAATGAAATATTACTAATAAGAAGCTAAGAATATTACCATTTATGATATCATAAAAATAATTATGATTCTGGAATAAGTCGATAACATTATTTAAATCATTATACAGGAGGTTCAGACACTTACGAAGTAAATCAGTCCTAAGGTAAGGGAAAATATCACAATCTCATTTTTATCTGAGATTGTTTATACTTTGGTACTTACTGGGGTGCATTTTACCATCCAAATCCATGATTCCTCAATATGTAATATTATTTCCATCCACCTACACTTGTTTAAATACAATTTTACCCTTCACTGAGTTTTTAGTAAAATATATGAAAGGAATCTTTTGTTGTTTTTCGTACGAGGTACTTTTTGACTTTTCCAGCCAAAGTACGGGAAGAATGTTTTTTTAACTTATATAGCGTGAATGGATTTTTAGAACATTATTTCCATGAATCTTACATTACAAGATTTCATGTTTATTTTTAATCAACTTCTTTTAGTTCAAAATTATATGATGTTTTAATAAATGAAAATGTTTTCGAAGTAGAAAGGATATTTTCCTCAAGAATGGAGTTCAAGAGTTTTATAGAAATTATTTTCCATCTAAGATAATATAGGGTTCTGTTTCTATCTCTATTATTACATTGATTTGATTATGTTGTGATGGAATTATTTTTATGAATTCTTTTATCTTATATTAATTGTATTATGATGTCACGATGTTTAAGAATTCCATTTTTATTACATGGGTTATGCAATGATGTATGATTTTTTTTATTTTGTGGCACACATAAGAATTGTATCATTATGAGATGGGTGGGACCTATATCTCCCTCCAATGCATTGGGTAAAGATTTATATCTCATGAGATAGACATGGCTGGAATGGCAGGTTAAACCGGTTCAGTGAAATAGGACTGAAATGAGGAGTGACCTCGGTTCAGAAATGGACCTTTTCTGCTAAGATAGTCTTGGCTATGAGTCTTGACTACTAAGAGATGATTCTATATGATTATGTTTGTATTCCACAAAGTTTCATGTTTTATTTTATGATTATTGGGATTGCATTTCATTACTATGATTTATCCCATGTTATGAAATTATGATCTCCTTTGCGGGTTAAGATTTACAAAATGTTATGTTCTTATGAATATGATGTGATTGATAGTTCATTTGTTTACCCTTAATGAGCATTTGAGCTCACCCTTTTGTATGTTTTCTTTCCCCATGTCAGGAAGAAGGTTATTAAGTAGGATATGCCAAATGGGACTCTAGATATGATGAAATAAATGGGAGACTGTGTATATGCTTTATGAACCAGTTGTTTATGTTTCCCAGTTTCTAAAGACACTATACCAATACGGTCCTTTCATGGTTTTGTAATATGTTGTAATAAGTGTACTTCAATTTTGAAGTAATAACAATTTATTTAAAGTATGGGTCATTATACATACTCCCCGAGAATAAAAGTTTGGCATCTTGTACACATTTTAACATAAAAAACAAGGCAATTATCTACCAAAATAGGGTCCATGAGGGCCCATAACACCTCAAGAACCAATATTTGGGGTTCATTCAAGTAAATATCTACAAAAATCAATACCCTATAAAACTGCAGGTAGTTCTATCAAGGAAATTATCTCAACAACATGCATATCTTACACATCATCTATCACAACAACATGCAATCTGGAATGCAACCTAGATGGCTTGGGAAAAATTCATGACATGTGATTTCTAGAAAGTGCCTATATGATGCATGAGATGGCATACCCTCATCTCATCAGGTTGAAACAGAAATAGAACCTCAATAAAATCAACAATAATGGCACAAATCATGTGAATCACTCAAGGTGAAATCAGATCAACTGTAATAATTTCAAAACCCAAAAAATTGAAATTTAAACGAGGTAGATTGGCTTTTCCCTATACATGGGTTAACTACTCCCGGTCACATATTTTTACCACGATCATATTCCATCCTATCCCAAGATATGGTTCTAAACAATAATCCAAAGAAAATAAATCATCTGATACCACTTGGTAACACCCCTGTTTAGAAAGCCACCCTAAGAAACCCCATACCTAGTTAGTCACATGGCCTCAAATGCACTTCCCTGAATGCCAGAGGTTTCCAAATAGCAGTGAGGGCCATATGTGTGATATTGGGGTAAAATATTCCTTCATTTTTAGTGTACAAAATAGAAGTAAACAAATATATACAACAGTGGAAGCTGTAATAATGACATATAGAAGTAATTGTAGATGAAAAAAGTATAAACTAGAGAACATATATATATAATGATGCATGATACATATGTCTAGGAAAACAGCCAAACAAGTCAAAATTATGTAATACAACAGTGCTAAACCAAAATTCAAAAGAAAGCAGATAAGCTCCTTAGTGTCACAAGACATAGCTTGGTCCCATGCTCTCTAGCTCCACAACAGTTTATGTACCTAAAGTAGAAGGGAACTTTCCATTATCTATACTTACAATATTATAATCTTTTTATGCCTGAAAGCATGGCTTGAACAGGGTGTGAGACTAAATCTTAGTTGGAATCCACCTAAAGATATGTGCATAATAGTCAGTGAATATATGGAAGGTAAAAGTACATAAAAAATCAAAATGAATGTGCTCAACAGTAAACAATCCATAGTTTCAATATCAAGAAACAACGAAACAAAAACTAAACCTCAAATATGTAACCCTCTGGGAAGTACTCAAAGCTATCCTTGCTGCTCCTACCTAAGATGTAAAAACAACTCTCTAGGTAGTACACTCAGCCTAACCCCTCTGGTTCAGTCATAAGAATATAATAAAACTCTCTGAGGAAGCACCCACAGTCTATTCCCTTTATAGTCAAAGGTAAAGAAAGACTCTCTGAGGAATCTCACACATTCCATTCCCCATATAGTCTAGAGTAGTTATGGACTCTCTAAGGAATATCACACGGTCAATTACCCTTATAGCCCCAATGTCTAGGACTCTCTGAGGAAGCTCACTCAGTCAATTCCCCCTATAGCCCAGGTAGTAAAATTCAAACAATGACTCTCTAAAGAAGCTCACGTGGTCAATCCCCTTATAGAATAAAGAAAACAAGGACTGTCTATGGAATATCACTCGATCAATTCCCCTTATATCCCAAAGTTGTTCAAGGCTCTCTGATGATCCTCACTCTATCAATCCCCCTTATAGCCTAATGTTCTCAAAGATGCTCTAAGGAAGCTCACTCGATTAATACCCCTTATAGTCTACTACACTAGGTTTTCACGGCCCTGTGTAGGTCAACGAGCATAGAAGTGTAATATTTCCAATGTAAACCTATAGTGCTACTTGTATAAATAGTCTACAACAAATCAAGCATGTTAGAATACAAACTCTCCATCCTACAAGAACAGGACTGGAAAACAGGAAAGGCAGCGAAACTGGTTAAACAAGACCAATCGGTCGTACACAACATGAAAGGGAACAACATCCAAAGCATATCAATGAACCCTATTAATATCCAAATTACCTCTACACAAGCATATAAAAATGGAATCCAAACAGCATGGGTAAAACAATAAACAAACAATATCCCGCTCAAGGGTATTGGTGGAATTCACACATAATACTCAATGACATCGAACGAAAAGGCAAAAACCACCTACCTCGGGGTTATAGGATCAATATACATGAGAATCGAGGATTGAATCTCCTTAGAACACCTCTTATTTAAAAAACATATAAAATGTTCAACCCATGATAACTTGGAAGAAAAGAGGAATCTTGAAACAAGGTTCCAATAGAAGAGAGAACTCACCGATTCGATTCCAATGCAACCGAGGATGATCGATTTAGAGGATGGATGGAGGATCGGGGGATCATCAAAGATTCATAGTTTTACAGACTCTCTCAAAGAAACGAGTCCTAGAAGAAGGGTTTTTTTCGGTGAGACCCATCCCCAGTGCGTTTAATGAAAAAAACAAAATACACGGCGTGTACATTTGGAGTACACGACATCTACTTTACATTTATATAATCAAAATTAGGTGTCCTCCTGGTCACCCCCACATGGATGTATGTGTGGCTACTAAATGACCTCCTATGGAAAGGCAGTACACGACATGTACACAAAAAGTACACGACGAGTACTTAGAAAATTGACAGATTTTACTTTTTCCTAAAAAACAACCATAAAAGGAAATACATACCTGAAAAAAATGTCTGGGTTCATACATATTACATGTTCTAGGGTAGTTTAATATTAATAAAATATTTTTTTCATTTATTTACCAGATTTACCCTTTAACCATTGTAAATAAAATTATTACTGAAGTTACTATTCATAATGTCCAAAAATAAAAGGCAATTATTTACACAATTTGGACCTCCTAATTCCGAATATAGAATCCATTTTTTCAAATTCAAAACACAATATTTTCACCAGTTAATTAAATATTAATTTCAATAGTCAAAACAAAAAATTAGGTTTTTAACAGATAATTACTATCAAAATATTGACATGTGTTTATCTCAAATTTAATGGTGAATATACTTCCAATGAATAAAATTTTATTAAATGATAAAAAAATCATTAAATAAATCATTAAAACCAAATAAAAATATAATCAATGTATATAAATAAATTATACGAAAAGGGAGTTGTGAATTAAAATGATGTATTTTCTTATTATTCATTAAAATATTAATTTTATCATAAAAATACCAAAACATAAACATAAGTAAATTCAAATGTCCCACTTAAAAATAATAATTTTATTTTTTCAATTTTATTGTATAAAATTTTCAAAAACTAGATTTAAAATGGGTGCTCCATTAAAAGGAGGTAAAACTGCATTTTTTTTAAAAAAATAATTCTTTTATCATAAAAATTGATTTTATTCACATATACCGTTCTAGAAAATTGTTAACATGAATGAATATGTTATATAAAATTTAAAATGTGCTGAATACTATTCATAATGTGTAGTTTATATCCCATTAATTGATAATAATTAAATAACATATCATTGTTTAGTGAAACTCGGTATTGCATACAATCCAACCTATCGAGGAAGGTTATTCTTTCATGTAACACAATCCATGTCAGTTTTGGGTGTATTAAAAGATTCCTTTTGTGTTCTATATAACATAATTCAAAAAATGTTCATTTATACATTGAAAAAAATCTATATGAATTGTATTGTGAAATTAATTTTATCAAAAGAACATGAAATTTTGTGTAACACAATCCAAGTATAGTGTTGCATATACTGCAAGATAATATAGGGTTTCATATAGTGCAAGATAATCTTGGTGTAGCATAAAAAACAAGTCATCAATGAAATTAATATTAATCTATCTCATAAAATATCTGGGTATTACATTCCATGCCACTAAAAATTTATTTCCCCCTTGAAATTCGTATGGGTTATTATTGGTTTACTACAAGAATGTTTATTTCATAGAAACCCACACAGTAAAATGAAATTATAAAACTTATTTTCAAAATGGAATTATAGGAACATAACAGTTACCCTAATTTACTCATAACTAGGTTTCCACATAGGATAACATAAGTGGGAAGTGAAAATATGGATATGGAATATAAATATAACCTTCATGTTGTGATGTATAGTGATCAAGAATAATGTTTGAAAAAAGCTAAATACTAGAAAGACAAATATATATGATGATTTAACGGACTATCTGATTCATTAGATAATATAATATTAGGATAAAATTTTTGGTTTCAAGATCCATTTCCTAAAGTTGAATAATTTTTTATGATAATAAATACATAGTTGATTTTGGAACAATCTCACCGTTGTTCATGCCTTGAATAATTTCCACTTCATATCTTGTTAAATGAAATGAATTTTAATTTTTCATTATTGAAGTAATGCATATCATGTGACTAAATGATAGGTCACTCCATCTATCTCAACAAAAAGGTTATCACTGGTAATCAAATATGCATAAGGCCACCTATAGTGAGATAATACAATCATCAACCAGAAAATAAATTATATTATCCATAAATGGATAACATTACAATCCTTCATGAAAATAAAAATATAAATCATTAGAAAGGGGTGAACTAAATCGAAAAAATAAATCTCACCCATATCTCATAAGGTAGTTCTGGGTTTTCACATTCCAAACATGTGGATACCTTAATCATCTATTCTCTTGAAATGTAACATGAATTACTATAGAACCATATTGAAAACACATGTGCTGTCAAAAGTTAACTCATACTACACACCAAAAACCCCAAAAACACAATATACTCAAACCATTATATCAATTTTTCCTTATATTAGTAATGAGGTCATTAATACTATCAAACATCTTATAATCTCCTTGTCCCTTTATTATGCACATATCATGTGCCTTCCAAAAATATCTTAATAAAGTTTCATGGTTACCATTAACATTCCACATATACATTCAAATAATTAAGGAAAAATAATAGTTTAACAATATTTAGATTTATCATTATTCAATAGTACCATTAAATAACTTATACAACATTATTCTTGATAGACATGCAATCATTCCAGTACATTCTTAAACCATTGACCGGACATAACCATTTTACTCCTTAATAATTCGTTCATATGACATGTCATTTGTAGTTTCTACATCATCAAAAACATAAATAATCCATGTATGACCATGTTGATTCTATCAATGAGATTTTCCCGTAGGGAATCGATTTTCATAATTCCCATACAGTCCACATTTAAAACATTTAACCAACGTGGATGTCTTAGAAGTACTTCCATCTTTTTCCATTGTGTTAACTAATCCTTTTCCATTGCAAGTATTGGATTTCTGTCCTTATTTTCCACAACCATATAATCTCTCAATTAATTTGAAACATTATCCTTTATGCCTCTTCCAACATGATTTACAAGTGGAAAATTGAAATCTCTTTTCTCTATGATCAATTTGAAACTACATCTTTCTCTTATTAGCTAGGAATGGAAATGTACCAATGTTGGGATTATTGATCATATCATGTGATTTATGATTAGGAATATTAATTATTTATATCCTCACAAATCCTATTTCATTTGGTTTCTGAAGAATAATATCATTCCATTTTCCATCATATTTTCCATTAACATGAATCATCCCGTTTCCATCCATTTTCTAAAACCCAAAAAGAATAGTACTAGAGGAAAAAATATTTCCAAAAAAATCAAGGGGGGAGTACCTTCAATATCTAACATCTTAGGATTAATCCTATGTTATTCGTGATTGTTACCGTAATTCTAGGACTATAATCTGTACTTAGACTTACCATTATGGATATACCTATACAAACCATAGAAATATCTCTATGGATCTCACTAACGTTTTTGTATCTTAGTTTCAAATAGATGACTAATCCTCTACTCTGAAACCAAAAGTAGAGACCCCAGCTTGACATACATGGAAATAACATTTCTTTTACAGAATATATAATACATGACCCAAACATATTCCCAATTAGCATATTTGTTTAGTGACTTTGAAAACTCAGAACATAATCATCTAATCATGGTGAACGATCTTCAACATTTCCCTTAATGATAATCCCCATTTGTTTTCCTACTTATAATCATTCGTTAAATCCTGTGGAAAAGAAACATATTAATGGTAGATCTAAAATTCTAATTTAGGGTAAACAATGAAAAATAAAACAAACCATAAATATTTGAATAAAAAAACATGAACATAATTTTCAAACATCAAAATCATGAGTCATGAAATAAATCATGTTTGTACACAAGGCATTCATCAAAATGGAAAATTAATCATGATAGAATATCTTGGGAATAAAAAATGTGATTGTGGAAAACTAATTATCATATAATATTATTTCCATATTAGCCAAGGAATTGTGGCCAACACCATCATAGTGGACAAATTCTATAACTCAACTGGGTTTACTTGCTGTTCCAACCATGTATTACTGAATGAGATTTACTTTCCATTCCGGCCATGTCTATATCATGATATACAAATATATACTTAATTCATTTGAGGGATATATATGTCCCACCAATCTAATAATGAAATCTTTCAGAATTGTGCCACAAAACATAAATCATTCATCATATCATAACCCAAAAAATAAAATGGGTTTCTTAAATATCATTTCATCATAACATAACATAACATATATAAAACATCATTCCATATATAATGAAATAAAATATTTATAATAATTGGTATAGAAAAATAACCCTATTTAAGAACATTATCTTAGATATAAAATAAGTTTTGATAAAACACGTGGACTTAGTACTTGAGGAAAATAACCATTCGTTGTCAAAAATGTTTTATTTTTTCAAAATGCCATTCAATTTTAAAAGAAAATAATTTTGTTGAAAATAAAATCTAAATAGTGTAGAGGGAACTTCATGGAAAAAGGTAATCATGAAACCATAAAAATTCATTCATGCTGGAAAAGAAAGAAAACATTTTTCTTGTACATTTTCTATAAAAGTAAAAACAAGTACCTCGTTTGGTATATAATAGAAAGATTCCGTACATACCATGTAGTAAAAGTAAAAAATTGGTAAAAAATTATTTACAAATACATCTAATAATAAGAAATATATTGTGAAAACACTTTTATAAAACATGGACAATGATGCTAAATATAACCCAAATAAATACTTACATATAAGCATTCTCGGATAAAAATGAGAATGCAAAATCATCCCTTACCTTAGCTCCAATTTCTTCCGTATGTCTCTGAAACTCTTGTACATTGGGTTTAAACATATTATTAACTTTTAAAATAACAGTAATAATCTTTATAATATATATATGATTCACTTACAACTTTTTATTACCATTTCATTTGTCGATTTGATGTTAAATTAATGTTTTGGTTAATAATCAATTTTTTATCGTACATGTTATGAATTGTTATTAATGATATTATTATGTAATTATATCATCATTTACATACATCCTAAATGAAATAAATGATTTAATTATCATATATACTCAATATATATATAAATATATAATAGATAGATAAATGAAATGTAACACACCGTCAATGGAGATGGTAGGCCGTACCTATGAATGAACAATGTTTTTGTTTCCTTATTGAATTGAATGTAAATAATTAAATGAAATATGTATATAAATAAATATAGTAGAATTATTATTTAATATATTTAATATTTATTTGTTATATATACTTTATAATCATTCTTTAATGGTTAACGTGGTGAATGAATCTCATCACGTCGTGGAGATGGTAAGCCATACATACGCACAAGCAATGATATAGATCCCATAATTGTTTAATGGTATTGAAGTGGATGAATTATAATATCTCATAATTAGTATCATGTTATAATAATAAAATATAGTTATTATTTCCACCATTATACCCATCCATGTAAGGTGTTAGTGAATAACATATTACACCATGGCATAGAGATGGAAATATGTATGTACGCACGAATAGTTATTTAATTGTTCACAGGATGGATTGAATGTGAAATAGGGTTTTTTAATATTTATAATAACATATCAGTATATTAATGATTCCGATGTTATTATTTTATAATGAAACAACTAATGAAGAGGTAGTATAAGAAGAATGAAATTTGAATGAATCAGTTGAAGAGATTACCTCTTCCTTGGCTTGCCTCCTATAAATTTCCTCTTTGTGCACTAGAGATGGTCTTTTGGGAAAACAACAGCCTCTAGAATGTAACTAGGGAAGTTTAGAAGAAATATGGGTAGGGTTTTTCGAAACATGATTTATCAAAATGGAGTGAATACGAGAGAGGTAGGAGGGTCTATTTTATAATAGAGGAGAGGGGCACTTTGGGATATTCTCAAAATATTAATTTATTTTAAATTCAATTTAGATGAAAAATTGTCAAAAATCATTTAATTAAATGTTAGTATGATTTGGTTTCAAATAAACATCATAGAAGAATTTTTATACAAGTTATGAATATTTTTTTATTCTTATATTGTTGGTTTCACCCTTGTTTTACCCTTTTTAATCTTACCGTGAAATCATGTTATTTACACATTGTGGGTTAATGTAATTACCATATCATGTCAAATGACAAAAAAAAGTTATTTATGACATATTTGGACTTATATTAACTATTTGGAAGAATATTTGATTTTAGGGAATAAAATATCATTTAATAAAATATTTTATGTTTAATGTTATGAATTATGTTAATTGTGGACACTGTCCATACTTGAAATTTTTAAAAATTCATAACTACCTGATTCCTTCAAAACAAAGTTTAAATAAAATATAATAAACCAATATCATACATAAATTTTGTGGATGACATCATAATAATCAAATTAAATTTATTTCAATATTTTGAACATCATTTATTTGAATCCTTTATTAATGTAGCAATCACTACATCATCATTATGTCATCATTACATTTATTAAATTGATATCTAAAATTTATAAATATAATATCATGATATATGAAATAATTTTATATTTTTAATGACTATTTATAGTCAATTATATCTCTTATATAACTTAATATAATTTTTTTAAGTAATAGACACATGTTTATGTTAAATTTCTCTTTACTTTAAATTAATTATTATAAAATGTCATTTTCACATCAATGGGGCTCCATGGGGACCCAAAATAGACCCAAGGAATCCCATGGTCAGAAATAACTCATATAATAGGATTAAGACATGTGTTAGGTTAGTTTAATATTATTAAAATATTATTTTTTACCCTTACATACCAGATTTAACGTTTAACCATGGTAAATAAAATAATTACTGAAGTTTCTATTCATAATGTATAACAATTAATTGTAACTATTTAAAAAATATGATCCTCTTGATTGGAAATATGGAATCAGTTTTAATAAATTCAAAACATAAAATTTATAGTAATTAATTTAAAATTAATTCTCATTGTCAAAACCAAAAAACAAGTTTTTAAGAAGTAATAAATATAAAATGATTGACACGTGTTTATGTCCAATTTAAAAATGAAATTAATTAAAATGAACAGAATTTTATTAAATGATAAAAAAATAATCAAATTACAATTTAAAAACAATTAAAAATATATTCTACCAATATAAATAAATTAGATGGAAAGGTATTTTTGAATTGAAATACAGTATTTTTCACTATTCAAGAAAATTTGAATTTTATCAGAAAAATAGAAAAAATTCAGAAAAATTATATTTTTATGTCCCACATCCCAAGAAGAAGATTATTATCTCAAATTTAACTTATAAAAGTTTTAAAAACTATATTCTAAATGGTGGTGACATCAAAAGGTGGTAAAACTGCATTTTTTTTAAAAAGACTACTTTTATTAAAAAATTGATTCTGTTATGATATCATGTTCTTGAAAATGTGTAATATTATTTATAATGTTATATAAAATTAAAATTTGTTTAATAATATTCATAACGACCAATTTACATCCAATTAAATAATAATATTTTAATAATATATCATTGTTTAGTTAAACTCGGTATTGCATACAATGCAAGCTATATTTTGAAATAGATGCATAGACAGGAGTAATTGTATCTATTTTGATCCTTCTTGCATGAGGCTCCCACTAAGTTACTGCTTCCTTTTGAGGTTTCTTTTGTTGAATCAATAGGATTTCCTTATGAATTTTCCATTCCTCTAGATTTTGAAAATAAAACACTTTATCTTAAGGAAAATTATATTTTCCCGCGAGGATTATTTTCCTATGGAAAATTTCACTTCTGTAAGGAAATTTTTATCATTACCTTTTTTTCATTGTTCATTTCATAGATTCTATAAAACCAACTCATTTTATTTCTATGTTTTGAATTTGTTTCATATCTAAAAACCACAGAATCTTATAATTCCTTGGATATAGAGTATTCTTTTTTCAGGTTCCATTTTTTTTTGTAATTTAGACTCAAAATTCTATGAATTTTAGATTCCAAATTCTCTAAAATTCAGATTCTGAATTCCCTAAAATTTGGATTCCTTATTTTCTAAAATTTAGATTTCGAATGCTCTAAAATTCTGATTCTGAATTCTATGAAATTCACACTCTGAATTCACTCAAAATTTAGATTCCAAATTCTCTGAAATTAAAATTTCAAATTCCTTAAAATTGAGACTCAGAATTCCTTAAAATTCCAATTCCAAATTTATCTCAATTATGACCATAAATTCTTTAGCATTTGGAATCACAATTCCTCAAAATTCATGTAACGACCCAATGTTTCATTAATGGAAATCCATCTTAATCTAATTAAATATCTCTTTATGTAAAATGTTTATGTAAAATGTCAACTTCATTGGTTTTATGTTAAAAATTGTGACTGTTGATTTTATAGCTGTTTAACAGTGATCAAATGATTAGTATAAATATAGGGCTTTAATAAATCCAATTTACTCTTAAAAAGTAAGTGATGGCCTCATCCAGTAGAATTGCTCCATACAAAGCCCATATGTTAGAGAATGGAAAAGAGGGGGCGTCTTTGGGCTTCACTCTTGACCAATCCTAAGCTGAGCTTCATCATGTCAAGTTTGAATGAGACCATCTATGGGAAAAGATGATGTTGATAGAGATTTCAACTCGATCAATGTTATTTGAGCCACCCCAAGAGTCAGTCACAATCACACACCTTACCCTTAGGGATTATGCGGCTATTTTAAGCAATTATGTGACAAATATCTAGTACTATGTTCATGTACATTATATTTGTTTATAATAATTAATATACTTTCTTTTCATTGTTGATACATTTTAAATAGTTTTTAAAGTACAAGTATTGTTTTTAGTTATTATTTAATTAAGAAATATATTTTATTAAATTAAGGGATTTTTGAATCAAATAATAATTTAATACAATATTATAATTATTATTAAATTAATTTTGTTATATAAATGATCATTTAATTGTATGAATTCAATAATAATTTTTTATTAAGTTTTGAAAGCCATTTCTGTCAAAACCTGTGAATTTTCGTTAAATGTCAGTTTTTATTTTAAAAGTGAAAATTAATATATTTAGAAAATTATTTAAATAAAATAAATGATATTTTTGGAATCAGGACGTCAAAATTATCCAACGGTGAATTTTTCATAATTTTCGGAGACAATCAAATTGTTGGGTAAAAATTAAATATCATTTAATTATATAATGTGTTTTATGGCATCATAATGACCCAATAGTGTTGTAATAAAATATTATAAGAATTATGTTCGGCCAATATATGTTTTACCATTAAAATAATTTAATTTTTGGTTTGTTTGACTTACTTTTCAAAAAATTAATGGACCCCTCAATACTTAATAAACATCTTGTCTTTTTAAATTATTTTCCATGGGGGTGTGACTCACCTCCACATAAGCAACCCCATTATTTTAAGAAGTTCGGACTTTGGCCTTATAAAATATTTTTCTCATCTTACCTTTTCAAAAAAACATGGGAAAAAACCATGAGCTGAATTTTTGATTGGATTAGTTTAATGTAAGGGGTCCCAAACCTAAATAATAAATAATTCACTCACCTTTCCTATATAAACCCACACAAGCTCCCACTTCCTCCTCACTCAATGCCTTTGAAGTTCATCCAACCTCTTCCCTACTCTCTCTATAATCCCCCAAAGGTTCCTCAATCTCCCGATAATCCTCTCTCAAGCCTCTCTCAAGACATCAAAATACACTTCAATGTAAGGGTTTTTCTTCCTTTCACTTGTTTTTTCCAATTTTCTTAATATTGTTATGCCCTTTTAATTTCAATTATTAATTTTGGGGTATGGTTTCAACCCTCCCCTATACTTCCCTCTTATTGTTTGAATTATGGGATACCCCTTTCACTCTCATGAAATTCCTCCCATGTACACCTGTTACTATGCCGAAATTCCGAAAGGAACTTCTCTCTCTTTATTTACATTCAAGCAATACTTTTATATCATGAATCTAAATTCCATTACAATTTTTTGGACATGTTTCAATATGACCCCCTTAATTTCCATTTCATGAAAATATAATGAGACACCCCTTCCCCTCTCATCAACTATTTTTATGAATTCTTATGTCACGCCATTACGCTGCCAAAATTGCACCGATTTTCTAAGCCAATGCCTTTGTGTAGTGAATACCATGACCATTTCTCCATCAAGGGTATTCACATTTATGCACATTTACTTATTTATTACAAAGTTTCATGTATTAATTCCGCATTCCTTTATCGTGGAATAAATTATTATGTTTAATGAATCCATGTTTTTTGATCCATGTGGCACACTTATGCATGAAATGAAATGTTTAAGAAGGGTTAACCCTTATAGCACTCCAATGCATTGTGTAAGGTATAGTATCATGATACATCATTTTCAATGAGTGTTGACTCATTCTAATTCAAGTGAAACTAGGGTTTACTCATGCTTCATGTGCAATGAGAATTTACTCATGCTCCATGTGAAATGAGCCTTGGATCATGCTAATACCATGTTAAGTGTTGTCACCACAATTACATGTTATGATTATCATGATTTATCATGCCTTTATATTCATATTTCTCTTATGCTATATTGATATACCAATTTTCTAACATGTATTGTACACCTCATTTATTCCATTTTTATTCCTTTACTGGGCTTTATAGCTCACCCATTTTCTTATGAATGTCCTCAGGTTATCCTATGAAATGATAAGTATGAGGGAATGTAGTGGTCATGTAAAGGGAGTTCTCAATAAAGATGTTTTATTTCATGTTTTATGATTTTATGTAATGATCCTAATCCCCAAAGACACTATAACTCTCTATCTTCTATGTTATATCAATTGAATTGATTTTGTAATAAACCATGTTTAAGTTTGTATTAAAAGAAGGGTTGTCATTGTTGGTATTAGAGGATAGGTTTAGTTATTTTTGGGATTAGGATTAGAAAACCCCAGTAAAGCCTTAGAGACCAGACTAAGTATAATAAAAACATCCCTATGTTTTTGTAAGTACTGGGTGAGTGGTTTATCAAGAAAATACATCAATGTTTGGATACGAGTAGGTAGAGGCGGCTCTGGCACAGATGAATCCTAGGGGTAAAACCCAAAAACACTGCTTTGAGCTAGACTCGAATAAGAACTGGTGCATGAAAAAGGGCCTTGCTGCACTCTTGGTTACGACACTCCCAGGGGATATGTTTTGATAAATCCAAAATCATAGTTTGAACCGTTATTAAGGGAATTAAAAAAATTCCCCTAAGAATATATGTTAGAAAGTAGATCATGAAAAGCCAATATTGAAGCCTATAGACTTGTGAGTTAAGGAAAATAAAAGTTTATTTATAAGTCATCAACTTTTGTCTTTGGATTACACTTTATGTGTTACCCCTTAACATTCATTTTATTCCAGCCAATGGCCGGTAATAGGAGAACTCAGGCTAACAACCGATGTTAAGATCAGTTGATGACTGTACTAATGAGATGCACAATCCAATAGGAGAAGGAATTGTAAACATTATCACGCTTCTCTCTCAACTAACTCAATATTTGAATAGAAATATAGGTCAAGTGGGATTTCCAGCCCCCCCTAAGAAGGAACAAGTTGCTATCGAGATCTTCATGATACAAATTCCTTCTAATTTTAGTGGATCATCTAATCCCATGATCGCTGAACAATAGATCAACTCCATTGAAAAGATCATCTCCATCCTTCAATTTTCTAAACAAGAGAAGGTTCTCCTATGGGCTTATCATATGGAGGGTGAAGCTGATCAATGGTGGACATTGATAAAAAATACAAAGCATGAGGAGGAGATCGAGGAAATAGAATGAATTGATTTCCGGATGATGTTTTTCGATGAATATTTCCCATGCACCCTCCAGATTAAGATGGAATGGGACTTCCTTTAACTCAAGAAAAAAGATGAAGAATCTGTTGGAGCATACAAGGAAAACGTCACAAGGTTTTCATGATATGCTTCCGGCGTTGTTGTTACCCCTGATTGCAAGGTTGAACGATTCTTTGGTGGGCTGAAACCTAGCCTATAGAAAGCATTAGTGATCTGTGACTTCAACAACTATGAGGAAATTTACCAATGTGCCCTCAAGGTAGAAATGGAGATCGGGGATTCACAGGGGTATCATGGGGACAAGAATCGTAAGGTGTACTTCAATGTTGGCAGTCTGAATGATAAATAAAACGGTGCTAGGAAGATCTAGCACCCCACTTGACAAAAGTGTGGAAAGAAGCACCCTAGAAATTGCCTCAAGGGGACAAGTAAATGCTTTATGTGTGGAAGAGAAGGGCACCTAACTATTAACAGTTAGAAAGAAAGACCTGCAGCTACGACATATGAGAGGAATTCTCCATTAGAACCTCAACCAATTGTACATTACTAAAACTGCAATGAACTGGGGCATTTTTCAAATCAGTGCCCTAATCCAAGGGTTTTTTGAGGAAACCAACAACCTCCAAGGCAACAAGGAAGAGGTTTTTCCATCACTTCTGCTGAAGTGAACCCCAACAACGAAGTGGTGACAGGTACACTAGTTATTCATTCAAGAATAGCGAACATACTTTTTGATTCATGTTCTACGCATTTTTTTATCTCAAACATTTAGTAGAAAAATCCTAGCACCACCACAATTTATGGAAGTGAAGATGTCGGTGAGTACGAAAAATGGGGAAATCATTGCATCCCATTAATATAAATCCTCCCCTGTCATAATCTGTGGATTGAATTTCCCGGCGAACCTCATCATACTCCCTCTAGTGGAATTTGATGCAATTTTTGGCATGTATTGGATTTCCTTATATAGAGCCAACATAAATTGTCTGGAGAGGGAAATGACACTCCATATGGAGAATCGACCCCAGATTATTTACTAGTGTAAGGAGGAAGATGAATCTATTTTAGCTCCATCATCTCAAGCATAGATATTACTTCCCTATGAGCATGCATATCTGGATCAGATGATTGAGTCCAAGGATGAAACCATCCTTGAAGAAATTCCTTTTCTGAAGGAATTTGCTGAATTGTTTCCCGAGAAACTACCTGGTCTTCCTCCTAAAAGAGACGTTGAATTCTCAATTGAACTTATACCAGGGGTGATACCAATATCCAAGACTCCATATAGAATGGTTGTTGTGGATCTTGAAGAGCTGAAGAAACAACTTCAGGAGAATCTGGATAAAGGATTTATAATCCCAAGTGCTTCACCATGAGGTGCACTAGTCCTCTTCGTCATGAAGAAGGATGGGTCAATACAGCTTTGCATCGATTATCATGAACATAAAAAAATCACAATAAAGAACAAGTATCCTCTTCCACAGATCGATGAATTGTTTGATCAGCTGTGTGGAACAAAATACTTCTCCATGGTAGATTTGCGGTCGGGATATTATCAAGTAAGGGTGAAGAAGGAAGATGTCCCCTAGACTGCTTTTTGTACAAGATACGGGCACTATGAATTCATAGTACTGCCTTTCGGACTCACTAATGCTCCAGAAATCTTCATGGACTTGATGAATATAGTCTTTAGAGATTACATTGACAAATTTGTGGTAGACTTTATAGATTATTTTAAAATATAGTCCAAAACCAAGGAGGATCATGAGGAGCATTTAAGAACTGTACTAGAGACTTTGCGCAAGGCGAAGCTCTATGAAAAGTATAGCAAGTGTGAGTTATGGTTTAATGAGGTCTCATTCTTGGACCATATCATCACAAAGAATGTGATATCTCTGGATCCCTCCAAAATAGATGCAATTGAGGGATGGATGAGGCCAACATTAGAAACAAATATCTGTAGCTTTTTGGTGTTAGCTGGATATTATCAATGATTTGTGATAAATATCTCACTATTTTCCAAACCTCTTACCAAGATAACTCTAAAGGGAGTAATGTTTCATGGTGTGATGAATGTGAAGAAAGTTTCAAGGAGTTGAAAAGGTGGTTTATCACTGATCCCATTCTCAATTTACCCACAAGTGGTGAAAGTTTTGTGATAATCACTATTGATTTGAAGATGGACTTAGGCTGCGTGATGATACAGAATGATAAAGTGATATCCTATGCCTCAAAAAGTTGAAAACCCATGAGCAAAACTATCCAACTCATGATCTGGAGTTGGTGGTGGTGATCTTTTCCATGAAAATCTGGAGGCATTATCTCTATGGGGAGAAATGTGAGATATATACTGACCATAATAGTCTTAAATATATATATTCATGCAGAAAGATCTTATTATGAGACAAAGAAGATGGATAGAGCTAATCAGGGATTATGACTGTTCAATACATTACCACCCTGGGAAAGCGATCAATGTGGCAGATGCCCTAAGTAGAAAGTACCTAGAAATTCTCTCAATTATGAGAATTGAGAAGGATCCATTCTTCATAGACATGATGAAGATAGACATGGGAATTACAAATAATGGAACATTATCAATCCTTTCCAAAATGATTTATCAACTGTCTCATTTGGAAAGGTAAAAGGATGCTCAAATGGATGATGTGGGAATTCAGGAAAAAGAGAAAGCTATTGAAATAGGGAAATCCTCGGAGTTTAATGTTAATGAAGAAGGAATTGTGTGATTTGGGAAAATACTATGTGTTCCGTCATGTCTGGAGCTGAAGAAGGAACTTTTGGATGATGCACATAGTTCAAATTTCCTTATTCACCCAGGGAGCACAAAGATGTATCGATATCTCCGAGAAAATTTTTTGTGGGATAATATGAAGAATGAGATCACTGTATATACATCAATGTGCCTGGTGTACCAGCAAGTGAAGGCAGAGAGGTTGATGTCAAAGGGGATGATGTATCCATTGCTCATACCAGAATGGAAATGGGAGAACATCACCATGAACATTGTCACTGAACTTCCGATGACATTCAAAGGCAACAATAAAATCTGGGTTGTGGTTGATCGTCTTACAAAGACTGCACACTTCTTTGTTATTCAGGAGGATTTATAATTAGATCAACTGGCATGGATATATATTTGGGAAGTGGTAAGGCTACATGGAGTACCACTATCTACTGTGTCTGACTGATATCAAAGATTCACCGCAATGTTTTGGAAGAGTCTTCAACATGCCCTAGATACCGAACTGAACTTCAGTACAGCCAATCATCCTCAAACTGATGGCTGATCTGAGCGGACTATCCAGACACTTTAGGACATGTTGGGAGCGTGATCAATAGACTTTAAAAAAGGATGGGATCAACATCTTCCTCTGGTGGAGTTCTCTTATAATAATAGTTTCCACACGAGCATCCAAATGGCACCATATGAAGCCCTCTATGGGAAACGGTATAGAACACCATCGTGTTGGGATGAGGTCAGTGAACGTAAGCTTCTTGGACCAGAAATGGTCAAGTAAATGATGGATAAGGTGAAAAACATTCAGTAGCATATCAAGGCAGCCCAGAGTCAACAGAAGAGTTACGCAGATAATTGTTGATGAGACCTTGAGTTTAAAGTTGGAGACATGGTTTTTCTATGCATATATACATGGAAGAAGTTCATGAGGTTTGGAAATAAAGGTAAGTTAATTCCAATGTACATCGACCCTTCAAGATTATTGATCATGTCGGGGCTATGGCCTATCGACTAGCACTTCCACCTACCATGGCCAAAGTACATGATTTCTTTCATGTATCCGTCTTAAGTAAGTACATACCGAACCCTTCACATACTCTATTATGAGGTGGTATAGTTGGAGGATGATCTTTCTTATAAGGAGAAACCAGTGATGATATTAGATCATAGAGAAAAATTTATATGAAATAAGACAATTCCCCTCATCAAGGTGTTGTGGTGAAACCACATGTTTGATGATGCGACTTGGGAATCAGAGGAAATGATGAAGCTGAGTTACCCACATATGTTTTAGTGTGGGAAAAGGAAATTTTGAGGGCAAAATTTTTTAAAGGGGGGATATTGTAATGACCCAATGTTTCATTAATGGAAATATCTCTTGATCTAATTAAATGTCTCTTTTTGTAAAATGTTTATATAAAATGTCATTTTCTTTGGTTTTATGTTAATAATTATGACCATTACTTTTATAGTTGTTTAACAATGATCACATGATTAGTATAAATATAGGTCTTTAACAAATCCAATTTACTCAGACAAAGGAAGCGATGGCCTCATCCAGTAGAATTTTTCCATACAAAGCCCATTTGTTGGAGTTCGGAAAAGAGGTGTCATCTTTGGGCTTTGCTCTTGACCAAGCACAAGCTAAGTTTCATCATGTCAAACTCAAATGAGACCATCTATGGGAAAAGTGGAAGTTGATAGAGTTTACCACTCGAGCAATGTTATCTGAGCCACCCCAAGAGTCTATCACCATCGCACACCTTACTCTTAGGTCTTATATGGCTGTTTTAAGGGGTTATGTAACAAATCTCTAGTACTATGTTCATGTACATTATTTTTGTATATAATAATGAATATACTTTCTTGTAATTATTGATAATTTGTAAATAGTTTTTAAAGTACATGTAGTGTTTTTTGTTATTATTTTATTTAGAAGTCTATTTTATTAAATTAAGGTATTTTTGAATTAAATAATATTTTAAAAAATTATTTTTATGATTTTTAAATTAATTTTATTATCTATAAATTATCATATAATTTTATGAATGAAATTATAATTTTTTATTAAGGTTTGAAATCCATTTATGTCAAAACTCGTGAATTTTTGATAAATGTCGGTTTTTATTATAAAAGTGAAAATTAACATATTTAGAATATTATTTAAATAAACTAAATGACATTTCTTGAATCATGACGTCAAAATTATCCAACGGTGAATTTTTCATAATTTTCTAAGACAGTCAATGTTTTAGGTAAAAATTAAATACCATTTAAATATATAATGTGTTTTATGACATCATAATGACCCTATAGTGATGTAATAAAATACTATAATCTTTATTTTCGGCCAATATTTGTTTTACCATTAAAATAATGTGTTTTTTGGTTTGTTTTAATTACTTTTCAAAGCATTAATGGACCCCTCAAGACTTATTAAACATTTTGTCTTTTTAAATTATTTTCCATGGGAGTGTGACTCACCTCCACATAAGCAACCCCATTATTTTAAGAATTTAGGACTTTGGCATTATAAAATATTTTTTTCCTCATCCCTTTTCCAAAAACCATGGGCAACAACAATGAGCTGATTTGTGGTTTGGATTAGTTTAATGTAAGGGGTCCCAAACCTAAATAATAAAGAATTCACTCACCTTTCCTATATAAATCCACCCATGATCCCAATTGCTATTCACTCAAAGCCTTTGGAGTTTGTCCAACCTCTTCCCTACACTCTCTATAATTCTACCAAGGTGCCCTATGTTCCCAAGAATCTTCTCTCAAGCCTCTCTCAATCCTTGGAAGCACACTTCTAAGTAAGGGTTTTTCTTCCTTTCACGTTTTTTGTCAAATATTCTTATTATTGTTATGCCCTATTAATTTCAATTATAAATGCTGGGGTATGGTTTCTCACCTCCCCTATACTACCCTATTATTTTTTTAATGATGGGATACCCCTTTCTATCTCATTAAATTCCTCCCATGTACACCCGTTACTATGCAGAAATTCTGAAAGGAACTTCTCTCTCTTCATTTACATTCAAGAAATACTTTTGTATATGGAATCTAACTTCCATTATATTTTTTTGGAAATGTATATATGTGACCCCCTTACTTTCCATTTCATGTAAATATGAAGAGACACACATTTTCTCTCTCATAAACCATTTTTATGAATTCTTATGTCACGCCGTTACACTGCCGAAATTCCACCGATTTTCTAAGCCAATGCCTTTGTGTAGCGAATACCATGCCCATTTATCAATCAAGGGTATTCACATTTATTCACATTTACTTATTTATTATAAATATTCATGTATGAATTCCATGTTACATTATCTTGGAATAAATTATTATGTTTAATGAATCCCTGTTTTATGATCAATGTGGTACACTTATGCATGAAATGAAATGTTTAAGAATGGTGCACCCTTATAGCGCACCAATGCATTGGGAAAAGTATAGTATCATGATACATCATTTGCAATGAGTGTTGAATCATGCTAATTCATGTTCAAATAGGGTTTACTCGTGCTTCATGTGCAATGATAATTTACTAATGCTCTATGTGCAATGAGCCTTGGCTCATGCTAATTCCATGTTAAGTGTTGTTGCCACATGTCTATGTTATGATTATCATGATTTATCATTCCTTTATGTTCATGTTTATCTTGTTCAATATTGATATACCTATTGTCTAACATGTATTGTACTCCTCATTTGTTCCATGTTTATTCCCTTACTAGGCTTTATAGCTCACCCCTTTTCTTATGCATGTCCTCAGGTTATCTCATGCAATGCTAAGTACGAGGGAATGTAGTGGTCATGTAAAATAATTTTTCAATAATGAAGTTGTATTTAATGTTTTAAGTTGCTATGTAATGATCCTAAGCCCCAAAGTAACTATAACTCTCGATCATCCCTATTGTATCAAGTGAATAGTTTATGTAATAAATCATTTTTATGTTTGTATTAAAAGCAGGGTTGTCATAATTCAGATTCTAAATTCCTCAGAATTTGGATTCTGAATTCCACAAATTTCAGACTCCAAAATCTATATAATTTAGATTCCAAACTCTAAATAAAAGGGAATATTAATATCCATGTATTATAAACTCAAAATGATTATTTGTTTAGACTCTGAATTCAATTTTTCCTTACACATCATAAAATATATTTGTTTATATAATTTCATTTTCCTTACACTTTTTATGAAACAATGTTATACAATCCATTTCTAACTAACCATTGGTTGAATGAAACTAGTATAGGTCCCTCTGAGATTCATGGAAAAATATTACTATTGGAGGAGAGAGCCGACAATTATAGAAGTGACTATAAATAAGAGCTCATTTTAATGAGCTCAAAAGAGCATTCTATCACAATAGAGATTTCATGTTGCTGAAGTGACGTCATGAGAGAGAGACTCTCATGCATTGTGCATTTCTGAGTATATTTTTCAGATATCTTAATGCAATTCTGATTGTTGTTGAGTACAATCAAGGGCTTCTGGGGAAAAAATATATAGGTGTTGACTACCTTAAATTTCGAGGACATATGGGGGATAAGAAGACAGTTGTACCTACTCCGTTAAAGTTTGATGGCTTGTGGGGATAGCAAGACTGATTCTGATATTCCCATAAAGGGAATACCCTTGTGTGGATAGGATTTCATTTCATGAACTTATAAATCAAGTAACATTTATCCTAGGATCTTGGATACCCTACTCTTTGGGATAAAATATTTCATAATTTTTACTTGATTTTCTTCAAGTTTATTTCTATTTGATTTTGATAAAGAAAGAAAGTATAACTTTCTTATAAATTATTATTATTTTATGTACTCTGATAATTAAGATTCTACTGGATTTAAGGTAGAATATTTTCACTCTAAACATTCCTTATGTTTCATTTATCGAACCATATTTCTGCAACCTAGCAAGTTTGTTATGTAGAAAAAAATATTTTTTTTTTGAATTTACCTTATTTAACTTTGTTAGTCCTAGTTTCGAATATGGTTAGAAATAAATTTTTTTAAACCAAAAATTCACCCCCTCTAGTAATTGAGCATCTACATCATTGTTTTGATCCAACAATTGGTATCAGAGAAGTTATCTGAAATACTTATATTCACTTATAAGTATTCTTTCTCATGTTTTAATTGTTCTAAATTTTCTCTCTTAACCTTTCTTGCCTATGTTTTGCTGTGTGATTTTTAACATTTATTACAATCCTTTTCTGTTAACATGTTTTTTATGGAAATTTATTGTTTTCTTATATAATGGAATGAATGAATTCCGGTTCGATTGAAAATATAAATCTTACTAGACCACCTATATTTAATAGAAATGATTATGAATTCTGGAGAGATTGTATGAAGACTTTTGGTCTTAATACTAGAGTGAAAAACCATGTCATGCTTATTGGAGATTAAAAGACATGAAAATGAAGTCAAAACCCTTAACAATGAATAAAAATCATAATATCAACTAAATTACAAGGTACACAATACTTTATTTTGTTCTATGACAAGGAATATATATAGTCAAATTTCTTCTTGTAAGTAAAAAAATTGAATTTGGAAGAAACTTGTGTTTATTAATTTTGGTACTTATAAAGTGATAAAAACTAGAAGATCTAGGTTAAGAGCTGATAATCATGGGTTCTTATTTCATTATGGATAACCCATATGAAAGGTACAACAAATGTTTATGACAACCATCAACAACATACAATTTATGAGAGAGAAAGGTTTATATGATGAAGCTATTGTAGAAAAGATTATTAATATTATGACTAATGAGTGGAAATCTAAGAGAATATATATTGCTAATAATAGTAAAGTATATCAAATAACTCTTGATGAGTTTTTTGGAACACCTCTTCCAAGAAGAGACAAGATTTAATAGATTTACAGATATTAATAATATGAGGAATGTAAATGGATGTTTAGACTTTACTACTACTAAATTCAAGACTATGGAAAGGGTTACAAGATCCAAGTCTAAGAAAGTCATTATTTTTTCAGAATCTAGTGAGTGTGAACATTCTATGAATGATCTAGCTAATCTTTCTCATCAGATGAACAAGATAGTTAAAAAGAAATATTTTCAGTATAGATATAAGAAGAATGAACGAAATGAAAAGAAAGACTCTGAAGTCACATTCCATGAATGTAGAAGAGAAATACATATAACTACATATTGTCTTATGATTATGAAAATGATTTGAAGGAAAAGAATTCTCATATAAACAAGAAGAAGTATTAAAATTATAAGGATATGAAATTATTAATGGTTAAGGTTACATGGAGTTATAATGGTGGTCACTCATTTGATTAATATTTAGATTATAAATCTTCTGGTCAGAAGAATCTTGGTATAATATCCTAACTACCTATTGAAAATCATTGTCTAATGGACAACGTACACAATGATGAATCTATCAACAACGTATCTTTGAATAAATAATATACTGATGATAATCATTATGAATATTTAGATGATGAATCCTCCTCATTATAAGATAATATTTGACCTTTTTATGAAAAAGTTATTAGGTTTTCTAAACTCATTGAGAATGAATATTAAAAACTCAAGAAAAAGCTTGATAAAGAAAATTATAGATTATCTATTTTAACCAAAGAAATATAATATTTTTATAAATATATTGATAAGAAAACTTTTTATTTTAATTTTATTTCCAAAAACCAAGAATAAGTTAATTATGTGAAGGATAAACTTTGCAAGGATCCTGAAAATGTAATTTCTATGAAATTTTTATAGAGTCTAACTCTAGTTCGGAAAAATTAATTTTTAAATATAAGAATTTGGTTATTAAACTAATGTCATAAATATTTTCCGTAAGGAAATTCCTTTCAAAATTTTCCTCTGTTAAGGAAAATATTGACCAGATGTATTCCCAAATTCATCCTTTAAGGAATCGTTTTGGTTTTGGTTATGCCAATTATAATCCTATTTTCAGTAATATATATTTTGTTATCCAAATTTTCCATTTTTCACTAAATCATAATATGGTGGAAATTGGGTGAAACTTTTTTCATTAAATGAAACCCAGTATTTAGTCTTTCATAAAGCTTGTTTCTCAATTAAAATGTCTATTCCTAAAATCTTAGTTTCTGAAATTTCTAGATCCATGAATGTTTGGATTCTGAATGTCTAACTCTTTTATTTTTAAGAAAACAATGAAAGTACCAACATGAATACATGGTACATGGATATTGGATGTTCTCAGTATATGAATAGTAATAGAAACATCTTTGAAAATATTATCATGATAAAAGGTGGAAAAGTAACATTCAGAGATAATGCTAATGGAAAAATTGTTGGTATAGGTAACATTGTTCTTCTTAGAAAACAATAATTTAAAATGATTTACTTTTGAAGGGTCTTAAGCACAACATCATTTCCATAAGTCAATTATATGATGAAGGTTAACTTGTGAATTTTAATAATTACAAGTAAATAATAAATAATTCTAAGGAAGATTTTATTATTTCTTCGCATAAGAAAGAGAATGTATAAACATTAAACATAGAAGATCCTAGACTCCAAGATCTATCTTTCCTTATTGAAATGGAAGTTCAATCTTGGTTTTGGCATAGAATTTTAAGACACTATAACCTTAGGAAACTATGAAAACACTCGAAGAAATGACTTTTTAAGGATCTACCTGATCATAGATTTCATTTTTCAAGAGTTTTTGATCTTTATCAATATGGAAAGAAACATAAATCAAGTTTTAAATCAATTTGTGAAGTCAAAACAACTGATGCATTATAGTTTGTGCATATGGATCTTTTTGGTCCAACCCAAACTAGAAGTATTAGAGTTAAATATTATGTATTCATCTTAGATGATGATTTCACTAGATTTTCATGGTGTAATTTTCACAAAAAATAGTCTTAAGATTTTTCTTATTTCACAATTTTAAGAGCCCAAGTTAAAAATAAGAAAAATATTCAATTGATATCAATTCATAGTAATCACGGAATAGAATTTCAAAATTCATACTTTGAATCATTTTGTAGTAAAAATGGTATTACTAATAACTTCTCACCTCCAAAAACTCCTCAACAGAATAATGTTGTTGAATGAGGAAATAAAATTCTTCAAGAGATACTTAGAACCATGTTGAGTGAATATTCTATTTCTAAACAATTTCAGGATGAAGCTTTATGTACTTATTTTTAAACTATAAATTGAGTTTTCATTAGACCTTTTCGTAACAAACCCTCTTAGAAATTGTTGAATGGTAGAAAACCTAGACTTTCCTACTTCAAGGTATTTGGTTTCAATGTATTCATTCTGAATATTAATGACAATTTACATAAATTTGCAACCAAATATGATGATGGAGTTTTCTAGGATACTCCACAACATCTAAGTCTTAGAAAGTTGATAATAAAAATAATTGTACTATTGTAGAAATAGTGCATGTTAAATTTGATGAGACGAATCCTTTTGTTTTCTAACAACCACAACCTACCTCTTTGGATGTGTTTTCAAAAAATGATTTTCAACTCTTGGTAAAAGATACTTCGGATAAGGAAAATGTTCAGGAAAATAATTTCGAAGCATTTACCCTCAATTAACTCTAACTATTTGTAGATGAAATGATTTTAAAAAACACCAATCAGCCATTTCTTATGAATCTTCCTAGTGATAGTATCATAAGTGATGTAAATCAACATATAAGGACTTGATGTTTTTTATGAAACGAAGTATAACATCTAGAATTCCTTTCAAAATTAGAACAAAAAACTAATGAATCTTTATCTGATGATGATTTGATAAAATCCATGCAATATGAGCTAAATTATTTCAAAATAAATATAGTATAGTATTTTGTTGAAAGACCTATAGAAATATCTATAATTGGAGTTGAATGGGTCTTCAAAAATATGTGTGATGAAAATGGAATCATTGTGAGAAATAACGCTAGATCACAATCAAAAGGCTATAATAAATAAGAAGGAATATAATATGAAGAGAAATATTCTCAAGTTTCTAGACTTGAATCTCTTCACATTTTACATGCCTTTAAAACATTCTTTAAATTTTTTCTTTTTCAAATGGATGTAAAATGTGCATTCTTTAATGGATATGTTCAAGAGAATTTTCATGTTGAACAAACTCCTTGTTTTGAAGACACAAAATATCTTCAAAATGTTTAAAAACTTATAAAATCATTATATGGACTTAAATAAGCCCCTAGAGCCTGGTATAAAAGACTTATACGATTTTTTTTTACAAACAAATATGTTGAGGTACTGCTGATCCGACAATTTTTTTACAGAATGTGAAGAAAAAAAATTATTTTTAATATTTATGTTGATTATATTATATTCGGTTCAACATAGAAATCTTTAACGAATTTGTTTGGGAATATTATGAAATAAGAGTTTAAATTGAGTATGAAGAGTGAGTAAAATTTTTCCTGAGGTTTTCAAATTTCTCAAATACAAGAAGCAATATATATATCTCAATATAAGTATGTTAAATATCTTCTTAAAATGTATGGAAATGACAACACTAAAAGTATAAGCATCCAATAGATACCTCAAATTCTCATGATCTAGATGATGCTGAGAAACCAGTATATCAAACATCATTTAGAGGTATGACAGGATGTTTATTATACATGACAGATAGTTATTAGACTTAATGTTTTCAGTATTCTTATGTTCCATATATCAATAAAATCTAAAGGAATCTCATTTAAAATCAGTGAAAATAATTTTTCACTACATAAAGGGAACCATGTATTTAGGACCATTTTATAATTCAGTAAAATATTTTTTTTAAAAAGTTTTTTAGATGCTGATTTTGGTGGATTTAAAATGGATAGAAAATGTACATCAGGGACATGTCATTTCTTAAGAGATTCATTGGTTTCTTGTTCTTTAAAAAATTATCATTTTGTAGCTCTTTCCACTGCTGAAACTGAATATCTTGCTGTTGGAAGTTGTTGTGATCAAGTGTTGTGGATAGAACACACACTCATAGACTATAGAGTGAGTTTTAAAAAAACATAGATATTGTGTGATTACACAAGTTCAATTTCCTAAAGAAAAAATCAAGAACATTACTCTCATGAAAAACACATAGATATTGCATCACTTTCTTAGGGATCACACACTCAAAGGAGACATTATTCTTCAATTTATCAGAACTCAAGATCATCTTGCATATATTTTTACAAAATTGTATCCACATGATAGATATTAATACATTAAACAAATTTTAGGAATTATTACTATAAGATAATCTTCTATATTACCTTTTTTATGAAACCTATATCCTTATATTATGAAAATTTTATTTATAGGGGTACCTTTTTTTCTATATTTATTTTTTTCATAATTAATATTTTTCTTATAAAATTATTTCGTAAATTTTTTGTTCATATTCAAATTTTTCTTAATAAAAATTTTCATAATCAATTTTTTTTCGTAATCAATATTTTCTTTCGGAAACCAAAATTCCAGAATCTTAAATTTTCCATGATTAATTTTTTTTTTCTGGAATCCAATGTTCATCAAGAATAATTTTCTCTATTACTGATATTTTTCCTAGTAATCCAGAAGGTATGTTTCGTTACATAAATTTTTTTAATCAATATTTTACTTGTTGGAATTTTTATCTTGCTTTAAGAATTTGTTTTCAGAATCAATTTATTAAAATCAATAATTTTACCATAAATCATCAAAAGATCAGAACCTTCCAAAATCCTTCTTCAGCTTTTATCTTAGTCATTAGATCATATCGAGCTTCTTTCTACTATTATTTTCTTCGAGGAATATGAACCATCACCTCAATGCCTATTTTAAGGTCCCTGTAATGGTTTTCCCACATCTATTTTCAATGTATTTCATGTCGAATCTCTACCGATCAAATTAAGGGTCGTTCCAAATTTTCTAGTTTACCCAAATCTGACTGTCTTTGAAAGCATATATGTAGAATCAAATATCGTCAGCTAAGTATTTTTCTGAATGGATGTTCTACTGAAAGAGGTTATTAGATCTGATGTTTATCACAAAGTATAAATCCCTCATTTTGAACAATGTCAGGTTGAATGGCTAGGAATATATATGTGTAGCCAAATCAAAGGGAAAAGATCTGGTGTATCTAGAGTTTCCTGTAGAATTATATGAGACCGTAAGTTTTTTTAATAAAGGAGGGATTGATTTGTTTTCTTTTAAGAGATTGGGGAATACCAATTACCTATTCTAAAAATTAGAAGCCAATATAATTGGAATTCTTTATGGGGGGAATCTTATTTCTACAACCACATGCTACTAGATATTTTAAGATATATTGATATGAAGATGGATATAGAGTGACTTGGTTTGAAATAAGTGAAGTCATAAAAGATTAATTACCTCTCTACAAATTTTTGGATTCTAGAGTTATGGATTAAAGAATTTCTCATTCCGAGAAAAGGTGATTAGGATACCCTAAAGAAGAGTGATATCTACATTCTCGATTTTCCGATGAACCTCAAGAAGACTAATCTAAATAATTATGTCTTTTTTACAATTAGAAATAACATAAATGAGAACATCAAATCGAAAATTAGTAGGTATCTGGGTATTATTCCCATGATCAGAGTCCCTTGTCTAGAATCATTTAAAATCCTAGGTATTTCAATGCCAAGGAATTTCAAAGGTATGTTCTTAAGTGATGATACACTCAGAAGGAGGAAACGTGGTTAAACAGAATGTCTGGAAAATTTTATGAACTGTCTAAAAGTCAAAGGTAATCCTTATCCATGAAGTCAGAAGTATTTGTGACTTTCAATAAGGGAGGAAAGAAGTGAAAGTAGAAAGAACCCAAATCCATGAAAAAAAATCCTGTAGTTTAGGAAACGCCATCTGCACCTCCATAATCTAAGAAGAAAAATACTTATCTAGATGAATTTGTGGACAACTGGAGAATACATAAAAAGAATAAGAAGGAAGGAGATCCTATAATTGGATTGGATCCTGCGAATGCCAATGCTTTTAAGATTATGGATTTTATCAAATATTTGATGTAAGAAAAGTAAAATAATAAAATTAAGAAGATGACAGAGGCCAGAATAGTTAAATCTCATCTAAAAATACTGATAATGATTTTGAGAAAATCCAGGTACCAAAATCCTTTCTACAAGAATCAATTCTAGTGACTCTAAAATGAAAATGGTCATTCTGAAACCTGATGAAGAGGAAGAAATTGTGTAGGAATAGGAAGAGTATGTAGATGAAGAGGAAGTAAGTGATGATACTGATGATATGATAAGGCATGTTAATGAATATCATGAAAAGGAGAGGCTTTCTGAGAAATTTTCTATTCATAATTCCCAGGATGAATCATCCAAACATTCTTCCCCATTAATAGAAGAAGAGGGTCAAGAAAAAGTAAACAACCCCTAAAAATAAGATAACAAAAATCAAGATTTTGTTTAACCAGAGGATCTGGTGGCAGATGCTGAAAATGAAAAGGCTGAGGAAGATAAGATAGTACCAGTATCAGATAATGAACATGGAACACTAAAGGATATTAAGATCATACTGAGAGCTGATAAATGAAAATAGGTGTTAATTGATTCACCTAAGAAGGTAGTGGTGGGTAAGAAAAATGTTGGTGGATCTTATAAAACAAAGAATGATGAGATTGAGAAATAATCCTCACCAATAAAAGAATCTGATTCAGAATCGTCTTCTATGGGTTATGAATTTGTGGTCCAATCCATGATGAAATTGGTTGATATAATTCCTCTAATTCCAAGTATAGATTTGAGATTCTAGATGCTTCAACATTCATTTAATCAGGAATCATATCATGTTTCTATGCTTCTGGACAAATTTTTAGTCTTTAGGATGATTTTAAATCCTTCAACATTGGGTATGATGCTTACATAAGGTCATGCAAAGAAATCACTAACTGGTCTAAGTAGAAAATTGATGAGATGAGAATATTTGATGACCATCATGATAATGTTTTTGATGCTTTTGATACTAAAGATATCAAGATAAAAGATCATACTACACGTTTCAATGAGAAACTCAATCTTGAACAAACAACTTGGAAGTAGGAAGATAAGGATCTGAATGGGAAACATAATTCAGTTGCTTTGAATCTGAAATGTGAAAGAGATCTCAGAATATAGTTCAAAGAAAATTTTAGTACGTAGGAAGATATTTTAAAAACTCAGAGATAAATACATACGTATCAGGAATAAAAGATCAAAGCTCTAGAAAATAAAAATGAAGATCATGATCATTTTCTCACAATTTTGAGAAGGATCATAAGGAGCATACGAAGTAGAAGACCATTTTCAAGAAGATAATGCTGAAGGAAAATGGAAGGATTATTTTTTAATTAACTACAATCTTTTTTAGTATTACCTTACAGGTACATATTTTTATAATTGTAATGAAACTTTTTGTTGTTCTTCTTGTATGTTCTTCTATAGTACTAATTTTTTAGGTACCATATTTTCCCATTCTCTCAATTCCAATTTGATAATAAAAAAGAGGGAGAAAGGAATGATAAAAAAATACAATTTAATGAATATAATTCCCTAAGTAAAGGGGAGGCTATCTGTGGTGGAGTTTTATCAAAGAATATTTCCTTATGTAATAAAAAGAAAATTTTCTTTAACGATGTCAAGAATATAATCCTAAGGGATTTCAAAAACTAAGTGGAGGTCAATCATATTCACCATGATTTATACGTAATGGGAGTTATGTTTTTATTTTATGTTCATAAAAAAAATTCTTAGTCCTTATATATTTTTCGTAAAGATGTTTGTGCTTTCAAAAAAAGGGGGAGATTGTTGACTCAAAAACGTTTCCTTATGACTTTTACATTAGTTTATTTTTTAAAAATAAAAAAACAATTATCTTTATAAATTATTATATTTTCCTATAAGGATTATTTTTATAAGGAAAATTTCCCTTCTCTAATGAAATTATTATCCATATCCTTGTTTTCAGTGATAATTTCATAGTCTCTCTAAACCCTTCTCATTTTATAACTATGTGAAAATTTGGTTTCATATATAAAAACCCTTATTATTATATTTACATTGATATAGAATAATTTTTTTGAGGGTCCAAATTCTATGATATTCATATTTAGAATTCGCTAAAATTTAGATATCAAATTCTCTGAAATTCATATTCTGAATTCTTTGAAAAATACAGATTCCTGAATTCTCTCAAATTCAGATTCCAAATTCTATAAAATTAAGATTCCGAAGTCTCTGGAATTCAGATTCATAATTCTATAAAATTTCAACTCCAAATTCTCAAAAATTCAGATTATGAGTTCCCGGAAATTAGGATTCCGAATTCCTCAGAATTCAGTCTCCGAATTCCTCAGAATTCATATTCTGAATTCATCAGAATTCAGACTCTAAATTTCTCAGAATTCTGATTCCAAATTCTTCTGAACTAAGACACTAAATTTCCAAAAAAATAAACCCAGAATTCCTCAGAATTCAGATTCTTAATTCACCATAATTCAGACTATAAATTCCTCAAAATTATGAATTAGAATTCATCTGAATTCCGACTCTGAATTCTTTATAATTCTGACACTGAATTCCTCAGAATTCAAACTCCCAATTCCTCAGAATTAAAATTCCAAATTCATTGGAATTCAGACTCCGAAATATATTGAATTTATATTCCAAATTCTATGTAAAAAAGAATCTAAATATCCATGTATTATAAACTGTATGTCATTATTTGGCTAGGATTTGAATTCAATTTTTCCTTAGACTCTGAAAAATATATTTGTTTAAGTAACATCATTTTCCTTACAATTTTTATGAAATTATATTGTACAATCAGTTTACAGCTAACCATTGGTTGAGTGACACTTTTATAGGTCCCTCCGAGATTCAAGGAAAAATATGATCATTGGAGAAGAGAGCTGACCGTTGGATAAGTTCCCATAAATTGGATCCCATTTGAATGAGCAAATAAGACTGTTCCATCACTATAGAGATTGCATGCGGCTAAAGTGATTTATAGATAGAGAGCCTCCCATGCTCTTTAATGTTTTTAATGTCTTTTTCCGATAGCTTTATTTGATTTCGATTTTTTATGAGTACAATTGAGGGCTTCCAAGGATAGGAAGATAGAGGTGCCGACTACATTAATGTTCAAGGACGTTCAGGAGATAGGAAGATAGCGGTTTCAATTACCTTAAAGATTGAGGTCTTGTGGGGATAGAATGACAGATTCTAATATTTCTATCTAGGGATTACCCTGGCGTGGGTAAGATATAATTTCTTGAATTTATAAATCAAGGGACCTTTATCCAAGGTTGTTGGATACCATACTCTTTGGGATAAATGATTTCATACTTGTTACTTGTTTTGTTCATGTTTATTTCCACTGAATATTGATAAAGAAAAAATTATAACATTACTATACTTTATTATTTATTTAGGTACTCTAATAAAAAAGATTCTATATGGGTTAAGATAGAATATTTTCTATGTGAACATTCCTTGAGTTTCATTTATAGAACCATACTTCCAGATCCTAGAATGTTTGTTTAGAATAACTGAAAGAGGCCTTGTGAATTTACCTAGTTTAACTCTGTTAAACATAGTTTTCCTTAAGGTTAAAAAATAATTTTTTTAAATAAAAATTCACCCCCTTTTGTAATTGATCATCTACAACATTATTTTGAACCTACATATTCTCCTTATATAGAATTATTTTTCTAGAATATACATCTTGAGAAATAGGATCTGCTGTAGAATAATTTTCTTCTAGAATAACACCCTCACCTGATACACCATCATTATCATGAACAATATATATACATATAGTATATGTATACCCAATAGTAAGATTAGATTCAATATCACTGCCACATTCACAAATTTCTTCGTTATCAAAATCTTCATACTTTTCACCACCATTTTCAGCATCATCTTCCTCATACTCTTCTTCTATACTTGATCCTGAACCACTTTCACAACTACCCAATCTTGTTCTTCATCATCTTCTTCATTAGATAAACTAAAATATTCTACAATTCTGTCGACATTGTTATCTTCACTTCTGTAGATTGGAGAACAGGTTCTTGAGAAGGTAAATCCAATGGTAGACATACCGGTCCAATAGAAACTCTTTTTGTTAGTCTAGTTGTGTCTTGGTCACTTCTATCATCAATTGGTTATCCCTCATCTATGATAGGAGTAACAGGCTCCTCATCCTCATCTAAAGACCATATTACATGATCATTTTTAATGGGTCCATTATCCACTAGATTCTTCAGTCTAACTAGATTATATATATATGATTCAACTTTTCACAAATACAATCTTCATCACCTACCCATTATTTCCTCCTTGGGTTCCATTTAATTTTCATTATTTACAGATGTCAAAACATAGGTAGATTCCACTACATTTAGTAACTACTACATCATCAACTTAAAATACACATCCTTTACCCTTTAGCATTGCTAAAATAATTCTAGAGTAGAATAGATAATTTGACCTTCAACTATGTTTTATAAACTCATTTATGTTCATAATCATATTTAGACACAGATTCCATTAAAATACTTTCTTTATAAAATTAACAAAGCTTAAATCATGATGTTTTAGAGAATAAATATCCCCTCTCTTGGAAAAATCTCATGCTGAATAAACTAAAATAAAATTCTGCACTTGACATTTGACTCTGATTCAATGGGTCACTTCTGTTCCTCATTTCTAGAAACCTCATTCCGAGCTATCGAAAAACAAAATAATTAACTTTTGGGTGGAGAATTGAATTGATAATCGTCATACATTACTTCTGGTTGAACCTAAATACATTCAGCCTAATTTCTTGAAGAGAGAGTAATACTCTTCCCTTTTACTATTGAAATGATTCTGGTGACATCACTCCCTTCTGATAGAAGTCCTATATTCATGTAATATTCATATACTAGATTCTGGTAGAATACTCTGTCATTGTTTTCAAAAAAATAAATCCATCCTTAATCTTACATCACTTTAATCAAAAATTACTTTCTCTCTACGAGACATTTTTCTAGTACTTCTTTCTCTAAAGTGACAGCATGGTCTACCAGGCAATTATTTACAAGATCTGAAGATTTTCATGATTAAACATTCTATTTATTATAATCATAAGACTCGCCATCATTAAGAGCTTGCTTCACAGGAACAATTCCAATCAGTTCGGTCAGGAGGTCAGTAGGTGAATGTTCGGGGGTAAAGAGATGAATAACGGTGACCGAGATAGTGTAGCAGTAAAAGAGTAGAGTGGATTGATTAAAATTCATATTATTTGTCTTTTTGAAATTATGAAATAATGAAATCATGAACCGGGTTCAACAACATTAATGAAAAGAATTCATTTTCATAAAAACGTAAATGTATAGAAATAGTGAGTCATTACTATTGGAATGATATATTTTTCATAACAATAATGGTATCGGTTTGACGAGGAATCAATTTTGACATGATATATTTTTTTAACACTAAAGATGTCAGCATGACAAGGCATTAGTGTCAACATGACATAGAATCGGTGTCGGCAAAAAATTATGTCGTTTTCTGCATGAATACTATGTAAGTGTCGACCTGACAATCATCTCAGTTTCGACAAGATAACTTTGTCAGTGTGGGCATGACAACTATGTTGGTGTCATCATGACAAGTGTGTTAGTGTCAGCATGACAAATCCACTTAAAATGAAAAAGGAATAGAAATAAAAGGTCTTACTTATTGATCATTCCAAACTCATTTATGATGTAATTAATTATTTTAGAGTCCAATGGATTTTTGATTATGTCAGCAAGCTAATATTTAGTTCTAATAAATTTTAATTTTATATCACCCTTATGATACTGATCTATAACAAAGTGATGTCTTACATTAATATGTTTTCTTTTATAATAAAAAACTTGTTTCTTTGAAATGATAATGGCACTTGTAATGTCAAAATATATAGTTACATGTCAAAATTAATATCTATGGTCTAGAATAGTGTGTTTCATCCACAAAATCTGAGCACAATAGCTACCAGAAGCTATATATTCAGCTTTTGTAGTAAATAATGCAACAACATTTTGGGTCTAACTTTAAGATGAAACCTAAGACTCTCCTAGAAAGTGACATGTCCCAAAGGTTCCATTTATATGTCACTTTCATCCACCAAAATCTGCATCAGAATAACTCACAATATAAAATGAATTTTCATTAGGGTAAAAAACCTAAATTGATAATATATTTGAGGTATTTGAAAATTATTTTAACAGTATTTATGTGATATTATTTATGATTATCTTAAAAACATTCACACATACACTCACTAAACATTATATCTGGCCTACTTCTAGTCATGTGAAGAAAACATCAAATCATTCCTCTGTACGTGGTTTGATCAATAGATTTACCATCTTCAAAAAGATCCAACATACAAGTAGTACACATTAGTGTGTCACTGCTTTTTAAGCTATCAAAGAAAAATCTTTTTAATATATATTTTGTGTATTTACATTTATTTATGATGACACATTCTTTAAGTTAAAAAATCAGAAACCCAAGGAAGAATTTATGTTCACCCATAAAACTCATTTGAAAATCACTTTGATTTAATTTATAAAAGTAGATACATAAATAATTTCATGAAGATCCTAAAATAATATCATCTACACAAATATGAGCTACTAAAACAGATATATAAATTCATTTTATAATAAGATTAGTATCATCAATTATTTTTGTAAAACCTTTGTAATCAGAAAAGTATTTAGTCTATCATACCAAGCGCTTGGAGCTTGTTTTAAACCATATAATTCTTTTGTAAATTTAAAAACATGTTTTTGAAAATGAGGGTTTCTAAAATATGGGGGTTTTTCAACAAAAACATCCTCATCTAAATTCCAATTTAGGAATGAGAATTTAACATCCATTTGATAATGTTTGAAAAGATGGGTAGTATAAGCAAGCATGATTTTTATGTTCTCTAGTCTAGAAACATGTGAAAAAGATTATTCATATCTAATTTCTTCTACATGACTATAAACATAGGAAACAAATATGTAATTATTTCGAAAAATATTACCAGATTCATCTACTTTTTTCCCAAACACCCACTTAGTGCCTATTGTCAAGCTGTATTTGGGTTTATCCACATGTTTCAAAACAGTATTCCATTCAAATTTATTATGTTATTATTTCATATTCATCATTGAATATTCATCCTTAAATGAATAATTGGTGTTTTAGGTTCAATCTGGGACAAGAAGGCTTGATGTTCAACCTCATTTCTAATAGAAGCTATATTTTGTGTCTCTTTATCTATGTCTCCACAAAAAGTATATAATGCATGGTTATTGAGAGTTATATTTACCCTAGAAAAGGATGGGATAGTAATTTCATACTCATCTATAGGTTTGGGTTAATTAGCTTCAGATTCTAAATAATTTCTAGAAATGTTTTATTTAACAGATTTCTTGGTAAGAGGATCAGATGATTTTTCCTATATGTCCAGATTTGATACATAATATTCATGGTTTTTGTGGGAGGTATAAGGTTCATGTAGATCTATTTCATCAAATTTGATGTGCACAAATATCCCTCACACTTGGTTCTTATATTAAAGACTCTATATGATTTACTAGGGGTTGAGTAGCCTAGGAAGATTTCTTCATCAATCGTGGATTTAAATTTTACAAGATTGAAATTTTTATTTTGAATATAGTCTTTTCAACGAAAGGAATTTAAGTAACTAACATTGTGTTTTTTATTTTTCCAAAACTCATAAAGAGCCGTCTTTAAGATATGTCTAATTTAGAATCTATTAATTATGTTGCAAGGTGTATTCACAAACTCATCCCAAAAGTAAACTGGTAGATCATATTCATTTACCATTATGTGAGATATCTATTTTAAGGTTCCATTTCTTATTTGCATAACTCCATTTTGTAGAGGTGACCAATGGGTAAAGAAGTTATGACTATTTTCATTATGTGAGAAAAAATATTCAAATCCATAATTTTCAAACTCATTTCCATGATCACTTATTAATGATTTTAGTCTAATTCCACTGTTTTAGCATACTTGGTGATGTAAGTACATGCTTCACTTTTGTGTTCTAAGAAATAAGTCCAAGTATACATGAAATATTCATCTACAAGAACATAGACATAGTGCTTCACATTTAAACTAAAAACTAGATAGTTTCCAAACAATTCCATGTGAACAAACTCTACCGGTTGAAATGTTGAAACATATTTCTTTGATTTGAAATATATCTTGTGTTGATTGAACTTTTTATAAGGATTACAGACTTTTTCATTTGAAAAATCTCTTTTCGGTAGATCATGGACTAGTCATATTCTATTCATCATTATAAGAGAGTGTAAATTAAATATTCCTAATATTCTATTCCAATTCCAACAATCTTTATTAAAGGAACTTAAATAGTAAACATTTAGAGAAACAAAATAATCTATTTTAATAGAATATAAATTTTGATTTCTAAAAGTGGAAAATACTAATTCATTTTTTTATTTAAAAACATTGCTACCATCTTTTACAATTTTTACAAGAAATACATCATCACATAATAGTAATATAATGAGAAGATTATATTTCAATCCATCAAAAAAAGTACATTAAAAATTAAAACAGTGTTTGAGTTATAAATCTTGCCTAAGTAAATTATTTTACCATTAGCATTGTCACCAAAAGTGACATATCCACCATTAATCATGATTAGGTTCTTGAATCATTAATAATATCCATTCATATGTCTTGAACATCCACTTTCTAAGTACCACTGAATCTTATAGGAGCTCTTCATACCGATTTCCTACTGAATAATCAAACAAAAAATGATTTTGATACCTAATTGTTTTTTGTCCATGTGTCATTAGTAATCAATTCTTTTAGTACCCACATTTTCCATCTGGTTTCCTATAAGAGTTATGTAACATATTTGAAAAATTGACACAATTTAGTGTCGAAAACTAGACTTAGTAAAATATTTTCTAGAACTAGAATTGATTGATGAATTTTTAATTTTAGGTGGAAAATCATATTTTCCAAACTTAGTTAGAAAATGAGTTTTAGATAGGTTACATATTAGGATAATACCCAATACCAGAAGTATTCTTTGGAGCTATCTGTTAACCAAGAATTTGAGTAAGATTATTTTCCCCATAGGTAAATTTTCTACTTCTTAATTTAATTGCTCGTTATTCATTTTTAATTCATTTTTTCTTTGATCAATTCAAAATTCTTTTCATTTTCAGTAGTATGTTCAGACATAATAGTTACAGTAAGAGCATGATGTTTCTTAAAAGATTTGTATTTATATTTTAATTAGTTTCATGTGTCTTCCAACATGTTAAAATATTCAAATAGTTCATCACTTTACAAATTTGCATAATCACATTCATTTCCAAAATAAAAGTATTTTTGTTCAGTATAATTTAAGGTATCCTAAGTTTTTTTTTCACAAAACACATATTTTCCATGTCATGTTTCTCATCATGATATGATGATGATTCACTGGAGATATCTATAAAGTCACTCTAGCTGGACTTCATAGATTTGTTTTTTCATACTTCTTTATATATTATAATTTTGGATAGTTTGCATTGACATGTCCTCCACTCTTACATTCATATCATAAAATCACCTCTCATTTTTCATTTCTTTTCTGGTTCTTTGTCTAGTTTTCCTTGTTATCATATCATCCTTAATAATTGGGCATCTTGAAGAACATATAACTTCTATAGAATTTCTTGAATCATATGGCCCGTTCTGCTATCTCTTTATCACTATCTGAGTTTGATTCATAAATAATTTAGCTTTCTATAGTGTCTAGAAACTTCCCTTGGTCCTTGTTAATTAAGGCATCAGTCTTGAAGGCTATAGATTTTCACTTATTTTCATCATCTTCTTCCTTGATGAATTTCATCTCTTCTTCATAAAACATAAGTTTTCTAATTATTTCCTTGAAATTTAGTTTTCAAATTTCACATGATTCTCTAATGGGTATAAAATTTCCTCTCCATCTATCAGGCACACATATAAGAATCCACATAATTTGTTCTTTTGTGGTAACATATCTTCCAAAAACAATTATATTTTTCACAATTTCATTAAACCTGATATACATGTTAGAAATAGGCTCCTCAAGATTCATTTTATAGTGATATGTATATGTGTTAACCCTCATTTCCATTATACTATAATTTCCATCATGTGAAATAGAAATTATGTAAAATAATTTAATTGGAAGTTTTACATGCATAAATTATGAAAAGTTCTTCATCTCCTAAAGAAAAGTATAAGGAATTCATGTTTTTGAAATTAATGAAATAATTTGTCATAGTTGGGTAACCCCAAAGTAGTTCTATAACTATCATGAAACTAATATTCTTCTACAATTGAAGACCATATTAAAAAACCCATACTTTCTAAGTGCATATTCATTTTAATTTTCCATTGCGTATAGTTTGTTCTATTAAAGAATGGTGGTATGTGGGTAGAAGAATCTTCAATCCTTTTTCCATAATAAAAATATAGAATTTTTTTTAAAGAGATAATAATATATTATTAACATAAATTGTAAGATCATTGAAATACAACTAAAATCACAATTGAAAAAGTTTGAAATTTTTTGGAAAACAAAAATATACAAACCCTCTAATACCAAATGTTGATCAAAATAGGACACTAATGGGCGGTTGAATTGAGTTCCTATAAAACATTATATTGAAAACTATAATTTAAATTTCCCACAAATTTTAAAGTCAATTGGCTAGTTTTCCATTAGTGAATTTATAAATTCTTGAATTTTCAATTAATTTCTCAAATGATTTATTAGTTCTCAGTTTTATCAATTTGATAATTAATGAAACATTTATAACTATTATAATAAGTCAATATTTTAATAAAAACTTCCTAGACTAACTATCATCGTTCAATTTGGTTTAATAAAATATTTGACAAAAAAGTAAAACAAAAAGTAAAAACACATCCAACACAAAATTAGAGGTTTATTCTCATGCTGAGACCTTGTCATCTCCACTTTTTTATCACCTACCATCAACTAGTTTAAATTAATAATCATTTTAATCCGCACCCTGGATCGGGGTCCACAACTTCACATCGGCTATCCAGGTCACAAGACCTCAAACAAAGATATTCATGGGTACAATGTACCAGGAAACATCACATATTCCATAGTTATTCATGGGAAAACAATATATAGAAAGAGTTTTGGGTGAGGATATCAAGTATCCTCTAGTTAGGTGCATGAAACAGTGTCTGTTTTAAAAACAGACACACACACTGCTCGGAATGCATTAAAATGATACAAAATAGAGAAATAATTATTGGAAGAGTTTTAGGATGCTATAAGTGTTATGAATATATTCCCTAGGCTCTTTAATGTGTTGGAATGGATGTTGGGGTCCTATTCTAAAAATAGACCCCAGAAAAAAGGGTCGTGAAGCGTTGGGTTCTACCTTTGAGGTGGATAAGATGTTACTCTCCTTATGTTTGGTTGAATGATGTAAAGATGAAAACAACTTGATCAACAAAAGATTCTTGGTTCACAAAAACAACTATTAATAAGAGTTCCTCAAGTATATATCTCTTATTCTCAAGTGTAAGCATATATGTTCTCTCTTCTCTTTTCTATTGTGCTCATTGTCTTCCTGCTCACATGATTTTTGTCTTTTTAAACTTTCTATCCTTAAAATGTACATTTGGGGGTACCTTGTACCTTGTACTATCTATTTTCAAGTCCAGAAATTGGCATTAAATATGTCAGAGTCATTAAAGAACACAAATATGAATGGTTGTAAAAAATGTTAATTTAAATAAATTTAAACAGTCTATCGGTAGGTGGTGCATCAGTGACTCTTCTAAACGGTGATTTCATCCAAAGGAGAGTCCTTCCAATGGTGAGTCCTTCCAATTGGGATTCCTTCAAATGGTAAGTCCTTCCAATGGTGACTCCTTTTTGAAGTGACTCATTTTAATGGTGAGTCCTTTCAGCGGTGAGTCCTTACATGTGTTCGTGAGACAATTTATCTAATTGTGACTAAGTTCAATGGTGAGTCCTATGAATCCAAATCTCATTTGTTATCTCATTGTAAACTTCAAATACTTAGAACATATGCATTTTTGTACTGTCTTTCAACACAGATACGGTTAGATTGCATTAAGCCCATTCATTATTTTTGATAAATCTAATTTACACATATTTAATGTGATTAGTAATAGTATGAATAATAAAATTACTTTATTTGTGATTATTTAATCCATAGAGAGTATACAAAAACATATGGAACAACAGATAGGCATTATATAAGGTTTATAAGCATCAAGTGTTCAATTTAAGGTATCCATCGAGAATTGAATTATGTGATTTAGTTAATTTATTTGATTGGAAATCCCTAACCTTGCACTATAAATATAATATTTTAATGAATCTATTGGAGTTTCCTTATAACCTTATGAGATTAGAAAGGGGTAGGAGAGCCTATGTGAGTGTCAATAAACACTTATCATGGATTGATGATGATTGAATAATGGAGACCCACAGTAAGGTTGGGGAATAAAATGGTATCATCACCTTATTCACTATAATAAATGTTCTTCATTAGTGATAAATCCAATCTGAAGTTGGGGCTCATTATTTCTATTATTTTATCCCTTGGATTAAATTTTTATTCATGTTTTTCTCTTATCTTCTTACCTTCCATGGGTGGTAATTCTTTTCAAGAGCCTAGAATTGATTAAAATTCTTGACCTGGTAATGTATTTTTTTCACCTCTTTTTTCACCCACATTCCCCTTCATTTAACAATTGGTAACAATCATATTGGAAAATTATGGTCTCACCTTGTCCATGCACCTTTCCCCCACCATTCTTTGTGTTTTTCACTCTTTACCAATGGGCACGCTATTCGACACTGTCAGGACAAATTTGTGTGTGATAAAACTCCGAAATTAATGAAGGATAAATGAATGACCATAGAACTGTTGCTTTTCATATGGATTGATGTCTGTTAAATGATTCAGGTGATGGAATCATGGATGTCACACTTATATGATGATAGGAATCATAGCAGCTATAGCTCGAAAGATCATAGATCTAATTTTCTGCCACCTAGTGGCCAAAAATCATCAATTAGAGACCTACCCCGTCATATTAGGCTATTTTAGTTGAGTAAAATGAGGATTAAATACGGGTATTTAGTGTATTGGGAATTTCATTGAAGGAAGACCATAGAGTCTGTAAAACATTAGACATTACACTATATATACCATAAGAACACAAGATGTGTAGTCAATGATTCTATGGTGGTAAGGGTTTTGGCTATGTTTTATATCATATCTCAGGTGTCTGCGTCTACACACCATGTGATCCTACTCAGGTAGACATAATGGGATCAGAAACCAAACACCTAGGCCACATTGTCTAGGAGTGGTCACATGCTTTGTAGGATTCACTCATGTTTGATGGTTGGCCTTTGAGATTTCAATCCTTGATCTCTTCGTTATTTCATGTTTTCCATTTTTTTATTTGAGACCTCATTCCTATTTGGGAATTTATTTTTCGTCTTTTTATATTATTCATTATTTTATTGAATATTTAGGATTTTTCCTAGAGATTTTTGCATACATGGTTTACTCCCTACTCTATTTACTCATTTACTATATCCATGAACTATTTCATGGAGTTTTTAATGTGTGTGGGTATAGGTACAAAGGATAAGGAATCCCAATTTGTTGAAATTCCTACTCAGGTGATGTTCCCCAACCCATATCTTGTGGGAGGTAGGTCAGGGGTGTCACCCTTGGCTCATTTCTATAAAGTAATAACTATGTGTTTGAGGTCATGATAGTGTGGTATCAAAGTAGGTTTCTACTTCATGTTTTTGTATGGATATTATCTATGCAATATGATTTTTTAGGAGATTAGGGAAGAATCATCAGAGTATATTGAGTACAACTCTCAAGTTAGGGAACTAAGTGGTGGGGTTGCATTACACATATACATACAACATGATTCTGACTACCTTATTTTCAAATCAATATATTGTGGAATTTATTTTCGGGAACTAATGGTAAATGCAACATATTTTATTTTTTTATTTCATGTCATTCTAGGACCAGCTCCCCAGATATGGCCATCTAACTATGGTGCATGTTTTTAATGTTAAGGACATCACTATAATGATATCCATATAGGTTACCAATAATGTTTCATGAGGATGAATAATTGATTGTGGGTGCCCTAGTTTAGATCTATAATGACAACCATCATAGTGTCAAGGCTACAGTTCAGGATCTAGTTTTGGAGGTGGTTTCTCTAGACAATAATCGATAAGAAAATCCACATATCAATCAATGAGAGGACCCACTCCCATTGGGTCATTTAAATGTTCCCCACTAGTAGCAACAACTGTTAGATCTAGTAATTCATAATGAATTTGGGAAAATACTAATCTTATTGGACCCTGAGATTCCCTGTGAGGGGAGGGGTGAATTAGGGGGTAAAATTTTTATTTTAATGTGATAGATCATGTTCCCATATTGGTCGAAACACGTTAAACCTATATTATGGATATAAACATCAATTAAAAAATCACATGAAAAGAGACCACACATCACTTTTACATGGATAACCACAAAGGGAAACATCCAAAGAGCATATGCTGAATGTGTTTTGGTCAAAACAATTCACTAACCTTTACTGGTTGTGGAGTAAAATAGTTCGGTCATAGTCTCTATTTTCCAAGAACAATATAATTATAATGAGTTCAAGGGTATCACATTGCATCACTCAGAACACTTCCATTGACTCTCCCATTCCCACTACCCTAGGTGAAGTCTCTCTCAGTTTACCATAATGAATTACTCTTCAAAAGATATTCATTGAAGTCTTTGTCTATGCCCCGTATTAGAAACTGATTGCATCAATGTCATGAATTGATGCACATGAATGCACTCATCACATAATCTGGATACTAAAAAACCTATAAAAAACATGAAACTACACGTGCACGCAACACCTGAACATGCACGCAATATTTGGGATTTTTTTGGGCAAGATGACTTTTTCACAACCCCTACATTCCACACAACCCTTATATTTCATGCAATAACACAAAAGGGTTTACATGGCCTTTTCAGACTAAAGGAACACCGATCATGCAAGATTAACTCTCTACAATTCATTCATAGGAAAATCATTCATGAACCCCTTATATATTGTGTGGTAGAGCAACTGGATTTTCATTGGAAAATTCATAAGTCTACCATAGGGTAGCCTCTAATTTATAGGCCTATATGACCTTGTATGTATGTTTTCCATGCGTCTTTGTTGGTGTGCACAAGATTCTTCTTGAGCATGCAAAACATCTTCTGAAGTCACATTGGGCGTGTAAGATTCTTTTGCAGAACCTTATCTTTTGCACACATTTACATCTTGCACACACTTTTTTCCTTTCCCATATTTTGATGCACTGTTCCCAATATAAGCCTTTCAAAAATTGGTCATGTAAGATTCTCCCCCTTTTGGTTTGTTATCAATCTGAAAATAAATTAAATGGAGAACCATCCACTATAAAATCCGAATCCACAAGAAACAACTCTACCAACACTCAAAGTCTACGTGAGAAATGCTTGATGTAAAAAAAATAGGAGAAAAAATTGGGCTCTCATGTCATGTAATACTTAAATATTTCCATGCTAATATATAATCATTTCACAAACCCTCAAAAGGAGTTGCTATTCATGATTATTCATCAACCCATTTTTTACTCTCCACCCACCTTCAAACCAACTTTGTACCATTGAATTTCTCTATTCCTTCCATTGAATTTATACTTTCTATCTCCCATTTGAAATAAAACCAAACATCAGTATTTGGACATAGAATAGTTTAAAACACATATTCCACTTAGACTGTATCTCCCATATAACCCTACATAACTTCCTCAAATAGATTTAAATAATTAAATCAATCGAGGGAGAGGGGAATAAACATAACCTTATCATGCACTAGGAGGAGGTTGAACTATGAGGTTCAACCAATGCTTCTCGAACACATGTGCTGAAAATGGCTATGTCAGTATGGTAGAAACACGATCATCAGTCCTAACATGCTCCTTTTTAATCATTCCTTGTTAATATTTTTCTTTGATTAAGTGATATCTTATTTTAACGTGCATCATATGAGATTTATGAACAAGATTTTTCATACAATCATTTGCACTCTTGTTATCGTAGAGAATCACCATTTGTTTTTTAACATCATCACAAATATATATCCGTTGTTGTTTCATCCACAATAGATGATTACATGCCTTTTTAGTGTAGATATACTTAGATTTAGTAGTATTGAACTAAGGGATTTATTATTTGTCACTCAACAAGCCCACATATTTCATTCCAATAATTAATGATACACCACATGTGGACATTCTATTCACCACTTCACCAGCCCAATCAGCATCCAAAAATGAAAATAATTCATTATATTGTCTAGTTGTAAAGAATCCATAATTTTTAATACCTTGATTGTACCTCATTATTTGTTTTATTGTCATTGTATATTTTTCCATTAGATTTATTAGAAGGAGGGCCTCTAAAAATGTTACAAATAAAATATAAGGTCTTGTCAGAGTTAAGTACAGTACGATTTCAATGAATATCCTATACATGGTGGTATCAATAGATGTCACATCCGTATTATTTCAAAGTTTGTTCCCAAATGAAATCGGAGATGAATTTTTATAGGAATCATGTATTTGAAATTATTTTAGAAACTCGGTTAAATATGTTTCTTGAGAAATGAAAGTGTAATTCCTCCTTTGAATCACCTACTACTCTACGAAGTATGTGAGTTCACAAATCATAGAAATTTAATATTCTGACATCATGTGATTAGAAAATTCTTCCACTCGCCCACACATTCTACCGCCAAAGATAATATCATCCATATAAACCATCACCATGAACTAATATTTCTAAGAATTATTCACAATGATATTGTTATCTACTCCATATATTTTTATTTCCAGACTTTTGAGATAATAATCCAACTGGGAATACCATTCTCATGGTGTCTCCTTCAATCCATAGTGGGCCTTCTTCCATTTTGAAACCCTAATTTCATCATTACCGTGAAGAAAACACACTAGTTGTTCAATGTATACTTCTTCTTCAATATCATAATTCAAGAATGATGTCTTGGAATCTATTAGATTTAATTTATATCCACGTTGTATTTTCATCGAAAGAAAAAGATTTATTGACACTAGTATAGCTACTAGAGAAATGTTTTCATCAACATCAACACCTTGAATCTGTGAATATCTTTTACAATACCAGGCTTGAATTTTTTCTAATAACACTTCCATGCTCATCTAATTTGTTCATGAAAATAATGTTTTTTCCAATAACATTGTTACCTTCAATTCTCTTTACTATGTATCATGTTTTGTACCTATAAATCTAATCCAAATCTTCATTCATGGATTTACCCCATGATTTATCCTTTGCGGCTTCTTCAAATGAGGATGGTACCACATCTGAATGGAACGATTATTGAGCATTATTATTCATTATTCTTTCATGGTTTGGTGATATTCCATCCCCAATGATAATGTATTGATCTATTTCAGCTATTTTATTTCTCTTGTGAGGTCCAGATGAGGATTCCTCATGCATCATTTCTTCTTCTGAATCACCATAATTTAGAGACCAATGGATTTATTTCACTCATTACTCCACATAATCATTTGGATCTATACCATGTCCATATTCTTTTTCAACTTCTATCACATCAGCATTATAATTCCTTGATGCATTTCAGGTTTTAACTTCAAGGATATTTACATCACTTCATTCCATAGTTTTTCCAAGTCTGTTGTTGATGCATTTGTAGGCTTCATAATTCATTTTTTATCCAATGAATATTCATTCATTTTTTGCATCACCATTCTTCCTATGATTTGAATCATTATTTTGGATAAAACATTTACATCCAGAAACCCAAAAAACATTAAGGAGGGTTTCCATCGAGGCCAAAAAATAATACGATATCTATGTTTCACCCATATAAGTCCATATTTAATTATGAATATATACCACTCCTTTAACAACCTATTTCTAATAATTATGAACAACATGGATGTCATTCAGAATTTTTCTAACAATGTTGTTCACATAGATATTCCTTTGCTCCACAACTCCATCTTACTATGGGGTTATCACGGCTGCTACCTCATATTGTATTCCATTCTTCTCTAGGAATTTGTCAAACTCTGTTTATGTGTATTACCCTCTATTATCATGTCATAGAACATTAATTTTCCACCCAGTTTCCTTTTAATTAATTCAGTGATAAGTTTTCATGCAATCAATAACTTGGAATTTTCTTGTGTATGACTATCAAACAATCCTTTCTACTATAATCATATATGAAAAGAAAAAAGTACCATTCTCCATGAGTTCCAGAAACCTTTATCGGTCTGCACTCATTGGTATGGACAAGATCAAGAAGTTTTTATTCCCTCTTCTTCTTTGGATGATACAAACTATAGATCATCTTCCCCTGAATGCAAGTATCACACATATTTTCAAGATCATGCTTCAGGTTGGGGATACCTACAATAATCATTTGAACTGATATCTTTTTGATGTCTTCTTGATTGATATCCCAAAATATCTAGTTCCACAAGTTATTTTCTTCTTCAACCATCAGATAGAAAATGATATCTTCACTCTTTGCTGGATATAGGTTTTCATCAGTTTTATAACCATTCATGAGATAATTCCATATTCTTCCATTTATAGTGAACCATTTTTTACTGAACATCACTATAAGTCTTGAGTCACAGAGGTTAATCACACTCATGATATTGTGATGTAGACCATATATATAGAGAAAATCATCCTTTTTTATCTCTCTATTAGCTAGTTCAGTGCATCCATTTCTTTCTATCTTCCAAAAACCATCATTACTGAACGTCACTATTCCATCAACTTTTTTCATAAAATTCATTAACAGGTATGTATTTCCCATCATATGGTATGATCATCCACTATGAAAAATACTGATTATATGAAAAATTATGGGAATATTTTTTCATTTCTCCATATAGTTTGGATTTGTAAATTCTTTATTTGGACTTTAGGTGACTTTTCAATAGGTCTAACTTCTAGGTTTCTTTTATTTCATCTCATCTTATTCCCAATATTAGATGATTCAGAATCACAGCCAATTCCACTATTCCCCATGCATGCGGGTCTTTGATCATCCAAAATATTTTCAACTTCTTAAGAACTATTCATAGATCTCAACATTAATTATTGTATTTTAGAATCTTGTAAAATGTATTTCCTTATTTGAATATTTTGGTTTTCATTGACTTTCATGTTTAATCTTATGAGTAACAGCTTCTTATTCAGGACCCTCAGTAGTCCTCGAATTCTCTTCCTGTCAGGAAGTAAGGTCATTGTTGGCTATTTCCTAATCATCAATTCTATGATATAGTTCCACAATGTCATATATTCTTTAAAGGATTGAGGGCTATACTCTCACTAGTTCATCCATTCGTTCAGTTTCATCTTTAAGTTGGTCAAAATATTCTAATGATTCTTTGAAAATTTTTCTCTATTTTTTCACTCGTTACATTGATTATAAAGCTTACAAAGATAATCCTTAACTTCCAACATGGGATTGACATCAGTGGTCAATATAAGGGGTGTACCTTTATCACTCTACGACTCTAAATTTTTAATGGTATCCATCATGGAAGCAAGTTTTTTAGAATTAAATTCATCTTTTTCTTCCTCACCGAAATCATAATCACCATAATAATCTTCTTCATAGTCAAGACTCATCCTTTGTTGTTTATTTTCCTACATGAAGTTTCCCTTTTTATAAAACCACTTCTAAGGATTATATTAGTTTCCTTATCAACCTTCATCGTCATCAAACTTCCTTGAGCACAGAGAAGTAATTTTCACTACTCTACCACAATGAAAACAAACCAAGGTTATCTTCCCTTAAAATATTCCTTTTCCTCTATTGAATTTATTGGCAATGAAAGATGGAAACATTCTTTCATCATTAGCTTCATTAACATCTTTTCTATAAATATCATGTTTTTTCATGTCTTTGTATTCTATATCCTTGGTAATACAGCTTGTTGAATCCTACGGTTTCACACTCATTTAATAAACTACCAAACTAATTACCAAATCATCTAAGGATATTTTAGATAGATCTTTTTACTCAAGGGCTGACACATTTTCATTGTTCATAGGTGGAATTATTCTCAATATTTTCTTTACAATCTCAAAGACATTGATTTCCTCTCCAAGACCTCGAATTTCCCCCACTACATCAGTAATTTGATTGAAGAAGGAATCATCATTATCATCCAGATGCATCACCATATCTTAAAACCTATTGTGAAGAACATTGATTTTCAACTCCTTCACATTACTATATCCTTTATAAATATTTTAAATATTTTCCACATAGAATTTTATGAGGTGTAGGTAACCACAATTAGATAGATATGATCATTGAGTGACATAGTAAGTGAATTATGTGATTTTGAATCAGTTTCATACTACTTCATGTCAGCATGAATCGTAGAAATACTTATTGTAACATTGAGTTGAATCTCTTGATGGGTGGAAGACAAAACATCCATTCTAGGTGATCTTAAATGAGATATCATTCTATTATTCCATATCTGGATGTTTTTTCAATAAATTATGGTAGTACCCTGACATTCATTGAATTTTCCATGAAGTTTAAAGTACATATTTAACTTTTAGAAACCTTTCTCTGATACCAATTGTAGTACCCTGTGATGTCATGAGAGGGGTGGGGTGAATCCGGGTGTCATATTTTTCTTTTAATGTGATTAATCTTATTACCACATTGGTAGGAAGACGTTAAACCTATATGATTGATATGAAAAGAAACTAAACAATCACATGAAAATAGACCACACAAAACATTTACTTGGTTCACCCCAATGGTCTATGTCTAAGGAGAATACATTGAAAGTGTATCGATCGTACCAAAATATAATAATATTCACTAGTTGTGGAGTAAAAGACATAGGACATAGTAACTCTATTACATGAACACTACCGTTATAGTATGTTTAGTGATAATACACTACATCCCATTCAACACTTATACTGAATCCCCCTTGTTCATTTTCTTGGTTGAAGCCTCACTAAGTTTATTGACTTGAAGTTTTCTTCAACAGATTTTCATTGAGGTCTTTGTGTCTATACATCACAAGACACTGCTTGCATCGAAGTCCAGAATTGATGCACTTGAAAGAACTGATCACACAAATTCGATATTCAAGAACCTGTTAGAAACAGAACACTAAATTTTCACGCAACACTGGAACTTGCGCCCAAGATATGGGATTTGATGGGCATGATGTCATTCTTGAAACCCCTACTTTTCTAGAAACTATTATCTTTCTCACAATTACAAAAAGGGAACCACATTATCTTTTCATACTAAAAGAACACCTTGAGTGCAAGATTAACATACTTAAATTCTTTCACGCGCTAATGTTTCATGTAACCCTTATCATTTACAATGATGAGAAACTAGATTTTCATTGGAAAATTATTAAGCCTTCTATGGGGGTAACCGCCTAATTATAGGTGTCGATTATCAAATTTTCATGTTTCTAACACATATTTGTCGGTGCGTGCACGATTCCTCAGAATCATGAAAAACACATTTTGGAATCACATTGGGAACTATTGATTCTTCTAAAAAACCTCATATTTCACACACATTTATGTCTTTCATGCTCTTTTTTCCTTTTCCGTATTTTGAGGCACTAATCCCAAAACAAGGAATTCACACGAGTTTCTAAAATTAATTGAACTTTTCATGAAACCCCCTTTTCCAAACCCTTTTCTAAATATTTTTATTTTTTGACCCAAAAAATTGGGAAACACTAGGAAATAATTCCACCGTTAAAACTATTGTTGGTTTGAATAGTAAGACCCCTTTCCATGAAAAATCCATGATCTTCTATGTGATTATTGACAAAAACACACACCCATAAAATATTTAATGGAATGAAAAGCCTTGATTCCAAAAAATCATTCTTATATTCATCTATGATTAGGGTGTATATAGATTCAAGGGTGTTATATACCCTCAAGAGGAATAGGCTTGACTGGAGTCTATAGTTCTATTTTCTTATTTCACAGAAACCACCAGAATTAATGGTTGCATTGTCAACATGAACATTTCATATGGTGGCGAGGAGTTGGTGGGGTTTGATTACAAATACACATGATAATGTGACACTCTATTGGGAATAGTCTTATTGACTACTCTGTAGTGAATCTTATTCCACTACCAAACCACTAGTTCAAGATCAAGAGTTTAATAAGATGGATCAATATATGGAGAGGTTCATGTCAAGGGAGTTCTGTGAGACTAGACATGGTATGGTACATTATGAAACAATGATTCTTCCAACATCTATTATGATTTATTTATTATATTCTTAAAATTGGAGGCACAAACCTTCCTAGACTCTGATGTAGGTATATAAAATGAAATGGATGTTTGGTGGACTCAGTCATCTCAAATGTGATTTATCTAGGGGACATTTATGAGTTATATATATCATCAAAATGGGGTTATTATGCATGAGAATAAGAAGGTAGACTTATTTTTGACTTCCTAAACCATCTTATTGTAGTAAGGGGATATAAAACAAGGGATTCTAATCCAGGGACTCAGAATATAGTGTGAGGAATGGTCTATATCAATTTTCCTCTTTTTTATTTAGCTCTTTTCCTTTAGTAGAACTTCCATGTTTATGTTTACCATTTTTTTGGTTCTTATTTATGAGGGTTGAAGCATTAATTGAAGTAGGATGACTCTGTCACAAAAACCCATTTTTGTGTGACACAATTCTAAACTGTACATCGGATTTGGTGCCTCCCAAAGCATATACCGTAAGGTTTGGTGATTGTGTTTCTGTTAATTGTATGTTCAATTTCATCTTTATGATTCTCAGGTGTTGGTAAAAATAATGGTAAGGGGGGACAGATATAATTTAGAAGTATATCTATATAATGTGGCCTCTTATAACCCAGATCCTTCATAGTGATCCATGATATGACTTATGACTAATAGAGATATGCACTGGCCACTCCTTCCTTTCTGCATCCCTTGTTTGAGACCATAATATTTCAGTAGAGAATTTAGATTGACCATTTCATCTTAGTAATATTCTACTAAGAATGTTTCAATGATTTCACATTCCTTATGGAAGTGTGTCTTTACTCGTTTAGGATTCATCTTCTCATCAAATATTTTGGTAGAATAAGTAACACCCTATAATATTTTTAGCATGTTCATGTTGGAGGAATGAGCCTTTATAATCATTGGAAAAGGGAAATATCAGTCTGGGTAGGCTTGGATTGTATGTATGAGAATACAACGAAAATCTCTTTAATTTTCAAGTACTAACTTTAGTTAATATATGCTATGATAAGGTTTCATTTAGAACTTGTCTGTTCATCCTAGGTGCCTCCTATTTTGATAGTGATAAATTTCGATGATATCCTGAGCCTTTTTATTGAATATCATAGCATAATCTTGGAAGTAATAAAGAAAAAGTACCCCTTGATGAGGGATGTGTTACTTTTTCTACTAGATGAAACATGTGTGTTTATTTTGAATATCATACTCATGTCTCATTATCATCCGATGAGGTTTCATGAGGATACTATTATGAAGATAGAATCCCATTGTTTCTATGAACACTACATGTTCCTGGTGATTTATTTTTGGTGTGTCTGGTTCCCCTATTCATTCTGTGTTTCTTATGAGATCGATATTCAACCCATACATGTTCAAATTCATTGTTTTCTTCATCATTGAAATTCTCATCTACATTGTGTCATAATAGGAGCATGCATGTAATTTGAGGATGGTCAATAACATACTCAGAGAGTTACAACATTATAGAAAGCACTTTATGGGTCAGTTTTAGATTATTGAGGTTCAACTTATTAGGTATATAATATTTGATAATGGTTTAGATATGGATCTCGTGATATTTGATGATGTTCTTGATTTTAGTCCACATAATAGAATGAATAGGAGATATGTTTACTAAACTTGGTAGGGTACTACCGATGAAGTACATGGAGTTTGTGGTGTCTTTCAATGAGTTTTAGGATGTTCTCATTGGTTTTTTGATGTAGAGGATATTATTGAATACTTATGGGTTGAGGTAGTTCAATCCCAACTAACAGTTTCACAAGACCCATGTATTAAATTTAGTGGGAGAAGGATTTCATTTAAAAATTATGAGATATTATCATCTAAGAAATAATATCCTTTTTTATTATAACAGTATTGAGACATTGGTAAATCTATATTCAATGATATTTCAACCTAATATAGAGGAATGTTTTGTAGTTACTTTAGGACTATGACATTGATACCGTCTATATTCCAGGGAAGGGTAATGTGGTTCCAGTTACTCTCATTCCAGAACACAAATATCAACTAGTAGAAGTGAGATCAAGGTATTTGGCCTCATTAATACTGACATTACTAATGTATAATAGGGATAAATATCTTTATTTATTGGTAGTATATCCACTGCATCATCAATTTGATAGATTTTATTATAGGGTATATATCAACTATGAACTCTTTTGTGACCAAAAATCCTCATGAGATACACCACATTGATTTTCTAAATTAGTAGAGTGTGTTATCCTTTTTCAATAAAAAATAGTTGTTCCAAAAAAAATAATGAGGTGGTGTTAATGGAGTTTCATACTTCCCCCTTGGTTTTAAATCTAGGTGTGGAAAACATACTGGGACTTTCAGTGGTAGTTTTTTGGGGAAAGTATGAGGTAGAGTATTACTGGGCTTGCTTCTCCATGCCTCATTTGTCAATAATTCTTGATGATGAAAATTTATTCTCGCATAATGGGTAATAATGATGGTCATATCAATCCAGGATGCTCGGTTTATGTCCTAGTTGTCAAGAGGTTATCAAGATACATTTTGGAACCAATAAAAGATGAGTACAATATTTCACCACAGGAAGATGTCTAATTTTAGTAGGCTATATACAGGTTTTGGAATGGGAGAAGTGGGATTTCATTTTTTTTATATAGAGATTTTTGGACCACTTACCATTAATAGATATTACATATAATATAATTTACCACTCAAAAAACAATATAACACACTGTGAAGCACTACATGGGTAACCCTATAGGTTACCCTTATGATGGTTAGATGATGGAAATACATCTCTTGATAGGTCAAAAATTCTAGAGGAACATCATATAGGGTTTGAACACATCTTTGATCATTTTAAGACATATTATTTTTGGTATAGATATTTATATATAGATGTCATAAATCATTGTAGATCATGTAGAGAGACTATGTCTTTTTGAGAATCTCCCCATAATAAGGATTTTGCAGTTTTTGTTGGGATCAAACCTTTTCATAGAGTTTCTTTAGATTGTATGAGTTCTCGGTTGGGGTTTATGTGATTTAATACCTTCCAGACATGACCCCGTACTGATAATAAGTGTATTATATGTACCATGTGATTCATTTTAATGGATACATGCTTAACCTGTAGAACATTATCGACATTTTGGATATAGAAATTTGGTATTTAGTCACCTTCTCAGTGTACTCAGTGTCAATCATGGGCTAACCGAAGATGATCTAACATGGATAAACCATTCCCTCGGTTTTAGTTCATTGGAGTTAGGTTAAAATATAAGATAGCTCATAGGATATTCCGAGTTAGTTTTAGGCCCTGTAAATCACCCTTTTGTGTATCTTTTTTTTAGGAATTAATCCATGAATAAGGAGAAAATTGTTGACGCTCCTTTCCATCACAGAGTCCAATGAATGGAAATGGGGATTACATTAAGCACAAATAGGGTCACCCTTTGATGAAAATCAAAAAACTTGACAAAGGTATGGACCAGGAGCTCATTTTCAATGAGGCACGCAACATCCTTGCTCGCTGCGCAAGCCACATGTGTGCCACCTATGGGTCTCGCAAGTCACCTTGAATGCCCTATCTGTTTTTCTCGCCCAAGGTTCCTTGTGGCCTATAAATAGCACCATTGTGCCCCCCCCCCATTTGAAGGACGGATTTTCCAAAACTCAGGTTCAAGCTCTAGTCCCCCAAGTCTTCAACTCAACTCTTATAAAAGCTTATAAGGTAAATTTTTACCTAGAATGGAATCCCTGAATGAGTAGGATAATGCTTAAGTGTTTTGAATTCAACAACACCTGCACACCTAAGTGTGAAGACCTCCTTAAAAGAGGAAACACTTGCACGCTACCCTACCCATTTGATGAAACCTTTTAGCCACCCTTTTGGAAAAATCTTAGGATATTACTAAAGGCTTGAGTTAAGTCTCTCCCTAGTATTACCCTACATATTCATTATCCCCTAGGTGAACCCATATCGTGCATGTACACTTGCGTGGCCAATAATTGTGATCCAAATGATTTGTGTGACCTATACTTTTGCACCAACTTCATTTGGGTCCCTCTCTCTCATTCACCTCTCCAATTCAGGATATTATCCCTCAAACCCCTTTTTAAAGACATTATGGCATGGTTCTTTTATTAAATTCATTATCTGAAAGGAATTATTTGAGAACCTATCCCAAATCCTCATGACTTACAAGCTTTATTTCACCATAGTTATATGTTTCCCCTATATAACCTCATCCTTTGAGATGAGAATATCTTTTGAATTGGGGAATACTTCTAAGGAGTAAACCACAAGTTACAAGTTCACTTATTTTGGGACTCCTTATCAGGGGTAAGCCCCAGTCATAATTTCTTTAATTTGGGCTTCCTTCCCAGGAGTAAGACCCAAGTTACATGTTCCCTTGGTTTGGGCCAACTTTTCAAGAGTAATCCCCATTCATAATTTCCTTTAATTTGGGATTCCTTCTCAAGAGTAATCCCTAAGTTACAAGTCCCCTTAACCTGGGCCTCCTTCTCAGGAGTAAGCCCTAGTAATAGTTTACTTCAATTTGGGATTCCTTCTCAGGAGCAAGCCCCAAGTTACAAGTCCTCTTAACCTGGTCCTCCTTCTGAGGAGTAAGCCAAAGTCATAGTTTCCTTTAACATGGGCCATCCTCCTTAGGAGTAAGCCCCAATCATAAATCCTTCTAATTTGGTCCTCCTTCTCTGGAATAAGCCCCAATCATATGTCCTATTTATTTTTGGACTCCTTCTCAGGATTAAGCCCTAGGTTAAAACTCCAGATCTAAATAAAGTATGAATACCTTTATGGATCCTGCTCCTGGGCTTCTTTCCTGAAGTAAGTCACGGTCTTAATCTACTTGGGTATTCATTCATACGTAAGCCCCGCATCATTTCTCATCACCACATAGTTAGTGGAAGCATCGTCACGTTTACTGATACCTCTTGTTTCCCACACTGAGCTTGACTCATGTGGGCTTAGAATGTAAAAGTAATCACGACTTCTCTTTTCGAACAATTAACCATGAAAAAGTCCCACATTTCTTCCCCGGAACTACATGTACTTTGATCTCTGCATTAAATGTAGAGTACGTAGGAAGCCTTTATAAGGTTCACACCATCATTTATTAATTATTTTTCAGTCCATATGATGTTAAACTATATCCTTCTTATCGAACTATGTGGGTTCTGACTCATTTTTTATGAGGATACGTAGGTAGCCCATTTGCGGGTACAATCCCAACTATGAAATAATCATTGTCTTTCTGAATGACAATAGAATTCATGTTCCCTAATGAGTACTTTTAAAACTAGAACAGTCATCATAAGGACCAATAGATTTCTGTATAATATATTTAATGATACCATTGAATAAGAATATCTATTACATACGGATGATTCTATATCGATGAAGAAACTCAAATACATATAAAAGATTCTCTAAATCCTATAAATATCAATTATCATTTTTCAAATCTATAGGAAAACTCATTTTCATGCTTTTTGAATTAATTAAGATTTGTGAACATAACTTAAATATATAAGAGAGTCCCGAAGTAGGTAATAATTTCCCCCAAAAATGTCTGATGAGCCTGACCGCCTATCCTCTCGACCAATGCAAATTCTTAAGCCTCATGAGTCCACAACTAATGAGAACATACCTTTGGAATGTAGGTATAAATGGATATAGTGTCATTGGGTTTTTCTGGTTCTACGAATAAACCCTTTATAAACCAATTTTAATGTTTAAACATTAAACAAACTAGGTCATCACCATTTTCAAATGAAACAAAAAATGGTGAACCCAACGTGAATCCTTAACCGAGATAAATGACGTTTTACTTATTTGTTAGGCCCCTATTAAACTCAATATGAGGTCAATCAAAGAAATCAATAACATATATGCTTATCCAAAAGATGTAGTTTGGACTGACATATCTTGATTATGTATGCTATATGAAACATGCATTCTTCTCCAATATCTCTTTGCAACCGAAAATAGATTCTTTATGTTTCGCACCATTGAATGCCTCGGCCGCTACTCCTGCTAGATCCTTGTTCGCTCTGAGGATTCCATCACCTACTCAATGTCTTCAACGCTGGGTCTCAAATGAATTGGTGAGGGAATACCATCAACACAGTACCATCCAGACTCTGGAGGCCACTTGAAAAGCTCTCCATGTTAACAACTCACCCTGTTTGTCCGGACAATGACATCCAGTGGTCAAGAAGCAGGTGGTGCCAACCACTGTCTCCAAAAGATTCAGACCGTTATCCCCGGAACACAACAACCAGTCCCTCCCATATTAGAGGGAGTTGAATGAAGAGGTCACTCAAGGCCTCAGTTCAAGAAGATAGTAGTCTTTCATAAGGACTCCCTCCAATAATCGCCACCAGACTTGTGCGGTAGTACACCCTAAACATGATGAGGGCATCACCTCTATGTGTTTGGATCAGGTTCCTTAGACATGGGCACACAAGACGAACTATCATAGGTGAAATTCGGCTAACAGGGAGCATGTTCTAACCTCTTACCCCTCCAAAGAAGTCCATCAATCTAAATTGATGGCAAACAACAAACAGGAATATACACCTGTCCATCCTGATTTCACTACCCAGCAGACTCGTCTGGAAGTAACACACCAATCCTGTCAGGCAATTCCAGTGGAGAACTATAAACATGCACATACATCTGTATAGAAATCATAAGCCAGTCAGCAGGCTCTTCTGACTGCATCCAAAGATGTCCACCAACCAAATGTGGTGACCACCTATAAACCGGCACAGACACCTACTTACACTCATCAATTCTGCTAGCAGTCTTGTCTACCAGTATTGAAGGAAGTTCATCAATCATATTCAGTGGAGAACAATCAGCAAGAACATACACCTACAATTCATCAATATAGATAACTGTCTCATTTGGTATCACCCAAAGATGTCAATTGGAAAGCTCCAATGACAAACAAGAGGCAGACATAACTTTATGCCCTACACATGAGTACTATCAGAATTCACAGATAGGAAAATGAGGATAGGATCAAGAAGACACACCTACTCCAAACACCGAATGGATGTATATTCCCATTCCGGCAGTTGAAGTCACCAAGATCATTCTAAAAATGGTTAAAGGGAAGAAAAAATCCCTCCTTATATTCTGGATACCTATCAGAATATTATAACAACTTCAACGACATCACAAGGAAAGAAACATAAATCTATCCCTATCAGTGGAGTGGCTCATCAAAATTTCACCCCGGATCAGATACACACCTCTATTTCAGTCCAGGAGGGTCATGGGGAATACTCCCCCATGTCATACAGACAATCAATTTGGGCACATATGCCAAATTTAAATGGATATAATTAGCCTAACCTAACATTTTCTTCTAAGCAGGCACATAAAACTACCCATAAAAACCACTTTCTTCAACAAGTGGATTCCAAAGTGAGTAAGAAGACCTCAAAGGAAAAGGCCAATCCATCATAGTTAAAAAATAATGATCCAATCTGCAATAAAGTCTTGCTCAATGGTGGAGTTCTTGAATCCCTCAGACAATTATCTGTTACAACTCATGATTATACTCTCTCATTTCCAAATCCTGGAAGTAAAAATAATAATTCTGAAGGTCTTCATTAGACACTTCCTCATGAATTCTTGCTTCATGCCAATTCGGTCAATCTCGAAGTATCATCTTCAGATGAGAGCCATGATAACCCACTACGTGGCAGAAGACCAAGGATAAAATGGTTTCATCTTTTGATGTAACCCACCATGGTGGTCCTCCCCATGATGATAAATTTAGCTACGAAAGTCCTCTCCAAAGTAATGATTCACATTTCCTGGAAACTTCTTCAATGGACTATGTAGTAACGGGAAAGACCTGTTATCTTGAGGCAATTGCAAATGGAAATCTAGTCATGTGTGATGCCTTACTGTGAACAGGTGAAATACTTTCTCAATCAGAAGATAGCCTGGGGTGTAGGTCATTATCTGAACCACCCCTGAGTCATTCATCCTCTAATTTGATAAATGAATTCTCTAACAATCTTTTTGAATCATCTGAAGAAACAAAGAAGAACTAGATTTAGTCCAATAGAGTATAATAATATTCATTAAATGAGATAGAGGAAGTGATGAATTTGAGAAAAAAATTGGAAAAAGGTTAAATACCAGTCATGTTTTGGCATTTGGCTAACTCTCAGTATGATATTCCAGAAACATTGACAGAAGATTGTATTCATGATATTCTTCTCAACATATGGAAAACTATTTGTCACTTGAAAGAGAAAATATTACCTTAGGATTAATATAAAAATAATTTTAAGGTAATAGAAGGGTTGCAATGCCAAATTGACTTGGCATCTCTCTCAGTTTCCCGACATCCAAAGGATGAAAAGTAGCAGAGAAACCTTCAGTGTACATTCCTTGGAACATTAAAAAGGATGATCCAGTTAATTACAAATTCCCAATTTGGTATTCATATCAATGGGTGGGGTGTTCAAGGTGCATTTCATTTCAATGTGCTCTCTAGTCAACAAGTCCCACAAAAAGTGGTCGCATACGATGTTATTGCCCATGTATGACCACATCTAACTGGTTTTGTGTGTAATCAAAGGCTTGCTAAAGAATAGGCCTCAACTAGTTCTTCCCAAAGTCATGAATATAAAGAAAAAGTTATCAAATTACTCTTTCATCAAGCAAATGATAATTTCGAAAAGGATTCTTGTTTAGATCATGCACATCATGAGGTGAAGGTGGTGTCAGAAATCATCCAACAGTCATCTGAGCCAGGTTATTTTAGTGGATGTAGGATGATGCATTCGGCCAATTTCTGGACTAAAATCCGCAAAATTAGGAGAGATTTTATGAGGGTTTCTGATATAGCAGCCCAAGAGCCACCTCATCTTTCTAGGCTGGGGACCCTTTTAATTCATCCCTTGGGATCGACAGACAGGATTTGTGGAGTTGAGTTGGAAAAACAGGAACATTCTGAGTCCACCAGACTGGGGACTTTTTCAAATTCTCAATATCTTCCTCAATGAAAGTTAGTCTTCTCTCGATTAGGGAAGATGCAACAAGAATAACATAGAGCCAAATTATTAATAAATTCCCTCCAAATTAAGATTCATCAATAAATTCCTAAGGGATCAACCAAACAAAAGGAAATTTCTCATAAAGGGCATGGAAGAAGACAATATCACAGAAATGATGACAGAAGGACTGCAATGCATTATGCATCAATAAATTTCATCAAGGACATTGTCACTGATCCCACAGAACATGAGGCTCAATCAGAGGATTTATATGATGAAGCTCATGTTTAGGAGGCTATCCACACATAAGCAAATTAAGGGGGTGTGTGTACCAGAAGCCATGGGTTTAAAAATTGGAAAGACATTACTTCGGGTAATGCCCGTCCATACTCCAGAAAATCACATGCCAAGGAAAAGGGTAAAAATCAGGTTACATCCCACCCTACCTCTGGAGGAGTCCAATCACTCTCATTAGAGGAAAGGTTCACATAGCAAGAAGAAGAAATGAAGGAGTTATGGAGGTTAAATGCAGATCTACTTCAAGGTAGTCTTCCTCTTAAGAATGTAAGAGTTAATCAATCTAGGGAATTGGTTATAGCTACTGTGATGGATCAAGAATATCCCCCTTTACAAGTACACCCTCATAGGTCCAATCCTATGGGTCATACGCCATAGAAACCAACAATACTACCATCAGTGGTAGTGCGAGTTGCCACACCCGTCCGAAATCCAGTTATTGCACCTGCTTAGGTCCAAGATCAACCATATGTTTCTAAAAAATGAATCACTAACATTGAGTCATTAAAATCTCGGATGGAATCTATGGATAGAAAACGTACACAAGTTAAACCGGAATAGAGATCTTACCCTGAAGGGGTGGATGAAATTCCTCCCCCATCAAATTTTTCGAATACCACATTCCCAATTTATAATGGCTCTAGAGATCCATAACAACACTTAACACATTTTTTTCTTGTTGTGATCCTATGATGGGAAATCCTCAACAAACAAGACGTAGTTAAGCTCAGGTGTTTTGTGCAGTCATTACAAGGGCCTGCTTTTGTCGGGTATAGAAGTTTGCAATCTCGATCAATTAGTGGGTGGTACGATCTCCATCAAAGGTCCCTTCTTCAATTTAGCTCAACAATAGCAAAGATGACAGTTTTTTATCTAACTAATTGTATCCTAAGGGAAAATGAAAGTGTTTTTGATTTCATTACTCACTATAAGGGATTAACATAATTCTTATGTTTAGCACTGCCTCAAGAAGATTTTATGCCAATATGTGTGGAAAATCTACGTGATGAATTACGCACACCATTGATACCTGTGAAATACACAGGAATGTTTCGAGACCTTACTTCAATCACTCAATAGATAGAAGAATATCTTATAAAGACTAAATCTAAAACTCATGTAATTCCATCAGTTCCGGGATGGAGAATAGGGTAAGTATAGACTACTACAGTTACAGTTAAACAAGCACCAGTACCTTCTTCCACATCAAAACCATCATCATATCGAAAGGCTCCACCTCTTGAGTGTCAACAACAACATCCATCTTGTCAAGATGATCAAATAGTTCAAAGGCGTAAATAGATTGAGTATTTAAAGAACAATGTTTTTTCTTTCCGGAATGAACATGTTCTTGGTTGCTTCATCTCAGCTGTAGAAAAAAATCGGGTTCATTTCCCAAGTCCCAAAAGGACAAACAAGGAAGGAGATGAAGACCTCTCCAACTATTTCCCATTTCAACAGATGTTGGGGCATCACATTCAGGAGTTTTTTGTCTTCAAAGACCTTCTTCAAATGATGGTGGACTCTGAACAAGTAAAACTTAAAGGTTCTTCATCCCAGGTAGCATGTGTTACTGCTATTGATCTAGAGGAAGATGGAAAGTGGCACAAAGTGAAAATAAAAATTGTGCAGAAATATGATGATTGGATGGTCAGGAAAATGATCAACCGAACTCATGACATTTTAGGAACACAATTGAATCAACCAATTGTGTCTTCTGCTATGTCTTCCAGAGAAAAAACCCTTCATAAAAAGGAAAATATTCAATGAAACGGTGTAATTTAAAGAAAGAAGAGTAGTCAGAAGAGGATGAGCACATGTCAAAGACTAATTTGTCTTTTACTTTGGCAGATTTTATGCCATCTTCTTCAAAATACGGGCACCGCCCCACTAAACGGCACAACCTGAACTAGTTCATCAGGGAGAATCTTCATCAGATAATGAATTGATCTTTTGTTCTGTTAACATGATTCATTTAACGGATCCCTATTCCTATGATAGTTTCAATCATGATGATCCTATGTTATCTGTATCTAATAGAGGAATTAGTATAGGAGACAGAGTTCTGGGATACAGGGGAAGACGTGGATAATCCAAAAGCCACTATTTCAATTCTACCCCTGTTAGAACTGTATATTGTAGTAGAAGCTCATCGCAAATCCCATCAGCAGGCTCAACAGGAACAAGAAATTTCTTCCACACATGACAGATTCGGTTCTGACAAAGTTTTTTTGGAGGATCGGTTAGAGGATAAACCTTCTTCCTCTTAGCAAATAGATATACCTAGTGGGTCTAGTCTACCAAATCCAAGAGTTTTTCCAATTCCTGTCCCAATACATGATGCATCTATAGCCAAAGCATAAAATTCCATGGCACTTGAAAAACCACATTTTCATGATGGGAAACGCAGACCTTTGGACCAAATGTATGATGTATTGAAACATTTGTCCTATGTACCGGCCATGTTATCAATTCAAGATCCCTTTAATCTATCAAAATATCTTTGGGAGGTTCTATTGAGGCTTTCCCAAGTCCTCATAATAATTCAAAACTAAAATTTTTGCGGCTGAGGTCTACCATATATGGAATGATCTTGCAGAATTCCATGAAGTGATATCTTTTATAGATGAAGATGAAGATGATGCTGTACATGGAAAAATTGGACCTCTATGTCTATTTGGAAAAGTCAATGACATAAACATCTGATGATCGTTCATTGATAATGGATAAGGAGTCAATCTCATACCTATTCATACCCTTCATCGATTGGGCCTCACCAAATATGATTTATCTCTTTCTACTTTGATGTTTCAAGGATATTATAAGAATTAACAAGAACCTCTAGGTGAGATTACATTCAAAATTCAGTTTGGAGACCTTGTGTCTAATTCAGATTTCATGGTTGTTCGTCAGGACATCGCCTTCAACATTTTTCTTAAAATAACTTGGCTACATCAACAAGCAGAAATACCTTTGTCATACCATCAATGTCTCAAATATTGTTTCAACGATCAAATTGGGACATTGTATAGTGACATGGCCCCATTCAAAACGTCTGAATCTAAATACATTGAGGAATAATTTTATCATTTGGAGGGAAAGAAAAAATCCACGACAAAGAAGGTCACCAATATTAATGTTCCAAATGGTTTGGAAAAAATTCCAGTAAACCCATTCATACATGTGAGTACAGGTTATGTGTTTCTTATCAGTCAAATTGGCAGGATATACCTAAATCCAAACACTCTTATGGAAACTTACATAATTTCCATTAAGGCTACCAATTCAGATAGCATGGGAGAAATTTTTGATTCTCTAAGCAGTGATGAAAGCATAAATGGAGATTTCTTCGTTTCATCCACTGAAATCCATCAAGTCTATACTTCATCAACCAGGCTAGAAGAAGTTATAGAAATACCAGGGGAAAATAGTGATATTGATGTTCAATCCATCATATCCTCTCTATCACCCCAGGAAGACCCTTCATTATCAATAGAGTCAGAAATGGAAGCCTCTTCTTCAAGATTTTTGAAAATTAACTTCTCTCATGAACATGGAACTTCTGCTTCGTCATCTACTATGAAAGTTGAAACAAAAGAAGTAACACATATTGAAGAAGAAGAGGAAGATCTTAGATATTCTCCTCTAGAATTTGAAGAGGGTATCTCTACAACTGTGGATGAACACAGAGAAATAAATCTGGGTACAAAAGAAGATCTATGCCCCACCTTAATTAATGCATCCATGACTCTTGAAGAGAAAAAAATGTATACTTAATTTTTAATGAAAAACCGAGATGTATTTGCTTGGAATTATACATAAATGTATGGTATTGATCCTGATGTGGCCACTCATCATTTGGGTTTTCTCGAAGAACATCGTGGATTCAAGCAAGCCGCAAGAAGAACACACCCAACTTATGCCTCTAAAATTAAAGCTAATGTTGATAGGCTTATCATTGATAACATCATCAGAGAAGTTCAATATCCCAAATGGCTGGATAATATTGTCCCTATGAAAAATAATAATGGAAAAATTAGGGTTTTCATTGACTTCAGAGATCTTAATCAGCATTGTCCCAAGTATGATTTTCCAGTTCTGATCACAGAACTCTTAATTGATGCAATAACTAGAAATGAAGCTCTTTCCTTCATGGATGATTACTCTAGGTAAAATCAAATACAAATATCCCCAAAATAAAATGACTTTACATCCTTCAGAGCCCCTCAAGGCATGTTTTTATTTCTGGTAACGCCCTTTGGCCTGAAGAATGCAGGTGCAACATATCAACATTCCATGCACCATATCCTCAAACCATTTTTAGGGAATTTTTTTGAATGCTATGTGGATGATTTGGTGGTTAAATCCAGACAAAATTCTAAATAATTGGATGATTTGGAAATTATATTCCACAAACTTTGACAACACAATTTGATGATGAACCCCTTGAAATTTTTTTGCGCGGTAACCTTAGGAAATTTTCTCGTCTTTTTTTACGCCATCGTGGTATCGAAGTTGATCCTAAGAAGACAAAATCAATCTGTGACATGTCACCTCCTAGAAATTTGAAAGAATTAACAGGAAATCAAGGAAAATTGTCCTATATTTGGCATTTCATTTCCAAATTTGCAGGCAAGTGTTTTCCCTTCACCATATTAATGAAGAAGGGTGTCACAAATCAGTGGACTGAGGAATGTCAAGAAGCATTCAATATCCTCAAGAAATATCTCTTCAGTCCACCGGTATTAATTCCACCTATTGAAGGAAGTCCACTTATTCTATAAGTGATAGCTTTAGAGTGATCATTAGGTTCATTCCTTTCCCAAAAAAATGATACTGGGAATGAAAACAACTTTTACTATCTCATTTGGACTATGCTTGAGGAATAAAAACAACATTCAAGTATTCAAAAGTGCTGGCATGCATTAATCTTTGCAGTTCAGAAATTGAGACACTACCTGCCACATCATAGGATCTAATTGGATTCTCACAATAACCCGCTCAAATTTATCCTTAGTCTTCCAATGCTTACAAGACGTCCGGTATGGTGGGTAGTTATTTTCCAGCAGTTTGATATCTAGTATGTGTCTCAAAAGGCAATAAAGGGCCATGTTCTGGCCAATTTCCTTGCTGAACAACAAATTTTCAAGGATAAATATTTAAATATTGAACTTCCTAATGAGGAAGTATTCACTATTCAAGATAATCCTAAAACAATGGAAATTTAATTTGATGGTGCCTCCAGAAGTCCAATAGGGAAGAAAATTGAAAATCCTAAATTCAACAATGCTGGGTTAGGAATCCTGCTTATTTCCCCAGAAAGGGTAGTGTGACCCAATTCCTTCTTATTGTTGTAAAGTGGTACATACAAGGAAGTAGAATATCAAGATCTCATTGTGGGCTTGGAATTGGCACTTCAGGCACAGGTGAATCACTTGAAGGTAAAAAGTGATTCAATTTTGGTAATAATAACAATCAATGGGGATTATACCCTCAGAAAGGAAGAGTTAATCCCTTTGTGTGATTATGTCAGAGAGTTAATAATGGAATTTCCCTCAGAACCGAAATTTTCTTATGTCCCGTGATCACAAAATGCCCATGCTGATGCACTGGCTAACGCAGCCACAACACTAGAAGATCCAAATCGGGGCGAAACAATCATCAGTATTTCCCACCATCATATAGTTTCACCATATGTTCTAATCAGAACAATGTAAATCAATGAAATTAGTCCCATTTCTGAACCATATGGTCATACTATAGGATAGATGGAACCTATCATGGAATACCTCCAAAATGGAACACTCCCACCTAATAGAGCTAGGAAAGAACAATTTTGGCAACATGTGGCCAATTTTACTCAATATGATAGCCCAGATTACTAGAAAATTCACTACAAGTGAGGTTTTGATGGAATTCTCTTCAGCTGTATTGATGGTGAAGAGACAATTGTTATCATGAAGGATGTACCTGCAGGAGTTTTTGGTTCTCACAAGTATGGACTTAGACTGTCTGGTCAAATTCGAAGGCTTGGATACTTATGGCATTCAATGATGCAAAATTGTGTTGATTTCACTAAGAAGTGTCATTCTTGTCATGTATTTTCCAACTTCATTCACCAACCCCTGTATTTTCTTCATACTACCAAATACTCCTGGCCATTTTTTTCTTGGGGAATGGATTTAATAGGACCTTATCCTCCGACTACAGCTAAGTAGTTTAAGTATATTCTTACTGCTACTGACTTCTTTTCCAAATGGGCAGAGGTAATACCTCTCAAAGAAGTCGGTGATAAAAGAATTATTATCTTTGTCAAGTCCAACATCATTACCAGATTTGGTGTTCCACATTCCATATTGACGGATAATGGCACAAAATTTGTTCATCCGTGGTAAGAAAATTGTATCAAGAATACAATATCAAAACCAACCCTTCGTTACGGTATCATGCAGCAGACAATGGTCAAGTAGATGCTTTCAATAAAAATCTTTTAAACATACTTCAAAATATGGTGGATAAATATAAGAATTCATGGATTGATAAAATTTTTCATGCTCTATGTGCTTATTATACTACCACCCACACTGCTACACGATCAACTCAATATTCATTGGTATATTGAATGGAAGAAGTCTTTCATATTGAAGTCCAATTACCTTCTCTTAGATTCTCCATTTGTGATCAGTTATCTACAGATGAACAATCTCAAAAGATATTGGATGAATTGGAATGAATAGATGAAAAAATATTGTTCATATTGCACCATTTAGGAGTCTATCAAAATCGAATAGCATGAGATTTCAATAACAACATTCTTCTTCACTCATTCATTCAAGGCGAATTGGTATTAGTCCTTGGAACCCAAATGATACTGGGAATGAAGCCTCCAAATCTTGAGCCAAAGTGGGAAGGACATTACTCAATACATAGGGTCTACTTCAATTGATCTTATTCATTAATCTCAATGGATGGAGAACTCATTACATCTCCAACCAATGCATGATTTTTGAATAAGTAATTTTTGTAACACAAATACACCCATTGTCCTTGCTGCAGGACATTACCCTGCATAACCCCCTCTATCATCCAACATGATGTTAAACTGTTTCCCCCTTTTATGTAGAGACCAAAATCTTGACGTACATGGACATTACATTACTTTTGAGGAATATTTAATCCATAACAAAAACAAACACCAAAGGACCATAATAGTATAGTGTCTTTGGAAACTTGGAACATAATCTTCTAATCGTGGTGAAAGATCTTCAACATCTCCCATAAATATCTTCCCCTTTTGTTTTCTTACCTAAAACCTTTCTTTATATCATGGGGAAAAGAAAACATATAAAGGGTGAGCTCAAATTCTCAGTAAGGGTAATCATAGAGAAAATAAAACAAACCATATATATTTGAACATAAAAACATGAACATAATGTTTAAACATTGAAATCATGAGCAATGACATAAAACATGGAAGTGCGTAAGGAATAGATCATAATGCAACATAAATCATGATAAAATATCATGGGAAGAAAACTTGTAATTGTTGAAAACCATTAAGCACATGATATTATTTCCAGAGTAGCCAAGGAATTGCTTCCAAGACCATCTTAATGGACAAAGTCCCTTTCTGAATCGAGTTCACTCCTCGTTTCAGTCCTGTAACACTGAACTGGATTAACTTATCATTCCAGCCATGTCTATCTCATGAAATATAAATCATTACCCAATGCATTGGAGGGAGATATAGGTCCCACCCATCTAATAATGAAATCATTCTTACCTGTGCCCCACCATAAACATAAATCATTCATCATAACCCAAAGAATAAAAATGGGTTTCATAAACATCATCACATCATAAAATATTCCATATAAAACAAATGGATATCATTTCATCATATGGAAAGTTAAACCATGTAATTCATAGATATATTATATTTGAAACATAAACATATGAAATAATTTCATCATAGATGGAAAATGGTTTTGCTAAAACACTTGAAATGAATTCTTGAGGAAAATATCCTTTCTTATTCCAAATCATTTTATTCTCACAAAATTCCTTGAAATTTTAAAAGAAAAGGATTGTGTTCAAAATAGTAATGAAATCTTGTAGATTAATCTTCATGAAAATAAGGAATTATAAAACCATTAAAATCCATTCATGTCGTATAAGTTAAAGAAAACATTATCCTCGTACTTTTAACGGAAAAGTCAAAAAGTACCACGTATGGTAATCAAAAGAAAGATTCCATCCATAATACAAAGTAAAAGTCAAGATGGGTAAAAATGACTTTAAACATACATGGATGAATATTAAACATTTTATGAAAACATTTTTATGGACATGGATGAAAAATATAACCCCATTAAAAATTTACAAATAAGCAATCTCAAATAAAAATAAGATTGCAAAATTATCCCTTACCATAGGTACGATATGCTTCGTATGTATCCGAACCTCATATAAAATGATTTAAATAATGTCATTTACTTACTAAAGAATCATATTAATTGTTATTATATCATATATGGTTCACTTATGACATTATATTACCCGTTCTTTTGTAAATTCCATGTTAAAGCAGTGTTTTGGGTAAAATAATTTTATTTATCATACTTATTTGGACTTGTTATTCTTGATATTATTATTAATTATATCATGATTTAATTACTTCTATAATGTAAATATTGATTATATTTCATATATATTCAGTATATTTATATATATTATAGATAGATAAATGAAATGAAATACACCGTTCATGGAGACGGTAGGTCGTACGTGCACATGAACGTTGTTTTCCTTTCCTTATTAACATGAATGGAATTAAGTAGATGACATACATATATATATAAATAAATCTAGTATCATTATTATGTCATATATTTCATTCTTACTTATTATATATACTTTATAATCATTCTTGAATTGTAAACATAGAAAATGAATCTCATAGCATCGTGGAGACGATAGTCCGTACGTACGCACGAGCGATGAAATCATTCCCATATTTATTGAATGGAATTATAGTGACTGATATAATATCTTAGAATCAGTATGATGTTATAATAATCATATATAGTTTTTCTTTACACCATTATACCCATCCAAGTAAGGTGGTGGTGGAAAAACAGATTACACCACGGCATGGAGACGGTATTCCGTAGGTACGCACGCACGGTGATTTCATTTTCCATAGGATGGATAGAAGGTGAAATGGGTTTGTTTCATATTTATAATAACATATCATTATATAAGTAATACTTATGTTATTACTTTAAAATGAAACAACTAAAGAAGAGGATGTAGAAGAAGAATGAAACTTGAATGATTCGGCAGAAGAGATTACCTCTTCCTCGACGCACCTCATTTAAACTTATTCCTAGGGAACTAGAGTTGGCCTTTTGAAAAGGCCAGAACCTATATGATATTACTATAGAGGATTATAAGAGGAAGTTTCACGGTTTGGCCGATCTTCAAGGATCAAGAGGGTGTGAAGAGAAGAGGGAAGGGGTGCCCTTTTTATAAGGGAGGAGAGGGGAACCTTTTGAAAAACTTAAAATATTATTTTATAATAAAGTAATATTCAGTTTATAATGGCTCCAATGTGATTTATTTAGAAGATAAAGTGGGTATGGGTCTATATCCTCTCAACCAATAGGTTTTAGGCAATTTTATGTTACTATTTAAACCTTATCATTTAGATTTAACTCTATGTTAAATAATTTAACTTTTACCGTGTCTTCTGGTTTTCTTACACTATGTTGTTAATAAACATACTATAATAATCCAAACGAACCCCAAGTGGTTAATTAGTAATATATATATCCTTATCTAAGTCATTTTTCTGATCCTTATATTTTTATGAATAAAATAAAAATTAATAATATAATATTTGTTTTAAAAATATTTTATGTCAATTTTGAAACTATTTTGTACATGATTTTTTTAAAAATCATAATAGCATGATTAGTTCTAAAAAAGTAAATTAAATAAATACTAACATGTCATAGAAACCTATAAAATTAGTGGATAACATAAAAATTCTAAAATTACTTTTATTTGGGTATTTATAATATCAATTATGTTAATATTTTATTAATAAGTTAATTACTGCATCATCATTTTGTCATAAATAAATTAAATTACTTAATGTCTAAAAATTATAAATAAAATACTATTATTTATGAAATATTTTTATCTCTATAATGAATATTTATAGTCTAATTTATCTTATATATAACCCAATATTAAAATTTTTTTAGTTATTAGACATTGATTTTAACGATTTTAATTCTTCTTTAAATAAAATAATAATAAATGTCCTAATCTTATACAAGTGGACCTAAAGGGTAATATTTTATCCTTAAGGTTGTTTTTTGTCGAACTACACTTATCCAATAGAATTAGGATACGTTTTATAGTATTAATAATATCGTTTTTATCCTTAATTACCCTATTTACTTTTAACCGTGGAAAATAAAAGTAAAAAGTTATTATTCAACAAAAATTATTTTTGTCTTATTGAACCACATATTTCTTACTGATATCAACCGTGTATATTAGATTTTTTAAATTCCACTCATAGAAGTGGTAAAATTATGTTTTATGTAAATTTGTAAATTCTCCTAGGAGGTTGGTAAAAGACGGTGAAAATCTCAATACAATTTTTATATATCTAAGATTATTATACAATGACTTTAATGAATTACATTGAACTTATATAGGTATTATGTATAAATTTTTACCTAAAATAAATTTAAATAAAATAAATAATTATTTAAATAAAAAGTCGGTTTTTAAATAGTAACCCAATGATTCCACTATTCATCAAAAATTGAAATTTTTCAGAAAAATATGAAAAATTCACCATAGGCTAATTTCTATATTCCGAATCAAAAAAAGAATTCCATTTCGAAACATAAAAAATATAAAATTTTAAAAAGTGGGTATTACTATTCAAAAAGGCTAGTTCATAATAATATTATAGTAATATCTCGTTTAGTGAAACTCGGTATTGCGTACAACACACGCTATCATGGAAGGATGTGAATGCGTGTAATGCAAGCCAAGACAGGGATGCGTGTAGTGAAAGATCCTTTTGGTGTAGCATACAACACAAGACATCAACGGAATTAAAAAGAATATTTTTCATAATATCTCAGGGTATCGCATTCTACCCCACTTAAAATGAGTTTTGTCCTCGAAATTCATCAGGGTTATAAATGGTTTACTACTCGAAAGTTTATTTAATAGAAACCCACATCTTAAAAAGTAATACCAAAACTTATCATTACAAAATAAAGTATGAAAAGTAATGGTTAACCAAATTAACTCATCACTGGGTTTCCACATAGGATAACATAGGTGGAAATATGGATATGGAAGAAAAATCAAACCATCATGTTCTGATGGAGAGTGGTAAAGGACATGGCTATGAAAAAGACAAAAATCACAAAGCCATAAATTTGTGATGATCTAAGGTACCATCTGCTTCATAGGATATAAGGACACTATAAAAAAATTTGGGTTTTCAATATCATGTCCCTAAAGTTGAAGAATTTGAATTAGAAGAAATAATTACTTTATTTCAGTACAATATCACCCTTTTTTCGTGACATAAAAAATTTCCACTTCATCTCTTAAAGAAATGATGTTGAATTTTTCATTTTTGAAGTGTTAGCAGATCATGTGATAAAATGACGAGTCATTCCATCTTTCTCAAATGATAGGTTAGAAAAAGTTATTCAATATACATAAGTCCATATATGGAGATTTTAAATGTATATGGCTCCATGAATGAACTTATAATTCATATATCATTCTTCTTAAAATAATAAAACTAGTTTCTTCTAACCAAGAACTTCCTATAATCCAATGGTAGGTGATAAAGGCCTTTCACACTTCAGTTTTGGGTTCAATTCCCGCAACCTTGTCCGACGCGACGGGTTGTCTCCCATCCTATAGGTTGTCTTCTTTTTTTCTAAAACATAACTATTATAACATTACAGAAATAATATCGAATAAATTTCTTGCCTTAAATAATACTATCTGATGCCTGACATAATCCATTCCAGTCTTTAGACTTATCCAAAATATATTTGTCCAATCTTGTAGTAAAAAGAAAATGATTACTAGAAATTTTATCAACCAAGCATGTGAATACCCTCATTTATCCCCCATATATCATACGATATATCTTGCTGGTCAAATTACAAACATGTGAATACCTTAATCATGTATTCTCTTGAAAAAATGAATATACATTGATCCTTAGTGAAAACATGAATGCTGTTAAAAGTTAACTCTTTCTATATATCAAAATCTCAAAATTTCTATATACTCAAACCATGATATCACTTTGTCCTTATATCAGTCATGAGCTCATGAATACTATAAAACTTTTAATTTTCTCCTTATCCCTTCATTATGCGCATATCATCTGCTTTCCAAAATATTTGAATCACTTTTCATGGTTACCGGTACCATATAATTATTGAAAACCATAATAAACCAATACATAGATATTCCAATATTCCACAGTACTACAAATTAGATTCCACAACATTATTTTGGAATCATGTTACATAAACACATAATCATTCTACTACATCATTGTCATACTCAACATCGCTAATAGTGATCGCATGTGACTTCCCTTTGTCCTTTTCCTTAATTGGTTGCTCACTTAGATCATTATTAACCCTTTGATTAGGGAATTTGTTAGCATAATGCCCCATTTCCTTGCACTTGAATCATTTAAGTGTTGGTGGTGCGTTCTCTGTAGTCTTTTCTTTATTCACATCATTAGCAACAATTTTTCCATTACTTTGACACTCAGCTGCTCGATGACCTTGTTTTCCACACTTAAAACATTTTCAAGTCCCTTTAAGACAATCTCCACATGCTTCTTTCCACACTTTGAGCATAAAGAAACATTCATCTTTTTTTCACCATTATTCTGAGATTTCTCCTTGAACTCCATATTTCGTTTCTTGTCAAAACCATGAGATGGATATGTTATACCAACATCCAGTTCTACCTTGATAGCACAATTCACAATTTCTTCATAGCTACTAAAGTCTCTTATATAATCCCCATCGAAGACTTGGTTTTAAGCCATGAAAAATCGATCAACTTTTTAGGTTGGATGATAAAACTAGATACATACCTTGAAAGTATTATAAAATTAACTTCATATATACCAACAGATTCATAATACTTCTTCTTAAGCTCAAGGAACTCCTTTTCCATCTTTGTTCGAAGAATACGAGGGAAGTACTTACTGAAAAACAAGTTCTTGAACTCATCCCATTCCATGGATTCAATTTCATATTGGGGCCTTGTTTTCTTAATTAGAGTCCACCACTGGTCTGCTTCACCTTCTAAAAGGTAAACAGTTAGAATGAATTTATCATGTTTTAAAAAGATAATTATGGAAAATATCATTTCAATAGTACAGATCCATTGTTCAGAAACAAGTGGATCAGAAGACACATTGAAAGAAGATGAATGTATACTCATGAAGGAATCAATAGAATATTGTTCCCTTCTCTGATCATTTGGAAATACAGAATGATTCATAGCTTGTGTAAGTATAGAAATAAGATTTTTCGCTCCATATCCCACCATATTTTTTTGTTTAGGAGAACCATCATTTCATTATCCATTACATTGATCAACACGTTTCCTTCGGGTTCTAGCCATCGTCTAAAACCCAAAAAAGACTAGTGTAAGAGGCTAAAATCATGCTAGCGAAAATAACATAATATAGGAGGAGTACCTTCAATATCTAACATCTTAGGTTTTATTCTAATATCATTACAATAATTCTAGGACTATAACCTATACTTATACTTAACCTTAGGAACATCCCTAGACATACATTAGAAATATCTCTAGAGATCTCGCTAAAGTTATCGCATTCTAGTTTCCAAAGTTTGACTAAACCGACCACTAATACAAACTGTAGAGACCCAAAGCTTGACGTAAATGGACATTAAATTACTTTTGTGGAATACATAATACATAAAAAAGAAAAACTGATGGACCGTAATAGTTTAGTGTCTTTAGAAACTTGGAACATAATCTTCTAATCATGGTGAAAGATCTTCTACTACTCCCATAAAGATCTTCCCCTTTTGTTTTCATACCTAAAACCTTTCTTTATATCCTTGGGAAATGAAAACATATAAATGGTGAGCTAAAATGATCAGTAAGGGTATGAATAGAGAAAATAAATCAAACCAAATATATTTGAACATAAAAACATGAACATAATGTTTAAACATCGAAATCTTGAGAAATGACATAAAACATGTCATTGCGTAAGGCATAGATCATAAAGGAACCTCAGTCATGATAAAATATCATGGGAAGAAAACATGTAATTGTGTAAACCCATTAATCACATGATATGATTTCTATATTAGACATGTCATTGTTGCCAAGACCATATTAGTGGACAAAGTCCCTTTCTAAATCGAGTTCACTCCTTGTTTCAGTCCTGTAACACTGAACCGAATTAACTTACCATTCCAGCCATGTCTATCTCATGAGGTATAAATCATTACCCAATGTATTTTAGAGAGATATAGGTCCCACCCATCCCATAATGAAATCACTCTTACAAGTTCAACAACATAAACATAAATCATTCATCATAACCCAATGAATAAAAATGGGTTTCATAAACATCATCCCGTTATAACATATTCGATATAAGACAAATTTATATAATTTCATCATACGAAAAGTGAAATGATGTAAATCATAGATATATTATACTTGACACATACACATATGAAATAATGTCATCTTAGATGGAAAATGGTTTTGATAAAACACTTGAAATGAATTCTTGAAGAAAATATCCTTTCTTATTCAAAATCATTTTCATTTCACAAAATGCCATTCATTTTTAAAATAAAAGAATTTTGTTGAAAATATTAATGAAATCTTGAAGATTAATCTTCATGAAAATAAGGAAGTATAAAACCATAAAAATCCATTCATGCCGTATAAGTTAAATAAAACATTCTCCTCATACTTTTAACGAAAAAGTCAAATAGTACAACATATGGTAAACAAAAGAAAGATTCCTTCCATAATACAATGTAAAAGTAAAGATGGGTAAAAATGAATTCAAACATACATGGAAGAATATTAAAAACTTGATGAAAACATTTTTATGTACATGGATGAAAATATAACCCCAGTAAAAATTTACAAATAAGAAATCTCGGATAAAAATGAGATTGCAAAATTATCCCTTACCTTAGCTCTAATATGCTTCGTACGTATCTGAACCTCATGTATAATGATTTAAATAATGTCATTTACTTATTACAGAATCATATTAATTATTATTATATCATATATGGTTCAATTATGACTTTATAATACCCATTTTTTTATAAATTCCATGTTATAGCAGCATTTTGGTAAAATCATTTTATTTATCGTACTTGTTTGGACTTGTTGTTCTTGATATTATTATTAATTATATCATGATTTAATTACTTAAAGAATGTAAATAATGATTATATATAATATATATTCAGTATATGTATATATATAATAGATAGATAAACGAAATGAAATACACTGTTCATGGAGATGGTAGGCCGTACGTACGCATGAACACTGTTTTCCTTTCCTTATTGACATGAATGAATTTAAGTAGATGAAGTAGATATATATATACATAAATACAGTAGAATTATTATGTCATATATTTCATGCTTACTTATTATATTTACTTTATAATCATTCTTGAATTGTTAACATGGAAAATCAATCTCATCGCGTCCTGGATAGGGTAATCCATACGTACGCATGAGCAATGATATCGTTCCCATATTTATTGAATGGAATTGGAGTGGATGATATAAAATATTAGAATCAGTATGATTTTATAATAATCATATATTGTTTTTCTTTACACCATTATACCCATTCATGTAAGGTGGTGGCGGAAAACCCAATTACACCACAGCGTGGAGACGGTATTCCGTACGTTCCAATGCACGGTGATTTCATTTTCCGTAGGATGGATAGAAGGTGAAATGGGGTTGTTTCATATTTATAATAACATATACATATATAATTAATAATTATGTTGTAACTTTATAATGAAACAACTAATTAATAAGAAGTAGAAGAAGAACGAAACTTGAAAGAGTCAGTAGAAGAGATTACTTCTTCCTCGACAAACCTCCTTTAAAATTCTTCTTAGGGAACTAGAGTTGGTGTTTTAAGAATACCAGAACCACTATGATATAACTAGAGAGGATTAGAGGACGAATTGGTAGGGGTTGGCCGTTCTTCAAGGCTCAAAAGGGTGGGAAGAGAAGAGGGAAGGGGTGCCCTTTTTATAAGGGAGGAGAGGGGCACCTTTGGAAGAACTAAAAATATTATTTTATTCTTAAGTCATATTCGGTTTATAATGGCTCCAAAGTTACTTATTTCGAAGCTAATGTGGGAATGGGTCAAAATACTCTCAACCAATAGGTTTTAGAAAAGTTTATTTTACTATTTTAACCTTATCAATTAGATTTAACTCTGGGTTAAATAATTTAACTTTTACTGTGTCTTCTTGTTTTCATACACTATATGGTTAATAAACATAATATAACAAGCCAAACGAACCCCAAATGGTTCAGAAATAATATATATATATATCCTTATCTAAGTAATTTGGCCGAACCTTCAATTTTTAGGAATAAAATAACAATTAATAATATAATATTGTTTTTAAAAACTATTTTATGTCAATTTTGACACTATTTTGTACATGATTTTTGTGAAACTCATAACAGCATGATTTTTTTGAAAAAAGAAAATTAAATCAATACTAACATGTCATATTAACCTAGAAAATTAATATAATTCATAAAAAGTCTAAAATTACATTTACTTCGGTATTTATAACATCAATTATGTTAATATTTCATTAATAAGGTAATTAATGCATCATCATTGTGTCATAAATAAATTAAATTATTTAATGTCTAAAAATTATAAATAAAATACCATCATGTATTAAATCTTTTTATCATTAAAATTAATATCTATAGTCGAATTTATCTTATGTATAACCCTATATTAAAAATGTTTTATTTATTAGACTTTGATTTTAACTATTTTAATTATTCTTTAAATAAAAAAATAATAAATCTCCTAATCTAATCCAAGTGGACCTAAAGGTTAATATTTTATCCCTAAGGTTTTTTTGACGAACTACACTTATCCAATAGAATTAGTACATGCGTAAGGATAATAATAATATCATTTTTACCATCAATATCCCTATTTACTTTTAAACATTGTAAATAAAAGTAAAAAGTTACTATTCACAAAAAAATTATCTTATTGAACCACATTTTACTTACTAATATCAACCATGTCTCTCAGATTTTTTAAATTCCAATCACAAAACTGGTAAAATTATGTTTTATGTAAATTTTCAAATTCTCCTAAGAGGTAGGTAAAAGACAGTGGAAAGTTCAATAAAATTTTTGTATATCTATGATTATTATAAAATTACATCAATAATTAAATTGAAAATATATAGGTATTATGTATCAATTTTGACCTAAAATATATCTAAATAAAATAAATAATTATTTAAATAAAATTTCGGGTTTTAAATAGTAACCGAGTGTTTTCACTATTCATCAAAAATTGAAAGTTTTCAGAAAAATACCAAAAATTCACCCTAGGATAATTTTGATATTTCGAATCCAAAAATGAAGTCTATTTTGAAAGATAAAATTTATAAAATTTCAAAAATTAAGTATTACAATTCATAACGGCTAGTTCATAATAATATTATAGTAATATCTTGTTTATTGAAACTCGGTATTGCATACCACACGCGCTATCGTGCAAGGTTGTGATTGCATGTAATTCAAACCAAGTCAGGGATGCGTGTAGTGAAACCTCCATTTGGATTAGCGTACAACACAAGACATCAATGAAATTAAAAAGAATATTTTTTATAAAATCTCACGGTGTTACATTTTGTCCATCAAGACGTTAAACTATGCATCGTCTGAGCTGGAGGACAATAAACTGCCATGTAGCCCATGTCTATGAAGCATGGCATTAAAATGTTATCGCCATATGAAAAATTGTTCATTAATCTTTGTTTCCATGCATTCCCTGGGCATCTAATTATGCATATTCCCCACATCATCCTTCTTGGTCGCCTCTTTCGTGACACAATCTTCAGGTCTGTTACTGCTTCTTGTTTCTCACACCGAGCATGACTCATGTGAGCTTAGAGTAAGCTTCAAACATGAAAACTTCTCTAGAATTCTAAACACGCTTAAGTCCCAACATAATATTCTGGTCACTCTCCTCAAGTACACCTCGATCACCAAATCCCTCTCAATTGAACTTTGCAGACTTTGATCCTTGCCACCTAGGCCGGGTACGTAGGCAACCTCATGAGGTTCAAGCCCGAAACCACTTTCTTCACATTAATTCACCTTCATCATATATGATGTTGATCCGTGAAGCCACCATCAACCGTTTAATTCATATAGGTTCACGTTCGTTATACATGACATTAAACTGTGTGTATCCCATCATCCTAGCTATATGACTTTAAACTATACAGTTCCCCATTTTCCTTGCTGTAAAACATTATGCTGCATAACAATGGTCCATGAAAATGACCATAAACTATTTGTACTTTTGTCCTATATGAAAATAATTAACAAAAATCCCTAACAACCTCACTTGAGAGGAATATTCATTGACATGGTCTCCAACCATGTCCTGTTTCAAGAACTAAGTGTGGCTTGATTCTTATCCTTATGAGATATGTAGTGATACCCAAGTCATTAATCTGGGGTCCAACCATAATTGCAATAATTTCCTCTTTACCTGTCATATGTACGAACCAAATCTGTACAAAGGGTATTTCATGATCTATGTGCAGATTGATTCCCATCCTCATTGAATATGTAGGAACGCTCGAGCATTACTCGAGTCCAGCCTAGAGCCTTTGGGCATAACCTTAAACTTTGCATTCGGTCCCTTGGCTGAAAATACCCCCTGGGGGCACATGGTGTGATATGGAACAACTTGGTCTTTATTCAAATCATATTTATAAAAAATTCATGATGTGTCTCCATCACTAACGTCTGAGCTCTATGACCCTAAACTAAGATCTTCCATGCTTTCGTCCTCCATGATGTTAATATGTATTTCAAGAACTACATGTGGCATGATTATCATCCTAATGAGATACATAGTGACATCCAAGATCTCAATTGAGGACCCAGTCGCAACATTATGCAAATAAATTTATGATCTCCATACCCTTTTATTGACTACTGGTCACATAATTTCTGACACCTAAGAGTTCTTTTGCCTTAATATGCAGCACGTGCCCTTAGCTGGCCTTGCGTAAGTTGTCTACATAAATGATCTGTCAGCCAAAAGATGATACTATTTGACTATGCTGCTTATTCCCGAGTTGGACCTACATAATTCAGCCCCTATAATAGGTTTTTCAAGTAGTGGTAACTTCATTCTTAGTAGAAGCCTCTTTCTTCCCTATTGTTCTTAACGGAGATATGTAGGGATATACAAACTTAAAAAATTTGATCCATACTATTGTTCATGATCTGAAAGTATTTTGTGGTATAATGTTTCTATCTCCAGTTTTAGTCATTTGATTTAAATCCACAGATACCATTTTTCCTACATTTGGTTCAGAACTTCATATAAGTCACATTCCTCCAATTCTTTGACAATTCTGATTGGGAATATCCTCTCCATATTCAAGTACCTTTCTCCAAAAATCATAATCTATGCTTTGGTAAATTTGGATCCCCATAAAACATTTTGTGTATTTTATCAATAGAAATTAAAATTTCTGAGAGTTATTTTTCCCAACTATGAATCATGTGCCCTTAGGTGGCCTTTCATATGTTGTCTACATAATAGAACTGTCAGCCAAAAGATGCTACTTTTTGACTATGTAGATTATGCCCCATTTAGATCTACATAATTCAACCCCCATAATGGTTTTTTCAAGTAGTGGTTACTTCATTCTTAGAAAATAATTCCTCTAATTCCTTTTAGATCTTTTCCCATGTCATTCCCAAAATTCAAAATTTCTCAAGGCAGAGTATACAATTTTTCGAGTCCATATTTAATCATGGTAAAATGTTTCCAGGAAAATTATCAAGAATTGAGTCAACATAATACATTCGGTCAAAGCTGTTCGACCTTAAATATTATCCTTTTTATATTCCAACATGAATGACTTTAAACTACTAATAACAAAATACATGTTACTTATTAATTTGGGAACTTATAATGGGTAATATGAACAAAATTCTAGTCCCAGCTCACTAAAGATTCATTTTGTATGATTTAGGCAATATTGAGCAATTAAATGATAAATTTTTTGGGGGTTTTTTATACAACCCAAGTAAAAATCAAACTATGTTTACTAGGCCCATTGTCTTAGGTAAACATAATAGAAATTTTCAATAAAATGAAGGTACATATTGTTGAAGATGAAATGTTTTTCATTGATGAACAATATTAGAAGATCATCCACAGACTGGAGTCTTTTCTCTATTTTTTTTTTCAAAAAATTACATAAGACATTAAACATGATTTATCATCTGTTTCACACCATCCCGAGCTTCATCATAAGCCACATGAAGTAAATTTAATCAACTAGCTTCACTCACTTCAGCTCGGTGAAGTGCTTATTTGGTATCTTTGATGGCTTTTATACAATCTGGTTAGACTTCTTCCAACAAATTATGAAGCTGGTCACCCTACCCAGTAATGGAATCTACGCATCGAACATACGCGCCACTGACCCTTGTTTTCTCTGGATTTTCCTCAGAGCCGGATCCTCTTTTCTTTTCAGATCCAACTCTGAGGGGGGACTTTTGTTGATACTTAGTTCTGTCATGGATTCCAATGAGTGGAAATGATGAATACCTAAAGCACAAAGAGAGTCACCCTTTGAAGAAAATAAAAAAAATTGAAAAAGGCATGGACTAGGAGATCATTTTCGTTGAGGCGCACAAGTTACTTGTGCACCGCGCAAGCCACTTGCGCGCCACCTATGGGTAGCACAAGTCTCTTGTGTGCCCTATCTATTTTTTCACCCATGAGGCCTAGTGTCCTATAAATATCCCCTGTGGGCCCCCCTTTTGAGGGAAGGTTTTTCCAAAACTCATATTCAAGCTCTGGTCACCCAAGTCTTCAACTAAACTCTTTCGAAAGCATCTATGGTAACTTTTTTACGTAAAATGGAAGACTTCAACGAGTAGGATAAGGCATAAGTGTTTATAATTCATCAACACTTGCACACCTAAGTGTCCAGACCTCCCAAAAAGTGTAAAAACTTGCACACCACCCTTTTGGAAACATCTTAGGATATTTCTAAAGGCTTGAGTTAAGTCTCACCCAAGTATTACCCTAAATATTCTTTGTCTCCCAGGTGAACCCATGCCACAAAACTACACTTGTGCGGCCAAGACTTGAGCACCAAATGATTTACATGACCTACACTTGCGTGCCAACATCATTTGTGTTCCTCTCTCCCATTCACCTCTCCTATTATAGATATTAGCCCTAGAACCCCTCTTCAAATCCATTTATGTCATGGTTTCTTTGTTGGATTGCTTATCTGAAAGGAATTCTGTGAGAACCTCTCCCAAAACCTATTGACTTAAAAGCTTTATGTCACCATAGTTAGAGGTTTCCTCTATATAACCTCATCCTTTATGATGAGAAGATCTTTTGATTTAGGGCATCCTTCTCAGGAGTAAGCCGCATGTTAAAATGTCCCTTGGTTTGTGACTACTTTTCAAGAGTAATCCCTAGTCATAATTTCCATTAATTTGGGTTTCCTTATCTGGAGTATTCCCCAATTTACAATTTCCCTTGGGATTGAACTCCTTATTAGGAGTAAGCCCAAGTCATAATTTCCTTTAATTTTGGATTTATTCTCAGGAGTAAGCCCCAAGTAACAAGTCCCCTTAACCTGGGACTCCTTCTCATGAGTAAGCCACAATCATAGATTCCATTAATTTGGGCTTTTAAATCAGGAGTAATCCCTATGTTACAAGTCCCCTTAACCTGGGTCTCCTTCTCAAGAGTAATCCCCTGTCATAGTTTCCTTTAACATTGGGCATCCTCATCAGGAGTAAGACCCAATATTGAATTCTTTTGATTTGGGACTCCTTCGTAGGAATAATCCCCAATCATGATTACTTTTTAATTTGGGCCTCCTTATCAGGTTTAAGTCCCAGGTTAGAACTCCAAATCTCCATAAAGTACAAATAACTTTATGGGCCCTGCTCTTGGGCTTCATTCTGGAAGTAAGTCATGGTCTTCATCTACTTGGGTAGTCATTCATACGTAAACCCCACATCATTTCTCATGACTGCAACTTTCGTGGAACCACCATCAAGTTTTCTGATACCTCTTGTTTTATACACCGAGCATGAATCGCATGATCTTATATTATAAAATTGTTCATGACATCTATTTTTAGGACATTAACCATGCAAAATACCTATATTTCTTCACCCGAACTACGTGTACTTTGATCTCTACATAAAAAGTAGAGTATGTAGGATACATTTCTATGGTTCAAGTACATCATTAATTAATTCTTTTTGATCTCATATGACATTAAACGATATCCTTTATATTTAACTACATAGGTTCTGAATCCTTTTTTATGAGGATACGTAGGTAGCCCATTTAAGGGTACGATCCCAACTCTGAAATAATCCTTATATTTCTGAATGAAATTGAACATCAAGTGCCCAACTGAGTGGATTTAAAACTATTATGGTTATCATAATTTCCAATATATTTCTTTATAAAATATTAAAGGATACCATTGATTAAGAATCTCTAATACATACGGATGATTCTCTATCGATGAAGAACCTCAAATACATATAAAAGATTATCTAAATCCCATAAATATCAATTATCGATTTCCAAATCCAAATGAAAACTCATTTTAATTCTTAGGGAATTTATAAGGATTTTTTAACATAACATAAATCTATAAGAGAATTCTGGTGTAGGCAATAAATCCCCTGAAAAATGTGTGATGAGCCTGACCTCACATTCTGTCGACCAATGTAAATTGCTAAGCCTCATCGGTCCACAACTAATGAGAACCTACCTTTAAAAGTAGGTTTAAATGGATATAGAATCATTGGGTGTTTATAGTTCTACAAATAAACCCTTTAGAAATCGATTGGAAAGTTTGAATGTTAAAAGAACAAGGTCATCCCCATTTCAAGATGAAACAATAATGTAGGAAATCCAATTTTTTGGTTTATTCAATTGAATATTTCAAGATATATCTATCAATATTTCTTCTGAGTAGGAAATGTATTTCAGTGTTTCAAGACAACAGAATTATGAAGTTAAAAATATTAATATATTGTAAAAAATTTGTGAACATATTTTGAAATAGAAGTACTTTTCAGTGATCGATACCCAAGAAAGAAAAATATGATTTCATAGTTTTTTCAAGGAATGTTGGGTTTACCCTTGGTGTAACATAAGTTGGTTAGAATAGGGTGTTTGTTCATAGGAATCCATTAAAATGTTCATTAAGTGATTTTATTTAATTATTTAGTTAAATTATTAAATTTTAAAAACCATACCATCTCTATAAATAAATCATTATGATGAATCATGAGGTTCAGTCTCATAACAATTGGATATTAGAGAGAACGGGGAGGGAGCTCGAGGAATTGAAGAACTATAATCATGGATAGATAATGAGATTATTGATGAGATTCCTAGGATGGAAGGAGAATGCAGTGAAATCATCACCATTTTCACAAGATTACATGTTATTCATTAGTGATTGATCGAAACTAGAGGCATGGCTTATTATTTTTGTTATTTTTTCTCTTGGTTTAGTTTATTGAGAATGATTTTTTCCTTTTTATCTTACATTCTGGTGATTTTAATTCTTTTTATGAGCATATAATTGATTAAAATTATTTATTAATTATTGTTATATTTCTTTCACACATTTTTTCACTCTCATTCCTCATCATACATTCATTGGTCGATATTTAACTGTTCAAAAATGGACTCATCTTGTTCATGTTATTTTCCTCAAATTTTCTTCACATTATTCATCATTATAACATGGGTTAGTGGTTAAAAATTTTTAAGTTATCATTAAGAATGAATACCCCAGTGATTTATGGGACGATGTGTGAACATCCACAAAACCATTTTATCATATATAGAAATGTGTTTGTGACATATAGGTGATGGAATGATGGATCATACCAACATACCAGAATGGGATGAATTTTTTCAACAGCTCTAAAGATTGAAGATCCAATTATTAGCCACTAAGATTCTATAAATCATTAATTGATGAGATTTTCCATTAGATTCAACCATTTTAGTAGAGTCAAATTGTGAATAAATTGACCGATTTTGTGGATCAGGTGTCCATGTGAAGGAATTCCTCACTCTCTGAAAAAATATGACTAAAAGTCATGTACCTTATAGGAACACATGTCATGTATTCTATGATTCCATAAAGATCGGGTTTTTTGTGGAGTTAAATATCACACATCATGTGCTTGATGTCACACTATGTTTGATCATCACCAATTATCCACATAGTGTGTTGAAAGTAAACACACACGACCCTATGTGGATAGACATTCTATGTAACATGATGGGAATATTTGGTAGAGGTACATGTATAGATTATATATGTACATTGATTCCAAAACCAGAGTAATCAATAATATATAGAGTTCATGGTAATGGGTCAAAGGAAAAACCTAGGTGTCCAAGAGAGGTCACATGTTGTGTGACCATACATGCATGTCTTGTACATTACTTTTACATTTTGAGTTTATAGGGGAGAAACGAAAAGTTTTTGGACTCACAAGACACACTGTTTACCCTAGGAATAAATGATTTATACACCCCTTAGAGACTTATATCTCTTGTATTACCTTCTTCAAGGATGAAATTTGTTCTTATTATTATCCAAACAAGTGTATTATTCCTTATAGAACATGATGATGGACTTCATATTGGTATTATAGATATGATAAAAGGTGATTCTAGTGGGACACTTATTTCAGTTTAGCTTGTAAAAGTGATTGAGAGTGACCATCGGACATTTAATGGGGTTGGTACCCCCCATTCTATCTTCGAGCTCCAATGAGGATCAGGTTATCTTCCAGAATTATTGTCCACTCACCTGTGGATAACAAAGGGGACATGTGGGCCCTCTTCCTGGATTTTAGAGATGATATGTATGATTTATGGATAATATATAGTCTACCCTTGGTTGTGGATCACAATGGAGAATAACATAACCTACACCTTTTTTCTCATAAGGTTGTCTGTGGTGCTTAGCATGTATATGGGACCTTTAGAGATGTGGGTGGAGTCTTCATTCTTAGATGGTCAAGATGATGGATGTACCATTTCTCACATTACATGGGTTACTTTAAGCATATATGATGTTGGGTTTTTGTAATCTCTTTCATTATGAGTTCAGATGATATTTTTTACTTCCCAATCCTGTTTTCTGGGGCATCCTATTTGGTATGTTTATACTCACCTGTAAATTGGCTTTTTCTACACATATTGTGTATCATTTAAAATTCAGGAAGATTGGTGGTGACTTTTGTGGACCTATTACTATAGGATAATAGTGACACAATGAGGGGTTATCAATGATTGGTTGGTGGATTTGAATATTTTGTTCCAGTTTCGCTTATGTCTTTCCATTTTCATCGTAATTGTATGGTTGGGACCTCATTTATGGTTGGGAATATATTTTTCCACTATTTATATGATGCATTAAATTTTTTACATTGATGTATTTTCCTAGTGGTTTTCTCAATGATGGTTTACACTCCAATTGTATTAACCATTAATTATATCTATTCACTATTTAATGGATCTAGTTATGTGTGTGTATTGGTACATAATTTAAGTTCACCTATATTCGTTATAATTCTACTCAATAAAACTTCCAAAAATAATACAATTATAGGAGGTATTGGGGTGTCACCCTCAACTCATAACCATCCAAGATGGACCTATTGAGTTGGATCATTATAGAAAAACTATCATAGTCTTTATATCTCTAAGCATCAACCACCTTGTTCTCCTTCCCATAGTGGTAATATATTGAGCTATCCAAATATTTGATCTACTCTAACCATATACTATCGATCATATTAAACTATTTCTTTATAAATATATATATTTTAATCCATTATGATAATTATTCATATCACTCCACTCAGAATACATATAATCCATCAATAACTTCAATGAAAAAATCACCACTCCCAGCTCAAAATCACGAGTTGGGTAATTATTACCATGAATTATTTTATTCTTGAGAGGAATATTGTATCCCCATATCATTCTATATGATGACTTGTATGATTCCCTTATTTTAGGAATCACTATAGATCACAAAACATTTTACAATATATGGTAGTTTGGGGATAGGTATGATGAATAACCTTCACATTAGTTGTTTGAAATTGTCTTCACGTTCATCTATATAGTATAATTGATATAAATTCATATTGTACCACCTATAAAAACTCATCTGTATAGACTATATAACCATTGGTGTAGGATATTCAAATTTTTGTGCATAATTCCTGTTAAAATTCCATAGATATAGTCATATAACCATAGTTTTCAGTAAAATATTGGTATAGGTCTTTTGAAATATTAGGTTACCAAAGGATTCTCTAGAACCACACATTTAAGTATTTACAAATTGTTTAGAAAATCATTGGTATAAATCTATCCCAAGGGTTTATAAACTGTTAGAAATGATTTCCATGGTTGTAATATATACCAATGGTTTCGAAACATTTGGTATAGGTCAATGTGGGAATTTTTTATGAAGAAAGGAAAATTAAGAAATAAAAAACAAATCATGGTAGTATGAAATAATGAAGACCAAGAGTATCTGGTTGAAAAAAAGAAGCAAATTTTGGGGGAATAGAATCCAAAATGAAGTAAATAAAGAAGGTTTTCTTTGGTCACCCTTTGAGGAAAGGAAATTTACAACATCATTCCATTGGTGAAAATTGTGGTTCAAATTTGCCCAACTAATGATGTTTCTTCATCTATTAATGATATAAGTAATAGAACATGAATGGTAATTTCTTCCTAGAAGTGAGTTGTAAATGACAGAAGAGGTGGTTTCAATCTCTTTGGGAGAAATGTTAGAGGAATGAAAAATCTTCAGACCATGGTGAAGAGAATTATCCATAAAGATAAGTGTAGAGACCCTGGCTTTAAGCACATGAACATTACATTTCATTTATGGAAAAATTAATAAATGACACAAACAGAAGCCCAAATACTGTATTTGTTTAGTGTCTTTAGAAACACATAACATAATCTTCTAAACATGGTGAATTATATTCAACATATCCCATAAAGATCTTCCCATTTTTTCCTAGCTAAAACGTGTATATATATCCAGGGGAAAAGAAACATATAAAAGTTTTATCTCAAATACACAGTAAGGGTAAACATGGATAATATAAAACAAACCACAATCATTTAAACATAAAAACATGAACATAATGTTTAAACATCAAAATCTAGAGTCATGAAATAAATCATGGTATTACGTAATGAATATATAATAAAGGAACATAAACCATGATTGAATGGAATTGGAATAAAAAATGTAATTGTTGAAAAATAATGAGAACAAAATATGATTTATATAGTATCCAAGGCATTGATTCCAAGACCACCATATTGGAAATATTCCAATACTAAACTGGGTTTACATGTCATTCCATCCATTTATTAGTGAACCAGATTTCGTTTTGGTTCTATCTATGTCAATATCATAATATATAGATATTAAACCAATGAATTGGAGTGAGATATATCTCCCACCCTTCTCAAAATGAAATCATTTTTATATCCTCCCTAAAATATAAATCATTCATTATTGAATAACCCATGAAATAAAATAGGTTTCCTAAATATAATTTCACCATATCATAATCCATATAAAATACCATTCCATCATTAATGAAATAAAATAGTATTAATAATATTTATAGAAACATAACCCTATTTAATTGTGTCATCTTAGATGGAAAATAGATTTGATAAAACACTTAGACTATGTTCTTGGGGAAAATATCCTTTCTTCATCAAAAACATTTTTTTTCTCAAAATGATGTGTAATTTTAAAATAAAAGAATTTAGTTTAAAATAAACATGAAATAGGGTAGAGTAATCTTCATGGAAATAAATTTTCATGAAACTGTAAAAATTCATTAATGCCGTATAAGATAAAAAATCATTCTCCTTGTAATTTTGCCTAAAATATCAAAAATGTACCTCGTATGGTAAATATTAGAAAGATTCCTTCCATTCCATGTAGTAAAAGTAAAAATTGGGTAAAAATGAATTTAAACACACATGGAATAATAATTAACATTTTATGAAGACAATTTTCAAAAACATTGAACTGAAAGATAAACATAACCCCTGCAAATAGTCACATATATGTAATCTCAGAGAAAAATGAGAATGAAAAATTATCTCTTACCTTAGGTCTGATTTCTTTTTTATGTGTCTGAAACTCCTGTATAGTTGGATTAAATAAATTATTAACTTGTAAATGAACAAAAATAATATTTATGATATCATTTATTATTCACGTATGACATTATATTACCCTTTCATTTGTCAATTCCTTGTTAAGGCCACGTTTTTGGTAATAATCACTTTTTTAATCGTACGTATTTTGAATTGTTATTCATGATATTATTAATTACATATATCAAGATTTAATTTATTTACAAATTTAAAATATGACTTATAATTCATATATATTCATTATATAAATATATATAACAGAAATATAAACGAAATTGAATACACCGTTCATGGAGACGGTAGGTTATATGTACGAATTAATGTGGTCTTTTTTTCCTTATATAATTGAATGGTGGTATGTAAATGAAATATATATACATACATAAATACAAGAGAATTATTAATTTTTAAATTTCATTATTATTTATTAAATATACATTATAATCATTCTTGAAGGGTTAACGTTGAGATTGAATCTCATCGCATCGTGGAGATGGTAAGCCGTACGTACGCACGAGCGATGATATCGTTCCCCTAATAGTTGAATGGTGTTAAAGAGGATAGTGTATAATATCTCAAAATTAGTAAAATTTTATAATAATAAAATATAGTTATTACATCCACCATTTTACCCATCCATGTAAGGTGGGGGAGAAAAATAGATTACACCATGGCATGGAGATGATAAGACGTTCGTACGCACACACGGTGATTTTGTTATTTATAGGATGGATAAAAGGTGAAATATGATTGTTTAATATTTATAATAACATATTAGTATATTAGTGAGACTTATGTTATTAATTTATAATGAATCAATTGATTAATAAGAAGTATATGAAGAAACAAATTTGAATGAATCGGTAGAAGAGATTACCTCTTCCTTGACTTTCCCCCTTTAAAATTCAACTTAGGGAACTATATTTGGCCTTTTGAGAAGAACAGAACCTCTCTAATGTTACTGGAGATTTTTAGAAGAGAAATGGGTAGGTTTTGGTCGAGAATTAAGGCTCAAAATGGAGTTAGGAAAAGAGAGATCATGTGCCCTTTTATAAGAGATGAGAGGGGCAATTTAGGATATTCTCAAAATATTAATTTGTTATAAATTCAATTTTGATTAAAAATGGTACAACACTTTTTCAATTAAAATATAGGATGATTTTGGTTAGAATATCCATCATAAAATAATTTTTATACAGTTTTTGAATATTTTTGTATTCTCATTATTTTGGTTTAACCCTTATTTAACCATTTTTAATTTTACTGTGATATCTTGTTATTTACACATTATGGGTTACTGTAATTACCATATCATATAAAAAGACACAAAAAAATTTATTTATGACATATTAAGAATTATATAAACCATTTTGATGAATATTATATTTTTAATAATTTAATATCATTTAATAAACAATTTTATGTTTTAAGTCATGAATTATGTCTATTTGAGACACTATTAATACATGACATTTTAAAAAAATCATAAAAACCTGAATCTTTTAAAAAAATAAATTAACGCAAATATAATATGTCAATATGATCCAAAAATCTCTAGTATGACAAAAAATTACCAAAAAACATTTATTTTATCATTTATAATATCATTTAATTGAATCATTTATTAATGAAGTAATCACTGCATTATCATTATATCATTATTAAATTTAATAATTTTATTTCCAAAAATTGTAAATAAAATATCATGATGAAGGAAATAATTTTATAATTACAATTAATATTTATTTTCAAATATATCAATTATATAACTGCTTATAGGAAAGGATTTATTAAAAGATACAAGAATATGTTGTATTCCTCTTTACTATAAATTAATTCTCCAAAAATGTCATTTTCACATTTAAGTGGAACCATGGGGACCCAAAATTGATGAAATAATGATCATTTTTTGAAATATCTTTTCAAATTAAATTATTACATGTTTTAGGGTAGTTTAATATCATTAAAATATTAATTTTTATACTTATTTACCTGATTTACCCTTTAACCATGGAAAATAAAATTATTACTGATGTTACTATTCATAATTTCTAAAAATAAAAGGCACCTATTTACACTATTTGGAACTCCTGATTCCAAATATGGAATCCATTTCTCAAAATTAAAAAATAGTATGTTGATTAATTAATTTAAAATTAATTTCCATTGTAAAAACCAAAATGCAGGTTTTTAACAAGTAATAACTTTGAAATCATTCACATGTGTTTATCTCTAATTTAATGGTGAATATACTTCCAATGAAAAAAATTGTTTTAAATGATAAATATATAATCAAATAACACTTAAAACAAAATAAAATTATAATCAATATATATAAATAAATTAGATAAAAAGGTATTTTTGAATTAAAATGCAGTATTTTTTCATTATTTTTTAAATTATGAATTTTGTCATAAAAATACCATAAATTAAACATAAGTAAATTTTTATGTCCCACATCCAAAGAATAATTTTATTTTTTCCAATTTATCTTATAAAAGTTTCAAAAACATGATTTAAATTGGGTGCGCCATCAAAAGGTGGTAAAACAACATTTAAAAAAATAATTATTTTATCCGAAAAAATGATTTTATTCTCATATAATGTTCTAGAAAATTGTTAAGATGAATTATAATGTTACATAAAATTCGAAATTTGAATAATAATATTCATGATTTCTAGTTTATATCTCATTAAATAACAATATTTTAATAATATATCATTGTTTGGTGAAACTCAGTATTACACACAACACAACCTATTGAGGAAGGTCATTCTTGAGTGTAACACAATCCATGTCAGTTTTGTGTGTATTATAAGATTCCTTTGACGTTTCGTGTAACATAATCCAAAAAATGTTCATTTATACATTAAACAAAATCTATATGTAGTGTTGTGTGAAATTAATTCTATCAAAAGAACTTGAAATTGTGTGTAATACATGCCATGAATAGTGTTGCATATACTACAAGCTAATATGTTGTTGCATATATCGCAAGATAATCTTGGTGTAGTGTACAACACAAAGAATCAAAGAAATTAACAGTAATATATATCATAAAATCTCTGGGTATTACATTCCACACCCCTAAATATGTATTTTTCCTTTGAAATTCGTCTCTATAATAAATGGTTTACTACAAGAAATTTTATTTCATGGAAACCCACATAGTAAAAAGAAATTCAAAAAATTAATTTCAAAAAGAAATTATAGAAACATAAAGGTTACACAAATTAACTCATCACTTGGTTTCCACATAGGATTACATAGGTGGGAAGTAAAAATATATATATGTAATATAAATATAACCATTAAGTCTTGATGGTTAGTGATCGAGAATAAGGTTTGCAAAAAGTTAACTACAAGAAACAAAAAAATCTATGATGATTTAATGGACCATATGATTCATTAGATAATATAATAGTAGGATAACATTTCTGGTTTCAAGATACTTTTCCTAATGTTGAAGAATTTTTCATGAGAATAAATACATAGTTGATTTCGGTACAATCTCACCATTGATGATGCTGTGAATAATTTCTACTTCATCTCTTATTAAATGAAATCAAGTTGAATTTTTCATTATTGAATTAATTCATATCATGCGACAAAATGATAGTTCACTCCATCTGTCTCAACAAAAATGTTTTCAGGTAATCAAATATGCATAAGGCCACCTATAGTGAGATAATAAAATCTTTTACCAGAATATAAATTATATTATCCATAAATGGATAACATTACAATCCATTAAAAACTGAAAATATAAATTATTAGAAAGGGTTGAACTAAATTGACTTATCATTTTCACATATATCTTATAAACTAGTTCTTCGTTGTCACATTCCAGACATGTGAATACCTTAATCATGAATTTTTTTGAAATGTAATATGAATTAATATTGAACCATACTGAAAACACGTATGATATCTAAAGTCAACTCATCCCACACACCAAAAAAACCCAAAAACACTCTATACTAAAACAATGATATCAATTTTACCTTATATCAGTCATGATATCATTAATACTATTAAACATCTTATTATCTCAATATCCCTTCATTATGCACATATCTCGTGCATTCCCAAAATATCTGACTAAAATTTCATGGTTACCATTACCATTCCACATATACCTTCATATACTTAAGGAAAAACAATAGTGTAACAATCATTAGATGTATATTTATTCTATAGTACAATTAAATTACTTATACAACATTATTTTTGATAAACATGCAATCATTCCACTACCTTTTCAAACCATTCACCAAGCTTGACCATTTTACTCCGTAACAATTCTTTCATCTAACCTGTCATTTATAGTTTCTACATCATTAAAAACATTAATACTCCCCATATGACCAAGATTATTCTATCAATGATACTTTCCCTTTGGGAATCAATTTTCATAATTCCCATACATTCCACATTTAAAACATTTAACAGTCAGGGATGTCTAAGCATTACAGCTATCTTTGTCCATTGTGTTTACTAATCCTTTTCCATTACAATTATGGGATTTTTGTACTTATTTTTCATAGCTAAATAATCTCCCAATTGCATTGAAACGTTATCCTTTATTCTTCTTCCCACATGATTTACAAGTGGAAAATTGAACACTCGTTCCTCTATGATCATCATGAAACTCCATCATTCTCTTATTATTTAGTTCTGAAAATGTACAAAAGTGGAAATTATTGATCATATTATGCGATTTATGATTAAGAATATTAGTTATTTTTCTCCTTACAAATCCTATTTCATTTGGTTTCTCTGGAATAATATCATTCCATTTTTTATTATATTATCTATTAACATGAATCGTCTCGTTTCCATCCATTTTCTAAAACCCAAAAATTAAATTATGATAAGAAACAATAATTCCAAAAAAAAATAATCAAGGGGGAGCACATTCAATAGTTAAAATTTTAGGATTAATCTTAGTTTACTCTTGATTTTTACCATAATTCGAGGACTATAATCTGTAGTTAGACTTACCTTAATGGACATTGTTATACAATCCTTTGAAATATCTCTAGAGACCTCACGAAAGATTTTTCATCTTAGTTTCCAAAGGATAACTAATCCCCTACTCTAAAACTAATAGTAGAGACCCTATATTGACTTACATGGACATTTCATTTATTTTACAGAATACTTAATACATGACACCGAAAAACGCCCAATTATCATATTTGTGTAGTGACTTTGGAAACTCAGAACATAATATTTTAAGCATGGTAAAATATCTTCAACATCTCCCTTAAATATAGTCCAATTTTGTTTTCCTACCTACAATAATTATATAAATCTTTTGGAAAAAAACAAATAAAAGGGAGAGATAAAATATTCAGTAAGGGTTAACATTGAGAACATAAAACAAACCACAAACATTTGAACATAAAAACAAGAACCTAATATTTAAACATCAAAACCATGATTCATGAAGTAAATCATTGTAGTACATAAGGAATTCATCATAATGTAAAATTAACCATTATATAATATCATTGGAATGAAACATGTAATTGTGGAAAACTAATGATCATATAATATGATTTTCATTTTTTCCAATGAATTGTGGCCAAGACCATCATAGTGGACAAAGTCCATTACCAACCCAAGTTTACTTGATGTTCCAGCCATGTATTACTGAACCAAATTTACTTTCCATTCGATCCATGTCTATCTCATGATATAAAAATATCTACATAATTAATTAGAGGGATATATATATCCCACCAATCTCATAATTAAATCATTCAGACTTGTTCCATAAAACATAAATCACTAATCATAGCATATCCCAAATAATAAAATGGGTTTCTTAAATATCATTTCATTATAAGATAATATATATAAAATATCATGCCATAATTAATGAAATAAAATATTATTAATAATGGGGATAGAATCATAACCCTATTTAAGTACATTATCTTAGATGGAAAATAATTTTTGATAAAACACATGGACATAGTACTTCAGAAAATATCCTTTCTTTGCCAAAAATGATTTATTTTCTCAAAATACCGTGAATTTTGAAAAGAAAATAATTTAGTTGAAAAAAAATTGAAATAGTATAGAAGAATATTCTCAGAAAAAGGTCATCATTAAACAATAAAAATCCTTTATTTCTTTATATGTTACACAAAAACATTTTTCAGGTACATTTTCCATAAAAGTTAAAACAACTACCTCCAATGGTAAATAATAGAAATATTCCTTCCATACCATGTAGTAAAAGTAAATAATTGGTAAAAATGAATTAAAAATACATATAATAATAAGAAATATATTATGAAAAAACTTTTAGAAAACATGGGCATGGATGATAAATGTAACCCTAATAAATACTTACGTATAAGCAAACTTAGATGAAAATGAGAATGAAAACTTATCCCTTACCTTGGGTATGATTTCTTCTATATGTGTTTAAAACTATTTTACAGTGGGTTTAAACATATTATTAAATTTTAATAGAATTATTATAATATTTATGAAATAATATATGATTCACTTATGGCCTTATATTACGGGTTCATTTGTCCATTCCATTTTAAAACAATGTTTTGGGTAATAATCATTTTATTTATCATACATGTTTTGAATTGTTATTATTGATATTAATATGTACTTATATCTTCATTTACATACCTCCCGAATGAAATAAATGATTTAAATATCATATATATTCTGTATATATATATATATATATACTAGATAGATAAATGAAATGGAATACACCGTTTATGGAGATGGTAGGTCGTACGTATGCATGAACAATGATTTCGTTTCCTTATTTAATTGAATGGAAGTAAGTAAATGAAATATGTTTATAAATAAATCCATTATCATTATTATTTCATATATTTCAGGGTTAGTTATTATAAATAATTTATAAACATTCATTAATGGTTAACGTGGAGAATGAATCTCATCGTGATGTGGAGACGGTAAACCATACATACGCACAAGCAAAGGTATTGTTCCCATAATTGTTAAATGGTATTGAAGTGGATGAAGTATAATATCTAATAATTAGTATCATGTTATAATAATAAAATATAGTTATTATTTACACCATTAGACCCATCCAAGTTAGGTGGTGGTGAAAAACATATTACACCATGGCGTAGATATTGAAAGCTGTTTGTACGCATGCGATGTGATTCCATTTTTCATAGGACCGATAGAAGGTAAAATAGGGTTGTTTAATGTTTATAATAACATAAAAATATATTAATGATACTGATGTTATTATTATATAATGAAACAAAAAATGAAGAGGTAGTATAAGAAGAAGGAAATTTGAATGAATCAGTAGAAGAGATTACCTCTTCCTTGACTTGCCTCCTTTAAATTTCCTCTTTGTGTACTAGAGATTGTATTTTGGGAAAACCAGAGCCTTTGGAATGTTACTAGGGATGTTGAGAAGAGAAATCGGAAGGGTTTTTCTTTACTTGACTAATCAAAATGGAGCGAATAAGAGAGAGGGAGGAGGTTCCATTTTATAAGAGAGGAGAGGGGCACTTTGAGATATTCTCAAAATATTAATTTATTATAAATTCAATTTAGATTAAAAAATGGTCAAAACTCATTTTATTAAAATATATTATGATTTAGTTTCGAATAACCATCATCAAATAAATTTTATACAAGTTTTGAATATTTTGTGATCCTTATTTTTTGGTTTCACCATTGTTTCACCCTTTTTAATCTTACCATGAAATCATGTTATTTACACATTGTGGGTTAACATAATTAACTTATCATGTCAAACGACCTACAAAAAAGTTATTTATGACATATTTCGATTAATATTAACCATTTGGACAAATGTTTGATTTTAGTGAATTTAATACCATTTAACAAAATATTTTATGTTTTAAGTTATAAATTATGTCAACTGTGGACACTATCCATACTTGATTTTTTTTAAATTCATAATAACCTGATTCTATCAAAACAAAGGTTATATAAAATATAATAATCCAATACCATAAATAAAATTTGTGTATAACATCATAATACCCAAATTACATTTATTTTAATATTTTGAGAAAAATTTATTTGAATCCTTTATTAATGAATCAATCACTTCGTCATCATTGTGTCATCATTAAATTTATTAATTAAATGTCTAAAAATTATAAATAAAATATCATGATGTAGGAAATCATTTTATATTTTTAATGAATATTTATAGTCGATGATATCTCTTATATAACCCCATAATTTGTTTTCATAAATGATACATGTTTATATTATATTTCTCTTTACATTAAATTAATTCTTATGAAATGTCATTTTCACATCAATGTGGCTCCATGGGGACCCAAAATCGACCCAAGAAATCCCATAGTCTAATGTAACTCATAAAATAGGATTAAGACATTTGTTATGGTAGTTTAATATTGTTATAATATTATTTTCTACCGTACATAGCAGATTTACCGTTTAACCGTGGTAAATAAAATAATTTCTAAAGTTTCTATTCATAATGTCTAAAAATTAAAGGCACCTATTTACAAAAATTGAACCTCTTGATTGAAAATATGGAATCCATTTTTATAAATTCAAAACAAAAAAGTTATAGTAATTAATTTAAAATTAAATCTCGTTGTCAAAACCAAATAGTAGGTTTTTAAGAAATAATAACTATCAATAGAGTGACATGTGTTAATGTCCAATTTAAATTTTAAATTACTTAAAATGAATTTTTATTATTAAATAATAAAAACATGATCCAATTACTCTTTTAAAATAGTTAAAAATATAATCTATCTATACAAATAATTTAGATGAAAAGGTATTTTTGAATTGAAATACAGTATTTTTTACTATTCAATAAAGAATGAATTTTATCAGAAAATAAGAAAAAATTTAGAATAATTAAATTTTTATGTCCCACATCCCAATAAAAATTTTATTTTGTCATATTTAACTTATAAAAGTGTTAAAAACAAAATTTGAAATGGTTTTCACATCAAAAGTCAGTAAAATTGAAATATTGAAAAATACGTCTTTTATCCAAAAAATTGATTTTGTTCTGATATCATGTTGTTGAAAATGTGTAATATTTTTTATAATGTTATACAAAATTAAAATGTGTTTAATAATATTCATAACATCCTGTTTATATCCAATTAGATAAAAATATTTTAATAATATATCCTTGTTTAGTGAAACTCGGTATTGCGTTCAATGCAAGCTATCGAGGAAGGTCACTCTTCTGTGTAACACATGCAAAATATGTGTTGCGTGTAGTGAAATATTCATTTTGTGTTTTTTATAACTTAATTAAAACTTATTTCATTTATACGTTGAACAAAATATATAATTAGTGTTTCATGAAATGAATTCTATCAAAAGGACTTGAAATTACGTGTAACACAAGCCAAGAACAGTATAGCACATACTACCATCTAATATGATGTAGCATATAGGGAAATATATTATTGTTTTAGTATACAACACAATAAATAAATGAAATTAAAAGTAATCAATATTATAAAATCATGGGATATTAGAATAATGGAATGACATTGGAAATGAAACTCACTAAAGAAATTTCTAATGAGCCTCTTGAGTCTCAAATAGTTTTTCCGCCTCTCATGATGCCAAGATTTCATGAACCACTGGTAATGAGTTTAAAAACACCACCTAGGGGATTCCACCAAATCCATTTTTCAAAAGAAGCCACTATCTAGGTAGAAGTCATAGATCCCCATCCAGCAATGAGCTTCTTCAAAGAGGATGAATTCATCTTATTATTTAACAAATAACCCACACCAACTACATAACTCATAGAATGAACATTAATTGACAATAAAAAGCTTTTGATTCCTTCATTATAAGACTTATATCGAGAATTCCATATAGTCAAACATCTAGTTGTAATGGGAATCATCCTCAACTAACTCTCTATACCATTAGGCCCAACCCTAAGAAACCATGAATTAACAAAGATTTCACTCTTGCCTATTGAGAATCCATATCTAATTAAATCACCAAAACCACTCTAGATAGCTCAGGCCTAGTACCCATCAAAGAAAATATGGTTGACCGGTTCTTCTAAGGTGTTTAGACAACATGATCATTTGGAAATCATGAAGATACCTTTATGCCTAATCATTTCATCCATTGGAATGGACAGATTCTAGATACGCAAAACATGGAAATTGAATTTTATGGGTAGTGTATTTAAATAAAGATGATGATACACATCCACTACATAACTAGTTTTAAGGGAAATATGGTTTATTTTGGATTTTAAGATCCCTCTGGAGGAACCGATGAACACATGTTTATAAGGATCCAAGGACATTTGAATATTGTTTAAGACCGCTAGCTATTTCAAGTCAAGCATAAGGAGTGTATGTCTCGAGTGGGTAATAGCTTGGGTAAAAGAAAAATTAGGGGTAGGGTAGGATGGGAAACTGAGGATAACACCTGCCAAATTATTTTTCTCCTAACAAATTTCACCACACCCAACAATCCACATGGACATTCGATTGAGTTTCTAAAGATGAATGTGCAAGGAGTTCCACATATTCGATAACATCACTTTTTGTTTATCAAAGACAACACCATATTTTCCAACAATGAATCTTCAATAGAGGGAACTACCGTCCAAGACCTCCCACACTAGTTTATCTTAATGAAAAGACATGTTATTGGTCTCACCCCTTAGGCCTATGCCTCCTAACTCCACCATCTTCCTCAATCTTTACCAGGAAGCATAATGATAACATTCCCCTATTTGATCATAAAAAAGAAATGAAACCCTGATGCTCTAAATTTTTTCCACCTCTATCAGGGAGGTGAGGGTTGAGAGCACATGCATTGAGATCATTATCACCATATCCATTGCCATAACCATCTCTATCACCTATTACATCATTTTCCAACCACTAATAAGACTATCTCCTTTTGAACCATATAACATACACAACATCAACATATATATATCACAAGATGTAGAGGTATCTGGTGGATGTGATGGAAAAAAGACTACCATTAATTATACAAATTCATAATTACATTTTTAACTCTTTTAACTACTCATATGGACATTTTCTTCACTTCTTCCTCATCCTGATCTTTTTTTCCTTCCATAATAATTCTCCAAAATAGTTCTCGTAGAAGTAATACCTGGAGTGTTCTAACATATAATCGAGAAAATAATCTTCCATGGTTGACAACATACTCTTACATGGGGATTATTTCCAAAAATATGATGTAAATGATCATTTGGGCCAAAATGTTATGCTTTATTCTCATAAAGGCCCTCCAAATAATAATTTCACTAATACAAATCTACTATTTAGTTAAATACTGGATATTAAAATTTGAAATAAATAATGTAAAACTTACAATGTTCTACTATGATTGTTTTATTACTGAACTTCTATTTTTATTCTTTAATAATGACCAAAAAATTTTTTCTTGAGGCACACCTAATTATATTTTTAAAACCTACCTCTACAATGGAATTGAATGTAGAAAACCATAATTCAAAATATTTTCTTAATAATTATTTATATAACTAAAATAAAATCAATATACTTGATGAAGCAATATGATTTTATGATTTATTACTTTGTGATAGTATGATATGAGTTGGTTAATAATATAAAAGTTTATATAATAAATGGGGAACATTGATGGAAAAATTAAATAATTGTTAAATTAGTCAAATTAAAGTTTAATTTAATGATTATTGTTGGAATATATTATATTCATGGATATAATAGAAATATAATTATACAATTTCTGAAATAGAATATATTTATTGAAAAAACTAATCAAGATTTAATACATGTCTATTATTGTAAAATGTAATGTTGAAATTCCTATTAGAAGTGTTATTGTTCAGTTCTTTCCACTTTTCAATGAATTAATTTTAAAGGGGTTAATATAGGGAAACACAAGGTAATTTTATCATTTATGGATATTGATGAAAGTATATAGTCCTTATTGGTGATTGTTTTTCTTAAAAATAAACATTAAAGAATTTGAATTATAATTTATTTTGTTTAATAATGGTAATGTTAATTTATCATAATAGTATGTAAAATTCAGATTTTATATCCTATGATGATTAATAATATTTAAATTTTGTTGAAATTGTGTGTATATGGTTTTACTTATGGTTTAGGTAAAAGGAAAATAGTTTTAATTTATTTAATATTTTAATTAAATTATTTCATTTTTATTATAGTGGATTGTCAATATTTAGTAATTAGAGTGGGATTTAGTCTTTTAATCCTTGTGATGAATGTAAACTTTCTTTATGTTAAGTGGTTTTGAACTTATTATGATTATAATTCACTACTCTGCTGTATTTTGGTTAATCTGATAATTGGTTTTGTTATGTTTTCTCATTTTTTGATATGACATTAGCAAATAAAGCAAATATAGATGGGATAACCCAATTTATTGTAGATTAATTATACTAGGAACTCATTTGAAATTTACTTATGTTTAGACAAGAATATTTTTGGAAATAAAGTATAATGTAGAATAAAATAATATTTTTGATTTAAAAGAAACTTATGTGGAATAAGATGTGTTATGATTATTTATTTTATTGAATTTATTATTTGAAAATATTAATATCTCATATTTCATAAAATTTAATGTGATTTATAGGGGTAAATTTATGGAAAAGTATTTAAAGGTGACGAAGGTGTGAAAATTTTAATAAATATCACTAAATTATATTTATATGTTTTAATTATTTGTTTTAATAGTTTTTTTGTGTGTTTTGATTGATCATTTATGAACTATAATGGTTTATTAAAATCCTAATGTTTCATTTTGACATTTAAAATGTATTTTACATGATGTTATTTATTTCATGGGAAGAATAACTTGTGTAAATGTTGTAATTTCTATATTAAATTTTGGAAATTAAGTAATAATTTTTCTTATTGTGATTATTTATTATAAACATTCATCCCCATAAATTATCTTTATTTATCATAAGATTATTTTATTTAATTATATTCTATTTTATATAAATTTTTCAATTTTTTGGTAATATTAGTTCTATATCGTTGGTTGATTCCATGAACCAATGAATTTTCAAGAATGTGATGAGATTTCTTCACATTGGAATTCTAATACTCTCTCTTCTAATTCTATTTTGGTGGATTATTGGTTCACTGTGTTGTTTGATGATCTTTAACCCCTTTTTCAATGAATATTTTGTTTATTATGTAAATTTTTTCACTTTTTTATTTTATTTATGTGCACTATTTAATCATTAAATAATTTTATTTGAGTATTTTGTCATGGAGAACAAGTTATTCTGTGAAATATTATAATTCTATATTTTTTTTCTGAAATTCATGATATATTATTATTTAGGAGTACATAAATTATGGATAAACATGTTTGAATTTAATAATAAAATAGTACAATATTATAATAAAATCACTAAATGATTTAATTAATTAATAAATTACTAAGGTGAATAAATGAAGAAATCAATTAATGTATAAATGAGCAATTATGTATATTAAATGATTATAATTTTGATAAAAATTAATATGACATGTTTATGGATTTTAGTTCATTATTGGAATAATTTTTTAATGTTTTTTGGTTTAAAAAATTCAATTTCTAGTGTAATGAGTATATTCTTGTATAAAAATAATCATTTATAATTAAATATTGTTAATTAACTAGAGGATTTAATCATGTGTTTTTATTATGTGTGTTATGAGTTTGGTTTGACATTATATGAGGTCTGTTTTGATTGAATTTGTTATTAAATAAAAAAATTTAATATAATAAGGGGATATAGATGTCTAATATTGAATATAATGAAAAGTTTGAAAAAGATAAAAATAGTATTTCTTTGGAAAATATGTGTTGTGTTAATTTTTTTGATACTAAAAAAGTAATAGGAAAATAATAACTTTTTATATATTTTTCAATGGGTTTTCATTATTCATGTGAGATAAATTACTTTTAATGTTATATGATATTTTTGGAAATTAAATTAATGTTTGGATGTACTCTAGTACCTATTTGGTATTATAAAATTTTCCCTAAAGTTTATCACTTGTATCCTTCCCCCAGTTATGAGGTGATGTGAGATATTAACATGAAATCTATGTAATTAGCTTATCCATGAGTTAGGATCAATAAATATATTATTATATAAATTTTTTGTGACTTTATATGATGTTTTTTTCTATTGTGATTCAATTTAAAAGGTTTATATGAATATAAAAATGGGAAATGGATATCCTATATAATATATATAGAAATGTGTGATTAAGAAACAAAAAGGAAATTTTGGTGTGAAATCAATTTCACAGTTTTTGTGTTTGATACTAATAATAAATTTTGGAATTCTTAACATTTGAGGTATTTTAGAAAGGGTTTTCATTATTCTAGTGGAATGAATTTATCTAATTTCAATATTTTTTTTGGAAGTATCATTATGTTTGACTAATTTTGAGTAACTCTTTGGGATTATTGAAAGATTCTCGAAGGAGATCACTTACATCATTATTTGTATAGATATATACATGAGGAATTGGCATGATATTACAATTTTTGGATTATTATTGAGTAATTATAATGAAATATATCATTCCTTGGTTTTAAAGTGGAAATTTTTTTGTCTACATTTTTTAGAGGTAACAACATTAGGTGAAGATGGTATGAGTTTACTTGAGTGTCTTGGTTTATAATATTATAATTAAATTGTGTTTCTAAAGTTATATTATTAATTCATTTTATAATTTACATTGACTATATATGATTACAGTTAAATATATTGGATAATTATGGTTTTTTTGGTTTCTATAATAGATGTGATTCACACTCTTTATACATAAAAAGTTAACGTACAGACATATTTTATTAATGATGTATCAAGTATTAGTTAAAGGCCTCTATATTTGGGATAAATTATCATTATAAAAATCATAGTTGAGTTTATGTACTCTCAGAGTCATATGGAAGGGGTTCTAAATACATGGTTTTAATATACTTTTTAGTTGTTCTCTTCATATAATCTTATTTGGTATTTACAATTGAATCTTGGTCGGTAATAAAATATTATTATGGTGAAATAAGATCCTTAAAATGTTATTTCCATATTTCAATATTGGAGGATTACAATATGAAGGAAGAACATACTGGATAATTTTAACTGATCATCATCAATCATCAAAAATTAATGAATGGATATAATGGGTATGGTATTTATGTTCATCATGTTTATTTTCTATTCCTATAAAAATAATTTGTTTATTAGTTTTAATTTTCTATAATTTTTAAACCGTTTACTATTATTGAAATATGTATAATAATTCCCCACCAACCACCATAAATCTACATCATAATAGGCACCACACTCTCTTTTCCCATAGAATCTTAAATAACACAAATTATATTCACACATGATTAAGGGGTTATATATGATTCCGTAATAATATATTATTTGTTAAACACCATTTTCCACATCCATAAAATAAATATATCTTTAACATATCCCAAACCATCTTATTATTCAATATTGTTGATCGGAAAAAATTATACTGAATTTTTATAATTTATAATTGAATTATTTTTACTTACATAAATTATTTGAATAAAAAAAATTACTAATAAATGTCGTACCTAGTTCCTCTCATGTTAGGGGATCGTAGTTCTCCCCAATGTATGGATCTATTTCATAGAATATTTGTTTTTTTATTTCTTCTAAATGATTCTAAAAAAATATTTACTAGGAATATAAAAAAATTATTACTAAAAAAAATGGTATTTTTAATTAAATGCCTAAATTTTTATTGAAACCTTGAACTTGGTATTAATATAATAAGTAACATTTCCTGATAATGTGCCACTAGACAGTCATTCAAGATTGATGTGGCCTCGAAATCTGTAAAAACTCGTGTATTCCATCCATGATAAAATTCATTCTTATATTCTCTCCACAACTAACCTAATTCCATGAGTTGTGTTGTCCACACAACCACACCATCAAGAAAAGTAAAAAAAATATGGATCCAAAATATTAATTTTTATAAATAAAATAATAATATAACACCAAATCCATTGAATTTTATTACACATATTTGTTCCCAAGAATTATCATTCACTCCATTTTGACGGTGTCTACATGAGAGTGGAATGATAGGAATGATGTTAGAGTATTTAGTAAGAGTTTCCTTTAAACTATTATATTCTCACCCTATTTTCCTATAAAATTATTTTACTTGTTGAACTCAACCATCAGTTGTGTGCGGTGGTTGCACACCTCACTCATGTGTGTAGTCCCAGGATTCCTAATGGAATATCTATATATGAAACAAAAAATATATTATATCAATAGATGATAAATGGAAAAAAAATATTGTAAAAAAATTGCTATAGTTTTAAAAATATAACTAGTGCAGTCTGATTAGTGGGTTCTTCTTGATCCAAAGGATCTGAAGGACCATCAACACGTACAAAAGGAGTGGAACCCAATGTATGTTTTGGAGTATTGGAATGTGTTTGAGTATAATTTTAAGGAGCCTAACATAGAATCATTGGGAGAAGGAAGTATAAGGTAAATAATATGCAATAGACATCTATGGAAATTTATAATATATATAGGGAGTATGATGCATCTTCAAATAATGGAAAGAAAGGTGATAAGGATCAAATGAAAATGACAGTGAAAACATAGGTGGCCTAAATATCCCAAGTACCTATAATGACATTGTGGGAAAACAAAGGTGTTCTAGATAGGATATCAGATTAACAGAAATGGTGTGTTTGGGTAGGATGAGTGGTGTTCTAAAATCTATTACAACCACCACCACCATCGTATCATCTAGATAAGCACTACAACCACTATGCACATGAGCGAATAACTAACCCATTGGTTGTGGATCCTAATTTAATGTGAAAAACATGATTAATAAAACGAAATTATATTTTACTGATATATATATATATATATTTGAAATAAAATACTCACAACAGGAAACATAGTATAGAATCCCATATATCTCATGTGATAATTATTTTATGTCATATTTTTCCTTTTTATCTCTTCAATATTTTTCATTTATTAAATTTGAATCTAAATATTGAATTAATTATAAAATTCATAACTAATGTGTAATCCAAGAAATATAGAATATGGGACATAATTTAATTATGGAATACAAGTTTTTAACAAAATTAATGGAATGTAGTGATATAAAAAAACCCTTTTATATTTAGTGGAAAGAATATCAAAACATGAAGATAGGTAATAAAAAAATCAGTATATTCAAATTATTATTTATTTATTGGGATTGATAAATTTTTCTTGTATTTTAAATTTTATACAATTTAATTTTGGCTAGCACCTTTTTTTCTTTTTTGGAAATTTATTAGGTCGTCAATCCTTTATTTGTGTTAGGTCATTTGGATCATATTATGGGTTGGGTCATATTTCCATTTTTTAGTTAAATAATTATTTTCATTGGTTTTTATTTACATTTTAATTAGTTTAATATGTTTCATTTAAATGTGTACCTGATTATAATTAACAATATAGGATTTACTAATTTATAATTTCACTATCTATACATTAATTCCACATAAAAATATAATTCAACTATATAAATAAATTAAATGGAAATATTTTTTTCAATAAAAAACATGTAATTTTCATGGGTCAAGAATAAAATGATGCGGGAACTCATAATTTGAGGACCATGGAAGATCCTCCTATGATATTGAAGGATATAAACACCGTATCATTCCCTCCTCCCTCATTTGGGTAATAAGGTTTTTCATTCCTCTATGAAAATCATTGTAACCATTTTCCACCATTCTCTAATGCTGATTTTTTTCTTGTCCCTAGATATTTCTCTAACCTATGGTTCTTGATTTGATAGAGGGTTTTCCACAACACTCACTCCCATCCCTTGAGGTCAGTATGGCTTCGTCTTTCCGGATTCAAATACTAATTGATTGGTCCAAACAACATCATATATTGGGGTATTCTTCTGATAGGTTTATTTAATGTTTTTGGTGACTATAAGATCATCCAATGTCGGGTCCTCTCGATAGAAGGCATATCATGATTTGATTCGAATCAAAGGAGTACATGATTTGGACCTAGTCCAGTGCCCCTCATAGCTATGACAATTTCTATTTCATCATACATAGCGTGAGATATTACTTCCACATGCAACGACATACCCCGACCACATAAATTTGGGTTTGTCTGTAGAAACATCTACTCCCCTTTCAAAACCAACCAATTGTTAAAATTATAAGAATCCATATGGGCTACTACCTCTGTTCTAATAGTAGAACCATATCTATTTTTCACCCCATTTCTCCATGATTTTTTGTTGAATTAAACATTTCAAGGATACCAGTTGTGTATATTTAGATTGTTATAGGCTAAGATTATCTCTACAACCATCCTGTTGTCTTCATGTTTTGAATCATTTTTAACTCTTTTTTTTAAATGGTTCATTAATCAGTTATATTTTTTGTATAGAAGAGTGACTACATATCAATAAATGGAGGTGTGATAAGGGAGTAGTGTAAAGGTCTTTGTTTCTACGTTTGGTTCATGTCCAAAAGCACCAGATCAAATTAGGGTCCTTATTAATCGTAGTAGTTAATTGGATGATTTACATTGTGGATCTCATGTGGGTAGGGAGATTGTGATCGAAAATCCTTTTATTTTAGTTTTTGGAGAAAAAATTGAGGTCTCCCTCAAGGAGTCATGGACATTGTCCCTTGATACAATGGTTTCCCAAATAGTTGATATATTGAAACACAATTATGAGTGTGAGGGTTTAGAAATGTCTTTGGACCAAATGAATGTATCTCAAGTGGAAACTAATATATAGGTAGCAGACACTTGACAAAAAGGGAAATATGATTTCATGTGAGTAAGATGAAATGGTTAATAGAGGCAGTGGGGGATGTATCAATGCACCATGAAAGGTGTTGTCTAGAATATTCAATTAGATGATAAATGTGAGTAGTATATTTGAGGGCATAGAGGTAAAATGTTTAGGGAAGGATCAAGGGGATGTGATTAAAGATTGAATTGGTATCCTTAATACAACACTAGTGAAGAACCTTTCAACTAATATATGATTTTATTGGATATATTCCTAGGTTGAGACGTGCAACCAGGTTTGGGTGGGCATTTTTGATGATTTACATGGTTGTGGCCTACAAAACCCAAAAAACAAGAATGGTTATAATGGAATAAGTTACTCAGGGAGATTCATCATATTAAAGGGAAATAATTCTAAAATATATATAGAATAATATCATTTACGTAAATTGATGTAAACCCGGTCTTCCAAAATAAATAATGTTAAATGAACCATTATTTCATGACTATGTATGAAAAGAGATTCCAATTCAACATAGTGGAAATATAAATATGGAGTGTGATGAATGGAAGATCATATTTAATTTCAATGAATAAATTCCCAAGGAGGAATTTGAACTCAAGGATACAAAGGATTAATTTGATAGGATGGTAGAGAGGATAATTCGAGTTGACATTAACAATTTACTATAATATTGGTTCAAAGAATGATATCACATCTTACCATGTGGTTTCAATGAATTGAATATTAGTGTTGAAGAGTTTATCCACACTTGGGAAATGATGGCTGACATTTTTATTGACCTCATCATGGATAACCTGGATGTGAAGTTCAATACTCTCCAATAGAGTCTACACATAGGTAAGGTTTCTAATATACATAATTATCATTTCAATGATTTAGTTATTTGTTATGTTTTAGACTGAATTCAAGGTTATTACTTGGATGGTTTCCCACAATTTCCTTAAAAGTTATCTGAAACATAAAAAAGTTAATTTTCATTCAGTATTTTTCACTATTCATCAGAAAACGAGAGTTCTCAGAAAAAAACATAACCCTAATATATTTTTGATATTAAAATTTAAAATAATATTTTTTGTTTTTAAAATAAAATTTATAAAAAATTTAAGCATTAGTTTACTAACATGTGTTCCATTAAAATGTGGAAAATGTTTATTTTATAAATTAAACGTTTTCATGCTTAAATAATATTTATTCTTATTTTACACCTATAAAATATATTGGATCAATGTAGAAAAATATGAATATATAATATCTGGATATCATTAATATAATTCAATAATAGTTATTAATATAACTATTTTAAATAAAGTACATTTTTGTGTGAAAAAATTGTTTTAAAAAAAGAATATCCATTATATTAAATTATATTTTATTTTCATTTCTAATTAATAGTTAAACAAATAATTCATTTTATAAAAATGTGTAAACTATATTATCATAATTTAGTTAATATTATTCATTCCCATCATTCTAATTTCTCAGTTACAAATATCATATAAAATAATAGGTATATATTTTTTCCATTAAGACTTAATCGTATGTATAAAAAATGTTTGCAATTAAAATCAATGTCGCATGTACCACAAGATAAATTTGGTGATGCATGTAATAAAAGATAAACTATATATTCTAGGTAAAAAAATATTAAATAATTAAATTAATTTGAAATTAAATATTTCATAAATTATCCGGATGTTACACCCTTCGAAAATGAAAAACAAACATATTTGAATTCATTAATCACATCATTTCCAAACATACACTGAGGTGAATTTTTGGTCTCTAAGATAATATCAAACTTTCAATGATTACTCCAATATATATTATACATTGGGAAGAATCATTAATATCCCATAAATCTAAAAATGTAGACATATTTACGTCTTCTAGATCATGTAGTATTCATGCAATTAGGACATGATTTTTTCCATTCATTCTCAAGCCCAAAATCATTTCATAATTAGTAGAATCATTTATCATACATATAAGAATATCATTCACCCAAAATATGTCATTAAAATATTCATCAAATTTAAATGAACCCACATTCCAAATACTCTTGAAATTTATAGTTAATTGATGCATCTATAAATCCATATTATTATTATGATTACAATGGCCAGATATGAGAATACTCATGAATGTGAAAGGATTTTAATAAAAATCCATTGAATAATGTTATAAATGTTTAAGAAAACTAACCATGTGAAGTTCAAAGTAATAATATTCCCAGATAAAATAAAACTATATCATTATATACACATTATCACATTATGAATGTCAATTGAAAAATTTGCATATCTAGCATCAAAATAAGGCTAAGAAAATCCATCGGCATGATGAAAAAACACATCATTATCCTCCCATCTATTGGTATCATGAAATTGTATATTTATTTATATTTCACCTAAAATTAATTGATTCTAGAGTCTGGGAATCATTATTATGTTTGAAATTTCATTCTGTGGGACACATGATGGTATTCCATCAACATTTGTCTTCCACGAGGATGTTCCACATTTTATACAATTATTTCATGCAACAGTTTCTTCCCAAAATATGATGTAATGTTTTAGTAATTTTTTTTCTCCAGAATATCAATTTTTATCAACTAAATTCCATTCCATATATTTTTTTGATGGAACATTTAATTAATCTATATATGATTCCTTAATAATTGTACGAATATAATTAATGTTAGTATTAGAAATCCCATACATGGTTTTGCCATGAAATTATTGGCTTAAAATTCAAAATTTTTCATTTTACCACAATACTAATATACTAGAATCATGTAAACATAATTAAATTTTTTCACACTATCAAAATCATATTTTTCAATAAATGCATCATGTGTTCTTATATCTAAGTCTTCTTGGGTTGGAATCCTTTATTTATCATGAGAAATACTAAATGGAAACTGGATGTCTAATAAATTCTCTAATCTAGTCCTCTCATGTGGATCATGAACATTTTCATATTTAATACTCTCCCCATTGGGAAACCATACATAGTAATTTTTTTAGATCCATATTAGGTTATATGGTAACTAACTTATTTATGAAATAACTATGTTCTTCCAAAAATAATTATAACCTGAGAAGTGTATGGGATACAATCTGAAGCATTATTAAATGAAAAATCTAAAAAACATCCCAACCTATTTGGAAATATATGGAGAACTAATCAAATTCATACATCATACTATTATCCATTATGTAAAAAAATTTATATCCCATGTCAGAAAACATTTAAGAAGCTTGAAGTTATATAAAAAATATATCTAAGGAAATGATAATTGTTCACTTAATATCAAACCATAACTGATGTACTTCAATATATAAGATTCATAATATAAAATAAAAAAAATAAATTATATATAAGAAAATAATTTAAATATAAAACAATGTTATTGAATTAAATTATATCAATGATTAATAACTACACATAATATGAAACTATTTTTTTAATTGATTGATTTATTTTTTCTCTTATTCAATTCACATTTTGACTAATTTTATTCGTATTCTAAAAATTCATGTACAAAATATAACTATTTATATCCGAAAATATTTTTTAGCATAGAAAAAATATAAATTTAGGATGGATAAAACCATAATTAGTGGTTTATCATATTGAAGGATGTTAAAGTGAATCCTTCATGGCATTGATATCCATAAAAAAGGTGTTTCTATATATGAGTTAAGAAACATGATGCATTGGATTTAATTGAGTAATGAATCTTTGGTTGAGGTTCTTTCTATAAATTACAATTTTGAGGGGATCATAATGTGGATGCCTTACCCTATTATCATTTTATTTTGTAGTTTTCAATGGGATGGTTGATATTAACTATAAATTGGTAATTATTAGGTGGATAAAATCTATATTGATGTTTTGGATTGGGGAACATTTCTAGGTTTGTGATAAGGGATTAAGTAGAATTTTTCTTGAGTGAAGATCAAATTATGGAAAGGAGTACTAATGAATTTTTGTTTATATGGGACTAACATGAATAGTGATCAAGATTATTTATTTAGTTGGGTGATCATAGGTTCACTTGCATGTGACTAATAGAGCATGGGACTAGATTCTCTAACTAGTTACAAAGGAGGGTCAAACATTTTAGTTTTGATGTAATGTATATGGAAATCACACACTTGGAATGCATTGTCATGTATAAAATATGGATTGGGTTGTATGTGAGTATAATTAAATAATTATTAAATGATATTGAGGTTTCATTTTCCTTGTACATGAGGGATCTATTGTATTAGGAAATAGTGAGCATTTTTTTGGTATATGGACCATTGTTTTTTATTTTGGTTTTTTATTAATTTTATTTAATGTGATTATGATTTAGTTTTTGAGTGATAGGGATATTTACCAAGATAGTATAGAGGGGATGTTATTGACCATCCAAAGGTTTTTAGTCACAATTTATTTGTAGTACGATCACATGGTGAATTATTCTATATTTACATAAATTAAAAAAAATTATTAGTTATTATAAATGGTAAAAATAGTTTTCTTGGAGTTGTAGGAATCATACAATGCCCCATGTGTGAGGTAAATAACAAGTACAATTGGTCGTGATTACTAATCAATGAAATTTTTGTGATTGAAGAGAAAATTTTATTGATTATAAAATAATTTTTCATTTAAAAAAACCCCCTTGGTATTGTTCATGTTATGATATTGATTTTGATATGTGTGGTCTCTCTACATTTTGAAATTTACCCATTTTAAAATTAACGAATTATACATTTTAGGATGATATAAATGGGGTTGAATGAAATATTGTGCCAAATACATGGTGGAAAATGAGAACTATCTTGATTCCTCACCCATCAAAGGTGAAATATTTATTTATGATAATTTTACATATGCAATATAAATACTTAGGCATGTTATTTTAATTTGGTTTAACCTAGGAAATAAATTGATGGGGGCATAATGGACTGATATAAAGGAGACTTAGTGACTCTCCCCTTCATTGGAAAATAGTTTTAGACTATAAATAAGTGAAATAAAATAGTTATGTGGGATAATTATATTAAAAAACCCATATCATATTTAAGGATGTTAAACTGAATGATTTTTCACATGTTAATGGAAAACTAAAAAACTATATGTGAATATCATCCAAACATAGTCAAATTAGAATCCATATATCCAAAATGAAAGGCTGATAATTATTGTGATCAACTCGTTACTAAATATGTCCCCAAGAGGGATTGAGGTAAGAAAATAATATACTAAAGAAGAATTTTTTTATACATTATATAAGTAAATGTAGAAATAAAATAAAGAACAAAAAACCATAAATTTAAAATATTACCCTTTAATATAATTTTTTAAACCCCTTTATTTCAACAGTCAGAAGATGTTTTAAAAATAACAAATTAGATTAAATATGGGAAAACTAAAACTACCATGGTGTATTAGACCAATAATTAAAATGAAATTTGTGTTTTATAGAATAGATAAAGGATTTAGATAGACCATATTAAATAATAAAGAACATTGGAATTAAACTGTGAAGAGAGGAGAGATCAACATGGGTGGGGAATAAACATGAATGGGCATCTAGGGTTTTGGATGCAAATGATATGGGATTAGGGGATCCCATGTTCAAATCATATACAAATAGATTTTAAAAAAATGTATATCCAAATAAATACCAACAATTTTGTAAAATAGTTGGAAAAAAGTTACCTATCCCAATAGTTTTTTAGAACTGTTGGGATATGACCACCTATACCAATGGGTTATTAAAATTTTTGGTATAGGTGTGTGGGAATGGACAGTCATTCAATTAATGTAGAACATGACCCACTTTCCATTAAAATTGGTGAGAGGATTATATTGTAACACACCAAAGATTTATAAATAAATATAATATTTATTTCACGAAGTGATAGGTCTATGAAAAACACTACATTGTTATAACCAAGTCAGTGAACATAATTTTTCCACCTCAATGATTTGAAATTCTAAAAAATGACATACATGGTTGTATTCATTAAGATATTTAGAGTCTGATAAGATAAAAAAAAATTTTGGTGAACAATAACATACCCTTATGAATTATAATATGAATACTATCATTAGCCTTATAAATAATAAACAATAATTTTATTTTATTCTTATAAGGTTATATGATAATGATATCTTGATTAATTTTTCAAAATGATATAAAATGAAAAATAGATTTCAAATTTTTGTTTTTTGAATAAATTATAATTATATTTAAAAATTAAATAAATAATATTTAGAAAATTATTTCCAAAAAAATGGATTTATTTTTGAATTCTACATGTGAAAAAATATTCTGCGTTAATTTTTGGGATTTTTCTGAAATAATAAAAAAATTTATGAATAGTAAAATACAATAATTTACCATATGTATACATTATTAAATAAATTCACTATTCCTAGCCTCATGGATGATTTAAGAAAACTTGTTTCAAACTCAAATGCACTTATTACAATTATGGGTCACATTAATTAGCACTATTGGTTGTCTTAAGGGAAACAATGAAATAATGAATAAGATTTTCAGAAATCACCCATATTCACCACTAAAATAACCCCCCTCACTCCCTCCTCACTTCACAGCTATAAAGAGTTTTTCCTCACCTAAATTCTGAAAAACACTCCTCTCAATATCCTCCACCACTTCCAACAGACCTTGGTCTCATAAAAAGTCCAAGACCACTCCCCTAAAGAGGCTCTCAAGGAAGATTACTTCAAGAAGTAAATCCCTATTTTAATTTATTTTATTTCAAGTTCCTTTATTTTATTTTTTATTTCCTCACCTATTTTAATCCAAATTTTATGATTACTCCATTACCATACATGTACTTGAAATTTATTTGATGAAAAAATAATTCTTCATCATCTCACTTTTCCATTTCTTTTATACCAGAAATGAACACAACATCCGAGATGTGTTAACTTATCATATTCATGGACGACGGGTTTTCAATTTCTATTACCATCTTCAATTTTGGACATGAAACCATTTTTATGGTTGAAATAGACAATAATATATTTTTTATAAACTATTTATAGTTATGTAATATTTTTGAACACATGATATTAATTTATAAATCATAATGAGTTAGTTGTGATAAAAATCATCCAATTAACCGAAACAATTGTCATTAATGTTTTATATAATTATTAATTTTCACGCCAAATAATCAAATTAAGTTTATAAAATTTTAATATTATGTTTTTCACTAATAACGCACATCTTCTATTCTACACAACCATTCTCATTTTACATGTTTATCCTTACATGAATATAAGTAAACTGATCATGATAACCAATGAAGAAAACACTCCCAAACAATGAAATTGATTCTATTTACCAACCATAAAGGCCATGAATGAACCTAATATGCTTATAAAAAATCAATTAATTTTCTAATATAATGTCTACTTATTAATTTATAAACCTAAATTTGATTATTCATGTCATTAAGATCATGTGATGAACACCTTTGGACTTAAGGTTAGGGTTTCCTACCTGAACATCCATTTTCTTCGGGCTGCTCTTTGTCTATCTTTATCCCAATTAAATTCTTAATTATTTTTATGCACTCCTCATAAATTTATACTGAATTTTATATGTATGTTTAAAATCTATAATATTAATTTTTTTCCGGTAGTAGAATATTTTTAATGGAACATTCAAAATTATTTTTTAAATACAAGATTGATTAAAGAGAATTTCTCAAATTCTTACCAATTTTAAAGGGAAGTCTATAATGTGGTTTTATCAGCCATTATTTTTTTAAAATCTCCAATTTGAGTTTTAAAATACTATATTAATTCACTTCTATTTTTATACAATTAATTTTCCAAAAGAACTCTTTTTTTCAAAGTAAAAGAGTATTTACCAAAAGAATTACTCAACGGTTATATAAGAGCATTTTCATATATTTCAACACTATTGTTGATTCTTATGTATCTTTGGGACTAATATTTTCTGATATCATATATTATATTATATTGAATGATTTATGATCAATTTGACTATGCCTATTCTATTTTGATATCATTCATATTACTACATAGAATGGTTAGTGATTATGCTACAAATTGGGGAGTTTTTTTACATTAAATGTGTATATGTTCTATAGGTTTATCCCCATTCATATGTGTAATGTATTGGACATAGTAAGTGAAGGTTGGGGACCACTATAGCCTCTCTATGTATCAGTAAGTATCATGAGACCAAAATATATGGTATTGGCTAAGGCAATTCCCATTTTATATATTGTTTTAGTCTAGGCCAAAATCATTTTTAGATATCATGGATGAGGACTTGATGGTATGATTCAGAATTTTTTACATATGTATTCCCCTCACATTGAAGCTATAAATATATATTTCATGATTTTTTTCAACAAGAAGAATACCCATGATTACGCTTTATTAGGTAAATATTTTCTATAGTCATATTCCTTCCACATTATGTTCAAGTTTATTTTTAAAGGCATGTGTTTTAAATTATTCATCATGACTAATTTTTATGTTTATGGTATCTTCCACTATTTTTAACTGTTAATGAGCTTCTGACCTCACCCTTCTTGTGTTTTATTTCTCCCAGGTCATGAAGAGGTATATTATGATTTAATTTCATGAATAATATTAGAGTCATTTATGTTACCAATGGAAAATATATGTAGTTTTTCATTTGATGTTGTAATGCTGAACTAACATATGTTTTTGGTTTTCAAATTCTACCAAACAATTCATTCCATTGGGATATGACTTTATTGTAATAATAATAATGTAAAGATATAAGGCACCGTCTCTGGAAAACTGAGGTTAGGTATTTATAGTTTCTATCAATGGAAATTTAGTAGAAAACATGGAGTCTAGATTTAGAAAACATATATTAGGGAATAAAACCCTAAGATAGAATTTGAGGATAAACAAAGATGAACATTCTGGAGTTTTGTTAAGGAATAGATTATGTGGATAATTATATAAAATACACCCCTTTATGAATTTTACAAGTGGATGTGTTTCTAGCATAGATGTACTAAGGAGTAACAACACAGAAAAGGAGTTCTGGGTTTTACCCAGGGTATCCTTGTACAAAACAACGGGCCTTACTATGCACCTATTTTGACACTCCTGGTAGATATTTGTAGGATAATTTTCATTTTATTTAAAAACCAATATTACAAAATTAGATGTAAATTTTTAATCAAAGAAACCATGTTTATGATTATGTAATTATCTAGGAATATAATTTCAATTTATGTTAACTTTTTTTTATGTTGATATTGTACATTATGATTTGTAACCTAATCTAGTGCATTCAATTATTTCGAAATGGCTCCTAGTGGAAGGAATTGAAACCTGATGAATGTGCATATCCCATTTAGGGATTTCTATCCTGTGCAATATAATGATTTTGGCTCTAGATGTGTGACTGGTGTAAAGAAACTTACAACAATACTGCGATAGCGTACTTAAGTTGTGAACAATAACCTTACCCAAATAGAGTATCTGGATCTACAACATAGAGCAGATATACTAGATATATTTACATGAAAATAATCTCTATTTTTTTAATGGGTCTATATACCCATTCATAGTAGAGTAGTGGATAAGTTCCTTATAGAATATATTTCATTCTTTGGGATGTAAAGAAAGAGAGATGGTTTTCATGGTAGTTTATAATCTATCAGGAGATGTTGATTGATGGTGGTCACTAATTCAAAATACAAAGGAGTATGATGATATTGAAAACATGGAATGAAGTGAATTTAATGATCTTCTCTTAGATAAATACTTTTTATGATCATAGAGAGGATATAGAATGGATGTTTTTTAATTTGAGGAAAAATGATGATGATAATGTATCAATGTATGAAGATAACTCCACAAGGTTATCAAGGCATGTTTTGGACATTATAAGTAATCATAGGAGAAATATTGGTCAATTATTTGATGGCCAAAATCCATTCCTATGAGGGTCTCGAGCCTGCTAAATGTTTTCATCAAATGAAGATATTGTAACATGTTCTATCAAGAGGAAAAGGAGTTCCCAAAGTCTTGTGACATTAAAGGAATGAAAGATTAGAAGAGGGATGCAGAAAACTCTGAAAAAAATCATAAATGGGGGATAATGGAATATTTTAAATTCCTACCTATGATAATTGTGGAAGGAAACACCCTGGTGCCTCCTTAAAAGGTAATGAGGTGCGCTAAAATAGTGGATTGAAAGGCCATCATTCTAGTGATTGTAAAGGAAAGACAGAATCTATAAATGTTCAATTCAATAATTGTAGGAATATGGGGAACTATATAATGGATTATACAAAGCATTAAAGAAACGATCCTCATAAAAGGCAAAGGGAGTAGGGACAACCTTTTGTGATCACAACTAATGATATTTATGTTCCTAATGAATTGGTAGCAGGTACTTTAATATTTTCATAAAACTTAGATAATGTTTTATTCGATTCTAGACCATTTCAATATTTAATATATTCCCATTTTTCAAGAAAATTAAATATTTCTAATTTTATTTATTTTGGTATTTGATAGTAAAAACTCCTAAGGAAATATCATTGAAATAAATATGTGTCAATCAATCCCCATTTTTATTCATAAATGTTTCTTAGTTTAAAACCATATCATCATACCGATTATATACTATGATATAATCCTTGATATGGATTATATTTCAAATTATTATGAAGAAATCTTCTGCAAGAAGAATGAAATTACAAATTCTGAGAATGGTGTAGAATACATTATCTTTTGAGAAGAAACCATTCCATCTGATTCTCATCTAGATCCTCTACCAGTAGTTCTACTCAATTCAATTATTGGGGAGGAAGCAAATTCAATATCAATGGGTGAGGAAATGAATGTTCAAATAGAATCTGTACCTATTGTGCAAGAATATGTTGATGTGTTTACAAAGGAATTAACATGAAATCCACCAAATTAGTAGGTTGAGTTATCTATAGATTTAGTTCGTGATTCAAGACCTATATCAAAGACTCATTATAGATTGTCCATTGTGTGGTTATTGAAACTGAAGAAACAACTTGAGAATTTAAGTGATAATGGACTTATTTTTCCTAGGGTTTCTCCTTGGGGATCCCTCGTTCATTTTGTTAAAAATAAATATGGATCTATGAGTTTTTTTTGACTATAGAGAGATCAATTATATATCAATATAGAATAAGTATCCCCTACCTCACATTTATGATTCATTTGATCAATTTCATGGAGCCAAATATTTTTATTATATTGACCTTTGATCAAGATATCATCAGTTTCGAGTGTGAAAGGATGATATTACAAATATTTCATTTTGAAACAGGTTTGAAAATTATTATGTTATAGTAATCCCTTTCAGAATGACTACTTCACACTCTGTTTTCATCGATCTAATGAATACTGTATTCAAGGAAAAACTTTCATGACTTTTTGGTGGTATTTATTGATTATATCTTGGTATACTCGAAAAGCTATTAATATCATCAAAATAACTTATGCAATATTCTGAGGACTGTAAGAATAAATCAATTATATGGGATTTTTAGTAGGTGTGAATTTTTGATTCAATCAATTTCCTTTGTTTCCACATTGTCTCTAAGGATAGAATATCTGTTTACCCTATGAACACAATGGTTGTGCATGAATTGCCAAATCCAACGAACATAACTGAGGGATGTAATTTTATTGGTTCAGAAGGTTATTATTGGTGTTTCATTCAGAACATCTCCCATTTATCTAACCCAATTACCATGCATAAACATAAATGGGTTATGATCATATGTAAAAATAAATGTCAGGAATGTTTCAAAAAATAAAATAGGATATTAGTGAATGCTCTGATCTTGAATCAACTATTAAGGAGTAATGGATTAAAAATATATAATGAATAATTGAAGAAAAGACATGGTTGTGTTCTTATGTGGAATCATATATTTATAGCCTATGAATCATGGAATATAAAAATTTATTAATATTGTTATCCTAGTCATGATCTTGAGTTAGCTATTGTGATGTGTTTTCTAAAAATATTGAGACATTGTCTCTATAGAGAATGATGTGAGATATATATGTATAAAAAGAGTCTGAAGTATATCTTCTCAAAGAATGAACTCAATATGATGAAATGAAAATGGATAAAACATTTAAAGGATTATGATTCCTCCATACAATTCCACCTAAGAAAGGAAAATAAGGTTGTTGAAGCATTTATATGGACGGATCATAGAGTTTTAATCAAAATGAGGATTGAAAGGGATCATGTATTCATGGATCTAGTAAGGATGGACATGGGAATTATCAAAGAAGGTGAAAAAACAATTCATTTTCAATTTCTTTCCCAACCATCTTTATTGGAATGAATTAAATGTTATAAGCCTAATAACGATAATCTTGAAAAGAACATTAGTGTTCTCGATGATGGGAAATTGAATTACTTCATATATAAAGATGGATTATGAAATTTTGGAAGTCTCTTTGTGTTCTCACAATACCCAAGAAAAATTTTTTGTTATTAGATGATTCCCATAGTTATAATTTCACTATACACCTTGGTATCCTAAAATGTATTGAGATGTAATGGAACCATTCTGGTGGGACAACATGAAATTGAAAATTGATGATTATGTATCATGTTATTTAATAGGTAAACATGTGAAGGCCTATCAACAACATACATAAGTATTAATGAATCCTCTAACTATTCCTACTTGAAAATGGGATGACATCACTATGAATTGTTTCACTTCATTACCCAAAACTCCAAGAATAAATGATGTGATATGGGTAATATTTTATCGTCTTATGAAATCTACACATTTCATAACAATAAGGAATGATTTTGCACTAGATCACCTAGAATTACACTATATCAATGATGTTGTGAGACATCATGGATAACCTCGCCCAATTATGTCTGATCATGATCCACTATTTACATTTAAGTTCTAGAAAACTCTTCAAAAAGACATGGGTACCGAACATGGATTGAGTAATTCTTGTAACCCTCAAACTGATAGGAAATAGAAGAGGATGATCCAAGCCTTAGAAAACATATTGAGATCAGTTTTACTTGACATTCAAGGTATGTGGGAACAACATTAACCTCTATCTGAGTTTTACTAAAATAAGAGATTCCAATCATTTATTCAAATGGCACCACGTGAAACATTGTACGGGAAGAGATGTTGTACACCAACATGTTGGGATGTAGTTGGGGAAAAGAAAGTTTATGACCCAGTGAATGTGGAGAAAACAAAAGAAATGTTAATGATAATTCAATCCCATATCCAATAATATTAAATCAACAAAAAGATCTATGATGATAATCAAGTGAAGGATTTTAATTTTCATCTGGAAGATCACATTTTCTTGAAATTATCTCTATGAAAGGGAATTATAATATTTGGGAGGAATGGGATACTGAGACCTTGGTACATTGGACCTTTTGAAATCCAAGAGTGAATATGATCTATTGAATATAATTTTTCTATGTTTCTTAGCTTGTCTAATACACACAATGTGTTCCATGTCTCATTGTTGACAAAGTACATGCCAGACCCAACGAATGTCCTCACTTCTGTAGGTATCTAATTAGAACCAGACGTCTCTTACTGTGAAGATCCTATCCAGATTCTAGACATTATGGAACCATTGTTGATAAATCAAAAAACAAAATTGGCAAAGATACATTGTAAAAATACAATAATTGAAGAAGTAACATGGGAGCTTGAGGAGCTTATGATGAAGACCTACCGGAATCTATTTATGAAGTAAAATTCTGTGAATTTTGGGAATGAAAATTTTGGTTAGGGGGGATAATGTAACACCTAATGGATTTATAAATAAATTTAATATTGAATGGAAAAATCACTAAGTCACTAAAAATCACCACATTTTATATAACATAATCAATAAACATAATTTTTCCACCTATGAGATTTGAATTTCGAATAATTAAAAAATGTAGTTGAGTTTAGAATGATATTTAGAGTTTTCTATGAAAAAAATAAATTTTGGTTAATAATAACATATCCTTATGAATAGTAATTTGAACCTTATAAATAGTAAATCATATTTTTTTCATAATGTTAAAAGATAATGAGATCATGATTAATTTTTCAATGTGATATAAAACGAATTATATTTTTAAAATTTTTATATTTAAAATAAATTATGATTTTATTTAAAAATTAAATTAATAATATTTAGGGAATTATTTAAAAAAAATTATGTCATTTTTAACTTTACACTCCAAAAAAGGTTAGGGTGAATTATTTGTATTTTTATGAAATACTAAAATTTTAAATGAATAATACAATACTGTAATTTAAAGTATGTATAAATTATCAGTTAACTTCACTATTAGTAGAATCATGAATGATGTAAGAAAACTTGGTTTTAACTCACATGAACTTATTATAATTATGGGTCACATAAATCAACACTATTGGTTTTCTTAAGGGAAATTATAAAATAATGAATCAGATATTAAAAAATCACCACTCTCCTCCACTATAAAACCATTATCACTCCCTATTCTCTTCACTCCTCTCAAGCTTTGTGCCTTGTCTAAATTATGGTCAAATATACTCCCAATCTCATATCCTACTTCCAACATCCCTTGGTCTCATAAAAACACAAAAACGTCTCCCCTAAAGAGTCTCTCAATGAAGATTACTTCAAGAGGTAAATTCCTCTTTTCATTTCTTTTATTTCAAGTTACTTTCTTTTTTTCATTGCTCAACTATTTTCATCCAAATATTATGACGATTAAATTACCTTATTTGTATTATAATTTTGTTTTTATAAATTAATATTTCTTCATCTTCTCTCCATTCCCCTTCATTTATACTAAAAATGAAAACACTATCTGAGATGTACTAATTTATAACATTCAAGCATGATAATTTTTCATTTTTTATTACCATAATCAATTCTGATCATGAAACCATTTTGATGGTTTTACCGAAAAATAATATATGTATTAAAACTTATTTAAGTTTTTTAATTATTTTTTACATATTATACTAATTTTGAAAACAAAATGAGTTTGTTGTGATAAAAAACTGCCAATTAACCCAAACAATTGTCAATAAAGAATTATATAATGATTTATTTTCACACCCAATAACAAAACGAATTTTATAACTATGTAATCTTATAGTTAATCACTAATAAAATACAACTTCTGTTCTATAAAACCATTCTCATTCTACATGTTTATCCGTACAGTAATTTAAGTAAACCAGTCATGAAACCCAAGGAAGAAAACAATACTAAAAAATGAAATTGAATCTCATATCCTATCAAAAGGCCATTAATGAACCTAATTCGGTTATACTAAATCAATTACACGTATATATGGTTCTGTAATTATTAATTTATAAACCTAAATATGATTATTCATGTCATTATGATCATGTGACGAAGACCTTCAGACTTAAGGTAAGGTTTTCCTACCTGAACCACCATTTTCATTCGGGTTACTCTTTGTCTCCCATTATCCAATTTAAATTAATAATTTTTTTATAAACTCCTCATAAATTCTGTTTAAATGTTATATGTATTTTTACAAGCCATAATCAATCTATATTTTATGGGATTTTGATGTTTTAAAAATAGAACTTTAAAAAATGCTTCTAAAATACAAGCCGAGTCATGGGAATTTATCATATTCTTACCTATTTTCAAAGGAAATCTAAATTATATTTTTAGAAGCCGTTATTTTTATAAAATAACTCATCTTTTCAGTAAAATTTTATCTATCTTCACTTATGGTTTTTTAAAAATATTTTTCCAAAAGAACTCTTTATTTCAATGTAAAAGAGTATTTACCTCAAAAATTACTCGATGATTTTGTAAGAGCATTTTCAAATATGAAAATCCTCTTATTCATTGTATTGTATTATTGGGAAAATATATATTATGATACCATATATCATATTATATTTAATTTTATATGGTCAATTAGATAATGGATGTTCTATTTTGATAAAATACATGTTTCTACTCAGAATAGTTCGTGATTATGTTACAGATTGGGAAATGTTATTTACTTCTCATGTGTATATGTTGTTTATGTTTATCCATGTTAAAAAAAGGAATTAATTGGATATAGTAAGAGATGTTTGGGTCCCACTAAAGCCTCTCGATTAATCGGTAGGTCTCATGATACAAATAGTCATGGACTTGGCTATGGCCTTGACCATTTTTAGATATGGTTTTGGCCAAGGCATTAATCATTTTTAGAAGTCTTGGAAGTGGACTTGATGGTATGTTTATAAATATCTCTCATATGAATTTCCCAAATTATTAAACTATAAATTCATTGTTTAATGGGTTATTTGACTAGTATAATACCCATTATTAAGTTTTATTACCCGAATATTTTCTCATCTCATATTTCTACAATATTACGTTGATGTTTATTTTAAAAGGCATGTGTCTTCAATTATTCATCATGGATAATGATTATTTTTATGATATATTCCACTTTTTTAACCCTTATTGAGAATATAAGATCCCCCTTATTATTTTTTATTTTTTCCCATTTAATGAAGACGTATGTTATGATATAATTTCTACGATAATTGTAGAGTATTGGATATTCACAATGGAACATATTTGTTGTTTTTCATTTCATGTTGTAATGTTGAACTCACGTATGTTTTTGCTTTTCCAATTATATTATAATATTCATTCCTTTGGGATATGACTTTCTTGTAATCATTCCATTGTAATAAAATATGGAACTAGCTCTAAGTAACTGGGTCGGGTGTTTACATAGAAAATCATGATAAATATCTCACAGATCCCCAAAAGTATGAAACCAACCCATGAAAGCGACATAATTAGGTACCGTGGATCATCTAATCCATTTCATGGAAACTTCCATCTTTTTAGAATCCACTGATATACACTAACTCTAGAATATTATACCTAATAATGAAACTTTCTGATTCCAAATTTCAATTTTGGATAATATAATATAAAACATCTCATCCCTCTAGGCCTTCATCACATTTCATGAATTTGGTTCATTCTCTTTATTTCTATTCAAATATATAATAATATCATGTAAAAAGTCTATAAAAAATAGATCAAGATAATAAATAAAGACTCTATTCATTAAATCCATAAATATAGAAGTTGAATTGGTAAATCCAAATGAAATTATTATAAAAAAATAATTTTCATACCCCATATAGATGGATTACTTAGGAAAATCCACCTTATTCGCCATTATTTGATAACATCTTGATGAATGATCAATATTGAAAAGATATTTACCTCCTCATGATTGATCAAACAATACAACGATACACAAGAAGATTATACATTTTATTTAAAGTGACCTTTTTATATTATCAATTATCAATGAAAAGATTCATAGACCCGTATTTATTCATAACAAAAAAAATATGTAAACCTCATTGTGAATCACAGCATAGAATGAACACATTATCTAGATTCCCCTAGAGTTTTTTCTTATACCCCTATATCTCGATTGGGGCCATTCTATATGGATTATTTGAAATATTTGTAGAACATGGTATGAGTTTTTTTGTGAAATTATTTTCATGATTCCGGGTAATACTAGTTAACTATTTTAGAATGTCATTATGGAACTTCAATAAAATATGGACATCTTTATTATTGAGGTTCCCTGCATCCATCACTAACAATATCCCTCATGAATTGGTAGAATAACCCACTTGATCGATGTAATATACTGTGGGAGTTTTGTTTCATCCTTTCATTGATTTAATATCTTAGGTTTTTTTGAATATCAAATGTAACTTCCCAAATAAAATAATAACTTTTGTAGCTACTTAATCAATTTTTCAATTAAAAATGTATTTATAGTTCTATAAAAATATAGAGGTTTTGGTCACCTAATGTAATAAAACATAATCAATTCAGATTATAGAACAATAGTTTTCTATAAATTGGAATGGTTATTAATTATTACCTAAGTCATTTACCATAATATGGTTATGATCTAAAAAATTAAAAAATTATCATTATTCTCTTACTCAATAGGTAAATCCCTAAATTGACTATGAGTGTTGATTCCCTTTCTTCTATTAGGTGATATCACAAAATAATAAAACACATTGAGTTGAATCATAACCATTATAGATACTAAACCATGAAATTAAAATCCCCCTAATATAATTTTTTTCAAATAAAATTAAGGACTACAAAAATTCTCATATTAGCTATGTATATTTATAATTTATTAGCCATTATTTCTATTAAAAGTTTTTCTGATACCAACTATAGAATCCCAAAATCCTGTAACACTTATCTGGTGTCTATAACATTACATTGGAAAAATATAAAACATCTCTCATAATGAATTCATAATCAATATTGCAGTCCTGAAAAATCATATATATACATGACTATCATATTTCATTTTACTTATAATATATTTCATATAAGATATAATATTTCATCCTTGGAGTTATTGATAATATATTTCTTCTTATATTTAGAAAGGGAAAGAAATAAAGGGTGAAGAAACTTTTATAGTAAGTGTAACATATAATGGATTCAATAATTATTATATAATTAATAATTAATTTGACAAGGTAAACAATGAATGAAAATCCCATTTAATCAGTAACATGATCGTGAAAAGCATCCATGGAAAATATCAGTATAATAACATCCTGTATAATAATAATTGAATTCTAAATTACATAAATTCATGATATTACACATTATAATATTAAAAATAATGATATATTAACCATCATAGACTTATTCTAGGATAGTTTAATCGATGTGCAGTTATACACTAAAAACTAATTTCATTTGGATAACAAATTTGCCTCATGAGAAATGTCGATGCATTAAAGGGATATATAATTTTGATCTCCATCCATCAATAAATTTTCCAAAGTAAAAATAATATTTTTACTGATAAATTTAATAAATAAACAATATTCCTTATCAAAAAAATATATATATTTGTTAAGGGATATGAAATATCATGATTTCCCTAGTAAACCAAAAATTTATAGTAAAACATTTTTTTTAGAAATTGTATACAATTTAGGTAATAAGCATATCATTAAGACAATGCATATAGATATTAAAGATAAATTTACTTTCAAATGATATATTAAAACTATAATGTGAATGTTTCAATATAATATTGCTGACCAGAAAATTAATAAATTATAAATTTTTTCCATCACTTTACTTGAAATATTGGTTTTATATTAAAATCAAATGTATTTAATAAATAAAGAAGATGGAAGTGAAATAAGAAATTTATAATTAATTAAATATTTTTATCTATAAACCATTTAAAACATATAGATGAAGCTAAAGATAATAAAATATTAATGGCATCATGAAAATTCATTAACATTGTATATGTTAAAAAGAAACATTCTTTCTGACTTTTATAAAAAAAGTCAAAAATATACCATTTGAAAAATAATTAAGAGGAGTCCTTTGAAAACATTTAAAATTAAAACATAAAATTAAATATCCTTAATAAATTATTTTATAAAAAAAAATTGTAATGAATTTTTTTTTAAAAAAATGGATTTGGAAGAAAAATATATCCCATCAAAATGAGAAATACGATCAGATTTTTTAAAAATATTTATTTTGTTTATTAAAGATCCAAATCGAGGAAAATATGAAAGAAAAAATGGAAACTACATTATTAACCAGAGGATTAAAATATAAGGGTTTAATTATGTAAATATTATAAGGTTCTTTCAATGAAAATATAAGCAATCCTAAAGGAAAATGAGATTGTAAAATAAATTCTTACATATTTTGTATCTTTTAAATTATAACCCCTTGAAAGTGTTACATGAGTTTAATTAATATTAATAATTAATAAATATATATTAAAGGTATAAAAATCCATGTGGAATGATATAAATCATATAAAATTGGGTATGTTAATAATACAAAATATGTCGCGATGGAGTGGAAAATGAGAAGAAATCACATACCCTAGTTCGACTTTCCCCATAAGTTCTTTTAACCTTATATATAATCAATATAGAAATATTATATTTATATTAAAACCCCATATACATATCTATAATATCATATATGATTCATTTACAACATTTTATTACATGTTTGCTATCAATTTATTTTTAATATCAATATTTTGTGTTTTATCTACTTTGTTTTTTATGTATGCCTGGATTTGGTAGTTTTAATTCATGAATCATGTTCATTTTTTCTTTCTATTTTAAATTATATTCACGATATAAATATATTATAATATTAAATATATATATATATATATATCAGTTAAAATTATGGATAAAAAATTGAATCACACTTTTTATGGTAGTGGTAGGCTATATGTACACGTGATCATAAATTTCTCTTTTCAATAGATTGAATGGGAGAAAGTTAAATAACAATTAAATTATTTATAATGATACTTATATCATATATATCCTATATATTAATTAAATATAATATTATTATCATTCTTTTAAATTGGAATCCAGAAAAATGAATCATATTGCCTCATGGAGGTGGTAGTCCACACACACACCCAAGTGATGTAATCATTTTCCAATGGATTAAAAGGGTAGAATATAATGATAATATTATAATTCTATAATAATAATATTTTCTTCAATATTATATAGCTTTATTATGTACATCTTTATAAAAATCAATGTTAAATGGTGATGAAAAATGAGTTTCACTACTATATGCTGACGGTAATCCATACGTACGCATAAGGGATGTTTTCACTTCTCATATGATGAAAAATAGATGAAATATGGTTTTTATATAATAATAATAATAATAATATAAAAATATATTTATGATACCCTATTTTTTATTTTAATATTTTTATAACATACTAAGAGGAATTAGAAAAATAAATAAACATGAAAAATTCAAAAAAAGTCAATTACCTCTTCTTTGGTAGACTTCCTTAAGATCCCATCTTATCGACCATTGAAATGGTATTTTATTAACACCAAAACCGATAATTAATTTCTATTAGATTTTGTATGATAATTAAGTAGGTTTTGGTTTATCTATTTTATCAAACAATTGTAAGGAAAAGGTATAAGTGGTTCCCTTTAATAAGTGAGGGGAGAGGCATTGTTAAAATTTAAAAATTATTAAATTAATATAAATCATATTTCATATAAAAAAGGACCCGAATATATATATATATATAGAATAAAAATTATTATTCTATTAAATAATCTCATAAAATAAAACATGGACATCTATTTTTTATGTTTTCAACCTTATCATTTACATTTATCACCTTGTTTACCCACTGGTCAATTACAAAAATATCAAAGTTTACTACCATTTATTGGTCCAAAATGTCTCTATAAAATGTAAAATGTTGTATAAATGGAATAAGGTTGATTTTTCAAACCATATCCCATTCATTTTTTCAAATATAGGATTGTTATTTAATAAAATATTATTTATTATAAAATATCATTCATCTCACTTTTTGAACTATTAATTTAATAAGACTTTGAAAACAACATGACTAGAAACTAATTTTTATATAAAACATTCACACATCCCTAATATTTTTAATATATCTAAAAAATTATTGGTCAACTATAAATCACTCAAAAAATATTAATTTTATTATTTTAAAAATCCTTTACTTGATTATTCTACTAGTTTCTGAATAACTATTTTCATGTTTCATAAGTATCAAAAATATTTATTTCATCTCTAAAAATTTAAAATATAGTAAAATAAAAAAAACATATTTAAAATAGCCATTTATAACAAATAAAAATTGTTTTACCCATAGAGTAAAATATAATATATCTTCAATGAAATAGAGGATATTTTAGACTTTAACCATTAATTAAATATTATAAGGTAAAAAAATTGAAAAAAGATTATAATTTATAATTTTGGATTATTATGGAAAAAAAATAAACTCATAAAATTAAAAATTTGTTGGTTTTGGAAATATTTGAAATGCCTAATCAATTTATTTTAACCATAATTACCTAATTTTTCATTTATAGATAAGATAAATTTTACCAAGGTTTTTATTAATAATGTCTAGAAATAAAAGACAAAAATTTAATAAATTTGAACTACTTAATTCAAAATATGGAATTAATTTTGTTAAATTCAATTCATATAGGTTTTAGAAATTTGAATAAAAATAAACCCCTAAAATGAGATGAAAATGGTCTTCCAAAAAATGAAATATAAAACCACAAATAAAATTATATCAAAACTATGTAATATAATTAATTTATTTTTAATAAATTGGATATAATATCCCATTAATAACAAAATATAAAATAGCCTATTTATCGAAATAAAATAAAATTTTAAAAATATATATTTTCACTATTTAGTAAAAAATAATTATTTATAGGCTGACACCAAAAATTCAACCTCTACTAATTATAATTTAAAATTATATAAATTTGTTATAATAACATTTGAATATTTTTTATTGTTTGTATAATCTTGTTGTTTCGTAAAAATCCTGCTATTAATGAAATTAACGTTTTCTCATAATACGTATTTCATAAAATCATACACTTTTACACTTATGATTTCCTTGTTCATGGTATGGGTTTTGAGTGGGGACATATAGATCCTTTCAACTAAAAATTAAATGATATAAGAAATTTTAAATATAATGGTGAGTACTTTTTAAGATTTAAAAAATATATTAGGAGTGTAAAAATGGGATTAAAATTATTTTCTCTTGCATATTGGGTAATCATGATAATGTAATTAAATATGTTTTAATTTTTATAAAGAAAAATGGAAGGTTTATAGAGCTTGAAAAACAAATGATCTATACTGTTGAAAAAACCTCCAAACATCATTAAATATTCTCAAGTTGTAAAGGTACATGATTATTGTATGTTGATAAGAATAGAATATTTATCTATTAGAATCCGTATTGTCTTCTCTACCAACTAAGGAGGTTAGTTAAGAAGAGATCATTTTCATCATAAAGCACATGGATACTATGATATATTCCAAAAGATTTATGGCTTCATCCATATCTTATGAAATCTAAAAGAATCATTAAATAATGCATTCATAAACTATTCTCAAACATCATTAATTTTTTAACAATAGAGACCCAAATGGGTGTAGTTTGGTATATCCACGGTTATCATTATGTGAAAACATAGAAAAATTCCTCCATATAGACCTCTTAGGTTCAAGATGATAACTTATATTTAGTATATTGATTTATAGGTTTTAAGATACACGATGAATTATACACAAATATAATAATTTTTTACTCCCACAAATCCTCTATCTTTTATTTTTATTTTAATATGACTAACTAGATATTTAAACCCTTATTTTCAGAGTTAACTTGAAAATGGATTGAGACAATCCTTCAATACTTATGGTGAATAAGAATAAAGATTATGGAAATACCTCCATGTATAAGAAAATTATAAATATTCTTAAAAAACCACTTCCAAATAGATAATGATCATATGGAAATCATTAGAGAATGATGATCTACGTTTCACTGGTGTTTAGAAGGGCCTATGGAATAATAAATTGACCATAGAAAATAACCATGGAAAATCAATTGTTGTGTTCATTACCAAGTAAAATATTTCTACATCTATAAATTGGTTATTATATAAATCTTATGGTGATCACATGTGTCAAGAATTATATGAAGCAATGATATTTGAAATATTTTCCAATTACGAGATGGATTTCTGAGTGACTAATAGATCTAGAAACAAAGTAGTGGCCATTGGGGACTACCATAATAAATTTCCAATAAAATTGATCTTGGTTTATAAAGGGACTTTATGTGTCAATAATTACAAAAAAAATATTTCTATATAAATTATTTTAATGAATGGTTTTATTTTTAAATTTTGAAAAAATAATCTTTTACAATGATTACATATTATATGATATGTAATATTTCAATAATGGACTTTGTGAATTTTAAAAATAAAACCATGTGTTTGAAATTGTTAAATAATCTGGCTTTCAATGATCAAGTCACACAAAACATTGGAATAACTACATTGACCAGGTTAATTAAATATGATTGAAAAAATTATATCATTATTTATATATAGATTCATTAAACTAAAAGCACCTTGTATGTTTCACTCTTGTTTATATGATTAAAATGACCTAATATCTACCTATATGAAATGGTGAATGGGATAAAGATTTTTTTAATTGGTTTGTGAATACGTATTCAGACATTTTCTAGGTGATTTAATTTTTGTATTCTCATACTTCATAAATTTTAATTATTAATTTTTTAGATACATATATAACTACCTAATGTGGTAGAAGTCATGTTTCATTCTGAACTTCATGAAATAAAACAATTAACATGTAAACCTACATTGTAAGAAAACAATAAACTCTATTAAAAATAAGTTTGATAATATCTTGACCAAGATTTCATTTATTATCTATTAGAGGTTTGGATATTATCAGAAAGTCACTAATCTTAATTCAACATAGTAGAATGGTGTATGTGGAAGGAGGAACCTTGCCAAGAGGGTTATGTTTAAATCAATGTTGAGTCATATAAGTATTATATTATCCATTCAGGGATACATATTATATATAGTGGGTTCTATACAAAACATAGTTCCAACTAAATAGTAAACAAAATTCCATATAAACATTGGTGTGGGATTAAATGTGTGTTTTCATGTATATGAGTGTGCAGTTGCAAAGAATTTGATAGGGATATATCTGGAAGAAAATTTGACCCCTAAGTAACTAATTTTATCTTATTAGGATTTCCAATGAAAAATAATGGATTTTACAAATGAAATATCTCTAATCAAATAATCATGGTTAACATTCCTTCCAACTTGTTGATATGGTTAATATATCACAAAGTGATAGTGGGATTGTGATAGCCTTCCACCTATTCATGGATAAATATGAATAAGAGTTAGCATCGGAAAATATTCCAACAAAACTACATGGAATCATTCATCTGATAGAAACATGTGTTATATAGGAGAACTCAATAGGTTGGGGAACCAAAAAGAAATGGATTTATTGTTTTTGTGGATAGTGACTCCTTATTAGGATATAATAATGAAAATTATTCATATAAGGATGTAGTTACAGGTGTATAAACTACCAGATAAAAAATGTACATTAACTGTGAAACAAATTCCATGTACTAAAAAATGTTTTTATTTTGGATAATTCCCCAATAGATGTAATCCTCATTAATTAAGAAGGGGTATTTAAGAATAAACTAGGCATATAAGATAGATTTAGTACATATATGTCCATGGTGGATAAAAAATAGTATATATAGTCTAAATTCATTGGAAACAATGAAACACTTTCACCAGTTTATATACTAAAATTCATAAGAATTAAACATCCAAAAGTACCTTTATGTGATTATGAGATTTTTCATTTGGATTTCAGAATAGTAATATTTAATAAATACCTTATGGAATATGTATATATTGCACAAATTAATGCGCTTGTGACTCTGAAATATTACAATATGGTATGAAAGTAACAAATATCTATTTATAGGTTGAACATAGAATCCAATCATGGAATAATAACATTGGTGAAGCCATAAGGGAATATGATTCATAATGAATTAATGTGAGCATTATGTATACAAGGGTTTTATAGGGAGTGTGATATTTTTCAAAAATTTAAAATATAGATGATGTATTACTAATTGTAAATGAGATACCAGTCTTATAATATATTAAGTCAGGGATGAAATAAAATTTATCCATGAATGACTTTAATGAAGCTTCATACATTCATGGGATTATGATCCACTGTGATAAATATTTTAGGGTACTCAAAATTATCCCTGGTGAGTAAATTAACAAGATAGTAATGAGATACATTATTGAACAATCTTATATTGTATTTTACCTATGTAAAATAGAATAAATCTATCTAATTAAATATATCCTCATACAAATCATGATAGAAGAAGGTTTACCATGATCCCTTACATGTTAGTGATAGGGTTAGTCATTTATCTCATGTTATGTATTATTATCACTGTCACCTACGTGTAGAGAACAATAAGCATATATAATACCGACCTAGGATACGCCCAGTAGATGGAAATAAAGACTCTTCAAAAGTATTTATGATGTAAAAAGGATATTTTCTAGGTTTGTGAATAAGATAAACAACTATATATATAGGGATACACATATGAATGTTTAAAAATAAATCATTATGATATTAAATCTCAACCCTCGCTGATGGAGTTCTGAGTTGGAAGAGCTCAAATAATATAGTGGTCTCCAATTATATAGTATATTTTGAGTATATTATGACCTCTGAGGTAGCTAAGGTATAATTATTTGATACATAAGTTCATCTAGGACAGTGATATAATTCCTAGTAGTAAAGAACCAATTAATTTATCATATGATAATACTACATTGGTGTCCCTAGCTAATGAATTTGTGTCTCTTTAGCTGATGAATCTAATACTTCATAACTTCCATCTCGTTTTAGATTATCCCTACTGTGGTGATGATTCAATAAGAATAAATTAAAAAAAATTAATTTACAATTAGTTTTGACTAAATTATTATATCAACTAAATCATAAACTTCATATGAGTTCTGGTAGAATAAAAGATGTTAGTTATTGGATTTTGTGAAAGTGTGTGTTTGTAAGAGTTTTTACCCTAAAACTAATTAATTTTTACATTAGATTAACTTTATATTAAAACTAATTTATATTAATTAATATTCTATCACATATTGATTGTTATTTTACATTAATTTAATGTGATAATGTCCTATAGGTATTTGTCTTATCGAAATGTCTTATAATCTCCCTCCAATGATGGGAACATTGAAGTGTTATGATGATATTCTTAACCTTTTTCCCTATATTCCAAATTAAATTCTATGATAGAACACACATCATCAATGAATTTTTGATTCTTGAAACCCATAAGGTGATGATACATTATTTCATGAAGTTGAGAACTTATAATCATTATGATGGGAGATTATGAGGATAGACATTCTAGTATTAATTACACATGTTTTTATTTCATTTTATATTACTATATGTTAAAGTGTTCAATGATCCTTATACATGAGATTATTATTAATGCATATCATGGGTGTTGTACTTTGATGTATGGCCCAAAATTATTATGACCTATGCCTGTAGGGAATCTGGATATAGTGGTTGGGTCTAGAATGATATGGAATTAATGAATATGTTAATATATGAATTTTATCTTCCAATATAAGGAAGATGATTTTTCAAGGCCTTTTATAGGAATGTTATTGTCAAATTAAAAATTTCATGGAAATTTTTACTGAAGGGTTATTTCATGCCGCCAATGGTATATATTTCAATCACATAGGATTATCATCCGAGTATATGACATGTTTGATTAGAGATGCCATGACGAAGGGACTGTATTACATATTGAGAGTTTGTATGTGGTTTTCATCATTGATAAATTAAAATCCACCACTATGGGTTCCTTAATATATTACAAGACATCAATCATGTACATTAGGCCGGCCTAACTAATTCCACTAAGGAATAAAGCTATAGGTTTTCACATTTAGTTCATATATTAATATCATTCTAATTTTATTTCAGTTGAATAGTTGGAACACAAATTGTTGTCAAGAATAATAAAAAATATTTATTCAATATTAATGAATCAAAACTATCTAGGCACTAATATTATTTTATTATTTAAATAAATATTTATTCTCAAGATGGTATTGTAGTATATTTCGTTATCAATTATTCCATTTTCAATGATATAAATAATATTTATTATTAAATAATTACTTATTTAGTTTGAATAATATTATAAAAAAAATTATCTACAAGAATGTGAATATAATATTTATTAATATATCAAATGATTATTATTTATTAACCATTCATGATTTAGTGAATGGAATTGAATGTGAATGGACTAAGTTATGAAATCCGTAATAGAAATTATATAATCTTAAATATCATTTAAATAAATAAGGAGTTAATTAGTTTAGAAAAATTATATTAATTTTTACATGTGGGGATGTTACATTATATAAAAATATTATTTTTTATTAGCTTATGGAATATATTAGGTTTTATATTTTATTACAGGATTCTATGAAATTATCAATATTAAAACCATTCTATTGGTATACCAACATATATCAAATTATAGAATGGGTGAAAATAATTTTTTATGTAAAATACATCCAATCCCTAGAGAATTCTCCCACAAAATAAAATCTCAATGAATTTTCTCAACAATGATAGATTAACTACATGTGATTCCATCGTCTCATAATCCAAAGAATATGGGAGATAAAAAAATGCATGAAAGATTGTGTTGCAGTCAAGATAATAAATAGAAGTCAGTTAGATCATCACCTCTAGCTCCCGATGTTCCATTAGAATTATTCATAAATCAAGGAGTACATGTGGATCAAAACTAGAGGTATTATACTTCTGTAATTCTTAGTGAAATTGTGGTTAACATGAATAAGGATTTTAGTGATCATTATCTTTATCCATGAAATTATATTAAAACTGGGGTAATTATTATTTTTAAAATAATTTTGAATTCAACATGAATGTTTCAATCTTCTTGGTTTAGGTATAATTTGATAGATTTTTTAACATAAGTTCATTATATATATTGTTTATGATTCATGTTATTGATGATTATTTATTGCATCTGACAAGATCCATGTTGGGAATGGGACCGAGTAGTTCTTACACGATGCTAATAACCTTTATACCCTCATAAGTATAACAATCTAATCATAGTAAATAAATAAAAATAAAAAACACATTCAAATGATAATTTGAAATTATAGAATAAATCATACCATAAATATCATATAAAATTTTCTATATAAATTTGAATCGACATTATACATACATCGTCCTTACAATATAGGATCACCTTAAATTGTTCAATCAAATATATAAGGGTACATAAAAAAATAAATAAAATTAATCAGAAACCATTTCACCCACACTTGTTCTAAAACCCACCTTATAATTATTCCCATCCCATCAGAGCTAATACAACTGCAATATAATCATTTGTAAAATCCACAAACCTGAATCTCAATAATTTGGGATGTACATCCACTAGAGTTCATGTGAAGGGTGTAAGTATTAAACTCAGTAATCCACCATCAATATAGACTCTAAAAGATACATCCATGAATTTATGTGTGTGTATGATGAATGAAATAAAAAATTATAAACACTCATCATACCCCACAAAAGTCCAATTATCATGTGTTATTCAATACACCATAACACTCAACCTTACTAAATTTATCCCAATGTCTGTGAATCCTATTCAACATCAAAAATATTTCATAAAATAATTTTTAGTTTTTCCCATCATTATACCTAAAACATTATACATCTCAAACAATCATCAAGATATTTCTTAACATCATTTATAACATGAACATGTTGTATATAATACTAGCTTCAACATATTTGTTACCATAGACTAAACCATATCCATGTTATATTGAATCCCATTTTCACTTCTAATCATATCATTGTTTATACCCCAAATATGATAAACATATTCCTATCCATACTAAATTTCTGATCATTTTATATTCCCAATTAATACTATACGGTGTGTCTAACTCCCTCTTACTCTCACCATTGATTATACCCCAACCAAGAAATATTATATCTCATCCTCACCAATGGTCTTCTGATTAACCATACACCGATTCCTACCCTATTCTCACTTCTCATTTAAATTATTTCCATCACTAAACAATTATCTCTCCCTGAAAACACACCCATGAGTTTAACCATTCAAGGATATAATCATGTAATTCAATTATTATCACCCTAATAAATAGCATTCCTTCTTGTTATTAACCACACTCTCTAAACCTCAACCCTTAAGTCCAAGAATTATAAATAAAAAACCAACACATCACAATAAACGTAGATCATCTCAACTAATCATTAAGTAACACTCATGTTCAAAACTATCCCTTATTCACCACCAATGTTAATATAAAATCCATGAATTACCTATTATAAATATATTAACTCAATCCCCTTAGGTAATTGTTTTAATAATTTTATAATCATGGTCTATTCAAATTGGGATATCCTAATTGGGAACACTGTAATATATTTCAATCATAAAACAATCACCAAGAGACAACACCAGCTTCATCGACATCTAATTATCCAACATGTTCTACCCCTATTAATCAATACTTTGATTTTTTTTTAAAAATCGTTCCTAACACTCACATGAACTAGAATCATCATGATTTTTTGTAAAGTTCATCACATTACCCACTTCCATTATAACCCCTTACATAGCCCCATAGAAGAAAACATAGTCCCCATATCCCTGTCCTTCTTACCATGACCACACTATAATTTCTTTTTAAATATCCAACATCTGCATCTTGAGGTGATATAATCCTCAAAATTTCTCCACAAAATTACATTATTAAAAAAACTACATTCCATTCCATTTAGGTTTTAAGTATCAAAAAAATACGATTTATCACTCTTATAACCAACTTGACTCACCTTGACATGATTCATCATTGGCTAAAAATCATATTAGAAAAAAATAACAATAATTTTGTTATAAGTTATGGGCCACATTCCTTGTAATAAATTTATGCATCAAACAATGCCAATCCATCATGAACCAAGATACACTAGCCATCTATTATTTCAAGAGTTCATACCTAAAGAAAAAATCCTTGAAGAAATTAATTATAAAATTTAAAATAAATTTTTCATTACTATCCATTTATTCAAAAACCATAACAACTCATCGAGTGGTTTATACTGGATGAAACATAAACAGAACACTTGAAAATGGTATATAACATGCATCATTCACATCCATGTGAAAAATACAAATAATACCACACCAAAAAATCATAAATATTAATAAAACTTATCAAATTTTATGAAAAAATCCATAGGTGATTTGAATCATTCAAAAAATGGGTCTTGGAATGAATTGTTCCACATTAAAAATCAATAATACATCATACACAAATCTCTACCATTCAGGATGGATTTCACCAATACCTTGTGAAATTGATCATCAACCCAAATTGATAATCACAATAAATAATAGGGAAGAGTAAAATATGGTAGAAAATAGATAGAATATTTAGAAACATATCCCAATATGATGTGCTAGCACACAGTAATTTATCCCAAACTAAGAGAAGGAACAATATGGGAAACAAGAGGGACATATTGGACGAAATTATTATTCCTAGGCTCCATGATCAAAAAGAAATAATATGGTGTTGATGAGAAATTTAAAATCATTACATATTTTTATAAAATTATCATTTGTCATACCAGGATTGTCGTGGGACTCTAATGGAAACTCAATGCTCCACTAGGTACCTAGTGGAATACCACTCGCCACTTTATGGCTGAGCCAATAGTTTCACACCACTATCCCTATCCCAATGTACCATGTAGTACCAATAACCACCATCATATTACTTATGATGTACTAATAAAAATTAAATTAATTTAAGGATTTTTACCAAAACATCCACACCCCCAAATCCTAAAATATTTGTTAACAAAATATAGCCAAAAACTCTTTCCCTGATATGTAATCGATAAATTAAAAAACACATAAATTTTGATTCTTTGATTCCATTTTTGGGATTTCAAATCCCACTGACATGTAATTTCCCAAGTAATTACATAATTATTTTTTATAAAGTTATTAAGGGTCAACTTTTCATTTAATTATAGATATTTTTCATATTTTTTGGAAATTATTTTTATTAGTATTTATTTATAAAAATTATTTTAATTTAGAATTAGAATAATATAATTAGTATTTTTATTCAATAATAATAATAATAATTAACTATTATTTTATTTTATTTTCCTTTTTTATATGGGTAATAATACATCCATGGTTGATATTTGATTATTCATGAGTATATGGTACCTTATAAGGGAAGATAATTTTGTATAGAAGTAAGTATAATTAGTTTCTTAATAAAATTCAATTATGAATAACATTTTTAAAAGTATTAAGATGTTCAGACTTAATATTTTGTTTTATTAATTTTTAAATCTTAGATCAAATTTGTTTTATAAGTAAACATAATATGGTAGAGTATATCAAATAAAGAGAATTTTTTTTATAAATTTTTCATAATATTTTTTAAATTAATGTGCTATGAATTATTTTATTTCTATTGACTATAATTGATAGAATATTTACTGTTTTGTTATTCAATATAGGAATTATCAATATAATGAACCTTTTTTACTTTATACTAATCTTTTAAATGGTATTTTTTATATTAGAATTTCATATTATCATTAGAAAAACATCTCTTTATACAAATTTCATTACCATTATTTATAAGAAATAATCACTTGGATTTTAGTGTTTCAATTGTATTTTCATTAAATTATTGTTTTATTTTTAACATATTATTTAATTAGTGGATTAATTGATCTAGAGTATATATTTTTATATTGTCTTCAAATCTAGATTGATAATTTACTGTTATCTAATATTCATTTTTTTTTTGAAAAATATAAATTTTTTTATAATTTAATTTATCTTATAGTTAATAAAATTTTTTGGATAAATAAAAATTTTGGATTTATTATTTCTGAGTAATTTTATAACACCCTTAACTATTAACTATAACTGATTATGTCAAAAAATTATCCCTTTTCATATTTATTTGTTTTCTAAATCCATGATATGTTATTGTTTGGAATTTTATGGGGTAATGGTTGACGAAAAATCACATCCTTTAAAATAAATCATAAATAGAACAATTCAAATCATCATTAGTTTTTTATTAATAAATTTGAGTGCTGATTTATCAATTACATGTTATTAGTGATGATTGAACAAAACTAACTCCATTGGAATCACCCCTAAATAATAAAATATTTTATTCGATATCTATATAATATTCAACAACCAACATATAATTAATTTATTATTTTAAAACATTTACATATTATTTTAGTGGATATGACATATTTTGGGAGCATTTTAGAAGTTAGGATTAAACACCATAGTTATAAATGAAGAAACATAATGAAATAGTATTAATAAAGAGTAATAGCAATACATTAGTTTTTTAGTGAGGCTATATAAATGTTTAGGTGTGTTACAAATTAGTTTTATCTAGATTAACCCCAAAAGAATTTTATGGAAGAAAAACAGAGTTTTGTTGGGAGAAATAATTCTACTGTCTCTTTAATAGAGTTCTAGAGGCATTTCATGACATAAATCTTATTAAAAGTAAATGTGGTCATTTTGGGTGGGTACTTTATTTAAACACCTTAAGATTTTTTCTCCAATATACAATGATATTATCCTTTAACATATATTACTTATTATTCTTCCATGTCTTCTCACTTATCCTGGGAAGTAATATTTAATACCATAATTATTTAAGTAGTTTTTTATTATACTGCGGTTTTTATGTGATTCTATGGTAAATTCTCAAACCATTTATTGATTCATGACCAAACATTCAGTCTAGTTTCTCAAGTGGGTATTTTAATTATTAATATAGGTTTTATGTAATTAGAGAAAAAAATTTGAATCCATTTTGTGAAAAAATTGTGAGTTTCTAGGAAAATATTTTGTAAAAGGAAACTAAATTGTGCATTGTAAACTTATAGTCATCACGAAAGTTCTATTAGAGGGATAATTATTTTACATCAGACTTATAATGAATTTAATTTAAATGAATAACTATTTAAATTATAAAATGGGTTCTTATGGTATTAAAATCATTACCAGACCTACCACGTTCTGACCCACGACTACCCCAATCCCACCTCCAATAAGATAGGGTCTAGTGAACAGAACTGAGCAGTCATATCCCACAAATGGGAGGCATTATCCTAAACTATCTATACACATGCACACATCTCCCAGACCACACACTGATGAAATGTAAAAAACTGAAACAATTCATTCATATATATAATATCCCATAACAAAGTATGATATAAAAGTAATTTAAATAGATAAGTGGCCAAAAAAAGTCCAACCACAACTATAAAGAGTCCAACATACTCCAATGGAAATGAATTGGTCAAAAGCATGCACCCATTAAACTCCTTATTCTATCAATCCTCAGGTATGATGAACGCATTCCTTATCCTCTTAAGAAACAATCAATAGGTCCATCATTTGTACAAGACAAGACATGTGTAGGCGATTCTTCTGTAGAGGATAATATTGAAATAATAAATAGGACACCCTAAAAATAAAAATCATAAAGAACCATGTATTTTCAGATTAATAAAAATTATAACAATCAATATATAATATAACCGAGGAAGAATATCCTAGATATACTGTGGAAAGAGACAATTCCATAAGGCAATCATAACCAAAAGTCATCCACAAGATTATACACAATGCAATTCTAATTCTGTAAGAACACACTTTAATAGCCACACTATCATTGGGGACACCCAACAAAGTGGTCTGTGTCATTGGGCCCTGCCCAAGGAAGCTCACTGGTATATGTTTTCCAAGATACCCATATAGGTTTTCAACATTGAACCACTAGGGGGCACCATGAACCGATTCTGGGTCAACCCCCTGCATAAAATATCAAATATCAATGATTCCACAATTCTACCGATATAGCCTACCAGATAGATGATCATTGAACAACTCGTGGAGGTCATGCTAATTCTAGAAACTCCATGTAGGGATGATAGAGGATAGAAATCCATTCTCATGAAGGGACACCAAAAATATATCTGAGCCTTACATATTGATGGGATCACAATATAATGACGCAGATGCAATACTTCATTGTACAGTCTCGGGAATTTACCAAGGGAATTTACTCAAACTATGATGGTCCAGACTATGAAAATGAAGATACTCATGTACTATTGAAGGGACTATACATCATGTCCTAAGGAGTACATGGTGTGTCTAGCTATACCAGTCATGCCCATGCCTAAGAGCCTCAAACGAAAAGAAGTATCCATATAAAAGTCATGTAGAGACACATAGTATCATTCTAGTGTATTCAATCCATGTTTGTGCATCGATGTCGTGTCTGCATACCAGTCAGTATATTCTTAGATATTTCTATGTATATGTACATGGTGTGCCATTTGGCTGTGTACTATTAATCATGTTAATGTACTGTTTAGATTAAATGATGATTAAACTGGGGAGGGTCACACACCGTGTGATAGGGTTCACATTCAATGTGATTATGATCTCTATCCAAAAACCCTATTTTTCTCTAAAGGGGCCCAACACGCTGTGTAATCCTGGATTACAATCCGCATGTTTCTAGTTTTTCCAGAATCCCAGGTTCATCCACCTTCCCACACCTATGTTTCCCCAACCATTGAATTCAGCTTCATTCAAAATCAAAAATATGAATCTACTCCATCTGAGCCTCACTGCTGATGAGAAATGTGCTCCAGCTGTCAAATATGATTAGTAACTGATATATTTATCTAAATCATCTTCTACCCATGATGCTCAAAAATCAAGGGTTTCTAAAATAGTTTGATATGTTCATTTCCACCATCATCAAAGCTCCAATAAATCATTCTAGGTTTGGATCTACAATATCATATAATTGCACCAAGAATCATGTTCACAATGATCGATCTATAGGTAGGGTGTTGAATTGAAAACCAAGGGGTCACCCACGATAAATTTGAAATGTTAGATAAATGAAAAATGAATGACCACTAGTAAAAATCTTCAGTCATTTTTCATGTTTCACTGAGTTCATTTATGTAAGAACAATAAACTGAGAGTATTAAAATATCATGAGAAATATCCCAAATACACCCAATAACAAACCCTTCCCAAAAATTGATCAATCAAAAAATCAATTCGTTCATATATTGATTTGAATTCATTGAAGTAATTAAGAAAGGGGAATTAATCAAATTAAAACACATGAAATACCTCAATTTGGTTTGACCACTGATAATTAATGGCTGCTGTATCACATTCTTTGGTAAGATCCGTTGAATATGGGGTTGTGTTGACTGATTGATCCATGATCCACCATTATTTTCTTGAGTGGATTTTCCATGGTCTCCTCTAGTAGTCCTCCAACATCTCTATGTTTATGAAACTAAATCTAAATTTCCAACATAATTATATATTTGTCAATGAAACTCTCACTTCATCAACAAAATGAATCCAAAATAATTTTATCAAATAATTTTATTCATTTTACGCCCGCAAAAACATTTTCACAAATAGCTTGCGCCAACTAATGTTAAGATTTTCCTAGCATAAAAACGCCATTATGAAATCAATGGTACCCTTAAATTTATATTCCAACAAATTTTTTCGAATATATTCTAGTTTTTCAAGAAAACTGCACACCCAAGCTATTTTATATATTTAATATGTATCAAAAATTTATTCTGGTCCCAAAGAGCCTCAGAATCGCACGCCGTCTCAATGCCTAATATTTAAAATAATACATATAATATTTACAAATAATACATGGAAAATCTAAGATGATATAATTGTATTATATAGTTTAAATATTGGATCCTTTTTTAAGTAAATGAAAAGAGGGATTAATAATAAAAATATATTAGATGTGTTCCTCACTCTTTTCGGCGGTGTATGATATGATTTTGAATTTTGTATGAATAAATGTAATTTGTAAAATTTAATGTGATATTCATTTTATTTTGAATATACAAAGTAATGAATAGTGAACTATATTTTAAACCAAATCTTTTCATTATATAATGTATGAAAAATGAGATTAGAAGATAAATGAATAATTTAATTAAAATAGTTCTCATAAATAATTTTTTCTATCATTTTCTCATTTATTGTCCATAGAAATGGTGTTATTAAATTTTTTATTGGTATATGTATTATATTAGTTGTAATTCATGAAAAATAGAATTATGGTTATAATTAATGTAATTAAATATTGAATAATGATTGGTAAAGTAATTTTTTTTATTCTTATGAATGTATTCATGGTTCTATTTCATTAAATTAGAATATGGTTTTAGTTGTCATCATATATTTTTTTATGATACGTATACTGATATATATCTCTTAAGATCTAATGATAGATTATTTTAACATGTATATTGTGTATTATTATATCTGATATGTTATACTGAACATTGAATTTAATGAAATGATATATAATTTTGAAACACGAGATAATTAATAAACAACATGTATCATAAAATAAGTGGAATAAAATATATAGATTCTTCTATTTTAATGGAAGAGGTTATCTAACTATGAAATAATAATTTATCCCTTCTTTGGGAGGTAGATACCTTTATATATATGATTGATTATTTATTAACAATATAGTTTACCCTTAGAAATGAGAATATTACCCACAAATGGGGGGATGGGTTACCTATATGTTATAAAAATATTACAATTTTGATGTAGTGGATTTACATTTTATTTAAAGATCATTATTTAATTATAGAGGAAGTTATCTATAAACACAATAAATATTTACCTATAGTTAGAGGAGGCTACCAGTCCGATATATGAATATTCATTTTACCTATTTTTAGAGGATGGTACTTAGGAGAAATTAATGAGTTTGATTCCCTATTAATTATACAGTGTGAGGAGATAACTGATTATGAAGTGCAGTCATGTATTCGACCTATCCCAAGTGTAGATCAGTATAGGTATGGATGGGGTTTATGATGGCTCGTTAAGAAAGTTGAATCTAAAAATTTAATAAATATAACTATTTCAAAAAAATTATTAGTATACATTCATGTTTTATGCGTTACATGAATATTTTTTCATGACATGTAGCGTGTATTGGAGGATAGAGTTGTATTTTGTATCCTATCTAAAATACTCTAATACATTATAATATTGAATTTTCAGTTCAAATTTATGTGGTGGAATCCTATTGATCATCTCTATATCACACACTATATGTTTACTTTTATATACATGTATATATTATTTTTAGGCATGTTTATGGTAACTTATGTAGAATTATATACAATAAGATAAATGATTAATAAAACCATGTATTATGTTATAGTTTCAATACTTATTTTTTATTTGTTAGCTTTTATTTTTATTATGTCATAATATTTTTTATCATTATCAGAATGTTAATTATCTTAGGTTTCATTATACATGTCACATTATATTATAATTAATTACATGCTAAGGCCAATGGTCCCACTTCATAATTAGTTGTTTATTTTGTCTTATAAATATTTTTATTTAATGTGATAATTTTAGGAATTTTTATATAAAGGGTAAATTATCCCCTAGGATTACTTAAAAAAACATAGTACTAGTGGATTTCCATTGGTAATCATGGGACACAACTATCGTATTGTGATGATCAGACTTATATAACACGGTTTTTATTTGGAAAGACTATTACATAATGGTATTAGATCCTAGTGTTGGATAGTTGAGTAGATGGTATGAGTTTAAATAGTTTCATAAAAATTTTATAGGTAATGAATAGATATTTTTATAATCATATTTATTAAAAATATGACATTCCAAATTATTCAAGAGAAGTTTAGGAAGTACTAGAGTGGATTCCCCTATGGTCCTACATGAAAATTTTGTGAGATCAAATATGTGAATGGTGTTATTTATTAGTTCCTATAGATATATTAAACCATTACTATATAAATACTATAGAAAAAAATTATTCAGCTGATTTAAGATTTGAGTCCATTGAATTGGGACTTCAGGCCATTAAAGGTGTTTTTTCCACCTTGGATTTGGGTCATCATATGGTGGGTCAAGGACTATATGTTGGAGAAATATGAATCCAGTGGAGAGAATAAGATTCATAGGAATGAGCTAATGATCAATTGAATATGAGTGTTCTATTATTCTGTAGCTAGCATGTACTAGTTTTAGTCTCCATGTAGGGGATGTAGGGATGGCTAACCAAGAATGTGAATTCAAACCTACAAACTGGTGTGACTGATGTGGGTAACATGAAGGGGTTTTGTTAGAATGGGGTCTTAGTCATTTTTCCCACGAGTCATGTAATAAGACTATCTAATACTAATATTTTGATCTATGTAATGGTCTTTCTCCATCAGAAAATCGATCTATGTATAGATCTCCTCTCAAACAAGTCATAAATGATATTATCCATAATAGAAATAAAAAACTATGGCCTTTGGGAGATTACATTAAATATAGACTACAATAGTGAAAATGGTTTTGGATTCACAATGATTATTTTGATCATTTGAAAATAACCAACATTAATTAAAAAACCGTTGTTTCAGAAATTAATATTTAAACATGAAAATGGTTTTAAATTCATTAAAAATGATAAATAAATATTTATTATATTCGTATGAAATGTTTTTATGGAAATTTATTTAACATGAATGAAAAATGTATATATCATATATTATAATTAATTTGTGTTCATTTTATATGGATTATAGACTATATATCATTGGATTGTATATGGTTTTTCCTAATTAACTCTTACGATATAAATAAATTGTAAAATTATTTATATATTTTATAATTGTTCAAGATATTATGAATATCATTATTTAAATTTTCAATTCTTATTAAAAATTAAAAAAATGGGGACTAATGATATATTTTGGATAATCATATACCAAATCAAGGGCATATTGAATGGGTTAAAGTGATGAATGTTATATCATAATTAATTTTTTTTAATGTATACAAATATGGGTGTAGATTATGTTTTTATTGATATATATTGGGGTTAAAAATGCGAATGTGTGTGGATTACATTAGTGTGAAGTGTTCAATTATATTCATCACAATATCTAGATTAGAAAAATATGATTTATTTTAATTGGTAAATACAAAATATATGAAATGGAAAATATTTTATGTATTTTATAAATTGGAGTTTGATATTTCATAGAAATTTAATTGATTTAACATATCAGAGGGAAAAATATAATATTTTCCCTTTAAATTTTAAAAAATGATTTTAGTGAGATACAACTCCCAATTGTATATAAGTTTTGGAATGTATTTATTTTTTGGGTATTAATATTAGTGAGACATGCGAAATTAAAAAAATTCCTAAATGGATGAAAAATGTGTTTATTATGATTATTTTATGAATTATACACATTAGTGATCACTAATTGGATGTTATGATGTGTTATTATTTCATTATATTCTGAATTATTATAATAGATAGAAAAAAATTAATTCTTGTAAAATAAAATGATGTCGATATGGCCTTTATTAACATTCACTAATTACTATTTAATTTTAATTATATATTTAATTAAGGGTGAGATATTTTAATTGAACTTGGATAAAATATAAATTTGATAATTCTTGTAAAATTAAAAATCAGATTTCAGTGTTTTATGATGAATTAAAAGTGTGGATAGTGGATATTTAATTTCTTAATTTATATAGATTGACATAAGAATCATTCGTGTTTTTAATTTTTTGAAACTTATTGGAATTAATTATTTTTGAGTTTTTTTATTATAAGTTGAGACTAGGTTAAAATATTGTACACTATTTTAATTAATATGCTATATTATCATGATATTTTTTTAATACCTGAGTTATAATTATTTAAATAATATATTATTACACAATAAATTATCATATATGGGATTTTATGAGAAATCTAAGGATGTGACTTAGAAATTATAGAATAAATGAGTAGTTTCATGTCCATTATATAAATTCCAATGATTTTGGAATAATAAGAAGGTCCATTTGACTGGTCCTATAAGGTATGTCTTTTTATCTCTTAAGAAAAGTTGTATTATAGAGTTATATATGTAGATTATGTCCTCTAAAATGTAATTTATTGATTTAAATAGGTTCCACTCTAGTAGGAATTATTTTGAAAATAATTTTAATCCTAATTTCATTAACAATATCTAGGAAATGTTGGGTTTAATATTTCTATTCCAATTGATCATCAAAATAAATAGAAAAAATGAAAACAATAAATACTTTTAAATATTTTATATTTTTATATTTTTATTTATGGTTTGAGGAAATTTCTTTAGAAGTGAAATTAAGAAGGTTAATATTTTAGTCTCATGTGGAATGTTATTTAAATGGTTTTACGACATAGTGATTATAAGAAAAACTATTGAATTAGAAACGTATATATAGTTAGTATATATAATTGACAATTTGGTAAAATTGTAATGAACCATAAGAAATTTCTGATGAATGGTTATTTTTAATTAAAGAGAATATATATTTGATGATGAAGAATATCACACAGTATAATGATTTAGAGCAATCTTGTTTCAGAGATGGTTCAAATGGATTGACAAATAAATATAGATTATACACCCATAGGGTTGTTGGGAAGACCTATGGGGATTATTTGGGCCATATTCCATCTTTTTCATTTTTGTATGTATTGTAAAACAAATAAGGTAGAAATAGGGTGTTAAAACCACTTATGGGGATTCCATTAGGTTCATTCTCTATGGGTGGTTATAGAAGGTGACTAAAGTATGGTAAATATAAAAGGATGAATTGTTTATTTCTAGGTATAATATTAGTCGTGGTTTTTAATAATGTATTGGACAACAATAATGGGGAAAAATTAATAAACAAGTAAGACATCAGTAATAGTGTTTCTTATTTTGGGTGGAGATTATCAACATTGGACGTAGTTGATGAGAGGCTATTAGGGAATAAATAATCTAAAATTGATAGAGTTGGTGTATAAAAATATATGGACTATGTTTAAATTATAATTTTTTGTTATAGTGTCTTAAATCATACATTAGTGTGGAAAATTTGGGAACCCCATAGAAATTAAGATGAAGGTAATTATAGAGAATGTAAAAAAATATTAAATATAGAAACATGTTTATAGTATAATGATGTGAATATAAATTAGTAATTCATATATTTTTATTTGGATTACATTGAAAAAATAAAAAATGATTAGTAAGAAAATGAATTCTCTTTTATAATTTCATTACATATATTATTGTAGATTATGTGGTGGAGATTTTCTTTCCACTAACAAACCATGATAAAGGTTTGTTTAGATAATGACTTAGTAGATCTCAGGAGGATATCTGTATTATAATTTTTTTAGTGGGGATCAAGGTTATTGATAGACTGTGTATAAAAAATAATTGATGTGCTTCCTAGAAATAAATCCACTTTTTACAATTTAGTGGGAACCACTATAATCCCTTGTCCGTATCCAAAAAATCCAAACAAAAAAACCCCAAAAAATAACCACCGCTGAAGTACCCAATAATGATAATTAGGCCCCAAAAAAATCGATATAAAACGATAAAGGTATCTGTATGAGCACAAAAATAAAAAACCAATTACAATTCTTCCAAACATTCCTAGATAACACCATGATATGAAAAAACAAACATACATTATCCTTCACACAAATATGAGATTCGCAAGGAAACTAAATTAAATCATCAATGGTTATAACAATGTAATGAACCCATTAACCAACCCTTCGTCAAAATCAACCTAGAATAAATTGATTTTATCCTCACTGGAATTTGAAACAATCAAAAATGGAAGAGCATCATTACCCATAGTATCATTAATAATCAAAATCATCTAATAATTCCTATAAAAAAAACATAACTACAAAATTATAAGATTAATTGAAATTTATAACGACATGATTTTATTTAAAATTACCTTTAATGATGTTTATAACTAGAAATTATGGCTATTGAAAATTGGACTTTAGTATAGCTCATAAAAGTGACCGTCTAAATTACATGGCATAAGGAAAATATTTTATTTCAATAAATTCCCAATACCATTTTAGTTTCAATTTTTAGAGACCTTGGAAAAAACTTAACTAAAAAAATAATTCCTTTTAACACTAATGGAAAAATTTTCCACTATATAAACAAAATCTTATTCATTAACATCTCCCATAAATTATTCACATTTTATAACCTTCAAGACTCATCTTATATAACCATGGGGAAATGAAACAAATTAAAGGGGTGAGTTAAAATTCTCAATAATGGTAAAAATAAATGATAAACATTGAATATAATATGTTAGCATATGTTGATCATATAAGTATAATATAGTTGAATTATAATGTATTAGTAAAAACAATATTGATAATAAATCATGATATAAGTAAAAATTAATCAATAAAATTAGTGTGGAAACACTATATAATAAAAATGAAACATGAGAGAAAAAAATTATGAGATATTAAAAATATATAAAAACATTATAATATAGGGAATTACATTATTGAGAAATAAAATCTCTGATCATTATTATGGGAAACAAAAATGTACCCATGATTACAATTCTAACAAGATATAAACAGTAAACTAATTCTTTCTAATGGTATATATGGCCCCACTCATCATTATCCATAAATATATTTTAAAAAATAACAATTAATAGTAATTTTATAAAGAACGCATGGAAATAAAATGGGGTTTTTCCCCCTCTAAACTGGAATCATATAAGGAAATCCTTTAAAATTCCATTAATAATCATATCATGATCTATTTATTCAAAATAAATTGGTATCAAATGACATTTCATACCTTTTCTGTTAAATACCATTGAATCTAGGAAAATAGAACAAATGGTATTTACACCATATAGGTAATAATTATGTAGTTAATTCAATAATTTCCTCAACTTATATATTTATGGAATCTAGGTGAAAAAAATATAATTAATGGAATTAATAATAAGGTATTAACAAAGTAAAGGAATAGGAAGAACAATAATGGTTATACACCAATGATTTTTAATAAATGCAAATGAGTTGATGAATCATTTATCTATTAGAAGAGATCATTACATAACCCATCTAGAGAAATAATTTGGATGGTTACATTAGAAAAACTTTCTCGATGAAGAATAATATATGGAAATGGATAATAACAAAGATGAAAAACTTGCGCGATGGGGCTTGTTCAGTATGGAGGAGCGGCGCACAGGAGGCGCTCGTGATAGGGCTCGTCCGGTAGGGAGGAAGGGTGCACATGAGGCGCTCGCGATGGGGCTAGTCCGGTAGGGAGGAGCGGTGACATGGAGGGGATATGGCCCACAGAGAAGTCGTCAGGGTTTCGTTGCACAGGAGGCGCTTGGAGGGAAGAGCGTTGGAAAATTTAACCTAGCCCTGTGATACCATGTTAGAATGGAAAATCATACCTCACAACGAGGTTGGGTGCTTAATTTATAGATGAAAAAGGAGTACAACAGATTACCCACACCGATTTGGGATACAAAGATTAAAAACAATTAACTCTTAACACATATAAACAATTTTTTCCCCTTATTAGTGAAACATAAGCAATTATATGGAGCACTTTCACAAAATAACTTGATAATCTCCCTCAGTTTTTTTCCTTCCCTCTAAGCAGTGTATATTAATATGCAGAAAAAAATAATGACATTTTATTTAATATGGGATCTATATGCAAATGACCTGAAGTTTCATCTGAGTCATGTCTTGAGGGGTGACAAAAAATTCAATTTGGTAGAAAAATGGTACGCTAAGCACAGCTTGAAAGCTCACTCTTTTAATGCATAAAAATTAATAGTTTTCTATTGAAGTCACCTACTTTTAACATTAATGATAAGCATTTTCATTATCCAAAACAATCAACATCCTTGGCATTTTACTACAATGATACAGGAGAAAAATTTCAGATCTAATTGAAAAGTGGGAATGCAATAATTTTGTTTTTGTCGAAATTGTGCGATGAAAAATAGTTCACTATGTACAACAATAATATGAACTATACAAAATAGCATGAAAGAATTATTGGGCAGCATATATATGCAACACACATTAGTTGGGCAGCCAATGCCTGCATCTTGCCCAGAAAGCTGGCTTATTCTTAGGCCTGGCAAAGCTGTCCAGAGTCTAGGCATAGAACAGATTTGAAAAATAAAATAAAACTGTAAAACATAAAAAAATAAAATCAATATACCTCAATCTAGTAACTAAGAGATCATTACATAACCCATCTAGTTATTAATTCAAGAATATACTACGTAGTTTTTAATTCAGGTTCTATGCAATCTTTAATATCTCGAAAGTTCTGTAGAACAATCTCATCACCACTACAAATCATGGAACTGAATATGTTGGTGAGTATGACAAATGGGGCAATCATTGCATTCCATGACTATAAATCCTCCCCTATCATAATCTATGGATTAGACTTCATGAAGAACCTCATCACACTCCCTCTGGTAAAATTTTATGTAATTCTCAACATGGATTGGACTTCCTTATACAGAGACAACATAAATTGTCGTGAGAGGGAAATCACTCTCCATGTGGAGAATCAACCCCTGATTATTTACAAGTGCAAGGAGGAAGATGAATATTATTTAGCTCTATCGTCTCATGTGTGGATATTACTTCCCTATGAGCATGCATATTTGGATCATATTATTGAGACTATGGAGGCAACCATCCTAGTGGACATGCCTATTTTGAAGGAATTTGATGAAGTTTTTCCCGAGGAATTTCTTGGTCTTCATCCAAGAAGAGATGTTGAATTCTCAATTGAACTTTTACCTGGGGAATTACCAATTTCCATGACTCCATCTAGAATGGTTGTTGTTGATCTTGGGAAGTTGAAAAAACAACTACAAGAGAATCTGGATAAAGGGTTTATACACCCAAGTGCATCACTATGGGGTTCACCAGTCCTCTTCGTCAAGAAGAAGGATGTGTCAATGCACCTTTCATCAATTATCATGAGCTCAACAAAATCATGATATAGAACAAGTATCCTATCCCACAAATTGATGACTTGTTTGATCAGCTGCATGGAGAATAATACTTCTCCAAGGAGGATTTGTGGTCAAGATATTATCAAGTAAAAGTGAAGATGGAGGATATCCCCAAGACTAATTTTCGTACAAGATACAAGCACTATGAATTCATAGTAATGACTTTCGGACACACTAATTCTCCATAAATATTCATGGACTTGACGAATAGAGTCTTTAGATATTACCTAAATTTTTTTTAGTCTTTATAGATGATATTCTGATATACTCCAAAACCAAGGAGGATCATGAGGAGCATCTATGAACTGTACTAGAGACATTGTGGAAGGATAAGCTCTATGAAAAGTACAGCAAGTGTGAGTTCTGGTTGAAGGAGGACTCATTCATGGGCCATATCATCACAAGAAATGAGTTATCTATGGATCTCTCTAAAATAGATGCAATTAAGGGATGGTCGAGTCCAACATTGGAAACAAATATATGTAGCTTCTGAGGGTTAGCTAGATATTGTCGACAATTTGTGAGAAATTTCTCACAATTTTCCAACACTCTTAGCAGGTTAACTCAGAAGGGAGTGAAGTATTTTTGGAGTAATAAATGTGAATAAAGCATCAAGGAGTTGAAAAGGAGGCTTATCACTGCAATCTTTCTCTCTTTACCCACAAATGGAGAAATTTTTGTGGTATTAATTGATGATTTAAATAAGGTCATGGGATGTGTGTTGATTCAAAATGACAATGTCATTGCATATGCTTCATGGAAATTGAATGTTCATGAATATAATTATCTAACACATGACCTCAAGTTGGATTTAGTGATCTTATCTTTGAAAATTTTGTGGCACTTTCTATTTTGGGTGAAGTGTGAAATATATACGGACAACAAAATCCTAATGTATATATTCACAAAAAAAGAGTTGAACATGAACCAACAAAGATGGTTAGTGCTATCAAAGACTATGACTGCTCAATCTATTACAACCCTTGGAATGAGAACAAGGTGGTGGATTCCCTAATTTGAAAGGACCCAGTGATTCTATCATTGATGAGAATTTAAAAGGATCCAATATTCTTAGATTTGATGAATATGGACATGGGAATCATAAAGAAGGGAACATCATCAATCTGTTCACAAATTATCACTCAACATTCACTTTTGGAAAGGTTAAAGGATGCTCAAAAAGTTGATGTGGGAATTCAAGAAAAAGTGGAAGCTATCAGAAAATGGATATCCTTGATGTTTAATGCTAATGAAGAATAAATTGTGAGATTTGGGAAAATACTATGTGTTCCATCATGTTGAGAGCTGAAAAATGATCTTTTGGATGATACACATAGTAAATATTTCTCTATTAACCCAGGAAAAAAAATATGTATCGAGATCTCTGAGTGAATTATTGGTGGGATAATATGTAGAATGAGATCGCTAAATATACATCAATGTGCCTGGAGTGTTAGCAAGTAAAGGCAGAGAGGCAGATGTCTAAGGTGATCATGCAACCATTCCCCATACCAGAATGGAAATGGGAGAACATCACCATGGACTTTGTCACCAGCCTTCCAAAGACTTCCAAAGGAAATAATGTAATCTGCGTTGTTGTGGATCATCTTACAAAGGATGAAGACTTCATTTCTGTTTAGGAGGATTTCACATTGGATCAACTGGAACATATATATATCAGGGAAGTGCTAAGGTTGCATGGAGTACCACTATCTATTGTGTCCGATCGAGATCCAAGATTCACCTCTATCTTTTTGATGATTCTTCAACATGCTCTGAATATTGAACTGAACGTCCATATGACTTATCATCCTCGAACTGATGGAAAAACTGACCAGAAAATCAAAAAACTTAAGGACATGTTGACAGCATGCTAAATTGACATTACAGGATGATGGGATCAATATCTTCCTCTGGTTGATTTCTCTTATAATAACAGTTTCCACTCGATCATCCTAATGTCACCAAATAAATCCCTTTATTGGAAAAGGTGAAAAACACCGGTGTGTTGGGTTGAGGTCGGTGAGTGTAAGATTCTTGGACCAGAAACTATCGAATAAATTATGGAGAAGGTGAAAACTATTTAGCAACATATCAAGGTAGCCCAGAGTCGACATAAAAGTATACAGATAACCGTTGAAAAGACCTTGAGCTTAAAGTTGGAGACATGGTATTTCTATGCATATCTCCATGGATGAAGGTCATGAGGTTCAGAAATAAAGGGAAGTTAATTCCAAGGTACATTGGCCCCTTTGATATTCTGGACCGTGTCGTGGTTGTGATCTATTGACTTTCACTTCCACCTACCAGGCCAATGTACATGGTGTCCTTCATGTATCACTCTTTGGGAAGTACATACCGGAAACTTCACATGTACTCTCTTTAGAGGTGGTGCTATTATAAGATGATATTTCTTATGAGCAGCAACCAGTGAAGATCTTAGATCATAGAAAAAAAGTTCTATGAAATAATACAATGCCCCATATCAAGGTGTTTTGGTGAAACCACAAGTTTGAAGAAGCAACGTGAAAATCAATGGAAATGATGAAGCATATTTACCCACATTTGTTTTAGTGTGAGAAAAGAAAATATCGAGGGATAAATTTTATTAATGGGGGATGATTTTAATGACCCAAACGTTCATTGTAGGAGGTGCACCATCTGCTATTGTAAGAATGGTACTCATGATGGATTGATTTCTAGGAAATTCCACCAATGTAAATCTGGGAAGCCAGGGAAGGAAGGGGTTGATGTCTTGTTTTATCAAACAAGCAGAAATGGGGTGGCTGCATCTACTACCTAGGATGGTAGAATTAGAGTGTGGAGCATGGTAGTTTCAGTTTCCTGATTGAGGTCATGAGGATAAAACTCCTAAGGCATGGAGTGGTATGTCAGTCATAGATGTCTGGAGAAGATAGTGGGTAAGATGTGGTGGCATCGAGATGCCAATTAGTAACATGGGTGGTGCATGTTTGATTTCATAAGGAAAGGACTAGTGGTCCCTGGATTCAGTGTTCTATCGATCTAAGTTTTAGCTTCATGCTCAATGTGATTCAAAATGTTATCTAAGGTTCTCATGGAAAATGCATGGATGGTAATAAGGAGACATGAATACAGGTCATTTGAAGAGAAGGCGAGGTGTGTGAAGATCATCAAGAATCAGTCATGGACCCTAGTAGGTGTTTTTGGATGATTTTAAAATGCACTCATGTGAGAATTAATTTTTCCCAATAAATGTGGTGATGTTCCAAAACTGATAGATGGTAATTTTTGGAATGATTTTCCTATATATGGTTCGACTCTACTAGGAAAATAGAATGGATGTGCTGAGTTGGAGTCCACTTCTAGGAGATGTTAGGTAATGATATAAGTATCTTGAGAAGGAAGTGATCAATAATTCATTCCAAGATTCAAAATTTTTATGTACTGATTAAGACTAAACATCCTTTCCTGGTGGTTTTTATGTAAATGATCAATTCCAATGTTGGTTGGATTTCTCATGGTGTTTTAGGTGCTATATGTTAGGGAAAAAATCCAGTATAATGTGAAGTTTGAGTGGGGGGCCTAGTGGATATTTTTAGATGATGGAATTTAGAACAATTATAGAGAGGCGTTTATGAGGTAAATCATATGGTGTGGATCACCATAGTGAGTAATTGTTCTGTTGATGATGAGGCTGGTGTTTTGTGTGTGATGGTCTTGACCTAATTCCATCTTTGTGTTTTTTTGGAAATAAGAACTAGATTGGGTTTTGAGCAGTTGTGTTCCTTGAGATGAAGGTTGTTCTTGGGTTTTTATGGTTATTTGGTTATGTAATCAGGTCATTGGGCATTTATTTGTTAAAATATAAAATTTAGGGAATGTGGTTAATTGATTGTATGTTCCTTTTTGTGACGACAAGTTTGATTCATCATAGGTTGGTAACCTAGTGTGAGGTGTTATTTGGATGTGATGGGAGAATCAGACTGAATGTGTACCGATTCATATCTCATGCAAGTATTTATTATTTCAATTCCATTTTTTTGTAATAGATTCAATGGAATTACCTGAACATATCTCTTTCCTATTGACATTATTAATTTTGGCATTGAGGTTGGGGAGTCCATTGAGGGGAATCTGAAAGGGGTTGTGAACCGTAAAGTGAAGTTTTACTCGAATACATTGTACATCCATGTAAATATTGTGATCAAACGAACATATTAAAGAGAAAAATGGGTAATGGGAGATAGACATTCATTCCCAATGGACCAATATTATTACCTTAGGAACTCAATGATGCTCAGTAGTGTAGCTTAATGATAAGTTGTTATAAGGTTGGTTGGTGGTAAGATCCTAGGCTTCTAATGTTGTATGTTCCTATTAATGATTTCTTAAACCCCATTTAAAGATTATAATAAGATTTTTTCTAATAATATGATGAGTCTAGTGGGTGTTCTTGTGTTTTAAGGCATGAAACATTGTTGAATAGAGGTCATCTAGTGAAGTTTTCATGGTCGGTGAATGGTATGTTCTAATCGTGGACTAGAACCATGCTCCTTGGGGAGGGGTGGTGCACTGTTGTTGAAACCATGAATGGTGGTGGACCAAATCATGGGGTATTTTTTAGATCCTTCCCTCATATCCACAAAATGGTATTTCACACCATGTGGGCTTCTTAGGAGAGTGACATACATAATATCCTCTTTGAGGGAGGGTTCCACATAGTTGGTGAATAGTTTGACCAATCGTGTGGCCTAACTATGCGAACCATAAAATATTGTGGTTTTACCATTTCCCCTAGGGACATATAAATTCATAACATATTTTCTCCACCATTCTTCCTACAGAATTTATTGGTTATAATATTTTTATCCTAAACATTCAAATAAAAAATCTACCTCATTTCTAAGCCATTTGATGTTTCCTTAGGTAAATATCGAATATATAGGTGATTTTAACACTCCTCTTCCATCATTTTTCTAGATTAGGGAATGTGGAATTATTTTTCTCTTTATAAATCTATAAATATATCCTTTCCATTAGATCCTAGGCTGGGGATTTGACAGTGTTTTGAGTATGAATCAGGGACTAGGATTAAGTGAGAGTTCATCTTTGTACTTGAGGTAGGTTCTCTACACGTAATATCACATAGTCTTAATGATGATTTTATATGTATGTGGTTGTTCTTGGGTATTGCTATGTTTTCTATTTGCTCTCCTTGGTAGGAAGTGATAAATTAGTTAATTGAATATGGAATTAAACCCCACATGGTTCATGTAGGAGTATTATATGTTTAGTAGACCAGGAAAAAAATCACCCATGTGGCTTTCTAGATCCATGAATATGGGATTGGGTAGCCTAATATGAAATTTAATGTAATGACCCATCCCCTAAGGCCTGTTCTGTGACTACCCCAAGCCTGCCTTCCGTATTCCCGGGGCTGGCAACTAGCACCGAATGACGTAATCCCTAAACACTGGAAAGGCATTTCCTTTATAACCTGTAAACACACGCAACCAAGTACATAGCAAGATACAAACACAAGTAAACTATATAGTAAAAAAGAGTGTGTACATTAAGTAAAAGGGGCCAGAATACATCCCAAACTAGAAACTACATGAAAACTAAAAAGTACAAGTAAAATAAAATAGCTCCTGTGAACTCTAGCCAAGGTCCGTATGTAAAGGGTTGGTACAGCTCGAGAACGGTCATATCTAAGGTACATATTGTCTAAGTTCCACCTCTGAGCTACCTCCAGTGCTAGTACTCTCATCCTCAATTAGTGTTTTCTGTCATCTACACTAAGAACAACAAGGTGTCGGTAAAGCCCATGCATGGGTGAGTATAATGAAACTCATTTGAGACCCCAAGACCATCGAAGGTCTCACAAAACCCATAAAGGTTAATCCAAAAAGAATGAAAACATATGAAAACCCTACAGGGGTATATGACCATATATATACCTAAGTTATCAAGTATACCCATATCATTCATGAGGAAACACAAGGCCCAACTCTTAGCCAAAGTACAACCATTCCACATAGGAAATAATACCACGAAGGTAACACCATAAGAGTATGTACCACAAACGTAGCAACACACATAAGGATACCACGAAGGTATCACCACAAATGTATGTTACACAAAGGTATGTCACACAGAAGAATACCACAAAGGTATCACCACAAAGGTAAGTACCACAAAGGTATGCCACACGGAGTAAAACCACAATGTTATTACCATGACTGTAAGGACTCAACTCACACCAGGTATAACAAAGGTACATTATTGAATATTATTAGTTGTAACTATTGAGTCATCTTACTCTGTTCAGAGGTAGACCCAAAAAGGATCCTAAATCATCAGACCCACATAGGATCCTAGATCATCATAACCACATAGGATCCTAGTACATTAGACACATGTATGATCTTAGAGTAGTCCAACATGGATTTCTAGAGAGTATCTGAGAGGGATACTGGAACACTGACCCACATAGGATCCCCAAACACAGACCCACATAGAATCCCTTTCTCATGTTACAGCCAGCTACAAGATTCCTTCACTGAGATCTCTTGATTCTGAGGGGGTCCATTCCTCAAAATGTAGGTTGATGCTCTAACTACCACGAAGTCCAATGAAGATGTATCAAAATGTACCACCACATGATTAGGGTCTCAACTCAATAGAAGGTGTGTCAATTGGACGCCCGGTCTGTAAGTTATCGGCATTTCAGTCCCAAGGGACCGGTCAGATTTGTGTTTAATCCAACCCAGCCATATGCCAACATTAGACAAAACTAAAGAGGGGAATACCAAAAGGAATACCTTTATCTAAGGTTTCTGGCGCAGCATATGGTTTGTGAAACAGAAACTCGTAGCTCAAGTTATGGAAGAAAGAGTGAAAAGGGGTCGAAGTGGGTCCGGGTTCGGTCCAACATGGTCGGACCGACCATGCCCGACTTGGCTTGGGCCAGCCCGATCAGGCCTACTAGCACATCCAGTGATGGGTTGCCCATGGTGTGCCTCACACTAGGCAGCCCGATGTGTGCGGCCTATGGCTGGCTAGATGTCCAACCCTCTTCTGCGATGCAGTCACGCACTCTGCCCCCACCGGTAGCTGGCGGCAGGCCAACTGCCCTCCCTTTGCCGTCGCGGCACAAGGTCATGGCTTATTCATGCCCGGTGGTGCAGACCCACACTGCTGCCTCCCCTTCACGTGTCTGGCCATGCACCTGCTGCCGCTCTTGATCTATTGCGGTTGACGGGCAGTGGCCCTTCTCTGGTGGTGCAGTCGCGCCACCACCATCGTTGTTGCTAGCTATGGTTCCGACCACCGCTCTCGAGCCCTTTTGGTGACATTCCTCAGGGAACAGAGTGCGCACCATTGGCCCGTTCTTTATTCTGTAGACTCCCGAACTAACCTTGGGATGTCGCTGTCGATTCAAGACCATCAATGTCCCACTATGGTTGCATAGAGGTCGTGCTATGTTCGTTCGGCCTGTACCCTCCACATTAGAATGGTAGAAAGAATCATATTTTTTCTGGAATGAATAACAATATAGATGTTCTTAAATGAAGATGAACATCATGAATGGGGAAAGGGATAATCAAATGAAAATACCTACCTCTATTGCTCACTAGAGGTGTAGTGAGAAGAAGTCGGTGATGGTGATGAGGGTAACAATGATTGTCTCTTAAGCAACACACTTCCAAATTCGGCCTCGTGCATCATCGTCATTCTTGATTCCAAAGTATGTTCTTCGTTGGATCGGGTTTTCTTCATTGGATAAAGAGTTTCTCCAATGTTCTCCCCAAGCCTCCCTTTCTCCAATGATTTCCCCAATGAAATGAGGAGCCAACAAATTAAAATAGGTTTATCAATTTTATTCGCATTGGCACAATTAATGATGGAATACTTAAATGGCACAATTAATTGTATTGCATTGGAACAATTAACTGTATTGTGTTGACACAAATAAATGGGAGGATTCCATGGGACATCCCCACATTAAAGAGGGTTTTGTGTGGTCCCCACCACTATAATTAAAAATTGGGGTTTTCTAGTTAGGGTGGTCTCTATCCCCATAACTCAAAAAGATAGGTTACAAAAATAAAATAAAAGATGTTCTTTATTTTATATTTTTTTCCAAAAAAACATGAAAACTAAATTTCACCCACAACTTTCTGTGGTTGAGGTGAAGGTCTCTTTATGAGAATAACGGAATTGTGAGTTCAACAGTGTCCTCAGATTTCAATTCTGAGCACTAGTTCAAAAGACACAAAAACCCACTCACACGCTTACTAAACATACTTAAAAAATGTTCATAAATTCATTCTGAGCATAATGGGTGTCAAAGTATTGCGCTGTCAATTTTTTCAGACTCATAAAATTCTCACATAATTAAAAAAATTACATTGAATTTCTAGGTCTTTAAATTCTCCCCACCTCAAGCCTTTGCATCCCCAAAATCCACATTACAAAATCTAGGAAAAAATTGGGGGTACTGAGTAAGAATCTGAGCCTGCTGCTCCCATGTTCTCTCTTGGTGGTTCTTGTGCTGCCAATGTACGCGCCCCAAAGATATCGACCGCCCTTGAAGGAAGCACTCCTATCGATCCTCAATATTCGCTAGAACCTCTGTAAATGTCGCCCCATCGTCAATGTCCAACTCACCCCAATCAATGATGTGTGAAAGGTTGTGCATGTATCTCCTCAGAAAGGATACGTGGGAGACTTCGTGCACCCGTTGCAACTGAGGAGGAAGAGTTAAGCGGTAATACACTTCTCCAACTCTACTGAGGACCTAAAAAGTTATAATGGACCTCTAAGATAACTTGTCACCCCAGATAAATTTTTTCAAACCTCGTCGAGGTGTTACCAGTAGAAAGACTTGATAACCATCCTTGAACTTTGGAGGTCTCTGTCTCCTGTAGGAATAAGACTTATGCCTGATCTATATAGTCTCCATCCACTCCTGGATGATCTCCACCTTCTATGTGGTAGCCCATACCATATCTGGTCCCATGAGTGCTGAATCCACTGGGTCAGTCCAGCACAAAGGTGATCTGCATGGTCGGCCGTACAACGCCTCAAAATGTGTCATCCTAATGGTGGAGTGATAGATATTGTTGTTGAAAACTCCACCAAAGGAAAGTGATCCTCCCAGCTGCGACCGAACTTGAGGATGAAAGCATGTAGCATGTCCTTGAGGGTCTGAATGGTCTGCTCAGTATGGCCATCCATCTGTGTATGGAAGGTGGTGCTAAACTGAAGTTGTGTCCCAAAATCCTCCTACAACCCCTTCCATTTCCGAGAAGTTAAATTTTCATCACGATCAAATAAAATCATCAAGGGTACTCTATGTAGTCTCACAATATCTTGAAAATAGAGGCATCCCAAGCTCTCTACTGAACACTACTCTCTGATCGGTAGGAAGTGGGATGACTTGGTGAGTCGGTCGATGATCACCAAAAGAGAATCATGTCCCCTGGATATATGTGTAATTCCTATCATGAAATCTATGGATATTACATCCCACTTCCACTCTAGATCCTCAAAAGGTTTCACTAAGCCTGCTGGTACTTGATGCTCTTCCTTCACTTGCTAACATGTGAGGCACCAAGAGACAAACTCTTCTACTACTTTCTTTATTCCCGGCCACCAGTTCTATCATTAGAGATCTGGGTACATCATCACCACTCTTGGATGTACCGCTAGAGGGGATGTGTGGAACTCCCACAAAACATCCTCCTAAAGAGACACTAGTACCATGGTATATCCTCTGAAGAGGATAACGTGCTCCCAACCTTCATAAAAAACATCATGTGCATGTAATGTGCATATTTGAGCATGTCGAGCTTCACAGTTAGTGTCCCCATGCTGCACCTCCCTGACTCAATAAAGAATTGGGGGAGTGACTATAAGATACTAAAGAAAGGCTGCTCCATCTCGATCCACAAAGGATGTCTGCAAAGCAGCCAACTGCTCTGTCACCTCACATAGCAGCTATATACTAGATCTCTTGGTGAGTGAATATGCTAAAATGTTTCCCCTTACCGTGAGTGTAGACTATCTCAAAGTCATAGTCCCTGAGGAACTGAATCCAACATCGCTATCTCATGTTCAGGTCCTTCTGAGAGAAGAAAAACCTAAGACTCTTGTGATTAGTGTTGACTGTAAAATGTTCACCCATCATGTAATGCTTCCACGTATTCAAAGCGAAGACCACTAATATTAACTCCAGTTCATGGGTAGCGTAGTTCATCTCATGTTGTCTCTACTGTTGAGAACCATATGTGATAACTGCTCGCTCCAACATTAAGACACATCTGATCCTAGTTCCTGATGCGTTGTAGTAGACTATGTATCCAATGCCCTCCTCCAGAAGACTCAACATGGGGGCACTATTCAGCCTCTTCCTTAGCTCCTGAAAACTCTATTGGCATTTCTCCGACCACACAAATGGTTTCCCCTTCTTTGAAAATGTTCAGAAAGGTGCTGCAACTCCAGATAAATATGGAAAAAACCTCTGGTAGTATCTGGCCAAACCTAGGAAACTCCATACCGCCGTCACACTCCTGCGTGGATCTCATGAAATTACCTCCACAATATTTTCTAGATCCACCACAACTCCAACATCCAAGACGACATGTCGTAGGATGTGAACCTCTCTGAACCAAAACTGGCACTTATAGAGATTACCATAAACATGGTGCTTTCGAAGTGTGTCCAGAACTATATACAAATGATAGACATGCTCTTCCTCAGTAGCTTAGTAGATCAAAATGTTGTCGATGCAGACTAGTACAAGGAAATAAATGTATGGCTAGAAGATCCTATTCATGAGCCCCATGAACACTACTGAATAATTTTTTATACCTAATGGCATAACCAAGAACTCGTAGTGTCCGTACCGACATCTAAAAGTTGTCTCATGCAAATCCTTGTCTCTTACTCTAAGCTGGTGAAATCCTGATCAAAGGTCTATATTTGAGAACCACCGTCCTCCCTTAACCTAATCAAAGAGGTTGTCAATCCTCAAGAGTGGGTACCTGTTCTTCATCGTCACCTTGTTTATGCACTGATAGTCAATAGAAATTCTCAAGATCCCATCCGCCTTCTTGGAGAACAAAATTGAGTCTTCCCAAGGAGAAACACTTGGCCGGATGAATGCCTTGCCCTGCTAGTCCTCTAGTTTTACCCACACCTCACGATGGTCCACAAGAGCCATCTGATACACTGGTGTAGATATCAGTGTCATACTGAGTTATAGGTCAATGTAAAAGTCCACCTCTCTACGTGGAGGTATATCTAGAACATCATCAGGGAAGACATCTGCGTACTGGTCCACCACTACAGGATAACACAGATTTTCCACATCAACCACTCTAAGGGTAAGGCTAGAAAACTGATGAGTGATCAGCTGTACTCTCCTCTGGGTAAGTCCATCCGGTGCTGCAAATCCTCCCTTCTCACCGGTGAAGGTAATCCTAGTCCCATCCTCACAGATACACCATAATTTTTTCCAAATACAATCTATCTAATCATGGACTATAGATAACTAGTCCATACTCAAGATGAATTCATAAGTCCTCGACGTCGCTACTAGGAGATCCCAACCAAAGATCTCGCCTACTAGAGTAAGCTCACATTGTCAGCACTAGTGTGTAATTGTCGAATCCTCTTCTTTTGGAGTCTATGTTCATAAGGATCAACCTAACAGCTCCATGGGAATCTCCATTCTCCGAATAAGGATTGTGTAAATAAACAAATTACTGAAACTACTATCTATAAGTACTGCAACTATGGTGGAGTAGAAATAGATCGTACCTCGTATCATCTCCGGAGTGCCATGGTCATAGGCCTCAGCTTTTTGGTGCTGAGATTACCCCTATCCACTTACTTATTATGGTCGTGGTGGACCACCTGGTGGTGGTTCGGTTAACATCTCAAATCGTCACCCACCGCTAGCTGCACAACCAACTCCTCATCCATGTCTGATTTCTACCTACGAACATCCTCAGTCGAACCTCTGTCTTTGTCTAGGTGTTCCTTCGACTGTCTGCTTATCATCTGTATGGTGGGTCGGGCAGTCACAAACCATTTGACCACGCTCGCCACATGTGTAACATTATCTAGTTCTCGCATGACTGGTTCTGTCTCTGGTGCCTGGCATAGCTAACCATGAATCCTACAGTCATCCACCTATAGGTCTAGTCCATTTAGTCATTTGTGACATCTGTCTGGTTCCAGCTGCAGAAGACACCGCTACATGATTCCCGGTGATGGGACTCGCATCTAGCGACTACTCATCTAGAAAAATCTCAACTATGAGAGATCACTCTATCACCTCCACCTATGTTGGGAAGACGAGAGAAATCATCAAAGGCCTGATCTCCCACTTGAGTCACTACTCAATGCTTTGGGACCTGAAGAATGTGTCCCACACCATATCAGTGGAGTAGTGTGAGAGTTCGATGAACATTGCTGAGTACCGAGCCACATTCATACTAAAATAATACAGATAAAGAAGCTCCAAAATGTGCACTGTATGAAGGGTAACTGGAGAAAACACTACCCAAAACAGGCTCTCAAATTCTACCTAGAGAAGTGTCACCTTATCATGAACCAGGAGCATCAACCTCCACCATATGCATGCTGCTTCCTGTAGAGAACTAGTGGAAAGGATAACAATGAAATCAGCTGGTGTCCCTAGTAATCAAAAAAATCTCACCATGGCCTCAAGACAATCCTCAACCGCCTATGGGTCCGACTCACCCCTAAACCTGGGTGGCCTCTGGCACTGAAACTTGTGCAACGTGCTCAAGCGGCGTGAACCCTCTGTTGGTGGGGATGGTGGCATAGGTGGCCCCATAGGTAATGGTACTATGGGTGCTGACGCTAGTACCACTACTAATAAAGGGAACTACACCGAGGCCTTGTCGCTCGGTGGGCTATCCTCACGTATTATACCCAGTACCCCTGCTGGCTGTCTGTGTGGAGGAATCCTGAAAAGTAATAGGTGTGCCATGGTCAAAATTTATACATGGTGAGCTAACTCAGTAATATCAGAAAGAAAACAATTTGAAACACACATGAAATCAGTGTTTTTGTGCACTGAGTCAGAAATTAGAAGTTGGGGTCCTAGTGCATGGATAAATTGGTTGTTGCGCCAACACAGGATTCCCTAAACTGATAACCACACTCACTACACTTAACTCTATTTCCATTAAAAAATATCAGAGTCCAATGTTCTATGGTATAATCATATCCTCTAATACCAATTATTCATGATCCGTCCCCCGGTGCCCAAGCTGTGACTACCCCAAACCTTCCTTCCATAGGCCAGGGGCTGGCGACTTGCACCGAAAGGTGTATTCCCTAAAAATCGAGAAGGCATTCCCTTTATAACCTGTAAACACACACAATGAAGAATATAGTAAGATACGAAAAAAAAGTAAACTTTATAGTAAAAAGAGTGTGTACAGTAAGAAAAATGGGACAGAATACAAGACGAACTGGAAAGTACAAGAAAACTAAAATGTACAAGTACAATGAAATAGCTCATGTGAACTCCTACCAAGGACCCTACCAAAAGGGTGGGTACGTCACTCAAACAGTCATCTCTATGGTATGCCTTGTCAAAGGTCCACCTCCAGGCTACCTCTAGTCTTGGTACTCTCATCCTGATTTAGCATTTTCCATCATCAGCACCAAACACAACAAGGTGCGGGCATAGCCCATGCAAGGGTGAATATAACGATACTCAGTAGGGACCCCGAGACCTTCGAATGTCTCAGAAACCCCAAATAAGATAAACCAAAAAGAATTAAATCATCTGATAACCCTACTTAGGTATATTCCCATACATATACCTAAGTTATCAAGTATACCCACCTCATTCATGAGGAAACACAAGGCCCAACTCTTAGCCGAAGTACAACTGCTCCATGTAAGAAAGAATACAAAGAAGGTAACACCACAAGGGTATGTACCGTAAAGGTAGTCCCACACAGAAAGATACCACAAAGGTATAACTATGAAGGTAAGTAACAAAAAGGTTGGACACAAAAAAGATTACCACAAAGGTATCACCACGAAGGTAAGTACCAAAATGGTATGCCACACATAAGAATTCCCCAAAGGTATTACAATAAAGGAGAGGACTCAGCTCACACCAGGTATAACATAGGTATAGTATTAAAGATGATTACATGTTACTTCTGAACTATCTTACTCTGTTAAGAGAATGTCCCACGTAGGATGCTAAATCAGCAGACCCACGTAGGATCCTAGATCATCAGACTCACATAGGATCCTAGTACATCATACTGACAAAAGATCCTAGAGTTGTCCCACGTGGATTCCTAGAAAATATCCAAGAGAGATACTGGAACACAGAACCATATAGGATCCCAAAACATAGACCCACATAGGATCCCATTCTCTTGTTACAGCCAGCTATAGGGTTCTCTCACTATGCTCGCTTGATTCCAGGAGGGTCCGATCCTCAATCCACAAGTCGATACTCCAACTTCCACGAAGTCCCATTAAGAAGTATCCCAATGGACTGGCACGTGATATGGATCTCAAATAAGCAGACAATGCTTCAACCAAACTCTCAGTTTGTAATTTATTGGCATTTTAATCCTAAGGGCCCAGTTGGATTCGTGTTTGATCCAACCTAGCCTTATGCCAACGTTATCCAAAACTCAAGTGGGGTATACCAAAAGGACAGTCTCGATGAAAGGTTTTCGGAACCATAGACGGTTCGTAAAACGGATGACCGTAGCTCATTTTTTGGCCAAAAGAGCGAAAATGGGTCGAAGATGGTCAAGTTTCAGTCTGACCCGATTGGGTAGACCCGCCCTGAACTAGCCCGGGCTGGCCCGATGGGTCCGTCACGGCACGCCGACACAGGAAAGCCCACTTTGCGTCTTGTTGGGGAACTCATGATGGATGGTCCACTGGGCGGCCCATGATGGGCAGCCCATGGCAGGACGAACATCCAGCCTGCGTTAGTGGCATGGTCGTGTTCTATGCCACCACAGGTGGCTGACAACGAGCCAGACACCTTCCCATCGCCGTTGTGACACAACACCTCGTTTCTTTCATGCTTGGCGTTGTAGACCTGTGCTGTCGCCTCCCCTTCATGTGGCTGGTCATACGCCGACCACCTACCTTGCTCCGCCGCAACAGACAGGCCATGACCCTTCTCTGGTGGCACGTTCGCGCCACCTCTATTATCGCAGCCATCCGGGGTGTCAGCCACCACTCCCGAGCCCTTCCGGTGACGTTCCTTAGGACACCGGGCGCGCCCCGGTGACCCATTCTTCATTCCATAGACTCCCACACTCACCTCAGGATGTCTTCATCGATTCAATACCATCAAAATCCCACAATGGTTTCAGAGAGGTTGGTTCGTGTTCCTTCGGCCCTCACCCTCTATATTAGAATGGTAGAAAGAGACTTATTTGTTCTTAAATCAATAAGAATATAAATGTTCTTAAATCATGATGAACGTCAAGAACGGGGAAAGGGATAAACAAACATCAATCCCTACCTCAATTTATTATTGTAGGTTTCATGAGAATAAGTTGGTAAAGGCGATGAGGGTGCCATTGAACATCGCTTCCACAACACACTTTTGAAGTCTGGCTCGTGGGTCGTACTTGTTCTTGATTTTGAAGTATGTTCTTCATTTGTGAGGGTGTCTTTCATTGGAGAAAGTGTTTATCCAAATTTCTCCCCAATCTACCCATTAGCCAATGATTTCCCAAGGAAATGAGGAGCCTACAAATTAATCTAGGTTTATCAATTTAATTTATGTTGGCATAATTAATGTTCTCACAATTTAATGGCGCGATTAATTGTATTGCATGGGCAAAATTATTTGTCACAATTAATTGTATTGCATTGACACAAATAAATGGGAGGATTTAGAGGGACTTCCCCACATTAAAGAGAGGTTCTGGTGGTCCCCACAACTAGAATTTAAAATGGTGGTTTTCTTGTTCGGGTGTTCCCCACCCCCATAACTGAAAAATATAGGTTATAAAACAAAATAAAAGGTTTCTTTATTTTATTTTTATTTCCAAAAAAATGTGAAAACTAAATTTCACCCTCGACCTACTGCAGTCGAGGTGAAGGCCTCTTTAAGAAAATAAGGGCACTGCATGTTCAATGGTGTCCTCAGTTCAAAACATACAAAAACCCGCTCACATGCTTACTGAGCGTACTTAAAAAAAGTTCAGAAATTAATTCCTGGAACATTGGGCCTCAGAATCATGCGCCGTTAATTTTCATGGACTCGTAAAATTCCCATATAATTAAAAAAATTACATGGAATTTTCGTGTCTTTATATTGAATGGTTTATGAGATGGACACTAAGATATTCGTGTTTACCATATTAACATAGGTTTATTAACTGAATCCAATTATAACTGTTTTTAGTTTGTTGAAATTGGATTATAAAAGAAATTAAGGATATTTATATCAATGTGAGAACCTAGAATAAGGTCAATTTGGTGATGTGTGCATGTGTTACGTTGGTAAAAGAATGTGAATTGTAAATGTGTTTAAAATTTAATGAATCTTGTGCAGATGTCTATATTGTATGAGTGGTATTTTTTTTCAGGATAATCCCATGGGTATGGATGGAGTGATGATCAACGTCCCACCCTATAATTGTGTGGTTTAGGGTGTCAGAATGGGCATCTATTCCCATTAAAACAGTACGTGGTATGATTACCTAATCTGAGGCTCCAAGGTATGTTGATGCACCAAGACTAAGGCTCCAAGGTAAGTTGATTTATATTTTTTTAAATGATTATTTATATGATTTTGGGAACTAGACTCCCCATATGAATTGTCCTGTTTACTAATGTAAGATGAATTGAATTTGATTAGTAATGGTAACACTTGAAACTAATGGGAAAATTCTTTAATTGTAATATTTTATAATGATAAATCTTGTTTGTATAATTTTTAAATTTATTAACATTTTACTTATTCATACACTACCGGGGAGACTGGTTATCTTCTAGGCACTATTGGTCATTTCCTATTGAGTTGTACTCATATACTGCTTAGGACAACATTGGGTACCTAAATAGATTTCATGGTTTTTGGTCAGGATACAAGAAAAGGCCTTATTCTATATTATTGAATGTGGGATTTGATATGAATTTGGATGAGGGAACTAGATGTGGTGACAAGACCCATTTTTTGGATTCTTCAAATTTTCTTTATTATTAGTTTTCTTCACACCTAGACCTGTAAGAATTGACATGGAATATTGACCATTTCTTGTGGGCATGTCCAGAGTTTTGGGAAATATATTTGTGATGCATGTTTATTTTTATTAATATTTATTTTATTTCAGAAGTAATATATTATGTCATTATCTGATAAAGAGGGTAGAGTCGCCCCATGTGTCTCAATAGACCCTCCCTGCTAGTTGATATCCTCAGTTATATGAGGAGGTGTACCTAAGGTCACATACAAGACAATCTCTATGCACAATTTATAGTGCCACATGAGACAAGGTGTTACAAAAGCACCCCATGTTTAGTGAGAAATTTTTTGATCAAAATATTATCCTTAAAAATATATAATTTAATAATATATTATCCCTCTATTTTTGATCCTACCATAGTGGACTTTTTAAAACTCTTCAGAATAATAGCTTCAGCATTGTGAAAAAACCAAATGTAGAAATCATGTATACCTTTTTTATTTTGAATCTAGAATTACCGTAACTCCTCACAGTGTGATAATTCTCCGCTCTAATGACCTGGAATATATCCTTATTTTTTTAATTAAAATAAAAGTTCATTATTCATAGTAGTATAATTTCATTCTGGTGGATTTCATTGGAATCAAATGGTGATTCTCAAAGAATAAAATACATCGAGATGAGTAAAAAATGTTGAATAGAAGGTAGATTCTATTGAATAAACATAAAGAATATTATCCATGTTTCTCCTTTTCAAAGATTTATAATTACATTAAATCACTATATGTAACTCCCTTAATGTAATTGTAATTGGAATAATAATTTTTTTAGTTTTTATTATTTTTGTTTTTATGAAAATTGGTGTGGTTTAATACAAAAAAGACAATAAGGAACAATTTATTAAACCACTGGAATATTACATTAACACAAGAGGTCATAACTACTCATGGAAACAAATTGTGATTCCCCATAGAATAAATGAATGACTACCACCAATGACAAGAATGTTGATTGAGTATTTGACATCCCATGGACCATCAGTAACAAAAAACATTATGTCAAGAAGTATATAATGAATACTAATAGCCAAAGAAATATAGATCACCATTATTTTTAAGCATGATATTATATTTTATATTTTTAATACCTTGAACAAGTATTTATATGGTTTATTTGACAATTTTAAATATTTTTTGAGTTTTAAAGTGACCGTTGATTTTTTATAACCATTGGGTATTTTATGTGTTTTAAAAATTAAATTATTTAATTTTTAATGATAACAATTTTGGTTAATTGAAATTATCATTTTAAATTATTTAAATTTTTTATTTTTAAAATGGGTGTTTAAATTTCCTTAACCGTTTGTATTTTAGGTTTTTAGTAGATAAATAATTAAATATTTTTTGGTCAGGAATTTACATTAAGTTTAAGTATTAAAAAAATGTTCACATCCCAAGGGTAGGGGACACCTCATCCATATTTGAGGAAGGGGGAAACCCTATCCATGGAGGTTTCAACCCATGGCCCAAGGATTAAGTTGAGTAGGGGGTCACGTTGTATGTATAGTGAGGCACGAGTCTAGTATAAGTCACATAGGTCACGTACAGGTGTGTGGGAGAGGGTATGCATGGGGTGGGCCAAGGCCTGTCGGTGGTTTCCCATGTATATGAACCCCTTTTGTGTGTGATTTTGTCATCAAACCTATGCATCGTGCATCGTTCCTTATATCTATGTTTCGAAACTAGAAAGATTTTAATGTGGGAGGTAGGTTTTACTGGGGCGTGCAATGTCAACCAGATTATCTCACCACATGTGATCCTGGCCATCCAAATCGGTTCATGGATCGAACCCCAGTGCCATGGTTTATCACTATAAATTTTTCCAAACTATATGATCGGGATTCCCCTAATTCGGAGCCTCAATCCCTTTTAAAATCAGGTGATCACCTATAACCATCTGATCATTCCCCATATAATTTCATTCATCCAACACTTTTAAAATATTCCAATAAACCCTAGTCATTCGATCCACTCAACGGGCACAGCTGGGTTGTCTGTTCCTAAGCCACTCCCCCTCCTTCGATAAAAAAATATGCTTATGTTTAACCCTTGGATCAGATGAAATTTGATCTAAACCATCCATCCCATTTTACTTCTTCTTCCTCAGTTGAGATGCACCAGTATCCATCACACCTTTTAGCCGTGAGCCCATCTTTGTCCCCACTTTCCTGTGATGTAATATTTCCACCCTCATCACAACCCCTTTATATTCAGCCCCTACATTTATTTCCATGGGTGGGGTTTTTTTATCAATAAATCCCTATCCTTGTCTCAGATCCCCATCATTGATTCATTTTTATATTTAAGGGGATAAATTAATCATGTTGATCATTTATTTTCACTAATCTAAAAATTTTTTGGTTATAATTAATCAATTTGGATCAGAAAATGAAAAAATTGGTTCTATTTTATAAACCTCACTTTTCACACCCAAATTCTACCCAAAAATTTTCTCTGACAAGACCACTATCTCGCTTCCAAAAAAACTACATCTCACCTCCAATTGGAATCATGTAAGGGATTATATTTTATTTATGTTTGTTTTTGACCATATATATGTATATATATATATATTTATATATATAGTTATATATATATATGTAAAACCATGTCATTCTAATCCATGTTACATATATGATAAGTCTTCTTGTTTTAAACAGTCTTTCCCCAAAAATATTATAGAATCAAGGGTATGATTTCAATTATCATGTAATGATTTTCTAATCAATGAAGAACATATATGTATTTACATGTTTATATACCCATATGTAGAACAATATTTTTAGTATATATATATACATATTAATTTAAGATTTAAAAACATAAGAATAGTTATTCTTTATTATTTATTAATATGTTATCAATGGTATTTAACACCCATAAAACTTGTGTTTAAAGATCTTTGTAAGTTTAAACTCATTTCTTCACCATGTTTACACTTTTTAATTTGGTAAACCTTATCATTTTATTTGTAAGATGATAATATTTTATGCGCAAACATGTATCTTCATCTCCTAACATTTAATTTGTGAATACTTTTGGCAATTATATGGCTCATTTGGGACATTCAATGAATTTTGAGACCATATAGACACTTATTTTATTTTTCATGCAATTATATCTTTATAAATGAAATATTATTTATTGTATTGGATTCTCTTGAAGTTGTTTTTAAAATATTTTTAATGAAGGTTTTTTACAAGTTATAAGTAATATTATTTTCTTTAAAAGAAAATAATTATATGTATGATATTTTGGAAATTATTTGGGTTTGAACTGAGAAAGAATGGTTTATGGAAAACATTTGTATTAAAACTACGACAAATTATGATGAATTATATGATATGAGGAGTGGACCCATAAGATTAATGGAACTTGGATCCACATGTGTTATGTCTAGTGGACACATGTACTGTTTTATTTAAGGTATACTGAATATTCTAGATAATCCCCCAAGAATCTGTTATTTTCAATTGGAGAATTCGTACGTGATTTTACAAATGTAATTATTTTATGAAGTATATTTCTAAAAAATTATAATGATTTATCAATGAAATGTATTTATTATATTCATACCAAATATATAACACCAAGAGAATTTACAAATAGATTTAAAATGGAATGCATGAAACAATAATTATCTTAAAAACAATTTATAACCTAATATAATTTTTCATCTTTTGTAATTTGAATTTCAAAAAACTAACATACATGGTGGCTTTCAGTATGATATATAGAGTCTGAAAAGATAAACATAATTTTTTGTGAATAGTAACATACCCTTAGGAATAGTAACACACCCTTAGGAATAGTAATGAATGGTAATTAATAGTAAATTGGCCAAAAAATAGAAACATTACCCCTGAGTATATAAATATAATTTCGATATCTTATATGTGAAAAAAACTATCATAGTATAAGTACTGGTATTTTTGTATGTCATAAATATTATAATTAACTTTTATGATTAATTTAATAATTTAAAATAGAAAATTGTTTTCAGGAAATGTATTAATATATTGTTACTTTATTATAATATGGTTATAATATAATTTAATGGGACCAGGATTAATTTCTCATGATGTTATAAAATGATTTATATTTATAAAAATGTTTTTTTATTAAATTATGATTTTACAAAAAAAAATAAATAAAAATATATAGAAAATTATTTTCAAAAAATGGATTTCATTTTTAAATATAAAATTTCAAAAAATAGTTTGGTTTAATTTTTTGGGATTTTTCTAAAACACTTCAATTTTTTAGGTATAGTAAATATACAGTTTTGAGTTTTCGGTATGTTTAATGACATCATAATGTTTTAATAATTAATATAAAATGATGGTCGACATGTGTATAGTAAAAATATGTTGTGAGGTGTCCCAGGTGTCTAATACCAAGGGAAAATTCCATGGGAAAGCCCATGGTTTCAGAAAAACCCACTAATGATGTGTCATTTTAAATTAATAAAAAACACCCGCTCATTTACTATAAATACCGACTCATTCCTTATTTTTATTTCATTAAAATATCACTATCCTCTAAAATATGGATGTTTTATCTCCCTATTAGTCCTCCCAATGTTTCCTCATGCCTCCGAGGTCTAATCCTTGATTTCTAAGGAGTAACTCTAAAAGGTAATAGAATTCAAAAGTTCTCCTCTCCATCAAAGTTCTGTTTTATGTGGTATGTATTTATAGCTTTCATACCATGTTCTTATTCCATATTATTATATAAATATGATATGTTATCAGTATTTTATGAAAGGGGGACCCATGTCCCATCTATTTTAATGTTTTTTGAAACAATGTTGCATTGATGTTATGCTGTAGAATTTTTATCTCAAAATATCTCTCTTTTTCAAGCACTCTTATTATGTTATTATATTTTAATTTAAATTGGATTATGCTAGGATATGTCAATAAATATCCCACACAATGTCAATATAATGTACTAATGACGAGATATACTTTTTCCCTCATCAAAATATTTTATTAAATAAAAAGTGATGTCGTTAGGTTGTCGAATTTTCTTAAGGGATTTCTAAAATTTTCTTTTATTTCGAGTTCCATTCATTTATTTTTTTAATTTAAACTCATCCAAATTATATGATAATTCTATTACCATACATGAAATTTAATTTTATTATGCTAATTTAATATTTCATCATCATCTCTCTTTTTCCCCTCCTCTTATACTAAAAATGAAAACACAATCTGGGATATGCTAACTTACCACATTCAAGGATGATGGGTTTTCAATTTCTTTTTCGATCATCAATTAAGGTCATGAAAAAAATATTATGATGGAAACATACGATAATATATGTTTAATTTTTCATCTATGATTCTGTTATCTTTTTTTACCTATGTTTCTTTATAAATCAAAATGAGTTTTTGGTGTTCAAAAACCACCAATTAACCCAAACAGTTATCAAGGAATAATTATTATAATTATTCATATTTACTCCAAGTAAAAAATGAAATCTAAATCCATATAAACATATTGATTTTAAATAATTACATATAACTACATTTCTGGAAATCAATCTTCATTATACATGATTCTCCATTAATGTATATAAGTATATTGATCAAGAAACAAACGGACCCCAACAATGAAATTGAACAGCTTAACCCATCAAAAGGCCATGAATGGACGTAATAAAATTATAATAAATAAAATACAAGTAAAATAGGTTCTTTAAATATTAATTAATGAATTAAATTTGGTTATCCAGGAAACTGAGATCATGTGAAGTACACAATCGGACTTAAGGTAAGGGGTTTCTTTATCTCAATTGTATTTTTGGGAGATATTCTATACTGACTATTACTAGTTGTGTATGGTGTATATATATATACCATTTATGTTTCAAATCATTAATATCTTTATTTTCATGATATCAAATGTATCATTTAATTATTATTAATTTTGGGGTATTAGATTCAATTAAATACAATGTTGTAAGTATTTTCTACCTGAACCTCCATTTTCATTCAGGTTGCTCTAATTCTCTACTCACCTCAATGAATGTTTCTTTATTCTAATGTAAAACTCATAAATTATACTTGTATATTTTAAATATTTTTAATAATAATTATACTTCTTTATTTTATGGGGAGTTCTATTTTTTAAAAGAATCATTCAAAAATTCTTCCGAAATGCAAGCCTGATTCATGGAACTTCTCGTATTCTTGCATATTTTGACATTCACTCTATAATCTGTTTGAAGCCATATTTTTGTTTTAAAAATCACACATTTTAATTTGAAAATTAAATTTTTGTTAATTTCTTATTTTATTAAATCAAACATGCCTTTGTGATTTAAAATCTTTTTGAATAATTCCTTAAACCGCACAAAAAAGTTATATTTCTGAAGCATCTTTAAAAACTTTTTTTAAGAGATTTCACCTCAATAAGATATTACTTACACCTAAAATATAATTTCAATGAACTTTAATTTTAAATTATGGTAGATACATATATAAATATGATTTCTTGAAAATAACAAATGATTTTCCAAAATAACTTTTCTGTCCAAAGGAAAAACCGATTTTTCTCATCTCAATTTACCTTTTATGAAATTTATTCCTTGTTCACAACGAACTTCAAACTTGTAGTGTATGTAATACCCTCTGATATATCATATAAAGAGTATCTTTTTTATTATGATATTCTAAGGTATTATGAATTTAATGTTTCAAGGTTGTATGGGACACTTTGTAATGTTTATGGACTATTTCTTCAAGAATTTTTCAGAAGTCTCACATAAAATATCTTTATTTGTGTCAACATCATTTGATGAATCTGTATACACTAATATATATATTGGTATTTTTAAGTCATGTTTTAATTATATTAGATCTATTTATAAAGAACTTTTTGGACTTTTAGTGGTGGGTGGGGCCTGTTATAGCCCCTCGATTCATCGACATGTCTTCTGAGACTAATCTGTTGGCGAAAAACCCTTCGAGTTTGTTTCTACAAATCAGATGGTTTTTTACCCACAAACATAAAATGTTTCAATGAAATTGTTGTATAATGTTCCAAATTCGTTATTTATAATTAATAATCATTCTGTTTATTCATTTTCAATTAATATGATCCATATGGTCTTCACCATTATAAAATATATGGATGCAGTTTCATTCTCAGTTTATTAATGTTGTGTGTTTTTCATTTATTCACCATTCTATATTGACTATCATAATTTATTATGATTTAGTAATTTTTGATTCATGCTTCTATTATTTTTAAAACTTACTTGTAATTTGAGATCACCCCTTTAATTTGTTTACCTTAAACATGTTATGAAGAGGAGACCATTTATTTACTTCTCATGGATGTAGTCTATTAGTTTTTGTTATGTATTGTATTTTGTTTTCTTTCTCAATGTTATAAGAATTACATGTATGTATATATTTTATTCAAGACTACTAAACTGACTAAACCATAGGGATTTTTTTCCTTGTAAGCATTCCAATGTCATGATGTAATGCATTAGCCTCGGGCTTCTAGGGGTGGGGCATTACAGTTAGTATCTATGGAATTTTAGTTGAAACCAAGGAAGCTAGGTTTTGAAAACATAGATTAAGGGGCATACCCATATGTTATATTATTAGGATAAATATACAATAACATCCTTGTATTTTTTTAAGAAATATATTATTTGGATCTTTCTAGAAAATACATCCCTGTATGGATACTAGAAGTTGATGTTGTACTGGCATAGATGTACATAGGAGTGAAAACTCTTACAATTAGTTTAGGGATTGACCAGGGGTATCATGGTACTTGACAATGGGACTTACTACTCACCTATTTTGACACTCCTGGGGGATATTATTAGGATAATTGACACTTTATTTACCCATCATTATGAAGGATTTGTGCCCTTAATGTAACCAAAGAACATGGTTCTAAGATCTACAATTCATAAATTTATGCTATGTGCTATATCATGTTTAGAGTTATAGAGAGTTCATAATTTTATGAGCTAATATATAATATGGAATTGATTAGAAATGTCTCATAGGTGAAAGGATGATAACCTCACTAATGCATGTGATTCAAAGAGTAAGAAGGATCATATCTCTAATGGTATTAAGACATCTTTTCAATGGAAGATTTTCTCCCAAGTATCCTCATCATATGGGGAAATAATATCATGTGTTAACAAGGTATGTAAGGACTTATCTATGTCTTATGGATTTTAATGGAAGACAAATAATAAGAGTATGGAAAATAAATATAGGGATAAAGGGATGAATAGAAAGAAGGGTTTTTTCCCATGTGATAACTGTGGAAAGAATCACCCTGGTAATTGCATAAAAGGAATGGGTGTTTTATATAAGTGTAGTGAAAAAGGACACCACGTTCATGATTGTAACGGTAAGAAAATGGTTTGAAATTTTTAATGATTCAGCTATAAGGATGTTAGGGAATTTGCTAATGAATGTCCCAAGCGTCATGGAAATACTACTTTCAAAAAGTAATGGGATCAAGGTCAAGCTTATGATGTTAGTATGATTGAAGTAGAATATATAATGAATTTGTGTTTCTATATTCATGAACTATGATATGATATTATTGTTATAAGAATTATGAGATATATAACGGTTGTAATTTTGTACTTTTTCATTAAGGATTTGAAGTTGTATGTTGAATTTTTCAAGGGAAATGTTATTCAGTAGAAAGTTAAACATTTGTGACAATGCATGATTGATGGAAATAAAACCCTTAATATATATCTAATGGTGAGAAATGATGAATAAATGATTGTTTCAGATATGTACTGACTACCTTGGAAATGATTAATGAATTTTTGAGTATTGGTATATGCTATCATCGATGGAGTTTACAACAATTTTGGATGTAAGGAATAAATTCAACAACATGTATCTTATTTAATGAATTCAGAAGAATGCATGTTTCTAATATGTTATTTATGATAATTAATGATATTACCATATTTCGAAAGGATACATGATGACATAATCCACATGTTTAGAATGTTAAAATTTAGATATGCTTCATGTTGAGGATAATTCGATCATGAAAATTCATAGACCTTCATTATAAAGTATTGAATCTTCATTTTTTTGTAATGTTTAACCGTTTAAAAAATCGTTAAATTTGATCATTGTATAAACATTTATAGGTTATTGAATTACATCACCATATCGCGTGACCTGTTCTAATTGATAGAGGTTAAATAGTTCAAGGTGGAATCAAAGGATAAGTTTCTAAATAGAAATGTATATTTATACTCTTATAGAGTGTAATAATCCCTCAACTCAAGGAAAAGTGTCTTAAATAAAAAAAATTCCTACTATCATAATCATTGATAAAATCGATGATTTGTTATAGTGGTTTATCATTTTTTAGTAATCAATATTCATCTAAACATTTTCTCTATCATGTTCCATCAGAATATCATAGTTTGATTTTTCTTCTAGGCCTAGGTATTTACTTCAAACTAATTTCACACCATTTGAAAGAATAATATTTGTTGGGACCACCAAATTTTCCATAACCCATTTATAGGAGTGATTTTATTGACCCTATTTCCTATTTGGGTTTCCCACAAGAGAATTATCAAGCATCAACCTTTTACGTTAGAAGTGCAGTTTCAAATTACATGGACACAATTCTTTTGATGGGGGGGATAATATAACACCCCAAAAATTTAAAAATAGATTTAATAGAGAATGTATGAAACACTAATTCTCTAAAAAACAACAATTTGTAGCCAATCACAATTTTTCAACTTCTGTAATTTTAATTTAAAAAAACTAGCATACAAGGTTCCATTCAGTAAGATATATAAATTCCAATAATAAAAACATAGTATTTGATGAATATTCACATACCATTATGAATATTAATTTATTATAATGAATATTAAATTGGCCAAAAAATAGAAACTTCACCCATGAGTGTATAAATACAATTATGATATCTTATAAGTGAAAAAATGATCATAGTAAATTAGGATGTTATATAGACGAGTTATAGTTTTAAAGTTGTTTTTTTGGAGTAAATTAGGATTTTATTTAAAAATTAAATTAAAAATATTTTGAAAATTATTTTCAAAAAAAGGGATTTTATTTTTGAATTCTAAATGTAAAAAAATTATCAGGTAGAATTTTTGGTATTTTTCAAAAATACTTGAATTTTGTGATAGTAAATATACAGTTTTGAGATTTTTGGTATGCTTAATGACATCATAATGATTAAATTATTAATATAAAATGATTTTGCACTTGTTTATAGTGAAATATTATGTGAGGTGTCCCATGTGTCTAATAACTTGAGAAAATACCATGGGGAAAGCAATGGTTTTTCAAATAACCACTAATGTGGTGTCTATTTAAATTAATAAAAAACTCCCTCTCATTTACTATAAATACCCACTCAATAATTAATTTTCGTCCAATACAATATCATAATCCTAGAAGATATGGTATTTTTACCTCCCTATTAGTGCTACCAAGGTTTCCTCAATCCCAAAGGTCCCAACCATCAAGTCGTAGGAGTTACTCTATAAGGTAAGAGAATTGTCAACTTTTTTTCCATCCAAGTTCTCTTTTATGTGGTATGTATTTCAAGTTTTCATACCATGTTATTATTTTCATATTATTCTATCCCTATAATATTTTATGATTCTTTTTTGAATGGGTGACACTTGTCCCGTCAATTTTAATGTTTCTTAAAACCATGTGGCATAGCCGTTATGTTGCCGAATTTTCCTCTCAAAATATATATCCTTTTCATGCACTCTAATTATGTTATTATATTTAAATTTAAATTGGTTTGTGTTGGGATATAACATTCCATATCCCCCTTACATTAAATATTTTATACTAATTATTAGATATCATTTTTATCCCAAAAAAATATTTTATGAAATATTAAGCGACGCTCTTAGGCTGCCAAATTTTCGTGAGATATTTCTTAACTATTCTTTTATTTCAAGTTCCATTCTTTTCTTTTTTCATATACCCTCAAAAAAATGCCATGATAATTACAGAAACATACATGAAATTAAATTTTATAATTCTAGTGGAATATTTCATCATCATCTCTCTTTTCCCTCTGATCTTATACTAAAAATAAATACACCATCCCAGATGTGCTAATTTACCACATTCAAGGACAACGGGATTTCAATTTCTATTACCATCATCAATTCTGGTCATGAAACCATTATCATGATTTAACCCAACTATAATATTTGTATTATGACTTATCTAGTATTCTGGAATCTTTTTTTACATATGTTTCTGATAATAAAGGAAATTGATTTTGTGGTGTTCAACATCTACCGATTAACCGAAACGGTTATCATTTAAAAATTTATATAATTATTCACCTTCCCTAAAATTAACAAATAGAAATTTATAACCATTTAAATCTATATATGTGCAATAATTACTTTTAAATACCTTTCTGGAAAAGAATCATCATTTTAAATGATTCTCCGTTCGTGTAGATTTGTATACTCATCATGAATCAAATGGACCAGAACAATGAAATTTAACTACTTAACACAACAAAAATGGCTTGAATGAAATTAATAAGGTTATATTAAATAAATTACATGTAAAATTGGTTATTTAAATATTAAATAATGAATTTAATTTTTTTATCCGGGACACTAAGAGCAACTGAAGAACACTATTAGACTTATGTTAAGGGGTTTCTTCACCTCACTTCCATTTTTATGAGAAATTATGTATTCACTACTACTAGTTGTATATGGTATATGTATATTTCCCATTTATATTTCAAATCAAAAATCTCTTTATTTTATTTATATATAATGTATCATTTAATTATTATTGATTTTGGGGCATAAGATTAAATTTAATACAATGTTTTATGTATTTTCAACCCGAACCCCCTTTTTCATTCAGGTTGCTCTTCTTCTCTACTCAACTCAATGAAATTACTATTTATTCTTATGTAATACCCATAAATTCTCTATTAATGTTATATATATATATATACTAATAATAATAATTCATTATTTTATGAGGTTTTACGTTTTTTAAAATAGTTTTTTCAAAAATTCTTCCAAAATGCAATCTCGATTTCCGAAACTTCTCGAATTATTACATATTTTGACGTTCAGACTATAATATGTTTTATAAAATATTTACATTTAAAAAATCACACATTATAAATTGAAAATTTAATTTTTTTTCATTTCATTTTTTATGAAAGAAAACATTCTTTTTTTACTTTATAATCTCTTTGAATATTTCCTTAAACAACAACAAAATGATTGATTTCTAAAGCTTCTTTAAAAACTCGTTTTATGTGATTTCACCTCAATAAGGTTTTATTTAAACCTCAAATATATTTCCAACGACCTTCTGTTTTATATTCTATTATATAAATGTTTATTGTCTGATTTCATGAAAATTACAAATGATTTACCAAAATAACTCTTCTTTCTAAAGTAAAAAAGGATTTTTCTCATCTCACATTACCTTTTATGATATATATTCCATGTTAAAAACTTACATCTTACTTTTGGTGTATGTAATAACCTTTTTTATATATTATAAATAGTCTCCTTAAGGTCAGGATATTCTAAGGGATTATGATTTGAATGTTTCAAGGTGGTACGAGACACTTTGGAATGTTTAAGGATTATTTCCCCGTCAATTTTTCAATGGTCTCATTCAAAAGTATCTTAATTTATGTTAACATCCTATGATTAATCAGTATCCTCTACAATATATGGATATTGTGTAAGAATTTTGTACTAGTATTATATCTATGTATATAAATTTTTTTGGACTTGCAGTGATGGGTGGGGCCTGCTATGGCCCCTCAATGCATCGACAGATCTCATGAGACAAATCAGTTGGCGGCAAACTCTTCTTGTGTGTTTCCAAAAATCAAATGGATTTCGACATAAAACATAATCTTCTTCGATGTTATAGGGGTATTATCTTCTAGATAGATGTTTTCCAATTAATAATAAATCTTATTATTCATTTTCAATTGTTAATATCCATGAGGATTTTACTATTACAAAATCTATGGTTATAGTTTCATTCTTAGGGAATTTGATGTGTATTTATAATTTATTCACCAATCCATATTTACTATTCAAATTTGATTATTATTCACTTATTTTTGATTCATTATTCCACTATTTTTATCCCTTAATGAGAATTGTTTCTCACCCCTTTTATTTTTTACCTTCAACAAATTATGAAGAGGAGACTATTTATCAAGTTCCCATGGATGATGTTTATTAGTTTTTTTATGTATTTTATTTTGTTACATTTCACAATGTTATATTACATACATGTATGTATCTAGATTCTTCAAGACTACTAAAATTACCAGTCCTTCTAGATTTTTTTCTTTATAATCATGCCAATATAAAAAATTAATGCATCGGCTCCGTGCTACCATGGTCGGGCACTAAAAAATATTATTTCAAGTAATATATAATATATAATGGATTTTCTTAAACGTTTTCAAAATCCCATTACTGGGAATTTTATGCTCACCCTATGTATTAAAATTATTCTTATATTTTTATTCATCCTGCTATGGTGATCTTCTAAAGTGGGATAAGTGAACTAATGATTCACTAATTAGTGATTTCTAAATATTGTAATGTTATATTTTAATGTAATTCAAGATTCTAATTCTCTAAAATATGTCCCAGTAAAATATCATGATATGAAATTATTAATGATTTTAATTTATTGAAATCTGTTAAAGAAATACACAACATTTTACAAGGGATAACACCGGGATCTCGAGCGTAGGTCCTTACATTATAAGACTCTTGTCGTGTAATAATGCTCAATATTACCTCAAAGAGTTCACCATGAAAATCCTAATTAAATATTTATTAATATTTGTGTTATGTATCATTCTAGGAAACCTATTTGATCTATATTTATAGATATTTATACCTATTATATAATCTATTTAATCATTTATCTTTTATCAAGAAGCATTTCCTGAATAAGTACATTATAAATTATTGAATCAGTGTATCATTTCTGATGTTTAATATTTCATTCAAATTTAACACGAAATATACCACAACACTCCCATTAAATCACTTATATAAAATATATTCATTCTCATTCCCAAGGATATCAAACACATTTATTACATCATAAAACTAGACATTCCAACTCTAAGAATCTTTCTTCCATTGGTAAATTTTCGAATATATCTTGCATACCTTAGTAGTGTCATTTATCACTTGATAACCATCATGTTCTATCATATATATATTCCAAAAAATAACATTAAATAATTTTTTTCATCCATTTTATATAAACTATAATAAATATTAGATGTTTTTTAATGTAATATCTAAATTGGATTTATCAAAACCATTTATTACCTTCTCATTGGTCTATCTGGGTTCCCACATAACCCCCAAAAAGCTATTATTCTAAAAAGTCCCAAAAATAGGTTCTATGAATCTTTATTATAAATAAGATGAATATTTTAATATCCCATTTCAACTAAGATATATTTTATGGTAGGCACTCTACCATCAATGTTTTTCTTCTCATAGAAAATCAACTAACACCATATTGATATCTCCACTTTAGGTCTATACGCCATGTTCCAAACATGGTTAGTGTACGTATACTATATAACATATTTCTTGCCTTATAATTACGTATTGAAATTAAAACTCTCTCAGTCCTCTCAATAATTATTATATTCATCATTTATGAACATTACATTACAATTATTCACCTACATAAATAAATTTATCTCATTCTCTAGATAATTCTTACCAGTCCTTTAAGGTTCTATAACAGGAGTGGATTCTATTTCCATAGCCACTTATGGGATTGAATCCATTTAATTATCAAAAATCATTATTATTTATTGGTTTTGGATATCTCCACTATCAACATTCCTTGCAAAATATCATTTAAAAAACTTATCCTTTTATGAAAAATTTCACATCTGTATAAAAAATTTGTGTTTACTACAGTAATAAAAGTTACATCCTATGGAATTATTGTGATAACAAAAATGTAATTTCTATAATTTTAATTAAATTTTATCATATTAAAAATGTTATATATAAAATTAAAATCCCAAATTCGACATGAAATTAATATTCAATTCCCTCTCATTCCATATCTCAAATAGTATTTTTTTGATAACCAAACATGGTACATGGTTAGGAAAAAATATGTATCTTAGGGACAATATCAACAAAATTATATAGAAATTACATACTGAATAATGATGTTTAAACCATGTTTAGAAAGGTGGGATTCCTTTTGTTTGTCATGTCATTCGACTATAGTGTTTTTGGATGGGTGATTTATAAAATAATTCAATAATATCATAGAAGATCAATAAATTATTTGATCTTGTATTCCCCATCCCAGTCTTATTAGAAAATCTTGATAATTTTATATAGTCGATACTATTTTTTAATTCTAAAACCAAAATAATATTCTATGGTTTCACACTTATACCTCTTAAAAGACACATTTATATACATATATAATTCCTTATTAAATGTTACAAAGCATATTTACCCACCACATTTTTCAGTACTCATTAGTTTATTTTCATTATTAAGGATAATATCCAATACCCTTCTATATATTTTTCATATTCAATTAAAATTTTTATTTTTCATTTTCCTTAATAAAAAATATTTGAATTTTTCTAATAACATATAATTAAAAGATTCCAAATGTATATTTCTAGGAAATATTTAGAAGAATTTTTCATTTATATACCCATGTAGATCTTAAAATGAGAAGGGGTGTTATAATCAACTGTGAACCATTTATCATAAATGTTATAGATTAAATTATTTATATCCAAAATTCCAAAAACATTCACCTGAATCACAAATAAATAATACATTTGAATCATGCATATAGAACAATTCTGGATTTTAATCATGACACAAGTTATTTTTTGTATAAAATTATATAAAAAAAATTATATTTATAATTAGAAAATTATGATACTTTTAAAATACTTTAACTATCTTAATTAGTAGGTATAGATCTTAAGATCCAAATTATAATCTAGAATCTCTTTCTTAATTTCAAACATGTATATTTTCATTTCCATTCATTAATTCACTCAAATATTTATGTATTTTCAAACCATAAAAATATGTGATCCACACATGGTATTAATTTCCCATGATCTATAATTAGGGAAATTTATTTCTATAGCATTCACATCCAAATGGTATGAATTACTCTCCGTGAGACAATATTTCAACTATATATACCAATAAATGAAATTATAGGCCCAATCTATAATATATATCCGAATAATATACATGGTTCATACCATTATTTACTTCAATCCATTTCTTTTGGTGACTACTACATTTTATAAAATATTCATAAAGACTTTTATAGAATATACTTCCCAAAAATGATTACCCAAAACATCATATTTCTCTAATGATAAAAGATCCATATTTCATTATGACATAACCCATCAAATATTTAAACATAATTTATTGTTATTTATTGTAGTATTTCATATCAATATTGTAATAAATTATACCTAAAAATATATGTGGAGGTCTCCTAGCCCAATTCATCTAATAAATTAACTCTTTTAATTTAGTATCTTAGTGGCTTTGGACACCTATCTATCATTTTCCCAAGCTCACATCAGATATAGGAACCTATAGGTTAGGTCCTTCTATAATTTTCATTCCTTACAAGTGATAATTCATAGACACCTAAAATTTAGGGTCACCCATACTAAATTTTCAAGGTTTTGAAAAGTTTTTTCTTGTGATGAAATTTGAAACATAATATTTCCAATATTATCAAGTCTCGCAATATCTATATGAATCTTATGTGTATAATATGTAATTATGGCATCTTGTGGACTCATTTTATATCATTTAATCTATATATGTATGAATTATTCTAAATATTTAGTATTAAATTATATTCCTTAAAAAAAATTAACATGTTCCCAATATATTAATATATATCTCCTTATATATCTCATAATTTTTCATAAATGTATATAAATAAAATTGGATAATATCCTTGAATATCCAAATGTGTCTCAAGTATAAGGTATATGAAACAATTTCATTTAATGTCTTAGACTTAGAAAAAACCAAAATATTTATAACAATAGCCATAGTGAAATTGGTAGTAAACCAACAATATTCATAGTTAGAGTATATACTTCATCATACTGCTATGAAGTTTGACCCAATGTCCTGAAATCAATAGATTAATACTTAATATAATCCTTATTTATAATACAACTCTTAAACCAAATATGAATAAATCATAACAAACCCTAATAATTAAATTAAAAAATAAAATAAATAATCATAGTCTTAGTTGAATAATAATTAACAACATTATAAAATAACTTTCATGTCACTATTATATACAAGAAAAAATAATCATAATAAGTTGTTAAAAAAATTAAACCAAATCTATATTTCGTATATAATATAAATAATTTATGAATGTCAATAAGTATTTCAAAAATGCATAATGAAAATATTTAAAATAAGTTATAACTACCAAATTTTTTTAAAATAATATCAAAAAAACATTAAATATAGTTATAATGCACAGGAATACAACATGTACACTAAGGACTAGTGTTACTGACAGTGTTTATGGATAATAAATTAAACCATTAACTAAGATTAATAACATGATTTCTTTACTGAAATAATTTCTAATATAAAATTCTAAAAGGAACCACATCAAACAACAACATGGTTTATGAAAACCAATCATCTTAATTATTTTGTTATAACATAAACCATAACCATGTGTCATTTTCTGTGATATTATTTTTCTTTATGAAAACATAATTTCCAAAAACAATGTGAATTATATCAGGAATCCGAGATGTATTATATTCAAAAATGGATACTAAACTATACAACATGATAACCATAGTGTCTTTAATGACACATAAGGTTTATCTATGTGTTTTTATAAACCCTGGTGTGTTTTTTAACCATTCCATTTTTAAGAAAGAAAAATTGTAAACCATTGTGTGGTTTAAAACCATTTTCATGGTTATGGAAAAATAATAAAATATTTTCATCTTCCAATCATTACCTTATTCGTTCTTTATCAACCAAGGATTTAAAATAACTAAATGGTTTTATAGGGAATCAATATACCCAAATTTATTGAAAGAATATATAAAATCCAAGGAAAAGATAAAATAATATACTAATTAGAAATATGGAATGACCAACTTTAAAAAATTCATAATACATTTTCCATCCCAAATATCTAAAAACATTGTGATTAATTCATTTAGCTCAATAGAAACCAATAGGTTACCACCTTTTAATATATCCATCGACTATTGTAATCATTGAATACTTGAAAAAGTCCACATATCCATCAATGGTCTATTAGTAACACCTCCTATAATTAAAATGGAGAGAAGATTCGGAGAGAGAGGTTGTGATTCATGAGAAATCACTAGTGAATCTGATTGAGTCCCCAAAAGACTGATAAACAGTTATCCTACATTTAATAAAGGAGAATATTAGTGTTTTAACAAGTCATATATTATGAGGATAATTAATTTTGTTTATATTTTTGTGACAATTTAAAATTAAATCTCATTAAATATATGAACATTAAATTACTTTAATAGTATCTAAAAATAAAAAATAAAATGTTTTAATAAGATGAATCTATGTGATAATAATTATAAAAATATTTCCCAAATTATATGTTATACCATTTAAAATCAAACAACAATATTTTTAATCAAGAACAAACTCACAAAAAATCAAATAATCAGACTCTCTCTATGTTATGATTCCTGCATTAGGTATTATTTCCTAAAAACATTCTTTTCCAATTATTATAAATGCCACAAAATCCAAACATTTTAAATATATATAATATAATAATATTTAAATAAAACCACCATCAAAATTTCTCATTCATTATATTTTCAATGTAATCTACCAACACATCCATTACAATCTCAAAATATAATGAATCATATATGAAATAAGAACCATATGTCAACCCACAGGGTAACCCTATTAATTATAAGAATATTACCAATCCAACCATATATCATTACACAGTGGTAAAACCTATATAATATCTCCCCCTCTTGAGATAAGGTTTAGCCACAATAAATTATGAAAATTTTAATGTTCTTATATCATCAGACAGAGAACCATTCAATATATCTCAAATTAATTTAATCAATAAAACATAACAGTTCATGGTTGAAACCAAAAAATTCTACATATTCATAATTATCAAAAAAACATACAGACACATAAAAAATCAAAAATTTTATTTCCTTAAAATTAACATAGAAACTAAAAAACCAATGTTTATAATAAATAAATCATTATTTATAAACCATTTTAAAAAAATTAAAAAAATATTGGTGTATCTTTTCTAACAATCTTTTCTAGTAGATAGATATCACAGGAAGATACCGGCCTCAAACTATTTAACAAATTGAAACAGAAGTTTTCTAGTATAGATAGAGAATTCATCAACACTACATACAATCATAATCATTACATCCATATTTTATCAATAAATTTACCAAAATTTCTTGAATAATTAAAATATTATAATTCCAAAAATATGTAAAAGATAATAATAAATAAAATAATGGATATATTACATTAAAATAAATGTTTCAACAATTGATAATGTAAGATATCCACATTCAGTGGGAGAAGGCTCTAATAACATTTAAAATATTTTGAAGCAACAAAAACTATAAAATGGTTAAAATATAGGATATAGTATTAATACTAATTTTGGGTATATGTTTTATGTGATGCATTTTTTACCTACATAGTCAAACAAAACATGAAGAGATCATATGATATATTTATCACTTGAATGGATATCCATAACTGTGATATGTTGATTCTTTGTTGGAAACATTTATTATTCAAAACAAAAATTCTCTCATTAGTATTCAGAAATAGGATTTAAAATCACCTAGTATTGAACTCAAATAGATGACATAATAGATTTTTTTAAAAGGTTCACCTCTAGTATGATGACCAAATTTGTGGTGAATAGTTATTGTTTACCCACTCCTATATAGATCTTATTTTATTATCAAAATAAATATACAGTAAGGGGAATATCCATGAACCTCTTAAATTAATGAAACTAAATAGTCTGAAGAAGATTTAAATTATGAAATAGTATAATAAAATAAATATTATTTAATAATTATCTCTAGTTAAAGAACATGTCTATAATAGACTATTTATATATGATCTTCCACTTCCTCTTCAACACAGAAGTTCCCATATTACATGCTATATCATATTATTATTTTTATTATTAGTTTTCCTATACAATTTTTAGAAATATTCAAATGTTTCTGATAATTATAAATAATTTTATAGGATCATTTATATATTGGATACCATGATATAACGAGTTTTATATATAATGGTGGTGGGTAGAGGTCAAATACTAATGCATATCATGGAGAGATGAAACATTGTTCATTCAACCATGGTCTTTTTGAATATTTCATAGTGAATTAGGGGGAATAAATAGGCCTAAGGATGCACTTGTGGTGAGGAGTTACATAATGGTATGTGGGATAGGTATATATGGATGTGTTTTTGAATTGTAGTGAGTATCAAAGTTTCAATTGTGAATGGGATCCATCATCCTACTTCAAGAGGGACCCCTCTGTGTATGTTCAAGGCTATGTCATATAGGGTGTCAAGTGGGGGACTCCACACATCATGGAATCTTTAGTGGATGGGGGCTCGATGAAAATACACTTATAACTAAGAACCACTACATCATTTCCCCTATATATATGAATTAAGGGGTTCCTAGGGGGGCCACCATGTCATAGATAGATGTACTATACAATGGATTTGTCACTCTTTGGTTTTAAATTTTTATTTTTACTCTTTTTCCCCTAAAAATATAAAACCTATTTCCATAATTTCTCCTCCCATCATTCATGTTTTTTACACTAGAGGGATCCATGGGTTTTACCACTCTTCATCCCTTTTTATACATGAGACTTATATAAGGTTCTTGGATGATTCATTCAGGTAAGACTGTCATATCCCCTTCATCTCCCTCTCTTTCTTATCTTATACTATTTTATTAGACTACATATGTTTTGGTGACCATGGTATTTCATATAGATGAATTTACTTGGGGTTTTTTCTTTTCATGGTTTCCTATTTTTCTTTTTGGTTCCTTTTACTTATTTGAGGTATTGTTTGTCCTTTTTTTCTAAAAATAGTTACTTCTTGGTAAGTGAATCCAATTTTAAAGAATTATATTTTAATATGGTGATTTCATTCATAGTTTTAATCAATGTTATTCTACTATCTTTTATGAAATTACGAAATTTATATTATATTATCCTTCTTCATGTGTTATAATTTATTTAAATTGGGGTTTAATGGAATAGTGGAAATTTATTGTTGGAAATTATTTATTAATCCCCTTAGGTGTTAGTTAAAATTAAACAATGTTTTTACTATGACAATTAATATTTTAATAGTATGATTGAGAAGACTATGAATATTGAAATTATTTCTTAAATCAGAGCCATAGTAATTAGAGTTTTTCCCAAATTAAATGGGTGTTTACAAAGGTTTTTTTAATGGTTATGTGGCTTTAAGATCCTCTATTATGGTTTTTATAACGACCCATACTTTACATAAATTGTTAATACTTCAAAATTGAAGCACACTTATTACAACATATGACAAAACCACAAAGGACCGTATAGGTATAGTGTCTTTAGAGACTGGGAAACATAAACAACTGGTTCATAAATCTTCTACAGTGTCTCCCATTTATTTCATCAAATCTAGGGTCCCTTTTAGCATATTCTACTTAATATCCATCTTCCTTTCCTGGGGAAAAGAAAACATAAAAGGGTGAGCTCAAATGCTCAGCAAGGGAAAATAAAGGAAATAAAAATCATATCATATCTTTTGAAAATCATAACCTGCCAAAGAGATCATAATATCTTAACATGGAACAAATCATAGAAATGAAAATGAGATCCCCATAATCATAACATGAAACTTGAAACTTTTTGGCATTCACACATAATCATGGAAAATCATTTCTTGTTAGTCATGACTCATTGCCAAGACTATCTTAGTGGACAAAGTCCCTTTCTGAACCGAGTCACCCTCGTTCCAGTCCTGTTTCACTGAACCGGTATAACCTACCATTCCAGCCATGTCTATCTCATGAGATATAAATTATTTACCCAATGCATTGGAGGGAGATATAGGTCCCACCCATCTTATAATGAATCCTTTCTTATGTGTTCCACATAATCATAAACCATACATCATAGCGTAACCCATGTAATAAAAATGGAATTCTTAAACAACATGACATCATAAGACAATTCATATAAGATAAAGGAATTCATAAAAATACTTCCATCACAACATAATCAAATCCATGTTATAATAGGGATAAAAACATAACCCTTTTATTATCTTAGATGGAAAATAATTTTGATAAAATACTTGGACTCCATTCTTGAGGAAAATATCCTTTCTACTTCAAAAACATTTTTCCTTTCATAACATTTCATACGACTTTAAAACAAAAGAATATGATTAAAAATAAACTTGAAAACTTGTAAAGGAAGCTTCTTGGAAATAATGTTTTAAAAATCCATTCATGCCGTATAAGTTAAAAAAAACATTCTTCGTACTTTTGTCGGAAAAGTCAAAAAGTACCTCGTACGAAAAACGACAAAAGATTCCTTCCATACATATTACTAAAAACTCACCGAAGGGTAAAAATGGATTTAAATAATTTTATGTGGATGGAAATAATATTACTTATTGATGAAACATGGATGTGGATGATAAAATACACCCCAGTAAATACTTAGGAATAAACAATCTCGGATAAAAATGAGATTGTGATATTTTCCCTTACCTTAAGTCCGATTTGCTTTGTACGTGTCCGAAGCACCTGTATAATGGTTTAAATAATGTTATTGACTTATTCCAGAATCATACATATTGATATGATATCATATATGGTCATATTCTTAGCTTCTTGTTAGTAATATTGCATTGTTACTTGTTACTCAGGTCTTTATTGCCTTTTGTTCTTATGCGTGTTTTGCCGAATAAATTCTTATTCTTATTTTAAGGTTATAGATACCTTATATCCAGAATGGTATTAGTGTAACATATATCATATTTATTCATTCAATTCATTTATATAATTAATATGTAATGATGATCATGTAGAACGAGTCGCATCACATCGTGGAGACGGTATTCCGTACGTACGCACGAGTGATGATATCGTTCCTATGATCGTGGAATTGTATTGGAGTATATATATATTATTTCCGTATCAATATTACTTTATAATAATCATAAATAGTTACTCATTACAATATTATACCCATCCTTGTAAGGTGGTGGTGGAAAATAGATTACACCACGGCGTGGAGACGGTATTCCGTACGTACGCACGCGCGGTGATTTCATTTTTCCGTAGGATGGATAGAAGGTGAATTAGGGTTTTTTAATATTTATAATAAAATATCAGTATGTAAGTAATGCTTATGTTATTACTTTATCATGAAAAAACTAAAGGAGAAGAAGTTGAAGAAGAAAGAAATTGAAAAGATCGGTAACGGATATTACCTTTTCTTTGGAATGCCACTTTGAATCCTCCACTTAAGGAACTAAGATTGGTCTTTGAAGAAGACCAGGACCTCTAGGATTATTCTAGGGAAGTGGAGAGGAGAAAATTTCAGGGGTTGGCCGAGCTTGAGTGCTCAAATTTGTGTGAGGAGGAGGGGGAGGAGGTTCCCTTTTAAAAGGGAGGAGAGGGGCACCTTAGGAATACCTCAAAATATTATTTTATATTAAAGTCAAAATCGGGTTTTAATGGTTCCAAAGGGTATTATTTCGAAGGTAAAGTGGGGATGGGTCGAAATCCTATCAACCAATAGGATTTAGACAAGTTTAGGGTATTATTTTAACCTTATCAATTAGATTTTACTCTAAGTTAAATAATTTTACTTTTACCGTGTCTTTTTGTTTTTTTTCACTATATGGTTACTAAACTTGCTATAACATGCCAAAAGAACCCCAAATTGTTTATTATTAATATATATATCCTTATCTAAGTCATTTGGCCGAGCCTTAGATTTTTAGGAATAAAATAACAATTAGTAATATAATATTTGATTTAAAAACTATTTTGTGTCAATTTTGACACTATTTGATATATGATTTTTGTGAAAGTCATAACAGAATTATATGTTCGAACCAAGTTGATTAAAGAAACACTAATATTTCATAGTAACCTAGAAAATTAGTGTAATTAATAAAAAGTCTCAAATTACATTTATTTGGGTATTTATAACATCAATTATGTCAATATTTCATTAATAAGATAATTACTGCATCATCTTTGTATCATAATAAATGATAATTATTTAATCACTAAAAATTTTAAATAAATTCCTATGATTTAGATAATTGTATTATCTTTCTAGAGACTATTCATGATCTATGTTTCATTAAGTTTATCACTAGATTAAAATTATTATACTTATATAATTTAAGAAAGTGACATGTTGTCACATTCTTTGGTTTTAATAATAATTAAATTATTTTCATTGACAAAATTTAATTAAATGAATCTAATCCGACCCTTAGGTGATATGGGTCTACTTTTAGTCATCCAATAGGATTTTGAAATTTGTTAGGGTAATTTTAAATTATTATATTTACCCTTAATTACCCGATTTACCTTTAACTATGGTAAATAAAATTTACCATAATTACTATTCATAATTCCCAAAAAATAAAAAGTAGCTTATTAACATAATTTGGACCCACTGATTCCAAATATGTAATCCATTTTTCCAAATTCAATACACAAAAGATGCAGAAATTAAATTAAAATTAATCTCGTTGTCGAAAGAAAACGGGTTTTTCTTTATAACATTGCAAAAGATTGAATTGATTTAACCTACGAATTGAAGGTAAAATCAATGCTAATGACATCCATTATATTAAATGGTAAAAATATATTCTATTTATACTTTAAAACCATTCAATATTATAATTTAACCACATAAGATATTATGATGAAAAAAGTTGTTTTTAATTAAAATATAGCGTGTTTTTACTATTTATTAAAATATGAAAGTTATCGGAAAAATATCAAAACTTTATCTAATGTAAATTTTTATATCCTGATTCAAATGAAGAATATTATTTTGTCAAATTGAACATATAAACATGTCAAAAACTAGATTTAATGTGGGTGCGCCATCAAAAGGCGGCAAAACTGCATTTTTTGAAAAATACTTATTTTACCCGAAAAAATTATTTTGTTCTTATAACATGTTCTAGAAATGTGTAAGATGAATAATAATGTTATAAAATTCAAATTTAGTTAACACTATTCATAACGGCTAGTTTTAATAATATTTTAATAGCATATCGTTGTTTAGTGAAACTCGGTATTGCGTACGACGCAAGCTATCGAGGAAGATCGTGATTGTGTGTAAAGTAAGCCAAGCAAGTGTGTAGTGAAAGATTCCTTTGATGATATAAAAACAAAATATTACTCATAAAAATCTCAGGTGTTACATTCTACCCCCCTTAAAAGAATTTCTCCCTCGAAATTCGTCACTTTGTAACAAACAGATGAGGATACTTCTCCCTCATCATATCCTCAAGCTCCCATGTAGCTTCTTCAAGTTGGTGGTTCCTCCATAAAACTTTCACCAAATGAGTGGTCTTGTTTCGTAGGACTTTTTCGCTACGATCCAGAATCTCTATCGGCTGTTCTTCATAAGAAATATCTTGCTCCAGCGGTACAACTTCTGAGCTGAGTACATGTGAAGGATCTGGTATGTACTTTCTCAGGAGAGATACATGGAACACATCGTGAACATGAGAGAGATTCGGTGGAAGCGCCAATCGGTAAGCTACCTTTCCAACATGATCCAGTATTTCGAAAGGACCGATATATCTAGGGCTCAACTTCCCCTTCTTTCCAAATCTCATAACCCTCTTCCAGGGAGATATTCGTAAGAACACTTTATCGCCCACTTCAAACTCTAGATCTTTTCTTCGGTTGTCGGCATAACTTTTCTGTAGACTCTGAGCTGCTCTTATGTGTTGTTGAATAGATCTGACCTTTTCTGCCATTTCATCAATGATATCAGGTCCTAATAGCTTTCATTCCCCAACTTCATCCCAGCAAGTTGGAGTCCTGCATTTCTTTCCATAGAGAGATTCATAAGGAGCCATCTGAATACTGGAGTGAAAGCTATTATTATAAGAAAATTCCACCAAAGGTAGGTGTTGATCCCAACCTCCTTTGAAATCCATAGAGAAAGCTCTCAACATATCTTCTAGGGTTTGAATTGTTCTCTCAGACTGACCGTCTGTCTCGGGATGATAAGCAGTGCTGAAACTCAACTCTGTATCCAGAGTATGCTAAAGACTTCTCCTGAACTTCGAGGTAAATCTCGGATCCCGATCAGATATAATAGAAAGTGGTAATCCATGCAATCTTACCACTTCCTTTACATATATCATGGCAAGCTGATCTAGAGAGAAATCCTCTCTAATAGCAATGAAGTGTGCAGACTTTGTAAGACGATCAACTATGACCCAAATAGCATTATTGCCTTTGGATGTTTTAGGAAGTCCTGTGACAAAGTGCATAGTGATGTTTTCCCATTTCCATTCGGGTATGGGTAATGGTTGTAACATCCCCTATGACTTCTGTCTCTCAGCATTAACTGGTTGACAGACCAAGCATCGAGAGACATATTCAGCAACATCTCTTTTCATGCCATCCCACCAGAAGTACTCTTTCAGGTCCGTATACATCTTCGTGTTTCCAGGATGAATAGAGAATGATGAACTATGAGCCTCATCCAGCAGCTCCTTCTTTAATTCGGGGATGGGAGGAACACAAACCCGATTCCTGAACTTTATTATCCCATCACAATCAAGGTTGAATTCAGGAACATTTCTCACCTTCTTTTGTAACTCGACATCTTCTTTCTGGGCCTCTTTAATCTTCACATGTATAGATGGTTGAACATTCATTTGAGAAAGATATGATTTTCCCCTTCCATTATAATTCCAAGATCCATCCTTTGAAAATCCATAAATATTGGATCCTTTGTGATCCTCATCATGGATAAACTAGAATGGTCTTGTCGACTTAATGCATCTGCCACCTTGTTTCCTTTCCCAGGGTGGTAATGGATTGAGTAGTCGTAATCCTTAATCATCTCCAACCATCTTCTTTGACTCATATTCAACTCCTTTTGTGTGAAAATATACTTTAAACTTTTATGATCAGTATAAATATCACACCTTTCACCATTAAGGTAATGCCTCCAAATCTTTAATGCAAAGATTACCGCAGCCAACTCCAAATCATGAGTTGGGTAATTTTGCTCATGGATTTTCAACTGTCGTGAGGCATAAGCTATCACCATATCATTTTTCATAATAACACACCCCAATCCCTTCTTGGATGCATCACTGTAGATCACAAACCTTTCTCCACTATAAGGCAGTGTGAGCACAGGTGCACTGGATAACCTTCTTTTCAACTCCTTGAAATTCTCTTCACACTCCTCTGTCCAAACAAACTTAACTCCTTTCCGAGTAAACTTGGTGAGTGGATTAGATAATCGTGAAAAATCCTTTACAAAACATCGATAATATCCAGCCAAACCAAGAAAACATCGGATCTCAGTTACTGTTGTTGGTCTTGACCATCTTTCGATAACCTCTGTTTTTGCTGGATCCACAGATATCCCCTATTTTGAGATTATGTGACCCAAAAATGCAACTTTTCGAAGCCAAAATTCACACTTGGTAAATTTGGCATAAAGCTTCTCCTTTCTCAAGGTCTTCAATATAATTCTCAAGTGATCTTCATGCTCTTCCTTTCTCTTTGAATAGACAAGAATATCGTCTATAAAGACTACCACAAATTGATCAAGATAGTCTCTAAAGACTCTATTCATTAGATCCATGAAGATATCAGGGGCATTAGTAAGACCAAATGGAATCACTATAAATTCATAGTGTCCATACCTTGTATGGAAAGCCGTCTTTGGTATATCCTCCCTTTTGACCCTTAATTGATGATACCCTGAATGAAGATCAATCTTGGAAAAGTATTGAGCTCAGCATAGTTGGTCAAATAAGTCATCAATGTGTGGGAGAGGATATTTGTTCTTGATAGTGATCTTGTTAAGTTCTCGATAATCAATGCAGAGTCTCATTGATCCATCTTTCTTCATAACAAATAAAACAGGTGCTCCCCAAGGTGACGCACTAGGGCGTATGAATCCCTTATCAAGATTCTCTTGGAGTTGCTTCTTTAATTCCTGCAACTCAATTGGGGCCATTCTATAAGGTGTCTTTGAAATAGGCAAAGCACCCAGTACGAGTTCTATTGAAAACTCAACTTCAAGATTTGGTGGAAGACCCGGTAACTCATCCGTAAATACATCATCAAACTCCCGTACAATGGGAATATTCTTAATCGTGAGTTTCTCACCAACCATTTGAGTTAAATAACCTTCATTTAGTGGAATCAATACCCATAAGATGGAAGAAATTTCCACTGGAAGGTTATGTTCATCCTTGCATTGATAGACGATCGTAGATTGATCTGGAATATGAAATGTGACTTCCCTTCTTTGGCAATTGATATGAGCTCCATGTAGAGAAATCCAATCCATGCCAAGAATCACATCAAATTCCACTAAAGGAAGGATCACAAGATTTGCAGGAAGCACTTTCCCACAAACTTCGATCGGAGAAGAATTATAAACTTTTGATGCAACTGTTGTGCCATTACGTGTTGTCACAGCTAACTCAACATCTAATTGTTGAGGTAGTATGATGATACCCTTAGAAAATTTTTCCGAAATAAAAGAGTGGGTGGATCCAGAATCAAATAAAACATTTTCTATTTTAGAGTGGATGGTAAGTGTACCTTTCACCACATCGTTATCGTACTCCGCATCGCTGATAGAAATTGCATGTGACTTTCCTTTGCCTTTAGCCTTAAGATTTTGTTGACGTCGACCATCATCATCAACCCTTGGATTTGGGCATTGATTGGCATAATGCCCCATCTCCTTGCACTTGAAACATTGAAGTGTAGTAGGTTCATTCAGTGTATCCCTTCCTTTGTTTTCATCATTAGACATCTTCTTCCCATTATCGCGGCATTCAAATGCCCGATGACCTTCCTTTCCACATTTGAAACATTTACTTGTCCCTTTAAGACAACTCCCTCCATGTTTCTTTCCACACTTTGAGCATAAGGGAAAGCTCATCTTCTTTTAAGTGTGCTCTTTAGATTTTCCTTTGAATTCCATCTTCCTCTTCTTATCAAACCCATGTGACTGATGGGTTACTCCAATCTCCATCTCGACTTTGAGAGCACATTGAACGATATCCTCGTAGCCATTGAAGTCGCTTATGGCTAACACCCTTCGAAGACTTGGTTTTAAGCCACTAAAGAATCGATTGATCTTACTCTCAGGTTGGATAATAATACCAGAAGTGTACCTTGAAAGTCTTGTAAAATTTTCTTCATAGGTTCCAACAGATTCATCATCCCTCTGCTTTAGTTCAAGAAACTCTTTCTCCATCTTTGTTCGGAGAATACGAGGGAAGTACTTATTGAAAAATAAGTTCTTGAACTCGTCCCATTCCATAGACTCAATTTCATCCCTTTGCCTCGTATTCTTAATAAGATTCCACCATTGATCAGCATCTCCTTCCAAACGATACACTGTTAGGATGACTTTATCATGCTCAGAACATTGAAGAACTGAAAATATCTTTTCAGTAGTACTAATCCATTGTTCAGCAACTAATGGATCAGTAGACCCACTGAAAGAAGGTGGACGCTGCCTCATGAAGGATTCAACAGAATGTTGCTCCTTCCTTTGGTCGTTTGGAAGTCCTGCATGACTCATAGCTTGAGAAAGTTGTGTGAGCATGGCTACAAGATTTTTCATTCCAGTTCCCATATCGTTTGGTTGCTCAGGGGGACAATCATTACATTTCCCATCGCATTCCGCATTAACACGGTTCCTCCGGGTTCCAGCCATTGACTAAAACCAAGAAGAATAGTGTGAGCAACACTAATTATAATAGGAAAACCACATAATCAAGGATAAAATTTCACACTTAAGGTCTTATCCTAGGGTATTCATGGCCATTTCTAAAACACTAATATTGTGTTCTATGCTTAGACATATCCTTAGGGTTCCTACTAAGGCTTTCACATCCTAGTTTCCAAAGGTTGACTATACCTTTCCACTGATACCAACTATAACGACCCATACTTTACATACATTGTTAATACATCAAAATTGAAGCACACTTATTACAACATATTACAAAACCACAAAGGACCGTATAGGTATAGTGTCTTTAGAAACTGGGAAACATAAAAAACTGGTTCATAAATCTTCTACAATGTCTCCCATTTATTTCATCATATCTAGGGTCCCTTTTAGCATATTCTACTTAATATCCATCTTCCTGTCCTGGGGAAAAGAAAACATAAAATGGTGTGCTCAAATGCTCAGCAAGGGAAAATAAAGGAAACAAAAATCATATCATATCTTTTGAAAATCATAACCTGCCAAATAGATCATAATATCTTAACATGGAACAAATCATAGAAGTGAAAATGAGATCCCCATAATCATAACATGAAACTAGAAACTTTGTGGCATGCACACATAATCATGGAAAATCATTTCTTGTTAGTCATGACTCATTTCCAAGACTATCTTAGTGGACAAAGTCCCTTTCTGAACCGAGTCACCCTCATTCCAGTCCTGTTTCACTGAACCGGTATAACCTACCGTTCCAGCCATGTCTATCTCATGAGATATAAAGTCTTTACCCAATGCATTGGAGGGAGATATAGGTCCCACCCATCTTATAATGAATCCTTTCTTATGTGTGCCACATAATCATAAACCATACATCATAGCGTAACCCATGTAATAAAAATGGAATTCTTAAACAACATGACATCATAAGACAATTCATATAAGATAAAGGAATTCATAAAAATATTTCCATAACAACATAATCAAATCCATGTTATGATAGGGATAAAAACATAACCCTTTTATTATCTTAGATGGAAAATAATTTTGATAAAATACTTGAACTCCATTCTTGAGGAAAATATCCTTTCTACTTCAAAAACATTTTTCCTTTCATAACATGTCATACGACTTTAAAACAAAAGAAGATGATTAAAAATAAACTTGAAAACTTGTAAAGGAAGCTTCTTGGAAATAATGTTTTAAAAATCCATTCATGCCGTATAAGTTAAAAAAACATTCTTCGTACTTTTGTCGGAAACGTCAAAAAGTACCTCGTACGAAAAACGACAAAAGATTCCTTCCATACATATTACTAAAAACTCACCGAAGGGTAAAAATGGATTTAAATAATTTTAGGTGGATGGAAATAATATTACATATTGATGAAACATTTATGTGGATGATAAAATACACCCCAGTAAATACTTACAAATAAACAATCTCGGATAAAAATGAGATTGTGATATTTTCCCTTACCTTAAGTCCGATTTGCATTGTACGTGTCCGAAGCTCCTGTATAATGTTTTAAATAATGTTATTGACTTATTCTAGAATCATACATATTGATATGATATCATATATGGTCATATTTGTAGCTTATTGTTAGTAATATTGCATTGTTACTTGTTACTCAGGTCTTTATTGCCTTTTGTTCTTATGCGTGTTTTGCCGAATAAATTCTTATTCTTCTTTTAAGGTTATAGATACCTTATATCCCGAATGGTATTAGTGTAAAATATATAATATTTATTCATTCAATTCATTTATATAATTACTATGTAATGATGATCATGTAGAACGAGTCGCATCACATCATGGAGACGGTATTCCGTACGTACGCACGAGTGATGATATCGTTCCTATGATCGTGGAATTGTATTGGAGTATATATATATTATTTCAGTATCAATATTAATTTATAATAATCATAAATAGTGACTCATTACACCATTATACCCATCCTTGTAAGGTGGTGGTGGAAAATAGATTACACCACGGCGTGGAGACGGTATTCCGTACGTACGCACGCGCGGTGATTTCATTTTTCCATAGGATGGATAGAAGGGGAATTAGAGTTGTTTCATATTTATAATAACATATCAGTATGTACGTAATACTGATGTTATTACTTTATCATGAAACAAATAAAGGAGAAGAAGTTGAAGAAGAAAGAAATTGAAAAGATCGGTAACGGATATTACCTCTTCTTTGGAACGCCTCTTTGAATCCTCCACTTAGGGAACTAAGATTGGTCTTTGAAGAAGACCAGGACCTCTAGGATTATCCTAGGGAAGTGGAGAGGAGAAAATGTCAGGGGTTGGCCGAGATTGAGTGCTCAAATTGGTGTGAGGAGGAGGGGGAGGAGGTGCCCTTTTAACAGGGAGGAGAGGGGCACCTTAGGAATACCTCAAAATATTATTTTATATTAAAGTCAAAATCGGTTTATAATGGTTCCAAAGGGTCTTATTACAAAGGTAACGTGGGGATGGGTCGAAATCCTATCAACCAATAGGATTTAGACAGGTTTAGGGTATTATTTTAACCTTATCAATTAGATTTAACTCTAAGTTAAATAATTTTACTTTTACCGTGTCTTTTTGTTTTCTTTCACTATATGGTTAATAAACTTACTATAACATGCCAAACGAACTCAAAATTGTTTATTATTAATATATATATCCTTATCTAAGTAATGTTTCCAAACCATTGATTTTTAGGAATAAAATAACAATTAGTAATATAATATTTTATTTAAAAATGATTTTGTGTCAATTTTGACACTATTTGATATATGATTTTTGTGAAAGTCATAACAGAATTATATGTTCGAAAAAAGTTGTTTAAAGAAACACTAATATATCATATTAACCTAGAAAATTAGTGGAATTCATAAAAAGTCTCAAATTACATTTATTTGGGTATTTATAACATCAATTATGTCAATATTTCACTAATAAGATAATTACTACATCATCTTTGTATCATAATAAATGATAACTATTTAATCCCTAAAAATTCTAAATAAATTCTTATGATTTAGATAATTGTATTAGATTTCTGGATAATATTCATTTTCGAAGTTTCATGAAGTTTATCACTAGATTAAAATTATTATACTTATATAATTTAAGAAAGTGACATGTTGTCACATTCTTTGGTTTTAATAATAATTAAATTATTTTCATTGACAAAATTTAATTAAATGAATCTAATCCGACCCTTAGGTGATATGGGTCGACTTTTAGTCATCCAATAGGATTTTGACATTTGTTAGGGTAATTTTAAAATATTATATTTACCCTTAATTACCCGATTTACCTTTAACTATGGTAAATAAAATTTACCATAATTACTATTCATAATACCCAAAAAAAAAGTAGCATATTAACATAATTTGGACCCACTGATTCCAAATATGTAATCCATTTTTCCAAATTCAATACACAAAAGATGCAGAAATTAAATTAAAATTAATCTCGTTGTCGAAAGAAAACGGGTTTTTCTTTAAAACATTGCAAAAGATTGAATTGATTTAACCTACGAATTCAAGGTAAAATCAATGCTAATGACATACATTATATTAAATGGTAAAAATATATTCTATTTATACTTTAAAACAATTCAATATTATAATTTAACCATATAAGATATTATGATGAAAAAAGTTGTTTTTAATTAAAATATAGCGTGTTTTTACTATTCATTAAAATATGAAAGTTATCGGAAAAATATCAAAACTTTATCTAATGTTAATTTTTATATCCTGATTCAAATAAAGAATTTTATTTTGTCAAATTGAACATATAAACATTTCAAAAACTAGATTTAATGTGGGTGCGCCATCAAAAGGCGGCAAAACTGCATTTTTTGAAAAATACTTATTTTACCCGAAAAAATTATTTTGTTCTTATAACATGTTCTAGAAATGTGTAAGATGAATAATAATGTTATAAAATTCAAAATTTAGTTAACACTATTCATAACGGCTAGTTTTAATAATATTTTAATAGCATATCATTGTTTAGTGAAACTCGGTATTGCGTACGACGCAAGCTATCGAGGAAGATCGTGATTGCGTGTAAAGTAAGCCAAGCAAGTGTGTAGTGAAATATTCCTTTGATGATATAAAAACAAAATATTACTCATAAAAATCTTGGGTGTTATAGTTTTATGATCTTAATTATAAGTTATGAATCTTATTATGTATAGTAATGTTTTAAAGGGATTTATGAGTTCCTCATTGGAGGTATAAAATATATTTATTTTGTTACTTAATTAACTTTTGGTATAAAATATTTATTATCAACGTTTTGGGTTTTATATAATTTGAAATTTTGATAACTATGTTTCATAATTTTTTTCCGTTGAAGGATCATTTGGAAACATCCAAATAATGTCATACTTTGGTAATTTAATAGGTATCATGTCTTGTATGACACATCATAAAATAATGAAGTAATTTTCCATTGGATTTTATTATTTGAAGCATAAACATTTCTAGTTAAATTAGAGATTATTTTAATATATTTGGGAAGAATTGGTATATAACGACCCATACTTTACATACATTGTTAATAATTCAAAATTGAAGCATACTTATTACAGCATATAACAAAACCACGAAAGGACCGTATAGGTATAGTGTCTTTAGAAACTGGGAAACATAAACAACTGGTTCATAAAGCATCTACTTTGCCTCCCATTTATTTCATCATATCTAGTGTCCCTTTTTGGCATATTCCACTTAATAACCTTCTTCCTGACCTGGGAAAATAAAACATACAAAAGGGTGAGCTCAAATGCTCAGTAAGGGTAAACAAAAGAAATATCAATCACATCATATTCATAAGAACATAACATTTTGGAAATCTTAACCTGCAAAAGAGAGCATAATTTCATAACATGGGATAAATCATAGTAGTGAAATGAAATCCCAATAATCATAACATAAAACATGAAACTTTGTGGCATACACACATAATCATATAGAATCATATCTTATTAGTCAAGACTCATTTCCAAGACTATCTTAGTGGACAAAGTCCATTTCTGAACCGAGTCACCCTCGTTTCAGTCATGTTTCACTGAACCGGTATAACCTACCATTCCAGCCATGTCTATCTCATGAGATATAAAATCTTTACCCAATTCATTGGAGGGAGATCTAGGTCCCACCCATCTCATAATTAAATCATTCTTACTTATGCCACAAAATAAACATACATCATTCATAATAACCCAACGAATAAAATTGGTTTCATAAACATCATCCCATAATCACATAATCCATATAAAATAAATGGATATCATTTCATAATAAGAAAAGTGAAACCATTTAAATCATAAAGACATTATACTTGAAACATACACATATGAAATAATTTCATCTTAGATGAAAAATGGTTTTGATAAAACACATGAAATGAATTCTTGAGGAAAATAACATTTTTTCTTCAAATTCATCTTATTTTCACAAAATGTCATGCAATTTTAAAAGAAAAAGATTTTGTTTAAACTAGTCATGAAATCTTTTGGAGGAAGCTTCATGGAAACAAGGCTTTATTAAACTGTAAAATTCCTTTCATGCTGTATACGTTAAAAAAACATTCTTCTCGTACTTTTATCGGAAAAGTCAAAAAGTACCTTTTAGGGTAAATAAAAGAAAGATTCCTTCCATACCATGGGGTAAAAGTCAAAATGGGTAAAAATGACTTTAAACATACATGAATACACTTTTATAAAACATGGACATGGATGATAGAAATAACCCCAGTAAATACTTACGAATAAGCAATCTCGGATAAAAATGAGATTTACAAAATTATCCCTTACCTTATGTCCGATATGCTTTTTACGTATCCGAACCTCCTGTATAATGATTTAAATAATGTCATTAACTTATTACAGAATCATATTCATTGTTATTATGTCATATATGGTTCACTTATGACTTTATATTACCCGTTCTTTTGTAAATTCCATGTTAAAGAAGCGGTTTGGGTAAAATCGTTTCATTTATCGTAGGTGTTTGGACTTGTTATTATTGACATTATTATTACTTATATCATGATTTAATTACATCCAGAATATAAAATATGATTTATATATCATATATATTAAGTATATATATATATAATAGATAGATAAATGAAATGAAACACACCGTTCATGGAGACGGTAGTCCGTACGTACGCATGAACGCTGTTTTCCTTTCCTTATTGTCTTGAATGGAAGTAAGTAGATGACATATATATAACTAAATCCAGTATATTTACCATGTCATATATTTCATTATTATTCATTATATATACTTTATAATCATTCTGGAATGGTTAACATGGATAATTAATATCATCGCGTCGTGGAGACGGTAGTCCGTACGTACGCACGAGCGATGATATCGTTCCCATGATCGTGGAATTGTGTTGAAGTGTATGTATACTATTTCAGTATCCATATCACTCTATAATAATCATATATAGTTACTCATTACACCATTATACCCATCCAATTAATGTGGTGGCGGAAAATAGATCACACCACGGCGTGGAGACGGTATTCCGTACATACGCACGCGCGGTGATTTCCTTTTTCCGTAGGATGGAAAGAAGGTTAATTAGAGTTTTTTCATATTTATAATAAAATATCAGTATATAATAAATACTGATGTTATTACTTTATCATGAAACAACTAAATAAGAAGATGTTGAAGAAGAAAGAAATTGAAAAAGATCGGTAATGGATATTAACTCTTTTTGACGCGCCTTCACTTAACCACCACTTAAAGAACTAAGGATGGTCTTTTAAGAAGACCAGGACCTCTAGGACGATAATAGGGAAGTGGAGAAGAGATTTGTTTAGGGGTTGGCCGAGCATGAATGCTCAAATTGGTGCGAGGAGGAGAGGGAGGAGGTTCCCTTTCATAAGGGAGGAGAGGGGCACCTTAGGAAAATCTCAAAATGTTATTTTATATTAAGGTCAAATTCGGTTTATAATGGTTCCAAAGGGTCTTATTTCTAAGATAAAGTGGTTATGGGTCTAAATACTCTCATCCAATAGGATTTGGACAATTTTAGATTACTATTTTAACCTTATCAATTAGATTTAACTCTAAGTTAAATAATTTAACTTTTACTGTTTCTTTTTGTTTTCTTACACTATATGGTTAATAAACATACCATAACAAGACAAAAGAACCCAAAGTTGTTTATTATTAATATATCTATCCTTATATAAGTCATTTGGCCTAGCCTTAGATTTTTAGGAATTAAATAACAATTAATAATATAATATTTGTTTTAAAAACTAATTTATGTAAATTTTGACACTATTTGGTACATGATTTTTATAAAATTCATAATAGAATGATAAATTCGAACCAGGTTACTTATATCAACAATAACCTGTCATAGTAACCTATAAAATTAATTTATGTCATAAAAAGTCTCAAATTATATTTATTTGGTCATTTATAACATCAATTATTTCAATATTTCATTAATAAGACAATTACTGCATCATCTTTGTGTCATAATAAATTATAATTATTGAATCTCTAAAAATTCTAAATAAATTCCTATGATGTATATAATTGTATTAGATTTTTGGAGACTATTTGTGTTAAAATTTTCATGATGTTTATCACTAAAATAAAATTATTATACTTATAAGATTTAAGAAAGTGACACGTTGTCACATTCTTTTGTTTTAATAATAATTAAATTATTGTCATGAACAAAAGTCCATAAAATGAATCTAATCAGACCCTTAGGTTATATGGTTCTACTTATATCCATCCAATAGGAGTTTTCTAAGTGTTAGGGTAATTTTATAATCTTATATTTACCCTTAATTACCCGATTTACCTTTAACTATAGTAAATAAAATTTACCGTAGTTACTCTTCACAATGCCCAAAAATAAAAAGTAGCTTATTTACTTAATTTGGACCCACTGATTCCAAATATGGAATCCATTTCTCCAAATTCAATACACAAAAGATGCAGAAATTAAATTAAAATTAATCCCGTTGTCGAAAGAAAACGAGTTTTTCTTTAAAACATTTCAAAAGATTTAATTGATTTAACCTACGAATTCAATGTAAAATCAATGATAATGACATACATTATATTAAATGGTAAAAATATATTCTATTTATACTTTAAAACCATTAAATATTATAATTTAACCACAAAAGATATTACGATGAAAAAAGTTGTTTTTAATTAAAATATAGCGTGTTTTTACTATTCATTAAAATATGAATGTTATCGGAAAAATATCAAAACTTTATCTAATGTAAATTTTTATATCCTGATTCAAAATAAGAATTTTATTTTGTCAAATTGAGCTTATAAACATGTCAAAAACTAGATTTAATGTGGGTGCACCATCAAAAGGCGGAAAAACTGCATTTTTTGAAAAATACTTATTTTACCCGAAAAATTTATTTTGTTCTTATACCATGTTTTAGAAAATGTGTAAGACGAATAATAATTTTATAAGATTCAAAATTTAGTTAACACTATTCATAACATCTAGACCATAATAATATTATAATAATATATCATTGTTTAGTAAAACCCGGTATTGCATACAACACACGTTATCGAGGAAAGTCGTGATTGCGTGTAATCCAAGACAAGTCAGAGTTGAGTGCTATGCAAGAATCCGTCATTGTTTCATATATCATAATACAACCATATTTCATTTATACATTGAATATATATATATATATACTCAATGTTACGTAGAATAACTATTATCAAAATTGTGTGTAACACGATCCAAGAATAGTGTTGCGTATACTGCAAGATAATACGGTGTTGCTTATAGCGCAAGGTAATCTTGGTGTAGCATACAACACAAGACATTAATGAAATTAAAAGAATATTTTTCATAAAATCTCAGGGTGTTACATTCTACCCCCCTTAAAATGAATTTCTCCCTCAAAATTCGTCGGGGTTATAAATGGTTTACTATTTGAAAGTTTCTTTAATAGAAACTCACATCGTAAAAAGGAATACCAAAACCAATCTTTAAAAAAAAGTATGAAATGTAATGGTTACCCAAATAAACTAATCACTGGGTTTCCACATAGGTGAAAATGTGGATATGGAAGAGAAATCTAACCATCATGTTCTGATGGAGAGTGGTAGAGAACATGGCTATGGAAAAGCCAGAAATCACAAAGCCAGAAATTTGTGACGATCTAGGGTACCATCTGATTCATCGGATATAAGGGCACCAAGACAACATTTTTTGTTTTCAAGATCATTTCCCTAAATTTGATGAATTTGAATTAGAATAAATACTTACTTTATTTTGGTACAATCTCACTGTTGTTCGTGCCTTGAACAATTTCCACTTCATCTCTTAAATTAATGAAGTTGAATTTGTTATTCATGAAGTGTTAGCAGATCATGTGATAGAATGACGGTTTATTCCATCTGTCTAAAAAAAAGGTTAGAAAAAGTTATATACATTAGTCGATCTATAGTGAGATTAATCATATATGGTTCTTAAAATGGACTTATACTTCATATGTCATACTGCGTAATATAATAAAAATAGTTTCTACTAAACAGGGACTTCCTGTAGGCCAGTGGTAGGCAATAAAGGCCAGTCGCACTTCAGTTGTGGGTTCGATTCCCACAGCCTTGTCCGACGCGATGGGCTGTCACCCGTCCTGCAGGTTGTCCTTTTTCTAAAACTACATTACTATAAAATCCCATCAGTAATATCGAAAAAAGTTCTATCCTTAAACAATACTTAACATATGTCCAACATAATCCATTCCAATATTTAGGATTATCTAAAATACTTCGGTCCAAGATCATAGTATAAAGATAATGATTACTTGAAATGTCATCAACCAAGCATGTGAATACCATCATTTATCCCCCATATATATATATTGTTGGTCATATTCCAATCATGTGAATACATTAATCATGTATTCTCTTGAAAAAATGAATACCCATTTAACCATAGAGAAAACATGAATGCGGTTAAAAGTTAACACTTTCCACAAACCAAAATCCTCAAAATTCTATATACTCAAACCATGATATCACTTAGTCCTTATATCAATCATGAGCTCACGAATACTGTTAAACATTTCATTTTCTCATTTTCCCTTCATTATGCACATATCATCTTATTTCCAAAAATATCTCAATCACTTTGAATACCACATTAGACCAAAACATAAATATTCCAATATTCCACGATACTATATACAAAATTATTTTGGAATCCCATTACATAAACACTTAATCATTCCACCACATCGTTGTCATATTCAACATCACCAATAGTGATCGCATGTGACTTCCCTTTTTTCCTTTGACTTAAGTGGTTTCTCATGTCGATCATCACTAACCCTTGGATTAGGACATCTATTAGCATAATGCCCCATTTCCTTGAACTTGAAGCATTGAAGAGTTGGTGGTGCATTCTCTACAGTCTTTTATTTATTCACATCATTAGAAACCCTTTTTTCCATTACTTCGACACTCAGCTGCTCGATGACCTTCTTTTCCACACATAAAACATTTTCTAGTCCCTTTAAGACAATCTCCACCATGCTTCTTTCCACACTTTGAGCATAAGGTAAAGCTCATATTCTTTTCAGTGTGCTCTTTAGATTTTCCTTTGAATTCCATTTTCCTCTTCTTATCAAACCCATATGACTGATGGGTTACTCAAATCTCCATCTCGACTTTGAGAGCACATCGAACGATTTCCTCGTAGCGATTGAAGTCCCTTATGGCTAACACCCTTCGAAGACTTGGTTTTAAGCCACTAATGAATCGATCGATCTTACTCTCAGGTTGGATAATAATACCAGAAGCGTACCTTGCATGTCCTGTAAAATTTGTTTCATAGGTACCAACAGATTCATCATCCTTTTGCTTCAGTTCAAGAAACTCTTTCTCCATCTTTGTTCGGAGAATACAAGGGAAGTACTTATTGAAAAATAAGTTCTTGAACTCATCCCATTTCAGGGACTCAAATTCATCTCTTTGCCTCGTATTCTTAATAAGATTCCACCATTGATCAGCATCTCCTTCCGAATGATACACTTGTAGAATGACTTTATCATGTTTAGAACATTGAAGAACTGAAAATATCTTTTCAGTAGTACTAATCTATTGTTCGACAACTAATGGATCAGTAGACCCGCTGAAAGAAGGTGGACGCTGCCTCATGAAGGATTCAATAGAATGTTGCTCCTTCCATTTCTCATTTGGAAGTCCTGCATGATTCATAGCTTGAGAAAGTTGTGTGAGCATGGCTACAAGATTTTGAATTCCAGCTCCCAAAACGTTTGGTTGCTCAGGGGGACAATCATTGCATTGCCCGTCGCATTCCGCATTAACACGATTCCTTCGGGTTCCAGCCATTGACTAAAACCAAGAAGAATAGTGTGAGAAACACTAATTATAATAGGAAAACTATATACTCAAGAATAAAATTTCACACTTAAGGTCTTATCCTAGGTTATTCATGTCCATTTCTAAAACACTAATATTGTGTTCTATGCTTAGACTTATCCTTAGGGTTCTTACTAAGGCTTTAACATCCTAGTTTGCAAAGGTTGACTATACATTTCCTCTGATACCAACTATAATGACCCATACTTTACATACATTGTTAATACTTCATAATTGAAGCATATTTATTACAACATATAACAAAACCACGAAAGGACCGTATAGGTATAGTGTCTTTAGAAACTGGGAAACATAATCAACTTGTTCATAAAGCATCTACTTTGCCTCCCATTTATTTCATCATATCTAGAGTCCCTTTTTGGCATATTCCACTTAATAACCTTCTTCCTGACCTGGGGAAATAAAACATACGAAAGGGTGATCTCAAATTCTCAGTAAGGGTAAACAAAATAAATATCAATCACATCATATTCATAAGAACATAACATTTTGGAAATCTTAACCTGAAAAAGAGAGCATAATTTCATAACATGGGATAAATCATAGTAGTGAAATGAAATCCCAATAATCGTAACATAAAACATGAAACATTGTGTCATACACACATAATAATATAGAATCATATCTTATTAGTCAAGACTCATTGTCAAGACTATATTAGTGGACAAAGTCCATTTCTGAACCAAGTCACCCTTGTTTCAGTCCTGTTTCACAGAACCGGTATAACCTACCATTCCAACCATGTATATCTCATGAGATATAAAATCTTTACCCAATGCATTGGAGGGAGATATAGGTCCCACCCTTCTCATAATGAAATCATTCTTACTTGTGCCACAAAATAAACATACATCATTCATAATAACCCAACGAATAAAATTGGTTTCATAAACATCATCCCATAATCACATAATCCATATAAAAAAAATGGATATCATTTCATAATAAGAAAATTGAAACCATGTAAATCATAAATACATTATAATTGAAACATACACATATGAAATAATTTCATCTTAGATGAAAAATGGTTTTGATAAAACATTTGAAATGAATTGTTGAGGAAAATATCCTTTTTTCTTCAAAATCATCTTCTTTTCACAAAAAGTCATGCTATTTTAAAAGAAAAGGATATTGTTGAAAATAGTCATGAAATCTATTGGAGGAAGCTTCATGAAAACAAGTATTTATAAAACCATAAAATTCCTTTCTTGTCGTATAGGTTAAAAAAACATTTTTCTCGTTCTTTTATCGGAAAAGTCAAAATGTACCTTTTAGGGTAAATAAAAGAAAGATTCCTCCCATACCATGGGGTAAAAGTAAAAATGGGTAAAAATGACTTTAAACATACATGAATACACTTTTATAAAACATAGACATGGATGATAGAAATAACCCCAGTAAATACTTACGAATAAGCAATCTCGGATAAAAATGAGATTTGCAAAATTATCCCTTACCTTATGTTTGATATACTTTGTACGTATCCAAACCTCCTGTATAATGATTTAAATAATGTCATTAACTTATTACAGAATCATATTCATTGTTATGATATCATATATGGTTCACTTATGACTTTATATGACTCGTTCTTTTGTAAATTCCATGTTAAAGAAGCGTTTTGGGTAAAATCGTTTCATTTATCGTAGGTGTTTGGACTTGTTGTTCTTGACATTATTATTACTCATATCATTATTTACTTACTTACAGAATATAAAATATGATTTATATATCATATATATTCAGTATATATATATATATATAATAGATAAATAAATGAAATGAAACACACCGTTCATGGAGACGGTAGTCCGTAAGTACGCATGAACGCTGTTTTCCTTTCCTTATTGTCTTGAATGGAAGTAAGTAGATGAAATATATATATACATAAACCCAGTAGATTTACCATGTCATATATTTCATTATTATTCATTATATATACTTTATAATCATTCTGGAATGCTTAACATGGATAAAGAATATCATCGCGTCGTGGAGACGGTAGTCTGTACGTACGCACGAGCGATGATATCATTCCCATGGTCGTGGAATTGTTTTTAAGTGTATGTATACTATTTAAGTATCAATATAACTCTATAATAATCATATATAGTTACTCATTACACCATTATACCCATCCAATTAAGGTGGTGGAAAAAAATAGATTACACCACGGCGTGGAGACGGTATTCCGTACGTACGCACGCGCGGTGATTTCTTTTTTCCGTGGGATGGATAGAAGGTTAATTAGAGTTGTTTCATATTTATAATAACATATCAGTATATAAGAAATACTGATGTTATTACTTTATCATGAAACAACTAAATAAGAAGAAGTTGAAGAAGAATGAAATTGAAAAATTTCGGTAATGGATATTACCTCTTTTTGACGTGCCTTCACTTAACCTCCAATTAAAGAACTAAGGATGGTCTTTTAAGAAGACCAAGACCTCTAGAATGATACTAGGGAAGTTTTGAAGAGAATTTGGCAGGTTTTGGCCGAGATTGAATGCTCAAATTGGGGTGAGGAGGAGAGGGAGGAGGTGCCCTTTTATAATGGAGGAGAGGGGAACCTTAGGAAAATATCAAAATATTATTTTATATTAAGGTCAAATTCGGTTTATAATGGTTCCAAAGGGTCTTATTTCGAAGATAAAGTGGGGATGGGTCTAAATCCTCTCATCCAATAGGATATAGACAAGTTTAGGTTATTATTTTAACCTTATCAATTAGATTTAACTCTAAGTTAAATAATTTAACTTTTACCGTGTCTTTTTGTTTTCTAACACTATATGGTTAATAAACATACCATAACAATCCAAACCAACCCCAAGTTATTTATTAATAATATATCTATCCTTTTCTAAGTCATTTGGCCGATCCTTAGATTTTTAGGAATTAAATAACAATTAATAATATAATATTTGTTTTAAAAACTAATTTATGTCAATTTTGACACTATTTGGTACATTATTTTTATGAAATTCATAACGGAATGATAAGTTCGAACCAAGTTACTTATATCACCAATAAAATGTCATATTAACCTAGAAAATTTATGTAAGTCATAAAAAGTCTCAAATTATTTTTATTTGGGCATTCATAACATCAATTATGTCAATATTTTATTTATAAGACAATTACTGCATCATCTTTGTGTCATAATAAATTATAATTATTTAATCCCTAAAAATTCTAAATAAATTCTTATGATGTATATAATTGAATTATATTTCTGGAGACTATTCGTGTTCGAAGTTTCATGAAGTTTATCACTAAATTAAAATTATTATACTTATAAGATTTAAGAAAGTGACACGTTGTCACATTCTTTGGTTTTAATAATAATTAAATTATTTTCATGGAAAAAAGTCCATAAAATGAATCTAATCCGACCCTTAGGTTATATGGGTCTACCTATATCCATCCAATAGGATTTTTCCAAGTGTTAGGGTAATTTTATAATCTTATATTTATCCTTAATTACCCGATTTACCTTTAACTATAGTAAATAAAATTTACCGTAGTTACTATTCACAATGCCCAAAAATAAAAAGTAGCTTATTAACTTAATTTTGACCCACTGATTCCAAATATGGAATCCATTTTTCCAAATTCAATACACAAAATAAGCAGAAATTAAATTAAAATTAATCCCGTTGTCGAATGAAAACGGGTTTTTCTTTAAAACATTGCAAAAGATTGAATTGATTTAACCTACGAATTCAAGGTAAAATCAATGCTAATGACATACATTATATTAAATTGTAAAAATATATTCTATTTATACTTTAAAACCATTCAATATTATAATTTACCCACATAAGATATTAAGATGAAAAAAAGTTTTTTTAAATTAAAATATAGCGTGTTTTTACTATTCATTAAAATATGAAAGTTATCGGTAAAATATCAAAACTTTATCTAATGTAAATTTTTATATCCTGATTCAAAAGAAGAATTTTGTTTTGTAAAATTGAACTTATAAACATTTCAAAAACTAGATTTAATGTGGGTGCGCCATCAAAAGGCGGCAAAACTACATTTTTTGAAAAATACTTATTTTACCCGAAAAAATTATTTTGATCTTATACCATGTTTTAGAAATTTTGTAAGATGAATATTAATGTTATAAGATTCAAAATTTAGTTAACACTATTCATAAAGGCTAGTTCATAATAATATTATAATAATATATCGTTGTTTAGTAAAACCCGGTATTGCATACAACACATGCTATCGAGGAAGGTCGTGATTGCGTGTAATCCAAGCCAATTCAGAGTTGCATGTTATGAAAGAATCCTTCGTTGTTTTTTATATCATAATCCAACCATATTTAATTTATACATTGAATATATATATATATACTCAATGTTGCGTAGAGTAACTATTATCAAAATTGTGTGTAACACGATCCAAGAATAGTGTTGTGTATACTGCAAGCTAATATGGTGTTGCGTATAGCGCAAGGTAATATTGGTGTAGCATACAACACAAGACATTAATGAAATTAAAAGAATATTTTTCATAAAATCTCAGGGTGTTACAGGGTAAGGTATTTTATGTGGTATTGGTGCTTTATGTGGTTAGTTTTTTCTAATTCACTAACTCCCCCCATTTTATAGATCTTGTGAACCAGGGAGATTAAAAAATGAATACTAGGAAATCTGCCACTAGGAAAAATTCTTCCCTCAGTAGACTATAACTATGATATAAAAAATAACTAAATAACTTGATGATAGAAAAGTGGTTTCCACTGAGACTTTGGCATGATCTTAAAAAGTGGCTCATACATGAGAAAGGTTTTGTATGGTTCAACCAACGAGGGTATGATTATCTTAGGACATCTTAACCATAGATTACTGGGTCCAATGCCTTGATATTAGTTTACTTTAAATTTTGTTACATTTATTAATTATAATGTTTTATAATGAGGATCCTTTCATTTATTTTTGAATTATATTACTTACTGTATTCTTTATTTTACTCTTGTTTTTGTGTCGCTACTATTGTTGGTTATTTTTCATTCGTCTTACATATCTATATTTCAAAATAATTAACATTATTTAAATATTGAAAAATGTGTTTAATAATAATTTATTTGGATTTGAAATCATTTTTTTTTTGTGTTATTTTCCTCCAAAAACATTTTGAAGTTTTTTTGTGGGTTTAAATTGATAAATATGGATTTAAAATGTAATGAATTTCAATGTTGAGATTAAATGAATTATTTTGATTAAAATGAAATCATACCTTCATAGATTTATTTTATAACTAGGATTAATTGGATTTTATTTCTTAATATGTATGAATGGGGTATGGATTTCTAATACTTACTTGGAATTTTTGATCACAACTAATATTATGGTTTGATGGTGAAAAATATGTTTCCCAAATATTTTGTGGGTATTTTCTATTTCTATCAATTTCTAGGATGTATTAGTAAATTCGTTTTTCCATTTTTTGATGTGATATACTTTTAGAATATATTGTTTTATTAATTTTTCGATGTTCATTTTTTATATTCCCTATTATATTTTTTCTAAATGATGTTTCTTCCTATTTGGGAGGAATAGGATTCCAATTTATTTTTGTCTCATGTTATAATTATATAATAATTACAATTCTATGATAATAATATTTAATAGTAATGTTCATTCCTACTAGCTCTTATTTGATTTCCTAGAAAAAGTAATAATCCTTAAAAAATCTGGAATGCAGCATAGTTATAGAGTGAGCAACATTGGGTACCACATTAAGGGGTCGAAAATTAAAGATTTATGAAAAAATGGGGATATTGACTAGTTCTTTAATAGGGAATAGGTTTTATTTTTATCCTTTTTATTTTTTGTATCCCATAGATAATCGATAGGAGTTTCAGAACTCAAGATGTTATAGTATGAAGTTTCTAACTGGCTATTACTAGTTCAAAACCTCCAGTTACAATGTGATGTCAGTATGAAACAATTCAATTATGAGTTTTATAGATATCTATCAAATTTAAATTTGTTCCTATTGATTTAATTTTGGTACTATTTGAGGATTTTTTTTGGGTTATGACATTGGCAGTTAATCTATCATCACATGGTGAGCTCAAAATTCTTAGCAACCCCTATGCATCCCAAGTTCAAGGCTAAAAATGAATTAAAATGGAGATTAAATTACTTCCATGGTGCTAATACATGTTATAAAGTCATGTAAATCCACTAATACCTCCTAAAAAACTCATGTTTTTTATTTTATTGATAATATTTTGGTTTACATTTGGTATATTAGAGGTTGGATTTAAAAGAAATTAATATATATGAATTTTTCTTCAAAAACATTTATAAAAATAGTTTTATGATAATAAATTGATTTTAAAATGATCCCATGAAATTTAATTAAAATAAAATTTATGAATTTTATTGGTATTTTAATGTGAATAATTTATTTTGTTATTTATTATTGCTTCTAGAGTGGTGTTGTGACTCGGTTTTGTATAATGAGTATTTTGAGATGAAATGTTATTTATAGTTTGGTATGATTTTTTGAGATGTTCTGATTGAGTCTTATTTATAAATGATATTTAGTGTATAAAACATATAAAGGTTTCATAAAATCATTAGTCTAATATCCCGTAGAGTTTTGATGTATTTTTTCAAATAGTGGACTCTACTCAGACTCTTAATAGAGTGGAAAAAGAGAAATCGTCTTAATGATTTCCAAAATGATGTTTTGATCACGATCCACTAGAGGATTCAGTGTTCCTAAAAGAAATTTACAAAATATTCATGTCCTTAGTAATACCTAAAATCTTAAAGGTGAGAATCGTAACAATTTTAATCAAGGATTTGGGTTTTGATTGGGGGATAGCTTTCATTATATCCTCATTCCCTGATTGAATGATTTTTGAATTATATAAAACTAATTTATTTTTTTAGTTTATTCATGATAATGTAAATTTTAGGAAAGTTTAATAAATCTTGAGTATAAATTATGTTCAATGAATGGTGAGGGAGTATATTGACCACTTTGATGATTTAATTCTTTTTTCTGTGGATATTATCTCTAAATATATTCTAAAGGAGTATTTTTTTTAAATGATCTTTTCGAAGACCTCAGTTTCAGAATCCTATCATATATCTTAAAATCATTAAAAATATGGTATATTATTCTTATTTAGTTGTTTATGTTTTCAATTGGTGATACATAATGGGTGGTCTCTCTATTTCTTATAGTGCTAATTAAGGTTCCCCATCCTATAAGAAGTGGAAACTGGATGAAAAGTGTTTTGAGAAGTATCCTTCATCTATTTCTTATTCTAAAAATTTAAATCATTCCCTTATGAGATTACCATGAGGCTAGTATATTAATAACAACCCCCATTGCTTTGGAATTCCCAATACATGTTCTTATTATGTTCAATTGGGACACCTTCAAGATTTATGATGTATGTTATCTAAGCCTTTGAAAATGTTATAGTTTCAAAATACAGAATCTTGGTATAAACTCCTTCTTATATTTTTAACTATTATATTCTGTTCATAATTTTACTCATCATTTGATTCTTACTTTCCTTTCATCAATTAGTTAGTTGTTTGTTTTTGTGATTTCATATCTAGAACATTATTGTAGAGATATATAGCATTTGGGAGTATGAATTGTGTTTTATCGTGTGTGTAATTTCTGTTATATTAGTTGAAATTTTTCATAATAGTTCGTATTGGTCCTTCCCATTGTCTCTTACTTGTTAATAAAACATTTTACTATTTTACATAAATGGTGTGGAGACCAAATGAGAGTCTCCATTTCATTTTTTATTTTGGAAAGTTAAAGTTCTAATATAGAAAAGTGGTGGGGTATTTTTTTGGAGATAAACTATCATGTGTATGGTTTAATTTATTTTGATTTTATCTTTTTTAACATTATTCATTCTTCAATGTTCAACAACTTTCATAAAGAATAAGGTGGAATAGTTTGTAGAATTTTAATCCCCCCGTGTAAATATTATATTATTATTATTATTTTGTGGTGTTTTTTAAATCATCATGGATTTCCAATAATTATGTAGATTGTCCTAAAATTATATAATCAATAAGATACCATTACACTATCAGTGTTCTATGGAATCATGGTGGGTGATGGTCGGATATTGTGGCATGGTAGGGAGAATGACTACATAGTCTCTTAGATAATGACCTCAGAAATGTTCTATCCAAGGGAAGGGGCTATAATTTAAGGGTAAGGATGTTTTTTAATGAAGAGTTACATAATGTTATATGGGGTTGATAGAGGACACATTGTAGCCTGGGTGGCCACATAATAGTTATGTGTGCGCTTGGGGTCGCTCCTCCTTCCAACTTTAGGTAACCCATATTATGGTACGATTATACACTATATAGGTTTTCCAGTGGGGGAATCTACACCATAGAATAGATGTTATAGTCTCATAGGGATTAAATCTCATCCTTACCCATTTAGTCACAACTATACAGTATACCCTAAGACTACACAATAAGTGGTTTATGGGCGATCCACTAAGTCATATCCATAATCGATTTTCTATGGATCTCTCTATGCATGTTTATCAAAAAAATCTATTCCTTTTCACATCCCAACATAAAATCTATTTTTGGAGTTTCTCCCCCCCCCCCATAATTTGTGTGTTTTTTATTATAGATAGACAATGTTCATTCCCCTCTTCCTCTAATTAGATTCTTTGGATTTCATAAAGGTTCTTGGATGATTCGTCAACATTAGTCTATTCTAGACTCTTCCTCCCTCTTTATCTTTCTTTTTTTCTAAACATTTATTTCCCTAATGAGTTATAAGTCACTTAAATTTTTTTTCAATCCATTTAAAAGAGAAGATATTTATTTTTGGTGAGTATTCATGGTTTTTTGTGTACCTAGGATTCATTTTTGGTAGATTTGGGCATGAGTTACTAAAATAAATGAGTTCTAGATTAGTGGATGTATGTGTACAACATTAAATTTTGAAACCATGATTTCATGAATTGTTTCATTAATATTAGGGTTAATATTTTATATAAACAATGAATTTTATATTTAATTATCTATTATCTAGTGTTTTAAATTATGGAATTGGGGTTTAAGGGTATATTGGCCATTTAATTTTGTAAATTGGTTTCTAAAGACACCTATGTGTTTGGTAAAATTCTATAATAATATTCCTGATAATAATTATTTAATAAAGTTATGTTTATGATGGAAAATAACCGTATCATTATTTTTGAAGAAAAATTCATTGGAATTTTTCTTGGATTTCAAATTAAATGGGTGTTTTCGAATGGGTTTTTAGTGTTTATTGGTCTTTGAGATACATTTTTATGATTACATGGTCTTCCTTATTAGTTTTAATTATTATTATATGTGGGAATGCTTTAAATTTTTTATAAGTTTCTATTTTGATTAATAAATTATAATTATTCTGGATGAAGTTCTTATTATTCTTAAGAGTATTCATAATTTTGTTGGGTAGTATTTGGTATTAAAAATGAATCACTATTTTTTGAATTGTCATTTAATGATTAATTTTTTGTTTGAAAAATTAAAAAGGAATTTCATGCCAAAGATATTATGTAATTATCAAGTAATATAAATAACTTTTTGAATTTAAGTATGGATTACCCTCTAAATTTTATTATTTCAAGCACAAAGTGTTTTGGTTTAAGAGGGTATTATTTTGGTATATTTTTAAAAGTGGTGAGGTGTATTTTGTGTGTTTTTTTTGCTTCATGTGGTAAGGATTTTATGAATGAACCCCCCTTTCAATTGATCTCGGTAACTCAAGATATTTGGTAAGGGATTCTAGGATATGTACCACTAGTAAATGTTCTACCCTCCCTAGCCTTGCACTATTAAACTAAACTAAGATAATAGAATGATGATATGTTTGTGGTTTTGACTTGGTCTTTGGCTTCATCCACCCAAGTAAAATGTTCATGATAAAAATTTTTTTGGTTTGATCACTAAGGTTGTGTGGATCTTAGGACATCTAGATCATATATTTTTTTATCCACTCCTATGCTATTAAATTATAATTATTTTCATTTCACTAATTAAATATGATTGTGTATGCATTTGGTTCATTATTTTAATTTTGTATTATTTACTACATGTCGACTGGAATTTTATATTTTTTCCCTAATAATTTCTCTAGAAATTTTAATATCCTATTACATTTTTATACTTCAATGTGTCATTATTTAATTCACTGTTCTTAATTCTGGTTAGTCAAAGAGTATTTTGATTTAAATTTATTTCTATTATTTTGGAGTTATATTCTTCAAAATAATGTTATAATTTTTTTTTGGGATTAAATGTGTAATCTTGGTTTTAAAATTAAATAATTTGATACATTGTACCTAAGTGATTTGTTTCTATTAAAATAAAAGAACACATTCATAGATTTATTTTTAAACTATCATGAAAATGATTTTATTTTTTAAGGATTATGCATGGGATATGGATTTGGTATCACTATTTGAAATTTTTTCTCACAACTATTTTAACATTTTAGGTCTATAATTAAGATCATATTTGGGATTTATCATAGATCAAGATAGTATCTCAGTTTGGTTCTGACCAAGAGTCCATAAAAAGATTGTCTCAAGTATTTTGGATTTCTTTTTGAATAATGGTTCTTTCATCCAATTCGGTATTTTGTTATATGATTGGATATTATTTTAGTTTATGTTATATTATGATTATATGGATATTTATTTGTAATATTTCGTAGTTAGTTTTGTTAAAAAAATTAATTTATTTTGGTGGCATAGGATACCAATGTTTGGACACATAATATCGTAATTCCAATAGATTTCTTATCATTTTATTATATTATATTTCAAGATAATTCATTCACATATTCTCATACATGATTCTCTAGAACTAGTTTTTCACTCTCGAAAATTTGGAACATTCTTTATGTTTTTTATATGCTAATTAGGTCACCCATCTTAGGGGTGTCCCATAAGAAATTTGTGATCATTCAACTGTTTCTCTTACTCAGTATCATTTTATAATTTTCTACCTATGACTTCTTCATCTAACTCCTCCAATATTAATCCTTATCCTTAATCCCAATAATAGTTTATAATGTTTGAATTTTGTATAACTCCATGAAATGTCCATGACCATGATATTTTTATTCAAATACTTATGATCTTCGATTCTTGATTATCATTCAATAAGATAAAAGATATCTTAATAAAATATCAGTCTAAGTATCATCCCTGACCATCCCAGAATATTATATCATTCCTTATCATGGGTTTCATCAATCCTCATAAATTCTTTCCCATGTATTAATGATTAAATACTGACTATAATTCATGTGTCATCTCCTTTTTCATATAAAAAAACAACATATCATTTAATGTGATCATCATGAAATATTATGATGTATTAGTTTGGAATAACATTATGGAATCATCATATTTTAATCCAATAGTTCACCAAGGGACAAATTTAATATTACATATCTATAAAAACTATCTAACATAGCCCTTGAAATCACCAGGAAAATCATATATATCATCATATTTATTATTACATGATCCAAATTCAATATTACAGATTCCCCTGGAATATCATAAACACTCTTACATGCCAAAAAAATATTCATTAAACTTTGATTTCATATTATAACAATTAAAATATCAAAATTATTTATATGTATAAACACCATCATTCTTATATGATCTCATACCACCTTCAATCACACACTTTAACCATTCTCATCTCATTTCCATCTAACATTATCATTTTATGTATATTGATTCTCAACGATTTTTATTTTAACAAATACCCCACAACCCTCTATGTGATAAACAATCACCCCTTTGTATTTTTTCCAATACACTAAATTTTACTTACAACTCATCTTTAGATATTTACTTTAATTTTCCACTCTACTAGTGAAAATGTAGTATGAAGTATACTTTTCAACCAGTTATTTACATTAAATACAATGGTTCTTTTAAAATAATTGGTATCATTATCCTTCAATTAATGAGAAGTAAATTAATCAACTATAAGTCTATGTGAACTAGATCCATGTATAAATAAACATTTATTAACTATGACATCAAATAAATACATAAAAAATTTCATTAATTAATACCAACTAAAAATAAAATCATTTTTTGCGTGCTATCCTAGAATAGTTTCAAGCTATCTCCTACACTCACCACTACAAACAATCTAAAAATATTAAAATTTCCGAAACATTCTCCCGCTAAAAGTTATATCTACCCCTTCACATAAAATAATACATTATTAAAGAAATGGATAACAATAAAAATGACTAAATGATTTAGAGAGATAGAATAAAATCCCATTTTTATAATTGTTTCTCAGAAGTATTAGTTAAGAGAAGTATTTTACTTATTTTTTCAATATTATCCATGAATCTAAAAAATTAAAATTTTTATACTCCTTAAATAAACTTCTCTTTCAAGAAATAATATTTAAACTATATGTAATTTTATCATAAATGATTCACTGGAATCAGGGAAACATTTATTTTCCTTTAATTTTTCACTAATAATAACCTACGGATACTCATAAGTGAAATAAATATATTCATGTTGAATCTACATCCAAAATATTTGTGTATCGGTTTCATATATAGAAGTAATCTAAAGAATAGAAGAAATCCTTATTAAAGATATTTTTTTCTTGTAATTTAACAACACATATATTTCACTAATGAAAAATGTTTCCTCACGATGTTTCATTTCTGACTAAAGTATGAATAGCCAAGTTAGCTTCTATAAATACCCATAATTCTGTATCATCATTATTATCATACATTATCATGTAATTGAATATACTTTTAATATATGTCTAAATAATATTTTCTACCAATAGGCATAAAACATTTATATTTAATTTATATCTATCTTATGGAGTCACATCATAAACAATGTTCATCATTGAGGCATTAAAAAAAATACTAATAATTATCTTTTCAAATTCATTATCCTTGATACCTTTACCATCATAATCCTTAAAAAATATTCTTCCTAATTGAATTGGTGTATAAAATAATATAGATTCATCAATTCAAAATACATTCATGAAATCCATTGAATAAATTAGCTAAAAGATTAAAATTTTAACAGATATTTTGGAATTTGGTAAACCTAAGGAAAAATTCATCACACTAAGATTGAAAATCTCAAATTTCTTATTTATTTGTGTTGATAACTGTTAAAAAAATTTCCTATATTACTATAAAATATTATATTATCCGTAAATACAATAAAATTGATGGATAAATTATTGGTATTATATACATACAAGTTTTCATCCCACTATACATTCGATAAATTCATGCATATCAAATATTAACCACGTGGGAAATAACATGTTCATAGGGATTGTATCAACCTAATTAGAACATTATTTAATTTTCATATTTTTCTTTTATCACCATCGATAATAATACCCTTAGATATTTCCATATATACTTCTTCTTTCAGTTCACTATTTTGATATTCATATATTATATGCACTTGATAGACAATGAAATTTCGTTGAACTATAATTTGGAGAATAATTTTGAGAGTCTCATGATTTGAAATGGGACAAAATATCTCATCAATGTATATTCCTCCAATTTTTGAATAATTATTCAAATATTATCAATAATTATTTATAAAAACATAACCTTTTTTATTTTACAGGTTTTAAAAAAATTATTTTAATGATTTCATTTTCTTTAATTCTGTGAACATGCTCCCTTATTTTATTCTCTTCAATCTAATTTTGTTCTCATTTCATTGATTTAATCCATTCGTTGGGATCAAAATATCCATACAATATTTTAGTATCAACTATTTAAAATGAACTAGTATGGTTATCTCATATAATCATTCTCCTTTTTACCTCACTTATTTTGATCTCCAATAATATTCTCACTATCAAAAATATTACTTAGTGATGTATATTTTTGGGTTTTGGAAATCCACACACTAATCACTTAAACAAGAAAAATAGGAATCAGGGTTTTGAATTTCTATATTTTCATTAATATATATAGTTATTCAAATAGTGATAACATCATTCTCATCATCTTCCATTACTAATAATAATGAATATTATAGTGCAAGGTAAACCCCAAAAAATATCTCATCTTAAACCATCTCCTCAGTGTATGGTCAAGACCAAGTAATATCATAGTGAAATATATAACCCTATGGTATCTCATATAATACCATTTCCTAAGTCAATAAAAATTCCCCATGTCATATCATAATATAACATAAATTAATATAAAATTTCAGTCGACACTCACATTAATATTTTGTCACAAATTTTAGCATATCAAATAATGTTTAATATATTTCTAATTTCTTCACATCATTCAGTAATCAATCAATAATCATAATATTTTATATGATGTAAACCCCTTAAAAAATTTATCATTGTGTATCAAACCATTATTATTTGTTAATAATTATATTCTATTTTCACTGTATAACTCATTCAATAATAAAATTTTACTTACATAGTAAATTATTAATTTCCCATTACAACATCAAATTTAAATATCTAATATAAAACACTATATTTTTCATAAAAACATATTTTTTTAGTAAGTATTACAACCGTAGTAATTTCATTTATAAATATCCATTATTATTTCACCATATCCAGTAATGGCATATCACTAAGTCATTCAATTACACATTTTATGAATGTTTAACATGACGTTTATCATTTGGAAATAAATAAATAACACGAAATAATTATATTACATGCATCTATTTATAATAGGATTTAATAAACCAATATTTTAAATTCAAAATGTTTCATTTAAACCCAAATATCATTATTCTAAATTAAATAATTATTTACATTTCATTAATTAGTTTTCAATAAGAAAATTCACTCAAAACCAATTAGAAATCGACGATTCTATTTTATAAATCATAATTTATCACAAAAATATTCAAACATAGTATTTCATTACTAAATATCATTTCTTATAATCTTAATCACTTTATTAATATAAGAAAATACAATTTCCTAGTAAATATTAATAGGTCTTATCAAGTATAATAGTATTATTTGTGTTCTTAGAATCATATAAATTCATATAAAAACTTCATTAATCCTTAATACATCATAACGGGCCGATAAAACACCAATGGAATATTTATCCATTTGTTCCCATATACAGATTTAATTTAAATCAATCCAATTCAGTTATGTAAATAATTTTAACACAATATATTACGTCAAATTTTTTTATTGTATTTTTTATTTATTTAAAAATAAATTCAAGAAGATTTTTACATGAAACATACGCAATTAAATATTATAATATTTTCAAATTAATATATTTTTTAATGTTATTTAGTCATAAATTTAATTAAGATAAAAATTACAATAAATAAAAAAATGGTAAAATGATCCAAATACCATCATGGTCTAAATGTAATAGATGGATCAGCAATCCATCAATTATTGATATAGATATCTCTAAAAGATGATCATATAATATGGCGATAGATTAGAGAAATACCATCCTGACTTATGATTAATTTCAAAGAGGGAAAATGAATTTAATCCTAAATTGCATGATAGAGAAATGAATAAAACCCAATTCAATAAAATTGTATTGATCTGGCACAATATGATCTTATTTGACCCCCACATGACTCATATTCCCTTGCCATGGTTCTTCTAAACCACCATCAAGATCCTAGAAGTTATCTAAGTAATAAACACCCTCAATCTTCACCACCAAATTCTTTTTGGTTTCATTGGAGTCCCAGTGAATTACTGCAGTGAATGAAAAGTTCATATAATAGGTCTAATATTCAAATAATCTCCCCTATATTTTTATCCAACACAAAATTAAATCCAGAATATAGTAATTTAAAAAAAGTTACCACGATTAAATTAAACAAATGATCAATAATCCTTGTGTCTCTAAATGAAAACCCATGGGTTTTCTCCAAAATAACCATTTAGATAAAAATTTCCTCCCCAAATCCAAAAATGAAATCAAACCCCAATAATTCATAAAAAACATTTAACAAAAATATAGGTAATATAAACCATTTTTATTATTTTCAAGAAAATTTCAACACATATCAATAGTTTCCATACCAAGGTGTCAATTAAGTACTCTAGAAAAACTATGTTCTTATTGGGTACCATGACATGAATTTTATATTATTTAAAGGATTAATATGTCTTTTTTAACATAACTAAAACAAAAAATATCACCCTCAACAACTTTCTTATCAAATACAAACATCCTAAACCCAAAATATCATAGTGTTTACCTCTGCACTATTTTATAATTATAGTGACATGTTTGTATGAATCACACCCAAAACATTCATGGTTTTATCTAGGATTATGATACCAAACCAAAAAAACATTACTTTAACAAACCACATTGTTATCCTCTGTCATACTGATAACTGAGAGTGATCTAAAATATGAACCAACCTTCTCCAATGAAACATTCTATTGAATGTCTCATGTAGACATTCCATATGAAGTGTGCTAATTTAATGTTATTGAATGTTCCACTAAAAATTTCATAATGTGAATGAATATGTCCCAAACTGACCCAATCAACCAAACCCCCCTTTCCACTTATTTAAAGCCTGCAGTAGTTATTGTAAAAGGAATTGTTATATACTGTAGTAGCCGAAACAATTCATCCATCTCAGCCTTTGGTCCACCGGTTTAGTCCTCAGGTAATTAAAGGCCTTCGGGATACCCAATACCATTTTTCCATTTATCTCTCAATGCCTTCGGGCATTCTCAAGGCCTTGAGGCCACACCATGGCCATCGCTCAACATGAAAAATCTAGAAGAATCCAATCAAATTATAAGGGAAAGGCATCAGATGTGGATTCTGAGCATGCACATCCCCCATAGAAAAGATAATCGGAATTGAATGATTAGATGGAATGGAATTTACATCGGTTCTTAGCCTATTAATCTCTATATAGGATAGAAACTGACCATCCTTATAAAGGTGGAGTGTTGATATCATTCCATTTTTTGGGGAAGGGTAGTTTCAAGTTGTCTTATCTTGATGATTTTCTCTATGAACTATGGGTCATGTATTTTTAACTTAATCCTAGAGGAATTTTAAGGGTTCCCTATCCCACTTGATCGGGGTTTTATCAAAATAAATATAAAACTAAAATAATTTAGTCCATTTAGGCAGGTATTATATTTTTTACATTTACAAACACATTTTTAGTATTTTTCTAATCACCAAAGATAATATGAATCTATTTTAATTCTAAATTATTCTTCAACCCACCATGTTAAATAGATGGATCCCCACAAACCCTAAAGGATACATAATACAATATAAAAAATAATTTTTGTGTAGTTCTATGTCCAAATATAAAAAATTAGGATTAAAAATTAACATTATATTATCAATTCATCCTAAAACTGACCACTACATCAAAAATTGTTGAGTTGTACTAAACTAGAACATTCAAAAAAATTTAATTATTTTGAATTTATATCAAAATAATCATCCACTATCTTGATAACCACCGCTTCTATATAAAGTGACATTTTACATAATTTTGGAACCATACTCCCAAAGATAATTCATCCAAATCACCAAAACAAATACCATTTTTACAACTCATTTCCAAAAACAAAATCCATGATTTCCACCCAATCACACATTTAATTTTTCTTCAAAACCAAATCACGTTTTCAAAATTTAATAACATGAAAATATTCGAACAATAAGCCATTGAGGTTCTCCCAATTTAAAATTTTACTCCTCAAATAAGTTAACCTCTATAACCATCCAAGGGAATCATGTAACTCTCAAAAATTATCCTTTAGTTACCAAATCCCTAATGATTAAAAATCATTCCAATTTTTAATATTTAACTACTTATAAAATGATACAAATTATGTTGTTTTATTAAAAAATCACCACTAATAACTAGAATAAATCCTCTATAAATTACCTCTTCCACAATTAAAACCATTTTATAAAAATCATATCCATTCTATTAAATCTACTTAAAAAATTAAAAATAATATTTGAAAATACCATTATATGTCACTAACTTTATATATATATATAATTTTGATTAATGTTTTTAAAAATTTAAATTTAAAATAATAAAATGAATACTAGATATATAGTTATGGGGATAAAGTCCTTTTTAATTAAAAAATATAACTTTTTTAAAATAGGGATTCAATTTAGCTTGGTATTCCCATTTGGGTAGAGTGGAGATACCTTAGTGGTTATATTTATTTATATGGTGGTTTAGTGACTTATATTATGAAAAGGTATATTATATGTATTATATGAGGAAACTGTATCATTTTAAGTGATTTCATATTATAGAATGTTGGCCAACCCACATAAAGGGACAATCCACCACTTTCTAGATAAATGATTACACCCTATTAAATATTTCCACATGTCTTATCCCATTCATCCATTACTCAAAATAACTAAATATGATCATATCTTAGCCAATGCTCATTGGGATTTAAGATATGGATTTTTAACCTCTTTCTCCTTCCCCTCACCCTCATTCATAATTTTATAGATAAACTACAAAAGTTCCTCAAGTCTCAAGACAATTTATTTTATAGGAAAAATAATTTTTTATGTGTGTTATATATATATATTACCTAGATTATATAATATTAGCCTACCAGGTTGATTTTACCATAGAAGTCGTCATTACAGTATTTGGGCCTTATTTTTTTATATTTTGATTATTATATTACTTATTTTTATTTTGAATGTTTTATTTATTTTTTAATTGTTCATTTCATAAAATAATAAGATATTTAATATAAAATATTATTCAATAAAACTAGAGATAAAAAGGGAAACATCAATTCTGAAATACATGTTATACATAACTATTTCTATGAAATTATTAGTTAAGAATTATTTATACAATTAATAAAATTCCTCTATATTATTGAAGTAAAAACATATATTATAATCTTATAAATAAAGTGTTTATGATATGTATTTTGAATTTTTATGATTAATTCCTTTGGAAACTCAAAGAGGAGTTCTTTTAATTAAGCATTTTTAATAATTTTGAATATTTTTTTATTATCTTATTTTTATGGTACAAATATTAATTATTTATTACACATTGTTAGGATTACACTTTTTTAGTTTTAATGGAATAACATAGTCTTTATCTACTTATATTATCATTGACCCTTTTATTTATTTGTATATTGTTTTCAAGGTCATGTTATGTATGATAAAAAAGGGTTGACATTTGGGTTTCGATCAATATAATTTATTATAAACCCTTTATTTTTTTAATTCTAAAGACTTATTAGAAATGTAATAGAGATGGATTCTCATTATATTATTCACTAAAAAAAGAGAATAAGGTGATTTAATAGGGTTCTATTATAAACCACTTTACATGTAATCTTATTTACCTACTTGAGAAATTATTAATCAGAACAATAATTATTTATCCCTGAGATGATAGCCCTTATATATGAATAACTATACTTAATTAATTGGGATCCAAATCCAAATGGTTGTTCTAATTCATATATGTACTTGTGGAGAATCCATTGGAAGTTATACACTTATTGTTATCTAGGAGTTATTTTCCCCACTTATTTTCTATCTATATATGGTTATTAAATTTGATCAAAAAACAGTCTTTTAATATTTTTTAATGATTCATATTACTTTAAAAATACTTTACTAATATATACTATAGTGGAAATAAAAAAAATTATTTTATCAAATTTTTAATATAACGGTGATATTCATTTATTTGAAACTATTTTAATATCAATTTTTTATTATTCTTTAATCTATTATCTACACATTGATATGTGGTTTGTTATTTTATATGTCATTTTTTATTTATAACATATATCATCTACAAATATAGATTCATTTTCAATTATAAACCTAGGATAGGTAATCACTGTTATATTGAAAATCATACTATGTACTTTATCCACTCTATACATATATATGTTTTATAAACCTATAAATGTTGGTAATTGAGATATTACTAAGGGTAAAGGATCAACTATTAGATAATTCAAGATTATTGGGAAGTTATATTTTCGCATAGAGGATAGTGGGATTCTCCACTCTATTTAAAGTATATTTATGGATTCTAAAAAAGATTCATGATGGGGTGGGGTTGAGGAGACAAATATTTTGGATATATTGTATCAATTGAAAATTCAATATTGACATATATTTAACATTCGGTGTTTATGATTTATTGATTTGGATGGTGTGAAATATTTTTCCCCACATTTTCTTCTTCCATTTGGGTTACATTCCATATTATGGAATTTATGTAAACATAGTTGAGGATATGTTGTAATATTTTTTGATAATCAAAGAATTTCCTGGTTTTGTCATGAAATGAACATTATCAATTTCATTCTTATTTTCACTACTCAAATAAATTGAAATTGTGATTCTTTCTATTAAGTTTTGTTCAATAATTATGCGTATGATTCCAACCAAAAATTCCGAAAATAATTATTTTCCAAATCACCCAATAAATAAATTCCCCTACTGTTATTTCCAACTAAAAAACCCAACCGACAAAAGGTAAACACCCACCACCATAACCATTTCGTTCTCGAATACTCACCAATATACCACATGGATAAAAAATATTTTTACAACCTAAATCAATATCTCAACCCATTATACATTCAATGTAGAATATGATATAAGTATTATGATTTTTGTGATATACTAGGGTTTCATACATAACATGAATAAATATAGAAATATAACATTGAGTAAAATATATTTTCTATGTGATTAAGAAAATTATCAATTAATTTATTGAATTTAATGACTTGTAAATTCCATGTAATGTTTTTATTTATATGGAATTATTCTGAGACCGCGTTCTCTGACGACACGTGATTCCAATGCTCAGAGAGCCTGGAACAAAATTTTGAACTTTTTATTGGTACATTCAGTAAACATGCGAGTGGGTTTTTATATCTATTGAACCTATTCTCAAATAAAAAATCTGAGGGCACCATAGAACTTAGAGTGTCATGATTTTCCTATAAATAACTTAACTTCTTCTCGTAAGGGTTGAGAGGAAAATTTATTTTTTTCACTTTTCGAGAAAAATAATAAAATAATATACATGAATTATTTTATTTCATTCTCACCATTGAGTGGAAAATAGTGAATCTATGGAGCAATGATGAGGTGGAAATTATCACATTAATGGATGGTCAAAATGGCTCATTTGAAACTATGACACTATTATCTTAATGAATCATTATGCATGGGTCATTAAAAAGGGATAATTTTATGAGCATCATTAAGGGGAGTTGGGTTGCAGTTCTTTTTGTTTTATTTTAATAATCCAACGTTTCAATTGTGGGGATTAATCATGGAGGATTCTCTAATGAAACTGATGCAAATCTACCCTCCAATGAAGATCTAATAACGCTAGTGGATTTCCATTATCTTCGACACACCTAGAAGAATAGAGCTGAAAGTGATGATATCGATGCCTTAGACTACATAGGAAGAATTATTTAGCATAAAAAGTCAATGACGTGGGGGTTTTATATGATTATGATGATCTTCCCCATTAGTTTTAGGAAACGATGAATGTGGATAAACCCACGAACAGGTTTACCTGCACTTCAAGCATTTATGTAGGAGGGTAACTTAATATGGGATTTATTTATCCAAGTTGAAGACTATTCATGTATAATCTAACAACAATCCTTAAGCCCCCCTAATTATAAATCACTAATGCAGAGGGCCCTGGCTAACACAAACAAGGCCCGAGCACCTCTGTATGGGTGTTCTTCGTGGTCACATTCTCGATGTGTCGGTAGTATTATTCTGGTGTCTAAGAACAGTTGGCGGGGACATGAAGGTCCCTTTGGCATAGACAGGTCAGAAAAAGGACCATCAGAGTTACTCCAGTGGTCCGTAGAAGGGAATTCCCATGTCATCCCATTGTGGTGGTTGTAGGTGGTGGAGGCGGTGTTCCCATCGTCGTGACGCATGGAGAGTGTGGCCTACGTCTAGGCCACCTGGGAGGCGATATCCCATGGTCTATCGACCGTGCCAGGAGGGGCCCACGTCCGCCTAGCTAGCTACAGCCAGACATGGCTTGGCTGCCACGTCCTAGCCGGGTGTCGGACCGGGACAAGGCAGGTGTGTCAGTCCTGTGGTCCAATGGGTCGTACAAGCACTAGCGGGGCGGACCAACACCAACGGGGCGGACCCACACTAGAAAGCAGGTGTAGGCTGGGTCACCGGTAAACCCGGTGGACTTGACCCTTGTCCAAACTGGGTCGGGTCCAGCGAGGCCTATAGGGCGTGGCTTACTAGCCAGTCTGGACTAGACTGACCCCAACCCAAAGTAGGTCAGGTCAAGTCCATCTAATTAAACCAGTGTATGTGGGACCCCCGGTACGGGTTGTTCGGGTCAGTCCAACCGGGTCATACTAGGCCCCATCGTAATCGGCCCCCTATTTACTAAAATGCATGTATCTTACAAACCTCCTATTTGATTAATGAATAGTTTATGGAATTAGGAGCCTCCGGATGAGTCTGATCGTTTGGAATGCTTTTTTTTGACTTTCATGGAAATCGTGATGTAAAAAAATCTTGAGGAGTGGTTCTCCCAATCAAGCTACATATATCACCATTTGGATGGCTATGACATGAAGACTGCTTGACGTTGACCCAGTGGGAAGCGGTTCTGTGTGACCTGGAAGGCCCACAATGGGGAGCGGCTCTGTGTGACTGGGAAGATCCACGATAATAGACAAGAGAAATACCTTAGTTCAGCCAAGGTGGGAAGTGGCTCTATGTGGCCTGGTAGGCCCACGGTGGGGAGGGGCTCTATATAACCCATCATACATATGGTAATCATCAGGTATGGGTACCATAGTAGTCCAAGGTTAGAGGAAAGTGAATTTGTATGACCTGTTCAACCCATTGTACTCGATAGAGGACGAGTTCTGTAGCAACCGAGAAGTTCGATGATTTGACTTATGATGCTACAATCACAACCCTAGAATATACCTAGTGTGAGTCATGTCTTTTACTTTGTGTTATGTGGTTGAGATCAATCTTGGTGGTATTAATTCTGTGGTTTTTTCATTGTGGTTTTTTCTTTCATGGATTATTGAGATACCTTCAGGGGTCTCGGGGACTTTAATGATTATTTTTATACTCACCCCTGCACGGGATTCGCCCACACGTGTTGTGTCTGGTGTAGACAATAAACGTTTCAACAGAGGTTCTCAAAGGGATAGGACTGACAGACACTACAATGGTGGACCTAGGGGCCTAGTACTATGTGGAGCATAATAGGACCTGGCAGGAAAGACATACTACTTCGGCTTCTAGTAGCTACACTACTCTAACAATCAGGTGGGGTTTTTTAGGGATGGCCATTAGAGTTTCATTTTTTTACTTTTCTATTTTAGTTTCCTGTTTGGTTTGTATTATGGACAATATTATTTCACTTGGACTTGCACTCATCTTTGATTTAGTGGTATACTTTTTTCCCCTTTAAGTTTGTTGGGATTTGGTTTGGTGTGTGTGTGTGCAGGTTTAAAGGAAATTCCTTCCATTTGGGATATTCCTTTCCAGTGCTAGTCTCCAGCCCCTAGCCTATAGAAGGAGGGATTGGGGTAGTCACAGCATAGGCCCCGGGGGATAGGTCATGACAAATTTGTATCAGAGCGCGATCAGTTCATCATCAAATACCAATAATTTGTGTCTTCTTATGGAGAAACAATGATCTATGTTGCGAGCCTAAACATTATATTTGGGGAGTCTACTATTGGTGAGGCGGACATCCATTCCATACAATGGGACATTAAATTATATTTTTTGGATCAATACATGAAAACACTGGTTCCAAAAGTGTCCCCTTATTTTGAATAAATGTTATCTCACAAATGTATAACCTTCTAAATTTGGTACATCATGATCTATCTCAGGAGTCCTCCACGTGGGCGAACTTCCCGGATCCTGATAATAATTCTTGATGAAAGACCACCTAGCGACGAGGCACCCATTTAGGGAAAAGTTCTAGAGGTGGCCCCATTGGGTGTGCACCAGTGCTACCACCACCCAATGGTTAGCATATACTGTCAGCGGTCCTGGTAGAGGATGTGTGTAGACTCAGTTCCTTGAATGAGATTCAGTGATAGAGACCTCCTAGGTTCTAAGGAGAGACAGATTTTTAGCTCGTTGAGAACTGGCTAGAGGCTGTGATGTGGGTCTTCCTCTTAGTGAGGATGCCACCTGACCTTATGATGAACTTGGAAACAAGCCTTCTATATATCTCGGTAGGGATATGGTGTAGCTTTACCCTCCATACGCAGAATGAGGTGAACATCACCTGGATAGACTTCGAGCATATTTTTGAGCAGAATTTTTCCCTGCGACTATGTGTTCTGTGCACATTCAGAAGATGATTCACCTACAATAGAGAATCATGATGATAGTTGAGTACTCACCGAGGTTCACCAAGATATATTGATACTCAGCATACATGGTGTGCGACCCTTTCTTCAAGGCCTGTGCCTTTGAGAAAAGACTCAAGAGTGAGATCAGGGCATAAGGGTTGTCTCTCAACATCCCTACCCAGGCTGAGGTGCAGGAGCGGGCCCTTCTTGTGGGGAGCATTTTGGTGGAGCAGGCACTGACAGTTAGAGCCACAAACATAACCCATATGGAAGAGTATTCAGTATGAATCATATATAATACATGTGGTCTCAAGCAGTCCATGTCTTTCCAAGGACATCCTCAAGACTCGGGGTCAGTAGTGTGTGGATCCCAGTCTAGGGGAGCTAGTAGGGATCCAGACAATGCATCACGTGTGGTGGGTAGAGACACATGGAATGTGATAGCAAGACCCATCATACCGATGACCAGAAGATAGTCGAGGGGCCACCAAGGCAGCAGAAATAGTTTGAGTGAGGAGGTCCGTAGGGAGGAGGATGTGGCAAGGGAGTTGGCCAAATGGTCGGCGGTGGGTGATGGTATGAGTTGTTACCACCACCACCACTAGGTGGTCAACCCCGACCACAGGGAGAAGGCAGACAAGCGCAATATCAACTCTAGGAAGTATAATATTATGACCAAGGTTCTCTAAATATTATTTGAGGTATGATCTATTTCTTCTCCACCCCAGCTGGTGTTCTTATAGACATATGTTCTTGTCACTCTTTCCTTGTCACAACCCTCATTTGAATCTCAGTGATTCTATTGGAGTTATTGGATCCTTATATCTAGAGACACATAAAAGATACGATTCTACAATTACACACTTGTTCCAATAGTGTGATCTTACTCTATGTGGTGAGAGCATCAGTTTTGATCTCCTAGGAGGGGCGTTGAGGCCTTACGATGTCATATTGTGTATGTATTGATTATCCACAGTACATTCTATGATAGAATATTTTATATCTATGGTTTTGTGTGTCCACATAGATGACACCATTTTTTCTTTCATAGGTGAGAAGGAAACCCTTGTTGTTCATGATAGACTCTCTCAATGGAGGGTGTAGCCGATCACTCACTAGTTGGCTAGTGTCACCCTTTGTGTAGTCGATGAGAGGAGTATGAGATTTCCTGTAGTACTAGATTATTATAGAAATCCCTTTTTTGAGTATGTTACGGGACTACCTCCTTGAAGAGAGGCAATATTTTTCATCGACATGTGCTACAAGATGGCACCAATATCCAAACTCGCATATCGGATGGCTCCTGTGGAGCATCGTGACCTCAGGGTACAACAAGAGGAATTGTAGGAAAAGGGGTTTGTAAGGACCGGTGTTTCATCATGGGTAGCCTCGATGGTTTTTTCCCACAATTTTATATGTGATTTTGAGGTTGTGTGTGGACTTCTGGTGCCTAAACTAGGTGAATGTGATGTACAAGTATCCACTACTGATAATTGATAACAACTTCGACCAGCTGAAGGGAAAGAAGTTATTCTCAAAGATAGACCACAGATCATACTATCACCGACTTCAGTTATGGGTTTAGGATGTACCAAAGAATTCTTTTAGGTGTTGGTATGTCCATTGTGAGTTCTTGGTGATTCCTTTCATCATAATCAATTCCCTAGCTATGTCCATGGGCATAATGAGCTAGATCATCAAGCCATACTTTGACTGGTTTGTCTTGGTAGTCATTGATGACATCTTGATGTACTTAGCATAAAAGGAAGAACATGCTACACACCTGTAGATAGTCCTAGATGCACTCTGAAAGAACTATCATTATTGTAAGCTCTCTAAGAGTCAATTCTAGATTTAGGAGTTCCAAATTCTGGGACACGTCATCTTAGAGGCTAGAGTTGCGATAGATCCATAAAAGACAGAGGTAGTGCTTTATTTGGAGCAACCTAAGAGAAGGACTAAAGTGCAGAGCTTATTGGGATTGGGAAACTACTATTTGGGGTTCCTACCAGCCATTTCTAGACTAGAAGAACCCTTATCAACATTGAAATGGATGAAACAACAGTTCTTGTGGATGAAGATATTTTAGCAGAGTTTCCAAGATCTAAAACTGAGACTGACTAGTGCCCCCATCATGACGCTACTAGAGGATGGATTTGGGTATTTAGTTTACTTTAACAGATTAAGGACCAACCTAGGTTGTGTCCTGATGAAAGGGAAAGAAATGATCGCCTATGGATCATGCCATTTGAGGGATCATAAGAAAAACTTTGCGACCCATGACATGGAGTTTGAAGCCGTGGTCCTTTCCTTGAAGATATGATGAAACTACTTGACTAGTGAATGGTTTATAGTTTACACTTACCATAATATTCTCAGGTATATCTTATCTTATAAGGTCGTGAATGAGATATAGAGTTGATGTCTAGAGTTATTCCTGGACAATGACTTTGAGATAGTCTATTCTCCTCGGAAGAGGAATGTGGTTGCAGAAACACTCAACATTAGAACTGGTTTGCAGCTGCTGCGTGAGGTATAGAACCATTAGCCACAATGCAGATATCCTTTTTGTATTTTGATGAAGGATATTACCTTCAATCGATGACTATTACTCCCCCGCTCTTATAGAAAGTCAGGGAGGTGATACTGGTGGATGTTGACTGTGAGGCTCGACGTGCTCAGTTATCCTCAAGATGGCCTCCAGATGGATTTTCAATAGCTGGTGAGAACACCATCCAATTCATACTATGCACTATAGTACTGGTGATGTTGTGGGAGGAGTGGTTGAGGGAGTTTCATACATCCACCTTGGCGGTGCACCCTATAGTGGAGAAAATGTAGCAAGACCTCCAACGTCAGTACTAGTGGCCAGGGATAAATAAAGTGGTGGCCGAGTTCATTTCATGAAACCTCACTTGTTAGTGAAGGTCAACCATCAGGTTTTAGCAGGCTTGGCCCAGCCACTCATGGTATGGGAGTTGAAATGGGATGGTATCTCTATGGGCCTTGTGACGGTGTTACCACGTACACATAGAGTTAAGGATCCTATTTGGTTGATTATTGACCAACACACCATTTTGGCTCACTTCCTACCCATTCGGTAGCAGACACCAGTGTAGGGATTGGGATGCCTCTATGTCCAAGAGATAGTACAGATTCATAGGGTTACTTAGACAATCATCTCATATCGTGATTCCCCCTTTACATCTTGGTTTTTAAAGGGATTGTAGAAGGAATTTGGGGCACAGTAGTTCTTGAGAACTACTTTTCAACCCAAACAGATGGAACGATAGATCAGACCATATAGATCTTGGAGTACATGCATCATTCTTGCATCCATGACTTTCATCGTTGTAGGGAGGACCTCCTACCATTGGTGGATTTCACATACAATAAAATCTATCACTCAACCATAAATATAGATCCATTTTAGGAATTTTATGCGCGGCCTTTTATATCACCCATATGCAAGAAAGACCTAGGGGAGTCGGCACTCAGGGGTCTAGAGTTGGTATGGGCTACCACTGAGAAGGTGAATATCATCCAGGAGTGGATGAGGTCATTATAGAGCAGGCATATGTCTTATGCTGATAGGAGATGGAGACCATTGGAATTTGATGAGGGAGACCATGTGTTCCTTCGAATCTCACCTCAATGAGGATAGTGGAGATTTGGTTGTGGAGTCAATCTATCTCTGAAGTTCATCAGACCTTTTCAGATCTTGAGAAGAGATGGCGAGGTGGCATACCACCTATCCCATCCCCCAATAAGGCACCGGGTGCATGATTGTTTCCACATGTCGTAGATGAGGAGGTACATGCATTATCCATCGCATGTCATTTGACTGGGGAGAGCTCGACATTGGAAACAAGATGATATTTTAATAGTTCTTGATGGAGATAGAGGAATGATAGGAGTGGGTCCTATGTCGGCGGTTGATTCCTCTTGCGTGAGTATAGTGGTAGTACAAAAAAATCTAGGAGAGCACATGGGAGCGGGTGGCTCAAATTCGTGCTCAGTACCCCCATCTGTTTTTTTAGATTTTGTTTTGGAATTCGGGTATGTGAAGCCCTAAGGTGGGGATAATTTAATGTCTTGGAAATTTTGTGTAATTTTTTTAAATTATGTGGTATTATTCTGAGACTGTGCGCTCAGACGGCATGTGATTCTGAGGCCCGGAGATCTCATAATGGAATTTTAAACATTTTAAGGTATGTATTGTAAACATGGGAGATTGTTTTTCTATATTTTTCCCCAGTTCTCGGATTGAAAAACTGAGGGCCCCATTGAACATTGAGCACCGAGAATCACCTAGAAATGACATTACTTTTTCCGAAAAAGGCCCAGTAGTAAATTTATTTTTCAGGCTTTTCAAAATAATAATAATAGAATTTAAAATAATTATTTCATTTCTATATTGTCGTTGAGTGGAAAATGATGACACTAAGGTGTAGTGATGAGGAGGAGATTAGTCGCATTAATGGAGGGTTAATAATGGCTGATTTTAAACTGTAACATTGTTATCATAATGACTCGTTAAGTGTGGCTCATTAAATATGGATAATTTAATAACCATCATTAATGGGCGCAATTTCACTGTGATTTTTTTTAAAATTCGATGATTAGAGTTTGGGAATGAAACTTAGAGGCTTCTCTGATGAAAACTTGGCAAATCTCCCCTCCAATGAAGAATGAAGAATGCTGACTGATCTCTATCATCTTCGATGCACCTCGAAGAACGTAGCTGGAAGTGACGACATCGATGTCTTGGACTCCTATGATTGAATGGTTAAGCATCAAATATCAAAGATGAATGAGTTTTATATAATCCTTATGTACTTATATGTTCATTTCTGAAAATTATGAATGCAGATAAACCTACGCATAGGATGACCCATGCATCGTGTGTTTATATGGGAGGGTAACACTATTGGATTTTCTTTATTCGAGATTAAGATTTCTCTTTTATGATCTGAAAACAATCACAGATCCTCCCCCTTAAATATAATCCTCTAACGTAGAGGGCCTGAACCGATACAAATAAGGACTGAGAACCTCTGCTTCTGAGTTCTTGGTAGCTGCATTCTCGAAGTGGTCCACTTCATTAACAAAGCATGGGTCCGGATGGTGGTGACCTGATGGACCCTTTAGAGCAGAAAGGTCAGAGAACAGACAACCAGAGCAGATCCTATGGCCCGTGGCGGTTACTATGGGTGGTGGAGGTGGAAAACCCATCGGCACACTGTAGCCAGTTGGCTGCGGTGGCAGGGTGATGTGGAGCTATGTGCCACATTGAGGGGGTTCCCCGCATCTGGGCCACCCGAGTGGTGAAATGTGGCAGTCTGTCGACTGCGGTGACGTGTCAAAGTATGTCGACCGCAACGACGTGGCACGGTCTGTCACCCACAGAGACGTGTCATGGTCTGTCGATTAGGCCTGGGGGACCTTAAATTTACGCAGCCAGTTGGAGCCTGAAGTGGCTCAGCTGTCGCATCCAAACCTGCCGGTGCATTGCTGGTCCACCCCTGGCAAATCAGACAGAGGTGGTCGGGCTGCACCCCCAACCCAGTGAGTCAGGATGGTCATCTGACCTTGCAGGAAAGACCCGAACATACAGGCTGGACCCATACCGATGGTCCAGACCAACTCTCTTTGGCCGAACACATTCCCTTCTTGCCTGGGTGGAATAAACGAGGTCACTTGGTGACCTGGCGGGCTGGACCCTCGACCAAACTGGGTCGGGGCCAGCGAAACCTATTGGGCCTGGACCACTGGCCAGGCTGGACCTGACCAACCCTGACCTGAACCTGGAGTGGTTGATTCTGTCCAATTAAACTGAGGTATGTGGGAACCTCGGGCATGATTTGTTGGGTCAGTCCGACCGGGTCGGACAGGGCCCCATCGCAATAATCCCCATTTCTACTAAAATGACTGTATCTTTCATACTGCCCATCTGATTGAAGAGTTGTTTGCTCCATTGGGAACCACTTCCTAAGTCAGATCTTTTCGTTTACTTTATGGTGACTTAATGGAAATTGTGATGATACGAATGGATTGAGGAGAGGTTCTCCCAAGATCACTATGTATGGAACCCTTTGGTTGGATAAGACTTGAATACTACTCAACGATGGCCCCGTGGGAAGCGGCTTTGTGTGACCTAGTAGGACAACATTGGGGAGTGGCTATGTGTTACCCGGTAGACAAATGGTACTCAACAGGAGTACTTCCTTAGTTCTACCAAGGTGGGAAACGGCTCTGTGTGACCTGATAGGCCCATGGCAGGGAGTAGCTCTGTGTGACATATCTTACCAATAGTACTCATTAGGGTTGTGTACTATAGTAGTCCATGGTTACTGGGAAGTGGATCTGTGTGACCTAGCAGACCCATTTCACTTGATAGAGGAGAAGTTATCCAGCATCTAAGGAGTTCAACGATATGACTGATGATGCTACTATCAGTACAGTAGAATATATAGCATGCGAGATGCGTCTTTTTTTCTATGTGGTTGATCTCTTTCTTGGTGGTATTACCTCTAAGCTATATTTTTCCGGTGTTTTCCTTTTCCGATTACTGAGAGACCTTCAAGGGTCTCAGGTCCCTACTGACTACTGTTATACTCTCCCATGCATGGGCTTTGTCTGCACGTGTGGTGTCTGGTGCAGATGATCGACGTTTCGATATAGGTTCTTAGGGGGACGAGACTAATGAACGCTACGATGGAGGACATGGTGGACTTGGACCAGGTGGGGCCAAGTAGGACCGGGCTGGGAGGACATACTACTTTGGCTTCCAATAGCTTCACTACTCTCCTGATCATATGGGGTATTCTGTGGATGGCCATCAGAGTTTCCGTTTTTTAACATTAATATTTCAGTTCATTGTTGGGTTTGTATTATGGCCCACATACTTTTACTTGTACTAACACTCAACTTTGTTTTAGTGGTATACTTGTTTCCCCATTCAGTGTGTTGGGATGTTTTTTTTGTGTGTGTGTACAGGTTTAAAGGCAATTACTTCCCTTTTTGGAATTTTCTTTTCTGAAGCTAGTCGCAAGCCCCTGACATATGGAAGGTTGGATTGGGGTAGTCACAGCACAGGCCCCTGGGGATGGGTCATGACATTTAAACTAAGATATCAACCATTATGTTTAACATCATTATATATTGATTATAATAATTTTAAATCATGATAATTTTTCATCATTAAATATTTAGGATTTTTTTCATGGGAAATACAATATATATTCTTGGTATTGTAACATAATGTGTCTTTTTAAATTTTATTAAGTCATTACTCACTTGATTCTTAGTGTATCCAAGGGGTTCATTACCATTAAAATTTATGTTTTAAGCCCCAAAAGGTCAATATTTTTGGGGATTAGGTACATTTTGGCACGTTTTTTAAATGGGAAATATTTTCAATGACCTCTCTATTTGTTCATATGGTCTACATATGAATGTAAAATTACTAATATAAACTTTTAAATATGTATATATATGTAAATTTATATTAGATATAAATAGAATTTATATCATTATAATTTGAAAATTGGTGAATTTTGGAAATTTTCTATAAGTATATAAAAACATGACCTACAAATATTTATTGAATATATTGTCAAATTTTCGTGTAATATGAATGTAAAAATAAAGTATATATGTTTGATTATTGATGTGTAATGTCATAGTGAAATAAAAAATTAAAAATAAATGTAAAAAATTATTTTTTTTAATGGGGGTTAATGTAGTGGTGAATAGTAATTTTTAAAAAAGGCTGAATGTGTGATTATGGTAGTAAATTGGTTTGGTGGAGGGTCATTTGTACTAGAAGAAATATGGATTTTATAAAGCCTCGGGAGTTATCCCATTATCATTTGGTCTCCCATGTAAATATGTTTTTGAATTAGTTTGTCTATTTGAGACCATTTGTAAAAGGAAATTAAAATTTAGGCTCATCCTAAACTATATTTATGGGCTTTTCTAAGAATCCTTTGTCCTTATAATGTTTCAGAATATCTTTCTTCTTATATAAAGTGGTTTAAAATAATAAAATTAGTGTGTGGATACATCTCAGTGTTTTTCTCCCAAACATTCCCATATATTATTTATTTATCCTATAATCTAAAATAATAACATATAAGGTGATTTCATATGTACAACCAAATAATTTCTTGATTTAAAAAATAGGTAGATAAATTTAATGAACAAAATAATTTTGATACTATTGAGAGATATTCATCCAAAACCTATTACAATAGAAGATTTATCCATACGACTTGGTATATTGATCATTTGGTGTAATTTTTTTCAAACCTCTATGGGGATTTATTTTTGAAATGTTTTTTTAAAATTTATTATTATTTGGTGGAATAATTGATTTCCTTTAAAATCCCGTAGTGATAACAGAGCCAAAGAATGATATAAAGAATAGTTTTAAAAAAACATTAAATATCAGAAATTTATGAAAATATGGATATAAAAGAAAGTGATTTGTTTATATCATTATCTATGATGTGAACTACGAAGTCATCAAAATATCCAAACCATTGATTATTATTTCATAGACGGTAAAACTATATACCAAAATACAAAATAGGTCTCGTTGGAATGTTTTTAAAATTGTGCATCACAGCACAATTGTGATATAGGACATCACAATATATGTTATACTTCAAAATATAGGATTTTGGCATAACATAGGGAGTGATATCATATATCAAATTATATTACTGAAATATGGATAGAAATATACCGGTATCATTGTTTGTGACAGAATTTTGGATAATAATAAACATAGCGATATACAGAACTCACTATATCATAGAATGTGACATTATATAACACCTTATATGATAAAAAGCACAACATCACTAGGGATAAAAGATATAATTTTTTTTCCAAATAATAATTTTTTTCGACTATCTGATATAGTGATATATGTTATATCATTATCTTCAATAAGATGTCTTAAAATTTTTTATATATTTTTTATTTATGAAATGAATTAATAATTTCTATTTTTTCCATAAATTAGGGATCAATGACTTTAATTGGTATATTTAATTTATAAATTGTTCATAAAACGAAATTTAAAATTATAAATTTCTCACAATTATATATTAAACATTGATAAAAATATTTATCATTTATTATTAACATTAAGTACCAATTTTATCACGGTACTAATTTTTTATTATGATATTAAAATATTAAATTGAAATAATAGCGTAATTAATAATATATTAATTATATATAAAATAAGCTAAATAAAAAATATTTATATTTGTTTAATTAAATTTTCATAAATATTATAATAATATATGTTCATATTCATGCCTTATTTGGTAAATATATTTAATCCATTCCATAAGTTGTTTTTGAGGATATGGTAAAAGGATTGGTCATGTGTAAATGATTTTTTTATATAGTAAAATTTATTTTAATAATTAATAGAAACAGTTTATATCTATTTAAAAATATAAATGTTTCTCTTATTTATAATTTATATATTATTATATAAAGGAGTACAAATTTTTTACATATAAATAATAAATATGATATTTTCATATTTAAAATATAAATTTAAAATGTTTAAAGGTATATTTTAATGAAATCCCATAATCCTTTGTAAATGAATTTAAAATTTTTTACATTTATACTTTATGAAAAATTTGTTACATATCATACTTAAATTCATGAATTATTAATTTAATTTTGTATTCACTTATTCATAAATATAAATTTTTTATATTATTTTAGTATTTGTTATTTTAATTAATTTAATATATAACCTACCAAGAATTTAACGAGTTTCATGTAAATGTATTACATGTATTCATAGATAAAGATAATTATAATCTTGTCAGAACATTATGTCACTATTTGGAAATAATCAATTAATAGAGGTACTTTTAGAATGAGTTCAACTAGATTGGGGACTATGGTTTTACTAAAGAAATTTTAGAAATCTATCTATCCCACCAAATATATTATTCAATATAATGTATGTTTGTTGTTATTTCAATCCAGTACAGAATTAATTATCACGTAATGTTTTCATTATATTTGTACTCAAATGGGTTGAATATTATTTTTAAAATTTTACTGAAAATATGATGCAACATCTCCCACTATGAAACTTCCCAGATAGACAACAAGGTTAACTTTTCATAACTAAGACCATATATAATATGCCATGGGCTAATTACTCTCATTATGAGACAATATATATTTATACCCTTACTTTTCTGACACAAACATTACATTAAATTTATGGAATACATAAAACCATATACAATAGATTCCCAAAGACTGTAATAGTATAGTGCCTTGGAAAATAGGGAAACATAAAAAATTGTAAAAAAATGAGATACATTATCTCCCACTAGGGTCTTCTTCACAAGAACCCATCATAGGCAAATCAAAATTATTACATCTCTTTAATACCTAGGTAAGGAAACATAACAAGCGGTGAGATCAAATACTCTATAAGGGTAAAAAATGGAGACATGTAAGCATAATCATTATAATAAGGGTAAGAGAACATGATCATAACAATATCAGATCACACCCTACATACCAAAGATAATATACATCAAACATGGAATAAATATTGGAAGTTCATCATACATGATTCATTATGATATAAATAATATAATCCATGAATTCATTATATAGTAATAAAACATGGAATTTTGGAAGACTCGTAAGAATATATAATTATTTCCATAGTAGTCAAGGTCACAATTCCAAGGCTATATTAGCAGAAAAATCCCATTACTAAACATTTTTCACACCCCATTACAAACCAATATTACTGAACCATGTTCACTCTTGTTCCATCCCTGAATTACTAAACAATGTTCAATAATAATTCCATCATTGTATTACTAAGCAAAATTCATTTCTTATTCTATTATGGTAATACTGAACCATTTTTATTTATCATTATATCCATTTATATCTCATGAAATATAAATATACACCCAATTCATTGGAGGGAGATATAGGTCACACCCATCTCATAATTAAATCATACATACATGTGCCCCAAAATTATAAACAATAATATCATAACCCATGAAATTAAATGGGTATCATAAACAAGTAATCATATGATAACTATTAAAAAAAGTTATAGGCTTCATAATCATTTCATCAAAATCATAACATGTGAATGAGAAATGGATTTTATAAACATATAACCTGTGAAATGGAAATAGAATTTCAAAACATATAACCTATGAAAGAGAAATGGGTTTTATAAAGACAATGAAATTATACAAAACCCATTCATAGAAATAATATTAATAAAACCTATAGATTCTTTCTTATAAGGGCATGAGTAATACAACGGATGTCATCTTAGATGGAAAATAATTTTAAATTATCTTTAAAATATGTTTCTTGAGGAAAATATGATTTATTAATTGAAAAAATGTTAAATACATAAAACCATTTGAATATAATTTTCTTAAAAAAACCCTCAAAAACTTATAATTTAGATATGAAACAATTAGAAAACCTATTTCCTTGAAAACATATAAGATATGATTCAAAAAAATTTTAAAAAAGAGATTCCTTTAAAAACACCATTAATGATACTAAATAATGATTCAAAATGTTTTCAATTTTTTAAATGTAATATATATAATGAAATCATGATATTTTTTTAAAACCATTTCTTTTAAAATACTCTAGAAACTTATAAATAAGGGTTAAAAATATTTTGAAAACATTTTTCCTTAAAAACATATAAAAGAAGCTCAAAATAATTTTGAAAAAAAATTACATGAAATTTAAATTTAAAAATATATTCTTAAATATTATCCATTTAAGAATTTAATTGAAGCTTCAAATCAATGACAATCGATATATATGTACATGTTGTTCGACAAAGAAGGAATATTCCAATTTCCTGGTAAGAAGCATATAAAAATGCATTGTTTGGAAAGAGGTAAAAATCATCCTTTAAAATATATTTTTTAAAGAAAAAAGGGAAAAACATTATTTTAAATATTATATTAGAATGGTACAATATTCTTGTTATCCGTTTTTAGAAAGAATGGTTTTTAAGGAACACAGATTTCTGACCGAAGAGAGGGTAAAGTGGGGATTTCTTAAAAAAAACTCTTAACTATCTAATGTACCAAACATTAGAAAAATGGTAAAAAATACATTAATATGTCATGAATACCCATTGTATAATAAAATTAAATAATATTTCTAGGATATGGGTTATAATATTTTATCCAAGTAAGCATAAACATAAACAATCTTGAAAAGTGATGAGATTGTTTCAATATACACTTGTCACTCTGTAACATGGGATCATAAGCTCCATGTAAGAAAATTAAATGAAATAGATCTTACAATATCATGAAAGGATTTAGATTCAAGATATATCATGTAAAATTGATGTATATATTACTCAATATGAATTTTTTCACAAAACAAAATATGAGTCTCAAAGAAGAAAAACTGAGAAAAAATTATTTTACCGATTTGATATCATTTGAAACATAAACCCCATTAAATTAAGGTAATAGAATGGATACATAAATACTGATAAATTTAAATATAATAATCATTTATTATAGGAATTGGTAGTATACATGCCACAAAAAAGGAATGGGTGGTGAAAAAAGCATTCATGTCATAGAAATAAAAAGTGATATGAACTCCCCTTACCTTATGTCTTGACTCTCTTCGTACTCATACAAACCACCTGTATAATAAATATAAATTTTTATAAATAATTTAAATAATTATATTATTATATCTATTACCATATATTATTTGATTATGACCTTATATTACCCTATTATTAACTATCATATCTTAGGGTTTCACTTTGGGTAATATTCTCTTTATTCTTCACATGTGTCTTAATATCATATATATTTGGTCCTTATAATTATATAACGATTTAATGAATATTAAAAATGATATAAATATCATATATATTAATTATATTTTTATTATAATGACATATATAATATATATGTATAAAATTTAATACTCCGTTCATGGAGATGGTAAGTCGTACATACGGTTGAACGATGTGTCTGTTTTTTCGTATAGATAGAAATAAAAAAATGAAATATAAATATCTATATATGTATATATAATATTATTTAAGATTAATTATTATATCATATATATAAAATTAGTTCACTAAACCCAACCTTAATACATTCCATGTACTGTCTGAATGAATCACATAACTTTTATGTGGTGATAGTCCACAGTTACTCAAATGAAATTATCGTATTAACACCTAATGGAATGTAAAAAAAGTTTTTTTTGAAAAATAAATAAATAATATAAAATAAATAATAAATATAATATATTAAATATATAAATAGATTTTCTAAAATAATTTCCACCAAGAGAGGTGGTAATAGAAAAATGAACCACCATCGTTTAGTGAGGCAGTAATTCTCCATACACATAAACAGAATGTTTGTTTCCCATTAGATGGATGTGTGTGTATGTTTTGGTAAACATATTTTAATAAAATAATCCTACTATATTTAATACACTTTTTTGGTTGTAAAATTATTTAATAAAGAGAGTGTTGTGGTGGAGAAATATAATTAAAGAAAGGATCTTTGGATAAGATGTTACCTCTCAATCTGATAACTCTTTTAGGTTTTTCCCAAAAGACTTCCTTGAATTTATTTCTACCCAAGGGGTATTATATGAATAAGGTAGGTATGTAAATTATTTTAAGGGGAATATCATGGGCATGTATAATTTTATTTATAGGTATGATGAAGATGTAGAGTTGGTGGCCTTTTATAGGGAAGTGAAAGGACGCAACTGGCATTTTTTTAAAACAAGTCAGGTGTACCCATGTTTTTAACTAAAAAAATTCATAAAAACCCTCCAAAAAAAATAATGGAAGGTTAATGGTCAAATAATGGATATAAAGGGGGTTTTTTACCTGTTTCTAGAACTTTTTAGTTTTTAATTTTAATGTTTATTACTTTATTATCCTAGTTTTTCTCTTATCTGTTATAATTAATCTTAATCACATTCAACAATATTTTTTGTCAACGAAAATATGATCTCATTATACAATATAAATGAATGTTATTTGAAATATATAATCTAATTTTTCAAATTATAATGACATTAGTGGACAAAATAAATTTTAAATTTATCCCGTTAACTGGAAGACACTACTGGTTTGTTTTATGCAAAAACATCCATATTTTTGCTATATTTTTTCCCAATATCAAAGTGATGTTGATTACAATAAAATAACATGGATTAATTGATAAAAATATGATATAATTACACATTGAAACCAAATTTATATATAATTTAACCTTAAAATAAATTATATGAAAATGCAGTTTTGAATTAAAATCCAGTATTTTTCACTATTCACCCGAAAAAATGAAGTTTCTCAAAAAAATCCCAAATATCACTGTAAATTAATTTCTACATTATAAATTAAAAAGTTAAGTTTATTTTATAAAATTAAATTTATAACATTTTCTAATGTTAATTTTATAATTTTTCATTGAAGTACATTAAAATCAATTCATTTGAGAAAATTGTATTTTTAAACATATAAGGACTATACCAAAAATTATATATTTCGTCACCAATTGGTTTTACTTAAATAAAACATTATAAATAATATTTTTAAAGTCCTTATTACTATTCATATTACTATGTTTAATGGATATATTATAATTATATCATTTAAATAATTATAACAATAAAAATTTATTTCATAGAAGCTGAATGTTGTGTGTAATGTATACCAAGTTGGTGTTCCATGTTGTTTATGCCATGTCATAGTTGAGTGAAATTTATTCAATGTTACAAGCTAACCTCAACGTTCTTTTTAAATAAATATAAAATTTATTTTGTGTGCATTTCATGATTAACTTAGTGTTGTATATAATGCGGGCCAAACATAGTTATTTAATATAAAATAAACTATTTTCAGTGCTATATGAAATTAAAAATATCAAATGGCTAAATTAATTCTAAAAATAATAATTCAAAAAATCTAAGGGTGTTACATTTTATCCCCTTAATATGAATTCATTGTTGAATTTCATTTGGGTTATCAATGGATTAATAATTTAAAGTTTCATTCATAGAAAACCACATAATAAAAATGTATAGTAAAACTTCCCTTAAAAATAGAAATTTAGAACAATAATAGTTACCCAAAGTAACATATACCATGGTTTCTACATAGGATAACATTGGTTGGAAGTGAATACTAGACAAGGAGGAAAGAAGAAAATATTTTTAGGGAGTGATTGATGTCATCAATCACAAAACAATTATTGATAAAATAAATGTTAAATACCTAAAAGTCATAATTTTGTGATGATTTAAGAGTCCATTGGTTCAAAAAAAATTAATGTATTTGGACAACACATTTTCATTTGATCATTATCCTGACAATGTGTAATTCGATTTTTAGCCCAAAAGATAAGGAAATAGTATTACCAGTTATATTTACATAAAAAAATTCATTCAATAGTTTAGATTTATCCATTTCTAATTCAACCATTGAATCACGTAGTGGACATCTAGAAATTAACATTGATGCATGAAGTACTAAAATACACTTTTATCATATCTTAAGGACTATATAAGAATGTAAATTATAACTATTTATCTATAACTATTCTTAAAAATCAATATGGTAAATACATTAATATCTAAACATAAAAAAGTAACACTATTGTTTAATTATAAATTATTATTCATTATAAAATAATTATACAATAACCAGGACAATGCGTAGGTTAGTGGTAAGTGTGAGAGACTTATCATCATTTGGTCATGGGTTAAAGACCCATAACCATTTCAAACATGATTGGTTGTCACCCAACATACATGTTGTCCATTTCTAAAACAAGGATTATATATTTTCTAAAATAATCTAGTTAGACATCTATGAAATATGGTTAATCACTAAATACCAAATTAACCACGTTTTTTAAAACAAATATTGTTTATAAATGCTTCCTCTAACATTTAGCTTAAAATTTTTATGAATGGACAACCTTATAACCCTTATAAAAGATAAATATCTGAAAACATAGAATGAAAGTCATGAAATCAGCTTCAAATTTATTCCCCTATATATCACAATGTAGGTCTCGGTTATCACATTCCAAAAATTTGACTACCCGCAACATATATTCTATTGATATATGGTAATAACATATATTATTATAAATTCCCATTGAAAACATGCATACATACTTATTCAAATTATATTTGATTTATTCCATTAATCCAAATAAGTTTTAAACTTCATCAATGATAGTATAAACCACCGGTCAACAAGTATTTAACGAGTTCCAAGGTCATCAACACCTTCTAATTCACTTATTCATATCCAAAAAATAATTATCCAATAAAAAATATTATAACATAAGGTACATATTATGTTATAATTTTCTCCTAATCATGTATTTTCTATGGACATAACCATTCCATTATATCACTTTTCTATTTCATCAAAACCATTAAACATCTTCTTGTAAATTCATTTCAAAAAATGTAATCAAAACAATAATTATATTTTTAACAATTCATATTACATATTTCTTGAATCCAAAAACATAAAAAAAAATATTATTGTACTTCATACTTATTTCATAAACAAGGCTACCTCATCCTATTACAGAATACCTCTTTCCTTCCACATTGCATATATAGTCTTGTCATAATTCTCAATGTAACCATTACTCACACCACATTGTTGATTCTCTTAAATGGATTTCTTCTTGGGACACTGAATTTTGTAATGACCATTTATCACACAGCTAAAGAACCTAACCTTTAATGATTCCTTATGGAGGTCAATATTCTCATTCATTTTATTAACAAAACTTGTTATTTTTTCCCTTGTTATCACATTCGTTGTTTCCTTATTTTCTGTAGTCAATATATCTTCTTGTTCCTCTAAAACATTCAATTCGACAATTTATTACACAATCATGAAACAAAGGAAACCCATTCTTCATTCCTTCATTTTATCCATTACCAAAACATTCATCTAACTCCTTTTTCTTTCTTGTTTAGTCTGAGAGTTGGTTAGGGTACATGTGTTTAATCATGTTACATGAAAATTAAATGGGAATGATCACAACATATTTCACACTAGTGATTATACCACTTGTTTTCTCCTTCAAAAATCATCAATCACATTCAACACTGTTCAAGTACCTTCTGATTCCTTCTATTGACAAAAAATATAATCATAGTGTGAGCATTACATGTAATAGCAAAAAACCACATATCCATGAAAAGAATTAATTATAGAATGTCTAAATCATAAAACCATCCTGAATATATGAAACCCTAGGTTCTTACTGGGTTATTCATATCCAACTTATATTTAAATCCTCCATGATGTTTCATGAGGTGTTTTTTAATTCCTAAAGAATACCCCCTAAGAGTATCAATCATGGTGTGAAACAAGGCTCATTTTCGTGTACTAGATTACCCCAAGTCAGGCTCGGAATATATTGTCAGAGTTGTTACCCCTAGCTATATCTTTACAGATCCACATCAACTTGTAGTATCCATACTAGGATATATTTATAAAAAACCAATCACTCCATACTTTACCAAAATTCTTGGACATCTTTCTATACTTTTCCTTATCCATAGACTTATCCTTAGACATGTCCTTATAGTTCTCACAACTTTTTCTTATACTATATTGGAATGTATAACTAAACCATTTCTCTAATACCCACTATAAAGAAACTCCCATTTCATACATTATTATTACATAACATTTGTAGAATACTCAAAACATTAAACAAGTAGTCACCCAAATACCGTACTAGTCTAGTTCCATTGGAAACATGGACACATGAACTGTGGTACATAAATTAATTACATTATCTCCCACTAGGTTCTTCGTGACTATAACCCTTCATAAACACATCAAAAATAATAAATATCTTTATAACCTAGGGATGTAATAAAAAAAGTTGGTGAGATCAAATGATCGGTAAGGTTAAACAAGGGAGATATGTAAGAATAATCATGAGAATAAGGGTATGAGAACATGATCATGAAAATATAATATCACAACCTTCATATCAAAGATCATATACATGCATCCTGCTATAAATATTGGCTTCCCATTAGATGTGAATCATAAAGAAATAAAGAACACAATTCTTGAAAGAATATCATAGGAATGAAAAATGTAATTTTGGAAGACACATAATAATATATAATGATTTCCATAGTTTTCAAGGCATATCTTTCAATGAATTATTAGTGGAAAAATTCCTTTAATGAACTGGGTTCACACCCCATTCTTTCCCTATATTACTGATCTGTGTTCATTCCTCATTCCAGCCATTTATTATGAAATCAATTTCACCCCTCATTCCATCCTAGTATTACTTAAATGAGTTAATTTTTTATTCCAACACTACAATACTGAACTAAGTTAATTTCTCCTTCTATCCATGTCTATCTCATGAGATATAAACAATTACCTAGTGCATTGGAGATAGATATTTGTCCCAGCCAACCAATAATGAAATCATACATACATGTGGTCAAAAATCATAAAAAATAATATCGTAACCCATGAAATGAAATTGGCATCATAAATATGGAATCATATAATAACATGTGGAAAAAGATTCAGGTTTTATAATAATTTAAATAAAACCATAACATGTAAAAGAGAACTAAATTTCATAAACATATAACCCATTAAAGGGAAACATATTTCATAAAAATATAACCTATGAATGAAAAATGGTTTCCATAAAGGCCAAGAAATTTATCACAACCCATTCATATAAAGAACATAAATGACACCATTATATAATTTCCTATAATTGAATGAGTAACATCAATGACTGTAATCTTAAAGGGAAAATAATATCGAAAAATATTTCTAAAAATATTCTTGAGGAAAATATCCTTTCTTCATAGAAAAATGATTTTTAAAAATAAAATAATTTTAAAATAAATTATTATAAAATTACTTGAAAACTTATGAAGATTACATGAAATCATTTCAAAATAATTTTCCATAAAAACCTATAAAATAAGAATCAAAATACTTTTAACACATTTTTATTGAATTTTTTTATTTGAAATTTTTTAAAAAAACATTAAAATGTGATGAAAAACATTTTAATTCAAAACATATGAATGATGATTGAATATTATTCAAAAACCATTTATTTGAAAATAATTTGAGAACATATCAATAAGCTTTAACGAAATTTTGAAAACAATTTTCATTGAAAACATATAAAAGAATCATGAAAACATTTTGAATTAAAAATTACTTGAATATTAAATTTAAAAAAAATTTATGTAAACTATATGATTACAAATTAAATGGAAGTTTAAACAAAATAATTGCTATTAAATCCATACATTTCGTACGAGGTAAAAAAGAAAATTATTTTTACAGAGAAAAATGTTATAAAATTACTTTTTTTGGGAAGAGATAAGAAAATTTCTTTGAAGAGATTGGTAAAAGAAAAAAAGGAAATATTTTGTTTAAGTTATTATAGGATAATGGTCTAATATTCTTGGAATCGTTTTTTAAAAAATTGGGTTTTTAAGCAACAAATATTTCCGACCGAATAGAGGTTAAATATGGGATTTTTTTAAATCGCATTATTAAATATATTTAATAACAAAGAGAAGAAAAATGAACCAAATGCATGAATATATAATTAATATAAAGAGTAGAATAAAATTCATGAATTTTACTGAGATGTTGGTTATAATATTTCATCAAAGGAAGAATAAATATTAAAAATCATGAAAAGCGATGAGATTGTTTCAATAAACTCATATCATTTGAAAACACGGGATCATACATTCCATATAAGGAATGGAAATTACATAAAGATTATAATATCATGAAAATAGTTATTTCCCTGATATATCATGTAAAATAGATGTATATACATCTCAAAATGAATTTAGGCCCATAAGAAAACATGAGTCTCAATGAAGGAAAATTTAGACAATTTTTTTTACAAATTTGATAACATTTGAAACATAAACCAAATGAAATAAAGGTCATATAATGGATATTTAAATACCAAAATATTTAACTCTAATAATAAATTATTATATACATGGTAATTATAAACATCCAAAAAAAAGGAATTGGTGGTGAATAAATAATTTATCTCACATAAATAAAAAGTTAGATGAAACCCTCTTACCTTTGTTGTACCTCTCGTACCCCTCATGGTTTAATTTTCATGATCACAATCACTCTCTTATTTATCTAACTTGTTTTCAAGTGTTTTTGTTGATAGGAAAAAGGTTTCCAAGGAGTTGGGCCAAGAAGGAATGAATGTAGACTCTCTGAGTCTACCGGCCAACCGGTGGATTCCCACCGGCCAGCCGGTGGTCTGGAAGTAGCAATGCTTTCTGTCTAGAACCACCGGTCAGCCGGTGTGAAGCTCCCCGGCCAGCCGGTGGAACCCAGACAGGCCGGACAGCTACTGTCTCAGCACCGGCCAACCGGTGGACCCCTCACCGGCCATCCGGTGGTGCCTGGGCAGAAGGCCCCTCCTTTTTCCAAGCACCGGCCAACCGGTTCCCAAGCACCGGTCAGCCGGTGGAGCCAGTCAAACTAGCCGTTGGGCTTTGACCAGCCTTCTCCCAATGGCTCTGAAGACCTTTCCAACGGCTCCGAAGACCCCGAACAGCCATATGAGGCTTCCCCCTCTATAAATAAAGGACTAGGAATCCCCGGAACAATAATGGAACAATAACCAAGATAAGGATGCCCACGGGAACATTTTTTGATCATTTGGCGAACCTCCGGCGAATTCCTTCAAGGAACCCCACATGCTCCAACTCAATTCCACAATCAAGGAGCACCACCATAGAAGCTTGGAAGCGCCCTTCTTCATCAACTTCATCAATCCATTGGCGCCCAAAACTTCTCCACATTACGGTTTTTCTTGTTTTATTATTTTTGAGCATAAATTTGGGATTGTGCCTACAAACCCCTCTTTCTCTCATCCTCTCTTTCTTTGGGTTTTCACGCCACCTTCAAGGTGTCAAGAGGTTAGTCAAGCCTTCCCTGTAAAAGGCTTTAATCAAAGGTGAGCTAGCCTTCACCTGTAAGAAGGCTAGTGGGTTCTTGCTCAACCATTAAAAGCAATTGGGTTCTTGCTCAACCATTAAAAGAAAGCTGTAATAGGTTCTAGACTACCTGAAAAGTCTAGTGGGTTTCTTGCTAAAACCATTAAAAAGCAAGCGGTAGTAAATCTCTCAACGGTTGAGGTGGGAGCGGAGACGTAGGATTTGGTTTAAGCCGAACTCCGTTATCAAGTTTTGTGTCTTGCCTCTTTTATTTCCGCTGCATTTTTTACTTTGCTTTTAAATTTGTTATTATTTTTTAAAAGGCAATTCACCCCCCCTCTTGCCATCACTTTTCCGGCCCAACATTTGCTATCAGAGGAAAAATTTGAGTAATACCTTCACCGGTTTCAAATTCAAGATCCTTTGTGATGGCCTCAACTTCTTTCTCCCCCGAAGGCTATTCTTTGGGTCGTGCTCCATTCTTTGATGGAACCGACTATACTTATTGGAAAACCCGCATGACCACTTTTCTTATAAGTATAGGTTATCCTATTTTTAATATTGTCATGCATGGTTATTCTCTTTCTTCTCCTGATGAATCCAAATGGACCCCCGAAGACATTGCTAATTTTGATCTTGATGGCAAAGCCATGAATGCTCTTCATTGTGGGTTAGACCGTAATGAATTTAATCGTGTTTCTACTTGCTCATCTTCTTATGAAATTTGGAAACTTTTAGAAGTAACCCACGAAGGCCATTACAAGCCTGATTGTCCACTCAACAAGAAAAAGGCCAAGCAAAAGGAAAAGAAGAAGGTATTCAAGGCCACATGGAGTGATAGCTCCACATATTCCTCCTCCTCCTCCTCAAAAGACAACGGTAAAAAATGCCTAATGGCATTTCATGAGGTATCCTCTTCCGACTCCTCATCCTCTTGTTCTTCCAATTCTTTCAATCATTTATCCTACGAGGATCTCCAACATGCTAGAGATCAATTGGAGGAAGGTTTTCACGAACTTTCTTCCAAATTTATTGCTTTAAAAAATAATTTCAAAACACTTTCTTCCGAAAAGGAACAACCTCTCAAAGAAAAGGAAGACTTGTCCCTCAAGGTCCAAAACCTTCCCGATGTTGAATCTATGGAATCAACAATCAAGGATTTAAAGGAATCCCTTGCCAAATTCACCCAAGGTGAACAAAATTTGACCAAATTACTAGGTTCCCAATGCATATCTAGAACCACCCAAGGGCTTGGCTATTCCATGCAAGCTTCCTCTTCCCATGCTCCTACTATTTTTGTAAGGGGAGCTCCCAATATAAATTTTGCAACTATTGTAAAAAACCCTGGTACTTAATTTATGAGTGCAATTGCAAAAATGCCCGGTATGGAAGGCCCAAAACTTTTTCCTTTAATGATGAATTCTATAGGAGAAGACCCGCCACTAGACAAGTGTGGATTGAAAAATCCCTTTTAGCGAGTCTCTCCGGGCCAAAATTTGTCTCGGTTCTAAAATCCTCTCCCCTGTGATTTGTTGTTTTTATTTAGGGGGAGTTAGGATCGTTTAATCCTTTTTGGGTTTTTATTTCAAAACTTTCATTTCAAAACATTCATTTCAAAACTTTAAATTCTAAAACATTCAATTCAAATTTCAAAAATTTCAATTGGTTTAAAATCTCTATCTTGTTTTTCATCCTTTCCCTCAATCATGTTTTATGCCCCGTGCTATTTTGATAATCACAAAGGGGGAGAAATTCTGGGTTGATTGGGGGAGAAATCTTTCTTTCATGCTTTACTTTATTTTTCAATTTATCCTTTAAAGCATGCCTTTCATTTCAGTCTTTTACATTGTTTGTTTTGGTGATTGTGATCATCAAAATAGGGGGAGATTGTTGTACCTATCGTACCCCTCATGGTTTAATTTTCAGGATCACAATCACTCTCTTATTTATCTAACTTGTTTTCAAGTGTTTTTGTTGATAGGGGAAGGGTTTCCAAGGAGTTGGGCCAAGAAGGACTGAATGTAGACTATCTAAGTCTACCGGCCAACCGGTGGATTCCCACCGGCCAGCCGGTGGTCTGGCAGTAGCAATGCTTTCTGTCCAGAACCACCGGTCAGCCGGTGTGAAGCTCCCCGGCCAGCCGGTGGAACCCAGACAGGCCTGACAGCTACTGTCTCAGCACCAGCCAACCGGTGGACTCCTCACCTGCCAGCCAGTGGTGCCTGGGCAGAAGGCCCCTCCTTTTTCCAAGCACCGGCCCACCGGTGGCCAAGCACTGGTCAGCCGGTGGAGCCAGTCAAACTAGCCGTTGGGTTTTGACCATCCTGCTCCCAACGGCTCCGAAGACCTTTCCAACGGCTCCGAAGACCACGAACGGCCATATGAGGGTTCCCCCTCTATAAATAAAGGACTAGGAATCCCCGGAACAATAATGGAACAATAACCAAGCCAAGGAAGCCCACGGGAACATTTTTTGATCATTTGGCGAACCTCCGGCGAATTATTTCAAGGAACCCCACTTGCTCCAACTCAATTCCACAATCAAGGAGCACCACCATAGAAGCTTGGAAGCGCCCTTCTTCATCAACTTCATCAATCCATTGGCGCCCAAGACTTCTCCACATTACGGTTTTTCTTGTTTTATTATTTTTGAGCATCAATTTGGGTTTGTGCCTACAAACCCCTCTTTCTCTCATCCTCTCTTTCTTTGGGTTTTCACGCCACCTTCAAGGTGTGAAGAGGTTAGTCAAGCCTTCCTTGTAAAAGGCTTGAATCAAAGGTGAGCTATCCTTCACCTGTAAGAAGGCTAGTGGGTTCTTGCTCAACCATTAAAAGCAAGTGGGTTCTTGCTCAACCATTAAAAGCAAGCTGTAATAGGTTCTAGACTACCTGAAAAGTCTAGTGGGTTTCTTGCTAAAACCATTAAAAAGAAAGCAGTAGTAAATCTCTCAACGGTTGAGTTGGGAGCGGAGACGTAGGCTTTGGTTTAATCCGAACTCCATTATCAAGTTTTGTGTCTTGCCTCTTTTATTTCCGCTGCATTTTTAACTTTGCTTTTAAATTGTTTATTATTTTTTAAAAGGCAATTCACCCCCCCTCTTTCCATCACTTTTCCGGCCCAACAACCTTGTGTCCCAACACTCTTCTTACTCATAAAACCACTGGTATAATAAATATAAAATTATTATACATATTTTACATAGCCATATTGTTATATACAATAGTATATATAGTTTTATTATCACCTTATATTACCATTTTTTTTACAATCCTATGTTAAGGTTTCACAACGGGTAATATTCACTTTATTCTTCACATGTGTCTTAATTTGATATATCTTTGGTACTTATATAATGATTTAAAGAATGTAAAAAAAGATATATATATCATTTATATTTAGTATATTTTTATTATGATCATTTATATAATATATATTTATGAAATTGAATATACTATTCATGGAGACGGTAAGTCGTACGTGCGCACGAACGATGTTTCCATTTTTTTACTATTGATTGAAAGAAAGAAAATAAAACATATATATCTCAATATGTATATGTATCATGATTAAATTATAATGATTATATCATAAATATAATATATGTTCACAAAACCATTCCGTAATACATTCCATGATGTGTGTGAATGAATCACAACTCATTGAGGGGGTAGTAATCCACAGTTCCTCTATGAAATTTTCATATTTACAACAAACAGAATTTTAAAAAAAGTATTTTTTCGTAAAAGGAATAAATAAAATTAAAACATAATTAATATAATATATTAAATATATAAACATAGTTCCCATCACAATTTCCACCATGATAGGTGGTAATGGAAAATTGAACAATCATTGTTTAGTGATGCGGTAGGTAACCATTCCAATCTATTTTTTTCATTTTCAATAAAAAAAACTTGTATGGCTGAGTGGAAACCTCAAAGAAGCCATAGTTTGTACATCGTACCAAAATCAAAATAAGCACCTAAAAACCCAGTACATAGACAAATAATTCCAACTAAAAAAACAAAATCATCACATACCATATGATCTTATTACACTTTGAAACCAAATTAAAATATAATTTATTCTTATAAAAAAATTAGACAAAAAGAAAGTTTTGAATTGAAATCCGATATTTTTCACTATTATTCAAAAAACGAATTTTCTTAGAAGAATCCAAAAATTTCACCATAATATAATTTCCACACTATAAATTAAAAAACTATGATTATTTTATCAATTTCAGTTTCTAAATTTTTCTAGATTTAATTTTTTTAAAGAAGCACATTAATATAAAATCATTTGAGAAAACATTATTGTAAAACATATAAGGAAATTAGAAAAATATATCTTTCATCATCAATCTGTTTTATTTCTATAAGAACGTTATAAAAAAATTTAAAAGTTGTTATTACTATTCACATAAATAATTTTAATGAATATATTATAATTATATCCTTTAAATAATTATAACAACAAAAATAAGTTTTGTAGAAACATAGTGTTGTGTGTAACATATTCCATGTTGGATTTGTATGTTGCATACACTATGTCAGGGTCATGTATCATATATACCCAGTCACAATATAACCTTGGTGTTAGATCGAGGTAATATTTATGTTCTTTGTAGTACACGATTTACTTGGTGTAGCAAATAAAGAAATCCAAACACAGTGTTTTGGTATAAAATACTATTTTTCGGGTTACATGGAATGAAAAATATCACACATGTTAAATTAATTAGAAATAAATTCACCAAATATCAGGGTGTTATTGTATTTAAAAATGGGAGACATTTTTCTATGATCTTACAACAATAGATCACCAAAACTCCAATAGAAGTAATACAATATTCACACATAAAAATAAATAAACAATTAAAAAAAATAAATAATATAATAAAAACAACAAATTACATTTTCCAAACCCTAGTAAACTATATTCATAATTAGATACATAAAAAAATCATTAATGTTCACAAAATTTCAAAAAGATGAAGAAAATTAACAAATTTGGGCTCTACAATAATGATAATTTTTTTCATTTGTACCAAAAATACTCTACAAACTATTTCCAATTACATTATGAATATAATGATTACCTAATAAATGTGAGGAATCATAACAACCCTGATTACATCCCTATACTAGTTTTCAAGAAAGGGTGAGTAAAATGACCAAAAATTAAACCCCAGGTGTTGAGTGATGAAAAAAAGATCTTGTTAAGTCCTAATAATTTAAGAACATAAAACCATAATATATTTTAAAATCTCAATTCTAAATAAAAATCAGGTCTAATATTTTAAAACAACATCAAGGATTTTATATCATCTTCATAGTTTAAAACCTATCACATATGTATCTAACTCATCCAAAATGTTTATAATTCATCTTTTGAAACTCCTCATCAAAAACTATTCAAGATCCCACCACATTCATCACTCCAAAAATAAGAAATATTATAATTATATTCATGAAAAACATAGTGTACCCAACCTTACCCTTATCTATTAATTATTATTCAACTATAGTGAGACAAAATAGTTCTCTCAAGTAAATCATCTACTTTCAAGTACCCATTACCTTATGAGTAAAATAATTACCAATGGGGTATCAAAATACAAGTATGAAAGAAACTTACTCTAAATAAATACACCAAATAGATGGGGGTAATAAAACTCTATAAGTATAAATGTTTAGGTTTACCTAATCTATAAACATGTCAGCTATACATTCATCCCATTTTTAGGATCTCGTAATATTGAACTCAAGTCAGTTTTCTACTATAGGGTTACTACTGAAATAATAATAAACATTCAATGTGATTACATTTCATCCAATTTATAAATATTTATCTTATAGGACTATTCCTATAACATCAAATCCAAATAGGTTCTTCCAAACATAACAAGATATCTAATTTTCAATGTCATTTCATCCAATAATAGGTTCATTACTTATCAAAATATAGGTCAAATGAGTAGTCAATGGAGTATGCCTCCATCAATATCAATTCTATAGAATATAAAAATTTCAAAATCATATATTATAATTAGTTAGTCCATTCAATATATGGAATTCAATGCATCTCTTTTTATGTGAATATTTGTAATATATCTAAAATATTTTTGGAGTCAGGTACTGAGAAAAGTTGAGATTGTGAGGTGAGAAGAGTGTTTATACTGATATATTAAAAATGATTAATATATTTTATCACACATCATATATTTATTAAAATAGTGGAACAAATCCATAAAAGATTTTAAGATCAGAAATATTTTACAATGGTTGAATCTAAAGTGTGGGTTATACCATAGGAATAGCATAGTAATTATCAATCCCAGGTGTTTTGATATATTATTATCATCGGAAAAATAAAAAAAAATTAAATAATTAATTTGTTTTGTTATGTCTAAACACAGCTATCTAAATCTCCCCTTTAAATATACAGTTATAAAAAATCCCTAGGTTTAGCCACATAACCCTAGGATTGAGAGAGAAACCACTGGAGGAGAGATTATTGATCGAAAATGGATCAAAGATCGTGATCGATTACCTGCGGAACATCTTCACAGATAGAGCTCATGTTTCTCACAAATTATGACAACATATTATAGTTCCTCATACAAAATTGATGAAAACCCAAGGATGGGATTTTTTTTATTAATATCTTTTTGTTATCCCATTTCAATGGAATATTATTTTCACTGACACAAATTGGTTCAAAGAACAATTTTTTTGTTTCAATTGAATTTTTATCTTTGTATGATTTGGTAATTGGTTAATTTTTTTTATTATTCATTATTTATTCTCCATTATAATAGGAAAAATAAAATAAAACCTGAATAATGGATTAGTTTTCTCCCTTATTTTAGATTAATTCAATTTTTTATAGGGTACAATCATCAATAGTAATTCCTTTGGATGGTTGGTTGACCAATACCCAATATTCGATCATTATGAGATTGTTCTTCAGAGAAATAAATCGATAATATAAGTGTAACAACCAAAAGTTTTTCAATAGAAATTTACTTCTTATAATTATGTTATATAACCACCTGAAATAACAACATAATGAACTACTAAATACTATGTGACCTTTAAACATAATTTTGACACTTCTGTATTTGGAATTATGAAAATATGACATTCACAGTTGCGATCAGTAATATGTTTGGAGTCCGATAAGACAAACCAGATTTTTTGTGAATAGTAACGTTCCCTTATTAATAGTAATTTTATCCTTATAAATAGTTACATACCATAATTAATAGTAACCTTTCCTATGATAGTATATAAGTAAGATTTAATTGAATTTATGATGTACCTATATTTTCGTATAAGAAAATAATTGTTTTAAAAATAGTTTTTTAGAATAAATGATGGTTTTAAATAAATTATAAATTAATAATATTTAGAAAATTATTTTTAGAAAATGTATTTAATTTTTTGATTCTATATGTAGAATAATGGTTGGGGTGAATTTTTTTATTTTTTTGAAATACATGAATTTTTTCTAAAAAATAAAATACATTAATTATATATATAAATACATTATAATTTTAAAAACACTACTCCTTACATCATAAGTGATGTAATAACCCAATTCTAGAACTTATGTTCACGTATTACTAATCATGGTCTGGGAGGAATCATTGTTTCTTGTCTTATGGTATAATAATATACTAATGATTATAATATTATGAAAACCCTCCTATCCACCACTATAAATACCACCTATCCTTACCTCTTCTCTTCACTCCTATAAAGTCTTCTTCATTGAGAATATTCTACCCAAATAACTCCCCAAACCTCCTCCCACACATCCGACATCCCTTAGTCTCTTCAAAATACTTAAACCTCTCCCCTAAAGAGGTTCTCAAAGGAGATAAACTCAAGAGGTAAATTCCCCATTCCAATTATTTTATGTTCTTTATTTTCATGTTTCATTCCTCACGTCCCTTCACCCAAATGGTATTATTACTATAATAATATAAACATACTGGAATTATATTTTTCTAATGGTATAATTCATTAGTATCCTTAATTTTCACACCTTTTATTAGATATAAATGAAAACACAATTTGATATGTGTTAAATAATTACAATCAAGGATGGTGGGTTATCAATTTCTATTACTCTCTTCAATTATGGTCATGAAACCATTTCGATGGTGGAACCAGAATATTATATGTGTATTTTATCTTATTTATTATTCTGTATTCCAGACTTACTCATGATGTAAAAAAATAATACAAAACAAGTTAATTGTGTGCAAAATCACAAAAATTAATTCAAGTGTTTATCACTAATGATTTATATAATGATCTGACATCACTCCAAGTAACCAAATAAAATTTACAACCATTTAATCTCTTTTATGTTCACTGATATCATATATCGTTAATTTTTGACAACGACATTCATATTACATGTTTTTATAAATATGAATATAAGTGAACCGACCATTAAAACTATGTAACCAAACGGACCTGAAAAATGAAATTGAACATTATAAACAATCAAAAAGGCCTTGAATGAGATTAAAAAGTTTATAATAAATAAATTAAATATAGAATATATTATTTAATTATTAAATAATAAACCTAATTTTTTTATTCTAGTCATTAATAACAAGTGTAGAAGATCATCATATTTAAGGAAAGGGATCCTCTATATTTCACATTTATGTCCTCTATGTCATGTCATTTTATGTGTAATCCATAATTATGGGGTTTGATTTTTGAACTCCCCCATACATCCCTTTTGATTTATATGTGATGAGATACCCATTTCCCTCTCACAATTCCATCTTAAGTAAACCTGATACCATGCCGATAATATGTAAGGAATTCTAACCGAACTGCCTTAATTCTTTCATGTTGATCAATCATTCATTTTTTCCAAATGAATTAGTATTTTTTTTACAAAATAGAAGTTCTGTTATAATGATCCAAAATCATTTTTCAAGATCCATTCTTCATTATCTTTTGTGGATATACCTGATTTTATGTGAATCCCTCCTTGATACTTCTCAATAAGAAATGTTGTTTCCCGGGAACCTCCAAAATTTTTACCCATTTTCAAGTGCACTCTATCCCCTATTTTATGTTTCCACTATATTTATAAAATTAGTAATTTTATTAAAAAACCACCTTAGTTCAAATCTGGTTTTATATAAATGATTTTTCCTTTTTCTATTTTAAAATATCTATAGTGTTTTCAATAAAACTACACCAATGGTTTTAATGCTAATGTCCTCAAATACATTTCAGATATGTTGTCACTTCTTTTTGACATAAATTTCCCTAATTTATTCCTATTTTACCTTATAAAAGTCCAGGTATGTTATAATTCCTTTAATTCATGGACACATTAATGACACACCAATTATTTTTTCTTAATGTCATGATTTTGGAACCCAATTCATTCCATGGGTAACCCTTATATTTAAGTAAGATTGATTAGGTATGATTCCTTATATGGAAAATATATTCATAAAATGTAATATGGGTGCACCTAGATAGCGGTCAAATTCATAGGGGAAAGTTCTGTCTCATGAGATGACTATGAGCGATGGTCTTGGAGGTTATCCTTGGCTTGTGCTACTATGTACAATAGTCTTCGAGGTTAGCCGTAGACCGTGCTTCTATGGGAAACAGTCTTGGATGCTAGCCTTGACTCATACTAAATTCCTATTTTATGTTTCTTCAACATTTCATTGATTCATTTTTTAAATGTTACCATGTTTATATTTTAGGATTCCATATGTTACATTACATTTTATATCATTATGTCTGGAATTTTATCCAATGTGCTAATAGATTGTTCATATGGTTATTCCCTTAATAGAATTTCATCTCATCCCTTTGTTCATGTTATCCTCAGGTTATCCAATCAATATGTATGATCACAATGGAAGATAGGAGATCCTTATGTTGTTTAAATAAAATGTTGTTTTGATAATGCTTGAATATGTACCCAGCCTTCCAAGCCACTAGACATAACGATCCAAGTTCTGTACTCGGTTGTATAATTTTTCTTAGAATTATTTAATGTTATGTGTTAAAGGATAGGGCTGATATAGTTGGTATCAGAGGATGGTCTAGTTATTATTAGAGATTAGGAATATATCACTTTAGTAAGAACCTTACAGATGAGATGAAGTATATAAAAACATCCCTACATTTTTTTCAGTATAGTGTAAGTGGTTTATCAAGGAAATATGGTAATGTTTGGATACAAATATGTTGAGGCAGCTCTATCATAGATGTACCTAGGTGTGAAAACTCTGACAATGAATTTCAGGCTTGACCTAGGGTATCCTGGTATATGAAAATAGTCCTTTTAGCACTCTTGGTATTTAAACACTCTAGGGATATTCTTTGGTAAATTCATGATCATAGAACAATCCATTATTAAGGGAAAAAATACCATAAGAATATATGTTTTTAAATAGATCAAGGATAACCTAGATTTAAACCTTGGGAATCAAAAGATACAGTATACTTCTCCTTATCAAGTTTATCCTTTTAGTTTCAAAAGATTAATTTTAATGTTCAATCAAAATGTATTCTACCCTCTAATTGTACACTATTATTCTTAGTTAATGGAGGGAAATAGAAGAACATGTTCTAAGAACCAATGTGGTAGGTAATATAAACATTTCCCTAATGATATACCTGATATGATAGGAGTGGGTGATCAAAAATTCATGATAGTACTTCCTCACCTGGATTAAGTTATGAATAATAACTTGAATCATGTGGAACACACTCCTCCTCTAAGGAAAGAGCATGTTGCCATAGAATCCTTAATTTGGGAAAGGCCTGCCATGTTTAGAGGATCATTAGATCCCCTCTTAATGTAATAGTGTATTAACTCCTTTGAAAAGATATTCTCCATACTCTAGTGATCAGAAGTAGAGAAATTTTATTAGTGGTATATTGTTATGATATGGAAGTTGATCAGTGGTGGAAACCAATCAGGAATACAATGTCCCATGAGGGAATTGATTCCATAGATTGGGAGGAATTCAAGAGGATATGTTTTATATAAATATTTTCCTCTAATCCTCCATATCAAGATGGAAAGAGAGTTCCACAGCCTCATGAAGAAAGAATATGAGTCTGTGAGGGCATATACAACAAAAATTATAAGGCTTTCATGGTACGCCTCTATCTTTTCCATGAACACCGAAATCATGGTGGATCATTTCTTTAGCGGGCTAAAGCCGAGTCAATGGAAGTTGTTGGAGACCTAAGACTTTCACAGTTATGAGTAGATTTAATGTGTTTCCCTCAATGTTGATATAGAGATTGGAGACTCTTAGTGGTCTCATAGGCCCAATGTCAATAAGTGAAAAATGGAGAACAACATGGGTGGTTCAACAAAAAAATCCGATGATGGAAAGAAGCCCAAATTTCCCATTTGTAAAATGCGTGGGATGATTAATCATGGGAAATGTCTAAAGGGAACTAGGGATTGATTCAAATGTGGAAGAATGGGACATATGGACAAGAACTGATGAAGGGATATGAAATATCCCACTAATTTTGAAGAAGAATGGAAGGTTAATATCAACACACATCTAGTTCTGTAGTGTTACAACTGTTGGGAGATTGGTAATTATGCAATCAATTTCTCTAAGCCAAGGTTTGTTGGAGGTAATTAACAACATATTTCTAGGCGACAAGGAAAGTATTATGCTATCATTACTACTGAGGTGGAGCAGGACATTGATGTGGGGATAGGTATGATAGTTATTCATTTAAGAATTGTGAACACACTATTTGATTCTCGTTCTATGTATTTTTTCCTATCATGCGATTTATGTATACCTATTTAAAAACCCACTCAGAATTGGGAGGAATATATGTCTATGAGAACTGTGAATGGGGAAATTATTTCATCCATGGTTTATAACTCCTCCCTAGTTAATTTTTGTGAACTGAACCTCCCAGAAAATCTCTTCATACTTTATTTAGTGGAGATCGATGCTATTCTGGGCACACATTGGATATCTTTATACAAATCCTACATCAACTTTTGGGAAATGGATATCACACTTCACTTCCCGAAGCATCCTATAATTCTTTACAAGTGTAAGGAGGAATATGAATATCCTATATAGTCATCATCTTAGGAGTGGATATTTCCCCATTATGAAGAAGCATATATGACTCAAATGATTAAGAAAAGGAAGAGAATCATTCATGAAGACATTCCCATTCTGAGGGATTACACTAATGTATTCCCTAAATAGTTGCACGGTCTTCCTCTAGATTGAGAGGTTGAGTTATCAATTGAACTTATTCATGGATCTCTACATATATCAAGGACACCATACAGAATGGCCACTTTAGAGCTAGTGGATCTGAGGAAGTAGTTACAAGAGTATCTGGAGATAGGTTTTATACACCCGAGTGATTCGCCATGGGGTTATCCAGTCATATTCCTCAAGAAGAAGGATGGATAAATGCATGTCTAAATTGATTATCATGAGGTCAATAAAATCACGATAAAGAACAAGTATCCCCTTTCTCAACAGATGACTTGTTCGATCAGCTACATGGGGCTTGTTACATCTTTAAGGTGGACCTTCGCTGATGATATCACTAACTAATGGTGAAGAAGGATGATATTTCCAATAATGCATTTCAAACAAGTTATGTAAACTATGAGATCATTGTAATTCCCTTTGAACCCACTAATTCTCCATCAGTTTTCATGGATTTAATTAACAGAGTCATTAGATATTACGTCAAAAAAAATTTGGTAATATTTTTGTATTCTATTCTAATATACTCCATGAATAAGGGGGAACATGGGGAGTATTTTAATATTATGTTTAAGACATTTCAAAGGGATAAGTTTTATGAAAAGTACAATAAATGTGAGTTATAGATAGAGGAATTATCATTCTTGGGGAATGTTATCTCTAGAAAAGAGTTATTTGTGGACCCTTCCAAGACAAAGGCAATTGAAGAGTGTCCAAGGACAACTTCTGTAACAGATATCCGAATCATTTTGGGTCTAGAAAAGTATTATTGATGATTTTTTAAGAACTTTTCATGATTATCAAATCCACGGACCATGATGACATGGAGTGGAGTAAAGATTTTCTAGAATCTGAAATGTGAATAACATTTCAAGGAGTTGAAAAAGATGCATATCACTACCCCAGTAATCACACTCCCAAGAAGTGGAGAACTCTTTATTATCTATAGTGATGCTTCAAATAAAGGCTTGGGATATGTGCTGATTCAAAATGATAAAGTGATAGCCAAATCCTCAAGGTAGAAAAAATACATGAGAAAAAATATCATATGCATGATCTTGTGTTGGCGGCTATGATCTTTTTGTTGAAAATATTGCGGCATTATCTCTATGGGGAGAAGTGTGAGATATATACTAGCCACAAGAGTACCAAATATATATTCATACAAAAATATATTAATATTCACTTTTGTAGATGGATATAGTTCATCAAGGACAATGACTACTCAATCCACTACCATCCCAGTAAGAAAAATAAGGTGGTGGATGCTCTATGTAGAAAGGATCATTCATCTTTATCAATGATGAGAAATGAAAATGATCTAAAATTATTAGATTTTAAGAGGAAGGACATGGGAGTCATTAAGGGAGGAACATTGTCAATACTTTGTCAAATGATTTCTCAACCATACCTTATGGAGAAAATAAAGTATACTGAAAGAAAAGTTATGGAAATTAGGAAAAGGGTGGAACCTGTCATAAATAAGAAATCCTCATAGTTAAATATTGATGAGGAAGGATTTATAAGATCTAGATCATGATTATGTGTTCCATCTAATCTAGAGATAAATAAGGATCTTAATAATGACTCACACAGCTCAACCATCTTTTTCCAACCAGGGATCACAATGATGTATCAAGATCTCAGATAAATTTTTTTGTGGGACAATATGAAAAGGGAGATTGTTTAATATACATCAAAGTGCCTTGTATGTTAGAAAGTGAAGGTTAAGAGGCAAAATTATAAGGTGATGATGCAACCACTACCCATCCTAACATGGAAGTGGGAGAACATTACCAATGACTTTGTCACCATACATCCAAGGAAATACAGAGGAAATAATGATATATGGGTCGTTATGTATCTCCTAATAAAGATATCTCACTTTAATGAAATTCGATAGGACTTATCATTGGATCAAATTTCACGGATATACATCAATGAAGTAGTAAGGCATCATAGAGTACCACACTTTATTGAGTCTGACCATTATTTGAGATTCACCAATAAGTTCTAGAAAAGTCTCCAACATACTCTAAGCATTGAATTGGACATCAGTATGGCCAATCATCCTCCGACTGATGGTTAATCTGAGTGAACTATTCAGACACTAGAAAAAATGTTGATAGAATATTCTATGGACTTAAAAGGATAATCGGACCAACATCTTCCACTAGTTGAATTATCCTACCAAAAGAGTTTCTACTAGAGAATCCAAATGGTACCATATTAATCCCTTTATTGTAAAAGCTGTAGACACTGGTATTTTGGGATGAATTCGGTGAGCATAAGCTACTAGGACCTGAAATGGTATAAGAAATAGTGGAGAAGGTGAAAAAAATTCAACAACACATCAATTCATCCCAACGTCGAAAAAAGAGTTACAGAGACAACTTTTGATGATACCACTAGTTCAAAGATGGAGACCTGGAATTTTAATCTATGTCTCCATGGATGAAGGTCATGATTTTTGTGAAGAAAGGTATATTATGTCCCAGGTACATCATCCCCTTCTCTATTCTTGATAATATTAGGGTTGAGGCCTATCGACTACCACTTTCACCTACACATGTCCATAGAACGCGATGTCTTTAATGTATCCCTCTTAAATATGTACATACCATATCATTACCTTGTACTCTCTTTAGTGGTGGTATAGTTGAAGGATGACCATTCGTATGAGGAACAACCAGTGAAGATCTTGGATTCTAGTGATAATGTTATATGTAACAAGACTACTCACCTAGTTTGGGTAATTTGGTGAAACCATATGTATGGAGAGGCAACATGGAAATTGGAAGAGGAAATGAAGGAAAAGTACCTGCACCTGTTTATGGCCTAGAATGTAAAACAAAATTTCCATGGCAAAATTTTTTTAAGGGGGAAGGATGTAACGACCCAATATTTTTCAATGGAAATTTCCTTTTTATAATTAGGTCAAATAACAATATGAAATCACAATATAATGAACAAATTTGTAGTATGTGACCTTTAAACATAATTTTGACACTTTTGTGTTTGGAATTTCGAAAATCTGACATTCACGGTTATGATTAGTAAGATGTCTGGAGTCTGATAAGACAATCATAGTTTCTGGTGAATAGTAACATACCCATATGAATAGTAATTTTAATCATATGAATGGTGAATTACCCTAATGAATATTAAACCTACAAATGATAGTATATAAGTAATATTTATGTGAATGTATGATGTAACTATATTTTGGAATATGTACATAAATGTTCTAAAACTGTTTTTTAGAAGAAAAAAAAGTGATTTTATTTATATATTAAATTAATCATATATAGATAATAATTTATGAAAAATGGATTTCATTTTTGGATTCTACATGATGAAAAATATTTGGGGTGACTTTTTGGGATTTTTTATAAATACAGGAATTTTCAGTGAATAGGAAAATACATTAAATTACCATATAAATACATTATAATTTTTAACCACTATTCTTGACATCATAGGTGATGTATGTACGAAAATATTGAACTAAAATGCACATATGAAAATTCATGGTCTTGTTTTCACTACTATTTCTTATCTTATGGGATAATAATAAACTAATGATTATAATATTATGAAAACCCACCACTCCAACACTATAAATAAAACCCATCATTACCTCTTCTATTAACTCCTACCAATCCTTGTACCTTGACAATATTCTATAAATATCCCTCCCCAATGATCCTCCCCCACGTCCAGTATCCCCTAGTCTCTTAATAACACCAAAACCACTCCCCTTAAGTGGTTCTCAAATTAGATGAACTCATGAAGTAAATTTCTCTTTCCAATTCTTTTACATTTTTTATTTTCATGTTTTGTTCCGCACCTTACTTCACCCAAAAGGTACAATAACTCCAGTAATATAAATTCAAGGGAATTATATTATTCTGATGGGATAATTCATTACTATCTCTCCTTTCTCCACCTTTTATTTGAGAGAAATGAAAACACCATTTGAGAAGTGTTAATTTATCACAATCAAGGATGACGGGTTATCAATTTCTATTAAAATGTTAAATTATATTCATGAAACCATTTTGATGGTTGAAACTGACTATTATATGTGTATTTTATCTTATTTATTTATCAATATTCATTATGCATTGATGATGTAAAATAATAATACAAACCAAGTTAATTGTGAGGAAAATCACTTAAATTAATTCAAGTGTTTATAATTAATGTTTTACATAATTATTCGACTTCACTCTAAGTAAAAAAATTAAATTTACACCCATGTAATATCTTCTATGCTCAATAATATCATATTACATCAATTCTGGGAAACCACTTTCATCTTAAATGTTTATCCAAACATGAATTTAAATGAACTAATCATTAAAACCAAGTAATCAGACACACTCGAACAATGAAATTGAACCTTATAACCAATAAAAATGGTCTTGAGTGAACAGAAAAAGGTTATAAAAAATAATTTAAATATATAAGATGCTATGTAATTAGTAATTAATAAACCAAATATGTTTATTCAGGTAAATAATAATAAGTGGAAACAACATCAGATTTAATGTAAGAGATCCTCTCAATTACATTTTTATGTCGTCTAGGATATTCCATTTTATATGTAATAACTAATGATGGGGTATGATTTATCTCCTCCCCCGTACTTCCCTCATGATGTATAAGTGATTATAATCCCTTTTCCCTCTCATTAATCCCGCTAAATTACACCCTATACCATGCCGATAATTTGTGAGGAATTCTTCCTGAACATCCTTTGTTCCTCCGGGTTTCCCTATCTTTATTTTTACGTAAATGAAGTTGTATTTCATTTTTATTTACAAATTCCACATGATTTTTCATGCTCCAAAATCATGTTTTATGATCCATCCTTCATTATCTTTAGGGGATATACAAGCTTTTAAGTGAATCCTTCCTCGATTCATTCCAATAAGCAAATCCGTTTTAAAGAACCTCCCAAATTTTTTCCCAATATCAAGTAAACTATATCCTCTATATTAAGCCTCAATTATATTTATAAAACCTTTAATTTTATTATGAAAACCTTCTTGGTTAAACTCTGGATTTATATAAAATATTTTTTCTTTTTCAATTTTCAATGCTCTGTTGCATATTCCTTAAAATTACACAAAATGATTTAATGCTAAATATCTAAAATACATTTCTAACATGTTTTTACATAGGTTTGACCTAACATACCATGATACATGCCTATTTTACCTTATTAACACCCTTCTATTTACTAATTCCTTTCTTGTATGTACACTTTCATAATACACCCATTGCTTATGCATTATGTCATGATTGTGGTACCCAATTCATTACATGGGTAACCCTTATGTTTAAGTATGATTTATTTTGTATAATTCATTATGTGGAAAAAATATTCATGAAATTTAATATGGTTGCTCTCAGATATCACTCCAATTAATTGGGTAAATTTGAGTCTCATTAGACGATTATGTGTGACTATCTTGTCAGTTAGCCTTGCCATGTGCTACTCTATGCAATGGTCTTGGAGGTTAGCCTTGGCTTGTTATACTATGGGAGACAGTCTTGGCGGTTAGACTTGAATCGTACTAAATTTATTTTGCCTATTTCTTCCACATCTCTGTGATTCCATGTTTAAACGATCCCATGTTTATTTGTTATGATTCCATAGGTTACATGCCTTTTTATATCATCATGTCATGACTTCTATCCCATGTGATAATGCTTTGTTCTTATTGTTATTCCCTTACATGGATTTTAGCTCATCAATTTGTTCATGTTATCCCAAGGTTATAAATTGATTATATATGAGACAAATTAAAGAGATAAGATCATTATTAAGTTTCAATAAATAGTTGTTTTTAGAATATCTGAATATGTACCTAGTCTTCCAAGACAATAGACTTAATGATCCTTGGCTTGTACACTGATATATAATTATGCTCAAAATCATTTAATGTTACATGTAAAAGGCTAGGGATTCTACAACAAGTTTTAGTTGCTCGATCAATGGGGTGATTGATGTATGATGACAATGGTAGATAATTAGTGGAGCATCAAGACTGCATTGATGATTCCTGGTTGTAGTTTGGAATGAGAAATGTGGCCTGGTTTGATAGGGACTAAATGTAAATCAACTTGGACAATAGGAATATGTCCATTTTTATAGATAAACAATAATCAATCATAAATTATAGATTTATTTATGGGATTGGTGGTAGATTTAATGGTGTCGGAGACATGGGCTGGATTTATAAAATATTCTAGAAATATTATAAATTGATGACTACAGGGCTTATAGTATCATTAACACAATCCATGTAGTCTCCCCTTATGCAATTCCTGGGTTTACAAAATGAAAAAAATAAAATAAAATTTCATGTAAAAAATGTCACATTCTATGAGACCCAGTGTTGGAGGTTCGATGTGTATCTCAAAAGGTGCACAAGCATGGCTAGAGTACATGGGAACACCATTACAATAAAAAATGGATAGGTATACGTTCACAACCCAAGGTATATGGGAATTACCAAAGGATCATGGTCTTGGATAAATAAAGACCATTATGTTTAGGCTACATTCTGAATATAAATTAGGCCACTACTTGTCTTGTATCCCTATAGTACACACCATGTATATTGAGGAATAAATGTCATTTGACACTGCAATACATTGGTAGACCTGGGGTTGGAAAGACACGTTTTGTGCCCCCAATACATGCCTTGTAATTTTTCAGAGCCAGATTGGAACCCTCCATTCCATCAGTTTGGACTAGATTTATTTGTGTTTGATCCCTGTTTCTATCCCTATCAGGATATCATACGACATTATTATCTAGCCAAAATATTTTAATCTCCTCTAATATTAGTTTCTCATATATATTTCTATGTATCTCTTTATGTGACCTAGGTGGGATCCTATTTCATTTTTTCTACATTCTAGGAAGTGTTTTGGTATCAGTGTCACCACCATGCATAGGGAATTAATCCCTTATTTAGAAGGATGATCTGGTTGGATATTTAATATCCGTCATTGTCCATATGATTAATCCCCTTTCTAGATTTTGAAATCGTCATAGTTCAAGTGAGTACTTATATGGTGATACCCGATGAGGATGAGCTCCATTAGGGGTATCTTATCTCATGTAGTAAGTTCTCCTATATAAGTGTTACCTTAATGCCTCAAGAAGAATGTAGTGGAATGAGTTATAATTAATACCTATCTAATACTTTGAATTTATTATCAGTATATCAAGGTGTTTCTTATGTTTATATTTATATCTTGTCTCATATCCTACTTGGAATGACATTGATTTGATGAGATGAATACTACTAAAGATATAAATTTTTTGGCTTCATGGTGTCTAACTAGGAATTGCTATAATCACCCTTTTTCGGTATCTTAAACACATGTCAAGTAATATAAAATATAGATGACTTTGGACATAGTCCTAGAACGACTGGGAGCATGTGAAGAATGGTGACCTGGAAAGATTTTGGTTTTTTTTAGCAGCAATCACCTCCAGCTTAGTATATTGTACTATTTTAAAAAAAATTATGAGATTTTATTTTTACCTAATACTCTCAATTATATTTTCCATACTAAGATTACAGTACATAGATGTATGAATGAATTTGGTATAAGTTGTACTTTACTTTAGAACATTATAGTCTGGGAGATTTGTGAATTTTTATAAGTACCTTTTGTTAATGTCTCCCATGCTCTTGATTTTCCTACTCAACATTTTTCACTATCCCCTTGAATATTGGATATATTTATGGGGTTGTCACACATAGCTTACCACCATACAGGTGGGCCCCCGTGGGTCAGGTCATCATAGAGTGGTATCAGAGGATTCGATTCAACCATAAGAATTGTGTTTGTTGTTTTTTCATGCTGTGAAGTCTGGTTGGGGATTTATGTAAATATTGTTAAAGTGTTCCATATTTGGATTTCAGACCAAGGACTCTAGTATTGGTGTGGGGGCCAATATATCCATTCACCCGAACTTAGATATCCTACTTATCAAATCACTATATGTATGCTCTTATTATAGGGAGAACATTGTTACATGAATCATATTTTAATGGAGTGTAGTTTCCATATCCTTTTAAACTCATATCCCCAGATATAATCATTGAAAATTGGGAAGCATTCGTAATTTATGAGCCCTCTGTGAAGACATCAATCTAAGATTCCACATCAAGAACATTGGGATTATATTTCTAATGGAAAGGATTCATTACATGGTCTTCTACAGGAGCTGGTACCTCCTATTGGTATTCACATTTTCCAAATCACTTTGAGAAAACTATTTCCCCAAAATAACCATACAAGAATGTGTATAGAATGATCACACTCCATGAGGTTAACAGGAAGATACCTCCCTATTTTTGGGGTGATCCAGACCCCAAGAATTTGAGGACTGGATAAAGGTAGTCACCCTAGTTTTCCACCTCGTGAGGGCACCTTCAAATTTGATGTTGGACCTTGAGATGAGTCTTATTCATAGATCCTTCTTGCTATGACGGATTGTGGTGAATAATTTACATGTTCGTACAACTATCTCCTATTCATAAATTGATAATATTCTCAGAGAGGAATTCTATCTAGGCATGTTGTGAACATTGTGAATCAATGTGATTTTACTATTACAATACGGTAGCATTTCCTAGGTAAAGTATTTGGTGAGGTCCACTAGCCACCCACAATGAACACTAAATATACTTCATGACACATTATATTGATAATTATGATTTTATTGGGGAATTTCAAAAGATATCAAGGATGGATTGATATCTCCTTGCATTCCCACCTATGTTGGAGTGCTTCAACGGGCTTTGGTAGTGGAGTACTTTCTGGGTGAGAAGATGCCAACCGTTGGTATTATTAGTGGTCACATATGAGAAGAGACTTTTGGTAGTCGGTATCTAATGTTAGTCAAAATGATTAGAGCCTATGATAATCTCACTTAGATGATCCTATGATAAATGGTCTATAATTCAGGGCTCTCAAGACTGTTCTAGTCAACATATAGAGAGGAAGTGTTTCCCTTGTAATAATGGAGGAAATGTCACATAATATTTTATGACCAATATTATGACTAGTAGGGATATGGTTTATAGAATACTGAGGAAAATAATGTGGTAGGAGAAAAGCTTATGGAGATGGTGTTCAAGGGTTAGGAAAACTATATATGGTGGTGACCTATGACTCCAAGTATCCATATATGTTTAGAACATCAATTTGTGTCTTCTCAACATTAACTTGAACATGGATATACAGATGTGTGATAAAATATTTTCTTTCCACTTCTCTAGTTCGTGACATAGAGATTTCATTTGTACCCTTGGCTCGAACAATTCCCTATGAGACTCCGACTATGTAACTCCCGGATATTTTATTAATTATTTTTCAAATTAATTTATATGTTTGATATTTTTCATTTCACATGACATTGAAAATAGTTCTTTTCATAAATATAAATACATACATACATACATACATATATATATATATTAAAACACTAATTCAAACATTCCTTTCACATGGCACCGACATGTCTTTTGCTATATACAATACCAACTTGGCTTACTCTACACACTAAGCTGACTTGGCTTTCACTACATCCAACAGTAACTTGGAATACGTTACACACAACACTAAGTTTCTATGACGCATCATTTTATTATTATATTATTTATGATATAATTATAACCAATAAATTAATCATATTGATATGAATATTAATCACTATTTTTCAAATATTTTTTATAATGGTTTTATAGAAATAAAACATATTGATAATGAAATATTTAATTTTTGGTAAAGCCCTTTTTATGTTTAAAAATATTTTTTGCTCAAATGAACATATTTAAAAAAATTAATTTTAGAAAAATTCATAAATTTAATTTCATAAAATAAATATAATTTTTAAATTTATAATTGAGAAATTATCAAAATATGAAATTTCATGATTTTTCTAAGAAACATATTTTTTTATGAATAATGAAAAATACAGATTTTTTGTTGAAAAATACCTTTCATTTAAATAATTATTAATTTAAAAATATATTATGGATTTCTTTTAGGGTAAAATTAGATAAATTATAAATATATTAATATAATTTATTTCATTATAGTAAATTTATCACTAAAACTGAATATAAAAATATAATAATCTTTGGAACTTTCTACATTAAAAACCCATAATTTCCTCTCGTCCACAGGATTATAATTAAGATAAATTTTCCCACTAATTTGAATTGAATTTTGAAAAATAAACATAAACTATTTTATTCTATAGAATATTTAGTGTATAATTATATCATGCTTATTTTTGAACCAAATTATTAGTAAAAGTGATTAAAAATAATCATAGGGATTAAGGCCGAATTAACCTTTATTAGGGACTAAACCTTAATATTAAGAACCCAAATGACCTAAAAATATGTCCAAAACCATTTTATTAACATATTTATCTCATTAAAAATAAATTATTATTTTTTTGGTTTCAAATGACCTTTTTTAGTAAGAATATGTGTAGACTAAACTTGTTTTCAAAAATTCTGAGTGTCTTATTTTCCTTCCCTATAAAATGCCACCACCTCTCCAACATCATCACACCACTAAAACCACTTAGGCCCAGTAAATATCTTCCCAATTAAATTCTTATAAATCCCCCCTTCCTCTAATAATCCTTTACTTGGTTATAAGGAAATACAAGTAAGCCTTTTGCTACAAACCAGAAGGAGTTACCCGATTAAGAGGTAAGGCATTATTTCTTGTCCTTTAATTTTTTTTATTTTCCCATAATATTATAACAACACCAGTATCATGAATATAATAGTATTTTTTATTAAATGGTTTAAACCTACACTTACACACACCTCCATATAATGTATAATGAACAGATAGTTTATGTGTATGATGAACTACTGCCTCACTAAACGATGATTGTTTAGTTTTACTTAATGCCTCTAATGGTCGAAATTATTATTGAAACTATATTTTTATAAGATATTTTCATGACCCTCCTTCCCCAAAATGAGGGAAGGGACAACAGATTTATAGACCCTTCCTTATTCAAGTTGAAGGAGGGATAATGACCCCTGAGACCCGCCTTCAATAGGTCCCGGAGGGGTGAATAGAACCAATGGCATGGAATTACATGCAAAATGGAAGGAATTAACCTTTTTATTTAGTAGGATAGGAATATAATATAGTAAGTCCCAAAAAACACCCAAACTGGAAGCAAAAGTAAATCTCAAACAATCCATTCCTATATGTATGTTTCAATAATAAGTTCTACAATACTAGAAAACTCGAAAGGTAAATACTAATGAATAAAAAACAACAACAACAACTATCCCAATTTCCGAACCAGTATGGTCCCACATGGTCCTTGAAGTACTCCTAGAAACCTAAAAGTAGTTTTATATACATATGGTGAGTATACAGGTATACTCGGTAGGGAAAACCAAAAGCTCTCATGTAGAAGTGGGGAGGCATTCTAATGCCATGTGAGAAAATAGAGAAAACCAGAACACCTAGAAAGGAAACTTTCCACCCAACCTCACCAAGGCAATCTCCCCAAATAACACAAGTCATGTAAAATAATAGTAATAGAACATCGATATTTGGGTTCCCCAAACCACTTTCCCACTTGTAATTGAAGTCATCCAACACGTCAGACCTATCCCTCCATTCTCACTACATTCCCACTGCCATACTCCTCCCACACACACCTGGGAAACCATAACAACACATCCCGCCCAAAACACCTCATCCAAAACCGACACACATAACCACACTCATAGACACCTGGGTTAGAACAAAAACCACCATGCCCATAGACACTTGGTCCTGAACAACTACTGTCACGTCCAAAGCCACATGGGCATCATCCTGGAGACACATGGGAAAAAACATACCTACACACACACCTGGTCCAACCACCACAAAAACCCTTCCCAAAGAATCATAGTTTATAATGGACCTCAGGCCATCACAGCACACCCAAAGAGTCTTCGGATAATTAGGAAATGGAGAAGAAAATGAGCTAATAACCAACCAATCTTAGAAGTTTTGAGAAAAACACCCTCCCCCATTGAAATGGGGGTGTTCGACACGATGTGCTCAACTTTGGTGGGGCACGAATAAGAAACGGAATAACTAAATTATACATATAGGTAAACCAGAACTCATATCAACCTAGGGGTTCCAAAACAATCCTATACACAAACACCATCATTAAAATTCATTCATAAAAAGCACACCCCCTGCATCCAAGACACAACTCATTCCTAGAAAACAATTCCCCATTGAACCCATTCTTGTTATCACATTTGAGTTGTTTTATTTTAAATAATTCCTCAGTACTGGGAAACCAACAGGAATAGCCACAAGAGAAGGAAGGAAAAAAACCTTGTAGTAGATTAATAATTCACACCCGATTATCTGGTAAAGTGACAACAAAAAAGGGATCCGTGAGATCCCACAAAGTATTGTAACCAACCTTTCCCCACTATATGGCCACTCATGGCTATAAATCCACCAACCAACAACTGCACTACAATAGGGGATCTCATCCCCATCCATGCCACCCCAAAAGAATCCAATAGAACAACCCCGCATTTTACCAAGATAATGACAAGGAGTTTTTTAGATTCAACACACCATTCATTAATTTCCTTTGTTCCATTTCGTTTACTTGTGTTATCACACAATGATTCTTATTCACTAGACCCCCATTAAGTCAACTGAGTTTATGTGATTAACCATTTTCTAAGTTACATCCATTAAATCATCAGAGAATTAACCAGAAAAATAGAAGATCATTAGTTACAAGGAATTTATACCAACTACTATGATTTTTTGTGGGAATAAATCCATTAAATCCACAATATATAGTCAAGGATAAAATATTATAGTATAATAATCAAACACACCCCTTTATTTTTTAAATGTTTTATCATTATCATTATAAATCGTTGGATTCATCCATTCCCTAAGGAAAGATTATCATTCCCAATATTAATGATACATGGTAAAGAGAGATGAAGGAAGAACTCTGCATGGATGATCAATGATCTAATTTTCTGTCAATGTTGCAAGAATTGGTGATGAATGACTTGAAAGGGAGGAACTCTGAGGATGCCAAGAGTGAGAAGAAAGGCTCCAGCATGGGTGCACCACATGCCTCAGGAAGGGGGAATCCAAGTGCTACCAGTAAGGGAAAATAGACTATCCATGAATAAGGATAAGAATATCAAATTCTAATGTGATAAATAGGTGAGATCATGGAGTTATGAAATATGAATTTTGAATGACATTAAAGGTAGATCATGTCGTCAACACGCAGTTTGGATGTTACACTCGATGGAATTAATTATTATTTAATAATTCACTTAGGAGAGGTGTCTATAATATTTGTGCATTAAATGTATTCCTTTAATTAGAGAAAAAAACCCAAAATAGGGGCGAAACTAGAAAGTATGGGAAATAGTGTGACACTGAGGAAAAGCCACATGTTTTAGTAAGTTAAGGGTTTCCCAGATCTTGGGGAATTTTAGATATCATTTATGGGATTTAAATGGCTTGGAAAGGGGTACTAAATCTCTATTACATAAAAAGATACCTTACAGGAATGGAACTAGAAAAATAAACAAGGGTGGTACACCATTTGGTGATACATCATAAGCGGTGCCACAGTCACAGTGCCACCTTCACGGTGCCACCTTCATGGTTCCTCCCTCACGGTACCACCGTTAGTGGTGCCACTATATTGGTGTGAGACCGTGATGGTGCGACCATTACAGTGCCACCCTCATGGTGCCACTGTCATGGTGGCACCACTTCGGGGTGCGATTGTGATGGTGTGACCATTACGGTGCCACCATTTCAATGTGAGATTATGACGGGGGACACCATTTTGGTGGAATCGTTTCATGGAACCGAGTTTTTTTTGGAAAACTCTTTAATGAGTCATTGTCTAGGCCATTACATCAAATAACTCTCAAAATACTATCTCCCTTGAGAATCAAAACATGATCCGATGAAAAGAGAGGGGTCCGAACAAACACATCGAAAGATATCTCTCAAGAGAAAAACTCATCGGCATCTAGGAAAACCTCTCCCTAAAGTAACCACACCACATATAAAGGTGCCAGTTTCTAGACATATGGATTAGGGAGTCCTTTCCACGATGTCATGATACTATCTTCTTTGGGTAGCAGTGACTCACCCGCACGGGTTTAATTGCATCCACATTAATGCATCTTGACTAGGGATCAGGTCATCCCTTTCCCACAATCCATACTCTTCACACACATTTAAAGAATAAGGAAAATAACATGTTTCATAGTTAATAAGGATAAGCACAACATCACAAACAAATACGAAACAAAACAGAACCGAACTCAAAAATGCTCTGGGTACTGGGCGAGCATCTCTGCCTCCCATTCCCAGGTACTCTCCTCGAGGCCACCTTTCCTCCATAACAGACGAACCAAGGGAATGGTTCACCCATGGAGCATCATTTCCTCATGACCTTTAATCATCACTGGTCGCTCTACAAATGTCACGTTGTCCTTGATATCTATAATTCCCCAGTCGAGTACGTGTGAATCATCAAGTAGATACCAATTGAACTAAGACACATGGATGATGTCATGAACTCTCTATAGCAGTGAGGTAGAGCTAGCTGATAAGCCACATCTCCGACCCACAGCAACACCTTGAATGGTACAACGAACTTGGGAGAAATCTTACTCCCCCTATCGAACCTCCATTTTCCACACAAAAGGGAGACCTTAAGGAACATGTGATCCCCAGCCTCAAACTCCAAGGGTCTCCTCCTATTATCAACATACAACTTATGCTGGTCTTGGGTGGCCTTCATCCTTTCTCGTATAAGTTGAAATAGCTATATCGTGCTTCGCACCACTTCCAGTCTAATAACCATTGCTTCCCTGACCTATGCCCAACACATGGGTAAGTGACACAACCTCTCATACGAAGCTTCAAATGGATCCATTATAATGGTAGAGTGATAGCTATTATTGTAGGAAAACTCTACCAGAGGCATGTGTTGTACCCTTAATCCCCCATATCCCAAAACACATGCCTGTAGCATATCCTCCAATGTCTGGATGGTGCACTCTGTCTACCCATATATTTGGGGGTGGAAGGAAGTGTTGAGGCATAGTTAGGTTCCAAAAGCATTTTGAAAACCATTAAATAGCCGTGAGGTAAACCAGGTATCCCGATTGGAGATAATGGACCTCATAACCCCTTACAATCGCACCACTTCATCCACATACCACTATGCTAGGGAATACACTACACTCGACTACTTGTTAGATAATAAGTGAGCTGATTTTGTCAGCCAGTCCACCACTACCCAGATGGAATCATAGCCCCCTTGAACTCTGGGTAGTACTATGATCAAATCCATCGAGACATCAACCCACTAAGACTTGGGGACATATAAAGGTTGTAACAGACCCCCTTGGATGCAATGTCCTTCTTTCACCTGCTGACATACAACACACTTCGCCACAAACTCAGCCAGTGCCTGCTTCACCCTGGGCCACCAAAAGTGACCCCTCAAGCCCCGTTACATTTTGGAAACTCTTAGGAGCACTACCAGGGGTGAGTTTAGGAACTCACCAAGAACTCTTTCACATTTCCATCAAGATGAAAAACTTCACATGAAACATCATCTAATTCCACCCATCTTCCAACCATCCCCCTGGAGCATCACCCAAGATGACACGATCATTCATCACTTCAACCTCTAAGACCCCCCACTGAGACTCCTCGACCAGTTTCAACAGAGAGGAAGACACTTTCATTTGGAACAAACATCCTCTACCATCCTCAACCCTTGCATCTAGGTGTAGGGTATCCAAATCCTCCATCACATTCCAAGAATCTTCCGACTCTCTAACTGCATCCTTCAACAACTTCCGGCTCAAGGCATTAACCACCACATCCCCCATACCTTCAATGTAAGATATTTTGACGTCACAGCCCTGATGAAACTCCATCTACCTCCATTGTCGCAAGTTCGTGTATCACTAGAAGAATATATATCTCAAGATATTTTGATCCGTGAATACCTTGAAGTGCTCCCCAGTGATGTAATGAAGCTACAAATTTAGTGCAAACATGACCGCTACAAGATCTAGATCATGGGTGGAACACTTATGCTCATGGGGACATAACTACCTAGACCCATAAGAGATCACCCCTACTGTTGCATCATCACACAACCGAATCCTTGGCCTGAAGCATCACAGAATACATCAAACATCACTAATTCTTCTCGCAACCTCCCCACTAAGGCACTAACCAACTTCCCCTTCAGATAACTAAAGGATGACTCGGACTTCCCATTCCACCCGAAATCCTAGTCCTTCTTGGTCAAGGATTTCAAAGGTGACACAACTCAAGAGATGTTGGGCATGAATATCTGGTAGTAGCCTTCTAGGACCAGGAAACAACGAACTTCCATCACATTCATGGGTTCTTCCCAAGAAACAATCACCTTGACCTTTGATGGTTACACCGCTATTCGCTGCTCGGATACCACCAGTCCGCAGAAGTGTACTTCTCATGTCTAGGACTTACACTTGGACAATTTCCCATAGAGCTAGTGCGGTCAGAGGACCTCTAAAACCATCATCATATGCTTAGAATGATCCTCCACTGATATTGAGTAGATCAGTATGTCATCAATAAACACAACTATTAACCAATCTAGATATTCTTAGAACATGGAGTTCATGATCCCCATGAAGATGGCAAGTGAGTTCTTAACGCCGATCGACATGACTATGAACTCAAGGTGGACAAGTCTTCACAATAAGGTAGTCTTAGAGATTTACCCAACTTCAACCTCAAATGGTGATATCCTAACCTCCGGTATATCTTGGAGAACCATAATGTCCCCTTAAATTGGTCAAAGAGGTTGTCTATACTTAAGAGAGGGTATAGTTCTTGATTGTTACCTGATTCAGTCTCTTGTATTCTATGAATAGACTGAGAACACCATCTGCCCTCTTCGAGAAAAATTCCATTGCGCCCCATGGTGACACACTTGTTAAAACAAAACTCTTCTTCATCGGATCATCAATGGGAATCTATAACTCCCTCAGCTCAGAAGGAACCATCCGGTAGGGAGCCATGGAAATCAGATGGGCACCATGTTGCAATTCTATCTCGAACTCAGCTTCACATCGAGGGGGTAGTGTCACCACCTCTTCATGGAAGACATCCATGAAAACACTGAAAATCCCTGAGACATCCACCATCATTTTGTCCATCGACTATACTGACAGGTCAGCTAATAAGGAAAGGAGGGGCTCTACTCACCAGCGGCCCTCCTGGCAGCCCCGCTCATCGACGATGGTCACACGTTGTCCACCCACATCTGCAAACATGGTCCTTCTTCAGAAGTAGTAAATAACATCACATACATAGGACAGTTAGTAGATTCCTAGAATTACATCATATGGCTACATCTATAGAAAAATATGGTCCCCACTATAATAATGTGGTCCCAACATCAGTCTACATTATTGGTAAACATGAGAAAAGTTGGTCTGACCTCCGACTGGTATACCCAATGCTAGGGATAAAAAATGTTTCTCTGTGTCTAGACCCAAACCATGGGATAGAATGGGTGCATCAAAGGAATGTGAATCTCCTAAATCAAAAAACGTGAATGAAAGAGTACTAAACAAGAGGATCATACCTTGGATGACTTTTGGCACTACTAGAACGACTTCCTCTATGGCGTGAAACAGTCGACACCCAGCTCCACTACCCCTAGGATATCGGATTCCTCCCTAACCACACCATCCTTGAGGTCCCTAAGGGATACCCTTAGGCCGACCTCCTCATACAACATCTGCTCTCGAAGGAGCGGGAGCTCACTGTCCCTGCTGCTGCTGTGGAAAGGGCCTGGCTGGAAACTGTTGCTGTTGAGGTGGGTGATAAACTCGTCAACCCCCATTGTACTACACTCGGTCAAGGAACATATTCCCAGGGTTCCCACCACTACCACATATGTAGCATCTCATTCCAAGGCCTGAAAGTAAAGGGCAAGGACTAGGAGATTTAAACTAGAACGGCTGGGGCCTGCTCCCCACTAGATGAATCCTAGAAGACCCTGATATTGGAGGCCAGCTCCTAACGGCCTCCCCTTTCGACAAGCCCAATTGGCTCCCCTCTTACAGCACACCTCCCAACCTGTGCATCCTCTCTACCACTTCAGCCTTCTTCTGTACCTCCTAGTATGTAGGTAGAGTGAATGGAGTAACAACATACTAGAGAGAAGGTCAGAGTACCACCTCTAAACATCTCACCTGAGACTCCTCATCCGGAAAGATGTCCCTAGCAAAGTGAAGGTGATATTTGAACATGATCCCCACACTCTCACTATCATACACCCTGCTAAAGGGCGAGTAGCTCCTGCATCTTCTCAACCTTCATTGTGGTAGAGAGGAATTCCGCCTGGATATCCCTCTTGATGTCATTCCATGCAACCTCAGCCTCCCTATTCTCCCCAAGATAGAGCATCTTCCACTGACATGATGGTCCCCATATCTGGATTATAGAAAGGGGAACCCAGTACTCCCTTGTAGACTGGATCAAGTTTAAATCTATCACCATCTCCACGAGCCACCTCTCTGTCTCCATATTTGAGACACTTCCCTTGTACTTCCTAAGTGTCTACCGCTAAATGGATCAAAGAGTCCTCTTTCACCATTCATCCTCCTCCTATTAGTCATCCCCCCATAAAATATCTAGATCATAATCGTGGGCCTCAGTCGCTCGCACTAATCATGATCATCATCCCGGTGATATAACTGCAAGATAAACAAGGAACGCCTAAGCCCGAGTAGTGTACATGATTTTTTTTAACGTTTTTATAGAAATTTAATTCATTTTAAATCCCAAAAATACCCCAGAATCAAAAGAAATCATTTAATTACGATACATGTACCTTTCCTAGGTTATCTACCCTGCAATCAGTGTAGCCTCACATGGTCATTCATTAGGCCCATAGTCCTTGCATCGGATCAAGGGGGCCCTAAAATTACTGGTCTTAGCTGGTCTTTCCTGGACTATTTCATGCACCAAGATTGCTTAATAATGTTTACCTACCATCCCATGCAATCATCATTATGCCTAACCCCAAGTTTCATTCTCTCTCTCATCCTCCCTCTAATACCATTTTGTTGGACCCATCTTCACCAAGATGAGGGAAGGGATAGAAGATTTCCATACCCTTCCTTAATCAAGTTGATTGTGGGATAATGACCCACGAGACCCGGCTTTAATAGGTCCCAGAGTGCCGACTATCACCAGGGGTAGAAAATTACACGAAAAATGTATGGTATTACCCTTTTTATTTATTAGGATTAGGATATATGATCATAAGTCCCAAAAACACCAAAATTGGCAGCAAAAGTTAATCCCAAATAATCCATTCCCATATGAATTTTTCAATAATATGTGCTACAATACACGAAAACTCAAAGGTAAATACCAAAGTAATGAAAACAACAAGAAAAACTATCCCAACATCTGAACTAGTACAGTCTCGTACAGTACTTAAAGACCTCCTAGAAACCTAAAGTTGTTTTATATACATAGGTTGAGTATATGGGTATACTCAGTAGGGAAATCCAAAATCTCTCATGCCCAAGTGTGGAGGAATTCTAATGCCCTATTAGAAAATAGAGGTAACCAAAAAGCTGGAAAGGAAATTGTCCACCCAACCTCACCAAGGCACACTCCCCAAATAAAGAATGTCATGTAAATTAATACTAATATCACATCCATATTGGGGAACCCCGCACCACTTTACCAATGGATATTGAAGTCATCCTACATGTCAGACCTCTCCCACCATTCTCACTGCAGTCCCACTACCATACCCTGACCACACACACCTGGGATACCATAACCACACATCCCACCCACAAACACCTGGGGCACAACAACCACACGTAACCACACCCATAGAAACCTAGTCCATAACAACTACCACCACGCCCAAAGACACATGGGCCTAAACAACTACTACCACGCCCAAAACACCTGGGCCTCATCCCGAAGACATTTGGGAAACAAACTACCCACACACACTCCTGGTCCAAACTCAAAAAATACAATTCTTCAATAATCTTGGGTTATAATGGAACTTAGGTAGTCACGTCCTACCCGAAGTCTCCTGGGATACTCGGGAAAGGGAGCAGAAAAGGAGCTAATTACCAGCCACTCTTAGGAGTGTTGGGAAAAACACCCCCACCCAATAAAATCGGGGTTTTCAGCATGAGGTGGTCAACATGGGTGGGGAATGAATAAGAAACATAAGTCCTAAATTATACATATAGGTAAAAAAGAACTCATCCCAACCTAGGGGTTCCAAACCCATCCTATATACAAACACCCTCATTACTATTCATTCATTAAAAGCACACTACCCACAACCAAGTCACAACTAATTCCCAAAAAACAATTCCACATTGAATCCATTCTTGTTATCACATTTTAGGGGTTCTATTTTAAATAATTCTTCACAATTGAGAAACTAACAGGCATAACTACAAGCCAAGGAAGAAAATACAATGAAGCAGCAGATTAAGAATCCACACCTGGTTCTCTTGTAAAGTCAGAACAAAAAAGGGATCCATGAGATCCCAAAAATTAATAGAACCAATCCCAGCCCCACCATACGGCCCCTCACGGCCATAGATCCACCAACCGAGAATTCCACGACAACAAGGGATCTCATTCCCATCCATGTCACCCCATAAGAATCAAATAAAACAAACACACCATTCATTAAGTTACGTCATTCTATTTGGTTAATCAGGGTGATCACACAATGATTCTTGTTCACTGGACATCCATTAAATCAATTGAGTTCACATGATTAACCATTTTCCATGTCAAAACCATTCAATCATCACGTAATTAACATGAAAAAAAGAGGATCATTATTTCACATGGAAGGACCACAAATGACCATGATTTTCAGTGTGCATATACCCATAAAATAAACAACATGTAATCAAGGCTAAAAGAGTACAATAGAATCATTATACACAACCCTTCATTTTTTAAAATTACATTCATTATCTTTGATAAGGATTGGTTTCATCCATTCCCTAATGAAACATTATCATACCCACCATGCATGATACATGGTAAATAGATACGAACGAATAACTCTATATGGATGATCAATGGTTGAAGTTTCTCTCTATGTGCCTATAATTGGGGATTCACAACTTGTGGCGGAGGAACTTCGTGGACTCCAAGAGTGAACAGAAAGGCTCCAGTACAGTTGCACCACTTGCCTCGATAAGGGGGACTCCAAACTCACCCAGGAAGGGAAAAGAGCCCATCCAAGAATAAGAAGAAGAAGAAATTCTCATACAAAAAATGGTGAGATCATGGAGTTACAGAATATGAATTTTTAATGACTTAAAAGGCGGATCGTGGTTTCACTACACGGTTGGGTGGTTACACATGATGGAATCAATTGTCATTTAATCATTATCCTCAAATAGGTGGCCTTAATAGTTTTTCATTAAATGATATCATTTAATGATAGGAAATCACGTAACTGGGTCAGAACTAGAAATTACAAGAAAAGGTGTGACACTAAAGAAAATCCACATGTTTTGGTAGGTCAAGGGTCACCTTTCTCTTGCAAAATTTTAGATATCATTTATGGGATTTAAATTCCTTTGAAAGGGTTATTAAAACACGAATAAATCAAAAGATATTTTGAGTGAGTGGTACTAGAAAAAGAAACACGGGTGGGACAAAATTTCATAAGACACCATAAGCGGTGTCACGGTCACGGTTCCACCATCAATGTGCCAACCTCAAGGTGCCACCGTCAGCAGTTCCACCGTTTCGGTGTGCGACCGTGACAGTGGGACCGTTATGGTTCCGCCCTCATGGTGCCACCATCATCGTTCCACCATCAGTAGTGCCACCACTTTGGTGTGTGACCCTAACAATGTGACTGTTATGGTGCCACCGTCACATTTCCACTTTTATAGTGCCACCGTTTTGGTGTGAGACCATGACCAGTGCCACCGTTTTTAGGGAACCGTTGGATGGAACTGAGCATTTTTGGAAAACTCCATAATGATTAATTGTATAGGCCATTATAGTTATATATTATATCTATTATTTATTTACGATTCTATATTTCTTTTACAAAAAATATTTTTTTTAACTTTTAATCTGGTGTTAATATGATAATTTTTTTTGAGGAAGTGTAGACTATTTCACCCTCAATGTGATGTGATTAATTCACACACTACATGGAATGTATTATGGATTATTTTCATATATATGATATATATGATATAATAAATCTAATATATTAATGATATATATATATATAAATACATATATGTATTTTACTCTCATTCTATCAACACGACAATTAACTGGAAATAACCTTTTTGTGTATGTACAACCTACCATATCCATGAATAGTGTTATTCCTATCATACATATATATTATATAGATTATTATAATAAAAAATAATATATTTATATATATTTATATATTATTTTTATATAATGGTTTAAATTACGGAATTATTATATAAGTATAATAACCAACAATATATCAAATTAATACACTTATGAAAAACAAAGAGAACATTATCCATAGTGAAACATTAATAGGCGATGGTTAAAAAGTGTGTAATTTAATGTCGTAATCAAACCTAATGTGGTATTAAATATAATAATATTGTTATTTTAAATATTTGTAATAAATTATTATTTATTATATAGGTGTTTGGAACATGTACTATGAGAGTTAACATACAAGGTCAGGAAATTTTATCTCAGTTTTTATTTCCATGAGGTACATGCTTTATTCACCACTCATTCCTTTTGTGAGATATGTATACTAACCAAGGATGTATTAAATTATTTTTATAATTAAATTTATGGGTTTTACATATCCATTATATTATTTTTATATCATTGGGTTTATGTTTTAAAAGTTTCAAAAATAGTAAAATAGTTTTGTCTCAATTCTCCTTCTTTCAGTGTCATCTTTTGTTATGAAACTAAATTCTTTTTGAGGTGTATATGCATCCATTTTACATGTAATATCATGAATATCCTTATTTTAATGATATTTAAGCTAAATTTAATTTCCTTTTCTTACATAGATATTTTGAACACATGTTACTAAGTTAAAAGAGTGTATCGAAAAAATCTCATCGCTTTTCAAGATTTTTTATATTCATTCTTGCATTAATGAAATATTTTTATCCAACACACAAGAACATTAATGTGATTTATTATCCTCTGTTTATTCAAAATATATTAATGTATTGGTACCATTTCCCACTATTTGGTACATACGATAGTTAAGAAGGTGTTTTTAAGATACCCCGACTTTACCATCTGTTCGGTTGAAAATATATGTTCTTTTAAAACCATGTTTTCTAAAAATGGTTCCAATGAATATTCTACTAATATCATGTAATCATTAAATGACACTTTTACCCATTATTATTTTACTAATGTTTTCAAAGGAATATCCTTTTCAATTTTATAATGAGGAATTTTTTCTAACCTTTTTATCATGCACAGGGAAAGTTATTTTTACCTCATAAAACATGTATGGATTTATCCATTGTCAATCCCATAAAGATTTATATTCTCATTTAAAGGATAAATTTTAAGAATTTTTTTTAAAAAGATATTTTCAAGGAAATTTTTTTAAAAAAATTCAGTCTCCTTTTATATATTTTCAATGAAGTTGGTTTTTGAAACATTTATATGTTTCTTTTATAATTTTTTATAGAAATGTTTTTCCATATGTTTTCAAAATTATTTCAAAATTTTCATGGATAGTTTTTTTCAAATCATTTTCAAGATCCTTTTATATTTTTTCATAAAAAAGGGTTTCCAAAACCTTTTCAAGATCATTTAATACGCTTTGAATGAAAATGGTTTTCAAAATGATTTTATGCCTATTTTATAAATTTTCAAGGAAAATTGTTTTAAATCTTTTTTCATGATTATTTTATATTTTTTCAAAGAAAAATTGTTTCCAAATACTGTCAAGCCGTATTTAAAATTTTTAAAAGTATTTTCAAAGAATGATTTCAAAAATATTTTCATGCTTTATTTATATTTTTTCAAAATTGTTTTCATATAAAATTTTTTTAATGTGATTTGAATCATATATTACAATTTTTCAAGGAAGAAATTTTTTTAATTGATATCTTGATTATTTTATATTTTTTGAGGAAAACGATTTTCAAAATGAATTTAAGTCTCATTTATTAGATTTGAAGGTATTTTTTTAGAAAATTATTTTCATCTGGATTTATGTTTTAAAAATATTTTTTCAAATAACAAACTATATATTACTAAAAAGAGTTTTTGAAATATATTTATAAATTATTCTTCATATATGATGAAATATGTTGATGAAATTCATTTTTTATAGGAAATTTTCAAAATCATCCATTCATATTCTTTCTTTAATGGTTTGGGTTTTGATCGAATGATGTTTATGATTACCATTAAACTTTCATGGTTTATATTCTTTTGAAACACAATAATTTTCTAGGGATATTCATATAATGAAGTTTCTATGAATCCTGTATCATTTTTCATATGATATTATATGCTTATATGTTTATGATTTCCATTTTATTTCATGGCTTATGATATGATTTGTTATGATTTTTTGGCACCTGTAAGTAGAATTTTACTATGAGATTAGTGTGACCTATATCTCCCTCTAATTCATTTGGTAAATATTCATATCTCATGATATAGACTATGATGGTGTTCAGAATGAACATTGACTAATTAGATGTCACGAGAGTAAACAATGACTACCAACATGGTATGATGAATGAGATAATGCTACAAAGAAGGAAATTGGGGTTTTCCATGATTACCAAGATGGTCTTGAAATAGATTCCTTTGCAACTATGGAAAACATATTATTTTCTTATGTTTCTTCCAAAATTCCATGTTTTATTCCTATGTTATGATTTCATGGTTTTTGTTCGTTATTTCATTAAGGTTAACGCCAAATAAATTGCAAATAATTTTTCCATGATTCATGTATAAGATCTTTGATATGTAGGGTATGATCATCAATTTTTATGTTCATGTTCTCATACCCTTATTCTCATGATTATTCTTACATACCCCCTTGTTTACCCTTTCTGAGAATTCGAGCTCATCCCTTTCTTATGTTTCATTTCCCTAGGTCACAATGAAATGTTTCACGTAAAAGTACTAATAGTGGAGATCTTTATAGGATATTTGGAAGATCATTCACCAAGATATAAGATTAGGTTTCCATGTTTCTAAATGCACCAAACTATTCCAATCCACAAGCATGTATTTTTGTAATGTACTGAATATTGATCTAATATGATATAATATCCATATATGTCATGCCAGGTCGCTATAGTTGGTATCAAAGGAAAGGTTTCTTCAACCTTTGGAATCTTATATTAGATATCTTTTGTGAGGTCTATAGGTATATTTATTAGATTATGTTTATAAATGTCTCTAAGGATTAGTAAAAGGAAGAGTTAATGTTTAAGAAAAATATCCTGGAATTTTGGTAAAGGATAGAGTGAGTTGTTTCCTTACAATACATCCCGGTATAGATATTATAAATGGATTTGTATCCCATACATATTTACCAAGGGGTAACAACTCTTAAAAGTTGTTTTAGGCCTAAATCGGGGTATTCTGGTACAAGAAAATAGGCCTTGCTTCACACCTAGTTTGACACTCATGGGGGAAATATATTGGGAATTCACTAAATCATCATGAACCATCATGAAGGATTTAAATATAAGATTTATTTTAAAGACATAGGGTTTCATAGATATAGGAATGTCTCATGATTTAGACATCCTATATGTAATTATTTTCATGACTATGTGGTTTTCTACTTTGATAAGTAATTATCACACTATGCTTCTGGTTTTAGTCAATGCTGGGGACTGGAAGGAAATAGAATAATGTTTCATTAGATAGATGATTTTATAATGAGAATTAATGTGGGATGATCACTTGAGTGAGAGACGTTGTGATCATGCCTAATCTATTTTCATATAAAATGATTAATAATGTATACATTCACCAACTGTTGGACACACCATGGAAGATAAATGATGAGTTTTCTACGAGTTTAATTAATGGATACACTGGAGGAATGAATATTCAGTTTCATTTGTTTCTGGAATGTGGAATAAATCACATAATTTAATGTCTTAGAGGAACATGAAGATGTAAGAAGGGCACGAATCATGCGTTTACTAAGAAAAAATGATGAGTAAAATTAATGAAATGGATGAGAATATTGGACTCTCTAAGACATCATCGATGCTTAAGTGTTTTAAGTGTGGAGTAGATGGTTATTATGATACTCAATTTCCAATGATGAATGCTTCTGAAGAGAACCAGCATGGTGTTAGGACTAAAGGTTACATTATTGATGATGACTAAAAAATAAATGTAATGTGAAAGGGAAGAGGTATTGTATAATAGGATGAGGTATCCTTCATAATGGAATAAGAATTAATTAGGACAATAAATGTTTTATGTATTTAGATTCAAGAGGTACGTTATATGTGTTGGTGCTTAAAATTGTTCTATTGAAGTCATAAAATGACAAGGACAATTTCATGGCTAGATCAATGTTCTTCCGGACTCAAATCGATCAAATGACACCAAAATAATAAAAGGATTTTTTTCATGAATATTTTTCAGGGGGATCCCGCACTAGTGCAACCACTGAGAATGTTGTCAGTATCCTCTCAAATGTATCCCCTCCATTGCATCCCATTCCATCCATGGAGAACACATCAATCATCCACCCCCCACTACCACATGAACATATGTCCTCCATTGTGTCCCATTTCATATTTAGAGAGAACTACAGGCATCTACTATCCACTATCACATGAACATATGTCCTTAGTTGTGTTTTATTTCATCCATGGAGATCACTGTGAGAGTCCTCCCTTCACTTTTGTGCGAACATATATTCTTCGCGGTATATTATTTCTGCTGTGGTGATCACTGCAGGGATCCTCCCTCCGCTTTTGCACAAACGTATATCCTTTTCGGTGTCCTTTTTCTTCACAAATATCCCCACAAAACTTGAAAACCCCCATTTCCAATAAATAGTTTACTCACCCTACTTCATAACAATATTTCAACATCATCCTTCTACCTCAGGAGCTCCAATTTCACAATGATCCAAATAATTTTGAACTCTATAGTAAAATGGTTTGTCCAAGGTACTGGAGCATTGGTAACCATACATTGATGTGTTCTTTATAGACTCTACTTATAGGTATTCCCTTTATGATGGCCCCCACCCATCTTGAAGGAGGGAGACCCTTCAGGTTACTCAATGATCCATGAAGTATTTAAACTTGTTGTAGCACTATTATAATAATTAGATTATTACTAAGGAATGTTCATGCTCCATGAAGACCCTTCCTTTACAATTACCCCTTCTATCACGAATCACCCTTCCTTCAGGAAGAACACTTCATTTCTGAAGCACCTGTCCTTCACGAAGATCCTCATGGGGAGACCCTTAGCTTTGTGAACCACTTTCCCACAAGACCCTCAATGCATGTACGAAGTGATTTTAGGATACCATGTTCATTGTTTCATGTTTCATTTCCATACCTTATTCTTCTTCACATAGGTAATATAATAGATATTTCGTCATCACATAGCTACACTAATGTGGACACCTCAATTAACTGCTCCCCCACCCCAATCCTGTTGGGCGTTGCTTGAGTCTTCCCTTACCGATGTTTGGGTTGGTATAGGTTATTTAAGTATAATGGATGAGGATTGTTTCCTCATCATCCATGTTACAATACTTTAAACATCCATGCTCCTACATCCTCAACATGAGATGTTAAACTTTGATTTCTGCATGCGTAACAAGCCCAAGAGGACCTGAAGGGGGATTGGTAGTAGTGCTCTCCTCCTCTATCTCTCCCTTTGGGCTTTGTCTCTAGGTATCCCTCAGGAATTCTCCACGTAAGATCTAAACTACTTACTCAGTCTTCCCTCCAAGAGTAAGCCCCAATATCCATATCCCTAGGCCGCTAGCCATGTGTAAGCCCGACCCCACCTCTCATGAACACATCTTTTAAAACATTAACGTCAAGTATACTATTAACTCTTGTTTCTCACACTGAGCATGTCTCACATTGTTTTAGAGTGATAGTGAACTTGAAATCCTCTTTGTTCCTCTAAATACCTATAATCCCCAACATGATTTTGGGTTGAAATCCATGCGTAATCCCCATTCCCCTCTTCACTAAACTTTATGGACTTTAATAACTGTCTAAAAAAGGGAACATAGGAAGCCTCTCCAATGTTCGATCCCCTCACTCTTTACAAACCATTTATTCAAACTATTTAATGTTATTTCACCTTTACAAGATGATGATATACTACATGATCTGAACTACATGTCTTTGGATCCATGTATTCTAAACAAGGTACGTAGAAAGCTAAATTGAGGTTTAATCCCAACCAATAGTAAACTTGGGAGATCCTTTATAGGGTTGTTCCCACATGATGTAACGTCTTACCTTTTTGAGACACATCTCCCAAATATACATCCCTAAGGTGTTATGATCTACTCAGGTAACAATCCATTCATAATCCCATCACTTAACCATACGCCTCCAACCAAGAGTGCCCCTCTTGTAAAGGGCTGTTATCCATGCATAATCCCCAAGATCATCTTCGGGCCACTGTCCTTTGTGTATGCCTGGATTACATTCCCAGTCAAGAACTACATGGAAAATGATCCCTATATTCTACACTAGGTTCATAGGAAACATCTTCATGGTTTAGGCCCATCACCCATTTCCCATCCTTATCTCCCCTTCGAGCCATTTTGTCTCAGGATGATTGTTCCCCAACCCAAAGGTCCTACTTCCATCAGGTCTCCATTCATGAATTCCATTATAATTGTTGTCCTCCTTAGGTATCCCATCACCCCACTGAACTATGTGGACTTTGATTCATATCCACCAGGATATGGGGGAAGCCTCACTAAGATTCAATCCCAACACTTTCACCTTCACGTAAGTTACACATCATTCATCCTCATCATTCGACACTTCCTCCATATCCATCTTGATTTTCTATAGGACACCACATCCTAGTGAACTCATGTCATCCAAAGAGGCAACTAACCATGCATATTCCCCCTACATCATATCCATACAACCAATAGTGCCCTTTTTGTGATGGGAAGAAAATCTTGTGTAAGCCCCAAATCACCCCTTCAAATTACATATGTTTTGATACCGATATAATAAATTGGGTATGTAGGAAGCCTACCGGAGGTTCAATCCCAGCCAATTTTAAAACATGGAGTTTCCTTTTTTCAGGTGCGCCTCCATGATCTATCATTTGTGATGTCCATATCATCCTTCATGGTGTGAAGTCATCCCTATTTTGAAAACTACATCTTGGGTCCTTAAATATTGGAAAATTTGATCCATCCATCAGGTAAACCCTCCAGTTACTCCATCCTAGGGATGTACCTAGCTAATCCACTTTCACAATTGTTCTGATCAGTTTGATCCATCTCCACCAAATTTCATCCTCGGGTCATACTGTATGTTAATCATGGGAAGCTGAGGAAGTCCTTGGAGACATTCTATTTAAATAGGATACTACGCAATCAATATGGGATGACTTGAGATTTTGTGCCCTCGAGAGGCCCTCTAATAAGGAATAAATCATGTGTACCAATGTTCCATCATCTATAAATTCTTGTGATTTCCAATACAACTACTCGCTTGAACAAAGGTTTTTGACCTAACATAAACCATTGGAATATCCTGACAAACACAACATAATTAACTGGTGTCCATAATGATATGGAATCATGAATTGCTTCACAAACAATTCCTTAATCTACATGGAAGACTTGGACTATGTGATGAATTATAAGGTGGAATCCATTGAAGGAGATAATTACATCCCATCATCCTGTTTTGATCAAGGAAAAAATATCGCTGAAGAAGTTATGAATTCTTCTTGCCATTAGAAATAAGGAAAGTTCGGTACATGCAGTTCTCACCATTGACAACACACACGACAATTCAACGTAGTGGAAATCATTAGAAATAGTAAATGATGAACCATATGTGAATAAATTCTCCTACATCCATGAGGATTAATATAATACAAGGTATTAGCAGATAAGAATGTCACCAGATCAATTTATCTAGCACGTGGTCCCATAAAAAATATAGTAACCCTAGTGTAGAACTCGCCAAAATTTGGTGTTGTTCAATTTTTGGAATTCTGGACTGTGACATCTTTTAGAGTGGATCTTTTTATAGATTCATGGAATACTGAATGTATATGGGGCACTGGGAACCAATTTCCTACTATCCATACCAATGGCTAAATCTTCCATCTTTGTAGGAACCAAGCTATAGGAAACTAGTCACTTCCTACCTATAGATGAAATGGGGGATAAATGCTAATGTGGAATTCTTGTATGGATCAACCTCCACCATGGAGTCATCCACTACCACAACTATTGGGTTCCACTGACCCGTCTCACCCCCATAATTTATCCTAAGAAGCGTGATTGACAATCTTATGTTGTGGTATAAAAAATAGGTGGTCATCCCAAAATGGGATACATCCTGCTAGGATTTAGAGGCTTTTGTACCTCACCATCACTACCACCCTCAAGGGCCGAATGTGGAGCAACTGCTTCCAACTGTTACATTCAACAGTTTCATGAGACTCTCTATTGAACAGTACCATGATTCACCCCCCCCCCCCCCCCCCGATGCCAATTAGGTTAGGGACATATGAGTCATCCCGACTATGATCATTACCTGGGACCACCAAGGAGGTATCCCACTAGGCTGCATCATCATCTCCATTTTATACCTCAGGCTGAGGAATATGTGGTAAATACCCATGCACTACCAACCATAGTTTGATTGACCCGAAACCAACATCAGGAATAAGTTTAGGATGTTGCCCATCCTAGGGTGTCCTCTTATATATATTCATTGTGTAATTCCACACCTTGTGCATTCTCGATGGTCCATACGACTAGGGATTATGGATTCACCATAACCTAATTGGGATATAGGCCCCATCCTCCTCATGAGTAAGATTGTCTAACTATCTTTGTCACTATCATGATTATCATCCTTCACAGGCCAACCCATGGTGTCAGGATCTAGTAAGGAGGACCTCCTTATAACATAACCAATCCAAATGAAGGCCCTCTCCCATCATATTGAATTATGGCATGGAGTTCCTCCCCATGTTATCATGGGATCCATCGGAGGTCCTCCCCGCTACAATAGCCACCAATGTTTAGGCCCTCCTTATTTTATCGATAGTCCACACAAAGGTCATCACCAACTCAATCTTGATTACCGTGAAGTTCCTCCCCATGCTACTACTACCCACTAGTGTGGAGGTCCTCCACATACAATTGTTTGATGACATGGAGGTCCTCCCCATGTGGCTAGTGACCAGTACAGAGGTCCTCCCCATACCGAAATCCCTCGACGTGGAGGTTCTCCCCATACCCAAGCCCCTAGACATGGAGGTCCTCCCCATTTCACATACAACAACTACCTAGATTCCCCTTGCATTGTATATCTCTAAATAAGCGGTCCAACCTACTCTCAAAACCTACATGGAGGTCCTCCACATGTTAACATCATAAAACATAGTGGATTCCCTCTCCACTTTCATTGCAGTCTTAGTGGATGTCCTCCCTACTCTGATTAAAAGATTTATTGAGGTCTGAATGTGTCCCCTCCAACTTAAGTGGAGGTACAATCCACTATAATACCATCCTGCATGGGCATTTCCCCCATTTCAATGGTCTACCTTACCCTGAAGATCCTTCCCAGGGCAGGAGGGTGAACTATCACCACATAAGAGGGAGTCATGAGAAACGCTTGGTTGTTGTCAATCTAGTTGTTTTTCCATATTATAAAGATGTGTATGATTCAATTATGGCACCTTCACCTTGATCCACTACATCAGGGACTAGGGAAGGAACCTATCATGTGTGTTTAATACTTATGGAAAGGTAAATGCACTATATCCCCAAATCTCTCTATTGGTACATGCATGGAGAGGAATATTTGGATCTTTTCTATAGTTTCACCATGCAGTCCTTTTTGTCATCACCAAGATCATTCTGTACCTAGACATGAGATCATTGAGAGTTTTTTAGGGATAGGTAGATGATGGGAACCATCCTGATTGGCCACCAATGATCACCACCTTTATACAATAATCAATCATCGACACCCCATTTTATATGGATGTGATGATGCAATCAGTACAATCCTTCTGATATGGAGTTGTGAGTAGGGGCCTATCTGTTCATGAATGTTACTATCCACTAACCAATTATCCTCTAAAATAGTCTACAAAAATTCCACTGTCAACCCTTCATTCACCCCCACTCATGGAATGGGGAAACCAGATGTCAGATTCCTCTTCTAAATGGAGAATATTGTGGAACATTATTATGGTGGACCCCTTCCTTGATATGTTCTAACAGATTTTGACTCTAGAAATGAACATCTTAGAATCCCATACACATGAATAATTCTGGTGTTTCTAATGAAATCTTTGGGAGAAGAATTTCTGTATCTATCATCATTGATTGGAAATAGTGAAGAACATTATGATGATATCATCCAAAAGTGTCGCATTGTTGACCCTGTCATGATTTCTGTCACTCAGCACCATTAATCACCCGTTTATCCCCTGAACCTTCAGTAATAATGTGTTTATAGATCTAATGTTCTCTTTAGAATTATTTTCATGGTGCCCCAGATATCCAAATATGTTGTTGAGGATAGTATACTACTTTATACTTCATTACTATCCTAAACCAACCATACTTATTTGAAGATATTAAGGATATGACTCCAGACATAGTCATGGTTAACATGGACGATCTCAATCCACTTAAGTTGAAGGACATAGAGACATGTATTGTTGAAGATAACCTTCCCTTGGGAATTGCGCAACATTTGTTGGATCCCGCTGGCATTTCCACTCACCCACAAATACAATTTCTTGGCATTTCCGAACATGTTGATTCTTTGCCTCTTAGTCGGGACCCCAAAAATGGAAAAGGACACACTGGGACTATTATTCCCTCTAAACTATCCAGATCAATGAAAAATATGTAATATGATCCTGAGATGATCATTCATCTTCAACCGCTCATGGAATAGAATAAGATCAATGATTATCTCCTCACTCAGTGGCTTTCATAACAATGTCTAGACTATGATGATCCTAGATATGTTGTCATAAAAACTCCACCCAGGAAGTAGGGGAAACCATTAGTTATTCTTAGTGAATTTCCTCTCATTGAACCTGATAACCCTATGCATCCCATTAGGGAAGAAACAATAGTTTAAAGAAAAGTGTTGTGGACTACATCGGTGAATCATCCAGAGCTGTGGAATATAATTCTATGAGACCTAGCACTAAAAACTATTCCTATAGCAGTTTATAACACTCTTTAGGTTATTCCCCTAGCCAAATTGCAAGTCATTACTATAGTAGATCCTCAGGTGGTTCCTCAAGCCCCTCAATGAGCTACTGGGATAGCTTATCTTTTTGAAAACCCCGCCAATGCCCTGGTGGATAGGAATCCTCCCCAAGAAAGAAACTTCTACTAGGATAATCCAATGGAAAGTATAATTTCATGTCTAGAGGCTTTAAAAACATGGAAGGTGTTGATCTTGCATGATGGAGAGCCATATCCGGCATGGGTAGATAAAATTCCATCTCCCCCAGATTTTATGAACCCCACATTATCCCATTTCAATAGGATGGGATACCCACTACCTTATCTGGACCACTTCATCTCAAGATGTGGACCAATGTTAGGAACTCTGTTGTAGTAGGAAGTCCCCAAAGAATGTTGATTTTTATAAACACTAGAAGAAATTGTGTTCGTCTGGTACATAAATCTACTCATTTGATCTATACCAAGTTGGGAGGATATTGGAAAAAATTTATTTGTCAGTTCAACTCCACCACTCGCACGACTAGTATTTTCAACATCTTCAAGTGTAAAAATGGCCATATGTGTGAGTTGCTGATTTTTTTAGGTGGAAAGGACCTACTTAATCACTTAATATTCCTCTGACTTGGGAATAGCTGAGAATGATGTTTTTGGGGAATGTGAAGACTAAATTGATCACATCCCTCATCACTCAAAACATCCAAAGTGGATTCTAGGATTTCAATGACAAGGATCAGGCCCTAGAGGACACCTTGAAGTAGGATAAACAAGATTTCCCTTTTCCTCCCATAGCTCTTGTAAGAAGATAAAATAAGGCCAAGACTATTATTGCCACACTGGTAGTAGCCCATGGGCTGGTAGAGTGGTTACTGCTAGAGCCATGTCCATAGCCTCACCGAGGTCCACAGCCTTAGGACAAACATCAGTCTCAACATCACCCACCTTAGAATTAATAGGTGATGATGTGTAATGCACCACCACTACCAAAGAGTGATAATCAGGTTCCACCTACTTGTTAGTCACCAGTCCCTCATTAGGTCCAAGCTCCTAGGATCCCTTTCCCAGATCTGAGAAACCGTACCTACCCATTTGAAGAAGCTTTGGTCCCTAGATATTTTAGATCTACCCAATATTAGGGGAATATATGGTTTCCAGAAGGCAGGAGACCCGAAGAGGTTGATCTCACTAATCCCCCCAACAAACACCCCTATCACTAATTTCATGGACACAGACTCAATATGTCTGATGTGTTAATGTAATTTCTCCAGGACTAGTTCAAAAACAATTTTTCTAGTTTTGGTCTTATCCCAAAATATCTGTCACGTGTCACTGTAGGGTTGTATAGGGACAGCGAGGGAGAATGGAAGTTGGTCTCTAGTTACGGGTCTCAGAATTATGATAACTGGTTGATCCATAGGGTAGTCACTCATTCCCACAATATTATCTATTCCAATTTAAATAATCCCAATCCTTGTGAATTCATTGTGCATCCTCCTACCATCCCTTCTGCATCTAAGGCTTAACCTTCATCTTTTTAGAAGTGTAGGAGGTGTCGTCGCAACATAAAGAAATGCCCCCATCATTATCGAAGTCATATCACACTCTCGGTACCTTCATGCCTCTAGAGATGGTATTCACCCCTCAGATCCACCCAGTGATAGAGGATTCATTAATTGATGTTCAAGAGTACACCTAAGTGAATACCATCAAACTAGAGGACCATTAAATGGTTCCCGGTGATAATTCATGCCATGATGGTCCTCCTAATGTCGCCATTCGACACCATCATCGATTTAGTCATGGATATATGAACCATCAAAATTCCTAGGCCTGTTATTCTAGCCACAATGTACATGCTACCGAGTCTAGAAATCATGCTCATTGAAGAGATAAACATGTGTCTCCATCTTATCCTATCTCTTTGAGTTCTCTCACATTGTTGTTTATGCTACCAAATCAGGAAGAGCCACTATGACCATGATATACTCAGTCATGCTCAACATTTGTCAGACCTCATCCATCTGACAGTCATCCAATGGTTTTTTTCATGGCTAAGCTAGAGAGTAGCGGGAAATTCCCAACACCAACCAGAATCCTCCAGCACAACAAGAAACTCCCATTATACCTCCTATCAAAGAGAGATCTCTTGCCCATATAAATATGAATCTAGCATGGAAAAATGATGTAATTAAACATATTTCTTGTATTCCTACAGAAATATCTATTTGTGAAGACCGTATTTTGTTAGATGAAATGTGAAAATATTTCAGAGAGTATCTAAAAATACCCCACTAGTTCTAAATTGAGGAAGAATCTATATATGCTTTCTATGTTGAGGATATCAAACAAGTAAGATTCTAAACAATCATCCAATTCTTATGAGTGGATGAAGTCTCCCCTGTATAGGCGTACATCCAACCATTGTACATCATTGTCCATTTTAATGGTGTGGATGTTCAATGATGTTTTTTCGAATAGGATCTAAGTTTAATCTCATCCTGACTCAAATTCTTCATAAGATAAAACTCTCAGTGGTGGTTTTGAGTCCCTATGGCCCAAAAATTCTGAGTTATGATAGGACCAAATAGAGATCATGTGGAAAGATCCTCTTGATGACCTAGTTTGGTGTCCTGATTGCCAGCACTAAATTTATGGTCATCTTATAGGAAAATAACTACAATGCATTGTTGGGTATGATCTATCTCTACCTACATGTAGGAGTTCCCTCTTCACATCACAAATGCACCTTGTACTTGATAAATGAAAAAATAGGTGTTCTATAAGGAGATGCATCTCCCATCGCCACTTTGGACACCCACTATCCAGAATGAAACTATTTTAGTAGAAAGGAGAATAAGGTATAGAATAATTAATTTGATCACACTACTGCTTTGTACAACCCCTAGATAGACTTTGATGATGACTTTATTCATTCGATTCACCGGATGAAGGCTACAAAACCAGATTTGGGACATTACTTCTTCATTTCCTGGAAAACGGGGTGGTGTGTTTCTTGGTACCAATAATTCCAAAGGATCAAATTGTATTCCTACACACAATAGGATCGATTGATTCAAGTGCATCTGAACCCTTTTAGGTATTGAGACATTCACCGCAGAGAAAAGATAATACGTCATACTTTTTTGTTCCGCCCGAAAGGGTTAAACCGACTGATGCCCACATGCCACTATTACATTGGTATTATTAGGTGTGGACCCTTAGATGAAACTACAGATGTAATTGGGCCGAAAAATTATATAGTCATGGTGTCAGCAATGTGGGATTATCTCGATAAATATTCCACCAATTCTTTGGTTAGTACAATCATTCCACTTTGGTCAGCTAACTCAAAATAATTATTCCAACCAAGGAACCTCTCACCTCTAATGATGAAGAAGATTTGTATAACTCTACTACCATGTTTCAAAAAGGCATATCCACCACCGCTGATGAATTGGTATAGGTGAATCTCGATACAAAGGTAGAACCATGGACTACACTAATTAGAGTAGTTATTCCTGTAGAGGAAAAACAATAGAATGTAAATTTTATGAGGCAGTACCATTATGTATTTTCATGGAGTTATGAAGAGATTCCATGGATGGAACCTCAAGTCTCTATACCATACCTTGACCTCCTGTTATGTCGTCACGGGTTCAGAAAACCTCCCAGGAAAATTCCCCCATCTAATGGTGCCATGGTCGAGGACGAAGTTACTAATATCTTCAATGAAAAATTCATCAAGGAAGTCCAGTAACGGAGAGGGTTGCCCAATATATTCCCTATAAGGATGAATAATGTGTAGATCATAGTATTCATTGACTACAGTGATCTAAACTGTCACTATCTGAAAGGCTATTTTTCATTTCCTATAACGGAGATGTTGGTCAATTCCACTTCTAGATTCCAAGACCTCTGCACCATGGATGGACACTTTGGATATAATAAAATCTAGATGGACCCTAAAGATGAATAATATATCATTGTTAGGGCACTATAGGGTACCTTATACTATTAGGTAATTCCTTTAGGTCTGAAGAATGAAGAATCTACTTATCTTCATGCTATGCACCATATATTCAAATTGATCCTCATGACATTGGTGGAATTTTATGTGGATTATTTGGTGGTTAAATACCATAATATTGAGGACCGTCTCAGAGATCTTGAGACATTTTTTAACTTTATCTGTTCTCGAAATCTGAAGATGAACCCCTTTAATTCTTACATTGGGGTTTCCTATGGGACGTTTCTCATCTTCTTCATCAGATTCAAAGGCCTTCAGAATGACCTAGAAAAGATCAGGGTCATTAGAATGATTTCTCCTCCAAGAAAACTTCGAAAGGTCTGAGGTTTTCAATTCCACTTATCATACATATGTTGATTAGTTGAAAATCATGCTAGCAAGTGTAATACCTTTCCCCAAATCATGAATATAGGTGCCATATGTCATTGGTATGATTAGTGGTAATCCACTATTGAGGACATCAATCATTATATGATATAGCCTATGGTTATGATGTCACTCACCCCTAGAAATTCATTGGTTCTTTATGTGATAGCCCATGAATGATCCCTTGAAGCTCTTATTTCTTATAAGAACAATGAAGGAACATAGAAGAGTTGTCACAATCTCATATGCATGCTCCTCGACATCGATACCATATATACCTCTGTCTAGGAGAGTTTCCTCACCCTAGTTTTTGATGTGTATAAGTTGTTGCATTTTTTACACCATAATTAGAAATAGACATTTTCCTCTGTGTATACACCAAATTAAATTCTAAACCTCCCCATTTTGATAGGTCGTATATCTTAGTGGTCAGTGATCCTTCAGCAGTTCGTCATCAGGTTTGTTGTAAAGAAAGTTATCACAGGTCAGGCATTGGCAGATTTTCTATCCACCCATCCAGCCCCCACTAAGTTTTCTCTGGATCATGAATTTCTAGATGATGAAATCTTATTATTTGATCCATCCATTCCATAATGGATGATTCAATTTGATAGTGCCTCACTGAGCCCCATTGGTAAGAGAAACCATGATCCCAGACACAATATAGTAGGTTTGGGTATAGTCTTTATCAGGCCTACATAGGATCTTTTTACCTATTATTTCCTATTGTCAGAAGGTTTCACCAATATAAAGGAGGATTATTCTGCTATGGTCATTGGTAAAAAGACGACCCTATATATTGATGTTCCCCACCTACATGTGAAGGTGGACTATGAGCTGGTTGTCAAGAAAATCAATGGGGACTATGCCGTCAGGAAGTTGGAACTTCTGTCCCTGTAAGAGCACACTTTCCAGTTGATGGACTGGTTCCCTTATTTTCTAGAAATAACACATGTTCCTAATTCATATAATTTTCATGTCAATTCCATGTATATATTATCACTTCTATCATAGAGCATGACCAGAATAAATTTATTATCCATGTGGCATTTCAAAGGTTCAACTCTATTATCACTCTGGACGATGATGAAATCCAGTAGTTAATACATTTTATAACCTATAATTCCACACCATGACCTCTAGGCCCCCCTGTCAGATAAGAAGATCCCCCTGATTGGACAAACCTTCAGATGAGTACCTCCAAAATGGAAATCTCCAGACAGACAGAGCCGGACATGAGAGAATCTGTCAGTGTGGAATACAGTTCATCCTCTAGAGTTGTCTGATCCTTGATAAGATTCACTAAAAATATGGGTTTGATGGAGTTATCCTCCATTTTATTCAAGTATTTGAGATTCCATAAGTTATGTGGGAAGGACATGCTGGTTTCTATAGTGCTCATCAGGCCTGGTTGGAGCACTCTCACTAGATCAAATGGTTGGACTACTTCTATGAAACCATTCTCCATAACTTTATTGACTTTTCCAAGAGGTTCCACTCATGTTTTATCCATGTAAATTTTGTTCATAGGCCACCTAATCCTCTCTATACCAAAATTTACTATTGTTCCTTTGAGGTTTGGGGACTCAATTACATGGGACCATATCCACAATTAATAGCTTTCCTATGTAGGTTCATTCTGACAACCTCATATTTCTTCCCCAAGTGGTAATAAGTGATTCCTATCAAGGATGTAAAGGCCTTTTTTATCTTTGATTTCATTAACCCCAAAATCATCCATTAATTATGATTCCCTCATGCCATCCTCATCAATAACTACACCAATTTCTGAGATGCTAAGATGATGAAACTGTACCCCAAGTACATCATCCGGTCTAACCATACCTCTTGTTACTATTTACAAGAAAATGGTAAGATCAATGAATTCAACTAGACCCTATTTAACATTTGCAAAGAGATGTTTGGTCAGAGCAAGAGGAGTTTTCTTGAATAGATCCTCAATGATATTAGATATTATCAGACGATTGCTCACAATTCCACCCCGGTGACTCAAATTCCCTAGTGTGTGGAACACAATTAGTCTAACCAATCTAGATTCTGTTTCTACCACTCTGTATTGCCAACTAGGATCAGTAGGTGTTAGATAGAATAGAATATGTTCATCTGGATAAACTGGAGGCCCTTGATGAGAATGGGTTATGGGCCTTGCACAATCTAGAGAGGCACTATAATGAAATAGGTAAAGCATTCAACAAGAAAATTATCCTCTGATCCTTCCATCAGGGTGACACAATATTGGACCGAATAAAACTGATGATACCCAGAAGGATGTCACCATTTTTATTTCCCAAATTGGAGGGACCATGAATCATTATCAATGTTTAAATAAATGGTGCATACTCCTTGATCACCAGGGGTGGGGAGTAGATCACTCCTCCCACCAATTCCAAGTTCCCCAATAATTACTTTGCATGAGTGAGTTTTCATCTAACATGAAAATAAAATATAAACTACGGACACCATCTTTTATGTTTTGAGCTCTACAACCTTAAACTAAGACCTATTTCTTTCTAAATGATGTTAAACTCAAAGTGTGTCTTTTATGACATAAAACTGTATGAACATTTATTCACCTCCGGTAAGATGTTATATTGACAAAATGTTTTCGGCATCATTGCCACATGACCTTAAACTGCACAACATTTGATAACTATATGTGGATTGATTCCTTCCTACGTAGGATACATGGGAATGCCCTGAAATATTGTCTTTAGGTCTAGCCCCAGGGTTTCCCAGGTTCCTCCATCTCTTTATCCCATTTGGACTATGTTACTTCCTGGGAACACTTGGTAATATATGTTACCTCTTTGGTCCTTATTCGCAATTGGTTTATAATTGTCTCACCATGTTCTTCTCTATGGTATTTCCCATTTTCACACCTTAAATGTATTATGTTAAACTAAACGGAATTCATTAACTATTATTTTATTGATTCTCATCCTTATGAGATACATAACAATTCCTAAACATCTTGTCTTTAGGACCATCCCCAAGTTCAGAAACCTTTCTAGCCCTTTTACCCCAACTTATGGTATGTGTTCTATAACCTTAAAATAATATCTCTTTCATCCCACATGACATTAAACTATTTTTTCCTTCCTAAAGTACATTAAACTACATGGATTTCATGGCCCTTTATATATGAAATTAAAAGAAAAGTTACCATTTTTCATGCGCAACACCAAAACATCCCCATCCCACATGATATTAAATTGATCCTTCTTCTGTTCCGCAAGACGTTAAATTGCACGACATTAGAGAACTACATTTTGATTGATTGCTACATTTTCTAGATATGTAGGAATGCAAAAACATTTTGTGTTCGAGTCTCGCCCAACATTTCCCATGTTCTTACATCCATTCATCTCCTTGGCCTAAATTCTCTCTTAAGAGGGTGTAGTGGGGCGTATATCTTTGGTGTACTCATTTTCATCAAGTTTAATTTACCACACCACAAAAATCCCCTTTAGGATACCATTCCATTCCCAATATCATAGATGAAAAATGATAAACTACAACTCTACCCATGTCCTTACCTCATAATGTAAAACTACAAGGAACATCAATAAATATATACGAATTCCCAGATATTTATCTTTGTGTCCATCCCCAGGATCATCAATCTGTTTAGTCTCTTTACTCTAATAATCCTCTTGATTCACCTCTACTTAATTGAATCCTCAAAACTCTATTATACCCCTTTAACGTTCTTGGGTATGTTGTGGTGTGGTATTTAGAGTGTTGGATTCTTCATGGATAGTCTCTCATTCCATTACCAAGCTTAACACATCTATTTATTTGGGTCTTCATTTTCTTCCATGTCTGAAAGGGCCCCATAATGGTACATATGCTTAGCCTCATGGCAATCCTACCACCCTAGGCCAATATCATTGAATATAAGGAATGAAATTTTGAGACAGGTTCCACATTTTGAATATGGTCAATGGTAAACCATCATTTTTTATTCCCATCACAGGTTACATGATATGAATATTGTGTCCCAAATATACCCAGTAGTTATCCTATGTCATTATTCCAAGCCCCGTTGCATCCCAAATATCATGTGTTATGATTAACAACATTTTCCACATCCTTATTCCCCGAGGAACTTCAACACTCTCTGTGTTATCCCTCTGTGCACATTTGTGTGTTGAGTGGGAAGACATACATCATCGGGTCATCCTTGACACTGCTCCTCCATTCCCCAACAATTTTTTCTAGGTTTCATAGTGATATTTTACACCCCTTTTTCCCACACTAAGAATGAATCACATGGGAATAGTGGTCTTGGTAAGGTTTATACCTGCATGGAAGAATCATACCAGCCTATGGTCTAAACTGTATGACCTGACACTAGGAGTCCAGGTCCCAATGTCAAAAATTATGAAATTAAGCTCTATGTGTATTCTATTGGGAATTTGTGGTGTGAACCTATCTGTTTCTGCCATCCGTGTCAGGAGGCTTTATGACACTGCATTCCCCTTATCTCCTTTGGAGATATCATCCATACAGTCTGGACTCCATGAAATTAAACTAGGTTGTTATGTCTTACATGATCCCAAGAATCGTGACTTTAAAATTTATGTGTGATCCCTAAGAAATGTTAGGATTGGTGTAGATCTCTTTGTTCTTCATTCACATCAGGTTTCCTCACTAAATCTCACTATATGATCCCACTTCCGAAGTCTCACCTTTTGGTCTAAATGCTATGATCGAAAAATATGATCTTTAACACCCTTTTTTCATGAATAATGACTATTTAATAACCCATATAATTATCCTATGACATTATAATAGGAATTATTTGCCAAATATATATGTTGAGAGACTAAATAGCACTACAATGTCTTGGGCCAAGAAAACATTTCCCCTTTAGTATTGGCCATCTATCATGCCATCTTTGATAATTATGTGTGGCTTGATTCCCATCCTTATGGGATACATATTGATTCTTGGACATTTTTCCCCTAGGTTAAAATGTAGGATCATGACCGTTTTCACCCATTCCATGGTTTGGGTTTTCTACTTGTAAAAGTGTGGTGTAGTGAGATCTCCTTTGTCCTCACTCACATCAGGCAGCCCCATCACACCACACTACACATCTCTACACTTTATGGTCCGAACTTTATGACCTTAAACTAATATTTACAGTGTCTAAGTTAAAATGATGGTAAACTACATAACAAACAATATATTCCTCATTTTAGAGGATGTCTCACCCTTTTTTAATGGGATATTTCCATGCCATCTCCATAAATTTCATGTGTCTTAATTCTCATCTTTATGGGATTTGTGAGAACCCCATGTCCTTTATTCTATGGTCTAGCTGAAAAGCCTTTCATCTTTATGATCTCTTCATCTGGAATCATCCTATGGGTATATGGTTTGGTTGAGTCCTTTTGAACCATCATTCACATTTGGTTTACAAATTCCACACTATATACCTCCCTTGAGAACGAACATTTTCCCGCCCACAGATAAATTTTTCCATCATCTCCATGGTTCACAGATCCCTTTATTTGGGTATTTTTTATCTTTCGTGTATGATAGGACCCTGTAATGGTATTGATGCTCATCCTCATGTCTTGCATACCATCTTGGGCCAAAATCTTGAAATATTTTGAATGACACTTTGAGTTAGTTACAAAAATTTTAATATTGTTAGTGGTTGACCTTAATTTGTTTTTCCCATCTTAGGTTAACCAATATAGATGTTTTATTTAGAATATGGTCTGAAATAATTTTCTATCGTTACACAACCCCCATTGAATCCCAAATATTGAATGTCCCGATTTACATTTTCCATTCCATCAATTCTTATGGGTCTGCAACACCCTTAGTGTTGTTCCTCCTTGAATCCATGTGCATTGAATAAGAATGTTGTCTGAGTTTGGATTTTCAATCCTGGCTTTTCTTTTTCATTATTCTACACACTCATGTGATGGGAAAAGCCTGACATCACTCATTTATTCTAACATTGATCATGGCTCACATCGACTAATGAGTTTTGGTAGGGTCATACCCACGATGAAATTTGGGCAACCTTATGGTATGATCTCTAGGACATTAAATTAAGCTAACATACATCTGGTGTTATTATATTAGTCTATGATAATTCTTCCCCCATGACATTAAACTATTTTTTTCGTATCTTAGTTTGTTAAAATTTATTTTTTTTCCTGTCATAAGACCCAATACATTGAAAACTTTGTCCTTGCCATGCGATTAAAAATGGAACAGCATTATTGTGTTCTCACTTGGAAGGGAATCACCCTTGGCACTGATCACCACCATGCCACATTTCAAGACCTACACAAGGATTGATTCTCATATCAACACTTGTATTGTTCATCTTGGTCTAGTCACTCCAAAAAAACACAAACATCAAAAACAAAATAACAGACAAGAAATATAAAATGTTTGTGCTTTATCCAAGAGCTATGCATGGATTGCTTGAAATCGTTATGGGATAGATAGTGACACCTAGATCATCGATCATGGGTCTATCCATGGAATTATTCCCCTTTTTTATTCCGAGTCACTATCATACTTACCGCATGATGTTAAACTTCATGGAATTTGAGAAAAACTTGCTGCTTCATTACCATTCTTATGGGATATGTAGTGATGCCCAGCCGTTTTCTATGATTGGATCATCCACAAAATCTTTTGTCAAAACTCTATTAACACAAAATATGAGCCCTATGGTCCAAAATCTATGACATTAAACTAAGGGATGATGTCTTCAATGCATGCCTTTAAACTATAACCCTATTCGAAACAAGTTCATGATGCCCCATGGAAATTGTGGGACACCTTATCTTCCTTGAGATATATGATTTCCCACACCAATTTCAGCCTCTCACCACCATGAGTTTCTTGATCTACGTTAATATTGATTCCCATAATTGTTTTAAATATAGTGACGACCGTACATCTGGTCTCATGCCTAGTCTCAGGATCGCAAATTCCATGTCCCTTTATCCCCGATTATGTTCTGCATCATGTATTCCTCATTCTCATATGTTCCGTGATATTTCTATGGTGTGAAATCCTCTTTTGGATATTTTACATCATGATGACCTCCTCCATTCCAGGAAAACATTAAAATAATATACATAATAGTTTATGAAAGCAGACATTAAACTATTGGTTAGGGTCCATATAGTATGACCTTAAACTATGTGCAACATCCTAATCACATGACATTAAACTGTAAGACACATCTTGATCACATGAAATAAATCTATTATAGGCATCATCCTTATCATAAGATGTTAAACTATTTATCAACCATTCACGCTTTCATGATGCAAGACTGCAAATCAACCCAATCCCGAACCTGAGGGGTTCTCTCTAGTTGTGCAAGTCATCCACCAAATTTTGTATCTCTGTAGCTATTGTTCAAAGATAGAAGATGATGCCTCCCCTAGAATATTGTTTTGACAAACATTCAGACCAATATTCTCACACCATTTTGGTTTCATCGTGATGGCATAATTTCTTCAGTGTTGGTACCCTTTCGAACATTCCATCACTCTACCTACATGCTATGCATGCCCTTTATTTGGATCTACATCCTTTTTCAGATATGAAGGAACCCCTTATTAGCCTGGTCCCATGTAAAATTGTATCACCTACCTTTTGGGGAAATTTTATGGATGATATAAGACAAAATTTCATGTTTAGTCCCGTGTTTTTTAATTCGGTCTGTGGTTGACCCTAATATGTTTTACCCCATTTCAGGCTAGTGTTATGGGTACTTTGTTTCAAATACGGTAATTAGTCATCCCATATCATGATTCCTCCACCATTGTGTTCCAAATTTTGGGTATAATGATAGAAATATTTCATTACCCTTTGTTTGGATTGATTCCAAATCCCCTGGTATGATCCCACTCATGTACTAGAGAATGTTGGTAATGGAAAGATAGCTGTTTTAGGGATCCTATTTTCTAGTGACATCCCAACACCCCTATCAGACCAAATACACTATGTGGTTACTCAGTATATAACACACCCAGAGTGTTCGATTATTGACTGGTTCTCTCATATATAAAGTAAAGAATTATGTGGTGGTCCCTTTTTTCTCACACTGGGTATGAACCACGTGAGCTTAGGGATTTATTGTTAATTATTTTATAGATATGATCAAGAGTCAGTAATCACTTTAAATAATAATATACCCATTCACACTATTTAAATAAGAAGGTAGTTAATAAATGTATGTCTCATGAGTTTGGATAAAACACAACACTCATAGTTATTCTCTTTCAATGGAATGTTTCAATTATATCACCCTCTAGTGTGTAGATTTTATAGTTTCCTACCATATCCTAAACTCCATCTCCTCATCGAATGCTATAGTGTTAAGATCATAGACCCTCACTACATCTAATCCCTCTCATATTGGAGCTTAGCGACTTGAAGGCTTACCTATGCTAGTTCCTCTTGGGATTCCACCTGTTTGGACTTTAGTCGTCAACGAGCCCAGTCAGCTTTGTGATGAACGTGAAATGATCAATAATATGCTCATTGATGTTTTGGATCACCTCATAAACCTCTTGAGGAATCTAAATTTTCTCAATTTTTTTTTGCACCATGCTGGGTCGAAGTTCCAATTATATTCCTGCATCTCTTCAGCAGGGTAGCCTTAGATTAGGATGCCAAAATTTCATGCCTCATCCCCTCAAAAACATAGAACACATATAAATAGTTGGGGAAATACAATCCATCTAATCTACTCATAATTTTGGAGATTTTCAAAGAATCCATTGTTCCATGCCCGGCATCGTGTCTTATGACTATCCTCAACTATTTCAAAATCAGATTCGACCAGCTCCAAAGGATCGGCTAATTCAATCATGGGAAATGCATAGAAGAGCTCAGTATAAAGATCCTCTTCTTGAATCACATCTGAAGATTCATACTCCATGTTGTTTTTTTGGTCCCCATCACTTGATTATATCTCAATGATGTTGGCCCACCCACCTATAGTTTTTTCGCCACTATTGGCATCACCCGCGATCACAATTTATTTCTCATCGGGGACAATGGCCTGGTCAGCTTGAGTACTTGTTTCCATATGGACTAGAATTCCTCTTAAGAAATGGAACCAAGGTCCTCTGACTGTCCATGCCAATAGGATACATGCCACTCTAAGAACTGTTCAGATGTGTGTTGTTTCGTTCATTTTTATTAATGAAACAATAGGTATAGCTCCGCGAGGCCATAAACATACAATGGGCGAGTGATGACTTCCCATTCTCTTTCCTTTGGCTTGATTTAACTATGATTTCAGTGTGTATCCCCCCTTATATGATCAGGGGTTCCAAGGATTCCATTGAGACCACCCATTCCAATGTAGTGAAACTACACAATGTATCTATTATTTCTCAGGATGCTGGTCCTGGTGCTTAGCCCTCCATACCTGTCACCACCACTCCCTCACCATCAATAGGAACACTTTTCGCAAGATCCTTCTATATAGATATATGTTAGTTGGGAAGACTATTTTTAGTAAGAATTATAATATTACAAGGGGGTGAGTTAGAGACTACTTTGATATTTGTAGAAATTCTACTAAGAGAGGTTTCCACTAAGCCCACAATTTCATGTTCTTAAAAAAACTCCCCTGAAAGAAATTTCCTCATATTTTTTATGAGGGTTCTCCTCACCGACCTCTTCCCATGAGGATCCATTTGAGTGGTTTGACAAGGGGGAGTGATCTTATATTTTAGCCTCCAATAGCATCAAGGGGATTCATGATTAGCATCACCCTCACTTGATTCATCAAGGGTAATGTGGTATCATGATATTGCAACAATTCTTCTAATTATTTCATGAAATTTCTCCCCGGATTCAGGGACACATTTAATCACCCTTATATGAATCCAATTTCCCCTAATTCCATCCCATAACTGTGAATTTTCTCCCATAGGTCTTCGATCTTAAGGACCCTTAACCAGGTTTCCTAGTCTTTCTATACTTTCATATATACAGTATCGCGGGGAAGATCCACCCATAATAATTTCATCCTCGGATCCTAAGGAGGGGTTTTTCAAAATCCCCTCCCCGATTCACCTCTCTCTCAGGTCCTCCTTGTCAGAGCCACTAGGTTGGGAAAAACTGCCTCCCTCTCTTATCCACCTCCAGTCTGTGCTAGTTCATTCTCTATTTCCCTTGATTTCATGGCCTCCTCACTAATATACACATTGTCACCACCCTCAAAACATCCCCTCGATTCTCCTTAACATTGACATTATGGTGCGGGGACCACTTCTTTACTGGCCCAAATTGATGGAAACTGTAGCATCACACCAGGGTAAGAATCTATACTTCTATGTGCATACTCAAGAATTATCCTGAATGTAGCTCGGGGTGGTGGAATATCTTTCAACATCATCTCATCCTCCCATGTGAACATCATCCATTTTTCCTCATCACACATGAGTATTTCTCAAAACACACCCAAAGATACACCTTCTTAGTTATCCTCTACATAAATTTGAACTATTTTTCGAATCAGTGAGTGCATATGGATCCCTTATTGGTTCACATTACACAAACTCCACCAACACTCCACTATGAAGTGATATTAGATATGACCACTTCATTATGGTGTTTATTCCACTGTCAGTGAATTTTCCTATTGACTGAGGGAATGGATAGAATATGAGTTGGTCTACTCACACTATCTTTTTCTGTACATCCATTTGACCCAGTAGGAGCCAATGATACCCCAAAAAGTATATAATTACTGGTAAAAACACTGACTAGTAGGATAGATGGGTTTGAGGTATTCATAACCCCCTATATGCACTGTGACCCAGCTGTATAAAAATTGAAATGTCCCACAAATGCGCAAATGACGCTTCCCCAAACAAATATGAATATGTAACTTTTATAACTTCTACAACACAAGAATCCCAAGATTGATGTTTTTCCTAGATTCCAGCTACACATCCATGATAAATTTCTTCAGTTTTCCCCCTTGTGAGTTACCCTCACTAGAAGTGTCCACCCATAGATAAATGCCAAGATGAATATAGCTAACCTAACTATTGCTTGTGGCTTGTCCTTTATATTATATCTCAACAGTTTACACTAGATATCCTTCATGATCTGATATTAGGATCACTCAAGGGATCATTGATATCCCTTTAGATAGGTGTGTGGCCTCGATGTCGGTTTCTACACTAAATATTTTAGGAAATTTATGAACCATTTCTTGAAGTGGATGTCCCTGGTGAATTTATTGTCATTGTTGGAGCCCAACACAAGTTTCAGCAGTGCCATTTCTATAGGTGTAATTTATTCTGCATCCTCCTGGACATTCTCTATAGAGAGGAACTCATCAGACATCACTCCCATGATTATGATCCCTGAATTCTAATAGATATCCCAAAGGCTGATGCCAATATCCCCATTATGCAAATGAAACACGTTGGTCTCCGGAAACCATCGTATTAACAACTCTAGTATCATTTCCTTAGGATGAGATATATGTAAGTTAGAATACCATGTTAATTCATATAAGCCTACTCACATCAGGGTAGTTTTGAATTCTGCACAAGATACCCACAACCAATATGCCCTAGCTCACTCCTCTATGATGTCACCACCCTGGCATATATACTAGCCATATGTCCACACCTTTTTTAGGTACCTGATCCCTACCTTGATGATCGTTTTGTACTATAGAAGGGATAATTATTTCTCCAAAACCTTTCTGTCAATGTTTTTATAATTATTATAGATTCTTTCTCATGTTATAGAGGTATATTCCATCTTGGTATGGTCTTCAGCTGCTTTATACCACTATTGTTTCCCTAGTGTTCCCCTAAACCAATAGGCCGACTCGTCTCTTCTTGCCTTTATAATGATGATTTCAAATCACAAGATAATTCCTTACAAATGAATCATATTTCACATAGTGTATTCCTTCTAGGAATCTGGTAGCATCCCAATTAATGATTCATTGTTGGAGTGGCTCCAAACATACTCCTGGATCTGGATTTTGTTCACCATTTCCTCCTTCAGGGGAGGAATCAACAAGAACCTGTCAATAATACTCCTAAGAATCCATCGGAATAAGACATAAATAATTTTTTGAGTTAGTTCGTAGAGGGTGGTCATGAAAATCCATTATGAAACTCTATCATGAAATAGTTTATCATGAAGAAACCATGTCCTCGACATGTTTCGTATAGTAGTAGAAGATCATGATACACCAATTCACTGGAAAACATTTGCGGCGCAATGGACTGAGAGACCTAGTTCATCAATTCTCCCTTGTGGGGCAGATCACGCCACTAAAAGAGATCTTCAAAAAAATTGTTCACAAAGATCTAGAATGGAAAATAGGCCCCTGACATACAATTTATAGGTGATTCCCAACCCGATCTTCATGAAAACCTTCGCACACTGGAGCTTCATAATGCTTCATGACTGGTAAGATCCTCAATCCAACATTTTGATCCCACCTCATGATCCACCTTTGTGTTCCATAAATCATTTCATCGGTTTACCATCAAAATAAAAACCTCATTTTCATTCATCTACCATTATAAGATGAAATTTATTGGGTCTATACACCATGACACTGAAGATGTACAAAATATATGGACAAATTAATGACTAGTTCAAATCTATTTTGGACCCAAATTCCCTTATAACCCACAAAAATCATCAGTGGGGTCATTTTTTGGAATCTCCTCCATGGGGATCTCATGACATCATGATGGAGAAAAGGTTTTGTAGTTCCCATGTGAGCTTCTGTCCTCTACATCATCCCATTTCATCCTCAGTGATTACTACAAGCATACTCCCTCTATTTTGATGTGAAAAAATGTCATATTCCTTGAGCACTATGAGTGTCTTCCCTCCACTATCAAGAAAACATATGTCTTTCATGGAATCCAATTTCATCCACAGTGTGCACCATATGTGTCCTCCCTCCACTGTCACCTGAACATATGTTCTCCATAGCATCCCATTTCCTCTATGGGGAGCATCACAAGTGTGTTCCCTCTGCTTATTCGAGAGTTTATGACCATAGAGATGTTATTTTTCTTTGTATCAAGACCCATGACTCTTGAAAAACCCCATTATCTATATATATTCGTCTCTCCCCCATTCAGAACAATATTAATGCCCCATCCTTTCACATTCTGATATTCCATTTCATGAAGCTATTGAGCATCGTAAACCAAAGAGAGAAATGGATCACCCAAGGTATTGAAGCATCTCGAACTATTATTGCCTATGTTCTTCATATCCCCTTCATGTAGGGATTCCCTTCACAAAGGCCTCCGCCTTTTGTGAAGGAGGTAGACCCTTTGTGTTTCTTGAGGCTCCATGAATCATTCATCCTTGGTGGATAACTCATTAAATAATGATATCTTTTCTAAGGAAAGGTTGTTCTCAATGATAACCCTTCCTTTATGAAGACCCCTTCCATCGCATATCACCCTTCCCTCACAAAGAACCACTCCCACTCAAATCACCCTTCCATGGAAAATATCCCTATGTAGTTCACCTTGGATTCGTGATTTAATTCCACGTATGGCCATCTAGGCTTGTGTGAAGTGATTTCAGGGTCCCACGTGGGGGGTTTCATGTTTTGATTCCCTTTATTATACTTTTTTTGCATAGTTATGATAACAACTATTTTTTATTTTCATAGATATGTTGACATAGACCCCAAAATTGACCACAACACCACCCCACTCCCATCGGGCATTGCTTGTTCCTTCCCTTCCCTGTGTGTGTTTTGTTACAAGTTATGTAAGTCCAAGGTATGAGGAGTGAGTCATCATCATCTGAGTTGTAGGATTTTAAACTACCAAAAACCTTCTTCCTCAACACATGACATTAAACTATGATTTCTCCATGTGTAACAATTCCAAGAGGACTAGAAAAGGGATTGACACTATTTCCCTCCCATTATCTCTCTCCCTTTGGTATTTTTCACAATGTGCACCTTGATAAGTCTCCATGTAAGCCCCGAACAACTTCCTTGGGCTTCTCTCCTGGGGTAAATCCCAATCTCCATCTCCCTAGGCTTCTAGACATGAATAATCCCCAAATCACATCTCATGGTTTCATATTTTGAGACATTATCATTTGATCTGATGTTGCTTCTTGTTCCTCAAGATGAGCATGACTTGTGTGGGCATAGAGTGATAGTGACCATGACATCCTCTTTTATCCTCTTACCAAACATAATCCCCAACATGATTTTGGTATTCTAGCCATTTATAATCCCCATGTCCCTCTTAACTAAACTACATGGACTTTAATCCATGTATTTAAAATAGGGTAAAAAGTAATCCTCTCTAAGGTTGAATCCCCTCACTCTATAGAATCCATTTGTTCCAACTATTTCACATCGGTTCACTCATCCAGTATGATGTCCAAATACATGCTCCAAACTATGATGGTTTCGATCACTATCATCTAAAAATGGTACATATGAAGCCTTTTTTAGGTTTAATCCCATCCAATTGTAACTCGGGTGCTCCCTTATAGGAATATACCCTCCTGATGTGACATCTTCCATTTTGGGATGCATCTCCTAGATATTACTCTATGAGGTGTTCAAATCTGAACAAGAAGATAACCATGCATAATCCCCACACATCCCCATACTCATCTAAAAAGAGTTCCCCTCTTTTAAAGGACCTCTAACTAAGCATAATCCCATGGAACGTCTCCAATTTTATTTCCTTCATGTACACCCTAATTCAATATCCCCATCCTAAATTGTGTGGTATTTGATCCCTAACTTCTACACAGTTTACTAAGGAGTCCTCTTCTAGGAATAATACAATCACCAATTTCTCATCCTCATCTCCCTTTTGAGCCGTTTTTTCTCAGGAATATCATTCCCCAAACTGGAGGTTCTAATTCCTTAGGGACCACATCCATATGCTCCATTATCATGGGATGCCTCAATTCGGGTCCTATCACCCCACCAAACTATGTGGACATTGATTCCCAAAAACCAAGATATGTAAGAAGCCACCCTGAGGTTCGCGCCCAAAACTATCACCTTCACATCAATTCCACGTATTTCATCTTCATCCTTCGAAACTTCCTCCATATGTACATTGATTTTATCCAGGATTCCACATCCATAAGAACTCAAATAATCCACATGAGTAGATAACCATGCATATTCACCACATATCATATACATCAAACTAAGATATCCCCTCTTGCCATGTGTTGAAAACCACGTGTGTTACACCTAGAGATTTGAAAGTACGTTATCTCTTTAATATAATTCAATACCTTATGCTACACACAACACCGAGTTCAAGCATATCCCGACCAATCAAACTAGCCATCTAAATAGTGGTTATGAATAGTATTAACTACATTTTTAATTTTATATATATCTTATATAATTTTAACATAAATCTTTTGTGTTTCTTAGACATAATATACGGAAAAATTCAATTTTTCATGTAAATGAAGTATTTTTCAAAAATGCAGTTTTTCTACCTTTTAATGGAGAACCCTTCTGAAATATAATATTTGAATCTTTTATAAATTCAATTTAATGAAATTAATTTTTTATTTAGAAGTGTGATATAAATTTTGATTGAATAAATATTTAGTACTTTTTTGATAACTTTCATATTTTCATGAATAGTGAAAAATATTAAATTTTATTTAAAAAAAAAATTTAATAGAAATAACATATAGTGTTCCATTATAAATTTGAGTGGTTTTAAAGTATCATTAGATTATATTTTAATCATTTAATATAATTTAGGTCATTGGATTCAATTTCACATTTAAATTTTACATAAACACATGTCAATCTTTTGATAGTTTTTACTTATTAAAATCCCACTTTCTGGTTTTGACAACAGAAATTAATTTTAAAATAATTTATGCACTTTCTATGTTTTGAATTTTTTAAAATAGAATTCATTTTTTAATTTTTAATATCAAAACAATCATTGGGTGAATTTTTTGTATTTTTCTGAAAACATTCATTTTTTTTATGAATAGTGAAAAAAATGCTTTATTGTTTAAAATCGAATTTCATTTAAATAATTATTATTTTTAAATAAAATTATTTTAAATTTAAAATAGTTACATAAAACCTACATTATTCAATATTAATTCATTGGAGTAATTTTATATTAAGGCTAGATATATAAAATTTTATTTAACTTTTTAACGTCTTTTACCCACCATCTAGGCACATTTGGAAATTTGTATAAAACGTTGTTTTCCTACTTCTTTGAATTGAAATTAAAAAATCTAAGAGACATGGTTGACATCAGTAACTAAAATTTGGTTCAATAGGATAAAAATAATTGTTGGTGAATAATAACTTTTGAATTTTATTTACTATAGTTTAATGTAAATATGGTAATTAAATATAAATATAATATTATAATTACGCTAACACATGTATTATTTCTATTGGATAAGTGTATTTCTACCAAAATCAACCATCGTATTAAAATATGATCCTTTTGGTCTACTTGGATTAGATTAGTACATTTATTTATTTTCAAAGAAGTGTTAAAAGTGTAAAATTCAATGTTTAATAGCTAAACCATTTTTAATATAGGGTTATACATAAGATAAATTTGACTATAAATATTAATTATAAATATTACAATATTTCCTACATAATGGTATTTTATTTATAATTTTTTTGCATTAAATAATTAAATTTATGTATGGCACAATGATGATTCAATAATTACATTATTATTGAAAGATTAAAATAATTGATATTGTAAATATTAAGATAATTTTAAATTGAGACTTTTGATGTATTCCCCGAATTTTATAGGTTAATATGACATTTTTGGGTTGATAAAATAAATTTTTTCAAAGTGATACATTTTTTCTGACTTTCACAAAAACCAAATACTAAATACTGTCAAAATTTATATAAATGAGTTTAATAAAATACAATATAATTAATTGATATAATATTAGTAAAAATATATGGTATGGACAAAGGACATAGATAATGTTATATATGACAATAATTAATGACTTTGGTTTCCCTTGTATTTTTATTGTATGCCTATATACCATTTAAGATAATAATACAACAATACTTGGTAAAAGATAAATTATTTAACTAAGAGTTAAATCTAAAAGGTAAGGCTAATATGGTTACCAAAACTTATTTAAAACCTATTGTTTGAGAGGTTTTCAACCAAAACACACCTTAGAGTCGATATAAATACTTGGGGAGCCATTATAAACCGAAAATTATTGTATAATAAATTAATCGTTCAATCTTTTCATAATGTTCCCCTGACCTCTCTTATAAAAGGTTACATCACCTTCTCTTAATTTCACTCCTTCAAAGCCATTTTTCTATGAAAAACCCTGCTCAAGTATCCTCCCAAACACCCTCACTTAATCTTAGTGGCCTTACATTGATCAAAAGCCATCCTAAGAATCCATTATGATCAAATCAATAGAAATCACTTGAAGAAGAGGTAATAATTTCATCACACTTTTCAATGTTATTTTCTTCTTCTGTTTCCCATTTTTTTATTGTTTCTATACGAAAATAATAACTCAACTACATTATATACACTATGTTGTTATTATAATTATGGTACAACCATATTCATTATTTTATCCATCCTATGAATGAGAAAGTTACCTGACGTGTGTACGTACGACTAACCGTCTCCACGTCGTGGTGTAGTTTGTTATTCAACACTACATTATTTGGATGGGTATAATAATTAGTATAATTGATCTAAATAATAAATTTAAAATGTTTATGATTATTTATATATGATATATCATTAAATTAAATTCGATTTCACCATCAATAGAATGATATTTTTTCTCGTGCGTACGTACGACTTACCATTTTCATGATGCGATGAGATTCATCTTAGACTATCACCATTCAAGAATTTTTATAGAAATAAATATATATATTACATATGATATATAGAAAATAATATTAAAACTAGATAATATATATTTACATATATAAATATATGATGTTTACTTACATCCATACTATATGATAAGAAAACAAAAACATTGTTCATGCGCACGTACAAACTGCAGTCTCCAGGAACGATGTTTCCATTTCAGATATCATTCTATTATAAATATTTATATTCTGAATATATATGATATATAAATAAATTTTTATATTATGAAGGTATTTAAATTATATCTATGTGATACAATGAATAATAACAAATGAAAACACGTACGATAATGAAAGTGATTATTACCTAAAATATTACTTTAATAAGAAAAATGTTATTAAATGGGTATTATAATGTAATAAATGAATCATATATGGTTTTATAAATATTAATATGGTTTTATTATAATTTAATAACATACTATGGTTATTATATAGGTGGTTAAACGTACCGTCGACTAATGAGAAGTACAAGGTAACGTTTAATTTCTCAATCTCATTATTACTCGAGATTGTTTATGTGTAAGTATTTACTAGGACATATTTATCATCAATTCCAATGATTCATAATTTTTTTTTCAAAAGTAATCTTATACAATTTCATGTAAGGTACTATTTAACTATATCATTATTTTAATTTTCCTAAAGATTCATTTTTTTGAATCATTTTAATTAATGTTCATGTTTTCCAAATGATTTTCATGATTTATTTATATGGAAATTGTTGTTTTAAAATGTTTATTCCTTTAAAATGTTTTAAAATTGTATGTGACAAAGTAATTCAACAATATATTTTAAATGACTTCCTTTATAAATGTTTTACTTTTAAATGTTTTCACAAAAAGGGATATTTCCCTCACAGAGTTTTAGTGACCATTTTTAGCAATGTCAACATCCTTTAATGTATATTATTCTTTATTGGGGTTGATTTATTATAATTTAATATTATATATTGTATTGAATGAGTTATGATATGTTTGACTGTGGATGTGATACTTTTGAACCATTCATGGTTTATGGTTAAAGTATTGACATTTAATAATCTAGTTTTAATACGAATGTTTATGTTATGTTTCAACCTTTTCATATGAGGAAGGCATTGGACTTTGTAAGTGATGGGTGGATCTGCTCTATCTCCTCGATTAATCGGTAGGTCTCATGGGAAAAACTAGTGTCTTGGCACAAGTCGTTGACAAAATCATTATTTTTAGTCTTGGCATGATGTCTTGACTATGTGGTTATGATGTCCGACATTTTTCATTCCATCATTATGAAATTATATATTGATATTAAATGTGATTATTATACTAATAGAATATCCATATGAATAAGTTAATGGAATTATTTGATTTATCTTGGCCATATTATGCTTAATTTTATGTTTAAATGGATAGTGTTATAGTCTTATAAATTTTCTTAAATGTTTATGATTATTTATAAATGTTTCCGCTATATTGTTATCCTTAATGAGCATCTGAGCTCACCCCATTCTTATGTTTTCATTTTCCTAGGATGTGAAAAAATATATTATGATTGACCTACAGTAATATGATAAGGGATATAAGTGTGTTCAAAGGGGACACAATATTGTTTTTTTCCATTTCATATTGTAATGTAAAACTGATGTATGTATATAGTACTTCTAAGTCTACTAAACTAATAGGTCTTTCAAAACATGATATCTTTTGATCATGGAAATGTTGTGTAATAATGGACCGGCTCTGGGTAACTGGGATCATGGCGTTACATGTAATATCTGAGAATGTTTATTAAAAACCTTGGAAACTAAATTTATAAGAACTATGATTAGAGAACACCACCCAAAGATAGACTTTGACAATTAGCATAGAAGAACAACCAAGAATTTTTTTAATGCATATAATTTGTCAATTTTCCATGAAATACATCCCTATATAGATACAAGAAGGTATAGTCAGATCTGGAACATATGTATTTATTATTAAAACTCGAAAACACCGCTTTGATCTAGACTCGAACAGGAACTGGTGCACGACAATGGGACTTTCTACCCTCTTTCGTACGACACTCCTGGGGGGTATTTCTTAGGATAATTCTCATTTTATTTAAAAGCATTTATAAAGGATTTATGAGTAAATAATTCCTCAAAGAAAACATTTTTATAAATATGGATTATATGCATAAACGATTCAATTTACATTAGGTATTTTACAAGTTTGTAATTTTGATTTGTGACTCATAAACTAACCTATTGTATGTCATTTTTTTAATTGGTGCCTAGTAGAATGAAAGAGAACTCCAGAAATACACATGATCCAAAGAGTATGATTGATCATATCTTTCATGGTCTTAAGCCTAAATTTATAAGGTAAATAGAATCCCAAATATTCTAATCATATGAATAAATACTATCATGTGTTAATAGGACATGAAAATAATTCTATGAGTCCTATGGAATTGAAGGGAAGCTAGACAAGAAAATGATGGCGTGAGAATGATGTATAAAAGAATTAAGTGAATGAATGATTTTCCCATATGTGATAACTGTGGAAAGAATCACCATGGTAAATTATTGAATGGAATGGGATTTTGTTATAAGTGTGGGAAAAAATGAGACCATGTATCTGATTTTAAGGGTAAGAAAAAGGTTTCAAATGTATAATTTATTATCTGTAAGGAGTTGCGACACTATGAAAATCAATGTCTTAATCGTGAGGGTATACCCCAAATGATGCTATTGGATAATAATCAAGTTATGATACTACCACATCTAAAGAGAAATGATTAGTGTTATTATATTGTTATTGAAAAAGTACGTCATTTGAGTGTCATATCAATGATGTACCAGTTATATAAATCATAGAAATAAATAAGGATTGTAATGTTGTACTTTTTCATTAATATTTTGAGATTGTATAGTACCTAGTAAATGAAATAGTTTCATGTTAAACATTTTAGAAAATGCATGGTTAACAGAATGATAAATTGTAATATGGTTTTAATTATAAAGTGATGATATTGGAATAACATATATTTGTGTTGGATAAAGTAAATTGGATATTATTGACTACCTTGGAACTAATTAATGGTTTGTTTATCTATCATTGTTGAAGATTACAAAATTTTTGGATTTAAGGAAAATATCTAGTATTCTATATTTTACAAAAGGAATATGAAAGTACATATCTATTCAAATATTGTTTTCTAGTAATTCAGTTTATTACCATGTCTTATGAAAATATAAGATGAAAGTATTCACATGTATGTTATGTGAACTTTGCTATTAGTTTTGGACTGTGATTTTGGATAGAAGTATTTTGGATATGCCTAAGGTTAGAATAGATTATGTTAGACATTGGATAATTTATTTTATGTTTAAAACACTTCTTAAAATTATTTTTGGATTGTTATGAAAAGGAAAACCTGGAGGTCGGGTGATAATCCATCACATCTGGCAAGGTCACGACATTTAGATCTGAAACTGAAGGGAAACAATGGTGCATAAATTACTACTGGTCTACGTGATATCCTGGTTTGTATAATGTAGTTTTTTAATGGTATGACAGTTGAATGATAAATTCCTTTTTTGGGAACCTATAAAATTAGGACAAATGGAATATTTTTTTGTTATATTCTCTTTTGGATTAAAATATCAATTTTTAGTAGAAATTAGTTAAAGTACGGAACTATACTTGTCACGTATTATTTTTTTCTTATTCTATGAATATATTAGTTTGTAATCTTTAGGGAAAGTATCCTAAAACCCAAAATAACTGTTATACTAAAACATTATGTTTTTTTAACCGATGAAACTTTAAATAATCATATATTGATGGCTTTGAGGCCCTCAATTTTACATTCATTTTTCACTTGATTGTGATCGATGACCTCAATCACTCCCAATAAATATTTACGTTTATCCTATAATTTTGTGTCTATTATTTCAATCAGTTTTCTCCTATTAAAAACCCTAATTTTGTGGTGATTTTTTCATTTCTCTTTATCTCTTATTAAGACTAAATTTTAGTAACCCTACTTTCAGATTAGGGTTTTCCATAAAGATATTTTCTATTTTCATGCTTTTATTTTCAAAGAACAATTTTAAATTGAGAGGACACAATATATTTAAGGATGAGAGAATGTAACACCTCAATATTTCATATTTCATTATCTCTTAAAAGTAATTCAATATATTGTGCTACACACAACACCGAGTTCAAGCGCATCACGACCAATCAAACTAGTTGTTTAAAAAGTGGCTATGAATAGTATTAACCTAATTTTGAAGTTTATATATATCCTATATAATAATAACATTCATATTTTGTGTTTCTTAGTCATAATTGTAGAGACCCAAATATTTATGTACATAGACATTACATTAGATTTTCAGAATACTTAATACATAACAAAAACAGACACCAAAGGACTGTAATAGTTTTGTGTCTTTGGAAACATGGAACATAATCTTCTAATCATGGTGAAAGATCTTCAAAATCTCCCATAATGATCTTCCCCTTATTTTCTTGCCTAAAACCTTTCTTTATATCCTGGGGAAAAGAAAACATAAAAAGGGTGAGCTCAATCGATCAGTAAGGGTAAGCCTAGAGAACATAAAACAATCCATAAACATTTGAATGCAAAAACTTGAACATAAAATCTAAACATCAAAATCTTGAGAGAAGTCATAAATATTGGATGTAGGTAAGGCATATATCATAATGGAACATTAATCATGATAAAATAGCATGGTAATAAATCATGTAATTTTGGAAAACCATTAAACACATGATATTATTTCCATAGTAGCCAAGGCATTGCTTCCAAGACCATCTTAGTGGACAAAGTCCCTTTCTGAATCGAGTTTCATCCTCATTCCAGTCCTATATCACTGAACCGGATTAATTACCATTCGAGATATGTCTATCTCATGAGATATATATATTTACCCAATGCATTGGAGGGATAGATAGGTCTCACCCATCTCATAATTAAATCATTCATTCGTGTGCCAATAAAAAACATAAATCATTCATTATAACGCAATAAATAAAATGTATTTCATAAACATCATCCCATAATAACATAATCCATATAAAACAAAAGGATATCATTTCATTATAAGAAAATTGAAACCATGTAAATCATAGAGACATTATACTTGAAACACAAATATGCTAAATAATGTTATATTAGATGGAAAACAGTTTTGATAAAACACTTGAAATTAATTCTTGAGGAAAATACCCTTTCTCCATAAAAATCATTTTCTTTTCAAAAAATAACACACAATTTTAAAAGAAAAGTATTTTATTAAAAATAATCATGAAAAAATATAGATAAATCTTCTTTAAAATTAGGATACATGAAACCATAAAAATCTGTTCATGCTGTATAAGTTAAAAAAACATTCTCGTACTTTTTCCGGAAAAGTCAAAAAGTACCTCATATGGTAATCAAAAGAAGGATTCCTTACATAACATGTAATAAAAGTCATAAATGGGTAAAAAGAACTTTAAAAATACATGAATTTGTTTTATAAAATAGGGAAATGGATGATAAATATAACCCCAGTCAATACTTACAAGTAAACAATCTCGGATAAAAATGATATTGGAAAATTTATCCCTTACCTTAGGTCCGATATGCTTCGTACATATCCAAACATCATGTATAATGATTTAAATAATGTCATTTACTTATTTCAGAATCATATTCATTGTTTTGATATCATATATGGTTCAATTATAACTTTATATTTCCCGTTATTTTTTAAATTCCATGTTAAAGCAGCGTTTTGTGTAAAATCATTTTATTTATCGTACGTGTTTGGACTTGTTGTTTCTTGATATTATTATTACTTATATAATTATTTAATTACTTCCAGAATTTAAATCATTATTTATATATCATATATATTCAGTATATATATATATATATGAATGAAATGAAATACACCGTTCATGGAGACGATAGGCCGTATGTACGCATTAATGTTGTTTTCCTTCCCTTATTGACTTGAATGGAAGTAAGTAGATGATATATATATATATACATATATCCTGTATCTTCATTATGTCATAAATTTCATTATTATTCATTATATACACTTTATAATCATTCTTCATTGGTTAACATGGAGAATGAATCTCATCACGTCGTGGAGACGGTAATCCGTACGTACGCACGAGCGATGATATCGTTCCCATAATTATTGAATGAAATTTGAGTGGAAGATATAGTATCTCAGAATCCGTATGATGTTATAATAACCATATATAGTTATTCTTTACACCATTATAAACATCCAAGTAAGGTGTTGGTGGAAAAATAGATTACCCCACGGCGTGGAGACGATAATCCGAACTTACGCACGCGCAGTGATTCTGTTTTCCATAGGATGGATAAAAGGTGAAATGGGGTTGTTTAATATTTATAAAAACATATCAGTATATTAGTGATACTGATGTTATTACCTTATAATGAAACAACTAAAGAAGAAGAAGTTGAAGAAGAAATAAACTTGAATGAATTGGTATAATAATTACCTCTTCTTCGACGCACCTCCTTTATGTTTCCTCTTAAGGAACTAGAGTTGGATTTTTGAGAATACCATAACCTCCAAAGAAAATTTGGGGAATAGTATATGTTAAATTGGTAGGGGTTGGCCAAGCATGAAGGCACAAATTTTTGTGAAGAGGAGAGGGAGGAGGTTCCTTTTTATAAGGGAGGAGAGGGGCACCTTTGGAAACCTCAAAAATATTATTTTATAATAAATTCAAACCCCACATAAAAACATCCAAAATGACTCAAATCCTAAGATTATATGAGATAGGGTTGTAATATCATCAAAAAATAAAATTTATAAATGTTTAGAATTTATTTTAAAAATTATCAATTTGATTTATCCTTATTTAATCTATTAAATATAATTTGTGGTAATAAGATTCAAAATTTTAAATTGTTAAAAATAATTACTTATATATTGATAATTGTCCATAATTGTATAATTTATGAAATTTTAGACCATATAAATTTTAATTTATAATATTTAAATATTTTTGTGATTTTTAATCATTTTTATATTATGTTATTTTTATAAAATAACAATAGTGTCAATTTTGAAACTATTCATTTTTTGATTTAAAAAAAAATCCACACAGAAGATATGTTAAAAATAAAAGATTTAATAGATTCATAACATTTCATATTTATCTATATAAGTAGTGTATCACATTAAATAGTTCATATAATATTTATTTTAATATTGTTAGAACCATTTATTTTATATTTCAATCAATAAAATAATTTCAACATCACTATTGTGTCACATTTAATGACAATTATTTAATCCCAAAAAATTCTAAATAAACTCACATGATTTAGATAATTTTATTATATTTCTTGAGACTATTAATATTCTATGTTTCATGAATTTTATCACTAAATTAAATTATTATACTTATTTTCTCTAAGGGAGTGACATGTTGTCACTTTCTTTGGTTTTAATAATAAATAAAATATTTTCATGGTAAAAAGTCCATAAAATTAATCTAATATGACCCTTATGTGATATGAGTCTACTTTTAGTCATCCAATATAATTTTGAAATCTGTTAGGGTAATTTTATAATTTTAGGTTTTCCTTTAATTACCCAATTTATCTTTAATTGAAGTAAATAAAAATTACTGTAGTTACTATTCACAATATCAAAAAATTAAAAGTAACCTACTAACGTAATTTAAATCCACTGAATGAAAATATGGAATCCATTTTTCCAAATTCAAAATAGAGAAGTTTCAATTATTAAATTAAAATTTTTCCCGTTGTTAAGAAAACGGGTTTTAAAAGATAAAATATTTCCAAATATTGAAATGTTTTTACCTATGAATTCAATGTAAAATTAATGGTAAATACATAAATTATATTAAATGGTAAAAATTTATTCTATTTATAATTTAAAACTATTAAATATTATTATTTAACCATATAAATTATTGTGATGAAAAAATTTGTTTTTAATTAAAATATAGCATGTTTTTACTATTCATTAAAATAAGAAAGTTATCAGAATAATATGAAAAATTTATCCAAAGTAAATTTTTATATGATGATTACAAAGAAGAATTTTATTTTGTCAAATTTAACATATTAACATCTCAAAAACTAGATTTATAGTGGGTTCGCCTTCAAAAGGCGGTAAAACTGCATTTTTTAAAAAATACTTATTTTACCCAAAAAAATTATTTTGTTCTCATACCATGTTCTATAAAATGTGTAAGATGAATAATAATGTTACAAAATTAAAAATTTATTTAATACTATTCATAACGGCTAGTCCATAATAATATTATAACAATATATCTTTGTTTAGTGAATCCCGGTATTGCATACTACACACGCTATCGTGGAAGGTTGTGATTGCGTGTGATGCAAGCCATTTCACGGATGCATGTAGTGAAAGATCCATTTGGTGTAGCGTACAAAACAAGACATCAATGAAATTAAAAAATAATAAATCTCATAAAATCTCAGGTTGTTACATTCTCCCCCCCCCTTAAAATGAATTTCTCTCTCGAAATTTGTCGGCGTTATAAATGGTTTACTACTTGAAAGTTTCATTCATAGAAACCCACATCGTAAAAAGGAATACTAAAACATGATTTTAAATAGTGATGTATGAAACATATCGGTTACGCAAATTAAATCATCACTGGGTCTCCACATAGGAGAACATAGGTAAAAATATGGATATGGAAGAGAAACCTTACCATCAAGTTTTGATAGAGAGTGGTAGAGAACAGGTCTATGAAAAAACCAACAATCACAAATCCATAAATTTTTTACGATATAAGGTACCATCTGATTCATTGGATACGAGGACACTAGGACAACTTTTTGGTTTTCAAGATAATTTCCCTAATGTTGATGAATTTGAATTAGATGAAATACTTTATTTCGGTATAATCTCACCGTTTTTAGTTCCTTGAACAATTTCCACTTCATATCTTAAAGAAATGACGTTGAATTTGTCATTAGTGAATTTTTAGCAAATCATATGATAGAATGATGGGTCATTCCATATGTATCAAACAAAATGTTAGCAAAAGTTATCAAATATACATAACTCCATCTATGGTGAGGTTAATCGTATATGATTTCAAAACCGGTCTTATACTTCATCTATCATAGCGTTTAATAAAATAAAACTAGTTTCTACTAACCAAGGACTTCCTCTAGGCCAGTGGTAGGAAATAAAGGCATGTCGTACTTCGGTTGTGTGTTAAATTCCCACAGCCTTGTCTAACGTGATGGGTTGTCACTTGTCCTGCAGGTTGTTCTTTTTCTAAAAATACATTATTATACCATTCCATAAATTATATCGAAAAAAAATTTCTATCCTTTAACAATACTATCTTATGTCTAACTTAATTCAATCCAATCTTTAGGCTCTTTCAAAATACATCTATCCAATCTCATAGAATACAGAAAACGATTACTTGAAAGGTCACAAAACAAGCACGTGAATACCATCATTTATCCCCCATATATCATATTATATATCTTGTTGGTCACATTCCAAACATGTGAATACCTTAATCATATATTCTCTTGAAAAATAAAATATCATAGAACTATAGTGAAATCATGAATGCTGTCAAAAGGTAACACTTTCCACATACCAAAATACCAAAAATTCTATATACTCAAACCATGATATCACTTTGTCCTTATATCAGTCATGATCTCATTAATACTATGAAACATTTCATTATCTCCTTATCCCTTCTTTATGCGCATATTAGGTGGTTTCCAAAAATATCTGAATAAGCTTTCATGGTTACCGGTACCATTTAACATATACTTCTAAAAAAATATGGAAAAATAATAGTGTAACAATCATCAGATGTCTCTTTATTTAATAGTACCATGAGATTACTTACAAAACATTAATCTTGATAAACATGTAATCATTCCACTACATTCTTAAACCATTGACCGGTATTGAACAATTCATTCATCTCACATATCATTTGAAGTATCTTCATTATCATCAACATAAATACTACTTGTATGACCATGCTGATTCTCTTCATGAGACATTCCCTTAGGGAATAGGTTTGCATAATTCCCGTACATTCCACTCTTAAACCATTTAACCATTGTTGATGTCTTATCAATACCATTTTCCTTCTCTGTGGTGTTAACTGAACCTTTTCCTTTACAATTACTGGTTTTGTTTCCTTCTTTCCCACAACAAAAACATCATCCAGTTCTTTAGAAACATTCTCCATGATGCCTCTTTCCACATGATTTACATGAGCTAAATTGAACTTTCATTCCTCTATGATCATCATGAAACTCTATATTTCTCTTATTAGCTGAGTTAGGAAACATACCAAAGTTGAGATTATTGATCATATTATGAGATCGCTGACTAGGAATAATAAAAAAAATTGGACTTCCAAATCCCATTTCATTTGGTTTCTAATTAATAATATCATATCATTGTCCATAATATCCTCCATTATCGTGAATCTTCCTCTTTCTAGCCAATTTATGAAACCCAAAAAGAATAGTGTGATAGGGAAAAAATCATAATCAAGGGGGAGTACCTTCAATATCTAACATCTTAGTTTTAATTCTAATATCGTTACAATAATTCTAGGACTATAACCTCTACTTATAATTAACCTTAGAGACATCCCTAGACATACCTTAAAAATATCTCTAGGGGTTTCACTAAAGTTTTCACATCCTAGTTTCAAAAGGATGACTAAACCTTTCCTCTGATACCAACTGTAGAGACCCAAATCTTGACGTACATAGAAATAACATTATATTTTCTGAATACTTAATACATAACAAAAATAGACACCAAAGGACCGTAATTGTTTAGTGTCTTTGGAATCTTGGAACATAATCTTCTAATCATGGTTAAAGATCTTCAAAATATCCTATAAAGATCTTCCCCTTTTGTTTTCTTACCTAAAACCATTATTTATATCCTAGGGAAAATAAAACATAAAAAGGGTGAGCTCAAATCCTCAGTAAGGGTAAACATAGAGAACATAAACAACCCATAAACATTTGAATGAAAAAACTTGAACATAAAATCTAAACATCAAAATCCTAAGCAAAAACATAAATCATGGAAGTATGTAGGGAATATATCATAATAGAACATCAATCATGATAAAATATCATGGGAAAAACATGTAATTTTGGAAAACCATTAAGAACATGATATGATTTCCATATTATCCCAGACATTACTGCTAAGACCATCTTAGTGGACAAAGTCCCTTTCTGAATCGAGTTAACTCCTCATTCTAGTCCTGTATCACTGAACCATATTAACTTACCATTCTATCCATGTCTATCTCATGAGATATAAATCTTTTCCCAATGCATTGGAGGGAGATATAGGTCTCACCCATCTCATAATGAAATCATTCATTCTTGTCTCACACAATAAACATAAATCATTCATTCTAACCCAATAAATAAAATGGGTTTCATAAACATCATCCCATCATAACATAATCCATATAAAAGAATTGAAATCATTTCATCATAAGAAAATTGAAACCATGTAAATCATAGAGACATTATACTTGAAACATAAACAACTAAATAATGTCATCTTAGATGGAAAATAGTTTTGATAAAACACTTGACATTGAATTCTTGTGGAAAATATCCTTTCTCCTTAAAAGTCATTTTATTTTCAAAAAATACCACAAAATTTTAAATGAAAATGATTTTATTGAAAATAAAAATGAAAAAAAATGCAGATGAAGATTATTTAAAATTAGTTAACATGAAACCACAAAAATCCATTCATGCCATACAAGTAAAAAAACAATCTCGTACTTTTTCCAGAAGAGTCAAAAAGTACCTCATATGGTAATCAAAAGAATGATTCCTTACATACCATGTAGTAAAAGTCAAAAATTGGTAAAAAAGAATTTAAACATACATGAAACCATTTTTATAAAATAGGCACATGGATGATAAATATAACCCCCAGTAAATGCTTATGAGTAAAAAATCTCGGATAAAAACGAGATTGGAAAAGTTATCCCTCACCTTAGGTCTGATATGCTTCGTACGTATCCAAACATCCAGAATAATTATTTAAATAATGTAATTTAATTATTACAGAATCATATTAATTGTTTTTATATCATATATGGTTCACTTATGACTTTATATTACCCGTTCTTTTGTAAATTCCATGTTAAAGCAGCGTTTTGGGTAAAATCATTTTATTTATCGTACGTGTTTGGACTTGTTCTTTATTGATATTATTATTAATTATATCATTATTTACTTATTTTAATAATTTCACTCTTGATTTATATATCATATCTATTTAGTATATATATATACAATAGATAGATGAAGGAAATGAAATACACCGTTCATGGAGACGGTAGGCCGTACGTACGCATGAACATTGTTTTCCTTTCCATATTGACTTGAATTGAAGTAAGTAGATGAGAAATATATATAAATGAATCCATTAGATTCATTATGTCAAATATTTCATTATTATTCATTATATATACTTTATAATCATTCTTGACTGTCTAACATGGAGAATGAATCTCATGGTGTCGTGGAGACGTTAATCTGTACGTACGCACGAGCGATGATATCATTCCCATAATTATTGAATGGAATTGGAGTGGATGGTGTAGTATCTCAGAATCAGTATTATTTTAGAATAACCATATATATTTATTCTTTACACCATTTTACCCATCCATGTATGGTTGTGGTGGAAAACAGATTACACCACGGCGTGGAGATGATATTTCGTACGTACGCAGGCGCGGTGATTTCATTTTTCATAGGATTGATAGAAGCTGAAATGGGGTTGTTTCATATTTATAATAACATATCAGTATATTAGTGATACTGAAGTTATTAATTTATAATGAAACAACTAAAGAAGAATAATTTTAAGAATAAATAAACTTGAAAGAATCGGCAGAAGAGATTATCTCATCTTCGACGCACCTCCTTTAAGATTCCTCTTAAGGAACTAGAGTTTGTAATTTGAGAAGACCAAAACCTTCATAATTTTTCTAGGAAAGTGGAGAAGATAAATGGGAAGGGTTTGGCTAAGCATGATGGCTAAAAGTGTTGTGAAGTGTAGAGGGAGGAGGAACCCTTTTATAAGGGAGGAGAGGGGCACCTTTGGAAACATCAGAAATATCAATTTATAATAAATTAAAACCCCATATAAAAACATCCAAAATGACTCACATCCGAAGTTTAGATGAGAAAGGGTTGTAATATCAACAAAAAATAAAATTTATACATGTTTTGAATTTATTTTAAACATTATAAACTTGATTTATCCTTATTTAATGTATTTAATTTTATTTTTGGTAATAAGATTCTAAATTTTAAATTGTTATAAATAAGTACATATGGGTTGTGAATTGTCCATAATTTTCTATTTCATGAAATTTTCTACCATTTAAATTTTCATTTATAATTTTTAAATATTCTTGTGATTTTTAAACAATTTTATATTATGCTATTTTTATAAAATAACAATAGTGTCAATTTTTACACAATTCATTTATTTGAATTTAAATAATATCCACACAGATGATATGTTAGAACTAAATGCTTAAATTGATTCATAACATGTCATATTTATCTAGAAAATTAAATTAAAACATTAAATAGTTGATATAATATTTAGTTTAATATTTTTAAAACCATTTATTTGATATTTCAATCAATAAAATAATTTCAACTTCACTATTGTGTCACCTTTAATGATAATTACATAATGCCTAAAAATTATAAATAAATTTAAATTATGTAAATAATTTTCTTAAATTTATGTATACTATTCATTTTTGATGTTTCATGAATATTATCACTAAATTAAAATTATTATACTTATAAGATTTAAGAGAGTGACATGTTGTCGCTTTCTTTGGTTTTAATAATAATTAAATTATTTTCATGGTCACAATTCCATAAAATGAATATAATCCGACCCAAAGGTGATATGAATCGACTTTTAGTCATCCAATGGAATTTTAAAATGTGTTAGGGTAATTTTATAATTTTAGGTTTACCCATAATTACCCGATTTATCTTTAATTGAAGTAAATAAAAAGTACTGTAGTTACTATTCATAATATCAAAAAAATAAAAGTGACCTATTAACAAAATTTGGACCTACTGAATCCAAATATGGAATCCATTTTAAAAAATTCAAAACACATAATTTTCAGTAATTGAATTAATATTTATCCGGTTGTTAAGAAAATGAGTTTTAAAAGTTAAAATATTGCCAAGGATTGAAATATTTTTACCTATGAATTCATTGTAAAATTAATTGTAATGACATAAATTATATTAAATGGTAAAAATATATTCTATATATACTTTAAAACAATTAAATATTATAATTTAACTACATAAATAATTGCGATGAAAAAAGTAGTTTTTAATTAAAATATAGAGTGTTTTTAGTATTCATTAAAATATTAAATTTAGCAGAATAATATGAAATATTTATCCAAAGTAAATTTTTATATCCTGATTCAAAATAATAATTTTATTTTTTCAAATTGACCTTATAAACATGTTAAAAACTATATTTTAAGTGGGTGTGCCATCAAAAGGCGGCAAAACTGCTTTTTTTTTAAAATACTTGTTTTACACGAAACATTTATTTTGTTCTCATACCATGTTATAGAAAATGTGTAAGATGAATAATAATGTTATAAAATTAAAAATTTATTTAATACTATTCCTAATTCCTTGTCCATTATATTATTAAAAAATATATCATTATTTAGTGAACCCTAGTATTGCGTACTAAACACGCTATCGAGGAAGGTTGTGATTGCTTGTAATGCAAGACAAGTCAGGGATGCGAGTAGTGCAAGATCCTTTGGGTGTACCATAAAAAACAAGACCTCAATGAAATTAAAAATAATAATTCTCATTAAATCTCTGGTTGTTACAATAATATAAGTAAAATTCATTTTCTTTGATAAAATATGTATTTTTCAAAAAAATGTAGTTTTTCTACCTTTTAATTGAGAACCCATTTACAATACAATGTTTGATACTTTAATATATTAAATGTAATGAAATTAAATTATTATTTGGAATAGGGATACAAAAAATTAGTTTTGAAAAATTTTTGGTACTTTTCTGATAACATTAATATTTATAGGAATAGTGAAAAACACTAAATTTTAATTAAAAACAACATTTTAAAGAAAAAATATTTATTGTGTTAAATTTAACATATGATTGGATTTAAATTATCATTATATTATATTTTTATCATTTAATATAATTTAGGTCGTTGGATTTAATTTCACAGTTAAATTGTACTTAAACACCTGTCAATATTTTTGTAATTTTTACTTCTTAAAAACATGATTTCTAGATTTTGACCGTGGGAATTAATTTTAAATAAATTAATTCAAATCCTATGTTTTTAATTTGGTAAAATAGACCTCATTTTTGAATTTGGAATACCAAAATTAGAATTGGGTTAATTTTTGGTATTTTTCTCCAAACATTCAATTTTTTATTAACAGAGAAAAACAATGTGTTATTATTTAAAACTGACTTTTATTTTAATAATTATTATTTTTACATAAATTTATTTTAATGTAAATTTAGATACATAATACATATATTATTCCAATTTAATTAATTGGAGTCATTTTATAATAATATTAAATATTTAAAATTTTATTGAACTTTTTAACGTCTTTTTCCCACCTTATAGGCACATTTGCAAATTTGTATAAAACATTGTTTTACTAATTCTATGAGTTGAATTTAAAAAATATGAGAGATACATTTGACATTAGTAAATAAAATTTGGTTCAATATGATGAAAATAATTTTTGGTGAATAGTATCTTTTGAACTTTATTTACCAGGGTTAGAAGTAAATAGGGTAATTAAAGGTAAAAATGGTATTATAATTACCCTAAAACATGTCCTAATTCAATTGGATAAGTGAACTTCGACCAAAATCAACCTTATAAATTAAATATGATCCTTTTGGACCACATGGATTTGATTAGGACATTTATAATTATTTAATTAAAAGAAGAGTTAAAAGTGTTAAATTCACTGTTAATAAATAAACCATTTTTAAAATAAGGATATACATTATATTAATTAAACAATAAATATTAATTATAAAGATAAAAATACATCCTACATAATTGTATTTTATTTATAATTTTTATAGATTAAAAAATTAATCGAATCTATAACACAATGATGATGTAGTAATTACCATATAATTGAAAAACTAACATAATTGATTTTATAAATATTAAAATAATAGTAAATTGGGACTTTTGATGTATTCAAAAAAATTTATAGGTTAATATGACATGTTAGGGTTTTTTAAATAATTTTTTCTCTAAGTGAAAAAGTTTTTATGACTTTCACAAAAACCAAATACTAAATAGTGTCAAAATTGACAGAAATGATTTTTTTAAACCAATACTATATTATTAATTGATATAATATTCCTAAAAATATATGGTTCCCAAAAAGGTCCTAGATATGGTTATATATTTAAATAATAAACCACTTGGGGTTCTTTTTTCTTTTATTGTATGTTTATCAACTATTTATGATAATAATACAAGAATGAATGGTAAAAGTTAAACTTTTTAACTAACAGTTAAATCTAAATGATAAGGTTAATATGGTGACCTAAACCTATCTAAATCTTAATGGTTGATAGTGTTTTGACCTAGCCCCACCATAGACTTGAAATAAATCCTTTGGGAGCTATTATAAACCGAATATGATTGTATAATAAATTAATATTTCAAGCTTTTCCTAAAGGGTGCCTCACCTCTCTTATAAAAGGGTACATCCCCTTCTCTTAATTTCACTCCTCCAATTCCATTTGGATCAGCCAAACACTAATCAAATATCCTCCCATCTACCCTCAATTCAACTTATAAGCCTTTATTTGATCACAATCCAACCTAAGGAGCCCTTTTGATCAAATCAAAAGGAAGCACCTGATTAAGAGGTAATTTTTCATCACCTCATTCAATGTTCTTTTCTTATTCCGCTTCCCCTTACATGATTTTTTCCATATAAAAATAATAACTATAGTATCTTATAAAAAATTTGATGTTATTATAAATATTTTATGACCATATTCATTATTCTATCCATCTTATGAATTCTAAGGTTACCATATGTGCGTTCGCACGGCTTACCATCTTCACGTCGTGGTGTCGTTTGTTATTCAACACTTAATTATTTGGATGGGTATAATAATGAATATAATTGATGTAAATAATAAATATAACATGTTAATGATTATGTATTTGTGATATAACATCCAATTAGATAATATTTCACCATCAATTAATGATATTGTTACTCATGCGTACATACAACTTACCGTCTCCATGACACGATGAGATTCATCTTCAACGATCACCATTCATGAATTTTTAGAAAAATATATATATTGATTAAGTATGAGATATGTGAAATAATATTTCTATAGTAATAATATATATATATATATATATGTATTTTACTTATATCCATACTATATGATAAGAAAACCAAAACAAAGTTCATGCGTATGTACGGACTACAGTCTCTAAGAATGATATTTATATTTCATATATCTATCTTTTATAAATATTTATATTATGAATATATATGAAAAATTAATCCTGTTTTATATTATGGAAGTATATAAATCATTATCTAATTGATGCGATCAAAAATAACATGTTAAAACATGTACGATAATGAAAGCAATTATTACCCAAAATATTACTTTAACAGGGAAATTATTATTAAATGTGTAGTATAAAGTAATAAATGAATCATATATGATATCATAAATGTTAATATCATTCTGTTATAATTTAATTTCATACTATGGCCATTATACACGAGGTTAAACTTACCCTCTACTTTTGGAAAGTAAATGGTAAGGGTTAATTTCTCAATCTCATTATTAACCAAGATTGTTTATGTGTAGTATTTACTGGGACATATTTATCATCTGTGTCCATGATTTATTAAAATAATTTCAAAAGGAATCTTCTATGGTTACATGTACAGTACTCGTTAACTAGATCATTATTTTAATTGTCTTAATGATTCGTATTTCTAAATCAATTTATTTAATGTCCATGTTTTCAAAATCATTTTATGGATTTAATTATACGGACATGGTAGTTTTAAAATGTTAATTCCATTCAGAAGTTTCAAAGAGGTATGTGACACATTGATTAAAAAATCTATTTTAAATGAATTCCTTTATAAATGTGTGACTTTTAAATGATTTTACAAAAGGGGATATTTCCCTCAAAGAGTTTTAGTGATCATTTTTAATTATGTCAACATCCTTTAGTAGATATTATTATTGATTGAGGTTGATTTATTAAAATTCCATCTTCAATATTGTATTGAATGTGTTATGATATGTTTGACTATGTATGTGCTATTTTTATACCATTCATGGATTATGATTAAAGTATTGAAATTTTATATGCTTGTTTTAATATGAATTTTTATGTTATGTTTCAACCTTTTCATATGAGGAATGAATTTGACTTAGTAATTGACGGATGGAGCCTATTATAGCTCCTCGATGAATCTGTAGGTCTCATGAGACAAACTGGTGTCTTGGTACTTATCCTTGACAAAATATTTATTTTTAGTCTTGACAGTAGGCCTTAACTATGTGGTTATGATGTCTGACATTATGAATTCCATCATTATGAAATTATCTATTGATATTACATGTAATTATTTGAGTAGTATAATATCCATGTGAATAAGTAAATGAAATTATTTTATTTATCTTTGCCATATGAGTCTGAATTTTAATTTTACAAGGCTTTTTTATACATTTCCTTAAATGTTACTTCTTATTTATAAAAGATTCCACTATATTTTTATCCTTACTGAGCACCTGAGATCACCCAATTATTTTGTTTCCATTTTCCCTGTATGTGGAGAAATATATTATGATTGACCAATTGGAATAGGCTACGGGATATGAGTATGTTCAAAGGGGATACAATGTTGTTTTTTTTTCAATTTCATAATGTAATGTAAAACTTATATATGTATCTCAAACATACAAGGTTACTAAACTAATTGCTATTTCGAGACCTGATCTCTTTTTATTGTGCCAATGTTATGAAATAATGCACTGACTCTGGGTGACTATGGTCAGTGCGTTACAGTGGGTTATCCCCAAATGACACCTTTAAACTAACTAGATTTTTATCCTTATCCAACAAACAAGTAATATATGATGCCTCCCTGATGTTTAATCCCAGCCAATGGTAATTCTTGGTTTTCCCCAATTGGTGTGTACCTCCCTGATATATCCTTTTTGATGTCCATATCATCCTTTATGGTGTGAAACCTTCCATTTTTGGTACATTACCTCCCAGTTCCATCATTATTGGGGGTTCTGATACATCCATTTTTAAACCCCCAGGTGATCCCTCATAGATATTTACCTATCTGATCCACATTCATAAGTGTTCGGATCTGTCAGATCCATCTCCGTCAAACGTTAACGTTGCTACATACCCCATGTTAAACATGGGAATCCAAGGAAAAACTCAGAGCCATTCCTTGGTAATAGGATACCCCACAATCGATATGGGATACTTCAGGTTTCCCCACCCTCAATAATACCTCTAATAAGGGATAATTCAGGCGTACCAATGTTCCAACGTCCAGATGTTCCGATGATTCCTAACACGACTACTCTCCTGACCAATGGTTTCTGCCCTAACATGACCCTTTGGAATGTCTTGATTGATGTAGTGTAATTTAGGAGAGTCAAAAAAGAGATGGGATCAATAAAATTTTCACGATCAATGTCTATATCTATATGTGGGAACCATACTAGGCGATGAATTCCGAGGAGGATTCCATTTAAGGAGAGACTGACATCCCATAATCCCATTTTGATTAAGGATAAAAAATCACTGAAGAATTAATGAAATTATCCCACCTTAGGAAGGTTGGAATATATAGTAATATACAGGAATCAGCATCGAAAAAATGAGTGCTGATTTTCCCCATTAGAATGTGTCAGAAACAATACTAAAGTTGTAATATATATGTATTTTTTAGTTTATGCTTTTCACTACAAATTTATAAGAATACATTTAATGGTTCCAATGGAATAGAAAAGTGATAAATGGAAATGTGATGTTCATGAAAAACATGTGATTAAGGGAAATATAACCTGTAATATGATTCTTATTTTATGATAATGTAGTTTGGATAAATATATGTGGGATATGAATTAGTAAATTAGATGTTAGTGATTACCTTAGAAATAATTAAGGACACGTTGACAATAATTTCATGATATCATGGATGAATATTAATACTTATTATAATTAATGAACATAAATAAAAATCTATGGAATAATGAAGCTTGCATGATTTCCAAAAGTTATTTTTGGTAAATTAGGTCATTACCATGTTCCAAGAGAATTTACCCGGATGGTATTAACATTTTTGGATTGTGAAAACCAAGAGAAACATTTAATATATGGGGGATCAATGTTAATCTTTATTATTGAATTTATTTATTGGGTTTTGGATTATCATCATTCATAAGTGTTATAAGGTTATCTATAAATAAAAAATTTAAGATAAACTATGGAAAAAGTACTAATGTATTGATATTTTATTGAAACCCTTGGTTTAAAGTATATTTTGTGATTAACCATATTTCAATGATGTCTATCATATTTTGGAAATTATATTAGTACGGTTTTATTAATGTACACCATGTATGTCTGGTGATAACCAATCAAGTCTATCAAGTTAGAGGGTCTTAAACCCATTATCGAAGGATGATAAGGGTTTCACGCTATCCAATAACCTATGCAATGTCCTGGTTAACGTATAATTATTTTTTATTTATAATTATTTATTATTAAAGTGTATTGTTACTTTTTTTTAGAGATTCATGTATTGACCATATACATTTTTAAGAATGATTATAGATAAATAGTTATACATTTCATTCTTCTATGAGTCTTAACATCTACTAAAAGTTAAATTTTTCACATCAATCATAAATGTTATTTTTGGACTTCCATTACATGAAGTAATGGATGAATTTTAAATTTATAAAAGCATAACAAAAGAAAATAAAAAATTTATATAAATATTTAATGTAAGTATATTTCCTTATATTCTTGGTCAAAAAAATAATTACTCAATGTTAGGATAATATCCAAAAGAATTTTTTTTATCCTAATACCTTAATATTTTTGAACCAATGGCCTTTTAAATAGTTATATATTTATGAGTTTTAGGCCCTCAACTTTTCTTTTTTCATTCACTTGTTTTTGATTGATGGCCTCAATCACTCCCTATAAATATTTACACTTTTCCTCCATGTCCAATCTTCACCCCCAAACTATGTTCTCTTATGTGTTAACCCTAATGTATGTTACATTGGGTATCCATTATGGTCAGAAAATTCCCTTTTAAGGGAAGTTTTAGTATTCACTTGCATGATGTGGGTTTATATGAATAAAACATTCAAGTATTAAACAATTGATAACATAAGTGAATTTAGAGGGTGAAATTCATTTTTAGGGGGGGTATATTGTTACCCGCAAGATTTTTTGAATTTTTTTTTTCAAATTAATTTTTATAATGGATATTTTTTCATTTCACATGACAATATAAATAGTTCATTATATATATATATATTAAAACACTAAGTCAAAAATTCAATTCAGAAGATGTCGAATAGGATTTCACAACAAACAATACTGACAAGGATTTCTCTACACACAACACAAACATGGCTTGCACCATACACAACACTCACATGGTGTACATTACATGCAACATAGAGATTCTATGCTGCAACATTTTATTATTATATATTTTTAACAATATAGTCATAAAATATCCATTAATAATAGTGATATGAACATTAATAAATACATTTAAAATATTTTTTATAATTTTTTATAGAAATAAAACATATTGATAATGAAGGATATAATTTTCGGTAAAGCCCTTTTTATGTTTAAAATTATCATTTTCTCAAATCAACCTATTTTAATAATAAAAGAAATTTTAAAAACATTTATACATTTAATTTGATTAAATAAACATCATTTTTTTAATATAAAATGTGGAAATTATTTTAGGGTGAATTTTTTGGATTTTTTTGAGAAAGTTCATTTTTTGATGAATCGAGAAAAATAGTTCTTTTTAGTTAAAAACAATTTTTTTTTAAAATAATTGTTAATGATAAATTATATTATAATTTTTTTTAAGGTCACATTAGATCTGTTATAAATATATTAACACAATTTAGGTCATTAGAATAAATTTCACATTGAATGTGAATATAAAAACTTAATAAACTTTTGAACTTTTATCTACTACAAAACCCTATAAATTCATCGTGTCTTCAGGACTAGCATTAATCATAATTTATATTCTTATGTGAATTAAATTAATAAAAATTATATGAACCATTTTAATCAGTTGTAATATTTATATTATAATTATATCATGTTTATTTTTTACTAAAATGATTAGTAAAAGTGATTAAAATTAATCAAAATGATTGAGTAAAAATTAAGCTTAATTAGGGACTAAACCGTAATATTAGATGTCCAAATAACCTAGACACATGTACAAACCCCATTTTGTGAAATATATATTCCATGAAACATACAATATTGATTTATGTTGGTTTATTATGACTTCTCTTATATAATAACATGTGTGCACCTAACTTGATTTCAAAAATTCCATGTGATTCCTTTTCCTTCCCTAAAAAAGGTCACCACCTCTCCCACTTACTCAAACCTCTCAAACCACTTAGGTTTCTAAAATATCTTCCCAATAAACTTCCCAGAAATCATCCTATTTCCTATAATCCTTCCCTTAGGAATAATTCAATCAAAAGAATCCTTTTTTCTCAAACCAAAAGGAGTTAACCGATTAACAGGTAATATCTTATCTAAAGTCCTTTATTTTAATTTATTTCTCCACCACATACGATTTCTTTTACTAGGATTGTATAATAAAATATTATAGTATGTATAATAGGATGGTTTTTTCAATGGTTTTAACTTAAACTTAATAAAAACTCCTTCTAATGGATAACAAATATATTTTTTATCTGTACAATGAACTAATACCTCACTAAACAGTAATTGTTCAATTTTTATTACCACATCTAATGGTGGAAATTATGACGTAAAATATATTTATATATTTTTTATATTATTGTTTTTTTATTATTCTTTTTTTAATTTTACAACACATAACTTTTAAAATTTCCATTTGGTGTTAATATGATAATTTAAATTGAGGAAGTGTGGACTATCACTCCCTCAAAACGATGAGATTCAGTCACACACTACATGGAATGTATTAAGGGTATATTTAGTGTATATATATGATATATATGACATAAAAAATCTAATTTAATAATTATATATATATACATATACATATATGTATTTTACATTCTTTCTCACAACATGATTATTAAACAGAAATACCGTTCAGGCGTACGTACGACCTACTATCTCCACGGATGGTGTATTTAATTTTATAAATATATATATTTTATAGATTACTATAATAAAAAAATAATATATATACATGATATTTATATCATTGTTTATATTTGGTAACCATGAGATAATTATAAAGACCAAAAATATAATATATTAAGTCATATACAAAAAACAAAGCAAATATTACCCGAAGTGAAACCTTAACATAGGATGGTTAACAATAAGGTAATATTTTGATGTAATAAAACCATATATAGTATTATATATAATAATATGGTTCTGTAAATTTTTATAATAAATTTATATTTATTATAGAAGTGGTTTAAATGAGTATGACGAGAGTCAAGACACAAGGTATGTAACACCTAGAGATTTTATGAGAAATATTCTTTTTAATTTCTTTGAAATATTGTGTTGTACGCTTCACCAAGAGTAGCTTGCAGTATACGCAACACCGTATTAGCTTGTAGTATATGCAACACTATTCTTGGCTTGTGTTGCACATAATTTCATGTTTTTTTCAAATAAAATTTATTTGACACAAAACCAAGTATAGATTTTGATCAATGTATAAATGAACAATGTTTTTATTATGTTTTACGCAACACTAAAGGAGTCGTGCCCTACACGAAACTCTGACTTGTCTTGCATTACACGCAAAAGAGACCTTCCTCGATAGCATGTATTGTACACAATACCAAGTTTCACTAAATGAGATATTGTTATAATATATTATGAACTAGCCATTATGAATAGTATTAACTAAATTTTTAATTTTATATCATTATCATTCATCTTACACATTTTTTAGATAATGTTATGAGAACAAAATAAATTTTTCAAAAAATGTAGTTTTGCTTCCTTTTGATGGAACACCCACTATAAATATGGTTTTTGACATGTTTATAAGTTCAATTAGATTATATAAACTTATTAATTGAAATAAGTATATAAAAAATTACTTTGGATAAATTTTTTATATTTTTCTGTTAACTTTCATATTTTGATGAATAGTAAAAATACGCTGAATTTTAATTAAAAACAATTTTTCTCATCAAGATTATTTATATGGTAAAATGATAACATTGAATTGGTTTAATGTTTAAAGAGAATATATTTTTACCATTTAATATAATTCATGTCATTATCATTAATTTTACATTGAAATTCATAGCTAAAAACATTTAATTCTTTGACAATGTTTTAACTTTTAAAACATGTTTTCTTAACAATGGGATTAATTTTAAATTAATTACTGCAACTTCTATGATAAGATTTTTTAAAAATGGATTCCATATTTGGATTCTGTGGGTTCAAATTATGTTAATGGGTTACTTTTATTTTTTTGATATCATGTATAGTAACTACGATAATTTTTATTTACTATAGTTAAAGGTAAATCAGGTAATTAAGGGTAAAAATAAGATTATAAAATTATCATAAGACCTTATAAAATTCTATTTTATGAATATAAGTCGACACATATCACATAAGGGTTAGAATAAATTAATTTCATTGACTTTTGACCATGAAAATGATATAATTATTATTAAAACCAAAGAAAGTGAAAACATGTCACTCACTTATATCTTATAAGTGTAATAATTTCAATTTAGTGATAAACCTCATAAAAAATCAAATATAAATAGTCTCAAAAAATATAATTACAGAAAATATATCATGTGAATTTATTTATAATTTTTAGGGATTACATAATTATCATTAATGGTGACAAAATAGTAATGTAGAAATTATTTTATTGATTGAAATATCAAATAAATGGATTTAAAAGTATTAAAATAAATATTATATAAACTAATTAATGTTATCCAAAAAATTTCTATATTAATATGACATTTTAGGAATATATTAAATAGTTTTTTTTGAATATTTCCTTTTTGGATTTTATTTAAATTCAAATAAATGAAGAGTTTCAAAATTGACACTATTGTTATTTTTTAAAATTAACATCTTATAAAACTGTTTGAAATTCCCAAAAATAATTAAAAATTATAAATTTAAATTTATATGGTCAATAATGTCATAAATTATCAAATTAAGGACAATTTACAACACATAAGTAATTATTTATATCAATTAAAAATTTAGAATATTATTATCTCAAATAAAATTAAATAGATTAAATAAGGATAAATCAAGTTGATAAGGTTTAAAATAAATTCCCAACATGTCTAGATTTTATTGGATGATTATATTACAACCCTATCTCATCTAATATTTGGATTAGAGTGATTTTTGGTATTTTTTAAGTGGGGTTTGAGTTTATTATAAATTGATATTTTAGAGGTTTCCAAAAGTGCCCCTCTTCTCTCTTATAAAAGGGCACCTCCTACATCTCCTCATCACAACATTTTTAGACTTCAAGATCAGCCAAACCCTATCCATTTCTCTTATCCAATTCCCTAGAAACATACATGAGGTCTTGGTCTTCTTCAAAGACCAACTATAGTTCCCTAAGAGGAGGTTTAGAAGAGGCGCGTCGAAGAAGAGGTAATATACTTTACAGATTCTTTCAAATTTATTTCTTCTTCTACTTCCACTTATTTATTTATTTAATTATAAATTATTAACATCATTATCAATAATATACTGATATTTTATTATAAATATTAAACAACCCTATTTCACATTCTATACATCCTACGGAAAATAAAATCACCGCGCGTGCGTACGTACGGAATACCGTCTCCACGTCATGGTGTAATCTTTTTTCCACCACCTCCTTTCATGGATGGGTATAATGGTGGAAATAATAACTATATATGATTATTATAACATCAGACCAATTCTGATAAATTTTATCATCCACACCAATTCCATTCAATAAATTTTTGGAATGATATCATCGCTCGTGTGTACGTAAGGATTATCGTCTCCACGACGCAATGAGATTCATTCTCCAGGATTAACCATTCAAGTATGATTATAACGTATATATAATAAATTATCAGTAATGATATGACATAATGATGGTACTATATTTATGTACATATATGTTTTATTTACTTAATTCCATTCAATTCAATAAGTAAACTAAAACAGCGTTCATGCATACGTACGACCTACCGTCTCCATGAACGGTGTATTTCATTCCATTTATCGATCTATCATATATATTTATATTCTGAAAAAATATTATATATAAATCATGTTTTACATTCTGGAATTATATAAATCCAGATATATGTAATAATATCATGAACAAAAAGTCGAAACATGTATGATAAATGAAACGATTTTACACAAAACAATGATTTAACATGGAATTCACAAAATAATGGGTAATATGAAGTCCTAAGTGAATCATATATGATATCATAAATATTATTATGGTTCTATTACAAGTTAATAATTTGTTTAAACCCAATATAGAGGAGTTTTGGACATGTATGGAAGAAATTGAACCTAAGGTAAGGGATAATTTTGCAATCTCATTTTTATCTGAGATTGCTTATACATAAGTATTTACTGGGGTTATAATTTTCATCCACGTCCGTAAAATGTTTTTCATAAAGTGTTTAATATTCTACCATGTATTTTTAAATTCATGTTCACCCCTCTTTAACTTTAACTTTGTGTTATGGAAAGAATCATTCTTTTGTTTACCATACGTGGTACTTTTTTACTTTTCCGTTAAAAGTACGAGGATAATGTTTTTTTACGGCATGAACGGATTATTACAGTTTAATAATCCCGTATTTTCATGAATCTTACCCTACAATATTTCATGATTATTTTCAAAAAAAAATCCTTTTCTGTTAAAATTTCATGTAATTTTGTGAAAAGAAAATGATTTTTAATAAAGAGGATATTTTCCTCATGAATTCATTTCAAGTGTTTTATCAAGACTCTTTTCCATATAAGATAACATTTTTTAGAATGTTTATGTTTAAAGTATAATGTTACTGTTATTTACATGGTTTGATTTTTCTTATGATGAAATGATATCGATTTGTTTTATGTGGATTATGTTATTAGGGGTTGAGGTTTATGAAACCCATATTATTCTTTGGGTTATGATGAATGATTTATGTTTATTTTGTGGAACAAAAAAGAATGATTACATTATGAGATGGGTGGAACCTACATCTCCCTACAATGCATTGGGTAAAGATTTATATCTCATGATATATGTAGAGACCTGAAACTTGACGTACATGGACATTACATTACATTTGCGGAATACTTAATACATAACAAAAACAGACACACAAGGACCGTAATAGTTTAGTGTCTTTGGAAACTTGTAACGTAATCTTCTAATCGTGGTGAAAGATCTTAAAGATATCCCATAAAGATCTTCCACTTTTTGTTTCCTTACCTAAAACCTTTCTTTTGATCCTGGGGGAAAATAAAACATAAAAAGGGTGAGCTCAAATGCTTAGTAAGGGTAAGCATGGATAAAATAAAACATACCATATACATTTGAACTTAAATACATGATCGTAATGTTTAAACATCAAAATATTGAGCAACGACATAAAACATGGAAGTACAAAAGGCATAGATCATAATGGAACATAAACCACGATAAAATAGCATGGGAATAAAACATGTAATTGTGGCATACATTAAGCACATGTAATGATTTACATAGTAGCCAAGGCATTGCTGCCAAGGCCATCTTAGTGGATAAAGTCTCATTCTGAATCGAGTTCACTCCTCGTTTCAGTCCTGTAACACTGAACCGGATTAACTTACCGTTCCAGCCATGTCTATCTCATGAGATATAAAATCGTTACCCAATGCATTGGAGGGAGATATAGGTCCCACCCATCTCGTAATGATTCCATTCTTATGTGTGCCACAAAATCATAAACCATACATCATACCATAACCTATGTAATAAAAATGGGAATCTTAAACATCATGACATCATAAAACAATTCATATAAGATAAAGGAATTCATAAAAATATTTCCATCACAACAAAATAAAATCATTGTAATAATTGGTATAGAAACAGAACCCTATATTATCTTAGATGGAAAATAATTTTGATAAAACAGTTGAACTCCATTCTTGAAGAAAATATCCTTTCTACTTCAAAAAAAACATTTTTTCCTTTCTTAACATGTCATACAATTTTAAACTAAAAGAATTTGATTCAAAATAAACTTGAAAACTTGTAAAGTAAGAATCTTGGAAATAATGTTTTCAAAATCCATTCATGCCGTATAAGTTAAAAAACATTCTTCTCGTACTTTTTTCAGAAAAGTCAAAAAGTACCTCGTACGAAAAACGACAAAAGATTCCCTTCATATCTTTTAATAAAAACTCACCGAAGGGTAAAATTGGATTTTAAAAATTGGTGGTGGATGGAAATAATATTACATATTGAGGAAACATGGATCTGGATGATAAAATATACCTCAGTAAATGCCAAAGTATAAACAATCTCGGATAAAAATGAGATTGTGATATTTTCCCTTACCTTAGGTCCAATTTGCTTCATATGTGTCTGAACCTCCTGTATAATGATTTAAATAATGTCATTGACTTATTCCAGAATAATACTCATTTTTATTATATCATATATGGTTCACTTATGACTTTATATTACCCGTTCTTTTGTAAATTCCATGTTAAAGAGCGTTTTGGGTAAAATCGTTTCATTTGTCGTCCGTGTTTTGACTTGTAATTATTCATATGATTACTTAGATCATGATTAATTAATTCCAGAATATAAAAAATGATTTATATATAATATATATTCAGAATATACATACACATAATAGATCAGTAGATGGAATGAAATACACCATTCATGGAGACGGTAGGCCGTACGTACACATGAACGTTGTTTTCATTTCCTTATTAAGTTGAATGGAATTAAGTAGATGAAATAAATATATATACACATAAATCCAGTATCATTATTATTTCATATATTTCATTATTACTTATTATATATCCTTTATAATCATTCATGAATGGTTAACGTGGAGAATGAATCTCATCGCGTCGTGGAGACGGTAGTCCGTACGTACGCACGAGCGATGATATCGTTCTCATGATCATGGAATTGTATTGGATTGTATGTACACTATTTCAGAATCAATATCAGTTTACAATAATCATATATAGTTATTATGTACACCATTATACCCATCCAAGTAAGGTGGTGGAGGAAAATAGATTACACCACGGCGTGGAGTCGGTATTCCGTACGTACGCACGCGTGGTGATTTCATTTTCCATAGGATGGATAGATGGTGAAATTGGGTTGTTTAATAAATATAATAACATATCAGTATATGAGTGAATCTGATTTTATTACTTCATAATGAAACAACCTATGAAGAAGAAGTGGAAGAAGAAATAAAGTTGAATGAATCGGTAACAGACATTACCTCTTCTTTGAGGCGCCTCTTTGAGACTTCCTTTTAGGGCAATAAAATTGGTCTTTGGAGAAGACCAGGACATCTAGGATGTTTCTAGGGAAGTGTAGAAGAGAATTTGTCAAGGTTTGGCCGAGCTTGAAGGCTCAAAGTGGTGTGAGGAAGAGAGGCAGGAGGTTCCCTTTTATAAGGGAGGAGAGTGTCACCTTTGGAATAACTAAATATATTATTTTATTATAAAGTCAAAGTCGTTTTTTAATAGCTAAAAATTGATATATTTCGAAGATAAGGTGGGGATGGGTCTAAATACTCTCATCAAATAGAATTTAGAAAAGTTTAGGTATTAATTTTAACCTTATCATTTAGATTTAACTTTAAGTTAGATAATATAACTTTAACAGTGTCTTCTTGTTTTCTTACACTATAAGGTTAATAAACTTACTATATCGAGCCAAAAGAACCCCATGTTGTTTATTATTAATATATATAACCTTATATAAGTAATTTGTCAGAAACTTATATTTTTAGGAATAAAATAACAATTAATAATATAATATACGTTTTAAAAACAATTTTATGTCAATTTTGACACTATTTGGTAATTGATTTTTGTGAAAATCATAAAAGAATTATTAGTTCGAAGAAATTTAATTAAATCAATAATAAAATGTCATATTAACATATAAAATTATTGGAATTCATAAAAAGTCTCAAATTACATTTATTTGGGTATTTATAACATCAATTATGTCAATATTTCATTAAAAAGATAATTACTGCATCATCATTGTGTCATAAATAAATTAAATTATTTAAAGTCTAAAAATTAAAAATAGAATACCATTATGTAGGAAATCTTTTTATATTTCTAATTAATATTTATAGTTGAATTTATCTTATGTATAACCCTATATTAAAAATGATTTACTTATTAAACTTTGATTTTAACTATTTTAACGCTTCTTCAAATAAATTAATATTAAATGTCCTAATCTAATCCAACTGGGCCTAAATGGTCATATTTTATTCCTAAGGTTGTTTTTGGTCGAATTACACTTATCCAATAAAATTAGTACATGTGTTAGGGTAATAATAAAAAGACTCTTACCCTTAATTACCCTATTTACTTTTAACCGTGGTAAAAAAAAGTAAAAAGTTACTATTCACCAAAAATTAATTTCATCTCATTGAACCACATTTTATTCTTTGATATTAACCATGTCTCTCGGATTTTCGAAATTCCACTCACAGAAGCGGTAAAATTATGTTTTATGAAAAATTCAGTTTTTTTAACTACCACTTAGTGGTTTCACTATTCATCAAAAAATGAACGTTTCCAGAAAAATACCAAAAATTAGGCCTAAGTTATATTTGATATTATGAATTCAAAAATGATTTTTATTTTACCAAATTCAAAACATATCAGTTACATTGACTAATATAAAAATTAATTCCCATCGTCAAAACAAATATCGTGTTTTTAAGAGATAATAACTATCAAAAGACTGACACTTGTTTATAACTGGTTTAAATGTGAAATTACATCCAATGACAAACATTGTATTAAATTGTAAAAATATATTCTAAATATACTCTAAATCCACTCAAATTAATAATTTATCACAATTAATTATTTCTATTAAAAAAGTTGGTTTTAATTAAAATTTAGTAATCTTCACTATTCATCAGAATATGAATGTTATCTGAAAAGTACCAAAATATCACCCTAAGATAATTTCGATATTCCAAATCCAAAAATGAAGTCCATTTTGAAAGATAAAATTTATAAAATTTCAAAAAGTGGGTATTACTATTCATAACGGCTAGTTCATAATAATATTATAATAATATTTGATTGAGTGAAACTCGTTTTTGCGTACTACACACGCTATCGCGGAAGGTCGCAATTGTGTGTAATGCAAGCCAAGTCAGGGATGTGTGTAGTGCAAGCTCCTATTGGTGTAGCGTACAACACAAGATATCAATAAAATTAAAAAGAATATTTTTCATTAAATCTCGGGGTGTTACATTTTACCCCCCTTAAAATGAATTTCGCCCTCGAAATTCTTCGGGGATAAAAATGGTTTACTACTAAAAATTTTCTTTAATAGAAACCCACATCGTAAAAAGGAATACCAAAACATGGTTTTAAAAACTAATGTATGAAATGTAACGGTTACCCAAATTAACTAATCACTGGGTTTCCACGTAGGAGAACATAGCTAAAAATATGGATATGGAAGAAAAATCTAACAATCAAGTTCTGATGGAGAGTGGTAGAGAACATGGATATTAAAAATCCATCAATCACAAAGCCATAAATTTGTGATGATCTATGGTACCATCTTATTCATCGGATATAAGAGCACTAGGACAACATTTTTGGTTTTCAAGATCATTTCCCTAATTTTGATGAAATTGGAATTAGAAGAAATACTTTTGTGATATTGGTACAGTCTCACCGTTGGTCGTTCTTTGTACAATTTCCACTTCATCTCTTCATGAAATGAAGTTCAATTTGTCATTCATGAAGTTTTAGCAAATCATGTGATAGAATGATGGGTCATTCCATCTATTTCAAACAAAAGGTTAGAAAATTTATCAAAAAATACATAAGTCCATCTATAGTGAGATTAATCATATATGGTTCCTAAAATGGACTTATACTTCATATATCATACTGATTAATATAATAAAACTAGTTTCTACTAAACAGGGACTTCTGGTAGGCCAATGGTAGGCGATAAAGGCCAATCGCACTTTGGTAGTGGGTTCGATTCCCACAGCCTTGTCCGACGCGATGGGATGTCGCCCGTCCTGCAGGTTGTCCTTTTTCTAAAGCTATATTACAATAACAACCCATCTATAATATCGAAAAAGAGTTCTATCCTTAAACAAAACTAAATTATGTCCAACATAATCCATTCCAATCTTTAGGCTTATCTAAAATACTTCGGTCCAAGATCATAGAATAAAGAAAACGATTACTTGATATATCATCAACCAAGAATGAAAATACCATCATTTATCCCCCATATATCTTGTTGGTCACATTCCAATCATGTGAATACCTTAATCCTGTATTCTCTTAAAAAATTAATACCCATTAAAAATTAGTGAAAACATGAATGCTGTCAAAATTTAACTCTTTCCACATACGAAAATCCAAAAATTCTATATACTCAAACCATGATATAACCTTCTCCTTATATTAGAATTGATCTCATGAATAATATCAAACATTTAATTTTATCCTTATCCCTTCATTATGCGCATATAATTTTTTTCAAAAATATCTCAATCACTTTCCATGGTTACCGGTACCATAAAATTATTGAAAACCACAATAGACCAATACATAAATATTCCAATATTCCACGATACTATATACAACATTATTTTGGAATCCCATTATATAAACACTTAATCATTCCACCACATCGTTGTAATATTCAACATTTCCAATAGTGATCGCATGTTTCTTCCCTCTTTCATTTTCCTTAAGTGGTTGCTCATGTTGATCATCAATTACCCTTGGATTAGGGAATTTATTAGAATAATTCCCCATTTCCTTGCACTTGAAGCATTAAAGTGTTGGTGGTGTGTTATCTGCAGTATTTTCTTTATTCACATCATTAGAAACCTGTTTTCCATTACTTTGACACTCAACAGCTCTATGACATTCTTTACCACACTTAAAACATTTTCTAGTCCCTTTAATAAAATCTCCACCATGCTTCATTCCACACTTTGAGCATAAGGAAACATTCATCTTCATTTCACCATTATTATGATATTTCTACTTAAACTCCATATTTCGTTTCTTGTCAAAACTATGAGATGGATAAGTAACACCAACTTCCATTTCTACCTTGGTAGCACAATGCACGATTTATTCATAGCTACTGAAGTCTCTTATAGATAATTCCCTTCGAAGATTTGGTTTTAAGCCACTGAAAAATCGATCAACGTTACTTTGAGGTTCGATGATAATGCCAGATGCATACCTTGTAAGCCTTGTAAAATTCGCTTCGTATACACCAACAGATTCATCATTCATTTTCTTTTGTTCAAGAAACTTCTTCTCCATCTTTATTCTAAGAAAACGAGGGAAGAACTTGATGAAAAATAAGTTCTTGAACTCTTCCCATTCCATGGACTCAATTTCATCTCTTGGCCTCGTATTATTGATAAGATTCCACCATTGATCAGCTTCACCTTCCAAATGATATACTACTAAGATGAATTTATCATGTTCACAACATTGAAGAACTGAAAATATCTTTTCAGTGGTACTGATCCATTGCTCAGCAACAAGTGGATCAGAAGACCCACTGAAAGAAGGTGGACGTTGCCTCATGAAGGACTCAATAGAATACTATTCCCTTCTCTGCCCATTTGGAAGTCCAGAATGATTAATATCTTTTGTAAGTATAGCAATAAGATTTTTCACTCCATGTCCCATACCATTTTTTTGTTCAGGAGGACAATCGTTGCATTGTCCATTACATTGATCAACACGGTTCCTTCGGGTTCTATCCATCATCTAAAACCCAAAAAGAATAGTGTGAGAGCCAAAAATCATGATAGGGAAAACAACACAATAAATGGGGAGTACCTTCAATATCTAACTTCTTAGGTTAAATTCTATGATCGTTACCGTAGTTCTTGGACTATATCCTATACGTATACTTATCCATAGGGACATCCCTACACATACTTTAGAAATATCTCTAGGGATCTCACTAACGTTTTCGCATCCTAGTTTCCAAAGGTTGACTAAACCTTTCCTCTGATACCAACTGTAGAGACCTGAAGCTTGACGTACATGGACATTACATTACTTTTTCGGAATACATAATACATAACAAAAACAGACACACAAGGACCATAATAGTTTAGTGTCTTTTGAAACATGGAACGTAATCTTCTAATCATGGTGAAAGATCCTCAACATCTCCCATAAAGATCTTCCACTTTTTGTTTCCTTACCTAAAAACGTTCTTTTGATCCTGGGGGAAAATAAAACATAAAAAGGGTGAGCTCAAATGCTCAGTAAGGGTAAGCATGGATAAAATAAGACATAACATATACATTTGAACTTAAAAACAAGATCAAAATGTTTAAACATCAAAATCTTCAGCAACGACATAAAACATGGAAGTACATAAGGCATAGATCATAATGGAACATAAACCATGATAAAATAGAATGGGAATAAAACATGTAACTGTGGAATCCATTAAGAACATTTAATGATTTCCATAGTAGCCAAGGCATTGCTGCAAAGACCATCTTAGTGGACAATGTCCCATTCTGGATCGAGTTCACTCCTCGTTTCAGTCCTGTAACACTGAACCAGATTAACTTTTCATTCCAGCCATGTCTATCTCATGAGATATAAAATCCTTACCCAATGAATTGAAGGGAGATATAGGTCCCACCCATCTTGTAATGATACCATTCTTATGTGTACCACAAAATCATAAACCATCCATCATAGCATAACCCATGTAATAAAAATGGGAATCTTAAACATCATGACATCATAAAACAATTCATATAAGATAAAGTAATTCCTAAAAATATTTCCATCACAACATAATTAAATCAATGTAATAATAGGGATAGAAACAGAACCCTATATTATCTTAGATGGAAAATAATTTTGATAAAACACTTGAACTCCATTCTTGAGGAAAATATCCTTTCTATTTCAAAAAAAAACATTTTTTCCTTTCTTAACATGTCATACAATTTTAAACTAAAATAGGTTAATTAAAAATAAACTTGAAAACTTGTAAATGAAGATTCTTGGAAATAATTTTTTCAAAATCCATTCATGCCGTATAAGTTAAAAAAAACATTCTTCTCATATTTTTGTCGGAAAAGTCAAAAAGTACCTCATACGAAAAACGGCAAAAGATTCCTTTAATATCTTTTACTAAAAACTCACCGAAGGGTAAAATTGGATTTAAAAATTTGTAGGTAGATGGAAATAATATTACATTTTTAGGAAACATGGATGTGGATGATAAAATACACCCCAGTAAATACCAAAGTATAAAAAATCTCGGATAAAAATGAGATTGTGATATTTTCCCTTACCTTAGGTCCGATTTTCTTCGTAAGTGTATGAACCTCCTGTATAATGATTTAAATAATGTCATTAACTTATTCTAGAATCATACTCATTGTTATTATATCATATATGGTTCACTTATGACTATATATTACCCATTATTTTGTAAATTCCATGTTAAAGAGCGTTTTGGGTAAAATCGTTTCATTTGTCGTCCGTGTTTTGACTTGTAAATATTCATATGATTACTTAGATAATGATTAATTAATTCCAGAATATAAAACATGATTTATATATAATATATATTCAGAATATATATATATATATATAATAGATCAATAAATAGAAATAAATACACCGTTCATGGAGACGGTAGGCCGTACGTACGCATGAACGTTGTTTTGTTTCCTTATTAAGTTCAATGGAATTAAGTAGATGACATACATATATATATAGATAAGTACAATATCATTATTATGCCATATATTTCATGATTACTTATTATATATCCTTTATAATCATTCATGAATGGTTAACGTGGAGAATCAATCTCATCGCGTCGTGGAGACGGTAGTCCGTACATACGCACGAGCGATGATATCGTTCTCATGATCGTGGAATTGTATTGGAGTGTATGTATACTATTTCAGAATCAATATCAATTTAAAATAATCATATATAGTTATTATGTACACCATTATACCCATCCAAGTATGTTGGTGGTGGAAAATAGATTACACCACGGCGTGGAGTCGGTATTCCGTACGTACGCACGCGTGGTGATTTCATTTTCTGTAGGATGGATAGATGGTGAAATAGGGTTGTTTCATACTTATAATAACATATCAGTATATGAGTGATACTGATGTTATTACTTCATAATGAAACAACCTATGAAGAAGAAGTGGAAAAAGAAATAAAGTTGAATGAATCGGTAACGGACATTACCTCTACTTTGAAGCGCCTCTTTGAGACTTCCTTTTAGGGCACTAAAATTGGTATTTGAAGAAGACCAGGACCTCTAGGATGTTTCTAGGGAAGTGGAGAAGAGAATATTGCAGGTTTTGTCTGAGCTTGAAGGCTCAAAGTGGTGTGAGGAAGAGAGGGAGGAGGTGCCCTTTTATAAGGGAGGAAAGGGGCACCTTTGGAATAACTAAAAATATTATTTTATTATAATGTCACATTTGGGTTTTAATAGCTCCAAATTGATATATTTAGAAGCTAAGGTGGTGATGGGTCGAAATACTCTCATCCAATAGAATTTATACAAGTTTAGGTATCAATTTTAACCTTATCATTTAGATTTAACTTTAAGTTAGATAATATAACTTTTACCGTGTCTTCTTGTATTCTTACACTATAAGGTTAATAAACTTACTATATCAAGCCAAACGAACCCCAAGTTTTTTATTATTAATATATATAACATTATCTAAGTAATTTGGACGAACCTTATATTTTTAGGAATAAAATAACAATTAATAATATAATATTTGTTTTAAAAACAATTTTATGTCAATTTTGACACTATTTGGTAATTGATTTTTGTGAAAATCATAACAGAATGATTAGTTCAAAAAAATTTAATTAAATCAATAATAACACGTCATATTAACATATAAAATTATTTTAATTCAAAAAAAGTCTCAAATTACATTTATTTGGGTATTTATAACATCAATTATGTCAATATTTCATTAATAAGATAATTACTGCATCATCATTGTGTCATAAATAAATTAAATTATTAAAAGTCTAAAAATTACGAATAAAATACCATTATGTAGGAAATACTTTTAACTTTCTAATATTTATATTTTAATTCATCTTATTTATAACCCTATATTAAAAATTATTTACTTATTAAACTTTGATTTTAACTATTTTAACCCTTCTTTAAATAAATTAATATTAAATGTCCTAATCTAATCCAAGTGGGCCTAAATGGTCATATTTTATTCCTAAGGTTGTTTTTGGTCGAATTACACTTATCCAATAGAATTAGGACATGTGTTAGGTTAATAATAATAAGAATTTTACCCTTAATTATTCTATTTACTTTTAACCGTGGTAAAAAAAAGTAAAAAGTTACTATTCACCAAAAATTATTTTCATCTCATTGAACAACATTTTAGTCCTTGATATTAACCGTGTGTCTTGGATTTTCGAAATTCCACTCACAGAAGTGGTAAAATTATGTTTTATGAAAAATTCAGTTTTTTAACTACCACTTAGTGGTTTCACTATTCATCAAAAATTGAAAGTTTCCAGAAAAATACCAAAAATTAGGCCTAAGCTATATTTGATATTATAAATTCAAAAATGATTTTTATTTTACCAAATTCGAAACATATCAGTTACATTAACTAATATAAAAACTTAATTTCCGTCATCAAAACAAATAGCGTGTTTTTAAGAGATAATAACTATCAATAGATTGACACTTGTTTATAACTGGTTTAAATGTGAAATTACATCCAATGACCAACATTGTATTAAATTGTAAAAATATATTCTAAATATACTTTAAAACCACTCAAATTAATAATTTATCACTATTAATTATTTTGATTAAAAAAATTGTTTTTAATTAAAATTTAGTAATTTTCACTATTCATCAGAATATGAATGTTATCCGAAAAGTACCAAAATTTCACCCTAATCTAATTTCGATATTCCAAATCCAAAAATGAAGTCCGTTTTGAAAGATAAAATTTATAAAATTTCAAAAAGTGGGTATTATTATTCATAACGACTAGTTCATAATAATATTATAATAATATCTAATTTAGTGAAACTCGGTTTTGCGTACTACACACGCTATCGCGGAAGGTCGCAATTGCGTGTAATGCAAGCCAAGTCAGGGATGTGTGTAGTGAAAGCTCCTTTTCGTGTAGCGTAAAAAACAAGACATCAATAAAATTAAAAAGAATATTTTTCATAAAATCTATGGGTGTTACATTCTACCCCCCTTAAAATGAATTTCGCCCTCGAAATTCATCGGGGTTAAAAATGGTTTACTACTCGAAAGTTTCATTAATAGAAATGAACATCATAAAAAGGAATAACAAAACATGGTTTTAATAACTAAGGTATGAAACATAATGGTTACCCAAATTAACAAATCACTGGGTTTCCACGTAGGAGAACATAGGTGAAAATATGGATATGGAAGAAAAATCTAACCATCAAGTTCTGATGGAGAGTGGTAGAAAACATGGATATTAAAAATCCATCAATCACGAAGCCATAAATTTGTGATGATCTAAGGTACCATCTGATTCATCGGATATAAGAGCACAAGGACAACATTTTTGGTTTTCAAGATCATTTCCCTAATGTTAAAGAAATTGGAATTAGAAGAAATACTTTCATGATTTTGGTACAGTCTCACCGTTGGTCGATCATTGGACAATTTCCACTTCATGTCTTAAAGAAATGAAGTTTAATTTGTCATTCGTGAAGTGTTAGAAGATCATGTGATATAATGATGGGTCATTCCATCTATTTCAAACAAAAGGTTAGAAAAGTTATCAAAAAATACATAAGTCCATCTATAGTGAGATTAATCATATATGGTTCCTAAAATGGACTTATACTTCATATATCATACTGATTAATATAATAAAACTAGTTTCTACTAAACAGGGACTTCTGGTAGGCCAATGGTAGGCGATAAAGGCCACTCGCACTTTGGTAGTGGGTTCGATTCCCACAGCCTTGTCCGACGCGATGGGATGTCGCCCGTCCTGCAGGTTGTCCTTTTTCTAAAGCTATATTACTATAACAACCCATCAATAATATCGAAAAAAAGTTATATCCTTAAACAATACTAAATTATGTCCAACATAATCCATTCCAATCTTTAGGCTTATCTAAAATACTTCGGTCCAAGATCATAGTATAAAAAATAATTAATTGAAATGTCATCAACCAAGAATGTGAATACCATCATTTATCCCCCATATATCTTATTGGTCACATTATAATCATTCAAATACCTTAATCATGTATTCTCTTGAAAAATGAATACCCATTAAACCTTAGTGAAAACATGAATGCTGTCAAAATTTAACTCCTTCCACATACCAAAATCCAAAAATTCTATATACTCAAACCATAATATAACCTTCTCCTTATATTAGACATGAGCTCATGAATAATATCAAACATTTAGTTTTCTTCTTATCCCTTCATTATGCACATATAATATTTTTTCCAACAATATCTCAATCACCTTCCATGGTTACCGGTACCATAAAATTATTGAAAACCACAATATACCAATACATAAATATTCCAATATTCCACGATACTATATACAACATTATTTTGGAATCCCATTATACAAACACTTAATCATTCCACCACATCGTTGTCATATTCAACATTGCCAATAGTAATCACATGTGTCTTCCCTTTTTCATTTTCCTTAAGTGGTTGCTCATTTCGATCATCACTAACCATTGGATTAGGGCATTTATTAGCATAATGCCCCATTTCCTTGCACTTGAAGCATTGAAGTGTTGGTGGTGCATTCTCTATAGTCTTTTCTTTATTCACATCATTAGAAACCCTTTTTCCATTACTTCGACACTCAGTTGCTCGATGACCTTTTTTCCACACTTAATACATTTTCTAGTCCCTTTAAGACAATCTCCACCATGCTTCTTTCCACACTTTGAGCATAAGGAAACATTCATCTTCTTTTCACCAATATTCTGAGATTTCTACTTAAACTCCATCTTTAGTTTCTTTTCAAAACTATGAGATGGATAAGTAACACCAACTTCCATTTCTACCTTGGTAGCACAACGCACAATTTCTTCATAGCTACTGAAGTCTCTTATAGATAATGCCCTTCGAAGATTTGGTTTTAAGACACTGAAAAATCGATCAACTTTACTTTCAGGTTGAATGATAATGCCATATGCATACCTTACAAGCCTTGTAAAATTCGCTTCATATACACCAACAGATTCATCATTATTTTTCTTTAGTTCAAGAAACTCATTCTCCATCATTGTTCTAAGAACACGAGGGAAGTACTTGTTGAAAAATAATTTCTTGAACTCGTCCCATTCCATGGACTCAATTTCATCTCTTGACCTCGTATTATTGATAAGATTCCACCATTTATCCGCTTCACCTTCCAAACGATATACTACTTAGATGACTTTATCATGTTCAGAAAATTGAAGAACTGAAAATATCTTTTCAGTGGTATTGATCCATTGTTCAGCAACAAGTGGATCAGAAGACCCACTGAATGAAGGTGGACGTTGCCTCATGAAGGACTCAATAGAATATTATTCCCTTCTCTGCCCATTTGTAAGTCCAAAATGATTCATAGCTTCTGTAGGTATAGAAATAAGATTTTTCACTCCATGTCCCATAACATTTTTATGTTCATGAGGAAAATCCTTTCATTGTCCATTACATTGATCAACACGGTTCCTTCGGGTTCCAGCCATCGTCTAAAACCCAAAAAGAATAGTGTGAGAGGAAAAAATCATGCTAGGGAAAACAGCATAATAAATAGGGAGTACCTTCAATATCTAACATCTTAGGTTAAATTATAAGATCGTTACCATAGTTCTAGGAATATATCATATACGTATACTTATCCTTAGGGACATCCCTAGACATACTTTAGAAATATCTCTAGGGATCTCACTAACGTTTTCACATCCTAGTTTCCAAATGTTAACTAAACCTTTCCTCTGATACCAACTATAGAGACCCGAAGCTTGATGTACATGGACATTACATTACTTTTTCGGAATACTTAATAAATAACAAAAATAGACACTCAAGGACCGTAATAGTTTAGTGTCTTTGGAAACTTGGAACGTAATCTTCTAATCGTGGTGAAAGATCTTCAACATCTCCCATAAAGATCTTCCACTTTTTGTTTCCTTACCTAAAACCTTTCTTTTGATCCTAGGGGAAAATAAAACATAAAAAGGGTGAGATAAAATGCTCAGTAAGGGTATGTATGGATAAAATAAAACATAACATATACATTTGAACTAAAAAACATGATCATAATGTTTAAACATCAAAATCTTCAGCAACGACATAAAACATTGAAGTACATAAGGCTTAGATCATAATGGAACATAAACCATGGTAAAATAGCATGGTAATAAAAAATGTAACTGTGGAATCCATTAAACACATGTAATTATTTCTATAGTAGCCAAGGCATTGCTGCCAAGACCATCTTAGTGGACAAAGTCCCATTCTGAATCGAGATCACTCCTCGTTTTAGTCCTGTAACACTGAACCAGATTAACTTTCCGTTCCAGCCATGTCTATCTCATGAGATATAAAATCTTTACCCATTTCATTGGAGGGAGATATAGGTCCCACCCATCTCATAATGATACCATTATTATGTGTGCCGCAAAATCATAAACCATACATCATAGCATAACCCATGTAATAAAAATGGGAATCTTAAACATCATGACATCATAAAACAATTCATATAAGATAAAGTAATTCATAAAAATATTTCCATCACAACATAATCAAATCAATGTAATAATAGGGATAGAAACAGAACCCTATATTATCTTAGATGGAATATAATTTTGATAAAACACTTGAACTCCATTCTTGAGGAAAATATCCTTTCTACTTCAAATTTTTTTTCCTTTCTTAACATGTCATACAATTTTAAATTAAAAGAAGTTGATTAAAAATAAACTTGAAAACTTGTAAATGAATATTCTTGGAAATAATTTTTTCAAAATCCATTCATGCCTTATATGTTAGAAAAACATTCTACTTGTACTTTTGTCGGAAAAGTCAAAAAGTACCTCGTATGAAAAACGACAAAAGATTCCTTTCCTATCTTTTACTATAAACTCACCGAAGGGTAAAATTTGATTTAAAAAATTGTAGGTGGATGGAAATAATATTATATATTGAGGAAACATGGATGTGGATGATAAAATACACCCTAGTAAATACCAAAGTATAAACAATCTCGGATAAAAATGAGATTGTGATATTTTCACTTACCTTAGGTCTGATTTGCTTCGTAAGTGTCCGAACCTCTTGTATAATGATTTAAATAATGTAATTAACTTATTCCAGAATCATACTCATTGTTATTATATCATATATGGTTCACTTATGACTTTATATTACCCGTTATTTTGTAAATTCAATGTTAAAGATCGTTTTGGGTAAAATCGTTTCATTTGTTGTCCGTGTTTTGACTTGTAATTATTCATATGATTACATAGATCATGATTAATTAATTCCAGAATATAAAACATGATTTATATATAATATATATTCAGAATATACATATATATAATAGATCAGTAAATGGAAAGAAATACACCGTTCATGGAGACGGTAGGTCGTACGTACACATTAACGTTGTTTTCGTTTCCTTATTAAGTTGAATGGAATTAAGTAGATGACATAAATATATATACACATAAATCTAGTATCATTATTATGTCATATATTTCATGATTAATTATTATATATCCTTTGTAATCATTCATGAATGGTTAACATGGAGAATGAATCTCATCGCGTCGTGGAGACGGTAGTCCGTACGTACGCACGAGCGATGATATCATTCTCATGATCATGGAATTGTATTGGAGTGTATGTATACTATTTCAGAATCAATATCACTTTACAATAATCATATATAGTTATTATGTACACCATTATACCCATCCAAGTAAGGTGGTGGTGGAAAAAAGATTACACCACGGCGTGGAGTCGGTATTCCGTGCGTACGCATGCGTGGTGATTTAATTTTCCGTAGGATGGATAGATGGTGAAATAGGGTTGATTAATACTTATAATAACATATCAGTATATGAGTGATACTTATATTATTACTTAATAATGAAACAACATAATAAGCAGAAGTGGAAGAAGAAATAAAGTTGAATGAATTGGTAACGGACATTATCTCTTCTTTGAAGCGCCTCTTTGAGACTTCCTTTTAGGACACTAAAATAAGTCTTTGAAGAAGACCAGGACCTCTAGGATGTTTCTAGGGAAGTGGCGAAGAGAATTGTGCAGGGTTTGGCTGATCATTAAGGCTCAATGTGGTGTGAGGAAGAGAGGGAGGAGGTGCCCTTTTATAAGGGAGGAGAGGGGCACCTTTGGAATAACTAAAAATATTATTTTATTATGAAGTCAAATTCGTTTTTTAATAGCTCACAATTGATATATTTAGAAGATATGGTGGGTATGGGTCTAAATCCTTTCATTTAATATAATTTAGACAAGTTTAGGTATCAATTTTAACCTTATCATTTAGATTTAACTTTAAGATATATAATATAACTTTTACCGTGTCTTCTTGTTTTCTTACACTATAAGGTTAATAAACTTACTCTATCGAGCCAAACGAACCCCATGTTGTTTATTATTAATATATATAACCTTATATAAGTAATTCGACCAAACCATATATTTTTAGGAATAAAATAACAATTAATAATATAATATTTGTTTTAAAAACAATTTTATGTCAATTTTGACACTATTTGGTAATTGATTTTTGTGAAAATCATAACAGAATGATTAGTTCGAAAATATTTAATTAAATCAATAATAACATGTCGTAGTAAAATATAAAATTATTAAAATTCATAAAAAGTATCAAATTACATTTATTTGGGTATTTATAACATCAATTATGTCAATATTTCATTAATAAGATAATTACTGTATCATCATTGTGTCATAAATAAATTAAATTATTTAAAGTCTAAAAATTACAAATAAAATACTATTATGTAGGAAATATTTTTAGATTTCTAATGAATATTTATAATTGAATTTATCTTATGTATAACCATATATTAAAAATTATTTACTTATTAAACTTTTAGTTTAACTATTTTAACCCTTCTTTAAATAAATTAATATTAAATGTCCTAATCAAATCCAAGTGGGCCTAAATAGTCATATTTTATTCCTAAGGTTGTATTTGGTCGAATTACACTTATCCAATAGAATTAGGACATGTTTTAGGGTAATAATAATAAGATTTTACTCTTAATTACCCTATTTACTTTTAACCGTGGTAAAAAAAAGTAAAAAGTTACTATTCACCGAAAATTATTTTCATCTCATTGAACCACATTTTAGTCCTCGATATTAACCGTGTCTCTCATATTTTCGAAATTCCACTCACAGAAGCAGTAAAATTAAGTTTTATGAAAAATTCTGTTTTTTTAACTACCACTTAGTGGTTTCACCATTAATCAAAAAATGAACGTTTCCAAAAAATACCAAAAACTAGGCCTAAGCTTCATTTGATATTATGAATTCAAAAATGATGTTTATTTTACCAAATTCAAAACATATCAGTTACATTAACTAATATAAAAATTAATTCCCGTCGTCAAAACAAATAGCGTGTTTTTAAGAGATAATAACTATCAAAAGATTGACACTTGTTTATAACTGGTTTAAATGTGAAATTACATCCAATAACCAAAATTGTATTAAATTGTAAAAATATATTCTACATATACTTTAAAAGCACTCAAATTAATAATTTATCAATATTAATTATTTCAATTAAATAATTTGTTTATAATTAAAATTTAGTAATTTTCATTATTCATCAGAATATGAAAGTTATCCGAAAAGTACCAAAATTTCACCCTAAGCTAATTTCGATATTCCAAATCAAAAAATGAAGTCCGTTTTGAAAGATAAAATTTATAAAATTTCAAAAAGTGGGTATTACTATTCATAATGGCTAGTTCATAATAATGTTATAATAATATCTGATTTAGTGAAACTCGGTATTGCGTACTACACACGCTATCACGGAAGGTCCCAATTGCATATAATGCAAGCCAAGTCAGGGATGTGTGTAGTGCAAGCTATTTTTGGTGTATCATACAACACAAGACATCAATAAAATTAAAAAGAATATTTTTCATAAAATCTCGGGGTATTACAAGATAGGCTTGGTAGGAATGGTAAGTGAATCCGGATAAGTAATATAGGGCTGGAATGGCAAGTAGACCCGGTTCAGTAATGGAATTTTTCCACTATGATGGTCTTGGAAGCAATTACTTAGATACTATGGAAATAATAACATGTGCTTAATAGTTTCCGCAATTACATGTTTTATTCCCAAGATATTTTATCATGGTTAATGTTCCTTTATGATCTATACCTTATGCACTGCCAAGATTTATGTCATTACTCATGATATTGATATTTTATATTCATGTTCTTACGTTCAAATGGTCCGGGATTGTATTATATTCTTCATGTTTACCCTTATTGAGCATTTGAACTCACCCTATTTATGTTTTCTTTTCCCTAGGATATAAAGAAAGGTTTTAGGTATGAAAACCAAAGGGGAAGATCTTTAAGGGAGATGTTGAAAATCTTTCACCATGATTAGAATATTATATTCTATGTTTTTTATAACACTAAACTAATACGGTCTCTCGGCATCTGTTTTTTCATGTATTAAGTAATCTTCATAAGTAATGTAATTTCTATGTACGTCATGATTTGGGTCTCTACAAGGTAAGGGAATTTTATCTCACTTTTTATTTCCGTGAGATACATTCTCTATTCACCCCCATTCCAATTGTGTGATGTGTGTACTACCAAAATATTTATTAAATGGATATTATAATAAAATTTACAATTATTTACATATCCATTATATGATATTTATTTAATGGGGTTTAAGTATCAAAATTTACCAAAATGATAATATAGTTTTGTCTCAATTTGCCTTCGTCGAGACTCATCTTTTTTAATGCAAATAAACTATTTTCAAGGTTTATATACATCAATTTTACATGTTATTTAATGAATGTGCAAATTTTCATTATATTTTGAGTTTCATTTGTTTCCTTTTCTCAAATGGAGAGTATGATCCAATGTTACCAAGTTATACTATTTTAATGTGACAAACTCATTTCTTTTCAAGATTGACTATGTTTATGCTTCCATTGCTGAAATAATATGATTCCACTCCCAATAAAATTAATGAATTTTTTAACCTCTTAGTATTCATAATATATTCATCTATTGGTACCATTTTTCTAGACATTGTTACATAATAAATTTATGATGTTTTTTCAAGAAATCCTGACTTTAACATCTATAGTTGGAAATTTATGTTCCATTACCTCAATGTTTTATAAAAAGGGTTTTTATGAATATTATACTAAACTACTATAGTCATTACAATATATTTTTACCCATTTATTCATTTACCAATTTTTAAAATGTAATCTTCTTATCAATTTCTAAATGAGTCATTTTTCAAAACATTTACCATGAAAAATGATTTTTTTACATCATAAGACATTTTACAGATTTATCCATAGTAAATCATTTGAATTTTCCATTTAATGATTAAATATTAATTTTTTAAAAAATGTTTTTAAATGATATTTTAAAAGATTTTTTAAAAACATTTTCAATCACCATTAAAAATTTTTTATAAAAATTTATTCTGAAATGTTTTCATGATCCGTTTATATGTTTTCAAGGGAAATAGTTTTCAATAAATTTTCAAGTTCCTATTATAAGTTTTCAAGTAATATTATTATAAAAAATATTGAAGTTTATTTTATATTTTTTCGAGGATAATGGTTTTAATATTTTTTTAATATTATTTTATATGATTTTAAGGAAAAAAATTCAAAATTCTTTCCAAACATATATGTTATTTTTCAAATTATTTTCAAAGAAATGGTTTTCAAAAAAAATTAAATCATTATTTAATTGATTTAAATGTGTTTTCAAATAAAATTGTTATTAATTTTAGTTGAATTTTATTTTATATGTTTTCAAGGAAGAAGGTTTTATAAATTATTTCATTCTCCCTTTATATGCTTCCTGGAAATTTTTTTCAAAGTGATTTCAAGTATTATTTATTATTTTTCAAGGTATTTTTAAGAAAATAATTGTCAAATTATTTTTTGTTTTAATGAATGTTTTCAAAAAAGAAAAGAATTTTTATGAAATAAACTTTTTTTAAAGGTATTTTATAATTATTTTCTATCTAATATGACATCTATTAATGTTACTCCTGACTTTATAGGAAATGATCTAAAGGTTCCATTCATATTATTACATGAATGGTTTATGTTTCGAGGAAATATTTATTATGACAACCCTTTATATATTGTGGGTTATATGATTTTGAATCAATATTTTTTTATGGGGTTTATCATATGATGAAGTGATTATGAACCCTATATTTTTTCCATTAGTTATAATATGTTTACATATTTATGATATCCATTTCATTTCATGGGATAAGATATGATTTTTTATGATTTGAGGAACATTTATGTATGATTTAACTTTGAAATGGTATCGACCTATGTCTCCATATAATTAATTGGGTAAAGATTTATATATCATGAGATATACTATGATGGCCTTTATAATGATCATTGACTACGAATATGGAAATAAAAGTCATCCATAAATACCATGATGGTATGAGGAGTGAGATCATGCTACTAATAGGTCTAGGGGAGTGAAACATGACTTCCAAAATGGTACGGGGAGTGAACCAATACTACCAAGATGATTTGGAAGTGATTCCTTAAATATTATGGAAATAATATTGTATACATATGTGTCTGCAACAATTCCATGTTTTATTCCTATTTTATTCTTTCATGGATTATGTTATTCATTTCCTTAAGATTCATGCCTTATGAACTACCAAAATTTATTCCATGATTCATTTATATGAACTTTTATATGTAGGGTATAATCCTCTATTTTCATGATCATGTTATCATGATCTTATTCTCATGATTATTCTTACAAATATCCCTTGTTTACCCTTACTAAGAATTTGAGATCACTCTTTTATTATGTTTACTTTCCCCATGATACAAAGAATGGGTTTAGGTATAAGTACTAAAGGTGAAGATCTTTATGGGAGATGTTGAAGATATTTCACTTGGATAGATTATATTTTTCGTGTTTCTAAGGATATTAACCTATTACGGTCGTAGAGGATTTATTTTTTTAATGTAATGAATATTCATTTAAAATGATATAATATACATGTATGCCAAGACTGGTTCACTAAAACCTAGAGGTGAATCAATGATCCAAAAATAAGATCGACAATGTGAACTACCTCTTGGAGGAGAGTGATTCCAATGTGAGCTCTTTAAATCATTAACGAGGGTATATGATATCTTCTTTGGTATATATTTTCTGTTAAAAGTACATGCACATATATAATAATTTAGGAAAAGGATGTCATGTGTCTATAGTGATGGATAAGGTTTTTCTTTTTGGGTGAAAAGGAATCTAAAATATATAAGTACTAGATCATACAAAAGTGTATATATTGGATTACTCACTAGTTGGATAAAATTTACCTTCGGACAGTGGATGATATGCACTTTTAGATTCCTATAGTAGTGGAAAAGTATAAAGACATCTTTCTTGGGGAAATGCGTGGTTTAACTCCTTATATAAGGATTTAATTATACAAACAATTGTGCCTAAGTACATCCTAGATTTTTATAATAGAATGTTTAACATCTCCCACAAATATTCATAATATGATGTTAAAATTGAAGGACTTATAGTGGATGAGCTTTATCAGCCCCAATGCATCATCCAAGATTATACCAATGTTGTTTTCTAAGTAGGATGACTATAGCGTGAGGTTGTGTGTGTGTTTGTTGTTTTCACATGAATCATGTGACCATAAATAATATGTGTCCACAACATGGTATTGATGAACCCTTCATTCATCTGAAACGAGTGAGATGGTTCTCGAAGATTGAACTGAGATCAGGTTTTCACACACTTTGAGTGTGAGATGGGGATATAACGAATATGTAATTTCTAGGTCTTTGTTTTCACTCTGAGTACTTAGTGATGAATATTTTGTTTTATTAATTCCCTATAAGTGTTCATGTCACTCATGATCCAGATATTTGATCCATTCTTATACCAGGTTATGCTGGTCTTAATTGATGATATCCTAATGTACTCGGTGTATGAGGAGCATCGTAGACATTTTAGGACGGAGATAAACATATTTTCAGAGAACCATATTTACTAGAATCACTTGAAGGGTGAGTTCTGGATTTGATAGTTCCACCTTCTAGTATATGGAATCATAGTAGAGGGTGTGTTGGTGAACATGGTGATGGTCGATGAAGTCTTAGCTTATGAGCAAGCTAAGGGCATGATGGAGGTGTAGATATTCCTTGGGATGGATGGAGACTATACAAGGATCATTCTTAATTTCTATGGGATATAAAATCCCATGAATTCATTGACCTGGAATGGGTATCCTTTTATTATATGTAAATGTTCCTAATAAAATTATTAAAGTTATGGTAGAGGATATCGAGTTCCCTTATTATGAGATAACTATATGAGGGTGTAATGTACATAGTGTTCATTGATTATTAAGGGAACATACATGTTTATGTTCTTTTGAAGAGGTATATTGTCAATTTCTAGGGGTCCCCACAGTTGATTCTACATGAGCAGACCATTGGGATCGCCAATCAAGAGATCGTAGATGTGGCCTTCTCCCTGAATATGTGGTGTAACTACCTTATGGTAGAATGTTTTATTGTATATTATGACACAAGTGTGTCAAGAATATATCAAAATAGATTGATATTAACATGATAAAGAGTAAATGTATAGGGTTTTGTTGGGATTATGACTTAAAAATAGTCTATACTATAAATAAGGGGTGCATAGTGGATGATTCTCTCAATAATAGGTCATGTACATAGTTGTTGACTGAGGGGTCAAAGAACATGTCTTTTTCTAGTTGTCTATAGTAATAAAGGATAGTGAATATTACCTATAGTTGATATTTTCACCCCCACCACCACTTTTATAGTGTTTTAGGGAGGCATATAATGGAGATATCAACTAAGAGACCTTACGTGTTCAGATATCCATTTAAAATTCTCCTGATAGTTTTTTATGGTGGGAAAAATATCATCATTTTTATAGGATGAAAATTGATACTAGTGATGTGGTGTGAGTTGTTTATGATGTAGTTTTATACATACCCATGGGTAGTACATCCAGTTTGGGAGAAGATATACTAGGACCTTTGTTGTTCATTTCGGTGGCCAGAAATGAAGATGTGTACATTAGAGTTTGACTCTCAATGAATCATTTTTCCTTAGGTGAAGGTTGAGCTCTAGGTACCAATAGATTTATCTCATCCACTTCATATACCATTGTTGAATAAAATTTTTATATTTATGGCTTTAGTGATTGGAATTCCATGAATGTATAAATGAAACAATTCCATATGGGTGACTATAAACTGACTTACAGTGATGGACAACTTCCTAGCTATCTAAGAGTAGAGTTTAGTAGAGAGAATAAAATTCCATTATGTGTAGAAAATAGTCATGATTCATATATTTTACTTTATAATCATTTTATACTACGATTATCAATTCCCATATCAATTATGGAGAGTATTTTAGGAGTCCTTCAGGACTCAATTGTGTTTGAGAATATTTTTCCACCCCAAGACTGATATTAAGAATGAGTGGACCAATTAGTTACTAAGGGAATTTTTATGGGATTTTAGGATAGAATATGGTCATAGTTGGGATAATAACTTACCCCTATTTGTGTTTTTATATAAAAATAGTTACCATTACCCCATATGTATGGAACTATTTTCGGCCTTGTAGGTAAGACCATGAAGGTCACTACTTTTTTAAAATATATCTAGATGAATATGAACTCTGGGTCCTAGATTTGGTATAAAATTGACAAAAAAAGATTAAAATAATCATAGAATGGATGAAAACTACCTTAATAAATAAAAATTATTATGTGGAATGATGATGGAGGAGTTTGTAGTTTAAGGATACCATTGCTTCATGAATGTCTCTCCTCGACTTGGTTAATAGATAATTAGACGGGGTGATAAGTTATCTCCCTAATTAATTTTCCATTTCCAAATACTATGTAGTGTTTGTGAGGGGGCATACTGCTTGGCCCTGACATCATAGTAATACCAGGCATACGATGTATTCCATGTGCCACAGTTGAGAAGATATGTGCATTACCCATCACAATTTATCGAATAGGTCAAGTTGTACATTGAGTATAAAGCTACCATTGAAGAGTACCCTATAAATATAGAGGATTAGTTAGAGAATCTCACTTGAGGAAAAGTTATTCCATTGTTATGTGTTCAAAGGAAGAAAAATAATGATCCAGAGAACACATGGGAGTGGGAGACCCCTACGCAAGAAAAGTACCTTCATCATTTTTTGTAGGTTTTTAATTTTTTGGAATGAAAACACCTATGGTGGAGAGAATGTGAAATATATTTTTATATTTAAATCCTCTTTTATATATCTAAAAATATTTTAGTAGTTTAATTATAAGATGATGTGTGATTATGATGCCTAGAGAGGCTCGATAATGACATAATGAAAATATTAAATATATTGTATCACATGCAAATTGTTTTCCTTATATAGTCGAACAACCCCCGAAAATTTCTCAAATTTCAAATATGAGACCAATATTAAATCCTGAATTTGAATTTTACCATATGTATAATATAATCTTTACCGATGTTAGGCACTGCGATAAGGTTCAATCACAAACACATATAAAAAAATAAATAAATAAATTTATTTTATTATTTTTAAACCCAACAAAAAAAATATCCACTGTAAATTTATAGTAATTTTATGTCATGAGGCATAACCTTATAATCATAGGACTAAGAGAGGAACTGTAAGAGGAGATCATGGAGAATGAGAACATATCAAGTATCATGATCGATTTCCTAAGGATTTTTTTCTCCAATGGAGATCATGGATATTTCCAATGAAGAGGATATAATACATTTCATCATTATCAATTAAGATAAATGTTAGGAATGGACTTTTTTTGTTTGTATTCATCCAATTTTTTATTCCTTGCAAAATGGTAAAAACTTTTACTAACAATAAATCATTTTTGTAACGATCATTTATTTGAGTAGAAGATTTATTATCCCATGTTTTTGGAATGGATTTTATTTTATTTTTATTGGTTTTTAGTTTATAGTTATAATGGAAATGAAATGATTCCAACCAGAATAATGGAATAGGTTCTTTCCTCATTTTTTGATGAGTGAATTTCATCCTTTTTTCTTCTCAAATTCATCACTGAATTTTTTTTGTCCAGTATTTTTACCAATACCAAGAATCTAATAGTTTCTCAACTATTCATGGAAATAGTTGATCAATGCTAGGAGATCATGTTTACAATTGAAGGAACGAATGAGATGTGATGAAAATTGAAGAATATAGTTGGAGTATCAAGATGAAATTGGTTATTCTAAATTGTGGTTTGGCATGAGAAATTTAGTGTGGAATGATGGGAACTAATTCCAAGACATTTTTGACAGTCAGAATCCATCCACCAGTACCGCACTAGCATAGTCAGTCGTAGATCCAGGATCTAGTAGTGTGATTGGTAGTGGATTCAATGGCAGTGGATGTGTGGGAAATATGCATTGAAAAAGATGATTTTTTTTTAGAAATTCACATGTACATGTATTGTAATATAATGAACACACAACATGTATTCCCCCCTTCTACCATTATAGGGTTTATGCACATAGAAAAATACCACATTCCATTCGACATGAGTCACACACCATGTAAACTGGTGTTTTCAATTCATCCTAAATCAATAAGGGTACATGGGTACAAACATAACTAGTCACATGGGAATGGAAAATGTACCTTGTAAAAACATAGTACTCATACATGGATAGATGCATGGGCACGACCCAATGTTCATAGGAGCAGACTAAAGTACATGACCCGACTAGATAAACATTGGTATGGGTGGGTGGAGTACATTGTGTTGGTCCAAAATCTACATATCAAGTACCTATAAAGGATATTTTTGGTATATATAGGAATACATGTCAGGTGAGATGGTGATATATGGGAAGAATTTCTGTAGACATGAAATTCTATATACCCCTTGTATACATTATGTACCAATAGTATATGTTGTGTAACCCTAGTATACACTGTGTACCCCTAGTACACACCATGGACCCCATATAAATTCCATGTACTTTTTTCAGGGTTGGATGGGCCCCTCCATTTCATTATTTTGGACCAGTTTCAGTTTACTGTGATACCTTGGTCTATCCCTATGAGGGTACATTGTGGAATTACCTCCTATGAAAAATATTCTTATGCCCTCTACATGTTTTTTCTCTTACAGAGGTTGATATTTCCCTCCATGGGGCTAGGGTGGGATACAATATAATTACTTCTATATTATATGAAGTATTCACCATGTCGACATGATCTCCATGCACGTGGTTTTGATCCCCTATCTTTCAGGATAATCTAGTAGAGTTTATGGTGTTCACCAATGTCCCTTAGTGTGATCCCCTATCTAGATGTTGGTATCTTAAAATTTCTAGTGAGTACTTCTTTGTTGATAATCGAAGAGCACGACCTCTTCAATGTGTTCTGTTAGTGATATCATTTTCCAGGGAGTGAGTTCTCCTAGAAGAGAATTACATTAAATCCTCTAGTAGAATCTTGTGGTTGGAAATATAGTCATGACATCTCTAATACATCAAGTCTATTATGAGTAAACCCAGATTTTTCTTATAGTAATTCTTACCACTGGTCTCATATCTTTATTTACATTCCTTTTAGTTGATGATATGACTAATCATGATTTTTAGGGGTGTCTTACTTGTTATTGTTATACTATCATTTATATGGCCACTACCCACTCATGTCTGGTCTTATTTAGACGAAAATCCTTTAGGAAATTTCTTGGTATGACAAAGAGATGGCATAGCATAGTGATATTGACAGACCATGACTACATTTGATAGTTTTCCCCTCCTTCTTAGAAGGCTGGAACCTTCTGCAGTTTTGGTGGGCTTGCATTTTTCCCTTAGGATATCTATTATTTTTTTTCACAATCTAATTGTGTGATATATATGTATTAATACATTTGGTATAATTTTTACGTTACATTATCATTGTATGGTCTAGGAGATGTGTGCATGTGTACATTTACATATGGTTAATTCCTCCCATGTGTGTGATATGACTACTAAACATTACTTACAAACCTCTGTCATATAGTAGAGGTATTTCGGTTATCACGATTAACATACCTCCAGCTATGATGTTACTAGTGGTTTAGTTCATAACAATGACACACCAACCTTATATTGTTTACATTTTAGTTTTTCAATCCCAGCTACATAGATGAAAATTTGATAATTCCATCATATCACAAATTCCATAATTATTCATAGTTTTATGTTATTTTAGATCATAATTGTGATATGAAAATCATATCATCAAAGTACCACATCAAATCACATATTCAGGATAAAAATTTCACAATGATCATTTCAAAGAGAATCAGCCTCGCTAAATGTTCATAGCCCGTAGGGACCATGAATGGTTTATCATTATCCATCATCACAGACAACTTCATTTTACCCTTTTATTGTACTGAATAATTACTATTATGTAGTAATCATAGTCTTAATCTAGCTCATTTCACACAATAGGATATTTTTATGAATACTTGTTTCTAAAATTATCGACTAATTATCCCGTCAAATGATTAAATCCTAAATGTAATTTTATCCAAATTCGATAATGGGATATCTATAGAATACAAGAAACAATACAGTTTTGTTTTACTCAGTAAAAAACTCATTGGTGTAAATATATTTTCCCCAACCAAATTTTTCATTATAACGCTCCATGAACATGACTATCTCATAATTTCATGACATAGGAAAATATATCATTATAATACATTCCCAATACCTTTTCAGTTTCGTGTTTTATAGAATTAATAAAAATCACAAAGTAAAAATACCAACATGTTTTTCATATAATAGATTTTTTTACACTATATATGAAACTGGTTAATCCATAACTAGTCATCAACATCTCCCACAATTTCTCCAATTAATATACTCTTTGAGTCATATAAAACATTTTACATTTCTTCGTGACATCGAGAAATGGAAGTGAAAGAACTGGTTGATCTCACATTCTTGGTCAGGGTAAACATAATTAATAAAAATCAAAAGTATAATGTTATCATAAGATGATAATTATAGTATAATCAAGATTAATAATAAACATATTCCCAATAAATCATAGAATATAAATCATGGTATAGGGACTGAAATATCATAGTGGTGTGTAATATCTAATAAAATTGGAATTAACATGAAAATATAGCATATCTTGGAAATTATAGACATAATATATATATTAAATAACATAAAAAATTATAGATAACCACAAGAGTATGAATCCTTTTTAGTAAACTCATTATTACCACACCAATATGATCAAACTCATTATGTCCATGATTGAACATGTGAGAAAAATTATTTTTCCCATTCTTATGTGAAAAAATTCATTATGTACAAATGGGATTATATCATGAGATATAAACTTTTACTAATGCATTTGATGGTCATATAGGACCACATCTATCATCATCCTTAAATATTTGTTCAATAAGAAATCTATTATTTCATAAATAACCCATAAAACAAATTGGGTTTTATATCCATTTAAAATTAAATCCTATAAGGATGAAATTGATAATTAAGTAAATAAAAATTAAAAACCCAAGTAATATAAATGGATATTCCATGATACTATATAAAATTATTTGAAATACCATTGAATCATGAAAATAAATCATATAGAAATTTCATGATACAAGTAATGGTTATATAGTTAAGTAAATATTTCTTCCAATAAACTGATGTATTAAATATTGGGGAAAACCCTTTGATAAATGGAATGGAAAACATGGTACTCATAATTTGAATACATTGGAAGTAAATTTATGAATATTCACAATAGAAGATTAGTCAATAAAAAGTATTTTATGGATCTCTCTGTGAATAAAAGATAATATTTTCTAAGACTTCTTGTGAAATAATATGGTTGGTATCATTTAATTATTATCATCAATAAAACATAATATTTATCATATGCATAAGAATTAGATTAAAAAAACTTCTTTGGATTGTTAAAAAATCACTTTGGAAACAAGAAATATCTTTTAAATTTGGAAAAACTTTTCAAATAAATATTTTTCAAAATAGAGAAAAATTATTTGCTTTTGAAAACCATGAATGTGTAGATATAACATTACATATAATATAATAGACGAATATAAATTATATGTTCATAGCTAAATTCAAAAATAGATTAATTTATCCAAAAAACACATAATTGAAAATTTAAAATGATTTTATATTACGAAATTTATAAACAAATTGGTTTAAATTTATTGTTATATTTTTTTAAAAATATTGGGATATCCAAAAATCATGGAGTCAAATATAAAACATGATTTAAATGTAAATTCCTTTTTATTATATTATAAATATCATTATTACAAACCAACATTGAATAAAAGAGTAACAAAACAAGATTTTTTAATTAAAAAAGGGAAATATGAATTTTACATAAGATAACACACAATTAGGTTTCCAATTATAAAGGATAAAATTTACGGAAAAGGAAAATATAGGCAATGTGGGGAAACTTTCATTAAAGAGTACGAGAATTATTCTCATCAACGATTCACGTTTTGAGGTAGGAATATTTCCATGGTGAAATATTTGAATTAAAATGTAACTTTCCAATTAAGAGGAATATAATGTATAATAAAATTAAATATTATGATGGAATAAACTAATCACTGAGGAAATAAGTTTATGAAGAATAATTTTGACTTAACAAAGGGAGTTGATTTGACAAAAACCATTAATGTAACTTCAAAGTATGGAAAAAATTAAGTAAGAGGGATATCATGAAATGGAAATTAAAGTATAATGAAATTAAATTTATCATTATAATTGAATTAATTGGGATATTTAATACATAAAATAAGATAAATGATGTTGTGTAATATCAATCATGTATCATAGCTTTGAGAATGAAGAAAAGAAACCCTAACCTTATTTCCCCTCTTCAACAAAATGAATCTAAGATCCAATATAACAAACATAAATATCATAATATTCCACTTAAAAACATTATTCATATACATTACATGTTATATACTTCATTTATGATAATTCATTAGGAATATAATATTTATTTATTTTATATTTTTTAACATTGGGTGGCAGTAACATTAATGGTTTTGTTCTTTTTTAATAATATCATTATTTGAACCCATTCATTGATTTTGATTTCATCACTCCTATATAATATAATGTTCTATAACAGAAATATTATATTAATTTATAATGATATTAATTCATTAGATAATTTTTTTAGTTATTCTTTTTGAAAATGGAGTCGATGGGAGCTTATTTTGATAATTTTAACAGCCGAAGATGATATTTGATTGATAAGTTAAATACCTAATATAAAATTAAGAGTACTATTAAAATATCAATATTTTATTATTAAATTATAATAATATTATTATATATGTTCTCATAGTAATCCATGATGGAGTTTTATAGAATCGTTCATATAGGTGGTGAAACTGACCCAAACAAGAAAATGTAAATACTTGAGGGATAAGTATGGTTATATAATTGTGTAATTTCATTATAACATAAGAATAATATTATTATTTAGGTATTTTTAATGTGTTAATTCATATTTTATGTGTTTTATAAAAACAATAATATTCATCATGACAAATGATAATCATTACTTCATCGAGGTAGTAGTACGCACAATGCACTGTATATTTTTTTCATTTACAAATTAATGAGAGGTAGTGAATGCAACTTCTCATTACTAGAATTTAGGTATGAACCATGTTTTATTAAGGGATATTTTTTCCTTTAATTTATTGGCATTTTACTTTTATTCTTGTTTGTTTTCCTCTCGTATGAGCCTTTACTGGGACTAAATGTGGTTTTTTTGTTAGAGAGGATGGGTGATAGCACACCGATTTCATCCCAACTAAGGAAAACAACTTATAGCCAAAAATCAAATAGGAGTTCAACCATCTCCCCTATGAGGGCCAGTAACCAACTTATATGGGATGAAAGTATGGAGATCCTATAATAACTACAACACCAAGCCAGTGAAGTTGCCAATGGGTGGGGAATACTACCTGACCCATCAACTAGTCTTTGAAATCCCACAACCCAGCCTATTTGACTTCAAACAGCCTAGGCATTTTGCCCAGTGCCACCAACCAGATGAAGGAGGCCACCGAATCTCTGATTATGTACAAAGGTATGTGGAAGGGAGGGGTTGAACTGGAATTAAAATTAGTTTCACAAGATTTATTTTTCTAATCTCCTACCCCATGGATATAATTTGACTCAATCCTTTTTATAGGCCCTATGGAGGTGTTTGGGAACTTCTTAAATTTTTTCCTCACAATTCAAATTACATATCAATGCATTGGATTTCTTCTGGTAAATGTAATATTCTTTTGATCATATGTACTTATTTTCTGATTTATCTCTTTCTTTTTGGGTGACGAATCCCCTTGAATTTGTTGAATTTGGGTTTTTATTTGGTAAATGTGAATCTAGGATTATAAATTGAGTGCTATACCCCTTATCACTCTTTGGGTGGTTCCCATGTGTGTGTTCATCAATCGTGATTAAGGTGGGTGGTTTTGTAATGATATCTATATTAATTAAAAACATTGAATTTGTTTATTTTAATTTGGTTTTATAATTGAACTTTAAATATTAAATTGGACCACATTATATTTGATTTTAATTATCATCGTATGTGTGATGAAATACCTTGAAATGATTATAAAAAAAGAGTAAAATTTCTTGAAAATAATAATATCATCATTCAAAATATAGTTTTATTTTGATGAATTTAAAGTCATGAAATTATTCATATTTTGAATGATATTATTTAAAATGAAAGATATGTGTTTTTCATAATACCATTTGTTCTTGGTTTTTGAAAATAAAGGAATTTTTTAATCCTGATCGTTGGGAAAATTTATATAATTATTATAAATTATTAATTTTAATTCAATTGAATGATAACACTATAAATTTTTTCTTTATTTACATTAATGCCATGGTATCATAGGTATTTACTTAGTAACAACACATGCATTGCATGAATTTGCTCAACCTAGAAATGGATTGATGATGAAATTTCAAAATAATATATATTGAGGGAAATTATATTATTCTTTGGGATTATATCCTTTTCACCCTAGGCTTTCTAATATAGAGATTGTGCAAAAACATATATCTTTACATCACTATGATGTGTCAAAATCCCCTTACTGACAATAAATTGACTTTTTGTTGATAAAATTGATCAACAACACAAAGAAGACCACTCTAAATCATGGTGGTCATAAATTATGGATACTGAGTGAATCCATGATTAAAAAAACATTAGAGTCCTTAGAATGGATCCTATGCGTGAATATAAAGCAACCCAAGCACCTGAAGATCCATTGCTTGCAAGATCTTTCACAGTATATTTCCATTCCCAATACATTTGAATGATGATAATACCTTATTTGATGTAGCTTCTGTAATTTCTAATGATGTAAGAAAGCTCCCAAGGGTCCCTGACTTGGCCCCATACCAACAGAACCAGCAATGACAAGTTGGTTTCGACTGCAGAAATATGAAATTTCATTATATTACACTACATAAAACCATTATCCATGACCCTTTCTTCCACTCCCATAAAGGTGCTCGTACCATAGAAGGCACTAAAACCCATAAGAATAGATCTCTGGTAATCTATTACCAGACCACCATCCCTCATCCATTTACTAATTTACCCATAGGTCTCTTAACCCATGGTGATATGAATGAAATTTATTAGACATGTTGATGATTGATTGATGATAATTTACTCGTTTCTATTTTGATTGAAATGCTTATTCATGTCAATTTTGATAAAGATTCTTATATATTACTATTTTTAGGGAAATAAAATTTGAAACATCTTTCATTATTTCAATTTAAATGTTTTATAAATCATGTTTTTATTCGAATAGAGAAAATATTTTCATTCTATTTTTCATTTAAAATTGAGAAATTTTTTATTATTTGTTATTGATTTCTTATGAAATGATTTGTGTGATCCTACTGGGATTTGGTTCTCACACCATACCATTACCTTTTATTGTTTGAATATATCTTTATAATTTTTCTATGAATAGGTAAATCCAAACTCTGTGATGTTTGATGTTCATGATTAGATGACTTTGGAAATTGGCCGTGACCAGTGGAACATGAGATCCACTTATTAAATTGATTTTATAAGATATAGTCTTGATGTTTAATTTTTATGAGTTGGGTCAATGTACCTAATTTTGAAATTATTTCTTCTTACATACCATTTTCTCCCAGGTGTGGTGTTTTGAATATCGATGGTTTATCACGTGTATTCAGTTTATACATTTATTGAGTTATTTTTGGGAAAATCATTCTCTCTTGTTTGTATTCAATCTCAGGCAATAGTATCCTACCCAAGGGGATCAAAAACTCCCATTTTGTAATTTCAAGACTGATTTTTGTTCCATTAAGTGGGTTATCTTGGACAGTTTTATAAAAAATAGTATTAAATGTGATCATGCCTCTTATTTTATTTCCGTATAGAGTTTGGGATGACGTGGTAGACATGAGTCATGAGTGTTCGGATTTAAGGGCTATGTTATCTGTTAGTACATGGATAGAAATCTCTATAATGAGCACTATTATAGAGTTGGGTTGTACTAATGGTACAAAAACTTTAGTATAGGATAGAGAACCATTGGTATAGTTTATAGCATCAGTTCACCAACCAGTTGGTAAAATTACCGATGGTATAGGGCTTCTGGAATTTTTGGTTACCAATGGATCCTCTAGAAATTTTCAAATACTTATTTTCCAATGGTTTAGAAAACTATTGGTATTAATATATAAAAATATGTCATAAACTATTGTAATAAAACTACATGGATGTAATATATACCAACAATTTAATTAAACCCTTTTTTAGGGTTATAGAAACAGTTTTGACATCATTGGTATAGATCTCCCAATATTTCCTGGCGAGAATCATGCCCACCCCACCTAAACTGCCAACACAATTCACACCAACTCCCCAACATTGGTCAATTACATTTTGAAATGACAAAATAGTTTCACCAAACATCACAAATCAATATACAATAAATCATAACATAAGAATGTAATTAATTAATTCATCCAATGATAAAACACATTCAAAACATAACTTTTATTCATTCATAACTAATCATCAAACATTAAATGTCCTAAATATCAGCTATAAATATAAAATATCAACATATAACTCATCTCCATCTCCATCACTATCATCATTTTCATCCTCACTATTATCCTCACTGTCATCTTTTTTTTCTTCCTCTCTATCATCCTCACGATCATCTCCACAATCACCATCGCATGGAACTACATCATACCAACCAACACTGGGAACATCAGTCGGTGTACCATATAATGCACTCATTTTTGGTATATATATATCAAAATCAATGAGGGTATCTTCTAGAAGTGATGTATTGAAGAATCCCATAATGTACTCTACCATTGTGCTCATCTCCCAAACCTGATGTAAATGATTTTTTATACCAAATTTTTCTACTTTTTTCTCATCAAGCGCCTCCAAATCCCACAGTTAAAAATATATATGGTCTATTTATTTATTAAATTGATATAAAAATTTGAAAAAACCAAAGTAAAACATAAAATCAATTGTTATGTATGTTCATTTACTGTGCTTCCACGTTTCTCATTTATGCTTGATCAGAACAATTGTGCTCGAGGAACACAACCTTCAACATTCAAAACCTCCAACCATAATTAAATTGAATGTAGAAACCCATTAATCAAAATATTTTATTAATAATGAATTTCATAAATAAGATAAAATGGATATGCTTGAGTATAAAATATTATTTTCTAAAATGATTGATTACTTTTTGATAGTATGATATGAGTTGTTTAAAAAATAAATTTTGTTTAATAACATGTGATAATTAAAAATAATATTATAAAATTATTTTATAAATTATCTTAATGTGGAATTTGAGGATTCTATTATATATATTATTTCCATGAATTAATGTGAAATGTAATTGTATAATAATGGAAATGGAATGTATTTATTGATAAAAACAAATAAATATTAAATACATGTGTATTATTGAACAATAGGAATGTGAAATATATGATATATGTCTTCCTATTTGGTTTCATATATGTTTACATGATTTAATTTTAAAGGGTTCAAAATTGGGAAATTTAAGGTAAATATTTCTCAGATGGATACTGATCAAATAATATAGTCAATATTGGGTTTCTGTTGTTAAAAATAGACATGAGGGAATTGGATTATTTTTTTGTTTTGTTAAATAGTGTTAATGTTTAGTTTTCATGACAATATGTAAAATTCTTATTTTATTTTTTACGAAGATTAAAAATCGGTTTGCTGTGTTGAAATATTTTGTATATTGTTTTCTTTATGCTTTACGTAAAAGAAAGATAAGTATTCTCTGTTTTTTATAATAATTTTTTTTATTCATAGTGGAATCTTGATATTTGGAAATTTTAGTGAGAATTCGGATTATAATACTTGTCATTAATGGTAACATACCTTGGGGTAAGTGGTCTTAAACCCCTTTGAGATTTTAATTCACTACTCTAGTGTATTATTGTTAATCTGATTATTTAATTTACATGATTTATGATTGTTTGATATGAAAGTATCTAATAATTCAATGCTTTTTTTCTAATATTATTCTTTATAGATTAATAATGAGAACAAATTTGAAACTATATTATGTTTAGCTTATATTATTGTTTGTAATTTTGTATTTTATGGAGTAAAATGATTAGTTTGATTTTATAGAAACCTTTAATGGAATAAAATTTCTTATGATAATTTATTTTAATGAATTTCTACTTTTAAAATTTGATTTAGAGTATTTAATAATCATTCCCCGTGATTTGAAGGGGTAAATTGATGGAATCATGTTTAAAGGTTATAAAGGTATCAATTGTTGAATTAATAACTCTAAATCATATTGATGTGTTGGACGCTTTCATTTTCAGAGTGTTGTTTGTGTGGTGACTTATCAATTAGGATGTACAACGATTTTTTCGAATAATCATTTGGCATGTTGATATGTAAAAGGAATTTTACAAGACTCAATTTCATGTTTCAGATGAATATATTGTGTACATTATATACTCCCTTTCTTATATTTTTAAAATTATATCCTATTTTTTTACTGTGAATATTTTTTATGAACATTGAGTTACATGAAATCACTATTTTTCTTATAAGATTCATGTAATTAATTATCTACTATTTGAAATCAAATTTTGTATTCATTGGTAATAGTAGTTCTATATTGTTGATATATTCTATAAACCAATAATTTTCAAAGAATTTGATTATATTTGGACCCTTCCAAATTATAATATTCCCTTTAATTATTGTATTTTTGTGGATTATTGATTTTTTGTTCATAGAGGATCTACAACCCCTATCCATGTAAATATTTTTTTTAATTGTTTGATGTTGGCAACTTATTTCTTCTTATTTGGTGTTTAACTTGGGATTACAGATTATATGGGAAATATCTAATGAATAAGTAATTTCATGTGATTTTTTTTCTCTATAGAAACTATTTTTTCTGTTAAATATTTATATTCTATATTTTTTGTGACATTCACCTTCTAATGTGGTTTTTGAGTGCCATAATTATAGATAACCATGTTTAATGTAATGAATTTATGAGAAAAATTGTTAACTAAAACTAAAAATGATATAATTTTTAAAAAAATCATTAATGTGAATAAATGAGGAATATAATTACTAGTAAATGGAGAATATAATTTATTATTAAATCAAAAATAATGTGTGATAAGTGTTAATCATTGTGGTACAAATTAATAATATATGTTTACAAATTTTTATTTATTATTGGGATGAGTTTTTTATGTTGTTTTCATTTAAAATAAATTATTTCCAGAATAATTAGTATATTATTATATGAATATAATTTTTTAAGATTAAGAACACTTAATTAACTAGAGGATTTAACCATGTGTCTGTGTGATGTGTGTTGTGAGTTTGGTGTGACCTTCAATTATGTCTATTTTGTTAAAATTTGTGATTAAATTACGAAAAGTGAATATAATAAGAGGAAATGGATTAATAATAATGAATATAAAGATATGTTTGATAATGATATAAAAATTGGATTTATTTATTTAAAACACTTGATGGGTTTGTGTGTTTGATGCAAAAAATATTATTCAGAAATATTGACTTTTCTTTTATCTTAAAATGTTTTTTAGTGTTGAAGTGGAATAAATTTGGATGGATTTTATAATTTATTATATAAATTAATGTAATTCTTGTTTCGATTGTAGTAAATACTCGGTATTTTTGAAATTTTCAAGAAGTTGATCACTTACATCCTTCCTTGGGTTAGGTTGTGATGTGATATACTATTAATATAACTTTGTGATTAGCTTATCCATGAGTAAGAACCATGAACTATATGATTTCATGGGTTTGGTGTGACTTTACGTGATGTTTTTTTCTTTAATTTAAAATTAAATAGGGTAAATTGAATGTAAAAAATAGAAAATGGATTCCAAATATTGTATATACGTAGAAGTGTTATAAAGATACTAAGATGAAGTTTTGGTGTGAAAAAACATGCATAGATTGTGTGATTGATACTAAAAATATAATTTTCAATTCCTAAAATTTATTGTCACTTAAAAGGGATTTTTATTTTCCATGTGCAATATATTGATCTAAATTTGATATATATTTTTTTATAAATTAAAATCATGTTTGAATTATTTTTTGTAACTCTTTAGGATTTTTTTAACTTTTTATATGTTGATTACTGCCATCATTCCATTGGATAGATGGAGACATAATGAATTGAAATTAGATTGATATTTTTTCCATATTCTCATGTAATTTTCTTGAAATAGGTGATTCCATGTGTTTGGAAGATGATATGTTGTGATTCTATGTGCACTATATAAGTGATGATGATCAGAAATGTGTTTTTCAACATTGTTATACCATTATTACCATTTTATGAAGTTAGTATGAGTTAAATTAATTTAATTGGTTCATCATATTATACATAAAATATATTATAAATATCATATTATTAAATTATTTTATAATTTTCCCTAAAAATATATGATCATAGTTAACTTTATTTGATAATAATAGTTTTAGAGATTTATACTATCTATTTTATTCTCACTCTCTATATATACAAAACATGTGTATATATAAATTATAATAATGATGTTTCATGTAATATTTAGAGGCCTTTATATATGGGAAAACAATTTCAGTAGTCAAATCATTGTTAATTTCATGTAATTTTAGAGTCATGTGGAAGAGTTTTACAAACATGGTTAAATTTTACTTTTTAGTGTTTTTGTTCATATAATTCTTTTTGGGATTTAAATTTCAATAATGTTTGGTACTAGAATACAATTTTAATGATGTAATATCCTTTTAATTTAATTTCACTATTTAAAATTTTGTGGATTAAATTATAATTAAAGAACTTATTTTTTCCTTTTAACTGATCGTCATCAGCCATCTATGTTAAGGATTAATAGATAGACCGTGTGTTGTATTTTGGTTCATGATATTTATTTTCTATTATTATAAAAAAATTATTTTCCAAATAGGTTTTAAGTTAACACAATTATTATACATGTTTGATATCAATGAAATGTATCATAAGAATTTCCCACTAACCACATTCCAATTACCTCATAAGAGGAAACCCACTCTCTTTTCCCATAGTATCTGAACCAACACAAATAACATTCACAACAAAATAATAGGTTATATAAGATTCCACAATAAAATATTATATGGTAAAACCCATTATAAACATACCTATATACTAATAACTTTAACATATCCAAAACCAACTATTTATTCTTTATATTTGTTTTGAAAATAATCTGATGAATCTATATAATATAAAATTAAGTAAAATTTATTTCCAAAATTTATTTAATTAGAAAAAATATTAATGAATGTTATACCTTCTTCCTCTAATTTTATATCATCTTATTATTTTCCAATGTGTGGATGTCTTTCCTAGCATCTAGGTTTTTTATTTATTCATGCCACTTCCTAAAAAATAATTTTCAACAACAAAAAAATAAATTATTAATTCAAGTCACAATAATTTTTATTCATAAATATAAAATTGGATTGATACCATGTACTCGGTAGTCTTCTAATAAAAAATAATTTTTTGATAGTGTGCTATAGAAAAATATTCATGATAGGTGATGCCTATAAATCTCTACCAACTCTATGATATCATCCGCTATAAAACTCATGATTATATGCTCTCCACATATCACCTAATTCAATGATTCATGTTTTCCTCATATTTTCACCATAAGAAAAATAATAAATAATATAGTGAAAAAATAGTAATTTGTATAAATAAATTAATTATAAAACATTAAATATAATTAATTTTTATACCTATATTTTAACCCAATAATTATCTATTAATTGGTTTTATAGGAATATCTAGGATTGTGGCATGATATGAATGGTGTGAGATTATTTGAAATGAGTTTCCATAAAACTCCTACAATCTCAAAATTTTTTCTAAAAATTTCATTGTTCTCATTCTATTCAAAAATTAGATGGTTGTTGTATATCCACACTAAACACATGCATGTATTCCCACGCCTCCTAGTGATGATATAGATGTGAAAGAAAATAATGAATGTTATAGAAATTCATTTTATAACTAAAATAAATTTTTGGACTAAAAAATTACTTGGGTTATATAAATATACTTGTGTCAGTTTGATTAGTGGGTGTCATGGGATCATTGGGCTCTGAGGGATCATTAACATGTATAAACCTATAGGGACCTAATGTCTTCTCAAGAAGCATAGAATGTTTCAGAGTAGATGTCGAAGTATCCAAAAGGTAGAATGTCAAGGAGAAGGATGTGGAAGGGAAAGGTGAAAATATATATGTCTGTAAAAATTTATAATATGGATGAGGAGTAGTATCCATCACCAAATTAGTGATATACTAGTTTATTGGATCATATTTTAATGGTGGTGAAAAATTGGTTGCCTAAATATCACAATTTCCTTTAATGACATGGTGGGACAAGAATGTGAGCTAGATAGAATTTAAAAGAAATGGATGGGGTGTGATCAGGTATTCTGAGTGGTGCGTGTATCTCTAGTACTAGTCCCCCTTGCAACATATGGCTATGAACTACTAATACATATTTCATTAGACAATAAATATCTATTAATTGGTGAATCAAAATTAAAATTTAGAAAAATGATTAATCACATGACATTATATGTTAGTGATATAAATATTTGAAATTAAATAGTCTCAAAATGAACCAGAGAGGGGACTCCCATATCTCCCATGTGGTGATTATTTTTTATCATCCTTTTCCTTTGTATCTATTCAATTTTTTCTATTTCATACATTTTAATAAAATTAGAAATTAATTATATGTTCCTAACTAATGTGTAAGAAAAATAATAATTAATATGGGACATACATTATTTAAGGAATACTAATTATCAATCCAAATATAGGATACATAGTGATATAATAAAATAATTTTATATTTAGTATATAGAATATCAAAACATAAAATACATTTCATAGAAAAATTAATATAGTCAAATTATCAAGTTTACCCAAGGTATGATATAATAGTCTTCAATTTTTAATTTGATCAAATTTGATTTTCGTTAGGTCATTTGGTTTGTATGTTTCAATTTATAAGTTAATTTGCCTATTTTTTTCAGTTTGGTATTTTGGATAATATTTTGGGTTTGGTAATTTTTACATTTTCTTGTTTGTTCATTCTTTTCATTGGTATTGATTTTCATTGTAATTTGTTTAATACATTTCAATTCAATTGATCTTTTTTTGTTCAAATTTAATTATTTCAGTTTTTTTGATTTCGTATGTTCAAAAACAATTGAATTCAACATTATAAAGTGCAACTCATAGAAAACTACATCACGTATATATTTAAAATCAACATAAAGTTCAAGTTGCATAAAAATATTTCTAATCAATTGTAATGAAATTTTAATCATAAAAATCTAAACAACCCAAGTCAAGATAAACCAAAATAACTAAGATCAGGGATGGATGAATCTATATTTCCCCCACAACTTCAGGTTATTAATAAAATATTACAATTAAACTATTGGATTCATCATGCGTAATTACTTGATTGGGGACTATGGGAGTAGGGATGGTGTCAATTTCTTCATTACAATCACAAAAATATGACATAGTATTACTTCAAAAATGACACAAAAATTTGGTCTCTGATGAACTTTCACATGAAAAACATGTTTTTCCATTGAATACAGTATATATGGATCATCAGTATAAAGAGTGTGAGTTCTGTCAATAACTATGAATCCATAATAATCAATAACTGATCCATAACTCATCATCGAATAAACCACTTATGTTTCATCATAATGAATTTACATTGAGATTGATTTTTGTTGGTTGCATACATATCCTTTAAAAGTATCATTTAAGAATACAATGATTATGGATTAAGGAATTTACCATGAGAGTAATAATCCAATTATTATATTTTATAAATGACTCCATAATAAGAAAAATTTTACATTCCAAGTCTACTACATCACACATTTTTATAATAGTCTATTATGATAGTAACGATAACACCATCATGATATGTCCTCTTATTCGTTTCTAATTCTGTGTTAGTTAATTTATACTAATTGAACACAATTTACTTGCATTCACAACCCAAAGAATTAAGACCAAAGCCAAATATCTATAATTTCCTCAAAGATATAGTCAACAGGAAAAATGAATACCAAAAATATAATTGAATAGTAAAACTAAATAAATATTAATTTTATTAGTTTATTATAATAATAATTCTACCATCAATTTCAACCAAAAAGAAAACTCTTTGCAATGAAAATTCTCTCTCCTCCTCATATATAAATAATGTTTCATTATATTTATAATTTGTTTATTTTACCTATTGAAAAAAATATAAATAGTTTAATAGATATGTAAAATTACATGAGATGATATAACATATACATCTTCAATTTACATTGATCATATAGTCATTGATAAAATCCCAGTTAAACAAAACACTATAATGTTCCATCTACCACTCTTCAAGTCTAAATGTCGTGAATTTGTGTGATCTAAGAATTCCCCTTTATCGGAGATGTGATATAGAACTAGGTTCAATTTTCTCATACTTCTCTTATTAATTTTTCATTGTTATGTTCTATCTTATAGTGACATTAGAAGAATACATTGAACAGAAATCAATAAATTCATGATCTATGTAATTATTCATGATAGATCCTTCAGGATGATTTTGTTCCAATAATAATAATTCAATGTGTCCACATTTCTTTCAGTTGGATATATTCAGTGAAAATAATCATGTCCTTGAATATCTATTTTGGTAGGAATATGGACTGACATATGTAACATACATGTGCAAAAATATGGCGGGAATATTTTCTCAAACTCACACATAACTAATGGTGCCTCTACTATTTTTTTCATAAATTAATTGGAATAACACTTCTAAAAGTATATCAATAAAAATGGTACATATGATTATCTTTCAACCATGAATTATTGGATAGTACATGTGAGATTGCTATTGGAATCAACTCATGGAGAAGGTTGTGATAATAATGAGTCTTCAAATATTTCATCATCAAATATATTCTATAGACCCATATTGATATGTTTCTTAAATATCCATTATGAACATTAATAGTCTCTAGTACTTCTAGAAATTTATTTTTTTCAATATTTTTCATCACATAAGAATCACACATAACTTTCTAGTAATTTTCACTAATAATCATAGGACGTAATTATATTATGATACCCTAATCTTGAAAGTCAAATAGAGATCATAAAAAATTTCTTTCACTTTCCTGGACATTTAGAATAATCGAATGAAACATTTCACATATATTTTCTTCAATGTGAAGTACACTTATGAAATGATGTAACAAATTGGTTTACTAGTAAAAAAACTCAAATAATATACTTTCCTTCTTCAAATTTCACTGGTTTTAGTGGAAATATTCTTAATCTTTCCATATTTCATCTAACTATTCTTAAAAGAAAAACCAACGTATTTGAATTCTTTAATCACATCATTTCTATACATATATTGAGGTTTATTATCAAACATTCGAAAATTATTCATAAAAATATTACATGAATAAAATTTAAACTATAGTAATAAATAAAATTATGGATTTTGTGTTGTTCATACAAATAGGACATGATTGTTTTCCCTTTATTCACCACCTAGACACCATTTCATATGCAAAGAAATAATTTATCATTCACATAAACATAGAACCCATATGAAAAATGTCATACAAAAATGCATCATATGTTTACACACACATTCCAAGGATTATTCAACTATTTTTTTTAAATTCTCTATTTATACATATATATCATTTCATGGATCATAATCTCTAAATGTGAGTATGATTTTTCATATTAATTTTTTTTCGTACACATCAATGGAGGAATTTTATAAATATTTTTGGACACTGGCCATGTTATTTATGAATTAAGTTTCTTCCCAAATGGATTGAAACAATCATAAAAAATCCAACCACATATTATGCACATTAGATATAAAATTATGATATCTAGGATCAAATAACCACCATGAAAATCCATTTTATGGATGTTCAAACTCATATTTATCTTTATTTTTATCAGTATGATTCTACCACATATTTATTTATATTTTATGATACAAGAAATGATTATGAAGTTTGGGAATCAATGTAATGTTTCTCATTACTTTCTGTGGAGAATGGGATGGTGTTTTATCAGCATTTGGATTCTATTGGGATGTGCCACATTTTTTAATATCATTTTGATCAATATTTCCCCCCAGAATAAGTTGTAATATTTTTGGGAGGAATGATCTTTTTTTTAAAAAAGAATACATGTTTTTAAACTAACTTCTTTTCCATATAATGGTTTGAGTGAATATCGGCATCACATAGATGTAATTCCATAAGAAATGTAAGAATATAATCAATAACAGTATTAGATATCACACACATGGTTTTCCCATGAAATAGTTTTATTAGAAATTCTAGATTCTTGATTTTACCCCATTGCTAATATATTAGCATCATGGCAGCATCATTCAATTTTTTCACCATGTCAACATCATCATTTTCATTACATGTGTCATGTGTGATTTCTTCAAATTCTTCTAGGTTTATCATCCTATATTTCTCATGATGATGAATAAAGAGAGACCAATCATCTAATAAATTCTTCAATACAATCCTCTCATTCTGATCATGAATATTTTGATATTTCATTTTCTATGAAATGTTATACAATACATTGTAGTTTGTTTCAAAACTGTATTTATTTTATATTGTAGATAATTCATCATTTGTAAATAAAGGTCTTCCAACACAATTATAACATCATAAGTTTATGAGATAACTATTAGAAGAATAGTAAAATGAAACATCTAAAAATCATAAATTTTTTTTTGAAGATCACATCAGATACAATTAGTTTTATACATTAATATTCTATACAATCTATAAAAAAATTATATTTCAAATCATAAAATAAATTTAATAAAATTTACGTTAAATATAAAATATATTTAAGGAAGAAATAATTTTTCAATTTACGGGAAACCATAACTGACACACTAGTCCATATGAGAATCATAATATAAAATAAAATTACACTATATATATAATACTATAAATATTAAACCATGATATTAAATTCAATTATATCAATTGTTAATCACAATACATAATACTATACAAAATTGTGTTTATAATTGTCTGTTTAGTTTCTCTCTTATTTTATTCACATTTTGAATAAGGTTATTCATATTCTATAAATTCATTTATAAAGGATTAGTAATTCTAGTTAATCTACTTATATATCACACATAAATTTTGATTCTATGTTTTAAAAATCCTAAATTAGTGGTTTCTCATACTGAAGGATGTTAAATTATATCCTTCAACCATTGGAGATCAATGAAAAAAGGTTATTCTATATATGTTGTGGTCTTGATTATTCCTTTCATTTTTTGGGGGAATGAACCTTTATTGAAAGTACCTTTATATAAATAATGGTTTTGAGGGATGGATAATTTTTATTCATAAACCTATAGACTTTTTTTTTGGGTTTCAATTGGATAATTGATGATGACTCAATATGGAAAGATATCAAGTGGAGAATTTCTGAGTTGAGTCTATGGATTATAGATAATTTATAGGATGGTGGCTGTGCATGTAGTAGACTTTTTCATTATTTAGAGATCCAATTTTGATGTGGAGGGCTGAAGAATTTATTTTATATGGCACTCACTTGAATGATGATCATCATTGTTAGTTTAATAGAGTAATATTAGGTTTGGCTTCATGGAAACCTAGAGTGGGGGATAAATTCCCTATCTAGTTACATAGGAGTGTGAAACAATTTAGATTTGATTTAATCTAGGTTTAAATCACACACATAAAATGAAATGTTCCATAGGGATTAAGGACTGGGAAGTATGGGTGTGTCAACCAGTAATACATAAATGATATCATGGTTTCAAGTGTTTTATAAATGATGTGCCCATTATGTTATGAAATACCAAGTATTTGAAATTGGTAAATTGAAATATTTTTCATTTGGATTTAAATTAGTTTGATTTATTGTGATTATGGCCTTGTTTTTTAGTGATAGGGATTTTTCTCAGGATAGGTCAGAGGGTATGTTATAAACCATCTATTAGTAGTTAGTCAAAAATTATGTGTAGTATGATATCTCAGGGAAATAATCATTATTTAAAAAAATTAAAAATAAATTTATCAGTTAATATATTTTTATAATTAATTTTTTATTAGTTCTTGGATTCAAAGTGGTCCCCATGTGTAAGGTAAATAACTAGTACACATGGAAAGGCCAACTAATCGATGAACAGGTGGTGCTTGAAGAGTGAATTTCTTCTCTTTTAAGATTATTGATCCTTTAAACATACATCATTAGAATTATACATGTTTTTAAACTGATTGTGACATTTTTGGTCTCTCAAAAATGTGCAATTGAACTATTTTTACATTTAATGAATTATATAGATTATGAAGATATATATGGGTTGAATAAAATATTCTGTCAAATTTATGGTGGAACCTAAGTAGTTTCAGGATTTTTCATCGATTGAGGGTCAAATATTTAATTATCATAATGTTACTTAAAAAATATAAATACCTATGGGTGTTATTTAAATGAGATTTCATTGAGTTAAAAAATTGGATAGGCATAAAATACCTACAAATAGGAACCTCAATGCCTATATCATTCATTAAAGAATCATGTAAAGTAGAGATAAATGAAAAAATACATTCAAGGGGATAATTATAGCCATCATCCCATCTTATATTTAGTTATGTTAAAGTGAATCCTTTTTTTCATGTCATTGCAAAACTAAAAATAAAAAATGTTTAGTGAAAAAGATGCCAATGCCCATCAAATTATGCTCCAAATATAAAAAATGCGAGGATAAAAATTATAGTGAGCAACCCAACACTAAGGAAATCCCCTAGAAGAATTGAGATAATAAAATAATCCACTAAAACATAAAATTATATATATAGTAGTATTACATGTAGAAAACTAGAAAAATAAAAAATAAAAAAGCATAAAGTTATCACATTCCCCAATAATATAAGTTTGGACAAACATTGATTCAATTCCCACAAGAAGATTTAAACATTTAAAAATAAATCGAATTTATAAAAATGAATCTGGCATGGATTTTTAGACTTAGAATAAAAATTAAATTAAAGTTTTATATAATACATGAATGTTTTAGAAAGAACAAATTAAATATTAAATAATATTAGAAATAAAATAAGAATAGATGAGAGATATCTGCGGGTGTGGAAAAAATTAGAACATGATGTTAGGGCTCTATATACAAGTGTGATGGGAGGAAGGGAGCCAGCATTGGCTGGTACTGGGGGAAATCCTATTCCAACACCATTTTAAAACATTCGTTATTTCCAAATCTATTCAAACGATTTTAAAAAAAAATCTATTGTTGTACCTATCCCATTGGTCCTTCTGAACTATTGTAATAATACCACCTATAAAAATTGATTTTTAGAAATTTTGGGAAATGTGGGTGGGTATTGCCAGCCTTTATATTTGTGGATCCTTATATTACCATAGTATATTGGGAAATATTTCCTTCTAGGAGTTTTTTGTTCTGATAATATATATTTATATGTCCTTTATTTAATATTTTTTCCCAATTGACATCTTATTGATAGATTATATGATATCATGTATATTTACTAGTCTTTCACTTGTTATCTGTTGATTTTATGTAGTTCTATACCCCTAGGTTGAAATTAGAATATACTATAGGGGAAAATGTCGATAAACCATGGAAATAGGACACTCCTGTTTATCAAAACCATGTGGATATTCTTGTGTGTGGAGTTCATGCTTTGGGTCATATAAGTGAACATATTCCATTTCAGACTATAGTGGTTGTTCCCCACATAGATTATAATAGAGATTATTCCCTAGATCTCTTTCATTGAAATACACAAACAATTATAGGTTTGAATGATCTTTATATAGAATATGATTTGTTAAATAAATTTGAGAAGCTATTTTAGTTTTGGGAGAATCGTAACTCTATTAAGGTGAAATGTGTAACCTCTAATCTTGATGGAGATATAATAATGTGGTGGGACTCAATCATTTTCATGGTCAATAATGTGGGATTTGAGTAGAAATACTCTAGTGATAATTTCATAGAATACTTAAATCCCAAATAAATTGTATTGGCTAAGTCTATTTAGTTCCTTAACCTCGAGGAATGTAACTGAAATGTGACTCGGTATCCCAATTACATTGTTCGTCTTATTAATTTCTCACTTGATGTGTTTTTAAATGAGAAGCATAAATCTGTATGGTTTCCAATGTGTCCTTGAATATATGTTGATATCAATATTTATTGATAAATATATCCTTGTTTCTGGATTTCCTAGATAGAGTTTTATTGTGAAACATGACATGGCTGGTCAGTCATGTCTGACAGGAGTTCCTCCTACTCCTAGTGGTAGCAGAAGTTTTCCCTTTCAAGGGAATAGGACATAATATGAGTCTCATGGTGGAAACTATAGTGGTAAATCTTAGGGAAAAATTTATTTTAATGTTTATATGTTTTTTGGAAAAGGACTGCATAGATGTTTCTAGTGCATTATATTCTGTCAATTAAAGCATGCCTTCATAGAGGAAACTAAGATCTATAGCTCATAAGGATACTAAAATCTCTTGTATATATTCTTCCATGTATATAACACTATGTGTGGTGTATTTTATTAAATATATCATGAGGATATATGAAGATATCATACGCTTCAAGAGAAATGGGCCTCTATCCACAAGCATGAGGAATTAAGATTCTTCACATAGTGGATGACTCTAAAATTGTAATTGATATGGGTCCCATGACAGTGATAGGTAACACTACTCTTGCTTTTCTTTTAGTATTTACATAATTTGAAATTTATTCCTATCATTATTTCATATCTACCCATTTCATTGAAATACTAAATCATCAAATTGACTTCATGACTTATGTGAAGGAAACTTCTAGGTCTCTCTTGATGAGGAGAGAGAAGGGTGTTTAAGGCCCTTCTTGGGATATCTCTTCTAAAAAATTGAACATTTTTAAGACATGGTAGGTATATATATAAAAACATTATATTTCATTAATAGGATAGACTGGATCATCCCTCATAATGATCATATCAACTATTATATTTTAATGTCTCCTTTACATCACATGATGGGGTGTGATTTGATTTATATAGAGAATGGGACTCAATGTTAGGTTGTTATATACCTCCCCTAATGGATTTGGGTGGAACAATATCCATGTTTTCTTTGGACCTATATAATGATTATTTTGGTGGTCGTATTCCCAAGTAGAATTTGAGTTTCCGGATTTGTTTCCTAATAGATTTTTTGTTTTTCAATTTATTAGGGAAATGGATTTTTCTATTTACTTGGTACTAGTTACCAAGATTATTTCTATTCCTACATAATGAATTATACTAAAATGATTGACAGAGTTAAATACATAGCTGGATGGATTGGTTTCCAAAGCCTTTTCTCTCCCTTATGTATCACCTTGGGTAGAACAGATAATTTTTTCCAAGAAAGATGATGGAACCCTTGGCATTGATATTGGATATCGAAAGATAAATCAGTTCATAAAAAAGAATAAAAATAAAATTCATTGAATTGATGAGTTGTTTAACCATCTGAAAGGGGTGATGTGGTTCTCAATGATTCATCCTTTTTCATGTTATCACCAACTTAGAATAAATGAGTCTGATATCCCTAAAACTTAATTTATTATAGTATGTGCTCATAATAAGTACCTTATTATTCTATTTTGTTATATATATGTTCATGTTGTGTTTGTGGAATTAATGAACAAAATATTCCATCGGTACCTCGATTTTATTATAGTGATATTTTTTGATAAAATATTGGTTTACTCTTGGATGAAGGAGGATCAATAGCATCACACAATTGTATGCCTAGACATATTGAGGAATCATAGACTTTATTCCATTATTTCTAAATGAAATTTATGGATTTGAAAAACAAATTTATTGGAACACAGGTTTTATGAAAATTTTATTTCTGTTGATCGTTATAATTTGAATACTTTTATGACAAGTGTGAAACTAAATAATGAATTTGATATTCAAGGATTCTTGGTCTTAAAATTGTATTACCACTAGTTTTAAATTATTTATCAATATTGGCATCTTTTATTACCACTCTTACTCTGAATAGAGTACAATTCTTATAAGATTTTAAATTTTATTCTTACTTTGATGATTTGATGTGTTTTTTACTTCATCTCTAGTTTTGACTCTTCCAAAAGATGGGTTATACTATTTGGTTTTATGTGATTCATATTGTTTGGCTTTGGGTTGTGACTTTATATTGTGTGTCCACATTGAGGGTTATGGATTTTTTTCATATGTTTTATCACGAGCGACAAATATATTATGCTTAATCTCAAATAGGAAGCCATGATGTACAAACTATAATCCTGGATTCTTTAAATTTTAAATTTAATTTTACCTCCTACTCTGATCATAATTGCATGAGTTATATATTCATGAAAAATGGATTTAATCTTTGGAAGATATGGGGGATATGTACCTAAAATCCGTTGATTTCAACAATTACTAAACTCCAAGTAATTTTAATGTAGTTGTCGATTCATTGAGTATGAAACATTTATCTTATTATAAGAAAGAGTCATTTGAGGATTGGAATACGATGGCTCACTTTTTCAATATTAATTTGGAAGTTTGGGAGGATGATATTGGGGTTGTTTTATCAATTATTCAATTAATCTCCAATAATATAAGCTTGAAAATTATTTTTATAATACTATGGATTTTATATACAGTGATAAGACCATTGGTTTGTGATTTATACCTTCTAGGGTCATTACATGCTTCCATAAATGGTATGTCATTTCTTAGCATTTAATAAAAGTTGGTATGGGGGATTTTCATAAATACTAGTTGGTGGAACACCCTAGAACCATAGGAGTGTTTTATGATATGATATGGAATTTATAAGGGCCAGTTATGGGATGATACATATCTACTTTTCATTCACAATGTTATACTTTTAAAAAATTAAAATCTAATCCTTAGAATCCTTCAAGATGGCTTCATCCCCTTCATATGCTGACTTGGAAGTGGGATGAGATATACTCAGACATTGTGGTTGGGTTTCTACATGAACCTCATTAAATGAATGTGATTTGGTGGTGGTTGACTGATTGAGAAAATCAGATCACTTTATTCCCATTCAATATACATCTAATGATAAGTAATTGGGACATCTATATGTGCATGAGATCATCAAATTACAAGTCATTCTGCCTTGTATAGTTTCTAATAGGGACCCACGGTTCAAATTAGATTTTGTGATAGGACTCCAAATGGTTTTGGGATCCTAGGTAATTTTAATAATGATATAGAATTATTTCATAGATGATCATATTTAATAGGATATATATATTCTTAAAGACATATTTTAGGCTTTGTGTCCTTGAGTTTGGTGGATCTTGGGATAGCCACTTGGGGCAGGTTGTGTTTTACTATAACAGTAGTTACTAGTCATCCATCAATATGTAACCCATTGAGGAATTTTATTGTTGGTCATGTAAAGAACCATTTCCTTGGTTGAATATTAGTCATTATTTCTTAGTTAGACATAGTTTGGTCCAAGATTGGATGACAAGGATTTAGTTGATTCAACAAAGAATGGTCACGACACAGAGCTGGTATAAATCTGATATTGGTATTCATCGATTCCATTTAGAGTTCAGGGTTGATGAATTATTGGTTTTGATAGTTTCAACTTAATTGGTTCATCTAAATCTTTGAAACTAGGGAAATTTACCACAGATACATATCGGACTATTTGTGTTTGTTGAGAAGATTGGCATGGTGTCTTTCCATTTGGAATTTCTGCCCCAGATGAAATTGATCCACAATGTGCTTCTAGTGTTTCAGCTCAAAAAGTATCACTATGAACCATCTAATATTTTTATCATGGAAAAACATTATGTATATATAGATTTATATTTTAGGAATAATATATCTTGGATTTTTAACTCTCATATAATTTTTATTTGTGGAAATTTAATACCCTTGGTTTGGGTGTTATAGTAGAACAGTTATGTTTCACAAGAGACATGGGAGTGTGAGGAACTAATTAGAGAGTAGTGGACCCATCACATTTCTATAGAGAATTATTGATAGGATTTATTGGGAAAAATTATTTATTAGGGGGTGATTGTAACATATAGGTACAAATATTCATGTAAAAACATTGTTTGATTCATGGTTCTCTTTATATTCATACTGATTGAGGGTTAATTTATTTGATTCAAGGTTTCTTAATGGTCAGTTAAGGATTTTGTGGGGTTGAAAGTGAGATTTATTGTTCTTAGAGTGTATCAAATATGGTTTGGGGATGTTAGAATAGGGGTGGTCTAGTTCTAGTAACCCAAAATTCTATAAGAGGTTCACCAGCCTACCGAAGGAGGGATGTAAAAAAGGAGTTCATATAAGAACTCCCATTTCCTACTAGGGGAGAATATATGGGTTAGGAATTCCCTCTATCCAACCTATCATAATATGGGTCTTCTTCCAACCTGGTTATTCTACCCATTTTGACCAGCCAGCCGGGAGAGTCCATCTTCTTGTCGATGGAAGTATAGAATTGAGAGGTATCATAGGAATTAAAATTATTTTAATTCTTATTTTATTTCTAATATCCTTCCACAATAATACAATTTGACACTAAAATTTTTGTAGGAAATATAGATCAATTTTTTTTCTTCAAGAAATTTTTCATCACATCTCAATGAACTGGTCGATGCACCATTTTTCATACAATCTGCGTCATATTTGTTTCATTGTATACCCTAATTTCCTAACCTCTCTTTTACTTTAACAATGATTTATCCTAAGGAATTTGATGGATTTTGGATTGAATTTAGGAATTATGATTCTAGGATTCTCCTAAGACCATTTTAACACCTCATTATCCAATGATGGATCCCAATAAGGAGTTCGTTGATCATGATAAAGGTGGTGGTTTAATAAACAATAGAAAATAATATGGATCATTTGAGACTGGTTTTTATAAAAAAAATCTCCAAATTATTTATAAATCTATAACTAATCCTCCTAATGAATTATTTCTATTGGAATTATTTGCATGATGAAATCCATTGAAAATGGATTTTGAAATAATATGTGATTTCTAGAAAAAAAATGATCTTGATTTGAAAAAACTATTTTGTGTTGGATTTTGATGAAATTAAAGGAGTGAAATGATTTTAAATTTGAAATGAGATGACTTGAAATGAAATATATGACTTTTTAATATGAACCATAAATAATTTTTTTTAAAAGAAATTCATGTTTTATAAACATGATCATGAGTCTAATTGAAATGACAGTTTTAAATTACTGATATTGATTGAATTGAATGATAAACCAATAAATATATATTTAATTTTCCATAAAGCACATGGGATACTTTGTATTTAATTTGGAATAACACATCTTGGGAATTTATTAGCTTTACCTAGAAATATATTGAAGATAAAAATTCTAACAAAAATACCTTGAGGGTGGGGAGATTTTTATTTGGAATTATATTATGTTATTCCTAAGCCTTATAATCTTAGGAGTGTTCCTCACATACGGTCATATTTCACTATGATCTGTGATAAAACATAAACTAATCTATTCTCGTATCTCTTAACCATGGTGTTATGAATGAAATAGATTGTACATGTTGATGATTTATTGAAAATTATTTACTCATTTATTTTCTTATATAAATATTTATTCATGCATTTTTTTGTTAAAAATTCATACATCTATTGGATTTAAGGAAAATTTCCTTTGAAAACTATTTATTTCTATACATTTAAATTTAATATAAATCATTTTTTATTAAAAATGATAAAATATATTAATTCAATATTTTATATAATTTTGAGAACTTTTTTTTATTTGTTATATATTACTTATGGAATGCATAGTGAGATCTTATTGAGCTTTATTTCTCACTCCAAACTATTTCCTTCAAGATTTTGTAGACTCTATTATGTAGGGTAATGGAAAAGGGAAAGCCCCAATCATAGGTGGTGGATGATCCAGATTATCAAACAATTGGAGAAAGTTATGACTAGTATAACATGATATCCACCTATTAAATTGATTTTCTGTGATGATTTCATGATTATTTTTTTAATTAATTATTCCAATTTAAATGCTCTGTAGCTTGTATCATTTTACTAGTGGATATTATCACTTGTGGAGTGTTTGGAATATCGAAAATTTATCATTTATATCCAATTTTTACTTTTTTGAGTTATTTTTTGGGAAAAATTTCCCCTTTATTTTGTCAAATTCCCAGGTACTAATAATCAACCCACAGGGATCTGGAAAACACCGTGAGCTAGGTCACGACTTATTCATCTACTGTTTAAATGATTTATCTAGGTCGGCTCATGAAAATGAATATAGAATATACTTTTCAAAAATAAACCATAATTATATTATATATGTAAAATTTATTATTAAATTAAATCCTTATAACTAGTAAATAGATGCGGTGGTGAAAAATGGAAGATGTCTCCCCAAAGAGGTTGTAGTCTTCACGTATGAATGATGAACGTTCTTCAAATTCGTTATTCAATGAAATTAATTCAATAAGGGTTATTTGATTAATATGATAATAATACATTACACTAATAATACTTATGTCATTATATTATTATTTATAGGTTCGTTTTTTGAAGAAAAATATTAATAATAAAAGGATAATGATTAAGTAATACTCACTTTGGAAGCTTCAAAATTCTCTTAAAAGTCTACAAAAAATGTGGGACATGTCAAACTTTCGGGGGATATGTGATTTATGTTGTTAAAAGGATATAAATGAGAATAAAAATGGGTAGGTTTCTATAAAATTTCAATGGTTATGTGTAAATTTGAGAGGGTGTAAGTTATCCCCTTTTATAAGAGAAATAAAGTTCATTTTTGTAAAAAAATCATTGTTTTACAATAATGGAATTACATTTTTCAAGGGTAAATTGTTAAAAAAGTGAGAATCTTTAGTAGGAAGGGTATTTTGGTATAGATTTCTCAACCAAATTATTTTGGAGAGAGGACTGAGTGATTTATATAATTTTCTATTATACTTTTTTAACTTTTACAGTAATATAAATTTACCATTGAAATAAATTTTGAAACATGTTGTTTTTTTTAATGAAAGAATTAAATTAATATTATTAATTAATTTGGATATCCTAATTTAAAATATGAAAATAAATTTATAAAATAAATTTTCTATGGTTTAAAATTTTAATTTTAATTTTAGAGGACATAAAGAAAAAAACCTATTTTTAAGAAATTGTATATTTTAGGGATAAATTGTATGTGTTGGATAAAATTAGAAATTTTTCTTATCTTAATGACATATATTATATTTTCATAAATAAAAAAAATTCTATTTATATAAATGAAATTCAACATTTAATATCACCATTCAGATGTTTAATGAAATTAAAAGACTAAAAACTATTTTTTATTTGGATAAAAATATTATCCAACTTCTAAAAATTATACCTCGATTCAAAATAATATTAAAAAATACATAGTTTTACTCATTAAATAAATATTAATTTTATTAATTTTTTTTATATTTTATATCTTCATCACATATTAATACTATTAAAATATACATTTTTGGTAGAAAACATTTTTTTTCAATATACATATAAAAATAATTATTTCATGAAAACCCATAAAATTAAAACTATGTTAATTTTAAAATTATTAATTAAAAAATGTTATATAATTTAATTAAAATCTCATAATTTTTATATTTTTTAAAAATGAAAAATATAAAATATAAAGAAATAATATTTTATTATAAAAATCCTTTTTAAAAAATTAGTTTTCTAAATTTTATTTCATAATAATTTCTGATTTATAGAATGATAATATGTTAATTCATATATTAAAATAGTATATTTTATCAAAGAAAATTAGTAAATTTTATTTATTTGGATATTTTATATAATTATTAATATATTTTATTTGAGAAATAAAAATTTATTTCCATATTAAATAAAATTTATAATTTGTTCTCAAAATGGTGGAATATTTTTATTTAATATAGTTATATATATATATTAATAATATTCCTCAATAATTTGATGAATAATTTTAGTTCACTTTTGTGTGTGAAACAAACATATTTTCAAAATTTTATTAATTTATAATGAAATGTATTCCAAAATCTCAAGTTGTTACATTGAACCTGCATAAATAAATGGCATCCTTGTAATTTTAGGTATTACTCATGGATGAAAGTAGGTGAGATAATTCATAACATATTCATCGTTTAGTTTATAACTTCTAATATGAAAACTATCTTTAACTCTTAGTTTGATTCATGGAACCTATCTTTTCATAGAAAACCTTAATCATTCATAAAATCATATACTCATGTATATATATACCCTAATCATAAATTATCTAAAATATAACTTTCAAAAAAACCTTTTGAATCCCAATGAAATTAATCCCCAATGAGATCATATATTATTCTAGGATTTATCTATATATGTAACAATAAAATTATATTAACCACTAGTTAATATTGTCACACTCCTTCCAATATATATCATAATCAAAAAATTGAGATACAATTCACCAAAAATATCATCGATAAATTAATTATTAAATAAATAATAAATTACATGTTTATAAATACTATTTAAATAAATTATCTTATAATATATCATCCTTTTAAACCTATGGTTTATCCATCTATCAATCAAGTGTCATTAAATATTATTACCCAAAAATATAACCTTAACATCGCATTTTAAAGTCACTGATACCATTTAATGAATGCTTTCCAAAAATTAAAGTAAATTACTAAAGAGAAAATCATATATTTCTCACACAATCCTAATTAATTTTTTAATATACCAGTATTTCAAAGATAAAAAACCATCATTAATGGATATATCTAATAGTATGAAGATTTAATATCTATTGAGATATAGATATAACTACCTTAGATAATACTATTATTCTCTTCTTTTCAAATATAACAGGGATCTACAAAAATTCCCACCCATTTATGTATGTTCTCCTATTTAGTTATATGAAATATTCATTTCATGATAAATACCTTTCTCAAAATACTTTTCAGGATCCTATTTTAACAAAACAATAAAACTAAATTATTTTAATAATTTAAATAATACGAATATGAAAACTGTATTACAAGAATTTATTCCCCAATTACATATTCATTTTTAAGCTATAAAACTTTTTGTTCAATATATAACTCTCTTTTTTCAATCCTCAGTTATCCATAGTCATTTTATTATTAGGTTCTCCATTAAAATTAAATAACATCATACTCAAATACATAAAAATGCTTCATTAAAGAGGATGTGAATTAACCATGGGGTATCCTCTTAGAGTATCAAACTAGTTTTGTATTTAGGTCTCATTTCTATTGACTAGGTGATGATTGATTTAATACCCGTTACACCACATTAGATGTTACTACCCATAGTTACGTCTTTGTAAAATCCTACATCCACACATAGTATTAAGATAAGGATTTTATTTCTATAATACCACACGATCTCTACATTACCAAAATTTTAGGATGTTATCAGACACATAGACATATCCCATAGTCTTATCATAGGGGTTTTTTTAATTATGTTTAATAATCAAAATATATAAAAAATTCAATTTTATATAATCTAACCTAAATGGTTTTCTATTCCATTGAAATTATGATCAGTATTAACTTATCATCACTTAAATTGTCGTTATCTAACATCCTAATGTGAAAATCTATCTAAAATCTACTATAATACCCACTATAACTCTTCAAGATTGAGGAAATATAATAATTATAGGACATAGACAATACATTATTACAACACATTCTTATGATTATTCTTGTTTATCATTTTAGAAAATTATTAAAAGACATTAAATAATGAAACTTATGAATTTTTCAACTGATGGTCAGTTTTTCAATCTATAAGTAAAAAGATTATCCTTTAAAAGCCTCAAACTTCACCAAAATATTCTCACAAAACATAATCATACTGACCTATAATACTTATTTATTTTTTTCATAACCTTTTGAAATGGAATAATAGGAAATGTATGGGATCAAATTAACACTATTGGTAAACATGGGAGATAACAATCCAAAATTATAAGTCTACATAAGGGAATAATCAAGAAACATAATAAATTTATACGTAACAATATAAAGATCATTAATTAAGGAAAAATACATGGAATAGTATAAAAGTGTATAAATATTAGATAATTTTCATAAACATATAAATGTAGCATATCCTTACAATGATAAGAATAATATAAATTTGGAGAAAACTGATAAATGTCCTGGAGATATTCCACAACCATAAACATGGGAAACCTTTTGAGAAAACTCATTTTCCCTAAACCTGTGTGAACAAAGTCATTGTGTCCTTGCCTCAAATGTGAACAAAAATCATTATGGTCAATCTTATGTGAACAAACTCTCTGATTCTATGGATGACTATCTCATGATATTTAAACACTAATAAATGTATTATAGAGTGATATAGGACCCCACCCCTCAGCATCATTAAACATGTCTTCCGAAGAAAATAAATCATATCATAAATAACTAATGTTTAGAAAATGGGTTTTATATCCCATTAAAAAGAAACCATATAAGTAAAACATTACAATTCCATCAATAAACATGATAATCCCACGAAATATGAATGTGTATCCAATGATACTAAATAAATTTCTAATTAAATACCCTTGAAAGATGAAAAAATATCATATGTTATGTACACCATATTGATAAAGCGTATGTGGTTAAATAAATAATTTCATTTATAAATCTATGTATGGAATCTTTTTTAACACTCTTCAATAAAATAATTAATAAAATAAGGTATTCAAAAATGGAATCCATTGGAAGAAAATTTATTCATATTCATGATGGATGATTATGAAATAAAATGAAAATAACAAGTCACTCCTTTGATTGAAAAGAACCTTTTACATTCAAGCATGAGAAAAAAGTTGGATAATACAATTTTAAGGATACCCCCAATCATATGTATGATAGGTCAAAGAATAATGACAAGTATGAAAACACTTTTTAAGAGTGTTATTAGAATCACTTTGGAAATAATAAATATCATTGATCATTTTCATTAAATTTAACAAAAATATATAATAAATCTATGATAAAAATAATTTCATTTATAGAGTAATAAAACATTTAGAGAAAGTCTTATAGACCATGAAAAAGGTAGTAGAATGATATTTTCACATGGAAATGCTGAAAGAAAATATTTTACAATGACATGAAATAGAGAAATGGATAAAAATATTTTATTTTAAAACATCAAGAAATAAATTATTTTAAAAATAAATTTTAAATTATTTAAAAAAATATAATGATTTCCAAAAAATGCATAGTTGAATATAAAATACGATTAAAAAATAATTTTTAATTTATTGTATGCTAATTACCTTTAATGAAAACCCTTATAAAAAATAGTTTCTAAGATTATTTTAGTAAAGAGGATAAGGTAAATATGAATATCACATGATATAAAAGATAATAATTTTTCCAATTATAAAGGTTATCATTACTAGTATATTTAAATATAAAAAAGGAGAGGAATATGTAAATAAAGTGAAAGGGAATTATTCTCAACAATTATATAATTTTTCAGAATGAAATGATATCAAGGTGAAAGATTTAGATTAAAAGAAAATATTCCACCAAGGATAAAGATAAATTACCATGAAATAAAATAATAGGGTGTTTGAGACCAATCTTGGAGGGAAGATGTTCATGAATAATAATTTTATCCCATTGAAGGGAGTTGATTTAACAAAACACAAAATAAATATATAACATAAGAATCAAAGAACATAATCGGGATACCATTAAGTAGGTATTAAAATATCAATAAGTTAATGTTATTTAACATAATTAAATGAAATTTTGTAGTTAATACACCATATAATAAAAATTATGGTGTAAAATATCAAACATGTCTCATGGATTTTAAAACGAGATAAAGAAACCCTTTCCTTTTTTCCCTGCCTACTCAAATGATCTATTTGAACTTGTATAAAATAATTAAATAAATTAATACTATATTTTTGAACAATAGTGATATAAATATCCATTTATATACATCATTTATGATCATTTGTTAAAAATATATTAGATAGTAATCGCTTATTATATTACCACCGAGTGTTAGTAACTTTAATGGATTCATTCATGTTTTATATTGTAGTTATCCGTAACCCTTCATTGATATGATGTTCTTCCTTACTAGATCATTTAATATCATGTAACTGATTTATTATATTTATTTTTAAATATCTAAACTCATTCCATGGATTTTTAAGTTAGTTTTATTGATAATTGAATCAATGTTGGTTTATTTTGAAAATTTTAGCGATCAGAAATGATATTTTAATAATAAGTTAAATAATTAATATATCCATAAACCAATTTTTATTTTATTATTAAAATATAATATTATTATTATTTAATTTCCCATAGTCTTTCATGATAGTGTTTTATTTCATCATTCATGTATGTGATTAAACTGACCCATACTAGAACAAGTTATAACTTGATGGGTGGGTTTGGTTATGGAAGTGTATAACATAAATATAATATAATAATAATGATATTACTTATATTTATTAATTTTATAAATCATATTTCAAGAGATATGGATATGTAATGAATATAAAGATGAAAAAAAAGAGTTTTACATCATGGAGGCTACAGTCCACACAAAGCATAGTTAGCATTTTCATATCCCCACTAATGGGAGGGAATAAAGGTGGAATATAATTTGAATGCTAAAAATTATAATTATATTATATATTTCACATTTATTATTACATTATAACGTAATCAAAATAGAGGATATGTGGTGCTAAAAAATGGAAGTTGTTGCATTATAGAGGTGATAGTTCGCATGTATGTGCGATTGACTTTTTTTTAGTGGGAGAAAGGGAATAAATAACGGTTGTTTCCTTAATATAATAAAAATTTAGTACACTAATGATACTGAGGTCAGAATCATACATTATATAGTGTTTTTTGAAAGATAAGTATTAATAAGAAAAGGTTAAGGATTTAGTAATACTAACTATCCATTCATCCAACAAAAAAAATTATTAATAATGGGAAATGCCTAAAAAAAATCATGGGGGGGGCTAAAATAATTGATTCCAATAGAATCAACTCTCACAATATTTACATACTCTATGGGAATGGATCCTATGGTATTAAAGATGCTACATGAGTTATCAGAGGTGTCCCAGAAGGCTAGGATATCTACGACCATATTACATTCCTCCCATGTGTGAGTAATATCAATGAAATAATATATATCCACCTTAATATTATAACAAGATAGATGATATAAAAAATAATTTCAATAGTCCATCTAATTGATCCATGTGGAATAGGTGAATCAGTTTCCACCACATCCAACAAGATACGATGAGATAGAAAAAATCTCAAACCCTAAATAATGTAAAAAGCATCTTAAAGGAGTGATTTAGGCGGCCAAATAAGGAAATAAAAAAAATAGGGTTTTCTCAACAATTTTTTGACCCCATCATTTTATTTCTGATAAATGTCCGGTCAAATAATAGCTTTGGGACATTGAACATTCTCTTGAATGTATTATGTAGAAATTAATGACTCATGATAACATATCGAGGCCAAGGGATTAAGTATGTGAGATAAAATTCTAGGGGATTAATATGTGTCACTTATTCAAGGAAACTTGGAAGGGAATATTTAACATTGAAGAGGGTGGAAGTGATCCCACATTATAAGTGAATAAAATGGATCTTTCGTGAACACCCATATTTTTCAATAATGTAGTGACACAATTAATGGTTCAATGGATCAAATAGTAATCAGTAGTAGTGTGTAAATGTAATTTTGGTCTATACCCCACTGCAATATTTATTTTGATAAAAGTTTGAGTTATTTTGGGTTTTCTATTTTTTATTTTTTAACTTTTTCAATAATGTTTTTTTACATTGGAAATTAATTTTAACCTTGGTAATTAATTTTAATCGAAAAAAATGAAATTCACATTATTAAATATTTTTGAGATTCTAATTTTAAATACGAAAATTATTTTTTATAGTCATATTTATATGGATTATATAAATTATTTTTATTATTAGCATACATAACATGTATAATCTATTTATTGAATAATATGTGTTTTAAGATTAAATATTATGTGTATGATACAATTATAATTTTTTTTTATTTTTAATGTCATAAATCGGTTTTTTATAAATAACTAAAATCCTAGATGTCACCATTATAGTTTTTAATTAATGGAAATGATAGAAACCCATTTTTATCATGGAATAAAATATTACCAATGTTCTTAAAATTAAAAATTGGGGTTCAAAGTTAAAATTAATACTTAAAATACATATTATTACTCATTAAATAAATTTCAATTCAATTAAAATGTTTTAGAAACTTCTACAAATTTCTCATATGTTGATAAATCCATAAAATCCATAATTAAGGTAAAATTAGTATTTTCCAGTATTCATATAATGAATAATTATTTTAGATAAATACAAAAAAACCCAAGTTAATTTTGGAATTATCAATTAAAAAGGATTTTATTTTTATCAAATGAAGTTTATAAAATTTCTATATTTCATTTTTTTAATGAAATTAAAAAAATATCAAAAAATAAAAAAACAATGAATTTTTAAGCATTTATTGTTTCATATATTATTTCATACCTATTTCTAATTTAGTGAATTCCAATATATTATTTCATATACATAAATAGTCTAAATTATCATTTATAAATGGTCGAATTAATTTATAATGATAAAATTCACAATATTATAGAAAAAATATTACATAAATAAATTTTTTTTTTAATTTTAAATAGAATTTATAATTTATCCTCTAGATATATATTTTATTTTATTTACAAGTATTATTTTTATTATTATATTGATAATATTATTTTAATATTTCATTACTCAATTTTTTATTGATGCTTGTGAAATAAGCTATCTAACCTGGTATTCATTTATAGAAAAATATATTTAAAAACCTCATGGTGATACAATCCTCATTTAATATATTCTAAATATTTCAAATATTAATGATATAATTAAAATAATGGAAAATAGTCCCAATATCATCACTATAATGATGTGTGAAAAACAAGTATGCTGTAAAATTAATTTATAGAAACCATATACTAGAAAAAAGTAATTATAACATAAATCATAAAAAATGGCACCTCGGCATATGAAAAATGGGAGTGATTTTGATGTAAAGGGTAAATATTGTTGTGAAGAATTTTTATAAAGGAAATTTAGGCCTTCATTAACCTGAACTAGGTTTCTTTCATCACATAATCATATAGCTATGTTGGTTTATTTTAGCTTAGTGTTATAGCATTAAGATCCTTTTATAACACCAGTCCACTAAGCTAACTCAACTAGAAACCCAAACTTAAGTTTCAATATCATAGAAAAATATAATATTTATAATATTTTAACTGAATAAACTTTAATTTTTTAATGTAGATCAATACTGTTATCCTTGATTAATGTTATAGTAATTGTTATCTCTTCCCCCAAGAAATAAACATCATCCACCCAATGGGAAACTAGATCTAGTCCCATTTTATCTATGTTCCACTATAATAATTTATTTTTATCCAAATATACATCATAAAATCTCACATACATCACTCCATTTATCTCTATACGAAGGTTATGTATTTTTAAGTACCAGATCTCAAAAATCAGGATTTGAAAATATTAGTACCATTTTTTGTTCTAATTGTATGTCACCACTATATCTATAACATCCAAGGGATAGCCAACCAAAAAAGGACTTGAGATGGGATTCCATGTAACCTTAAGTGGATATCTCAATATGTCATAGTTTATTTACTGGTAGAAAATATTTGTCAATGCTAGGAGAAACTATAAAATTTATCAAAAAACAAAAAAATATTAAAATATTAGCAAACCATTAGCCATAATTGTAAAGTAAAATATTAATCTGAAAATGATAACCCAAACAAAATATCATATCATATGTTATAACCAAATATAAATTTCATACAAATCTTATATACAATAAGATCACCATATGTGTAGATATATATCATGAATAATCAGTATTAAACAAAACAATTCATATATAACAAAGTCATGGTCTAAGGCTCCATATATTCTTATATCCTTACATCTTGTAATAATCACTATCGCATCCTATAAACATTAAGACAATACCACTAACTACATAATGAATCATGAATTATCTACACACACTACGGTTTACATGTATGGTGTGAGAAATAAACTCAATAAGTCACCACATAATATTTTCCAAAACCATCAAATATATATGTGTGTGTGTAAAATATATATGATAAAAATAAAACATAAATATTATACATGTCATGTGTTTAAGTTATAATTATCTACCAAAATGATCCACTATACCATTTTTTATTTTGTTAGAATGGGATAAATACACCAATGGTATGATCACAAGAGAATATGATGGGAAGATGAATTGTCCACAAGCAATTAAAAATCATCACTAAGTAGTAAATTTTCATAGTGCCTAACTAATTCACAACCGTAAATCTAGAACATTATATTGGAATTCCATCCACATCTGTATAGTCATATATCTCCAACTGATCAGATTAAAATATTCCCAACCCACAACTATTAATAATGAGGATTTATTTTCACCACCCATGATCACTCTAGAAATATAGAAGGCTGGGATGGAATTTTTCCATATTACCTACATATAAATTAAATTGGTTTGGAACCTCAATTAACCTTTTTACCACAAAAAAGTATCAAGTTTAACCTCACCCTACCACTTCCAATTTATGATAAAAATTCTACCAAAGTATTCTCCTTTCTAAAATCCATTATCTCTTACACAATTCTTTTGAAATTAAGAAAAATTGTGCATTTTCTAGAAAAAAAAATAAATATAATCTACACTAACTCATGATACATAAAATTAAAAATCTCCTCCATCATTAAGGATCATTCTACAGAACTGATAAAGGTAAAAAATCTCAATACACATCAATGGAATCCCCTATTTCTAATTACATGACTTTTTAATACATATTAGAAGATAAATGGTTTTAGTGGTTATGTGAACAAATAACATGTCTAGAAGGACCCCCAAAGACATAAAAATCCACAACAAACTTTCCACTTTAAAGGAAACCCAATTGGGTATCATTATTTGTCATTGACACCCATTTCGCAGCCCCCACATATCAAATATTATATGAAACAAATATGAAACAAAGTAAAAATATAGGGGTTGCATACCTAATAATAACAGAAGTCTTCACATTAGATATTATCATGTGATTTAGGCTCAATTTGAACAAATTGTAAAACCTAACGCATTCCCTATATTTAGGTATTTTACAAAAATACTTTTAAAACACAAGGTAAATCCTTAATATAAGAAATTATAAGGTTAGACTTACTAGTATTTACCTAATTGGATTGACAATACATGATCCAATGATCAGATAAAGGCAGAATCCATCTTGAGAGGGATAAAATGGTATAATAATGGGAGTTGATCCATAAATTGGCCAAATATTGGATAATGAATTACTATAAAAATTATAAAATAATTTTAATTTTTTTTTAAAAATCATCTAAAGTTTGATTATTACCCGATGTGCCCCCACTGAGGGTTTGGTGGGAATCTCGGGCCTAAGACATTTTTGTTTCTCCATCATGTACCTAGTGTAATGCTTCATGATATGTGATAGTATCTCTATCATTTAATTGAAATTAAACCATACAATATTCTAATAAATTTTAATAACAACCTCATCTAAATATTGATACATCAAAAACACCCAAAAATACTTTTGTAATAACTAAAATTAGATTGAATATATACCTAAATATATAAAGGTCATTTAAATATCAATAGTGGTGTCATAGTGTTTCATATTGGACCTTTAGATAAAACCATAGATTTGATTATGGGTGAAATCATAGCTATATAGGTCATGGGGGAGAAAATATCTCATAATGTTGGGTCTTTTGACAACTCACGGGGGTCATCATCATAGAAACAAATTACAAGAAACCAGTTTTAATATTAATTTTTTTATAAAATTTTAAAATAAAAAGAGAAATTATAATAAATATATTTAATTAAATCATTCTATTATAATCATAAAACCATGATCAAGATGAACTAAAACATTTTTAAAATGCAGTTCTATAATCATTACAATAATTATGAATTGATCTTATAGTCCATGATTCAATAATTCTTCTTTCTTGATCTCAATAAATCTACCAATATTGAATTAGTGGGAGGAGAATATTTTTAATTTTAGAAAATGGGCCCAATATTTTCTTGAAACATGATAAAAAATAATATGACCTATAGTCTAAATTTGTTACCTTTGGGAAATAAAATACTTACAAAAAATCAATCTGAAACACTATTTATAAAAAATATTAATTTTTCTACCGAGGACCCTTATACTTTAAAACTCATTTTTTCATATTTACATTCGAAATATCTATTAGTGCATAATTATATCTTATAATAGAAAAGTATTATATATAAAATGAGAAATGTTTCAAATTATAAAAAAATGGAATCTAAATTATAATAAATATCTATTTTTTATTCATCATATCCTGGGATGTTACTTTCTTCCCTTCATTAAATATTTTCATCCTAAAAAAGAAAACATAATAAAATAGGTTGAAATTAAAATGTTATTTTCGTATTTCATACTCCACGAATCCTACAAAACATTTTCATTCAGCCAAAAAAATTAAATGTGATAACCTAAGTAATATCTATATCTCTTTATAGGTAGGAACTCATACACTTTGGACCATTCACATGATCATGCATCTTTTCCAAGGTCTGTCTTACTTCATCCCATAACGTATGATTGTTTTCAAAAAAAACCTCAATATATATGATAAAATAAATTATTAATGTTTTGTTGCATTATAGTAATAACATATAGTAGTTAAAGACACTAAAAATACTCAATATGAGGTCATCCCACAATTTATAGAATGAGTTTTTGTTCGATCAATGATTATCATTGCATAATTAGTTCAATTTATTATAGAGTAAAACATGTAGGGTCATTATACAATTATAAGCACCTAACTACTAATTATATTTGATAATATTTTATTGATATGGACAACATAAACAACCATATATTATTCTTCTCAAGAGTTCATGGAAATTATGGCATCATCAATAAATGAAATGAAATTATTCATATAAAATAATCATTGGTGATGCCCCATATTTTTTCATGAAATCACCTAATTATTATCATCAAATACATGTAATGGTGCTCATATATAAACTGATAAAGAATTTTGAAAAACTTTTAAATTGGTTAATGATAACTCGTATTACATCATTAATTTAAAAAGAAATATAGATAATCTATTACAAACTTATTCTTGTATCAGCATTAATTTTTTCTAAGATACTCAAGGGGTGAATTAAAAGCTCTCAAAAATCACATATACTAGCATAAATTTATTTATAGGTATGGAATTAAGATATTAATATGATTAAACCATGTATCTAGGTCCAGAAATTATATTATTTAATCTCATGGATCATACTTACAATATGGTAATGTATTTTTAGTCATAGAATAGTGATTTAAAACTAATTTTATTTTTTTCATGAAATATTTCACCATACATCTTTAAATGGGAATGCGTGGCTCCATAAATTTATAATATTACATTATTATTGTTAAATGAAAATTATTAATCAAATTTTTCGTCACCACTAATATCTATATTTGTATTATGTTTCACTTAATGAAAAGTAAAATAGTCACTAACATTGAGTGTAGGTGATAGATGTATTTATTATCTTCCATAAATTAGAAAATTAGAAAATATTTCCTAATTTTCATATTTTTTTATAATCACTGTATCATGATTCAATTCACACCTTCTCACATCCTCTTCACCAATGTGGATTTTAAATATTATGTATTCATCATTTAATGAATGAAGCACTTATATAAATTTCATAGTTAACGAAAATCATTGTCTAAATTGTTCAAGACTAATCATTTAATGATTAAAAATATAGATAAATAACATATTCATACAATAATACCAATAAAATATTCATTCTTAATTATCAAAATTAATTATTAGCTCAAATCAATACCCTCATAACTAAAATTACAACCATTACTAAAAGGGGGGCCACTAGACATTTTCATTTCTAATATTCATCTCTCCATGATATGTATATTGATAAAATTATATGCTTTATAAAATCAAAATATCCGTAAAATTATAACATAAATTATATTAAAATTTAAATTTTCTTATCTCTTTTAATATCCAAATTGGAAATGGGTTTTATAATTATTACATATATTATAGATTCCACTACTAAAGAAGTTTCATCATCGATGAAAAAACATCTCATTGTCTTATCACATTTTTTCCTCTAAGTATCATAAAAAATTTTAAATAAAATCTTTACAAAAAAATTAACGATGAATATATTGTATATTTAAAATAATTACCATATCAATATAATTGTAACCCAACTATATTTTAGAATAATACTATGTTAGATAGCATATACAACATGCAACATAGAGCTTAAATTTACAATACAGTATTATAATTTAAATATCATTATTATATCCTATCCATTAACATGGTGAATATGAATAGAAAAAAATAATTCTAATATATATATAAAGTTCAAAATCAATAATTTTTTTGGTAAATTAATTTTAAATAATAACTAAATTTTCAGTAAATAATCACTCAATTTGATATATGGTGGAATTTGGTTTTCAAGAGAGCTTCCATGATGATGGTTTCTAGGGTTTCCAGCATCCAGGATATTATTTCACATCCTTGGTTTTAACCTAATCTTTAGATTTCATCCCCCATTGAACTCTCTAGGATGTCTCTGTGGGTGGAATCACGGCATTCGTGGCAGAGGTGGTCAATTTGGTTAATGTTGGATTCAACCTAAGTGGTTCAAAACCCTCATCTTTGAATTAATCAAATGCTATTGTGGATGTAATGGTGGCTAGAGTGATGCATACATGTACGGAGGATGGTTGGATCATACAGACTCATGCCCCTAATATTCCTTCCTCAACTGTGACACCTCAAGGTAAAACCTTGGTTTTCAACTGGCTTTTTAAATCCCCTAAAGTGGATGATTCTGGTTAGATCATCAAAAGGGGATAAATATCTCAAGTTATTACATGGTAATAGGTAGTCTTGTAATGAATTTATCTTTGTATTCACTTAATTATTGGATGTGTGGTGCTCTCTAAAGGGCAGAGACCATGGAAATTAGGTGATCTGATATGAAAACTATCATTGGTTTGGGGATTTTCAAATTGGGAGTGTATTCTATTGGGGTCTGTATTTTTTCAATTTTTATATCCCAATTTATTGTTTGTAACATTTATGTGGGGTTTTGGGTCAATTTCATTGAACCCAAGTGTTTTGAGAATTCATGAATGGAATTTTAGCTTCAACGCCATTGAGTTCAAGAACTCTACCACTCATGTTTGGGTTAAAGTTTTTGGAATTAACTGGATCTATTGGCTTCCCATGAACTTGTATGATTTAGATTGATCAATTAGCTTCCAATTAAAAATGATTTAAACAATAAGCTAGATAGTTTTGCTTATTTTTTAGAGTAAGGTTGGATGTTTATTTGGGTTCATTTATAATGTGGAGTGTTTTTCTATCAATGTTGAAAAAAAATCTGAACATTTTTTTTATGAAAATCTCAATGATTTTTTCATTGCATTCTAGTTATTTTTTCATTCCAATAATTCTTCGAGAAATTATATAATATTCTCATGTTTTCTTAACAGTGGGAATGATGTATCTATGTGAAATAGATTATCTAGTTAGGACAATGTTAATTGTCTTTCTAGGGACCCCTACCCATGATGATTATGAAAATAAATCCTAGATGATTCGTGTTAATGATTGATCTTTGGATGATGATCCTCTAAATCTGCATGGGTTTACTGGTTCATTCAATAATCATAATGGGAAGACCTCCTCTTCAGGGGACAGACTGAGTTCACTGAAGTTTCAATATCTCCATGAAACCGATCAATTGGAACATCATAGGACTCTTGGAGCATCGACAAGAGATGTTGAATCTAGGATTCAACATGGAGCTAGTTTAGTCACAGAGAAGGAGGTTATCCTACCTATAGTCTTGCATCCTCAGACCCAAAGTGAGGGTAATCAATCAGTGCAACTCCAGGTTCTTTCTCTCAATCCACCTACTGATCATTTTCAACAAGTTATAAAAAACATATATTCTTCTTTTAAAATCTCTGAAAAAAGGGGAAATGTCTCTGATTATTAAAATACGAGTGTTATCACTCTCTTATTGTTATGTACAATACTTATACCTCAATCAAATATTATTTACTTAATTGTAAGAAACATTTGATCAATATTAATGGTATTTATCCTTATCCTACCAAGAGTAAGCTGTAAAAGGACTATTATATCCTACCAAAAATCATGACAACCAGATTATCCTCCAAGGCTCTATGAAAGAAGTATGTGGAGATACTTATCAATTGAGGTAATTCTCAATCTGACTGGGAAATTAGTGATAATTATGAGTATGAAAATAATTTTTTATATTATGATTTGTAATTTTTTTTGGATGAAGGAACCCACCTAACCTCATCCCTCTCTTTTCTACCTTTTATTTTACTATAAATATATGGTCAGAAGCATTACTTCTGGATTGACATGTTTTGTACCTTTTCCTTTCATGTAATTTAATAAGTAAAATTTTATTTTGGATTAGTTTTAAAATAAAAAATACTTCCATTTGATTAAAAATAATCCTATAATTTTTATTTTAATCAACATTATTCTTGGAATTTGTATAGAAAATTTCAATTATAAAAAAGAAATTTCCCTGGCAAACTGTTTTTCATCACATTTTTCAGGATTTATTTTTAAATTAAAATTTACCACTTATTTGAATGGAATTTAATAAAATAGATTACATTTTTGAATTATAATAATTAAAATTAGGTAATAAGTTCATCTTAATCATGTTTCATAATAAATATTATAAATAGTAAAAATATTTTACCACATTTAGGGTTACACAGTATTTACCGAGTGTTAATCTAAATATATATGGGATAAAATTAACTAAAAATTTACTAAAACCTATTGTATGGAAATATTTAGACCCTATATCATCTCATATTCATAAATGGTCTATTTTGGTTCCAAATTTCTTGAGTAATACATTAATATATTTCATTATTTTAAAAAAATCAATTATGTTCTATTACCCACTAATAAAAGAAAACCCATAATCCTCTCTTATCCACACATAAATGGATTTTTAGATCACAAAGTACCTACTAAATGCCTTAAAAACATCCCTCACCACTCCTATAAACCCTTTTTCATTATAAAACCATCCTATTAATTCTTGAGGAATAAACCTAAGGGGGATTTCCAAAACAATATGTAAAGTTCTTAACAGAGTGTTTTCATTTTATTTATTATTATAATTCGATTAAATATTATTAATCCATGGTAAAATTAAAATATTGGTATCCGAAATATATTGGGATGCTTTATGTTAATTGAATAACCTATTCCCATCTCTTATTTCATAAAATTTGGAATGAATCCATCATTTGTGTGTAAAACGGACTACCGACTCGCGAACCGGTGCAATTTTATTCCTCACCTCATCTAATGAGAGGTTAAGATGAAGTATTTATTTTATATATATGAAATTAATGAAATAATATTAATTATTTAATTATAATATGTAATCTAATATTTTTCCTTTTTATCCATTGAAAAATGATAACATAGTTCATGAATATCTGTGGATTAACATCTCCACTAACTGATATGATTCATTTTTCATCACTAACTCACATTATTATTGAATATGATTTTTATTTAATATATAATTTTAAATTAACGATATAATAATAATTTTAAATATGAAATTTTATTTACATTTTTTCCCTCTTGCACTTCCAAAAATCAAAATATTTTTAATGCATACATTCTGATTAGAGTTTACTTAATTGTAAAGTAATTAATTTTCCATAACCATAATTCTGGGAAGGATTTAAAAGGAGAATTAATGTACATAAATTATAATTATTTCATGTTGATTTTTTTATTTATATTTAATAAATACCTCTTTGACCATGGTAAACATACAATAGATTTTTTGAAATTATGAACTGAACATCCTCAAAATACCTAGAGTAGACTTAACTGATTTAGTAATAAACTAAGATATTAAAATAAGGGAAATAAACAGTTTAATTATAAGTTGTTAAACATATAAATGTTTATTAACAAACAATGTATTTTACATACATTTATTATCTATGTTTCGTAGTACATACATTGAAATTATTGACATGAGGGTAGGGATTTTGTCTCAATTTCCCTTCATTATGAAATATTTTATTGTTATTTAATGTATATCTTTTTTTGTGTATATAAAGTTTCATTACATGTTACATAATTATTATTTAGTACTTTATTTTTATTAATATTTCAATTTAAATTATTTCAACTAAGGGGATTTGATATGAAAGTTACTGAGTGGTATGTTTTTCTTAAGTCAATGCTCTTTCATTAGGTTATATCACTTCTTCATTGATTTTATTATACTAATATTATGCATGAAATGATTATTTTATGTTTTATTTACACTTTTTTATTTAGTTTTTTTCACATAACATCTATATTGATTAATTTTCAATACAATGATATGATCCTTAGAAGGGTTATTTGTATCAAATTTTATTTCATTGGGACATATGTCTATGTTATAAACCATTATTATTTATAAGGTATATATACATACCATTTAATAGGTTATATAATGATTCAACATATTTTCATGATATTTAATATTTTATTTGAGGTTATTACTTCATGGTCCTTACAATTCAAAAGATACCAATGTAGAAAAAAGTTTTTATTTCAATCTTATTTTTATCCTAATTGTTTATGATTGAATTTACATTGAATAAATTATATGATCGATATGTAATAAACCATTTTAATTTTAATTCTACTATTGTTTTGTAATTTTTATGTTTTATTTTTATTTTTCTCTCTTTGGTAACAAAGATGGTTTAGAAAATTTCTATGAAAAGTTGACATTATTTCAATTCTTTTAATTGGAAAACGTTTTTCATTCATGTCTATGTTTTCAATAATTTTTTCTAGAATGTTTTATAATATTATTTATTAAAGATTGAAATTATTTTTTACACATGTTTTAATTTTTATATATTTTTTAAAATAATCTTATTTTCATATTTTGGAAAATTTACATTTTATCAAAGGTGTGAAAAAATATTTATTCTAAAAATTATAGAATGAAATTATTTTCCCACTTTAATTAATATTATTTACATTGAACCTTCCTTTATAATTTTCAATGTTAAATTTCAATGAAAATGGTTTTCACAAAACAAATAGTACTTAAAAGTTATTTTAAATGTGGAAAGGGTATTTTACATAATAATGTTTTCAATTATCATTTAATGTATTTTTTATTCCTCAATGAAAAAACACTTAATTTTAATTATAGTCCATACATGATGTGTTGTAATGATACTATCTTAATTTATTCCCTCGATGGATTTTGATTGTTTCAAATAGAGTGTCACGGAGCCCATTTATTTTCCATAGGTAAATAAATTAATAAAAGAACAATCTATATTGTTATGTTGTAAAATGTATGTGTACTTATGTTATGATAATGAAACATTTCAAAGAATTATTTTTATCAGAGGTGATATTGATATATCTCATGGTGATGGTTGATCCCAATATAGCTCTCGTATGAATTAGGGAATGGGATGGAGATAAACAGTTGTACATTAATCCTAAGAGATTATTGAAATTTGACTAAAAATTAACTTCTTATTATTTCCACACACATTTGAGTAAAAAGTGAGAAACCTAAAAAATTAAACCTCATTAACATCATGCACTAAATGATACAATAAATTTATTAAAATCATGTTTATACCTATTAGATTAATTTCACATAAATAATTTCCATTTAATGCCTTTTACAATTGTAATTGGATCCTCCATGATTAGGTCTTTATAAAAATAATCCATCTCATCTCATGATAAAATTAATTCTTATGTATATATATTACTTTAATTTAATCCTATTTTTACAATAAGGTAATGCTTGTAGACCCAATCAGATATCTCTTTATTTTCATTTACTTGTGTCAATATTTTAGGAATCTAGCCTAAAACATTATTAAGAACCGTAATTAGAATGTCCACCTCCAACATTTCTTCCTATGAATGGTTTATGAGTTCCCATGTGGTTTCATTATCATTATAATTTTTACCAACCCCCTATAGTTGATCATCCATCCCTGGTAAGTCCTAACTATTTGTAAAAACCACCACAATAGGGTCACCTTACATCTGAATAGAGTCATCCACTACACGCCTATAATTTATTTCCATAGAGAATCTATCATCATATTAATTCTCAATATAAGTGAATAAACCTTCCATATCCTTCAATTGAGACTACATGATAGAACTTTTATCAATGGTATTTTGATGGTAAGTGTGATAATTCCTATATTTTGATTTTTTCCTCTTGATTGGAATGCAGCTTCTAGAATCCGTAGAACCTTTCTACCCATTATTTCTACATAGGATTTGTATCCCTATATCATTATATACCTCTAAATTACCTCTAAAAATACAATCCTCGTCATTTTAACCTACTTGATATTGAATTTATCTCTCCTTGAGAGTAGCTTCCCGCATAGGTCCACATTGTTCCAAAATCAAGTATCATGCTCCCAATCCATGAAATTGATTACTGGGTTATATGAAAGTCTTGTCCCTTCTTGGTTGGACATATTATTAGAATTAAACAAACCCTGGGATCCTTTATGTAGTTTATCATGTACATGAAATCCCTCATAACCTCCCTATCTTGTCAGTTTTATCACCACTCTAGGGTTAATTCCACTACCATCTCGCACAGCCCCTGCATAGAAACCCGGATCCTATTTGTAGGAATAAGAATAAAAAACACCAGAAGCATTCACATCCCTAATTACCACTGACCCTAAAGGAACATGCATGATAGGATTGGGATCTCCCATATACTTCCTCTTTGGATTGAAAATTTCTTCCACCTTCTGGTCACCCTCATGTGGCGTGTAGTGCACAACCTCTGCATTAGATTGATCAATAGAGACACCCAAATGTATCAGTTCTAACAAACCTTCACCCAAACTGGACAATAAACCTTTGTCACTTCCTCATGTTCTATAAGATCATTTACATAAGTATTTTTTTGACATGGCTCGTGATTTTTGACTTATATGACTCTTTTCCTATCATAAATCATTATTCCTTGTTACATGTTTTTTATCTAGATTTTGGGGAATATGAATTCTCTTTTATTTTTATCATTCACCTTGATTATATCATCATACCATTTTAATCATCTTATTCCCAATAATTAAATTCGATTGTTAATGATTATGTTTACCCTTAATAATCATTTAATATCACCTTTATTATGCTTCCTTTTCCATAAGTTTTAAAGAAAATTTTCATGTATGTTCTGTTTAAGAAGATAAATAGATTTAAAAAAATTAGTTTTTGATGATGTAAATTTAATGAAACATTTATTTATATATCATAGTTAATATATAAGGTAATTTCACAATTTAATAAAACATTAAACCTTAATGGTAAATAGGTATGTAATTTATCTAGTATTTTAGTTTGATGTTACATGTTTTTAGGGGTATAAATTGGGTTATATTTAAAGATATAAAATAATGAAATGTATGCATTATATTTTTGAACAATATATAAAAGAGTGAATTTGGGGGTTATATAGTTTGTATCAAAGGACAGTTTAGAAAACATTATAGATTATGATGTTTTTATGTGCAGTTAACTTGTGTGTTATGGATACTATCATAGTTTCATAATTCACAATACTATCATGAGTTTAAAGGCATCAACACAACTTTTTAGGTTTTTTGTAATGATATTTTAAATTGATTAATCATATAATGATAAAACTTTCGTTATCGTGAGTTGTATATAACCAATATGTTTAACATAAGGGATTATTTTAGATGATTACTATTACATTTTTGGCAATGTAAGATGATTTTTATAAGATAATATTTGAAGTTAAAGCATTATTTAATGTCAAGGTTATTGAGGTTATTTAGGATATAGTGATATTTATTTGTGGAATGATCAATGTTAAACTGCTGGGGTTATTAAGGAAATTTTAATCCCATATGTATCATTTATTCATATAAAAGATTATATATTTTTGATATTATCAATATTTGTGCTAATAATTTCATTTTGGTTAATATCTACAGATATAAGGAATATATTTTTATCCATTGTTGGATTAGTTAATGAATTTGAAGTTGAATTTAGGGATTCAGGCATTAAAAATTCATCAGTAATACTCATAAATTAGAGAATAATATGAAATTGTGGTGGAAATTGATTAAAGGATTAAATCATGATAGTAAAAAAAGTATATTTACTTATGTTTATATTATATATGGTAAATTAATTCCTAAAATTTAGGGAAACTATCTTGAAACAAAAATTTCTCCCATAACCATAATTTTTTATGAATCAATAGTCTTTTCACACTACATTGATTTATGGATTTTTGGTTATTGGATTTCTCTTTAAAATACACTTCATTATGAGAAATTTCTCCTTTCACACCCCATAATTTTTTAAAAATTAATTTTTTCCTCTATTTCCATTTTTCACTACCCACTAATGTTATCCTTTTTGGAAACCTATTTTGGTTTTATTCCAAATTTCCATCAAATTTCCTTTTCTTTGATTTGAAAATGAAGTTTTATTAACCATTTTAATGATGTGGGTTTTCCAAAAAACCTTTTATCAAATGTTAAACCCATATATTTTGGGAAAAATATAAAATTTTGAAGTTGCAATTCACTAAAGGGGTATAATTCTACACATCCTAATTTTAAAATAACACTATGTTTGATAGTGTATTAAACACGAAATGCCAAGCTTAAATGAAACAAAAATTATTATGGTTTAAATATGATGTTTATAACATACTTTTTAAATTCGGGGGTAGGAATAGAAGTAACTGAATTATGATATATATTTTTATATTTTTATATTTTTCATAATCAAAAATATTTATTGATAAATTCCAAGTACATAGTAAATGAATTCTTAAAATAATCCTTTTATTCTTCAGAAATATGTTTTCTTAAAGAATTATTTTAATGTTTTTATATTAAATAATATATTTAAATTATATAACCTTCATAAATAATATTTTATAAAATTATTAACTTTTTTAAATCATCACATAAAAATTATCTTAGGTGGAATTCTTTAGAATTTTATGAAATATATAATTTTTTTAATGAATAGTGAAAATTAATGATTTCTATTTACAATTTTATTTTTTAAACTATATATAAAGTCACATTATATATCATATTAGGTTTACAATTTAATTATTTAATTTTAATTAATAAAATCTTATAAATTTTTTTATATTCAATATAATAATTAAATTTTGTAAAATAAAATTTATACATAAAAATTCATTTTTTTAAAAACCAATTTTCATCATGTTTTTTTGATTCAATTTTATATTAAATTATTCCAATTATGTGAATTAAATTTTATAAAATGGATTATATATTTATCAATATAATAATCAATATTTGGTAATAATTTCAACTTAATTCGTAGTCATAAAGAATATGGAAAAAATAAATAATTGTCTCCATAGTTAAGGTTAAAACAAGTCTATAAACGGTTAAACTAAAGAGATAAGGGTTGAAATAGCCTAAAATCATTTTTAAAACGTATTTTATCACAAACAGTTTATCAAATATCATCTTATCATAAAAACTATCCCATTATTTATTGATATGAATTTAGTAGGATAATAAAATATTTTAGTCTTTTTAAAAAATCCATTTGTTTCCTATACCTCAATTACAAAATGACATCCTATATCCACTATTTTACACACTTCAAGAGAATTTTGTATTTTCCATGTCCAACAAAAATCCCTTTATAACATCCCTACCAATGTCTTAATGGACCACGTTTGATCTAAAAACCATCCGAGTAAGGCCTTTGGTATAAACATTAAGAGGTTTTCTGAAGAAGAGTTATTATTATTAAACATGTGATTTATTTTTATTTCTTATTCTAACTCCTTCTAATCATCTTTAATCAATAGGAAATTCTAATATTGGTATCTCCATGAATATATGTGATTACCTTTCCATTATCAAATCCTATGGTTGGTATGTAAAATTTTATTAATGAGAGAATATTATATTTATAGTACAATAATCATTCAATAGTGATATAATTATTATTACCTTCTTTCCCATATGCACTTTGAAAAATAAAAATGTTACTCATGTGAAATTAAAACCTTACATATCAATCTTTGTGACATAATTAATTTTTCATAATCATATTTAATGTTTGTTTATTTAAAAGAAAAATTAATGTGTAGAAATGATACTTATTTAATTATTATTATTCTATATATGATGAAGAAATTTCCCCTTTGAACACAGTCATCATACTGATGTTGTTGTTGAAATTTTGAACCAAACGTCCCCAAAAAACTCAATGTTGAATTATCTAATTAATTAACTAAAAGTTTCCTTAAAATTATGAAAATAAATGGTTTAATGAAAAGGGATTAAACTTGTAAAAGTTTCTCAAGAATTAAAATAATAGATATAAGTTATTATACAGGTGTCAAAAGGATACACATAACAAATTTCAGCTCTAGTTAATTTATTTAATCTCAAATTACCTTCATAAATACACATTTTAATGTTATGCACTTAATTTCAATTTTATGGTGTATATAATTACATTTAACATGTTATATCATAAATCATTCATACATCATGGTATTTAATGTTTTAATTAAAATTATTTGATCCATGGGTGATTTAATTTAATGTTATCAAGTGGTGAGGTTTTTTAAATCGATATTCTTTCATTGGGATAAATCACTTCTTAATTAATAATATTATGCAAATATTACATGTGAAATGAATTATATATATATATACATATTTTTTTTATTCTCAAAGAAATTTTATTTATATATGTTACACATAATATCTTAATTAATTAATTCTTAATTCAATGATATAATCTTCATAAGGGTTATATATGTGAAATTTTATTTCATTGGGACATATGTCTATGTTATGCAACTATATTGTTTTATGAGGCATATATATTTTAAATTTAAAATTTTATATAACAAATCTCATTTTGTTCATGGTGTTTAAATTTTCATTTGAAGTTATTGTTTAATGTGGCATATGATTCCAAAGGTTCCAAAGTTTTAAGACGTTTACATGTCAATCCCATACTAATCAAGATTGTTTAAGCTTGAATTAACATTGAGAAAATTATATGATACTTATATAATAAACTCTTTTCATTTTTATTCTCCTATAGTTTTTTATTTTATTTTTATCGTTTTTCTCTCTTCACTGCTCAAAATGGTTTAAAAAAATGTTTTTCTAAAAATATTAATTTATTTCTCTTCTTTTGGTCAGATAAAAAATTTCATCCATATCCATGCTTAAAAAAATCAAGAATGTTTTTCAATATTATTTAATTATTATTAAAATTAATTTTTAACAATGTTTTACTATTTATAAAGAGGTTTAAAAATAATATTCCACTATTTTATTGAATAATTTAACTTTAACGAAATGAGAGGAAAAAATCATTGTTTTAATAATTATGACACAAATTGGTCTTCCCTCTATCATGATTGTTATTTTTGATGAACATAATTAATAAGTTTCTAAGTATATTTTCATAAAAATTATTTTATCAATATTTTTTTAATTTTTAATTTTTAAACATGATTTCAAAAATTTAATGGGAATTTCCCTCAGGAATGTTCTCAATTATATATTTATCATATTTTTATTAATCAATTATATTAACCCTCGATTTTACATCTTCTAAACTAGGGATATGATGTAATGATACCATCAAAATTTTTAACCTGGATTTATTATGATTGTTTGATAGATATTTTCATGGATACCATTCTGTTTCAACAGGTTAATAATTAATTAAATAACATTGGTTATTTTTGTGTTGAAAAATGAAATATTTCATTTGTTATAAATATTTTATGGTTCATGGACAACGTTTTTTTATAAAAGGTGATCTCAGAATAACTGAAGATGATGGGTGAGCCAAATATATATCTCCAATGTATTGGTTAAAGTGATATAGTTAACTTGATATAGTTTGATCCTAAGTGATTATTGTAATTTCTTTTGTAATGAATTAACATGGAGTAATATCTAAAATTATTTCAAAGATGATTAACTATTTACCTAAAGAGTATTCCCAATCCAAAATAGATGGTTACTAGAATCTTGGAATTGTTAAATATTCTCTAGAAAGGATTTCTCTCAATAGAAGAAAACAATTATAAATTTTACACAATCAAAAAAACAACATACAAGTAAAATAATACAACTATATTAGGTTATAAGGAGATGATACAAAAATAGAGAACATAAAAAACTATTTAAACACATTTCCTAGTGGTATGTGATCACCCACCTTGACCCAAGTCACCTACCCTTGTCCTTCTAAGCACAAACCCACAATGGTAGACGGTGATGACATGAGTACCTTTTATAAGAACATAATGATTGAATACACCAAATGGTACAAGAAGGATGTGAGATGGAAATCCTATAAGTATTTCACCATAATGTCTATAAATTTACATCATACGAAAATGTAGATGTTCTAAAAGTGATAAAAAAGAACAGGTATTTATGTTTCAAAAAATGATACCGAATCCATCAAGGAACGATTACAAAAAGATAAAGGTTTCAAAATAGGACTTTTAGACATTTTAAAATAATTTATGAACCAAAAGGTGGAATCATTCCACTTCATCAACTATAAATCAATCCTTTTTTGGAAATATTTGTAAAACATCACACAAGATAAAGTCTGATAACTAATAAAAAGGTATGAACACTCAGAGGATATCTACATGTTGTATAATAGTTGATACAATAGAATCAAGGTGCATTATCTCAATGAGAAAAACAAAAAATTAAGGTAAAAAATCAAGCAAGTAAACTTCAATGCCATGTTCGGACAACAAATTCTATCATGTTTCTAGTATCAAGTAAAATATTTTGAGGGGTACATCTTAGATATTGTAGTTAGTCCACCATAATCTGTCTTGTCAAATAATATCATGTCTGATCATCATAATAACATCACGTCTCATGGGTCTCAAGCCTACCATGTCCACAAACACCCACTTTACATGCCACACATTTATAGCATGAACTAGTCATGTTCTCTACCGATTCACTATATGAGGTGTGAGTCCACTAGAAAAGCATAAATCTAGGACATTTAATCTAAGTACCTATGTTACCAAGATGAGTCAAATAATATGAGTGACATAATCATGTTATGAGGGTCACAATTGGGTTTTTTATCATATACACGTGGGTTCATTCCCGTAACATTATAATCATTTCAAATCTCATCTCACAATCACCCCAAACACTATCAATGTGCATAATACTATTTTAAACACCTCTTTATGGAAATAAAAATAATCTATTGTGTCTCATCTAGGGATTATCATAAGAGAGCATCATCAAAAAGTGATAATCAGGTGATCAATCTATATAAATTTCATAAAATATTCATTACATAAACTAAACAATCAAAAGGTTATTATGGACTACATCCTTTAAAAAATCTACACTAAAATTCCAAATAAAACTTTTAATAAAGAACTTATTTCAAAACAAAACGAACGAACTTAAAATGAACTTGCGCAGTTTAAGAGGCTTTAAGTCATTTCAAAACATGGCTCAACACGCATTCCATATAAATCACGTAATTTTACATATGAAATAAAAACACATCATAAGTTCTTTATTTAATAAACACTTCTATTAATATCTCTTAGAAGATAAATCAAAACCAAAATTTCCTTAAACAAATTTTAAATAGTTAAATGAATCTATATCATAACAATTATATACAATCCTTGTTCAATTTAGAGATAACATTTTCAAAGAATCATTACTGAGGTATTTAAAAGTCAAAAGTCACAGAAAATTTATTATAAACTAATAAATATGTTTCTAAGAAATATTAGGAAATAGTGATTTAAAGGATTAAATAACTATATATAAACACATCCCTCATTAATATAATTGTGGAAATCAGAATGAGGGACCCATAATAGCAATATAAGAAGGTATAAACATAGTAAAGAAGGAAAAAACACCATTAAATCACTATGATTGTTCACCTAGTAGATGGATTCCCAAAAATCACCATGATTATATTGAGACCCAAAGGCAGAAAAGCTTTGGGTAAATTCAAAAACAAAGGAGGAATTTTAGGTTGTATCTTTGAAACCACAAAATAACAAAAATATTTAATTTTAAATCATAATTAAATACTGAATGTTGAGGGATTAAAATTATAAAAAAGTGATTAAAATTCTTTAGATGGGTTAATTAATTAAATTTCCCAAATTTATAGATTTTAAAAATGTTTAGAGGTCTTACATGGTCGAGTTGGAATAGAAGAAATTGAAATGTCGGTATTAAAATATTGTACTCAAAAAGGCCATTGTGTAAGGGTAAATTTTTTTTACACTTATGAAGCTCATATGTGTTGCATAATGTTAAGGATATTTATCCTTACATTGGTGACATTCTGATACTTACCTTTACATAGAACTAAAGTTCCCTTAATCATCCTTTGGAAAAAAGAAGTTACCATTGCATAGCATCTGGGGTACCATTACACAACTCATATAAGAGAGACCAACCCTTACACAGTAACTATTTTACCCTTAATTAACCCTTATAAATGTATGGACACCCTTATATTGAATCATTATTAAACTTACATAGTGTATATACACAAGGTTTTACCCATACAAAGTGCTATCATTACCCTTATGTGTTGTGTATACATAAGGGATTACCCTTATGAAGAGAAAGGGTTACCCTTATAAAGCACAAATAAAATGGATCATACACATATTTTTTTTGTAGAAATCCATTCTAACCTTACAAAACACATGAAAATAGAGATTTACCTTAAAACACCAAAATTCTACCTTTTGTATAGATAAAAGACACTTGCCCTTATGCAAACCCTATTGTTTGAGTAAGGGTAAAAATTATGTTAAATTATTTTAATATACATAGAAATGGATTAAGAAATTAATTCCAAATCGTATATTTAAATGTTATAAACTAAACAAGGATTTTATAATTATCTACACCATAGCCTTTTCTATCCCCAGAGAAATTACTTTCCAAAATATAGAATAATAAAACAAAAAAAGAACTCCATTACATAAATCATGAATTGGATTGTCCAAAAAATATAAGAAAAAAATCCAAAAGATTCCACAAACAAAAAAGCAAATAGATCATTCTAATCACAATTCAAAATAAATCATTATGCAGATCAACAAAGATCAACACACATTATAGAACAAGAACTAAATAATAATGAGAGGGATCATAAGACAAAATAGAAATATCCAAAACCTAGAATAGGTATCCCAACCATTTTATGAACCAGAAAAATTCTGTAAAACAAGTAAATATATCCATCAAAACAAATCTATTCAACTAAAATAAGATAATTTGATCACATGACTCATTGAAAAATCTTATATCCAAAAATAAAACCACATTAAATGTCATATATGAAGCACCTCAATGATTACAAAAAGGGGAAGTGCTCACAAAATATATATTTGAAATAAAATATAGAAGAAAGTCATAGAACTTAAAAGAATTTATAAAAATTGAATTCACTTGATGGTAAAATAGGATTTTCAACCCAAAGCCTCATCTTTGATGGCTTAAATGACTAATCCACAAAAACCTTTTAGTGATTGGTACTTTAAGAATTTACATATTTCTATAGTTGAGAACAACGCTAAGTTATATCCAAGTCTAACAAGAAGTATCCAAAAATAAACAATTAAGTTAAATAATTGGTCAGTACACTCTCGTGTGCATGATCCTCCATCGTATCAAGATTTGAGAATCAACTATAAAGGAAAAAATAAGAGTATGACAAGGAATAACATCCAACGTAAATGGTATCCAATACCAATCATATGAAGAAACTCATATAAGGAATAAACATGAGGGATTTAAAAATATAACAACCCAAAAAAATCAATAGGTTCTTAGCACTATATTCTATATCATCCCTAATAGGGAAAAACTTCAAGGCACAAAAACCCTTCAATATTAATTAAACTATTCAAAATTGAACATTAAATATGCATATAAATATATATTTAAAGGAAAAGAAACCATAATCATGATCCCAACCTATGACCATAATAGAACATGCAATGAGGTCATATACCAAGCCCTATGATATCCATATAATAATAATTTCTCTAAGAAAATATGATCTATAATAAAGAAAAATCAAATGATTTCATTATGATTTTCAAAACAACAGGTTTAACCAACATCATCCTCAACCGGAAACAACTCCACTAAATGAAAATATTCTATTTAAGTTATATTATAAGATCCCTATTATATTTAATAATGTACTACCATACATTTTGGAGCTTATGATCCCTATATGAAACCTCTTCTTATGATATACTAACTTAAAGAACCTCATAAGGTGACCCAAGCAGCCACACAATTTATAAAGTCACTTAGCATTCAAGCATGAATTATTAGAATAACTAGGTGCTCCTCACTGGAAGAAAGTGAATTTAATATTCTTTTATTAATAAAAATATCACTCTTCAACCAAAATATTTTATTCATCTGATGGAACATCTTCATATAATACAATTTGGAATGAGGCATTAACTACATCTACTTTTTTTACTAGAACTGCTTCAGCTATCAAGGACCATTTAAGAACCATTGAATAAGAGGTCAAAAAAATTGATGGCATAGAGATTCCAAGGTTCATCCGAAAAATATATATTAAATTTGTGATATTAAATGGAGTCATCTCTAATAATATCTTTTAAGAAATATGCTAAACATGAAAATTGATTATCTTACTCTATAATGGATAACTCATTGTGACTGAAACTCAAGAGAACATAATATTCGTCCTTCTTGACTTCTTCATGAAACATCTATTTAATGAATACTAACTTGAATAATTCCCAAGACATTCTGTCATGAATATTAGAAGGAATCATGACTTCTAATCACTCTCAGTCAGGTTTCTCAAACAAGTAGTTTATATACTTAAAACTCCGAGCATCTAGAGTCGGGAAATAATCAAATATCTCTTCAATATCATTGTGTTTCATTATATATGTAGAGGAACACCACTCACCAATATTAAAAAGTGGAATATGAATCAATATGGATTTTATGTGGTCCATGTTTGAGAGATACAATATCTTGACAACTCATTTCCAAGATTGAGTTGAGTCCTAAACAAGGGAATCCACTTATGAAAAATGTGAAGGGATACTTAAGAGACCGTACCAATGAGAAAATTTTAAATAATTCATCAAGGATACTTTGGGAGAAATTTATGAACATAAAAAATATAAGATCATAATCTCAAGCCTAAAACAAAATAAAAACAAGCCAAATCCTTTCAAACAATCAATAGGCAAATTTTATCCATGCCAACTATGTTTCAAAGCACAAAAGATTTACCCATTTATTAAATATTATAATTTTAATTAAAATATTAAATCTTAAAATAAATATATCATGGTTTCCAAAATTTCATTAGTGTCCCATGGAAATTATTTTGTGGTTTCAAAATCATTAACCCCGTTAAAAAAAATTTACATCTTAAATCCATTAGAAGCCAAAAATATTTCATTAAGCATTCCTTTAGAACATCACAAAAGATAAGTTTAAAATTAGTTTTTATAAACCAAAAAATTCATAAAACACACTTTTTTATTATAAATAAATTCTCAATGAACTCAAAGAAACCAATTTTCATGCAAAATTTTTTATTTTGTTGATGGCTTTAGAATCACATCCTATGGGATTAATGTTGAAAAAACAAAACAAGAGTATGAAAAAACAGTAACCATGAACCTGCAAATTAACCTCACCTAAAGGAATTCATTTGGGGAGTAAATGTAAAATGTTTAAAATTTAGTGTTAAAGTAAAACAAATGCATGGCTTCGCCGCATGGGCTGGTAAACCAGGCATTAACCTCACAATAGTTCCTAGATTGACTTTGAGATTAGCCACATTGATTGATCATAATTTACAAAAAATTAAAGTTATAGTGCTTTTCTAGTCACCTTTCAGTTCCAACCCAAAACTCAAAATAGATTCCTAAAATCAATGATAATATCATTAGGAAATTAAATATAATTAATATTCATTAAAACAATAACTCAAAATAAATATTCAATTCCCCACTTTCCCTAGTTACTCAAGTCTCAACATGAAGAGGTGTTGATAAATAACCCACTCACGAAAAAACTCTTGAGTCCCTGTATGTTATTAATCTCTTTTATTTCATAACACACACAAAATAACATAAAGGATTTGATGTACTTGTAATTTATTGTAATGAATAACCACATTTGACCCCATTTTTATGGAGCCAAGGAATAATACCTAATAAACCTGTATCTGAGCCAACTCTTCATTAACCTAAATAGAATTCCTTATCCCCATGTTCTAAATATGAGTTATTTGGAATTAAAAACAAAATTTGCGAACAATATTACAAATATAAATACATTATTAATCAATAATAAACTATGTATACATCAATAGATCATTAAAACAATAAAACAATATCACCGTACAAGGAGATGATACAAAAACTGAAAGTAGAACAACATTAATAATACTTTTCTCGTAGTGGAATACAAACACCCACCCTGACCCAAGTCACCTAACCTAATTCAAATAAGTACAAAACCACAAAGTAATATTATGAGAAAATGAGAACCTATTATAAGAACATAAATGTTGTAAAAAATAGTATATGTAGGGTGTGAACTACAAACACCAATAGGCATTCACCAAAGAGACTATATTGTTACTTTATAAGGTAATAAAAATGTTCTGAATTATAGTACAACAAAAGCGAACATGGATTTACATTTTAGAATTTGAAATTCAATCCATCTAGACTAGATTACCATAAGATTCAGTATTAAAAATATAACATTAAATATTTCAAATTCATTAATGAAATTAAATATGGAAAATTTTATTTAATCATTTAAAACCAATCTCTTTCCTAGAAAGCATTGAAAAACATTTCCCCACATAAATTTATATAAATCAAGAAAAATTGAGATCATTCACTAGAAATTGATAGGATATGCAAGATTTAATATAATAGAATCATGGTACATCATCTTATTGGAAAAAATGATCTTGAATTGTAATCAATCCAACAAAAAAATTCCATTGACAAGTAGTGACAAGTAATTCTTCAATGAATTAAGTATCAAGAATAAGTATTTCAGGGGTAAAATATAGATATTATAGATATTCCACCATTGTCTAAAAAACTAATAAAATCATCATTTATCATCATTCTTCCACCAAGTCTCATGAGCCTCAAACAAACAAACTCCATGGACACCTAATTTTATGACCGATATCCATAGTTGAAACCTATCATGTTCTTTATAGATCTTATAGATGCGGTATGAGTACATATAAAATCATAAATCTAGTTCATAGAAAAAAACTATTGAGGTTCCCATGAATAGTCAAAGAAGGATAGTGCGACAATCTGGTTTTGAGGATCACAAAGGGGGTCTATGTCAATATAAACATGGGATCAGGACATTACCATTACTATCATTATTAGTTCATGAATCTCCCCCCCAAACTCCCTCAAAGAGAATAATCACTTATTTAATACCCATAAATGGATATCATAGGAAGCATTTGTTCCCCAACTAGGATTACCACAATATATTATCATCATAAAGTTTCCATTGGGTTGTAAATCATTATCAATTTCAAGTCAATTAGTTAAATTCAAGTCAACATTCAAATAGGTATTCATACTCTCTTACTTTCAAATAATGATATTAAAATAACGTAAGGGCCTTTTAACCAATTTTTTTTCAAATCACCCCTAAGGAATTATGACGGAAGTTTCACAAAATGATATGTTTATATTCATTTCAAAATGTGCTCCAATAACCTTTTCATTTAATTAAATGAAATTTATATTATAAATTGAATACCCAGAATAATCCCTTTCTTTGAAAAAAATTGTCCTTTCAATTTTATTTTAATATAAATCAAAACCATCATGGAAATCAATAAATTTTATATTATGAAAGGAATCATGATCATGAATACTATTTCTATACCATGTTCATTTCAAAGAGAAGTGGAAAAATAAGATTTCAAGAGCTACTTCTAGGTCAACATTCATAGAACGTGTAAAAGAAAAAAATAAATACATTATTATGAATTATCAACCATTAATGAATTATAAGATGAAATAATTACATAGAAACCCCTACCTCAATAATAGAATTTCCTAACACCTAATAGAGGGGCTCAAATAGAAATAGGATATGGACTGTGAACTGTAAACAAGTAAAAATTACTTCTAAAAAAATATTTCATATCACTATGTAGTTGGACACCAAAATCTCCTGAAGATGATATCAAAAAATGAAGGAAACAAAGAGTAGTGTAAATTTAAATACATAGTGGGTCTTTTGGGTCACAACTCTAAAACTGGAAATTAAAATAACAATTTAATTTTCCATTTTAATGAAATAAAAAATATGAAGGATTTAAAAGAATTAAAATTGGACTTATATCCATTAGATGGATTAAAAGGATATTATGACACAGTAAACTTTCTTGATAATGATATTATGTTAGTGTTTCTTTATGAATCCATGTTATTATGTTAGTGTTTTTCTTAATTATATGAAACTCTAAACCAAATAGCTCATTTTCTAAATAAGTTAACGAATATTTCAATTTGATTTTTCATGTTTGTTAGGGTTAAAATTGGGTCACATTTATTCATATCAAATCCAAAAATGTTATGATTATATTTTTTCACCAGATATAGGTGTTCAATTTTGGGGCTATTATAATATTATTATTACTCATACCCTAAGATAACACAATTTAAATCATGATACAGGGACAATAACTAAAATAGACCAAATTTTCAATCCATTTTCAACCAACTACCACTAAACTAATTGGTTTCGGTTACAAGAAAAAAATTGAGCAAGGAATTATCCATAATAATTCTTTATTTCCTAATATATCAATTCAATACATCAATATTTTTCAGTACAAATATGGCAATAATGTTTCATTCCATGTTATCTAAATTCATGTGAATTATATTATTTCTTGAAAAATATTACATCATTGATACAAATACATCATTAGTTCATTATCATTCACATTAGTCATTTATTATACATCTTTATAGAAGTTCTCTATTGAAATTTTTGTATCCACGTAATTGATCATCAACATCACTAAAAGAGTTTGATAATGATTTCAGTGAAGAAAAATTTATGTTTTGGAAAAATATAACATATTCTTTCAATATCATCTAGTATGGTAAGATAATATTTAAGAACATCATAAAACTAATATTTCCCATGATCTCTAACTTTCATCCATATATAGGTGTACATCTAATAAATATTCTATGACTAGAATATTACATTGTATCCTCTTGGTATTAGAAAAATATACTAGAAATAAGGAAAAATATTACATTCATTTAGTCCCAATGACTCATAAAAAATAAAACATATCAATCGTTTAACCATTTATCCATGATCCTATAAGATTATCTATATATAAAAAACAAATTACATTTCCTTAAAAATTACAAAATTTAATAGGGGTAATTTTAATCTGATTATTTTCTGAAAACTATTCACACCAATATGAGTAATCATATGATCATTTATATATCTTAATAATCTAAGTAACCCCCCAAACCATGTAGAATACTTCTCAAGAAGAATAAATTTCTACTAAAAAGGAATAAATACTTTAATAAATCTACTATCTATGTTAGGGGTGTAAATTTGATCTAGTAAAATAGTCAATAACTCTAAAAATCACTAATTCACCTATCTGAGGCCAAGACATCTTCATCCCCCAATATACCACAAACTGTGAATTTATATTTCCATGATAATAAGTCTCATGGATATTAATGTTCCTGAAAAGAAAAATATTTTATCAATTCCATCTATCCTATAGGAAAAACATTTAGGGATCAGGATCATCCAAGAACATAGGTGTCATTACATGTTGATAATTTTACATTGTTGAATAAACATGCATTATTTATTCCTTCATAGTGGTTGTGTTTTTAGTATTTCAGTAGGTGTGTGTTCCACATACTATATCCAATTGATAAAATATTAATATGATTACAGTTAGATATGGGGGCACTCTAATAAGTATAGAAAATTAAATTTTTTGAATCATATATTTTTAATGAACATTCTTATGATGGTGTTCCATATTTAGGAATAATTTCACAATTAATCATAATTTAAAAACATAATGAAGTATTATATAATATATCATTTTTATTTTCCAAATTCTCTATCCCAAGATAGTAGCCCTATCATAAAAATGTGTTCACACCAATATGGAAATAATAACTATATAGAACATATACCATTATAATTTTACCTTGTAAACAATTTTCAATATTGTTGAGTTTGGAAATAAATGATAAAATTCATTACATATAAATCCATTCATTTTCAAAACATATAGTCAGTTTCCAAAAAAGGATAAAATCTTCACAAAAAATATTAATTCACTGTATAAAAGCTTCTATAAGGGAGATTAAAGTTAATAAATAGTTCATAAAAGCTAATCAGAATTCTAAATATGGGGTCATGATTACATAATAATCAAATCATATTAAATCAGAATACAATCACAAACTCACAACTCAATACACATCAGGGGTAATCTTGTTCAACCTGGTTTTTGATGACTTCATCACGGAACGCCTTCCCATATGCACATGATTGTACATCTTGGCGTTCTTGTTTCCCATATTCCAAATTTCCAAAGGTTGGATGATTTCATCACTTTCAATGGCTATTTATTCTCCTTGGTTGAAATGGGGTGAATTGATGTCAGCTCTTCCTTTCATGGATTCATCCATGAAGTTCGTCTCCTAGTTAAGGTATCCCTTTTAGAGTTAATTCATGTTCATGGAACTCCATCCTGGTGCCACCTATATCTGAATGATCATTAATTACACGATTTATACCTAGAAATTCTTATTCTGTCAAAATAATTATGAAACCATCATTCATTATAGTATTCACATTGGACATCGTTGGCACATCTGGACTCTCGAAAAATTGGTCACCTATATTCTTATTCTTAGGAGGGTATCTCGTGTGAGGAATCTTAGGCATGGAATGAAAGGGATACCATTTCTATCATGATGTATCAATTTTAGGGGGATATATAAATCAATTATTTCACCTCTTCATCCCACATTTTTTCATAATGAATGTGTTTGGGATGTGTCACATGTTCTTAATCCTCTGTATATGGATCATAATGTCTTATTGAGATGGATTGGGGAAAAATATTAATTTCTTATAGAGATAGAATAGATTTATCATGACACCACATGGTGGAAGACCACAAAGGAGTATCCTTAGGAGTGAGACTGTCACACCAATTATTTTTACACATGGATTGATCAAAACACCATGTTGAAGAAAATTCAAGAGTTTTTTCTATTAAAGGGAATGTGTCAAACTGTGAAGTTTGATCATAACACTATTTTCAATTGATCCAGAAAGAGCATCCCCATGAGACAATTTCTTTAATTACCATTATTTGGGATAGATCCACATGGAAGATCCCTATATACCTTGTCTAGAGTAAAGGGTTAAAAACCCATGTACTTTATTCCACATAACGGGACACACAATTCTTTTTAAGGTTGTATGATAAGGATCAAACCATGTTGTTTAACATCATATGGTAAGGACATCTATGCAAAAAATTCCTAGAAAATGTATAGTGTGGGAATTATACGAAGTAACCTATGGAACTCAGAAGTGATATAGACTCCTATGTTGAATACGACCATACCTAGAATGTGGACTAGAGGATAGGGTTGATTTAGTTTGTTGGGTTTGGACCTCAAAGTGGTTTCCTACATATCCCATTTTGGTGGGAATAAAATCACATGTAGTTTAAATTTGAGGAGCACTGCCTATGGATCCCTTATGAAGGATTATCTCTTAGGGTAATATGTCCCTTTGAGAAGATTGAGTTCTGAATTACACATATAGGTGATTCCCTAGTGTTTTATTGGTTTATTTGGGGCTTAATACTAAGGATGATTACCTTGTTTAGTGGGGGTTTCACTTGGAATGATTCCCATTAAGTTGAGTTTGGTGGGAATTTTATTGATTAGGTCTCCATGAAGTTTGGGATAGTTTAGATTTCATGATCTCCCCTAATCTATAAGCATGTGTGAGTCATGTTTGGTGGGACAAATAAGAAGTATTCAATATAAGGATCAAACAATCCACTTTATTTGTTAGTGGATGGATGATAGGGTGATTCAAAGAGAATCAAAGATGTGGTTAGGGATTACACATTGATGATGCATGGGAAGGATCTCATTCAATCTGGGCCATACAAGGAGCCTCATGAGCTTGTGGGAAAGGGTAAGTGGGGATTACGCATGGAAGCTGGCATGGTGTTGGGGTTTCACAGCATGATAGGGGATAAGGTGTGGGGATTATGCATTGAATACACAAAGGTGTTGGGGTTTCATCCCATTGATTGGAGAAGGTGGAATCCCACAATGAATGTACATGGGTAATCCTACACTTGTCAAACATGGTAAGGAAAAAAAATTACATCATGTTCTAAGGATGTTGTCATGCATTTTAACGTTATACGACTAGGATTTAAAACTAGGTAGTCTTTTAAAATAAAGCTCGAACATGGGTGGTCTCACTCTCCAACCTTCATACCCATAGGTCTTATGTGACCAATGCTCGTGTTCCACTAGTATGGCATGGCTTCTTCACCTCCATGGTATAATGATAGGAGGATTGTTCAGTCACAATGTCAATGTTCACATTCTTATTCTGAGAAGAAATAAGAATTATCATACCTATGCTGAGAAGAAATATGGATTATAATACCTATGATGAGAATAAAAACATATCTATTAATATCAATACATAATTGGAGTGGAATGAGCGAACATAGGTATGGTTGGAACATGTCACATGGGGACTCGAGGTGTAGTTGGACCAGCCCTGGACGAGTGTACGGGCCCTGGGCACTCATCATTTGTGAAGAGCTAGCTTAAAAATGTAGAAATCCTCGAGAGGTTGAGGAGATATATTATATTTTTTCAAATCCTAATGAATTTTAGAGGGATTATTCATGAATATTTAGTGCTTTTTAGCTGTCATGGGCTTTACAAGGGAGGATTCTTTATGATATAGGGAGAGCCACCCACATGATGAATTCCTCGTACATGAGAGGTATTTACTATGACGGATAAATTATTTTCAAATCCTCAAGTTACCTTGAGGGACATCCACCTTCATAATGGGAAAATGAATTTTAAAATGGAATCTCCACCTATGGTGAAGGCTTTTAGGAATATATGGAAAAGGGAATCATGAATATTGTATATATAAGATAAACAATTTCTTGTTGGTTTGTGATGCTCAGTAGGTTCATGAGTTAATAGAAATTTGAAAGATGAATGGTTGGGTAACCGTCCAAAAATATTAGAATTAAGGGAGTTTCTATAGTAAAGGTATTTCACAAATATTGGAGCCAATTCACAAAGAATCTTGGTGCTTCACGAATGGGCTCTTCTCCATGATTCAGAGAGTCTGACTCAAGAATACACCATCAACTATTAATGTGATCACAATGATCATTGAATCTACAATTTTCAATGCATAGAGAAGTACCAACATGGATTTGTGTTTTCATGAATGTACGCCATGGCAGGGCACTTGGTGAGCACTGACTGTTCACAAAGGACCAGGGATACATGAAGCAGACCCTTATGAGGGATTTTTGGCCATTTTGGATTTGATTTGATCTGAAATGGTAATTATTTATTCCATTATTCCCATGGTATGCATATTTCAGCATAAAAAATTCATTCTTCTGAATTACAGCTAATGCAAAAATGGGAAATGGATTATGAGAAATAGAATCATTGAAAATTAGAAATCAACTCCCTTTCATGAATCTCACTGACGAATCCCATTTGTAGATAATGTTTGTGGAACACGTTCCATGGAGGGAATCATGAAGCTAGGTCGATCATATCTATATTAATAGCAGATAGGGGGCCCTCAAATCCACTTTAATGTTTGTGATGAAAAATAATTTTTCACTCTTTTCATGAGGCTCATAATATATAAGAACATTATTCATGAACTCTATATTCAAGAACCAGACATCGGGTCTGGACCTTCTCTATGTGAATATTATGTAGAAAACTGTATACTTCAAACCATTCTTTTGTGAAGAAATCACTATGACCCGAAGCATTATAAAATGGGCTCCAAAAACATGCTTTGTGAATGACCATCATTAACTAGAATAACAAAACACTTAAATATTGAATCCAATGTCTACTCATGGATTTGATGATGATGATATTTAGAGGGATCGTATGGCCAACAACATCATGACTGGGGAGTGTCTATAAATTCCCATAGACAATGAATCACTTCTCAAACTGCTAACAAATTATCAAACGGAAATCCTATATTCAATATTATTGCACATTATGGATTGGGACTAAGAAAAATGACTTTATCTCATTGTCAATTAGTTTTGAACTAGCATACTAGTTAGGAGGCAGACTAGGTAAATACCAGTTGTACTAAGGTGCTACTATCCATATTCGGAAATACCATGCACTGATCACAACATAATACCTCCACAACCACATCAACAATATTTATAGGGAGATTTTATAAAATGATTAATCCCCACTACGGTATCAGATGATAATCAAGGAAGGATTGGGAGATCAGTCAAATGGATGAAATGATGGTTAATACTTACCCCAAAGAGGAAAATTCAAGGATTAGTGTACCTAGGCCTACTATAAATGTGAATCATTCACTATGTTTTAAGGAGAGATAAATAAATTAGGAAATTATGAAGAAGTATTCACTTCACAGTTCCTTGTTTACCAGCCTTAGGAGATCATGCCCAAGTGGCTGAGCATGTGGTCACCAGGGACCAACACATTTCATCAGTATCATGGGGAGATCTATTTCAGCCTTTGGGACCTTCAACATATCACTGAAATATCAATTTTAGGAAAAATTAATGATGAGTTCCTCCTGTATAAAATGAGTGGTATAATCTAGAGTAGTTGATGGATTTGAAAAATTTTTGTGGTATCTTGTATGAGAACCAACAAAGATAAGTTTGGGATGAGGTTCCCCTTTCAATTAATGGTTTAGGGAAATTTTAAATGAAGTAGAGGTGGTTTCTATTGAAGTATAAAATCAAGAAGAAAATTTTTAGACAAGGCCCCACACCAATCTTGGGTGATATAAATGGAGTAAGGAGGGCTCCTACTGGTGGATTCTAGAAATGGGCCTATGGTAGTTGTAGGGATACAACCTTAAGAACAAGGCTCAACATGTGGTCAGACTATTAGGGTTCATTGTAGTGGTTATCAATGGATGAATGTTCCCAACAAGGGATCCATACATGGGGGTGTGTCCGAGAACCTTCATAATGGCGGTGATGCTGGCGATGGGGTAGTGAATTATCATTATTGTCTTAGTATGGGATATTTTATAAAAGGTATATTGGTATATCAGTGAATGGAAAATGTCATTTCACGTGTGAGTACCTCTTCATTTCTTGTAAAGATAGGTTGTTGCACACATGGGGGCTTTGAGTACTAGAAACACTATTTTTCCTCCAACTATAAATTTTTTGATGGTGATTCTAAATAGTGCGGGAAGTCTCCCATTCAAATTGAATTTTTTGGAGGTACTAAAGTAGTTTTTTATGTGGATGATTTCCTATTCCACCAATTTCCCCTACCAAAAGGAGTGGTGACTGATAATGGAATAGGGACCGTAGAGTATAGATCATTCATATTTGTATTTCGAGGTAGGGTAATGGTAGACAGAGTTGAATGTGAGCTGATATATGAACTGTTACATGCACACCATATAATGAGATACTTTAGATTTTTGAAGTGTAAAAGTATAAAGGTGTACTCAGATGTGTGTCATGAGTTTCACCCATTGGTGTTTATGGGGATTTGGTGCATGTTCACACATGAGGGTGAAAGGATGTGGAACTATCTTCTACCACATACTACTGTGTATGGGAATACCAATGACTATGAACTAGTCTAGGATAGCACATATCCTAGGGATATACATAGGGAGTGTTCCGAAAAGCTAATGATGTTTTTCCAACTCATAGTGTAGTAGAGGTCAAGTGATGTTTGGTGAATGATGGGTTTACAGGGCTGCCACAGTGTGTAGGGATGTAGCATTTGGACTAGAATCTCATAGGCCCAAATAAAATGACCTTCATTAAGAGGTGTATAACCATGCTTGACACTGCTAGGAAAATAGTATAATGAAAAAGGAAGTCCCTCAAGGGGGGGGGGGGGTCCGAGGGTGCTTGTCCAAGGGCCCTAGAAATGAGTTTTTTCCCCAAATAAACCCAATGAAGTCATGTATCTTAACTCATAAGAGGCCTATGGAATTCATAATAAGATCACCATTCCCTAAGATGTATGGAAGAGTATCATCACTAATGGGATATTTCTCATTGGATTGGGCCATTAAAGGGTAGGTTTCTACTCTACTAATTCTAATGTGATTCAGTACATGCAAGAATTAGAGGATGCAATCTACTCTTAGGGTACCAATCATCATTTTACTAATATGGTGAAGATGCTGCTAGGCATGTCTTCTCCTCTTGCTTCCCTTGTGATTCATGAATATATCCGCATAGCAGATGATGAAGAATCATAAGACTCATGGGGAAGTAATTCCTACCATATCTCAAAAAAGGATAGGTGTTCTACTACTGATTAGGTAAGCTCGCTGGTCTTTTCGTGTTTGAAGAACCACTAAATCCTTATCCTCATTGCCTAGTCATCTCTATAAATATGTAGGGATTGAAGATCACTAGATTAGGTTAATTCTTTGACAGGCATGAAGTATATGGGGAAGGAACCTAAAGCCATAAAGGGAGAGTGTGGGGACCCTTCCCAACATTGTGGCTACGAATGGAAAAACATCGGCACCTACTACTAGGGTAGCAGTCACGGAGGATGCTTCACTCTTGGTGGAGATAAATAAGAATATTGTGGTGGTCGGTCCAAAGCCAAAGGAACTACAAGAGAGGACCGCTATGACTACTCCCTTGGTGGAGGGGGTCGAGTCAAGGCCCATGAGAAGGTTGGCTGAAGGAGTTGTCGTGGACGACCCGATCAGAGAGGTTTCATTATAGGAACCATCTAGAGATGATGTTTTGATGGAGGAGACAATGACTCTTCTGAATGATGAGTTAGTCTGAAAGGATGCATTGGATGAACATGCTATTGAATTATACTCAATGGATGTTGTGGGATCTGAAACATTGGATGCCCCACCAACAAGGGTATCCAATGAATCTTGGATAATGGTGAATAAATCAGAACCACCACAATGTGTGACAGAGGTTCATAGAGGAGGTGGAGAGGTTGGATATGAACTATTACCGAGGATAGTTGTTGAGTTTTATAAGCCTAAAGGTTGACAGTCAGAGGACCAAACCAATTGTGTATTGGTGGTCTTCCCTCCACATGAGCCCAAACCATCATAATATTTTTAAGACTCTAACCTAGATGCAACTGAGGAGAACTAGATCATGCATCGTATGGCATGGAGTTATGTATAGAACATCATCACCTACACCAATATAGTTGAACTATTGCAGTGGGTGGCGTCCATCCACCACCACATGGTTAGTATTGAGATGAGTTTTGTGAACTCCATCAACCTTCATGCACTGTTTTGAGATTTCCTCATTAAGTAGTCATGAACATAATAAAAGGATATTGAACTATCCTAGAATCGGAACAAGGATAAGGGATATCAAGTTCATGATAAGGTTGAAGGATATATTTATAATCTAGATGGAATGTAACTGGAGAACGCAATACTTTCTTCCACTCATGTTTGGATCATTATCATCATGTTGGATAAACTTGAAGTATCTATGGATAAAGAGGAATAGGCCACGAAGGAAGAGGCTGTGTTCCATGATGATTTGAACTGGTATGAGATTAGTGTCTAATATTTTCACTCCAAAAAATGTAGAGAAAAAATACCTAGTGAATTTTCAGTAGGATCTAGAAGCCACCAAGGAAAGGACTGCTGATCTTGAGTTCATGATCACTATGGTAGAGCCATATTGGTAACTTATACAAAGCATAGGAGTAAATATGTGGATGACCATATGAAACATTGGTTTCTTTGGATTTCTACATGCATGAACATATTTAATTATTTTATTATCCCAACCTAACAATATTTTAGATATAACCAGTAACCAATCCCTAAGATCTCATGATTCATGCTTGGTGTGGGAAATAAGAGAAGGCCATTTGATTGATTCATTGTATGCGTGTAGGCTAACAATTTAACACCCATTGTTTTCTATTTTTTATTGACCATATATGGTGTTTAGGTTAAGAGATTTTGTGGTTGAAAAATGGTTTCCTCAAAATAGTTGACTTTCAATTCCAACTCGATCTTGTGTATGAATAGGGTAACACCAGGGGTGATTAATTCAACACAAAAAAAAGGGGGTTGGGGAGTGTGAATCACAATACCCAAAATATGGAAAATAAGGGGAGTGATGTCATTATTGAGGATATTTTTTTACCATGTTAAAAACACATCATCTGTATCACTTATCCTAGTACGGGAAAAAACAAATGATTATTGGCTACTGAACATATTAGATACACAAAACATGTCATGGAATGGAATCCCAAGTATTCTAGGTTCTTAGACTAGGACGGTAGGTGAGCCTTGTCTAGAAACCAAGTCATTTTGGAGTTATTTCAGAATGGGAGGAGGATCATGATCCAAATAAGTGGCATGTGTGAAGTGTGGAAATCATGTGACTGAATGTAAGAATAAAATCCAATACTCTTGGAATTACACCACTGTGACTTAGATAATATTGGAGTGGGAATATCAGTCTAAAAAATCAATCTCATCTTCTAGGGGAGCATAATCATGTTTGTTGAGTGAAATTATAAAATATGAATGATGTGGTAGATGACCATCACCAGATACGATGACCACTCATGTGAGGGCCTAGGATGCCTTATAGTTTTACATCATGCAATGAGGATGATAAATGTGTAGTTTAATGGAAATATATACATGAAGTCAAAATAATATTACTCAACATGGATGAAGGGGCCGAGTAGGCCACCTAATGTCGTATAAAATAAACTTGAGATAACCCAAAATTTTTATAAATTCCAGATAATTGGACAATGGATCTTGGTTTAGGGTCATAAAGCTTGGACCTGTCAAAACCCTGTATAGAAATGTGTTTTGCGGTGAGTTTCAAAACCCAACATGAATGATGGATGAAGAGACCCCATATCACAGTGCATTCCCAGGGAGTACTGTTCACAATCTAAATTAATAATGGTTGGACTTGGTTTCTTCTCCTAGTTTGTGGTTGTAAACATCATACCAAAGTGTACTCTAAACAGATATGGGTAGTGTAGTGAGTTGGAAATCTTGATGTGAATGTTGAGCCATGAATCCTAAAATCTCATCACACATTCCTAAAAATTGTTCACAAATAGAATACATTTGTGATTCTTGGACATAAAATATGGTGCGACAGAATACTATTAATTGTATTTATAAGGGGATACTTCCTAAAATGAGGGTATCCAATTCTCCCATACATAAGTATGAGGAATCCAAAATTTATATGGGGTAATGAAACAGTTTAACATCATGTTCTGAGGATATCCCTTCTTCATGTATTTATTATATGTGACATCTTAGTTTAATACATGGTAATATCATCCATTATTTAGAGGAATCCCAAAATTTTTCAGAGTTGGTTTGTAGTTTCTAATCATGAATTGAGGACATTGGTTCTTCATATCAGGTTATAAGAGAATCCCAACCCACCGATGGTTCATGTTAAGTGAATGGGGGTTACACATGGATGGATTCCCATAATACCCTTAATTTAAATTCTTACGGAACAAACTATTATAAGGGTGAATTTCTAGATGTTAGTAGAGTCAAAAATAGAAAAATATGATGTGAATGATTTGAGGATACCCAGAACCACATTAATTAATAGATAATAAAGTCTCACATAGTCCATTTTCATATTATTTGGACTAGGGAAAATATTTTAAAGTCAAGTTTCATAGACTATAAGATGGAATTTAGTTTAAGGTCTTGAATTTCATACCATAGTCTCTTAGTCTAATGTCAAACAATTCTGACCCTAAGGAGAGGCTTCTTAAATGGATATATGTTGCATGGTAGAATGAAAAACTCTATGTAAATGAGGACCAAGAAATCCAATGCCACAAAAAATATTCTATAGAGTACTTGCAAATTTTTTATAGCCATGATTCATGGAATCGGGTCTTATGTAGTCCAACACTATGGGTAAAACCCCTACCAAGACTCTTAAGCCAATGCAATTCATGATCGGTGTAGGAAACAAGGAGTGATGAGGTAATATATCTAACACATAGATGTTCATAACATATGTAATGAGAAACCTTGTTGGGAATGCCCTAATGAAACTGACCTACTAACTCAACGTGCACAGATGCACAGTGGGGTAATACCAAGGGTGTTAGAATTTCACCAAAACCTGAGGGGAATTGGAGATTAATCGGGACTCCTAGGGACTAGTTAAGGGGACACGGATGGATAAGGATTGAATGTTGACCATGTTTGAAACAAAGGGACCACAACCACAATAATCAGGAATGTGGTGAGAAAATTAAGGATCGACTATTGACTCTATTTGAAACACAGGATCTTCTACTTGTTGGGGGGACATTCTAGGTGTAGGCCGATGATAGGAGGTGAGCTTCATCCAAACACCATTATTGATATGTTTACATTTGTTTTTGAAATATGAGGATAATCTATACCGAGAAAGATTCTATGTGTGGAAACTAAATGAGGAAATGTTCTTATTTGATTCAACACTCTCGATTCCACAGCACAAGATATTTGGGTATGATGATAAAAATAATGGTAATTGAGATTCGATCTTGGGTGTTTCATGTGGTTTACGTTCATATGTAATGGACCATAGGGAAGCTAATAACTTATGTTATTAAATCTCATACCAAAATGGGACTAAGTGAATGAATTGTTTAGGAATTTTTGGCTTGTTCCAAGGATTATAAGTCCAGGAATCTCAACATATCCAATGAGTATGTGAATCAAGAAACACATAGTTATGAATGTAAGTGGAGGAATAATATTTTTTAGGGGTAAATAAAACCATGATAATGAGATATGAATGCTCAAAAATTAGGGTTTTAAATCGTGGATAGGTTGTGAGAGTGATCCAAAAGAATACATTCTGTATGAAGAGTTAAAAAAACTTACATAAATGAGAACCAAAGAGGCCTTGCACCAAACCACATATCCATAGGACCGGTTTCATGTAGTTATTTTATTGTCATATGTTCTAGATCATGGAAATCAGGTAAGTGTAACATTTATTTCACTATGTGGGACGTTTTCTCTAATGGTGTATGTTTCGCATTAAAAAGAAAAACCATATGTGAATGGAGCTCAAAAGATGCTCATGCTGCACACAAGTACCAGGAGACAAACTAAATTGAGTTTTATTTCATATTACATGGACCAAAATTGAGGTTAGGGTCCAAAATGTTGGAGTTTTTACAGCTGAGCTAGTGGAGAAAATTTTTGGTGTCACTATGTATCCCCTAATGATGGGAATCAATCCACCCATTGTTTTCAAACAAAGAATGATAAGAGACCAACACTGGTGGGGGAAAGAATATCTAGAGAGGGTCATTGAGAAATACCAAGGTTTTCATGGGGCATCCAATGTTCTGTACTTGAGATGATGCTCATATATTATATTTAGTCAACCCAGTTTGGAATGCGGTTGAATAATATCCCATTAAGATTCATCCTAGTTTGGTATGGGGTAGAATCATTTTTTAACATAATGTGTTGCAGATTCTGGGCTTCGCAGTTTAATGTAATATTTCATGGACAATAGGGTTCATAGTTTAAGGTCATATAATTTGGACCATTGGCCCTTCAAATGGATATATTTTGTGTAGAGGAGAGAAAAAACTGGTGTGAACAATGTCCTTTGAGGACCAAGTCTTCACCACACATTCCAGAAAATTTGGTTATATAGATTAATGTCACGATTCTTGGACTATAAGTTCCTAGTTTAAGGTCATAGTGTTTGGATCGTATGAGGGGGCTATCTCAACCAAAACGGATATATGGGGCATGGTAGAAATAAACCCACTTTATTGAGGACTAGGGAAGCTTGTTCCACATGAATCATTCCTAGGTATACTCACTCATAGTTTAATGACATGATGTTTGGACTTCAACTCTTAGTTTAAGGTCCTGGAGTACAGACCAATTAACCCCGTTATGTGAAGTTCTGCATGAGGAACTAGGAATTGGTGGGAGGATTGATATTCTCTCCATCCATGGTGTGAAAATATTATGCACCATTAGAATAGAACATGAGAATGATATATGGTTCTTCCCTATCAGGATCCATATTTTTTGGATTATTTCTCGGTATCATTAGGTTAAATACCATGTCACCCTAGATTAAAGAATAATGGAAAGTATTCTTGTTGAATTCTCGCGTTATACTGTCTTGGTGCCTCTCTAGATTACTAGAACATGGATCCTATTCTCTTTGTGATCTTCCATCTCACCTGGATTAAATTCTACCATTTTTTCAAGAATATTCTAGTAATATACAGTTTTTTAGCGCGATGGAAACTAAATCTCAATAGGTAGGACATCCTATATTCCATATACCATGGAATTTGAAGTCACCAAGGAGGAACTTTTACTGTTTATATGATTGGACCAGAGGGAATTGAGGATAATTTATGGATAACACTTCATGTTTTTCCCCATCATCATCTATAGGATGTCAGAGAGATTCTTTTTGAATTCCTTGATCACTCGATTTGTTTTGTCATTATAGTGGGAAGTATGGTTGCATGGGATATTGTACTTGGCGTACAACCTCTTTAGCTTAGTATTGTCATTTTCAGTGAGAATTCTCTAAAGAACTCCAAATCCATAGATTATATGGGATATCACAAATTTAATCATGGATCATGCCTTTACATTCATGATAATAATCACTTATACCTACTTTGAGAATAAATCTTTCATTGTCATAATGAATCTATACTAATGAGATGTTGTCAGCAGATAGGACCCACAACATTGATTCCCCTACTACAAATGGTCAATAATTCTTGGTAGTATATTGGGGATATGGGGGTCAATGCACAATGATTGTCTTGATCTGAAACACAAGTAACCGCTTGGCATACTCAATGAAATCATGGACTATGTGGGGATATAAATAGCCCATCCACGAAATCTAGTGGGAGAGTATAAATCCTTCTTATTTGTAACCGCATGACCTAGCATGAACTTTATTCATGACTTGGAGAATTTCATCTTGATGAATGTAATATAGGATAATTCAATCAAACCCACATTTTTAGTGGGTTGATTCAAGGTTTGGCCCTCACTTTTGGGTGAACTATGATGCACACTAACAAATTTGACCATGATTGGATTTTTCTAAGGGTATTACATTAGGATTCATATATTTTATTAATGTTGTTGTTATATTTGAGTTTTTTTTGTTGTAAGGGGGCTTGGGGGTCCTTAAGTGGAAGCACAGGGAGTATACTAGTTCACCTGTTGGTTTGAATCATCATCTGGAATGATAGGAGTGACAAATCTTTGATGAGCCAGATGAATTAAAATTTCATCATATTCAGGCTCTGCAAGAGAAGTGGCTATGTGGGATAGGGTGTCGAGTTAACCATTCTGCAATTGGGGAACATGATTCACCTCTACATTAAAAGGGAATTTATCCATTAGCTTACTAGTGTTCTCAAATTTGGGTAGAAAGCTCTGAATTTCTGATGTTATAATCACTATTAATATATTTATTAACTGTGTTATAGTATCCTTTCACAATAAAGTAGAGGAAATTAATCTCAAGTGATATCTTGTAGCTGGTAATTAGAGCATGATAATATTCCTTATTTTTGGTTCATCCCTCTAACAACAATAATGAATATGGAAGGACAACTTGTACTGAGGTGATGGATATGATTACTAATCCCACTCTATTGATCATGAGATCATTGATCCTTATATAAGTTGGACATGGGGAGGCTCCTTTGAAATGAATCTCCCAGAATGACATGGTGTTCTCCACTAAGTGGATGTATTTTTCTCAGAAATATTCATCTCGAGGAAATTCATCTGGAGTTGGATGGGTATATGGAAATACTTCTAATGGCTGACCCATTATGAATTTCAATAGAAAAAACATGATGTTTAACATCAAAGGGATAACTACCCGGCTTTTCAACCATCCCATCACTATGGGGTAGTTTAGGATATAGTTCAGCAGATCTAAATGGGACACTAGTTGTATCTCATGATGTGTAAAATATTTCTGCTACTTTTTATCTATGAAAATAGTATGAGGAATATATTCTTAATAGGGGAATATATGGACTTCATGTTGAGGGGCCTGTGATAGAGAAAATGTAATTTGTTCTCTCTGCCATCCTTTTTATTTTTGGTATGATGGTAGGAGAGGGATCAATCCAGGGAGGCCACATAGAGGACCAGAGGCTTCTTAGAGATGGGTGGAAGCATAACCTAAGGATATAGTAGATACTACTTTATATTCTCAAAGGTGGCCTTACCTTCTTCATTTCAATGAAATAAGGTACCTTCGTTCGTAATATTTGAAAATATATTACTCTTTCCTACTATATTTTAAATGAATCATCATATATTGGCTAAGTGGCCTTGAAGAGATTGAAGCTCCCAAAGGTTGCGCAGGGGAGGAATATGGATGACAGCCTTGATCTTATTTGGTTCGAAATGAATTCCTTTCTGTCTGTTGACAATGGTGAGGAAATTCCCATAGGTAACTCCAAAGGGACACATAAAGGGGTTATCCTTCAAATTCTGGGAGTGGAGTATGCCAAAATATTTTGAAATATCTCTAAGATGGCCTTAAATCATGAAGGATTTGACCACCAATTCATCTTTTTATCATTCCACTAGTTTCTAGAGGGTTAGTTTGAATATGTGGTTCATGGACTGAAGAAAAGTTGATCATGCATTCTTTAGGATGAAGGGAATAACCTTATAGATAAATGTCCTCGTGGGTTCATGAAGTCAATTAATTCATCATCTTTGGATTCCATCATTATATGGTTATACCCAAAGTATCCATCCATGAAGGATAGTGCCAAGAACTCAGCCAAATAATTAATCAACAACTCTATCACTGTAAATGTAAAAATAATCCTTCACACAATGGTCGTTATGGTCCCAAAAGTCAATGAAGAATATAATATACATGTATTTCTTCCTTACTGGGATGGTGTTGGATAAACTTTTGGGTAATGGACTTCCCTAATGAATTTGGATTTTATAATCTTATCGACTTTGGCCTCGATCATGGAACCATGTGAGGTGTCCATATTTCTAGGAGATTGATTGAAATAATGATGAATCCCTAAGAGACCTAGATGGTGTTTTGAGAACATAGGGTCAAGTCCTGGTATCTGAACATAGCTTCAGGTAAATACATCATGTTTCTTCATTAGGAAAGCTATGTATTGTTTCTTCTCCTTTGGAGACAAGGATTTAGATATCATCATTTTCCTTGGATCTTCCTCATTATCTAGGCTCACCTGGATCAAATCATTAAAAATGGTAAATATTACCTCTTTGAATGTGGAAGGAGATTTACCAATATCCGCTTCATCGCCAGAGGTAGGAGAATCAGTAGGAGTATATGGTTCATCAATGTTAGTTGATTCAGGGGGAGAATTAGGGCCTACATTAGTGAATATGGAATCTTCACTTGGTGATCCCTTATCAACTAAATCCAAGTCGACAAAGGATTTCTAGCCGATTCCATCAGGCCTTCAACCATGGGGTCTATACCAGGTGTCATGGAAATAGTGGTGGGTCAGCCTCTATAAATTCAACCTGACATTGAATAGCTAGAGATAATTTCATGAGATGATATAAATGGGGAAACCTCTCAGAACCTTATAGGGATAGGGAATTCTCGTATTAGCCTATCCTAACCTGTGTAAGAGTATGAGGTAATCATCTGATGTTCATTCCATTTAGGGACATCATGACCCTTTTTCTTGAAAATGATAAAGAAACTACCCATGTCAGGAATCTTCATCTTCATCTGATGAATCAAGAAAATTAAAGATTCAACCAATTATCCCATTGGTTTTCCACAGTGGTTGTACACTTAACCTCATTGGTCTAAACATTTTCCCCCTCTATCTTGTAATACCTAGTGTCTATATAGTGGGATTTATAATAATTTAAGGGGGAAATCCCCTTTAAGAACCAATACTCGACCATCGAAGGAGTACTTAAGGCACTGGTGATATGAGGAGGCAACTGCCACATGTTGATAAAGCCAAGGCCTACCCAGCAGGGCATTTTAAGAAGTATCCTATGAGCCTAACATGAATTATTCACTTTATATCATGATGATAAATAGGGTATTGAAGAAAATATTGTCACTCTTTATCTACTCATTCCTTTCACAACCCTAGATATTCAGTTCAGAAGTAGTAATATCAGCTTCAGTTAGGCCCAACCTGAAAAGTGTATGGGTCAGGATGAGATTGACCCTGAAACATGTGTCGACCAGGAAGTAGTGAACTTCCACACCATTGAAATATCATGTGATAATCAGTAGGGGAATTTTCCTCAATATAAGAAAACCCTTATCTCTTCTAGATAAAGATATTACATCATGGTATTCCCCTTTCTCGACCACTACATCATAGTAGGTCTCTAAAGCCTCTAACTTTTCATTGAAAAGAGGTGGATTTTCATGGCTTATTTGTGGGTATCAAGCATTTTTATTGACAGGAGGAGGGCATCGAGGATCAAAAACCTTATACGTATGTTTTCTAGGACCTTTATAATGCTATAATTCTATGAAAAATGAATATTTGTACCAATGGTGGTCACTTTTTATTGGGAGGTATGATAAGAACTAATAACTATACTAGTGGGTTCTTGTTAGTAATGAAAATATCATGCGACTCATCGGCTATCTCACCCAACACCACTATTTCATGGATACGATCTAGCTAAGTCTTGGCTTTAGTAGGATGTGGCTGATAATGATATGGCCTAGGCTATTCTTCCAATCCTATTAATACGGTCTGCTAGGATGACATATCTGATTGATCAGACTACGAGTATTGTGCTTGTTCAACTCGGGGTAACAACAACTATATGGTCTCAAAATCATGCATGGTTCAGTTTTAGGTAATGGGAATAACATTCCATCATCTTGAATTTCCTTGAACACCCCTTTTATTATGTCAACCAGAGGAATCCAAAAGGATTGTAGGACATCCCTCATCATTGGGGAGTGTGAAGTGGTCTATAAACTTGATGGTGTTCATAGAGGTAGACTCCCGCTCATCATCAGAGGGGTATTCAAACACTGGAAAGACCCTGGGGATATTCCAAACTCTAGAGGCATAAAATCAATGAGAGTATGGGATGGATTCAATTCTTTTTTAAGAATTTGGTTTCCCCTATGCCAGTAGGCCCTACTCATTTGAGATTTAGAATGTCATAGTGTAAATTCAGAAACGGAAATTGTGGAATCGTGTTGATATAAGTAGGGTTGATCCCTCCCAAATGGGATTTAATTACTACATCTTCATGAGAAACTGCTCATCAGGATAAACAATTTTCCTACTTTTGTGTTCTGTGGTTAGAGATCACTTTTTGTTCACCTACACCCTGACAATTTATTTTTGTCACTGAAAAGATATGGGCCACCTATTTCGAGATTTTTTCCAACTTGAAAGGACCATTATCCACATGGTATTGGTTCCAATAATGGAATACACAACATTTTTTGATCGTATGTCCAAGGATCCTATTGTAAGGGAAAGCGTCAATGTGATCATAACCCTCATATTCATGGGGATTCATTCCCTCTAGAAGCATCAGAATTCCCTACTCTAGGGCATTGAGAAAATAACTATGGACCTATGCATCCATCAATGAATAGGTATGGTTCCTACTTTCTATAAAGGGAACTATAGTATATTGGCCCTGATGAGGGGGTCGGATCCTGATGAGGTAATGGAGGAACATTCTCTCATCTAGGTAGCTGGTCTTGGTTTGGTGGTTCTTGTCCATTATGTTCTGGGTGAGTCTTTATCTAGTATGGTTGATGTGCACTACAATGCTCTTCAATTGGAGGGGCCAAAAACTCTAGTACCTAGGGGTCATCTAATTGTATAGTGGTGGAATGTTTTACCTTGGTAGAGCTTCTCAAGGGAGATTTAAGTTGCTATAGGTGCACGATCTTAGCATTTTAAAAGGCTTTCAATAGACTTTGAGAGATAAAAAAATATATGAACCCACCTAGTATGTTCTAAGTGATAAGTTTATGAACCAAATCAGTCTTGAAATTTATGATGTACATATTCAACAGCTTATCTTGAGTGAGTGGCATATCGAGGGAATATGTGAGTCATTTCCACCTAGTGACATTGTCTGTGACGTGATCATCAGTCATTTTCTTTCACTTGTAGAGTTCAATAATGCTTTTGTTCCATGTTGTGGTGTTGAACTGGTAGATGAACTATCTATGAAGGTATTCCCAACCAGAAATGGACCCTATGGGTAATTATTTGTACCAGGAAAACATAGATCATTGTAATTTATTGATGAATCACCGGGTCTTGGTGGCCTCCCTCTACCTCGGGGTTCCCAACAGGGGCCTGCATCCTAAGATGAAGTTGGAAAAATGTATCAGTGGCTCACCCATCACATTGAACAGGGTGAATCTTGGATTCCCAAAATCCAGGGGTGCATGAATTTCATCCATCCGTGATAGATAAAGCTTTACATTAGGCCTCCTCACCTCCTTACACATCCCAAGGTCCTAAGTTGAGTAGTGAGAGAAACTATAAAATTGATTTTATGGGGTTTTCAATCATATTGTGGATTCTGGGCCACAAATTCATTGATATGAACATCAACTCAGTAGGCAGGCTTGATGGCGTATAGAGCAGAATGACATGGATCCATAGTAGGTTGGTTACACTACTTAAGAAAGTATGGGGATTCAAATCCATGCCTCTTTCAATATTCCCCTACCTCTACTCTATTTGTATGCGTGGGATTACCAAGCTCTACTGGGGGAAACTAAATAATTATTTCTTGTCATTGCCTCAATGCATGTTAAATTGTTTCCTTTTGAGGACCACCGTACTCCAGGAATCAATCAACTAGTATATCATTGTAGGTCAACTTTTTCTCTTTAAACTAATAATGAAAGATGTAAATCATGGGATCGGCCTCTATCTTTAGTGTAATCTTGGATAGATTGGTGTGTCCAACCTGTTATTTACCCTTGTTTATTTTTTTTACCAAAAGCCAATAATGCAGAAGTATCCTGAGGTTGAGGGTATGCCTTTGATGGTGGGTGTGAACACCAGTGTGTAGGTCTACCTAATACTACGCAACCCCAAGGGGATGGTTCTCATCGTTAAAAACTACATTGGTATCCTTATCCTTGAGAATATTATAAACAAACATATTCACTATAAAAATACCTAGAGTAGAATTGTTGTTTCTGATGGGTTGGTCAGGTTTCTACATGATAGGGATAAAGTGGAGAGAAGTGTACTATCCCAAAGACCCAATCTCTATAGGTGGAGATACCTTCTCCATAATCCTATAGAGAACTGTGAGGCTCTAGGTGAAATGTTTTTTTTGGAGATTATGGTGGTATCTAAGAGATCCTTGGTGTTGAACTATTGGAAGTGTGCCCAACTCAACAATTCATGAAAACTGATTAATGTAATCAAAGTGCTCCAAAATTCTGGGGTATTCCAACTGATTGTTAAAGATTCAGTGGAGATTCACCTAGATAGTCTAGTGGAAACTTGTGTTTATGACCTCATTTAGGTATTCTGGTTTTTCTATGTTGGAAGTCACATTTGACCAAAACATGACGGTAAACTAATCAGCAGCAAAATGGTCCCCCATGATTTCTAGCTCATAGGAAGGCACCTCCACTTAGACATCCAAAAATTCAATTGGATTTAGCCAATATATAGGGGGTGTCGCTGATGTGGATCATTTTGGTGGATTTTTAGACGGTAGTGGAGCCACTATATGTGGCATTTTTTTCTGCAAGCTGGGTTGTACCTTTGAGGATGTACCTACCACATTATCATGTCCATATAGGATTGGGTATTCACCATCACCTCATGTTCAAGGGATGTGATGCTTATTGGAAGTACTTTAGGTATCACACCATCTGAAAGAATCATCCTATAACAGAACACCTCTCTATGAAATTGGGTATTGGTAGAGAGGGAGATAGTTGATGATGGGGATTGTTTCACCATGATCTCTTAGATGGGAGATATAAATTCCTCCCCCTTCATGTACCTGTGGTGGGATCATTGAATATTTTGGATCTCATCTTCAAGGTTGGAAAACAACTTTTTTTCTACTTCCAATGAATCTGATAGATGATACGGATAAACATTATCGATTCATCTATTTCTTTATAATATGATAGATCAACAAGATTGATGATGACTTGTCACTTTTTTGGATTTTAATGGCTATAGTGTGTGTTCTACCTTCTGTATCATGATAATTTTTAAGGTAAGGGTGCCTATTCAACATGGGGAGGAACTTCATGATAGTGGATGGTAATGGGTGGAGGACCTCAGCATTGGCTATTTGGTATGTTGGTAGGGCCTCTGTATCAATTGTTTTCATAGTGGGGAGGACCTCTGTGTTGACTGGAGATTGAGTGTGGAAGACCTCCACTATGGTTTTTGATGAATTGGAAAGGACCTTCACTCTGGTCAATGGTAAAATAGGTACGACCTTCATGTTCAAATGTGTGAGTATTTGGAGGACCATCGTACTGATTTTCAATAAAACGGGGGGGGGGGGTGTTCTACCATGGTTGGTGCTAGAGTGGGGAGGACCTCTTCCAAAGATGAAAATGGCATGATGAGGACCTTGATAAAAGTCAAAATGGATGCAATGAATGAAACTATGTTGATGGGTGGTAATATGAAGAAGCTCTCCATATATGTTGTAAAAGGCACATGGATGACCTCCAATTTGGTTGATGGGAACAAGGGGAGGACCTAAATGTTTATTATTTGAGGATTTGGGAGGACCTCAACTATCCTTGGTTGTGATAGGGGGAGGACCTTGGTGTTTCATAGTGGTGATAGAATGAGGAGGACCTCTATATTGTGTATGTATGGAGTAGGGAGGACCTCCGCTTTGATTAATGCAAGAGTGGGAAGGACCTCATATTGAGGTAGGAACGGCATGATGAGGACCTCCGTACTTGTTCTGAGATAATTGAAGACCTCCTATTGGGTTGGTGATGGTTTGGGGAGGACCTATTAACTGAAACTCATCTTCATGGGTGGTAATTTAATTGCATTTGTTGGTACCAGTGATTTATAGGGTCAACCCAACATGCCTATGGGGTGGATGAGGTGTAGATATCAATCAGGTGAAGACTGATCTTTTATCATATGACATTGGGATATGGTGGAATGTACCACTAATGGAAGGATCCACTAGATCCATCAAAGATATTTCCATTTTTAGGTAATTCTTCTAATCGTATTCCCAATGATGGTATTGGGTGCTTCATATCAAGGCTAGTGGAGTGGGGGGAAATTATGCATGTTCTTCATCCTGAGGGACTAGTTGTTTTATGAAGTTATGGGGCCTACTAGGATCCCTCCTTCAATGATCCTATGTATTAGTCATGACAAGGGTGACTCAAGAATCACACACCTCCTAGTCATAGGTAAACAAGTCATATGACCGCGCTTGGGAGAGACTCTCAAAGAGGATCACTATTGGGATGAGGAGTGGTTTCTCTTTGTTTGAACCATGGGGGAGGTGGGATGGTGTTGATTTGAAGCTTCCCAGTCCTCTTGGGCAATTTAAATTATTGGAATGGCCCCCTCCATCTCATATTAATTTATGATGGGGTCTATTCCCCTCCTATTTATAAATTATGAGGGTGGGAAAGGGAATGGTTTCCCAGTATCTGAGGTCATAGAAGAGGTCATGGGGGATGTGGTTTCATGTGGGATTAATGCATTAACATTTCTCTTTACCCTATATATATGGGAATTGAAAATGTGATTTACTATAGATGAGGTCCTATAATGTTGTGGGATTCAGAAGTCAGTACATTTACAAGGAAATTGATGTACTATTCCCCAACTTAGTCCAGTATTTTGATGATAGAGAGTGATCCTCATAGGCAATGTCACTGATCAAGAATTCCCAAATACTAACCGCCCTAATATCTAGTGAGATCCATGTTGTGACCAACATTTTCATTATTGGACCTAGGACCAATTGTTTGAATCCTGTAACATACTAATCCAAAAATGAATCAAATTCTACTAGTCCCCATGCTGAGAAGAAGAGTATCAAAGCAGGTTCACCATTTCATTTTCCGACGCTTTCATTGGGGTGCATTTCTACATCCATACATGGTTACATGCGTCGTCATTATTTTTCCCCTACATTCTATCATTCAAATGGAGTATGGCATTAATCAGATTATATATTTCTGTCTAATCCTTTATAGAAATGGGATGATGGCATATCTATTCCCCCTTTTATGGATTCCTCCTTGTAGCTCGTCCCCTATTCTAGGTCTCCCTTATAGTGTAAACTCATGTTCATGGAACTCATTCCCAGTGCCATCTCTCTCTGGATTTCACTAAATTACACTAATTTTGTATACTCATTATGATATCATCTTGATAGTGTAATTACCATTAATTATAATAGTAATCATGTTCAATATCGCTAGAATTTCTGGACACGAAAAACATTGGTCAGCTTTTTTCATCCTTTTTGGAGGGAATATCATGTGAGGAAAATTTGGAACAGAACCCAAGAAAAACATTTTTGATCATGAACTATCAATTACATTTTTGTACATATTCCAGGTATACCTCAAGAATCTCATTCTTATTCATAAGGTATGTGTCTGGGATTGTCACAAGTCCTAAATACTGTGGAGATGAATCTGAATAAAATAGTTAAAGGGATTGGTGCACGAGTTTAACGTTTTTTCGAGAGTGAATTCATTGATCAAGAGACCCTATAGATATGCATTATAAAGGTATATTAATACAAGGGAGAGTGTAACACTATGAATGTTTTATAGTGGATAGATTAGGATGCCTTTTACAGGATGATCTGGGAGGCATGTCCCAAAAAGGGAATATGTACCACAATAAAGGCTGATCAGAACCCCATTTGAGTTGGATTGGGAAGGTACATCCCCAATAGAAAGTGCCTAAATTTATCATTTATCAGGATTGAACCTCATGGACGAATCTAACATACCTTGTTTATAGGACAGGGATCAAAATCCATATAGTTTGATGCCACATGATGGGACACATCATACCATTCAAGGTCATGTGTTATGGACCAAACTGTGAAGTTTAATTTCATATAGTGAGGACATCTATGGGAAATATTCCTATCTATAGTTTTGTGTGGGACTTATTCAAAGGTGTTACATGGATCATGGAAGGTATGTAGACTCAAATATTTAATAAGACCATACTAGGAATTCATACTATACATTTGGGTTGATCTTCAGTGTTAGGTTTGGACCTCAAGGAGGTTTCCCATGTATCTCATTTGGAAGAGAATCAAATCCCACAAACATTGGTTGTGATGAATCATTCCTATAAAGGCCCTGTGGAGGCTTATCCAGGAGATAGTATGACCCATTTAGAGAATTTAGTTAGGGATTAAACCATTGAAGGATTTACTAGTGTTTGTGTGGTTTGGCTGGGGATTACAAATTGAATCTTCCTAAGGAGGAATTAATTCCATATGGTTCACACATGTATAATCCTTTTCTAGTGGAATAGGGTATGTGGGTATTATTCATGAACGTTTCCCTAGTTATGGGGTTTCCACCCATAGTGGGGGAGAAGGTGCGAGGCTTACATATGGAATCTTATCAGGTGTTGGGGATTCATTCTATAGAGTGGAGAAGGGGGAATCCCATAATGACTATACATAAGTTTTACATCACTTGCTGAGGATGATTTTGTTCATTTTAATGGCGTACTACAATGATGTGAAACTGGGGATTTTTACATCATTCTTCTTGGATGTGGGTGGAATCACTCATCACCCACCATGACCATAGGGATTATGTGACCAAAACTAATAAACCACATGGAGGGTAATGTATTTGGCACTAATAGGGTAAATAACTAGAGGAGTGGTCAGTAACAAGACCCATTTTAGCAATATGAGGCTGTGAATAAATAAAAATTATCTTAACTATGATGAAAAGGAAAATTTTGGTGGTAAGCTCAATACCCTCTATAATTGGAGTAGATATACATAGGAATCGGTGGAACATGTTTCATGGGTACTTGAGTTGTAGCAGGAAAAATCCAATATGGCTGTGAGAGCCTTGGGAAGTCAACATTCATGAAGAGGTGTCAATACATGGGAGGCATCATAGAGAGTTCCAGAAGATGAGTTTCATAGAGAATAGGTCCTTTTAAATGGGTGATTCATGAATATAAGGTACTTCATGTATGTTATGGGATTTGTGAAGGAATATTCTTCATGAAATAGGGTGACCCTCCCTCAAGGTGAAGTACTGGATTATTATAGGATTGATTTGTACAAGTCGAATGCTTCCCGAAGCCTCAAGATCCACCTCAAGTTATTCTTCCTTCATTAAGGTTTTAGGCCTTCACAAAAGTCATATCGACTAATTATGGAGGCTTCTAAGAACACTAGTATGGGGGTTTTGTGAGGTTTTGATACCATATATAATCCATTTCTCTTTGTTTCGAGATGGTCAAGAGGTTCATGAATTGGGAGAAATTTGGGAGTATAAAGGTAAGGTAACAGTCCTAAAATATTATAATGAATGTGGTATTTATAGTAATGGGGTTTCATGAATATTGTATGTGCTTGAAAAAGAATCAGGGAAGCTTCACGAATGGGAGTAGCTCTACGAGTCAAACAGTTGGACTCTTGAATACACTTTTAACCGATCATGCAATCACAAAACTCTTTGTGACAATGAATGTTTGTAGGTGGTGAATTAATATCATGGATTCACACAATTGAAAAGGGAAAGCATGGATAGGGTGCCCAACGAGCACTGACCATTCGCAAAGGACCATGGCTATATGAAGTAGACCCTTAGGTGGAATTTTGGAAAAAAATTCCATGGTTTTTCCCTAAAATAGTTCTTCCTTATTTTACTATTAATTTGGTACACATATTTCAGCATTAAGAAACATTAAATAGGAAACTACATTGTCATCAAGGTCTCATAGGAGATCACATATATGTATAGATTATCCCTAGTATCCAACATTAATCATTTAAAAGTTTAAGTCTTAAAAATAAAGCATACCTAATATCACCAGATCCATTACTCATCAAATATAAAAGATAATGTAGATTTTCACACCAAAAAAGGTAAAAACTAACCACACCCATTTCCATAGATGATTATTTAACCATAGTGAGATAAGATCTCCTTTAAATAAAACATCTAATGTGATGGAACCTTATCATCTTGAGTGTAACTAATGTCAAGGGATTACATTAATGTACATCTCTTGGAACCTCACTCCATCCAATCATAACAAATAACATGAAACTCTACTGATCATATAAATGACCCTCACTCAATGTGTTTTATAAAAAAAGAGTGATACTTCACTCCATGTGTGCTCAATCCTTACTCAAGGACATCAATCTATTTTCTTGGTGTTAGTGTATTTCCAATAATAACTCAATGTGGTAGTCCATTGTACTATTGTTGAAATAATAAAACATTATATTTGGGATCATCGATCAACCCATTCTAAAAGTAGTCACTATTAGGAACAAGTTCATAACGTTAACTCCCTATATATCCAACTTATTTTGATAGTTCTCTTACCATTAAATCTTCAAACTAAAAGAACAAAATTAAATAGAATCATTATATAGGTTTTAATAAAAAATAACAGGTCAAATATCCATCAGTATTAATAAATTTTGTGATAAAACTCACTAAATCGTCTTCTAAAATACATAATGTTAGTCAACAGAATGATACAAAAACCCACAATAATTTAAAAGTCCATTATCCCCTCAAAATTGTGTATATAACTCTTTAATAACTCCAAAAAATAAGTAAACCACTATATATACACATGAACCCCTTTAGTATATGATAATAGTGATATGAGAATCATATTATGGAATATTTACAAAAAAATCAAGTAGTTTACCTTAGAAGTCATCCATTACCATTTCATAGTTCATAATGCTCATTAAAGATTTAAAAATAATCATACTAACTGGTATATAATCGCTATCAATTATCAATGAGATCAGTATCAAAACCTCTATCTATGATAAATCAGTAATCTTATCGTGTATTAATAGTCCTATTATAGCTTGTGTATCATATCAGTAACTCTAACTAAATATTTTCTACTGAAAGAATAATTTGACTACCCCAGTGTGTGTCTATGTTTAGAATATTATTTTATAAAAAACACTACTATAGTATCTCCAAATTACCAAAAAATATATTCCTATATATTTTACATGAGAAAATTGACACAATGGTACGCTTAAAATATTTTTAGGTCAATTTATTATCATATTCAGTTTCAAATTATTTAAAAAAATCCATTTAAAAGACGATATATATAACTAATCGCATCAAAATAATGATTTATTTGAAAAAAATGGGTAATATTGGATACTCATATATCAGAAATGGATATAAAGAAAATAATATATATTTATCTAGAGTCTCATATTGATAATAAAGAGATTATCACATGGGAAAGACGTGGAAGTTGTGATAAAATAGAGTAACTTTTATCATGAATACTTTTTAAAATTGGTGTTTAATACCATAACATTTTGAAAAAAATTCATTGGGTTACACCACAATATAGTCAGGTCACGATGTTTTTGAACAATTTTATGGCATTAGGTTCTTCTTATTGAAGCAGTCTATTAGGAGGACCCATACCAAAACTCATCCATGGGATCTCATAGATAGTTTGGATGGTTTATTTTTTCTAATTTGACTGAGAAAGATATATAATATTATATGAACATAAATGATGTTTTTCACATGAATGGTCGAATGGTTGGAATTATCACTTCCCCAAGAACAAAACCATATATACCTCATGGGAAAAAAATCATAGAACCTACTAATTATGAAAATTAATGATAGATCACCATTAACCATGTGGCCATATTATTATACCAATACCATCAATGCCTTCAACTCTATAAGAAATTAATAGTTATTGGATCATCTCATTTAAAAATTCTTGTTTTACATATGTTAGATCCATTCTCTTTTATTATTTTCTTTCCACCACCATATCTAAATTGTATAAACATTCAATAAGATCCATTATACAAACACTATCTTGATTTGTGTAATAATTATATTTATGTTTACTAAGGGGGGGTAATTATGTCACAAAATTAGGGTTAATGTGGCCGAGAGTGTTCACATCATGGATATCCACTACTATACATATATTATGTTCTTAAAATTTTAAAAAATTATATAATTATAATATTAAATATGATACAAATTAATATTAAAATATTATATTATAATCATTTGAAATTATCAAATTTCATTAAAATTTGTTGGAAAATAGTTTTTAAAATTATACATTTATTTATGAACTAGACTCATACTTCAAGATTCATTTATTCACTATTCTTGATCAAAAGAATTTATAAGTATGATAAAGTATAATTAGTTGTTGATAAATTATATGTAAATGAAAATAGGCCTTATGTAGGACTGATATAAATTACAAATTACATTACCCTCAGTTGAAATGAACTATCACATGTAATTTTATATCAGTGAATTTTCAATCTGAGGATGGGATTGTATTATATTCTTATTTTCCCAATAGATACCCGTGGTTGAAAAAAATTCAAATTTTCTTATTTTCTGTCCAAAATTTTCAACGTTCATGGATAAATCTTTTAATAACACAATTCAATAAATATAGGTACAAAAATAATTAAAATATCTAAAAATTATCCAAATTATAAAAATATTGGTAAGAGTTATCTTTCATGAATCCCCCACCAATAAATTTTCATTTTTTTCATAATGTTGTATAGTGTGCACTGTAGAGTTGATCTCTCTAAGAGGGCACTCAAACACACTAATTTCATATTTTCACTATTTAAAAAAATATTATACTAAAATATAATAATATATTTAGGGTGAATTTAAATTCATATGATATAAGTATATAAATATATTAATGAAAAACACATACAATAATTCATATTACATATATGTTAGAGAAAAAAATTGATATTCAGAGACGTTCAAGGTGATGAAATCACTTTTTTGTAAAAATATTAATTCTCAATATCTTATTAAAAGATTACATGAACCCTATCACTCAACACCCTCCAATTTAATTTTTATTAACCCACACTAACACACTCTATGTTTGATAACATTCCCTTGCTTCTTCACCACAATGATACTCCACCACATATGTAGTATTATCGTGATGAAGGAGAGGAATAAATAATAACCGGAAGAAGAACATCATAACATAAAACATTGGGGTGAAATCACACTAAAATTGTTTTAAATACATTTATAATATCATAATATAATAAAGAGAATATATTCAAGATAAAATAACTCAAAACAACACTGGTTTCTCCATTTAAAAAATAATTGCAATTATTTCACCATTTTCTATGAGATGATATTCCCAAAGGTAGAAAAGAAAAGAAAAAACAACCTAGATTAACGGTAGAAAACTAAGAAAATATATAATGAAATTTTATAATAATATTATACCCATATCCCAATAATAATTAAAGATAAATGGATATATTTTGAAATTTCATAAAAGATACTTTTACATGGGAAAAAATGGGGGCCACATTTCCATCCAATTTTAAACTCTAGAGGATTTATAATGGTTGGAAAAATAAATGTTTTATTATTAGACATGATCATCATTAATGCTTTTTTTTATGTCTTGGATGTCCTCTTACAAAATTTTATACCCATTGGAAACATGTAGTATATGTTATATCCATATTACTAATAAAAAATTTTCTATTTTGGTATAATTTTTTTATTCCAATACTTCACCATCCCAATAATTTATGGTTATCAAGAAACTAAATTTATAAGAATAATTAACTAAATAAAATTATCCTCATACTCTTATATTTCATGAAAAAAAAGTATCAAATTTACTTCATCTAATTAAGATTTACAGTCCCATCATCAAAATTCATCCAATCATAGAGTAGATTCCAATGGAAAAATGAAAGATCTTTTTAGGGCTCAAAATATTGGATTCATTTCAAGGTCAAGTTGAACAAAATGTATGTTAGAAATTAATTATTCAAAATAATAATAATTTTTCACATTTTATTACATTAAAAAATATTATATCATATATAACGGGATGATATAAACAAAATTAAATTATAAAATTAATCCATTTTCAAAATTGAGCTCAATATTTTAATAAAACCTAAAATTACGACAATTAATCATAAATTATGAAATTAGTGGTAACATAAACTTGATGTATCAAAATAGTTTTTTTGAAAATATGAGCTTCATCAATTCCTCCCACATAAATATTTCACTCTTAGGAAATCATAAAATACCAAGGTCAAGAAAAACATATATCAAGGTATAATTGAAAAAAATACTCAATTATCACATATAATAAAATATCATGCCTCCAAAATTGATCATAATTTTATTAATCCTCACCAATCATACAATTACATTTAATTGAATGTTAATCCTTATGTTCATGTCATATCTACCTCCCCAAAATTGTATATCTCTACTCAATGAATGATTTATTTTGGGGATATTATATCATTAGAAGAATATGTGGGGCCTATATAGGCTTGTAAAAATTATGATCTCTCTATAACGTGAGACATAAAAAAGGTTCTCTCTCATGGGGAATTTTCTATAGTTATTTCTTTGTCTAGGGGTTGGTGGTAAAATTTTCAACAATTCCGGGATAAAAAGAGAAGGTTGAACTCTTAAATATTAATGTGTTATTATTTCTGTGAAAAAATTGTTAATACCTCACCAAATTCAGCTTAAGATATTTGAATCATTACACCCCTTTTTTGAAGTACATGGTACATGGGTAAATAAATGAATATAATAATTTAACTCGTCTCAAATATTATTTTTCCATTTCATTTCAATTTTTTTTTATTTTTAATTTTTTTCATGGAGGATTAGATGAAAATAAAACATACTAAATGAGTAAAAATTAAAAACCTAACTATTTAATAGTTTAATGAGTCATAAAATTGAGAACAAAGAAAAATTATATATCATCTCTATTTTTTTCATTCTTTATTTTTTTCATTAATTCCATTTTTCTATTTTTTGAGAATAGAATTATATGAATGTTGTAAAATGTATATTGAATCATTTCCATTTTTCAAATACCCAAAATAATTATGCATACCTCAAACCACCCTAAAATTAGTTGAAAACCATATAACCCATATGAAAATCCATCCAACCCCCCCACACACTCATACTATAAATATTAATGAAAAAACATTAAAAAGGTTTAGAAACCTCTTCAGTTAGACAATATTTTCTTTTTGGAAATTAATAGTATACATGAATTTCACATTAAAAAAAATATACTTAAATTAATAGATTGTAAATCAAAAAAATCCATCTAACTAATCACAAAAATCATAATGTATTCAAAAAAACAATGTGCCAAAAATACCAAGTTGAGTTGAAATTTCTATAGTACTTGATTCCACTCAAGAGTACAGAGCACCCCAAAAACTAAAAAATCTAAAACCTTCATAATTAAATAAAAATGGAAAAAAATAAACATGCAAGAATTCTTAAAAAGGAGGGACCACTCCCCCATCCCCCCCCCCCCACACACACTCATACTCATATAGAAACATAGGATTTAACTACCCCTTAATTTGAGATCAAAATAAATAAAAATTTATGATATGTAAAACTGAAGAGAAAGATAGATACAACCTAAATTACAATCCTATTGTGTACTTGTATCAAGATCTTAATTTATTCCATTTTGAATTAAAATAAATCCTAAAAAACAAATTAATTTTTTTAAAATCGAAATAAAGAAAAATAAATATAATGGGAAAAGACTATAGAATAAGGGTTTGACCCCCATGTAGATGCAAGATTTTTATTTCCTCTAGTCATGTAATTTATGAAAATTACCTATGATCAATATATAAAAGGGGTTTTGTGGTGTGAACCACCATATATTTGTTATCCCAAAATCCATAAGTGATTGTTAGTTTTGGGAACCCCAATAAAAAATAAATAATGTCTCATCAAACAAAATAGAAGAAATAGATAATTATGGATAAAGAGGGGGATAGAAATGAATATATGCATGAACAATATTAACTATCATGGTTTACCAATCCATGTGATATGAAATTTAACATAGATGATGTAGTCATGTCATTATGGGCTCCTTGAGCTCTTATTATTCATTAACCACCACCTCTTGGGTATTTATTGTAACATCTGGAGATGATATCAATGGTTCCAATTCTATATGAAAAGAATAAGGTAAATCATTTAATAATTATATTTGATAAATTTAAAAATATCACAAATTCGAATATTCATGATCCTATTAAGTGATATTGGATTTTAAGATTTATTTCAAAGCCCTTGGAACATCATCATCATCAAATTCCTTGATTGTATTCTCCCCCATAGTGTTCAAAACAACCTCGTCATCATCACTCTCTATGGAAATCATTGGTGCTGATTATATAAAATAAAATTTAGTGTAGTCAATTTTCATTGATAACTATGTAAAATCAATAATAGAATAATCCATTGTTAAGTACACTCCATTCAATTGATCAGCTTAAAGTATTTTCTATTCTTGAAAGTCCACTAGGAGGATATTATAACATTCTAATATAAAAGGATTGTGTAGTTCAATTTTAATTTCCATGATGTATTCTTCAATATTTAGAAATATAATATTTTTTTATCTCATCTACTTCTTCATGGAACTCCAGAAAGTAGTGTGATAATTCGTTAGGATCCTTGGCTAAGGATTCTAGAATACTTTTTCTTGAGGTCATCATTGAGGTTCCCTAATGAACTCTTTAAAAACATCTTCTCAACAAGTAGACATGTAAAATATTATATTTTTTTCTTAAATAAATTCAATAGTTTCACATAATTATGATTATAGTTAATAATCAAATATTTTAATTTTTAATAATTTTTTAAATTTATGATATTTTTGTTTTTGTTTACGAAAAATAGTTTATGTAAGAAATTTTCCTCACAATTAATAGATCCAAATTGAAAAACGGGATTTATTTATTCCTCCACCAATAAATATTTACTTCCCAAAAAATGTTGAATAGTCTATATGCTATTGTCTATCACTCAAGAAGTCTACTCGGAAAAATTTTTTTTCTATAATCAATATATAAATAAAAATATAATAGTAAAACATACAAATACTGTTGGGGTGATTTAAAAATAAATATGATATAATTTTCAAACTATATGAATGAACAACGCATATAATAAGATAAGATAAAATGATTTTAGAGAATAAGTAAATTTTGTATTGTGGATTTCATGGTAAAGAAATAATTATTCAAAAAATTTATTAATTATCATTATCAAATCGTAGGTTGAGAAAAAAACTATTTCTCGACACCCTCAAATAGAATTGTTAATACCTCACACTGGACCATTGTGTGTGGGATAATACACCATCACATTATCATGGTAATGTTACTCCAACCATTGTGAATAATTTTGAAGATGATTGAGAGGAATGAAGATTAATTGAATGTTGGAAAACATAGATGAAGAAAGAGTGGTTACCACACACAAAAATTGGTTTAAAAACAATTGATATTTTCATAATATAATGAAAATAATACATTAAACAAGAAATAATATGAAACAAAATAACTCTTTAATGCCCCCAAATTTTAAGTACATGGACATTATTTTATGTGTATTGAGCCTGTATCATTCTTGGGTTATGTTTCAGGATTTTTGTGGAGGTTTTGGCATGTTTTGGAAGGGTTTCTAGGGGTACCCGATTTGATCAGGGTCAGTTGAAAATTTTCACCACCTTTTGGATATTGGGAAACATGTTTTGGGAATTATTATAAAGGAACATGGTTGAAACATGGTTTGTCCAAACCGTGTGAGTGATAAAGGGAAACCATTAAAAAGAAAAACATAGGGAAAAGAATGGTCGGAACACAGTTTAACTAAACATATGAACCAACCATGTGGGGTGTGGGCAAGATACAATTGAACAACATGGATGGTGCACAGTTTTTTCAATCCATGAATCCAAAAGTGTGTTGCTACTTAGACTGTCTACAAGAATATTCATGTTTGACATATGGTTGAAAAACCATAAGGCATATATTTTCACCCAAAGAATTCTTGTTTAAATCCCTATTAATACATTGAACCCTCATTTGTTCCCTAATAACTTATATTCTCAGAATAACATTCCTCTAAAGGCTCATTTGGTAAATCCTTTCAGTCAAATGACATATTTTGTCGAATGAAAGAATGTTAGATATCCAGATTCATTAGTACGTAATTTCTTATCCCCTTTATTCTTTTATTTACTCTTATCCTCTATCATAGAACCATATATCTAGTTTTTTAATGATATATATATGTTATTTTTTTGAAATATTGAGGTGATATTATTGAATCTATTGATAGAAAGAATATCCATGGATGTATCTATAAGATATCAATATCATTCTTCATTTTCACCAACAACTAATACGTAAGTGAATTCTCTCCCATTTCAACCTTTCTAGAACATGTTGTGTTAGATTTGATTAAATATTTTTCTGGAAATTATTTCGAAAACTATGTGTGATTATTCAAAGAAAACCCTTTTTGGTTATGGTATTGAAATTATGGGAAATTTGATGGTTTTGATAAATCCCACTTGTTATTTTTTTAAATGACTGTTTTAAAATTGTTGATTTTTATTTATTCACTCGATTTTTTTAATGAAATGTTTTCATAAAGGAATTGGTTTTTTTGAAATGGAATTTATAAGAGAGTTTGATATACATTCTTGGAGTTATTTCATTATTTTTACGTAACCTGATATAAGGGGTTAATTTCATTAGGGCATCATCATTTCTTATACTTGGACATGGAGAAGTTCTATGTGCCATTGAGGCAAATAAATATTGGTCCCCATATGATGAATTAATTAATCAATAAGAGACCACACATGTGTATGGAACTCTCACATGGAATTCATGTGTGGGGGGTGCAGAAACTCGAGAATGGGTATGCCAAATAATGAGAAATGGTTTTCATAAATTTTTTATTACTTTCCATAGAAACTTTTTATTTTTCTAATATAAACTATTTTAACTACTTATAAAAATTGTTTGTATAATTTTTTTAACTATTTATTTTCTAAGTGGTATTTTTTGTGTAGTCATTGGGAAATACTACTATGTTTATAATCACACTCTTCTAAGGTACCATGGTGACTCTGTATAACTCATTTACCTGGGTATAAGAAAAAGAGAGGTATCATATTCTTCTAGTGATGTGGCTCAATACCCCGAAAATGGAATGTGAACATAGATCTTGGAGCTAGTTCATGTCTTTTTTAGTATTATGCCACTTTGTTGTCTTTGGTTCATGTTAACTTTTTCTTCATATTTTTACTTTCTTTTGTTTCTATTGGTACTCTGATATTAATGTATAATATTTAGTATATTTTTGATTTTATTACTTATTTATGTATCATATATAGGGGAATGGATATTTATATTTTACATTTTTATAGTTGTTTTATCTTTAAAGGGACCCCCTATGGTTTCCTAATCAATTGGAATTTACATCCATAATTTGTTTTCTTATGGATTTCACCTAAGGCCAGTATCATGTATTCTTATTATCAATCCAATGAGGAGGGGATGGATGTTACTAATAGAAATAATTGGGGATAGTTCATCTGTATATTTGGAAATGTAGAAATTATATAGGACTATCAAAACATCAAATGTATAGATTAAAAATACATAGATAACCTTTTTAAACTAAAATTAATGTTACCAAGTATTTCGGGTAAAAAAATATTTTCAAAGTTATATAGGTGATTCATCATCTCATCATCATGGGTTTAGCAGATGAGGGTTGCATATCATGAATTAGTAGTGGGGATCCCCACTAATACTATGTTGATAATAATAAGTTTTATAATTTTTGAAAATGTTGAAAATTCATACAAATGATGGATTTTTTAAATGAATGGTTGTGGGGTCTATTAATTTTCTCATTTGGAATTTCAAATCCTTCAGTTTCTAGTTAGTGAGACTAAATGAGATTTATATTTTCAATATAAAGAGAGCTATGGAATGACATGATAGGATTTTGAATAATATTTTAACAAAAAATTCTATCCTCGAACATTTTAGATTGATAGAACAATGGATTGATTTATCTTAAATCTATAGAATCTATTGATGAAAGAGTATGTGGTTATATTTATGAACTTATCTCTTCATGATCTAGAAGTAGTTATAAGTGAATCCCAAAAAAATTAATTTTTGAGTCTTGGATATGATTTAACATTCACTCAAATATTGTATTCCTCTATATTGTGGAATATAGATATGGTAAATAGAGATACTATTGAAAAAAGTGATATCTTTGAAAATATAGTTTGATGGATCAGGTTTATCCTGAGGGGAACATGTCAGAACTCAAATGTTGTTAATAAGTGGAAGAGGGAAGCCTACTTCAAATGTGGTGGAATATCTCATAATCAGATAATGGGATGAGTCAACTTCCATCCTTGACCTAAGTGTAAGTATGGATTTTTCCAACATTTTTCTTTTGAGAATATCATGTGATATTTTATGATGCTCGTGAGAGCATCTCATAACTATAACAAGATATGACATCAATAACAATATAATCATCATTCCCAAAATATTGGGGTTGGTAATATAGCTTTTATATCTCAGATATATTATTCTTTGATTGGATTATAACATCAGAATAACTCTCCCCTTCAGAATTGAGTGAGCCATGGTTTTTTAAGGAACACCATGACTCCTTCGGCTATGAAATATCATGAGGGAAATAAATATATAGTGAACACAAGTAAACCATTATATGGTGATAAAAACATGAACCTAGGTAATAAATTTGTCCCATAAAGAGTGTAAGATATCATTATTTTTAATTCTACCCTTATACAAACCTTGTTTGATATGGGCATATCTCACTATTTGTTTACAAATCTTGTTGTTGAACTTATGGGTTTGTGTGTTGTGATGAGGCATGATATTTTTAAACTACACAATCCTTTTGGAAAATGTGAGTATTGAAATTTTAAGAAATAAAAATATACAATGACTATCAATATAGAGAAATTGGTATGACAAATATATATCCTAGATATAGAAATCAGGGACTTGTTTTAGGAAATGGATTAGTTAACAATATCCAAATCTCATATCTATTTTTAAATTCAACAAATGATTTTCATATCTAAAGATGGTTTTAATCATATATTTTAATGAAATAGGGTAGTGGATGATAGTAATGAAGGAACTTTAGTACCAATGGTTAGTCTCGTATCTTAATATTTATAAACTATTACATTGTAATCAGTAGATGAGATTTGAAATAGATATTTTCAAACCATAGTGGACCAATCTTATGATGTATTTCCTCACACTTTCTCTTGGTTTCCACCCTAAATAGAAATGGTGTTTTCGATTGATCTCATACAGTGGAAAATTCTTATTTACCTTATCAATTATATAATAGAACTGATAGTATTGTGGGAATTTAATGTCTAACCAAACGATCTAGAAATAAAATGGTTTTGTTTTTAGAAAACAAGTCCTTGGGAACCATTAGTTCTTTTTGTAAAGAAGGCGTGTATAAATCATAGGCTTTGTGTGTATTATCATATGATTAACAAAGTTATAATAATGAATCAGTATACTAGGAAATATATAAAAGATTTTTTTATGAATTAAGAGGATCCTAGTGGTTCTCTAAAATTAGATTACGTTTTGGGTACCCAAAACTGAAAGTTCATAAGGTGGATATTCTTAAGAAATACTACAAAATAAGAAATTGTCATTATGAGAATGGGGTTATTCCCTTTTTCCAAAAAAATAAATCGAAAATTTTTATGGAACAGATGAATCAAATGTTCTTATAGTATCTTGATTCCTATTCAGTAGTTTTCATTTATGATGTCATGGTGTATTTTAAAGCTAAAGGGTATCATGGGGAACACATGTATATAGTATTGAGTATCCTGTATGGAAATTAACATTATGATAATATTTAAAAGTTTGATTATTGATTATAATAGGTATGTTTATTTATTTATTTCATTTATAATAAATGATTTTTTCTATATCCTAAAAAGGTAAAAGTTTTTTTGTCTTATAATCCAATGAAAATTTTATTTGAGATTCAAATTATTCATGGATTAGTGATATATTATTAATGATTTGATCATGATTTTTGATATAATTTCTCTCAAATGATATCTCTAAAACGGAAGGTAATTAATTTAAAATTTAAAATTGAATTATTGAAATCAATCTAGGAGCTTAAGTTTCACCTTACAGTTTCACTTAAACTAATATTTTATGTATCGAGAAAGAGTTATGTGGCCTATAGAAATGAATTAAGATGTGGGATGAGATTTTTTTTAATATAGAGAGATCATGTCAAAGATTATTTATCACTAAATTTAGAGTTTCATGGGAATAACTTCCTACCACATAATTTTTAATTGGTTATGGAAGTCCATACATTGAAAACATGGCATCATTATCTCTTTGATGATAAATTTACTATGTTTTTATATCAAAAATGTATGAAACAATTTTCCTCTAAAAGGGTTATCAACCTAAGTAAATAGAGATATATGGAATATATTTGAATGATTTACATTGACTTGATTTCTACATTGGGAAAATGTAAATCTTTGGATGATGCATTATGTAAGAAAACAAATAACAAAATGACTAAATAATATTTGGTTAGCATAAGCTATTGTTAGCAATAAAATATATGCATTTGAAGTGTACTAATAAATGTAATGTTGTAATGTCATTTTGATATTTGTTTCTTCATGATTTGAGAATGTATGTGAAATAGACTCAAACATATAATAATGAATTTTTTACTATATGTTCTAAAATCAATAGTGGGGATAATATTTAGGGTTGGAAGCTAGATGAGAAATTTGTTCTACTTTTTGAGATATGAGAATAGTTCCTCAATCCTGTTAGGAAGAAATTATTTCTAGATACCACTGTTAAATATTGGTTGTTCATCTACAAATAAAAATAATGTACAAAGTGTAGAGAGAATAGTTTTACTATTTTGGAATAAAAAGTAAAGAACAATGTTTGTTTCAAGATGTCTCACCAATCAGTAGGTGAACACCGAGCATCAATGACAAGTTGGTATGCAATATTCTTTTCTAATTCCCATATGGATATGGGAAAAAATAAATTAATTTTCGGATAGTTCAAAAATGGATGGTTCATAAACATGATGTTATATGGGTGATTGTGGATCAGTTCATGATGTAAACTCACTACATCTATATTCATGAATCTAATAAGATGGTAATTTTTTCTAAGAAATACATTCATATAATTGTATAGATGCATGGGGTTCTACTTTTTATGGGTTTTGATAGGTACCCTAGGTTAGTATAATTATTTCAAAATTACTTGAAGAAATCCATTGGAACAAAATTGACCAAGAGAATAGCTTATCATCCACAAATGGATGGAAAATCCAAGAAGATGATAAAAACATTTTATGATGTGAATAAGTCTTATGTGATCAATGTTAGAGGCTTGAGGGAATTGAACATACTATTATTTGAGTTCTTATATAATAACATTTACCAGGACTCAATAAATATGTCTCTTTTCAAGTCATGGTATTGAAATTATATTAATTCTCCACTTTGTTGGTTGGAAACATATAAGAATTAACACATGAGACCAATCCGTTTCCATGATACAACAGAGATGATTTATATGATCAGAAAGAGAATCATGATATCTCAGTGTCATCAATAATATTATGTAGACCATCATCAATGACTGTTATCATATGACGTTGCTGATCATGTTTTCCTAGGTATATCTCCATGGTTGTGGTATCATCATTTTAAAAAGTATTTAATTTTTTTCCCAATTTTACTTTGTTCCTTTTGAAATAAATTAATGATTGGGAGAGGAATTTTATCAGTTGTATTTACCACCATTGTTATATTCTATTGATAATAAGTTTCATGTATCCCAATATGATGAGTACTAACCTTACCCTGAACATGGGATTTGATGGGACCATTATGATCTTGTATCGGATGCTATGTTGATTCATATACATATATGAATTCGGGATATCTATTATAATATATTTCTGAAAAAAAAATATCAATTTAGTATGGGTTTTATGGCATCATGGTTATATTTGAGAAGATACATGGAAACATGAAAATGATATATTAAATTAAAGGCCTAATATCTTCCACAAACAATGCTATTTTATACACTTTATTAATGAAATTACCAATGGTTGTGAGAATGTGAAAAGAAAAATTTTAGGAACTTCTTATTTTTTCTATCATGATGATATTCAGTGGTTTTTTATTTTTTGGGATGTTTGGGGAGTTTTCTTCAGGTTTTTGAGGTGTTTTTATAGGTGACAAATTTCTACGTAGTTAGAAGAAATCATGCACCACATCCAAGAAACTGTGTGATAGGTTTTTTGAGTCATTAGGTAAAGGAATGGTTGACACCCTGATGGGACATAATATGTGAGTGACTAAGGGAATACTTGTGAATTATGAAATATGTAAAATCATATCTAGCACATGTTTTATCTAACAATGTGAGCCAACTGTGTGGGGTATGGGATAAAGATAGTGGAATCACATGGTTTTACAAACCATGTATCTAAAACCAAGTAGCTTCTTCGCTTTTCCAGTAGAACATGTGTGGTTGTTCCGTGATTTGAAAACCCATATGACTAAACTATGAAATATATAGTTTGTTGATAAAAAATGTGGTTTTAATATGAATTAATACATAAAACCCTCATAGTCACCTAATCTCCTGCGATATCGAATTCTCTTTCCTAAAAATTCCCCTTTAGTGATTTCTTTAGATCTTGAGATATCTTTTGTCGAAGCAAGGAATCTTGGAGATCTGGATTAGTCGATAAGTCATTATTCCTCCCCATACATATTAGATATACTTTTATAGTATCTCCCTGCACCATCGATCTTTTATTTTCAAATTAATCTATATTCATTGACTAGATTTTATATGATATATTATTCAATCTATTGACGGAAATAATATCCAAGGACACATATAAATGATATTAGTTTTGTCCCTTATTTTTTCCAATTGTTGAAAGGTATGTGGATTCAATTATTTATCCACAATTCTAGAACATGAAGAATTAGATTTGACTAAATTTTTTTCTTGAAATTCTTTTGAAAACCATATGTGATTCTTGTTGGAAAACCCTTTCTGGTTTTTTCATTATAATTTTAGGGAATTGGATGTTTTTTTCAAAAACCCTATTTCCTATAACATTAAAATGGTTTTTTTAAAACTATGGAATTGTCATGATGCACATAAGTTGTTTGATGAAATGTATTTAATGAATAATTTTGTTTATTTTATAATAAATTTGTTATTGGGTTTGGTATATATGGTTAGTGTTAGTTTATTGTTAGTATTTGACATTGGCTAATGGTCGTGTTCTATTAGGGCACCTTTATTTATTTGACGTGACCCTAGATAAGGGATGTATATAATTTTCTGAACAAGGAATTAGTATCCTTGTGATGACAAGGTGAATTGAGGACAAACCACTCACCGGTTTAGTACTTTCACTTCGCATGAATGTGTATGTGGGGTAGGGGGTTTGGAAACATGATAGTAGGTATTCCAAATAATGATAAATGGTTTAGAGAAAAAAACATTACACAGAAACTATTTCTAATTATGATACAAACTATTTTTACAACTTCTAAAACTACTTTATATAAATTGTGAAAACAATTTTATATCCATGTATCATGTGATTGGAAGTCTTTTGGGAAATCCAATAGATTTTATGATCACCACCAATTTGGGAATTGTGGTGCATTTTCCGGTCTCATCTATTTGGTTATAAGAAAAGGGAAAGAATCATATTTTATTTATATTGGTACTTCGTTATTTTTTTTACAATTGTGTATAACTGTCTTTTTAGTTTTTTTTTCTTGCATCATATAAGGGGCTTTAATGTTTATTATTTACGTTGTTCTGGTTGTTCTATCTTTAATATGAAAATCATCCCCCCTATGTTTTCCGAACCCCTTGGAATTTATTTCCAACCTTTAGTGTCTTAGGGATTTCACTAAAGGAAAATTTAATCTCTACCACTTCTCATTCTAGTAGCTTGGTTAGGTATGTTACATATATGTAACTTTATAAAAAATTGAATATAGTTCTCCATTTCATGGTGATTTGATTCATAGATGGAGAAAATATAAGAGAAACCAAAAAATATTATAGGATATAAATAATATGTAATTAAAATATATAAAACTATTATAGCATCTTTTCATCGAATATATCATCTAAAATTGAAAAATATTTTAAATGAAGAGGACATAATTATTTACAAGAAAAAGGTGTCCATATTTCCCACCAATTTTTACCTCTGAATGTTTTGGAAAGGTAGGCATAATTAAGTGATGAATCATTTATTTTAGTGTTAAAAATAGAAATTTCATTATGTCTTAGATGTCCTCACAGAAATTTATTTCTATATTGGCTAGGTGTAGCTAAATATATATCCATATTAAAAAAATTTATCTTCGGACTGGAATACTATTTGTATTTCAGTGCTTTGGATTCCCATGAATTTATGGCCATGAAAGATACAGACCCATGAATTCCCATAACTAAGGAAAATATTCCACAACCACTTTGCTTTCACCAAAAAATCAACTCATTTTCATCTAAAATGATGGAGATACAGTCCTGTATTCAAAATTCTTCCAACCATGTAACAAATTCCCATGCCTGAATTGAATTCTCATTTTGGGCCTCATAAATTTGGATTCCGTTTAAGGACCAGTTGAATTAAATATAAACCAGAATAATTATTATGCTAAAAAATTAATTTTTCAAATTTTAATAGATTATTAAAGATTACGGATGAAATAATATAAAAATATAAAAATATTTAAATTCAAAAATTATTCCGTTTTCACAATTGAGACTAAAATATTATTAATGACTTAAAATCTTATAGTTTCCCTTTAAATGTTAAATTTTTGGGATAAAACATTAAGATTGCAAAATAAAATGGTAAAAAATACGATCTCCATCACAAATAATATTTCATTAACTATTAAAATATTTTAAATTCATAATTCATTAAAAATCATTGATTTTATAAATATTTATCCATGAACATGGTTGTATCATGTTATTCTGGATGATAAAAATGATATTTAAAAATTAAGATAAATTAAATCATATATAATTATAGGAAAATCATTTGATGAAATATATTAGTTATGTATAAAAAATTAAGATAGATAGACATATAAATTCTTTCAAAATATCATGTTTTAGATCCCTTCATATGTGAACACTTTCCAAGATCATGATCATTCCATATGGGTAACCATTGTAGTGAGGTTCCCATTGGTTATCATGTATTGGGAAAGTAAAATATCGGGTACCCTAATAGTTGGGTTCATATACATGATTTAATATTTAGGATACACATGGTTCAGTAAACTTAAGGATTTATAATCATATGAATGGATCTTAGATAATTCATAATTTTTATAAGGAAAACTTGTTTCTTACTCAACTATATAGGACTAATTAATGATATAATAAAAATAATTTTCAACAAAAAAAGAAATATATTGACAGAATGTCAAAATATAATTAAATAATAATTAAATATAGATTAGGGTTCATTAATATATATAATATCGATATGAAATTGTTATTTTAGTACTTTTAAATTTAATAAATTATCAATAAAAATATTTATAATAAATAATACTTTTAAAAAATTATATTTTAGATTAAATGGTAGTAATGAAAATATTTAGTTCAACTTTGAGATTAAATTAATAAAAAGTAAAATCTATGTAGTAATAATTTAATATATTTTCACCAAAAAATTTGAATCAACCTCAATAAAGAGGATAATTTCTATGTTTTATGTAAACACTTTTTGAGAAAAACACTGATAAATCCAGTCGAGTAGAAAATTATTTTTAAACAAGGAATAAAAAAGAATTCCCTTGATATATTAACATGTTTTATAGTAAACAGGGATCCTTTGTTGTAAAATAAACAAAAGAAAATTAATGATTTTAAAATACTAAACAAGAATAAGGTGATTCTTATAGAACATGCTCAGATTAAGGTGTATGAGGTTCTAAATGAATTTTTTTGGTGTAAATTTACTGATAATACTCCCTCTTCCAGTCACATTGTCAATATTATTTGGTGTATTAATAGTTTCGAAGGATTGGATCATCAATTAAGCTACAACTAGCTATAAACATTGTCTAACGGTCATTTAAGGATATTTTTTGAAAGTTTAGTAATAATTATAACATGAATGACTTTAAAAAACAGTTATAGGTCTCTTAAACAAGTATATGATTGGTAAGAATGACATGTCTAGTCAAATATCAAATACAATGATTATATTAAAATAATATATAAAAATCTTATTTTCTATAAAATTAATAATATGGTCCAAATAGAGCTAATTCTATATTATTTAAAACCAAAAGGATATGTTATTAAGATTAAAAATAATCCATTATGGTATGGTTGGACATTAGAAATAGAACATTTCATAATACTTAAATTAGATATAAAATATTTTTACGGAATGTATATCTGTTATGGGTGATATAAAAATAAATTTCTTTTATTTTTAAAACATTTATGATTCAAAATAAAATTATAAAATAATTTTTAATGTGTAAATGAGATAAAAAATGTGATGAAGTTTTCAAAATAATCTTGATGTCTATATTCTTAAAAGGAATTGAGGGGTTTTACATAAAAAAGTCATTTAACATCATTTAACATATATAAATAATAAACCAATTATTTAATATTTAATTTTGTTATCTATTATAGAAAATTAGAGTAACATTTTATTCACTAACTTAAAATGAAACTATGATAGAATTACTATCTTATTATTGATAATAGTTTAACTTTTCATAAATTTAATTTATTAAAAATAATAGGTTCAACTAATAGAATAAAAATTTGATAAGATATAATCTATTGACGATTAGTTGATATTTTCTTTACATAAATTATTTACATACATGACACTTATTATAAATATATTTAATGAGATGACCCTCTTGATGATTGGTCCATGTGCATTGTTTTCTTTCATGCCAACATCGTTGGGTCTGAGATAGGAGTTCCATAAATGGGTTGATATTATATGGTACAAGTAAATTCATTACAATGGTTATATAGATATTATTGGGAATAAATTATGGTGTTATAATATAATTTTATTTTACTTAATGTTGGTGTAATTATCATTAGTAGAAGATGGAAGAAAATCCGAGTTGTCATGTCATGTTACATAGCTATCATACATAGACTTGGTGGATGAGTTCCAATATCCAATATGGTGTCTCTATGTGGCTCAAGTGCTAGAGAAATTACCCATATTTTGGAATCTAATATATATATATATATATATATATATATATTAGGTATGGTGTTGATTTTTTGGATTCCTAATGCTCTATAGAAAATCATAGTATATGAGAGACCTTTTAATTTGATATATATGGTGTGCATTTTGTTTATGTTTATATTTAAATTTAATTTTATATTTATATTTATACTTATATATGGTTATTTGAAGATTGAAATTGTGAGATGTTATAAGTATATTAAAAATTAGTAGACAACGAATGTGGCTATTAAGATTTTTTGGATTGAAATCCTGATCTAGTTCCTAAGGCATTGGTCAATCACAATGTTATTAGTTTTATGCTGATACAAACTCATTATTTGGGAAGAACATACTAGGTATTATTGATCACCCTTGTAATATAATTTGAAAAAAATTTAAATTTATTCATGAAGATAAGTAGGTTTTGTTAGGATATTTTTTTAATGACTATGTATTGGGGGTAGCTTTCTATAGTATATTTTTGAATTGACAATTTTTATCACACATTCTGCATTTTATTCTGTATTCCGTACTTCATTTTGGATATTTTACATTTTCAGGAAAATACTAGTTCTATTATCTCATCTTGTATTAAGGTGTCATATGACATTCATTCATGGATTTTATTTCTTAATAGTTGGGTGTTTTTATTGGCAATGTTATGAATAAGATTTCATAGTTAATAATTGGATTGTTATCTGTAGGGGTAATTCCACCCATTATATATGTTGATACCTCAACACTATTTGTTAAAACCTTTCCTAGTGGAGGTATCGGTAGGATATGATAGTTGATGAAGATTATATATATGGGTTTTTTATATATTATTTCAAATTTTATGATTTTATAAAATATATCTTGTCATAATATGGAGTTCCAGCTTTATAATTAATTCATTTATGCAACATAAATCAGGATAGTGTAATGATAATTAATCCAATATTGATAAATATCTTTGTTACCCATAATTAATGATCATCATGGAATTACATGAGTTTTTATGAGTTTTTTACATCATCATTAGTTGGGACATGTAAAGGGATGCATAGCACACACCTAATATATAAGTTTGAATTTTTATCTAGATTCGATTAGTGATTATACTATATGGGATATTATATATAATTTCATTGGTATTCTCATGGTATGTAATGACTAGAGGTTTTCCTCCGTGATGATTGATTGATTTTTTATTTTCTAATATTTGGGTTCCCTAAAGGGGTAAAAATGTAAATTCATTCTAGAGAATCACCTCAAGAAAAATTAATGGTTCAAATCAGTTTAGAAATTTGTATTTACCCTTGGGTTGAATTTTGGTTATTTTTTTAGAAAATTTTTTTTGATAAATATTTATTTTTAAATAAATAAATAAATATATGTCCCATGTGTGTGAATGAGTTAATATTTCAAAAAATATCATATAGAAAATCTAACATCACAGTTTTGTTTGAAATGGGGTGTTTTCATAGGTGGGGTATGAATTTTATTCTCATGTGTTGAGCCATGGATCAATAATTTTTGATTCATTATTTAAATTTTATATTATCCAAATAAAAAATATTATTTTATTTGTAGAAATCATGACATGGAATTTGGTGTGACCAAGAAGAAATGATGTGGATTGTTAGGGAATTTTTTGGTTGGATATATTCAAAGCATCTGACAAGACATTTCTTGGTAATTCATAATTTTGGTCAATAGAAGAATTATGATGAACAGTTATATTTATAATAATTCACCCACTTATTTTATTTCCACTATTGGATAAAAGGTGAGAAGTCACCACATACTCTCTATTTTTCCATTGATTAAATAAAAATATTACATACATTCGTCTATCTCCCATCACAAAACTGAGGATCATTTTTATAGGGTAACGATGATAAAAAAACATAACATTGAAAATTAAACAATTTAGGAGATGGTGTTTCTTCCATCAAAGTAGGATGATTTTGTTTTTAATATTCTCATTTTTTATATTCTCAACCATTCCCTCTGATCAAATTTAAAAAATTATCTTGTGGGTAGTATGATAGAGAAGTTAACTAATGAAAAATCTACTAATTGAAAATTATCTGATTTTGATTAAATTATAATAACTTGTTTATTTATTTATTTTATACATAAATAGAATTTTTTATAATTGATAAATGATATAAGTGAAAATTTCTTTTGTAGAATAATAATTAAGGTGAATTATATTTTAATCTATAAATGATAAATAAGATTTAAATTATAAATATATAATAATCCACTTGTGGAAAAAAAATATTTAAAAGGAAATTTCATTCTATAGTGATAATTATTTATATGTCTCATGAAAATTTAGTTTTTCATTTCAAAAAAATTCCTTGCATGTTTCAGATTATTTGAAGAATTTTTTTATATAAATATGATGAAATGATTAAATTATGATGGATTGAATTTTAAATTAATAATTGATTACTTTTAAAACATGGTTTATCTACTATAGTCGTTACTATTTTTCAATCATTTATTATTTATTAAATATTTCTTATTTTATTATTATTTATTTGGATAAAATAATTCATATTTTTTTATATTATTTTACATCTCTTGTTGAACTGAAACTACTTTATATTTTTATTTCAACATTCTTTGATGAATTTGACTGAAAAATAAATTTTAGGTGGTTATACCTCATACCTACCATAATTATTAAGTATCTCCATTCATGACATTTAAATATTAGTTTGATCATCACAATAAATGAAATGATAATATATAAACACGGAATTCATGTTTTCATGAGTTGGAAATAGAAAAACTAGTTTTCATATGGGATTTAAAGTGTGGTTTTGAAGGACAATGTAAATAAAATGATTCCTTGTATGGTGTAATGTGCTTTTTGTGGGGTAAAGGGTCCAATAAATGGTTGTTATAAGAGGTAAATATGTGTTTCGAGTGGAATTTATATAATGATATAGTCGAAATATTTGGAGAAAAACTAGAAATGGATTTCAATGAAGAATAAGACTATGTTTCAAATTTTCCAAACTACAATGTCTGCAGTTCCCCAGGTCACATGAAATGTATATCAAAAAACGCGGTGGAAAGGGTGATCATGGATTTTAAAATATCACTTTTTGTGTAACTATTGGTCAAACTCCATGTATCTTGGGAACACATAACGTGGGGTGTATACACGTACAAACCAGGTTAATGAAACTAACCCAAATTTCATATTTACCCTTCAAATTTTCACTCATAAAAGAGAGGGAGATAGAGGCACTTTAAGATATGAAATTTTTCTGAAGATAACTTAATATTGTTTATAGGTATTGTTTTCTTTTTTAGAAAACTTTTCTCTTGTTTTTTACCTTGGGTTTAATTTTACTGAACAATTTTAAAAAAAATAAATAGGGTAGTGCATGGTTAGAGAATAGTTTTCCAAAATTGTGTGCGCTAGCCCAGAAAACCATGAAAACGTGGATAGAGAGGTTTTTCATGGCTGGATCATGGTTTTTTATACCATTCCCCTAAAAAGTTAAATAACCCCCCCCCCACCTAAAATAGGTGCATGGTTAAGGCACTTAGTGTGGGGAAATCATGCGCCTCTAAATAGAAAATAAAGCATTGGATTTTAGTTAACCTGAAAATTAGATTTTTATTTACATGTACTCTATATTAAGACAAAATCGACCCTCATTCGACCCTAAGATCTATTTCACAATTTTGGAGGATCTCGAATAGATTCTAAGCCTTGTCGGCCTATTTTCATGGAAAATCAAAAGGCAGATGGAATATCTTCACCATCTAGGTTTGTACATTCTTCTCATTTAGATCGTTATCTCTGTTCCACTCCAATTTCCATATAAAATTAGGATTTTTATCTGTAGTTGGATATATATCAAGATCCAAGATATTTAGATATTTTTTTTATCATGGATTTAGGATTTAGATCTAAATATTGTTCTCCATTGAATTCTTTAATGATCTGATTCCTATTGGGGATTCTATCATTAGAGTGTGTCTGTTAGTGAATTGGTGTAGGTGGTCTATAATCCAAATCCCAAATTCATTATTGCATTTATGTGTATTAAAAATTTTAATTTCTATTAGATGTATTAAAATTGAGTTCTCGATTAAATTAAGTAATTTTTAAATTAATTAATCAAGGATAATGCAAACATGGGATACTGGAATTTTTAATTATGAATAATTAATTGATGAATTAATTATGACATATTTGGGGTTGTCGAAATGAATAATTAATTTTTTAATTAATTATGAGATTTTTATATTATTAGAATTATTAATTAATTATTGATTTTATTATAGGATATTAAGATTGTGAGTATAAATAATTAACTGTTGAACAAATTATGGATATAGGTGGTTTGAATTCGAATAATTAATTGTTGAATTAATTATTTAATGTTGTGTTCATGAAATTATTAATTAATTATTGAATTAATTAGTGTAATTTATGTGACTAATTAATTTGTCAATTAATTAATGGAAAGATGGGTGCGAGCAATTTTTGAATGTGATTAATTAAATAGTGAATTAATTAATGTCATAATTTTGTGTGAGACAAGGTCTTTTGCATTAAAATACCTAAGTGTAATAAGATATGATGAATGGTAACAATGGAATTATCATGTGATAGTTGTGTATGGGACATGGTATGATACATCAAAATCCCATGGTGTGATAAGATATGATGAATTGGAACATGGACATTCAAATATGAATTGTGATAGTGAATTATAACAAGAAAATTTAAACATTTATTGTGATTATTAATGGTAGCATCGACATTAAAACATGTGATATCCCTTTGGGATATCATAGACTCTGGTATGGGATGAAGTAGGTATTGAGGTTCATGTGTCCTTAGGAACTAGGGGGTTATGTGGTTAAATGTAGAGTAATATAATAGATGTAAAAGTTTACTTTATTGCTAATATTTATAATTCATACAATTTCATACACCATTTGAATGGATATTATTTTAGACATCATTGGTGGTTGCATGATGATTTATACTCACACCATACTTGGGCTACCTGATCAGTACTTGATTAGATTATATGATCAAAGGACAGCTTAAGGGAAAAGTTCCTTTATTAGAGGGCTGATTTGGATGGATAATGATGAGGGAACAAGACTTGGTGTCTAGGACTTATAGGAGGAGTTTTTAGTGTCTTTATTCATTTTGGGGTTTTTCATATTGACACATGTAATTTACATTCCATGACATATCTTCTATTTTATTTTTAAAATATATATCATGTTTTTGTCATCTTGAGATGCAGATATTATTCTAGTAATGCTATATCATTCTTATTATTTATTTTTCGTTTTTGGTGGTTTTTTACTCTAATTAAAAGAGGGTATAGTCTCCCCACGATCGATATTATACCCATACTACTAGTTGGTAGCCTTAGGTGTAGAGGGAGGCATGCCTGAGGTCATTTTCTTGATAGGCTCGGGGAATCGGTGTGTGAAACCCTGTTTGGGACATTAAAAATGGTTTTAGAGGGTAGATTTAATATGCAGGTATGGCCTATATGATTTTGTTTTAATGTCATTTGGGATAACAAAGGCACTTATAGTGTTTATTTACTTGATGAACTGAATCTTCCATCCATACCTAGATTAGTTTGTGGCGTTGATTATGGATGATATCATAATGTACTCCCAAAATCGTGATGGTCATGTGATACATATTAAAACTGTCCTGAGTAAATTGAGGGAGAAACATCTATATACCAAGATGACTAAGTGTTAATCTTGGATTGATCAGGTACACTTATTGGGTCACATCATCATAGATGAAGGTGTTTTAGTGGACCTAGAGAGGGTGTATTAAGTTGGTTCTTGAGATCATCTGAACAATGTATTTGATATCTATAACTTTATAGGGTTAACTGGATATTATCTAAGATTCATCAGGGAATTTCCTTATTTAGTAGCACCACTTTTGGGCTTTCCCAAGAAAGGGATATTTTTTTAATGGTCCAAATCATGTGATAATTCCTTCTAGTAATTGAAGAAGCATTTTATGAAGGCACTGATCTAGAAACTACCAAGTCCAAGTGAGGACTATGTGGTGTATTGTGACTCTCATGGAAGTTAAAATTCAGTAATTTTGATACAAGGATATTGAGTTATGGTGTATGGATCCCAGTAGTAGAGGCCTCATTAAATGAATTACCCTATGCATTAACTTTACTTAGATGCAAAGGTTTATGATCTGAAGTGTTGGAAGGATTATCTATTGGGTGAAAAGTTTACTTTGTATACAGATCAAAATGTCATGAAGTATTTCTTTTCATAGAGGTAATTAAATAACTATAATTAGAGGTGGGTTAAGTATATATTTTCATTAAATTTTTTTTATAATATATGGTTGAAAGGGGAAATAATTTGTTGGATTATTTACGATGGAAAACTCATACTCAGGATGTTCAGGATTATAGAGTTGATTGTAAGATGATGACTTTTATAGTTGAGATACATTTTGTGGTACGTGAGATGTAAGAGAAGATTCTGATCGAATTAGTTTTAGTGGAGTGTACACTTTTGAGATGCATCAGAGATAGACAATATGGGGAATTGTAATTTTTTACCTTGATGGAAATCCATGAAGGTGGGGAGAAACCATCATATTGTACCATCTAGGAGGATAATACCATCTTTGTCAATAATTGATTTTTTGGGCCTTAGACCGTTTAGGAGGAGTTGATGTGATAATTTCATGCCTCAAAGTGGGAAATTCAACCTGGTGTGACCAAAATTTACCATGAACTATGTTGATGGTTTTTGTAGTTGAGCATGAAAAACAAGATAGTTGATTTCATGTTGAGATGTTACACCTGTCAAAGGGTGAAGGCAGATCAATAGTGACATATAGGGTTACTACAACTATTTCCCATTCCATAATGGATGTTGGATGATGTGACCATTGATTTTTTGGTGGGTCTCCTGAGGATGCCTCAAAATAGTGACACTACTTGGGTGATTGTATACCATCTGATGAAGGTATCACATTTCTTACCAATACGAGATACATTCTCAGTGGAATAGTTATGGTAATTGTATGTCTGATAGATAGTTCACCTATAAGTGGTTACATGGAGTATATGTTCAAATCATGACTCATGTTTTACTTCACACTTATGGTAGGGATTACATAAGGAACTTGTTAAATAGGATTTATATATTCAAAAATTCCACCCATGGATATATGGGTAGTCAAAACAAACTATTCCAGTGCTTGAGGATATGTTGTGAGCATGTGTCCTAAAATTTGGTAGATCTTGGAAGAACCATCTAGAGATTTTGGTTTTATACTATAACTATATTTTTTAGGTTGTGATAGAGATTTCATCATACGAGTCCCTTTGTAGTAGGCCATACAGATCACCTCTATGTTCGATGGAGTTAGGTATATGAGAGTTGTGGGTACCGAGTCACATGCAACAGACATTAGAAAAGGTACACCTAACTTGGAATCGTATGTATAAGGATCAGAGTAGAAAAAAGTCATATATTTATTAAAGTTTATTCCCCTAGTGTTTTGACAGGTTGATCATATCCTTTATTGGGTGTCACCGTGATTGGGTAGTGCAGGATAAGGATGTGGTGCATATCGGCACCCAGGTTTGTTGGGTCATTTGAGGTTATGGAGAAGATCGAGCTAGTGTAAAGTTGATTATCTAATATAAAAATATACAATGTTTTGTATGATGTTTTCCATGTGTCACAAATGTGGTAGTATCACCCCAACCATTCTCATTTGATTTATGTTGATGGATTTTACCTTGAGATAGATGATCCCATAGAGGCACATCTGATATGTTATTCGGGTCATTATAAGAAACTGTTTTGGGGAATTATTGTGTTGATAGTTTGATTATTTTGGAAACATGGGTGTGTGGAGGAGGAAACATATTAAAGATAGGTAGATATGTAAGCTGAGTGGCTTTACCTTTTTTATTCGTAATCTTAGATTGGCTTATGAGTACAGATTTTGGATGAGTTTTTATAATGTGTGAATATTGTAAGATCATGAATCTTTCTTGATATGTATCATGCAAATTTATAGGCACCATTTTACTATATGTTGAGTTGATTTATTTTGTTTTTTACCTTGGGTTCTCTTATGGTGAATCATTTGACTAAAATGGAAGAAATATGGTATTTTACTGTTGGTGAATAGTTTTCCCTAATCACGCGCTCTATCCCATAAAACCATAAAACCCTGGATAGAGAGGTTTTTATGGCTTGAAAAAAGATTTTCAAACCATAAAACCCCTAAAATAGGTTCATTTTTAAGGCACATTGTTTGGAAAAATTGAATTCCTATGCCTAGAAAACTATTCCTGGGATTTTTGTAAACCAGAAAATTAGATTTTTAATTAACCAGACCCCTATATATAGACAACATCGACCCCTATTTGACTGTAGAATCTATTTCACCATTTTTTAAACTTGTATAGTTTCTATGCCTTCTTGAACCTTGATTTTTTTGAATCAAAAGGCCTATTAATGATCTCACCATCTGTGTATGTGCCTTTTCATTTAGATCATTATCTCTCTTTCACTAATCTTTTCAGATAAAATTGGGATGTTTATTTATTGTTGGACCTATATCTAGATCGAATATTATGATATCTTGAATTTTTTTATCTTGGATTTAGGATTTAGATCTAAATCTTGTTCCTTATTTATTTCATGATTGATCAACTTAAATTTTGGGATTATTTCGTTTCTGATTGTTTGTCAACGAATTGAGGTATGTGGTCTAAAATTAAAATCTCGAATTCTTCAATTCAATTATGTCATAAAATTTTATAATTTATATTAATTTATTAAAAATTGATTTCTTGATTGAATTTGTTAATTTTGATAATTAATTAATTGAGGAAAACATAGAATTGGGGATAATTGAATAGTTTCTTATGAATAATTAATTGATTAATAAATATGACGGAATTGGGGTTTTTGAATTCAATAATTAATTGTTGAATTAATTATGATATATTGATATTGTGAGTATAACTAATTAATTTATTAATTAATTATGCCGTATTTAGATTATGATTAAAAATATTTATTTATTCAATTAATTATGGATATAAGAAGTTTGAATTAGAATAATTAATTATTAAAATAATTATTGGATGTTGAGATTGTGAAATGATTAATTAATCATTAAATTAATTAATGGACTCGATGTAATTAATTAATTGATGAATTAATTAATGGAATTGTGGGTATGTACAATTATTGAATGAGATTAATTAATTAATTAAATGGGGGGTATGTGCAATTTTGGAACATAATTAACTAATTGTAGAATTAATTAATTTGATAATTGTGTGTGGTACATTGTATGCTGCATCAAAATCCCATTATGTTATAATATCTGATGAATGGTAAAAATGGAATTCACATGTGATAATTTGTATGGGACATGGTCTACTATATCATAATACAATAGTGTGATAAGATATGAATAATTGTAACAAGTAAATTCTAACATGGATTGTGATAATGAATGGTAACATTGAAATTAAATTTTATATTGTGATGATTAATGGAATCATGGAAATTCATACATTTGATATCCCTATGGGAGAGCTCATGCTATGGCATTGGATGAGGTAGGTATTCAGCTTCTGGTGTCCTCAAGAACTCGGTGTTTATGTGTTTAAATGAAGAGTAATAGAAAAAATGGGAATTGTTTACTTTATAGCTAATATTTATTCTTTATACAACTTCATACCCTGTTTGACTAGATCTTGTTTTAGACACCATTGGTGGTGCACTACGGAGTTGTACTAATACCCTAGATAGGTTTCTTTATCAGTAATCGAATAGATTATATGATTATTGGACATATTAAGGGAAGAATCCAATTTTTATAGGGATGATTGTGATAGAGAATGATGTGGGAAATAGAATTGGTGTTGGGACCCTCATGGGGTAGTTTTCAGTGTCTTTATTTTTTTGGGTTTTTTTTTGTTTTTCTATTTAGCACATAAATTTCTTGGAGTATATATTATTTTATTATTGATATTGAATTACTAGTTTGGTTTATCTTGAGATATTTATATTATTCTAGTTATGTTATACCATTTATATTATTTCTTTATCATTTCCTCAAGTGTATTAATCTAATGAAAAAGTGTATAGTCTACCAATGATCAAAATTAGAACCCCACTGCTAGTTGGCAGCCTCTAGCATATGGGGAGGCACACCTGAGGTCATGTGACCGACTGGCATGGGGGACTGGTTTGTGGAACCAAGATCTGGATGTTACAGGCTTAGTGTTTAAAGGATGTAAATTCCTATTAGTCACGTTGAATCACACACCATTTATTCCACTGTATATGTCATGTATTTCTTGTGTTTCTATTTGGAATGAATCTATAGAAAACATTGACCATCCCATGTGTCTCCACATATTGTGTATTTAAAATTAGATGTCATTTTTCTAATACATGACATGAACTAGACTATTAAAGAACATTACCAACTACTGGTTGAGTCCTACATGTTGTGTATAGTGAGGGAACACATCATATACATAATAGTTCAACAAAATCATTGTAAATTCTTTCCAATCTGTTAATTTTGTAATTATGAGTATTCAATTATCATATTTCTCTACATATAATATTATGTTATATATCTAATCATCATTCAAATATTATTTTCAAAATATATCTGCAATTGGATATTTCTCAATAACCTAAATATGATGAAATATTAGGGGGAATGATTTGAGAATATACTGGGTCGGCAACCCACATAGAAACTTATTATCTTAAGAGATAAGGTTTTATATTCCTAGTAGAGTCGGTAAACCTCCCATTGTGATGGGGTGGAGGTCTTACATTTATGGATTATGTTACCCTCTCATCCAATGCATGTTACACATAGTGAGGTATAGGTCCTCCATAGGGGTGGGTACCCTATCTACTAACATACACTTTAGTGATTCATGGGTCACTAATTACTATTGTTACCGAGGGATGATATGGAAGTGATTTATGTGAGATATTTTGGGCAATTTAGGTTCTTCTATTCTTTGGAAATCCCAAGATCCTTTCTTTTGTTAGAAATTAGTGGAGCTAAAATGGAAAAAATAACAATCATCATTTCCCATGGTTAACGTGAACTTTGAGTATATATATTTTTCTTGATTTTATTTTCCTTCTATTCCCCTAGACTAGATATTTTAGGTGACATTTTTTCTCATTGACTTTATGCTTTCAGGGAATCCTTTATAGCGAAAAATATTTTTGTAGAATGAAAATTTTAAATATTTCAGATAATTTTATATGGATTGGACATTGATCTATTTTTTTATTTTATTAAACATGGATTTAAGTATATTATATTTTAAAAAGAATATATTATTTTTAGTTTTTGATCATGTCGTAAATATAAAGTTCCATTTCCTCCTAAAGAAATCCATCGATGGGAATGTTGGTTTTATGGTTATTTCATGGAGAGGAGGTTTTTATTAAAAGTAATATAATTTTTTCACCTAGGGTAACTACCATTAGTCCTTCATAAATGGATTTAATTATTTGATTTATTAAATTTTTATATCAACTACAAACCCAAAACATATATCTTTAATACTCTAAAAATAATTATAATAGTGTTGTCATCTGTAAACCCAATCTTGAGAGAGGGGAAGGGAGGGATATCATGAGATATATAGTATACATAGTTCTAATGAGTATTTTATTCACTATTTAATTCCTATTAATCTTTTATAGACATTATTTTCATCAATGATTGATTCATCGGTGAGATAACGATTGGTATTTTATTTACTTCCCCATTATTCATGATTTTCATTATAAGGAATCCTATTCTGGGATCATTCATCTAAATAACATGTCAATTAAACTTATATAATTATATTCTAATTTAAATTATTAAATCAACCCTACATACTTAGGTTCTCCACTATTGGTGGTATCACACAGAACTGATGATTCCCATACGATGGTTCTGGGAATCGAATTGTAGTTTGTCCTTGGTTTCATCCCTCAATCAACATGAATTCCACATTATCCATATTCATGGTCAATATTTTGATAGAACATAGTCTAGTTAGATGAATAATAAAAATTAGAACCATAAAATTAGATATTGAAACATGTATGATCAATGACAGGGAACTATGAACCCTTCAGAAATTCTATAGAATGGTAACCCAAGTGAGAGAAATATAGAGGGAATCAGGGATGGGTGAAGACACTTTTGTATAGTTTTTCTATGATGGACTCTATAAAAACAACTAATATAGGTGTATATATATTTTAAAAAACCCAGGTATTGTTTTAATATTTATTATGGGAAAAATGGTGATGGAAGGGAAATCATGGGTGTTCTATAAATTCTGGGATCACATGCATGACCACCTAGCTTGTGATCTAGACCCAGATATTTTATATCTCCAAACAAAAAAAATTCATTTCATGGGGTTAAAGTATCACAATTTGTGTGTCCTTGTTACACATTACATCTACCCCTAAGTAAACCAACTATGTGTGTATATGTTGTACACACCCTTCTGGTCCTCTTTAATTACATGATTTATCGGTCGAGACCACACATCGTGTACACCAAAGTCTACCATTTTTCCTTATATAGGGAAGAAATTCCAAGAATATTCTCTATCCTTAAATTAATTTTAATTTAATACCACAAATTGAGTATACCTTTGGCCATGCATGAATCAGGCACGCCAACAATGTATGTTGAGTGATCTGGTTAGAGCAACATGTTGTGTACCCTCTATAGAACATTTTGTGTTCTCTACAAGACTAGACACCCCACAAGGGTCAACATATCATGTACCCATGTAGTACATGCCATGTACCTTTATAGAGTTAGTAAATTATCATTTCTCAATGACTAGATATTATTTTTGGGAATGATAGTAGTATATCCAAAGTTTTATTCAATATAGAGTATGATGGTACACTTCTCTTTAGCATGGAAGGTCAGATGATGCATGATTATAGTATTGTTTTCTCTTTTATTTTTTCTCTATAGGACTTACAATGGGGATAAATCATGATGATAAAAACATTCATAGGGTTAGGTACTTCGTTGAGAATATTTTTATGAAAGGGAATTAACCCCCTAAATTACTAAAAAAGTTATAAAATCAAACACCTAAGAGGAACATTCCTTTATCCCAGTATTTTGATACTATATTTTAACACAAGATATAAATAAATGGGTGTGAATCCTCCATCAGGTTTGATTAATCCCTTAACAATTATTTATCTTTTTCAATGTACCAGTCCACAAGTATTGTTTTTTAGAGGTGATGTGGGTTTCAAAATCGGTGGTTTGAGATCATGGGATGCTTCTTAGGTGTATTATTATACATTTTAGAATTGACTAGAATGCCTCTCTTCTATGTCCCAAGATTTATACTTTTAAGCATATAGAGGTTTTCAATTTTCCTATTTATTTTGTGATTTTGATATTTCTATCATTTATAATGAATCCATTATGGTTTGAGGGTCACTTATTGGATGTATAAGCACAAAATATTGTAACCCATAGTTGGTCTCTACTTTATTATATTAGAATAGGATATTAGGAATCTCATCCCAAAGGAGTGACTGGTTTTCTATTCTTGAAGAACTAGATATATAAATTATTTCTATATTACATTATAAATATTAAACTCAAATACTAAGAAACAATCCTTAATCTTTGATATCATTCACAAAATCATAATTTGTATCCTATAGAAATTAAAACAATAAATGGTGAGCTCAGATGCTCGTTAATTATTACATATGATGGAATTTATCATGAATAAATAAGTTGTAATCAATATGGATGTTAAAAAACTAAAAATACATGTCATTTATTTAAAAAATTCAACCTGAAATGAATCTATAGATAGTATCAATGTAGTAATATCATTGATAATAATAACTAAATTCTTAATGAATTTGATTCTTAATATTTGAAATAATTATTTCAAACATTATGATATCTTTACCATTAAATAATCATGACAAGATAGTTAAATTGATGTTTATGTATACACCAAAAACCCATTTATTTTGGCCAAGTAATTTTTCTCATGAGGCCTGTCAATGCATTGATGGGATATGTAATTCTAGGTCCCACCCATCACTGTATGTCCAATGTATTCCTCATGTATTTAATGATTAATTTATTTAATAAAAAAAATTATATTACTACATATATTTATTGAGTAAAGGATAAAATATATCAAGATTACCCAGTCAATCAAATAACCTTCACAGTAAAATAATGAATGTAGAAATGGGGTATCAGTTAGGAAATAGGAAAACTTATTTCACAGATAATATCAATATATAATAAAAGTTTATTAACCAATTGAATAAGATCATAAAAAATTAAATATTTCAAGAGAAATATAATGAGTATAAAATTATTCAAGATATTAGAGATGAACATTAATTCATTTGAAAATTAAATTCTATAGTCAAATCAAGAATTTGAAATAATAAAAAAAAATGGAAGTAAAAAAAATTTAAAAATTGATTTCATATAAGAGTTTTATTTATAAAACCATTTAAAACATGTAGATGAATCTAAATTTAATAAAGAGTTATGGTGGTTGAAAATTATGTTAAAGTCGTATAAGTTAAACAAAATCATTCCATTTGACTTTAATAAATAATGTCGAAAATGACCATGTAAGAAATCCATACAATGGTTCCTTTCAATCCATTTAAAAGTAAAAGATAAAATAAAATTTCATTGAAGAAACATTTATTAATATAAAAAGAAAATTTCTATAACAATTTTGAAAATATTGATATGGATGGGAAATATAACCGATGAAATGAGATAAAATATTGGTTTTCATTTTAAATATTTATTTTCTAGATTAAAGTGAAAAAGAGAGAAAAATTTAGAAGAAATCATGGAAACACATTAAATATCTATAGGATAATAAAATATATGGAACTTATGAGGGAAATATTATAATATTCCATTAGTGAAAATATATGTAATCCCCAAAGTAAATGAGATTATAAAATAAATTATTACTGCTTTGATAACTTTTAAATAGAAACCCCTTGAAAGAGTTACATGAATTGAATAATTAAGAATTTTAAAAAAAATAGATATTCACAATAAGTATATCAAAGTGTATTTATATTCACCACATAAAATTATGTATTTGAATAATATGAAATATATCTCAATGAAGTGGAAATTCAGACGAAGTCCTTTACCACATGTTCGACTTTCCTCACATGTTATTTTAACCTTCTTTATAATAAATTTATATTTTCTATAATTATTTAACAGAACCATATACATATCTATAATATCGTATATTATCTATTTATAACATTTTATCACCTGTTTGTCAACAATTTTTTACCATTATCATTATATCAGGAGTTAACTTCTTCGTTTTTTCATATATTGTTTTATTCTATTATTATAGTGCCTATATATTTAATATGGTTACATAACATATAGATTGTTATTTATGAAATTAATATCCTATATATTCAATTTATATTGATATTTAGAGTCATCCATAAAAGGTAGATATTTAAAAAATGAATTGCATCGTTCATAAAGATTATATGACATATATATGCCTGAATGTTTTTTTCACTAGTCAATTGATGCAAAAAAATGTAGATAATAAATAAAATTTCAATAATTATTATAATATCATATATATCATATATATATTTTTAATGTTTTCTCTTTATTAACATCAATGTAAATCATAAATGAAAAAATGATCACATCACTCTATGGAGGTGGTGGTCCACAAGTACGCATGAGTGAAGTCATAATTTTCCAATGGATTAGGAAGAAATAAGGTTGGTATGATATTATAATTTCAGAAGAATAATAATTTCCTAAATATCATATATATTCATTATTTCCATAATTAGAAAAATCCATGAAAAATGAATTGCCCGGCTACATGGATACGACAAGTCATACATATGAACTAGTTATGTTTTCCCTTATCATAGGACAAAAAATATATTTAATATGGTTGTTATAGAATCATAACTAAATTTCAATATATTTATGATGTTGAAGTTATTATTTAACGATGGGTAAAATATATTTATAGGAATTATATGAAGAAATATTCTTGAAAAATTCGGCAAAGATGATTACCACTTCTTTTGTATAAAACATTTAAATACCTTCTTGAGGACCTTGGAAAGGTCTATTATTAATACCAATCCATTCAATATGGGTATATATAATTTTAAAATATAACTAGGTAAGTTTTGGTAGATCTAGCTTCCTCAAAATGGTGAATTTAAAAGAGATAAAGGGTGTCCTTTTATAAGTGATGTAAGGGGAATTATACAAATTTCTTGAAGTATTAAATTAATATAAATTACTTTTTATTTCCAATTTACATAAATTTATATAATTAGAATTTTTTTTTATTAGCCTAAATAATCTCATACAATAAAATTTTTACAATTTTTTATGATATTTTCTGCCTTATCATTTAGTTTTTTACCAAGTTAACCCTTTTGACAATTATTACAATATCAATGTTTTATACTCCTCAAGCATAAAGAATGTTACAATGAAATAAAATACAATAAATAAATTTTCCATAATTAATATTTTCAACCATAACCTATTCAATTGGCCAAATATATGACATCTAGTGATTTCAAATCAATTAATACAAAATAATTTATTTTAAAATGTCGTTATTTTTATTTTTGAAAAATTCAATTATTTTTATTTTGAAAAAAAAGATAGAAAAATAATTAGAGTATAAAATTTAAATGCATCCATTAAATTTAATCATTACAAATTAAATTAATGACATATTTTAACTCTATCAAAAAAAATATTAATTTTATTTTTCTTAAAATCATTAACTTGATTATTCTACTCCTTGCACATAAACTTCTCTAACGTTCCATAAACATTTAAGGTAATTATTTCATTACTAAAAATTAATAAGAAATTATCTGGAAAAAATAAACCATTAATATTTAAAATATCCTTTTAGAAATTAACATAATTTTTTTTAAACTTATCACTAAATATTATTGATATGAAGAGAAAGGGAGTGACACTTTTGACATTATTTAAATATTATAAAGTTTAAAATTAAATAAAAATATCAAAACAAATATCGTATTTACAGATATTTAATGATTATAGAAAAAATAGATTCATCTAATTAAATAAAATAATGTTTGGGATATCTTCGTAATGCTTTATCACAATATTTTCATCCTTAATTACCTAATCTACCCTTTACGAGTTGATAAAATGTATCACAGTTAAAATTTATAATTTCTAAAAATGATAGGGACCTATTTAATAAATTAGAAAATTATGATTCCAAGTATTTAATCCATTTTTTCTAATTCAATTAATATAAGTTGCAAAAATTAATTTATAAATATACCTGCAAAATGTGATGATCAATAGTTTTCTAGAAAAATGTTTTTTAAAGACTAAAAATAGATTTATATCAAAATTATATAAAATGATGATCAAAATTTAAATTAACTAAATATTATATCACAATAAAATAAAAAATTACTTGAGTTGAAGAATGATAGTATTGTTTAAAAAAATATATTTTTCACTATTCATTAAAAAATTGAAACTTTTAAGAAAGATCCCAAAAATTCAATCAAAGCTTACGGCGATTAAAAATGGTATAATTGTCACATAATAATATTTCAATAGTTTTTTTTCTTTTTAACATAGTGTTTTGTGTAAAGAAATCTATCAGAGAAATTAAATTTATTTAAAAAGAAGTATATCAAAAAATATTTGGATGTTATATTCATCCCTCATTATAATAAATTCTTCCTTTAAATTTAATCATTAAAATACAAAAAAATGAGGATTATTCTACCTCATCACCTCCTTTGAATCCCACATAACTTTCTAAAATGTATTGTCCCACCACAAAACCTTTACCAGGTGAGTGGTCTTAATTAATTACATTTTATCTATAATACCCAGAATCTAGATCATTTATTCCTAATAAGACACATATTACTTCAATTATATGACCATTAACATTAGTACACGTGAAGGATCGAGTATATACATCCATCAGAGTGATACATGGAACATATCGTGAACTTAAAATAGACTCAATAGAATCACTAACGGATCATCTACCATCCTGATATGATTGTAAATTTCAATGGGATTGATATATCTAGGGCTCAACATTCCCTTTTTCATGATTCTCAAAACATTTTAAGAAGGATATATTCAACGGAATAACTATTCACAAATTTTGATCTCCAGATATCACTGAATATTTTAAATACAATTTTTTTCAACATTGAGATACCCTTACCAATATTTCAATGGATATGACCTTCTCTTCTATTTTCTCAGCTATATTGTGTCCTAATATCAGTCTTCCTCAAAATTTATCCCATTATATTGGAGTTCTTCACTTCCTTTCATAGTGGGCATCAAAATTATCCATCTTAATTATCTATTGAAAGCTATGTATTATAAAAATATTCCACCGATTGATGGTGTTGATTCCAAAAACCATTGAAACCCATATACAAGGATATAAAAATTTATTAAATAGTTTTAATTTTATTCTAATATTTTCTGTCTATTAGAGAATGATAATTAGTATTGAAACTAAAATATATATCCATTTCATACAGAAGGCATCTCCAGAATTTTTTCGTAAACATCAGATCTTGATTTGATATGATTGAATGTGGTACTCTATAAAATACAATAATTTCCTTAATGTATAACCGAGTAACATGATAAATAGTTAAATATTCTATAAGGGCAATAAAATGTGCTGATTTCGTAAGGCGGCCGACTACAACCCCAATAAATTTTTTCCCTTTATATTTTTAATTGATATAATTATGAAATAACTTGAAATGTTTTCTCTTTTCCATTATAGTATGGGTAAGAGTTGTAAAATCCACTTATAATTATTCCTCTATAAATCTGTGTACGTCCTTAATGAATAGATAATCATGATCTATGAGATTCATCCAAAATATCCTTCTTCAAATATATTATTGATGGAACATATATTCAATTTCATAGCCTTATCATTCTAAAATTATTAGGGTTTAACTCAATAACATTCTACACCTACTTATGTAATTCCACATTTACTTTATGCACCATCTTAATTATCTCATGGATGGATGGATGAATATGCATCAGATAAATATAATATTTATCCCATTTCATTAACATATAATGACCTAAATTATATAAATCTATAAATATTTTATCTCTCTCAATCCTCATCATTGAAAGAATTATCATGGACTTTCTATCTCAAAGAAACAACCACCATGTTTTTATCGAGGGTGGTAATGTAATGAGTAATAATAGTCATTAATAAACTCCAACAATATTCTATGAAGTATATTCAACTCTTTATATGTAAATATACAATTTAAAATTTTATTAGTATTATATATATTACACATTTCACAAAATAGATATTTCCTCCATATCTTCAATGTATTAAATTACAGCTATGAACTCCAAATCATGAGTCCTGTATTTTTTCTCATGAATTTTATATTTTAAAGAGGCACATACTATCACCATTTAATTTTTTATTAGGAAACATCCTAGTCCCTTCTTTGATGCATCACCCTAGATAAAAAACCAAATCCACTATAGGGTAGTGTAAGAACATGTGTGTTGAAAACCTCCTATTTAGTTCTTCTAAATTCAATTCACAATCATCTATATACAAAAAATAATCCTCTTTCTGGTTAAAATGGTGAGTGTATTAGTCAGTAATGATAAATCTCCCAAAATGAATATGTAATATCTAACTTGAAAAATAAAACTATAGATCATGGTTATCATGGCTAGTCTTAGCCATTTTCCAAAAATATTAGTATTTAAGGGATCCACAAATATACCCTCACTTCAGATTATGTGACCTAATAATAAATCTTTTTAAAGAAAAAAATCACACTTGGTAAATTTATTCTACAACTTTTCTGCACTCAAGGTCTCCAAAAAATTATCAAATAATCCCCATTCTCTTCATTTTACTTGTAATTTATAAAAATATCATCTATAAAGACTACCAAAAATTTATCAAGGTAATCCTTAAAGGATACACTTATTAATTCCATTAAGATATAAAGATCATTGTTAATTCAAAATAGAATTACTATAAATTTATAATAACCTTACCTCATATATATGTCTAAATTTGGTATATACTCCTTCTTATCCTTCTACTGATAATATCTATATTTTAGATCAGTCATGGAAAAAATATTTATCTTCTTAAAATTGATCAAATATATCATTGATAGGTGGTAGAGGAGACATTTTCTTAATAGATGTCTTGTTAAGTTCTGGGTAATCAATTTCAAGACAAATTAACAAAAAAAATATTCTAAACAAAAAGAACAAGAATACCCCATGGTAAAGCCCTATACCAAATGAATACCTTATCTATATTATCCTATATTTAATTATTAAATTCTAAAAACTCAATCATATCCACTCTATAAGTAGTCATTGAAATAGGATTAGAACCAGGTATGACTTCCATGAAAAGATCAATTTCACTAATTTGGGGAAGAATAGAGAAATCTTCTGTAAAGAGATAAAAAAACTCATGTATTATTGGTATATACTCGGTGTTGAGTTTCTCCCCAGTCATATTTGTTAAATATATCTCATGAAACTTAGTTAAATTATAATGATGGAAGTAATTTATATTGGGAGTTCATGTTCATCTGCACACCAATAGACTATCTTTGGTAAGTTAGGAATATCAAATGTATCTTCCCAAATACAAGAATTTATTTTTGAGGTACTTAATCCATTGTTAAACTACTGATTAATTAGTAGTTCTTCTAAAATATAGAGGTTTTTTTTAAGCGATCCATCATAGGGGAATCACAATATATAAAAATATGTTTCCCTATATGGGAAGGTTTATTCATTATAACCTCAGTCAATTTCTTGAGTAAGGTTGTATCTACTCAATTCCACTGTGAAATGTATTGGATTGATCTATAGGGAAATACTTACATTTTCTATGGGGATTTATTTACATTCTTCATTTAGGAATCATCCAAAAAAAATGGCACATAGTGATTTAGCTCATGTTAATCATGAGTATTGATCCATAAAATATAAAACAATTTAATGGTAAATATTTTCAAATACGATGAAGGAATATAATAATTTCAAGTCATCTATGTTCATTTAAAATCTAGTTCCCAATGTTTCTGTAAATTTTCCCCTAATACCAACTATTGAAGCCAAACTCCAATAACCCAGAGTCATCATCTTCTTTATTACATTAGAAAAATATTCTAGAAATCTCATTTTGAATGACTAGTCATTTTATAATTATTAAATAACAAGATACATACATGGTTTCAACATAAAATTTTAAATATAAAATACATTGTATAAGAAAAAATATTATATCACTAATATTATACATAATATCCATATTTATATACAATAGAAATGAAGAAAATAATGGGTGAACTCAGTTGGTTAAGAAGGGATATGTACAACGCAAGATTACATGAATAAATAAGTCTTATTCAATGTAGTAATCACATGGATAATAATAACTAAATTCTCAATGAATGGAATTACTTATATTGGAATTCATTAATTTAGTCATCGTGATATATTAGATGTCAAATCATTTTACAAAGACAGTTTAATAAATGGGTAGATATATGCTAAAAATAAATTTAATTTGGTATACTAATTTTCATCATAAGAAAAGTAAATGAATTGAGGGGGTATGTTATTCTAGGCCCCACATATTACATAATATTCAATTCATTCCACATATTTTTAATTAAAAATTTAATTCATATAGGATATTCCTTTTCAAAATATATCTATATTTAATTATTCATATATAATATAAATATTCCTCTAGTCAATAAAATAAAATTAATATTGTAACACTATATGTATAAATGGTGTAGGGTTTAGAAAAATATTCAAATCCATTATATAAATAATATGGATATTTAAATAAATTTAATTTCCAATTAAATAATATCATAAGAAATAGAACATTTCAAGAGGATTTTAATTATCACAAAATTGTTCCAGAGATGATATTTGACAATCAATTCATTAGATAAGTAGATTTTGTAGTAAAATCAATTAATTTTAATAATATAATAAAAGAGAAGTGAGGAATTTAAAATAATACATTATAGGAGAGTTTTATTTTTAAATTAAATAAGATATTATAGAATAATTTATATTTAAGATATGGTTACATTAGTAGGAATTTCTGTTAGCATTGTATACAACAAAAAGAAATATTCCTTTTAAATTAAATAATGTTTAAAAATAAACCTTTCATAAAACATTATTAAGATTAATTTAAGAAACTATGAATGTAAAATTTATATTAAAATATTATAAATAAATCATTAGTGAAAATAAAAAGGAATTTTGAATAACTATTTTGAAAAACATGGTTATAAAATAAAAATATATCTTATCAAAAGAGAAATAAGATCTAATTTTCTTTTAAATATTTATGAAATTGATTCAATTTAAAAAGAGAATAAAAGTTGGAATAAAATGATGGAAAATCCTTAAATATCCGTGTGATAAGAAATAATTAGGTTTTTATGAAAGATATATTATAGTATTCCTTCAATAAAAATACAAGAAAAAATTGAGATTCTAAAATAAATTCATACCTATTTTGTAAAATTTAAATTGAAACCCATTTAAAAATAATCATTAATTTAATCATTAATCATAATGAAAAAAATATATATTCATGATAATTAAATCAATGTGGAATTATATACACCACATAAATGTAAATAGGCACATAATACGAAATATGCCTCAATGGTATGAAAATTTTGATGAAATACCTAACTTCATGTTCAACTTTCCTCATAAGTTCTTTTAACCTACTATATAATACATTTAAATAAATAATAATATATAATAAAAATATATAAATAACTATGTTATCATATATGTTTTATTTATAACAATTTAACACCTTTTTGTTAACAATGTTTTGTTATTTTCATTATTTCATATGTTAACTGCTTCATTTTTCATGTATATTTTGAATTGGTTGTTTTAGTCCATGCAACTTGATCATGGTTCCATAATATCAATAATTTTATTTCATTACATAAATATCCTTTTTATTCAATATTTTTATATAGAGAGAGAGATATTAATCCACAAAATGTAGAGATAGAAAAACGAATTACTATGTTCATGTAGATGGAAGGTCGTGCGTACACATAAATGTTGATATTAATTATTTATATACGGAATGAAAGAAAGTTAAATAATAATTAAAAATTATTGAGATATTATTTTTTAATTTATATCATATATATTATTTTAATCTATACTTATTACCATTTATATAATGTGTAAATGAAAAATTAATCACATAACTTCCTGGTGGTGGTGTTCCACACATAGACATAAGAGACATTATTGTCTTCCAATGGGTCTGTAAATAATATGATATTTATGATATTATAATTTAAAATGAATAATAATTTTATTAATATAATTCTCATTCATTATTTATATACTTATAACTATAAAAGTAGCATTTTAATGAAAAATGAATTACACTACAATGTGGAGACAATAAGTTGTACGTAGGCATGAGAGATGTTATCACTTTTCATAGGACGAAAAAATATGTGGAATATGGATCTCCCAAAATAATAAAAAAACTCCATGTATTTAACATATTATTGTTATTATTTTAGGATGGGTAAAATAGATTTAGTGGAAGTATAAGAATAAATAAACATGAAAAAGATGGTAAATATGATTACCAGTTTCTTGTAGGACATCGTTTAGATACATTATTAAAAACACTTAGAATATTCTAGTACAAATATCATCACCTATAATTAATAGTTAGGGTATTTGAGAAGATATTTTTCTTGGTTTTGTTCAATCTAGGTTTCTAAAATTGGTGTAATGCAAAAAGATAAGAGGTGTCCTTTTATTAGTGAGGGGAGGGGCATTCATGATATTTCTAAAAGTGATAAATTAATATAAAACATATTTCCTATATAAATATCTAAAAATTTATATAATTTGAATATAATAAAATTTCAGGAATAAATTCTCTCATACAATAAAAATTGAATGATATTTGGTTATGCTTTCACACATACCTTTTAGTTTTAACCCCTAGTTATGTTTTTTGAAAATTACCACCATATCAATGTTTTATAATATTTAAGGGTCAATAATCTTAATATAAAATAAATAAAGTCCCATAAATAGACCATGGTTTATTTTTTTGTATATACCCCATTCACTTCTCTAAATAAATTATTTTTATGATTTTTAAATCATTATATATGTTATTATTTATTGTAAAATATCAGTAATGAAATTTTGGAAACAATTCATTTAATTTGAATTTTCATGTAATATAACGTCAAATTAATTAACATATAGACATTTCATGAATCAATAATATGTTTTATTTATATGTAAAATTCAGTTTATTCTTAAAATATCTTAATAAATATAACTTTTATTGTTTTAAAAATCATTTACTCAATTTTTCTACCGATTGAAAAAGCATCGTGCTAGTGTTTCATAAACATTCCAGGTAACAATTTCATCACAAAAAATAAAAACTAAATTATTATTATAAAAAAATAATTGTTCAAATATCCATTTTCAACTGTATATAATTTTTTAACCCTCTCACAAAAAATTATAGATATTTAAAGTAATAGAGTGCCAATTTGTAATTTTTTATTTAAATATTATAAAGGTAAAATAAATTATTAAATTGAGATAAATAGGTATTATTCTTGAAGTAGTGAGGATTATAGAAGAAACAGACTAATACAATCAAATAAAGTAAAGTGTTGGATATGTTTTTAATTCCATATCACATTTTTGTACCGCAATTACCTAATTTAGCCTTTAATAAGATCACATGTTTTAATATGATTACTCTTCATAATGTCTAAAAATAAAAGGGACCTATTTACTAAATTTTAATCACTTGATTCCAAATATGGAATGAATTTTATAGTATAAAATTCTTATAAATTTTTATATTAATTGGAAAATAAACCTGTAAAATGTGATGAAACGTGTTTCCCAGAAAAATGTGTTTTCATTCTTAAAAAGAGTCTTATATCAAAATTTGGTAAAATGATTATCCTAATGAAAATAAAACTGATCTTACATAACATTAATAATAAAGAAAAATTAAATTGATTTTGATAAATTAATTTATAGTTTAAATATTAGTGTTTTTAGTATTTAGTAAAAAATAAAGCTTTTTGGAAAGATCCATAAAATTCAACCTATGATTATACTGATTTAAATTGATATATTTAACACATAATAATGTTTTAATAGTTTTTCATGATTCATTTAAATATGATGGTTCATTTAGAAAATATATTAATGAAATTAAATTTATTTAAAAATAATTATATCCTAAAATCTTGGGGTGTTACATGAGAAATAAATTTACTCACCCCTATATGGGTTTTCTTTTAACTTGTGTCATTTCATATAAAAATATGGATAGTAAGGTGGTGAATCTGTTGGACACAATTTTTAATGAGCATAGTGTTTCCCAGGGATGTTTTACTATTTATTGTTAATGGCTTGAGATAGTTCATTATAGAGATCCATTCACCTTAGTTTCCTAGGTTGATATTTCTTTTAGGTGTGTTGGGGTGTATGTTTCCCTTTACTTTATAATTTATGCACCTTTAATTATTTTAGGGATATTAACATTTCCACATTCACTATATATTATAACTAGTTATATTTTACTAGCCTATATTATTATATCATATATATGTGTGATTGTGTGTTTTGGGTACATGGAAATTAAGTTAAGGCTTCCCATCTTGCATGATATTCCTACATTAATATAGTAACGAGTCCCCAACCTATTTGAGGTGTTATTAGCATGGGACACTTGACCTACTACTAGCCATGTTGGGTTCTTGGTGGGGTGAATCATATTAGAGCGGTATCAGAGAGGTTTGATCTACTTGATTGAGTTCAGAGTTTGGTTTCATGTAAGGATTGGTTTGGAAATTTTGAAATATTGTTTCAACGGGTATCATGTTCAGATATTATGTTAGGGAGTCTATTGTTGGTGTATTGGTTGACTTATCCACTCATTGGGAATCTGATAACCTTCTTCAGTCCTTAGGGCTCTATGTGACTTGTTATATGGAATATGAAATCATTATATGAATCATATTTTATAGGATCATTGATTTCCATGTACTTCATAATTTAGTTACCCATATATCTTTTAATGATCATGGTCCATCATCACAAATATAAGATTCTTCATTTTGGGATCCATAACAGTATTAAGGAATGGTTATGACATGATGATGCTAATGACTATGCCTCTTATCATCAATTAATTGAGTGATGAGGATTTTATTCAAGGATCATTTCATGATATTTTTTCCTAAGACGTACAAGGTGAAGTACTTCATCCCATTATTCATAGAGCAGACCTACCTCCCATGGTAGAGAAAAATGTTCCTTGACCACATGTGTGGTATATCATTCTAGTATATAAGAATTTTTTGTAGCTAAGTTCACTTCATTGGATATAGTGAGAGAGACCAACCATGTTCTGGGGTGATCCAAAACCTCTGGCATCAGAGCAATTTCTTGAGGTAGTGATTTGTGTGTTCCAACTATATTTCATGCCTATCAATTAGATGGTAGTACAACCAACCATCCTTCCTCATAGTTCAACAAGACCCTTGTGTAAATTGATCATAAAATCCATTAGTGATGAAAATATTAGATGATAAAAGTTTTATTACCTCATTTAATAAGAGTCATAACTTTTTACATTGAGGTATGTATGCTTGTAGAAGCTATTAGAGATGTTGTAAGGTATAATATATGTTAATGAATATGTGTAGATCTTCAATAACCATACAAGGTAATCTCTACACATGGTTCAGAACATGTTATTTTGAGACCAAAGTTCATATGGGAAATTCTACAGAGGTATATAAAATATCATTGTTCCTCTATATTTCCCCACCTAGACCTAAGTCATAGATAAAGCCTTAATTTATGATAGTTTAATGGTAAAGGGATAATAGGTAACATGTTCTAGTAGTGGTTTTCCATGAGTATATTCATCAGTCATGGTGGTTCGATGATAGGTTTCAAGTATAATATGTTAAAGGTATACACATCGACATTCCCAATCTCTTGGAATAATATCTTAAGAGTTTCCTAGAGGATATATTATTCTAAAAGACTTGAATTTTAATTCCTATAGCTGAGGAGGTCATTTCACTTTTTATTTTCTTACCCAATATATAAAAAAGGAAAATCAAGTAGTGGATAGACCATTGAACTAATGTAAGTGACGTAAATGGGGTGGTTATGTAAGAGGAGATAGTTGTTCACAAGGAGTATGAGAAATATGTGGTTGTCATTGTAATCATCATAGACCACAACCAAAATTATTTGTTTTACACATATCAGAGGCAGTTAGAGGTAAGTAATAATTTTAGATGTTGTTAATGGATAGCTATGGTCAACTAGTGTATGACATATTCTCACATATGATCTATATATTTTCTACAATAAAACTCATACATATAGATATCAATGTAATCTATTCCTTTGTTTCTAAATCCCATGTTCGAGATCTCAAAATTCGGGTATATACCATATCCCAACCTATATAGTTAGTGACTATTATTCAAAATGATCAAATTATCATCCAAATATTTCAACGTGGTGACATTTCTCTTAGTGGATATAGGTTTTCATGGGACAGCATGATGGATTGTATAACTCCATATGATTTTATCATCTCATCCTCATTTGTTTCCTTGATATAATTATACTATAAAGGAGTAATTTTCATTCGAGAAGATATATTTAGATTATCCTTCATGGGTGAGTGGTACCATTAGGTAGGAAGAGTATGGCATGAGCATGAAAATTTATAGCTAATAATACATTATTTGGTGTGTTTATCTCTATGTGTGAAGAATTATTCATGGGATTAGCTTCCCAAAATCATTGGTGACTACATGGAAAACATTCCTGAGGATATGTATAGATTGACCCATCATTAGGTTGTAAAATTTTACATTGATATGATCATCGGTACCACTTTGATATCCTCTACCTATTATTGAATGTCCTCGATAGAGATTATGGAACTAAAGGTTCAATAGGAGGAGCTTATGGGGAATGGTTTCATTAATATCAATGTATCACATTGGTATCTCTATTTTCCCTAAGAAGGAAGACTAATTACTATAAAATTTTATTGACTATCACCACTTAAATCTACTTACTATTAAGAATATGTACCACCTATTAGGGAAAAAATCTTATTTTTTATAATAAAATGAGAGAAGTGGTTTCCAAAGATTAATCATGGGTATGCCTATAATCAGCATTGGTTTTCTAAATAGTGTTAAGAAACTAATTTTTTTTATGATCACAGTCACAAAACATATTTCTAACCTTTAATTTTGAGTGTATTTAATTATTGTTTCTAAATGACATCATATTTTTTTTTCAAAAAACTAATGCATAAAAATTAGTGTAGATGGTCTCCTTGAATACCCTCATGAGTTGAAAACATTGTCTAATTAGTAAAAGTACACCAGTAATTAGATAGAATAAACATAATCACCAGTTACACTATCAAACCGACTGGCTAGCTAGTGGAGCTCACTGGATACCCAATTTTTTCTTGAGTAACATAGGGAGCTACATAGGTCACACCATCTATGATGTTGGATCATCCAACTAAATGGTTTATTTTATCAAAAAAAGTCAAATGATTATTAAATTTTTATCTAAATGATTTTACTTGGAAGTTTAATATATTTACTCGACCCAATTATTCTAAAAAACCTATGAAGTATACAAATGGACATCAATTTAGTATTTAATCTCAAATATGAAAACAAATCCATTATGTGATACCTGATCAATAGAAAATGAATAATTTCTAGATATTTTTTAGTGAACATCATTTCTCAAACAAAAAAAGGCTATTGGGCCTCCACATCATCAATCATTTTTTTCCTCTTCACATTGATAATTTTTATCCCCCGATTTTATTCCAAAAAGTTATTATTCTATATTATCTTTTTATATATTCATATTTCTTATTCTTAAAGTATTATTATGAGATTTTAGTAATTTTTATTGGGATTGTAAAAACAAACCTCTCTTTTACGCATCTTCTTCTCTAAGTTACCACCACCATTAAATTGGGGGTTTTGGATTTCTTTTTTCCTGTTAAAACAAAGGGATTGCATTCTTCTTTGATTTCATGGATTCTATTAAAAACAAAACATTTCACACTTCATATATTTATTTAAATTTTTTAATGTCAATAGAGGAATATAACCCTCTCAGTCATTTGTGAGGGGAGGAGGTGTAGGGGATCATTATTGAGCTTTTGGTGAACTCCTTTATCAATGTTTGTGTTTCAATTTGCACAATTTAGTTTCTAATGACTATAATGTGGTAATTTCCACTACACTTTCTTTAATTTGACATTTTTATACTTCAATTATTTATTTTATGATGATCAGTTTAGTTTTATAGAATGGTTTTTATAAATTAAATAAATGAATTCACCACCTCCTTCCATTTTATCCTAATTCGACCGATATTTTGTATCAAGGTGGTATCATATTTTTTTTAAAAAAAATTTGTGTTTTATTTAAAAATAAAATATTTTCGCTAAATATAATCCAATTTCAAGTTATATATTTTTAGATTTTTATCTTTCTCAAATACTAATAGTGGTCCTGAAGAAAAATCTAAGGTTATTGTAGATTATTTTTATGGTTCTAACAATAGTTATTAAAATAAATATATTTCAACTTTCCATAGAATTATTTTTTATCCTGTATGTAATATTTTCAAACATGGTTATATACTTACAAGGGAAAAATAAGAAAAATGGAAAACCTGATGTTATTTATTCTTCTAAATTTTAAGGTAAAGTTATAAATACATTACACTATGGTTCAGTCCAAAATGAGTAAAATCATATATCTACATGAAACATTACTCATGAAATATAGAAACTATAAGAATTTACTCATGTATAAACACATATAATTAACGTTAATGGGATTTATATCTATAGGAAATATTTTGAATGTTTTAGTATATATCCTAACTATAACATCTTGTTTCTATTCTTATAGGAATGGTTTTAACCATGTCTTAGTTTTTCTTTCTCCCTGATGAGTTAGTAGGGATTTGTTATTGGTAGGATAACTATAATGATAAAGTCATATATTTTTTGGATTCTAACCATAAAATTTTCTTTTCATGTAGCTTTCCAATGGGTTACACGCCATGTAATAGGATTACACATTGAGTAATAGTTCTGTTGAAATTTATGAATGGTTTCTGGCTATGATTGGTACACATAGGGATTAGTTATTTCACATAATGAATTTTTTAGTGATCTGTATTTTATTAAGAGCATTTGAAATTAAGTCTAGGGGACAAATTTTTTGGTGTTTATGAAATTTAAAGGGTTCATGATGTGTATTAGGGTTACACAACATGTAATACCCCGACTGAATTTTTTTTTAAATTGGAAGTGTGGTTAGTTATTTTCATTCCTCTACTACAAACTCAAATTCCTTAACATAATTCATTCCATAGTAATTCTAAATCTTTTCCATCCCTTTCGAATTCTTTCGTTTGGATTGGGATCATCGTTACTCCTGCGGTGTGTTTTTTGGGTATGTTTTCCTCCTTGTTCATTATGTTTCACTCTTTTACCTATTTTGGGATTCTCAGGGATCATCATAATAGTGATGTGTATATGCCTTGTGATTTTATATATCATTTTTAGGTTGGGTTTCTTGTTCTTTTTCACCATCGTTCTCGTTGACGGGTTCCGTTGTTAGTGTTGAGTTTTGGGAAGTGGAAGGTGGTTTCATCCTGAATTGAAAATTTAATTATTCCTAAAATGACTGATTTATTAAAAAAATTATCTAAATTCAATTTCTTAATTTTTTTCTATTAAATTAATAAAAACATAATCCTAGTGATTTGGGAATTTGAAATGGGTATGGCATCAAAATTTTTAAAACCCTGAATTCTGTTTAATTGGGGATGGAAGTTGCTAATTTAAATTATTGAATTGTAATTGTTGATTTGATTGAAATTATATAAATTAAACTGTTGAATTTAGTTAAAAATGATTTTTGAATATGATAGAGATGATTTTTAATGGATTTAAAACTTGTGAAAATGGATTAAAAATGATTTAATAGAAACTCGGTTGTTTTATCTTGTGGAAAGGACATGTTTTTTATTAATACCTGTTTTGGTTTTATATGGGAAAATTGGAATTTTGAAATTGAATAATTGAATTTAATTTTATTTTAATATGTCTTAAAATAATGTTTAAACCATGTAAGAGTGCATGCAAGCCTTAGGTATTTGGTGAGTTATCTGGATACACTCTATGCTATTACAAGGTTCAAAAACATACATGTGGTTGGTCACATCTCCAATGGGAGGGTAGAGAATCATCTCTGACCAGTGTCAGCGGGAAGTGGTTATACTTATTTTCTGAGATCACATAGAGACTGTGGATTCCTATAGTTGGTTAATACTATCACACCTACTTAAAATATGACCATGTTGCACACATGTTTATTTATATATGATATATAAATTTATGAAAATATGGTAAAACTTCTTTACAGTCCTTTACATGATTTACATACACTATTTTGTTTAATCCATTTTTTAGAAATATTCCATCTCTTGTAAAGTAAATATTGTTCTATAAAATCCTTTTCTACCATTTTGAATCTATGTAGTATATTTTATTTAAATATTATTTTGAATTGAAACAACTATTTATAAATAAAATAGAAATATTTTATTTGGAAGAAATATATTTTCCATATGTTAGGGAATCTTTTGGGGTATTCTACAAGATAGAGTCTCACACACTACTTTTTCTTTTGGGGTTTGTAGACTTTCTCATTCCAAGTTCAAGGAAATTGAAAAGATATATTATAGGTGGATCCATCTGTGGAGCTTTAGACATGGTGAGTTTTTTAAATAGGGACCTTGGGGGTATTTTTCCTATATTTAGTACTAGGTTTTTAGTACTTTTGGATTTTAATTTCTTGTTTTATTCTGGTACTTTACCCATAATTGAGTTATTCTATATGCATATTGTCTTTCTTGGCTTTATTTATCTATATTTTGCATAAAATGCATTCCCAAATTCATGTTTTTTGATTATAGGTTCTAGTCTCCAACCCATGGGGATCGAGAATTCACTTCAGGCTATGTTAGGGATGGAACGGTTCTCAAACTACCTGGGTACGTGGGCTGGTTCATGACAAATTGATATCAAAGGAGGATGGTGAGACTTGTTCTGGAAGTCAGTATGTTTTTTAAATCTTTTTATGACTTAGGACGTAGTGGTGGTTGACTTCCAATATTTCTCTCACTATAATAATCCATATGTTTCCCGGGTTAGTTAGGGAAGGATTTCAAATTAATTAGTTTTATACATCTTCATATTCTAATTTTGATAGAGTGAAATCCAAATCTTGTTTGTTCCTTCTGTTGAGGGAAATCTCTCTTATTTCTCAGTTTGATTGTGAATATAATGTACTCAATGTTTTATTCAAATGTTATGTAGCATCATTCCCCTGAGAATATGTGCTAATCAGATCATGGAGGAAGCTATTGCAGAACTGTAGTTATCGAATCCTCTAGTGGACCCAAATCTAGATGAGGAGATTGTGTGTACAATCCAAGATCTAGGACATAAACCACATATAATCCATATTCAAGATACAACAAGGGATCCTTAGGGGTATATTCTTTAAAATCATTCTCATTATTTCATTCACCAGAAGCCATCAATTTTAAAAGGTTCCACTGATCGTCAACATGATGAGGAATTTTTGGGCAAGATAGAATGTCTATCTGAGATCAAGGAGACGCCACACATGATCAAGGTGAAGTTTTCCACCATCATGTAAGACGGACCCAGTAGAAGATGGTGGGACAAGATGGTGAGTGCAAGAAATCATGAGGGAAAATTATTAAAGGACATCAAGGTTCTTTTCCCCGACCAGTTCAATCCAGATTCAATGGTGTTTTCCATGGTTATGGAGGTTTTCAACCATGATCAAGCTGACAAAACCGTGACTGATTATTCAAATTGAATTTATGAGGAGGTTTCATTAGCTCTTGAGATTGAATCTAGTGAGAGGATTAAGGATCAATGGTTTCAGTTTTAGCTTCGATCCGATATATGTTCTCAGTTTTTCATTCTAAATTTTCCAACATATTATGATGTGTTGGATAGGGTCGATGACGGTTGAAATGAACCTGATTGGAATTTAAGGTTTGATGGGATTTCCTTTTTCTCCTAGTAGAAACATTAGTTTTTTCAATGTAAAATTAAAGTCTGATGATTCTCATGAAAGTTATCGATTGAAGAGTCATTTCAGACCTCCTATAGCACCAGGTGGATGTTCATTGACTTACTATCAGTGTGGAAATCCGGGACATTCAAAGAAGGTTTTCACTGATAAATTCAATAACTGTAGCTCCTATAGGCATTCCAGGAAATTAAAGAGATTATACCATCATTTCACTACTCCACATAGTGGAACAGGATCATCAAATCCCCCAAAAACAATGGAAAAATTATTTTCTCCACGTATAAAAGGATTCCATCCAGAGGCATATACAATGATGCTAATTCACATAGTGGAAGTGTCTTTAGAGGAAAAATAAATAAGTCCAATGATTGTGATATGTACCGTTTTTGTTTTATCATCATTAGTAACTACTCTTTTTGATAATGATGCATCTCTTTAATTTATTTCAACCTGTATTTTTAACCTTCTATATCATCATATGAAGCTTTTATCTTGTGAAATGGATATTATTTCACCCCTCGGTACAAAGAGAGAGAAATGACTTTTTAACCATGCTTGTGTCTTCTCTCTATCAAATGAGGTTTTTTCTTGGATTTTTCTATCTCATGATATGAAATCTCTTGAATGTACTTTCAGTATTGATTGGATCATCTCTAATAAATCCTAGATTGATTTTTATCTTTGAATAGACTACTTTAGTACACCAATGTTGAGCATAGATGGACCTTCTTATACATAATTTGGGGTTGTGATGTTATTAATTTAATTTGATTTGGATTGGGATTTTTAAGTAGTGATATCCCTCCAGTCATCATCGACTTTCACAATGTGTTTCCTTCAGATTTTGGTGGTCTTCCACCAGTAAGGGAAGTCGAGTTCTCTAATGAATTAATGTATAGTACTCAAAAAGTTTGATTTCCCTCCTACCATATAGAAACATTATGAAATGAAAGATTTAATGTCCCAATTAGATGATCTTCTCACAAAAGGCTTTATACACAGAAGTCTTTCACCTTTGGCGATGTTGGTTCCCTTCACTAAGAAGGATGAGGAATATCTTTACTTATGTGTTGATTATTAGAAACAAAATTGAGTTACGATAATGAATAAGTATCTATTTCCATGGATTGATTATATTTTTGATCATCCGAATGGAGTAAAGTCGTTTTCAAAGAACGGTGTTCTGTCTAGTTACCGTTAGTTTAGGAGAAAAGAATCTAACATTCAGAAAACCACCATTTTGAGTAGGTACATCAATTATGTGTTCCTTGTTATTCCCATTAGACTAAATATTTCTTCTTCAGTTTTCATGGATTTTATGAAAAATATCTTCAATGAGTATCTAGATACTTTTTTATTGGTCTCTATGGAAGAAATTCATGTTTACTCTAAATCAAAGTACGAACATGCACATCATCTGAGAATAGCCCTAAGTCTTCTGAGAAGTAACTGACTCTATGTCATGCAATCAAAATGTGACTTCTAGATTCAAAAAGTTAAATACTTTTAACACATGGTATTTGAAAAAGGTATATAATTTTATCTTGATAATTTGAAGGATTTTATTAATTTGGAGCAACCATAGAATGTCTTTGAGATCTGGAGAATCTTGGTCATAGACAGAAATTACTGTAGGTTCTTGAAGGACTTCTCAAAGTTGTCTTCTCTGATGACTACTCTTACTCAAATGGGGGTGATGTTTGTTTGAAATGATAAATGTTATAGTTCTATTATTTTGAATAAAGTTTTTTGAATACTTCACTAGTGTAGACTCTTCTAGTGTCTAGGTAGGTCTATATGGTCTTTTTAGATGCATCAGGATAAGGGTTGGGATGTGTTATCTTGAAGGGAGACAATGTAGTTTTATATGGATCTCATCATATTCATCCACATGAGAATAATTACCAAACCCATTACCTTGAACATAATGATTTAACGACTGCACTAAATATTTTGCAGCATTACCTTTATGGAGAAATGTTTAATATGTTTTCAAACTAAACAATCATGAGTCATGTCTTCTCACAAAAATATTTGAATCATTTCTAGAAGCATTATGTGGAGTACCTGTAGTCATTAGACTTTGAAATAAACTATACCCTCAGGAAGGGAAATTCATTGTAGATTCATTATACAGGAAAAATTCAACCTAGTAAGTGAATGAATCTTTTGGAAGAGTGTAATTTGAAGGATCTCATTACACTGTTGGATATTAGAATTTAGGAGAATGGGGTTGAGGTGTCATTAGATAGCTTTAAATTGAAATTTTTCTTATCTGTATGATTCTTCAATAAAAAAATATTGATGATGAATTTTTTATCATTAAGGACTCTATTTTTGATGTTCATGTAGTTTCTTAGTGTTCATTCTCCAAAGAGAGTGTTATATGATATCCGAATTTCTTTATTCCGCCTTTAGAGGAAAGGAAGGATGTAATGGGGGATTTTCAAAATTTGTAATGGAACGTGAACCTCAGAACCACAAAAATTATCTATGATATGCAGTTGTAGTTCTAGTGGCTAAGGATTAGGCTAGACATTTCTGAGTTTGCCTCTCATTACTATACGTGCTAGAAGGTTAAGGCCGAGCACCAAAAACCATCATGTTTGATTCAACCACTTCATGTCCCTACATAGAAGTGGGATAATATCTATATGGATTTTGTGGTTGTGATTCCATGTATCCATATAATGAAGAATGTGATATAGGTTTTGATCGAAAGGATGACCATGTAGAATCACATTATAACCATTCTTGATACATCCAAAGTTGAGGAGTTGGGAAGTCTCTTTGTGAAAGAGATTATAGTTTTTCATGGACTTCCATCTGTTATAGTCTCTGGTAAGGATCCATGGTTTACTTTTCACTTTTGGCGAGTCCTTTCAGGGGAACTGGGATCTCATGATTGTTTGAGCATGGCCCACTATCTGTAGTTGGATGGCCAGAAAAAGAGAGCAATAAATATTCTAGAGGATATGCTTTGTGTATGTGTTCTTGACTTTAGTGGGGCTTGGGATGATAAATTTGGGTAGGTTTAGTATTCTTATAACAATATTTTCTAGTTCATTATCTAGATTTGTCCTTTTGAGTAATTTTATGGGCATCCTAGTAAATATTTTTAGTACTGATCGGAGGTTGGTCAAAGTTCCTCGGTTAGACCAAGCATAGTACAAGAGATGAAAGACACTATTTAGATGATTTGTCAGAGAATGTTGATAGTAAAGAGATAATATATGTCTTATGTTGACCTATTCCGTAGACCTTTGTATTTTTCAATTGGAGATCGAGGGTTCTTGAAATTCCCCCCCCCCCCCAGTTGTTTCATCGATGGTTTGGGATGTAAGGGATGCTTGCTCCTCATTTTTCAGAACATTTTGGGGTTGTTGAGAAGGTGGGGAAAGTTTTTTAGCATTTAGAACTTCCAAAAAATCATATTTATATACATAAATTATTCTATGTATTTCATATTATAATGTAACTCTCTGATCCATCTCACATTTTGAGCTGGAGTAATCTTGAGATTGAACCTGATTTATCTTTGAGTCCGTGGCCAGATAGGATATTTGATTTTGAGACCAAGATACTTCATGGGAGGATGATATCTTTGGTTCATGTCATATGGCTGCATGGTACTGATAATCATGAATTGTGGTAATTTAAGGAACTAGAGAGAGAGTATTGACATCATAATTTTGGAATATAAGCTTCTTTATAGGCTTTCTAGGGACATAAATTTCTTATGGTGGGGAGGTTGTAACATCTATTTATCATTATGAGAGGTATGAAATAAACACTTTCTTATATTTTAATTTCAATTTATGGGTAGGGTGGATTTTGGATTGGTAGGATACCTATATTGGTGAAGTAATATTTTATTTGGATTCTAGCCTTCAAGTAAACTTTTCATGCAGACTTCCATAGGGTTACACACAGTGTAACAGGATTAAACTTTTTGTAATGGTCCTATTGAAAGTCATGAATAACTTCATGTTGAGAGGGTAACACATTTTGATTATTCATTTTTCATCATGTAGGATTTAATTTTTAGTTTTTAATTCAGTTTATTTAAATTTAAGTTAAGGAGATTCATTTTTTAGAGGTTACAAAATTTAAAGGGGTCACGAGGTGTATTGGGACTACACATCATTTAATACAATGACATCATTTTTTTAAATAGGTAGTGCGGATTGTTATTTCTTTTCCCTATACTCCAGACTCAACGTCCTCAACCAAAGTCATTCCCCAAGAAATATGTAAATTTTCTAGCACTTTTAAATCCTTTCGTTTGGATTTGGATCGTCGATATGATTGAAGTGTGTTTCTTGGGTAAGTGTTCTCCCTCATTCGTTGTGTTTCTCTCTTTCTATTCTTGGGGTCATTAAATATATCATCTTGATAGTGATCGATATATTCCCAACAATTTTGGATCTGATTTCTAGGTTGGGTTTTCAGGACTTATTCAAATATGTTCTTGTTAATGGGTGTGATTACGAGTGTTGGGTTTCTAGAAGAGGAAGGTGGTTCGATCCCAATTTTCCAAATTGAATATTCCTAAATTGCTTAATTTATTTCAATTTTTTATTTAAATTAAATTTCTTAAACATTGTTTCAATTAAATTGATAAAAACCCGATCCTAGTGATGTAGGATTTCTGAAATGGTTTTCGCATGGAATTTTTGAATACCCATAATTCTGTTAAACTATGGCGTGTTTATGTAAATTTCTCATTTAAATTATTGAATTTATATTGTGGATTTTATGGAAATTATTTAAATTAAATTGTTTAATTTAATTGTAGAAAATGTCATGTGAAAAAGATGGAGTCTATTTTTAATGGATTTCAATCTTGTGAAAATGGGTTTCAACTCATTTGACATAAAACTTGTGGTTTTATCATGTGGAATTTGTATATTTTTTTATTAAATCACATTTTTGGATTTAAATGGAAATATTGAAATATTTAAATGAAATAATGGGATTTAATTTTATTTTAATAAGTCTTAAAATAAATTTCACATCACGTAATAGTACATGAAACCCTCAAGTTGTTGGGGAGTTATTTAGACACACTCTACACTATTACAACATTATAAAACATATATGTGGTAGGTCACATCCCTGAGAGGATGGTGACGAGTCTCCTCTAGCCACTATCAAGGGATCATGACTATACATATTTTACTGAGATCACATAGAGAGTGTGGAATCCTATAACTGCTAAACACTATTGTACATACTTGGCAGATGACCATGTTACTCGCTTGTTTATTTATATATGAGATATAAATGTATGCCAATGTTGTAAAAATACATTACATGACTTTTCTATATTTACATAAATTTTTTTCTGTAATAGTTTGATCTAAGAAATTATTTTTGAAATATTCTATCTCTGGTAAAGTAAATTGAGTGCTCAAATTGTATTTTCCTTAGTTTTGAAAATGTATAATATGTTTTGATAAAATATTATTATGAATTTCCAAACCAATTTATTTTAAAAATTAAAATAAATTTTTAAGATAATATGTATTTGGAATCTATTATGGAATATATTGTGCATTCCTACTCGGATTAGGCTCACACCCTACTTTTTCTTTTAGGTGTGTGTAGACTTTCTGCTTCTAAGTTCGAGAAAAGGGAACAAATCTCTTGGTAGTGGATCTAGATGTTGAGCTTTGGTCCTGGAGATTTGTGTCCATATTGACCTTGGGTATGTTTTCACAATTTGTATTACTTAGGTTGTAGTACATGGGAATATTTATGACTTTTTTATACTTTACTCTCATTGGAGTTTCTTCTATATGCATATTGTCTTGATTGTATTTCTTTCACAATGTATTTTAAAAAATTTGATCCCACCTGCAAGTTTTATGATTTCAGGTGCTAGTTTCGAACAAATGGGGATTAGGACTACCTGTCAGGCAATATCAGGGCTGTATCAGTTATTGGGTTACCAGGGTACCCGGGATGGTTCGTGACACTAACAAATCTATTTATGAGATGAATATGCACTATACACATATATTCAATGGAAAAAAGTCTCCAAGTGATAATCTTTCTATAGAATCACATGTGAAGAATATAATTTGGGTAATATAAATTACACAGTAATCTAATGTAATAAAAATACAAGAATCCAAATACATAAAGAACATATCAATTGAGGATCTCATAGAAACTCTTGTGAAATATAAGATCATAGTGAAGCAAAAACATTGATAAGGAATCCCAAGAAGTTAAGGAGAAAAGAAAATTTATTTTAAATTAATTAATTATGATTATTTTAGAGTAATGAAATGTATCATATATTTATGGATATGAAAAAATTATTCAAAATAATCAAATCCTTCCAATGTTCCAAGAAGGAGAAAAATCGAATAGAAAAAGAAGTAATGTGCTTGCAATACAAAAATAAGGGACACATAAGGTCATAATTTCCATTGGTTTAAAATGAAAAATAAGGAGAATAAAAATCAAAAAATTAACTAATTAAAATATCCATCATCTAGTGTATGTGAAGATTCCATCCCCTTATGTAAATTATGAAATAAGAGCACAAATTTTCTCATCGTTAAAGTTGGGGTAATTAGAAAATTAAACACTAACTTCTATTCTTCTCCATAATATTCATCAACTTGATCAAATTATTATTAAAATAAAATTATATAAAATTATATAAAATATTCCCATGATCAATTCAAAGAATTTTATTTTCAACTGACATCAATGTAAAAAGATCTAAAAAAGAAGTATAATCAACTACTTAAAGAAGAGTATCAACATGAAATAGAAAAAGATGAATTATCAGAAAAAATGAATGATCAAATGAAAGTTCCTGAGTTATAATATAATATCTATTATCTCAATTAATATATCATTAAATTCACCCATGTAAAATAAAATCTTAATAAATTTTTTCTTTTAAAATGAATTGAAAATAATAATTTTGGAGTTAATTTTTTAAAAAATTATAGTTCTTCCAAAAATATAAAATTTTAAAAGGAAATGCATAAAAAAGTTTTGTTATTATTTTTATAAAATGAGGAATCTAATTCATGAATGTAATTGAAAAAATAATAAATATATTAAACCAAATAGTATCAAAATTCTATCTGATATCACATATTAAAAATCATATTTAAAATAAATTTGGGTACCAAAACTCCACTTAGTTAACTTTACTGGACCCAAAATCGGGTACCAAAGGACTTATTTCATAATTATATAGGAAATTTATATAGATATTAAACCTCAAAAAATGTGTTACTTTTATAATAGATTCACTCCACACATGTTTGATTCTCCCTCTAAATTTAATCACCATGAAACATGATAGAGGATAGGTGACTTTCAATGTCAATTTAGGAAGTAAAATTATTGCTATAGGTACAATTGGTTTTATCAATTTTCTGATTATAAAATATGTTTAATTAATTTATGGTTTAAGAAAATGAGTTAATAATTATCTAATTTTGAAAATATTATTTTATAACCTATTTCAAAAATTATTCATGAAATGCTTTAAATTACAAAGGAAACCTTTTAGTTATGGCTTTTAATTTTCAAAATTATTATATTATCAATATAAAATAAATTTCATATAATAATGTTATATGTTTGATTGATAAATATAGTTATTACTGGCTCTATCATAGATGTATTTTTTTGTATCACACACATAATAACCAAGCTAAGATGACGTCATCTTGTATGAGATTTTCAAAAAAATTATTTTAAAGATATGGTTTTTTAACATTTCCATCAAGTAAAGTATAAAAAACTTATTTTAAACCAAAAAATTATTATTTACAACTAAATACCCTAATATTGTTTACAATCATCTTTTTTTACTAAATATTTATGAATGTATCAAATAAAAATCATATTCCTTTGTTATTTTTGATGATTATACAGGATTCACTTCAATGTTTTTCTTGACAAGAAAAGCAGTCTACAACCACTTCCTGTCCATACATAGAAGTGGGATAAGATCTATAATGGTTTTTGTGGTTGGGATTCCATGTACCCATAAGAAAAAAGATTGTTATATGGGTTCTGATCGAAAGGTTGACCATGTAGAATCATATTATAACCATTTGTGATACATACAAAGTTGAGGAGTTGGGAAGACTCTTTGTGGAAGAGAATATATGTTTTCATGGAGTTACATTTATTATAGTCTCTGGTAGGGATCCATGTTTTACTTTTAACTTTTGGAGAGTCCTTTCATAGGAACCAAGATCTCATGTTTGTTTGAGCATGACCCACTATCTGTAGTCGGGTGGCCAGAAAGAGAGATCTATACATATTCTAGAGGATATTCTTCGTCTCTATGTTCATGGATTCAGTGGGGCTTGGGATGATCAATTGTGGTAGGTTGAGTATTCTTATAACAATAGTTTCTTGTTCATGATCAATATGTCTCATTTTGAATACTTCTATGGATGTCTTAGTAAATCTTTGTTGTGCCGGTCAGAGGTTGGTGAATGTTCCTTGGTTGCACCAAGATTAGTACATGAGATGATAGCTAAGATTCAGTTGATTCTTCGGAGAAAGTAGATAGCACAGAGCTAATATATACCTTATTTTGATTGATTTCAAATACCATTGGAGTTTTCAATTGGCGATCAAGGGTTCTTGAAATTTTCCCTGAGTTGTTTCATCGATGGTTTGGGATGTAAGGGATGCTTGCTCCACATTTTGTGGGACCTTTTGAGGATGTTGAGAATGTGGGGAACGTTTTTTAGCATTTAGAGCTTCCACCAAAGCATATGTAGACACATCACTTATTCTATTTATTTCAGATGAGAATGTAACTCTCTGATCAATCTCATATTTTGAGCTGGAGGAATCTTGATATTGATCCTGATTTATCTTTGAGTTAGTGGAAAGTTAGGATATTTGATTTTGAGACCAAGGTACTTCATCGGAGGATGATATCTTTGGTTCAAGTCATATGGATTCATGGTTCGGATAATCACGAGATGTGGGAATTTAATGAAATAATGAGAGAGTAGTGGAATCATCTTTTTGGAATGGTAGATTCTTCGTAGGCTTTCTAGGGAAATAAAGTTCTTATAGTGGGGAGGTTATAACATCTCTTTGTAGTTCTGAGAGGTATGACTTAAACACTTTCTTAGTTTTTAATTTTCATTTATGGGTAGGGTGGAGATTGGATTGGCATGATACCTATAAGGGTGAAGTCATATATTATTTGGATTCTAACCTTCAAATAAACTTTTCATGTAGACTACGAGAGGATTACCCACTATGTAACAAGATTAAATGTTGTGTAATGTTCCTACAGCAAGTCATGAATGGATTCATGTTGAGATGGGAACACATTGTGATTATTCATTTTTCATCATGTAGGATTTAACTGTCAGTTTTTAATGCGGTGTATTGAAATTTAAGTCTAGGAGATTCATTTTTTAGTGGTTATAAAATTTAATGGGGTCATGATGTGTATTGGGACTACACATCATGTATTACCACGACTTTGTTTTTTAAATAGATAGTGCAGCAAGTTATTTATTTACCCTATACTCGAGACTCAACTTCCTCAACCGAAGTCATTCCCAAAGAAATACATAACTTTTCTAGAGCTTCCAAATCTTTTTGTTTGTCTTTGGATCATCGTTATGCATGTGGTGTGTCATTTGGGTAAGTGTTCTCCATCATTCATTGTGTTTCTCTCTTTCTTTTCTTGGGTGCATTCAATATATCATCTAGATAGTGATCAATCTATGCCCTATGATTTTGGATATTATTTCTACATTAGGTTTCTAGGAATTATTCAAATACGTTCTTATTAATGGGTGTCATTGCGAGTGGTGAGTTTCAGGAAGAGGTAAGTGGTTCGATCCCGAGTTTCCAAATTTATTATTCCTAAATTTCATCATTTATTTCAATTTTTGATTTAAATTCAATTTCTTAAACATTCTTGCAATTAAATTTATAAAAAACTAATCCAAGTGATACTGGTTTTATTAAATGGTTTCTGCATGGAAATTTTGAAAGCCCGTAATTCTGTTAAATTATTGTGTGTTTATGTAAATTTCTCATTTAAATTATTGAATTTATATTGTGGATTTTAATTAAATTGTTTCAATTAAATTGTTTAATTCAGTTTTGTATTAATGACTTGTGAAAAAGATGGATTCCATTTTGAATGGATTTTAATCTTGTGAAAATGGGTTTTAAATGATTTTATAGAAAACTAGTGGTTTTATAAGGTGGGAAGTACATGTTTTTTTAATAAAAACAATTTTTTTTTTAAATTGAAAAATTGGAATTTTGAAATGAAATAATGGAATTTTATATTATTTTATGAAGTCTTAAAAAAATTTCACATCATGAAATAGTACATGAAATCCTTATCTTGGTGGTGAGTTATTTAGATACACTCTACACTATTAAAACATTATAAAACATATATATTGTAGGTCACATCCCCGATGGGATGGTGATGAGTCACCTATGGCCATTACCAAGGGGAAGTGACTATAAACATTTTACTGAGATCACTTGGAGAGTGTGGAATCTGTCACGACCCGTCCTCGGGGCCCATGCTGTGACTACCCCAAGCCCACCTTCCATAGGCCAGGGGCTGGCGACTAGAACCAAGGCGTAAATCCCGAAAAAAAGGGGAAGGCATTGCCTTTGAAAAGTAAACAGCACCACAGAGTAAGCAAGAAGAAAATTAACACTAAGTAAAAACTGTACAAGTTGTGCTGAAAGTAAAAGGGGACGGAAATACAAGCCCAACTGTAAAGTACAACTGAAAGGGAAAAACAGCAACTGAAAAGAAAAGCCACAGCGTCGAGCCGTCCTCTGGAAGTCCCACCTGAAGGGTGGGTACAGATATCCTCCACTGCTCCTCGGGTCCACCTGACCGCTCCGAGTACGTCCCGCCCAGTGGTCCACCTCCAGGTACCGTCCTGCTCCGCACGCCTCCACCACGATCAGTGCTATCTGTCGTCTGCAACCAACACCACGAAGTGCGGGCATAGCCCGTGCAGGTGTGAGTATAAGCTACTCAGTAGGGACCTCGAGACCCCCGAAGGTCTCCTGATATCCACAAAGGATAACCCACAAAGGAAAGATACAATCACGAAGTAAAAACCGACACTGCTTAGGTATATGCCCATACATATACCTAAGTCATCAATTCCCGTTCGGCCCAACGTCCGATCCCAAGCACAACCCAGTCCACACAGGAAAGAAAAACGTATACCCACACAGGATAGCACAACACAGTCCACAAAGGAGAGTAAACAGTAATCCACATAGGATAGCTCAACACAATCCACAAAGGAGAGTAAACAGTAAATCCACACAGGATAGCTCAACACAATCCACAATGGAGAGTAAACAGAAAATTCAGCTCACACAGGTATACTTCTTCGGATGACGATAAAGATGATCACTGATCCATCTATGTCTTCGGACCCAAGAAAGATCGATAGGTACTAACCCCCGCAGTGACCCACACAGGATCGAACCCACACAGGATTGGGCCCACACAGGACCAGGCCCACGCAGGACCTGTAGGCGCTGGCTCACATAGAACCGCTGAGCGCTGACCCACACAGGATCGGACCCACACAGGATCGGGCCCACACAGGACCGGGCCCACACAGGACCTGTAGCACTGATCCACGTAGGATCGCTGAGTGTCGTAGTCGTCGCAGTCCACTGAAGATCTCTACACAGTCGTCGTCGGAGTCCATGGAGGATCTCTGCACAGTCGTCGCCATAGTCCACTAAGGATCTATTCACGGTCGTCGTCGGAGTCCACGGAGGATCTCTGCACAGTCGTCGTTGTCGAAGAAGCAGTCGTAGCCAGCACTAGGGTTCCCGCACACAGCAAGCTCGTTCAGGAGGGTTCGCTCCATGAGCCGAGAGGCTGATGCATCAACTGACACAAAGTCCGAAGTTGATGTATCCAAAAGTTCCGTATCGACAACAGGAACTCAATGTCACAGATGGCGCGTCAATCGGACGCTCGGTCTGAGAGTTATTGGCTTTTTCGTCCCAGGGGCCTGGTTGGTTTTTAAGGCAAAACCAACTCGACCGTACTCCACCTACGTCCAAACATCAGTCGGAGTATGCCAAAAGATCTGTCTCACAAAGAGGAATTCAAAAAAGCTGACGGCACGTCAATCGGACGTCCGTGGCTCAAGATATGAGTGTTTCCGCTCTGAATGCTCAGTTGGTTTCGTGTACGAACCATCACGGCCGAACACAAAGTATTCTGACACCTTGAGTGCAATATACCGAAACGACCGTCTCGATCCAAGGATCGTGTTGCCGCTGACGACGAGTCTTTTGGAGGCCCGTAGCTCAAGTTACGGGCGTTTGAATGAAAAGGGTCCGTGGACGAGGAGTCCGGGCCCGGGCCGACCCGGCCCAACCCCCCCTGGGTCGGCCGAACCCGGTCCGACTCGGTCCACCCCGGTCGGACCGGTCTCACCCGGCCAGGGCCGGTCCAGCCCGGCTCGGCCGAGCGGCCGAGCGGCCGACGCGGGGGGAGCCGCCGCCCCACGTGACACCCCCGCGGCACCCGCGGGGTGTCGGCCAGACAACCGTACGCGGCTGAAGCCACGTCCCGAGTGACGCGGGGGGAGCCACCGCCCCGGCGGGACACCCGCAGGACACCCTCGGGACACCCGCGGGGTGTCTCCCTGGTGCCGGATGCGGCTTCAGCCGCGTCCCGCGAGCGCCGCCGCCACGGCCGGTGCCGCAGCGGTCTCGTCCAGCGGCGCGCCGGCGCCGCCGTGCTGGTGACCCGTGCCGCCGCCGGCTTCTGCGGGCCGCCGGAGTCGCTCCGGTGGCCCGATTTTCTTCCTGTCTACGCCGTTGCTCCTCCCGGGTTCCGTTCTTCACTGCGGGATCGTCAAACATCCGTTGCGGCACGTTCCGTCATCGCCTATCAAATCCGCACAAAAACGAAGAACGGCGGAGGTTCGTCGGTCCGTGTTTGTTTGGCCCGTACCCTCCGCATTAGTGACAAACAACGGGAGGAATAATATCAACACATGAACGCATAACCGAAACAATTTTTAATGAAATAAAATTGTTTCATAATTCGGGTTCCTCATTTAAACGGAAACAACATGGGGAAAAGAGGCAATTCCAGAAATGAAATCCCTACCACGTAGTCGTCATCGAACGCACGTTCTTCGCGGAATTGCTCGTCGCGGAAGGAGGGGATCGTCGCGTCGTCGCGGAATCCGGCGTTGAGTCGGCGAACTCAAGCAGTCGATCGAAGATCCGTCGCGGAGGAAGAGACGTCGCAGAAGAACGTTGCAGGAAGGGAACGTTGGCGTCGCGGATCACGGCGTCGCGTCGTCGATTTCCGGGTTCGGCGTTCTTCATGTTCTTCGCGTTCTTCGTGTTCTTCGCGAAGGAGGATGAAGGTTCAAGAACTCCTCTCAACGAGTAATCCTCCAAAAGATAGGTTGGTCTTATTTTATTATTATGCCAACAAACGAAAACGGGTAAGTAACGAACCATCAATTCTTTGAATTAATTCAACGAAAGATACAACTCATTTAATTTACGAAATAAACCGCCCAATTAAATGGTCTATTAAGAATTTAAGAAAACGCGTCAGTTGACTTTCATAATGACGGGTTTTCGTGGGTGTGTTACTTAGCGGAAAGAAACGGCGGGGCTCGTGCGGGCCCCACCTCACAAATATCCTACCAAGGGGGTAGGTTATTTATGGATAGCATCCCATCCGGATCAACTCAGTTTAAGCCGTCTTTAAGTGGCTTCAAGTGGCTTCCAAGTGGCTTAAGTAAAATAAAATAAAGTTGTTGTAAAATTATTTTATTTCTTAACTTTAAGCCTGAAAATTAAAAACCACACCCTAGAAAATGCAACTCTGGAAGAGGATTTTCTAAGAAAATACCGGCGATGTGATTTCATCGGTGCCCTCAGAATTCGATTCCGGGCACCAGTTCAAAAGTTAGAAAAACCCGCTCGCCCGTTCACTGAACGTACCCGAGCCAGACTTCAGAAAATGAATCCGAGCACACCGAGCCTCGGAATCAGGTTCCGTCAGAAACGACGTTCTTGTAAAATTCCAAAGAAAATTAATAAAAAAAATTCCTTGAAATTTACGGGTCTTTACATTACTCCCACCTTAGGGCTTTACGTCCCCGTAAAGATACATCATAATCTAGGGAAACAAATGTGGGTACTGAGCACGTATCTGAGCCTCCCGCTCCCATGTTCTCTCCTGGAGGTTCCCGTGCTGCCATCTGATACGCACAAGAGGAATCAATCACCCATGTAGGACCCACTCCTATCGATCCTCTATCTCCACTGGGACCTCCGCAAAAGTCTCCCCATCATCCACGTCTAGCTCCCCATAGTCAATGATGTGCGTCGGGTCGTGCACGTATCTCCTTAGCTGAGATACGTGGAAGACGTCATGCACCCGGTGCAACTGAAGTGGCAGAGCCAGGTGATAAGCCACCTCGCCAATCCTGCTGAGGACCAGGAAATGCCCGATGAAGCGTGGAGACAACTTTCCGCGTCGGCCAAATCACTGTAAACCACGTCGAGGTGAGACCCGCAAGAAGACGTGGTCGCCATCCTCGAACTCTAGTGGCCTCCGCCTCCTATCAGCATATGACTTCTGTCGGCTCTGAGCTGTCCTCGTCCACTCCTGGATGACCTGGACCTTCTCTTTCGTGGCCCGGACCATCTCTGGTCCCACAAGTGCTGACTCTCTAGGGTCTGTCCAGCACAAAGGAGATCTGCAAGGCCTACCGTACAACGCCTCGTATGGTGCCATCCCGATGGTGGAGTGGTAGCTGTTGTTGTACGCGAAACTCCACCAAGGGTAGGTGGTCCTCCCAGCTACGACCAAAGTCAAGGACACATGCACAGAGCATGTCCTCGAGAGTCTGAATGGTCCTCTCCGTCTGACCATCCGTCTGAGGGTGAAAGGCGGTGCTCAGACGTAGTCGTGTCCCGAATGCCTCTTGCAACCCCTTCCAAAGCCGGGAGGTAAAGAGAGCATCCCAATCGGAGACGATAGTCGATGGCACACCGTGAAGCCGTAAAATCTCCTGAACGTAGAGACGCCCCAAGCTCTCCACTGAGCCCTGCTCTCGGATGGGTAAGAAGTGTGCCGACTTGGTGAGTCGGTCAACAATCACCCAAATGGAGTCGTGACCTCTGGAAGTGCGTGGAAGTCCAGTCACGAAGTCCATAGATATCCCGTCCCACTTCCACTCCGGGACCTCCAAGGGCTGTACCAAGTCTGCTGGTACCTGATGCTCTGCCTTCACCTGCTGGCAGGTGAGGCACCGTGAAGCGAACTCTGCCACAACCTTCTTCATGCCCGGCCACCAGTGCTGACGTCTGAGATCCTGGTACATCTTCACCACTCTTGAATGTACCGCCAAAGGAGAAGTGTGAAACTCTCTCAGCACCTCCTCTCGTAAAGAGACCGGTACCAAGGTTCGTCCTCTGAAAAGGATGTCGTGCTCTGCTCCAAGGGAGAAACCATCAGGTGCCTATCCCGAGGATATCTGTGCACGCCGTGTCTCACAGTTAGTGTCCACATGCTGTGCCTCTCTGACCTACTGCAGTAGTGGAGGGGTGACTGTGAGAGACTGAAGGAAGGCTACTCCATCTCTATCCATGAAGGATATCTGCAAAGTGGCTAGCTGCTCTATCACCTCCTCAAGTAGCTGGATGCCCGTCCTCCTGCTGAGGGCATTGGCTACCACGTTCCCCTTCCCAGGAGTATAAACTATCTCAAAGTCATATTCCTGGAGGAACTCGAGCCATCGCCGCTGTCTCAGGTTCAGGTCCTTCTGAGAGAAGATGTACCTTAGACTCTGGTGGTCAGAAAAGACTGTAAAGCGCTCGCCCATCAGATAGTGCTGCCATGTCTTCAGAGGAAGACCACTACTGCTAACTCCAGGTCATGGGTGGCGTAGTTCTACTCATGTGGCCTCAACTGACATGATCCGTAGGCAATCACGGCCCGCTCCTGCATCAGGACACACCCGAGTCTGGTCCCTGATGCATCGCAGTAGACTACGAATCCAACTCCCTTTTCAGGCAACCTCAAGATAGTTACGCTGGTCAATCTCTGTCTCAGCTCCTGGAAGCTCTGCTGACATCTGTCTGACCACATGAAGGGTTCCCCTTCTTTATCAACGTTGAGAGTGGCGCCGCAACTCTGGAGAAGTCCGGCACAAATCTCCGATAGTATCCATCTAGACCCAAGAAACTCCACACCTTCGTCATGCTCCTGGGTGGCTCCCAAGCTTGCACTGCCTCGATCTTCGCGGGATCCACTACAACTCCCGCCTCAGAAATGACGTGCCCCAAGAAGTGGACCTCACGTAACTAGAACTAGCACTTTGAGAGGATTCCATAAAGCTGGTGCTCTTGGAGTGTGTCTAGTACAACTCGCAAGTGGTAGGCGTGCTCCTCCTCCGTGGTCGAGTACACCAAAATGTCGTCGATGAAGACCACGACAAATCGATCGAGGTACGGATGGAAGATCTTGTTCATGAGGCTCATGAACACTGCTGGAGCATTTGTTACGCCGAAAGGCATAACCAAGAACTCATAGTGGCCATACTGACACCTAAAGGTCGTCTTCTACACATCCTCATCTCGAACTCTGAGCTGATGATAGCCTGACCTGAGGTCTATCTTCGAGAACCACCACGCTCCCTTGAGCTGGTCGAAGAGATCATCAATCATGGGTAGCGGATACTTGTTCCTCACTGTCACCTGGTTCAGGAAACGATAATCGACACACATTCGCAAGCTCCCATCCGCCTTCTTGGAAAACAAAATCGGGGAAGCCCAGGGTGAAACACTGGGTCGGATGAACCCCTTACCCTGCAAGTCCTCCAACTGTACCCGCAGCTCTCGAAGCTCAACGGGGGCCTTCCGATATGCTGGAGCGGATATCGGGGCTATCCCGGGGTACAGTTCAATATAAAAGTCTACCTCCCTGAGAGGAGGTAGCCCTGGAACGTCGTCGGGGAAGACGTCCGCATACTGATCCACCACTGCAGGAAAACTGGGACTCCGCACGTCAACTCCTCCAAGTATGAGACTAGCCAAATGATGGGTGATGGGTTGTCCTCTCCTCTGCGTGAGTCCATCCTGTGCTGCTAAGGCTCCCTTCTCGCCGGTGAAGGTGAACCTGCTCCCGTCGGTGCGCACACATCGCACCTTGCGCCTAAAGCAGTAAATCTGAGCATGGACTGTAGATAACCAATCCATGCCCAAGATGACGTCGTAAGGCCTCGACGCCGCTACAAGAAGATCCCAGCCGAAGCTCTTGCCTCCTAGAGTAATCTCACACTGCCGGCACCAGTGCGTAATCGTCGAGTCTGCTCTCGTAGGAGTCTCTAGCCGTAAGGATCGAGCCAATGGCTCTGTCGGAATCTCTGAGCTCCGAACAAGGGTAGTGGCTATGAAAGAGTGACTTGATCTTGTGTCTATAAGAACTAAAGAAAGGGTGGAATAGACATAGATCATACCTCTAATCATCTCTGGCGCGCTGTGGTCATAGGCCTCCACTACCTGGAGTTGTTCCTGTCTCTGCCCACCAGCTCCCTGTGGTCGGGGTGGGCCTCCGGGTGGTGGTGGTGGCAGAGCCTCAAAGCGTCGCCCACCACCTATTGTGCGGACAGCTCCTCTGCCTCGTCCGCCTCCATCCTATGGACCGCCACAGTCGACCCTCTACCCTTGCCTGGGTGGCCCCTCCACCGTCTGCTGCCCCTCGGTACGGCGGGTCGAGAAGTCACGAGCCATGTGGCCCTGCACGCCGCACTCATAGCACTGTCTGCCTCTCGGAAGACTGGCTCCACGCTGTGTTCCCTACACTGCTGAGCCAGTGTCCCGAGGTCGTCTGCAAGAAGGCCTGGTCTTCCTGGAACCCCGAGTCATCTGTCGGCTACCAGCTGTCGAAGACTCCGCTATCTGCTGCCCTGTGGTAGGTCTCGCTGTAGACTTAGCCAGAAAGCTCTCGATCAGAAGGGCTCGCTCTAGCACTCCTGCCTGGGTCGGGATGCTGAGGGAGATCAGCGATGCCCTGAGCTCGTGTCTCAATCCCTGCTCGAAGGTCCGGGCCCGGAAGAAGGGGTCCCGTACCATGTCTGTCGAGTAGCGAGAAAGGTTGGTAAACCTCGCCGTGTACTGAGCGACCGTCAAGCTGCCCTGCCGCAGCTGAAGAAGCTCCTGAATGCGCACCGCACGGAGGGTGGACGGGACGAACATTGAGCAGAAGAGGCTCTCTAAGTCCATCTAGATGAGGGAGGCCTCATCGTGTACCTGGACCATCAAGCTCCACCATCGTCCTGCTGCTTCGTGCAGTAGGCTCGCCGCGAGGATCACCATGAGGTCTGTTGGTGTCCTCAATAGCCTGAAAACTCGGACGACTGCCTCCAGCCAGTCCTCGGCTGCCTGGGGGTCCGTCTCCCCACGAAACCTGGGTGGTCGCTGGCGCTAGAACTCGTGCAGAGCTCCGAGGTGTCGTGCATCGTCAGCTGCCAGTGCTGGAAGCATCGTGGGCTCGGCGGGTAAAGGTACCACCGGTGCCTCTGTGGTCAACGGGCCCTGTACTGAGGCCTCATCACTCGGCGGGCTGTCATCACGCTCTACTCTAGGAACCCCAGCTGGTTGCTGTCGTTGGGCCATCCTAAAAAAGGAAACAAGTACGCCACGGTCAGAACAGTATACCTGGTGAGCTGACATAAGTAATCACAAAGAAAACTTGAAACACACATACAATCAATGTTTTCGTGCATTAAGTCGGAAATCAGAAGTCAGGGTCCTGGTGTACGGATACGTCGGCCACCGCACCAACACTGGACTCCCTGAAATGATAACCACACCCAATACGCTAAACACTATTGCTTCACATAGAAGAAAGATCAGAGCCTGCGGTAGAACCGACCACCTCTGATACCAATTTGTCACGACCCGTCCTTGGGGCCCGTACCGTGACTACCCCAAGCCCGCCTTCCATAGGCCAGGGGCTGGCGACTAGCACCAAGGCGTAAATCCCGAAAAAAAGGGGAAGGCATTTCCTTTGAAAAGTAAACAGCACCACAGAGTAAGCAAGAGGAAAAGTAACACTAAGTAAAAACTGTACAAGCTGTGCTGAAAGTAAAAGGGGCTAGAAATACAAGCCCAACTGTAAAGTACAACTGGAAGGGAAAAACAACAACTGAAAAGAAAATCCACAGCGTCAAGCCGTCCTCTGGAAGTCCCACCTGAAGGGTGGGTATAGATAGCCTCCACTGCTCCTCGGGTCCACCTGACCGCTCCGAGTACATCCCGCCCAGTGGTCCACCTCTAGGTACCATCCATCTCTGCACGCCTCCACCACGATCAGCGCTGTCCGTCGTCTGCAACCAACACCACGAAGTGCGGGCATAGCCCGTGCAGGGGTGAGTATAAGCTACTCAGTAGGGACCCCGAGACCCACGAAGGTCTCCAGAAATCCACAAAGGATAACCCACAAAGGAAAGATACAATCACGAAGTAACAACCGACACTGCTTAGGTATATGCCAATACATATACCTAAGTAATCAATTCCCGTTCGGCCCAACGTTCGAGCCCAAGCACAACCCAGTCCACACAGGAAAGCAAAACGTATACCCACACAGGATAGCACAACACAATCCACAAAGGAGAGTAAACAGTAATCCACACAGGATAGCTCAACAAAATCCACAAAGGAGAGTAAATAGTAAATCCACACAGGATAGCTCAACACAATCCACAAAGGAGAGTAAACAGAAAATTCAGCTCACACCGGTATACTTCTTCGGATGACGATAAAGATGATCACTGATCCATCTATGTCGTCGGACCCACGAAGGATCGATAGGTACTAACCCCCGCAGTGACCCACACAGGATTGAACCCACACAGGATCGGGCCCACACAGGACCGGGCCCACGCAGGACCTGTAGGCGTTGGCTCACCCAGAACCGCTGAGCGCTGACCCACATAGGATCGGACCCACACAGGATCGGGCCCACACAGGACCGGGCCCACACATGACCTCCAGCACTGATCCACGTAGGATCGCTGAGTGTCGTAGTCGTCGTAGTCCACTGAGGATCTCTGCACAGTCGTCGTCAGAGTCCACGGAGGATCTTTGAATAGTCGTCACCGTAGTCCTCTGAGGATCTCTGCACGGTTGTCGTCGAAGTCCATGGAGGATCTCTGCACAGTCGTCGCTGTCGAAGAAGCAGTCGCAGCCAGCACTAGGGTTCCCGCACACAGCAAGCTCGTTCGAGAGGGTTCGCTCCGCGAGCCGAGAGGCTGATGAATCAACTGACACAAATTCCAAAGTTGATGTATCCAAAAGTTCCGTATCGACAACAGGAACTCAACGTCGCAGACGGCGCGTCAATCGGACGCCCGGTCTGAGAGTTATTGGTTTTTTCGTCCTAGGGGCCCGGTTGGTTTTTAAGGCAAAACCAACCCAACCGTACTCCACCTGCGTCCAAACCTCGGGCGGAGTATGCCAAAAGATCCTTCTCACAAAGAGGAATTCAACAAAGCTGATGGCACGTCAATCGGACGTCCGTGGATCAAGATATGAGTGTTTCCGCTCTGAAGGCCCGGTTGGTTTCCTGTACGAACCAACTCGGCCGAACTCAAAGTATTCTGAAACCTTGAGTGCAATATACCGAAACGACCGTCTCAATCCAAGGATCGCGTTTCCGCTGACGGCGAGTCGTTTGGAGGCCCGTAGCTCAAGTTACGGGCGTTTGAACGAAAAGGGTCCGTGGACGGGGGGTCCGGGCCCGGGCCGACCCGGCCCGACCCCCCTGGGTCGGCCGAACCCGGTCCGACACGGTCCGACCCAGTCGGACCGGTCTTACCCGGCCAGGGCCGGTCCAGCCCTGCTCGGCCGCGCGGCCGACGCGGGGGGAGTCGCCGCCCCGCGTGACACCCCCGCGACACCCGCGGGGTGTCGGCCAGACAACCGGACGCGGCTGAACCCGCGTCTCGGGTGACGCGGGGGGAGCCGCCACCCCCGCATGACACCCACGGGATGCCCGTGGGACACCCGAGGGGTGTCTCCTTGGTGCTGGATGCTGCTTCAGCTGTGTCCCGCGAGCGCTTCCGCCGCGGCCGGTTCCGCGGCGGTCTCGTCCGGCGGCGCGCCGGCGCCGCCGTGCTGGCGACCCGCGCCGCCGCCGGCTTTCGCGGGCCACCGAAGTCGCTTCGGTGGCCTGATTTTCTTCCTGTCTGTGCCGTTGCTCCTCCCGAGTTCCATTCTTCACTGCGGGATCATCAAACATCCGTTGCGGCACGTTCCGTCGTCGCCCGTCAAATCCGCACAAAAACGAAGAATGGTGGAGGCTCGTCGGGCCGTGTTCGTTTGGCCCGCACCCTCCGCGTTAGTGACAAACAACGGGAGGAATAATAAAAACACATGAACGCATAACCGAAACAATTTTTAATGAAATAAAATTGTTTCATAAATCGGGTTCCTCATTTGAACAGAAACAACATGGGGAAAAGAGGCAATTCCAGAAATGAAATCCCTACCTCGTAGTCATCATCGAACACATGTTCTTCGCGGAATTGCTCATCGTGGAAGGAGGGGATATTCACGTCGTCGCGGAATCCGGCGTTGAGTCGGCGAACTCAAGCAGCCGATCGAAGATCCGTCGCGGAGTAAGAGACGTCGCAGAATAACATTGCAGGAAGGGAACGTTGGCGTCGCGGATCACGGCGTCGTGTCGTTGATTTCCGGGTTCGGCGTTCTTCACGTTCTTCGCGTTCTTCGCGTTCTTCACGAAGGAGGATGAAGGTTCAAGAACTCCTCTCAACGAGTAATCCTCCAAAAGATAGTTTGGTCTTATTTTATTATTATGCCAACAAACGAAAACGTGTAAGTAACGACCCATCAATTCGTTGAATTAATTCAACGAACGAAACAACTCATTTAATTTACGAAATAAACCGCCCAATTAAATGGTCTGTTAAGAATTTAAGAAAATTCGTCAGTTGACTTTCATAATGACGGGTTTTCACGGGTGCGTTACTTAGCGGAAAGAAACGACGGGGCTCGTGCGGGCCCCACGTCACAAATATCCTACCAAGGGGGTAGGATATTTTTGGATAGCATCCCATCAGGATCAACTCAGTTTAAGCCGTCTTTAAGTGGCTTCAAGTGGCTTCCAAGTGGCTTAAGTGAAATAAAATAAAGTTGTCGTAAAATTAATTTATTTCTTGACTTTAATCCCGAAAATTAAAAACCACACCCGAGCAAACGCAACTCGGGAAGAGGCGTTTCTAAGAAAATATCGGCGCTGCGATTTCATCGGTGCCCTCAGAATTTGATTCCGGGCACCGGTTCAAAAGCTAGGAAAACCCGCTCGCCCGTTCACTGAACATACCCGAGCCAAACTTCGGAAAATGATTCTGGGCACACCGGGCCTCAGAATCAGGTGCCGTCAGAAACGGTGTTTTTGTAAAATTCCACAGAAAATTAAGAAAAAATATTTCCTTGAAATTTACGAGTCTTTACAGAATCCTATATCTTCTAAACACTATTGTACCAACTTAGAAGAGGACCATGTTACTCGCTAGTTTATTTATATATGAGATATAAATTTAGCCAATGTTGTAAAACTAATTTACATGAATTTATTGATTTACATAAATTGTTTAATGTAATGGTTTGATTTAAGAAATTTTTTTAGAAATATTCTATCTCTTGTAAAGTAAATTCTGTGCTATAATTGTATTTTCCATAATTTTGAAACTGTATAATATGTTTTTTTAAAATATGATGATGAATTTAAAAACATATTTAATTTAAAAATTAAAATATTCTATTTAGATAATATATATTTGAAATCTATTGTGAATTATATTGTAGATTTTTACTGGGCTTAGGCTCACACCCTATTTTTTCTTTCGGGTGTTTGTAGACTTTCAGCTTCTCGGTTCGAAGAAAGGGAACAAATATCTTAGTATTGGATCTAGATATTGAGATTTGGTCCTGGTCAATTTTGTCCATATTGACCTTGGGTATGTTTTCAAAATTTTATTACTTGGGTTGTAGTACATTGGAATATTTATGACTTTTTTGTACATTACTCTCATTTGAGTTTCTTCTATACGTATATTGTCTTTGTAGTATTTCTTTCACAACGTATTTTGGAAAATATTTCCCCACCAGCATGTTTTATGATTTCAGGTGCTAGTTTCTCACATGTGGAGACCAGGAACACCCTTCAGGATATATCAGGGCTGTATCATTTATCGGGTTACCATTTCACGTGGGCTGGTTCGTGACACTAACAAATCTATTTCTGAGATGATTATGCACTATACTGATATATGCAAAGGAAAAATTATCCTTGTGATGATCTTTCTATTGAATCACATTTCAAGAAAATAATATGGGAAACATCAATTACACATTAATCTAATGAAATATAAATACAAAAACCCAAATACATAAAGAACCTATCAGTTGAGGATCTCATCAAAACTCTTGTGACTTATAAGATCACAGTGAAGAAAAATCATTGACAAGGAATCCTAAGAAGTTAAGTAAAAAAGAAAAAAATATTTTAAATTAATTAATTATTAATATTTTTATGGTGATGAAAAGTATCATATATTTATGGATATGAAAAAATTATTCAAAAGAATAAAATCCTTAGAATGTTCTAAGAAGGAGAACAATCTAATAGAAAAAGGTGTAATGTGCTTCCATTGCAAAAATAGGCGACACATAAGGTCAGAATTCCACTAGGTTAAAATTAAAAATAAGGAGAATAATGATAAAATAAATTAACCATTAAAAGATCGATAATGTAGTGTAAGTGATGATTCCCCCCACTTATGTAAATTAGGAAACAAGTGCACCAATTTTCTCATGGTTAAAGTCAGGGTTATTATAAAAGTAAACACCAACTTCTCTTCTTATCCATACTCTTCCTCAACTTCTTCCACTTATTATTCCAATAAAATAATATAAAATGATATAGAATATTCTCAAGATCAATTTGAAGAATTTTATTTTCAACAGATATCAATGTAAAAAGATATTAAAAAGAAGTATAATCAACTACATAAAGAAGAGGATCAACATGAAATCTAAAAAGATGAATTATCAAAATACATGAATGATAAAATGAAAGTTCATGAATTATAATATTATATTGATTATATCAATAAATATATCATGAAATTCACCCAAGAAAAACGAAATCTAAATAAAATTTTTGTTTTACAATGAAATGAAAATAATAATTTTGGATTTGGTTTTTTGAAAAGTTGTAGTTCTTCGAAAAAGATAAAACATTAAAAGTAATCTCATAAAAAAAGTTCTATTATGATTTTTCTAAAATAAGGAATCTAATTCATGGATGTAATTGAAAAAAATAATAAATATAGTAAACCAAATAGTATCAAACTTCTATCTAATATCCCATATCAAAAATCATATTTAAAAGAAATTTGGGTACCAAAAGTCGTATTAGCTAACTTTAATAGACCCAAAATCAAGTACCAAAGGCTTTATTTCATAATTATATAGGAAATTTGTAAAGAGAGTAAATATCAAAAAATGTGGAACTTTTATTATAGATTCACTCCACAAATGTTTGATAATCCTTCTGAATTTAATCACTATGAAACTTAATGGAGGATAGGTGACATTCAATGTTAATTTAGGAAGTAAAATCATTGGTATAGGTACAATTGGTTTTATCATTTATTTTATTATAAAACATATTTTATTTATTTAAGGTATAAAAAATGTGTTAATAATTATCCAATTTCACTAAATATGTTTTAAAACCTCTTTCAAAAATTATTCGTGAAATGTTTTAAATTACAAAGGAAACCTTTCATTTATTTCTTTTAATTTTCAAAATTACTATATTATAAATCCAAAATAAATTTCATATAAAAATTTTAGATGTTTGATTGATAAAGATAGTTATTCTTGGAACTATCATAGATGTATGTTTACTGTATCACACACATAATCACCAAGATTAGCTGACATCATCTCGTATGATATTTTCAAAATATTCATTTTAGAGATATGGTTTTTTATCTTTTCAAACAAGGAAAGTATGAAAAACATATTATAAACCTAAAAAATAAGTATGGAAAACTAAATACCCATATATTGTTTACAATTATCCTTTTTTACTAACTCAATATGAAATTATCATGTAAAAATCATATTCCTTTGTTATTTTCGATGATTATATAGGATTCACTTCAGTGTTTCTCTTGAAAAAAAAGTGTCTTCAACCACTTCCTGTCCCTAAATAGAAGTGGGATAAGATATATAAGGATTTTTGGGTTTGGATTCCATGTACCCATAGAAAGAATAATGTGATATGGATTTTGATCGAAAGGTTAACCATGTAGAAACACATTTTAACCATTCATTATGCATCCAAATTTGAAGAGTTGGGAAGTCCTTGTGAAATAAATTATTTTTTTTCATGTAGTTACATCTATTATAGACTCTAGTATGGATCCATGGTTTACCTTTTACTTTTGGGGAGTCCTTTAGGAGGAATGGGGATCTCATGTTTGTTTGAGCATGGCCCACTATCTGTAGTTGGATGGCCAGAAAGAAAGAGCTGTACATATACTTGAGGATATGATTTGTGTCTGTGTTGTTGGATTCAGTGGGGATTGGGATGATCTCTTGTATTAGGATGAGTATTCCTATAAAAATAGTTTCTAGTTCATGATCAAGATGTATCCTTTTGAGTACTTTTATGGTCATCCTAGTAAATCTTTGTTCTGCTGGTCAGAGGTTGGTGAAACTTCCTTGGTTGGAAAAACCATAGTATAAGAGATAATAGCTAATATTTTGTTGATTTTTCAGAGAATGTTGATAGCACCGATCTAATATATGTCTTATGTTGATCAATTCCATATACCGCTGTAATTTTCAATTGGAGATCAGGGGTTCTTGAAATTTACCCCCAGTTGTTTCATCGATAGATTGAGATGTAAGGGATGTTTTCTCCTCATTTTGTTGGACATTTTGAGGTTGTTGAGAAGGTGGGGAATGTTTTTTAGCATTTATAACTTCCACAAAAGCATATGTTGATACATAAATTATTTCATTTATTTCAGAAGAGATTGTAACTATCGAATCAATCTCACATTTTGAGCTGGAGTAATATTTATATTGAACCTGATTTATCTTTGAGTTAGTGGCCAGTTAGGATATTTGATTTTGAGAACAAGGTAATTCATGGGAGGATGATTTATTTAGTATGTGTCATATGGATTCATGGTCCTGATAATCAAGAGATTTGGGAATTGAAGGAATTAACGAGAGAGTAGTGCCATCATCTTTTTGGCATGGATGCTTATTTATAGGCTTTCTAGGGACATAAAGTTCTTATGGTGTGGAGGTTGTAACATCTCTTTGTCGTTCTGAGAGGTAATACATAAACAATTTCTTACTCATTAATTTTTATTTTTCGTTAGGTAGAAGTTTGGATTGGCAGGATACCTATAATGTTGAAGTGTAATATTATTTGGATTCTAACCTTCAATTCATCTTTTCATGCAGACTGCGAGAGGGTTACACATTATGAAACAGGATCAAACGTTGTGTAATGTTCCTTCTAAAAGTCATGAATGGATTCGTGTTGAGATGGGAAGACATTATGATTATTCATTTTTCATCAGGTGGGATTTAATTGTCAGTTTTTAATTTGGTGTATTGAAATTTAACTCAAGGAGATTCATTTTTTAGCGGTTATGAAATTTAAAGTGGTCGCAACATGTATTTGGAGGACACATCTTGTAATACCATGAATTCATTTTTTTAAATAGGTAGTGCGTCTAGTTATTTCTTTTCCCACTTCTCTAGACTCAAATTCCTCAACCTAAGTCATTCCCAAGAAATATGTATCTTTTCATTCACTTACAAATCCTTTCATTTCACTTTGGGTCGCTGATATGCTTGTAGTGTGATTTTTGGGTAAGTGTTCTCCCTTATTCATTGTGTTTCTCTCTTTCTTTTCTTGGGGTCATTCAATATATCATCTTGATAGTGATTGAACTATGCTCTACGATTTGGATCTGATTTCTAGGTAGGGTTTTGAGGACTTATTCAAATAATTTCTTGTTAATGGGAGTCATTGCGAGTGTTGAGTTTCAAGAAGTGGTGGGTGGTTCGATCCTGAATTTCCAAATTTATTATTCCTAAATTGCTTCATTTATTTTAATTTTTTATTTAGATTTAATTTCTTAAACATTCTTTCAATTAAATTTATAAAAACATGATCATAGTGATACCAGATTTTTGAAATGGTTTTCGCATTGAAATTTTGAAAGCCCCTAATTTTGTTAAATTGTGGGGTGTTTATGTAAATTTCTCATTTAAATTATTGAATTTATATTGTGGATTTTATGGGAATTAGTTCAATTAAATAGTTGAAATTAATTTTGGGAAAATGACTTTTGAAAAAGATGGAGTCTGTTTTGAATGGATTTCAATCATGTGAAAATGGGTTTAAAATGATTTGATAGAAAACTACGGGTTTTATCATGTGGGAAGTGAAGGTTTTTTTATTAAAAACCATTTTTGGTTTTAAATTGAAAAATTGGAATTTTGAAATGACCTAATGGGATTAAATTTTATTTTAAGAAGTCTTAAAATAAATCTCACATCACGTAATAGTACATTAAATCCTTAGGTTGTTAGTGAGTTATTTAGATACACTCTATGTTATTACAACATTATAAAAAATATATGTAGTAGGTCACATCCCCTATGGGATAGTGATGAGTCTCTTTTTCCACTATCAAGGGGAAGTGACTATTTTCATTGTACAAAGATCACTTTGAGAGTGTGGAATCCTACAGCTGCTAAACACTATTGTACATACCTGGCATATGAACATGTTACTCACTTTTTTATTTATATTTGAGATATAAATATAAAACAATGTTTTAAAACTACTTTAAATGACTTTCTTAGATTTACATAAATTGTTTTATGTAATTTTTTGATCTAAGAAATTGTTTTAGAAATATTCTATCTCTTGAAAAGTAAATTTTGTGCTCTGATTGTATTTTCCATAATATTGAACATGTATAATATGTTTTGTTAAAATATGATTATGAATTTCCAAACCTATTGATTTTAAAAATTAAAAGCTTTTATTTAGATTATACATATTTTGAATCTATTGTGGAATATATTTTGGTTTCCTACTTCTTAGGCTCGCACCATACTTTTTCTTTCGGTTTTTGTATACTTTCTGCTTCTAGGTTCGAGGAAAGGGAACAATTATCCTGGTAGTGGATCTAGATATTGACATTTGGTCCTGGTGAGTAGTGTCTATATTGACCTTGGGTGTGTTTTCACTATATTTAGTACTTGGGTTGTTGTACATTGGAATATTTATGAATTTTTTGTACTTTACACCCATTGCAGTTTCTTTTATATGAATATTGTGTTTCTTGTCATCCTTTCAAAATGTATTTTGGAAAATTTGATCCCACCTGCATGATTTATGATTTGAGGTTCAAGTTTCTAACAAATGGGGATCAGGAACACCCTTTCACCCAAATCAGGGTTGTATCAGTTATCGGGTTACCAGAGTACTCGGACAGGTTCGTGACACTAACAAATCTATTTCTATGATGATTATGCACTATACATATATATGCAATGGAAAAAAAATCTCCAAGTGATAATATTGTTATATAATCACATGTAAAGAAAATAATTTGGTTAATATCAATTACATAGTAATCTAATGTAATAGAAATACATAAAATCCATATATATAAAGAACATATCAGTTGAGGATCTCATCGAAACTCTTGTGACTTATAAGATCACAGTGATGCAAAAACATTGACAAGGAATCCAAAGAAGTTAACGAGAAAAGAAAAATTATTTTAAATTAATTAATTATTACTATTTTATGGTGATGAAATGTATCATATATTTAAGGATGTGAAAAAATTATTCAAAAGAATCAAATCTTTCAAATGTTCCAAGAAGAAGAATAATCAAATAGAAAAGGAAGTAATGTGCTTCCAAGACAAAAATTGGGCACACATAAGGTCAGAATTCCCCTAGATAAAATGAAAAATAAGGAGAGTGATAATAAAATAAATAAACCATTAAAATATCCATCATGTAGTGTAAGTGATGATTTCCACCCCTTATGTGAATCATGAAATAAGAGCGCCAATTTTTTCAGGATTAATGTCGGGGTTATTAGAAAGGTAAACACTAACTTCTCTTCTTCTCCATACTCTTCTTCAACTTATTACACTTATTATTACAATAAAATAATATAAAATGACATAAAATATTCCCATTATCAATTTGAAAAATTTTATTTTCAAGTGACATCAATGAAAAAAGATCTTAAAAAGAAGTATAATCACCTACTTAAAGAAGAGGATCAACATGAAATCGAAAAAGATGAATTATCAAAAAACATGAATGATAAAATGAAAGTTCATGAGTTATAATATAATATTGATTATCTTAATTAATATATCATGACATTCACCTAGGTAAAACAAAATCTCAATAAAATTTTTATTTACAATGAAATGAAAATAATAATTTTGGAGTTGGTTTTTCAAAAAATTATATTTCATCCAAAAGGATAAAATTTTAAAGGAAATTCATAAAAATAATTTATTATTTTTATAAAATGGGGAATTGAATTCATGAATTTAATTGAAAAAATAATAAATATAGTAAACCAACTAGTATCAAAATTCTATCTGATATCTCATATCAGAAATCATATTTAAAACCATCTTGGGTACCAAAATTCACCTTAGCTAACTTTAATGGAACAAAAATCTGATACCAAAAGATTTATTTCAGAATTATTTAAGAAATATTTATAGATTAAATATCAAAAAATGTGGTACTTTTAGAATAGATTCACCCCAGACATGTTTGATGATCCTTCTGAATTTAATCACAATGAAACATGAAGGGGGATATGTGATTTTCAATGTCAATTTAGGATATAAAATCATTGGTATAGGTACAATTGGTTTTATCAATTATTTGATTATAAAATATGTTTTATTTATTTATTGTTTAAAAAAATGGGTTAATAATTATCCAATTTCATGAAATTTTTTTTAAACCTCTTTCAAAAATATTTCGTGAAATGTTTTAAATTACAAAGGAAACCTTTCAGTTACTTCATTTAATTTTCAAAATTACTTTATTATCCATCTAAATTAAATTTCATATAAAAATTCTCGATGTTTGACTGATAAAGGTAGTTATTCCTATCTCTATCATAGATGTATTTGTACTATATCACACACAGAATCACCAATCTTAGCTCACATCATCTTGTATGAGATTTTCAAAAAATTTATTTTAGAAATATGGTTTTTTACCTTTTCCAACAAGGAAAGTATGAAAAAAATTATTTTAATCCTAAAAAATATGTATTGAAAACTAAATACCATATTATTGTTTACAATTATCCTTTCTTACTCACTCAATATGAAAGAATAAGATAAAAATCACATTCCTTTATTATTTTTGATGATTATACAGGATTCACTTCAGTGTTTTTCTTGACAAAAAAGGATTCTTCAACCACTTCCTGTCCATAATTTGAATTTTTTAAGATATATAAGCGTTTTGTGGTTGGGATTCCATGTACCCATATAATGAAAAATGTGACATGGGTTGTGATCGAAACACTGACCATGTAGAATCACATTTTAACCATTCTTGATACATCCAAAGTTGAGGATTTGGGATGTCTCTTTGTGAAAGGGATTATATGTTTTCATAGAGTTCCATCTGTTATAGTCTCTGGTAGGGATCCATGGTTTACTCTTAACTTTTGGAGAGTCCTTTCGGAGGAATCAGGATCTCATATTTATTAGATCAAGGCCCACAATCTGTAGTCGGATGGCCAAAAAGAGAGAGCTATACATATTCTAGAGGATATTCTTTGTTTCTGTGCTCTTGGATTTAGTGGGGCTTGGGATGATCAATTGGGGTAGGATGAGTATTCTTATAAAAATAGTTTCTATTTCATGATTAAGATGTATCCTTTTGAATACTTTTATGAACATCCTAGTAAATCATTATTATGATGGTCGGAGGTTGGTGAATATTCCTTTTTCGGACCAAGATTAGTACAATAGATGATAGCTAAGATTCAGTTTATTCGATAGAGAATGTTGATATCACAGAGCTAATATATTTCATATGTTGATCGATTCTATGGACCATTGTTGTTTTCAATTGGAGATCAGAGGTTCTTGAAAATTTCCCCTCAATTGTTTCATCGATGGATTGGGATATAAGGGATGCTTGCTCATAATTTTTTGGGACCTTTTGAGGTTGTTGAGAAGGTGGGGAAAGTTTTTTAACATTTATAACTTCCATAAAAGCATATTTTGATACAAAACATATTCCATTTATTTCAGATGATAATGTAAAACTCTGATTAATCAAACATTTTGAGCTGGATTAATCTTGAAATTAAACCTGATTTATCATTGAGTCTGTGGCCAGTTGGGATATTTTATTATGAGACCTAGGTACTTCATCGGAGAATGATATCTTTTGTTCGTGTCATATGGCTACATGGTTTTGATAATCACAAGATGTGGGAATTTAAGGAACTAATGAGAGAGTATTGGAATCATATTTTTGGCATGGAGGCTTCATTATATGCATTCTAGGGACATAATGTTCTTAAGGTGGGGAGGTTGTAACATCTCCTTGTCAATAGGAGAGGTAAGACTTAAAAACGTTATTAGTTTTTAATTTTCATTTATGGGTAGGGTGGATTTTGGATTGGCAGGATACCTATAATGGTGAAGTCATATATTATTTGGATTTTATCCTTCAAATCAACTTTTCATGCAGACTGTGAGAGGGTTACACAATATGTAACAGGATTAAACATTGTGTTTATCTCTTTCTTTTATTAGGTTCATTCAATATATCATCTTTATAGTGATCGATCTATTCCATATTATTTTGGATCTGATTTATGGGTTGGGTTTTGAGTACTTATTCTAATACGTTCTTGTTAAAGGGTGTCGTTGTGTGTGTTGAGTTTCAGGAAGACGTAGGTGGTTCGATCCCAAATTTCCAAATTTATTATTCCTAAATTTCTTCATTTATTTCAACGTTTGATTTAATTTCAATTTCTTAAACTTTATTTCAATTAAATTGATAAAAAACCGATCCTAGTGATATGGGATTTTTGAAATTGTTTTTGCATGAAAATTTTGAAAGCCCATAATTCCATTAAATTGTGGTGAGTTTATATAAATTTCCAATTTAAACTATTGAAAATATATTTTGGATTTTATGGAAATTATTTCAATTATATTGTTTAATTTAATTGTGCAAAATGACATGTGAAAAATATTGAGTCTATTTTGAATGGATTTCAATCTTAAAAAAATGGGTTTAAAATGATTTGATAGAAAACTAGTGGTTTTATCAAGTGGTAAGTGAATTTTTTTTATTAAAACCCATTTTTGGTTTTAAATGGAAAAATTGGAATTTTCAAATGAAATAATGGGATTTAATTTTATTTTAATAAGTCTTAAAATATATTTCACATCACGTAATAGTACATGAAATCCTTAGGTTGTTGGTGAGTTTTTTAGATCAACTCTACACTATTACTACATTATAAAACATATATGTGGTAGGTCACATCCCCGATGGGATAGTGACGAGTCACCTCTGGCCACTATCAAGGAGACATGACTATAAACATTTTACTTAGTTCACTTAGAGAGTGTGGAATCCTATAGCTGCTAAACACTATTGTACCTACTTGGCATATGACCATGTTACTCGCTTGTTTATTTATATATGAGATATAAATGAATTCCAATGTTGTAAAAATACTTTACATGACTTATATAGATTTACATAATGTTTTTATGTAACAGTTTGATCTATGAAATTGTTTTAGAAATATTTTATCTCTTGTAAAGTAAATTATGTGCTCTAATTTTATTTTACATAATTTTGAAACTGTATAATATGTTTTTTAAAAATATGATTATGAACTTTGAAACCTACTTATTTTAAAAATTAAATACATTTATTTAGATAATATATATTTGGAATCAATTGTGTAATATATTGTGGATTCCTACTGGGATTAGGTTCACACCCTACTTTTTATTTCGGGTGTTTGTGGACATTCTGCTTCTAGGTTCAAGCAAATGGAAAAAATCGCTTGGTAGTGGATCTATATGTTGAGCTTTGGTCCTAGTGATTTTTGTCCATATTGACCTTGGGTATGTTTTCACAATTTCTAGTTCTTGGGTTGTTTTACATTGGAATATTTCTAACTTTTTTGTACTTTACTCTCATTTAATTTTCTTCTATTTTCATATTCCCTTTCTTGTATTTCTTTCACAATGTATTTTGGAAAAAAATTTCCCACCATCATGTTTTATGGTTTCAGGTGATAGTTTATGACACATGGGGATCAGTAACTCCCTTCAGGATATATCAGGTCTGTATCAGTTATCGGGTTACCAGGGTACTCGGGCTGGTTCGTGACACTAACAAATATATTTCTGGGACCATTATGCACTATATTGATATATTCTATGGAAAAAAGTCTCCAAATGATAATCTTTCTAGAGAATCACTTGTGAATAAAATAATTTTGGTAACATCAATTACACAGTAATCTAATGTAATAGAAATAAAAAATCCAAATATATAAAGAACATATCAATTTAGGATCTCATCGAAAATCTTGTGACTTATAAGATCACAGTGATGAAAAAACATTGACAAGGACTCCCAAGAAGTTAAAGAGAAAAGAAAAATTATTTTAAATTAATTAATTATTACTATTTATATGGTGATGAGATGTACCATATATTTAAGGATATGAAAAAATTATTCAAAAGAATCAAATCCTTCCAATATTCTTTGAAGGAGAATAATAAAATAGAAAAATAAGTAATCTGCTTCAACAAGAAAATTGGGGACACATAAGGTCATAATTCCCCTTGGTTAAAATGAAAAATAAGGAGAATAATAATAAAATAAATAAACCATTAAAAGATCCATCATTCAATGTAAGTGATGATTCCCTCCCCTTATTTAAATTAGGAAATAAGAGCACCAATTTTCTCACGGTAAAACTCGGGGTTATTATAAAGGTAAACAATTACTTCTCTTCTTATCCATACTCTTATTCAACTTATTCCACTTATTTTTAGAATAAGGTAAAATAAAATGATATAAAATATTCGCATTATCAATTTAAATAACTTAATTTTTAAGTAACATAAATTTACAAAGATCATAAAAAGTATTATAATCAACTGCTTAAAGAAGAAGATCAACATGAAATCGAAAAAGATGAATTATCAAAAAACATGAATGATCAAAATAAAGTTCATGAGTTATAATAGAAATACTGATTATATCATTTAATATATCATAAAATTCACCCAATTAAAACAAAATCTAAATAATTTTTGTTAGAATGAAATGGAAATAATAATTTTGGAGTTGGTTTTTCAAAAAATTATATTTCATCCAAAAAGATAAATTTTAAAAGGAAATTCATAAAAAAGTTTTCTTATTATTTTTATAAATTGAGGAATATGATTCATGAATTTAATTGAAAAAATAATAAATATAGTAAACCAACTATTATCAAAATTCTATCTGATATCACATATCAAAAATCATATTCAAAAGAAATTTGGGTAAGAAAATTCTTCTTATCTAACATAAATGGACCCAACATCAGGTACCAAAGGATTTATTTCATATTTTTATAGGAAATTTTTATAGAGAGTAAATCTCAAAAAATTTGGTACTTTTATAAAATATTCACTCCATACATGTTTGATGATCCTTCTGAATTTAATCACCAGGAAACTTAATGGAGGATAGGTGAATTTCAATGTCAACATAGGAAGTAAAATCATTGGTATATTTATAATTGGTTTTATCAATTATTTGATTGTAAAATATGTTTTATTTATTTATGGTTTAAAAAACTGATTTAATAATTATATAATTTCTCAAAAGTTGTTTTAAAACCTCTTTCAAAAATTATTCGTGAAATGTTTTAAATTACAAAGGAAACCTTTCAGTTACTACTTTTAATTTTCAAAATTATTTTATTATCAATCTAAAATAAATTTTTATTAAAAATTTTAGATGTTTGATTGATAAAGATTGTTATTCCTAGCTCTATCATAGATGTATTTTTACTGTATCACACACATAATCACCAAGCTTAGCTGACATCATCTCATATGCGATTTTGAAAAATATCATTTTATAGATATGGTTTTTTAACTTTTCCAACAAGGAAAGTATGAAAAACTTATTTTAAACCAATAAAATATGTATGGAAAACTAAATAACCTAATAGTTTTTACAATTAACTTTTATTACTAACTCTATACAAAAGTATCAAATAAAAATAGTATTCCGTTGTTATTTTCGATGATTATACAGGATTCACTTTGGTGTTTTTCTTTAAAAAAAGGAGCTTTCAACCACATCCTATCCCTAAATATAAGTGGGATAATATCTATAAGGATTTTGTGGTTGTGATTCCATGTACACATAAAAAGAAGAATGTTATTTGGGTTTGATCGAAAGGATGACCATGTAGAATCATATTATAACCATTCGTGATATATCCAAAGTTGAGGAGATGGGAAGTCTCTCTGTGAAAGAGATTATATGGTTGCATGGAATTCCATCTGTTATTATTTCTAGTAGGGATCCACGGTTTACTTTTCACTTTTAGAGAGTCCTCTCTTAGGAACTGGTATCTCATGTTTGTTTGAGAATGGCCCACTATCTGTTGTCGGATGGCTAGAAAGAGTGAGCTATACATATTCTAGAGGATATTCTTTGTGTTTGTGTTCTTGGATTTAGTGGGGCTTGTGATGATCAATTGGGGTAGGTTGATTATTATTATAACAATAGTATCTAGTTCATGATCATGATGTCTCCTTTTGAGTACTTTTATGGATGTCCTAGTAAAATTTTTTTGTGCTGGTTTGAGGTTGGTGAAAGTTCCTTGGTTGGACCAAGCTTAGTACAAGAGATGATAGCTAAGATTCAGTTCATTCGTCAGAGAATGTTGATATAACAGAGCCAATATTGTCTTATGATGATCGATACCATAGACCATTGGAGTTTTTAATTGGAGATTAAGGGTTCTTTAAATATTACCCCTAGTTGTTTCATCGATGGTTTGGGATGTAAGGGATGCTTGCTCTTCATTTTGTGGGACCTTTTTAGTGTTGTTGAGAAGGTGGGGAATATTTTTTAGAATTTAGAACTACCACCAAATAATATGTTGATACATAACTTATTCCATGTATTTAAGATGAGGATGTAACTCTCTGATCCATCCAACATTTTGAGTTTGAGTAATCATGAGATGGAACCTGATTTATCTTTGAGTTAGTGGCCAGTTAGGATATTTGATTTTGAGAACCAGGTACTTCATGGGCGGATGTTATCTTTGGTTCGTGTCATATGGCTTCATGGTTTTGATAATCATGAGATGTGGGAATTTTAGGAACTAACGAGAGAGTAGTGGCATTGTCTTTTTGGCATGGAAGATACTTTATAGGCTTTCTAGGGACATAAAGTTCTTATAGTGGGGAATTTGTAAGATCCCATTGTAGTTCTGAGAGGTATGACATAAACACTTTCTTAGTTTATAATTTTCATTTATGGGTAGGTTGGAGTTTGGATTGGGAGGATACCTATAAGGGTAAAGTCATATATTATTTGGATTCTAACCCTTAAATCAACTTTTCATGCAGACTGCCAGACAGGTACACACTGTGTAATAGGATTAGACGTTGTGTAATGTTCCAATTGAAAGTCATTAATGGCTCCATGTTGAGATGGGAACACATTGTGATTATTCATTTTTCATCATAGAGGATATAATTGTTGGTTTTAATTCGATGTATTGAAATTTAAGTCAAGGAGATTCATTTTTTAGCAGTTACGAAATTTAAAGGGGTCATGACATGTATTGGGACTATAAATCATGTAATACCATGCCATCATTTTTTTAATAGGTAGTGCGGAAAGTTATTTCTTTTCCCACTACTCTCGACTCGACTTCCTCATTCTAAGTCATTACCTAAGAAATATGTAACTTTTCCAGCACTTCCAAATCCTTTTGTTAGGATTTGGATCATCGATATTCTTGGAGTGTGTTTTTTGGGTAATTGTTCTCCCTCATTCTTTGTGTTTCTATCTTTCTTTTCTTGGGGTCATTGAATATATATCTTCTTAATAGTGATCGATCTATACCCTATTATTTTGGATCTTATTTCTAGATTGGGTTTCGAGGGCATATTCAAATACATTCTTGTTAACGGATATCGTTGCGAGTGTTGAGTTTCGGGAAGAGGTAGGTGGTTCGATCCCGAATTTCCAAATTGATTATTCCTAAATTGATTCAGTTTTTTTAATTTTTGATTTAAATTCAATTTCTTAAACTTTCATTCAATTAAATTAATTAAAATCTAATCCTATTAATATGGGTTGTTTTAAATTATTTTCGCATTGAAATTTTGAAATCCCATAATTCTATTAAATTTTTGTGTGTTTATGTAAATTTCTCATTTATATTATTGAATTTATGTTGTGGATTTTATGGAAGATATTTCAATTAAATTGTTAAATTTAATTGTGGAAAAATGACTTGTGAAAAAGATGGAGTTTGTTTTGAATGGATTTCAATATTGTTAAAATGGGTTTAAAATGATTTGATAAAAAACTAGTGGTTTTATCATGTGGAAAGTGCATGTTTTTTTATTAAAACCCATTTTTTGGTTTTAAATGGAAATATTAGAATTTTGAAATGAAATAATGGAATTTAATTTTATTTTAATAAGTCTTAAAATAAATTTCACATCACTTAATAGTACATTAAATCCTTTTTTTGTTGGTGAGTTATTTAGATACACTCTACACTATTACAACACTATAAAACATATATGGGGTAGGTCACATCCCTGATGGGATAGTAATGAGTCGTCTCTAGCCACTGTCAAGGGAAGTGACTATACACATTTTACTGAAACCACTTAGAGAGTTTGGAATCCTATAGCTGCTAAACACAATAGTACCTACATGGCAGATGACCATGTTACTCTCTTATTTATATATATATGAGATATAAATGTATCCCAATGTTGTAAAACTACTTTAACTAACTTTCTATAGATTTAAATAAATTGTTTATTGTAATTTTTTATCTAATAAATTGTTTTATAAATATTCTATATCATGTAAAGTAAATTATGTGCTCTAATTGTATTTTCCAAAATATTGAAACTATATAATATATTTTGTTAAAATATCATAATGAATTTCAAAACCTATTTATTTTAAATATTGAAAGCTTTTATTTAGATAATATATATTTTCAATCTATTTTGGAATATATTATCGATTCCTATTGGGCTTAGGCTCACACCCTACTTTTTCTTTCGGGTGTTTGTAGACTTTCTGCTTCTAGGATCGAGAAAAAGGAACAAATCTCTTGGTAGTGGATCTAGATGTTGAGAATTGGCCCTAGTAGGTTTTTTCCATATTGACCTTGGGTATTCTTTCTCTATTTTTAGTACTTGGGTTGTTTTACATTGGAATATTAATGACTTTTTTGTACTTTACTCCCATTGGAGTTTCTTCTATATACATATTGTCTTTCTTGTCTTTCTTTCACAATTTATTTTGGAAAATTTGTTCCCACCTGAATGTTTTATGATTTCAGGTTCTAGTTTCTAACACATGGGGATCAGGAACCCCATTTGGGCTATATCAGGACTGTATCATTTATCGGGTTACCAGGGTACCCGGGCTGGTTCGTGAAACTAACAAATCTATTTCTGAGATGATTATGCACTATACTGATATATGTAATGGAAAAAGTCTCCAAGTAATAATATTTCTATATAATCACATGTGAAGAAAATAATTTGGGTAATATCAATTACATAGTAATCTTATGTAATAGAAATAGAAAAAACCAAATATATAAAGAACATATCAGTTGAGGATCTCATCGAAACTCTTGTGACATATAAGATCACAGTGAAGAAAAAACAATGACATGGAATCCCAAGAAGTTAAGGAGAAAAGAAAAATTATTTTAAATTAATTAATTATGACTATTTTTATGATGATGAAATGTATCATATATTTAAGGATATGAGAAAATCATTCAAATGAACCAAATCCTTCCAATGTTCCATGAAGGAGAATAATCAAATAAAAAAAGAAGTAATGTGCTTCCAATAAAAAAATAGGGGACAAATAAGGTAAGAATTCCACTTGTTTAAAATTAAAAATATGGAGAATAATAATAAAATAAATAAAACATTAAAAGATTTATCATATAGTGTATGTGATGATTCCCTCCCCTTTTGTGAATCAGGAAATAAGAGAACCAATTTTCACATGGTTAAAGTCGGGGTAATTAGAAAACTAAACACCAACTTCTCTTCTTCTTCATACTCTTCTTAAATATCTACCACTTATTACTCTAATAAAATAAAATAAAATGATATAAAATATTCCCATGATCAATTTGAAGAATTTTATTTTTAATTGAAATCAATGTACAAAGATCTTAAAAATAAGTATAATCAACTGCTTAAAGAAGATGATCAATATGAAATCAAAATAGATGAATTATCAAAAAACATGAATGATCAAATTAAAGTTCATGAGTTATAATATAATATTTATTATCCCAATTAATATATCATGAAATTCACCCATGTAAAACAAAATCTATATAAATTTTTCGTTTTACAATGAAATGAAAATAATAATTTTGGATTTGTTTTTTTGAAATATTATAGTTCTTCCAAAAAGAAAGAATTTTAAAAGAAAACTCATAAAAAAAAGTTTTATTATTATTATTATAAAATTTGGAATCAAATTCATGAATGTAATTGAAAAAATAATAAATATAGTAAACCAACTAGTATCAAAATTCTATAGGATATCACATATCAAAAATCATATTTAAAACAAATTTTGGTACCAAAATTTCTCTTAGCTAACTTTAATGGACCCAAAATCAGGTACCAAAGGATTTATTTCATATTTATAGATGACATTTTTACAGAGAGTAAATATCAAAAAATGTGGTACTTTTATAATAGATTCACTCCACACATTTTTGATGATCCCTCTGAATTTAATCACCATGAAACTTGATGGAGGATAGATGACTTTCAAGGTCAATTTATGAAGTAAAATCACTGGTATATGTACAATTGGTTTTATCAATTAATTGATTGTAAAATATATTTTATTTATTTATGGTTTAAAAAATGTGTTAATAATTATTCAATTTCACGAAAATTGTTTTAAATCCTCCTTCAAAAATTATTTGTGAAATTTTTTAAATTATAATGGAAACCTTTCAGTTATAGCTTTTAATTTTCAAAATTATTATATTATCAATCTAAAATAACTTTCATGTAAAAATTTTATATGTTTTATTGATAAATATAGTAATTAATAGCTCTATCATAGATGTATTTTTACTGTATCACACACATAATCACCAATCTTATCTGATATCATCTCGTATGAGATTTTCTAAAATTATTTTTAGAGACCTGTTTTCTTAGCTTTTCCAACATGGAAAGTATGAAAAACTTATTTTAAACCTAAAAAATAAGAATGTAAATCTAAATACCCTAATATTGTTTATAATTATCTTTTTTTACTAACTCAATATAAAATTATCAAATAAAATTCATATTCCTTTTTTATTTTCAATGATTATACAGGATTCACATTAGTGTTTTTATTCACAAAAAAAGGAGTATTCAACCACTTATTGTACCTACATAGAAGTTGGATAAGATCTATAAGGGTTTTGGGGTTGGGATTCCAATTAACCATAGAACGAAGAATGTGATATGGGTTTTGATTGATAGGCTGGCCATGTAGAATCACATTATAACCATTCATGATACATCCAAAGTTGAGGAGTTGGGAAGTCTATTTGTGAAAGAGATTATATGTTTTCATGGAGTTCCATAAGTTATAGTCTCTAGATGGGATCCATGGTTTACTTTTAACTTTTGGAGAGTCCTTTCTGAGGAACTGGGATCTCATGTTTATTTGAGCATAGCCCACTATCTGTAGTCAGATGGCTAGAATTAGAGAGATATACATATTCTAGAGGACATGATTTGTGTCTATGTTCTTGGCTTCAATGGGGATTGGGATTATTTATTGGGGTAGGTTGAGTATTCTTATAACAATAGTTTCTAGTTCATCATCAATATGTCTCCTTTTGAGTAATTTTATGGATGTCCTAGAAAAATCATTATTCACCTGGTTGGAGGTTGGTGAAAGTTCTGTTATTGGACCAAGCTTAGTATAAGAGATGATAGCTAAGATTCAGTTAATTCATCAGATAATGTTGATATCACAAAGCTAATATATGTCTTATGTTGATCTAGGCCATATACCATTGTAGTTTTCAATTATTGATCAGGGGTTCTTGAAATTTCATCCCTATTGTTTCATCGATGGTTTGGGATGTAAGGCATGTTTGCTCTTTTTTTTTGTGGGACCTTTTGAGGTTGTTGAGAAGTTGGAAAAAGTTTTTTGTCATTTAGAACTTCCACCAAAGAATATTTTGATACATAACTTATTCAATTTATTTTAGATGAGAATGTAACTCTCTGATCCATCTCACATTTTGAGCTGGAGTAATCTTGAGATTGGTCCTGATTTATCTTTGAGTTAGTGTCCTATTAGGATATTTTATTTTGAGAGCAAGGTACTTCATGGGAGGATAATATCTTTGGTTTGTGCCATATGGCTGCATGGTTCTGATAATCATGAGATGTTTGAATTTAAGGAACTAACGAGAGAGTAGTGGCATCATATTTTTGGCATAGAAGCTTCTTTATAGGCTTTCTAGGGACATAATGTTTTTATGGTGGGGAAGTTGTAACATCTCTTTTTCGTTCATAGAGGTATGACATAGACAATTTATTAGTTTTTAATTTTCATATATTGGTAAGGTGGAGTTTTTATTGGTAGGATACCTATACTGGTGATGTCATATATTATTTTTATTCTTACATTCCAATAAACTTTTCAATCAGATTTCCAGTGGGTTACACACTGTGTAATTGGATTAAACATTGGGTAATGGTCCTAATGAAAGTCATGAATGGATTCCGGTTGAGATGGGAACACATTTTGAATATTAATTTATCATCATATAGGATTTAATAGTCCATTTTTAATTAGTTGTATTGAAATTTAAGCCAAAGAGATTCATTTTATAGTGATTATGAAATTTAAATGGGTCACGATGTGTATTGGGACTACACACCTGGTAATACCACAACTTTATTTCATAAATAGGTAGTGAGAAAATTTATTTCTTTTCCCTCTACTCTAGACTCAACTTCATCAACCTATTTCATTCCCCAAGAAATATGTAACTTTTCTATCACTTTAAAATCCTTTCGTTTGGCTTTGGATCGTCGATATGCATGGAGTATTTTTTTTGGGTAAGTATTCTCCATCATTCGCTGTGTTTCTCTCTTTATTTTCATGGGGTCATTTCATATATCATCTTAATAGTGATCTATCTCTGCCCTACGATTTTGTATTTGATTTCTACGTTGTGTTTCAAGGACTTATTCAAATACATTCTTGTTAATGGGTGTAGTTGTAGTTGTTGAGTTTCGGGAATAGGTAGGTGGATAGATCCCAAATTTCCAAATTGATTATTTCTAAATTGCTTCATTTATTTCAATTTTTTAATTTAAATTCAATTTCTTAAAAATTATTTCAATTAAATTGATAAAAAATCGATCCTAGTGATATGGGATTTTCGAAATGGTTTTCGCATGGAAATTTTGAAAGCCCCTAAATCCGTTAAATTGTGGTGTGTTTTTGTAAATTTATCTCTTAAATTATTGAAATTATATTGCTAATTTTATGGAAATGATTTCAATTAAATTGTTGAATTTAATTGTGGAAATATGACTTGTGAAAATGATAGTGTCTCTTTTGAATGGGTTTCAATCTAGTGAAAATGGGTTTAAAATGATTTGATAGAAAACTTGTGGTTTTATCATCTAGAAAGTTGACGTTTTTTATTAAAACCCAATTTTTGTTTTAAATGGAAAAATTAGAATTTTGAAATGAAATAATGGGATTTAATTTTATTTTAAGAAGTCTTAAAATAAATTTCACATCACGTAATAGTACATGAAATCCTTAGTTTGTTGGTGAGTTATTTAGATACACTATACACTATTACAACATTATAAGACATATATATTGAAGGTCACATCCCTGATGGGATGGTGATGACTCTCCTCTGGCCACTATCAAGGGGACGTGACTATACACATTTTACTGAGATCACTTAGAGAGTGTGGAATCCTATATCTATTAAACACTATTGTACCTACTTGGAAGATGACCATGTTACTCTCTTGTTTATTTATATAAGATATATAAATGTATGCTAATGTTGTAAAAAAACATTACATGACTTTTCTAGATTTACATAAATTTTTTTAATTTAATGGTTTGATCTATCAAATTGTTTTAGAAATATTATATCTATTGTAAAGTAAATTCTGTTCTTTAATTGTATTTTCCATAATATTGAAACTATATAATATGTTTTGTTAAAATATTACTGTGAATTTCCAAACCTATTTATTTTAGAAATTTATAGAATTTATTTAGAAAATATATATTTTTATTCTATTGTGGAATATATAGTGTATTCCTACTGGGCTTAGGCTCACACCAAAATTTTTCTTTTGGGTGTTTGTAGACTTTATGCTTCTAGGTTCAAGCAAAGAGAACAAATCTCTAGGAAGTGGATCTAGATGTTGAGAATTGGTCCTAGTGAGTTCTGTCCATATTGATCTTGGGTTTGTTTTCTCTATTTTTTTACTTGTGTTGTAGTACATTGGAATATTAAGGATTTTTCTGTACTTTACTTCCATTGGAGTTTCTTCTATATTCATATTGTCTTTCTTGTCTTTCTTTCACAATGTATTTTGGAGAATTTTTTCCCACTTACATCTTTTATGATTTCAGGTTCTAGTTTTAACACATGGGGATCAGGAACGCCCTTAGGGATATATCAGGGTTGTATAATTTATCGGGTTACCAAGATACCCAGGCTAGTTTGTGACACTAAGAAATCTATTTCGGATATAATTATTCACTATACTGATATATGCAATGGAAGAAAGTCACCAAGTGATAATCATGCTATCGAATCACATGTGAAGAAAATAATTTCTGTAATATAAATTTCACAGTAATCTAATTTAATATAAAAACAATAATCCAAATATATAAAAAACATATCAGTTGAGAATCTAATCGAAACTCTGGTGACTTATAAGATCACAGTGAAGCAAAAAACATTGACAAGGAATCCCAAGAAGTTAAGGAGAAGAGAAAAAATATTTTAAATTAATTAATTATGACTATTTTTATGGTGATGAAATGTATCATATATTTAAGGATATGAAACAATTATTCAAAAGAATCAAATCCTTCCAATGTTCCAAGAAGGAGAGTAATCGGATAGAAAGATAAGTAATGTGCTTCCAATTCAAAAATAGGGGACACATAAGGTCATAATTCTCCATGGTTAAAATGAAAAATAAGGAGAATAATAATAAAATAAATGGAACATTAAAAGATTCATCATGTAGTGTAAGGGATGATTCCCTCCCATTATGTAAACTGGGAAATAAAAGCACCAATTTTCTCATGGTTAAGGTCGGCGTTATTATCAAATTAAACACTAACTTATCTTCTTCTCCATACTATTCTTCAACTTATTCAACTTATTATTACAGTAAAATAATATAAAAAGAGATAAATATTCACATGATCAATTTGAAGGATTTTATTTTCAATTGACATCAATATACAAAGATATTAGAAAGAAGTATAATCAACTTCTTAAAGAAGAGGATCTACATAAAATCGAAAAAGAAGAATTATCAAAAAATATGAATGATAAAATTAAATTTTATGAGTTATAATATAATAATTATTATCTCAATTAATAGTTCACTAAATTCACCCATGTAAAAAAAATTCTAAAAAAAATTTACAATGAAATGAAAATAATAATTTTGGAGCTTGTTTTTTGGAAAATTATGGTTCTTCCAAAAAGATAAAATTTTAAAAGAAAATTCATAAAATAGTTTTGTATTATTTTTATAAAATGGGGAATCTAATTCATGAATTTAATGTAAAAAATAATAATTATAGTAAACCAAAAAGTATCAAAATTCTATCTGATATCACATATAAGAAATCATATTTAAAAGAAATTTGGGTACCAAAATTCCTCTTGGATAACTTTAATGGACCCAAAATCAGGTACAAAAGGATTTATTTCATAATTATATAGGAAATTTATATAGAGATTAAATATCAAAAAATTTGGTACATTGACAATATATTCAATCCACACATGTTTGATAATTCTTTTGAATTTAATCACAATGAAACTTGATGGAGGATAGGTGACTTTCAATGTCAATTGAGGAAGTAAAAGCCTTGTTATAGGTACAATTGGTTTTATCAATTATTTGAATATAAAATATGTTTTATTTATTTATGGTTTTAAAAAAAAAATTTATAGCTATTCAATTTCATGAAAATTGTTTTAAAACATCTTTCAAAAATTATTCGTGAAATGTTTTAAATTACAAAGGAAACCTTTCAGTTACTGATTTTAATTTTCAAAATTATTATATTATCAATCTAAAATTAATTCCATATAAAAATGTTAAATGTTTTATAGATAAAGATAGTTATTCCTGGCTCTATCATAGATATATTTTTATTGTATCACACACATAATCACCACGCATAGCTGACATCACCTCATCTGAGATTTTAAAAAATTTCATTTTAGATATATGGCTTTTTTAACTTTTCAAACAAAAAAAAGTATAAAAAACTTATTTAAAACCTAAAAAAAAGTATGGAAAAATAAATACACAAATATTGTTAACAATAATCTTTTTTTCTAACTAAAGTTGAAGGTATAAAATAAAAATCATATTACTTTGTTATTTTTTATGACTATACAGGATTCACTTTAGTGTTTTTCTTGACAGAAAAAGGATTCTTGGAAAATATTCATAAGATTTACTAAGAATACCAAAAATGAACATGGTACCAAAATAATTTCAATATGAAGTGATATTTTGGGATATTTTGATAACAAATATTTTTATGAAAATTATACTTTACAATTTTAAAATCATACGTTTTCAACTCCTAGAACGCATCATCAACACAGTGTTATTGAAGGATGCAATCAAAATACTTAATAAATCTCAATAACCCATATGAAAAATTTTAAACTCCCCCAATAACTCTAGTACAATGTGTTTAATACATATTTTTATATCATAAACCATGTTCTAGTAAGAACCATCCTCAAAAATTCCCTTTATAAACTAGAGAAAAATAAATTTAAAGAATATATCTTTTCATCGTTATTGGATGAAAATTTAATATTATTTACACTAAAGGAATCGATAAGAAATTTTTTCTATAATATAATGAAGGATTATTTTTGGGCATTCAAACTCAACTTAATCCTATCAAGACTTCAATGAAATATCCAAAACCCTTAAATAATAGATTCAGTGTCAAACATGATAAAAATACTCAAAAACCATCACCCTAATTTGAAGATAGTGTGGATAACCATGAACATTTTACATTAAATTTTCAAAATTCATATAAAGATCCTATAGAATATGAGTATCCTTCTTGTACTTTTCCTAAAGAATCCAAAATATTATAAATATTATCCCTTGAAAAATATTATTGATGATCTACAATCAAGTTCTTATACTATAAATTCAATCTTAAATGAAGTTGAGTATAATTTATTTATTTCATTTCTAGATCCTCCTAGATAATATAATGTTATTAATTTGGAAAATTTTGTTTTTATCATTAAAAATAGACAAACCAATTCTAATAGAATAATGATTTGACACTTTTTGAATGACCAAATAGTTATCTTGTTATTGGTATAAAAAAGGGTTTTAGAAATAAATTATATGAAAATGATAACATCACACATAAAAATTCAATACTTGTAACCAAAGGATATAATAATAAGATGAAATTTATTATAGTGAAAAAAATTACTTATTCCTCAACTAGACTTCATTAAAATATATTCTGAATTCACCACCACTCTAAATTTCAAAAAAAATAAAGTGGATGTTAAAAGTAATTTTTAAAATCATTTTATTTTTGAAAAGTTTTTTTCTAAGGAACCACCCAGTTTCAAAAATACAGAAATTCAAAATTTTATTTTCAATTTGAAAAAAAAATTTATATAGTTTAAAACAAACCCATCATCATTGTTAAAATATATTAACAAGTTTTATTTTATAAAAAAATTAAAAGGTGTAAACATAACTCAAAATTATTTCTAAGAAATGATTAAAATGATCCTTTATAATTAAAATAAATTTTCATAACAAAATTGTGGTCTCAAAAAATGAATCTCTTACAAATTAATTTTGAAATATTATGAGAAAATAATTTGAAATGTGTTATATTTGTGAGTTTAAAAAAAATATAGTTTTCAAATCCCTCAAAACAAAAAATGAAGTTTAAAAAAAAAGGAAATATTGTGATAAAATTAAAAACTATTTTCCATGGATAAAATAATAGAAATTAGAACAGCTACCATCACTTATTGTATGATAAAATTGGATGAATATAGTAATCCAACATATAGTAATATTTTTAGTAGTATCATTGGGATTATTTTTTAACATACAACAACCTTGTTAGTATTTAAGATTAGTTTTTATCTTTGTGATCATTTATTGAATCCAATCCAAAAGAGATTCATTTAACATATAATAAAAGCATTTGTTTCATTTTTTAAAGGTTATAAAAAGCATGGTTTAATTTATCCTAAATGAACTAAATTTAATATTCCATGTTTTTTCAATGCCAGATTTGGGGGATGTAAAATAGATTGTAAAACTAAATGTGGGAATTTTCACTTTCTCGGGAATTCCATAATCCCTTGCAGTAGTAACGATAAATAAATCAATTAATATTTATATATTAAAATATGAATATATAATTTTAGGGAGGTGTTTCATCCTAATTAAATGGATGAAAAAAACACTCTTACCTTTCAGGCTAACATTTCTTGATGTTCCAATTAAATATGGTTGTTCAAGAACCATAATCATCTCTAGAAATATCTTTCATCATTAAAAAACTAAGAAAATTGATATTTAGAATAACTTTTTGAGTGAATAATTTTCAAATAGAGATATCATGATAGAATTTTTTAGTACATTACTTCAATTTTTCAATATCTTCACAAAACCCCATTCTTTAGAAAACTTTAATTTTATTAGGGGGAGTTTGGAATGGAATTATTATAATTATTATTTTTTTCTCTTACCGGATCTATTTTCTCTTTTAAAATATTTATTATTTATTAAAATCTTATATTTTATTATATTTAAAAAAACATATTTCTCATGTCTTCAAAATAATATTTTTATGATCCCATTTATTATATTATGAATGCTTTATCACTTATCATTATAACCCTTTTTGTTTATTTTTATTTTTGATAATCATAAGTTGGGATAATTTATTAATGTATATGGGATTGTAAAATTTTAAAGAAAAAAAAATGTTTTAAAAAGGATAATTTCATGCAGAAAAATGGAGTAAAGCTTCATTGTAAAATAGGATAATGGATTAATTAAATGAATGATGAAATCAAAAAGGGCGGATATCTCATTTAAAATGGAATGGTTTTAAAGGAAAATAAGTATCTTGATTCAAGGGGGACACATTTTCATTCACAAAAATGTTATTTATAAATATATTTTTCTCTTTTCCTTCTTTTATATCATCTCCCTTCCGTTTTCTTCATTACATCTTCCTTGTATTTTATTTTAATCATAAATTATTTTTTTATCCTCAAAACGAAGGATATTTTTGAATACAAATATATTTTTTATGATCACAATCACAAATGTATTTCTAACATTTATTTTCACTGACTTTGATTTATAATATTTTAACATTATAAATGGTTTTTTTTATCGAAAATGCATCAAAAAAATATGGGATGTCACCTTGAATACCCTCACTACATAATAACACCAGCCATCTCTTAGAATACCATAATTTTGTCAATGGATCAAATAGAAGTTTGAGAAACACAGTAAAGCCCAATGGTTTTCCAGTTGGGATCACAGGTTGAATATTAGAGTCTACAACAATGTGGAGAGATATAATAGTCTCACTAGATAGACGATGGGATCACATGGATAGCCAATGAATTTTATCAATAATAGTCAAACAAGAATTGAATGTCGGTCTATAATCTATGACTCATCTCTTTAATGTTTTTGAATCAACCTAATTAACCTCTATAACATATTAAATATATACATGGAAATCATAAGACTCTAAGATCTCATCCAAAATCATAAATTTATATCACGTTATCTTTGATTAATCAATTATTAAAAATTGAAAGATATTTTCAAGTGAAATTAAGTTCCCAATCAACAAAAAGAAATTATTCTTTAATTTCCTCAATCCTTTTTCTTTTTCCTCTTATCTTTGATCCTTATTCTCTATTAATTATAATTCAAAAGGATATTATCTAATATTTCTCTTTATTTCTTCATCGTTCAAATTCATTATATCTAATCATGAGAGTTTAATCCTTTGTAATGGGTTTGTGAAAAAAAACCTCCCTTTTCTTCATCTTCGTCTTTAGGTGATCACCCCCATTAATGTGAGAGTTTTTGGTTTCATGGATTCCTTTAAAAACAATTGATTTATTTCTTCTATGGATTATTGGTTTGAATCTAAACCATTAAATTTAATCCTTCTTTGGTTCCATGACTACCATTAATGTCAATAGAGAAATAAAAACATATATATTATTTTTTGATTGGAGGAGACAATATGATATCATTCTTAAGAAATTTTTGAACTCCTTTATCAGAGAATTCATATTAATTTATATAATTTATTTTACACTGCAATTAGTTTTTAAATTTTCTCTATATGCTATTTACATTGATTATTTTATACATAAATAAATAAGTTAATTTCATAATAGTCGTTTTTAGCATTGTTTTTAAATTGGTTAATTTCATGGGCCTCATAAACCATATCATGTTGACTTTTCTATACCAGTTCGTTGGTATCTTGAACAATGAAATCCTTATCTACTTAGTCTCTTAGGATGAGAATTTTTATTATCTTATGATTGTTATGGGATTACTCCAAGAGGGAAAGTTGTATAATAATCTCTAAAATGTTCCCTCATGTATTCAATAGGTCCAATTATTTTGTTATTATATCTCATAAGGTTTATAAATTATGGAAAAAGTAAATATTGTGTTAGTTCTATCTTGGGAATTACCCAACCATGTGTTTTTCGGTGAAGAGTTTCCTTGGGTAGGTAGGTTTCTACTAGGGATTCACAGAAGAATTTTCTCATTTTCCAAATACCATTACTATACATACACAAATAGGTAATCCCTTTGTTTAGTCTAAGTGGTGTTAGATAGATTCTAAGGATATGAGGAAGATGATGATGTGTGATTCTATTTTGAGTCTTATGGAGAAGGGATTTATTTACAGAGTGAAAGGTGATGCCTTTGAAAATGGGCATGTTTGTGTATTTATATAGAGATAAATAGTTATTTACTATATATCATGATAGTTGGTACATTATGAGGCCTACACATCACATGATTTGGAACTATCAAGGGTGGTGTTAGCCATGAAAACATGGAGACACTATCTAATTTGTGAGAAGTTCATAGTTCATATAGACTATAAATGTTCGAAGTATTTTTGACTTAGAGAGATCATAACCTGAGGTAGAGGTCTTGGTCACAGTTCCTATAGGACAATAACTTCAATATTTCGATACTCTAGTAAAGGGAAACGTAATGGAAGATACTCATACTTGGAATTATGGTTCTCTGTTATTTGAGGAGGAATTTATAAACATCAAATTTGTATAATTATATTTAATAGAGAGGGAGAAATGGACTTAATTTTATTTAATTTTTTTGGACCTTATCATCAAATGTTTTTAAGGGAGGCTCATATGGGAGATGATAGTTTTGATGTATTTTGTAACTATATATCCACTGGAAATTCACATAATCAATTGTTCAAATATAGAGAGAACGTCAACCACTTTTGAATATGTAAAATGAATAATGTTGTGTTGCATAAGTATATTATGATAGAGTTTTATACATAACCCTTAGTGATACATCTATGTCTGATGAATATTTTTTGTAACATTAGGAACATCTTTGGTTTCCATGTATAAATTATTTTTTTACTTTGTTTGTCCCATGATGTGTCACTTGTGACCAAGAGAAGGTGGATAACTAGCTCAAAATAGGTTTATCCAACACCATGGGTATTCCAGAGTGTAAATGGGATAGTGTATCGACGGATTCAATATTAGGTTTCCATGATCATTGTGAGGTCACAATGTTATCTAGGGGATTAATAACCAACTAAAAATAATATTTTTTTACTTCATATTCAGGATCATATTTTACTGGAGGTCTTGGGACACATACATAGAGAGGTGATTTTCGTGTTTCCTGGGGTACCTTCAACAACCATTTAAAACTAAGATATATTGTTTTTTGTAATGTGGCAGGTTTTAATGGGGAATTCTGAACTAAGTTACTGATGATTAAATCACATCACCCTTGAATAGATGGCTAGATCGAGCAAACCATTCAAGTTCTTGAGGATGTGTTAATGTATTTCAAGATATATTTTGACTAGAGTTTATAGGATCAATTGTATTTAGTGAATTATTTATATAAAATAACTACCAAAACACTATTGAGGTATAACATTTTGATGAACTGTATGATAAACTATATAATTTACCCATGTGTTGGAAAGAGGATAGAGAGATATTTCTGATGGGGTCATAATTTATGAGATTGATGATATGGAAGGTTAAGGTGATCAAAGATAAGATAATGAAATTTTGGAGTCATCATCAATCATATACAAATAATTAATGGATGCCATTAGAGTTCAATTAATAATAACATGTGTTCTTAAAGTTCAACCCATGATTTGGTTTATTGAGTTTATGTTAGGAAAGTATGTTATCTCAAAATTTCCTTGGGTTATTCTAGATTTTGAATAATGTGAATGAGATTTATTTCTTCCTTGTGATGGAATCACTATTATAGTAGTTGTATAATGCCTTATATGTGTCACAGCTAAGAAGAAATGTGAAGGATCTAATAAACATCACTGTAAAGGGTTGGAAGACCCTAATAGTGGTGTTACCTTCTTGGACCACCCGGTGTCAGTTGAGGACTAGAAACAATGAACACTTTGAGGAAGAGATATTACACTAGGTCATTTTTTATTCCTTTATAAGAGCTCTCAAGAGAACTCATAGAAGTGAAATAGTCTAATATAGGCTTAGCATCCTCAACATTTTTAGTAGTTTTTGATTATTTTTTAGAATATCCTAAATGGGGGTGGATGTTGGAATAATAATTTTAATAGAATAAACACTTAGAATATTTTTAGTTATATTTAATTGATGGTACATAGATAAATTCCCATCATTTGAGCACCGAGGATTCCCAAATAAAATATATTAAATATAAAATATTTTTTTGGGCATGTGTGGTTATAGGAAAGTATTATTTCTACTTCATGGAAGCCTCTGATGGTAAAATAGATATAAATGTTTCATCTATAATAAGGGGTTTAGCCTAGGATGGGTAGAATCATTATAGACACTGGGGTTCCCTTAGGTCAAACTGTCGTGAGAGGAATTAGTTAATTTAATTGATCGATTGATTATATATTTATATAAGATAGAAACCATAAAAAGTTCTCTCTAAACCAATATAAACACTATGTATATATTTTTATACTAAAAAAGCGATTAATTGAGTGGTATAGGGTGACATTATGTAGGATTTGGGATACTTAGAACTAATGAGTAGATTCTTTAGTAATGAACTCCAATGAATATAATGCTGACAATCTCTTTATTAGATATTTACCCATATTTGTGGTGGGGATCATTATTTTACTTCATTCTTCATTATTTATAATTTTATAAGTTTGGGAATCTATTCCTGGATTCTTCTTCTAAACTGCATGATCCTAGAATTTTTCTACTTCTATTCCTCCTAGAATTATTAGATATGTTTTGTTTAGCTACATTCATCAACATTGGTTTATTATGAAAAATAGTTGATTCCAAGATGATATATATGGGCATTGAATCCTTCTTTCACAAGATTTAATCTCCTATTTATTAGGAATTCACCACAAGGTGTTGTTGTGGATAGAGGTTCAATAGAAATTGATCTATATAGAAGAAAAATATGAATCTTGGCCTATGATCAATGGATTTTTTTCCTGATATAAAAGATCACTGTTTTTATGATAAATTATAGGTGACAGAATATCATAAGGGGAAATAATAATGTGGTAACTCCAGGGGTTACGATGTTGTGCATTTTGGGGATGTGTTATAACCCATTCCAAGTCATTTTTTCAATGAATGGTTCTCTATAAATTAACACTATATGGGTGGATATCTTAGATTTACCATATAGAAGTTTTTTTGAATCAATTTGAGGAATGAATGGTGATAAAATTGTATTTTTTGGTGTTCTAAAAATTATTAGATTGAAGACACGGTCAATCCATTTGTGTTCTACACCAAGATACTGTGTATATAATTAGAAATGTTGGGATGGATTTTAATGGTGTTTAGTATGAAATGATTTTTTCGCTTAATACACATTTTATATACCCCTAATCCTAATATAATTTAATATAAAGAGATTAAATACTATTATGGTCTCCTAAACTGGCATGATTTTTGAGTTAAGACAAAATATTGTGCACCCCTAAACTGATCAACATTCCATATTTAGGGAGTACACACCCATGTGGTCATTTAGGCTTACACAATGTTTGGGTGAGAACCAAACACATTTTACCCCTAGGCCTCTCATGAATTTGACGAACCTTCCAGACATGTTGAGTGATCCAACAAGAGCTATAGGTTGTGTTCCTTCAATAGGACAAGACCTGAAAACTGTCTCATCATGACATGAGTTGTGATGGTACATACCAAGTATCCCACAGATTCCACCTGTTGTGTACCCTATTCTACACACCATGTATATAGAATCATACATGGAATATGAATGTTGGTATACATTAAAACATCCCTTAAGAATCTAAACATAGTTTACCCCTATACTACAAGTCATGTAATTTTCCAAACTTCATGTTTTTAATTAACCATTGCCTAGATCTAGGTATTGAGAACACGAGTAGTTAATATTAAATATTTTTCTATATAGACTGTGATGGTTCACTCATATTTAGCAACATAGGTGAGACACTAGTTAATTATGATATTTTAGTCTCTCAATCATTGGAGGACTGACGTTGTGGATAGAGCCTGATAATTGGAGAATTCATGGGGTTAGGTACAACCATGTGAATGTGTTTATAATATGGTATGGGATTGCTACATGGCCATTAGAGTTAAGAAAGACTCTAATAATGGGTTGTGGGCCCCTATACATAGATTTGAGCATCACATTATCCAACAAGCTCTACTTGACATAGTGTAAATCCTCTATCTGGGTAGGTTACTCTCTCAACTGAAATGTATCATTTTGCAAGGCATGGGTCCCACACTACTATTTTTTAGAAGTAACGTGGTTTATAAATTGGGTATTTTAGGCTCTTGGGATTCTTAATCATATAATTCTTATGTGGTTGAGCTGTTTCGAGTGGTACTCCCTTCTATATCTTGGGTTCTCTCTTTTTAATCATATCTATGTCTTTTATTTTTTTATAACCTTTATGGTTTCGGGTAGTACAGTATTTCTCACTTATAATTTCTTCTCATAGGTTTTCCTTCTATATATTAATATATTCACCCCAACCCAGGAATTTAAATCACATGTATCATCTCTAATATAAATAAAAAAAGTGTAACATTGACATTGATGGGAACTGATGTTTTAGACCTTAGGGGTATCCATAGGGGAAAGTAGTGGATAATGTATGTATCTATAACTAAATCAATATAGATATCCCGTCACATTAGTTTTCTAGGTTATATTCCCATTTGGGTCCATTGGGAATATTTGTTCCCCTTTACATTAGGGTCTATACACTAGTTATTCCTTTTTGGTTCATAATTTTGTTGCATACCTTATAAATTTTAGGTTATTAAATTTATATATCCATCTTAATAATTATTTCTTATAGATTTTTTTTACAGGTGTGTTAGAATAAGGCCTCCCATCATGTGTGATGTTCCTGCTCAGTTCTAGTCAAAATGTAATGGAATATTTGAAGTAAGCGGGGGTTGGTACTATCTCCCAACAGTCATCCCAAGTGGGGTCTTGGTGGTTCTGATCATTTCATTATACTAGTTATGTTTATACTAAATAGTGCATAAGACTTCTAGAAAAACATATAGTGAATATTAATACATTTACCAATTTGAAAATTATATTGGTTGATATTATTCAAGTGGAGGTGTGGAAGTTAATACAAATAATCTATCTATGGTTCCAGGAAGGATATGGTTTTTCATGGATTTCATCCTAGTAGATCATATTTTAAAGAGTAATATTCCCTTTTATAGATAGAGTTTCACCTAGTGGGTCTTGTAAACTGCATTGTTATTTACTTTTATAGACTTTCCCCCATTGAACAAAGTTTCTAGTGGAATGATAGACTAGAGGAGGGTTAATAGACCTTTTAAAAAAAATTGACCAAATCATATAATTATAAAATTATTATTTACTCAAACACAACAAGTGATTAATATGAGTTCCTTTTTCAAATAGATAACCAACAGAATAAAAATTGATGAATAGAAATACAAGTATTTGTATAGTATTTTGGTTCACAGTGAACATAAATTTACTACTCAATCCCCTTTAAAATATCAATATGAGTTTTATGAAATAAAACAAAGAAATAGTAAGTCCTTTATAGGTGAAGACTCAAACTGATCTATTATAAGACATGCCAGACCTTCCGACCTTTTTCATGAATAAGAATAACCCAATATAGACCAAACCAATCAATGAATTTTACAATGGGGAAATCATAACCAAAGTGCTCTTGAATTTTGGTTTGGTGGGCATAACAAAAACAAAACCTTTTTAAAGGAGGTATAACTATGTCTGAATTCTGAATTACAAGCCCTTCCATAAATAAATAAAACTAACCATACAATCAATAGTTGTTGACGAAGGTGATTGAAGTCTAATATTGATCTGTATCCCTTTTTGATTAGATGTAAAACAACAGAGCATCGAGAAACCATCAATGACTTAGAAATTCAGAAGAGTGAAATTGTTTTATATTTTACCTCAATTATTCAACACTTCATGATTATTTTCTAACACATTTCGTACCATTACCTTTATTTATATATTAAACAGTAAGGTTTTTTGTTCTTTAGAAGATATCCTATGAATCTTAATTTTGTAGGTGTTCCCAAATTTGTCCTGATTAATAGTAATTTCCACATAGATATTTCTTAATTTCTTAAAACAACCCAACATTAAATTTTAAGGATTATAAATAAGATATATAGAAATGCACTATTTTCCACTTTTTGGAAAATCACGTATTCTAGTTAAAATATTATCCCATGAAGTTCATTTACCTCAAAAAAGTATTTATAAATTCAGGTAATAATATAAATATTTATTTCATATTTAAAACACATTTTAAAAAAAATTATAAATATGGAACATTAATTAATAAATAATTAAAATAAATAAAATAAACAATATTAAATACCTTCAAAACATTTTAATTCATGGTGTATATTTATATGAATATTATGACCATAATTAAACTGACATTTATAAATTGTTTAGAAGGATAGAATATTTTACATAAAATCATCATGCTTTATAAATAATTTTAGAATTAATATTATAAAGAAAACATTCTATATAAACTTATAGAATACAAAACATTCACAAATATGAAAAAAAATATAATATTTAGACTTTCAATTTGAATGAATGAAAATGAGTATCTATTTAAAAATTTATTAAATTAACATGAGGATAAATTTCATATGAGTTATAGCTAGTTTATAAATAACAAAAATGATAAAAAAAATACATAAAACTATCTTGAACCATTATAAAATATCAAAAAGTAAAAAAATATAGAATGTTAATATTTTAATTAAATAAATTAAAATAAATGTTGGAATGATATAAAAATAAAATACAACCTATTAAATATATTACCATCACAAATTTTATGATTGAGTGTTTCAAAATTTTACAAGAGGTCACATATGGTTAAAAATTATGGTAAAAAAATTTAATGGCAGTAGAAAATTTATACCATGTGATAGTTGTAGTTAGTTACCATAAATTATGATAGTGGAATTCTACCATAGATGGTCGATGGAATCTGGGCCCATTGAATAAAAAAAATGAAAAAAATTTGATTGACGGTCGCAGGGTGTCCTTACTCAATCATTTAAGTTTTATGTCACCATTTAGAGCAACATTTAATAAAAAGGTGTTTTCACACCATGGAGACCCTAATACCATGTGCCATAAGAGAAACTTCTTCTACCACCACATGACATTGGGGATGAGCTATCTGTTTTCACTATGGATGTCTTCTACCGATACCACTCGCATAAAAGAACTTCTTCCATTCTATATAGCTACTACTTCTACTACCATCAAAATAAGAATATTGTTATAAAATAATTATGTTATCGTCTAGACCAAGATTTGATGTCTCAATAGAAACTATTCAATTCAATTAGTTAATTAGTGAGGATAGTGTCATAACTTGAAAACTAAAAAGCTACTACCATTTCACACATTTTTTGATCACCGTGATGATATTGATGCTACCATTTCTAGAATTCACTAGAATGAGGAAGATGTCTGTATTTCACTGTATGAATATTTTATAGAGGTATTACATGGAAACTACGTGGACGAAAACCTAGTGATATATGAATTTAGGCCACCATTGTGCTGATGTCAATACAAACATGAGAGATAGAAAGAGTAGGGGAGCTTCTCATGTTAATTGTTGAATATATTGTTCTACAAAGGGAGTATGGAACTACTTCCATAGAGGATTCATGTTGTATCATGCATGTGCATAGTATAATGTTATGGGGAAGATAGTAAATATTTTTTCTCATGAATATCCAAGACAGCATAGATGTTTGGTTAAACTGGTTTCATGTATTGTTGTCTTTGAGTTTAGTGGTCACACATTAAAATATATGTATATCAATGTGAATAAATATGTGTTTATGAGAGGTTTTACATGATCTAAGTGATAGATTATCTTCTATATCACTGAAGATGAATATGTATACATGTGTTGGTGTTATTTTGAATATTGATTTAGCTTTAGGAGATAAGCTCATGAAGTGATTTTGTTTAAACTGGTGTGGTGTATATAAGATAAAGTGAATAATACAACGAAAATATATGTAAATATTTATTATATATATATAATGATATATAAAATACAAAAAATTAACTTTCAATAAATTGATTTAACTTGCATTGTAAAAAATAATAAAACAAAATCAATTTAATTAAAATGATATAATTAACACAATTTCAACTGGTCAAAATAATTTTCAATCAAATGTAACAAAAAAAATATATGGATATTAGAATAATTTGAAAAATTTTAAAAATAATTTCATCTAAATAAAGTAAAAAAAATTAATACAAATAAAAAAATGACAAAATAATATTCCAAAAATTACATAATAAAATTAGAGTTTGTTTTCAATTTAACAAAACAATAAAACACAATTTAACAAAACATACAAACCCCCAAAAACTATAAATATCACCATTTTGGTAAATTTTAAAACAAAATTTTAAATTTAAAAACTCTAAAACATTCACCATCATTTTGAAATTTATCAAAAATAACCAAAAAATATTTTAAAATTTTATTCCCACTTTTTAAAATAAAAATACTCTTCTAATAAAGAAATTTTAAGTAATTATTAAAAATTAACCAATGATGAATTTTATTCACAATTATTATTTAAAATAAATTAAATATTAAGATATATTGGAGTTTAGAAAATGTTGTAACCAAGTACAATACATGAACTTGCTTACACAAATCCAAGTAAATATTCTGCTTAAAAAAGTATCGAAGTTAAAAAAATCTATAGTCAAAATCCCTCAACCCATAATAATTTAGATAAATAATTTCAGAACACATTATCCCAAATTTAAATTTCCCATGTATTGTAAATATATTATTCTAATAAATTCAACATTCTACACAATTTAACACTTTATGGAACCCCCCTTCTAAATTGATTTAGTTACCCATAAAATATAAAATATTAATAATAACACTTTAAGCATATATCATCCACCTGAGTTCATGATTCACTTAATAAATATTCAAGGTATTTGAAAAATATTTTCAATGAATTTAAATTTATGAACCATATAGTAAACCATAATAAAGAAATGAGAACACGATCACTAAAAAATATTCATTTATTCCATCATACCCAATATTTTATCAATTATATCAATTAAAAGTTGGAAAAAAGAAAAATGCATACTTAGGCATGAAGATCCACTTAGGTCATACAAAATTTGAATATGACCCATTATGGGCCAATGTTGTATTAGTTTTAGTCATCTTAACAATGAAAATATATTTTCATTTAAATACATATTTCTATCATATTACTTGAACAATATTTAAATAGTAATATGACGAATAGTGTCAAAAAAGTTTACACATATAAAAAGTAACATTGGATCCCTTTCCATTATTACTCTTAATAAACACAATATTATACAGGTTAAAACTCTATTTGATATAAAATAATCCAAATTTTTCCTTATTTGTAAAATTCATGAACATTATCTTATCAAACTATTCTACTCAATTCCCAACTGTACATAAATTTTATTTTGAATCAAATATTTCATTTCATTGTTTTCATTCACGTTTTAATATTTTTTTAAATTTTTCCATACATTATCATTTAAGCATGAATCTAAATTCCTTGGTTTAATATTTTCATCATTTAACTAACTGTGTTCTTTATGAAAATTACACTTGTCATTTAAGACCAATTTGAATATACTCTCTTGATCTTCATAATTCTACGACATAAAATAATTATTAATTTAATTTTCATTTCTTAACATCTCATATTATTTTTGAATAATTTATATGTCTTTAGGATTGTAACATGAACCAAAAATCTATAATTCTTGTTCTATTTAACCAAAATTTTATTTTCCTTTTTAAAATTAACAAATATCATAATAATTTCTTCAAAAAACTCAATATCTTTCAAACAAACATCATGTAATCTTTAATTATATTATTTTATATCCTCAAAACCAATACTTATAGAGTTGGTTTCCTCACAAGAACATGAATCTGAATCAAAATTTGTTCCATAATCATAATTTTTAGCATCATAAGTAGCCTTTGAAACTAGTTTGAAGTACGATTCAAGTACCTTAACATGTGTATCCATCAATGAAATATTATCCTTTCTCTTTTCCTATTTCTTGCTTCTTGAATCTGACTCTTCAATACAACTCTAACCATCATGATAAGCTTTCTTAATATCATTGTATTATTTTCATTTCCTATCCTTATTTAATATCCGATAATATTTTTTCATTTATCATATACTCCAGTATTAAAACCAAGTTAATTTTGAAGAATTTTTCATTTACATAACTTACCATTCCTATTGAATCTACTATACTAATTAATTATCCATTATTCATTTGACCTTTGTTCTTTCTTCCTTTAATCATTCAAAAATTTAAAAATTTTATTCAACTCATATCCTTTTTCACTACTACAAGATTCTAAACATTCATTATAAAATTCGTAAGAAATATACTTAGAGGGTTTAAGTGCTAATCCATTTTTTCAACAACTTCACTATCATTTCTCTTAAACACCAGCTTATATTAATGATTACATCCAATAATTTCATCTATATTATATTTAGGTAAATCCTTTATTTATTTGATTGATGTCTTCTTTGAGTTCTACTTCTTAAGTAATTGTCGTTGTATTCTCTCAATACGTACATCTTTCTTTATAGTCTCTCATAGACCAATCATGTCATTAAATATTTTGGTAAATAAATTATATATCTCACTAGTGTTTTAGGATATTAACTCTTCAATTCCAAAAATTCTACATGATGTATTCCTAACCAAGTTCTCTATAGCTGATTAGTGTTATGTTGAGTGACTTTAAATGTCCTAGGAATGTCATAATTATTTTTTATGATTAAATATGAATATAAATGTTTATACTTAAATAATAATAAAATAAATACATGACTTTATAATTTAACCCATACATGGTTGCACTATTTTAGTCATTGTATATAAATAAAATTCAACAAATTTATAAGGTTTAATCATAATATTCCAATCATTAATACCAATATACTATAAAAACACCTCTATATGATCCATGCGATATGAATAATCACTTCCATTAAAGTGAGGGGGTCGGAGAGGATTTTTGTGTTCAGTTTTTTGACCTTCCATTGAAAAAATTGAACTTTCCTAAGACTATTTGGTAAAAGGCATTTTTAACTTAATTAAAATTATAAAATATAATATTAACAAATCCAAATGAAATAGAGTGTATTGGTATCTAAAATAGAGCATAAACTATCCTTTATATAACCTACCTCTAGTAATGATTGTTGGAAGGAGTAATCGATGCAATGATTGACAAGAGGGGGTGAATAGTCTTTTCAATATTTTTACAAATAATCATATAATTATGATAGTAATATTTATTCAAACACAACAATATATTAATGTGATTGAACTGTTAAAATAGATAAGTAGTCAAATAAAAAATAAATAATAATAAAACAAATATTTTTATAGTAGTTTTTTCCATGTGAACCTATGTCTACCCTTTTATCCCATTTAACTCAGAAAGTGGAATAGTACTCACTAAAACAATAAAAGTAGAATTATTTTATATCGGAAGACTCAACCTAGTCTATTACCAGATTGAACATACTATTACTACTTTTTTAAAGAAAATGAATAACACAGTTTATTATAATGACTGACAAAATATATCATTACCTTATAGTAAGGGGAATGTATAACCTTTGGGATCTTATTTCTTAGTATATTGAGAATAACAAATACTATCTTTTGAGTACTGGTATAATCATGTATGAACTATGAATTACATACACTTCAATATGAAAAATAAAAATGACTATTCAAATGAAAGATACCGATAATGAAATCTTGTGTGGACCATTGATCATTGACCCCTCTCTAATTGATGTAGAATCAGGAAACAACGAGAAATTAGAAAATCCTCATTAATTAAGTATAGTGAAATTGTATTATGTTTTTATCAATGATATAGCACTTATTTTCTATTATGTAATTTATTTTTGGTCTTGGACTTTATTTATAGAAAAATATCTAATCTCTTCTATTCTTAAAAACAAATATTGTATCTTTTCTCAATGAGGGTGTTACCTAATTTTTCTTGTCCAATGGTAATTAACACTTAGATTTTATTATTATTTTTCACACAACACAACTTCAAATTTTTTTTTTCTCAGTCACAAAATATAGAAATGCACCATTTACTAATATTTTGAATATTTCATGTTCCAGTTAAAATATTTTCACGCATTTTTGCATTACATTAAAAATAAACTTTGTATATTCATGTAATAAAATAAATATTAATTTAATAATTTAATTTTTTTTAGAAAAATCAACATGAAAAATTCATTTAGAAATAATTAATACTATGAAAATAGAAAATATTAAATACCTTCATTACATTTTAACACATGATGTATATTTCTAAGAACATGATGAACACAATAAAGGATATGATTAAAAATTCTTTAAAACACCATAGAATAATTTTCATTGACTCATCATGATTTATATATAATTTTAGAAAAAAAATATTATAATAAAAACATGTTGTATAAGCTTATAGTAACCAAAATATTGGAAATATGAAGGAAATAGAGTATATTTGGATATTTAATTTGAATTGGTTAATATAAATATCAATTTGTAACATTATTAAATATACATAATAATATACAATATATAATTTATAGTTAATTATGAAATAATGAAAATGATATAAATAATTAAAAAAATCTTGTGATATTATTAACTATCAAAACATATGAAAATATGGCTTGTTAATATTTTTAAAAAAGTAAATTTAAATGAATATAGTAACAAAGGGTAAATAAAATATGACATGGTATTTATACTTCTATTACCTTTTTCATTGGTAAAATTTATAGAATATTACTACAGCTCGTAGTTATATTAAATTGGTGATATCAAAAAAATAACGAGGGGTAGAAAATTTTTATTTGGAAGTAGCATGATTTTTCAACTATTACTGTTGATAAAGAACAGATGATGTCTATGATAGAATACACATTCTACATTTTATCAAACAATAGGGGAATGTTATAGTTTTCGATCATAGGGAACGATTATGATAACATTGATGTTCAATGGTATCATTCCATTCCACCATTAATATAAAGGAGTGATAGCATCATATAAATATTGCTATTATGATTGGTTTGAGAACCTACTTCTTGTACCGCTTTAAATAATGGGATGACCAAGTTTTTTCACTATTGGTTTCTGCTACTAACAATTCTCAAATAATGGAACAGATTCCATTATATAGAGATGATACTTCCACTATCATCGAAAAAATAATAACATTATAATTTTATGAATAATATATAGAATATGTTGTTGTGTGAAGATCCAAGACTCCACGGATGATAGATATAACTGGTTTCATGAAATTCTATCTTTGGGTATAGCTATCACATTCAAGAATATATTCTTATCTGTGTGAACCAATAAGTTGTTGATGAGTGGTGTCATACGGTTTGAGAAATTTGTGAGATTCTATGTCACTAATGTGGGATACATAAAATCATGTTTATTCTTTAATACATGGTAATTTTATGTGAGGATATGAGCTCATGTACTGGTGTCATGTATACTAGTACTAGTGTGAAGAAGCAGAACTGGGGAAGATGAAGAAAATATATGTATATAATATATATATGTATATGTATATAATATATATATGTATATGTATATTAATCATATTTTATTAATATAGAATTATTAAAACATAAATCTAAAAAATAATAAAAACAAATAAAATTAATTTTAATTATATAATTAAACTAGTTTCAATTGATAAAAATATTTTCCACTCAAATGTATCCAAATAATGAAATGGATATAATAATTTTTTAATTACATTAAAAAAAATACTCCATCGAAATGTATTGGAAATAAATATTTTATTATAAATTATAAAAAAATAAATAAATAATATTTCTATAATTGAATAACAAAATGAGAAGAGGTCTTCATATTATCAAAACAATAAAACTCAATTTACGAAGAATTCCATAAACATGAATAGTGAAAATCCTGTCCAGTGTTTTAATTTTCAATTAATATTTCATCCATGAATTGCATACAATACAGTTGATTATATATATATAAATGGTTTTATTGGTTATTATATACATTAAATATTCATTTGTTCACAAGATATGACTTCCCATATTGGTTATTCCTTCTTGTTGTTAGTGAATGACCTCTGACCTATTAGATGTCACTATCAGGTAGAACATTCATCTTACATTGTCCTAAAAGGATCTGTAGTGGGTACTATTACTTTAGAATGATATTTGAGTGATTTGGGTATTACTAGTGGAGTTTATAGTAAGATTTATTATAGGGAATGGTTTGGTAATGAAGATGATAATAAATGTTTTTTTTATTATACCCCTTTATAATATTTATAATAATATTTAGGAGGTTGGACACAAAGCTGTTTTAGAGTTTTGTGTCATGGAGGCTAGGAAATAAAATATTAAAATTATTATATTAGTTTGTGAGCATGTGTTTATGGTGATTTTGTTATATTTATAAAATAGTGTGTTAAACAATAATTTTAACACCACCGTCAATTTGACAATTATGGGTTTACCCTAGGGATGGTGTATTTTTAGTTCTCAATTGGGGACCCAGAATCACCTGTTGTGCATTTGTTGTTATATTGAAGAAATCCAATTTATTTAAATAAATTTTTATCCATAAAACATATACCCAAATATATTTAAATATATTTTCCTAAATATTATTAGTTTATCCTCTATAAATCCTAATATTAGGGAGGATAGTTGAGAGATGTCCAAAGATCTGATGAACACATCCTTCAAGGCCTCAACAATGGAACGTGGAACGAGAATGGTATTTTCCAATGATGGATCCATTTTTGAGGTAGGACTTTTTATTTTTAATTAAGGATCCATTATTTATGATTTAATTTCATTTAATTATTTTGAACCACATTTTTTAATATCTATGTTTCATTATTTAATATATATTTCATTCTAAATTTTGAACTCCTAATTTCAGTATTAAATCTGTGATCATGTTTTCCCCAATTCCTGTACTGAAATAACAATAGGTTATATATTTTAATCTTAAATTTTTTCTCTATGATTTCATATTCTTGACGGTGATATGAAGAATTAATCCCTTTGGTTAGATTAATATCCCCCACCAAGGAAATCTTGGGTTGAAAATTTTATTCAATTTGTTTTTGATTATTTGGGTTTCATATGATGGCAGGTAAAGTGAAAGAAAAAATTTGAAATAATGGTGTTAGAAGGGTGAAACCACCATGTATTAGTATTATATTGAAAGGTATGTTTTATGCATGGAATTGGTCAGTTTTTTCACATTGTATGGGTTAAAGGGCCGGCCATAAAACGACAATTGTGGTGTGGCTATCGGGGTTAAGAATTCATGGTGGGAACTAGAACACTACAGATAGAAATCGCCAATAAGACACTATGGAATGGGGTTGATCATAGAATTATCCTGTCCATATATAAATACCTAATAGTGGGACTAGCCTCCCAAACCTGAAACATACATTCACTGCACCATCACTAGAGCCAAGTAGCCTAACTAGTGACTTGGGCAGTCCAGGAGAGTCAATTTTTCCTGACCGGAATCAGCCAACACTTTTGGGTGTTATGAACTCAAGAAACATAGTGTTTTTGGGGGAAACATAAATGTTGAGATCTCATTTCCAAACTCCAAATCACTAGGTTGTTCACCCTCAAGACACCAAGTGGCCAAAGAATTCAAATATGTCGCATTTTCATGACATTTTCACCATGTCTCGGTTTTGAGAGTAATAATAGACTATCTTGAGAAAATTTTAATTTAGATCATAAAAACATAGTCAATATGGTAATTTCAGTGAATTTTCAAGTTGAGATATATATTTATATGATTTAGATTCCTAGGGATTAGGTCAGAATCTTGATTTTATGAGTAAATCATACCCTAGGGATTGATACTCCCTTAGTTATCTATAAAAATATATGGCATAGGTCCCCAATAGGGTTTTATATTCTATTACACCCCCTTCTTTTTTGGGGTGTGGATACTCAATACTAAGTGCATGGAGTCGATATTTCATTGAACCATAAACTTTTCATGTTCTCTGCATAATCTATGGAGTCTATAACTCTCATGAATGGAATTTCCTTAATTTTTAGTTGTTTTTCCTCTATTTCTATATTACAATAACCCTATATTTTAATGACCTTGTATGATGAGTATGGGTTCCTCCATTATGATTTTTTAACTCCCTCAATTGACACATAATTTGGAACCAAATTGTTCTTGGTGAGATGAAATGGGTATGGATTTATAGGGTAATTAGTATCAGGGTTGGTGATAGTATGAAAAAATTTAATTTTTCAGTTGTGAATATTGATACATGGTGCATTGGGATCAACATTAGTTTTTATATCTATGATTTTGGTTTATGAATTTTGTTTTCCAACTCTAAGTTTGTTATCCATTATCTTTGTTGTTTAGTTCTAACTATTTTATTGATTCATTTTTCTTTTATGATTTTTTGGAAATACTTCTGGGAATATATATACTCACCCAATATCTGATTTCCTCCCATACATGTTATCTGTTATGAAGAATACAAATAGTAAGGTGGTTATTATGGTGTACATAGTGTTATATAGAATAAGATATTAGAGAAGTATTTTAAAAGTACCCATAGGTGGTTGTATTTGATGATGTTTATGTTTATAGTTAGTTAATCATTGTGATTTTCATACATTTATTTCATTATATTAGTTTTTTTTCATTAGGTTTGATAAGTGTGTGTCTTTCACCTTTAATTTTCCATTTATGCACATGGTACTCCTTTGTGGATATTATTATATCATATAATATATATATTTATATAAATATATATTAATGGATTAGTTATTTTATATTCTGTTATTGTTATCTTGAATGTAGGTTTGTTGTTATATACAGATACATTTTTCCATGGCCTCCAATCTTGTCAAATATACCTAATTAGGGCTACTCACATGTTCTTGTACTATTAAAAGTTGGATTCTAATGGTACACTCGACTAACATCCAATCCATTTGGGATGATAGTGGGATGATTCATGTTAGAGTGCTATCAAAGTGGGTTTTTTTTTGGGATATCTTTGGTAGTTATGTGTTTATGTGGATGGTTTAGGAACCCACGTTAATGGTGCTAAGGGGTTTTGAGTTTGGATTCCAAGCCAGGGAACCATGTTTGGGTGTATAAATTTACCTTTCCATTCATCAGGACTCTGATAACTATATTTTTGACATGAATCTCTAATTAACCAATTTTATGGAAAAATTATACAGACATGAATCATATAGGGGTTGGTCTTAATTTTAATTTTTTTCTTGATTCATCTTACTATATATTATTTGATTAGAATAGGTCATTATATAAAACTATAGGATGTCACCCCATAGATATCAAGATATAATCCTGAGGTAGGGTTGTAATATTTCATATTATCACTGACCAACTATGTAGTGTGGAATATGACCATATAATTGAACATGATATGTACCCTACAGGCAAATATGGAGTAGTTCCTATAACTAAATTATATTGTGTAGACCCACCACCTATATTCCAGGTATAAATTCCCCCCTATAGATTAAAGAATCATTATATTTAGATAAGATGGGTATTCACAGAGGATGGGTGTCCTTCATTATATTCAACAATATTAATCCGCCAAGTTCTATGATATGTCTGACCCTTATACAGTAGAATATTGGATTGTGGTGGTGATTGAAGTGTTCAACCTTATCTAGATAACCTATGATTATATGTTAGAGCTAACATCCATCTTTATTCATTGATTAGAAAGCCACTGGTCAACATTGATCATCTAAACCCAAGATATGGTGACCCCCCTCCCATAAATAGATTTTTTGTTCCTCTTTTTTTGGGGGTACTACCTAAATACATGAATTCATATGGAATATATTGGACTTTCTTCAAGGTATAATTCAGGTCTTCTAGTAAATTTCATGGTTCTCTGACCTCATGGGTTAGTCCCTATAAATGATTTGTGATGGATAATTTCAAGAAATAACTTAAGAACAAGTCCACCAAGGAAAGATATGAGTTATATGTGTTCCCCTCTACATTCCCACAAATTCAGAGGTTTGACATAGGTCCATGTTGATCAAAATATGTTCTAGAATAGTAGTTGAGAGTGGATAGAGATAGGAATGGCCACCTGGGAGTAGATTCATGGGTCACAAAAGGATATTGATTGGCATTAATAACACATTATTATAGTAATACTCATGTACGACCCAATACTCATGGATTATCTGCTCAAGACCTGATAGGAGGATAAAGAAATGTATTAGACAAGTTTTCTACGCATGTGTAGGATTATTTCAAAAGACACATGATTGTTAGACCTGACATGCTGCAAAAAGGAAATCAGGAATTACATGGATGCCTACAAAAGGGGCAGTGACACAACCAAGGACCTCCCTAAGTTATAACCAGTTTCCCAAAAGGAGGATGCTATAGAATAGGATTTCTATGTGAAAAAATATGAGGATATAAAGGTGTAAATCATTACAATCCACTTCAAAACCCACCACCCCTAGGTGGTAAATTCTAGGCTTAGTGATCCAGTAGCTTGGGACAAGGATAGTTATAAGATATGGATGGTTATAAATAGGTATAACACTACATGATCTAGGGAATGATATGTTTCTATGAAAAAATGGATCTCATTATCACAAATAAAATTTTGATCCATTCCATCATTTCTACATCCATATTTTGAGGGTAATAAATAGTAGTTTAGGCCCTAGCGTAAACAATGTGGCTAGATAATTCTACTAGAATTGATCACACACGTACCCACATATATAAATGGTATGATATATTACATAGTTGAGGGAGTTTTTCATGGGAATTAATAGTGATTGAAAATAATCCCTAAGATATCATCGTAGGTATAGACTATTTATCTTTAGTTTATTCTTTTAAATACTAATACCATTGAAGAGTGATGTGTTTTCCAAATGATGGATCATGTTTTTCCATTATATGTGAGTGGGAACATTATTCATGGTGAGTAGGGACTCTTTTAGGAATTTAAAACAGATCACCTATGAGTTAGAGAACATAGATCAATGTGTGGTGGTTGTTTCAGATGATCATATTCAAGCAGGAATTGAGAAAAAACAATATTTTTTTCTTGAGGAGATTATGATGGTACTACATTATTAATATATAAGACTTAGTATTTATATAAACATAGGGATAAATTTAATATCATTTTCAACATATTGGATTACACCATCTATACCCGGGGACCTAAAAGAGTATCTAGATGACCTTATGGAAAAAGGATTTAGCAGATACAGTGTGTCCCCAAGGATGATCTACTATTGTTTTCTCTAAAGTTGGATGGGAGTTTGAGGATTTTTATTCACTATCACAGCTTCATTTAGGTGATAGTATAGAATAAATACCCTATTACAAGGATTTATGGCCTATTTTTTCAGTTAAATGGAGTGATGTAGTTCTCGTAGATCAATCTTTGGTCAAAATATTACCAGCTTTATGTTTTCAAGGAGGTTATCCCTAACATATTATTATTATTTTTTATATAAATTATGAGTCTCTATAGATTACTTTTGGAATGAATAACACCCAATACCTATTCATGGACCTCATAAACTAGATCTCTAATACCTTGTTGAATTGGTCCAAATTTTTTTCAATGATGACAATGTTTTATTCTTAATGTAAGAGGATGATAATTCTGAGCATTTGATGACTTTTCTAGACTTGATTCAAGAGAATTGGCTTCATGGTCTTATGTATAAGTGTTAGTTTTGGATTTGGGAGGTCCACATCAATAAACATGTAATATTTGAGGGTATAGTAGTTTTGTAGCCATGGAATATTGAAGAAATACTTTCTCGGGATCCACCCATGTTTCAATTCAAGGTATGGAGATTCATAAGATTATTCTGACACTATCATATATTTATGGTGGAATTCTCCATGTTTTTGAATCTCGTTACAACACATACCAATAAAGATAATCCTTCCACTTGGTCTAAGTGATTATATATAGTTTTTGAGGTTCTAAAATGTTCATTTGTGAGTTCTCTTTTTTATAGCTTTTTAGAGGAAGCTGACATGTATAAGGGGTTTTGAAAATATTGTGTAGCTGGTCTTACTTTTTTCTTAATACAATGTTATTCAATGATTTCATATGGGTATTGATATATTATCCCCCATCAGTAGAACTATGATCCCGTGATTTAGATCTTAAAAGAGTTGTGTTTCATTAATAACTTATAGTTATTACATTCCTGTTGAGTGGTTTGTAGTCTATGTGGATCATAATAGACTCTTATATATCATCACTGAGATAGATCTTAACCTAAGGCAGAGGAAATATATAGATTTCATACAACACAACGAATTTATTATTTTCTATACTCTAAAAAATGGGAATGATGTGGTTGATGACCCAAGTAAGAATTCATGAGATCAGATAATTGAATAGGTATCTAATCAGGTAGTAGTGATGCATTTTTCCTCACTATATTAGGTAGAATTGGCCAATCATTGGTTGATATTTGTGGTCCCTCCACTTTTATAGTGAGGGGGTGTCCCATGTATGATATATTGATTATTATCACCTGAATGACAAGATATCCTCCATCAATTCACTATATGGATACTAAAAAGGTGGCGAGCATGTGATGAAGTTTTGAGAATGGATAGTGGTACCATTTGTGCTATACGATTATGTGTGAATCATGTAGTGATATGATGTTTAAATGAGTTTATAACTTCCCCATTCATTGTACAAACATATTTTCTGATGATTTTCCAAATCCTCATTCATCTGTTTTAGTGGAAAAGTATAAATTGGATTGTTTTTGAGTTTATGTCATGGTGAAACACTCTGAATATTTTAAGATAATTTTATATTTAAGTAAAATTTAAAAGTTTGATATATTTCTACACATGCAACACCAATGAAAAATGAATCACAATATACTATTTAAATATTATTATTAAATATAACAGTTATCACCAAACTATTCGATTAGTAGGGATGAATATGAATAACTAAATTACAATTAAAATATGTATATAATTTTTCCATTATTAAAATATAATGATTATTTCCTAGTAAAAAACATTCTTAATTCTAAATTCGAAAAATGATATCATTTTATTCTAAAAGATCATTTTTTAAAGTATTGGAGTTTTCTTTATATTATGTATTATTATTAATAATTAACTATTTTTTATGCAATTAATTCCTTTTCAATATAAAAAATAAATAATTATTCATATATTGATAATTATTTGGTTATAAGTAAAGATAAAATAATTTTAATATAAAAAGAGTTATTTTGGAAAAATTAGTTTAATATGAACAATGAATTTTTATTTTAATAAATTATATTATATCACTTTATTAATGATTTTAATGTAATATGAATATAATTAGTTGAATAAAATAGGTTAAAATTCAACTAATTGTTGTTAATTTGTAAGAAATGAGAATAAAAGCATTTTTATGCTTGAAAAAAACTTTTACTAAAAATAGTTTTTACGCATTTTGTACCCATATATTATAATTAATTTATGCCATATAATATAATTTAATCTTATAAAATATATTCCATATTTATAATAATATTAATTAATATAATGTAATAATTTCACATTAATTTTTTTGTAATAATGAATAGTAATCATGGAAAAAGTCTTATTATCATCGTAAGGGTTAAAAGTGTAAAAAGAGGGATTAACATTAGAGATAAAGATCAAAAAATCACAAAGAAAATTCATTAATTTTATTGGTTAAATTTTTTGATAACATACCCATATTTTCTTATAATATTTAAAAAAATATCTACTTCTCCATGAGTGTGACATTATTATATTTTAATATTCCTAATATTTACATGTTTTCCGCACACCTCACTTATTAAAGAAACAATTTTATTCTCCCATGTCCACACCACATGAGACCTTTATATGTACCAATATCTACCCAAATACTCTCCAAATATCCTTATCCAAGACCTTGAGGTTCTGCACTTCCCAAAATACCCTTCCACGAATACTTAATGTCCTTTTTAACGGAGGATGCTCAAAGAAGATATATATGTTCCTATGGATATTTTTCATGTTTATTTATTATTAATTCTACAAAAAATGTATTATACCACTATTTAAATTATTTAATCAGAAGATTTATTATAATGATATTTTTTATATTAATTTTATATCCATTTACAATATCACTACCATATCCTATAAAATGATAATGTTTCTTGGGTGTAAATGAGGACTACAACCGCTACAAAGTGATGTGGTTAATTTTAATTTTATCTTTACATGGATAGTAATACGGATTGGTTTAATGAATATATATTATATTTATGATATTATTATGACTCTAGAAAGGATAATTATTATGTACCTTTATTTAATTATACCCATCGAAAAGATAAAACATCACGTATACGTATGTACGTTCTATCGTCTCAATGAAGTAATGTAAATCATTTTCATCACCTATTTATATGAATTGATATTAAACATTATATCATGAATAAATATTTAACTTATGACATTATTAAAATAAAATAGATAATGAAACCATGACCAAGGGTCATGGACAAGAATTTTCAAACTGAAACATGCATGGAAAACAAACTTGTTTTCACCCAAATAGTGATATTAATAAAGAATTTTTAATGGATGGGTAATTTTAGAATATAATGTAATTATATATATTAATATACGTATTAATATGGTTTGGATTTATGTTAATAATAAATCTAATTTTATATTACTAGTCTCATATTATGAAATTCAGGACTTGAGGTAAGGGGTTCTTAGATCATTTTTACTTATAAGATATATTTTTGATATTCACTAATTGTTTCATTTTTTTGGTGAATTTACTACATATGAATTTAATATATATTAATTTTAATAAACTTTACTGTGATTTAATAATCTATATATGGTTCTATCTTTGATGAGATATTGATTCGGATATTACCAAAACTCTAAGGGTTCTTCATCTCAATATTGTTTCATTGAGAAATGTTTCATGTTATGCACTTGTTTATATTTATATAATGTATATATTTACCATTTGATATATTATATCATGAATATATTCATATTTTTGGTATTTAAATTTCTATTTTATGTTATTTATTTCAAGGTAATTATGATTCAAATATTACCAATGCAGTGAGAGTTTTTGTTACAGCAACATTTAATTTTGGGATTATCTATGTTAAATTTAAATTTTGTGAAATTATATGACCTATATATATTAAACCCTATATATATTCTTCTCATATAGTAATTTATAATTTTTTCATGTTTCCTTACATGTTTATCATTTTGGTACTTAAAATGGTCGAGTAAATGTTATTAATAAAAGGTGACCTTATTTCCTTTTTGGCTGATGAACTATTTATTTTATTTCCATGTTCTAAAAAAATAGTTTATGGAATTTTTTTCCTTGAATTAATGATTTAGAGTGATTATTTTTACTACATTTTACATTATCTTAAAAAAATAATTAAAAAATTTTCAATTTTATGACATATGAATCATTTGGGTAATTTTATAAAATAGTGAAAAAAATGTTTTCTTTTAATGTATACATCCTGAAATAATTTTCATACCATTAAGAATATTGTTTCATTTAATGTTTTTTACTTATTTCGATGGTTTTTCTGAAATAATATATTTTCAAAAATATTCTAGGAAATTTTACATTTTAATTACATCAAAATAAAATGATATTTTAATTTTTTTCAATAAAATGTTTAAATTCTATTTTGAAATTATTTTCCATCAATATCAAAATAATATAATAGTTTTTATGATTCAATTGGTATGTATACATATGATACCATCCACTTAATTTCTCTGCCTGTCTTATGATAGTTATTTTTTAAGAATTTTCATAGGAAACTCTTTTATTTCCATGGGATAATAAAGTAATGATTAAATATTTTTTAAAAATATTCTTTTTCTATATGTTATGATATATTGATTTTATTAATCTTTTTATGATCATTTGGTACACTTATATATGGTTTCCATTGTGTTATAAGTGATTATATAATAATATATTCCTCTAATGCTTTGGGTGAATATTTATATATCATGAGATAATATGGACAAGAATTGGGAGTGAACCTAGTTTAGTAAATGACTCTATCAACTTTGATAGTATTGTAGTGAAACTTGATTAAATAAATTATTTATTTGGGTGTGAACCCAATACAATATCAATCTTTTTCTATAATGTTGTTCTTGTAATTGAACCTTGACTAAGGAAATTATTTTCTATGCTTATGTATACGACTCAAATTTTTATCTAATGTTAATGATTTGTTATCTTGGCTCATGATTTATTATTAATGATTCTACACTCTTATGACATATGTATTCTTTTGACCAACCCTTATGATAGGACTCAATATTGATGAAATTTGAGTGATTGGGTATGACTTTCATATGTTGTGATCATATTCTCATTACCTAATTCATATCATATTCTCACTTATTATCATTGAGTGATATGTCCTATATTTTCCCATACGGAGAACCTAATCTCACCAATTATTATGTTTCCATTTTCCTAGGTTATGAAGAATTGTTTTGAGTATGGTATTCTTAAGTTTTATTCTATATTAGAATATAATTTTGTATGATATTAAGGATCTTACTATAAATAAGTTGATCATGTATCTAGTATATAATGACACTAAAAAATTATAGTTATGTGGTGTGTATTGTTATGAGATGTATTGAGTATTCATCTATGAAGATGTAATATTTATATATATTATTATTGGTTCACCTCAATTATAATCATAGTAGGGTTTATTTATTTTTTAATATTTAAAATAGAAACATTGATGGAGTACCTAGGAAAAATACTAAATATAGGATAACATTTTGAATTTATAGTAATGTAGATATTATGTGGTTTCCTAGTAATGATATCCATATTTTGAATGAAATTAGTAGTTCTAGGTTGTAACACAACTAGAACTAGGGTTAATAACCCTGAATGAAATGGTTGGGTGTTAACTCAATTTTCACCCATTACATGATTAAAAATACTAGAAACACACCTGGTTTAACATGAATGGGGGATATTCTTTGGTCAGTTAATATTATCTTTATGAATCATTATGAATAATAAAAGGATATAACCAATGTAAACCTATGATAAACCTAAGTGATATATGAGGAAAATAAAGAGTAATGTGTTGATGATAAGGTGTTATAATTTATGAAATATTAGAAATTATTTTCATCATCATATAATCATTACTCTAATTAATGTTGATTCATATTCACATAGTATATTTTAGATTCAATCAATGTATATAACCAAGAGTATTCATTTGATTAGAGAGTGTGATGGTCAATACAATTTCCATAATAATGACTAACCAAATAGATATGGGATGAAAAATATTATATTTATTCCTAATAAGCTATCATGAATTATGATTAAAAACATGATAATTAATGAAATTCGAAAAATGATAATGTGGAGTTTTTGGAAATTTCATGTGATAAAGAACATAGAGTAAAGAATATTCAATTTATTGTGTTTCAATAAATTGGAAAGATGCACCCAATGAAATGTTTAAAAAGAATGGGAAGATGTTTCAAATATGTAAAATAAGTGAATTGGGAAAATTATTTTCATATAAAGGAAGTCACATTTGATATTATGAATCAACTTGTGATATTTTACAAGTGTGAGGATGAACATGAACATAGAATGGAAATTACTTCCATTATATTGGTTTTAATACCTATTTATGAGGGGTATCTATCTGAAATAGTTATGGACAGACCCAAAATTGAAGACATAGATGCATTATCTATATGGTAATAGTGGGATATATATATATATTGATAATAATTTCTTAGAGTATATATTAAAAAACATTTGAATATGAACCAAAAGAGATGTTTGGATTTGGTTAAATATTATGATTACTCAAAACACTACCACCTTGGAAAATAGAATACAGTAGCTGATGATCTAACTTCTAAGGACCATGCTTGATTGTTCTTGATTTGGATTGAATGATATAAAATAATTATTTTTTACACACACAAATCGATATATATTATTAATAAGAAAAAGAATACCTATCTTGATAATAGAAGGAGAAAACTAAACCAAGATGGACTATTAGGTCCAAAAATAATGTAAACTGATAGTGTCACCAATAATATTTCTTACACCTTCCTAGGGGAAGTACCCAAAACTATTGAAGCAAGTGAAAACATCATCCAGTGTACATTTGGATGCAAGAATGTCAGCCTCTCTATTTCCATCATTCCAAGAGTAATTGACCTCCATGAAATTATTTATAAAATTCCTGATCTTCTAAATTTCACATGAGATAGACTAGGGAGTGAGGCCAAGACCATAATGAGACCTTTGTAAATCTTCAAAGTCTGTTTCATGCACCATTAAAGTTATGTTCCTTCTACTTTACAAATCCAAGCTATCTAACATTGCATTCACTTCTGGATAAAGAGAGATACCATACACAAAGAAGCTCGTAAATGAAATGATAAATAAACCAATGATATCAAAAATTAAACCACCACCATAAATGATTCCAAAGTTACATGAACCATCATTATTAAGTTTCATTTTGGGGTAATTTGGATTCCATCTGACCTAATGGCTAGAATGGGGACTGGGTAAAGAATGAATGGTCAGCCTGGTGCTCATAATAGCACTAATGGAGGGAGAAGCTTCCAATTTCTTGATAATCCAAGATATATGAATCATTAGGTTTATTATTAATATAGATATTGTTGACTTTGAGCAGGAAAACCCCTCATATCAGGATTTTTTCTCTTTCAATATTCACGAGGTCTCAGCAATACGAAAACTAGATTTGGCTTAAACATCCATTCTGTTATTCCCCATACCTTGAAACCATTGTTCATTGATGTTAGTTCCACTGAAATATTTAAGTGAAACACTTGTGATGTTTCCAAAAGAGTGCCACCCAATCATGCACCATTTTCCATTGAAGATGTTGTGATGAGTGGATTCTTCCTTGTCAACATCGCAGAAGATGCACCAAGAATCCATATTTATACAAATTCAATTGATATTCACACCAATGGAAAGTGAATTTTTCTTACACACAACACCATAATATTGATTTTTTTAGGAATTATAGAAGAATTTGAATAATATTCCTATGTTCAACAATGATTACGATAGAGTAATCATGTTTCGGTATCAAATATGTGTCCCATAAATAAAATCCATGAATAATTATTTGTGTGGTTAATCATGTAGTTCATAATTTTTAATCCATCCTGAAAGTATGAAAATGTATAGAGATATGAAAGGGTGTTTCTTGTACGAAAACATGATAATGTATATTAAATAATATTTATCTTAATGGAAAGTATTTAGTAATGATAAAGATGAGAGACATAATTCTAAGGGGATGTTAAAACCATTACCTATACCATAATGGAAATAGAACAATGTCATAATAGAATAAATTATTGGGCTCCCTAAAATATATTAATTCCATAATGCTATTTGGGTTTTAGTTTATCACCTTGAAAAGTCATTACATTACATTACTATCTAATAATATTTTTCTCTTGATCATATTTCCAGGGTAAACATTAAATAAGTGAGAAGTTTGTAAGGGGTACAACATTATTTTTTATATAATTGGGAACTAAAATCTACCTCAACGATCTAGAGAATTATTCCATAATTTTTTAATATACAGTTGAATTTTATCACTATATATCAACCTAGGATATATGGCCAGTCTCATTGTACCATTCAAACCCTAGAAGATATGTTTATATTTTTTTATTCAATTTAAAATTTCATTAGGATCAACACATTTCTCTAGATGAATTTTCTTACACTAATACCATTCAATTGAGTAGTCAGATGGATACTTATGAATACCTCTATAGCTAGAGGTTTAATAGTCCAACATATTGGGATGAACTCGGAGAAATAATGATATTGGAAACTGATCTTCCTGGGTAAAGGGAAATAAGGATAGTTCTATTCAGCATCACATTAGGGTAGCATAGAGTTGATAGAAAAGTCATGCTGATAATCCTCAGTAAGATGTTGAGTTTGATGTTTGTGATAAGGTATTATTATGAATATATCCTGTGAATAATTTTACAATATTTATAAATAAGTAAAATTTGGCCACTAAATATATCGGCCCCTTTGATATTATTGATCATATCAGGATGGTTGCTTAATTATTAGTGATTCCACTAAATCCTTCTAATGTTCATAATGTGTTCTATTTATCTCTTTTGAAAAACTACATATACGATCATTCACATATAATACACTTATATTTTATAACACTAGAGAAATATTTTTCCTATCAGGAGAAACTAGTGGATATTTTTTTTCAAATATGGTATCCAATATGGAACAAAACCACTCACCTAATCAAATATTTAATGTGAAACTATAAATTTAAGGGTGATACTTAGGAACCTGAGGATGTGATGAGGTCAAAGTACAATCATTTTTTATAGAAGAGTAATCAAATTTCAAGAGAAAATTTTTAATATGGGGGTAGAATGTCACACCATAATATTTTATGATATATTTCACTTTAAATAAATTTTATGTGAGTGATAGGTTTCTCTACACGCAATGCAGTTCTTAAACAAATCTGGATACACTATTAAAATATTATTATTAAATGTTATTATTATCACATAGACATTGGATTTCAGTGTGTGAATAGGGATAACTAAATTATGAAAAATATATAAAATTTATCCTTAATGAAAATTTATTGATCAATTCATAGTAAATAATTACCTAATTTTAAATGGTAAAAATTATATAATTTTATGTTAAAACATCAATTTTTCAATGTATTAAATTTTTTATATATTATTTTTATTTATAACTAATAGAAAGTTTTTATGTAATATATTTTTATTTAATGTAAAATAATTATACAGTATATATACATTTATTATCAATTGAATTTTGATAATTTTGAGGGTTTTGGGCTGGTATACAGGCACCATACGGTTAGCGGTAACCATGGGGTCGGGCTAGATGATTGTGCAGCTACCCAATTTGTAAAATAAATAAATCATATAAATTTTTAAAAAAATTTAATAATATTATTATTGTTTTAGATAATATTATTATGATTACTAAAAAAATTAAATATATATATATATATATATTATTAAATTATTGTTGTTGTTGATGTTCTCATCATTGTCATAATTATTAAATTTCTTATATTATTATAATTATTATTTAGTCTATTATTAATATTAGTATTATTATGTTATGGGTTTTATTATTCTTATTATCAAGTTATTATACAAATAATAATTATTAATATTATAGTTATAATTTTTATTTATTTTATTTTTATTTTGAGAAAACCTAAGGGGGTATCCCCATCCACATTCCCCTCCTTTGTGCAGTGCACAACTCCCCCCCCCCCATGTGCCTCTGCATCGCACTAGCTGGCCTCCTAGCCTCCCCCACTCCCTTCCCACTCTGTCTCACTAGCTGGCCACCCCCACCCCCTTTCCTCTCCATCGCACCAGTCGACCACCCCTCTATCTATCCAGCTCTCCAACTCGTAGCGCTCCTCCCTCCAGATCACCCTCACGTGTGACCACCACCCCACCAGCCGAAGGAATTTGGAGAACTTCCTCTTATTCCCTCTGGTGATCACATCTCCTCTCATCTCCATGGGTTAAACCCTCTGCAATGAGTTCCCTCTCCATTCTATCTCAAATTCTAGGGTTTCTTGGTGGGGTTTCTTAGTTGGATGAACCCTGTAATTATAATATTCTTGTAATTTATTTACCTTTTATGCATGTATAAATATATTTTATAGCCTTAGGTTTATTTTAACCCATTTTAGTCAATGGCCTTGGAATAAACGGTTTTGTAATGTTTTGAAATCTTCAGTGGGTTTTTCTTTAGATGGAATGGTGGATTACTTTATGTAATGGAACTTGGTTCTAAAATGGTCTTTTATGCATTCTTTATGTTTGATAAAAATTAAAATGATTCTTTTCATTGTGAAATACACTTGATCATTGGGCATTAAGACAAATCGGTTTTTGAGTGGTATTCATTTGGGTTTAAAGGGGTTTTCATCCCTTAAAGGGGTTTTTTAGTCATATAAAGGGAAAATCGAGTCCCATTGACTTATTTGGTTATGCTTGAGGGTGTGTATACATTCACATGTAATTGTATCTAAAAGTAAAATTGTTTTAAAATGAATTTAGAAATGTATTTGATATGAGTGAAGACCTGTTTTTCACTGGTGATGTGATATTGATTTTTCCCTGATTTATTAAATGATATAATGATATATTAATTATTTAATTAAAACCATATTTTAGGGTTTGATTTGGGTTTTTTGTTTCATGTGTTTTAGGTTTGTTAAAATGGTCCCCTTGGACCTATTATTTTTAATTTCTTTAACCCCCGTAGAAGGCTAGGCGGTTCGGGATGTTTTGGTTCATTGCTTCCATCTGAGGTATGGATTTTATTCTATTGCTTGTTTACAAACCTTCATAATTAGGGTCTTTATATGTTTAATGTCTATTGAAATTGTGGTGTAGTGTGTTGAACCCTACTTTTGGGTTTCAATCAATGGGTTTTAAGAACACCTACATGTATACGCATAGGGTAAGTCATATATATATATATATGCCCTCTTTGTACATATTCCCTCATTCACAGGGAATATGTGAAATATATCTAGGTAAATTTATATATATATATATATATATATTTATTTGTGTGTATGTGTGTAAATTCATGTAAGTGTATGCATGAAGGGTCGGTTTGAGTGATCACTTTCAAAAAGTGGTGTGTTTGAGGTAGGTTTCCGTCTGCATTAGCCTTTAAATTAAATAGTTATTGATTTGTTGTTTTTTTTTGCAGTTATATTTAATGATGGATAGTAATTTACTATTTTTAGAATAATAACTTATTCTGAAATAAATTAATAACCTCTTTGTATATTAATTTCGTGGAACTGTTTTATTAAATGTGCTTACCAAGAATTTGATGCAATGGCCCTTTGGACCATATAAATGTGATTCAGATTTAAAGTGGATAATTGGGTTTCTTAAATGGGTTTCCAAGTACATTTCATGAATTCAAAGTGGTGTGCATGTGATTCTTTAAGAAATGGTTTGGCATTAGAAAATTTTGTGAGGCCCAGTTGCAATTATTGTAAAACTAGTTATCTTAAAAACTCTCCTTGGATGGTCTGCTTTCCTAGGTTAGGTTTTACTCAGGGAGGTATGCCATGTATGACTCCCTTGTAGTCAAATAGTTGAAAGGAAAGGTACGTGTTCCATAGGGTGACTCGGGGGGTGACATTTTTTTTGATTTGCTTAGGTATGATACTTATATATGTGCTTATGGTAGGATGCATGGTTGATATTGGTTGGTTCACCCCCTTATTATTCAGGACATAGAAACATAACATGGTGAAATATTGTTTAGTGAAATATTGTTGCACTAGTTTAGATTACACAATTACTAGTGTCCCATAGAAAGGGGATTTTTTGTTATTATTTCTATGGTATTAGTCCCCTCAATAATGCTTGGTAGGGTGACGAACATGAATTTGGGCATTATTAACTCATCTGGTAGGGCATGCCTTCGTGATGAGTCACATGTATAGTACGTTCTACGTTATTCATGTGCTCCTAGTTTATCCCATGTTTTATGGTACATAGTATTCTATGAAATATAATTGTGATGCATATGCTAAGTGGTTTTTCTTGTTTGGTTTCTCCATTTCCCGCACTATATATTTATTGATCTTGTTTCCATACATAGTGTAGATTCTTGCAAAAGGTGATGAAATATTTTCAAGGGTTTATGGAAAATGGTTTTGAAAATGTTTTACACTTCCTTTTAATTTTAATCATCATCTCTTTTAAATTTTCTATGCCTCCTTCTTAAAATGGGAATATGGTTTTTAATTGAAAATGATCAATGGACCGTGATTTGTTTTAAGAAGAAATTTTTTGGAAACCTAGTTTTATAAATTTATTTCAAACATAAATAGATGTATCTTTTATATAAAGGAAATGAATATAGTAATAGATTGTTTGGGAATTCCAACTGAGTTTTAATAATCATGCTTATAGTTTTATCATTATTTTTTTCTTCAGGTGTTGCACCTTTCATAGGTTTGGTCACCATAGTGCGACATTGGTTTTAGGTTGGTGGTGACCCACAGGGTCATATGGAGGTATGTATATATTTATTTTTTCCTTCGAGTGCAAGTTTTAATTTTTAATTTTTAGTATTTATTTATTTTTCTAGTATTTTATTTACGATCCAAACCATTCCCACTTGTTTATTTTTGATTCATGACACTATTTTCTAGCCTGTGGGGATAGGGAACGCCCTTGAGGCCATGTAGAGGACCAACTCATGTGACCGGTTTAAGGTTGACCCTTTTTTTCCATGAATTTTTTTTATCATTGGTGTCCTTTGATATTTGGGGAGTCTGATAGATAGATATTAGGAAACTCAGGACTCGGGCGATAAGTGCGGGAAGAGAACCATGAACTCTTTCTTGCATAGATCATCAATTCACCAGGGGTAATCTAGGATATGAGTCTTTTAGGTTTTTTTGTTTTGGATTTGGGGATGAAAATTCAGGTGAATCAGGTTATTTCGTGGCCTCGCGTGGGGTGGTGACCCATGTGGAGTGCAAGTTTTTGGTTTAAGGTCCTCCTAGTGTCATTCCTTACATGGGGCATGGCTCACCACCATGTCCCTAGATTAGGAATAGGCACTAGTTTCTCATTCAAATGGTTTTTTTTTTGTTTTCCATTCTTATTTTGGATATTGTAAGTGTAGGATGAAAATGAAACTATATTTTGGAATGAAAATAGATTTTCAAAATGAAGGAAAATAAACCCATGTGCTAAGGGTCAGGGGATTGTATAAGAGCTATCTAAAATTAAAGGCTTGGTCTTATTTTTATATGGTGATTTTGAAAATGGGAAATGATTTTGTAAATTGGATTTGGTTTAAAAAGTGGGTTTTGGTATTTGTATATTGGCATTAAAAGAGGGTAGTTTTGGAATATAAATGAAAAGTGTGGTTTTTTAAAGGGATATTTTTTGTTGTGTTTGTATTTTTTGATTTTTATCTGATTTATTTCGAATGAAGGTGCTTTTATTGATTTCACATGGGCTTGATATCAGTTTTGGATTTGTTTTTTTTTTGTTATGAATATGCCACCAAAAAATGTCCCCATAAATAGTTAACGAGTCATTCCCAATTCTAGTTACTATTGGGTGTTTCTTTTTCTTCTAGGAATTTGAGGTCCAATAGAAGAAGTGAAGTTGTTTTAGGGGAGTATATCATGTCATCAGGTGTTTGGGGACTCCTGAGTATGTAAGAGTACGTATTTTCATGGGTTTCAAGGAGGTTCCATCCATGGAACAATAGATGTTGATGTCTCGTCATATTTGAATTTGGGATGATGTGGGAGGTGTTGAAGTCCTTGTTTATCCAATGGATTATACTAGAGGAGGTGAAGGTGAAAAGTGGTAAGATGCCATCCTTAGTTAATAAGGCTAGTGGTTGGTGAAGGCATGTGTCAGCCGCTTCAAGGATTTGGCTTCTGGAATGCATGTTCTGGGAAAATCGGGTGCCTCTCATTGTTTATAATGGTTCTCTATCTGGTGAGCGGGGTGTATGAGAGGATCCTGTTTCTGAACTATCCCTTTCAACAGTTTTGGATTCTAGTCCATCCGACCACTTTATTATGTGCCATCGGTATGTCTGGTTCAGGTATTCCATTGGTATAGGAGGATCCTTCCATATAAGAGGAAACAGAGCATACCCACCATCTCTCACTTGATGTTTGAAGATGGTACTATCATTTTTTATAATGAAATAAAGAGGTCTACATGTGTAAATAAACAGATTCTCAATGAGTATTACTTCTGGAGTGGACAGCTAGTCAAGCACTCTAAGAGAAACATGTATATATCTAGTAAGTGTACTATCAACAGAGTCGATCACCTGTGCAGCAGGTTGGACATGCAACGAGGACAGTTCCCACTAGAGTACCTTGGAACTCCCATTTATTCGAGCCTCATGAAAATAAGGGACTTTGACCATGTGGTGAGTAAGATCATTGGGTGGGTTCTCAACTGGAAAGGTCACCTTCTATCCTTTGGGGGCGAATAGATTGGTTAATAGTGTCCTGTCTGAGATTCCGGTGCATGTGTTGGTTGCGACCCTAGTACCAAAAGGGGTGACCAAAGCGATTGATAAAATGCTGGATGGTTTTATATTGTTATGATTTAGCCAAAGGTAAGAGGAATTAGGTCCCTTGGGAGAGGATGGAACAGCCCATTCCTGAGGGGGGGATTAATGTTTGCAGTTTATGGACCACGATTACAGGCATGCTCAAGAATTTGGCGTGGGAAGTGATCGAGAATCATACTCTTTGGGGAAGAACTATGGCCCACAACTACGGTCACAGCATGAGTGATAGTAGCTTCCAGGGTTCCCCCTTTGGTCCATGATTCTCCCCCTCATTCAGATGCTTAACCAGAATGCTTGGTGGATTGTGGGAGAGGGTGATGTTCTCTTCTGGTACCAGAACTGGGCAGGGTCGGTGACTAGTTATCCGGGGTGTCATGTTCATTCCATCTCTTTCAAAGAAACGATCCACCACCCGTCATTCATCAGGGTAGTGTTGGATAAGATCCAACAAGAAGTTTATGATTCAATCACCATTAATACAGAGCCAGAAAATTGTGTGTTTACATTGTCGACCTCAGGGAACTTCTCGATGAAGGAGTTTGGTAATCTTGGATCACCTCCGGATCCATGTGATCAATGGAGTGAGATTCTATGTCGCAAGAGGGATCCAGGCAAATATAGTTTCCTTATCTGGAGGATCCTACATCATGCAGTACCTACAGATGACAACATTATGAAAGGTGGGATTAGTCTCACATATTACTACAGCTTCTATAATGTTAAAAATTAAGAAAGTGTGGATCAAATCTTTTTTAAGGGTGATTGGGCCAACGCGGTGTGGAGTCTCTTCTATGCCTTCACAACTTTCTCTTCCTCTACCCCTCGTGATGTGACGTTCTTGGACAAATGGTTCCAAGGGTCATCGGACTCTATTCTAGAAAGTTCAGCGTGTTTGTTGATTCTAAGTGTCGGTTGCTGGTGCCTTTGGAAAGCGAGGAAATAGGATAGCTACAAGGGGTCCCTCACCACAGGTAGGTCCATTATATTGAGAATGAAGTGCCTTATGGTTGATATAGTGAAACTCATTAGGAACTGGCGGGAGGTCCCGTCACTGCGACATCTATACTCCAGTCTTCACGAGGTAATACCGGCAGAGCCCATGAAGCAGGGACGTTGGGTTCATTGGCTTCCCCTGCAAATGGCCTAAAATTAAACACTGATGGATCCCTTTTTTGGGTATTATTCGTGGAGGAGGGGTGGTGCGAGACACTGAGGGGAGCGTACTTTTTCCATTCACTGTAGGTTATGGTAGTGGCACTGTGCTTCAGGCAGAGGCGAATGCAGCTCTTACCGGCCTCCAGCTTTGCAACCAGAAGAACATGGTTTTGAACTAACTGGAAACTAACTCTAAAATTATCCATGACTCTTTCTGAAGAAAAGGGACAATCCCTTGGTCAATTACTTACCTAATCAGTAAATTTAAGTCCCTCCTCTTTAAGATCATTCAGATCACTCACACATGGAGGGAAGGAAATAAGGTTGTGAACCACCTCGCTTCTCTGGCAGTTCGTGGGTTCAGTGTCACTTGTCTCCCTAACATTAAACTCCTTAATTTTGAGGGAGTCAATTTTATCCTGGTGGATTCCCTTGGCCTTCACTATTTTAGGCCTCCCTAGGTTAGGGTACATTTTTTTTGTTTTGTTTGTTTGTTGGTCATTTGGTTTCCTTGTTTCATCGAGTGCCTTGAACTTTTCTTTGAATAAATTTAATAACGATGATGATAAGTGTGAAGCCTCTATCTGGGTTCTATGTTCCATGCTTGGATTGGTACATTTAAATATTTTTAGTTATTTCCTTTTCTTATTTAGGTTTTACCTCTACTGTAAATCCATCATTTCCTTGAGATAATGTGATTAAATTATTCTATTTTATTCTAAATAGTTCTGTTTTTCTAGATATTGTTTTCTAAATCAACCCATTTTCATAATGTTTTTTTGGCCTTATATGGGATGGTTTTGATTTGGTAGTGATCATTTTCTGACATGAGTGCATGTAGAAAAAAACCAATGTTTTAATTGTATTCGAGTTTTCCGTTCAGTTTAGGTTTCTTTCTATGGATATACTCACCCTTTTCATTGGGTGGTTTTGATCGGTTGGGAGTACCTACATGGGGACCCTCCCCAGGGTGGTATATTTGGCCTTTAATTTCCATGCATGTAGAATCCTTATGGTGGGGGAACCCCCACAATTTCTCCCCTTTTTTATGGTTTTGGTTTCACCAAGATGGGCCGAGTGAGACCTGGGGAATGAATAGTCACCACAAAATTCCTTTTTTATTCTAGTTTTGTTCGGTCATGGATTTGTGTTTTGGATATCCATTGGCTTGGGGACTTTTTGGAGGCCAAAAGTGTCTGTGGTGGGGAGAATTTTCACACCCTGACCATGAGTTTCTATTATATTTAATTATTTTTCAATGATGATTATTTTGGTTGAAGTTCGAGTTCGGGTCCTGATTTTAAAAACAATTTGATTTTTGTTAATTTTAGTTGGTTTGGGCTAGTGCACAGGCACCACATGATTAGAGATAACCGTTTGGTCAGCCCAAGTGACTTTGAGGCTACCCAATTCCTAAAATAAATAAATTGTATAAATTTCCAAACCTTAATAATATTATTATTACTAATTTATTATTATTATTATTTATTATTATTATTAATTATTATTCATAATATTAATATTATTAGGATTAGTGTTAGTATTATTATATTATTGGTTTTATTATTATAATTATCATGTTATTATAATAATAATTATTATTATTATTTTATGTATAATTTTTATTTATTTTATTATTTTTTTTACAAAAAAACCCTACTGGGCCCTCCTCCTTGCTCCATCATCTATGCGGCATATACCTCCCCCCCCCCCACACACACACAACATCCTCTTGGCCTCCCATGCTCCATTCCCTCTCCATCATGTGAGTCTTCCTCCCCCATCCCCTTCCCTCTCCATTGCACCAGTCGACCACCCCTCTCTCAGGTCGGCTCTCCCACTATAAGTGTACCTCCCACTGGCTCATCCTCGATTCCCCCCACACAAACATACGGCATTGGGAATTCCACCTCTCCTTCAATCTAGTGACCAAATAACCTATCATCTTTATGGGAAAGTCCATATGCGGTGAGTTTCATCTCCATTCTCTCTTTATTTCTAGTGTTTCCTTCTATGGTTTGTTAGTTGGATGAACCCTAGTGTCTAATATTCTTGTTCTTTATTTACATTTTGTGCAAGATTAAATATATTTTAAATCCTTGTGTCAATTTTAACTAATTTTAATCCTTGTCCTTGGAATAAATGGTTTTTTTATGAGTCCTCATTTTATGATTTAAATTGGAACATTTAATTGTAATAGGATTTTGAAGAAATTCTTTAGCATATTTCTAATAGATTTAAAGTTGGTAAATGGGTCTTGGTTAAATGGATGTTAATTAGGTGAAAATGTTATTTTATTGATAATTCGGTTTTAAAGTATGGTGTGACCTCAAATGATTTGAAAATGGGTTCTTTCACTTTTATTCCAATGGGGATTTGAAATGGGAGAGTGGTTTATCCCCTATAAAAATGCATGGATGGACACATTAATGTTTTTTTGAGGGAAATGGGTGGCCTTGGGGCTTATTTTATGTTTTCAAAGAATGATACCCATGTGTGTGTTTGGGGGTTTTGTAATGCTTTGAATTCTTGTGTGGGTTTTCCCATGGATGGAATGATGGATTGCTTTGTGCAATGAAACATGGTTTTAAAATGGTGTTTTATGCATTATTTATGTTTGATAAAAATTCCAATGAATGTTTTCACTATGAAATATACTTTATCATTGTGATTTAGGCCAAATGTGTTTTTGAGTGGGCTTCCTTTGTGTTTAAAGGGGATTAAATGTCTTAAAGAGGTGTTTTGGTTTTATAAAGGGAAAATGGAGTTCCATCGACTTATTTGATTATGATAGAGGGTATGTATGCTTTCCCTGGGAATTTTATTTAAATGTAAAGTAGTTTTAAATGAAAATTCCAAATTTATTTGATATGGGTGAAGGGAAAATTATCACTTGTGATGTGATATTGATTTTAACTTGATCTACTGAATGAGGGAATGATTTATTAATTAATTAATTGAAAACCTATGTTTGGTTTTGATTAGGTTTTTGTGGTTTATTGTGGTTTATAGTAGTAAAAATGGTCCCCTAGGAATTATTCTTGTCGATTTAGTCAATTGCTACCAAAGGTGAGGTGGTTTGGGATGTTTTGGTTCATCGATGCTATCTGGGGTATGGATTTTATGTTTTTGTTTGGTTTTGAACCATCTTAATAAGGTTCTTTATTTTGATTATGTTTTGTATCATTTGTGGTTTCGTGCGTTGAACTCTTATTTGCGGCTTTGAGTTGTGGGTCTCAAGAACACCAAAATGTACATGTGTAAGAGCACAAGATTTTATGAAAAATATTCTTTTTAATTTTATTAATGTCTTGTGTTGTACTCTACACCAAAAGGAACTTTCACAACACGCATCCTTGACTTGCCTTGCATTACACGAAATCGCGACCTTCCTCGATAGCGTGTGAAGTACGCAATACCGAGTTTCACTAAACAACGATATGCTATTAAAATATTATTAAAACTAGCCGTTATGAATAGTAATAACCACCTTTTAAAATTTTAGAAATTTTAGCTCTCAAAATGGACTTTATTTTTGGATTCGGAGTATCGAATTTAGCCTAAGGTGAAATTTTGGTGATTTTCGGATAACTTTCATATTTTGATGAATAGTGAGAATTACTAAATTTTAATTAAAAACAACTTTTTCAATAGAAATAATTAATAGTGATAAATTATTAATTTTAGTAGTTTTAAAGTATATTTAGAATATATTTTTACAATTCAATACAATTTTGGTCATTGGATGTAATTTCACATTTACACCAGACATAAACAAGTGTTAATCTTTTGATAGTTATTATCTCTTAAAAACACACTATTTGTTGTGACAGTGAAAATTAATTATAAAATTAATTAATGAAACTTATATGTTGGTAATTTTGTAAAATAGAAATCATTTTTGAATTCGGAATATCAATTATATCTTAGGGTGAAATTTTGGCATTTTTCTGAAAAACTTCAATTTTTGATGAATAGTGAAACTACTAAGTGGTAGTTAAAAAAATTAATTTCTTCATAAATCTTAATTTTACCACTTCTGTGAATGGAATTTCAAAAATCCGAGAGACATGGTTGATGTCAGTAAGTAAAATGCGGTTCATTGAGATGAAAATAATTTTTGGTGAATAGTAACTTTTTTCTTTTATTTACCACGGTTAAAAGTAAATAGGGTAATTAAGGGTAAATATGATATTATTATTACCCTAACACATGTCCTAATTCTATTAGACAAGTGTAATTCTACCAAAAACAAACTTAGGAATAAAATATGACCATTTAGGCCCACTTGGATTGGATTAGGACATTTAGTATTAATTTATTTAAAGAAGGGTTAAAATAGTAAAAATCAAAGTTTAATAAGTAAAACATTTTTAATATGGGGTTATACATAAGATAAATTCTACTATAAATATTCATTAGAAATATAAAAGGATTTCCTACATAATGGTATTTTATTTGTAATTTTTAGACTTTAAGTAATTAAATATATTTATGACACAATGATGATGCAGCAATTACCATAATAGTGAAAATTTAGAATAATTGATATTAAAAATGATTAAATAAGTATAATTTGAGACTTTTTATGAATTAAACTAATTTTATAGGTTAATATGACATTTTATTATTGATTTAAGTAAATTGGTTCGAACTTATCATTCTGTTATAAATTTCATAAAAATCATGTACCAAATAGTGTCAAAATTGACATAAATTAGTTTTTAAAACAAATATTATATTATTAATTGTTATTTAATTCCTAAAAATCTATGGTTCGGCCAAATGACTTAGATAAGGATATATATATTAATAATAAACAATTTTGGGTTCGTTTGGCTTCATATAGTAAGTTTATTAAACATATAGTGTAAGAAAACAAAAAGACACGGTAAAAGTTAAATTATTTAACTTAGAGTTAAATCTAATTGATATGGTTAAAATAATAACCTAAACTTGTCTAAATCCTATTGGATGAGAGGATTTCGACCCATCCCCACTTTATCTTAGAAATAAGACCATTTGGAACAATTATAAACCGAATTTGACCTTAATATAAAATAATATTTTGAGATTTTCCTAAGATGCCCCTCTCCTCCCATATAAAAGGGCACCTCCTCCCTCTCCTCCTCACACCAATTTGAGCATTCAAGCTCGTCCATCCCCTGCCAAAATACATTCTCCGCTTCCTTATTATCATCCTAGAGGTCCTGGTCTTCTTAAAAGACCAATTTTAGTTTCCTAAATGGAGGTCTCAACGAAGCACTTCAAAGAAGTGGAGTTTCGGACACTTACGAAGCAAATCGGACCTAAGGTAAGGGAAAATATCACAATCTCATTTTTATCCGAGATTGTTTATACTTTGGAATTTACTGGGGTGTATTTTATCATCTACATCCATGTTTCCTCAATATGTAATATTATTTTCATCCACCTACAATTGTTTAAATCCAATTTTACCCTTCGGTTAGTTTTTAGTAAAAGATATGAAAGGAATCTTTTTTCGTTTTTCGTACGAGGTACTTTTTGACTTTTCCGAAAAAAGTACGAAGAATGTTTTTTTTAACTTATACGGCATGAATGGATTTTTTAAAAATTATTTCCAAGAATATTCTTTTACAAGTTTTCAAGTTTATTTTTAATCAACTTCTTATATTTTAAAGTCGTATGACATGTTATGAAAGGAAAAATGTTTTTGAAGTAGAAAGGATATTTTCCTCAAGAATTAAGTTCAAATATTTTATCAAAATTATTTTCCATCTAAGATAATAAAAGGGTTCTGTTTTTATCCCTATTATTACATGGATTTGATTATGTTGTGATGGAAATATTTTTATGAATTCCTTTATCTTATATGAATTGTTTTATGATGTCATGTTGTTTAAGAATCCCATTTTTATTACATGGGTTACGCTATGATGTATGGTTTATGATTTTGTGGCACACATAATAATGGTATCATTATGAGATGGGTGGGACCTATATCTCCCTCCAATTCATTGGGTAAAGATTTTATATCTCATGAGATAGACATGGCTGGAACGGTAGGTTATACCGGTTCAGTGAAACAGGACTGAAACGAGGGTGACTCGGTTCAGAAAGGGACTTTGTCCACTAAGATAGTCTTGGAAATGAGTCTTGACAAAAAAGAAATGATTCTCTATGATTATGTGTGTATGACACAAAGTTTCATGTTTTAAGTTATGATTATTGTGATTAGATTTCACTTCCATGATTTATCCCATGTTATGAAATTATGCTCTCTTTTGCAGGTTAAGATTTCCAAAAGTTATGTGCTTGTGTATACGATGTGATTTATATTTCTTTTGTTTACCCTTACTGAGAATTTGAGCTCACCCTTTTATGTTTTCTTTTCCCCAGGATATAAAGAAAGGTTTTAGGTAAAAAAAAGGGAAGATCTTTATGGGAGATGTTGAAGATCTTTCACCACGATTAGAAGATTACGTTCCGAGTTTCCAAAGACACTAAACTATTACGATCCTTGTGTGTGTGTTTTTTTGTTATATATTAAGTATTCTGCAAAAGTAATGTAATGTTCATGTACGTTAAGCTTCGGGTCTCTACAACATGCATATGGTAAGGCATATATATATATATTCCCTCTTTGTACATATTCCATCGTGGTGTGGGGAATATGTGAAATGCAACTAGGATAATTAATGTATATTTGTATAAATGCATGTGTGGGTAAGTACGAAGGGTGGGTTTGAGTGGTCATCATCAAAAAGTGGCATGATTGATGTATGTTTCTATGTGAATTTTCCTTTAAATTAATGAATAATTAATTTTATGTTTTTTGAACTTTTATTTAATGCTAGTTAGTAATTTATGGTTTTTAAAATAATCACTTATTGTAAAATAATGTAAGACCATCTTTGTTTTTGAATTTCATGGAACTTATTTATTAAATATTCTTACCATGTGTTTGATGAAATTCCCCTTTTGCCATTATAAATGCACTTCAATGTTAATTTAGTGAATTGGGTTTCTTAAATTGGTTTACAAGTGCATTTCTGATATTCAAAGTGTTGTGTGTGTGATTATTTAAGAAATAGCTTGTCATGAGAAAATCATGTGAGGCCTAATTTTCATTTTTTTAAAACTAATTATCTTAAAATCTCTCCTTATATGGTCATATTACCCTTGGTTATTCTATACATTGGTAGTTTGGTCTTGTAGGATTCCCTTGTGCTCAAATAGTTGAAATTTATCGGACTTGTTCTTTGGGGTGACTCGGGGGGTGACTAGTTGTGTGAGTTTCTTATGTGTGATACTTATATATGTTCTTCTGATAGTTTTCTTGGTTGATATTTTTTGTGTCACCCCGTTATTATTCGTGACAAGGGAACCTGTCATAGAGAGAAAGGTTTGGGTGAACGATTACTGCACTAGTTTAGATTTCACACTAACTAGTGGCCCATAGCAGGGTTTTTTTTGGTTATTGTTTCTATTGGATTTGGACCCTCAATCAGGCCAGGTAGGAAAACAATAATTGTGATGCATATTATTATTGGCTTCTCTTTTTTGGGTTCTCCATTTCTTGTGTTCTATGTTTGTTGATATTGTTTCCTTGCATAGTGTACCTTCTTGTTAAAGGTTATAAAAAGTTTCATGTGATTGTGGAAAAAGTATTAGAAAATGTTTTGCACTTCCTTTTTAGTGTATTCATCACCTCTTTTAAAATTCTAATGCCTACGTCTTTAAAAGAGGATCTAGTTTTTAATTGAAAAATGGTAGTGGATCATGATTTGTTTTAAGAAAAAAATGTGTGAAAACCTAGTTTTATACATTGTATTTCAAACATGAAATTGATGGATCTTTTATTTAAAGGAAATGCATATGGGAATAGATTGTTTGGTCCCGTTTTCTGAGTTTTAATACTCATGCCTATAATTTTAGTTTTTTTTATTTTGGTGTTTTTCCTTGATTGGATTCAGTCTTCATAGTGCAACTTTGGATTGAGGTCAGTGGTGACCCATAGGGTATCATGTAGGTATGTGTATCTTTATTTTTCCATCTTGTGTTTAGTTTTCATTTTTTTAATGTCTATTATTATTTATTTTCTTGTCTTTAATTTATAGCCCAAACTATTACCACTAGTTTAGTTATGAAGCCCAACACTAGTTGTCATCCCATTGGGATAGGGAATGCCCTTCGGGCCGTGCTGTATACCGACTCAGGTGACAGATTCAGGTTCGACCCATGTTGGTTCGTTAAACTATTTATGTATCATTTTCATATAATCTGTAGATCATTTATTAAATAAAATATATTTAAATTCATCTAATTGTTTTTACTAGTCAAGGAAAGATAATAACATCATTTTTATGCTTAAAAATAATTTTTATTTAAAAAATGTTTTTACACGTTTTTGGTGCCGATATAAGAAATAATTTTCACCACTTATATAAATTAAATATAATAAAATATATTATATATTTTTAATCAAAATAATTAATATTAGGTTATAAGTTCGACTTAATTTTTGGTTTTAATGAATAGTTACCCTGGTAAATATTTTGTAACAACGGTAAGAGTTAGACGGCTTAAAAGAGGGGTTGTCCTTAGAGATAAGGTCTCAAATATAAAAAAAACACTTGATTTTATTTTACTAGATGATTTTATTTTTACCTTAAAATTATTATCCTCAAATATTAGTTAATTTGGAGCCACTTTCTCATGAGATTGACATTATTATATTATAATGTTATTAATATTTACAAGTTTTCCACTCACCACACTAATAAAAGAGAACCTCCTATTATAACTTATACACACCACCTGAGTCCTTTACCTCCACCAATATATAAAAAAATACAATAACAAGATCCTTATCCATAACCTTCTTGTTCTATTATTCCCAAATTAAACATTCAAGAATCATTAGGTTTCTTGTTAAAGGGGGATACCCAAAAAAGATATCTATGTTCTTACCAATCTTTTTCAGGTTTTATTCTTAAACCCCATAAAATGTTCTATAACCATATTAGATAAATTGAATAATAATATTTACGATATTTATATTTTTATGTTAATTTTATAGACATATTACATCTTCTTTCCATCTATTGAAAATGATATTGTCGCTCGTAGGTACATGTGGACTACCACATCCATGAAAGATACTGGATTCATTTTTTAATTCCTATTTAAATTGATAGTAGTAGAGTTATATTTAATGAATATGTATGGTTGTTTTTGTAAAATATTTATTCCATAATGTTGATTTATTATGTACTTTTATTTTATCTCAGCCAAAAAAAATAAAAACGTCACTTATGTGTGCGTAGAAACAACCATTACCATGAAGTGATGTAATTCATTTTTCATCACTATTTTATATGAATGGTTATAAAATTCTATATAATGAATAAATATGATAATTATGACATTATTAATTTTCTTTATACTATTAAACCATGACCAAGGATCAAGTAATAAAAGCATTGAACTAAAACATTAATGGAAAAGAGACAGGTTTTCACTCAGAAAAAATATTTTAATGATGAATTATTAATTAAAGTGTAATTGAAAATAATAAAAGAATGATATATAGTAATTTGAGTCAGAATTTTTTTTCTATTTTTAATTTATAATAAACGTAAATTTATTATATATGTTACTAATATCGTGTATGAATAAATTCTAAACTTTAGATAAGTATTTCTTGTTTCAATTTTATTTCTTTGAGACATATTCCATATATACCACATGTTTATTTTTTGTGGTGTATATAAAAAACAAACATTTATTTTTTGAAAATTATCATGAAATTATTCTTATTTAATAATCCCTAAAAATATTTATTGTTCATGATGATTTTATGCAAACAATTCCAAAATTATAAGGGTTCATCATCTAATTATTGTTTTATTGATATATGTTTCAATTTATACACATATTTGTGTTTATATAGTCTATAAACGTCTCCTATGATAGATTATATCATGAATATATTAATATTTATCACATTTAAAGTTCTATTTTATGTTATTCTTTTCAAGAGGTTTATGATTCAAAAGTCTACAAAGCGGTATGGGATTATGGTACAATTTCATTCATTTTAAAGATAGTCTATGTTAAATTAACATTAATAGAACTTATATGATACAAATAAATTAAACCTCGTCTATTTTATTCCCATTTAGTTATTATAATATTTTCTTGTTTTCCTTAAATTTTCTTCCCATTGATACATTAAATGGAGAAGAAAATATTTTTATGAAAAGTTGATCACATTTTATCTTTGGTCAAAGAAATTTGTCATCCATGTCCACGTCATTAAAAATGTTCTATGGAGGTTTTTATCTATAAAAACATGTTTTATAAATATTATTTTTACTACCTTATAGTTTATTTAGTATTTATTAAAATTAATCTTTTGAAATTTTTAATGTATGACTCACATTTAAATTTTTTGAAAAGTGGGAAAAGAATGTTTCATTTTAGGCATATGACATGAATGGATTTCCCCAATTCATGATTATTATTTTATTTAATGATTACTTTATAATATTCCATGTTTATTTTCAAATGAAATATTTTTCTAAATGTTTTTTAATGTTTTTTTTAATGATACCAAAATATAAGAATATTTTCGCAATTTTTAATTAAATGTTAAAATTCACCTTTAAAGGTATTTTCCATGGATGTCAATATCATTTTGAAATTATTATGATTAATGTGGGATATGTTATTATAATACCATCCAATTATGTTATTTAGATGATATATGATGACGAATGATTAAGAATGTTATCATGAAACCTATTTCTTTCCCTTGGATAATTAAGTTGTGATGAAATATTTTTGAAACATGCTTTTTTCCATGAGTTGTTCTATAATTAATTGAAGAATGTTTATATGATATTGTGGGAGACATATTTATTGTTTCCATTATGTGGTGGTTGGTCTCAAAATTAGATATCCCTCTAATTAATTAGATAAATATTAATATCTTATGAGATTATATGAACTTGAATGGGAAGTGAACCCATTTTAGTATGTGACTTTCCATACTATGATACTCTTGGGAGTGAACATTGACCAAGGAAATGAGGGCATGGGTAGTTATCCCAATCCACTAAGGGACTTTATCCATTATTATAATGTTGAAACTAATCTGAAGTTATGGAGATTATTTTGTATGCTTATTCATTGGCCAAAAAAATTGGTCTTCTTTTTATCAGATACTTTCATGGCTCGTGATTTATTATTAGTGATTCCACCATATTTTCGATTGAGAATCATTTTTATAAAAAAGACTTATGTTGTGACCCAAAATTAATGATATTTTATAGATTTCATATGAATTTCATAAGTTATTATCTTGTATTATACCCTTATTCTTATCTTATGCTCAATTATTATCATTGACAGGTATCTCTTATGTTTACCAATACTAAGCATATGAGCTCACAATTTCTTATGTTTCTATTTCTTCAAGATATGAAGAATGGTTTTACGTATGGTATGTATAATAAAGGTTCTATGTGAGAATAACATTGTATAATATGTTAAAGACATTGAATATGTTGATTATGTTTCTAATCTCTGAAGTCTCTAAACCTATAATTTCTTAGGGTGTATATTATTGTGAGTTGTGTAGAATCCTCATCCAAAATAAAGTAATATATATATATATAATGCATGTATTTACCAATACAGTGCTTAATATCATTGGAAGTGAAGTTCATGAAACAAGTTACAATGTGTTCAGTCCAACCCCATCAGGTTGTAGAGTGGAAGTGGGACTGTATAATATAGAAGTCATTATAGGACTTCCACATTCCGTAAAGGGTTATGAAATGGTATGGGTGATCATAGAACAAATAAACAAGCAATCAGACCTCTAGGAAATTCTTACATAGCATTATGTGGAAATAATGGTATACTTTTATATGGATCATATCATTCAGAAACATGGGGTACCTTTGGTAATGTCCCAAACCTGGATTCCATTCAACTCCCCCAAACCTAGTTGGCTATTAGGACTCTAGTACATCTCCCCAAATGCAAGAGGCTACCTGCTAGTAGATAGGTCCTTGGTGACTCAATTGGGGAGACTTTACCATCATTACCAAAGTATCATAGAGGAATACCACTACATAAAATAGCAAAAGAAAATAAATAAGTAGTCACTGAAAAACCAAGACAATAAAAGAATACATATATAATCTTGTAACGTCACATAAACAATGATTTAGATGATACATGTATCTAGAAATAATCTATAAAAGTACATGGAAATACAATACAGCACCATTATCGCAAAAAGAATAAAAAAATGTTCTTATAGAATTGCAAGCCTCAGCTTCTTCCTATGATCCCCTGCTCTAAAACCACAATCTATAACATGTACCAGGGTACATTCTCATATCATTACTAATAACAGTATAATCATTTTTGGGTCCCCATGGAGGCCCAAAAAGGTTGTGATATAAACCTCACATTAGGTAACCACCAAGGGTCTATATAGTTCTAAAAACAATAAATGATTTCTAGAAAGTGTAATCAAAGCAGTAAAGTAAGTGTGTATTCCCATGGCATAAGTCCACTACCATATGTAAAACCAAACCGCATGTCACGGCTACCTGAAATAACTGTCAGATTCTAACAAGGTCAATATAAAAAGTACCAGTCACATGGTCACTTTTTACAACCATCGATATCATTTAACCAATAGCGAAACTATATAAAGAAGGGTAGACCCCAAAGGCGGGATCCAAGGTGTCATGTACCATAGCATCCAAGTACGAAGTATAGATGACGAAGGGCTAGATCTGAGGTGTAGAATACCAAGGAATCTATAATTATTCCCATGAGCATCCTAGTAGAAACTCCATCTAGGCACTGGATGGAGTCCTAGGAGCATGTATACTGACATTTCATATGCAAGTCCAAGAAATCCATATCTATAGGTTAGAAAATCCTGATGCATTCCACAGAATCAAGACCCAGGGGGCATATTCAACCCAATGTATCAACTACCATATTCCAAATCCATGTATATTTTTCCATGATATCTATCAAACCATTCATTCAATTGGTACCATTTAAACCATGAAAACCCTTGTGAGTATATCCACCCATATAACCAAGTAAAATACATGAGTATTCCCACTCATTCAATCCATTTATTATTCATAGAACTTATGGGTATACCCTCCCATATTAATCATCTAACATGACAATAATCATTTGATATACGTTTACGCAACCATAACATCCATTTAACAATATCGTTCCATGAAAATAATCATGTTTTAACAAGATATCACTAAGAAAGGTGTCAGTACATCTCCTAGGAAACTTATTCAAGAATGTTAAGGAAGTAATGCGCATCCTCTAACTAGGAAAACATAACCACACACCCCTCTGGTGATTTAAATAGGAACAAATAGAAAATTTACATAAGGCACACCCCATCGGTGACCTTGAAATGAGCAACAAGTTTCAATGAACTAAAAAAACCTTCAAGCATCCTCACTAAGTCTGACTTAGCCTATTACAAGTGGCTCGCTCAAAAATGGGGTTGTGTTGGGAACATTAGTGGGTGGCATATAATCCGAACACCTGAAAAGAAATAGAAAAGATGAAGAAAATCATAGACCACCTACCACGACTCAGTAGTAGAGATCTCATCTAGTATCAAATCTTGATTCTCCTCGGTTCAATAGAAATCTGAATAACAAACGAAAACAAAATATTAGGTCATATGTGCCTAATATCAAAATCACAACTAATTTCTAGAAGTATTGAAAATTTCTAAAAAGGGGTCGAGGGAAAACCATTTTGGATCCGAAGAGAGAAACTACAATTGAAATGGTGATCGAATGGATAATTTGGCTCAAATACTAGCTTATGAACGTAAATTGAGAGCTACATAGTGAGGGGTTTTGTATGTTAAAGGAAAACCCAAAATGTATTTGAAAGGAAAATTTTATCTTAAATTAAAATTTAAAAAAAACATAGGAGGCTCGCATGATTCACCCATGTGATTTTCTAAACTGGGCGGAAACCATGCCCAACTAACTATCTCCAAGGGGCACATTACAAGATTACCCCACACTTTTTGACAAACTATGTGGTCACTGTGTGAAAAATATGTGTCAAAAGTCTGAAATTTCATAAAATTTCCACACAATTGTGTAGCCACTAATGCATGGTTTCTCAATCTTTGCGGAAGATAATACCACCCCTCCCACTATTAGTCTAACCATGTGGCCTACCCTTCATGGTTTCTCATGACCACACGATAGGCCTAAAACAGCAATAAAACCTGTATTTGAACTCTCAACAAGCCCCATAAACCTAAAAAACTCCAATGATCAATATGGGTACATATGTAAGGCCATAAAAAGCATTAAAACATTAAAGAAAAGGATATTTACTTTTTATCAAAACTCAGGTCATATTAATTTCCCCCCTTATATAAATTCATTCCTAAATAGCTATTTGAAGTGAGTTCAATATTCGTCTAAGAATAATTGCGGACATGAGCATGTAAATTGGTCTCGTGCTCCTAGGACTCATCCTATAAATGGTCATATTTCCATAGTACCCATACTAGAGTAACTGAATTCCCTCATAGAACCTTTTTTCCCTTATCGATGATATGTATCAGATTCTCCTCCATGTATACATCATCCAAAATCTCAACCACCTTGGGAAAAAAATAATGATATGCTTCCTATTTATAATGGTGTAGCTAAGATATGTGGAAGATTTCAAGCATATCGTGGTACCACTGAGGTTACTGCAACCTATAGTGTAATGCCCCTAGCCCAGAAGCCCAGAGTCAGTGAATTATTGTGTATCATTGTACTGATCATAAAATATCAAGTCTCAAAAGGACGATTAGTTTAGTTTCCTTGTAATTACTAGATACATTCATAATGTTTACATTACATCATAAAATGGAAAACTAAAACAAGATTGTTTCCATAGACAACACTGAGATCCCATAGACTATCCCTGGAGGTCAGTCATAATATACTTTTTTTCATCCTAGGAAAAATAAAACATAGAAAGGGGTTAGCTCAGATGCTCAGTAAGGATAACATTATTGCAGAAACATTCATAAATAAGCATAAACCTTTACGACAATGTATAACTTAAACAAAAGCCTTTTAAACTTTAACTTTATTATAATATGGAAAAAATGAAATGACATAATTCCATTTACATATTAAAATGGATATTCTACTAGTCGAATAATCACATGCAATATCAATAGCCACTTTCATAATGATAGAATTCATAATGCCAGACTATCATAGACACATATTCAAGGCCTTATGCCAAGACTACAAATAAGATTTTGTCAAGGTCATATGCCAAAACACTAGCTTATCTCATGAGACCTACCGATGCATCTAGGAACTATAGCAGGCTCCACCCATCACTTACTATGTCCAATTCATTACTCATATGAACATGTTTAAACTACATAAACATTCATATTAAAACTAGAATATGAAATGTCAATACTTTATCCTGAAACCCTGAATGGTATAAAAATAGCACATCCACAGTCAAACATAACTCATTCAATACAATATGGAAGATTTTATTGTAAAAAATTAACCTCAATCAAGAATAATGAATGATATTTTCATAGATGAAAACTAGTCATCAAAACTATTTGAGAGAAATATCCCCCTTTTTATGAAAACATTGAAAAGTCTCACTATTTGTCCATAAGCCGTTTAAAATAGATTTTTGAATCACAGTGTCCCATTCCACTTTGAAAATTTCAAAAGGAATTTTAATTTTAAAACATTAAAGTTCATATAAATAAATCCTTAGAACCATTTTTAAAACATGGACATTAATGAGAAAGATTTATAATAATATATCTTTAAAACATTTAAAATGATATTTCAGTTAGATTTACTAACCAAAAGAGAGACACATGAATACAAATAATTGAGGTAATAAAAACATTTTAATATCATGAGAATAAATGTATTCATGATATACTATGTCAAAGTACATTATATACACCATATAAAAGTGATTTGGTGTTGAACAACAAAGAAGTCTCAATGGAATGTAAATTGAGATGAAATCTCTTATAAAGACTGTATCCTTAGGTTAAGGATAAATCACCAATATAATTTTGTGTGGAAAATTTAAATAGTCTCAATATTATTGTATATTAAGTGTAAAACAATCAGAGGACATTCACACATATTCTTATAAAAACAACACCAATGAATTTGATATTTATCTCAACAAATGGAGATTGAGTTAAAATTACTCTTATCAAGTTCATATCGATGACTTGAGAGTTTATCAATGGAGGGATTATATGTATCAAAATTATATCCATTGAAAGGGGAGTGTAAATTATGACATAAGAAAATTAATAGTTATTCCACATATAATCTTGGAGTAAAATAATCAATGAAGTATGTGTAATGCTGAATGAGTGGAAATTGAAATTTCAAATTCCATTGTAGATTTGATAACTTACGAAACATACACCCATGAAAGAAGGATAATAAAATGATGATGTAAATATCCATAAATTAAAGTATATTACACAATGAATACAATCATGGGTATTACACACCACATGCAATAAATAATTGGTGAACAATGGAAATCTCACGGAATTAAAAGTGAGATAAGAAACCCTGTACTTTGTACTTTTTCCTTGGTCGAGGGTAGGTTAACCTCTTGTATAGTGGTGAAATAATTTTTATTGAATTATAAAAGAATCATATTAATTAATATGATTTCATATTTGATCTTTTAACATTGATTTGTTAATAATATCTTAGTATTATCGTCATTTCGAGTGTTAACAGATTCGTTTTCCTTTATATTCTTTGTTATGTGAGTCATATTTGTTATGGATAGAACGTATATTATTAATATCCATAATTATATCATGTATCTAAACATTACTTTTAATCATTAAATGAAATTTAGTCTTGAATGGATACAATGGGAAATGAATCGCATCGCGTTCATGGAGACGGTAGTCCATACGTACGCACGAGCGACAATATCATTCTTTTGATGTTAAAATAATATATAATCGGATGATATATCATATATACAGAATCATTATCATGTTATATTTTATTATTTACCTGAATTTAACATCATTATTATACCCATCCAAATAAAAATATATTGAATAACAATTACACCACGATGTGGAGATGGTAATCTGTACGTACGCACGTATGGTGACATGTCATTGAAAGGGTGGATAGAATAATGACTATGGTTGTACCATATTTATAATAACATCAATGTATATAGAATATAATGGATTTATTATTTTATAATGGAAATAACAAAGAAATAAGAAGAAGTGGAAGAATAAAAGAACTTGAAAGAGGGTGGTGAAATTATTCACTACTAAAAATTCAGGCAATAGCCATGGTTTTAAATCATAGATATAGTCCCTAAAACACGGCTACAAGTTATAGCCATGGTTCCCACAACCGTGGCTAGTATTGGCGTGGCTGTAGAGTAAAACCTATAGCCAGAGTTCTAACCATGGAAACAACCCTAGATCCACGGTTCTCAACCCGTGGCATAGGCTAAAATCACTCATCTCCTATAGCAATGATTGCAAAAGTGGCTATAGACATAAAGCCACAGTTAGGAACTGTGGCTGTAAACCTATAGCTATGGTTTAAAACCGTTCCTATAGGCTGACACATTTCATAAAAAAAACATCGTTCAGCCAGTGCTGGCCCCTTGCATCCTCCCCACTGCCCCCTTCAAATCCCCCCCACTCTCCCCCTCGCACACTACCTTCACCTTAAAGCCCCCATGCACCCCTCCCTCTACAGCCCACCAAGACAGACCACACTCACCAACTTGGACAGACACCCTCCCAGAGACCCCCCCCCCCCTCCTGGACACCCCCTCATGACTACATCCCCCCTCCTGGACACACCTTGCAACCCCCCCCCCCCTACTAGACACCCCCCAGGACAAGCACCCCCTGTAGACCCCTTCCTCCTAGACACTATACACCCCCTCCCTACATAAACCCCCCCTCCTCTGGACAGACCCTCCCCCCTGGACAACCCCCCTGCAAAGCCCCCCTCCTTGACAGACCCTGGACACCCCCCCTAGAAAGACCCTAGACCCCCCCCCCCCCTAGACCATGGACACCCCCCCCCCTCCAAAACCCCAAACACCCCCCAAGAAGACCCTAAACACTCCCCGGATAGACCCTGGACACCCCTGGGACAGACCCTGGACACCCCCACCCCACCCAGACCCTGGAAACCCCCCAAACCCTAGACGGATCCCCCTGGAGAGACTAGACCTCCACTCCCCTAGAAAACCACACCCTCACCCTCCTGGACAGACCCTGGACACCCCATAAACCCCCCCCCCCCCCCGCCAGAATACCCTGGACACCCCCCAGACCCTGGAAAAATCCCCTGGATAGACCAGACATCCACTCCCCGGAACATCCGCCCCCACCCTCCAAGACAGAACCTAGACCCCCCCCCCCCCCTGTTTCCCCTCCCCCTGCTCCTGCCAACCCCCACATGCACCCCCTGCCAGTTTCCCCCCATCCCCCTTCCAGTCCCCTCCAAATTAAATAATACATGAAAGCAACTTACATAATAAGAATTAAACAAATCCAAATATAAAAACACACATAACTGCACTTACATGAGTCTCCCCATAAGACAAACTATCAAAGAAGTCTGGAACCAACTCAAAAGTATCTACAAAACAAGGTAGGACATAGTGGTGCTCATCCCCTAAAATTATGGTAAAACAAAACATCTTAGAATATTCACAAAGAATCTAACTCAATAAAGAAAAATAGTATAGTAGCACCCCCCAGATTGCACCCCCCCCCCCACTGCTGGACCCCCTAGACAGTAGCCCCCCTGTTGTATCCCCCTAGACAGTATCCCCCCAGGACAGCAGCCCACCCAGGAATGAAACCCCCCATTCTGGACCCCCTGGACTGCAACCCCCCTAGACAGAACACCCCCCCCCCCCCCCGGACCCCGCCAACAGAAGCCCCCCTGGACCCCCAAGAAACCCCCCCCCCCCCCCGCCCGGACAGAAACCATGGACCCCCATTGATAGAACCCCCTACTAGACCCCCTGGACAGCAACCCCCCTAGACAGAACCCCCCATGCTAGACCCCCTGAACAGCTGCCCCCCTGCTGGAACCCGCTGAACAACAGCCCCCCCCCCCCCCCACTGGACCCCCTGGATAGAATCCCCCCTACTTTGGATGCTTCTTAAGGTTGAGGCTGGGAGATGCTGGGTTTATCCATTAGGGACTTATAGATATTCTCATAGTGGGGTTATAGGTTTCTTGTGGAGGATTTAGGAGGTGAGATTGTGAGTTTCATGTTACTGTTCGGAATTATAGTACCTTTTAATATGGGTTTGAGGTGGGGGTGTTGTTTTTTGGATTTTTCAACATAGTGTTGTACAGGATACACTTACATGGTACATGGTGCTGTTTGGTTTGTGATTTCTACTATGTTTGGAAACATGTTTTGGGTGTATAGGGGTCGGATTTTTGGAGTTTCTTCTTTGTTTTGGAATACTATTGTAGGCTTATGGTTCTCTTTATTGTCTAGTGTTGTGGATATAGTTTGGGGTGGGTCTTCAGGTGGTGGTTTGGAGTATCTTCAGTTGGCTTGTGCTCGGTTTCCCTATCTTGTGTATTCTGGTTGTTGATGGTGTAGGGATTTATATGGTGGATGTACTAAAATTCCCTTGAGATGTTGGATACTGTAGGTTGGGAGGTATGTTTCTAGATTATGGGTGGTTCTCCTTCTAGGGTGGGTGCATGTTGACTACTTGGTGGGTCTAGAGGTGTTGGATTCAGGGTGGGTATTTTCTCACATTTGGATTAGGGACTTCTTGGGGATTCATTAGTTTGTATGATGGGTTAGGTGTGGGTGATGCGGGGCAGATCAGATGGATTTTAATAGTTGAGTGCTAGTTTTTTAGACTTTCTTATGGTGGTGTTGTCCATTTTGATGCAAGGTTTTTAGATGGTGATGGATGGGACCAGATGGTGTTCTGAGGATGATTTGGTTTCTAGCTAATATTTTGGGTGTTGTGTCTAATATAGGTGCTTATTGTGGTTAGATCTGGCATGGTTTAGGGTTATTGTGTAAGTAGGTGTTGGTGTAGTGGCCATTAGTTGGCATAGTTATCTACAGTTCTTTCACTCTAGGCCTTGTTTGGATAGGGATGCTGGTCTGGTTGGTTGATGTTTTCTGTGGGGCAGGGAGTTCAATGGTTGTATTTCATTGGATAAAGCTAGACTTTTGGATGGGTGATGGATTTTGGAAACTTGTGTGTGGGTGGTTGGGTGGGTGTGTGTGTGGATGGGTGGTTTTGAGTGATTTAATGAATATTTGTGTGTTGTTGGTTTCTATCAATTGTGACTACTTCGTTTTGGGTTATCATATTTCTCCTTTAGCCGCCTTGTTTCCTGGGTTATACTTCCCCTAGGAGTGCTAGTTGGTTTTGTACTTGGGAGCTTCTGTGATTCCTTCTACTGGTTTCTAAGTGGTGCTTATGCGAGGATCTTATGTTATTTGGTGGGTTTCTAGTGTTATATTGATATGATTCAATATATATATATATATATGGGGTATTCATTAGAGGAAATGTGGAAACACAAGTGGTTCCTAGCATATTCACCACTTGAAGCTGCTTGAGTTGCCTTTCGCCATCGACGTGCTGCTGGTTCCCTTCATTGGATGATCATGCTACCAAGGAATATTTGAATCAGGTGGCCTCGTGTTCAGAAACATCACACTCGGCCACAAACTCATTAGATGGGGTGCACACCCCGGTGGTTGCCCGAATTTTTTTTCGGGAAGGACAACAAAAAGAGTGAGTGCGGAGATCAATATATCCATTGAAAAAACAAGGTGAGAAAAACATGGTGTTCTAAATTTTGTTTTTGAAGAGAGTATTTCTCTCCTTGGATGATGACGATATCGAGAGATGAGGTTCTCCCGCAACTCAGGCAGCTGCAAGCGACTCTCATCTCGATCCAAAAAATCTAGCTAGACCATGAACTGGTGATGACTTCTAGAACAAAAGTTAGAGAATTCTTTGAAGCTGTAGGACGTCGCTGGGAGATGATGCCACAACTCAAGACAAATTTCTGGGAAAAGTTCTTGGACCAGCAATTTTCTTCTGGGCCGCAGGTACAACCCGAAGAGTGCCTAGAGTCACCTCCAATACCTCTCTCCTTCGCACTGCATGAAGTACATCCTTGGATGTCTAGTGATTTAGTGGTACAGAAGCATGTTTCACTGACACTGTCTTATTTAGTGACAATTGTGGATTCAATTACACTGGATATGATAGTTCAGTCCTGTGTTGATGACTGAGATGCACAACTCAGGAATTTATGAATTTTGTGATGGAGGAGGTATTTGGGTTCTATCTCTGTAAAGAATGACCACATCGTATTTGCGAGCATGAAGGATGACGAATATGGTAGATTTCTTGGCACCAAGTGCGTGCAATATGTTTTTTCAAGGACTTCAACAATAGAGTCATCCATTAGTAGTGCTGGAAATCTAGCTGATGTTTGGTACTGCTCGACACATATGCGTATGGAGAAGAATTTGGAAGATCTCTTGACTCATTTTCATACAGGACACCTTTCCCCAGTCTTGTGGACAATACTACATTTCAAGGTGGTGCGAGTGATAAACACCTGACTATAGGAGACTGAGGGTAAAAACTTCATTATAGTTGGGGAATATATTTTTTTGGAATGTGGTTAGTATTTTTCAAGGATGGGACCATGTGAAGGTAGGGGGATATTTTAAATAAGTAACAAGGGGGTGAGAGGAAGCGGGGAGAATTAACCTGAAATCGGCTTCGTCTTGGATCGAATTACTGGATGGGGTGAGGAGAACTTTCCCTCTCGATGTTTTCTCTTCATTATTATTCCACTCCACTATAGTTATCTGATTATATTCACATATTTGTATATATACACACATTCTTATGCTCTTATAAAAATCTTTCACTTTTACTTCAGTATTTTCTTTCCCTATTTTAGTAGTTTAGGTTTTAAATAATCCCTTAGATTCTTATCTATCTTCCCTGTGGTTCAACCCTAATTTACACTATCTAGTAAAATCATGTGATATAAATTTTCTTTTATAGTACAAATGACAATCTATCAAAAATATAGCATTATTTCTGGGGAAGGTTAGGTGCTCAGTGTCTAGGGTAAAAAAAACAAATAAAAAATTTCCTTCTATTTGTGGCTTGAAATTCTTAAAACTGCCTTTAGAAATTATTTCTATCTGCTATAGTTACATTTACATCTGTTTTTCTGTGTGAATTTTCTGTTGTAGAATATATTTTCCTTTTAATCACAGCTTTGAAACTTTTAAAAAATACAATGAATAACTAGTCAGAGACATAGTCACTATAGCATCTTGATCACCAATTTCATTAAAGGGTGTCAATGAGAGTATTAATGATTCATGAGATAGATCTAATGAATTTATTATTCAATATCCATGCCATGGTTTTTCCTTGAGAGTCTTGTTACATTCTTTTTTGATGGATTAAATGATGACAAGGAACATGATTTGAAAAAATTCACTCAAGGGTTTCATGTGTATAGTAGTGATGAGAAGTTATGGAAATTTTATGTTGATCTATCTAGAAAATATTGGAATAAATCCCAACATTTTAATGATAAAATCTCATTTGGGATTCTTCGAATGAACAATTGTTAGAGCTGGTGATTAGTGAAAGACACACATTCTTTGAACTTATTAAAGATACAATCTCTGAATTTGAGGAAAGAAATGTGAACTTGAAGTAGATTTGTGAAAAAATGATCAAATGTCCAACAATTTTAGGTGTTTAAGAGATAAAATATTTCAAGAAACTCAAGTTAGAATTCATTATTTACAAAATCAAGGAGGTAAAATTGATCAAAATCTGGAATTTGAAGAGGTTCAGATAAGTGATCCTTCATTGGAAGACAAACCCACCTCCGAAATCTGAAAATGAGGTAGATAATAAAATGTTTGTGGAGTTTTCCTTAATATAAGATTAAATTGAATAAATCAGTCATTTCTCAATAAAAAACTTTATATTTTACACTGATTTGGGAACCAGGTTAGCTGAATTTGTTTTTGAAGATGAGATAAAAGTGGAAAAGCATATTAAAATCATTTTAAATTCCCATAACTCTTTTCAAAATGAACTGAAAACCCTCTTCCTGGATTGTTTTTTCAAAACCCATCCACATTCACATTTTTTATTGAAAACTCAGAGGTGAAAAATTTGGAAGCTTCAAGAGGGTATGGAAATCATCAGTTATTGAAAAATTCCAGAACAGGACAACATGCTTTCAAGCATTGTTAAAGGGTACATTCCTGGGTATTTTGAAGTTATTAAGGGATTTAGTTTTATCCCTAAATTTAATGAAGTAGAAATAAATAAATTATCACCTAAAAATGAATGGAACAAACATATATGGTGGTTTATAGATAAAAAACTACACCCCCAAGTGACTATGGATAGCTTTTTAGCGGTGTCCAGTTGGGGACTTTAAACCTATCATTGCATGAGAGGAAACTCATAGTTTATTATTATTATTTTGTTTGTTTCTGTTCGTTCATGTAAAATTACCTCCCTATTTTATTGATCTTCTCTCCCTTTTGTCCCATTAATTTCATCAATGAAAAGGATTTATTGTTATATCTTCTCACATTTTAACTTGGATTTATTTATTTGACATTTATTGGTTGGATTAAATTTTAATCTTTTTCACCCTTGTTAATGGATAGGGTAAGTAGATAATTTTTCAGGAGAGTTTCTAACATGGATGTTTTAAAGAAAAGAACCAACTAAAAATAGAGTCTTCTTGATCATTTATACTGAATTTCAACTATCTAAATTAATGCACAATTCCTTTAATAGTAGAATGCCCTATGTGGATTTAACCCTCACATATGGGTGAGATCAATTTATTCCATTTTTTATAGATCTTGATCATGTGTACTGATTCATTGGTGAGACTATTATTCCCAATAAGATTAATTTTCTTATGGTTATGATCTCATCAGTGTAGTTTAATGTCATGTGGTAAGGTGATATCTTGAAATTTAACGTCATACGACCAGGACAGAAGAAATTGTGCAATTTAAAGTTTTTCTACCTGAACTTATTCCGTAATGTTTATGGACATTGGTTAAGAGGTCTCTGGATGATTTAATTCCATGAAACTAGGATGTTTTCCTCATATTTTAACATCATTTGGTCCAGACGTGGGATGTTGTGATGATGGTTATGAAAATTACTTCTTGAAGAACCCCCCATTTGTGGGGGGTGAGACATGTTCCCACAAATTGTGGCTAGTGAGTAAGATTTATTATAATATACATTATATATGATACAATTCCATTCACATTTGGGTTCCAACATGGTAGGTTGCATTCCTGGTATCATGAGGTTTCTAGGATCCAATACTAGTAGTCCTTAAAAGAAACAATGTATATGAAATTTTTTATTAAAGGATTGTGAGACGAAATTATGATGGACGTGAAGGTTGTGTAGTGTACACAACTTATTCTCATCGAGCCATTTCTTCTTAAAAAATTTCCTTTTTGACTGATCGTCATCTGAGTGTTTTCCACATATAGTTATTTGTAGCGAGGAAACTGGACTTCAATGGGAAAAACTAGCTCGGTTTTGTACACTAGTGAGTACGGTGTTTCTTGGGAAGTAGTTCACATGGTGGTATGGTAGGCCCATAATTCTTGTACAAGCTTGTCTGTCTAGGAATTATTCTATTTTTCAACCATATTCTACTACTTATTCGATAGAGACTTATTAGTGGCCTGAATCTATCCATTTGTTGCTACATGATAGCGGTATGAGTGGTTAGACTCAATTATATACTCTTGGTACACTTTCTTTAATCAATTATAGGCACTTAAAATCTAGGCATTATTGTAGTGTGACGGTGGTGTGTTTTCCCAGTCCTGCAACATCTACGGGGCAACATCTTCTGGCCAGGAGCGAAGGGAGCAGGAGGAGGAGAGGCAACATTCGAGTCGTCACCCCACCGATAGAAATTATGATTAGTCAGTCTCAACATTGATCACAAGACTCATAGAATACTATCACTGTGATCCATCGTGCGGTGTCATCCGAGAGCAGGGACAAATCACGGCATTACCGTGGAGTGACTGAGGTGTGACAACGGCGTCACCGCAGTGTGACCACGGAATGGAAGAGGCGTGACTATGGCATGTTGGACCGTTCCAATGACATCTGCGGGGTAGCATATTTCTGTCAGGAGCGAAGAGAGCGGGAGGAAGTGGGGCAACATTTGGGTCATCGCCCCACTGGTAGAAATTGTGATTAGTCAGTCTCAACATTGATCACAAGACTCATCAAATACTATCACTACAAACTTCCACTGGGTGTTGTCTGGGAGTAGGTCCAAATCACGACATTACCATGGCGTGACCGCGGTGTGAACACGGCGTGACCACGGTTTGACTGCGGCGTGACCGCAGCGTGACTACGGCATTTTAGCCCCGTCCAGCAACATTCGCGGTGCAGCATCTTCTGTCCAGGAGCGAAGGGAGCGGGAGGAGGCGGAGAAACATTCCAACCATTTCCCCGCAGGAAAAAATGGTGATTATTCAGTCTCAAGAATGATCACAAGACACATGGAATACTATCATTGCGAATCGTCGCAAGGTGTCCTCCTGGAGCAGGGCCAAATCACGGCACGACTACAGTGTTACCACGGCGTGACCGCGTCGTGACCACGGTGTGACTGTGGCTTGTTAGCCATGCCCAACGACATCTACGAGGCAACATCTTCCAGCCATGATCGAATGGAGCGGGAGGAGGTGGGTCAACATTCCGACCGTCGCCCCGCCAGCAGATGATAGAACAGATCAACTATTTAATATGGCATAACAAGGGATCACTAGAGAAGGTTGTAGTGAGAAGCACAATGATGCAACGTCTAAAGGGAAAAAATGATGGAAAAGAATCACACACACTACACAAACCATTTAAAAATTCATTCACTTTTCCTAAACATGTAAATTTTATTTATAATATTCAAAGCGTGAAAAGGAGTGTCATGGTCAAGGCATATGCCTACTCGGGCAATGTCATTTGAGTTAAACGAGTAAGATAAGAGAATTTATATTATTCAAAGAAAAGAAAAAATAACTAGACACAAAACAAACACCAACAAGACTCATATGAAAGACTCATACCATATCTAAACATGATACAAATAACTATCAGAACATTTTGGTTTAGAAGACAGCGCACCTCCATTAGAGGGGTTGTATTATAAAATCATGGAATTGATTTATCACAAAATTCATTTAATTATATATAACATTTATTCTAAAACTCATTCAGCACAAATCAAATGCAATAATTTAAGAAACTAGATAAACATAACTATCATTGTGAGTTTTCGCAGACAGCACACCTCTGTTGGAGGGTTTTTATTATAAAAACATGACATTATTTATCAAATTAAACAATTATATTAAAGAACACTTATTCAAGATATTAAATTCAATATAATTAAGCAGAATTAAGAAAGAATATAAATTCAATTTAAATAATTCTTGAATTAAATAGGCTAGTGGAGGGATCCTACCTCAAGGTGGAACTAAACCATCCACTTCTGCACTTGGAGCTTTCTAACTAAAAGTTGTTTCTCCCCCACTGGGTATACGCACCTTCATACACATGAAAGTGTTCCAAAAGGTTGCAGCATGAGTGAATTGTTCTAAAAAAGTAAAAACCAAATTAAGTACTCCCCTATAATGATATGATGCAATTTTTTTTCTTTTAATGATCCAACCACCCTCGTATATTTTTCACTCAAGCTGGATATTTTCATTGAAGTACGTAAAAAGAAAAAAAGTCATCATCATATTCCCATAACGTTAATCCTTATTAGATATCATTAAATAATCATAAACAACATTGTAAATTACTATGTTTCAAAGGACATATTCAATAAAACACCCCTCCTTCCTGGACAGACCCCCCACCCACCCACCCCCTACCTGGACAGACCCCCCCTGCACACACCCCCAGACTGACCCCACCCCTGCAGATAGACCCACCCTTCCTAATAGACCCCCCTGCCCCTCCCCCTCTGGACATCCCCCCATACCTTCTGGACACCCCCTAGACAAGCCCACATCCCCCTTCGACCACCCCCATCCCCCTTGGACAGCCCCCCCCCCCCCCCCCTCCTTTCTGGAAAGACCCCCCCCCCCCCCCCCACCTCATGGAAACCCCCCCCCCCCCTCTCCTTCCTGGACAGACCCCCCTCTGAGATAGACCCCCCTGGACAGCCCCCCATCCCACCTGGACAGCCCTTGGACAGACAAAGGCATCATTCAAATTGATTTAATTCCATGTGTATTTTACAATTTTATTACAATCCTCCACAGTGTTCTAGGAATTACTTAATCTAAAAGGAGGAATAGGGTTGTTTTCTCTAGTCTTGAGGCTCACCAAAATTTTATGATGATCAGAATTAATCCTAGGTAATGTAATACTAGAGATGGTATTCCAATTATCCAGAGCTTTGAAGTTTGTGAAAGCTCTACCAAGTTTACATGCTAAAATTATATTATGCTACCTTCTATACCAGGTATACTTAGCCCCAACCAGATTAATCTCAACAAGGTTATTATCATGAATACAGTGATTAAAATATTTAATGAAAGTGTTTGAGTGCAAGGGCCCTAGCTTTTCACTAGTTCCAATGATAACATTTAAATCACTGATAATGACCCATGGCACTTGAATAGTGTTGTTAAGGGAGGATATATTGTGCCACAAGGTTCTTCTATGTTGATATTTATTACAGGCATACACAAAAATATATCAGAAAGTATTATCATGCAAGTTCATTTCACATGTCAAAGACTGAGAATCATCATTAACAATATGAATTTTTATCTATAGATATATGTGCAAAGACCCACACAGAATCACAATATTTATTATTGGAAGTTGATCCTATAAAAGTATAACTATATTTGTTAATAATATTAAATATAGAAGTAAAAGTGACTTTAGGTTCAGAGATAGAAAAAATCATCGGTTTATGAGTTAAACGAGAATTTTTTAAAGTTGTGATGGTGTCAGGGTAATCAATACCCTGACAGTTCCAATATAAAACATTAATTTATACTTACGTTTGGGGATAGGACCCTTGTTTTTGTACCTCCAATTCTTTCCGGCACATGGATTTTCTTAATTTCTTGGTATAATTCTCTTTATGTGTCGCTAAATTTTTTCCCTATAATGATCTTGAAGGGTTAGAATAGATATTTTTATTTTGAATACCTGTTGAGACCTCTTCTTGGTGCATTTATTGTTCTCAGTTTCATTCTATACCACTATCATTTTGTTTCTTGTTTTATGTGATCAGATTCCCCAGATTAGTCACCCAGTTTCTGAGTGGTGAATTCATCCATAGCAGGGGTTGCTGGTTCTATGTGTCTGTTGTAGTTCCAGGCCTTCATAGTCATCTTGAATGTGTTTTGTTTTGCTAATATCAGCCATCTGCATATTGAAAACTAGATTCTTAACTGATGCTTTGTCCAGCATCTCATCACTATGTGAAGGTGGGGAGAGTTGATGCTGTTTTTCACTGTTAGTAGTCACAGCATAGGTGTCCTGCAGACCCCCTGTAGACCACCCCCTGCCCTGCAGACCTCCCCACTCAACCCTACACCTCCCCCCTCCCCTTGCCCTATAGACATCCCCCTTTCACCCTGCCCCCCTGCCCCCCTCCACCCTGCCCCTGCTCCCCACACCTACCCCCTCCACCCACCCCCTGCCCCCTACCCCTACCCCCTACCCCCTGCGCTGCAGACCTCCCCCCTGCCCCCTCCACCCTCCCACTTCCCCCTACTCCCTACCCTATATACCTGCCCCCTTCCCCATGCCACCCTTCCCCCTTCTGATTTTGGACCTCTATAACCTATTAATACGAGTGGAGCCAATATGAAATTAAATATAACAAAAAATATTCTGTATTGTTCAATACTAACACTTACCCATTTCTAAAACTAGTTATACATACCCCGATTATAGATTATCCATTATAATATTATTATTAATTATAATGGTTTATGAATCAACAGGTTATACCCCCATTAGTTAATATTCCATTTGATCCTAATTATACCCCCAATGATTCAACTCTTTTTCCTCCTTTAGTTAGACCCAAAACAATATAATGGTTATAAACCCCAGTGTTGAGCCTCTTCAATTACTTGTCCCCTATTCACAAGGTCATTCTTCTTATCTTGATCAATTATATGATGATTTCATGATTTTCCTCAATAGGATTTCTATATTTCATTTCTATGTACAAATTCAAATACATTCAACTGAAACAAACCTTTTATGTAGATTTTTCTTATTAATTTTCATCCCTTGTGTATTATCAATTGGGTAAGGGAAACATGATCAGGAAAATATTATTTCTTCTCCAGATGTTTTAGCCTCACTTAATCACAAAATTTCCATGTGTGAAATCTTCTGATACTACACCCAGATTAGTCTCAAAACACTACACAATATTTATGAAAAATATATCACATGGTCTTTCTGAAACCACATTAATATAAGAAACAATGAACCCCCCTTCATTTAATACATTTTAGATAAAATATTAACAATATACTCATTTATAATGAATGAATTACTATCATTTCTGTAACACCCCGATATTTTATGAGATATATAATTTTTAATTTCTTTGATGTCTTCTATTATGCACTACACAAGGATTATCTTGTACTATACACAAAACCATATTAGCCTTGCAGTATACGCAACACTATTCTTGGCTCATGTTACACACAATTTCAAGTTCGTTTTGTGGAATTATTTTACACAACATTAAGTATAGATTTTTTTTAATAAGTTTTGATTATGTTATACGCAACACCAAATAGAGCTTTCAATACATGCATCCCTGACTTGTATTGCATTACAACGCAATCAAGACCTTCTTTGATAGCGTGTGTAGTACGCAATACCAAGTTTCACTAATGAGATATTATTATAAAATTATTATGAACTAGCCGTTATGAATAGTAAAAACCAATTTTGAAATTTTATAAATTTTATTTATGAAATTGACTTCATTTTGGATTCGGAATATAGAAATTATCCTGGTGTGAATTTTTGGTATTTTTCTGAAAATATTAAATTTTTTTATGAATAGTGAAAACACTATGTTACTATTTAAAAACGACTTTTTATTAAATAAAAATTTATTTTATTTAAATTTGTTTTAGGTAAAAATTTATAGATAATACCTATATAAGTTTAATGTAATTCATTTGAGTCATTTTATAATAATTTTAGATATATAAAATTTTTATTGAAATTTTCACCTTCTTTTAACCACCTCCTAGGAGAATTTGAAAATCTACATAAAACATAATTTTACCGCTTCTTTGAGTGTAATTTCAAAAATATGAGAGACATGGTTAATATTAAGGAGTAAAATTTGGTTCAATAAGATAAAAATAATTTTTGGTGAATAGTAACTTTTTGCTTTTATTTACCACGGTTAAAAGTAAATTGGGTAATTAAGGGTAAAAATGATATTATTATTACCCAAACACATTTCCTAATTCTATTGGATAAGTTTAATTCGACCAAAAACAACATTAGGAATAAAATATTACCCTTTAGGTCCACTTGTATTAGATTAGGATACTTATTATTATTTTATATAAAGAAGAGTTAAAATAGTTAAAATCAAAGATTAATAACGAAAACATTTATAATATATGGTTATACATTAGAAATATTCGACTATAAATATTCATTAGAATGATAAAAAGACTTCATACATAACGGTACTTTTTTATAATTTTTATTCATTAAATAATTTAATTTATGTATGACACAATGATGATCCAGTAATTACCTTATTAATTAAATATCAACATAATTGATGTTATAAATACCCAAATAAATGTAATTTGAGACTTTTAATGAATCCCAATAATTTTCTATGTTAATGTGACATGTTAGTATTGATTCAATTAACTTTTATGGAACTAATAATTCTATTATGAGTTTCACAAAAATCAATTACCAAATAGTGTCAAAATTGACATAAAATAGTTTTTAAAACAAATATTATATTATTAATTGTTATTATATTCATAAAAATATAAGGTTTGGCCAAATGTCTTATATAAGGTTATATATATTAATAATCAACCACTTGGGGTTCTCTTTTCTTATTATAGTATGTTTATTAACCATGTAGTTTAAGAAAACAAGAAGACATAGTAAAAGATAAAATATTTAACTTAGTGTTAAATCTAAATGATAAGGTTACAATAGTAACCTAAAATTGTCTAAAACCTATTGGTTGAGAGTATTTTGACCCATCCCCACTTTATCTTCTAAATAAATCAATTCAGAGCTATTATAAACCGAATATGACTTTATTATTAAATAATATTTTATGTTTTTTCAAAGGTGCCCCTCTCTTCCCTTATAAAAAGGGCACCACTTCCCTCATCTCATCACACCCTTTTGAGCCTCGAAGCTCATCCAACCCCTTCCAATTACTCTTCTAAAACTCTCTAGTTATATCATAGAGGTCTTGGTATTCTCAAAATACCAACTCTAGTGCCCTAAGAAGATGTTTAAAGGAGGTGCGTCGAGGAAGAGGTAATCTCTTCTACCGAATCTTTCAAGTTTCTTTCTTCTAATACTTCCTCTTATTTAGTTGTTTCATTATAAAGTAATAACATCAATATTAATTATATAATTATTTGTTTTTATAAATATGAAACAACCCTATTTCACCTTCCTACAGAAAATGAAATCACCGCACGTGCGTACGTACGGAATACCGTCTCCACACCATGGTGTAATCATTTTTTCCACCACCAACTTACTTGGATGGGTATAATGGTGTAATTAATAACTATATATGATTATTATAACATTATAATGATTATAAGATATTATATCATCCACTCCAATTCCATTCAATAAATATTGGAACAATATCATCACTCGTGCGAATGTACGGATTACGGTCTCCACGACGTGTTGAGATTCATTTTCCATGTTAACAATTCAAGATTGATTATAAAGTATATATAATAAGTAATCAGGAAATATATTACATAAAAATGCTTGTATTTTTTTATATATATATTTATGTCGTCTACTTAATTCCATTCAATTCAATAAGGAAACTAAAAACAGCGTTCATGCGTACGTACACCCTACCGTCTCCATGAACAGTGTATTTATTTCCATTTATAGATATATTATATATATGTATATTCTGAATATATATTATATATAAATCATGTTTTATATTTTTCAATTATGTAATCATGATATAAGTAATCATATTAATAATTACAAGCCAAAACATGGATGATAAATGAAACAATTTTACCCAAAACGCTGATTTAACATGGAATTGACAAATGAACGTATAATATAAAGTCGTAAGTGAATCATATATGATATGATAAATATTATTATAGTTCTGTTACAAGTTAATAATATGTTTAAACCCACTATACAGGAGTCTCAGACTTATATAGAAGAAATTGGACATAAGGTAAGGGATAATTATTCCAAACTCATTCTTGTCCGAGATTGTTTATTTGTAAGTATTTACTAGGGTTATGTTTATTATCCATGTCCATATGTTCTAAAAATGTTTTCATAAAATTTATACATTTCTTCCATGTATGTTTAAATCCATTTTTACTTTTTTTTACTTTTACCACATCGTATGTGAGGAATCTTTCTTTTGTTTACCATACAAGGCACTTTTTGATTTTTCTGACAATAGTACGAGAAGAATGTCTTTTTAACTTATACGGCATGAACATATTTTTATGGTTTCATAACGCCTTATTTTCATGAGTCTTACTCTACAATATTTAATGAGTATTTTCAACAAAATAATTTTCTTTTAAAATTGTGTGGAATTTTGTGAAAAAAAATTATTTTTAAGGAGAAATGATATTTTCCGCAAGAATTCATTTCAACTGTTTTATCAAAACCATTTTTTCATCTAACATGACATTATTTCATATGTGTATGTTTTAAATATAATATCTCTATGATTTACATGGTTTCAATTTTCTTATGATGAAATGATATCCATTTGTATTATATGGATTATGTTATGATGGGATGATGTTTATGAAACCCATTTTATTCATTGGGTTATGATGAATGATTTATGTTTATTTTGTGGAACAAGTAAGAATAATTTAAATATGAGATGGGTGGGACCTATATATCCCTCCAATGCATTGGGTAAATATTTATATCTCATGAGATAGACATGGCTTTAATGGTAAGTTAATCCGATTCAGTGTTATAGGACTGCAATGAGGAGTGAACTCGATTCAGAAAGGGACTTTGTCCATTAAAATGGTTTTGACAGCAATGCCTTCGCTAATGTGTAAATCATATCATGTTCTTAACGGTTTTCATAATTACATGTTTTATTCCAATGATATTTTATCATGATTTATGTTCCTTTATGGTATATGCCTTACGTACTTCCAAAATTTATGTATTTTCTCATGATTTTGATGTTTAGATTTTATGTTCAAGTTTTTGCATTCAAATGTTTATGGATTGTTTTATGTTATCTATGCTTTCCTTTACTGAGAATTTGAGCTCACCCTTTTTATGTTTTATTTTCCCCAGGATATAATGAAAGGTTTTATGTAAGAAAACCAATGGGGAGATGTTGAATATCTTTCACCATGATTATAAGATTACATTCCGAGTTTCCAAAGACACTAAACTAATACGGTCTTTGGGTATCTATTTTTGTCACGTATTATGTATTTCTAAAAAGTAATGTAATGTCCATGTACGTTAGGTTTTGGGTCTCTACAGTTGGTATCAGATTGAAGGTTTAGTTAACCTTTGGAAACTAGGATGAAAAAACTTTAGTGAAATCCCTATAGATATTTCTAAGGTATGTCTAGGGATGTCCCTAAGGATAGTATATGTATAGGTTATAGTCCTAGAATTATGGTAAGGATCTTAGAATTTAACCTAATATGTTAGATATTGATGGTACTCCCCCTTTATTGTGTTTTTTTCCCTAGCATGAATTTTTCCTCTGACACTATTCTTTTTGGGTTTTAGAAAATGGATGGAAACAGAAAGATTCCCGATAATGGAGGATATGATGGAAAATGGAATGATATTCTTCATGAGCAACCAAATTAAATGGGATTTGGAATTCCAAACATTGTTATTATTACTTATCAGAAATCTCATAATTTTATCAATAATCTCAACTTTGGTATGTTTCCCGACTCAGATAATAAGAGAAAGTTGGAGTTTCATGATGATCATAGAGGAATGAAAGTTCAATTTCTATCATGTAAATCATGTTGGAAGAGGCATCAAGGAGAATGTTTCAAAGGAACTGTAAGATTCTTTGGGTGCGAAAATGAAGGACACAAATCTTGTAAGTGCAAAGAAAAAGGTTCAGTTAACACCATGGAGAAGGATAATGGTATTGCTATGACATCAACAATGATTAGATTTTTTAAATATAGAATGTATGGGAATTATTTAAACCAATTCCCTAAGGGAAAATCTCATGAAGAGAATCAATAGGGTCATATGGGTAGTATTTATGTGGATGGACTTATGTATATTTAATAACTTATACTAACATTTTTGTGATAGAAACAGATGGGATGACCTATCATTCTATCACATGACCTACTAACACTTCATGAATGAAAAATTCATCTTTATTTCATTAAATAGAGATGAAGTGGAAATTGTTCATGGAATAACCAACGATGATATTACACTGAAATAAAGTAAGTATTTCTCTTTATGTAAAAGTTCATCCATGTTACAGAAATGATCTTGGAAACCAAAAATGTTGTCCGAGTACTCTCATATCTGATGAATCAGATGGTACCTTAGATCATCACAAATTTACGACTTTGCGATTGTTGGATTTTTCATAGTCATGTTCTCTAGCACTCTCCATCAGAACATGACAGTTAGATTTCTCTTCCATATCCATATTTTCACCTATATACTCCAATGTGGGAACCCAAGTGATGAGTTACATTGTGTATCCATTTTGTTTCTCACTTTCCTTTTTAAAATGATGATTTAGTATTCCTTTTTATGATGTGGGTTTCTATGAATGAAACTTTCAAGTAGTAATATATTTATAACCTCGACGAATTTCGTGGGCGAAATTCATTTTAAGGGGGGAAGAATGTAACACCCAGAGATTTTATGAGATATATTATTTTTAATTTCATCAATGTCTTCTATTATACATGACACCAGGATTAGCTTGTACTATACGCAACACCGTATTAGCTTGCAGTATACGCAACACTATCCTTGGCTCGTGTTACACATAATTTTATGTTCGTTTTGTGGAAATTATTTTACGCAAAATTAAGTATAGATTTTGTTTAATAAGTTTTGATTATGTTATACAAAACACAAAATAGAGCATTCACTACACGCAGCCCTGACTAGTCTTACAATACACTCAATCAAGACCTTCTTCAATAGCGTGTGTAGTACGCAATACCATGTTTCACTAAACAAGATATTATTATAATATTATTATGAACTAGCCGTTATGAATAGTAATACCCACTTTTTTAAATTTTATAAATTTTATTTTTCAAAATGGACTTCATTTTTGGATTTGGAATATCAGAATTAGCCTAGGGTTAATTTTTGGTATTTTTCTGAAAATATTAAATTTTTGATGAATAGTAAAAACACTATGTTACAATTTAAAAAACGAATTTTTATTTAAATAATTATTTGTTTTATTTTAATTTTTTTTAGGTAAAAATTGATAGATAATACCTATATAAGTTAAATGTAATTCTTTTGAGTCATTTTATAATAATTCTAGATATATAAAAATTTTATTGAACTTTTCAGCGTCTTTTAGCCACCTCCTAGGAAAATTTGAAAATCTACATAAAACATAATTTTACCGCTTCCGTGAGTGGAATTTAGAAAATCCGAGAGACATGGTTAATATTAAGGAGTAAAATGTGGTTCAATATGATAAAAATAATTTTTGGTGAATAGTAACTTGTTACTTTTATTTACCACGGTTAAAAGTAAATAGGGTAATTATGGGTAAAAATAATATTATTATTACCCTAACACATGTCCTAATTTTATTGGATAAGTGTAATTCGACTAAAAACAACCTTAGGAATAAAATATTACCCTTTAGGTCTACTTGGATTAGATTAGGACACTTATTATTATTTTATATAAAGAAGAGTTAAAATAGTTAAAATCATTGTTTAATAACAAAAACATTTTTAATATAGAGTTATACATAAGATAAATTCAACTATAAATATTAATTATAAATCCAAAAATATTTCATACATAATGGAATTTTTTTTTTATAATTTTTAGACATTAAATAATTTAATTTATTTATGACACAAGGATGATGTAGTAATTACATTATTAATGAAATATTAACATAATTGATGTTATAAATACCCAAATAAATGTAATTTGAGACTTTTTATGAATTCCACTAATTTTATAGGTTAATATTCCATGTTATTATTGATTAAATGATCTTTTTTATAACTAATGATGCTGTTATGAGTTTCACAAAATTCAATTACCAAATAGTGTCTAAATTGACACAATATAGTTTTAAAACAATATATTATATTATTAATCATTATTATATTCTTAAAACTATAAGGTTTGGCCAAATGACTTAGATAAGGTTATATATATTAATAATTAACCACTTGGGGTTCTTTTTAGTTGTTATAGTAAGTTTATTAACCATGTAGTTTAAGAAAACAAGAAGACACGGTAAAAGTTAAATTATTTAACTTATTGTTAAATCTAAATGATATGTTTACAATAGTAACATAAAACTGTCTAAAACCTATTAGTTGAGATTATTTCGACCCATCCCCACTTTATATTCGAAATAAATCAAGTTTTAGCTATTATAAACTTAATATGACTTTATTATAAAATAATATTTTAAGTTTTTTCAAAGGTGCCCCTATCCTCCCTTATAAAAAGGGAACCCCATCCCTCTTCTCTTCACACCCTTTTGAGCCTTGAAGCTTGTAAAAACCCTTCTAATGCCTCTTATAAACCTATCTTGTTATATTACAGAGGTTATGGTCATCTAAAAAGACCAACTCTAGTGCCCTAAGAAGAAGTTTAAAGGAGGTGCGTCGAGGAAGAGGTAATCTCTTCTACCGACTCTTTCAATTTTCTTTCTTCTTCTACTTCATCTTCTTTAATTGTTTCATTATAAAGTAATAAAATTAGTATTAATTATATACTGATATGTTATTATAAATATGAAGCAAACTTATTTCACCTTATATCCATCCTACAGAAAATGAAATCACCGTGCATGCGTACATACAGAATACCGTCTCCACGTCGTGGTGTAATCAGTTTTCCACCACCACCTTACTTGGATGGGTATAATGGTGTAAAAAATAACTATACATGATTATTATAACATCATACTGATTCTAAGATATTATACCATCCACTCCAATTCCATTCAATAAATATTGGAATGATATCATCGCTTGTGTGTACGTACGGATTACTGTCTCCACGACATGATGAGATTCATTTTCCATGTTAACAATTAAATAATGATTACAAAGTATATATAATAAGTAATCATGAAATATATTACATAATACTGCTACTGGATTTATGTATATATATATTTATTTTATATACTTAATTCCATTCAATTCAATAAGGAATCGAAAAACAGCATTCATTCGTACGTACAGCCTACTGTCTCCATGAATAGTGTATTTCTTTCCATTTATCGATCTATTATATATAAGTATATTCTGAATATATATGATATATAAATAATGTTTTATATTATTTAATTAATTAATCATGATCAAAGTAATCATATTAATAATTACAATTCAAAACATGGATGATAAATGAAATGATTTTACCCAAAACGTTGTTTTAACATTGAATTGACAAATGAACAGATAATATAAAGTCGTAAGTGAATCATATATGATATCATATATATTATTATGGTTCCATTACAAGTTAATAATATTTTTAAACCCACTATATAGGAGTCTCGGACACATACAGAAGAAATTGGACATAAGGTAAGGGATAATTATTCCAAACTCATTCTTATATGAGATTTTTTATTCGTAAGTATTTACTAGGGTTATGTTTATTAACCATGTCCATATGCTCTCAAAATGTTTTCATAAAATTTTTAATTTTATTCCATGTATGTTTAAAGTCATTTTTAATTTTTTTACTTTTACCACATCGTATGGAAGGATTCTTTCTTTTGTTTACCATACGATGTACTTTTTGACTTTTCCAGCAAAAGTACGAGAATAATGTTTTTTAACTTATACGGAATGAACTGATTTTTATGGTTTCATAATGCCTTATTTTATTGAAGAATACTCTATAAGATTTAATTACTATTTTCAATAAAATCCTTTTCATTTAAAATTTTGTGGCATTTTATAAAAAGAAAATGGTTTTAAGGAGAAAGGATATTTTCCTCAAGAATTCATTTCAAGTGTTTTATCAAAACCAGTTTTCCATCTAAGATGAAATTATTTCATATGTGTATGTTTGAAATATAATGTCTCCATGATTTACATGGTTTCACTTTTCTTATTATGAAATGATATTCAATTGTTTTATATGGATTATGTTATGATGGGATGATGTTTATGAAACCCATTTTATTCTTTGTGTTATGATTAATGATTTATGTTTATTTTTTGGAATAAGTAAGAATGATTTAAATATGAGATGGGTGGTACCTATATCCCCCTAAAATTCATTGGGTAAATATTTATATCTTATGATATAGACATGGTTGGAACAGTAAGTTAATCTGGTTCAGTGTTATAGGACTGGAACGAGGATTGAACTCGATTTGGAAAGGGAATTTGTCCACTAAAATGGTTTTAGCAGCAATTCCATGGCTAATATGGAAATCATATCTTGTTCTTAATGGTTTTCCACAATTACATGTTTTATTCCAATGATATTTTATCATGATTGATGTTCCTTTATGATATATGCCTTACGTACTTCTATGATTTATGTCTTTGCTAAAGATTTTGATGTTTAGATTTTATGTTCAAGTTTTTGCATTCAAATATTTATGTATTGTTTTTTGTTCTCTATGCCTTCCTTTACTGAGCATTTGATCTCACCCTTTTTATGTTTTCTTTTCGCCAGGATATAAAGAAATATTTTAGGTCAGAAAACCAAAGGGGAGATGTTCACGATCTTTCACCATGATTAGATGATTACATTCTGAGTTTCCAAAGACACTAAACTAATACAGTCTTTGGGCATCTATTTTTGTCATGTATTAAGTATTCTGCAAAAGTAATGTAATTTCCAATTACGTCAGGTTTGGGGTCTCTACAATTTCCATGAAACAAACTCATTCGTGCATATTATTTTACGTATTTTATTTCTTGTACTCTTCACCTAACTCACTGCATGACAATAACGTCACTATTTTTCTCCATCATGAAAACTCAAGAATTAATACTGTTATGTTCAATCTGATCAATTTATTTTAACATTCGGGTATAAAATAATAGAATACATGATGTCTCTTCCTTCCCCCTCTCACCCAACTAAGCTCGCACTTATATACCTCACGTAATAGATGTATATGTGGAAACTACTTCATGTCCCTCATAAAATATAGTGCAGATCATACACTGGATTGTGTAATCAAACAATGATAATGAAAACATGAATGTATAGAAATAATCTATTTGAATTCATAGAAACTATACACAAATATTGACCTTTCTTGTTTTCCCTATTTCACTCTTTGCTCTTCCAAATTATCTCTTGAATATTCTAACTGTTTTTTCCCATGAAATGAGCATGTTGTGTTATTAATGGACAATACTCCACTGAATTATCCCCACCGCATATGTGCACTACCTATAATATATATGAACCACTCCACTTAAAGCTTTGCAATTACGAAAGATACCATTTTTGTAAAACAAATCTCATTGCCATAGTTTTCTATTCACTATTTCTAATAATATAATACACCGCTAACTTCAGTTTATTAATTTATGGAATCTTAAAAACATATTCATCCCCTCTTAGGATTTGATGAGATGAATTTGATCACTAATAATCATTACGTGAAGAAATGTGTGTTAAAGAATCACCGATGAATCTTAAGGAACAATGCAACTTCTTAGCTTGACCAGATATCTCAACTAAAACATATCAAATAGATGGAGTTATATATGAAACATTCTAAGTGGATGAAACTTGTTACACATAGAACTTTTCCTAAATCAATAATACGCTCGGACTGCTACTCCTTAGTAATACATAGCTGTGTCTCCCAGCATTCGAGTTGGAATTGGGGTTGATACATTGATACACTTTGACTCACTATGGGATTTATATGGTCATTCCTCCCTATGTTATACCACATACCCACTCCTCATATGTGATCAAACCAAATCACATCCATTCTGGAACTATGAGTCCCACAATCCTTAGGCACTCCATGTGAGTGTTATGCACTCTTACTAACTACAATGGATTTGGTGATTAAATATTCTTTCTTTCCTAATAAATGGTCGTCCTTGGTTGGCATATGTTTGATGAAATTTTATAATAAAGGATCACTGTTTTGTTTTAAATCATATTCTAAATATTGAATACAATCTTAATACATTTCTCACCATCAAATACAAAACAACATAAATATGATCATTTATAATATTAATATTCCAATTTAAAATTTTGTAAACAATGTCCACTTCTCATAGTGTAATTAGATAATGACTTTGACATAATAAATAGTTCAAAAATAATCATAATGAAAAATCCCAATGTTTTCATTGAATAAAATTATTAATATAAAATTAAAATTTAATAAATAAATTGGGTTCTTCAATCTCCCACTTTGGATGTTTTGTCAATGCCTATTTCATTTCAAAATTCAATCTTTCCATATAACCTTTATTGATAATAAAACCAATGATGTAAATATTAGAATTAATTATCATTTCTATTATTAAAAATTTGAGATCATATTGTCCTCTTATAACAACTATAGTATGATTTACTATAAATAGGAATGGAATCAAAACAATCATATAAATGAAGAGTCTTGATAAAAGATTAAATCTATTAATATTTATTTAGATTAGTCTCTAAAAATGATAATAAAGTAAAACCATTATAATTTATGTGGGATATGATGTCCTACCATTTTTTATCTGAGTGGTCAAATCATATATATGGGCATGAATCTGATAGATTATCTAATTTATCTATTCAAGAACCTTTGAAGATTCCCTTATTAATTCGGCCAGGGGAGTCCCGTCATCAAAACTATGAATGTCCCCATCATTGCTAATCAATTTTTCTAGGGTTAGGAAAACATTTCTCTTGATATCATACAATGGTTGGTAATCAAATCCATCTTCCCCCATATCATGAAAAAGTTGGTGTGGGTGTTCCTATTGGAAAAATAACTCTTCCAAGGGAGACTCAGTAATCAGGGCATGGATTTTATGCCATATTTTCCTTCATGATACATGGGTTTCTGTAACCGCTTGGGTGGGTATGCCAAATGTAGTAATGATTATATGAGATGATGAAGAAGAAGTAGAATATGTTTTATGTTATCTCCTCGCAATTCGACTCTCATGGAATCTTAAGGGATAGGAGAAACTCATTGAATGCAAAAAAACTTTAGAGAAAACCGATATGGGTAATATGCATTGTATATAGTTATCACTTATAAGGATCCATAAAAACCCCATCCTATAGATAAATATTGTATGAACTCTCATCTAGATATCCCCTTCCATTATCAAAAATAATTCCAAACGGTGCAGGATAGGGTATGAAGTTGACATCATATTGTTATATTAACATTCCAATAACCTCATAAAGACCTAGTGGAATCACCCCAACCCTTGAAACATTCAACATCCAAGAATAGATCAAATCATCAATGATTCCTTTAGTGTTATGATATTTGTAACACCGAAAATGCTCTCTTATTTATCCAAATAAGAACTGGAAGGGTCCTCCAATACAGTAAGGCATGTTTCCTTACCAAATATGAATGTGGAGTTGATAAAGGCGTCATAGAGTCATCATTACTATATTAAGAAGGCACCCCTATCCCAATCGGACTACCATCACCAATATGATTACTTTAATTCCCAATAATGTTTCCCCATGTAGGAAGATCCATATATTCAAAAACATTGTTATAAACCCCTCCAATAGAAGGCTTGGGGATACCTCTAGTCTCAGTCATTATCCCCATGTGGTATACTCCCTAGCTTCAAGGATGGACCAATAAAATCTTGTTTTATCATAAACCTATTAGTAAGAGCATCGCTGAGGGTGTATAAAAGTTGGTCGAGAGCTGTTGTGGTAGAGAAATATTTTAATCCAATCCTTTAATGAAACAACTGAATGTAGGTTCAGATTCTTCCTTAACTTATCCTTAACAATGGTGAGAACATCCCTTTCTAATATCAAATCTCATGAGGTGTCATCCCAAACATCTTTAACAGGAATATTTTCTTCATTCATCTCCCAAAGAAGAGGTATTCCACCCAATCAATAAAAATGACAAACATCAATCCCTTATTTTCCATGGGATAAAAGGAAGGAATTAGTTCTTGGAAAACAATGGATAATTAGCACTTAATGTTTTGATTGATGATACATGATGAAATGAGAAGTCCAAACTACCTCATAAAGATACATAACAAGTAACTGGTTAGAGAATTATGATCATCTCTTCCTAACCTAAATTGGTCAGGCACATTCATCAGAGAAGTTAACTATAGGTCATAAGTCCCACTTAGATATCCAACCACTTATAAGAGAATTCAAGGAGGAGATGAGTGTGCTCAAATAAATTTGATCAACTGGTTGGTGGAAAATATTTAAACATTCTAGATCTCGAGGGGAGTTAACTAACATGTAAGACAACCCATGGATGAGTGGTACAAAAAATTGAGTGTCTTTAGAAACCATTGTTTGAATAAAATCAAGGGGATGTGATAGTCAGTAAGAAAAAAGATTATAACCATGTGAAGGAGTGTAAACATCGTCCAGTATACCGAATCCATTCAAATAAATTCAGTGTAATAGGGGATATCTCTTAAGTTCATGAGTTATAATCCATTTAAAATCTTTGTTGGCAGAGAACACATCATAATGAGGGTTGAAATTTGATTCCCAGTAATCATATTACTATGTATGGTTACGTTGGAAGATTTCTATGAACCGGAATCCATCTATATAAACACAAGAAACACATATATTTTATTATCAATAATTCTTATATCACTATCACTTTGTATGGTTCCCTTATATGTCCAACATCATCACACCAATGTGCCTTCAATTTCTAATCATACTCTACCAATGTCTTCTATAAATACAAGAGGAAGGGATATCTAAATAACCATCACATGAAATTAAAATCATAATATAATCTTAAAATCAGAACATTGATGAAATAGTATGGTATAAAATACCTGTGTGGATTGGAAGCCAGCAGGAGGGCGCTGTGGTGACAGGTCATCAGAGATGAGGGTGCCGAAGTGAGAGAGGTCTCTGGGGAGGTGGGTACCGCTATGAGAGAGGTCGTTGGGGGGAGGGCGCCACGGTGAGAGAGTTCGTCTGAGAGGAGAGTGTCGCGGTGAGGAGAAGATGTGGGGGAGATGTCGGGAAGGAGAAGTCGTAGGGGAGGAGGGCGCCGCATTGAGGAGAAAACTTTAGGGAGGAGAAGTCATCGGGGGAGTAGGGTGCCACAGTACGGCGAGGTCGTGGAGGAGGGAGACATGGTCAGGCGAGTATGGGGAGGATAACTCGTTGGGAGGAGAAGAATCCAGGAGGAGAAGAAGTCGGGAGGAGCACGAGAGTAGCGAATCGGGGACCCCAATACCAAATAAGAAACCGCGTTTTATAGCCACAGTTATTAAATTAAATTGTGGCCATTATGAAGATATATTCATGGACTAATAAAACTGTTGTTATAGGTCCATAGCTATAGCTTTAATTTGTAGTAGTGATTACCTCTTCTTCAGGTTCTTCATTTTGATTTGATCAAAAGGGCTCTTTAAGTAGGCTTTCTGACCAAAGGAGGGCCTCTAGGATGAAGTAAGTGAAGTTGAGAGAATATTTGGGCAGGTTTTGGTATAGCTAAAATGCTTTGAAGGTGTGAATTTGAGAGAAGAGTAAGTGCCCTTTTATAAGAGGGGTGAGGGGAACCTTAGAAAAAACATAAAATATTATTTTATAATAAAATCATTTTCGGTTTCTAATGGATTGAAAGTGAAATATTTAAAGGATAAGGTGGGGTTGCTTCGAAAACCACTCAACCAATATGTTTTAGATAGCTTTTGGTCATTATATTAACCATAACTTTTATATTTAACTCTTTGTTAAATAGTTTGACATTTACCATGTCTCTTTGTATTTTTATATAATATTGTTAATAAACTTACTATATACATCCTAGTGAACCACAAGTGGTTCATTAATGATACAACTATCATTATATACATTTTTTTCCCAACCTTGTGTTTTTTGGAACAGAATATCAATTAACAATATAATATTTGATTTAAAAACTATTTTATGTCAATTTTGACACTATTTGTTATTTTATTTTTTCTAAATTCATAAAATCATTATTACTTAAAAAAATTAATCTAAACTGCCCAAATATGTCATATTAACCATGAAAATTAGTTTAATTCATAAAAAGTATCAAATTACATTTATTTGGATATTAATAATATCAATTATTTTAATATTTCATTAATTAGGTAATTACTGCATCATCATTGTGTTATAAATAAATTAAACTATTTAATGTCTAAAAAATATAAATAAAATTCCATTATGTAGGAATTTTTTTATCATTATGATGATTATTTATAGTCGAATTTATCTTATTTTTATCCCTATATTAAAAATATTTTAGTTATTAAACTTTGATTTTAACTCTTTTAACTCTTCTTTGAATTAAATAATAATAAGTGTCATAATCTAATCCAAGTGGACCAAATAGGTTCATATTTTATTCCTAAGGTTATTTTTGGTCGAATTATACTAATCCAATAGAATTAAGATATGTGTTGGGGTAATTATAATATCATTTTTACTCTAAATTACCCTATTTAATTTTAACAGTGGCAAATAAAAGTAAAAAAGTTACTATTCACTAAAAATTAATTTTATCTTATTAAACCACATTTTACTCCTAAATATTAACTATGTCTCTCTAATTTTCTAAATTCAACTCACAGGAGTGGTGAAATTATGTTTTATGTGAATTTACCAATTCTCATAAGAGGTGGGTTAAAGATGGTGAAAAGTTCGATAAAATTTTATATATCTAATATTATTAAAAAAATGACTCCAATGAATTAAATTGAACATATATGGGTATTATGTATCTATTTTGACCTAAAATAAATTTAAATAAAATAAATAATTATTTAAATAAAAATTCGGTTTTAAACTATAACTTAGTCTTATTCACTATTCATCAAAAAAAATGTTTTCAGAAACATACCAAACATTCACCCTAAGATAATTTTGATATTTTGAATTCAAAATTGAATTCTATTTTACCAAATTAAAAACATATAAATTCCATTTATTAGTTTTAAATTAATTCATTTTGTCAAAACCAAAAAGCGTATTTTTATGAAATAAGAACTACCAAAAAATTTACATTTGTTTATGTCCAACTTCAAAGTGAAATTACTTCCAATGAAAAACATTGTATTAAATCGTAAAAATATAATCTAATTATAAATCCAAGCCATCAATATGTATTTTTTAACACTATAAATTATTTTTATTAAAAAGTTGTTTTCAGTTAAAATATATTATTTTTTACTATTAACCCAAATACAAAAATTATCAGAAAAACACCAAAAATTTATTAAAACTAAATTATTATGTCCTTATCACAAAGAAGAAGTTTTTTTTTTGTCAAATTGAACATATAAAAGTATCAAATATTTAATTTAGAAATGGTTCTCCAATAAAATGCGGTAAAATTTCATTTTTTGAAAAATACTTCTTTTATCTGAAAAAAATGAATTTGTCCTTAAATTATGTATAAGAAACTAATAATATGGATTCTAAAATTATAAGGGTTATATAATGTTCATGATTTGTTAATACTATTCATAACCTCTTTTGAACGGCTAGTTTGGTGATTTGTGGTGCGCTTAAACTCGATGTTTCATGTAGTGTAAGTTGTTGAATTAGTTTGAAGAACTAACGTACTATGAAATATTGGGTTGTTACATGTAGGAATATGACCCAACTCTCTTCATAATCTCGAAGACTTTACATATCATGGTGATACATTACATTGTCTATTGAACCATCTATGTCTAAACCTCAGTGAAACAAGAAAGAAAACCTGATCCCTAACCTTAAAATATAAAGGTTTTCTACGGTGATTGGCGTAACATTTATGATTAGACATTATTGTTTCCATTTTTTTCATAATCAACTAGACCTACTCAAAAGTTTCCTATACAGGATTTGACCCTAGTGAAGCTACCTCACCTACCTTTAACTTGGATAGGGGAGAATAGTATAGACTAACATATAAAGAATCATAAGGTCCCATCAACATCATCTCCTGGTAAGTGGTATTGTAGGAGAGCTCTACCAAGGGAATATGCCACTACCAAGAGCCCCCATAATACTGGATGCAATCTCACAACATGTCCTTCAACACTTATATCATACACTATAACTATTTATTACTCATAGGGTGGAATGTTGTGCTTAAAAGCACCTATGTTCCAAGAAACCTCTAAAAAATCTACCATAAATGAGATATAAATTAGTCATCCCTATCTGAAATGATTAAAAGAGGGACCCCATGTAGTCTTACCACCTCTAGGAAATACAACATTCCAAGATCATCAACACTAAAGGTATCCTTAATGATTAAAATGACTGTGACCTTTGTAAACCAGTCACAAAATCCATCACGACAGTATCCCATTTCCACTATGGATTAAGTTACTACTGAAAAATACCAACTGATCACTAATGTTCCTTCTTCACCTACTGATAGGTGGAATACCTCACAATAAGACTAGCTACTTCTCAATTCACACCCATCCACTGGTATTGACAGAACAAGTCACGGTACATCTTGGTGTCTCTCGGGGTAGTGTATAAGATGAATAACAAAACTCATATATCAATTCCTATCATATATCAACTTTAACCCAAATTCATCCATTGATTCACAATATCTCATCACCACACATCGTCCAACTAGGAGGAGGATCATCACCTACAACACCCTCCTACAGAACTACCCCTTCATAATTCAATAGCTGCCTCATCATAACTCATTCCAGAAGGGTATAGGTCACATCTATGGATGAAAGATAATTATTCCACTATCTGTCATCAACCTATAGAAGTATCTCATAAAACAACACCATAAGATACCACTCTCTATTGGCCTACTGCACCACATGTATCTTAGTCTTCCTCCTTTATTTATCGGCCATTGCATTGCCATTACTATGAATATTGATAATCTCAAAGTCAAAGGACTATAGATACTCTAAACAACATTTTTTCCTCATATTAATATCTTATTGTGTAAAGATGTAATTGAGTATTTTGTGGTCTGTATAAACCACAAAATGCTCCCCCAGTAAGTAGCGTCTCCAACAGTGCAATGTATATAAAACTACAGATAACTCAAGATCATGCATAGGGTAATTCCTCTCATTAGGTCTAAACTATCAAGAATCATACACCATGACTCTATCTCCATGAATCAATACTTCCCCTATCTCGCACCTGAAGCATTATAGTACACAACGTAACTCTTTCCCTACTCTGGAAGTATCAGAATTGGTGATGATTTCAACATTCATTTGAACTCCTAAATGTTTGTCTCACAAGAATCTGACCACACAATAATCATTCCCTTCTTAGTCAAGCCCATCAACAGTGATGATAAATGTGAGAAGTACTTTATAAAATTTAAGTATTAACCAGAAATACCCAATAAACTCTGTATTTAAAATATGTTCATGGGATATTACTAGGAAAATACTTCTCTAACCTTTTCTGTGTTTATTGGTACTCTTTTCTCTGAGATAAGGTGACATGTAAAGTGAAACAGATCCATCTAAAAGTTTCACATTGTGATCTTAGCCTATAATTGTTTCTCTATCAGTGTAGTCAAAATGATCTCAAGATGGTAAGCATGGTCTTGATGATTGTGAAAATACACCAATATATAATCCATGAAAACCACAACAAATGAGTCGAGATAAATATGGAACAAATAGTTCATCAACACCTTGAAAACTATTGGTGAGTTCATGAGACCAAACAACATAACTAGATACTCATATAGACTATACCTACTATGGAAGATTGTATGAGTAAGTTCTTCAAGTCGAACACACATCTGGTGTTATCCAAACCTCATGTCGATCTTTGAGAACACTAGATCTCTCTGAAGCTCATCAAATAGGTTATCTATCCATGGTAAGGTATATAGGTTTTTAACCATAATCTGGTTCTATTTCTGATAGTCCACACATATACTAAAGGTACCATCTGTCTTTTTCACAAAAAGGATTGGAGAACCCCACATAGAAGTACAAGGTCTGATAAACCCCTTCTACTCCAAATCCTATAGCTGCCTCTTGAGTTCCTACAACTCTATCATAGCCATCCTGTAATGATAAATGGATACCAGTGCTACTCCAGGTCTAGATCGATGGAGAAATCCACCTCTATCTGAGGAGGTAACCTAGAAAAGTCACTGAGAAATACATACATAAAGCACTCAGCCAATGTAAGAAAGTCTACTTGACTCACTCCCTGTTCATCTAGAAACAAACTACCAATCTAGTCTATCATCCCTCCTAGCCCACGATTCTCGGGTCCATCTCATCTCTCTTGAACATCCCATTCACATATGTGAGTAAACACTACACCATTTTCTGTTGTAAAGTCACCCATCTACAATAGAATTCAACATACACTCAATAAGGTACTATCCAGTCCATCCCAATAATGATTTCAAACCCAACCATCTTAAGGACATAAAGATCCCAAATGAAGATACATCCACCAACATCCCGGGGACACTCCATACACTAGTGCACATCTCCCGTTCTAACTCTCAACGATGTTTGAAGCATTATAATTCCCTTAGAAATAAATACCACAAACCCGAGGATTTTAACCATCCATGTAGATATAAAACTATGTAATGAACCTATATCAAAAATAGAAAATGAAATATTAGAAGCTAATAAGATCGTACCTCTCACCATAGAGGGTTCTGGTCCTAGTCCTATTAGGTCTATTTCATAGCATAATTCTGACTGGTACTGTGGCCCTATGAAACTATCTGGCTTCCCTAAGCATATCCATCCTACTATCTCTATGAACATAGTGTTTGGATACCCTGTCCATGACCACCAATACCTTGGCCTGACCAACATACCCTTTTCTAGATCCTAGATTGACGTGGATATGAAGAACCTGGTCCTGATACCAATGTTGGAGCTAATCCCTAGCCACTCACAGTTGGAGGGATGGTCCTGAAAACCACTACTTGTTCCACATTTTCCACAACCTCAGCACTTAACAGGATCACAGTCACACTGATTCACCATGTTTCCTCACCTACCAAACTGGTGGAAATACACCAATATATCTGCACCCATAGCCTGACTGTCACTAATGTTGTGGGATGCTTCAAAGTGGTGCTTCCTTCCATAAGACATAGATCCAATTGGTCGAGACACAACACTCCCCGATTTTGTACCCCTTACTTCCCTCAAGTTACACATTTTGATTATTTCCCAATTCACAATATCAGTTATTGAAGTAAATCTGAACATGATGACCAGAGATTTGATAGCATGTTTGAGATGTACCTTGAAGTGTCTCAACCTCAAAAACTCATCAGTAGGAAGCACTAGTGAAAAATGTTGCATCTCTAAAAATATTGTCTAGTATTCCATAAATACCATTGTTCCCTACTTCTGATGCATGAAATCACAAGACTAATATGATCATATAGTCATGGGTTAAAGGTAGTCGTAGAAGCAGGTCTAGAAATTAGTCCAACCCATATCTCAAATCCTATTTTGCTAATTTAAAATGTTGCACCATCGCTTCAGCACTCCATGTAGAATATACCTCACTCTCATGACCCACTGGTATAGAGGCATCCCCATATGCTCAAAAATAACTAATTTGGTCTCAATCTACATCTCTAATGTCTATGTAGCTCCATCCCTTGAAAACATGGGAGGATTCTATGGCTGGAACACCCTTGTTAGCTTAGCCATAGACATGAAAATCTTAGGTTCTACCTAGATGGTTTTTATATATCAAAAATATCCATCTTGGAACTATTCCTCAGTAGATATGTCTATAAAATCCCCCATTTCCTCATTTTGATGTAAAGGAGTATATAACAGTAGCCTATGCCCCACCATCTCTAAACTATGTTCATTGCCTCCCTCATGGTGTACCATCAGAGTTCGTCATAGAGGAATGTCACTACAATACCAAACATGCACCTCAGAAAATAACAATATCAAATCACATAGATTAAAAGCATAGGACATGACAAAAACCTCCTAGAAACCAAGTCAACAAACCATATCCTGCTCATAGTTCAAGGATTGTACAACGAATATCCATCAAACCACAAAAAAACTATGCCTCTTTCCCACTAAAAATTTGGGACTTGGTCAAGTCTCTATCATCAGTTGCATTTTCCATTTTCATTTCACAATTATTATCTAGAAAATTCCACCAAGGATTTACCAATTCCTAATTCATGAAGTCCCATAACACCTCATGATCCAATACATGTCTACAATTCAAACAATACATATAACAAGTTCATTTAGCATTAACATTGTCTTTATTTGTTATTTCTCAATTCATAAGGGCACATACTCCTTATGAATTGAAAGATGAGGTCACTCTAATATATGCTACACCAAAACTGTCACAATAGAATTCATAGATATCATAGAAACAACCACAATAACATTAAATAATTAATGAATTCTAGATGGCCTGGCATAATGCATAGAATGTGAATTCTAAAAAGTTCATATATGATGAATGAAATGGAACACCCTGATCTTAGTGGGATTCAACTGAAACTGAACCCACATTTTCATCAATTGTAACAACATGAATCATGTGCATCACCCAACGGTGAAATCAAAGTAACTATAACCATAAAAATTAAAAAATAGAAATCTATTTAAGGAAATTTTGCATTTCCATGTACACAGGGTAGATACTCCTTGGCACAACTTATTACCAAATTTTATTTCCTCCCTATCTTTATATATTGTCTCTAAATAGTAAAGAACCTCAAAACACCCCATATGATACCAATTTTTTACATCTTGGACCTAGATTCCACTCAACATTTTCATTGATCATAGTTGTCTACATGGCCCTAAAAGCATCTCCCAAATTGCCAGAGGCTGATGACTAGCAGTGAGGGCCTATGTGAGTAAATTGGGGAGATTGCGCCCCTATTACCAGAGTATCACAATAGAATACCAATACATACAATAGTAGAAGAAAGTAAATAATAATTCACTGAAAATTGATACCAGACATGAATAATTATATAATCTAGGAACGCCACATATAAAATGATGAAGATGATACAAGTATCTATAAATCCTCTAGAATAGTACATGGAAATAGAATAAAATAAAAGTATCCCCAAATGAAAAAAGGACAAAAAATTAATGTAGCGTCGCAATCCTCAACTTAGTCTCATGCTCCCCTATTCTAAATCCATAATCAACCACATGTACCTGGGAACTTTACCCTATAATTACCTATAATTATATAATTTTTTTGGGTCCCCAAGGTGTCCCAAATAGGTTTTGAGATAAACTCCACTGTATGTAACCACCGAAGGTCTATACAGTTCTAAAAGTAATAAACAAGTACTATCAAGTGTAAACAAAGTATTAAAGTAAGTGTTTATTCCCATGGCATAATTCCAATGCCATTTGTAAAACCAAATAGACTTTCAAGGCTACCTATAATAAGAAGTGTAGAATCTAAGGGTCAGATCCAAGGTGGCATGTACCAAGGCATATTGTAAAGAGTGTATACCACGAAGGGTCAGATCCAAGGTGCATCTGACCAAGGAATCCACAATGAGTCCCATGGGCGTCCAAGTGGAAACATGATCTAGGCACTATTTGGAGTCGTAGGAGCATGTATACTAATATGTCCTATGTGAGTTCAAGCAATGCAGTTCCATGGGTCCTAGGAATCCCATAGAATAAAGACCCAAGGGGAAGATTCAACCTAAGGAATCCACTACCATGTTCCATATACATGGAGAGTGGTCCATCAAATCTATCAAAAAAATTATTCAATTTATTCAATTTAAACCATGAATATCCATGGGAGTGTATCCAATCACATAACCAAATACAAGGCATGACTATACCGACTCATGAATTCCATTTTTTATTCATATAACATATGGGCCTACCCTCCAATATTAATCATCTAACATTCCAATAATCATTTAATATATGTATACCCACTAATAACACCCACTTAACAATAACATTCAATAAAAATAATCATTTTTTGAAAAGATATCACTAAGAAATGAGGTATCACATCTCCTAGGTAAGTTATTCAAGGCTATCATGTCATTAACAGGATTCCTATAACTAGGAAAGCCTAGGAACACACCCCTATGGTGGTTTATACAGCTATAAACAGGTTATTTACTAAAGGTGCACCCCATAGGTGACCTTGAAATGAACAATGAGGGTCAACACACCTAAAAATGATCTATTCACATCCTCACTAGGTCCAACTAAGCCTACTACAAGTTTCTTAATTAAAAATGGGGCCACATCATGATGTTTTGTGGGTAGAATATTAGAAAAACACTCAAAAAGCATTATAAAATATGAGGAAATTCATAGACCACCTTCCTCAGCTCAGTAGTAGAAATATTGTCGAATATGAAGTCCTAATTCATTCCGATATAGGAGAGATATGAAGAACAAAAAATGAAAAAAAAATATTATGGAATAAAAGCCTAAAACAAAATAGTGAAACTAATTTCAAGTAGAATTGAAAATGGATTTAAATGATTTAGGGCTTATTGTTTTAGATCCGACGAGACAAACCATGATCAAAATGGTTGTTGGACGGAGAATGTGGCTCAAATCCTAGCTTAGTAACCTAAAGGGAAAGCTAGATGGTGAGGGGTTATATTCATTAAATAAAACCAAAAAATTGGTTTAAAATGAAAAATGTTTTCTTTAATTAATAGTAAAAAAACACATAATAGGCTCACATGGTTTGCCTGCACGATTTCCCAAACAGTGTGGAAACCTTTCTCAGCTCACTGTCTTTAGTGGAACATTGCATGGTTACCCTCCATGGTTTGACTAACCATGTGGTAACCCTATGGAAACTATATTTCCAAAGTCTACAATTTCTCAAACATCATTCACAGTCGTGCGGACGCTAATACTTCCCATCACATGGTTAATCGAAACATGTAGCCTACCCCATAATATTTCTCCTTACCATACAACAGGCATAAAACACCACTAACACCAATATTTGGACTCCTAACATACAATGAACACCTCTAAATCACCCTTGAAAAGAGGGGTACATAAGTTAGATCATAAAACCATTAAAACTAAAATGAAAAGAATCAGTACCTCATATGAAAACCCAGGTTCCTACACCTTTTATAATAATTTATAGCTGAGAGGCTTGATTAATATCCAAGATATATAGGAGATTTTAGGAGGAATTCAATATATAGTTTCAGTTGATTATATAATCCCACCCTCAGATGGAACTATAGAGAAAACCATTCATTCTGAAGAGGATATATAGACTTATTGTTCATTTGATTGTGTCCATGGCTGATATGAACACTTACACTTAGTGTTGTTTTCAATAAATAAAAACTAAACTTCAACTATTAGCATGAAGAATTTTGAGTCTTTTTATAGGATTCCTTGTTGGTCACATTTATTCTATATAGATATTGTAGTGTTCTGGCTTATGGGGCCTGAGGTGGAGTGGTCAACAATGGAGAAAGTACAGCTAATATAGGAACATATAAGGACATCTTAGAGTGGTCAAAATTCCTACATTCACTAATGAAGAATGCCTTTATATTTCAAGGAGTTTGATCAATTTTTCCTACAAATATTAAAATGACGCATTATGTGTAGGGTTGGATGAATTATAAAGTTTCATTGAGGTTCACCATACCATTAAAGTTATTTTCTCAGTATGAGAGGTTACTTATCAACTAGAATTACCCCCACAGTTTGATTTGGAGTGTAAGTAATTACTTATGTATCAACTAATTTGGTGTGTTTATATTCCATCACATGTTAATAACTATAGTGAGATACAAATCTAGGACTATTGAACAATTTTGGATTTTCTTGTGGAAATCAAGGACTTGTAGGAGATAAACCTTCGAGGTTAGGAAATACCACAATTAAGTGTGTTATGGTGGCCTAGAAACATAAAAGAGAGATCTTGAGAATATGAGAGTCGGATGTGGCCTCAATACCATAAATATTTATAAGAAATTGTGACTTTTAGGGGGAAATTTTAAAGGTGGGTTGGAATTATTGACCCAAAATGTTTCTCTCATTTTTAACATTTATATTATTTATAATAGTATTTTTGATGTTGTTTATTGAGATTCATTATATTTTCTAGTATTATGGAGGCTCTGAAAAAATATATTAAAAATCATATATCATTCATAGTCTATATAGGTTTTTTTATAATGAATTTCTTATATCTCATCAATTGATCATTGAATGGGAATTCTGGAAATACCATCTAGTCCAGAACGGTGTGTTGACCCTAGGGTAAATGTAATTTAATTTCCCTACTATGGTCTTGGGATCTCCCATCACAATTATTTCATTAAATAGAGTAAAAATGGTTCAGTAGTTATCCATGCCAAGTCCAAAAAAATTATTATTAAAATTAAAGTAGATGATGTTACAATTTCACCAAGACAGGTGTGAACATCACCCCATGTATCTAAGTCCACCAAGGATGAGAAGAAGTAAGGGATCACAAAAGACCACATCAAACTATCTACCCACATGGATTTTTTTGTTAAATATAATTAATTAGAATTAATCAATCAATATTTTTCAAGAACCCTATCTCCCCTTATATTTAAACCTTTTTCATCTTAAATATAAGATTATCCAACCTAAATCCTAGAATTATAGAATGTAATTTTGAGAGTACAGGTGATCCTCTAAGAACACCCTTCTAGGAATCTCTAATGGAAAATGAAGTGGGCATGATCTTATCCAATGATGGATCAGGATTTGAGGTAGGAATTTTTATTTTTGAATTTTTTATCCATTATTTAGGATTTATTTTATATTATTTTTGCTGAACCTCACTCTTGAAAATTATATGTTGCATTACTGAATATTTATTTTTCCTGGGAAATTTAGACCCTTGGTTTTGGGATAAAATATTCATTCCAGATTTACCCAACACCCATTCTATGAAATATCTAGGTTAGATATTTTTACCCAAACATTTTTCAATTTTATTGTGTGTTCTTTATGGATACATTATGAATGGATACCCATCCTTGGATTAAAAATATAATAGTATCTTTTTCATTGGAAATGTTAATATAATTTGCATCATTTCTTAAGTGATTTTTTTGAGCCATATGATGGTTGCAACTTGTTCCAGGATGTTTAATAGGTTTTGGGAAGCATAAAACTGGTTTTTAGAGTTTTTCAATCCAAAACAGGCTACACCATGACCTTGGTGTATTTTGTGACGGTTCATGTTTTCAAAATGGTCATGAAAATGGGTTGACTGGGGTGTGGCATCAGAAAGGTTGGAAATATTTTTTGGTCCATAACAACCTCATGACACCCATGGTGGTGGATGTAGTTTGGTAAACTATCCAAAAACTTGTGAAAACATTTTAGTTTTGTCTTTTTTCAGACATTGTGGTCAACACCACCATGGTGTGGTGGTGTCCATTGTGGATGGAATGGTGGTGAATGTATCATCATTGAGGTATTCAAAATAGTCAACAGATGTTATAGATATCCTATTTTTAAAAGGGGAAATGAATTAATCATAAATGTGGGGCCTTGAACAAATTCTTAATTTATTTTCTCCTCCCTATTAATCGGTCAACACTCCTCCATGATGATTCATTCGTTCTAACATTATTTCAGGCGTTTTTGAGGTGTTTTTATGGAATGATTCATATAAACAACTTTGTTGAAAATAAAAACATTGATGTCACATTCTCCTTCCTTCTCCTTGATTAGACTTCATGGAAGAAAAAAACATGGTATTTGTTGAATGTTATTATTTATTCATATTCATTGAGACCCAAATATTATCTTCTCTTTTCATTTTCCAAGAGTGATGAATTTTTCCTTCATTCAACTGGACATGAAGTCAATTATTAATGGTAATTTTCATTGGGAATGTGATTTTTCTACCCCTTGGGTTTTTTTATCTTTATTGATCTCACTCATGGAACCTTTTCATGTTGTAATTAGTTGAAAGTATCATTTTTCATGAAAAACTATTCAAGATGGAATGAGAATATAGTTATCATGATGATGCTCTTGATGAACCATGACATTGATATCGACATGATTGAGGAAGGATGTTCCTAACCATATATAGGTCATTTATATTTTTATTATCTTGATATGTTTTAGTGAGATTATATAATTTATAACATTATTATTTTTTTATTGCATGTGTGAGTGTGTTTATCATGTGAGAACAGGTTTGATTTTCGATCACATGTTTGTGTGTGCATAGCCCATGACACCCATGTTTTAGTTAGGTAACATTTGTGTGTGTTTGGACATTATTTCTCACCCTTGATATTATATGGTGTGCCTCTATATGTAATTATATTTTTGTTAGGTGATGTATTTGGTATATTCTATTATGGTATTAATATTCATGGTACCAAATTGATATGTGGAACTATTTTGGCTATGTTGAAATGGAGGGGTAGGGTGATCAGATGTTGTATGTGACATAATGGCCAGGATGAGATAGAAGACATGGAATTATATACTTATGTCTTCACCTAGCATCATGAAGGTCTTGTGATGTGACACTAAAGAATGATGGTCTTTGGGGTCCAGGCATGGGATATAGTGATAAAATATGATATCCTTATCTCCTGGCATGAGGTTGTTTCATAATACGATGTCTTTGTGGCATGAACAAAGGATCGTAGACCTATGGTGGTTGTTTAAAATATTTGGTGATGTTGAAGTCGACAGTGGTTGAAAAATTGTTTCTTTTATGACTATATTTAAATCATAGAGTAATAGAAGACATAATCAGGTGTTGTTGTAGCTTGGTTAGTTCATGAATGCTTGGTATGTGATTGTTTATGATTCTGTAGAGCATTAATTTATAATCATGACATACATTATTATACATGTGAACACAGGTTAAGGATTCATTGGTAGTTTCCTACTAGGTTTAAACTCACACCACACATGGCCATTTCGATGTGTTATCAGAGTTCATAGTTAGATACACAAGAATGGGAAAGGCCCCTATGACTTTGAACTATGAGATGGAGAATGGTGATTGGAGGTAGTATCAGGATGGACCCCAAAGTTTTCTTATAGTATTTTATTTACTTACCTATATTTCCCACCTTCTATTTTGAAATACCAATTTTTGGGACCTTAGTTTATTATTATATATTATTAGAGGTGATTTTCATTTCACATTAATAGATTTAATTTTTAATTCCACTATTTTATCATGTGTTATTTTATTTATACTTTTACTTAATGATAATGGGGTTATAGTCTCACAACTAATAGTTTCCAGGCCCTCACTACTAATCATGAACCTCTTGTGTATATGGAGGCATGCATGAGGCCCTGTGGAACTCCATCTCAGATTTGGTGATTTTGGTTGGCCTATTACAAGGTGGTATCAATGGGGGTTTTCCACCTTTCTTTATTCTTCAATGTGTTTTAAGAATGGATATAAAGGATTTAGGTTTTGTAGGAATCTAGAAGGGAAGTTTCTTGTGTACTTGGAGAGCCCATGGGTAACAGACATATGAGTTATTGTTTTTGGGACTAATGTTATAGTTGTGGTTTTATGGTTTCTTGTTGATGCTAAGTATATTGTGTTGTTACAGTTTAATGGGGTTTGGGTGCATTCAAGTTTCATGATTGTCCATGTTTGATCACCTTCCATATATATACTGGTTGTTTGTTTTTTAGTGGTTCTTAAATTTAATTGCATAGTTTTTTTTATCTATTTGGGATAAAATAGTATTCTCTATTGAGTGATATATCTAAAATTTTTCTATAGTGATATATCTATTTGAAATAATTATTTGAACTTCGGAATTCTATTTTATTTTGTAAATATATGATTTTGACTAACATACATGTACGATGGACTATCCTTGATCTTCGGTTAAAAATAATAGGGTGATTCCATCTGTGTGGTATATCCTAGGATAGGTCTTTCAACATAAATCCCTTATATATAACATTTAACTAAAAAATAATGTTTATGTTGGTTTTCTGAATATTTTCTTAGAATTTTAGAAAATAAAGCATCATAGACAATTTATTGGACTACTTGGTGTAGTAGTCTGGAATACACTCACATGGGAGGATGTTCGAGTTTTACCACCATCCCTATAGGATAATGTAGCTACGAATTCTTCTTCACTCACTCAAATGGTTCATGTGGAAATTTAACTTTAAAAATGAGTTTTATGAAATGTGTTTGTTAAAGGTATAGGAGTTTCTATGACTATGGTTTCCTTTTCTAGAGGCTTTCATCTCCATCGCCCTATATCCATCCAGGCCACCAAATTCCTTCAATTTGACGATAATTTCATCAACATCATTGAGGGTATTTTTGACCTAATGGTTAATCTAGAGTGAAATCGAGTGTAGTTCATTACATTAGTTCTTTATGGACCTCATTGGTAGTGGTGTTGTGTCATGAACTTGTCTAGAAGATGTGAAGGTTAGACTATCTTGTCCTTTAAATAAATTTTCTTCCAGATGTTATTATGGAGATCCAGATCATTTTACACATAAAATTACATGGTTCTTAAACATAAATATACAATAATTACAACACAATGATCATAAAGGCCTAGTGTCTATATAATACTAGGTTTATAATACAAAAACGTAAAATAAAACATGTAATCCTTATTTTATTCTCCATAATGAGCTCCTAGAATCCATTCAATCTCTCAAATCTTCATGAGATAACCTAGGGAATACATAAAAAAAGGGGTGAGCTAAAAATCCAATAAGGTATCAAGTATGATAAGGAATAATAACATGTGATTCAAGGGTATAACATGAAATCATGAAACATAAGGTATAGTATAAAAAGTAGTACATTATAGGGGGTTATTTAGAGGGTTTAGGAATAACCCCCTCTAAATTCATTTTCATTATAATTATAGGGGAACTGGAAAGACCCCCTAGTCATAGACTTTAGAGGGGGTTATTAACCCCCTATAAATTAATTTTATATAAAAATTAGAGGGGGATTTATACAACCCTCACTAATCATTGAATTTATAGGAAGTTATGGACGCCCTCTAATTTAAGAAACTATAGGGGGTTTTGAACACGCTCAAAAAAAGTTAACATTATTTTTTAAATATCCAATTAGATTTTAGCGGGGGTTCAAAATCCCCCTATAATGTTTTAAATTAGAGGGGGTGGAAACCCACCTCTAATGTCTTAAGTACATAGGGTTCAAAAACCCCCACTACTTTCTTAAATTATAGGGGGTCCAAAACCCACTCTAGTGTCTTTAAATTAAAGGGGTTTAAAAACCCCCTCTAATGTCTTAAAATAGAGGGGGTTTAAACCCCCCCCATAAACTTTCTTAAATTAGAGGGGGTTAAAAACCACCTATAATGTCTATAAATTAAAGGGGGTTGTGAACCCCCACTATTAAAAAAACTTCAATAATATATGTATATATATATAATTAAAACACAATATACAAATGTATTTAAATGAATTATTTTATCATATTATATAAAATATTTATATAATTATATTTAATTGTATTTATATATATACATAAATATATTTGTATTATATTATGTAAATTAATATATATTTATTTTTTTAAATTATATATCAAATAATTTTATTTATTTATAATATAAAATCATAAACATGTTATATTAATATATACATAAATTTAACATATCTAAAAAATATATAATATAAAAACCCAATATTATAGTTTTTATAATTTATATAATATTAAAAATAAATATATTCTTTTAATATAGGTTTAAGCCTTCGTATTATATATAATTAATATTATATGAAATATAATTTATACAAATAAATTTATATTATTGTACACAAAATTATAGAATTATATTTATTGAAATAAAGATATATATTAATTTACATAATTATAAATGTATGTATTGAAATACATTATATAAATAATTTTATAAATTGTATTTCATATAATACCAGTTGTATGTAATATAAGATTATATATCATATATTATTAATTATATTTTTTATAAATTGTATTTCATATAATAATAATAATATATTAATTTTATATAACATTATACTATTTATACAAATAAATATATCTATTAATATAAATAATAATAAATATGTATTGAAATAAATTATGTAAATATATTTTTAAAGACCGTATATAAATATCTTAAGTAAATGCTTATATATATATATATTCATTAAATAAATAAATTTATATATATAATATATAAATATGTTTTAAAGTATATAAATAATATATATAAATATATAATAAATTTTTTTTAATATATTATTTGTTTGATATAAATCATAAATTAAAGGTATAGTATTTAAACAACATATAATTTTTATAGATTAAAAAATAGATGTAACAAGAATAATAATAATTAATATTATTATTATTATCAAACACACAGATATATATAAGTACAATATATATATATATATATACTTGTGTAACATATTTAGGTGATTTATAAATATATAATATAGAATATATATAAATGAATATACATATAAATATATTAAATAATGTATATTATTATTTTAATGTATTTAAATATATTACGATAATAATATTTATTAGAATAAACAGTAAGATATATCTAAATACAATCATGTGTAATTTATTAATAAAAGTTGATTTTTAATAGAGGTTTATGAATTGGGATCTGGTGGTATGTGTGTCGATCGGTCCACGGTTCGATTATAGGGAAAACGATTTTACAAAATCAGAGGAGAGGGTGGGCACATGATGGAGGGGGCCTTAGTGTGGGAATGGGAGGGAGGGATGGGATGGGGGCGGTGTACTAGGAATGGGAAGGAGGGATTGGGGCGGGAATAGGAGGGAAGGGCTGGCTAGGGTGTGGGGTACTCAGAACAGGAGGGGTGATGGTTATTGAGAATGGGAGGGGGCATTGGGTACTGGGAACAGGAGGGGGCACTAGTTACTAAGAACAAGAAGGGTGTTTGGTACTGGGTATTGGGAATAGGGTGAGACACGCGGGAGGGGATGGGAGGGTGGGGTAGGGATGACTCGAGATCTAGAGGGGGGGTTACTAAAAAATGAACAACTTTAGGGATGGTTCAAATTGCCCCTAAAGATTTTCAATTAGTGGTTTTTTCCCTAATAACTTCCTCAGACACACATATTTTTGGTTAATTTAAGTCAAATTTAGAAGGATTTTAAATCCCCAATAATGTAACCATAACTAAATTCATCATGACTTTACCATTATTTACTCAAAAATGAAACTAATAATAGTAGGCAGGAACATTAGCAGTGATTCCTTAAAACTGCAGCAAATTTCTTTAGAAGGGGTTGTAATCCTTTCTAAGTCCAGAATAACCCCTTCTAAAGTGGAAATTTTTGTAGGGGTACATGATTAATAAAGTGGAATCATAATATAAAGAGAATGGTATCATAATATCATCCAAACATGTGAAATTATAAATGAAATAAAACATAACATAAACATAATTCAAGAATAGCTACCAAGACTACATCACATGGAGGAAAAAGTCCCATTATGGATTAGGTTAACTCCCAAATCTCATACATGAAGTCTCATGAGACAAAAACATTACCTAATTAATTATAAGGATATATAATTTCAGGACCACCACCAACATTTATTTCACGTACATGAATATGTATTCCAAAAATTGGTATCAAACATAAGGCATAAACATAATAATAACCCATATAAAGGAATGGGTTTCATAATCTTATCTCATAAAATATAAAACGACATTTCATAAAGAAGGAATTTGATAAATGGTCATAAGTCATGTATTACACCAAGAAGGAAGGTTTAATAAGTTAGGTGCACAAGTGAGAGGCATATATACACAATTTAGTATCATTGCATATCTTAAATAATGAGTGTGTTAGTTAAAGAGAGAATGGTCATAACCTGATGGAAAGGGTAGGTTAGAAAGATCCCTTTTCTCGAGCCTAGTTTTTCATCTTCATTCTTTATATACCTGAATAGTAAAAATTAATTAATTACTTACTTTATTAAAAACCATTTTAAATTTTATTATTCATATTATTTTAATTTTTACAATGTAGTATTCAATTATATAACCAATTAATTCCACATTGGATGTTTTAATGATAAAATAATCACATGTCCAAAATCAAGTTGGTAAGTTGACTAAGGTCAATGATATTATTAATTCATCATATAAATAATTGTAACCATGAAATAATTATCATTTTTATAGAGAAATTATACTTTTTAAACCAACCATGAAATATCTTTATGAAAATGAACTATGATTGAAGCCTAGACACGGTACGTCGTACATATGCACAGGTAATGTTTCCATTTATTAAAGATTATGATTGAAATAAGGTATATGTTATTTTATCTTTACAAGAATATAATTATATCATAAATATAATATTAATTATTTAAATTTCATTGATCATATCATCCATGTGTTTTTATAATAATAACATTTTAAAAAAATAAATCACAATGCTTTGTGAGGTGGTAGTTTGTCGTACACAAGAATGGAATTATCATTTTCAATGGTTTCTAAGGTTAGAAGTTATATGGTATCATAATATTATATAATATATAATATCTAATTATTATAATACATAAATATTTAATTAATTATTATTACCTTACATGTAAAGCGTTAGTGAAAAATGAATCACATCACCTCATGAGATAGTACTCCATTGTACACATGATCGATGATATCGTATTTTATATGGAATGAAAATAAAGATGGAATATATGATATTATAATTAAATATGAATATATATATCATAAATATAATATAAAAAATAAATTTATCATTATATCCATCCATGTGAAAAGGTGGTAGAAAATGAATAACGTTTATTAACGAGGATGTTTTCCACCGTACACACGATTAACTGTTTTTTTAAGAAATTAGGAAGGGGGACATGTTTTTATGTCAGTAACATAATATAAAATCATATTAGTATATTTAATTTGCATAATATGTTATATAAGCATGTTTTAGTAATATTTTAATGATGTTGATGCATAAATAAAATAAAAATCTTAGTTCAGGATGTTACCTGTTCTTTGGAAAACTTATTATAGTTTTTTACCAAAATCCATACAATGTTCTATTAAACACCAAAATAAGGCTGATAGGGCGAGGTGAGGTTATTAATGTAGTTATTTGCGTAGTTATTTTACAAAACAATGGGTTTTTTTAAGTGTAAATAAGAGAGGATAGGTATTTCCTTTTATAAGTGAGGGAGAGCACACACTAGGAATGTTTAAAAAGAAACAGTTCCCCCAACAATTTTTCTCGTGTAAAAAGGCTCCAAAATAGACAATTTATAAACCATAGAAGATATAAGTGATAAAAATATCAATAAAATATTAATTAGATATGTTTTGGGTTCATTTTTTACCCTTATCATTTTCTTTTAACCCCCCCCCCCCCCAGGTTAACTTGTTTTTACCTTAAAATTGATAAAAAACAATTACTGTTTTTCCTACTCATTATTTTTAAAATATTAGTTGAACTTATAAAATAATATAAAATATTGTTAATATAAATGTATAATAGATATTTGAAAATTAAACTCAATTAATTTTTGGTATTTAATTTGAAATTAAACCTGCAAACATGTTGAAAAAATGGTTTTCCAAACGAAAAAAAATTCATAAGTTGAAAAGGATTTTATATTAAAATTAAATATAAAATTTATTAAAATGAAAAAATAGGATTAATTAATATATAATTGAACTAATTTTACTTTTAATTCCACATTAAAATAAAACATTCCTTTTAAATTAATTAAACTGAAAATTAGTTTTTTACAAAAAATAGTCTTTTTCACTATTCATTGAGAAATGAAAATTTTAAAAAAATCCTAAAATTTTACACCAGCATAATAATGATATTATTATTTTAAAAATTGATATCATTTTAAAAAAATATATTTTCTAAAATTAGTAAAATTTAATTTTAAATTTTTGTGTTCATATCACGACTAAACATATTTTTTGAAAAATATTTGTTTTTAGAAAACATTTCAATTTATTTCAAATGATTCTTATTTTATTTCGAATCATAATATATCCAATGAATTTATTTTATACATGTTCAATACATTTAATTTTAAATCATTTAGTTGGTCAGATAAATACCTGCAAACTTATTTGATAGTTTATATTCACCATGTATGAATAATAATATTTTAATAGAGAAAATTGGTCCTTTTAAACCTGGTGTTACATGCATCCCAAGATATCAAAGAGATATAATTTAATGAAAAAAAATTTGTCTCAAAATCTTGTGGTGTTAAATTTCATTCCAGGTAAGATAAAATTGGATAGACCATAAAAGTTCATAGTGCTTCATCTAGGGATGACGACAGTGTCTTCTTACTAAGAATGTTTCAAAAAGTTACTACACGTTGGTCCTCTCTTGGTAGGGAATGAGTAACATAAGGTAAAGAATTTTTAGATTTACCTTTATCCAGATTTGAGATTCTAGGTTAGTGATTTACACATAAATATTTATGTCGAGGTTCCTCGCAAGGCCCTAGTGATCGAGAAGGGTGTTGACGAAGCCAGAGATGTGGGTTTTCTTCTAGAATTTTGTGGTGTTCCTAGTGACACTTTTGATGGTAAGAAGAGGATAATAAAGTATTAAAATGGATCAGTGGAAAATTTAAAGATCATAGTCGATTTGTTTCAGATCCTTCTATTTTAAAAGTAGTTTCTCTATGTTTAAACTTTTTACAGAGGGGTAATTATCACAATTTTTTTTCAAACCCTCTTATAAAGTGTCATTAATGTGGAAACACAGGGAATTTGTAGTGTTTCTCCTAAAATTAATCATGGATGAGGTCACATGGGGGTTATAATTAGTCACAAGCATTGATCAATGGAACTGTTCAATGTTATAAGTAGCTAGTTCATACCCCTTAGAAGATAATATATCAGGAGAGTCGTGCATATCATGGATATTGCAGTGGAGATGAGGCAAGATGAGTGTATATGACTGACTATGTTTTTACTGACTTTGGAGATGAATCATTGACTAATATATGTACATTCTTGATATACACTACTCTTTATACTTCTTTATTTTTATAACATTTCTTCCTTTTCATTTATATCTTCTCAAATTTTTGTTCACATTGACCTATCTCTCATGTTTCCTTTTAGGTTTATTTTTCTCAACACAACCTTGGAAAATAAATTTGATCATGTTCATATGCATTCAAGGTGTCCATAATTCATTCCAATCGATGAAAATCTATGGGATTTCACGATCATTGATATGACATTTCTCAATATGATATTTGTATAGATTTTCTAATAATTTATTTGGATAACATTGACTACTAAAAAAGATATGTATCCTTTATTTAACTTAGTGGATAGAAGATTTTGATAAATAGTTAGTGTCGTGTTAGAGTAAGAAAAATTGGACAATTCCTAAGATAGTTTAGAGATTTTACATCATAAGTAGGGGGATTAGTTTTTCTGGAAGAGCCAGCAGTAGCCTCTCCTATTACTCCCATGGTGGAATTATATCAGGATGTCTTCCCAAACAACTTGTCAAGTCTCCCTCCAATCATATGAACTATCATTGATATAGAACTCATGTTAGGAGTGAAACCTATATAGATTAACCCATATTGTATGGCCCCATTTGAATTTAATGGAGTCAAATTACATCTCATGTATTTGGATGTGAATGGTTTAATCTGACTGAACACATCACCTTTGGGTTCTCCAACAATGCTTGAAAAGAAATTTGATGGTATAATTTTGTAGTGTATGGAATACATAAAGATTAACCAAGTGACTATAAAGAATAGATACCCATTTTTTAGGATTTATTACTTTTTTGACCAATTGTGGGGATCATAGTGGTTATCTAAGATTGACTTATGGTCATGCCACCACTATATTTGGATCAAAGAGGATGGTACTCCTACCACAATGCACAAAAGAAAATATGGAATGTATGAGTATCTTATTATGTAAATAGAAATTATGTCAAAGTGTCACTTTTGGATTCATGAGGTTTGATTTCTTGGGAATGTGATCTCTAGGGTTTTAATTTCTACTGACATAGATAAGGTAGAGTGAATTATATCTTGGACTCATCTGTGGAATGTTTTTAGGATCACGAGATTCATTTTGTTTAGAAGGGTATAATAGAATGTTCATACTTGACTTCTACCATTTTCCAATTCCTATGAATATACTCACAAATAGGGGAGTTATGTTCATGTGGGAAAATATTTATGAATATTTCATCCTATAGTTAAAGAGAATATTAATGACAGTCCCAATAATAAATCTTCCAGATCATCGAATTAGTTATTCAGTTTACTGTGATGCCTCAGGTGTGGGTTTAGGAGTTATTTTGATGTAGAGGAATAATATAGTTTCTTATGTGTCATTAAATCTTTGACCCCATGAGCTAAAATACCAAATGTGTGACTTGTATTTGGAATTATGGATTCATGATTTGATGTTTTTATGACATTATATCTTCGGTGAGAGGTTTTTTGATTACACTAACCATAAGATCCTATAATATATCTTCATATAGTGGGATCTAAATTTGAGATAGAGGGTTTGGGTGGATTAGCTTTATACATTTTTCATTGATATATCCTATGATCTGGCAATGGGTAAGGTCATTGAAAATGCACTCAGTAGGAGAATGATGGAGATGCACGGACATTGAGAGAGTCCTTCACTGCTGAAGTGGAATCTAATGAGTTTTATAGAGGAATGGATTTTGAAAGTATCATTAGATATTGATTTTATGACTTATATACCTTTATTGAACGTTTCATATTTGTTAGATCATGTAAAATGGAGCCAATAGTCAATACTTGATTGTGTGGTGATGTGGGAATGTTTACCAAAGGATGATTATGTTCCAGGGTGGTTATTCCGTGATGATAATGTAATCTACTAACAAAGATAATATATTCATTATTTTTCATGTCTGTTTTAATGATTTAATCATTTATTATTTAATAATTTTTTTTGTATTTTCATCATTTCTTGTTTTTCGGTCAGTTTTGGGCTAAAATGTTAAAATTGCATAATTTGGGAATTTAACAGTTTTTGGTCAATTTAGTATTTCAAACATAACTTTTATAATTTTGATCCAAATGGAGTGATTATTTTTTATGCTTCCTTTATTAAAGGTTTTAAAAAAAATTTCCTATAACCATAACTAATTTGAATCCCATAGGCATATATGATAATAAATTTAACAAATTTTTCTTACTGATAGAATGGACACCACCTCAGTAAATGAGGTATATCTCATTCTACACATCTCTAAATGTGGTGACAGTAGTTATAAATGAAATAAGAATCAAATAATAATAGACCAATTAAAATACATGGAGAATTTTTCTAACTAATTCTGAATTTTTATGATCCAATGTGGAGAAATTTGAAGAGCCTCCTTAGATAGAAATAGTGATATTATCAATTTCTTCATAAATGTTTTTGAAACTTTTTAAAATAAGATGAGATTTGGAGGGAGGATGTAAATATAGAAAGGAAAGACCTCTTGGTAGACAATTTCATTATAATCTTCCATTTACTATTACAAACAAAACTTAGTATTTTTATAGACAGAACCTAGAGGGAAATTTTTCCACCTTACAACCCTATTAATATGTGAATTCACATCCATTAAAAGGTGTTAAAGAAGAATAAATAGGGAACGATCTATAGTATTGGAACCTTGAAGTGTTTTTTAGTTTATATTTTTTCTCTTCTTCATTTCATAATGCTCTATTATCCCCCTGCAGCTTTTCTACCCTTCAGATGGATGGGTAAAATTTTTGAGTGATCAAGATAAGAGGATTTTTCCATTTGTAATGTCTAAATATTGTTCTTTAATTTAAAACCCTATTTTTTATTTAATGGTCTATATTTTTTAATTCCTATTTCCCTTAATGTGATTGTATTTTTTTCTTTCATTAATTATTTATATCTTTGGTTGAAGTTCTTTAAACCCCCTTCACCAAGTGGAGCTTGTCTCTATCAAGCAGATTTGTTGCATTCCCACTTTCATTGGAATGATCTTCCAAATAATGGTCGTATATCCTAAAACAAGGATAATTTATTGTTTTCAATGACCTTGTAAGATTATTTATTTAGATATTCTTTCCTACCTCTATAATCACAATCATCAAAAAATAAATTTATGTTATTAGACATTCTTCTGGAAAAACCCTTTACAAGCATTGGGAAATATTTAAAAATCAATGTGTCAGCTTCCTACATCAAGTAATTAAGGAGAATAAATTTATTGACTTATTTAATCAATTATTATAATAAAATGATCTATATATTAGAGATGAATCATTTATAGTCTTATTGATCAATAATTAACTCAAAAATTCCAAGTTCTTGATTGAGAATATTTCCCATAACTCTTAATAATTTGGTACAAGAGGTACCAGAACAAGAGGTATTCATGAGGTAAGAACCTCTCATACATAACCCTTATTAGAAAATGTGATCAATGATATAACTTGTTTGGTGAGACAGATGGCCTTAAAACATGTGAGTTAACAATAAGCACCAACTATGATATGTGGTTTAACCTCATCACATGATCATTTCACTGACTAGTGTGCTGAAATATTGTGAATGGAAAGTTGTGCAGAAGCCTTACATCTAAGTTAGTTCAAAAAAATATAATTTATGGAGAGAGAAAAATGATGTCCAATAAGGATTTTGAAATGAGCATAATCAATCTTGACCACCATACCAAAACCAATTCCAAAACCGACCCCTATTCCAGCAACAATTCCAAAACCCACAACCATTTCAACAAAAAAAACATATAAAAAACCTCTTATTACCAAACACCCCTATAAAAATACCCTATGATCAACCATACACCATCACAAAAACTCTTTTTAACAACTACAAACCATGGTTAAGGGCCTAGAGGATATGTTTGATAAGACGACAGACACAGTGTGAAGTTTTATTGAAATCCTATCCAAAATCTAGGGAAAAATACTAACTCAAAAAATGAAAAACCCAAAAAAGAATTTCATAATGATAAAAAAAAGAAGTATAAAAGAACTCTCACCACTATAAAACCATGAACCTAAGACAAAACCAAATTAGGTAATAGATAATGAAGTTGTAAATTCAGAATATTCTATGAAAATTCACTAATAAGAAGAATTGAAATAGGATGATGATAAGGATACGAGTAGTTGTAAGAGATAAGAAATAGAATATAAAAGGGGAAAACTATAATAAATACTTATACAGCATTTCCATAAAGGGTGATTGAATCAAAGATATTGCAGGAAGAAGCACATCAAAAATAAATTCTGGTCACCCTCCAAAAAGTGGAAATTAATATCCCCATTATTGAAGAACTCAAAAAATAAAAAAAAATTATTAATTTTTTAAGGCTATTTTCACCCAAAAGTCGATTATTCACGTGAATGGGAGGGTAAAAATAGTAAATTGTGTCTCATCCCTTATTACATAATAATTTATAAACCAAATTTCATGATCTAGGAATGTTTTCCATTCAATTCACCATTAAACCGTTAAATTTATCTTATGATTGGTGTAATAGAGTTGCTTCAATTGATGTATTTTTCACTTAGTACACAATATTTGTAGATGGGATACTTGAAAACCCAATGATTGGTGGTCCATCTTGAAAACTGATCCTCAATTTTCCCAGTAGGAGTTCTGGAGTATGTCCGGGTGAATTTTAAAGATCTTTTAATCCCATATGTCTTCTATATGTAGAATATGGATGAAAATAGGAACCTACAACACTAACCCACAATTTTGGTGACAGAATTCTTGAAGATAAAAAAACCATCATTAAAAACCATGAAATGAAACTCACTATGGAGTTTGGAGATAACACTGTCGACCTCGATATGTTTTAAGTCATAAGGCATCCATCAAATGATCACTCACTCTTTTCACTCTCCAGTGAATTTGGAACTAAACCAATTGAAAAATAATGTATTTTACATGAATTCTTAGCCTTAATAGATAATTTTTTATCGAAAATATGACTAAACTTGTGGAGGCCTAGAATGATGGAGATACCTATTTCATGTGGGAGGAAGAGGTAAAATATGATCTCTTTGATGATTTTATAAATTATGATCAACTTGATATAATTTATTATGTATAGGAGGTCCAACCTTTATATGTGTAGAACCTTAGTTTAACTTTATCCCTTGGGGATCCCACAGATCTGGGATTAAAACCACTCCGGACTAATTTGAAATATGTGAGCCTTATGGATGGATAGAAATCACCAGTCATAATTAATAATAATCTATATAAAACAAAATAAAAATATATAATTAATAATTTTAAATATAGTGACCATGAAATATGGTGAAAATTAGGTGATTTCCCATGAATAAAGGAAAAAAATTATCATACAAAATTCTTCTTGAGGGAGACTTTAAACCTATCAGATAGACCCAAATGAGACTTAATCCCACCTTTATGGAGGTTGTGAAGAAGTATATCAAGAATCTATTGGAAACTAGGATAATCTATCCAAATTAATATTCATAATGGGTTATCCCCATTCATGTAGTTCAAAAAAAATAACCTCACAATTATAAGGAATGAATACAATGAATTATTCCTTATCAAAATTCAAAATGGATGGAGAGTGTTCATAGATTTTACAAAGTTTAATAATGTCACTTAGAATGATCATTTTTCCATCCTCTTTATTGAAATTATGTTAGCGAGATTTCTAGGGAGAACACATTATTTTTTTGGATGTATTTTAAAATTATTTTTAGTTACCTATTGCTCTGGAGGACTAAGTGAAGAAAACCATTACTTGTCCCTTCAAAAAAATTCATATAAAAGGATACCATTTGGATTATGTAATTATCTAGGTATATTTCATAGGTACATGGTATGTTTTATATTCTGATCTCATTAAATATTTCATAGAGGTATTCTTATATGATTTCGTAGTTTATGGAAACTATTTTGACCATTGATCAAAAAATTATGATATTTATTTGAAAACCTGTATTGAAAAAAATATTTTTTTAAATTTTGAACAGTGACATATCATGGTTGAGATATGAATTTTCTTTAAGCATATCATTTAAAAAATTATTTGAAGTTTATAAATCAAAAATTTAAGTGATAAATTCATTTCCTTACCTTGTAAAATATGTAAGAACATTTTTATGACATTCAAGATTCTATATGAGGTTTATTAATGATTTTAGTAAGATTTCTCTCCCCCTCTATAGATTAATTTGAAAAATGGTGATTCTGATTTCAATAGTGCATGCAGGGAATCCTTTGATGAGTTGAAGAGGATATTTATTACAGCACTGGAAATGAAGCTCCCAAATTGGGAAGAACTATTCGAGATACTTTTTGATACTTCCAAATAATAATTTGGATAAATACATTCTTAATGAATTAAGGGTAGGCCATAAGTCATTTCCTATATCTCAATATCCTTAGATGCATCCCAATTCAATTACACAACCATATAAAAAGAGTTTTTAGTAGTTTTACTTTCATTAGAAATATTTTTATCATATATTATTGGAACAAAAATCATTGTGATTTATAATCATGTAACACTTAGGTACATGAAGATAAAAGATGAAGCTAAATAGAGGCTAGTGTGATGGATGTTACAGCTTCAGGAGTGAAATGTAGAAATAAAATATTAGGATATATTTGAGAACCAAGTGGTTTATAAATTATGTAGATTTCCCAATAGTACTAAAAAAGAATTTTTTAAAAAAGAAAAAATGAATGGTCACATTCCATGAGAGAAGTTATACTTGATTGAAGGAGAAATTCCTTTGTATGCAGGCATTGTATGTTATTGGTTTTGGAGTGCCTAGGTTTTTCATCAGTGATCATGGCACTCACATTTTCAATAGGATAATAGAGGCTTTCCATAAGATGTATGGGGTTCTTCATAAAACATAAACTCCATATCATCCATTGAAAAATGTCCAAGCTAAAATGTCCAATAGGGAAATCAGAGGAATTTTGAAAAATATGGTTATATTAGATAAGAAGTATTGGAGTAAAAGGTTTGAAGACAAGTTATAGGCTTATAGAAAATCTAACAAAAACATGATGGGAATCAGTCTATATAGGTTGATTTATAGTAAATTTTATCAACAACCGGTAGAATTGGAACATAAGGTGTACTAGGCTATGAGAAATATGATATTTTATCTTGAAAGTGTTCATAAAGATAGAACATTATAGTTTTGGGAGATGGAGGAAATTGTAATGTAATATTTCAAAAATTGAGGATATAAAAAGAGAGAACATGAGTGTCTTATGTCAAGAAGATCCAATTAGAAGACTTACTTCCTGGAGATAGAGTGTTGTTATTCAACTCAAGACTCAAGCTATGGATAGGTAAACTTCATTCCAGATGGTATGTCTTGGAAAATTATATATTATATTCATTGCTTCAAAAATATATAATTACAAGAAGGGGGATTATAGTTTAAAAAAATATTTCAAAAGAATTAAACTAATTAACCCCAAATCCTATTCAATTAAAATTTTCAGACTCAGACCTCAGTCTGATTTACAAAGTCATAGGATCATAATAAAAATCAATATTATTAATTCATAGTGAAAATTTTATTCATAATTGATATTATTAATTAGAGTTTTTTTATTACTTTAATCAGAATAGTATAGATAAAATAATCAGATAAGAAAGTTAAATATAATGATAAAATTTATATTGCTTGTAGTGGGATATAAAACTAGAAAAAAAATTAATATAATATCTAAAAAATGTAAGATTGACTTACTAGATAATTAAAAAGGTAACACTTTTAACCATAATAATAAGTTACTCAATAACCTTGAATATATATATCAACTTTTTTATAGTTACAGTAATTTTTCTCATCCCTTACCAAGGAAAGACCTCAATACGATGATCAAAATGACATTATCTTCCTATATCTTGAATCCCTTGATATGAAGATCGTATTTTCTATATCTTCCTATCCACAGTACCTATTGATCCGATGAATCATATTTTCTTTCTTCCTATCCATAAAATCCTTTGATTATTACAATGATTTGATTCAGATTATAATGAAAATTGTTCTTAATTAAATTACCCTTACAATTATTCCTCAATTCTCCCAAACTCTAAAAAAATAGAAAGACTACGAACAAGATGATTACACTGAGAAATTTCCAAATCTCACATAAAATAAGAAAATAAAAATTAATCAATCAGAAATCGACTATTATTTATCTCCAAAATCATCAAATAACCTAGTATTTATAAGAATCCCCCCATCTATGATCTTGATCTCATGATGGTCATATTTCCCAGAGTTTATTACAATGGATTGGACACCTACCACTTGACATATCATAGTAATATAATGTTTGAGGTTTTATTTTCATACACCATTATAATGGAAAAAGATTCCCTTACATTAGAAAAAATTCATGTTAATAAAATTATAAACATAGTCAGTCTAATGAATTTCCTTATTATAGTCATTATTATAACTTTTTTGAGTATTATTTAAATTGTATCAGTAATGGTACGAATAAAATACTTAGAAATTTTTATTTAAAATAAACATGACAGTAATATCACCTCTGGTGTGATAAAGGTGAGTTAGGTTTATCGAAAACATACTCATTGTTAATATCATAATGAATATTGTATTAACTATTTTTGTGATTAATTATAACATAATATAAGTATGGTAAAAGATTATGTTTTCTTAAAAAACATTCCAAAAAACATGGCATATGAAAAGTTAATAATCATGTATATAGGATTGTAATTATTATTTTCAAATCTAAAGGAATGGAAAATTATGAAATTGAATTCTGGACTCAATAATCACCCACTTTTTTGGAAAGAACAAACTCCAAAACCTAAATAAATAATTAACTTGAAAACTTATTTCCCATTTCCTTTAATTAAATCATATATATAGTTAAGAATTAAACCTCAACTACCCATGAGTTTATAAATCATCTGAATACAATGATGTGGAATAAAATTAACTCCCCTTTAGGATGATATGTCCACCTATGGATTTTATTCTACTCCTTTATATAAAAATATACCCTTTATCAAAAAAAAATATATCTCCCCCTTGGAAAAAAAATCTCTTCATTTAATAATTTCACCCCCATATAAATATTTCTAGTCTTTTCTGCAAATTACAACCCCTATTTTATTTAAAAAAAGGAATGAGGATAAGTATAAAGTTTTTTTAGTTAAATAAAAACAATATATGAAACAATAAAATGAATTAAATAATCATACACACACAAAAATATGAAAGAAAATTCAACCAATCATAATTAGATAACATTCATACAAATTGTAATAGGATAAAAATAATTATTTTATATATTAAAAATTATTAAAATGGTTTTACAGAATTAAATACAATGAGAGTTAAAAAAGAAAAAATAATTAATCTTTCTGTATCAGGGTCTTGAAAAATGCATTGATCTTCTCGAACTCATGTCTGTCCTCCAAAATATTTTTCAACTTCTCTTCATGAATCTGAGCTTTCTCAAATAGTTATATTTTTATTATTCCTTTATAATTTTATTTACACTTAATAATATTTGAGTCTACTAAACTCTAACTACATAAATAATATACTTACATTCAATGGATTTACTTCAATAGTACGACTATCAGTTATATCCCCGAATTCTTCCACAAACATGAATATTTCATCCGTGTCTTTTGATAACTGATTAAGATATTCCTCTAATTCATCCATGATATTTTCCACATCATCAAAATTCTAATCATGTAATTTGATATAGGCATCAACTTGGTGAGACAATTTCACCATATTATTACATTACTTGTTTGGTTTTGAGAACATTCTTGGACAACAATAAATTGGCCTTCAAGAAAAATAAATTTCTCTATTAAAACCTATATTGATTCTAACTTATCTTTAATACTTTATTGAATCATATAAAATTGATATTATAGATTATTAAAGTAAGTAATATTTCCTCCTAACCATTTCATTGAATGGTCAATATAATCAAATCCATGTAATGTTATTATTTCTATTGAATATGATTTATCTTTTTGAACATATTGAGGTTTAACATATTTTGTATGGATTTTTATTGAATGAATTTTTTTAACAATAATTTTAATAACATTGTCAACTTTATTATAAATTTGGTTCTCACCAACTTCTTTTTCATCAGATAACTCAAGGATATCAATATCCTTCAAATCATTTAATTTCTCATCATCTCTTTTTTTAGAGTTTTAATCTTATTCATATTTATTATATTTTGATTGATCATATTATTCATATGATTTCTATTCTTCAGAACTACATGGATTATATTATTTAATTAAATTATAGGGTAAATCTGATGGTGATGATTATAATGATTTCTTATCGGATTGAGAATCTTCATCCTCATCCCCTTTTTCATTTAATTTTTTTCTTTCTCTTCTCCCTGTTAACCTTATTGTATTACAACTAATTATTCAATTTCGTTAAATTATCCTTAATATTCCTCTTCACTATGTTATTCTTGTTCCTTATATTATTTCTTATCAACATTTTCTTCTTTATCATCTCTATAAACTTCCTCATTAACAGCCTTATCATGCTCCTCTTGAGCTTTCTGGTCTTTCTCAAATCACCCTTACTAGCTTGTTCTGATTCCGATTGTTTCTCTTGAATAACTGGTCTTCATTATTCCACACCAAACGTTTACATTGTTTTTCATAAACTAAAGTAAATATTGAAAGAACTATTGATGTTTCTTGAAATATTGAGTCGACATCCAAAATGATCTGATTGGTGTGAGATTGTGGAAAAAAAGGATTCCCATAGGCTCACCCAACTCCTTTGAAAAAAATTTGTAAAATATTAGAATCTTGAAGTATTTTATTTTGTTTCATTATTTTAGATTGCTCTTCTAAAGTATCAGTAGTCGATATCTTCAATTATTTGGCTTCTATAGGATCAATTTTGATATGTGGATTCCTTGGTTTATATTATTCTTTCTTTTTCACCAATTCATTAAAATCCTCATCAGGTACTTTCTTTTATTTATTTATTTTTTTAGTAGGGAGGTTTCAACCATCCTCTTATTCATATTTTCATCCATCTCTGACTTCCTGGATGGATCTTCCTCCAAATATGCTCCATCCACCTTATCAATGAACTTCTTTGATTTTTCTAAAACGCCATCCTCATCCTGTATAAATTATATTCACTTAGTAAAAGATATTTTCACTCTCATTGGATACAATTTGTGTGCAACATGGAAAATATCCATAAATATTTTGAACCATCTTTTTTATAATACCTAGAAAAATAATAATTTTGGATTTGATTGAATTTTTTTCATAGTAAGAAGAACTAACTTAATAAGATCAATCCTTCTCATATTTACAATGAAATATAAGAAAAACACATCAAATACCTTCATCGTATCTCGATACCCTTTTCTCGTTATTAAGAATTCTTCCATACACACAGGAACTAAATATTTATCTTATATTAGATGAGATATCGTCTTTAATATTACATAATGTAAAAATAAATAATCTTTACCATATTTCTTATTAAACATACCGAGGTCATTATGTAGTTTATTATGTGGGAAAATATTTCTATCCTTAAACCGGTATTCTAAAAATATGATAATTTATTATGTGATAACTTGTATCCATTTACATAAATTATAAGTTAAATATTATATTTCCTATATTATTTAAAAATAAAAATAGTATAATATAATTTTTTTGTAACTTCCGGATAAGACATATCATAATCCCCATTGGGTTTTTCAACAATAATATATTCCCATATTTGAAAATCAATAATCATTTTCAATGTTGAATCAAATTTCTCATAAAATCTTTATCAATAAATATTTCTCTGAAAACATACAACTTTATATAAACTTCTTTTATTTACATTGTATTTAGAATAATATTGAATAATAATATTGGATGAAATGGAATATTTTCAGACTGGGAGACATAAAGGATGCAACAGGTCTGAAAATGAAACATAGAAAAAATAATGTGGGAAGTAGGGGTTCCTATTTATATATTCATCAGGTGTGATGGCTTAACTTCCATAAAAAATAAAATGTTTGAGATTTTACACTTTCTGATCTGTTGTTTGATATTTATTTGAAAAGAAATTTATAGAATTTTAAACTCTCCATGCTTTAAAACATGTATCAGATTTGGTATGAATCTGATTAGAATGTTAAAATAAAAATTAAAATAAAACAATTAATTTATAAAACTAAAATATAGATTAAAATAATAATTAAAATATCTATTATAAAAAATTGTGAAGAAAATCATAAAAGATTGAAGAATACCTTTCAGAGTGGAACATTTTATCGGTATGATTACATATTCTTCTTGTTTTTTGTATGATAATATAATTCCAAATTTTTTAGAGACGGAATATGATAGTTACAGTATGAAAACTAAATAAAATACTTTTATTTTTAAAACTAATTATAATAGTTTCAAATGAAAATTGATTAAGATAATCATTGAATCTGAAAATTTTATTACAAACAAAGTATTCTAGAAAATTTATAACTTATTCTCAGTCTAAATATATTTTTGATAATTCTGAATATGATATTTTTATAAATAAATTTGAATCTGGAAAACTTGTTATGATTAAATTTTTAATAAAAAATATTTTTTTGAAAACATAATATTTTGTAAAAACAAACAAATGTCCTCCTATTTAAATGGGTAATTTAATTCAAGGATAAGGGTAGAAAAGAAGTAGATATGAATAATTACTTTATAAAGACCATTCCTAACATTTTTTATTGTATTAAAATCTATTGATACTAAGAGGTTTTGTAAAACTTTCATCAAATTGATCTTGTGTTAAGATGAATTGTTAAATGATATCTCTTTTAAGTGTGTAATCTATAAGGAAATTGTGTCTTATATATATATTAATAGAACATGAGTGATGGTATAGGTTTTTAATTATGGAAATGACAATATTATTATCACATAGTATTTGAGTTTTAGTAAAACAAAAACCATAGTCTATGAGTGTGTGTTTCATACACAACCTTTGGGCACAAAAACATCCAGCTACCATGTATTCTACTTCAGTAGTGGGAAGTGTACAACGTTTTGTTAGATACTTCACCAAGAAATTAATGAATCTCCTAATAAATAAAAAATTATATATGTTCTTTTCCTATCTATTCTTTAAAAGGAAAATTTTGCATCCAAAAAACTTTTTAGTTCACAAAAAATTCTAGAAGAATATAAAATCCAAAATCCCTAGTTCCCTTTAGATAATGAAAAAACATTTTTATTGCTTTTAAATGAGGCTATTTTGTATTTACAAGGAATCTTTAACATAAATATATTGAAAACATAAAATTTGGATGACTAGTAGTTATGTAAAGTAAACTTATTATCATACCTTAAAAAGTATTTTGATCAACTGTTTGCCCAGCCCCTTCCAGATCAAAAGTATTTGAGGTACCTATGGGAGTACTAATACATTAATTATTTTCATATCCAATATTTTTCAGATGATATTCTATAAAAATCTACAGATATATAAAATTTTAATCCGGATTTTGTGAAATTTGAAAATCAAGAAAACATGTTACACACCCATCATACTCATTTTAAACTCATATTTCATAAGATCCAAAAAATAATTAGTTGATATTTTTGATTTGATATAAATAAAATGTAATAAAATAAATTTTCACAATCATAATATTTTAGTAAAAATATTTTATGAATAGTGATGGATCCATATCTCCCTTAACAAAATTATTTTAAAATAAAAATCTAGTTAATATATTATAAAAGGCTATAGGGTATTGTTTATGTCCTATAATGATTCGGTTATTTTATAATTGTATTCATGTTTTTTTATTTTTAGAAATAGGTGTTGTTCTACATAAACAACCTCCTGAAAATAACAATTAAGAAAGGGATTCATCATATCCTTTTGAAAAAAATTGAAATTAAAGAATGTTGAAAAGGCTAGTAGAATATGTATAGATTCAATTCTAGATACTAGTCCATAGATATATTCATATTCTATACGGTTTTAGTGATTATAACCCTTAGCCACATGTATTGCTTTATTTCAAACAATTATTCCATTTTCATCGCAATTGTTTCTAAAAACCCATTTTAATCCAATTATATAATATTCCTTAGGTCGTTCAAATAAATTTCTGACTTTGTTCCTCTAAAAATAATTGATCTCATCTTTCATAACATTAATCCAATACTCATTCCCTAAATCCTCTTTAATATTGTTAGGTTCAAATTGGGAAGGGAAATCTAGATGCTCAATTCCATTTATTAAGAGACTCGTAGTCCTTGATAGTTATCAACATCACCAAGATACTATCACAAGGATGATTCCTAAGAAAAAACAAAATTATTGGGTTTTTGAAAATTATTTTCTTCAATAAATGGTGAAAAATAATCCTGAGGAATAACTTCAGAAAAAATTTCTTGAGTTAAATCATTTTGAGAAGAAATTGTTATCGAGGTTTGAAAGTCATTTTTAGAAATAACATCCTCATATGTAGGTTGATATTTTTTTAAAACAAAAGGTCTTGATTCATCAAACATAACATGGACTATTTCCTCAATAGCACAACAATATTTATTATCAAATTTATATGCCATTGATTTAGTGAAATAACCACAAAATATTCCTTCATAGGATTTGGGTGAAATTATCATTCATATTCAAAACAAATACTTTGTAGCCAAAAATCTAAGGTAAGAAACTTTTGGTTTTATACTTTTCCACAAATCATAATTATTTTCATTAAGAAATAGTTCGGTTAAAACTAGATTTATAGTATAACATGTTGTAATAACCACTTCACCCCAAAAATATTTTCCACTGAGTATTCACTCAGTATGGTTCTTATTATTTCTTAAAGAATTCAATTTCTTCTTTCAACAACACCATTTATCTTTGGGGGTCTAGGTTTTGAGAATTTATATTCTATACATTTATTACTATAAAAAAATTTAAAATCAAAATTTACAAGTTATCCACCATTATCACTGTGAATAGTTATCAAGGAATGGTTTTTCTCAATTTTAACTTTGGCTAGAAATGTTTTAAAATAATAAAAACCTTCAGATTTTTTGTGAGAAACAAAAATTCATGTGTATATAGTATAATTATCAACCATGAAATATATATAGTTCTTTACTCTAATACTCAAAGTTTTTTTAAGACCAACTAACTAAATGTGAACTAACTGTAAAGCATCAGAAGTTGAGACTTCAGTATTATATTTTAAACTAGACTTATGTTCTTTAATATATTCACATAGGTTTCATAATTTTGAACAATCAAATATATGTTCAATTAGATCCTTAATAAGTATTTTCTTATTCAATATAGATAAATTTATATGGTTATAGTGTCCTGACCATCTATTCCATAACCAATATTTATCATCCATTTCACTAAGGAAGGGTATTTCTTAGATCCTATGGTCTTCTATGTTAAGTGTATAAACATTCTAATGTTTATGGGTAGAAAGAATAAATTCACCCTTGTAACTATGTACTAAACACATATCATTCCTAAGGATCCCCTAGTAACCTTCATCACATAATTAACTTATTATTATAATATTGTGTCTAAGACATTAAAAAAACATTAGAAATTAATTTTTACAAAAAAGAACAATGTAACCTATTTTGATAATCTCTCTATGAGAATTATCTATGAATATAATTTTTTTACCATCCATCTTGATAATATTTTCAAAAAATTATTTTTACCAATCATATGCCTATAACATCCATTACTCGTGTACTATGTATTCTTATTGTTAGTGTTATCTTTGATTTCATGAAAAGAAAACATTATAATTTCAGCACACAAACCTTCTTGGGTCCGGTAATGTCCTAAAACAACATTAGGAATCCACATTTGTTTAGAAATTAGTTAATACTAAAAATAGTTTTTCAATATGAAATATTTATTCAAAAACTATCTCCAAGGGGATGAATTTGTTTTTTAAATTTTTTTAAAATTATATTTACCAATGGTAAATTTTGAGAAAACTATCTTCAAAGAAGAAATTTCAGAAATTATTTTCTGAACTAAATTCTTATCTCCATCATAAATAGTTTTAGAACTAATTTTATGAAAAAAATTCAATAATATTTCTCAAAAATAAAATTTTCTAAATCTTTAAAAATAGTTTTTTTCATAATTAGTTTATTAATGATATTTATAAATATATGATATTCTGTTTATAAAAACATTTTTTCTTGAATCATCCTTAGTTATTTTTTTCCAATATTTAACTTGTTCTTTATAGATTTTTACATGTTGATTTTATAATAATTTGGAAAAATGGGAAACTTATTCAAAAAAGGGTAATGTTTTACCTTCACTTGCTGAGGAATATTTTTCATTAAGATATATAATTTTTCTCATGAGGGAATATGGAATTTAAAGACATATTAGTATGGTTTTAAAATATTTATAAAATTTCTATAAAGCATTGGTATATAAAGGTTAAATTAGTATAAAGATCTATATTCATCTATCAAAAAATTTTATTCTCAACAGTATTTTCAAAATAATCACCCCCACTTTCACTCCAAGTGTTTGAGGATTTCAGAACTTTTTTCCTTTTTAATTTTAATATTTATTTGAATGCCTTTATGAGTGTCTATATTTTCAAGGTTTCCTATTTTTTTCAATAATCTGGTCTGATATTTCTATATTTCTTGCAGTTATAACAAGTAACTTAATCATTGTTATTACTTATATCCTTATGAATTTTCTTATTATGATATTGAAAATCCTTCTTTCCAAAAATATTATTCATCATTCTATAGATATTTTTTAATTAAATATTAGAATGCTCAGAAGTATTAGGATCATATTGAGAAATAACATTATCCTTTTTGGAATATTTAAAATATTTTTCTAGAGTTTGATAAATAGTCGGTACATTAGTTTTAGAAAAATAAACTCCACCATTATTTTTCATTTCTTTCTCAACATCTCTATTTAGTCTTCCTTCACACTACATAGGTGTTCTTTTGAGACCTTACAAATTAATAATTTTTTTACTCCCTTGTCTCATATACATCAGTTCTATTTTATTCCCATTCATTGGAAGTGATATCTATTATTTTTTCAATACGAATCTCTTCATATAATTCTTTCTCACCAATATCTTGTATACTATTTATCATCATCATGAATCTTTAGTGAATATTAGAAATAAATTCCCTGGGAAGAAAATTGAATTCTTGATAATATTCTATTAAGATAGCTCTTCTGGTTTCCACAACCTTTAAAGTACCAAAATCTCTGACCTGTAACTTTTTCTAAATACTATTATCATCTTCAAAAGAAGAAATATAATTATATATTCTTCTTTTTATTGAACATAAAAAGTGTTTCTAACTCTGTAATTCAACTAATATTCTTTTTTTCATTGATGAGTAAAGGTAGTAACATCCTTACTAGGGATATTATAATCTCTAGTAGGAATCATGAAATTATCAACCCCGTTATTCATAACCTAAGTCTTAATCTTGTTTCTCTAGTAATCACAGTCGAAACCATCAAAGTTAAGTTGCCTTTTAGGATTGATATTCTCTATTGATCTGACATTTAGACCTACCATATTTAGAGAAAATACAAATATTCATTTCCATATATACATGGTAGTCTAATAAAAGTGTATAAAAAAAAATTTATATCAAAACATTATTAAACATTTAATAATAATGAAAGTAAAAAACTCAATAAGTATTAGAGTTTAAAAATCCTACTCTTAAACCAGTTGGTGGATATTAAAATCAAATAAATCTTTATATTGCTTTGATAACTATTTTTGGATCTTAATATAATCTCTTTATATTTTGTGAAATATATACTTACAATATTATGTAGAATTGTTGTTTTAAAACATTAATTTAAAATAATAAAACTAATTAAACCCAATTCCTCTTTATATAAAATTATCAGACTCAACACTAAGTCTAATTTACAAAGTCACATAATTGTAATAATAATCAACAAGATTAAATCAGAGTGAAAATCATAATCATGATGGATATGATTAATTAGTGTATTTTTATTTTCATAATATAAATATTATTGGTAAAACAATGAGATTTGAAATTGGAATATGATGATCGAATTTCTATTACATAAAATAAAATATAAAACATTTAAACAAACTAGAAATAAAATAGATAAAAAAGTCATAATTAAATTCTATCTATTTAAAAATTTAACTCTTTTGACCTTAAGATAAAGGTTTTCAACAACCTTGACTAATGGAATCCATTGTTTTATACTTATAGTAAGGTCTTTCTTTAAATACCAAGGAAATCCCAAAATATGTTGATCAGAATGGATCTTTCATCTAATCCTTGGAATCCCTTGATACAAAGATCATATTTTCTCTATCTACATATCCCTAGTTTCCCTGGATTAGATGGATCAGATTATCTATCTTCCTATCCCCAAAATCCCTTGATCATTACAACGAACTGACATAGATTATAGTGAAAATAGTTTATAAGGAAACAACCCTTATAAGGACTCCTTAGAACTAAAAATATATAAAAAAAATAAAAATAATAAGAATAATATTTTCAATCTAAGATATTTCCATAGCCCTCAAAAAATGAGAAAATGAAAATTAATTAATCAGTAATAAGCTATCAGCTAGTTCCAGACTCTTCGAATGACCTAGTGTTTATTGGAATTCACCAAATGGTCATCTTCATCTCACAATAGTCATATTTCTCAATGTTTTTCATAACTAATACGACACATGGAACTTGATAGATAATTTTAACTGAATTTCTGACAATGTATTGGTTTGCCCTAATATAATGGAAACTGTTTTTCTTACATTATAAATATGTATTCTGAATATGATTATAAATTTAGTCAGTCTGATGAAATTAATTACGATAGTAATAAAGAAAAATTTTATTAGTATTATTTAAATTGTATTGGTACTATTATTAGTCAAATTTTTAGAACTTTTTCAATATAATATACATGATAATTTTCCATCTTCTTGTGTGATAAAGGTGAGTCTGATTTATCAGAGACATACTCATTAGGATGATCCTAATGAATTTTTTTTTTCAAATTCAATTTGAACATAATATAAATATATTAAAATATTATTTTTTCTATAAAAACAATCTAAAACACATGGGACATGTAAATTTTATAATCATGTATTGAATAAATTATTCTTCATTTCCAAAACTAAAGGAATAGAAATGTAAGAAATAGAATTTCTAACTCAATAATAAGGTCAATTTATTATTACTAGTTTCCATGCTATCATTTTTTGTATATTTTGAAGAACATAGAGTAGTAAATATTCAATTTTAATAGAAACATGATGACTAAATTCCATTGGACCATGCCATCAGAGCTAGTGGAAGAGATCACACTCCTCCAAACTCTTTATCATAAAATCCATCTGGTTGTACTTGTACTATAAACATTATTTATTTATATGATTCATTTTCAAATATTATTAAATGTAGAATTTACTTGAATTCATTGAGAACACTTCATCATTTGAGAGTGGGGGAGGGAACCTTTGTATTTTAGGATTTTCAATTTTTCCAATAAAATAGAGCGTTTTTCAAAATTTTCTATGTTTATTTTTCAATTGTTGGGTGTTTTTGAAGCTTTGTATCTCAAATGATTATATTTTCCATTATTTAAACCCATTTAAATGATTTATCCAATTTATCCCATGAAAATGAGCCTAAATGGATACAGAAAATGACTTCTTCTAAGTTCCAATCCTAAGGAATTTCATAAAAGGTACTTTGATTTATAGATATCATGCCACATATCACTATATTTATCTTTTAAATCACTTTACAATGAGATTTATGAAACTTTATTCATAATATTTATATTCACCTAACTTTTGGAGAAAACTATACCATGCATTATTTAACCCAAATTTTATTTATTCATATCAAAACATGGGGGGTTTGAGGTACTTGTGTTTTAAATTATTGAGGTACTTATTTGGTTTAAATACCCCTTTTCATGAGAATTATTTTTTATTTTATCCTACCTTGTATATTTAATCATTTTATACCTTATAATTCATTATCATTCTGTTAGGTTATCCGCATTACAATCCAATTTTCTCTGTCCAACCTGTTCTTGAAGTGAAATTGCATGATCTGGTAGAATTTAAGTATGGGGAAGATGTACTGTGTTGTACTAACTCATTTATAAATAATTTGGGTGTAAAATAAAATGTTGAATATTTGGTATTTTTTGAAAAAAATCATTCTATTCAGATTCGTTCCCTTCTAGTGCTTTCAAGATAAATTGGTTATGCCTTTCTAGATCTTCCAAATGAGAAAAAAAGTTGTGCCTATCTTGATATTTCAAGGAAAATTATGTTTGATAAAATTGAAATTATTTTCTTTTGAAACACTAATTTATTTAAACTTTAATTTATATTTCATTATGATGGGTTTGATTTTATATTATGTAGACTCAGGTGGATACCATACTTGAGTGAAAATTAAAATCATGGAATTATGCTTTAAAAAAGCAAAACTCCCTTAATTTGGCCTCATAATTTTCCACATATAAATCCTACCAACCATAATCCATAGAAAAAACCTACAATGTACCCTTTATAAACATGTGTCCTTGACTAACATCGGGTGGAGGTGTAATAATTTATCAATCTTATGGGCACACTTTTAGAAGTTTGGATGATAAACAAATTGTATAAAATTAACATTTGTGTGATGAGAGAAAATTAATGTGAGGTGGGTGTTTTGTGTGTTTAGGAGGATAAATGAAGTGGAAATGTTTTAAAATATATGAATGGAAAACATGAAAAAAATGTTATTTCAGCAGGTATGAAATCTTTTGTTTCCTTTTTTCAAATTAGTGGATTTCATGGGTATGAGTTTTGAATTTACATTAATTTGATTTTGATTCTTACATGTCTAGAAGTCCAAATGGAAAGTGTGAGTAAATTTATAGAGTTAATATTTTCATTATTTTTCAAGTGTGTTTCAATTATTTAATCCTTTCCAATTTAACAATTTGTGATTATTTTCATCATTTCTGAGTTTTTGGTGAGTTTTGGACTAAAATGTGAAAATTAGTTAATTCTATAAATTTATTAATTTTCAAAAACATCTATATTTCAAGAATAACATTTAAAAATTTTATCAAATTGGGGTGATTATTTATTTTTAGGATTTATATAATCATGGTATGAAACTTTCCCTTCTATACGTATAGCTAATCTGAATCTCATGGGCCCATAAAAATAATCAAGTTGAAAAAATTTTATGGCCACTAGAATAGACCCCACCTTAGCAAATGAGTAATATCTTGGCATACATGTCTCCAAATGAGGATATTTCAAATATTAATGAAATATAACTACAATATTCATTCTTATACTAAATTACATTTATTAACTATATCATTAATCATTCCATTGAATGCGAAAAATTAGAGGAAGTTAAAGAGCCTCCTCATCCAGAGAAAGCGGTATTTAGTAATTTCTGTATAATATTTTTTAAACTTGTCCATACAACTTTATATTTTGAGTTTTCATGTACAAGAGATAGAGGAAACACTTTTTTAAGAACACTTCCCAAGAATCATCCATTTACTATCATGTGTGCTTCATGATATCTTACCACTAGCCCCAAATTCAATCATGAGATTTACAATGTTATTGTCTTCAAATGATTTTTGTGACTCATCACAAGTTTCAAAGTCAACTATGAGTGTTGTACTAACTCTTCAGGCATTCTTGGACAATAATCATCTGTCAAGATTATCATGAATAGTTCATCAATGAATCACTTCATTTCATTTTATACCCACTCTTATACATTCATCAAATACCACAACTATTTTTATATATAATCCTTGATTTGTCATCTCTTGTATCATTAGATTTAATAATACCACTATATTGTTTCTCCCCCTACCTCACTACTCTACATGTCATAACTTCTCTACCTGTCTTGAGTAAGACGTTTTCTCCATTATAATATGCCAATTTCTCACCCTTTAACATTAAACCCGAAGGCCATTCCTTTTAGTTACGAAATAGGGTTGAGAACACAAATTAGAACATTGGGGAAAAACACACCATACCTCAGGGAGAGGTGTCATGCATGCACACTTTTTCAAGTGCGGGGAGTCGACTAAACTCCCAGAGCCAGTCGATGCCTTTCAAACTCTTCGTTGGGTAAGGCCTTTGTTAGAATGTCCTCAACCTGTAGTTATATTGGCACCAACTCCAACATCACAAGGCCATTTTCCAACTTCTCCTTGAAAAAATGATATTTTATTTCAATGTTCTGTGTCCTTTAGTGATGGACTGGATTTTTTCTGAAATTTATAGCACTTGAGTTATCATAATGGATTTTTTTCTTAAACTGCGCTTCTACTCCCATATCTTCAAGTTGTTGCTTCATCCACAATATTTGTGTGTAAGCTTGAGAAGATGTAATATATTCAGATTCTTCTATACTTAGATAAGTAAAATCTTGATTTTTTTCTTATCCAACAAGTATACAAACCACCAAGATAGAAAGCACCTCTTGACATTGATTTCCTATCATCTATTGAACCGGACCAATATGCATATGTACATCCCAGTAAATCCTTCTGAGATTTTTTATTGTACATTTAACCAAAATCCACCATTACCTTGATATAAGAATGTATTGTTTTTACTAAAAGCATTCGGGTTTACTTGGAATTACTTTTATATCGTGTTTCCTGGCATGTTGAAAAAACAATACCAGGTCTCATCAATGTCATGTAAAATAGACTACCAATTATTTTCCTTTATTCTATAACATTAACTTCATTACCTTCCTAATCTAGTGAATGTTTCATCTGGGTAGCTGTCTAGGTCGTTATCTCCTTGGAATTTTCCATTCCAAATATTCTCAAAAACTTCATGGCATATTAATATTGAAAAATTAATGTATCATAATATCCTTATGTTACCTATAAACCAAGAACAAACATCATTTCACCAATCATTGACATTTTAACTCACTTTTTATGAATTCGGAAAACTATCTGCATTGTTCTTCATCTAATACTCTAAATATTATTCCATAAATATATAATAACACCATCATCTTTTGATTATTTTCATGGTAAAAATATAGATTGTAATCAACTCCCCAACTCTGAAAACAATGCTTTTTCAAAAACTGATCTAGCCTTGACTACCATTCTCTTGGTTCTTACATCAACCCATATAAATCCTTCTTCTAGAAAACTTTTTTCTTAAATTAATGAATAAGAAAACTATATGTCTACTCAATATAAACTTCTTCTTCCAAATAACCATTTAGAAATGATGACATGACGTCCATTTGGAAAACATTGAACTTTATTTTCACTGTAATGGCCAAGAATAATAAAATTGACTACATATTTGTAACATGTGAAAATTTTTCATCCACATCAATACCCTCTATTTGAGATTACCCTTTGCACACTTATTGTTCTTTGTTTCAAATTATTCTTACATATTTATTCATATTGTTTAAAAAGTCCCATATAGTCCCAATGAAATTATTATCTGTTGGCATCGAAACAATCTCCAATGTCTGATTCTTCTCAATTTGGTCAAGCTCTATATTCATAGCCCAAACCCATTTATCATCTCCATATTTTTTCTCAAAACATTTAGGCTATACCGGTGATAAGTGGGATTCTTCTTGTAGAATCTCTATCATTCTTATCTACACTAGTGTTATCTGATCATCAATTATGTTATGTCTATAAATTTCATAGTTTCACTTATTCCATTGTGCCGATATAGAATTCTTCCCATCCTTGTCATCATCTAAATCTTATTTTAAATCTGCCTCCAGAACTAGAACATCCCTTGATATGCTTATCTCTTCATCACTATCCTCCTGAGACGGATCATGTATTTTCTCAATATTCTGATCATTGTAAACTATAGTTACGTGATTACATTCAACTAACTTTTTAGCTTATTATTATAGAATTTATATGTTTTTATTTTCTTTGAGTATCGAAGAAATATCCATTCATCTCCATAGGACTCAAACTTATTGTGTTTCTCCTTATTGCGAATATAACACTTACTTCTAAATACTCGAAGGAACATTAATTACGGATTATTTCCATAACATAGATCATATTGAGTCTTATTTTCTTTCGGACATATTAATTCTATATTATATGTGTAAATTGATGCCATCAATTATTTTTTCCATAATTTGCTTGGATGGTCTTTCTCAATATGCATTTTTCTGTACATATTTTTGAAAATATGATTTATTCTCTAAACTAATCTATTCTGTTGTGGATAAATTACTATTAAAACTTGGTTATGTATCCCATTTTTCTAAAGATAATGCTTCACTTGTAAATTTTTGAACATCATTTCATTATATGTTCTGATCTTTTGGATATTCTTACCTAGAATGTTTTCAACTTCCCGTCGATATCTTATATTGCATCTGAACACATCATAATTGCGGGTGATGATTGATATGCAGGTAATTCTACTAGAATCATATATGAATAGAACATTGTATCTCCTCCCATCATTAGTCCTTGGGGAAATCCGTCAAGACACATCCATATTCACCAACTCCAGCATTTTTTGACCATTTTTCTTTCTCCATATATGTCATTCGAATGATATTTCATTGTTGAAAATCATCACACGTATGAGTATGATCACATGATTATATTGGGAGGTCTCGAGCAGCATCATATTTCAATATATCTTCAAAGTTTGTTTGGATCAAATGGAAGAGACATTTATGCCATATCATGTTTTCAACTTCCTTGGACAAAAAACACATATCTTCTTCTCCACTCACAAGGTATAGATTCCCTTTCATACGATTTCTTTGCAAAACAATTTCACCATCATTTTTCTTGATGACACATAATTTATTTGAAAAGTTTATGGAATACCATTAGTCACAAAGTTTACTAACACAGATAAATTTTGGACAGGGACCTTTAATAATTAAGACATTATCATGTCTCAGGTCTTTTCCCCAAAACATGGCTTTTCTTAGTCAAAAAATTTTCATTCCCTAATCATTACCGAATATTATGATACCATTTTTATAATACTTGATTCTAGTCACTAGATCTTTATTACCTATCAAATGAGAGGTGGATCTACTATATATAATCCATTTACCAGTGTGATATGGTTCTTTAAAGGAGATTTCTACAGCCACTACTTGTCCTAAAATATTCATCTTTTTCTTCCAGGTTTTAGACTTCATACCTAGTAGATATAGATAATATTTTCCTTCCACAATTTTTGATAGACCATCATTATCCCGTAGATATGAAAATAGATTCTGAATATTTAGATCATGTGACGATATATTTGGCTGCTACTTATGACCATATTCAGTCTTCTTTGGCACATTCCTCTGTATAGTTTATGAACAATACCATGCCATGTGTTTGAATCCTCTAAACTTGAATTAGTAACCATCAAATGATGATCTATAAAATTGAGCTCTGTATGACTGCCTCTGTTGGTATTAAATCCTTATATACCACTTTTTTTATGAAATAGATATTTTGTGAGTTTCCCACTTTCCGAAATAAAAAAATCTCATATTCGGTACATTTTTATGTGGTAATACAACTCAACCTGTTTTCCATTTAGTTATCAAAATCATATGACTATTTGTTATACCCAAATCAATCTTTCGTATCAGAGTGGGCGCTGGTGGTATAACTTCAACTATTACAACATTCTATTTTCAATCAAGCCCCATAACAACCTTATCAATTGGATTTTATTGTTGCTTCTATTCTGCTGGACCACAATTCATTACTTTTATCTTTCCTATTTCCTATACTATCTTTTTTCCTGATGTCATGCTGGGATTCAACAATTTTTCTTCATCCTTAACTCTTCATCATAGGGTGACAACTTCTTCTTTATGTTATTCGATACATTTTATTTAATCTTTTCTAGTTTTCGTCAAACTATCTATTTCTCTTTTATGTTCTTCAATTTTGAGCTTTTACTCAATAACCATATCAGAACATTCTAGAATTGAAGACTTAAGTTTTTCAATTTCTTCATTTAGCATAGACATCTCTTCTTCCAATTTCATCATATAATGTTGTTCATTACAAACAACTTTCTATGTTTTTCTTATTTTGTCTCTCCAAACATCTATTTCCTCAATATCATTTTCCAGTTCAAAATGAATGTCAACTTTTCCTTCAACCACAAATTCTTCATTGTCAATTTCATACTTTATTATTGAATTTCCAACAATTACCACCGTATAATTGGCTTCATGATCCTTTCGGTCCTCTAAATATTTTGCCTCAGATTCATGTAAACGGTCATCTTCTCTTGAAAGAAGATTCTTCTTTTTAATGAAATTTCTCTTACAAATTTTCTTAACTTTCACATAGGATCTTGACTTCTTCTTGGGAATTTAAAATTCATCCACATCATCTTCTTGAAACTTCTTCGAGAATCTATCTTTGATATTTCCAACATTTGCATATCGAAATCATGCAACTGTATGTTTTCCTTTTAACTTCCCTTTTCCTCTTTGGAGATTTGAGGAGGGAAATTACATCACATAATATATCTCTTCCTCTTATTTTCCACATTCAATCGATATATTACATAGGGATTTTAATTCCACCTCTTTTAAGTTCCCCTTTTCCATAGAATCTATTTCATCATTTCCCATATCTTATTCTATAAGGGTATTATTCATGTTATCCAATTTCATATCCTTTCGATATTTATCTTCTAATACTGAAACATTCGGATTAAAACAAGGTTGAATATTCCTCAAGATATAATTCAAAATATTTAAATCTTCAATAAAATCTCCAAGATCTAGAATTTCTTACACTACAACATTCACCGGGTCTAAGAATATATCAATAGATTCATTTGGGTTTTTTCTTAGATCTTCATACTTGTTCCAAAACACCTATATCTTTTTCTCTCTGAAATTTGAATATCCTTCATGAATATTCAATATATATTTTTACATAGCATCTTATGTTTTACATGAAATCACCTTTTTATATATTTCATTGGATAGGTCTCCCCCGAAAGCATATATTCCTTTAGAATCGGCCTCCAACCATCTTCTTTCATCTTCTAATAAAGCACCACTATTAATATTGGCTAATATTCCAAGCATAGATATTGTGAAGACATCCATTCCTAATGATCATAAGTAGTACTGCATCTTATTTTTCCATAGTTGAAATTTTTTTCCGTCGAAGATCAGAATTAAATTACGATTTACCACCTCTATTTATTCTATTTAGAGAGAAAAACTGACGTTAATCCTTTCCCTCTAATACCATTTTTTAGGTACACTAGGTTAAATACCCTAAGAGTGGGTGAATTAGGGTATAAAATCTTAAAACTACTGACCCTTTTGATCTTGTTTCATTGTTAAAAAACATGCTTCTATATTTTTCCTATAGCAATATATGAATAGAAACTAAATCATGCACATGAAATAATGAATTTACTTGGTTCACCCTCACTAGTATATGTCTAAGGATAATAAAATACCAATGTGTTGATGTAACAAATCAACTAAGGCTCACTGCCAAATTACAATTTTTGGGCTAGATCACTTCTATTCCCAAGATAACTAACTTTAAAATATTTAGGGTCAACTCACTTCATTTATAATGGGAACTACCTACCTCTCTTTCTCTGGATCCCTGTTGGTGGAAAGCATCAATTTCTTCCTTATCTTTCATTCACTAGTCTAATAAGGAAACCACTCACAATTTACTAACTGATAGGTCCCTTAATTTTCATGAAATCACATATCCTCAATAGTATATGGATTCTCTATTAAAGATCCAATTTCATCCATTGATGAATGAAAATTTACCATAGATGTACTTGGAAACATAAAACATTCTCAAAACCATAGGATGACTTGTGTAAACTCCAAGCACATTTTCTAAACCTATGGCTCCTTGAGAGAACCCCTAGTGCCTTGCGTGAACCCATGGTGTGAACCCTTGGTCACCACAAAACCTTGGTGTGAATCCCTTATCACTGTTAATCCTTGGTGTGAACCCTTATTCACACTCTTTCATTGCACAAAAACTCATTCAGATCATGACCAACACTTATGTGATATCAATCATGTCATCTCCTTCTCCGTGAACCACTTTCATGAGATCTAACTACGAGTCTCTTCTCTTAATGAGATTCAAATCAAAATTTTACAAACAAAAATTAGTCAACAATTAAGGACATGTCTTGGAGTATTTGTAGTTGAATGTCCACAACCTTAATTCTGGAAATTGTGGACAACTATCTAGCTCATCAGGATCACGCACTATACAATATCCGGGTGTGATATTTTCTCATTCTATGTTTGAGATCAAGGTGCAAGTCCTCTATCACCATTCATGCCTTTCATGATTCCTTGGTCATCTGGGCTACATGAAAGTCCTCGGGTGTGTCCAGACACATTTACAATGCTCTAAGGACGGACAGAGAGATTTTTATGATATTATTTCACCATATCCATATGTCAAATATTGGTCATGTGATACATCATTAAAAAATAAATTATAAATCCAAGATATCACTTACGATAAGTTGTATGATCTATGAACTCTAAAAAATAATGAAACGAACATAACAATGGAGGAGGTTAGTGGTGTTCACTGCCCTTATAATACATGGGAAGTGCACCCCTAACAACCTGGATGGCACCACGAGTCCCTGGTGACATGTCCAACACAATATGCTATGTTTCATGTCTTGTCATAATTCACACTCTACAAACCATTATTTATCATTTGGACTCAAGAATGAGTACTATTTACTCTTTGTGCAAGATTTAGGCATGATCTATAGAGAATACCATGAGTTCTATGCAAGTCCCCTCTACAGACTCTAAAGATAGTCATGAGTGTCACACAAGACCCCTCTGTGAGCTACAAAGAAAATCATGTGTGCTTAATGTGATATTACCACTAGCCAAGAATTTAATAATGTGATATCATGTGTTTTACATTGTAATTTTAATCCAATGATTTTTGTCACTCATCATGAGTTTCAAAGACAACTATGAGTGTTGTTCTAACTCTTCATGGATTCTTTGACAACCAACCTGTGTCAACATCCTAAAATAATTTCAGAAAACACAATCAACCCAAAATAACCACCATTAGGGATTTTTGGCTTAAAAGGTTCTACCCATGGCCTTATAAAATAAAGAATCCCACTCCAATTTTTCAGAAACCATGGGAAAAACCATGGTTATGTTTTTAGTTTTAGTTATTTTACTATATAGAGTCCAAAACCTATGATTAAGAAATTTTAATGAAATTTCCACTCATTTACGATATAGACCCACAAAAGATCCCATTTATCACACTAAAAACCCTTGAATAATTTTCATACTCTTAACCCCCTTCTCTAGAATCATACCAAGGTTCCCCAAGCTCTCAATTATCCCCACCCATGCATTTGGAATCACACACTCAAGTAAGGGATCTTTTCCTTCATCTCTTTATTAAAGTTTATTTATTATCTTATGCCTTCTATTTTAAATTACTAGTGTTGGGATATTTATTTTCATGTCTCTATTACCTCCCATTTATTCCCAAATTATGACAGACCCATTTTACTATCATCAAAATATTTTATGAATTATAATGTGATGTCGGTATACTACCGAAATTTCACCATAATGTTTCATGCCAAACAATTGGGTAGTGAATACCTATACCCATTTACTATCAAGGGTGTTAAACTTTGTACACATAAAAATAGTTATTGGGGAGTTACATGTATTTATTCCACACTCCTTAATCTTTTAATAAAATATGAATATGAATGAATCTTTGTTGTATGATCTATGTCGAACACTTATGCATGGGAATTAATTGAATTTGACAGGAGCACCTGATATTACATAGTGATACATTGCATTATGTAATGTTTTGTCTCGTGAGACATCATTTTAGGTAATATTGATTCATTTGGATAATTTTTCCATATTGATTATTTTGAAGTTATCCTTGACCAATATTTATAATGTAGTGTTTTAAGATGTTGCCACATTTCTCAAGTTTCCTTTATGTTATCATGTTATATCATGTATTATTGTTCATGTTTATGATTATCACCCCTTTTATTCCGCATTGGTTTTCCTGTTGTCTAAAATGTATTAATTTATTCATGTTATCCAATTTTTTTCCCTTACTCCAATTTATAGCTCACCCATTTCTTATTTATGTCCCCATATTATCATATTTTGTTTTAAGTGCGGGCATGTTAAGGATGTTTTTAGTAAAGATTTTGTTATTCTTGTTTTAAGTTGTTATTTAATGCACCAAAATCCAAAATACAATATAATTCTCAATATTTTGGGTTATATTATGTGTAATCATATGTAATAAATCATGTATTAATGTGTAACGTAGTTAAAGGTTGTCACAGTTGGTATCTAAGGAAAATTATAGTTTTTTTTATTAGGATGATAAAACTCTAGAAAAACCTTATGGATATGACTAAGTATAAGAAAACATCAATAAATTTTGGTAAGTGTGGATTAAGTGGTTTCTTAAGAAAATATATCTATTTATAAATACTAAAATTGGATGTGGCTCTAGAATAGATGTACACAGTAGTAAAACCTAAAAACATTGTGTTGAGTTTGACATGATCAGGAATTGATGCATGACAACAGGCCTTGCTACACACCTGGTTTGACACTCCCTCAGTATATACTTTAGTAAAATCACATTCTCATTATAAACCACTATTATAGGGAAAAATTACCATACAATTATATGTTAGTAAATATATCATGGATAACATAGATTGATTCCAAGAAATTCATAAGTAAATAAATAAATATAATTTATAAGTTATCCCTCTAATCTAATTGGATTCCCACTTTATCTGTTTAATAGTTTAAAAATAGTCATCCCCAATTGTATTTTTTATTCTAGATAATGGCCAAAATATGAGTAATCGGGTAAACAACCAATGAAAATGGAAAAGTGATGATTTCCCCAATTAGATGCCCAACCTGATGGGAGTAGGAATCACATTGGTTTTGATGATACTCTATCAGTTAACTAACATTCTGAATAGAAACCAAGATTATGAGGAGCATACAAATCCCCCTACGATAGAACAAGTTATAATTGAGACATTTTTGTGAAAAAGGCCTCTGAATATCAATGGATTGTCTGATCCATTAATTGTAAAATAATGCATCAACTATTTTGAGAATATCTTATCCATACATCAATGTTTTGAGAAATATAAGGTTATATTGGTTATTTATCATATAGAGGGAGAAACTGGTTAGTGGTGGACATTGATCATAAATAAAAATTCTAAGGAAGAGATCGATGTGATGGGGTGGATGTAATTCCAAAAAAAATCCATAAATATTTTCCACGTACTCTCCAACTTATAATAGAACTTGATTTCTTTTCCCTCATGACAAAATTCAATGAATCTATTGGGTTGTATCCAGAAAACATCACAAGAAATTCATGATAAACCATTGGATTTTTTGTTACCCCTGAATGAAAGGTTTGATTCTTATTTTTTGGGTGAAAACCCAGTCTACATAAAGCCCTAGTGATCCAATACTTTTATATATATGAATAAATTGTCTGATGAGACTGCAAAGTTAAGATGAAGGTTTGATAATCTCAAGGGTATCATAGGGATAAAAATCATAAAATAGAGTTTAATTCGGGCTGTCCAATGGAGAAATATAAAATTTAAAATAAATTTCAATATCTCACGTATCAAATATAGAGAAAGAAGCACCATGGAATGTACATAAGGGGGATGAGTAAATACTTTAGGTGTGGGATTGATGGATACCTAGATAGATATTAATTATAGGAGAAACCCGATAATGCAATGGAGGAAATGAATGCTCGAGTCAACCTTCAACATATTTTTCATTTCTTTAATTGAAAGTAACTAGGGAACTTCAAAAATTTATTCACTATGCCAAGGGTTTTTAGAAACAACTAACAAACTCCAAGGCAGAAATAGAGATCTTTTTCCATCACAACCCCCATGGTGGATCCTGACAATGAAGTGGTAATAGGTGTGCTGGTTATTAATTCAAGAATAGAAAATATAATTTCTAATTCCGATTCTATTCATTACTTTATGACATTAAATTTTAGTAGAGCTATTTAAACACCACCAAAAAACATGAATGTTGAGTTATTGATGAAAATAGTTAATGGTGAAATTATTATATCCCAGGTATATAACTCCTCCCCTATCAAAATGTGTAAGATGAACCTCATAAAGAACCTTTTCATATTCCATGTGGTGTAATTTGATGTAATTATAGGTATGGATTGTCTTTCACTATATAGATCCCACATAAATTTCCACAATAATGAAATCCTTCTCTGTAATATGAATAATCCCCTTATACTTTATAAGTGCAAGGAGGTGGATGAATCTTCTTTTGCACCAACATCACAAGAATGGATATTATTTCTCTATGAGAAAGTGTATCCAACTAAATTTATTGAGTCTATGGAAAGAATCATCCTTGAAGACATTCCTATTGTGAGGGAATGCACTGGTGTGTTTCTTGATAAATTTTCAAGTGTTCCTCCTTCCAAGAGGTTGAACATTCATTCATGATTATACATGGGGCATTATCATTATCCAAGAATTCGTATAGAATGTTTGTAGTGGAAATTAAGGAGCTGAGGAAACAACTACATGAGAATCAAGATAAAGGCTTCATATACCCAAGTGATTCACCATGGGGTTCACCAGTTCTCTTCATCAAGAAGAAGGATCATTCAAATAACCTTTTCATTGATTATCATCAGTTCATCAATATAATGATAAAGAACTAGTATCCTCGTCCATAGATTTTTGACTGGTTTAATAATTTATATGCATTAAAATACTTCTCTAAGGTGGATCTATGGTCATATTATTTCCTATTCAGGGTGAAGGAGGAGGATATCCCCATGACTACATTAAATACAAGGTTTTGGCACTATGATATCATATAAATTCTATCAAGACTCATTAATTATCAAGTAATCTTCATGGAATTGATGAATAAAGTATCTATAGATTACCTAGGAAAATGTTGGGTAGAATTTATATATGATATTATGGTATAATCTAAATGCAAGGAGGAGCATACAGACTATAAAATCACTATGATAAATACTTTATAAAAGGATTTTATTTATGCCAAATATAGAAAATGTGAGTTCCAGTGGAATAATGTCACATTTTTTTGGGCATATCATTGTAGGTAGTGGGATATCTGTGGACCCTTTGAAAACATAATAAATTGAAGGAAAGCTAAGGCCCACATCAATTCCATATATCCATAGTTTTATTAGATTATTTGGTTACTATCATCAGTTTGTGATAAATTTCTCATAATATCCAAACCCTCTATCTAAGATAACTCATAAAGGGGTAATTTTTCATTGAATGATAAATGTGAAGAGGGATTCAATGAGTTTAAAATGAGGCTAATCTTTCCACCTATACTCGAACTACCCACAAGTAGAGAACTTTTTGGGGTATTCAATGATGATTCATAGAAGGGATTGGTCTGTGTATAAATGTATAATGAAAATGTGATAGCCTATACTTCAAGGAATTTGAATGTTCATAAATAGAACTACTGAACAAATGATCCAAAGTTGGTTTCACTGATCTTTTCATTGAAAACAAGGAAATATTACCTATTTGGGGAGACGTATGAAATATATACAGATCACAAAATCCTAAAATAAATATTCACATAGGAAAAGATGAATACACACCAATTAATATGGTTAGATCTGTTCAAGGACTATAACTAATTAACTCTCTATAATCTTGGGAATGTGAATAATGTGGAAGATGCTCTAAGTGGAAAGGATCAAACAATTATATCATTGTTGACAATTGAGAGGGAAATAATCTTTTTATATTTTAAAATCATGGACATGGGAATCATTAATTGAGGAACATCATCAATACATACAAAAATTATTACTTATAAATCCCCTTTGGATAAGATAAAGGATGATCAAAGACATGATGTGGGAATTCATAAGAAAGTGGAAACTATAAAAAAAGGTAAATTCTCCTAGATAAATGTTAATGAAGAAGTATTTTTTGGATTTGGGTCACAACTATGTGTACCGAAAAATCCTGAGATAAAGAAGCAGTTGTAGGATGATGCACGTAGCTCGACCTTCTCTATCCATCCTGGAAACGCAAGGATGTATCAGGATCTTTGAAAGCACTATTAGTGATACAATATTAAGATGAATATCACAAAATATACATCAATATGTCTTGTATGTAAGAAGGTGAAGGTGGAATGAAAAAAAGCCAAGTGGATGTTGAAACCATTACTCATACCTATGTGAAAATAGTAAAACATTTCCATGGACATTATTACTAGACATTCGAAGAAATCCATATGAAAGAATTTTATATGTGTTATTGGGGATCATTTGATAAAGACACTTCACTTTATCATAATTCGAGAGGACTTCTCACAAGATCAACTGGATTGGATATATATTAGTGAAGTGGTAAGGATGCATGGACTACCACTATCGATTGAATCTGATCAAGATACGAGATTTCCCTCCAAGATCTAGAAAAGTCTCTATAATCCACTAAACACTAAGACAGAATTAGGTATGGATTTTCATCCACAAACTAATTTCCAATCTGTAATACCCCATGTATCTATGGTATGCTTCTTTTTAAATAATTCAATAGCTTTTGTCGTGCACAACCCCATGTTCAAGCACACCACGACCTATCAATGTAGCCATTTAAAAAATGAGTTATGAATAGTAATAAACACATTTTAAAAATTTATAATCTTGATTTTTCAAAATAGACTTCATTTTTGAAATTGGAATATAATAGTTTTCTTAGGGTAAAATTTTGGTGATTTTCAGAAGATATTTAATTTTTGATAAATTGTGAATATATATTGCATTTCCATTCAAAATAGCATTTTCATCTAATTTATTAATATTTTATATTTTATTTAAAATTGGTTTTAAATTGTAATTGGATTAATATTTTATCATTTAATCTAATTATGGTCATTATATGTAATTTCACATTTAAATTGTAAATAAACACATGACAACCTTTTGATAGATATTAATTCATAAAAACCCATTTTTTTTGTTTTGAAAACCAAAATTAATTTTAAATTATTTACTGAAACTTAAGTATTTGGAATTTGAATAAATGGATTCCATATTTATAATCATAAGGTTCAAATTGTGTAAATAGATACATTTTATTTTTGGACATTATGAATAGTAACTTCATTAATTATTTTATTTACAATGGTAAAAGCGTAAATCTAGTAAATAAGGGTAACAAAATAAAATTATAATAATATTAAACTACAATAACACATGTCCTAATCCTATTGGATGATATATATAAGACCATGGAAAACTTTGGATCGATTTTGGGACCCCATGGATCCACATGGATGTGAAAATGACATTTTATAATAATTAATTTAAAGTAAAGAAAAATGTAACATAAACATGTATCTTTTATTAAAACATTTTTTATATAGGTTTATATATGCGGTCATTTCAACTATAAATATTCATTAAAATCTTTAATTATTTCTTAAATATTGTTATTTTATTTATAATTTTTATACAATAAATGAATGAATTTATTTATGACACAATAATGATACAATATTTTACTTATTAATGAAGGAATCAAATAAATGATATTATAAATATTAGAATAAATATAATTTGAAAATGTTGATGCCATACACTATTTTTATGAATTATATTGAAATATTAGGTATGAGGTAATGACTTTTTTTTAAAGAATAATTTTTTTATGACTTTAACAAAAATAAATTCCTAAATAGTGTCAAAATTGACATAAATGAGTTTCTAAAAAATTACTTTTTAATTGAATGATATAATAGTCAAAAAACCTAATATAAATCTAAATGACTTATATAATATTAGAAATGTCATTAATGATCCTCTTATGGTTCTATTGGAATTTTATAGTAAATATAGTTACCATATATTATGAAAATGCTAGAAGACATGGTAGGAGTTTTGTTTTTTAACTAAGGGTTAATGCTAAAAGGATTATTTTGTGACCTAAAGTTGTATAAAACCTATTTTTTGAGAATTCTGAGACCAAAAAGAATATTATATTTAAAATAAATGAGTTTGGGGCCATTTGAAACTGAAAAAAAAGGTAAAATAAAGTAATATGTCTATACCTTCCTAAAGTACCCCATCCACCCTCTTATAAAAGGAAACCAACTCTACCCACTTCTTGACACATCAAAACCCCTTTGGATCGGCCAAAACATACCCAAATCTTACCCCAACTTCCCTCACTTCATCCTAGAGTCCAACATTCGGTAATAAAACCATCTTAAAGAGTCATTTTGTGCAAATCAAAAGGGGACAGCCAATAATGAGGTAATCATTTTATCACTTCTATCAAAGTTCATGACTTCTTCTACTTCCTCTTAATAAGTTGTTACCACACTAAAATAATAACTACAAAATCTTATATATTCTGAGATTTTGTTATGATTATGGTAAAACCAAATTCCACTTTTACCAATCCATTGAAAAACAATATCACCATGCATGCATATGTACGACTTACCAGCTCCACATCGTGTTGTAAAATGTATTTCATCTATACTTTATTTAGATGGTTATAATGATGAATTAAAATGAATTAAAAAATAAATATAACATTATATTATTTCTTTAAAATTTATATTCATTCAAAATAAAAACTATTAAACTATTAAGTAGATGATATCATCACGCATGCATGGGTACGATTTACCGTCTCCATGATGCGATGAGACTTATCTTCCAGGTTCACCATCCAACAATGATTATAAAGACATATATTATAAATAATTATGAAATATATGAAAAAATAATTCTATTGTAATAATATATGTATGTACATATATTTCATTCACTTACTTCCATTCAATACAATAAGAAAACAGAAACAACATTCAAGCGTATATATGGACAACTGTCTCCATGAACGGTGTATTCCATTTAAAATATCTATTATATATATTTATATTAAGAATATATATGATATATAATTAATATTTTGAATTTTGGAAATAATTAAATCCTGATATAGGTAATATGATCAAGAATAATAGGTCTAAAGACGTATGATAAACGAAGCAATTTTTACACACAATATTGCTTTAACTTGGAATTGTTAATAAACAGGTAATATAATGTCCTAAAAGAATCATATATTATATCATAAATATTATTATGATTCTAATAAAAGGTAATAATTACATAATATAAGAGTTTCTAACAAATACAAAGAATATCATACTTAAGGTAAGGTATTTCACCTCAATTTGATTTCATTGTGGCATATTGAAATGTTACGCACCTAGTTCCATTTATATGGTGTATATTCCACCCTTATATTTATATCATGAATCACATTATTTTCCAGATATTATATTATTTCCTTCATTGGAATTATTGATGGATTCATATTACTCATTCAATATGGATATTTGATAAGACATATAATTTATTTTGGTTATACAATATGAAAAATAATATGGACTGGAAATGATAGGTGGATCCTGGATTTTATATAGCTCCTCGATGCATCGATAGGTTCTCATGAGATGAATAAGTTGGTAAAATGGGTTTCTACCCATAATTGTTAACCATCTTGTGAAAGGTCTTGATTTTAATAGGTTTTCATTTACCTAAGTCATGATGTCCTTAAATAAAGTATTTACCTCATTTTTTTTAGATATTATTTATCCATGATATCTTGTGTCGATATATCTATGGAAGTAGTTCATTCTAAGTTTATTTATTTATGGAATATGTTTCAGTTCTTTACATTCCATATTATTTATACCTTATCTAGTTTTGTAAATGGAAAGTGTTCTCAGATATTTACTATTCCATATAGATTTATTATTGGTTATGTTGTACATAACCTTACGGAGCGTTGAGATCATCCTTATTATGTTTCTCTCCGCAGGTTATGAAGAAGAGAACTTTGATAAATCTTTCAGGGACATGGTTTATTTCCCTTATTGTGTTTCATGTTTTATTTTGTTTTCCTAATGTAGTATGGGTATCACGTATGTAATCTAGATTTCCAAGACTTCTATACTATATGTTCCTTCGGGATTTGTTTCCTCATAATAATTCCAATGAAATGTAATAATGCACTGGCTTTAGGTGATCTGAGTTTGGGGCATTAAAGTTTGTATCATAGGAAGTTTAGAAACAACCATGGAAACTATATTTAGAGAACATAGATTATGTAACATACCATAAGTAAGACTTTTGGGATACATTTATTATAACTCACCAAAATTAACAAAATTATATGACTTATGATGGAAAGATTTATTGTAAGAAGAAGGAAGTTATGATTTGTGGGAAAATTGTAGAATCTATTATCTTTAGAGAAGAAATTTCATCACCTAATTCATATCAAAATCCACCCCCAGTAGCATTATTTAATGAGATTATTGAGGAGGAAGATAAATAAATATATAGGGATGAATGGGGTAATATTCAAAATGATGATGTACATATTGTAATGAAATACAATTGTTATTTTTCTTGAAGATTTTCCTAGACCCCCCTAGACCATGAAGTTGAGTTTTGTATTGAATTAATCCCATATGCAAGGCCAATTTGAAAACCCCCACATAGGATGGCCACTGTGGAATTTGTAGAGCTAAAAAATTAATTTTAAGAGTTGGGTCAAAATGGATTTATCCGCCCTAATTTTTCTCTATGGGGAGCCATTGTTCCCTTTTTCATTAAGAAATATGGATCAATGAGGTTTTGTTTTGATTATAGGGAAATTAATTCAATTAAAATAATGAACAAGTATCCTCTACCTCGTATATATGATTTATTTGATCAAATTCAAGGAGATAAATCATTTTATAAGATTGATCTTTCTCTGGGATATCATCAATAATGAGTGAAGAAGGAAGACATTCTGAAGACATCTTTTCAGACTAGTAATGGTCATTATGAATTTACAATAATGTCTTTTAGATTAACTAATGAACCATTAGATTTTATGGATCTCAAGAATTGATTATTCAAGGAATATCGTGATTTTTTTGTTGTGGTATTAAATTATGATATTCTAATATATTCTAAAATCCTTAAATATAATGAGTATCACTTGAGAACCATTCTTGAGACTCTTAAGAGAGAATAATTAAGTGGTAAATTTATCAAGTTTGAATTATGGCTTTAGTAAATTTCATTACTAGACCATATAGTCTCCAATGATGGAATAAATGTTGATCCTTCAAAAACAAAACCAATTATAGAATGGATAGTACTGACAATTATAACTGAGGTACACAGTTGTATTGCTTTAGCAGGTTACTATCAGCCTTTCATCCAGGATTTCACCCCATTGGCAAACCCTTTAACCAAGATCACTCAAAAGGGGGTTAAATTCATTTGGATAAATGAGTGTGTAGAATGTTTTGATGAATTGATTAGAATATTAGTCAATGATCCTATCTTGACTTTACGATCTGGGAATGATAGGTTTGTTATTTATAGTGATGCACCAAGGAAAGGACATGGTTGTGTCCTTATTTAGAATGATAGGGTTATTACATATGCATCAAGGCAATTAAAAAATCATGAACAAAACTATCCAAATCATGATCTTTAGTTAGCTACAGAAATATTTTCTCTAAATATATGGAGACACTATATCTATGGTGAAAAATGTATGATGTATATTGATCACAAGAGTTCGAAATATATTTTATCACAGAAAGAACTCAACATGAGACAAAGGGGATGGCCTGATCTACTCAAGGATTATGATTGCACAATACACTACCACTGAGGGAAGGAAAATAAGGTTGTGGATGCCTTCATCAGAAAGGACTTTGGAGTTCTTAAAAATATGATATTTGAAAGATATCCTATGTTCTTGAATCTAGTAAATATTGATATGAGAATTATCACTGAGGGTGAAGCATCCCCACTTTTTCAAATGGTTTCTAAACTATCATTAGTGGAATGGACAAAAATTTATCAAACTTCCAATGACGAGTTTAAAATGAAAATTAAAGTATTGGATGATAAGAGATTGATTGATTTCATATTTGAAGAGGGAATTTTGATATTTGGGAAGAGTCGTTGTGTTCATTATTTACATGATCTAGAAATGGAATTATTGGATGATTCTCATAGCTCGGATTTTTCTATACACCCCATTGGCACTAAGATGTGTACATATTTTAAGTAACATTTTTGGTTTGATAAAATGAAGAGGGGGATTGTGGATTATATATCGAAATGTTTGGATTATCAGTAGGTGAAGGCTGGAAGAAAACATCTTTGAGGGTTCATGCAACCACTTCCTATACCTGTGTAGAAATGTGATGATATTATGATGGACTTTTTCATGGGGCTACCAAAGACTCCCTAAAGGCATGATGAGATATGGGTTATTGTTGATCATCATACCAAGTCATCACATTTTCAAGCTATAAGAGAATATTTACAACTTGAATGTTTTGAAATAATTTATAGTAATGATGTTATAAGACTTCATGGTGTACCCCTAAAGATAGTTTCTTATCATGATCCCCATTTTACTTCAGGATTATGGAAAAGTATTCAGAATTACCTAGACACTAAACTTCGTTTGAGCACTGAATACCAACCTCAAATTGATGTACAATAAGAATATACTATTCAAAAATTATAAGACATTTTTATATCCTATTCACTTCACTTTCAAGGTATATGGAATCAGTATTTACCTCTAGTTGAATTATCCTATAACAATAGTTTCCATTTATGTATTCAGATGACACCATATGAAGTGTTATATGGAAAGAGATGACATAAACCAACGTTTTGGTATGATGTGGGAGAAAGAAAACTTATAGTTCTCAAACTTTTTGATGAAATAATGGAAGGTGAATATTATCCAAACCCATATCAAAACAACTCAAAGTAGGAAAAAGATCTATGCTGATAATTGAAGGAAGGATTTGGAATTTCATGTAGGATATCTTATTTTCTTCAAGGTATCTTCATGGAAGGGTGTTATACATATTAGTAAGAGGGGTAAATTAACTCCTAGGTGCATCATACCTTTTGAAATTCTTGAAAAAATAGGATTTTTAGCCAACTGTTTGGCAATGCCTCCAAGTTCCTCGACGGTTCATGATGTGTTCCACATATCACTATTAAAGAAATACATGCCAGACCCAACACATGTGCTCACCTATGAAGAAATAGAACATGAACATGATCTATCTTATTGTGAAAATCCTATCAATATTCTTGATACCAGAGAACAAGTGTTCAGAAATCAGACAACTTGAATGGTAAAAGTTCTTCAGAGAAACCATTAAATGGAAGAGGTGACGTGGGAACCTAAAGAACATATGATGGAGAACCACCCAAATATTTTTATTTCATGATATTATGGAAATTTTGAGGATGAAATTATTTTATGGGGGGATAATTTAATACCCCAAGATTCCATAGTATGCTTCTTTCAAATAATACAATAGCTTGTGTAGTAAAAAACCTTGAGTTCAAGTAGACCACGACCTATCAAGGTATCCATTTAAAAAAGTATATATGAATAGAAATAACCAAAATTTTAAATTTTATAAACATTATTTTTTAAAATAGACTTAATTTTTGAATTTGGAATATAAAAATTTTCTTAGGATGAAATTTTGGTGATTTTATGAAAACATTTAATTTTTGATGAATATTGACAATATACAGCATTTTAATTAAAAATTGTCTCTTCATCTAATTTACAAATATTTTTGGATTGTATTTTAAATTTTTTTTAAAGAGTAATTTGATTAATATTTTATCATTTAATCTAATAATGGTCATTAGAAGTAATTTCATGTTTAAATTGTACATAAACACATGACAATCTTTTGATTGATATTTCTTCTTAAAACCCCGCATTTTGGTTTTGACAAAAGGAATCAATTTTAAATTAATTAAGGAAAATTCTATGTATTGAATTTTTAAAAATGGATTCTATATTTAGAATAAAAGGGAAAAATTTTTGTTAATAGGTACCTTTTATTTTTTGACATTATGAATAGTAACTTCATTAATTATTTTATTTACCATGGTAAAAGGATAAATATGGTGAATAAGGGTAACAAAATAGTATTATAATAATATTAAACTACCCTAACACATGTCATAATCCTATTGGATGAAATATTTATGACCATGGGCATCCTTGGGTCGATTTTGGGACCCCATATATCCACTTGGATGTAAAAATGACTTTCTAGAGGAATTAATTTAGAGTAGAGAAGAATATAACATAAACATGTATCTTTTAATAACCAATTTTTATATTGGGCTATATAAGTTATATTTTACACTATAAGTAGTATTTATAAATATAAAAATATTTCCTACATTAGAATATTTTATTTAAAAAAATTATACCTTATATAAATAAATTTATTTATGACACAATAACGATGCAGTATTTTCTTTATTAATGAAAGAATCAAATATATGATATTATAAATATTACAACAAATATAATTTGAAAGTTTTGATACCATACACGAATTTTATGTATGCAATTGACATATTAGGTATGATTTAATTCCTTTTTTGAAGTAATCAAGTTGGTATGACTTTAAAAAAATCCAAAATTGTACAAAAATTGACATAAATGCGTTTTATTAAAAAAAAAATTTTATTAAATGATATATTAGTGATAAAAATATAATATTCGTCCAACTGACTTCTATAATGTTTAAAATTTCATTAATGATCCTATTATGTTTGTTTTTTCATTTTATAGTAAATATTGTTTCCATATATTATGAAAATTCAAGAAGACGTGGTAAGAGTTAATGTTTTTAACTAAGGGTTAATGCTAAATGATAATGTTTATTTTGTAACCAAAAATTATCTAAAACCTATTAGTTGAGAGGATTTAGACCCCAAAGGATCTTATCATTGGTATAAATGGGTTTTGGACCATTTGAAACCAAAAATAAATGTATAATAAAATAATATTTCAATGCATTCCTAATGTACCCCACCACCCTCGTATAAAAGGTCTCCACCTCTACCCACTTATTCACATATCCAAAGCCCTTTCTCTCATAAAAACCTTGCCCAAATCTCTGACCAAATTCCCTCAATTAATTATAGAGGCCACCCTCTTTACAAAAACCTACTTAATAAGTCCTTTTGTGAAATACAAAAGGAGACACCCAAAAAAGAGGTAATCGTTTTATCCCTTCTTTCAAAGTTCATTTCTTCTTCTACTTCCTCACACAAAGCTGTTACAATAAGAAAATAATAACTCTATAAAATAATATATTTTGAGATATAGTTATGATTATGGGACACCTATATTCCTATTCTACCCATCCTGTGAAAAATAGTATCACCATGAGTGCGTACGTACGGCTTACCATCTCCACGCTGTGGTGTAAACTGTTTTTAATAAATATTTTATATTAATGGATATAATGATGAATAAAAATGACTTAAATAATAAATATAGCATGATATTATTTCATTAAAATTAATATTCAATCCAAATCCAAACCATTAATCAATTAAGTAAATGATATCGTCTCTCGTGTGTACGTACGGCTTACCGTCTCCACGATGCGATGAGACTTGTCTTCCATGTTCACCATCCAACAATGATTATAAAGATATATATTATATATATATATGAAATAATAATTTTAATGGAATAATATATTTATGTAAAAATATTTAAATCACTTTTTTCCATTCAATACAATAAGAAAATGGAAACAGCATTCATGCATACGTACGGCCTACCGTCTCCATGAACGGTGTATTCCATGTAACATATCTATCTATTATATATATTTATATTATGATTATCTATTATATATAAATCTTATTATAAATTTTTTAAGTAATTAAATAATTATCTAAGCAATATGATCAAGAATAAAAAGTCAAAACACGTTCAATAAACGAAACGATTATTACCCAAAATGTTAAATTAACTTGGAATTGTTAATGAAAAGGTAATATAAATTCATAAAATAATCATATATGATATCATAAATGTTATTAATATTATAATATAAGTTAATTATACCATAATATATTTTTTTTGGACCAATGCAGATAATATCAGACTTAAGGTAAGGGATTTTGTCTCAACATCATTTCATTAAGGCATATTGAAATGTTATGAACCTTGTTCCATTTATATGGTATATATTCTACCCTTTTATCTATATCATGAATCTCATTATTTTCATGATATTATATTATTTCCTTCATGGGAATTATTTATTGATCTATATTACTCATTTAATATGGTTATTTTATAAGGAATATAATTTATTTTGGTTATTCAATATGAGAAATACTTTGAACTGGCAATGAAGGGTGGATCCCAGACTTTATATAATTCCTCAATGCATCGACAAGTTCTCATGAGTTGAATAAGTTGGACAAATGGGTTTCTACCCTTAATTTTAAACTGTCTTATGAAATGTCTTAATGCTAATAGGTTTTCATGTCCCTGAGACATGGCGTCCTTAAATATACTATTTCCATCATTTAATTTCAGTTATTATTTATCCATGATATTTTACATCGACATATCTATGGAAGTTGTTCATTCTCAGTTTCTTGATTTATGGCTTATGTTTTATTTCTTTACTTTCCATATTATTTTTTCCATATCTAGATTTTTAAATGGAAAGTGTTCTCAGATATTTAACTTTCCTTATTGATTGATTATTGCTTCCGTTGTACATAACCTTATTGAGCATTTGAGATCTCCCTTATTATGTTTCTCTCCATTGGTTTTTCTGAAGAGAGCATTTATTAAGCTTTCAAGGATGTATTTTATTTCTATTATTGTGTGGAATATTATCTTTTGTTTTCCCAATTAATTATGGGTATCATTTATGTAATCAGGAATTCCAAGATTTCTAAAATGTATAGTCCTTCAGGATTTTTTTTCTCATAATAATTCCACTGAAATGTAATAATGCACTGGATTCTGGTGATCTGATGTCGGGGCATTACACAATGTGAGATTACTTATTAGAAACAGGAATACAAGTTGAGATCATGTTCTATGGACTTAAAAGGAGTATGGGACCAACATATACCACTGGTTGAGTTCTCTTACAACAAAAATTTCCAATAGAGCATCCAAATTTCTCTCTATTATTCCCTTTATAAGAAGAGGTGTAGAAAACCTTCTTGTTGGGATGAAGTTGGGGAGCGAAAAAATCTAGGTCCTAAAATGGTAGAGGAAATTTCCAAAAAGGATAAGACCATTCAGAAACACATCAACTATGCTCATTGTTAACAAAAGATATATGATGAAAATAGATTACAAGACGAAGATTTTGATGTTGGTTACATGTTATTCCTCCACTGATCTCCATGGAATAAATTTGTGAGATTTGGGAAGAAGGGAAATCTTAGTAAAAGATTCATCAGCCCCATTGATATCCTTGTTCATATTAAAGAAGTGTCCTGTTAAATAGAACCCTAACCTAACCCATCTGAATTAAATGATGTATTTGATGTATCCCGATTGAGGAAGTACATACCATACCCCTCAAATGTACTCAATCAAGAGTTGGTACCATTGTAGAATCTTTATTCCTATGAAGACCAGGAGTGAAAATCTAAGATCGTAGAGGCAATGTTCTAATAAATAAGACAATTAAACTTGTCAATGTGCTATGGAGAAACCAAATGGCTTAAGAAGCGAAGTGGGAACTAGAGGAGGTGATGAAATATATTTACCCTCATCTATTTTAGTATGGGAAATGAAAATTTTGAGGGTGATGTTTCTAAATGGGTGAATATTGTAATGACCCTAACTTTTATAAATAAACATTTCCATTCAATTTAATTAAATGTCTTATTATGTATTATGTTTATATATACACATTTACTTCCTTGGTTTTTTATATTGGATTTAAAATACCATTAAGAATATTTACCATTACTAATATACATATTGAATAGTGATAACAATATTAGTATAAATATAGGGTTTTACCAAAACCATATGATGCCGATATAGGATGTGATGGCCTCAACTAGTAGGACCATACCCGATAAATCCCATTTATCGGAGATTCTAAGAGAGATAACATAAACGAGAATTTGTTTTGACCAATCCCAAGTCAAGATTCAACAACTTAAGCATGAGATAAACTAATTATAGGATATGTTAAAGCTCATTTAGATCACGGCCCAAACCCTGTATGCCGAATCACCCCATAAAAGTCTCAATATAGTGCACCTTACCCTTAGGGTATTTTATGTTGTATTAAATGGATATGTATTCATATCATAATGATATGAATAGATATATTTTATTTTCAATATAATAATGTTTATATTTACTTCTTATTATCACATTATTAAAGATTTTAATTTTGATACAATCAAACACAAATTTTTTTTTTGTAATTTTCAAAAACAATTAAAGAATTTATTTTGATGAATTAATAGATTTTTTAAATAGTTAATATTTTAATATAATATTATTTTTAAATAATTGTTTCATATATAAATGATAATATAATTTTTATGATGTCAAATATATTGTTAATAAGGGTTTGAACAGTATTATTATAAAAAATCCATTATTTATCTGTAAATATAGAATAGTATTTTTAAATTTAAAATGCACATATGTAGAAAATTATTTATATAAATTTAATATTAATTTTATAATCATATCTTAAAATTATCCAATGGTTAATTTTCCATAATTTTCTAATACATTCTAATTTTTGGGTAAAAAATTAATATTCTATAAATATACAGTGTGTATTATGACATCATAATGACCCAAAAGTGATGTAATAAATACTATAAAGGGTATCCAAGAACAAATTTAATTTTCCCTTGAAAATATTGTTATTTTATTTTTATTTTATTAATTTTATAAATCCTTTAGGAATCCTCCAAACCCATTAATATATTTTATGGTTTTCAAATCATTGATTTAAAATTATGACACACATAAATATAGGAACGACTATTATTTAATTAATTTAGAACCTTTTACTTTTAAAATAATTAAAACCACTCCCATTTCGAAGAAAAAATTTTCTAAAACCATGGTAATGTTTTCATTTTTTGTTATTTTATTATATAGTTTCCAATACCAACATTTGATAAATATTAAATAAATCCTTACTATTTTCCTGTATAAACTCACCCAAGATCCCATTTCTCTTCACAAAATATACATAGATCAATTAATTACTCATCTATACCTTATATATAGTCCTCCCAAGGGTCCCCATCTCACAAGAACCCCCACCTAAGCATTTGGAGTCACACACTCATGTAAGGGATCCTTTCCTTCTTCTATTTATTAATTTTTTTTATTATATTATGCCTTCTATTTTCAATTCATAATGTTAGGATATTTATTTCAATGTCACTAATACTACCCATTTCATTTAAAAATTATGATATACACCTTTCTCTCTAATCAACCCATTTTATGATTTTTTTTAGTGGAACGGTTGTGCTCCCAAAATTTCACATAGATTTTCCATGCTAGAGAATTGTTTAGTGAATACCCACACCCATTTCTTATCAAGGGTGTTCACTTTTATTAACACATTGTTATTGATTGGGTAATTACAAGAATTTATTCCAAAATCCTTGATCTTGGAATAAATTATGTTGATGAATCAATCGATTTTTTATGATCTATATGGCACACATAAGCATGAGAGTGAAATGAATGTGGAGGGTGAATCCAAAATTTCATAGTGCTCCAATGCATTGGGTAATGTTTAGTATCATGAGAAATCCATTTTGGGCCAGGATTAATCCTGATTACTTTATGATACATTTTCCAGCATGATTTCATGTCATTTATCCTTGACCTATATTTATAACGGAGTGTGTTAAGATGTTTCCACATTTCATATGATATTTATATGTAATCAAGCTATATCATGTCTTATTGTTCATGTTTATGATTTTCACCCCTGTTATGATCCACTTATATTATTATTGTTTTTATATTATTAATTTATTCATGGTATTCCACATTTATTTCCCTTATGAGGATTTATATCTCTCCCCTTTATAATTTATACCCAAAAGTTATCCCATGCAGTTTTAAGTGAAAGCATGTTAAAGAAGATTTCAATAAAGATGTTTTTTCCTATTTTAAGTTGTTATGTAATGTAACTAATTGAAAAATAAACTATAATTCGTGACCTTATAGGTTTTATTCTGTGAAATATTATGTGATAAATCAATTATTAATGTTTTATAAAGAGAAGGGTTTTCATATGATATGCCATGATGGCCTTGTGGCTGGACCTATGGGAAAGATGGAATGATAAGATCTGACCCATGTGGTGATATTGATGAATTATTGTCATTAATGACCTGAACTAAGAAATAATTTTTAGATAATATATCCTTCTATCCTTAACTTATGTATGTCATAATATGGTGGTTGAACATGAGACTCCTAGAATTGTAGTGGTTATGGAATACATATGGTGGAATTTTGTTCGACTCTAGTTCATGAATGAAATTTGTTATGAATAGGTTTCTATAATAGAGCCTGAGCATGTATATTTGGGAGTTGTGTTTTTTAGGTAAGTGTATAACTACTCAGTATGTGATTGTATGTCATTTTCTTGTGCATTTATTTTTTATCATGACATACACTCATATAAATGTGAACTCGTCTTAAGGACACATCAGGGGTTCCCAAATGTTATATATTTTTTTATTGTTTTTATAATTATACTTATGGATACTGATTGTATAGTCTCCACAATAATACTATTCAAACCCTCACAAGTAGTTGAAGGAATATTACGTATGGGGATGCACACATGATTTCATGTTATAATCCAGCTCAAATTTGGTAATTTGGATTGGGGTGTGATGTCTCAAACTCATTTCAAACAATAGTAATTGAACATACTTACCCACCTGGACTCAATTGCACCTCTATGTTTTCCAAATTCTTCTAAAAACCATCTAGGGTCTATGATGGTAACTTGGGGAGATTATACCTTCTTTATCAGAGTTAGATGTAGTAGTATGAGGATAATAAAATATCAGAAATAATAAACCGACCAAAAAATAAATCACGTGCATAGACATTAAATAGTATCAAATACAAGATGATTTCATAAGTATATAAAAATTGCAAGAATATATGGTAGTATGAATACATAAGATAAATTTATAAAAAAGGAACCAAAATGCCAAAACTATAATTTCCACAACCCTAGTAACTGGAAGTAGCTTGTTACTAAATTACATTGGAATAATATATAAGGAATCGCATCCTGAATATGTGAAAAGTTTAATAGTTTGGATAAATAGATACATACTATAACCTTAAAATAAAATTCAAAATATCAAATAAAACATAGATAATACTTATAGAACACTGTTATTATTCTAGCTAAACCCTATATATCAATCATAATAAACATCATTGAATCTAGGGGAAAAATAAAACATAACAAATGGGTGAGCTTAGACACTCACAAAGGATTTACATATAGAAGAAGATATCATAAATAAGAATAAATTATTATGGAAAGGTACATAATAGAAACACATTCCATTTAATCAATAACATGTTTATCATATGGCTAGAATAAAATATGATCAAATAATTCTATATAAATTATCATATGACCTAGAAAACTTGACCACGGATGTACTACAAAAATAATAATACCTTGGAAAAAAACTAATATCATAATGGGGGAATTAATAATGTAGATATATAAAACAAATATTCAAGGGTTTATTGAAAAAACCTAATATTTTCAAGGCCTCATACCAAGAATCTAACAAATTTTTGATGCTTTCCTAAAACCCAATCTTGTTTGTCTCATTAGACCTACTTATGCATCGAGGGATTATATGAGGAATTTCCCATAATTTACTAATTAAAATTAAATTATCCTAAGATTGTGGTAAAACTTAATCAACACATAAATTGGTATGAAATATAGTATTTGAAATGAATTTCCCCAATCAATAAAAATATCATAAACCCTCCAAAATAATACGACTAATAGTAAAATATTACATTCCCAATCAAACTGGCCATAAACCAATAAATATAATATGGTCAATGATATCATAAGATACTATCCTCAATGAATCCTAATATTAAAAAATGTATTTTTACATAGATGAAAATATTTTATTATGATAATTGAAATATTATTTAAGAAAATACTCTTTTCACTTTTAAAATCACTTATTTTTTTAAAATAAAGAACAATTATAAAATAAAATAGTTTCCTTAAAAATAACCTAATAAACTTGTAATGTAAGCTTAAATTCCTTATGGAATAATTATGTATAGAGAGTCCACCCATTTCATATAAGTTAAAAAATCAATCCTTTCATATTTTTTCATAAAACTTATGTGTTCCTTGTTTGGAAAAAGATAAAAATAGTCCTTCCAAAATAAATTTTAATAAGTAAAACATGTTTAAAAATAAAATTAAAAAAATAAAAAATTGAAAATATTTTTATGAAACGTAGATATGAAAGAGAAATATTCCCTAATAGAAACGTAAACATAAATAATCCCGAAAAATGATGATATTGTGAAACAAACCCTTAACACTTTGCAATATGTCAAATTATATTCCCCATGAAAGAATAACATTTAATAAGAATTTAAATATAATTAGATAAAATAAATTCATAATATAAAATTTCAAATGGTTGATATATAAACCATTGAAAATAATATATGTGAAAAACAAAAAATATACCCCAACAAAAGGAAATTGAGATGGAGTACTTTACAAAGATCGTATCATTGAAGGTTTCATTAACCAAATGGACATATTATCTATATCAACTATGAATACATATAAAACATGTGTATATACAACATAAGATAATAAAAATTCATTCCACTCATAATCTTATCATGACATAATCAATGAACTAGAATTTTAACCCAATGAAAGGAAAATGAGTAAAGAAATCCATTACCTTACGGTTTCCTTTAGTTTTTTGAACTTCAGCCTCATATATAATGGTTTAAATAATTGTATTAATATATTTATTAACTATATTCATATTTATAGAACATTATATTATAATTTTATTACATATTCTCACCCATTCATTTATAATATTTCATCGTTTCCATTGTTTTGGGTGCATTTGTTTCATTGTTTCATGGTCGGTTCACTTATGTATAATTATGGATTTTCATTTCAAATGGAAATAAAACTATAAAATTGAAATGAAATAATATTAATTAACATAAATAAGTTTAATTTATCCAATAAATCATTTTTACTTCTGAAATTAGTATGATTTCATTAATAAAATGTTAATGATAAATGTTTAGTTTATTTTAGCAGGTTTTCAAACCATCACGAACTAGTTTCGTTTTATTTGAAATTGTATATATATATATATATATGTTCTATAACATGAAATAAGTTATTAAAAAGCTATTAAAAATTTATTTAACAAGAAAAATACTTTTATGAGCATCATTGATGGCTGTGATGAAAAACAGACAAAATCATTATCCACTAAGGCGATTAACTTCCATAATTTGGAAAATGCTATTGTTTATTTGAATAATTGTATTTTAGAAAAGAATTGGGTAAAAAAATATTCCATAAGAAATATAAAATTATAGTATATAAATAAAACTATATTTTTTTTATGAAGTCGGTGAAGAGAAGGTAGAAGAATAAAAGAAATTAAGAGTGGTTTTATGAGAAAGTTACCTCATGAATATCACCTCCTTTATGGACCCCTTAATGAACTTTTAATTGGTCATTAGGAGAGACTAGTAGCACATAGAAATTTGGATAGTAGGGATGATTAGTTTTTTTAGTGATTTGAAATGCTTCAATTCTCGTGAGAAAAATGGTGTTGTTAGGGTTTTTATTTATATTTGGGGAGGTGTGGTTTAAAGTGATTAAATAATGACAAATTTATATTTAAAACCAACCAAATTTGGGTGGAATAAAGTCTAATTAATGTGGATTATAATTAATTTTTTAAATTATGGTTAAGTTCTATAAACACATCAAAACCCCATTTTATTTTTTATATTTTAGGTATTTTAAGATTTTAACTTTTAACTTTAACTCGTTACATTATTTTACATATATTGTGGTAAAAAAACATTTTACCATGGTAAATTTTTATTCCTAACAAAGAAAATAACTTTGTAACATAATTTATACCTCCTAATTCCAAATATGGAATATATTTTAATTTATTCAATTTATAAAAGTGATAAAAATTGATTTTAAAAATGTTACGCATATAACTCATAAAAATAGTTTTTTAAGGTTAAAATCATCATTTTAAAAATTTATAAGCATGTGCTTCTACATGTAATACATAAAGTAAAATTCCATTCCATAAATACTTTTTTATAAATTATAAGGGTTAACAAATTTGAAATCATGATCATATGATAATTATTTCATAAGAGTTATGGTATTTTGTAGGAATGAAATTTTAATTTTTAACCCAAAAATAAACTTTCTTAGATAATTTACAAAAACAATTACCTAAGATATTTTTGACATGATGAGTCCAAAAATTATTTTTATTTTTTCAAATAAATTATCTAAAAGTTACAAAAAAATAATAATATTTTTTTCTCATTGAAATCGATAAAAATAACTTTTTGAAGAAAACATATTTTTGAAGAATAAAATGACTTTTAAAAACATTAATATGTTAATTTAATAAGGATAATTAAATGTTTTTTAAATTTGAACTTCATATTTATTCCATAATATAATTAATTTTTTCACACCTATCAATTTAATTACTAGTTTACACAATTAACATTAAAATAAAAATATTCTAGGGTTCATTTATGCTTAGTGTTCTATGAGATAATAGCTATTAAAAATAGTGTTATTTTAAAATATTGACATTTTATATTATTTCCAACTTTAATAAATTGAATCCTAAAAATTTTAAAAATTTATTACTAAAAATAGAGTTGAAATTTTAAAATACCATTGTCAAAATCAAACATCATAAAAATGGTTAATAAAACTTACTCTATAAAGACAGAAAGGAAAATGTAATGGTGAACACAATATTAGGTTTCTATATAGGATAAAATTTGCGGTAAGTGAGAACATCGACATAGAAAATAAATATAACTACCAAAATTTTATGGATTGTTGTAGAGAACATAGTAATTATAAATTTTACCATCACAAAACTGTAAAATTGTGATGGGTTAAATGCAATAGATTTCTCAGTAGGAAAATTATAAGAATAATTGTTTTGTTTCAAAATAATTTTCCTAGAGTTTAGGAATCCATTTACTTCATAGAGTAAGAATATAAGGAAATACAATTAATTTTTGGGAGATTTTTTTCCTTTAAATTATTTCCACCACACACTAATATTTTCTCCCAAAAAACAACCTTTATTCCTTAAAAAATATACTTATCTTAATAATACGGGTCTCCCAAAATGAACATATAATTTATCTTCCATACTATTTAAATAAATAAATGTTATGTAAAACTAACCAGTACAACACATAGTCTAGTGGTTGGTGATGAACCCCAATTTCCTATTGATTGTGGGTTCAAGCCTCGCGGCCTTGATAGATGTGATGGGTTGTTGTCTGACCTCCTAGTTTTCCTTTTTCAAAAATAATATTAGTATAACACTTAAAAATTTTAAAAAAATAACATTGATATATTGAACATTAAATATATTTTTTAAACTCAAAGTTTATCTCAAACATTTCATTTTTCATTCCCAACAAATATAATTACCCATGTTTCATCATTCATTTCTAGTGTATTTGGTAATCTAGTAACAAAGTACAAAGTAATTTCATCCCTTATTCTAAGAAATTAATTTAAAAAAATGATGTTCTTATTCTTGGAGCACTAAATTTTAATTTTAATGGATCTTAATATCCATAAAGAGAGACAATCCATTGTGTATGTCTCAAAATAGTTTCTAAAACAAATATTCTTTGAATAAGTTATCAAACATTCATAATTACATTAATCTTTAAAACCTCTTCCAAAGTTCAACTCAAACTATTTCGAAATTTATTAGCATTATGACCCTTCCAAAAGATCAATATCTAATACTTTATAAATATGCTTACAAAATTTCCCAATTAACTTAACATTAATATCTCAGACAACAACATGTGGATCTTAGTAATCACATACCAAAAACATGTGAATGCCTTCATAATTTATTCTATTGAAACATGATAATCATCTTAGTTACCATAAAACTATATTTAAAACATTCATGCTTCTTTATTTATTAATTAAAACATATATATTATTGTATTTTTTCATAAAATCCAAAAAACATAATCAGCATCAATGGGAGAAAAAACTACTTTGTCAACAAATAATTAATAATATGTAAGTATTCAGTAATATCCATTTTACATTATTCATATAAATCATATTTTCATCCCAATATAATTATCTCAATATCAGGAACATATTGAATGTTATTATCCCTTCTATCAAGTGTTTTCTAGGAAGTTTAACTTCCCACTTAATCATTTTTCTTGACCATTCAACGCATTCTTTCAAATAATTTATAAAATAATAATATAGTAAAATAATTTAATTTCTTGAGAATATTATCACTAGAATAATTTTACAACAAATATATTGGATACAAATACACAAGCGTAGTAATAATTCCACATTAGTTGTATCAATAGCATAAGTATAGCCTTGGTTTATTTTCTTCTTCTAGGGTATATTCTCTTGATCTTTGGGGCATTCATTTCCACAATATCATGTATTCATATAGTTGAAAAATTACACAACTTATTTCATTCCCATTTAATCCTGAGCTTGGTGTCTTTTCTATCCACACATATAACAAACTCTCAATCCCTTCAATCAAGTATCGGGGTGTTTATTTCCAAAATTATCACATATGGGAAAATAGTTATTTCTTTTCTTACCCTTATCAATTTTTTCTCTTTCAACCTCCTCTTATATTTATTTAATTTAAAACCACATGACCTAGAGAACTCATTCTTAGTCTTGATTGAACAAGATACTATATCCTCATATGATGAAAATGTTTTGGGGACCAATTACATTCAAATGATTCGTTTAATCCCATAAAAGAAAATATCAATATCACTCTTTGTATTATGTATGTAATCTATGGATTTCCATGAAATCCTTGTAAAGTTTGATTAATTCCTAGTAACATTCTCATCATACTTATATCTCAGACTCAAGAATTTTCACTCTATATCTACTCATTGTTCACTGGAAAAATAATTTCCCATAAAAAGATACTTAAAATCATTTAATTCAATTTTTTTTATTTCTTCCTCCCCATTATTGTTTTCATTTAATGACCACCATTGATCTTAATATCTTGATAGATGATAAACATCCATGACAACATTGTCCTTTCATTACTTCCAAAAGTGAGAAATATCTTTTTCGAGGAACTTATATATTTCTAAACTATAAATGGATTTTTAGTCCTAATGAATGATGGAAGATGTTGACACATAAATATGACTAAAATTGTTACTCAAAATTGTGGACAATAATGCTAGTATATATGGGTATGGTTATTACTCATAATCTAAGTCACCTTTCCTAGTATAGTTATAAGTTGTTCATCTCTAGTTACATCTCCAATAAAAACAAAATTATATTTCCTAAGAGGGAAATCCCTACATGGGTTATGTGCATTGATATGATTTAAATTTCTTCAACTAAACCCCATTTATACATAATGGAACACACCATATTAGTTTATGAATCAAAATACATAATTTCAAAAATACTAAACCACATAACATAATTTATAATTTCATGTATAACTAATCTCAAAATCAAAAGATTTGTTACTTTGAGAATATTCTCAAAGTTCTTTATAAGGTTAAATTTCCATAATATATTTTATTTATAAATCTATTATCCAAAGTTTAACTAACTATAGTTTGATACCAAATATAAAGGCATCGAACCTAGTATTCTAGTGTTAGTGTTTACTTTATTACACTGGAATAATATATAATGAATCGCTTCCCAAAGGACCGAATAGTTTAGTATTTTTTGAAAACTATATACATGCATGAACCTTATATTAAAAGTTAAAACATAAAATACAACATATATAATCCTTTGAGAACACCATTATTCTCCTCTATTAACCATGAATATCAATCATAATAACCTTATCAGAATCTTGGGGGAAAATAAAAAATAAAAAGGGGAGATATCAAATGCTTAGTAAGGGTATGAAAATAGTAGTATCTATCATAAATAAGTATAAAAAATTATGGTATGTAAAATAACAAAAACTCAATCCATTTAATAAATAACTTGAGAATTATAAGTTTGGAATAAAGGATGATCAAATTATCCCATATAAATGATCACATGATCTTGAAAACATAACCATGGATATTCAACTAATAAATAATCACATAGAAATAAATCACTAATATCATAATGAGGTAATGAATAATGTCTGAAATATAAAAGATACCATCAAGTATTCATTATAGGAATCTAATATTTTCATGGATTTGTGCCAATAATCTAATAAATGGGTAAGATCATAGAAATAACCCAATCTAGTTTGTCTCATGAGACCTACCAATTCATCGAGAGGATATGGTGGTCATCACCCATCACTTACTAATTCCAATTCATTCCTTATATTAAAGGGTTGAAACTTAATAAGAATATATAGTTTTATTGGAACTAATATATGAAATAACTTTCCCTAATAATTAAACAATATCATTAACCATACAAAATAATATGAAGAATGGTCAAATATTACATTAACAGTCAAAATAATCATAAAAAATCAATATAATATAGTAAATGATATCATAATATATTAAACCCAATGAATCATAAGATCCAAAAAAGCTTGTTTTCATATATTAAAATTCATTATTAATATCAATGAAAAAAATCATGATGAAAATACCCTTTCTCACTTTGAAAATCACATCATTTTTTAAATAATGAACAATTATAAAAGAAATCATATATTAGAAAATAACCTTATAACTAGTAAAGAAAGCATTAAGCCATTAATTTTTCATGAATTATATAAAGGATTCTCATTCCATAAAAGTTAAAAGACATTTATTTCAGATTTCTATCAAAAAAATCACAAGTTTCTCATTTAGAAATCAACAAAAATATTCATTTTAGACCATTTTGTAATTATAAAAAAAATGTTTAAAAATTAATTTAAATAATCATAAGAAAATGTTAATAAAAATTAAAATAATTTTAAGATATGGAATATAAATATTCTCTAATGGAAACTAAAACGTAAACAATCTAGAATAATAATGATATTGTTAAATAAACCCTTACCGCACTTTAATAAATCAAATCATATGCCCCATGAAAAATAACATTTAATAAGAACATAAATGTCATTAGAATAAATAAATTCGTCATATAAAATTTCCAAGGGTTGATATATATTCTTTAGAAAATAATTTAGGTGCATAACCTCAATAAATGCCTCAACAAAAGAAAATTGAGATGAAACCCTTTAAAAAGATCAAACCATTGAAGTGAGTGTTAATCAAATGGATTGATTATGTGTATTCACAATAAATATAGATAACAAAAATTGGAAATACAATATAATATAATCAATAGTCATTACACACATAATATTATCATGGAAAAATCTATGAAGTTGAAGTTTAACCCAATGAATAGAAATTGAGTTAATAAATCCCTTACCACACACCTCGCTTTAGTTTTGTGTACATAAAACTTCTGATAATGCTTTAAAGAATGATATTAATTTATTCAGGAACTATATTCATAATTATAATACCATATATGATTCTTTAATAATATATTACCTACCTTTAAATAATAATATTTCATTATTTTTATTGTTTCGGGTGCGTTCGTTTCATGGTTTTATGGTCGGTTCACATGTATATAATTATATATTTTCATATAAATTGGAAATAAAACTCCAGAAGTGAAATGAAATGGTATTCATGTAGTTCCAAAATTTTAAATAGTCCAATATATCATTTTAATTTCTAAAAATTATGATTCATTTGATAAAACATTATTAAAAAATATTTAGTTTATTTTGTCGGTTTTTAAAACCATAATGAACTAGTTTTCTTTTATTTAATATTATGTATATATATTAGTTCAATAAAATGAAAAATTTTATAATATAACTATTAAAAATTTATTTATCTAGAATAATTATTTTATGACCAGCCTTGAATGTGGTGATGAAAAATGAAGAAAACATTATCCATGGAGACGGTTAACCACCATAATTTGAATAATGTTTTAGTTTCTTCAAATAAGATGATATGAGAAATTTAATGGATATAAAATATTAAATTAGAAATATAAAATTCCATTATATACATGATACTATAGTTATTCTGCTTTAATGGATGGAGGAGGTGTAACACACGAGAATTTTATGTTATATAAATCATCAAAGGAATCTTTTTCTACACACAACACTTGATTGGCTTGCTCTACACGAAATCGCGACCTTCCTCGATAGCTTGCGTCATATGCAATACCGAGTTTCACTAAACAATGATATTCTATTAAAATATTATTAAAACCAGCCGTTATGAATATTAATAACCACTTTTTGAAATTTTATAAATTTTATTTTTCAAAATGGACTTCATTTTTGGATTCGGAATATCGAAATAATCCTAGGATGAAATTTTGGTATTTTTCTGAAAACTTTCAATTTTTGATGAATAGTGGAACCACTAAGTGGTAGTTAAAAAACTGAATTTTTCATAAAACATAATTTTACCGCTTCTGTGAGTGGAATTTCAAAAATCCGAGAGACACGGTTGATGTCAGTATGTAAAATTTGGTTCAATGAGATGAAAATAATTTTTCGTGAATAGTAACTTTTTACTTTTATTTACCACGGTTAAAAGTAAATAGGGTAGTTGAGGGTAAAAATAATATTATTATTACCCTAACACATGTCCTAATTCTATTGGATAAGTTTAATTAGACCAAAAACAACCTTAGAAATAAAATATGACCATTTAGGACCACTTGGATAAGATTAGGACATTTATTATTAATTTATTTAAAGAAGGGTTAAAATAGTAAAAATCAAAGTTTAATAAGTAGATAATTTTCAATATAGGGTTATACATAAGATAAATTCGACTATAAATATTCATTAGAAAGATAAACCGATTTCTTACATAATGGTATTTTATTTGTAATTTTTAGACATTCAATTATTTAATTTATTTATGACACAATGATGATGCATTAATTATCTTATTAATGAAATATTGACATAATTGATGTTATAAATACCCAAATAAATGTAATTTGAGATTTTTTATGAATTCCACTAATTTTATAGGTTAATATGACATGTTAGTATTGATTTAAGTAACTTTTTTAGAACTAATCATTCTGTTATGATTTTCAAAAAAATCAATTACTAAATAGTGTCAAAATTGACATTAAATAGTTTTTAAAACAAATATTATATTATTAATTGTTATTTTATTCCTAAAAATATAAGTTTCGGCCAAATGACTTAGATAATGTTATATATATTAATAATAAACAACTTGGGGTTCGTTTGGCTTGTTATAGTATGTTTATTAACCTTATAGTGTAAGAACACAAAAAGACATGGTAAAAGTAAAATTATCTAACTTAATGTTAAATCTAAATGATAAGGTTAAAATAGCAACCTAAACTTGTCTAAATTCTATTTTATTAGAGTATTTAGACCCATACCCACCTTATCTTCTAAATAAATCAATTTGGAGCTATTTAAAACCGAATTTGACTTTATAATAAAATAATATTTTTAGTTATTCCAAAGGTGCCCCTCTCCTCCCTTATAAAAGGGCACCTCCTCCCTCTCTTTCTCACACCCCTTTGAGGCTTCAAGCTCGGACAACCCCTGAAAATTTTTCTTCTCCACTTACCTAGAAACATCCTAGAGTTCCTGGTCTTCTTCAAAGACCAATTTTAGTTCCCTAAGAGGAGGACTCAAAGAGGCGCTTCAAAGAAGAGGTAATGTCCGTTACCGATTCTCTCAACTTTTCTTCCACTTCTTCTTCTTAGGTTGTTTCATTATGAAGTAATAACATCATTATCACTCATATACATATATTTTATTATAAGTATGAAACAACCCTATTTCACCATCTATCCATCCTACGGAAAACGAAATCACCAAGCGTGCGTACGTACGGAATATCGTCTCCACGTTGTGGTGTAATCTATTTTCCACCACCACCTTACTTGGATGGGTATAATGGTGTACATAATAACTATATATGATTATTGTAAAGTGATATTGATTCTGAAATAGTATACATACACTCCAATACAATTCCACGATCATGAGAACGATATCATCGCTCGTGAGTACTTACGGACTACTGTGATGTATGGTTTATGATTTTATGTCACACATAAGAATGGTATAATTATGAGATGGGTGGGACCTATATCTACCTCCAATTAATTGGTTAAAGATTTTATTTCTCATGAGATAGACATGGCTGGAACGGCTGGTTAAACCGGTTCAGTGAAATAGGACTGAAACGGGGAATGAACTCGGTTCAGAAATAGACTTTGTCCACTAAGATAGTCTTGGAAATGAGTCTTGACTAAAAATAAATTATTACCTATGATCATGTGTGTATGCCACAAAGTTTCATATTTTATGTTATTATTATTGGGATTGTATTTCACTACTATGATTTATCCCATGTTATGATATTATGATCTCTTTTGCAGGTTAAGATTTCCAAAATGTTATGTTCTTATGAATATGATGTGATTGATATTTCTTTTTTTCCCTTACTGAGCATTTGAGCTCACCCTTTTATGTTTTCTTTTCCCCAGGATATAAAGAAAGTATTTAGGTAAAAAAAGGGAAGATATTTATGGGAGATGTTGAAGATCTTTCACCATGATTAGAAGACTACATTCCTAGTTTCTAAAGACACTAAACTATGACGGTCCTTGTGTGTGAGTTTTTGTTATGTACTAATTATTAGGCTAAAGTAATGTAATGTCCATGTACGTCAAGCTACGGGTCTCTACAGTTGGTATCAGAGGAAAGGTATAGTCATCCTTTGGAAATTAGGATGTCAAAGCCTTAGTAAGAACCCTAAGGATAAGTCTTAGCATATAACACAATCATAGTGTTTTAGAAATGGCCATGAATAACCTTGGATAAGACCTTAAGTGTGAAATTTTATTCTTGATTATGTGGTTTTCCTATTATAATTAGTGTTTCTCACACTATTATTCTTCGTTTTAGTCAATTGCTAGAACCCGAAGGAACCGTGTTAATGCGGAATGCGACGGGCAATGCAATGATTGTGCCCCTGAGCAACCAAACGTTATGGGAGCTGGAATGCAAAATCTTAAAGCCATGATCACACAACTTTCTCAAGATATGAATCATGCAAGACTTCTAAACGAGCAAAGGAAGGAGCAACATTATGTTGAATCCTTCATGAGGCAGCGTCCACCTTCATTCAGTGGGTCTACTGATCCATTAGTTGCTGAACAATGGATTAGTACTACTGAAAATATATTTTCAGTTCTTCAATTTTCTGAACATGATAAAGTCATCTCAAGAGTGTATCGTTTGGAAGGTGATGCTGATCAATGGTGGAATATTATCAAGAATACGATGCAAAGAGATGAAATTGAGTCCATGGAATGGGATGAGTTCAAGAACTTATTTTTCAATAAGTACTTCCCTCGTATTCTCCGAACAAAGATAGAGAAGGAGTTTATTGAACTAAAGAAAAAGGATGATGAATATGTTGGTACCTATGAAGCAAATTTTACAAGACTTGCAAGGTACGCTTCTGGTATTATTATCCAACCTGAGAGTAAGATCGATCGATTCTTTAGTGGCTTAAAACCAAGTCTTCTAAGGGGGTTATCCATAAGGGACTTCAATAGCTACGAGTAAATCGTTCGATGTGCTCTCAAAGTCGAGATGGAGATTGGAGTAACCCATCCGTCATATAGGTTTGATAAGAAGAGGAAAATGGAATTCAAAGGAAAATCTAAAGAACACACTGAAAAGAAGATGAGTTTTCCCTTATGCTCAAAGTGTGGAAAGAAACATGGAGGGAGTTGCCTTAAAGGGACAAGTAAATGTTTCAAATGTGGAAAGGAAGGTCATCAGACATTTTAATGCTGCAATGATTGGAAGAAGATGTCTAATGATGCAAACAAAGGAAGGGATACACAGAATGAACCTACTACACTTCAATGCTTCAAGTGCAAGGATATGGGGCATTATGCCAATCAATGCCCAAATCCAAGGTTTGATGATGATGGTTGACATAAACAAACTCTTAAGGCTAAAGACAAAGGAAAGTCACATGCAATTTCTATCAGCGATGTGGAGTACGATAACGATGTGGTGAAAGGTACACTTACCATCCACTCTAAAGTAGCAAATGTTTTATTTGATTCTGGATCCACCCACTCCTTTATTTCTGAAGAATTTTCTAAGGATATCACCATATTACCTCAATAATTAGACGTTGAGTTAGCTGTGACAACCCCTAATGGAACAACAATCACATAAAAAGTTTATAATTCTTCTCCGATTGAAGTTTGTGGGAAAGTGCTTCCTGAAAATCTTGTGATCCTTCCTATAGTAGAATTTTATGTGATTCTTGGCATGTATTGGCTTTCTCTACATGGATCTCATATCAATTTCCAAACAAGGGAAGTCATATTTCATATTCCAGATCAATCTATGATCATCTATCGATGCAGGGATGAACATAACCTTCCAGTGGAAATTTATTCCATTTTATGGGTATTGATTCCACTAAATGAAGGTTATTTATCTCAAATGGTTGGTCAGAAACTCACGATTAAAAATATTCCCATTGTACGAGAGTTTGATGATGTCTTTACGGAGGAATTACCGGGTCTTCCACCAAATCATGAAGTTGAGTTTTCAATAGAACTCGTACCAGGAGATTTGCCTATTTCAAAGAAACCTTATAGGATGGCCCCAATTGAGTTGCAAGAATTGAAGAATCAACTCCAAGAGAATCTTGATAAGGGGTTCATACGCCCTAGTGCGTCACCTTGGGGAGCACCTGTTCTGTTTGTTAAGAAGAATGATGGATCAATGAGAATACGCATTGATTATCGAGAACTTAACAAGATCACTATCAGGAACAAATATCCTCTCCCACGCATTGATGACTTATTTGACCAACTACGCAGAGCTCAATACTTTTCCAAAATTGATCCTCGTTCAGGGTATCATCAATTAAGGGTCAAAAGGGAGGATATAACAAAGACAGCTTTCCGTACAAGGTATGGAAACTATGAATTTATAGTGATTCCATTTGGTGTTACTAATGCCCCTGTTATCTTCATGGATCTGATGAATAGAGTCTTTAGAGACTATCTTGATCAGTTTGTGGTAGTCTTTATAGACAATATTCTTGTCTATTCAAAGAGCAAGGAAGAACATGAATATCACTTGAGAATTATATTGAAGACCCATAGAAAAGAGAAGCTTTATGCCAAATTTACCAAGTGTGAATTTTGGCTTCAAAAAGTTTCATTTTTGGGTCACATATTCTCAAAAGAGGGGATATCTGTGGATCCAGCAAAAATAGAGGTTATCGAAAGATGGTCGAGACCAACAACAGTGACTGAGATCCGAATTTTTCTTGGTTTGGCTGGATATTATCGATGTTTTGTGAAATATTTTTCACGATTATCTAATCCACTCGCCAAGTTGACTCGGAAAGGAGTTAAGTTTGTTTGGATGGAGGAATGTGAAGAGAATTTCAAGGAGTTGAAAAGAAGGTTATCCAGTGCACCTGTGCTCACACTGCCTTGTAGTGGAGAAAGGTTTGTGATCTATAGTGATGCATCCAAGAAGGGTTTGGGGTGTGTTCTTATGAAAAATGATATAGCGATAGCTTATGGCTCACGACAGTTGAAAATACATGAGAAAAATTACCCAACTCATGATTTGGAGTTAGCTGCGGTAATCTTTGCATTAAAGATTTGGAGGCATTATATTTATGGAGAAAGGCGTGACATTTATACTGATCATAAAAGTATAAAGTATATTTTCACACAAAAGGATCTGAATATGTGCCAAAGAAGATGGTTGGAGCTGATTATGGATTACGACTGCTCAATCAATTACCACCTGGGGAAAGAAAACAAGGTGGAAGATGCATTAAGTAGACAAGACCATGCCAGTTTATCCATGATGAGGATCACAAAAGATCCAATATTTATGGATTTACAAAGGATGGATCTTGGAATTATAATGAAAGGGGAAAATCATATCTTTCTCAAATGAATGTTCAACCATCTATACATGTGAAGATTAAAGAGGCACAGAAAGAAGATGTAGAGTTACAAAAGAAGGTGAGAAATGTTCCTGAATTCAACCTTGATTGTGATGGGATAATAAAGTTCAGGAATCGGGTTTTTGTTCCTACCATCCCTGAATTAAAGAATGAGATGCTGTATGAGGGTCATAGTTCTTTATTCTATATTCATCCTGGAAGCACGAAGATGTATAGGGACCTGAAAGAGTACTTCTGGTGGGATGGCATGAAAAGAGATGTTGCTGAATAAGTCTCTCGAGGCTTGGTTTGTCAGCAAGTTAAAGCTGAGAGACAGAAGTCTAAGGGCATGTTACAACCATTACCCATACCCAAATGGAAATGGGAAAACATCACTATAGACTTTGTCATCGGACTTCCTAAAACATCCAAAGGCAATAATTCTATCTGGGTCATAGTTGATCGTCTTACAAAGTCTGCACACTTCATCGCTATTAGAGAGGATTTCTATCTGGATCAGCTTGCCAGGATATATGTAAAGGAAGTGGTAAGATTGCATGGAGTACCACTTTCTATTATATCTGATCGGGATCCGAGGTTTATCTCAAATTTCTGGCGAAGTCTTCAGCATGCTCTAGATACAGAGTTAAGTTTCAGCACTGCATATCATCCTCAGACAGACGGTCAGTCTGAGAGAACAATTCAAACTATAGAAGATATGTTGAGAGCTTGATCTATGGATTTCAAAGGTGGTTGGGATCAACACCTACCTTTGGTGGAATTTTCTTATAATAATAGCTTTCACTCCAGTATTCAGATGGCTTTTTATGAAGCTCTCTATAGAAAGAAATGCAGGACTCCAACTAGCTGGGATGAAGTTGGGGAAAGAAAGCTATTAGGACCTGATCTCGTTGATGAAATGGCAGAAAAGGTTAGATCTATTCAACAACACATAAGAGCAGCTCAGAGTCGACAGAAAAGTTATGCCGACAACCGAAGAAAAGACCTACAGTTTGAAGTGGGTGATAAAGTGTTCTTACGAATATCTCCCTGGAAAAGGGTCATGAGATTTGCAAAGAAGGGGAAGTTGAGCCCTAGATATATCGGTCCTTTCGAAATACTGGATCGTGTTGGGAAGGTAGCTTACCAATTGGAGATTCCACCGAATCTATCTCAAGTTCACGATGTGTTCCATGTATCTCTCCTGAGAAAGTACATACCTGATCCTTCACATGTACTCAGCTCAGAAGTTGTACCGTTGAGCAAGATCTTTCTTATCAAGAACAGCCGATAGAGATTATGGATCATAGCGAAAAAGTCCTATGAAAAAAGACCACATGATTGGTGAATGTTTTATGCAGGAACCACCAATTAGAAGAAGCTACATGGGAGCTTGAGGATATGATGAGGGAGAGGTATCCTCATCTGTTTGTTACAAAGTGACGATTTTTGAGGGTGAAATTCATTTTAAGGGGGGTAGAATGTAACACCCGAGACTTTTATGTTATATAAATCATCAAAGGAATATTTTTCTACACACAACACATACATGGCTTTCTTTACACAAAATCGCGACCTTCCTCGATAGCTTGCGTCGTACGCAATACCGAGTTTCACTAAACAATGATATACTATTAAAATATTATTAAAACTAGCCGTTATGAATAGTAATAACTACTTTTTGAAATTTTATAAATTTTATATTTCAAAATGGACTTCATTTTTGGATTCGGAATATCAAAATTATCCTAGGGTGAAATTTTGATATTTTTCTGAAAACTTTCAATTATTGATGAATAGTAAAACCACTAAGTGGTAGTTAAAAAACTGAATTTTTCATAAAACTAAATTTTACCGCTTCTGTGAGTGGAATTTCAAATATCCGAGAGACACGGTTGATGTTAGTTAGTAAAATGTGGTTCAATGAGATGAAAATAATTTTTGGTGAATAGTAACTTTTTAATTTTATTTACCATGGTTAAAAGTAAATAGGGAAGTTAAGGGTAAAAATGATATTATTATTACCCTAAAACATGTCCTAATTCTATTGGATAAGTGTAATTCGACCAAAAACAACCTTAGGAATAAAATATGACCATTTAGTACCACTTGGATTAGATTAGGACATTTATTATTAATTTATTTAAAGAAAGGTTAAAATAGTTAAAATGAAAGTTTAATAAGTAGATAATTTTTAATATAGGGTTATACATAAGATATATTGGACTCTAAATATTCATTAAAAATATAAAAAGATTTCCTACATAATGGTATTTTATTTGTAATTTTTAGACCTAATATTATTTAATTTATTTATGACACAACGATGATGCAGTAATTATCTTATTAATGAAATATTGACATAATTGATGTTATTAATACCCAAATAAATTTAATTTGAGATTTTTTATGAATTCCACTAATTTTCTAGGTGAATATGACATGTTATTATTTATTTAAGTAACTTTTTTCTAAGTAATCATTCTGTTATGATTTTCAAAAAAATCAATTACTAAATAGTGTCAAAATTGACATAAAATAGTTTTTAAAACAAATATTATATTATTAATTATTATTTTATTCCTAAAAATATAAGGTTCGGCCAAATGACTTACATAAGGTTATATATATTAATAATAAACAACTTGGGGTTTGTTTGGCTTGTTATAGTATGTTTATTAACCTTATAGTGTAAGAACACAAAAAAGACACGGTAAAAGTAAAATTATCTAACTTAATGTTAAATCTAAATGATAAGGTTAACATAGGAACCTAAAAATGTCTCAATTATATTGGATGAGAGTATTTAGACCCTTACCCACCTTATCTTCGAAATAAATCAATTTGGAGCTATTTAAAACCGAATTTGTCTTTATAATAAAATAATAGTTTTAGTTATTCCAAAGGTGCCCCTCTCCTCCCTTATAAAAGGGAACCACCTCCCTCTCTTCCTCACACCACTTTGAGCCTTCAAGATCGGCCAACCCCTGACAAATTCTCTTCTCCACTTCCCTAGAAACATCCTATAGGTCCTGGTCTTCTTTAAAGACCAATTTTAGTTCCCTAAGAGGAGGACTCAAAGAGGCGCTTCAAAGAAGAGGTAATGTCTGTTACCGATTCTTTCAACTTTATTTCTTCTTCCACTTAATCTTATTAGGTTATTTCATTATGAAGTAATAAAATAAGTATCACTAATATACTGATATTTTATTATAAGTACTAAACAACCCTATTTCACCATCTATCCATCCTACGGAAAACGAAATCACCGTGCGTGCGTACGTACGGAATACCGTCTCCACGCCGTTGTGTAATCTATTTTCCACCACCACCTTACTTGGATGGGTATAATGGTGTACATAATAACTATATATGATTATTTTAAAGTGATATTGATTCTGAAATAGTATACATACACTCCAATAAAATTCCACGATCATGAGAACGATATCATCGCTCGTGCGTACGTACGGACTACTGTCTCCACGACGCGATGAGATTCATTCTCCACGTTAACCATTCATGAATGATTATAAAGTATATATAATAAGTAATCATGAAATATATGACATAATAATGATACTGGATTTATGTGTATATATATGTATGTCATCTACTTAATTCCATTCAACTCAACAAGGAAACGAAAACAGCGTTCATGCGTATGTACGGCCTACCGTCTCCATGAACGATGTATTTCTTTCCATTTATCGATCCATTATATATATGTATATTCTGAATATATATTATATATAAATCATTTTTTACATTCTGGATTTAAGTAATCATGATCTAAGTAATCATATGAATAATTACAAGTAAAAACATGAACGACAAATGAGACAATTTTACCCAAAACGCTACTTTAACATGAATTTACAAAAGAACAGGTAATATAAAGTCATAAGTGAACCATATATGATATAATAACAATGAATATGGTTCTATAATAAGTCAATGACATTATTTAAATCATTATACAGGAGGTTCGGACATATACGAAGCAAATTGGACCTAAGGTAAGGGAAATATCACAATCTCATTTTTATCCGAGATTGTTTATACTTTGGTATTTACTGGGGTGTATTTTATCATCCACATCCATGTTTCCTCAATATTTAATATTATTTCCATCCAAATACAATTGTTTAAATCTCTTATTTACCCTTTGGTGAGTTTATACTAAAATATATGAAATGAATCTTTTGTCATTTTTCGTACGAGGTACTTTTTGACTTTTCTGACAAAAGTACGAGAAGAATGTTTTTTTAACTTATACGGTATTAATGGATTTTTAAAACATTATTTCCAAGAAGCTTCCTTTAAAAGTTTTCAAGTTTATTTTTAATCAACTTTTTTTAGTTTATAATTGTATGACATGTTAAGAAAGTAAAAGTGTTTTTGAAGTAGAAAGGATATTTTCCTCAAGAATAGAGTTCAAGTGTTTTATCAAAATTATTTTCCATCTAAGATAACATAGGGTTCTGTTTCTATCCCTGTTATTACATTGATTTGACTATGTTGTTATGGAATTATTTTTATGAATTCCTTTATCTTATATGAATTGATTTATGATGTCATGTTGTTTAAGAATCCCATTTTTATTACATGGGTTATGCTATTTGTTTATGATTTTGTGGCACACATAATAATGGTATCATTATGAGATGGGTGGGACCTATATCTCCCTCCAATTAATTGGGTAATGATTTTATATCTCATGAGATAGACATGGTTGGAACGGCTGGTTAAATCGGTTCAGTGAAACGGGACTGAAACGGGGAATGAACTCGGTTCAGAAATGGACTTTGTCCACTAATATAGTCTTGTCAATGAGTCTTGACTAATAAGAAATGATTATCTATGATTATGTGTGTATGACACAAAGTTTCATGTTTTATGTTATGATTATTGGGATTACATTTCACTACTATGATTTATCCTATGTTATGATATTATGATCTCTTTTGCAGGTTAAGATTTCCAAAATGTTATGTTCTTATGAATATGATGTGATTTATATTTCTTTTGTTTACCCTTACTGAGCATTTGATCTCACCCTTTTATGTTTTCTTTTCCCTAGGATATAAAGAAAGGTTTTAGGTAAAAAAAAGGGAAGATCTTTATGGGAGATGTTGAAGATCTTTCACCATGATTAGAAGGTTATATTCCAAGTTTCAAAAGACACTAAACTATTACGGTCATTGTGTGTGTGTTTTTGTTATGTACTAAGTATTCTGCAAAAGTAAAGTAATGTCCATGTACGTCAAGCTACGGTCTCTACAGGAGGTGAATAGAAGGCACAAGAAAAAAAGAATTTAATAGGGGTTTTTTGAGAAAGTTACCACTTGAATATCACCTCCTTGAATGATCCCTTAAATAACTTATAATTGTTATTTAGGTGAGACCAGAAGAAAATGGAAATGGGTAGAGTGGGGAGTATGTGTTTTTTGTAGTTAATTGAAAATATTCAAGGCTTTTTAGGGGAAATGGGGCAGTGAGGGTGGTACATATAATTGAGGAGTGGTGGTTTTAAATTATTAAATAATGATTACACTATATTTAAATCCATCCACATTTGGGTGTCATTAATTATAAATAATTTGGTTAATAATTAAATTTTTATAGGATATTTAAGTCCAAGAAACACCTCTATACTCATTTAATTTTGTATTTTTAGTTTATTTTAATCTTTTACCATTTAACTATAAATTGTCACATTATTTTTCCTATACTATAGTAAATATTTTTTTTCACCATTGTAACATTTTTATGTATAAAAATAAAAATTACCTTATAAAATTTTTTTGACCTCCTAATTTCAAATATATAATCCTTATTTCATGATTCAATTTATAATAGTAATAAAAATCAATTCTAAATATGTAATGTGTACAACTTATAAAAATAGTTTTTTAAGGTTAAAATCATGCTTTTCAAATTTGTTAACCATATGTTTATAAATGTAGAACCATACGTATTATTTTATTACATAATTAAATTTTTCTCAATAATAATATTTAATAAATTTTAAATCATGATCATATAATAACTATTTCATAATATTTATGGTATTTTTTAGAAATTGCATTTTCACTTTCAAACCCCAAAATCAACCTTTTTAAAACATTACCAAAAAAATTACCAAAATATAATTTGTATGTGCTAAATCAAAAAATGAATTTTATTTTTTCAAATAAATTTTCCAAATGTTTAAAAATTAAATATATTTCATTTCTCGTAGAAATAAATAAAAATAACTTTTTTAAGAGTACGTGTATTTAAAGAATAAAATGAATTTACTGAAAATTATATGTTCATTTCCTATGTATAATTAAATTTTTATCGAATATGAAATTAATATTTATTTAATGATATATTTAATCTTATTCACACCCACTAATTTAATGACTAGTTTATAACTATTATGTTAACATAATAATATTTTGGAGTTCGTTTAAGCTTGATGTTCTGTGCAATGTAAGCTATCAAACATAATGTAATTTTAAAATATCAGGTTGTCACAAAAAATATCTCCATAATAAAACTAATAAATACATATCTCCTCTAATATTGTACTCTATCCTAGTAAAAAAATCAAGCATCTACAGTTAGGAGCATCCCCTTGTGACCTACATCCACATAGTCTATTAGGGTACCAAACAACATTCTAGACATTATTTGAGTAAAACTCAGTATGCCACCACCAACTAGGTCCAATACCCTCTATTATATGTATATAAAATGAATAGTGTGTAGTTAAAATAAATAATGTAATAAAATTAAATGAAACCATGTTTCCGTGGGTCCCTCATAGGATACTCACCTGACCCTACCTGGTTAATTCTAATCTAGAATGACTCTAAACATTTTACATTTTATAAATAATCTTGAGACATAGGGAATATGGAAAATGAATCCATTTATCGTGGTAATAAAAAGGGTTCCACATGATTCATGTCTTTTAATCATTATCAATCTCGTGTTATCCAAATGTGTGTACCCTCGGAATTCCACCCTAACAATTCCTATACAGCCTCTATGTTAGAAATTATTGGTTCTTATGAAAATAATCCAAGGTGGTATGTAACATCAATCTAAATCCAAGGAGATAATCCTATTCATTCTATTTCAATAATTTTAGGGTTATCCAGTGGTACCAAACTAGGCATCCACAATCTATGAAACTGATCGAATACATGTGTGGTGTCTCACTTGGAAAATATATCAATAAATCAGCTATCATCCTATGTGCATGTCCATGGAATTCCATAATGTGAATCCAAGTATCGCTCAAGGTATTTCATTATTTTAGAGTGATAATGGAAAAAATAATCATCAAGTGTAATATAATTCCATTTTTCATATGAGCTCATCCAAGGAATTCAGAATCAGAACCCAAGTATCACCCAAGGAATTATATAATATGTGGTTATGGCCAAGTGAATTAACCATACACATTACATTTCTTGTCTATAAATATATCCCTTGATCCCATCCAATTCATTCCATATCATAACCCATGTATCACCCAAGGAATAATATAAATATCAGTCATGGTCCAAGTGACATGGCTTTACCATTCACATTTTCATTTAGATCATTTAACAATTTCATTTATAATAGACAAACCTTAACCACAAAAAGGGTTCTCAATTACAAATCCAAGGTATTGGGGTCATGGGAATATAATCAACATACCAAAATGGGTGGTTTGAGTCAAGGTTGAAAACATCCAAAGATGAAATAAGCAGAAAAAAGATTAACTAATTTAAGGTATTACTGGTTTATGTAAATAATTTCATATATAAGATGTGATGAATGAAAGGTCCAATGTGAAGCACGACAACACATGATATAAACTACTTAAGTTTTAGGTATAATTACTATAGCACTTACCTTGGATGGATATATAACTCCTCATCCATTATCAACCTTTTATCTAGGATAGAATGAGAGAAAATGAAAAAAATTTAAAAGCCCATAAAATAGGGTATATTAGGTTGTATCAAGATAACACTAATGATGGTTATAAAACTGGAAATAAATGAAGGAAAAGTAATCTTACACTTACAATGGTAGTTACAACACAAAATTAAATGGTTAAGTATTGTAACATCCCAAGTAATTAATGAGTAATAGATATTTTTATCTATGTCTATTAATGAATTAGATAGTGTTTTAGAGGCTTAAAATGAAAATAAATCCAATATTAAGCATGGAATACACTAATATTTTTAAAAGATTGTTTTACTGCCTTTTGATGGAAAACCATTTTTAAATCTTTCTTTTGAAAATTTTATAATCTATGTTTTTCAAAATAAACTTATTCTTTATGATTGGGACATCAAAATTTACTTTGTGTGAATTTTTGGTATTTTTCAGACAATGTTCATTTTTTTAATGAATAGTGAAAAATACTGCATTTTACATCAAAACTGCTTTTTAATCTAATTTATTTATATGATTAGATTATCTTTTGAATTGGTTTTGAAGTGAAATTAGAATATATTTTTACCATTTAATCCAATGTTGGTCATTGTAATCAATTTCACTTTGAAATTGGACTTAAACTGGTGTCAATCTTTTGATACTTATTGTGTCATAAAAACATGCTATTTGTCATGACAGCGGGAATTAATTATTAAATTAATTAATGTGACTAATATGTTTTGAATTTTGTAAAATAGGCTTCATTTTTGAATTCAGAATATCAAATATAGCTTAGGGTGAAGTTGTGGTATCTTTCTGAAAAACTCTAATTTTTGATGAATAGTGAAACCACTAAGTGGTAGTTAAAGAAACTGATTTTTAGTTTAAATGAAACTTTGTCACTTCTGTGATTTTATTTTCAAAAATCAAACACACATGGTTTTCATTAAGAATTAAAATGTGGTTCAATGAGATTAAAATAATTTTTTGGTGAATGGTAACTTTTAAGTTCTTAATTACGATTAGTGGTAATTAGTGTAGTTTAAGGTAAAAATAATGCTTTAATAATGTGAGATGAGCTTGAAACATGTCCTACCCTCATTTGATGTGTCATGTACGACCAAGAAAATCCATGGGTCAACTTGGGGACCCCATGGAGCCACTTTGGTTGGTAAATGACATAAATAACTTTTTATTTAATGTAAAACTAAAAATGACACAAACATGAGATGTTTTACTAAAACATTTTTTACATGGGGTTATAAAGATCATATTTTTTATTATAAATAGTCATTGGAAAGATAAAAATATTTAATACATCATAGTATTTTTTTATAATTTTTATACTTTAAATAAATTAAATTATTTGTGACATCATGATGATGCAGCAATGACCTCATTATTTAACGATTTAAATAAAATGGAATGATAATGTAAAATATAAGACCTACACATGGCCAAAACCTATTGGATGGGTGGATTTAGAACCCTTATCACCTTATCCTCGAAAAAAATAAATGTGGGGCCTCTTAAATCCGAATACCATTTTAATATAAAGTGACTTTTCTTTACCTTCCAAGAGTGCCCCTCCTCTCCTCTTATAAAAGGCCCCCACCTCTACCTCCTTACCCACACTCCCAAAGCCTTTGGCTCGGCCAAAACCTGCCCATTTTGGCTCTCCACATCCCTCTATTACTCCTTTTAGCCTCACTTTGGGCATAAGTCTTCCCAAGGAATCCTTTGAGCTCAAATCTAAGAGAGTTACCCAATTTTAAGGTAATGTCTTCTTTTGAGTCCTTTTGTTTGATTTTGCTTCTCCAACCCCTTAAACTCTTTTTATTCATTTCTTTTATAACAAATCCAGTATCCTAAATATACGAGGATGTTTTTATAAGAATTATTCTAGATACACTTAAACACACCTATATCTAATGGTTAAAGGACATACTGTTTCTGTGGATGGTGAATTTATGCCTCCCGAAACGATGATTGTTCAACATTCTTTTAACACCTTCAAAGGTGGACATTAAGATGTCACTATATTTATATATGATATATAATATGTTTTTGTTTTCCTTAAGCTTCTGTATTTTTCATTTTGGGCATACCTTTATGGTATCCATTATGGGTAAACGCGATATCTTCATTTAAGGAAGTGCGAACAATCGCCCCATCAAAGTGATTTGATTCGTTGAATACCATATGTGGGATGTATAAAGGATGGAACTATGATATTATATATGATATTATACTGGAATTATAATATACATTTATATCATTATGATTCCATTCTATAAAATACAAAATAGAAATGAAAGTAGCGTTCATGCGTACGTACGGCTTACCATCTCCATGAACGGTGCATTTCATTTCTTACCCCTAAATGATTATGTAATGTTATAAGTGAATGTATATACTGGATATATATGATATATACATAATGATTATAATTCTGGATATAATGGATACATGAACAACATGTAATTATAAAGGTTTTATTTTTGACTCAAGTACCAATGATCGTTAAAACGACCGTTATTAACCTAAATAATTACATAGTGTTCATGACATGGAAATAAGTGATATAAAAGGAATAATGAACTTGAAAAGGGTTCTTAAACAAGTAGAAATTAACTCAAGTTTATTATTCAGGAGATTAAAGAACGACTGAGTCAAGTCGGACCCGAGGTATGGGACTTCGTCTCAATCTCCTTTCATTGAGGCATATTTTGTTTTATAAACAACCTTATTTTATTCGGTGTATAAACCCCTTTGACTTTTACATTTATTCAAAAGGAATCTTTTTTATATAAATCGTTTACTAAATTACAAAAGGGAATGTTTTTGTCGTACGTAGGCGGCGACAACGACTTCTCTGCCGCCGTGACCATTATTTGAGTTTCGGCTTACTCTACAAGCCATACCTTTTTTTAAAAGAAAAATAAATACCATGTTTTACTTTTCTTTTATTTTGGTATTGAAAATGGTTTTCATAATTTTTTTATATCAATTTTTTTTATTTATATCTTGTGATTGAAAGGTGGAAATATTATGTTTCCTTTATGCATGTTTTATGTGATACGATTATGTTGAGGTTCTTGGGAATTATTATGAAGACGAGTGGTTCTGTGATAAACTAAGGGAGGGTGAGCCCGATATAGCTCTCCAATGCATTGGGTAACACGAAGGAGTGAAACATTAAGGTTTCGCCAAAGAGATTTAGGGAATATACTGTGATGGGTATTCCAAACGTAACCAAGAGGGTTACTCCCTACGTAAGAATGTTATGAATGCCTCAAGTTACCTTTAGGTCTTATGATTTCTATGATTTATTAATGATTTGATGAGGTATGTTAAAGTGCTTATGTTTTATGGGTAAAGTATGATTTCATTCTTATGTATATATGTACCCATGTTTCCTTTCCATATTTTTATATCCCTTACTGAGCTTTTTATGCTCATCCCAAGATTTTTTGAAATGTTTTTCACAGGTCAAGGGAAAGGTACATGATATGATGATAGTGTCAAGGGAGTGTCAAGAAAGAATCCATGTTTTATTTTAAATATGTTTCCATTGATGGGAAATAATAATACTATCTTTATGTAACCACTTTTTTATATGTGGAATGTAATGCAAGTTTTATGATCTAATTATATAAAACTCTAAACCTGAAAATATCCTCAATGTGTAATCTTGTAATAACTCAATATTAAGTAAGGTTTATGGCTGGGGCCTTATAGTTGGTATCAGAGGTCAGTTTAAATAACTTTAGGAGTTATAATTCTATTAAATGATTATCCAAAAATATTTTTTTTATGGTCAAATTGAAGTGATATAGTATTTGAATATTACCATGTTGCTTCATCTATGACATGTTTGTTCAGAATGGTTTTCCGAAGAGGAAACAGTGAAGTAGTTCTAGGAAGGCATATAGAAGGAAACAACCTTCTGAATCAGCATCCTGAGATGGTCAGAATTGGAACTGAATAGTTTGTTGCAGTAATGGCGCAGTTGACTCAAGCGATAAATGGTGGTGGTATCCATGCACGAGATCAGCCAGATCAACCGCAGAGGAACATGTCAGTGGTGGAACATTTCTGGAGGCAACATCCCCCATCATTCAGAGGATCATCTGACCCTGTGCTAGCTGAAGGGTGGATTAAAGCACTGGAGAAGATTTTCGATGTCATGGGGTGTTTAGACAATCAAAAGGTTAGTCTTGCTATTTATCGTTTGTAGGGTGAAGCAGATCAGTGGTGGTTGATGGTTAAAAATATCAGGGACGCTGATGAGATTGATGCTCTTGACTGGGATGAATTCAAAGGTATGTTTCTTGAGAAGTATTTTCCTAAGGTTGTTCGGCTTAGGATGGAAAATCAATTCTTGGAATTGAGGAAATAGGAAGACTCAGTGGCTGCCTATGAAGAAAGGTTCACTCAATTGGCAAGGTATGATCAAAATTTTATTCGAGACCTTGATAGTAAAATCATTCATTTTTACTCAGGATTAAAGAAAAAATATCGAAGGGAATTAGCTTCTCGTGAATTTTAAAAGTTATGAAAAGCATGTTTTATGTGCTGAGAAGTTTGAATTGGAGTTTGCCGATGATCAAGTGTTCTATAACAACCAACAGAAGAAGAGACTGAGGTGGCAGGAGAAAGGTAAGAATTCTTCAAAAAAGTCTGATGGTATGAAAACTAAGTTTCTAGTTTGTGATAAATGTGGCAAAAGGCATGCTGGTGAATGTCTTCTGAATTCTAGAAAGTGCTACCGATGTGGTAAGATGGGACATAAGGCTCGTGATTGCACTGGAAAAGATCAGGGTGATGGTAAGACAAAATTTGATTTATAGATAGTGAAATGTTATAAGTGCAATGAGATGGGTTACTATGCAAACGAGTGTCTGACAAAGAGCTTGGGTGATGGGAAGCAGTTAGACTACAAGTAGAAAGGGGTGGTGAAATCCTTTGCAACTACTTCAGTAGATGTCGGGCCATCAAATGAAGTTGTATCAGGTACTTTGTTTTTTCAGATTATGCTAGTGTGTTGTTTTATTCGGGGTCTACACATTCTTTCATCTCTGAAACCTTTTCTAGTAAAATGGGAATACCATCTCAAGAAATGACTCCTGAACTTTTGGTAAAAACACCTGGGGGAAATGTTGAGGAAAAAAGAATTTATAAGAATCTTCCTATCCTTATCTGTGGAAAGAACCTACTTGCAAACCATATTGTTCTACCTCTAGTAGAGTTTGATGTTATCCTGGGTATGGATTGGCTCTCTATTTACAATGCTAAGATTGAATGTAGATCTAAAGAAGTTTCTTTTCAGAAAGACTTTTAGTTTGTGTACAAGAATGAACCCTTACTGTTGATAACTTATCAAGAGGCCAAGAAACTTGTAAAAGATGGAAATGAATGTTACCTTGAACACATCGTTGAAAATAAAGGAACAGTTCAGATTAATGATGTGCCAGTGGTAAATGAGTATCCTGATGTTTTTCCTAATGAGTTGCCTGGAATAATACCAGATCGTGAAGTTGAGTTTACTGTTGACTTAGTTCCTGATGCTAGGCCAATTTCAAAACCCCCTTATCGAATGGCTCAAATTGAACTTTTAGAGTTGAAGGAGAAATTGCAAGATTTATTAGAGAAAGGTTTCATTCGACCTAGAACATCACCATGGGGTGCTCCTGTTTTATTTCTTAAAAGGAAAGATGGTTCAATGAGACTTTTCATTGATTATAGAGCCTTGAATAACATCACTGTTAAGAACAAATATCCTTTTCCTCATATCGATGATTTGTTTGATCGGCTCCAGGGAGCTCAGTATTTTTCAAAGATTGACTTGAGATCAGGGTAACATCAGCTGAAGGTAAAGGAAGAAGATTCTCCAAAGACCGTGTTCCATAAAAGATATGGCCATTATAAATTTTTAGTAATGCCTTTTGGTCTAACCAATTCACCTACTGTATTCATGGACTTAATGAATAGAATTTTCCATGAGTTCTTGGATAAGTTTGTGGTGGTTTTCATTGATGATATTTTGGTGTTTTCTAAAAGTAAAGAGGAGCATGAAAGACATTTAAGGGTTATCTTTCAAACCTTAAAAGAAAAGAAACTGTATGGAAAATTCAGCAAGTGTGAGTTCTGGTTGCAATAAATTTCATTCCTTGGTCATATTGTTTCTAAAGATAGGATAACTGTTGATCCTGCAAAAACAAAGGTTGTTGAAGAATGGAAAAGACCCAAAAATGTAACTGAGATTCGTAGCTTCCTTGGTTTGGTAGGCTATTACCAAAGGTTTGTTAGAAATTTTTCACGGTTATCTAGTCCAATGACTAAGCTAACTCAAAAGGCTGTTAAGTTTATCTAGACAAAAGAATGTGATGATTGTTTTCAGGAATTGAAAAGAAGATTGGTGAATGCTCCAGTTTTGGAACTACCTTCCAGGAGTGGTGAGTTTCTTATATATAGTGATGCTTCATTGAAAGGAATTGGTTGTGTCCTAATGCAGAATGATCAGGTAATTTCTTATGCTTCATGACAGTTGAAAACTCATGAGGTAAATTACCCTACACATGATTTGGAATTAGCTACTGTTGTTTTTTCTTTAAAAATTTGGAGGCATCATTTGTATGTAGTAAAGTGTGAAATATATACTAATCTCAAAAGTTTAAAGTATATATTCACTCAGAAAGAATTGAACATGAGACAAAGGAGATGGCTGGAATTAATCAAGGATTATGATTTTACAATTCATTACCATCTGGGAAAAGCAAATAAAGTGGTTGATGCTTTGAGTCGAAAAAGTAATGCTTCATTAGAAATGTTGTGTTTGGAATGTGATCCTTTGGTTAAGGATTTGATGAAATTTGGCATAGAAGTTGTTGGTGTAGGAAGTTATTCTGTTTTGTTTCAGGTATCAGTGAGATCATCTCTATGAGATAGAATCAAGAAAGCATAGAAGCAAGACAATGAGTTGAATAAAAAGGTAGAGCTGGTTCAGAAAGGTAAGTTGCCTGAATTAAACATTGATAATGATTGAGTTTTGAGATTTGGGAAGAGATTGTGTGTGCCTTGTGATTCACAGTTGAAGAGATAGTTGTTATGTGAAGCTCATAGTTCTCCATTTTTAGTTCATCCTGGCAGTACTAAGATGTACAGAGATCTGCGGGAGTATTACTGGTGGGATGGAATGAAAAGAGATATTGCTGATTTTACTGTGAAGTGTTTGACATGTCAACAGGTTAAAGAAGAGTGGAAGTTACCGAAAGGGATGCTTCAGCCTTTACCAGTGCCAGAGTGGAAATGGGAGAATATATCCATGGACTTTGTAGTGGGATTACTGAAGACATCTCGAGGTAATAATGCAATCTGGGTTATTGTTGATCGCTTGACTAAATCTGCTCATTTCCTTACTATACGAGATACTTTTTCCCTAGATAAACTTTCCCATTTGTATCATAAAGAGATAGTCAGGTTACATGGAGTTCTCCTCTCCATTGTATCTGATCGTGATCCCAAGTTCACTTCTAACTTTTGGAAAGGCCTTCAGAAGTCGTTGGGTACTGAATTAAATTTTATTACAGCTTTTCATCCTCAATCAGATGGGCAGTCAGAACGAACAATTCAGGCCTTGGAGGATATGCTACGAGCTTGTTCGATGGATTATCAGGGAAGTTGGGACCAACATCTTTCTTTGGTTGAATTTTCATATAATAACAGTTTTCATTCTAGTATACAGATGGCACCATTTCAGGCATTATATGGGAAGCGGTGTCGAACTCTAGCTTTCTAGGATGAAGTGGGTGAAAGGAATTTGATGGGACTAGAATTGGTAGAAGAGATAGAAGAAAAAGTTCATCTGATTCAGAAGCACATGAGAACAGCTCAGAGTAGGCAGAAGAGTTATGCAGATAATCGTAGGAAGGATCAATCTTTCGAGGTAGGTGATCATGTTTTTCTCAAGGTTTCTCCTTGGAAAAGTCTGATGAGATTTGGTAAGAAAGGAAAGTTGAGTCCAAGGATTATTGGACCATATGAAATTATGTAGAGGGTTGGATCAGTTGCATACCAGGTGGCTTTACCTCCGAGTTTATCTCAAGTACACAATGTTTTTCATGTTTTGATGCTGAGAAAGTACATGCTAGATCCATCTCATGTTTTGAGTCCAGAGGTAGTTCAGCTGGAAGAGAACCTATCTTATGAGGAACAACCGGTCCAGATTATTGACCACAGGGAGCAAGTTTTACGAAATAAGGTGATTAATCAGGTAAAGGTTTTGTGGAAAAACCACATGATGGAAGAGGCAACATGGGAATCTGAAAATGCAATGAGGGATAAGTACCCCCATTTATTCGATAAGTAAATAAATTACGGGGACGCAATTTTCAAAAGGGGGGAAGGATGTAACATCCCAAGTAAGTAATGAGTACTAGATATTTTTATCTATGTCTATTAATGAATTAGATAGTGTTTTAGAGGCTTAAAATGAAAATAAATCCAATCTTAAGCATGGAATACACTAATATTTTTAAAAGATTGTTTTACTGCCTTTTGATAGAAAGCGATTTTTAAATCTATCTTTTGACAATTTTATAAGCTATGTTTGTCAAAAAAAACTTATTCTTTATGATTGGGACATCAAAATTTACTTTGTGTGAATTTTTCGTATTTTTCAGACAATGTTCATTTTTTTAATGAATAGTGAAAATACTGCATTTTACATCAAAACTGCTTTTTAATATAATTTATTTATATGATTATATTATCTTTTGAATTGATTTTGAAGTGAAATTAGAATATATTTTTACCATTTAATCCAATGGTGGTCATTGGAATCAATTTCACTTTGAAATTGGACTTAAACTGGTGTCAATCTTTTGATACTTATTATTTCATAAAAACACGCTATTTGTCATGACAGTGGGAATTAATTATTAAATTAATTAATGTGACTAATATGTTTTGAATTTTTTAAAATAGACTTCATTTTTGAATTCGAAATATCAAATATAGCTTAGGGTGAAGTTTTGATATCTTTCTGAAAAACTTTAATTTTTGATGAATAGTGAAACCACTAAGTGGTAGTTAAAGAACTGATTTTTTGTTTAAATGAAACTTTGTCACTTCTATGATTTGATTTTCAAAAATATGACATACATTGTTGTCATTAAGATTTAAAATGTGGTTCAATGAGATTAAAATAATTTTTTGGTGAATAGTAACTTTTAAGTTCGTAATCTTGATTAGTGGTAATTAGTGTAGTTTAAGGTAAAAATAATGTTTTAATAATGTGAGATTAGATTGACACATGTCCTACCATTATTTGATGTGTCATGTCCGACCAAGAAAATCCATGGGACAACTTGGGGACTCCATGGAGCCACTTTGGTTGGGAAATGACATAAATAACTTTTTATTTAATGTAAAAGTTAAAATGACACAAACATGAGATGTTTTACTAAAACAATTTTTACATGGGGTTATAAAGATCAGATTTTTTGTTATAAATAGTCATTGGAAAGATAAAAATATTTCCTATATCATAGTATTTTTTTATAATTTTTATACTTTAAATAAATTAAATTATTTATGACATCATGATGATGCAGCGATGACCTCATTATTTAACAATTTAAATAAAATGGAATGATAATGTAAAATATAAGACCTACACATGGCCAAAACCTATTGGATGGGTGGATTTCGAACCCTTATCACCTTATCCTCGAAACAAATCAATGTGGGACCTCTTAAATCCGAATTCCATTTTAAAATAAAGTGACTTTTCTTTACCTTCCAAGAGTGCCCCTCCTCTCCTCTTATAAAAGGCACCCACCTCTACCTCCTTACCCACACTCCCAAAGCCTTTGGCTCGGCCAAAACATGCCCATTTTGGCTCTCCACATCCCTCTCTTACTCCTTGAAGCCTCACTTTGGGCAGAAGTCTTCCCAAGGAAGCCTTTGACCTCAAATCTAAGAGAGTTACCCGATTTTAATGTAATGTCTTCTTTTGAGTCCTTTTGTTTGATTTTGCTTCTCCAACCCACTAAACTCTTTTTATTCATTTCTTTTGTAACAACTCCAGTATCCTAAATATACTATGATGTTTTTATAAGAAGGATTCGAGCAACACTTACACACACCTACATCTAATGGTTAAAGGACATACTATTTCTGTGGATGGTGAATTTATGCCTCCCGAAACGATGATTGTTCAACATTCTTTTAACACCTTCAAAGGTGGCCATTAAGATGTCACTATATTTATATATGATATATAATATGTTTATTTTTTCCTTAAGCTTCTGTATTTTTCATTTTGGGCATACCTTTATGGTTTCCATTATGGGTAAACGTGATATCTTCATTTAAGGAAGTGCGGACTACCGCCCCCTCAAAGTGATTTGATTCGTTAAATACCATATGTGGGACGTATAAAGGATGGAACTATGATATTTTATATGATATTATACTGGAAATATAATATACCTTTATATCATTATGATTCCAATTTATAAAATACGAAATAGAAATGAAAGTAGCGTTCATGCGTACGTACGGCTTACCGTCTCCATGAACAGTGCATTTCATTTCTTACCCCTAAATGATTATGTAATATTATAAATGCATGTATATACTGGATATATATGATATTTACATAATGATTATAATTCTGGATATAATGGATACATGAACAACATGTAATTATAAAGGGTTTATTTTTTACTCAAGTACCAATGATCGTTAAAACGACCATTATTAACTTAAATAATTACATAGTGTTCATGACATGGAAATAAGTTATATAAAAGGAATAATGAACTTGAAAAAGGTTCTTAAAAAAGTGGAAATTAACTCAAGTTTATTATTCAGGAGATTAAAGAATGACCGATTCAAGTCGGACCCGAGGTATGGGACTTCGTCTCAATCTCCTTTCATTGAGGCATATTTTATTTTATACACAACCTTCTTTTATACGGTGTATAAACCCCTTTGACTTTTATTTTTATTCAAAAGGAATATCTTTTATACGAAGTGTTTACTAAACGAAAAAAGGGAATGTTTTTGTCGTACGTATGCGGCGACAACGACTTCTCTGCCGCCATGACCATTATTTGAGTTTCGACTTCCTCTACAAGCCATACCTTTTTTTTAAAGAAAAATAAATACCATGTTTTACTTTTATTTTATTTTGGTATTGAAAATGGTTTTCATAATGTTTTTATATCAATGTGTTGTATTGATATCTTGTGATTGAAAGGTGGAAATTTTATGTTTCCTTTATGCATGTTTTATGTGATACGATTATGTTGAGGTTCTTGGGCATTATTATGAAGACAGGTGGTTCTGTGATAAACTAAGGGTGGGTGAGCCCGATATATCTCTCTAATGCATTGGGTAACGCGAAGGAGTGAAACGTTAAGGTTTCTCCGAAGATATTTAGAGAATATACTGTGATGGGTATTCTAAACGTAACCAAGAGGGTTACTCCCTATGTAAGAATGTTATGAATGCCTCAAGTTACCTTTATGTCTTATGATTTCTATGATTTATTCATTATTTGATGAGTTATGTTAAATTTCTTATGTTTTATGGGTAAATTATTATTTCATTCTTATGTATATATTTACCCATTTTTCCTTTCCATATTTTTATATCCCTTACTGAGCTTTTTATGCTCATCCCAAGTTTTTTTGAAATGCTTTTCACAGGTCAAGGGAAAGGTACATGATATGATGATAGTGTCAAGGGAGTGTCATGAAAGAATCCATGTTTTATTTTAAATATGATTCCATTTATGGGAAATAAGAAAACTATCTTTATGTGACCACTTTGTTTATATGTGGAATGTAATGAAAGTTTTATGGTCTAATTCTCTAAAACTCCAAACCCGAAAAGATCCTTAATGTGTAATCTTGTAATAACTCAAGATTAAGTAAGGTTTAAGGCTGGGGCCTTATAAGTATGCTATCAAATAGAGATGATCCATAAAAGCTGAGGAGGATAAGAGTAGATGTATCTCTCATTTGGTTCTATTATCCATTTAAGGGAGGAGAAAAGTTGGAGGAAATGTTAATTATTGCAGGGAAAATCAAAATCTTCATATTTTTTATGTGGCATGTGTTTTGGCTATATAGTTTTCCAAAATATGTACCAACTATGCTACCTCCCCTATCTTGAAGTATAAAAATCATATTTCCATGATGTATGGTTAAATAAACAATGTGCGGACTATGTATGCCTACTGTCCAAGGAACCCCCCCCCCCCCCCCACTGCATGATTCATGCTGATGGTTAGAAAAACCATGTGATTTCATCTATAATATAATGTTGGTTTACCATGCCCATATATCATCAGGTACATATATTCCCTAACCATGATCCTGAATTTATTAGGTCAAATGGATGATCTTCATGGTTTGTTATAACCATATACCAGTCATGCGCCTCATTTGGCTACTCCAAGAACTAGGACTTCAGGCTCCAAAAAAGAAGAAAAGCACGCCTGATGACTTCCCAAATCCCATGGTCTATTTTATGAATCTAAAAAAGATATTTAGACAATAATAATATGTACTTTTACTACTATAAAAATATAGATCATAATACCCACCCCCCTTAAGGTAACTCACCTACGGGTTTCCCTTTTAGGATAGTCGATCTGAATTGATGATTAACTTTGGACATAGAGCATGTATATTAAACTCTGACTCCAATGTCTCATACTATATGTGGTTTTTTCCATATCACCAATACTATAGTAACTTACCTAATGTAAAGAGACTTCATTCTATTATCAATGATATGAATTTTACCCTCCTCCAAAAAATCATTTGTCTGTATTTCAACATCCTTTGTATAAAAAACATGAGATGGGTCAGAGTGAAAATCGCAATTTTTCACCTATTTTTTTAGAATGTTGGTTTACAAAGTGGTTTATTCATGGAATTGGAAACACCTAATGGCTCTAATATCACTGATGGTTCATGGGCCTACTTTTAAAAGGTAGTAAGTCAATAGAGAACTTGGACTACGACTCTTAAGAACCCACATTGCTCGAGAGTAGGGAGGGAGATCTCATTACACCCTTTTTGGGGGAATTATTTCCTACTCTCGGACTCCCTTATATATTTAATACATATTAATTAATCCCTTTTAAATTAAAAACATTGAACCAGTCACCCATATGTAATAACAGTCAACTAGATACATGTGGTGATGGGAAACCATATGTATGTATTAGATATTGTCCATCATGGTTATGTTAATTGTTTTGTGATGCTAGTTTGAAGCTACATGTTTAGGTACTCTGGAATTTATCATCATCTAGTGATAGAGGAGTTATATTTAAGTTGGTATTGGGCCCATGATAGATAATTCTTAGGTATACTGAAGAGAAGAATCATAACCCACATAGTTCAGTTCCACTTAATAAGACTCATCACACCATTAAAGATCATGTGAAAAAGACTAGAAAATGTAGATTAATGTCATATTGAAGGGACATCTTAAAAAATATTCACAGAAAATTCTGGTTTTTACTTACACCAAAATTTCCCCAAGGGGACTAGAAGGGATATAGCCTCCTAGGTATGGGATATGATCTTAATATGAATACATCCCAATGAGAATGGTGATGGAGGGACCTGAAAGGAATATGGAACTCTATGTTAGATATGAACCTACTGGGAATTTGGCCCAGATAATTTTAGGATGAGTTTAGAGAGTGGTGTTCAATCCTCAATGAAGCTTACTATGTATCATTTTTATATGGGAATCAAATACCAAATAGTTTAGAATGGTTGGGGATTACACGTATAGTGGATTCCCAAGTGGTTGTTTCATTGGGTATATATCCCATTAAAGTTTGTCTTGTAGGGAATATTCCCCTTTAAGGGGGTGATAACAAGGTTTGTGATTATATGAGTAGTAGGACTACATGGTCGATATTTTATTATGTTGATGTCATGATCACCACTAACATCAAAGACGATTTGAGTCATTCTCGGTGTGAGAAATAAGAGGAAGTGGAAGATTTGGGAATCCACACAATATCCTTCATCTATTGGTAGACAAGGGTGAGGATATGGAAGGCAGGTTTTGTCCAACAAGAAGTACTATGTGCATATTCTTAGAGTGATTCTTGATTGCTAGTTTTAGTGTAACGCCCTGACCCCAGTTACTCAGAGTTGGTGAATTATTTTAATACATTGGCATGATTACAAGTAATCAAGTCCCAAATGACCGATCAGTTTAGAAGTCTTGGAAAATAGATTACATACATTAACATTACATTACAATTTCAAACATAAAACATAGAATAAATAGTTCATTGAGGGTCCCATTATTCCCTTTATCTTAACCCTGCATATAAATCATAATACACTTCATGGAATCCTGGGAAATTGAAAAATAAGAAAAGGGTGAGCTCAAATGCTCAGTAAGGGTAAGTAATACAGCAGAAAATGACATAAATATTAAGCATGGTGAATAATTGAAACTGCATGCCTTTACTAATAATAAACATTAATACTTTTATGGAAATAATATGAGCAGAGTAAATAATGCCATAATAAAACATAATCATGGGAATTCTACTAGTCAAATTACCACATGAACCATCAATATTATTTCCATGATGAGTGAATGTATAATTCCATACATTCTAAAACATTTTTCCATGGCCTCGGCCAAGACATCTAAAAATAATTAAGGCCTCGTCCAAAACCATAAATCAAAATTGGGAAAATGCCTCGGCCAATTCCACGTCTAGTTGTCTCAAGAGACCTACCGATGCCTTGAGGAGCTATAGTGGGATCCACCCGTCACTTAGTATGTCAAATACATTCCTCATATTAAAAGTCTAAAACATAAAATAAACATTCGTATAAGAACTAGGATATGAAATATCAATACATTAACCATAAACCATGAATGGTATAAAAATAACGCATCCACAGTAAAACATATCACAAAACCTTTGATAAAATATGGAATATTTGAATCATAATAAATCAACTTCAAACAAGTTTAATATCCATTAAATGATGTTGAAATAGATGAAAATGATTCGTAAAACTCTTTGAGAGAAATATCCCTTTTTCAGGAAAACATTTAAAAGTCACAAAATTTAGAAAGAAATACATTTAAATACATTTTTGAATCAAATTTTCCCATACCAGTTTGAAACTTTTGAAAGTAATTAACATTTTAAAACATTCATGTCTATTTAAATAAATCCTTAAAACCATTTTGAAAACATAGACATTAATGAAAATGGTTTAGAAGAATAAATCATTAAAACATTTAAAATGAGGTTTTAGTAAAAAGTACCTTAAAATAATCCCTTTGAAAACTATTTTATGAAACATGTACGTGGATAATAAATATGTCCCAGTAGATACTTATGTAAAAACAACATCAGATAATAGAGATTGTGAAATTAACCCTTACTAATTTGGTAAATTACAAAACATACCCCCTATGAAAGAAGTATCATACAATGAATATGTAAATACACATAAATTAAAGTGTATTAAAAAAAGAATACAATTATGGGCAGTACATACACCACACAAAAGGTAATAGTGGCAATATGGCATGAATCTCATGGGAATAATGAGTGAGATGAAAACCCCTTACCTAGCACTTTCCTTTAGTCGAGGGTACGTTTAACCTCCTGTATAAAGACCATAGTATGTTATTAAATTATACCAGAACCATATTAATATTTATGATATCATAAATTATTCATTTGTGACTTTATAATACCCAATTGAGAATAATTTCTATGTTATATTAATATTTCGGGTAATAATCACGTTCTTTATCTTACACGTTTTAACTTTTTACTCCTGATTGTATCACATAGATCATGATTTAAATACTTCTAGAATATGAAACATGATTTATATATCATATATATTTATAATATAAATATGTATAATTGGCATATATATTAAATGGAAAACACCGTTTATGGAGATGGTAATCCGTACGTACGCATAAACATTGTTTCCGTTTTGATATAGTATTGAACAGAAGTAAGTGAATAAGATTTATGTGAGTGTATAAATACTTGTATATATAAATATATATATATATATCCAGTAGAATTATTATGTAATATATTACATACTTATTAGTAATATATATATATTTATAATCGTTAATGAATGGTGAACATGGAAATGAATCTCATCGCGTCATGGAGACGGTAATCCGTACGTACACACGTGAAAAAATATAATTCTTTTTTATATTATAATAATATATAATTGGATGTTATTTTATATATATAGAATCCTTGTCATTTTATATTTATTATTTACATCAAATACACATCATTATTATACCCATCCAAATAATAATGTATTGAATAACAATTACACCACAACGTGAAGACGGTAAGTCGTACGTACACACGTATGGTGACATGTCATTAAAAGGGTGGATAGAATAATGAATTTGGTTGTACCATACTTATAATAACATCACAGTATATAGAAGATACTGGAGTTATAATTTTATAATGGAAACAACAAAGAAAAAGGAAGTGGAAGAATAAAGGAACTTGAAAGAGGGTGGTGAAATCATTACCTCTTCTCCGGGTTCTTCCTTTTGATTTGATCGAAAGGGATGATTAGGATGGTTTTCTGATCAAAATAAGTCCTCTAGAATTAAGGGAAGATATTTGAGATGATATTTGGGCAGGGTTTGTCTAAACCAATAGGCTTTGAAGGTATGAAGAATTGGTTCAAAGTGGTGTCCTTTTATAAGGGGGGGGAGGGGATCTTTAGGAAATACTTAAAGTATTAATTTATAATAAATTCATATTCGGTTTATAATGGATCCAAATTGGATTATTAAAAGTATAAGGTGGGTATGGGTCTAAATCCTTTCAACCAATATATTTTTTACAGGTTTGGGTCACTATATTAACCTTATCATTTATATTTAACTCTTACTTAAATAGTTTGACATTTACCATGTCTCTTTGAATTTTTATATTATATAGTTAATAAACTTACTATATACTTCCAAGAGACCCCACAAGTGTTCCATAATTGATAAACCTATCATTATATATGTCTTTTGGCCGAACCTTAGATTTTTAGGAATATAATATCAATTAATAATATAATATTTGTTTTAAAAACTCTTTTATGTCAATTTTGACACTATTGGGTATTTAGTTTCTGATAAATTCATAACAGGATTATTACTTAGAATAAAATTAATATAACCAAAAATAATATGTCATAGTAACCTAGAAATTATTGTAATTTATAAAAAGTCTCAAATTACATTTATTTGGATATTTATAATATCAATTAATTTAATATTTCATTAATTAGGTAATTACTGCATCACCATTGTGTCATATATAAATTAAATTATTTAACGTATAAAAATTATAAAAAAAATACCATTATGTATTATATCTCTTTAGATTTCTAATCAATATTTATAAACAAATTTATCTTATGCATAACCCTATATTAAACATGTTTTAGTTATTAAACTTTTATTTTAACTCTTTTAGCTCTTCTTGGAATTAAATAATAATAAATGTCATAATCTAATCCATGTGGACCAAAGAGCTTCATATTTTATTCCTAAGGTTTTTTTGGTCGAATTATACTTATACAATTAAATTAGGACATGTGTTAGGGTAATAATAATATCATTTTTACCCTTAATTACCCTATCTAATTTTTATCGTGGTAAATAAAAGTAAAGAGTTACTATTCACCAAAAATTATTTTTATCTTATTGAACCAAATTTTACTCCTTGATATTAACCATGTCTCTCATATTTTCAAAATTCCACTCACAGATGCGGTAAAATTATGTGTAATGTGAATTTGCAAATTCTCCTAGCAGATGGGTAAAAGATGGTTAAAAGTTCAATAAAATTTTTATATATCTAAAATTAATATAAATTGACTCTAATGAATTAAATTGAACTATATAGGTATTATGTATCTATTTTGACCTAAAATAAATTTAAATAAAATAAATAATTATTTAAATAAAATGTCAGTTTTAACGAATAACTCAGTGTTTTCCACTATTCATCAAAAATTGAAAGTTTTCAGAAAAATACCAAAAATTAACCCTAGGATAATTTCGATATTCTAAATCCAAAAATTAATTCCATTTTAAAAAATAATATTTATAAAATTTATAAAAGTGGGTATTAATATTCATAAAGCTAGTTTGATTGGTTGTGGTGTGTTAGAACTTGAAGTTGCGTACAACACACGCTACTGTATTATTCAAAGAGAAGTGTACCATAGAAGCTTGGGGTGTTACATTCTCCCCTCCTACAATAAATTGCATCCTCGCAATTTATGCTTGGTATTGGAAACTTGGGGTTGAAATTTCAAAATATCTTAGTTTAAATCCCACAACAAAAAATGTATTAATGAGGCCTCTATTTAAAATAAAGAGTGGTAAGTATAAATGTTACCGAAAATAACACATACTAGGGTTCAATGTAGGAAAACATGGATGAAGAGAAATCTAACCATCAATATCTTATGGAGAGTGGTAGAGAACATGTCTATGAAAAGGAGAACAATCACAAAGCCATAAATTTGTGATGATCTAAGGTACCATCTAGGAAAATGTTTTTGTTCTAAGTTCATTTTCTTACTGTTGAGGAATTTATTTATGAGATTGGCTAAGATCATAAAGATATATACTTACTTTATATTTAGAGTATTATCCATTAATAAATTTCTACCACAAACTCATCTTTCACCCCAAAACATAATACAACTCAAAAATACTCTATTTATACTAATCGTATAGGGTTCCAAATATAATGAATTTATAATTCAAATATCAGACCCTTTAAAAAAAATAAACTACATTATACCATCCAGGAACATCACGTAGTCTAGTGGTAGGAAAAAAATTCTAATTGCACTATGGTTGTGGGTTCTATTCCCATAGCTTTGTCTGACGCGACGGGTTGTCACACGGTATGCATGTTGTCCTTTTATAAAAATCCAAAAATAACCTTTAAAACTTAATCCATTCCAACCATTAGAATTATAAAAAATACTTCTATCCAAACTCATAGTACAAAATTTATAAGGAATTTAAACACAATGAAGATCCTTTTTTTCATGTAATAACATGTGAACACCTTCATCATGTATTATTTTAAAACATGGTAACATCATGAATTACCATAAAACCTTATTGATTACATTCATACTCCCTTATTCTTTATAGAATAATGGATATACTCCTTCTATCCAAAAATGTTGTAAACTCCAACAATGACAAATCATTAATCAGTTTCAAGTTAGTCAAGAATATCCAGTATAATTTATTCAAATCAACCATCTCTTATTCCAAAAACACTACCACATTATCAGGACCATATAAAGGATTACCTTTCCTTCAACCATGTATTTTACCAAAATTGTTTCTCATTATAAGTCACTTTTCTTAGAACCATATAATCTCAAATCCTCGATAAAATAGTACTAAAGTAAAATCCTTATTTATCTCTATAATTCATATAACCAGTATATGGTTGATACAACACTCAAAAGAAATAATCCTATAATAAAAACATAATAACACTTGTCATTCTTCTTCATCTGAGGTAGTATCATAACATGATTATTATCCAATTACATCATTTGGGGCATACTCTTATGATTTGGACATTGGTTCACGTAGTGTCCCAACTATTTACAGATGAATCATTGTACATTTGAAACCTTTTTCTTACCCTTGCAGTCACGTACTTGGTGTCCTTTTTCTCCACACTTATAACAAACTCCCATTCCATTCAGGCAAGTTCCAGGGTGTTTCTTCCCATAGTTATCACATATGGGAAAATTCTTCTTTTCCCTCTTCCCTTTATCCATCTTTCTCTCTTCCATCCTTTTCTTCTCTTTCTTCCCCTTAAATCCATAGGACTCAGATAATTCTTTAATTATCTTATTAACACTTGATACTATTTCTTCATATGTTGAGAAAACATGGGAGACCATTTCCCTTCTAAATGTTGGCTTAATACCGTGCAAGATATGATCCTTCTTACTCTTTGGATCATATGTATTGTTGGAGTTCACATTTCTTCTACTGGGCGCCATTTCTATACAATGGCATACACTAGGTCAGTTTATGAATTTTAATGAACAATTCCAAACTTGTACAATACCTAACATGAATTCAACAGATTATGGATATAATCAATAATCATAAAAAAAATTCTTTGAGTAAGTATATAATCATAATCCCTTCATAATGGTTTGTAAAGAAAATGATAATTATCTTAAGAATATCCCCTGTGAGTATCATAACCAAGAGTATAGCAAGGCCCATTGTCGTGCACCAGTTTCCGTTCGATTCTACCTCAAAGCTGTGTTTTCGGGTTTTACCCCTAGGTACATCTGTTCCAGAGTCGCCTCTACCTGCTCATATATAGAAAGGGATGTATTTCTAGGAAAACACACAAAATCTCTAAAATACCAAAATTCTAGGAAGTTCTTCTATAATAATCCTCAAAGTCTATATTAGGGCTATGTGCTCTAATCAGAGTTTATCTAAATCTATTTCCCAAGGTTATTGCCAAAATTCCTCTGATACCAACTGTAATGCCCATACCCTAGTTACCCAGAGTCAGTGCATTATTTTAATAAATTGGCATGATTACAAGGAATCATGTCCAGAAGGGCCGATTAGTTTAGCAATCTTGGAAAGTATATTACTTACATTAACATTACATTACAATTTTAAACATCAAACACAACATAAATAGTTCTTTGAGGATGCCATTATTACCTTTATCTTAACTCTCCATATCAATCATAATACACTTATTAGAATCCTGGGAAAATGAAACATAAGAAAGGGGTGAGCTCAAACACTTAGTAAGAGTAAGTAATACAGGGGAAAATGACATAAATATTAAGCATGGTGAATAATAGAAACCACATGCCTTTACCAATAATAAACATGAATACTTTTATGGAAAGAATGTGAGCTGGGTAAATAATTCCATAATAAAACATAATCATGGGAATTATACTAGTCGAATAACCACATGAACCATCAATATTATTTCCATGATGAGGGAATGTATAATGCCAGACATTCTAAAACATTATTTCAAGGCATCGGCCAAGACATCTAAAAATGATTAAGGCCTTGGCCAAAACCATAAATCAAAATTGGGAAAAGGCCTTGGCCATTTCTACATCTAGTTGTCTCATTAGACCTACCAATGCATCGAAGAGCTATAGCGGGCTCCACATGTCACTTACTATGTCCAATACATTCCTTATATGAAAAGGTTGAAACATAAAAAAAACATTCATATAAGAACTTGGATATGAAATGTCAATACATTAACAATATACCATGAATGGTATTAAAATAATGCATCCACACTCAAACATATCACAAAACCTTTGATACAATATGGAATATTTGTATCAAAATAAATCAACTTCAAACAAGTTTATAATCCATCAAAGGATGTTGACATAGATGAAAATGATTTGTGAAACTCTTTGAGAGAAATATCCCTTTTTCATGAAAACATTTAAAAGTAACACAATTTTTAAAGGAAGACATTTAAATACATTTTTGAATCATAGTTTCCCATACCCATTGAAACTTTTGAAATTAGTTATCATTTTAAAACATTCATGTCCATTAGAATAAATCCTTAAAACCATTTTTAAAACATAGACATTAAAGAAAATGGTTTAGAAGAATAAATCTTTAAAACATTTAAAAGGATGTTTTAGTAAAAATTACCTTAAAATAATCCCTTTGAAAAATATTTTATGAAACATGGACATGGTTAATAAATATTTCCTAGTAGATACTTATGTAAAAACAACCTCACATAATAAAGAGATTCTGAAATTAACCCTTACCAATTTGGTAACTTACAAAACATACCCCCTATGAAAGAAGTATCATACAATGAATATGAAAATACACATTAATTAAAGTGTATTACACAAAGAATACAATTATGGGCAGTACATACACCACACAAAAGTTAATAGTGGCAATATGGCATGAATCTCACGGGAATAAGGAGTGAGATGAAAACCCATTACCTTGCACTTTCCATTAGTCTAGGGTACGTTTAACCTCTTGTATGAAGACCTTAGTATGTTATTAAATTATACCAGAACCATATTAATATTTATGATATCATACATTATTCATTTTTGACTTTATACTTCCTAATTAATAATAATTTCCATGTTATATTTATATTTCGGGTAATAATCATTTTCTTTATCTTACACGTTTTAACTTGTTACTCTTGATTGTATCACATAGATAATGATTTTAATACTTTTAGAATATGAAACATGATTTATATATCATATATATTTATAATATAAATATGTATAATAGACATATATATGAAATGTAAAATACCGTTTATGGAGACGGTAATCCGTACGTACGCATAAACGTTGTTTCCGGTTTCATATAGTATTGAACAGAATTAAGTGAATAAGATATATATGAGTACATAAATAATTTTATATATAAATATAAATCTCTCAAGTATCATTATTATGTAATATATTACATACTTTTTAGTAATATATATATATTTATAATCGTCAATGAATGGTGAACTTGGAAATGAATCTCATCGCGTCGTGGAGATGGTAATCCGTACGTACACACGAGCGAAAATATCATTGTTTTGATATTATAATAATATATAATTGGATGTTATTTTATATATAAAAAATCCTTATAATTTTATATTTATTATTTACATCAAATACACATCATTATTATACCCATCCAAATAATAATTTATTGAATAACAATTACACTATGACGTGGAGATGGTAAGTCGTACGTACGCACGTATGGTGACATGTCATTAAAAGGGTGGATATAATAAATAATTTGGTTGTTCCATAATTATAATTAAATCAAAGTATATAGAAGATAATGGATTTATTATTTTAGAATGTAAAAAATAAAGAAAAAGGAAGTGGAAGAAGAAAGGAACTTGAAACATGGTGGTGAAATCATTACCTCTTCTTCGGATTATTCCTTTTGATTTGATCAAAAGGGCTCATTCGGTTGGCTTTCTGATCACAATAAGGCCTCTAGGTTGAAGGGAGGATAGTTGAGATGATATTTTGGTAGGGTTTGGCCGAACCAAAAGGCTTTGAAGGTATGAAGAATTGGTTATAATTGGTGTCCTTTTATAAGGGGGAGGAGGGGCTCTTTAAGAAAAACTTAAAGTATTAATTTATAATAAATTCATATTCGGTTTCTAATGGATACAAAGTGGATTATTCAAAGTCTAAGTTGGTGATGGGTCTAAATCCTTTCAACCAATATATTTTATACAGGTTAGGGTTACTATATTAACCTTATCATTTATATTAAACTCTTAGTTAAATTGTTTGACATTTACCATGTTTCTTTGTATTTTTATATTATATAGTAAATAAACCTACTATATTCTTCCAAGAGACCCCCAAGTGGTCCATTAATGATACACCTGTCATTATATAATTCCTTTGGTCGAACATTAAATGTTTAGGAATATAATATCAATTAATAATATAATATTTGTTTTAAAAACTCTATTTTGTCAATTTTGACACTATTGGGTATTTTGTTTTTGATAAATTCATAACAACATTATTACTTAGAATACAATTCATATAACCAATAATAATATGTCATATTAACCTATAAAAATATTTAAATTCATAAAAAAGTCTCAAATTATATTTATTTGGATATTTATAATATCAATTATTTTAATATTTCATTAATTAGGTAATTACAGCATCACCGTTATGTCATAAATAAATTAAATTATTTAATGTCTAAAAATTATAAATAAAATACCATTATATAGGATATCTTTTTAGATTTCTAATTAATATTTATAATCGAATTTATATTTTGTATAACCCTATATTAAAAATGTTTTAGTTATTAAACTTTGATTTTAACTCTTTTAACACTTCTTTGAATTAAATAATATTAAGTGAACTAATCTAATCCAAGTGGACCAAATAGGTTCATATCATATTCCTAAGGTTGTTTATGGTTTAATTATACTTATAAAATAGAATTAGGACATGTTTTATGGTAATAATAATATCATTTTTACCCTTAATTACCCTATTTACTTTTTACCGTGGTAAATAAAAGTAAAAAGTTACTATTCACCAAAAATTATTTTTATCTTATTCAACAACATTTTACTCCTTGATATTAACCGTGTCTCTCAGATTTTTAAAAATCCACTCACAAGTTCTGTAAAATTAATTTTTATGTGAATTTGCAAATTCACTTAGGAGATGGGTAAAAGACGGTGAAAAGTTCAATAAAATTTTTATATATCTAAAATTAATATAAATTGACTCCAATGAATTACATTGAACTTATATAGGTATTATGTATCTATTTTGAACTAAAATAAATTTAAATAAAATCAATATTTATTTAAATAAAATGTCGTTTTTAACTAATAACTCAGAGTTTTTCACTATTCATCAAAAATTGAAAGTTTTCAGAAAAATACCAAAAATTCACCCTAGGCTAATTTCGATATTCTGAATCCAAAAATGAAGTCCATTTAAAAAAATATTTATAAAATTTGGAAAAGTGGGTATTACTATTTATAAGGGCTTGTTTGATTGTTTGTGGTGTGTTAGAACTCAAAGTTGGGTACAACACATGCTACTATATTATTCAAAGAGAAACGTACCGTGGAAGCATGGGGTGTTACATTTAGAGAGGAGGTAATAAGGATAAAACACTAGCCATCATCGAAGAGAAAAGAAAGTGGTTCTCCAGATAGGATGAAATTATGAGGTCCTTAGAACTACCTCCAGAGTTTGGGTCCTCATTAATGATGGGGTTATGAATTTTAACCACCCAAAGGACCCTACCTATTCAAAAGGAGAAGGGTGGGACAACTTTTACCGAGGTAATACAAAATATAAATGGTGACAATTTGATGTGTCCTATACTCTGATCATGTAAATATGATGGCATCAATGGTGTTTTTTATTTACATTCCTTCAAATGGGGGTCTAAATGGTTGGGACTTATCATTTAATATGTGAAAATAGGTCCATAAAGGTGCTTTACCCAAGTGATAAGTGGGAGAGTTAGAGGGTACTTCACTCAGGTGATACCTAGGCAAGATAGGATGATAGTCCATTTCTTAGGTGTTACTTGGTTGAATTTGAAGGCACCATTGACAATTATTATATGTTAGAATATGGAAAATGAATAAACTATGAATCCAAACATTGGAGAGACCTTTCTCGAATATCAAATGTTCTCCTCAAGTTCTCTTGGAAAGGTCTCTCAAAATTCCTGAGATTGGGAAGGGACCTTCACCCTAGTACTTCTAGACTAGTAGGATGTGGATACTTGTGTAGGTTTTTTGGTTTTTTAGACCCTAGAGGTACTATAATATCTATAATCTCATTAATTACCTATTATTTTTGAATCTTGGAGAAAACCCTAGAGGTTTTTTAGGACTGGGAAATGAGGAGATGGTTCAAAGCACTTCTCAGCCCAGTTTTTCACCCAAGTTATCATAACCTCAAGGTAGATCTCCCAGCTTCATAAGAAGAGGTATTTAATATGATTATTGGGATTAGATTTCATCCAAGGTATAAAACAGCAAAAGGCCTATGCAAGGAACCACTTTCCCCTAATCCAAAAGTAATTGGATAAAGGACGCTTCCCAATATTAAGGTTTATTCATGACCCTTTCAGGAGAACCCGAGGAGACCCTTCTAGGTCTGAGTAAGATCTATCCCATGTTTTAAACCACATTTCTTTATTCATCCATGTTATACCAAGTAATAATTTTTAGGTGGTGCATCCAAATTCTCCAAAGTAACAACAGGGTGATGAAGTGGCCTCCCAACATGCCTATGTATCACCTGAGTGAGGTACCCTCAAACTCTACCAGGTATCACTGAGGAGAATCCCCTTATGGGACATCTTATAAAATATCTAATGATAGGTACCATTCATTTGGACCCCATTTGAAGGAAACCAAATAAAATCCTCCACTTTGGCCCCTATATTTGAAAGATCTGAGCACATGACACATCGATGTGTCTTTCATTTCATTTTCCATTCCCTCGGTAAAATATTTCCCATGATTATCCTACCTAATAGGTAGGGAGCTTGGGGTTTTTTAAATTGAGAATCCCCTTGGTAATAAGGAACCCATACTTGGAGGTAGTGCATGGGACCTCCCCATTTCAGGTTGTGAGTGGAACAACATGCTTTCATTTTTTATTAGGGATAATGTTGTATCCCTCTCTCCTCCTATATGAATCTAGGAATAGGGAATCCATCCAACAGTGACCACCTACTATTATTTTTGGGATATCTCCCACCTTCCATATCCTCAACCATGTCTACTGTCTAATTAAGTATATTGTGTTCAAGGATAGATCTTCCACGTACTCTCATTTCTTACACCTAGAATGAATCGTTTGGTCTTAGAGTTCAATGGACAACATGAAATCTATATAATTAAATATATACCATGTAGGCCTCTAACTTAGTATAATCCCCAACCATGTTATCACCTCCTCAAAGGTATATATTACATATGAGACAAACCATCACAAGGCTATATTTTTTATGGAGCAACCACTCGGGCCTCCTCTAAAGGTGTAAGCCCAAACATTTTAGAACTACATAGGGTTCGATTCCTATATAAAATGGATATATAGGAAGACTCCTTTAGTTTTAAACCCAATACCCTAAACTCACCCTAATATAATATGGTCCATATTCTTAATAGTTTCATATCCATCCTATAGGGACATATTACTTTTGGATCCTTAAATTTCTATCTTTATTGGGGTATATTAATGGTAATATCATACCCCCTACCTAGGAGGAAATACCCCTTATAGGTTCATTTGTCTGTTTTTGTGTATGTTACACACATTGATTTTCTAGTAGTATTCCACCTATACATCATTATCTTATGATACTAAATTATATGGTCTTGTCCCTATTACATGACCACGAAAGGTCTAATGTGTCCCTTTAAGTGGAACCAAACTATATAGGTTATGATTCCATTCCTGATGTTATATAGGAAGCCACTATCATGGTAATGATACCAACAACAACAAAAACTCATATCTTTCAATGTGATGATAAATCCCATAATTCTTAACTATGGGGCTTAAAATCACCATCGTGAAATAATGAACATAACCTAGAAAGTTAACCTCTTATACAAACAAATGGTTTCCCATCAACATGCTCTAATTGATTGTTAATAGATAGGGGTGACTGGTTCCATGTTTTTAATTTAAAATAGAATCATGAATATGTCTTAAATCTATAAGAGATCCCCAAAGTTAGCCATAATTCTCTCCAAAATGGTGTGATGAGACTAACCACCCATCCTATTGAACAATGCCAGTTCTTAAGAATTAGTTTCTAAGTTCCTTAATGACTTATGAAATTTAGTAGTAAGACCATGACCCATCATTGATATAGTATTTGTTGGGTGTTTTTGGTTCCTCAAATAAACCCTAATGGAAACCAACATAGTATGAAAAAGGGTGATAAAACATTGTGAACCCAATGTGAAGAGAAGGTAAAAAAATTTTCAATGCATAAACACCTTTGGAATGAAGTAAACATAGTTTAAGGTTGTAGTATTTATATTGTGATGTAACCTAACTATATTAGGAGGCCTTTACCAAGATTATGAAACCCACGTGAGCTATTATTGATGTGGAAAATGAATAATGGTGGGGGTTTCCCATATCAAATGAGAGGAAATTCAAAGAAAGATGTTAGAGTGAATAATTAACACAGTTGGGTTTGTAGTTTTTTTATGAGATTGTAAGGATTAATCTGACATGAATGAAGTACATGGGGTCAAACATTAGCAAAGAAAATCATGCCTGAATTCAGAATTTTTGGTTGGGCTTGAGATATAAGGTTTAGGTATCACTATGTATCCTATTGTAAAAGGAATAAATCCATATATTGTTCTAGTTAAATATTCCCTTCACTGATCTGACTGATATACTGGGATTAAGGAATAAGTTTTTTGTAGTTGAGCTTTGGATGAGGGGCTTAGGCATCACTATGTGTCTCATTAAAACAAAAATCAAGCCACACATAGTTCTCTGCATTCCATGTATTTTAACATCACATGGTAGGGAAATGTATGTCGTGGAAGGGGTGATGATAAGGGATGTGGAGCTTATGCATTAAAATTTTCTTATGAGTTCATCTCATGAGGAGAGTTTCCCAATAGTTCTGGAAATCGTCTCATAAGAAGAGTTGCTAAGGAGTTCAGTAAATCATCTCGTAAAAAGAGTTACCTAGGAGTTTTAGAAACCATATCATATGAATAGTTTCTTAGACATTCATGAAATAATATCATTAAAATGTTTTCCCTGGAGTTCATGAAATTATCTCATAGGAAGAGTTTCCCAAGAATTCATGAAATAATCTAATAAGAGGTATTCCATACCAATACACAAGGCTTCCTAGACTTATGTTCCAGGGAATCTTATGCTTGGTTCATAGGGTAAAACTGCATTTTAACATCATGGGTTGATGATTTTATCCTATAATTTAGAATCATGTGGTTATGATAATATGGTTCATTCTTTTATGTTCATTAGATGAGGACCAATACATTAATTTTAGCATCATGTCGTAAAGATGAATGATGTTTTGTAGTCTTGGGTCATATGACTAAGACCATGTGTCATTAATCACATGAAAAATTTCTTGAGAAATTTTTCATTTCTGGGGGTATAATACACTCTTTATCCATGGTTATCAATGAATATGCTCCAAAATAATAGAATTTATGGTTGTAAAAAGTTCCTTCCCATTTTGTTTCAAGCTTTAGTGGATTTTCCTAGGTATCATTAGGGCCCTAAGGACAAAAAATAGTTCCCCTTATAGGAATGAATGAATGTGAACATTCTTATTAAAATATTGATATATTTGGTTTTGGTGAACCAATAAATGATGAAATGTGTGCATTATCTTCTCATCAAGATATTAAAATTCAACTAAATTCTTGTATAACTTCTTATCAGTAGAAAACTAATCAAAAATTACAATAAGAAGCAAAGACAATTGGACAAAAATGGGAAGACTTCTTTTTTCATATATACCAATGAATATGGGGTCACAAAAATAATAGTATGGGTTAAGGTATGGTAGGACCACAAGTAATGTAGACGATTTTTTAGAAATTATTTCTTATCCTTATCCGCTATTTTTTATGTATGTTCGATAGGGTTTTGTTAAAATCATTTATATTTACATTTTTTAATGCATGATAATTGGATGAATGGTCAAAATCAATTTTATATTCTTGGTGGAGCCTTTTTAAATTCATAAGTACAAAGGTAGGTGTTGTTTTCTATTAGTACTGTATGATGGACACTAAACAAAGTGATGATATTAGAATTCTCAAATTTTATAATTCTTTTTTCATGAATTTTTTGAATGGTATTACTTTAGCCTATTTACATAATAAGTCAGTTGTAGTGATTATATATTTAAACAACATGGTTTTAGCATGAGGGTATGGTCCCACAAAATCTATTACAAAAAAGTAGAATAGACAAGATTATTTGTTGGTGTGGAATAACTCAATGTTTCATGGATGAAATTGGAATTCACCAGATAAGTATGACACATTTTAAGGAATTTGGTGTAATATTGCATCATCAAAGGCTAACAAAATTTGAAACATATGATTTTGTGAGAATTTTTAGCTTAGGGATAATGGGATCTATAGGCACCAGTATGGACTTCTCACATAATGGTGACATTCTCCTCTCTATTAATTCATCTAATGTAGATTTCATCGAAGCCTCATTTATAGAGGGGCTTCTAAAGACTCAGGCTATCATAGATAATGAAGTTGACTATGACTCGTCATATTTTCTCTTTCGTAGATGTGTCCAATGGAAGAATACAATATTAGAGGTATTCCACAATGGATATTATCGAACCATTCCCAGGATTTTCTCATTCATGGATAGAATTGACCTCATTAATAACTTGTGTGATACATCAAATAAATAGAATTACCATTATATGATGTGAAATGTTGAGGATTTTTTCATCTCTATCCATATATTCCAAAGTTTTAGACACATTTTCATGTGCATTTACCAGAGTATTATGTGATCATGGGTCATGAGTCAACATTGGATCTAAGGAGAATTATGTCATCGATACAAAGACAAAAACAAGAAAGGGGGTTAACTATTCATTCGTAATAGAGTATTCACTATTTACCTACTTGATTTCTAACTCTGAATCATCTTTTAAATTTAGATGATATACCGGTATATGAAGAAAAAAATTGAATACTATATTGAGAGCCTAGAATTCCACACCATTGTTGGTGAAATCTTATAAAAATAAGAAAGATTCATGATGTAATTCCTTTTCTAGAGAGATAAAGAAGAATCATAACCATAATTTATTGAGAATTGGGTCCTCCATCATTTTTCCAATTGGCCATCTGCATGCCCCATCAAAATATATCACCCATGTTCTCAGGGAATTTTCTATAGGGAAGGTTTCTTCATCTAGAAGTTTAGTATCCATAATAATTTGTTCTAAAGAAGGTTTTTCTAGGAATAAAACTATCAAATATTTCCTCATTAATATGTTATATGGTATGAACTAGATGTCAAACTATTGTAGGATTACTTCCCACCATTCCAAACAACCAGTCATCATAGGGTGGTTGAGGATGTACTTTAGAAGGTCAGTTCAAGAAACCAAATGGAACTCATGATGATTCAAGTAGTGCCTAAATCTCTGAACCACAACAACTAATTGTTAATAATTATTCTTGATATTTTAATAACAAGTCTTAGTATCGATCATGGTTCATATGAGATAATTGAGAGTTTTTTTCTAGCATCATTCTTTGTGCAAGTAAAGAACTTATTGATTTCTTTAAGGCTTCAACATATAATATGAGTGTATTTTCTTTTAAATTTCATGTAATAATTGGTTGACTCGACAAATACTTCTTAATTATACATAATTCAACTTGACAATCATGATTTCACTGACATGTGACCCCATTTTCATTAACATGGTGAAGGAAAAACACTTCCCATCAATATTTTCTATAAATCCTCAAGTGTATTCAAGGTTTCCTAGTAGTCATATCAACCCATTGAGGTTTCAAGGAGATAACATGTCAAATATAGACATTCTCTTATTGTTATCAAATTTTATTCCATGATGGAATACTACAAAATTGAGAAACATTCCTAAGGTTACCTCAAAAGAAAGTATTAAGGGATTCATTTTCAGGATATATTGTCACAGTTTGATAAAAACTATCTCAATGATGGAAATATGGTCATAGTATTTCTAAGATTTCACCACTAGATAATTATTATATCACTCAAAAAACATTCACGGAATGATTTTGAAGATGTGGTGAATGGAATGTTGGTATATAGTTATTCAATTCTTTAAGCCAAATGACATAACCTGATAGAAATATACTCCTTGGGGTTCCTTAAATAAAATGGAATCTTCATCTATGGGGACCATTTGGATTTGGGTATATCCTATGTAGCCATCCCTGATAGATAGGGATTGGTATGAATTCATCTTGTTAATCAAAAGTTTTATAATTGGAACTAGGATGTTATATTTTCTATAGTGCCAATTGATATATGAGAAGTGGATGAGTACTCTAATATATCCAATTTTCATTCAATTTGTTACTACATTAGAGATCCATTTAAGGTACTAAAATTATTGAATAATGTATTCTTTGAGGTGCTTATGAATACCATTTTCAACATCTTTAGAAAGAGTTGGATGCATTCTTATGGGTTATTTCTTTTAACCATGATGATATTTCAGCAAGTCCTGGTGGTGGGCGGCCACATCAAAATTGAGGCCTAGAATTTCTATGTAATTTCATGTGAATATTGCTTTATACAATATAAAGAAAGAAATATGTACCTCTATTTAATCAATAGGCATAAACACACTATTAAATGTAGTTTGTGGATATTATTATGTGCATAGATTTACCTATCAGAGTTCATCGACAATAATAGAGAGGCCTTCCTCAATTATAGGAGAAGCATCTTTGGGGTCATTAGCCTCTTTCTATTCCTCCTCCTCTTCTGCTTCCTCCTACTTAAATCCTTTTCCATGAAATATGAGTGTAAATAATGGATTATTAGAGTTAGTAGAGAGATAAATAATATGAGATTCTATGGTGCATATGTCTCCATTCATCAATGGTGATGTGAAAATTGCTTCATATTCAGCTGATGACATTGGGGTATATTGAAGTAATGTGGACAAAGTGAGGTAATTTTCACTTAAAGTATCATTTCTAAAAAACGATTCTGATACCTCTTCAATATGGTCATGTTCAACTAACATGACTGATACCATAAGGTTTGAGGAGTATGTGCCCAAATCTGAACACAAAACCTCGATTTGACTGATGGGTAACGCGTACTCATCACCAAGATCATTTAATGGGTTGATGGAGTTTATTTCTAGATAATTTTGGGTATTAACTCAAGAAACATCATCAGTCATGGGTTTCTTCCACCCTCTATGTTAAAATCTAGCATCATTGTATTTATCCCCACAATATTCAAAAAGTGATTTATCAACATATAAAATCCCTCTTTTCCCATTGACATAATATTTAATAGATTGGTTATATGAGGAAGGTAATTACACAATTTGGTGCAACCAAATACTTTCTAGAAGTAAATTTAATTCTATATCCTACTACAAAATCATGAATTTAGAGTTGAACATTAATCCCCAAATTGGGTTTAGAGCATGATCCAACTTCTGGGATTTTGTTTTCCTTTTTTTAGGTCGTTGAAGTGTCACAAGAGAGGGATAAAGGTTGGACTCAATGTAGTCTAATTGATGAAGTGTTCAAGTTAGAATTAGATTGACTCTTGTGCCATTGATAATGAAATGTCAACTGATATAGATGTCATCAAGCCCACCAGACACATATAAGGGCCTAATTTTTTCTTTATCACAATAAAATTTTCTAGATATTTAAAAGAGATAACCAAGTGATATTATATATGTTTTAACTATTCATTTTATACCACTACAATAGTTTACTTTGCATTGAACTCGTGGGGTCTTAATATGGCCTCTACAAGCACTTCCAAGAGGTCCTTTGAAAATTTAAGAGCATCTAGTATTGAACTTTTTTCTAGATTTACGACCAACTATGTTAAGATTTCATACATCTGAGTAAAAGGTATGAATATTCCTATGGGGATCTATCCCTAATAGGTATATAAGATGATTATGTGTTTGGGGTAGAAAAATAATATGGTTGAGTAGATGTTGAGGGAACGTTTTGTAAGAACCTAGTTCTTATTTTTGAGGTATGGGTTTATTATTTTCCCTTTTCCTTAAGTTTTTTTGAGAAAATAAGGAAAATGGGGAAAAATACCAAATTTTGTGAGTACACGTCATGTACTTTCCACACATCGTGTACTTTGGCCATGTGGGATGAGTACATGGGGCGTGTAGTCCTGTCGGCGATGAAGGGTGTAAAAATTGACTACACACCGTGTACATTGTACTTACACGCCGTGTAATCAGTCGGAAAGTGAATAGTAAGGTAGTGGAGGCAGCTGTTAGTGGAGTGACAATACATGCCATGTAATCAGGAATACACATCATGTACAGATGTCGACTGATAAATAGTGCCGCGGTGGAAAGAAGTCACCAGAGGAACAGTTTAGAAAATGAAAAGTACACACCGTGTACTAAAGAGTACACACCGTGTAGTTTTTTTCGCTTAAAATAGGTAGTAGCCTCCTCATTCGGCAGAGGAGGCTTTGAGTTTGTTTTGGAGCTGGGAGAGGAGGTCGGAGCTTTGGAGATCTCCCGACTGCACACCAAAAATCTGAATCCATCTCTGAAGGTATCGATTGAACCGTGCGGTTGAGTTATTCCCTCTCCTTGTGTGTTTCTTACCAATTGTTTCCCAAGGGAAAGCTATTTGAGTTTCAATGAGTGACAATTTATCCCAGATCTACATCGTTCTTGGACGATTCGGGAGGCATCCTTCACATATACCGATCAGAGACGATCAAGGTTGGTGGTTTGATGTTTATTTTCAACTGTTGTGTTGAAATTGTGTATCTTTGTGCTACGTGCCCATGGTTGGGGTGTCATACGGATGAGGCCTTTGCTGAAAGCATATCTATAATTTTATAGATAATCTAATAATAAGTTTAAACTCTTGTTGGGGATCACTGCTTGGATCCTGGACCACCCCAGGGGTGTGTTCCTCTGTTTAGTCATTTTTCCCGGATGCCCGAGGGTATTCCATGATTATGTTGTGTATTTCATTTTCTTGGGAGAAGATTAATATAAATTTCATGTTTATGATTTGGGATCATCCTGTTTCTATTATCATGAGGGTAGTGTTCTATTTTCTTGAGGGAAGTGTTGCTTAGCCTGAGGGCAGTGGTTGGTTGGCCTGAGGGTAACCTTCATTTATGTCTGTGGGTAGTGGTCTCTATGCCTAAAGGAAATATCACGTATTCCTGATGGAAATGATTTTTATGCATGAGGGAAGTCACCTGCGGGTATTTGATTCTGTTACCTGAGGGTAAAGATGGTATGTATGAGGACTCTTCTATTTAGAATATTCTCTATGGTGATTTTCTATGTTGTACCTTCCAAGACGAAGCACAAGCTTGGAGGTGATATGTAATAATCAAAATGGCAATGAAACTGGTAGTGATAGTTACTTTTGAGTACATACTGGTTTACTGCATTTACTTTTTCACACTGATGTTGCACATTCACCGAATGTTGGGCACAAGGATTTGGGGTGCCTATTGAGATTTATTTCTTACACCTTGTTTGGGTCATGTCTTCGGCCAAAACAGACTATAGTATTGCAGGTGTCGATAGGGGGAAGGGTCTGTATATAGGTACATTATTGTACCAGATGAGTAGGAGAGCATGGGACTGAGATTAGGATTGTGATGCGACTATGTTCTATTTACTCTACTTTGTTTCATTTGGTTGTACATTTTACTTTGAGTTATATTGTATTGTATTGTAGAGTATCATGTTCTGGATGCTTTCATAGAATAGTGACATGCTGCATCTTTATATATATGACTGTTGGTTCTCTTTTACTATAGTTTTCCTTTTCAGTTGTATATTTTTTACTACTTCCTCTGTTGTATGTTATATATCTTTTCTGTTGCGCTACACTTGTAAAAGTGAGGGAATAGTTTCCCCACTATCAGACCTAGGCCCTCGCTACTAGTCAACAGCCTCTACCATTTGGGGAAATGCGCTTGAGGTCATGTGACCAACCGGGTTCGGGGCACCCGTTGAGTGGCTTCAAGATCTGGGACATTAAAAAGAGGTATCAAAAGGAGTTATTTTCTTCTTTACTTACTGTTTGTATCCTATAGTTAGGGAGAGGGTGAAATAGGTACTTGGTAATAATTTGTGCCCAGTAGTAGCTAACCCATGCACAAGGAAAAGCCAATTTACCTCATGTTGCAATTTTTCTGATTTTTCAATTTTAGAGTTGATTTTATTTTCACCACTTAGTGACTCACTTTTGGTGTGTTGTTTACATTTTTATACCTGATTTATATTTAGTTGCAACCTGATGAGATGAGGGTATGCCATCTCATACATCATTTAGGAGCATGTTAGAATCACATTCCATACATAGTTTCCATGCCATGTAGGTGCATTATAAATTTCATTTTTTGTGATAGATGTTGTTCTAGAAAATGCATGTTGTTTTCATAGATGCCTTGTTAAATACCTACTATTTGATAAGTTATTGTTATGGAAAGATCTGTGAATGAATGCCAAACTTCGGTTTTTGAGGAGTTTTGGCCCTCATCAACCATAATTTTGTGGATCATCTACTTGTTTACTTTGTTATAACACACCTATGATGCCAAGCTTTGGTTCGCGGGGAGTCTGAGCCCTCACGGAACGGAATTTGGAACCTCGGTGTGCATTTAGTGGTTTTCTAGGCTCCGAAGTTATTTTTGAGGCTTATTGTTTGGAAAAACCCAGAATACATGCCGTTTAATTTTGATTACATGCTGTTTACTCTTCTGTTCGGAAAGAAATTTAAAATTTCTAAGTACACACGATGTACCTAAATTACACGTCGTGTAGTTCCTAACCGTTTCTCAGGCTGTGTAGGAAGAAACACGTTTTTGGGAAAATATAAGGGTACACGCCATGTATTGGTTGTACACGTCATGTCATGTTGACCCTGTGTCCACTCGTGTAACTAATAACACAGATGGAGGAATATTCATTTAAATACGTCGTGTCAATGTCGAACACACCGTGTAGTGTAACATGGGAATCCGACCATGTAACTAACAAACATGGGTCGATGTTATCCTTTCTAGTACACGCCGTATCCAAATGGAACACGTCGTGTAGTGTGAGCCGTGTATTCAGCTTTGTAACTAACAACACGGGTCAGAGAAGCTCGTCTAGTACACACTGTGTACCTGAGGGACACGCCGCATAGTATGGAATGGAGAGAGACCTTGTGGACTTGGCTGTGTGGCTGGGAAACGGGGCAGTGTACATGTCGTGTGCGGGTGTAACAGTTCGTGTAGTGTTAGCTAAGTAGTCAGCCATGTCACTAACAACACAGGCAGTTGGAATTTAAGCCACACATGTCGTTTCTATCTGGAATATGTCGTGTAGTCTGAGCTTTATACCGAGTCGTGTGATGGACAACATGGGTCGGTGAAGCTCGTTCAGTACATGCCGTGTAGAGCTTATACACACCACGTAGTCTCGTTCGAAAAAGAGTCGTGTGGCTATGTCATGTAGAGGGACTTGGGCATGGGAGAAAAATCAAGTACATTCCATGTGAGTAGACAACACTCCGTGTGTTTTGGGGTGTTACATGACCAGTTCTGGCAGAGTACACACCCATGTGAAAGACTAAAGTGAACACGTTGTGTACATATTATACACACCATGTAGTCTTTTGTTGTAAAAATTGAATCTTTTCTTTCTCATGTTCACTTCTTGCACTCCTTGTTTCAGTCCTTGTTAATATTAATCTAAGGCGTTTGTTTGACCTTGTAGAATCATGTCGCTGAGACGACCCTGAGTTGTTCTCCAATAGATCAGCAATGATTATACTCCTGATATGGTAGGCCATAGGATACCAGTGGATCCTCCAATAGTGCCAGATGTGGCGCCAGTCGTTATACCAGACATAGGCACAGATACGCAGTTCTGTGAAGGCTTAATGCGGTTCATGCAGACCATCCAAGGAGCACTACAATCCACCACATCTATGGAAGAGATGACACGTATCTTCTAGAAGTAGCATCCGCCAACGTTTTCATGGGATGGTGGACCACAAACTGCGGAGTCATGGTTGGATTCGATGCAGATGATATTCGAGCTTCTGGAGATGCCTCTAGGGAGGTGGGTAATGCTCCCAACATACATGCTGCATGATTCCACCAAGAGGTGGTGGGATGTTACCACCCAGTTTGAGCATCAGCGAGACATGGTGTGGGAAGATTTTTAGGAATCTTTCTATGACTTATTTTTTCCGTAGATGCTGAGGGAAGATCAAGCTCGAGAGTTCATGAATCTGCAGCAAGGTGTCATGTCAATGATGGATTATTTTTCCCGCTTCACTGAGGAACAACTTTTTGCACCTGTTTTTGTAGGTGATTAGACATTGAGGTAATGATGCTTTGGGTATGGTCTTCGGTTTGACATCTGAGCTCTGGTAAATGTTTTCAGTTTTCCTATCGTACATGAAATTGTGTACCAGGCGCTGATAACTGAAGGGAATGTAACACCCGAGACTATCAAAGGAATATTTTTCTACACACAACACTTGATTGGCTTGCTCTACATGAAATCGCGACCTTCCTCGATAGCTTGCGTCGTACGCAATACCGAGTTTCACTAAACAATGATATTCTATTAAAATATTATTAAAACCAACCGTTATGAATAATAATAACCACTTTTTGAAATTTTATAAATTTTATTTTTCAAAATGGACTTCATTTTTGGATTCAGAATATCGAAATTATCCTAGGGTGAAATTTTGGTATTTTTCTGAAAACTTTCAATTTTTGATGAATAGTGGAACCACTAAGTGGTAGTTAAAAAACTGAATTTTTCATAAAACATAATTTTACCGCTTCTGTGAGTGGAATTTCAAAAATTCGAGAGACACAGATGATGTCAGTAACTAAAATGTGGTTCAATGAGATGAAAATAATTTTTTGGTGAATAGTAACTTTTTACTTTTTTTACCACGGTTAAAAGTAAATAGGGTAATTAAGGGTAAAAATGATATTATTATTACCCTAACACATGTCCTAATTCTATTGGATAATTGTAATTCGACCAAAAACAAACTTAGGAATAAAATATGACCATTTAGGCCCACATGGATTTGATTAGGACATTTATTATTAATTTATTTAAAGAAGGGTTAAAATAGTTAAAATCAATGTTTAATAAGTAAATAATTTTTAATATAATGTTATACATACGATAAATTCGACTATAAATATTCATTAGAAAGCTAAAAATATTTCCTACATAATGATATTTTATTTGTAATTTTTAGACATTAAATAATTTAATTTATTTATGACACAATGATGATGCAGTAATTATCTTTTTAATGAAATATTGACATAATTGATGATATAAACACCAAAATAAATGTAATTTGAGACTTTTTATGAATTCCACTAATTTTCTTGGTTAATATGACATGTTATTATTGATTTAATTAACTTTTTTCGAACTAATCATTCTGTTATGATTTTCACAAAAATCAATTTCTGAATAGTGTCAAAATTGACATAAAATAGTTTTTAAAACAAATATTATATTAGTAATTGTTATTTTATTCCTAAAAATGTAAAGTTCGGCCAAATGACTTAGATAAGGTTATATATATTAATAATAAACAACTTGGGGTTCATTGGGCTGCTTATAGTAACTTTAATAACCTTATAGTATAAGAACACAAGAAGACACGGTAAAAGTAAAATTATTTAACTTAATGTTAAATCAAAATGATAAGGTTAAAATAGGAACCTAAACTTGTCTAAATTATATTGGATGAGAGGATTTCGACCCATCCCCCCCTAAGCTTATAAATGTATCAATTTGGAGCTATTTAAAACCGAATTTGACTTTATAATAAAATAATAGTTTTTGTTATTCCAAAGGTGCCCCTCTCCTCCCTTATAAAAGGTCACCTCCTCCCCCTCTTACTCACACCACTTTGAGCCTTCAAGCTCGGCCAACCCCTGCCAATTCCTCCTCTCCACTTCCCTAGAGACATCCTAGAGGTCCGGGTCTTCTTCAAAGACCAATTTTAATGCCCTAAAAGAAGGTCTCAAAGAAGCACATCAAAGAAGAGGTAATGTCCGTTACTGATTCTTTCATCTTTATTTCTTCTTCCACTTATTCTTCTTTAGTTGTTTCATTATGAAGTAATAACATCAGTATCACTCATATACTAATATGTTATTATAAGTATGAAACAACCCTATCCATCCTACGGAAAAAGAAATCACCGCGTGTGCGTACGTACGGAATACCGTCTCCATGTCGTGGTGTAATCTATGTTCCACCACCACCTTACTTGGATGGGTATAATGGTGTAAATAATGACTATATATGACTATTATAAAGTGATACTGATTCTGAAATAGTATACATACACTCCAATACAATTCCACGATCATAGGAACGATATCATCACTCGTGCGTACGTACGGAATACCGTCTCCACGATGTGATGCAACTCGTTCTACATCATCTTCATTTCATAATGATTATATAAATGAATTTAATGAATTAATATGATATATATTACAATAATACCATTTTTTAAATGAGGTATCGATAACCTAAATAGAAGAATAAGAATTTATTCGACAAAACACGCATAAGAACAAAAAGTTATAAACACTCGAATAACAAGTAGCAATGAAATATTACTACTAAGAAGCTAAGAATATGACCATATATGATATCATAAAAATAAGTATGATTCTGGAATAAGTCAATAACATTATTTAAATCATTATACAGGAGGTTCGGACACTTACGAAGCAAAACGGACCTAAGGTAAGGGAAATATCACAATCTCATTTTTATCCGAGATTGTTTATACTTTGGTATTTACTGGGGTGTATTTTATCATCCAAATCCATGTTTCCTCAATATATAATATTATTTCCATCCACCTACAATTTTTTAAATCCAATTTTACCCTTCGGTGAGTTTTTAGTAAAAGATATGAAAGGAATCTTTTGTCATTTTTCATATGAGGTACTTTTTGACTTTTCTGACAAAAGTATGAGAAGAATGTTTTTTTTAACTTATACGGAATGAATGGATTTTTAAAACATTATTTACAAGAAGATTCCTTTACTAGATTTCAAGTTTATTTTTAATCAAATTCTTTTAGTTTAAAATTGTATGACATGTTAAGAAAGGAAAAGTGTTTTTGAAGTAGAAAAGAAATTTTCCTCAAGAATGGAGTTCAAGTGTTTTATCAAAATTATTTTCCATCTAAGATAATATAGGGTTCTGTTTTTATCCCTATTATTACATTGATTTGATTCTGTTGTGATGGAATTATTTTTATGTATTCCTTTATATTATATGAATTGTTTTATGATGTCACGATGTTTAAGATTCCCCTTTTTATTACATGGGTGATGATATGATGTATGGTTTATGATTTTGTGGCACACATAAGAATGGTATCATTATGAGATGGGTGGGACCTATATCTCCCTCCAATTCATTGGGTAAAGATTTTATATCTCATGAGATATACATGGCTGGAACGGTAGGTTATACCTGTTCAGTGAAACAAGACTGAAACGAGGAGTGAACTCGGTTCAGAAAGGGACTTTGTCCACTAAGATAGTCTTGGCAATGAGTCTTGAATAATAAGAAATGATTCTCTATGATTATGTGTGTATGCCACAAAGTTTCATGTTTTAAGTTATGATTATTGGGATCACATTTCACTACTATGATTTATCCCATGTTATTAAATTATGATCTCTTTTTCAGGTTAAGATTTCCAAAAGTTATGTGCTTATGTATATGATGTGATTGATATTTCTTTTGTTTACCCTTACTGAGCATTTGAGCTCACCCTTTTGTATGTTTTATTTCCCCAGGCCAGGAATAAGGTTGTTAAGTAGAATATTCCAAAAAGGGACTCTAGATATGATGAAATAAATGGGAGGCAAAGTAGATGCTTTTTGAACCAGTTGTTTATGTTTCCCAGTTTCTAAAGACACTATACCTATACGGTCCTTTCTTAGTATTGTTATATGTTGTAATAAGTGTGCTTCAATTTTGAAGTAATAACAATGTATGTAAAGTATGGGTCGTTATATTTGGTATCAGAGGAAAGGTATAGTCAACCTTCGAAAACTAGGATGCGAAAGCCTTATTAAGAACCCTAAGGATAAGTCTAAGCATAGAACACAATCTTAGTATTTTAGAAATGGCCATTAATAACCTAGGATAGGACCTTAAGTGTGAAATATTATTCTTGATTATGTGGTTTTCCTATTATAATTAGTGTTTCTCACACTATTCTTCTTGGTTTTAGTCAATGGCTAGAACCCGAAGGAATCGTGTTAATGCGGAATGCAACGGGCAATGCAATGATTGTCCCCCTGAGTAACCAGACGTTATGGGAGCTGGAATGTAAAATCTTGTAGCCTTTCTCACACAACTTTCTCAAGCTATGAATCATGAAGGACTTCCAAACGAGCAAAGGAAGAAGCAACATTCTATTGAATCCTTCATGAGACAGCGTCCACCTTCTTTCAGCAGGTCTACTGATCCATTAGTTGCTGAAAAATGGATTAGTACTACTGAAAAGATATTTTCAGTTCTTCAATGTTCTGAGCATGATAAATTCATCTTAGCAGTGTATCGTTTGGAAGGTGATGCTGATCAATGGTGGAATCTTATTAAGAATACGAGGAAAAGGGATGAAATTGAGTCCATTTAATGAGAAGAGTTCAAGAACTTATTTTTCAATAAGCACTTCCCTCGTATTCTCCGAACAAAGATGGAGAAAGAGTTTCTTGAACTGAAGCAAAAGGAGGATGAATCTGTTGGTACCTATGAATCAAATTTTACAAGACTTGCAAGGTACGCTTCTGGTATTATTATCCAACCTTAGAGTAAGATCGATCGATTCTTTAGTGGCTTTAAACCAAGTCTTTGAAGGTCCTTAGCCATAAGGGACTTCAATAGGTACGAGGAAATCGTTCGATGTGCTCTCAAAGTTGAGATGGAGATTGGAGTAACCCATCAGTCATATGGGTTTGATAAGAAGAGGAAAATGGAATTCAAATGAAAATATAAAGAGCATACTGAAAAGAAGATGAGCTTTCCCTTATGCCCAATGTGTGGAAAGAAACATGGATGGAGTTGTCTTAAAGGGACAAGTAAATGTTTCAAATGTGGAAAGGAAGGTCATCGGGCATTTGAATGCCGCGATGATGGGAAGAAGATGTCTAATGATGCAAACAAAGGAAGGGATACACAGAATGAACCTACTACACTTCAATGTTTCAAGTGCAAGGAGATGAGACATTATGCCAATAAATGCCCTAATACAAGGTTTGATGATGATGGTCAACGTCAAAAAACTCTTAAGGCTAAAGACAAAGGAAAGTCACATGCAATTTCTATCATCGATGTGGAGTACGATAACGATGTGGTGAAAGTTACACTTACCATCCACTCTAAAGTATAAAATGTTTTATTTGATTCTGGATCCACCCACTCTTTTATTTCTGAAGAATTTTCTAAGGGTATCACCATATTACCTCAACAATTAGATGTTGAGTTAGCTGTGACAACACCTAATGGCACAACAGTCGCATCAAAAGTTTATAATTCTTCTCCGATCGAAGTTTGTGGGAAAGTGCTTCCTGCAAATCTTGTGATCCTTCCAATAGTGGAATTTGATGTGATTCTTGGCATGGATTGGCTTTTTTATATTGAACTCATATCAATTGCCAAAGAAGGGAAGTCACATTTCATATTCCAGATCAATCTATGATCGTCTATCAATGAAAGGATGAACATAACCTTCCAGTGGAAATTCCTTCTACCTTATGGGTCTTGATTACACTAAATGAAGGTTATTTATCTCAAATGGTTGGTGAGAAAATCACGATTAAAAATATTCCCATTGTACGGGAGTTTGATGATGTCTTTCCGGAGGAATTACCGTGTCTTCCACCAAATCATGAAGTTGAGTTTTCAATATAACCCGTACTGGGTGCTTTGCCTATTTCAAAGACACCTTATAGAATGGCCCCAATTGAGTTGTGGGAATTGAAGAAGGAACTCCAAGAGAATCTTGATAAGGGATTCATATTCCATATTGTGTCAGCTTGGGGAGCACCTATTCTATTTGTTAAGAAGAAAGATGGATCAATGAGACTCTGCATTGATTATCGAGAACTTAACAAGATCACTATCAAGAACAAATATCCTCTCCCACGCATTGATGACCTATTTGACCAACTACGCGGAGCTCAATACTTTTCCAAGATTGATCTTCGTTCAGGGTATCATCAATTAAGGGTCAAAAGGGAGGATATACCAAAGATGGATTTCTGTACAAGGTATGGACACTATGAATTTATAGTGATGCCATTTGGTCTTACTAATTCCCCTGCTATCTTCATGGATCTGATGAATAGAGTCTTTAGATACTATCTTGATCAATTTATGGTAGTCTTTATAGATGATATTCTTGTCTATTCAAAGAGCAAGGAAGAACATGAAGATCACTTGAGAATTATATTGAAGACCCTAACAAAGGAGAAGATTTATGCCAAATTTACCAAGTGTGAATTTTGGCTTCAAAAAGTTTCATTTTTGGGTCACATAATCTCAAAAGAGGGGATATCTGTGGATCCAGCAAAAATAGAGGTTATCGGAAAATGGTCGAGACCAACAACAGTAACTGAGATCCGAAGTTTTCTTGGTTTGGCTGGATATTATCGACGTTTTGTGAAAGATTTTTCTCGATTATCTAATCCACTCACCATGTTGACTCGGAAAGGAGTTAAGTTTCTTTGGACGGAAGAATGTGAAGAGAATTTCAAGGAGTTGAAAAGAAGGTTATCCAGTGCACCTATGCTCACACTACCTTGTAGTGGAGAAAGGTTTGTGATCTATAGTGATGAATCCAAGAAGGGATTGGGGTGTGTTCTGATGCAAATTGATATGGTGATAGCTTATGACTCATGACAGTTGAAAATCCATGAGCAAAATTACCCAACACATGATTTTGAGTTAGCTGCGGTAATCGTTTCATTAAATATTTGGAGGAATTATATTTATGGAGAAATGTGTGACATTTATACTGATCATAAAAGTTTAAAGTATATTTTCACACAAAAGGAGCTGAATATCCGTCAAAGAAGATGGTTGGAGCTGATTAAGGATTATGACTTCTCAATCCATTACCACCCTGGGAAAGCAAACAAGGTGGAAGATGCATTAAGTCGACAAGACTATGCCAGTTTATCCATGATGAGGATCACAAAAGATCCAATATTTATGGATTTACAAAGTATGGATCTTGGAATTATAATGGAAGGGGAAAAATCGTATCTTTCTAAAATGAATGTTCAACCATCTATACATGTGAAGATTAAAGAGGCACAGAAAGAAGATGTTGAGTTACAAAAGAAGGTGAGAAATGTTCTTGAATTCAACCTTGATTGTGATGGGATAATAAAGTTCAGGAATCGGGTTTGTGTTCCTCCCATCCTGGAATTAAAGAAGGAGTTGCTAGATGAGGCTCATAGTTCTTCATTCTCTATTCATCCTGGAAGCACGAAGATGTATTGGGACCTGAAAGAGTACTTCTGGTGGGATGGCATGAAAAGAGATTTTGTTGAATATGTCTCTCGATGCTTGGTTTCTCAGCAAGTTAAAGCTGAGAGACAGAAGTCTAAGGGGATGTTACAACCATTACCCATACCTGAATGGAAATGGGAAAACATCACTATGGACTTTGTCACAGGACTTCCTAAAACATCCAAAGGCAATAATTCTATCTGGGTCATAGTTGATCGTTTTACCAAGTCTGTACACTTCATTGCTATTAGAGAGGATTTCTCTCTGGATCAGCTTTCCAGGATATATGTAAAGGAAGTGGTAAGATTGCATGGAGTAACACTTTCTATTATATCTAATTGGGATCCGAGATTTACCTTGAAGTTCTGGTGAATTCTTCAGCATACTCTGGATACAGAGTTGAGTTTCAGCACTGCTTATCATCCTCACACAGACGGTCAGTCTGAGAGAACAATTCAAACTCTAGAAGATATGTTGAGAGCTTTCTCTATGGATTTCAAAGGTGGTTGGGATCAACACCTACCTTTGGTGGAATTTTCTTATAATAATATCTTTCACTCTAGTATTTCGATGGCTCCTTATGAAGCTCTCTATGGAAAGAAATGCAGGACTCCAACTTTCTGGGATGATGTTGGGGAATGAAAGCTATTAGGACCCGATCTCGTTGATGAAATGGCAGAAAAGGTCAGATCTATTCAACAACACATAAGAGCAGCTCAGAGTCGACAAAAAATTTATGCCGAAAAACGAAGAAAAGACCTAGAGTTTGAAGTGGGTGATAAAGTGTTCTTCTGAATATCTCCCTGGAAGAGGGTCATGAGATTTGGAAAGAAGGGGATGTTGAGCCCTAGATATATCGGTCCTTTAGAAATACTGGATCGTGTAGGGAAGGTAGCTTACCGATTGGCGCTTCCACCGAATCTCTCTCAAGTTCACGATGTGTTCCATGTATCTCTCCCGAGAAAGTACATACCTGATCCTTCACATGTACTTAGCTCAGAAGTTGTACCGCTGGAGGAAGATCTTTCTTATGAAGAATAGCCGATTGAGATTCTGGATCATAGCGAAAAAGTCCTACGAAGCAAGACCACTTGATTGGTGAAATTTTTATGGAGGAACCACCAATTAGAAGAAGCTACATGGGAGCTTGAGGATATGATGAGGGAGAGGTATCCTCATCTGTTTGTTACAAAGTGACGAATTTCAAGGGCGAAATTCATTTTAAGGGGGGTAGAATGTAACACCCAAGACTTTTATGTTATATATATCATCAAAGGAATCTTTTTCTACACACAACACTTTCTTGGCTTGTTTTACACGAAATCGTGACCTTCCTCGATAGCTTGCGTCGTACGTAATACCGAGTTTCACTAAACAATGATATGCTATTAAAATATTATTAATACCAGCCGTTATGAATAGTAATAACCAATTTTTGAAATTTTATAAATTTCATTTTTCAAAATGAACTTCATTTTTGGATTCGGAATATCGAAATTATCCTAGGGTGAAATTTTGGTATTTTTCTGAAAACTTTCAATTTTTGATGAATAGTGAAACCACTAAGTGGTAGTTAAAAAAATGAATTTTTCATAAAACTTAATTTTACCACTTCTGTGAGTGGAATTTCAAAAATATGAGAGACACGATTGATGTGAGTAAGTAAAATGTGGTTCAATGAGATGAAAATAATTTTTTGGTGAATAGTAACTTTTTACTTTTTTTTACCACGGTTAAAAGTAAATAGAGTAATTAAGGGTAAAAATGATATTATTATTACCCTAACACATGTCCTAATTCTATTGGATAAGTGTAATTCGACTAAAAACAAACTTAGGAATAAAATATGACCATTTTAGGCCCACTTGGATTAGATTAGGACATTAATTATTAATTTATTTAAAGAAGGGTTAAAATAGTTAAAATCAAAGTTTAATAAGTAAATAATTTTTAATATAATGTTATACATAAGATAAATTCTATTATAAATATTCATTATAAATCTAAAAAGATTTCCTACATAATGATATTTTATTTGTAATTTTTAGACATTAAATAATTTAACTTATTTATGACACAATGATGATGTAGTAATTATCTTATTAATGAAATATTGACATAATTGATGTTATAAACTCCAAAATAAATGTCCTTTGAGACTTTTTATTAATTACACTAATTTTATAGGTTAATATGACATGTTAGTATTGATTTAATTAACTTTTTTCGAACTAATCATTCTGTTATGATTTTCACAAAAATCAATTACTAAATAGTGTCAAAATTGACATAAAATAGTTTTTAAAACAAATATTATATTAGTAATTGTTATTTTATTCCTAAAAATATAAGGTCCGGCCAAATGACTTAGATAAGGTTATATATATTAATAATAAACAACTTGGGGATCGTTTGGCTGCTTATAGTAAGTGTATTAACCTTATAGTATAAGAACACAAGAAGACACGGTAAAAGTAAAATTATTTAACTTAATGTTAAATCTAAATGATAAGGTTAAAATAGGAACCTAAACTTGTCTAAATTCTATTGGATGAGAGGATTTCGACCCATCCCCACCTTAGCTTCGAAATATATCAATTTGCAGCTATTTAAAACCGAATTTTACTTTATAATAAAATAATAGTTTTAGTTATTCCAAAGGTGCCCCTCTCCTCCCTTATAAAAGGGCACCTCCTCCCCCTCTTGCTCACACCACATTGAGCCTTAATGCTCGGCCAAACCCTTCCAATTACTCCTCTCCACTTCCCTAGAGACATCCTAGAGGTCCTGGTATTCTTCAAAGACCAATTTATTTCCCTAAAAGAAGGTCTCAAAGAAGCACTTCAAAGAAGAGGTAATGTCTGTTACCGATTCTTTCATCTTTATTTCTTCTTCCACTTCTTCTTCTTTAGTTGTTTCATTATGAAGTAAAAACATCAGTATCACTCATATAATGATATGTTATTATAAGTATGAAACAACCCTATCCATCCTACGGAAAAAGAAATCACCGCGCGTGCGTACGTTCGGAATACCGTCTCCACGCCGTGGTGTAATCTATTTTCCACCACCACCTTACTTGGATGGGTATAATTGTGACAATAATGACTATATAAGACTATTATAAAGTGATACTGATTCTGAAATAGTATACATACACTCCAATTCAATTCCACGATCATAGGAATGATATCATCACTCGTGCGTACGTACGGAATACCGTCTCCACGATGTGATGCGACTCATTCTACATGATCTTCATTTCATAATGATTATATAAATGAATTGAATGAATGAATATGATATATATTACACTAATAACATTCTGGAAATGAGGTATCTATAACCTAAAGAGAAGAATAAGAATTTATTCGACAAAACACGCATAAGAACAAAAAGTTATAAACACCCGAATAACAAGTAGCAATGAAATATTACTACTAAGAAGCTAAGAATATGACCATATATGATATCATAAAAATAAGTATGATTCTGGAATAAGTCAATAACATTATTTAAATCATTATATAGGAGGTTCGTACACTTACGAAGCAAAACGGACCTAAGGTAAGGGAAATATCACAATCTCATTTTTATCCAAGATTGTTTATACTTTGGTATTTACTATGGTGTATTTTATCATGAAAATCCATGTTTCTTCAATATGTAATATTATTTCCATCCACCTACAATTGTTTAAATCCAATTTTACCCTTCGGTGAGTTTTTAGTAAAAGATATGAAAGTAATCTTTTGTCGTTTTTCACACGAGGTACTTTTTGAATTTTCTGACAAAAGTACGAGAAGAATGTTTTTTTTATCTTATATGGCATGAATGGATTTTTAAAACATTATTTCCAAAAATCTTCCTTTACAAGTTTTCAAGTTTATTTTTAATCAAATTCTTTTAGTTTAAAATTGTATGACATGTTAAGAAAGGAAAATTGTTTTTGAAGTAGAAAGGATATTTTCCTCAAGAATGGAGTTCAAGTGTTTTATCAAAATTATTTTCCATCTAAGATAATATAGGGTTCTGTTTTTATCCCTATTATTACATTGATTTGTTTATGTTGTGATGGAATTATTTTTATGATTCCTTTATATTATATGAATTGTTTTATGATGTCACGATGTTTAAGATTCCCATTTTTATTACATGGGTGATGCTATGATGTATGGTTTATGATTTTGTGGAACACATAAGAATGGTATCATTATGAGATGGGTGGGACCTATATCTCCCACCAATGCATTGGGTAAATATTTTATATCTCATGAGGTAGACATTGCTGGAACGGTAGGTTATACCGGTTCAGTGAAACAGGACTGAAACGAGGAGTGAACTCAGTTCAGAAAGAGACTTTGTCCACTAAGATAGTCTTGGAAATGAGTCTTGACTAATAAGAAATGATTCTCTATGATTATGTGTGTATGCCACAAAGTTTCATGTTTTAAGTTATGATTATTGGGATCACATTTCACTACTATTATTTATCCCATGTTATTAAATTATGATCTCTTTTGCAGGTTAAGATTTACAAAAGTTATGTGATTATGTATATGATGTGATTGATATTTCTTTTGTTTACGCTTACTGAGCATTTGAGCTCACCCTTGTGTATGTTTTATTTCCCCAGGCCAGGAAGAAGGTTTTAAGTAGAATATTCCAAAAAGGGACTCTAGATATGATGAAATAAATGGGAGGCAAAGTAGATGCTTTATGAACCAGTTGTTTATGTTTCCCAGTTTCTAAAGACACTATACCTATACGGTCCTTTCTTAGTGTTGTTATATGTTGTAATAAGTGCGCTTCAATTCTGAAGTAATAACAACGTACGTAAAGTATGGGTCATTATATGGAACCTGCGGGAAGCTAGTGGTGTGGGCCAGGGCGGTTTGACACCAGTTTCTGGTACTTTTCCTACCGGTAAGAGGAAGAGGCAGATGGATTTCTCTCATGTTGTTAGTACTAGACAGAATAATACTTTAGGTGGCCAGGTATTTGCTACCAGTGTGGTAGAGAGGGGAATAAGAGACCTAAGTGTCCACGGGACCCAGTGGAGTGCCAAGCTTGCGGCAAGATGGGTCATCTGCAGCGTTTCTATAGGGAATTCTTACTAGTGGCTAGTGAGAGGGGTTAGGTGAAGACTCTGTGAGCAGGAGTAGGACCAGCAGCTTTTTACCAGTCAGGGACGTGGGATACGTCATGAAATACAAGCTGAGGTGGTGTTCGTGGCTATTGTAGCCGGACACTAGGATATAAGAGATAGTAGGGCGGGTCAGCTTAGGGTATCCAGGCTGTGTCGCAGGGCCACGACACTGGGAATGCATATACAGTGCAACATACCCAACATGAGCAGGATCCCAGACCTTCTACTGTTGGAGGTACTATATTAGTTGCTTCTGTTTTATCTTTAGTATTTTTCGATACTGGTGATACACATAGCTTTATATCTGTGACTTTTGTGGATAGAATTAGTCTCTGGGTTTCTTCTTCTTCCGATATTATGATGCTAGACACTCCATTGGAAACTAGAACGGCTGGTGTGCATCAATGGAGGGAGTTCCCCCTAGAGGTTGGTGGGTGTCACTTTCTATGGGACCTCTATGTCTTAGAGATGACGAGCAATGAAGCCATTCTAGGGATGGACTGGTTGGTACCCTTTCGAGCCTTTTTAGATTTCTGTCATCACAGGGTGAGTTTCATGTCACCATGGGTTTAGAGTTTCTAAAAAAGGGCAAATGGGATGTCCAGGCGAGCTGACATCCCAGATTGTAAGTTTATATCTTGATGACTTGGGAACTTGTCAGATAGATTTCCCTTCAGTGGTTGATCGTTTCGGGGATGTCCTCCCGAATGACTTTTTAGTTCTTCCTCTGGAGTGAGAGGTGGATTTCTGTATTGATCTTGTTCCAGGAGTATCACTGGTGTCCATTCTTCCTTATAGGATGGATACACCAGAGATACAGGACCTCAAGAGGCATTTGGAGGAGTTGCAAGCAAAGGGTTCCATCTGACCCAGTACTTCTCCTTGGGGTTTTCTTATCCTCTTTTCTATGAAGGTGGACAGTACCCTCAGACATTGTGTGGATTATCTGAAGATGAACTAGTTGATGGTAAAGAACCGATATCTCTTGCCGAGGATTGATGATATTTTTGATCAACTTCGAGGGGCACGAGTGTTATCAAATATTGACTTGAGATCTGGATATCATCAGTTACACATTAGACCATCAGACATACCTCTTATAGCTTTTCAAATCAAATATTTTCTATACAATTATTTGGGCATGCCGTTCGGACTCACAAACGGCCATCAGTTATCATGGCTCTGATGAATCGTGTGTTCCACACATATCTGGATTCTTTTGTTGTAGTCTTTGTGGACGACATCTTGGTGTACTCTCACACTCGACACAACCATGCTACCCATCATGATATCATACTGAGTACACTGAGAGAGCATCATCTATATTCTATTCTCTTGAAGTTCCACATTTGGATAGACTATATTCACTTCCTGGGTCATATCATCTATGAGGAAGGAGTTGCGGTAGACCCAGAGAAAGTAAGAGCAGTAGTTTCCTGGGAGCATCCTAAGAACGTGTTAGAGATACGAAGTTTCTTGGGGCTACCTAGATACTAAAGGTGCATTATACAGGACTTCTCCCACTTAGAAACGTCATTGAAGGGTTTGAATAAGAAGGTTGTGGAGTTCGTTTGGTCAGAATCTTGTGAGACAGCCTTTCAGGAGCTGGAGAGAAGGTTGACATCTGCACCAGTCCTGATACTTCCAGAGCAAGGGAAAAGCTATATAGTTTACTGTGATGCATCAGGTATTGGGTTGGGAGAAGTGTTGATGCAGTGTGATCGAATAGTTTCATACAGGTCTTTCCATTTGAGGCCACATAAGAGAAATTACCTGATGCATGATCTCAAGTTGGCTGCATTTGTTCATGTGTTACATTGTTGGAGACATTATCTCTTGGGAGAGCATTTTGTGGTGTTCACGGACTAAAAAAGTCTCAAATATATCTTTACCTAGTGTGACATTAATTTGAGACAATGAAGGTGGGTTGAATACCTTCAGTCCTTAGACTTCAAGCTTGCCTATACACCTGGTAAGGGTAACACAGTTGCTGATGCACTCAGTAGGAGGACTCACTTACAGGTAGTGTAGGAGGCCAGTGGTTAGTGGAAACTTATGGCTTTGTTCTCTGAGATGCATTTGGAGGAGCACTATAGTCAGGGGAAATCCATTCTTTCATCCTTAGTTATGACTTCTACCCTCCTGGATAAAGGTAGGATGATACAGCTATCAGATTCATAAGACCTAGTTCTACGGGTGTCTTTGGAAAGTAAATAACCTCCTCCCGGTTGGACGATAGGCGATGATGAGGTAATGTGTGTCCATGGATGAGTGTGGGTTCTCAGGGACATATATGAGGAGTTGATGCAGGTGTTTCATGCTTCAGCTTGGGCAGTACATCCTGGAGTTACCAAAATGTATCATGACTTGAGACGTCAGTATTGGTGGTTGGGTATGAAAAGGGGGGCAACTGGTTTTGTTACGAGATGTTCCACCTGTCAGCAGGTGAAGGTGCAGCAACAAAGGCCTTCTAGACTATTATAGAAGTTACCCATTCTAGAGGGGAAATGGGATGATGTCGTGATGGATTTCGTGACCGGTATGCCGAGTTCACCTTGAGGAAGTGATGTTGTGCGGGTTGTTGTGGATAGACTTACGAAGTTATCTTACTTTTTTCCGATCAAAGAGACCTTCAGTGTTGATAAGAACGAAATATTTTATATCCGAGAGGTAGTACGCCTTCATTGGGTCCCATATTCTATCATTTCAAATAGGGATGCTCACATTATGTCTCATCTCTGGTAGAGATTTCAGAGGGCACTAGGTACCCACATGCTTCTGAGCACAACTTACCACCCTCAGACCGATTTCTAGTTAGAGCGTACGATACATGTGCTAGAGGACATGTTGTGTGGATGTGTCCTAGACTTTGGGGGCTCCTGGGAGAAGCACATAACCCTGGTCGATTTTTCCAATAATAATAGTCTTTAGGTAACTATTGTGATGGCACCATATGAGGCTTTATATGGTACGTCATGCTGATCACCTTTGTGCAGGTTGGAGGCAGGTGAGGCAGCTTTACTGGAACACATCTCGTACAGGAGACTTCTGAGTAGGTTCAGTTGATTCAGAAGTGGATGGATACTGTACAGTCTCATCAAAATATGTTAACCAATGCAGGCGACCCTTAGAGTTTATGGTCAGGGATCATGTTTTCTTGCATGTTTCACCGAGGGTGGGACATAGGCTGATTAGGAGACAAGGTAAACTTTCACAAAGGTATGTGGGGCCGTTTGAGATTCTGGAGAGAGTCAGGCCAGTTTACTATTGGTTTCAGTTACCACAGAGGTACCAGGCCATGCATGACACCTTCCATGTAGCTTAGCTGCGTCGTTATCACTTCATCCTAAGGAGGTTGAGATTCAGGTCGATGCATCCTTTGAGGAGCATCTGATTTGTATTATTGATAGAAGCATGAAGGTTCTCCGAGGTCGGTCAGTTCCTCTTATACAGGTGTTATGGCAGCATGGCCGAGTGAAGGACAAAACCTGGGAGTGGGAGACCGATGTGTGTTCTTAGTGTCCAGATTTGTTCACAGCTATATCTTCACCACCATTTGAAGGGGAATTAGAGGACTAATTGTTTTATGGGGGGATGTTTTTAAGAACTCGGTTATTATTTTTGAGGTACGGGTTTCTTCTTTTCCCTTTTCTATAAGTATTTTTCAGAAAATAAGGAAAATGTGGAAAAATCACAAATTTTGTGGGGACATGCCATGTACTTTCCACACGCCATGTACTTTGGCCATGTGGGTTGAGTACACGGGGCGTGTAGGCAGGTCAGCAATAAAGGGTGTAAAAACTAACTACACACCGTGTACTTTGTACTTACATGCCATGTAATCAGTCGGGAGGTGAATAGTAAGGCAATGGAGGCAGCCGCCAGTGGAGCGATAATACACACCGTGTATTCAAGAATACAGGTCATGTACTAATGTCGATAGATGAACAATGTCATGGTGGAAAGAATCCGCTAGAGGAACATTTTAAAAAATAAAAATTACATGTCATTTACATAATATTACACGCCGTGTAGTTTGTTTTTTTGGTTAAAATGGGCAGTAGCATCCTCATTCATCAGAGGAGGATTTGAGTTCATTTTGGAGCTGGGAGAGGAGGCTGGAGCTTCAGAGATCTCCCGACCGCACTCTAGAAATATTAATCCTTCTCTAATGGTCTCGATTGAATCGCGTCAGTGATTTCTTCCCTCTCCTTTTGTGTTTCTTACCTATTGTTTCTCGAGAGAAAGTTATTTTAGTTTGAATGAGTGAATTTTTATCCTAGATCTACCTCGTTCTTGGATGATTCGGGAGGAATCGTTAATGTATACCGATTAGAGATGATCGAGGTAGGTGTTTTGATGTTTATTTTCAAATATTGTGTTGAAATTTTGTATGTTTGTGCTACGTTCCCACGGTTGGGGTGTTTTATGGCTGAGTCCTTTTCTGAAAAGATATCTATAATTGTATAGATAATATAATGATAAGTTTAAACTGCTGTTTGAGATCACTACGTGGATCCAGGACCACCCCGGGGGTGTGTTCCTCTGTTTAGTTGTTTGGCCAGGATGCCTGAGGGTATGCCATGATTATGTTCTGTATTAAATTTTCTTGAGAGAAAAATTATATAAATTTCTTGTTTATGATTTGGGCTTGGCCTGGTTCTATTATCCTAAGGGCAGTGTTCTATTAGCCTGAGGGTAGTGTTGCTTAGCCTGAGGGCAGTGGTTGGTTGACTTGAGGGTAACCTTCTTTTATGCCTGTGGGCAGAAGTCTTTGTGCTATATGGAACTATCACATATGCCTAAGGGAAATTATTGTTATGCATGAGGGAAATAACTTACGGGTATTTTATTCTGTTACCCGAGGGTAAGGATAGTATGTTTGAGGACATAGCTATTTAGAATATTCACTGTGGTGATTTTCTATGTTGTACCTACCAAGCTGAAGCACAAGCATGGAGGTGATAAGTAATGATCAAGATGGAAATGAAACTGGTAGTTATAGTTCCTTTTGAGTACTTACTAGTTTACCGCATTTACTTTTGCACACTGTTGTTGCACATTTTCACTGACAGTTGGGCACGGTCCTTTGGTGGGTGCCTAATGGGATTTATTTCTCACACCCTATTTGGGTCATGTCTTCAGCCCAAACAGACTATATTACTATAGGAGTCAACAGGGGAAAGGGTCCCTATATTGGTACATGATTGTAGCAGAAGAGTAGGAGAGCATGGGACCGAGCTTAGGCTTGCGATGATGTTGTGTTCTATTTAATCTGCTTTGTTTCATTTGGCTTTACCTTGTATTTTGAGTTATATTGTATTTTATTGCAAGGTATCATGTTCTGGCTGCTTTCATAGAATAGTGACATGCTGCATCTTTATATATATGACTGCTGGTTCTCTTTTACTACATTTGTCTTTTTCAATTGTATATTGTTTACTACTTCTGTTGTTGTATGTTATATATCTTTTTCGCTGCGCTACACTTTGAAAAATAAGGGCATAGTTTCCCCATTATCAGACCTGGGCCCTAGTTCCTAGTCGGTATCCTCTGGAATTTGGGGAAATGCGCTTGAGGTCATGTGACAAACCGGGTTCGGGGCACCCGTTGAGTGGCTTCTAGATCCAGGACGTTACAAAGTGGTATCAAAAGAGTTATTTTCTTCTTGACTTATTGTTTGTATCCTATAGTCAAGGATAATACGAAATAGGTACTGGGTAATAAGTTGTGTCCGAGAGTATCTAACCCGTGTACAGGGAAAAGCCAATTTACCTTGTGTTGCAATTTTTCTGATTTTTCAATTTTACAGTTGATTTGATTTTCATCATTGGGTGACTCACTTGTGGTGTGTTGTTTATATTTTTATACCTAAGTTCTATTTAGTTGCAACCTGATTAGATGAGGGTATTCCATCTCATGCATCATTTAGGCACTTGTAATAATCACAGGCCATGCATAGTTTTCAGGCCATGTGGGTGAATTAGAAAGTGCATGTTGTTGTGATAGATTTTGTGCTAGAAAATTCATGTTGTTGTGATAGATTCCTTATTAAATACATGTTATTGGATAGGGTATTGTTATGGAAGGTTCAGTGAAATAACGCAAAACTTTGGTTTTTGAGGATTATGGGTGCTCATCATCCAGAATTTGGTAGACCATCGACATGTTTACTTTGTTATAACATGCATAAGATTCTAAGATTTGGTTTGCGGGGAGTATGGACCCTCACATATTGGAATTTGGCACTTTGGAATTCATTTAGTGGTTTTCTAGGCTCTGGAGTAGTTTCTGAGGCATACTGTCCGGAAAACCCCAGAATACACACCATGTAATTTTTATTACATGTCGTTTACTCTTCTGTTTGGGAAGAAATGTGAAATTTTTATGTTCACGCCATGTACCTGAACTGTACGCTGTTTAGTTCCTAACCGTGTCACAGACTATGTAGGAAGAAACACAGGTTTGGGACAAATATAAAGTTAGACACCATGTACTGGTTTTACATGCCATGTCTTGTTGAACTTATGTCCTCCCATGTAACTAAAAACACGAATGAAGGAATATTCTTTTAAACACGATGTGTCAATGTCGAACACGCCATGTAGTGTAACATGGGAATCCGGCTGTGTAACTAAAAAACACAGGCCGGAGAAGCTCTTCTAGTACACTCCACGTACTTGAAGGACAAGTCTTGTAGTCTTGACCAATGAGATACCATGTGGACTTGGCCATGTGGCAGGAAAACCGGGTGGTGTACACGCCATGTACGGGTGTAACACACCATGTAGTGTCAGCCGAGTAGTCATTCATGTCACTAACAACATGTGTAGTTGGAATTTAAGTTTTACACATCGTGTCTATATAGAACACGCAGTGTAGTCTGAGATGTGTACTCAGACATGTGACGGACAACAAGGGTTGGTGAAGCTCGTACAGTACACGTTGTGTAGAGATTATACACGCTGTGTAGTCTCGTTCAAAAGAGAGTCGTGTGGCTAAGCCAAGTAGAGGGACTCGTACAGGGGAGAAAAATCAAGTACATGCCATCTGTGTGGACAACACACCGTGTGTTTTGGGGTGTTACACAACCAGTGCTGGCAGTGTACACGCCCATGTGAAAGACTAATGGGAACACGACATGTAGTTATTATACAAGCCGTGTAGTCTTGTTTGGTAAAACTTGATTGTTTTCTTTCTCATGTTCCCTTCTTACACTCCTTATTTCAGTCATCGATGATCATAATCTAAGGAGTGTGTTTGAAATTGTAGAATCATGTCTCCGAGACAACCACAAGTTCTATTCCAAGAGAGCTGCAACGATTATACTTCTGGGATGGTAGGCCATGGGCTACCAGTGGATCCTCTAACAGTGCCAGATGTGGTTCCAGCCATTATACCAGACATATGTGTAGATTCATAGTTCCATGAATGCTTCATGCGGTTCATGTAGACCTTCCAAGGAGCACTGCATGCCGGCACATCTATGGAAGAGCTGACACATATCTTCCAGCATCATTATCCACCTATGTTTTCATGGGATAGTGGACCACAGGCTGTAGAGTCTTGGCTGGATTCGATGCAGACGATATTCGAGCATCTGGAGATGCCTCCAGGGAGGAGGGTCAAGCTCACTACATACATGTTGTGTGATTCCTCCAAGTGGTTGTGGGATGTTACAACTCAGTCTGAGCATCACCGAGACATGTTGTGGGAAGAGTTTTAGGCAGATATCTATGACTTCTTCTTCCCGGAGATGCTGAGGGAAGATCAAGCTCGAGAGTTCATGAATCTAAAGCAGGGCACCATGTCAGAGATATATTATTCGACCCGCTTCACTGAGATATAGTTTTTTACACCTGTTCTAGTAGGTGATGTGATGTTGAGGGCCAGATGCTTTGAGGATGCCCTTTGGTGTGACATCTGAGAACTAGTAAATGTTTTCAGGTTGCCTATCGTACATGCTATTGTGAACGAGGCGCTGATTACTGAGAAAAACCTTCGGGAAGCTAGTGGTGTGGTCTAGGGTAGTTTGACACCAATTTCTGGTACATTTCCTACTGGTAAGAGGAATAGGTAGATGGATTTTTCTCACGGTGGTAGTACTAGCTAGAAGATTACTTCAGGTGGCCAGGTCATTTGCTACCAGTGTGTTAGAGAGGATCACAAGAGACCTCAGTGTCCACGAGACACAGTGGAGTGCTGAGCTTGCGGAAATATGGGTCATCTATAGCGTTTCTGCAGGGCGTTACTACCAGTGGCTAGTGAGAGGGGTTCTGTGTAGACTCTGCGTGCGGGAGCAGGACCAGCTTCTTCTTACCAGTCAGGGATGTGGGATACGTCGGGATGGACAGGCCGAGGTGGTGTTCATGGATGTGGTAACCAAACACCAGGATCTTAGAGATATTAGGGCGGGTCAGCTCAGGGTAGACAGGGTGTGTCGGGGGGCTACGACACTGGGCAGGCATATGCAGTGCAACAGACCCATTAAGAGCAGGATCCTGCACCTTCTACTTTCAGAGGTACAATACTAGTTGCTTCTGTTTTATCTATAGTACTTTTTGGTACTAGTGTTACACATATCTTTATATATGTGCCCATTATGAAGAGCCATGGGCTCTCTATTTCTTCTTCTTCTGATATTATGATGCTAGACACTGTTGGAAACTAGAACGGCTGGTGTGCGTCAGTGCAGGGAGTTCCCCCTAGAGGTTGTTGGGTGTCACTTTCTAAGGGACCTCTATGTCTTATAGATGACGATCTATGACTTCATTCTAGGTATGGACTGGTTGGTACCCTTTCAAGAATTTATATATTGCTATCGTCGCAGGGTGAGTTTCACATCACCAGAGGGCGGAGAGTTTCTATACAAGGCTGAATGAGTTGTCCAGGCGAGGCGAGCTAGACCCGAGCATCGTGGGTGAGGTGGAGTGATAGCCCAGATTATGATTTTATATCTGGATGACCAGGGAACATGTCAGATGGATTTCCCTCCAGTGGCTGATCATTTTAGGGATGTCTTTCTGGAGGAATTTTCAGGTCATTATCCGGAGCGAGAGGTGGATTTCTCTATTGAGCTTCTTCCGGGAGAAGCACCAGTGTCCATTCTCTTTTATAGGATGGCTACACCAGGGTTGCAGGAGTTCAAGAGGAAGTTGGAGGAGTTGAAAGCAAAGGGTTCTATCCAACTCAGTACTTCTCCTTAGGGTTCGCCTGTCTTGTTTTCTAAGAAGGCGGACGATACCCTCAGACTTTGTGTGGATTATCGAAAGATAAACCAGTTGAAGGTCAATAAACTATATCTCGTGTTGAGGATTGATGATATTTTTTATCATATTCGAGGATAACGAGTGTGGTCAATTATTGACTTGAGATACAGATATCATCAATTACGTGTTAGACCATCGGACATACTGCTTACAACTTTTTGGAGCAGATATGGTCTATACAATTATTTGTTCATGCCATTCAGACTCACGAACAGCCAGTAGTTTTCATGGCTTGGATGAATCGTGTCTTCCACCCGTATATGGATTCTTTTGGGGCAGTCTTCATGGATGATATCTTGGTGTACTCTCACACTCGACACGACCATGCTACCCAGCATGAGAGCATACTGAGTACACTGAGAGAGCATCATATATATGCTATGATCTCAATGTGACACTTTTTGATGGACAATATTCACTTCCTGGGTCATATCATCTCAGAGGCATGAGATGCGGTAGACCCAAAGAAAGTAAGAGCAGTAGTTTCATGGGAGAATTATAAGAACATGTTTGAGATATAGAGTTTCATGGGTATGGATGGTTACTACAGGTACTTTATAAAGGAATTCTTCTGTTTAGCAACACCGTTGATGGGTTTGACTGAGAAAGGTGTGAAGTTAGTTGGGTCAGAAGCTTGCGAGACAGCCTTTCAGGAGCTGAAGAGAAGGTTGAAATCAGCACTAGTCTGGATACTTTCATAGCAAGAGAAGATCTATACAGTTTACTATGATGCATTAGGTATTGGGCTGGGAGCAATGTTGATTTAGGGTGATCGAGTAGTTGCATACGGGTCTCGGTAGTTGAGTCCGCATTAGAGGAATTACCCGACGCATGATCTTGAGTTGGCAGTAGTTATTCATGTGTTACACTGTTGGAGAAATTATCTCTTGGGAGAGCATTTTTTGGTGTTCACGGACCACAAAAGTATCAAATATATCTTTACCTAGCATGACATGAATTTGAGACATCCTAGGTGGGTTGAATACCTTCAGTACTTTGACTTCGAGCTTGCCTATACTTCTGGTAAACGTAACACAGTTGGTGATGCACTGAGTAGGAGGACTCAGTTACAGGCAGTGCAGGAGGCCAGTGGCGCGTGGAAGCTTATGGATTTGTTCTCTGAGATGGATTTAGTGGTGCATGATATTCAGGGTTGAGCCTATATTTCATCCTTAGCTGTGACTTATACACTCCTGGATATAGTGAGGATGAGATAGCTAAGAGATTCAGAAGTCCCGGTTCTTTGGGAGTCGGTGGCAAGTAAGGAACCTCCTCCCCATTGGATGATGGGAGATGTTGAGGTACTGCATGTCCATGGACAAGTGTGGGTTCTATGGGACATATTCAAGTAGTTGATGCAGGATTTTCATGCTTTAGCTTGGGTTGTGCATCCTCGAGTTACCAAAATGTACCATGAAATGAGACGTCAGTATTGGTGGCTGGGTATGTTAAGGGAGGAAGCTAGTTTTGTTAAAAGATGTTTCACCTATCAGTAGGTGAAGGTGAAGCATCAGAGGCCAGCTAGACTGTTACAGGAGTTACCCATTCCAGAGTGGAAATGGGATGATGTCGCGATGGACTTCATGACTGGGTTACGGAGGTCACCTCGAGGCAGTGATGTCATGTGGGTTGTTGTGGATAGACTTACGAAGGTAGCTCATTTTTTTCAAATCAAGGAGACCTTCGGTGTTAACGGTCTCGGAAAGTTGTATATCCAAGAGGTAGTACGCCTTTGTGGGGTCCCTCGTTCTATCATTTCAAATAGGGATGCCTGATTTATGTCTCGTTTCTGGCAGATTTTTCAGAGGGCACAAGGTACACAGGTGCTTTTGAGCACAGCTTACCACCCTCAGACCAATGTCTAGTGAGAGCATACGATACAGGTGCTATAGGACATGTTGTGTGCATTCTTCCTAGACATTGGGGGATCTTGGGAGAAGCACATACCCCTGGTCAAGTTTTCCTATAATAATAGTTTTTAGGAAACTATTGAGATGGTACAATACGATGATTTATATGGTAGGCCCTGTAGATCACCTTTTTGTTGGTTGGAGGTAGGTGAGGTAGCTTTAATGTGACCACGTCTCGTTTAAGAGACTTCTAAGAAGGTCTAGTGGATTCAGAAGCATATGGTTACTGCACAATCTTGTCAGAAATCTTATGCTGATCACCGCAGACGACCCTTGGAGTTCGTGGTCGGGGATCAGATTTTCTTGCGTGTTTCACCGAGGTTGGGACACCAGTAGATCAGGAGACAGGGTAAACTTTCACCGAGGTATGTGGGGCCATTTGAGATTCTAGAGAGAGTCAAGATAGATGCCTATCGATTTCAGTTACCACATAGGTACTGGTCCATGCACGACTCCATCCATGTATCTCAGTTGCGCTGTTATCACTCAGACCCATCTCACGTTTTTTAGCCTGAGGATGTTGAGCTTCAGGCTGATGCATCCTTTGAGGAGAATCTGATTTGTATTTTTGATAGAATAATGAAGGTTATCCGAGGGTGGTCATTTCCTCTCATATGGGTGCTATGACAGCATGGCCGAGTACAGGATGAAACCTGGGAGCGGTAGACCGACGTACGTGCTCAGTGGCCAGAGTTGTTCACAGCTGTATCTTCACAACCCTTGGAAGGGAAATTCAGGGATGAACTATTTTAAGGGGGGAAGTTTTTATGAACCGAGTTCTTATTTTTAGGTATGAGTTTGTTCTTTTCCCTTTTCCTTAATCTTTTTTGAGAAAATAAGAAAAATCGGGAAAAATCCCAAATTTTGTGGGCACACGCCGTGTACATTCCACACGTCATGTACTTTGGCCATGTGGGATGAGTACACGGGGCGTGTAGGCCTGCCGGTGATGAAGGGTGTAGAAACTGACTACACACCATGTAATTAGTCGACAGGTGAATAGTAAGGCGGTGGAGGTACCCGCCAGTGGAGCAAAAATACATGCCATGTAATTTGGAATACAAGTTGTGTACTGATGTCGACAGATGAACAGTGTCGTGATTGAAAGAAGCCGCCAGAGGAATAGTTTAAAAAATGAAAATTACATGCCTTGTACTTAAGAGTACACACTGTGTAGTTTTTTTTTCTTAAAATGAGGAGTAGCCTCCTCATTCAGCAGAAGAGGATTTGAGTTCATTTTAGAGCCAGTAGAGGAGGTTGGAGCTTCGGAGACCTCCCGACTGCACACCAGGAATCCTGATCCTTCTCTGACGATCTTGATTGGACCGTGCAGGTGATATCTTCCTTGTCCTTGTTTGTTTCTTACCAATTCTTTCCCAAGGAAAATTTATTTGATTTTGAATGAGTGAACGTTTATCACTGATCTACGCCATTTTTGGACAATTCGGGAGGCGTCATTCACGTATACCGATCAAAGACAATCGAGGTAGATGGTTTAATTTTTATTTTCAACTGTTGTGTTGAAATTGTGTACTGTTGTGCTACACGCTCATGGTTGGGGTGTCATATGGCTGAGGTCTTTGGTGAAAGGATATCTAGAATTGTATAGATAATATAATGATAAGTTTTAACTGCTGTTTGGGATCACTTCTTGGATCCAGGACCACCACATGTGTGTGTTTCTCTGTTTATCCTTTTGGCCAGGATGCCCAACGGTATTCCATGATTATAATGTGTATTTCATTTTCCTAAGAGAAAATTTATATAAATTTCTGGTTTATGCTTCGGGCTCAACTCGGTTCTATTAGGCTGAGGGCAGTGTTCTATTAGCCTGAGGGCAGCGTTTCTTAGCCTGAGGGCAGTGGTTGGTTGGCCTGAGCGTAACCTTCATTTATGCCTGTGGGAAGTAGTCTTTGTGATTGAGGGAAATATCACGTATGCCTGAGGGCAATTATTGTTATGCATGAGGGCAATAACCTGTGGGTATTTGATTCTATTACCTGAGGGTAAGGATAGTATGTCTGAGGACACAGCTATTTAGAATATTCAATGTGGATATTTTCTATGTTGTACCTGCCAAGCCTAAGTAGAATCTTGGAGGTGATATGTAATAATTAGAATGGCAATGAAACTGGTACTGATAGTTACTTTTGAGTACTTACTAGTTTACCGCATTTACTTTTCCACACTGTTATTTCCCATTTTCACTAACAGTTGGGCATCGGACTTTGTTGGGTGCCTACTGGGATTTATTTCTCACACCCTGTTTGGGTCATGTCCTCTGCCCAAATAGACTATATTGATTCAGGTGTCGATAAGGGAAAGGGTCCCTATATAGGTACATGATTGTAGCAGAGGATTAGGAGAGCATGGGACCGAGCTTAGGCTTGCGATGTTGTTGTGTTCTATTTACTCTGATTTGTTTCATTTGATTGTACCTTGTAATTTGAGTTATATTGTTTTGTATTGAAGTTTATACTATTCTGGCTAGTTTCATAGAATAACGACATGCTGCATCTTTATATATATGACGGCTGGTTCTCTTTTACTACAGTTTTCCTTTTCTGTTGTATATTGTTTACTACTTATGTTGTTGTATGTTATATATCTTTTCCGCTGTGCTAAACTTTGAAAAATGAGGGCATAGTTTCGCCACTATTAGACATGGTCCATTTCTACTAGTTGGCAGGCTCTGGCGTTTGGGGAAATGTGCTTGAAGTCATATGACCAACCGGGTTTGAGGCACCCGTCGAGTGGCTTCCAGATCCGGGACGTTACAAAGTGGTATCAAAGGAGTTCTTTTCCACTTGACTAAATGTTTTTAGCCAATAGTTAGGGATAGTATGAAATTGGTAGTTGGTAATAAGTTGTGCCCGGGAGTAGCTAACCCATGTACAGGGAAAAGCTAATTTACCGTGTGTTGTAATTTTTCAGATTTTTCAATTTTACAGTTGATTTGATTTTCACCGTTCGGTGATGCACTTGTGTTGTGCTGTTTATATTTTCATACCTGAGTTCTATTTAGTTGCAACCTAATGAGATGAGGGTATGCCCTATCATGCATCATTTAGGAACATGTTAGAATCACATGACATGCATAGTTTCCATGCCATGTAGGTGCACTAGAAATTGCATGTTGTTGTGATAGAAGTTGTGCTAGAAAATGCATGTTGTTGTGATAGATGCCTTATTAAATACCTGCTATTTGATAGGGTATTGTTATGGAAGGTTTTGTGAATAAATTCCAAACTTTAGTTTTTGAGGAGTATGGGCCCTCATCGACCAGAATTTGGTGGATCATCGAGTTGTTTACTTTTTAATAACACGCATAAGATTCCATGCTTTGGTTTGCGGGGAGTATGGGCCCTCATAGATCAGAATTTGGCCCTTTGGTGTTCGTTTAGTGGTTTTCTAGACTCCAGAGTAGTTTCTGATGCTTATTGTCTGGAAAAACCCAGAATACACGCCGTGTAATTTTGATTACATGCTGTTTACTCTTTTGTTAGGGAAGAAATGTAATATTTTTAAGTACACGCCGTGTAGTTCCTAACTATGTCTCAAGAAATTTTGGAAGAAACGTGGGTTTGGGGAAAATATAAGGTTACACACTGTGTACTGGTTGTACACGTCGTTTCGTGTTGACCCTCTGTCTGCCCGTGTAACTAACAACACGGATGGAGGATTCTCCGTTTAAACACATCGTGTCAATATCGAACACGCCGTGTAGTGTAACATGGGAATCTGGTCATGTAACTATCAAACATGGGTCTGTGATATCCTTTCAGTTACATTCCATGTCCATATAGAACATTCCATGTAGTGTGAGTCATGTATTCGACCATGTAACTAACAACACGGGCCAGAGAAGCTCATCTAGTATATGTCGTGTACCTGAGGGACACGCCGTGTAGTCTTGACCGGTGAGAGACCATGTGGAATTGGCCATGTGGTTAAGAAATGGGGTGGTGTACACCCCGTGTGTGGGTGTAATGCACCGTGTAGTATCAGCCGAGTAGTCATCCCTGTCACTAACAACACGAGTAGTTGGAATTAAAGCCGTACATGTCGTGTCTTTCTGGAATATGCCATGTAGTCTGAGCTGTGTAACTAGCCTTGTGACAAACAACATGGGTCAGTGAAGATCATCCATTACACACCTTATAGAGCTTATACATGTTGTGTAGTCTCTTTCAAAATAGAGCCATGTGGATAAGACGTGTAGAGGGACTCAGATGGTGGAGAAAAATCAATTACATTCCATGTGTGTGGACAACACGCCATGTGTTTTAGGGTGTTAAATGACCAGTGCTGGCAGAGTACATGCCCATGTGAAAGACTAAAGGGAACACACTGTGTAGTTATTATACACGCCTTGTAGTCTTGTTTTGTAAAACTTGAATGTTTTCTTTCTCATGTTCCCTTCTTACACCCCTTGTTTCATTCCTCGATGATCTTAATCTAAGGCTTGTGTTTGACCTTGTAGATTTATGTCACCGAGGCGACCATGAGTTTTTCTCCAAGAGAACGGAAACAATTATACTCCTGAAATGGTAGGCCATGGGCTACCAGTGAATCCTCCAGCAGTGCCAGATGTGGCTCCAGCCACTATGTTGGACACAGGCGCGGATGCGCAGTTCCATGAAGGCTTCATGCAGTTCATGAAGACCTTCCAAGGAGCATCGTCGGCCACCACCTCTATGGAAGAGCTGACGCGTATCTTCCAACACTAAGATCCACCTACGTTTTCAAGGGATGGCGGACCAGAGTCTACAGAGTCATGGATGGATTCTATGAAGACAATATTCAAGCATCTGGAGATGCCTCCGGGGAAGAGGGTCAAGCTCGCTACATAAAAGTTGCGTGATTCCGCTAAGAGATGGTGGGATGTTACCACCCAGTCTGAGAATCACCGTGACATGGCATGGGATAATTTTCAGGCATATTTATATTACTTCTTCTTCTCGAAGTCACTAAGGTCAGATCGAGCTCATGAGTTCATGAATCTATAGCAGGGCGCCATGTCAGTGATGGATTATTCTGCCCGCTTCACCGAGATAAAGTGTTTTTCACCTATTCTGGTAGGTGATGAGACGTTGTGGGCTTGAAGCTTTGAGGATGGTCTTCGGTGTGACATCTGAGCACTGGTAAATGTTTTTAGGTTTCCTATTAAACATACTATTGTGAACCAGGTGCTTATTACTGAGCGGAACCTACGAGAAACTAGTGGTGTGGTCCAGGGCAGTACGACAGCAGTTGCTAGAACTATTCCTACTAGTAAGATGAAGAGGTAGATAGATTTCTCTCACCGTGGTAGTATTAGCAAGAAGAATACTTTAGGTTACCAAGTCATTTTCTACTAGTCTGTTAAATAGGGGCACAAGAGACCTCAGTGTCCACGAGACCCAGTGGAGTGCCGAGCTTGCGGCAAGATGGGTCATCTTCAACGTTTCTATAGGGCATTCCTACCAGTGTCTTGTGAGAGGGGTTCTATGTATACTATGTAAGCTAGAGCAGGACCATCAGATTCTTACCAGTCAGGGACGTGGGATACGCCGGGACGTATAGGCCAAGGTGGTGGTAGTGGTTGTGGTAGCCAGACACCAGGATCTCAGAGACAGTAGGGCGGGTTATCTCAGGATAGCTATGCGGTGTCGCAAGGCCATGGAACTGGGTAGGAATGTGTAGTGCAATAGACCCAACAAGAGCAGGATCCTAGACCTTCTACTGTCAGAGGTACTATACTAGTTGCTTTTGTTTTATCTGCATTACTTTTCTTTATTGGTGCTACACATAGATTTATATATGTTCTTTTTGTAGATATCCTTGGTCTCTGTGTTTCTTCTTCTTCTGATATTATGATGCTAGACACTTCATTGGAAACTAGAACAGCAGGTGTGCGTTAGTGGAGGGAGTTCCCCCTAGAGGTTGGTGGGTGTCAATTTCTATGGGACCTCTATTTCTTAGAGATGACGAGCTATGACATCATTCTAGGGATTTACTAGTTTGTACCCTTTAGATCCTTTATAGATTACTATTTTCATAGGGTGAGTTTCACGTCACCAGAGGGAGAAGAGTTTCTATAGAAGGGAGAATAGGATGTCCAGGTGAGCCGAGATGGACCCGAGCATCTTGGGTGAGGTGGAGTGAAATCCCAGATTGCGAGTTTATATCTGGAGGACCAGGGAACTTGTCATATATATTTCCCTCCAGTGGTTGATCGTTTCAGGGATGTCTTCCCGGACGACTTTTTAGGTCTTCCTCTAGAGCGAGAGGTGGATTTCTCTATTGAGCTTTTTCCAGGAGCAGCACCAATGTCCATTCTTCTATATAGGATGGCTACACCAGAATTGCTGGAGCTCATGTGGCAGTTGGAGGAGTTCCAAGCCAAGGGTTTCACCCAACCCAGTACTTCTCCTTGGGGTTTTCCTGTCCTATTTTCTAAGAAGGCAGACAGTACCCTCAAACTTTTTGTGGACTATCGGAAGCTTAACCATTTGAAAATCAAGAACTGATATCTCTGGCCGAGGATTGACATTCTTTTTTATCAAATTCGAGGAGTATGAGTGTTCTCGAAGATTTAATCGAGATTTGGATAACATCAGTTATGCTTTAGACCATCATACATAATGCTTAAAGCTTTTTAGAGTTGATATGGTCTATATAAGTATTCGGTCATGCTGTTCGGACTCCCGAATGGCCAGCAATTTTCATGGCTCTGATGAATCATGCGTTCCACCCGTATCTAGATTCTTTTGTGGTTGTCTTCGTGGATGATATCTTGGTGTACTCTCACACTCGGCATGACCATGCTACCGATCTTGATATCGTACTGAGTACACTGAGAGAGAAAAAACTACATGCTAAGCACTCAAAGTTCAACTTTTGGATGGACCAGATTCACTTCTTGGTCTATATTATCTCATAGGAAGAAGTTTTGGTAGACCTAGAAAAAGTAATATAAGTATTTTCCTAGGAGAATCCTAAGAACGTGTTTGAGATACAGAGTTTATTGGGGGTGGCTAGTTACTATAGGCTATTTATACAGGGCTTCTCCATCTTAGAAATGTCTTTGATGGGTTTGACTAAGAAGGGTGTGAAGTTCATTTGGTCAGAAGCTTGTGAGATTGCCTTTCAAAAGATGAAGACAAGGTTGACATCAGCACCAGTCATGATACTTCCACATCAAGGGAAGAGATATACAGTTTACTGTGATGCATTCGGTATTGGGTTGGGAGCAGTTTTGATGCAGGGTGATCGAGTAGTTACGTACGGGTCTCGGCAGTTGAGGCCACATGAGAGAAATTACCTGATGCATGATCTCGAGTTGGCTGTAATTGTTCATGCATTATGCTGTTGGAGACATTATATCTTGGGAGTGCATTTTTTGTGTGTTCACGGACCACAAAAGTCTCAAATCTATATTTACCCCGTGTGAATTGAATTTGAGATAGTGAAGGTGGGTTGAATACCTTCAGTCCTTCGACTTCGAGCTTTCTTATACACCTGGTAAGGGTAACGCAGTTGCTGATGCACTGAGTAGGAGGACTCAGTTACATGCAGTGCAGGAGGCCGGTGGTGAGTGGAAGTTTATGGATTGGTTCTCTGAGATGTATTTTGAGGTGCACAATTGTTAGGGGTGATCCTATCTTTCATCCTTAGCTATGAATTCTACACTCCTGAAAAGATTGAGGATAAGACATCTATCAGATTCAGAAGGCCTATTTCTACGGGAGTCGGTGGAAAGTAAGGACCCTCCTTCCGGATGGACGATAGGCGATGTTGAGGTAATATGTGTCCATGGAAGAGTGTGGGTTCTTGGGTACATACGTGAGGAGTTGATTTGGATTTTTCATGATTCATATTGGGAAGTTCATCTTGGAGTTACCAAAATGTAGCGTGACTTGAGATGTCAGTATTGGTGGCCAGGTATGAAAAGGGAGGTATCTGGTTTTGGTATGAGATGTTCCACCTGTCAGCAGGTGACAGTAGAGCATCATAGACCAGCCGGACTGTTACAGAAGTTACCCATTCCGAAGTGGAAATGTGATGATGTCATAATGGACTTCGTGACCGGGTTGCTGCGGTCACCTCGAGGCTGTGATTCAGTGTGGGTTGTTGTGGACAGACTTACGAAGGTAGCTCACTTTTTGCCGATCAAGGAGACCTTCTATGTTGATGAGATCAAAAATTTGTATATCTGAGAGGTATTACACCATCATGGGGTCCCCCATTCTAGCATTTTCGATGGGCACACCCTCTTTACATCTCGTTTCTGGAAGAGTTGTCAAAGGGAACTGGGTACACAGGTGCATCTGAGCACAGCATACCACGCTCAAAATGATGGCCAGTTAGAGCGTACAATACATGTGTGTAGAGACCCATATCTTAACGTACATTGACATTACAATACTTTTTCAGAATACTTAGTACATAACAAAAACACACACACAAGGATCGTAATAGTTTAGTGTCTTTGGAAACTCAGAATATAATCTTCTAATCATGGTGAAAGATCTTCAACATCTCCCATGAAGATCTTCCTTTTTTTCTTACCTAAAACCTTTCTTTATATCCTAGGGAAAAGAAAACATAAAAGGGTGATCTCAAATTCTCAGTAAGGGTAAACAAAAGAAAAATCAATCACATCATATTCATAAGAACATAACATTTTGGAAATCTTAACCTGAAAAAGAGAGCATAATTTCATAACAGGGGATAAATCATAGTAGTGAAATGGAATCCAAATAATCATAACTTAAAACATGAAACTTTGTGGAATACACACATAATCATAGAGAATCATTTCTTATTAGTCAAGACTCACTGCCAAGACTATATTAGTGGACAAAGTCCATTTCTGAACCGAGTCACCCTTGTTTCAGTCCTGTTTCACTGAACCGGTATAACCTACCATTCCAGCCATGTCTATCTCATGAGATATAAAATCGTTACCCAATGAATTGGAGGGAGATATAGTTCCCACACATCTCATAATGATACCATTCTTATGTGTGCCACAAAATCATAAACCATACATCATTGCATAACCCATGTAATAAAAATGGGAATCTTAAACATCATGACATCATAAAACAATTCATATAAGATAAAGGAATTCATAAAAATATTTTCATCACAACATAATCAAATCCATGTAATAATAGGGATAGAAACAGAACCCTTTATTATCTTAGATGGAAAATAATTTTGATAAAACACTTGAACTCCATTCTTGAGGAAAATATCCTTTCTACTTCAAAAACACTTTTCCTTTCTTAACATGTCATACAACTTTAAAATAAAAGAAGTTGATTAAAAATAAACTTGAAAAGTTGTAAAGGAAGCTTCTTGGAAATAATGTTTTAAAAATCCATTCATGCCGTATAAGTTAAAAAACATTATTCTCGTACTTTTGTCGGAAAAGTCAAAAAGTACCTCGTATGAAAAACGACAAAAGATTCCTTTCATATTCTTTACTAAAAACTCACCGAAGGGTAAAATTGGATTTAAAAAATTTTATCTGGATGGAAATAATATTACATATTCATGAAACATGGATGTGGATGATAAAATACACCCCAGTAAATACTAAAGTATAAACAATCTCGGATAAAAATGAGATTGTGATATTTCCCTTACCTTAGGTCCGATTTTCTTCATAGGTGTCCAAACCTCCTGTATAATGATTTAAATAATGTTATTGACTTATTCCAGAATCATACTTATTTTTATGATATCATATATGGTCATATTCTTAGCTTCTTAGTAGTAATATTTCATTTCTACTTGTTATTCGGGTGTTTATAACTTTTTGTTCTTATGCGTGTTTTGTCGAATAAATTCTTATTATTTTCTTTAGGTTATAGATACCTCATTTCCAGAATGGTATTAGTGTAATATATATCATATTCATTCATTCAATTCATTTATATAATCATTATGAAATGAAGATCATGTAGAACGAGTCGCATCACATCGTGGAGACGGTATTCCGTACGTACGCACGAGTGATGATATCGTTCTTATGATTGTGGAATTGTATTGGAGTATATGTATACTATTTAAGATTCAATATAACTTTATAATAGTCATATATAGTCATTATTTACACCATTATACCCATCCAAGTAAGGTGGTGGTGGAAAATAGATTACACCACGGCGTGGAGACGGTATTCCGTACGTACGCACACGCGGTGATTTCTTTTTCCGTAGGATGGATAGATGGTGAAATAGGGTTGTTTCATACTTATAAAAACATATCAGTATATGAGTGATACTGATTTTATTACTTCATAATGAAACAACTAAAGAAGAAGAAGTGGAAGAAGAAATAAAGATGAAAGAATCGGTAACGGAAATTACCTCTTCTTTGAAGCGCCTCTTTGAGATCTCCTTTTAGGGCTCTAAAATTGGTCTTTGAGGAAGACCAGAACCTCTAGTATGTTTCTAGGGAAGTTTAGAAGAGAATTTGGTAGGGGTTGGCCGATCGTGAGGGCTCAAATTGTTGTGAGGAGGAGAGGGAGGAGGTGCCCTTTTATAAGGGAGGAGAGGGGAACCTTAGGAAAATCTCAAAATATTATTTAATATTAAGGTCAAATTCGGTTTATAATGGTTCCAAATGGTCTTATTTCGAAGATAAAGTGGGTATGGGTCTAAAACCTCTCATACAATAGTATTTATTCAAGTTTAGGTTATTATTTTAACCTTATCAATTAGATTTAACTCTAAGTTAAATAATTTAACTTTTACCGTGTCTTTTTGTTTTCTTACACTATATGGTTAATAAACTTACCATAACAAGCCAAAAGAACACCAAGTTGTTTATTATTAATATATCTATTTTTATCTAAGTCATTTGGCCGAACCTTTGATTTTTAGGAATTAAATAACAATTAATAATATAATATTTGTTTTAAAAACTAATTTATGTCAATTTTGACACTATTTGGTACATGATATTTATGAAATTCATAACAGAATGATAAGTTAGAACCAAGTTACATATATAAACAATAACATGTCATAGTAACCAATAAAATTAATTTAAGTCATAAAAAGTCTCAAATTACATTTATTTGGGCATTTATAACATCAATTATGTCAATATTTCATTCATAAGACAATTACTGCATCATCTTTGTATCATAATAAATGATAATTATTTAATCCCTAAAATTCTAAATAAATTCCTATGATGTAGATAATTGTATTATCTTTCTGGAGACTATTCATGTTTGATGTTTTATGAAGTTTATCACTAAATTAAAATTATTATACTTATAGTATTTAAGAAAGTGACATGTTGTCACATTCTTTGGTTTTAATAATAATTAAATTATTTTCATGGAAAAAAGTCCATAAAATGAATCTAACCCGACCCTTAGGTTATATGGGTCTACTTTTAGCCATCCAATAGGATTTTTCCAAGTGTTAGGGTAATTTTATAATCTTATATTTACCCTTAATTACCCGATTTACCTTTAACTATAGTAAATAAAATTTACCGTAGTTACTATTCACAATGCCCAAAAATAAAAAGTAGCTTATTAACAAAATTTGGACCCACTGATTCCAAATATGGAATCCATTTTTACAAATTCAATACACAAAAGATGCAGAAATTAAATTAAAATTAATCCTGTTGTCGAAAGAAAACGGGTTTTTCTTTAAAACATTGCAAAAGATTGAATTGATTTAACCTACTAATTCAAGGTAAAATCAATGCTAATGACATACATTATATTAAATGGTAAAAATATATTCTATTTATACTTTAAAACCATTAAATATTATAATTTAACCATATAAGATATTACGATGAAAAAAAGTTGTTTTTAATTAAAATATAGCGTGTTTTTACTATTCATTAAAATATGAAAGTTATCGGAAAAATATCAAAACTTTATCTAATGTAATTTTTTATATCCTGATTCAAAAGAAGAATTTTATTTTGTAAAATTTAACTTATAAACATGTCAAAAACTAGATTTAAAGTGGGTGCGCCATCAAAAGGCGGCAAAACTGCATTTTTTGAAAAATACTTATTTTACCCGAAAAAATTATTTTGTTCTTATACCATGTTCTAGAAATGTGTAAGATGAATAATAATGTTATAAAATTCAAGATTTAGTTAACACTATTCATAACGGCTAGTTCATAACAATATTATAATAATATATCGTTGTTTAGTAAAACCCGGTATTGCGTACAACACATGCTATCGAGGAAGGTCGCGATTGCGTGTAATGCAAGCCAAGTCAGGGTTGCGTGTAGTGCATAACTCCTTTGTTGTTGCATATAACAGAGTCCATACATATTTTATTTATACATTGAATATATATATATATATATACACTCAATGTTGCGTAGAATAACTTCTATCAAACGAACTAGAAATTGTGTGTAACACGATCCAAGAATAGTGTTGCGTATACTGCAAGCTAATACGGTGTTGCGTATAGCGCAAGGTAATCTTGGTGTATCGTACAACAAAAGATATGAATGAAATTAAAAAGAATGTATCTTATAAAATCTCTGGTTGTTACATTCTACCCACCTTAAAATGAATTTCGCCCTCGAAATTCGTCGGGGTTATAAATGGTTTACTACTCAAAATTTTGTATAATAGAAACCCACATCGTAAAAAGGAATACCAAAACATGTCTTTTAAAAACTAAAGTATGAAATGTAACGGTTACCCAAATTAACTCATCACGGGGTTTCCACGTAGGAGAACATAGGTGAAAATATGGATATGGAAGAAAAATCTAACCATCAAGTTCGGATGGAGAGTGGTAGAGAACATGGCTATAAAAAAGCCAACAATCACAAAGCCATAAATTTGTGATGATCTAGGGTACCATCTAATTCATCAGATATAAGATCACTAAGACAACATTTTTGGTTTTCAATATCATTTCCCTAAAGTTGAAACATTTTGAATTAGAAGAAATACTTACTTGATTTTGGTACAATCTCACTGTTTTTCGTGCTTTGAACAATTTCCACTTCATCTCTTAAAGAAATGAAGTTGAATTTGTTATTCGTGAAGTGTTAATAGATCATGTGATAGAATGACGGGTCATTCCATCTCTTTCAAACAAAAGGTTAGAAAAAGTTATAAGTCCATATTATGGTTAGATTAATCGTATATGGTTCCAAAAATGAACTTATACTTCATATATCATACTGATTAATAAAATAAAACTAGTTTATACTGACCAGGGACTTCCTGTAGCCCAGTGGTAGGCGATAAAGGCCAGTCGCACTTCGGTTGTGGGTTCGATTCCCACAGCCTTGTCCGACGCGATGGGCTGTCGCCCGTCCTGCAGGTTGTCCTTTTTCTAAAACTGCATTACTATATCATCCCATCAATAATATTGAAAAAGGCTCTATCCTTAAACAATACTAACTTATGTCCAAAATAATCCATTCCAATCATTAGGCTTATCCAAAATACTTCGGTCCAAGCTCATAGTATAGAGAAAATGATCACGTGAATGCCATCATTTATCCCTCATATATCTTGTTGGTCACATTCCAATCATGTGAATACCTTAATGATGTATTCTCTTGAAAAATGAATACCCATTAAACCTTAGTGAAAACATGAATGATGTCAAAATTTAACACTTTCCACATACCAAAATCCAAAAATTCTATATACTCAAACCATGATATAACCTTCTCCTTATATCAGTCATGAGCTCATGAATACTATCAAACATTTAATTTTCTCCTTATCCCTTCATTATGCGCATATCATCTACATTCCAAAAATATCGGAATAACCTTTCATGGATACTGGTAACATTAATCATACACTTTCAAAACTCAATGAAATACAACAGTGTAACAATCCTTAGATGTCTCTTTATTCCATAGTACCGTGAGATTACTTATACAACATTACACATGATAAAAATGTAATCATTCCACTACATTCTTAAACCATTGACCGAGCTTCAACAATTCTTTCATCTCACATATCATTTTTATTCTCTTCATCATCATCCACATAAATACTACCCATACGACTATACTGATTCTCTTCATGAGACTTTCCCTTAGGGCATTGGTTTTCATAATGCTCGTACATTCCACATTTAAAACATTTTACCATTGTTGATGTCGTAGAAATACCATTATCCTCATCCCTGGTGTTAACTGAAACTTTTCCTTTGCACTTACTGGCTTTGTGTCCTTCTTTTCCATACCAAAAGCATCTTCCAGTTCCTTCGAAACATTCTCCTTGATGCCTCTTCCCACATGATTTACATAGGGGAAATTGATCTTTCTTTCCTCTATGATCATCATGAAACTCCATCTTTCTCTTATTATCCGACTCAGGAAACTTTCCAAATTTTACTTTATTGATCATATTATGAGATTTCTGATTCGGCATAATAATTATGTTTGGACTTCCAAATCCAATTTCATTTGGTTGCTCATGAAGAATATCATTCCATTGTCCATAATATCCTCCATTATCGTGAATCATCTTATTTCCAGCCATTTTCTAAAACCCAAAAAGAATAGTATTAGAGGAAAAAATCATAATAAAGGGAGAGTAACTTCAATATCTAACATCATAGGTTAAATTCTAAGATCGTTACCATAGTTCTAGGACTATATCCTATACGTATACTTATCCTTAGGTACATCCCTAGACATACCTTAGAAATATCTCTAGGGATCTCACTAACGTTCTCACATCCTAGTTTCCAAAGGTTGACTAAACCTTTCCTCTATACCAACTGTAGAGACCCGTATCTTAATGTACATTGACATTACAATACTTTTGCGAAATACATAGTACATAACAAAAACACACACACAAGGATCGTAATAGTTTAGTGTCTTTGGAAACTCGGAATATAATCTTCTAATCATGGTGAAAGATATTCAACATCTCCCGTAAAGATCTTCCTTTTTTTTCTTACCTAAAACCTTTCTTTATATCCTGCGGAAAAGAAAACATAAAAGGGTGAGCTAAAATGCTCAGTAAGGGTAAACAAAATAAAAATCAATCACATCATATTCATAAGAACATAACATTTTGGAAATCTTAACCTGCAAAAGAGAGCATAATTTCATAACATGGGATAAATCATAGTAGTGAAATGGAATCCCAATAATCATAACTTAAAACATGAAACTTTTTGGAATACACACATAATCATAGAGATTCATTTCTTATTAGTCAAGACTCACTGCCAAGACTATCTTAGTGGACAAAGTCAATTTCTGAACCGAGTCACCCTCGTTTCAGTCCTGTTTCACTGAACCGGTATAACATACCATTCCAGCCATGTCTATCTCATGAGATATAAAATCGTTACCCAATGCATTGGAGGGAGATATAGGTCCCACCCATCTCATAATGATACCATTCTTATGTGTGCCACAAAATCATAAACCATACATCATTGCATAACCCATGTAATAAAAATGGGAATCTTAAACATCATGACATCATAAAACAATTCATATAAGATAAAGGAATTCCAAAAAATATTTTCATCACAACATAATCAAATCCATGTAATAATAGGGATAGAAACAGAACCCTTTATTATCTTATATAGAAAATAATTTTGATAAAACACTTGAACTCCATTCTTGAGAAAAATATCCTTTCTACTTCAAAAACACTTTTCCTTCCTTAACATGTCATACAACTTTAAACTAAAAGAAGTTGATTAAAAATAAACTTGAAAAATTGTAAAGGAAGCTTCTTGAAAATAATGTTTTAAAAATCTATTCATGCCTTATAAGTTAAAAAAACATTCTTCTCGTACTTTTGTCGGAAAAGTCAAAAAGAACCTCGTACGAAAAACGACAAAAGATTCCTTTCATATTCTTTACTAAAAACTCACTGAAGGGTAAAATTGGATTTAAACAATTGTAGGTGGATGTAAATAATATTACATATTCAGGAAACATGAATTTGGATGATAAAATACACCCCAGTAAATACTAAAGTATAAAGAATCTCAGATAAAAATGAGATTGTGATATTTCCCTTACCTTAGGTCCGATTTTCTTCGTAGGTGTCTGAACCTCCTTTATAATGATTTAAATAATGTTATTGACTTATTCCATAATCATAATTATTTTTATGATATCATATATGGTCATATTCTTAGCTTCTTATTAGTAATATTTCATTGCTACTTGTTATTCAGGTGTTTATAACTTTTTGTTCTTATGCGTGTTTTGTCGAATAAATTCTTATTCTTTTCTTTAGGTTATAGATACCTCATTTATAGAATGGTATTAGTGTAATATATATCATATTAATTCATTAAATTCATTTATATAATCATTATGAAATGAAGATCATGTAGAATGAGTCGCATCACATCGTGGAGACGGTATTCCGTACGTACGCACGAGTGATGATATCGTTCCTATGATCGTGGAATTGTATTGGAGTATATGTATACTATTTAAGAATCAATATAACTTTATAATAGTCATATATAGTCATTATTTACACCATTATACCCATCCATGTAAGGTGGTGGTGGAAAATAGATTACACCACGGCGTGGAGACGGTATTCCATACGTACGCACGCGCGGTGATTTCTTTTTCCGTAGGTTGGATAGATGGTGAAATAGGGTTGTTTCATACTTATAATAACATATCAGTATATGAGTGATACTGATGTTATTCCTTCATAATGAAACAACTAAATAAGAAGAAGTGGAAGAATAAATAAAGATGAAAGAATCGGTAACGGAAATTACCTCTTCTTTGAAGCACCTCTTTGAGATCTCCTTTTAGGGCTCTAAAATTGGTCTTTGAGGAAGACCAGAACCTATAGGATGTTTCTAGGGAAGTGGAAAAGAGAATTTTTCAGGGTTTTGACGAGCATGAAGGCTCAAATTGTTGTGAGGAGGAGAGGGAGGAGGTGCCCTTTTATAAGGGAGGAGAGGGGCACCTTAGGAAAATCTCAAAATATTATTTTATATTAAGGTCAAATTCGGTTTATAATGGTTCCAAATGGTCTTATTTAGAATATAAAGTTGGGATGGGTCAAAATACTCTCATCCAATAGGATTTAGACAAGTTTTGGTTATTATTTTAATCTTATCAATTAGATTTAACTCTAAGTTAAATAATTTAACTTTTACTGTGTCTTTTTGTTTTCTTACACTATATGGTTAATAAACTTACCATAACAAGAAAAAATAACCCCAAGTTGTTTATTATTAATATATCTATCCTTATATAAGTCATTTGGCCTAGCCTTAGATTTTTACGAATTAAATAACAATTAATAATATAATATTTGTTTTAAAAACTAATTTATGTCAATTTTGACACTATTTGGTACATGATATTTATGAAATTTATAACAGAATGATAAGTTCTAAACAAGTTACTTATATCAACGATAACATGTCATATTAACCTATAAAATTAATTTAAGTCATAAAAAGTCTCAAATTACATTTATTTGGGCATTTATAACATCAATTATGCCAATATTTCATTAATAAGACAATTACTGCATCATCTTTGTGTCATAATAAATGATAATTATTTAATCCCTAAAATTCTAAATAAATTCCTATGATGTAGATAATTGTATTATTTTCTGTAGACTATTCATGTTCAGAGTTTCATGAAGTTTATCACTAAATTAAAATTATTATACTTATAAGATTTAAGAAAGTGACATGTTGTCACATTCTTTGGTTTTAATAATAATTAAATTATTTTCAGGGAAAAAAGTCCATAAAATGAATCTAACCCGACCCTTAGGTTATATGGGTATACTTTTAGCCATCCAATAGGATTTTTCCAAGTGTTAGGGTAATTTTATAATCTTATATTTACCCTTAATTACCCGATTTACCTTTAACTATAGTAAATAAAATTTACCGTAGTTACTATTCACAATTCCCAAACATAAAAAGTAGCTTATTAACATAATTTGGACCCACTGATTACAAATATGGAATACATTTTTCCAAATTCAATACACAAAAGATGCAGAAATTAAATTAAAATTAATCCTGTTGTCGAAAGAAAATGGGTTTTTCTTTAAAACATTGCAAAAGATTGAATTGATTTAACCTACTAATTCAAGGTAAAATCAATGCTAATTACATACATTATATTAAATGGTAAAAATATATTCTATTTATAATTTAAAACCATTAAATATTATAATTTAACCACATAAGATATTACGATGAAAAAAGTTGTTTTTAATTAAAATATAGCGTGTTTTTACTATTCATTAAAATATGAAAGTTATCGGAAAAATATCAAAAATTTATCTAATGTAAATTTTTATATCCTGATTCAAAAGAAGAATTTTATTTTGTCAAATTGAACTTATAAACATGTCAATACTATATTTAAAGTGGGTGCGCCATCAAAAGGCGGCAAAACTACATTTTTTGAAAAATACTTATTTTACCCGAAAAATTTATTTTGTTCTTATACCATGTTCTAGAAATGTGTAAGATGAATAATAATGTTATAAAATTCAAAATTTAGTTAACACTATTCATAACGGCTTGTTCATAACAATATTATAATAATATATCATTGTTTAGTAAAACCCGGTATTGCGTACAACACACGCTATCGAGGAAGGTCGCAATTGCGTGTAATGCAAGCCAAGTCAGGGTTGCGTGTAGTGCACAACTCATTTGTTGTTTCGTATAACAGAATACATCCATATTTTATTTATATATTGAATATATATATATATATATATATACTCTCAATGTTGCATAGAATAACTTCTATCAAACGAACTTGAAATTGTGTGTAACACGATCCAAGAATAGTGTTGCGTATACTGCAAGCTAATACGGTGTTGCGTATAGTGCAAGGTAATCTTGGTGTATCATACAACAGAAGATATGAATGAAATTAAAAAGAATGTATCTTATAAAATCTCTAGTTGTTACAATGTGCTAGAGGACATGTTGTGTGCATGCATCCTAGACTTTCAGGGCTCTTGGGAGAAGAAAATACCCATGTTCAAGTTTTCCTCTAATAATAGTTTTCAGGAAACTATTATGATGGAACCATACGAGGATTTATATAGTAGGCCATGTCGATCACCTTTGTGCTGGTTGGAGATAGGTGAGGCAGCTTTATTGGGACCACGTCTCATACAGGAGACTTCTGAGCAGGTCCAGTTGATTCAGAAGCGGATGGCTACTGCACAGTCTCGTCAAAAATCTTATGTTGATCACCTTAGATGACCCTTGGAGTTTGTGGTCGGGGACTAGGTTTTCTTGCATGTTTCACAAATTTTGAGATAGAGGTAGATCAAGAGACAGGGTAAACTTTCACTGAGGTATGTGGGGCCGTTTGAGATTCTGCAGAGAGTCGGGCCGGTTGCCTATCGGATGCAGTTACCAAAGAGGTACCGGGTCGTTCAAGACAACTTCTATGTATCTTAGTTGTGCCGTTATCACTCAGACCCATCTCACATTTTTCATCCTAATGAGGTTGAGATTCAGGATGATGCATCCTTTGAGGAGCATCTGATTCATATTATTGATAGAAGTTCGAAGGTTCTTTGAGGTCGGTCAGTTCCTCTCTTATCGGTTCTATGGTAGCATGGCCGAGTTCAGAAAAAAAAACCTAGGAGCGGGAGACGACGTACGTGCTCAATGGCCATAGTTGTTCACAACTATATCTTCACCACCATTGGAAGGGCAATTCGGGGACGAATTGTTTTAAGGGGGAAGTTTGTAAGAACCCGATTCTTATTTTTGAGGTACGGGTTTCTTCTTTTCCCTTTTCCTTATGTTTTTTTGAGAAAATAAGGAAAATGTGGAAAATCCCAAATTTTGTGGGTACACACCTTGTACTTTCCCCACTCTCTGTACTTTATCCTTGTGGGATGTGTACACAGGGCGTGTTGGCCTGTCGGTGATGAAGGGTGTAAAAACTGACTACATTCCATGTACTTTGCACTTACAAGCCATGTAATCAGTCATCCGGTGAACTTTAAGGTGGCGGAGGCAGCCGCTAGCGGAGCGACAATACATGCTTTGAAATTAGTAATACACGATGTGTACTGATGTCGAAGGATGAACAGTGTCATGGTGGAAAGAAGCCGCCAGAGGAACAGTTTAAAAAATGAAAAGTTCATGCCATGTACATAAGAGTACAGGCCGTGTAGTTTGTTTTTTCGCTTAAAATGGGATGTATCCTCCTCATTCGGTAGATGAGGCTTTGAGTTCGTTTTGGAGCCGGGAGAGGAGGCCAGAGCTTCAAAGATCTCCCAACCGCACACTGGGAATCCGAATCTTTCTCTAACAGTCTCAATTGAACCGCACGGGTGAGTTCTTACCTCTCCTTGTGTGTTTCTTACCAATTATTTCCCAAGGTAAAGTTATTTGAGTTTTAATGATTGAACATTTATCCCAGATCTATGTCATTCTTGGAAGATTCGGGAGGCTTCATTCACGTATACCTATCATAGAGGATCGAGGTAGGTGGTTTGATGTTTATTTTCAACTGTTGTGTTAAAATTGTGTACCATTGTGCTACGCACCCATGGTTGGGGTGTCATATGGATGAGCCTTTTTTAAAAGATATCAAGAATCGTATAGATAATCTAATGATAAGTTTAAACTGCGGTTTGGGATCACTGCTTGGATCCAGGACCACCCCGGGGGTGTTTTCCTCTATTTGGTCATTTGGCCAGAATGCCTGAGGGTATGCCAAGATTATATTGTGTATTTCATTTTCATGAGAGAAAATTTATATAAATATCTTGTTTATGCTTTGTGCTCGGCCTTGTTCAATTAGCCTGAGGGAAGTGTTCTATTATCCTGAGGGCAGTGGTTGGTTCGCCAGAGGGTAACATTCGTTTATGCCTGTGGGTATTAGTCGATGTGCCTGAGGGAAATATCACATATGCCTGAGGGAAATGATTGTTATGCCTGAGGGAAATCACCTGTGGGTATTAGATTTTATTACCTGAGGGCAAGGACAGTATGTATGAGGACACAGCTATTTAGAATATTCACTATGGCGATTTTCTATGTTGTACCAGTCAAGCCGAAGCACAAGATTAGAGGTGATAAGTAACAATCAAAATGTCAATGAAACTGGTAGTGATTTTTACTTTTGGGTACTTAATATTTTAACACATTTACTTTTTCACACTATTGTTTCACATTTTCAATAACAGTTGGGCATGGGCCTTGGGTGGGTTCCTACTATGATTTATTTCTCACATAATGTTAGGTTTATGTCTTTGGCCCAGACAGACTATATTGTTGCAGGTGTCAATAGGGGAAAGGGTCCTTATATAGGTACATGATTATAACAGAGGACTAGGAGAGCATAGGACCGAGCATAGGCTTGCGATGATGCTGTGTTCTGTTTACTCTACTTTGTTTCGTTTGGTTGTACATTGTACTTTGAGTCATATTATACGGTATTGCAGTGTATCCTATTCTGGTTTCTTTCATAGAATAGTGACATGTTGCATCTTCATATATATGACTGCTGGTTCTCTATTACTACAGTTTTCCTTTTCAGATGTATATTGTTTACTGCTTCCTCTATTGTATGTTATATATCTTTTTCACTGTGCTACACTTTGAAAAATGAGGGCATAGTTTCACCACTATCAGACCTGGGCCCTCGCTGCTAGTCAGCAGCCTCTGGTGTTTGGGGAAATGCGCTTGTGGTCATGTGACCAACCGTGTTCGGGGAACTCATTGAGTGGCTTCCAGATCTGGGGCGTTACAAAGTGGTATCAAAGGAGTTATTTTCTTCTTGACTTATTGTTTGTATCTTATAGTCAGGGATAGGACAAAATAGGTACTTGGTAATAAGTTGTACATTGGAGTAGCTAACACGTGTACAGGGAAAAGCCAATTTATCTCGTGTTGCAATTTTTTGATTTATCCATTTTACAGTTGATTTGATTTTCACTGTTGAGTGATGCACTTGGTGTGTGGTTTTTATGTTTTTATACATGTGTTATATTTAGTTAAAAACTGATGAGATGAGGGTATTCCATCTCATGCATCATTTAGGGACATGTTAGAATCACATGTCAATCATAGTTTCCATGCCATGTAGGTGCATTATAAATTGAATGTTTTTGTGATAGATGTTGTGCTTGAAAATGCATGTTGTTGTGATAGATGCCTTGTTAAATACATGCTATTTGATAGGGTATTGTTATGGAAGGTTCTATGAATGAATGCCAAACTTTGGTTTTTGAGGAGTATGGGCCCTCATCAACTAGAATTTGGTGGATCATCGGCTTGTTTACTTTGTTATAACATGCATAAGATGTCAATATTTGGTTCGTAGGGAGTGTGGGACCTCACGGATCAGAATTTGGCACTTTGGTGTTCGTTTAGTGGATTTCAAGGCTCTGGAGTAGTTTTAGAGGCTTACCCTCTGGAAAACCCCAATATACATGTCCTGTAATTTTGATTACAAGTCGTTTACTCTTCTGTTTGGGAAGAAATATAAAATTTTTAAGTACACGCCGTGTACCTGAAGTACACGCCCTGTAGTTCCTAACCATGTCGCAGGCTGTGTAGGCAGAAACACAGGTTTGGAAAAAATATAAGGGCAGATGTTGTGTACCGGTTGTACACACCGTGTCGTGTTGACCCTATGTCTACCCATGTAACTAACAACACGGATAGAGTAATCATTGTTTAAACATGGCGTTTCAATGTCGAACACGTCATGTAGTGTAACATGGGAATCCGGTCATGTAACTAACAAACATGAGATAGTGTTATCTTTTCTAGTACACAACATGTCCATATGGAACATGTCGTGTAGTGTGAGCTGTGTATCTGGCCATGTAACTGACAACAAGGGTCAGAGAAGCTTGTCTAGTACACGTTGTGTACCTGAGGGACATGTTTTGTAGTCTTGACTGGTGACAGACCGTGTGGACTTGGCCGTGTGGCTGGGAAACGGGGTGGTGTACATGCCGTGTGCCAGTGTAACACACCATGTAGTGTCAGCCGAGTAGTCAACTAATTCACTAACAACATAGGTAGTTGGAATTTAATCTGTACATTCCATGTCAATCTGGAACACGTCGTATAGTCTGAGCTGTTTACCAAGCCGTGTGAAGGACAACACGGATCGGTGAAGCTCGTCCAGTGCACACCATGTAGAGCTTATACACATTGTGTAGTCTCGTTCAAGAGAGAGTTGTGTGGCTAATCCATGTAGAGTTACCTGGGAAGGGGAAAAAATCAAGGACACGCCTTGTGTGTGGACAACATGCCGTGTGTTTTTGGGTGTTACAAGACCAGTGCTGGTAGAGTACACACCCATGTGAAAGACTAAAGGGAACACGCCATGTAGTTATTATACACGCCGTGTTGTCTTGTTTTGTAAAACATGAATGTTTTATTTATACTATTCCCTTCTTACACTCCTTATTTTAGTCCTCTATGATCTTAATCTAAGGCGTGTGTTTGACCTTGTAGATTCATGCCACCGAGACGACCACGAGTTGTTCTCTAAGAGAGAAGCAACAATTATACTCCTAAGATGGTAGGCCATGGGCTACCAGTGGATCCTCCAATAGTTCCAGATCTAGCGCCATCTGTTATACCAGACACAGGTGTGGATGTGTAGTTCCATGAGGGCTTCATGAGGTTCATGCAGACCTTCCAAGGAGCAACGCAGGGTGACACATCTATGGTAGAGTTGACGCGTATCTTCCAACGGTAGCATCTGCTGACGTTTTCAGGGGATGGCGGACCACAGGATGTGGAGTCATGGCAGGATTCGATGCAGATGATATTAGTGCATCTGGAGATGCCTCCAGGGAGGAGGGTTAAGCTCACAACATACATGCTACATGATTCCTCCAAGAGTTGGTGAGATGTTACCACCCAGTCTGAGCATCACTAATACATGGTGTGGGAAGATTTTTAGGAAGATTTATATAACTTCTTCTTCCTGGAGATGCTGAGGGTAGATCAAGATCAAGAGTTCATGAATCTGCAGCAGGGCGCCATGTTAGTGGTGGATTATTCTACCCGCTTCACTGAGCTATGTCATTTTTCACCTATTCTGGTAGGTGATGAGACATTGATGGCTAAACGCTTTGAGGATGGTCTTCAGTGTGACATCCAATCGGTGGTAAATGTTTTCATTTTTCCTACCATACATGCAATTGTGTACCAGGTGCTAATTATTGAGTGGAAACATTGGGAATCTAGTGGAATGGGCCAGGGTAGTTCGACACGAGTTGCTGGTACTATTCCTATCGGTAAGAGGAAGATGCGGATGGATTTCTTTCACGGTAGTAGTACTATCCCGAATAATACTTCAGGTGGCCAGGTCATTTGCTACCAGTGTGACAGAGAGGGTCACAAGATACCTCAGTGTCCACGAGACCCAGTGGAGTGCCGAGCTTGTAGCAAGATGGGTCATCTACAGAGTTTCTAGAGGGAGTTCCTACCAATGGCTAGTGAGAGGGGTTCTGTATAGACTCTACGTGCGGGAGCAGGACCAGCAGCTTCTTACCAGTCGGATACATGGGATACGTCGAGACGTATAGGCCGCGCTGGTGCTCGTGGCCGTGGTAGCCAGACACCAAGATCTCAGAGACAGTAGGGTGGGTCAGCTCAGGGTAGCCAGGCTGTGTAACAGGGTCGCGACACTGGGCAGGCATATGCAGTGAAATAGACCCAACAGGAGTAGGATCCCAAACCTTCTACTTTCAGAGGTACTATACTAGTTGCTTTTGTTTTATCTATAGTATTTTTCAATACTGGTGATACACATAGCTCTATATATGTTCCCGTTGTGCAGAGCCTTGGGCTCTGTGTTTTTCCTTCTTCTGATATTATGACACTAGACACTCCCTTGGAAACTAGAACGACAGGTGTGCATCAGTTCAGGGAGTTCCCCCTAGAGGTTGGTGGGTGTCACTTTCTATGGTACCTATATGTCTTAGAGATTATGAGCTATGATGTCATTCTAGAGATGGATTGGTTGGTACCCTTTAGAGCCTTTGTAGATTGCTATCGTCATGGGGTGAGTTTAATGTCACTAGAGGGAGGAGAGTTTCTATACAGGGGAGAATGGGATTTTCAGGTGATCCAAGATGGACCCGAGCAATGTGGGTGAGGTGGAGTGACATCCTAGATTGCGAGTTTATATCTAGATTACCAGGAAACTTGTCAGATGTATTTCTCTCCAGTGGTTGATCATTTCAGGGATGTCTTCCCAGATGACTTTTCAAGTATTCCTCTAGAGAGAGAGGTGGATTTATCTATTGAGATTATTTCAAGAGTATCACTGGTGTCCATTCTTCCTTATTGGATGGATACATGAGAGTTGCAAGACCTCAAGAGGAATTTGGAGGAGTTTCAAGCAAAGGGTTCCATCTAACCCAGTACTTCTCCTTGGGGTTCACCTATCCTGTTTGCTAAGAAGGTGGATGGTACCCTCAAACATTGTGTGGATTATCGGAAGCTAAACCAGTTGATGGTCATGAACCGATATCTCTTTATGATGATTGAAAATATTTTTGATCAACTTTGAGGAGAACGAGTATTCTCAATGATTGACTTGAGATCTGGATATCATCAGTTATAGGTTAGACCATCAGACATACCGCTTACCACTTTTCGGAGCAGATATGGTCTATATTAGTATTTGTTCATGTCGTTCGAACTCACGAATAGCCAACAGTTTTCATGGCCATGATGAATCGTGTGTTCCACCCATATTTGGATTATTTTGTTGTAGTCTTTGTGGATGATATCTTGGTGTACTCTCACACTCGACATGACCATGCTACCCATATTGAGATCGTACTGAGTACACTGAGAGAGAATCATCTATAGGCTATGCTCTCAAAGTGTCACTTTTGGATGGACCAGATTCACTTCCGGGGTCATATCATCTCAGAGGCAGGAGTTGAGGTAGACTCGGAGAAAGTAAGAGAAATAGTTTCTTGGGAGAAGCCTAAGAACGTGTTTGAGAAATGTATTTTCTTGGGGCTTCCTGGTTACTAAATGCGTTTTATACATGCTTCTCTCACTTAGAAAACTTTTTGACTGGTTTGAATAAGAAGGGTGTGAAGTTCATTTGGTCAGAAGCCAGCGAGATAGCCTTTCAGGAGCTGAAGAGAAGGTTGATATCAGCACCAGTCCTGATACTTCCAGAGGAAGGGAAGAGCTATATAGTTTACTATGATGCATCAGGTATTGGGCTGGGAGAAATTTTGATGTAGGGTGATTGAGTAGTTGCGTACGGGTCTCGGCAGTTGAGGCCACATGAGAGGAATTACTCGATGCATGATCTCGAGTTGGCTGTAGTTGTTCATATGCTATGTTGTTGGAGACATTATCTTTTGGGAGAGAATTTTATGGTGATCACAGACCAAAAAAGTCTCAAATATATCGTTACCCAGCGTGACTTGAATTTGAGATAGTGAAGGTGGGTTTAATACCTTAAGTCCTTTGACTTCGAGCTTGCCTATACACCTGGTAAGGGTAACGCAGTTGTGGATGCACTTAGTAGGAGGACTCAGTTACAAGCAGTGCAGGAGGCCAATGGTGAGTGGCAGCTTATGGCTTTGTTCTCTGAGATGTATTTGGAGTTGTACGGTATTTAGGGGCGAGCCTACCTTTCATCCTTAGCTGTGACTTCTACCCTCCTCGATAGAGTGAGGATGAGACAACTATCAGATTTAGAAGGCGCTGTTCTATGGGATTCGATGGCAAGTAAGGACCCTCCTTCCAGATGAAAGATAGAATATGATGAGGTATTGTGTGTCCATGGACGAGTGTGGGTTCTAGGGGAAAAACGTGAGGAGTTTATGTGGGAGTTTCATGCTTCATCTTGGGCAGTGCATCCCAGAGTTACCAAAATGTACCATGACTTGAGACGTCAGTATTGGTGGCTAGGTATGAAGAGGGAGGTAGCTAGTTTTGTTACGAGATGTTCCACCTGTTAGAAGGTGAAGGTGGAGCATCAGAGGCCAGCCAGACTATTACAATAGTTACCCATTCTGAAGTGGAAATGGGATGATGTCACGATGCGCTTCGTGATCAGGTTTTCGAGGTCACCTCGAGGTAGTTATGCTATGTGGATTGTTGTGGATATACTTACGAAGGTAGCTCACTTTTTTCCGATCAAGGATACCTTCAATGTTGACGAGATCGAAAATTTTTATATCTGAGAGTTAGTATGCCATCATGGGGTCCCTCATTCTATCATTTCATATAGGGATTCCTGCTTTACGTCTCGTTTCTAGTAGAGTTTTCACAGGGAACTGGGTACATAGGTGCTTCTGAGCATAACTTACCACCCTCAGATTGATGGCCAGTCAGAGCATACGATACAGGTTCTAGAGAAAATGTTTCGTTCATGAATCCTAGGCTTTGGGGGCTCTTTCGGGAAGCACATACTCCTAGTCGAGTTTGACTATAGTAATAGTTTTCTTGCAACTATTGAGATTGCACCATACGAGGCATTATATGGTAGGCCATGCCGATCACCTTTGTGCTGGTTGGAGGCAGGTGATGAAACTTTACTAGGACCACGTCTCGTGAAGGAGACTTCTGAGCAGGTCTAGTTGATTCAGAAGTGGACGGATATTGCACAGTCTCGTCATAAATTTTATGTTGATCACCATAGATGACCCTTAGAGTTTGTGGTCGGGGATCAAGTTTTCTTGCATGTTTCACCGAGGTTGGTACACAAGCATATCATGAGATTGGGTAAACATTCACTGAGGTATGTGGGGCCATTTTATATTCTAGAGAGAGTTGGTCCGATTTCCTATAAGTTGTAGTTACCACAGCGGTATCGGTCCATGCACGATGCCTTCGATGTATCTCTACTGTGCCGTTATCACTCAGACCCATCTCACGTTTTTCATCCCAAGGAGGTTGAGCTTCAGGCCAATGTATCCTTTGAGGAGCATCTGATTCATATTGTTGATAGAAGCATGAAGGTTCTCTGAGGCCGGTCAGTTCCTCTCGTACGGGTATTATGGCAGCATGACTGAGTGCAAGACGAAACCTGGGAGCGGGAGAGCGATATACGTGCTCAGTGGCAAGAGTTGTTCACAGTTGTATCTTCACCACCCTTGGAAGGAAAATTTGGGGACGAATTGTTTTAAGGGGAGAAGTCAGTAAGAACCCGGTTCTCATTTTTGACGTACGAGTTTCTTCTTTTCCCTTTTCCTTATGTGTTTTCGAGAAAATAAGGAAGAAGGGGAAAATCCCAAATTTTGTGGGTACACGCCGTGTACTTTCCTCACACCGTGTACTTTGTCCGTGTGGGATGAGTACATGGGGAGTGTAGGCCTGTCAGAAATGAAGGGTGTAAGGACTAACTAGTTGTCGTGTACTTGGTACATACACGCCATGTAATCAGTCAGGAGGTAAATAGTAAGGTGGTGGAGGCAGCCGCCAGTGGAGTGACAATACACACCGTGTAATCAAGAATACACACAGTTTACTAATGTCGACAGATGAACACTATCACGGTGGAAACAATATACTAGAGGAACAGTTTAAAAAATGAAAAGTACATGTTGTGAACTTAAGAGTACACACCGTGTAGTTTATTTTTTTTCACTTAAAACGGGCAGTAGCCTCCTCATTTGGAAGAGGAGGCTTTGAGTTTTTTTGGAGCCGAGAGAGGAGGACAGAGCTTTGGAGATCTCTCGACCGCACATCGGGAATCTGAATCCTTCTCTGAAAGTCTCGATTGAACTGCACGGGTGAGTTCTTCTCCCTCATTGTGTGTTTCTTACCAATTATTTCCCAAGGTAATGTTATTTGAGTTTTAATGAGTGAACTTTTATCCCAAATCTACGTCATTCTTGGATGATTTGGGAGGCATTGTTCACGTATACCGATTAGAGATGATCGAGGTAGGTGGTCTGATGTTTATTTTCAACTATTTTGTTGAAATTGTGTATTGTTTTGCTACGAGCCCATGGTTGGGGTGTCGTATGGCTGAGGCCTTTCCTGAAAGGATACCTAAAATTTTATAGATTATATAATGATAAGTTTAAACTATTGTTTGGGATCAGTGCTTGGATCCAGGTCCACCCCGGGGGTGTGTTCCTCTGTTTAACCATTTTTTCAGGTTTCCTGAGGGTATACCATGATTATGTTGTGTATTTAATTTTCTTGAGAGAAAATTTATATAAATTTCATGTTTATGCTTTGGGCTCATCCCGGTTCTATTAGACTAAGGGAAGTGTTCTATTAGCCTGAGGGTAGTATTGCTTAGCCTGAGGGTAGTGGTTGGTTGGCCTAAGGGTAACCTTCGTTTGTGCCTATGGGAATTAGTCTAAGTGCCTGAGTAAAATATCACGTATGCTTGAGGGAATGATTTTTATGCCTGAGGGAAATCACCTACGGGTATTTGATTTTGTTACCTAAGGGTAAGGATTGTATGTCTGAGGACAAAACTATTTAGAATATTCACTGTGGTGATTTTCTATATTGTACCTATAAATCTAAAGCACAAGCTTGGTGGTGATAAGTAATAATCAAAATGGAAATGAAACTAGTAGTGATAGTTACTTTTTATTACTTACTAGTTTACCGCATTTACTTTTTCACATTGTTGTTGCACATTTTCACTAATAGTTGGGCAGGGGCCTTTGGTGGGTGCCTATTGGGATTTATTTCACACACCCTCTTTGGGTCATGTCTTCGACCCAAACAGGATATATTTTTGTATGTTTAAACAAGGGAAAGGGCCCCTATATAGGTACATGATTGTAGTAGAGAGGTATGAGATCATGGGACCAATCTTAGGCTTGCGATGCTGCTGTGTTCTGTTTACTCTTCTTTGTTTTGTTTGGCTATACCTTGTACTTTGAGTTATGTTGTATTGTATTGTAGTGTATCCTATTATGGATACATTCATAGAATAGAGACATTCTTCATATTTATATATATGACTGCTAGTTCTCTTTTACTATAGTTGTCCTTTTCAGCTGTATATTTTTTACTAGTTTCACTGTTGTATGTTATATATCTTTTCTGTTGCGCTACACTTTGACAAATGAGGGAATAGTATCCCCACTATCAGACCTGGGCCCTTACTGCAAGTCGGCAGCCTCTAGAATTTGGGGATATGCGTTTGAGGTCATGTGACCAACCGGGTTCGGGACACCCGTTGAGTGGCTTCCGGATCTGAGACGTTACACTTTTTATGTAGTTGGATTAGGTCAGCTTAGCATGCCTACATGTCTAGGATGACAAGACTGTTGCACCACTTCTTTTCAATATTCTTGATTAATTAGGTCTATAATACTCATTGAAATTGTGGGTTCACTTATATGTTCTTTTCTTTATCACTAAAGGTCTCTTCTATGAGTACTAGCAGCATAAATGGCTTTGGAGGGGATGTGACCAAAATATTAGGTTTTTCATGAATTTATCTTTCCTTACCTCCATGGATTCTCTATCCTCTACCTATGATTCTACAGTATAGAATTGGGAAGTTGGATATATAATACTAATCATCCTCATATAAGGGATCCATTATGTGGATGATGTTAGTGGAACTAAAGATTAATTCTTCATTAGATGTTTCTTATGCCTTGTGAAGTAATTCACATACCACCGTTTGCTGGGATGGTTCCCATTATCTCAAGGATAGAGGAATGAAATTAAAAAGATTTTGGATTATATTTCACATCTAAATAGGATCATCTGCATGTACCTGGTTTTTTTTCTTATGGCTACACAATTTCCTATAAGGTCTAATTTTAGAACATTGTCATAGATATGAAGTATATTGTATTATGGTAGAGGAAACTAAGGTTTCAGTTTGTTTACTTAACTATTCCATGTGGATATCATGAGTTCAGTTCACTATTTTCTAGGTTATCCAATCTTTGCACTTTTGTATTCTCTTACTCATAACTTCGTTCTATTCACCTTCTTCTTCATGAGTGGTGGTGGAAGTGCACACCCCTTGTGCTAGTGGTTTACCTAGCTTCAATTTTCTATATTCAACCATATTTTTTGAGATGTCTTTGAAAAAAAATCATGAATGGTTTTTCCCAATGTTCAGTGCAAGGGGAAATAATTTGGTCAATCATTGAGTCCCACATGGTGAGGCCTCTTAGGTTTTGGGAATTTCATCTGGTTATTTTCCATAGCTACTTTAAAGTATCCTGAAACATTCTCATCTTGGAAGGAATATACTTTATTATTTCAGTCTTTGAATTGGTATCATTTTTTTCTCTTCATTAATCATAATGGAGGTATTGTTACTGATGTTTCAATTTAATAGGGGGTTCCATGTAAGAAGGTGTGGGATTTGGATCAAGAGCTAACGTAAAGGATGGTTTTAAGGAGATGGTCTTGGTTTACACTCTTCCCAATCTCTTTCCCTAAGCTACTATGGTTGGCATGGATTTTTCTATGGTTTGAAAAATTGAATCCTCCAACCTTTATGAAACAATGGAAATATCCCATATCTCACCCAAATACATTACTCAGATAAGAGGTGTTCATAACTCATTATTAAGGTTCTAAATTTAATTACTCAACAAGTCCTCTTTAAGAAGTTGTAGGTTAGACGAGTAAGTCACACCCTTCAATCTAGTAATAAAAATAGAGACTATATTGTTCACTTATTTCATGAAAATTGAGATGTTTATGACTATCATTTTTTACAACATAGCATAAAATTTATAAAATAATTATCAGCAAAGATCTTACCACACCTTAATTGATCTAGCTAGAAAACTAGAGTACTGGTCAAAGGTTAATACCTATAAGTTATATATGAGAAACCTAATCTTGGTTGACTCTTGATATTTGAGAGTTCCCATCATGGGACCACACTGAGACATGAAGGGATTCAAATGTTGTTCTGAGTATCCTTGGCCATTGAATGTTTGGAATTATGGATTCCAATTATTTACTGGGAGAAGATTTTCATCCACCCATTTATGTTATGGATTATTTTCTAGTTATACTAGTGCATTTGGTCCTTACACGACTACCTATCCAACTTAAAGTGACTCATTAGTGTTGATAATTTAGGGAGGAACGTCTAACTGGGTGGGAGCCTGAGTGGGGAGGGGGGGAAATGGGCTAAGCCAACTGAGGTAGTTCTGCCAATACTCATGGTAGATAAAATGTACATGCTAACCTATGAGGATGCATATGAATTGGATCTAGTTTCATCCCTAGTGTAGGGAACTCTTTATATCTGACCATCGTGAGGTAAAATTATATTGGTTATTAGTATTTCACATTATGAAGATGTTCTGACTGGACTTTGGTTTTAGCAACAAATCCACTTTACTAATGTATATTGGCTGGGAGATCTAGATGAGGCTCTTATTGAAGAATATATTGAGAAGGGATATTTCCTTAGAGTAGTTCCACATTTATCTTTTATAACTCATTCATCTCTTCATCATATTGTTAAATTATTTCATCATGTGTGATATATTAAAACTCTTTGGGAAACAGGTGAGATATGGACACACCATTACCCTTTTCGTTGGAATATGATCATCAATGAGGTGGAATTAGAGTATTTGATGAAGTACCCAAATTTTTAGTGATCCTCTACTTACTTTTATATATACTTTATTCGGTAATTTCAATATTTTATGTATTTTAAATGGAAACATCCACCTAATTTTTTTCCTATATTGACATCATGTTCTTTATTATCCATAGGGGTGGTGCTTGTGGAAATCTCTAATACATAATGCATTATAGGTTTCACATTATCATTAAAATAAATGGAGGTTCTTTTCCATAAATAAAATCTATGAGAAAAATTTGATCTTCTGGTGTCATTATACCCTTGATAGATTTCTCTTATTAGTGCCATATAAAGGGCCTCATCTTCTCCTATAATGATCTAATTGGAGTAATCTGGTGAAGGGTGTCCTATAGAGAATATTCTAATAGTTTTTATTCTATGTTTTTATTGAGTAAGTTAGTTCACAAAAATGGGACACATTGGGAGGGTAATCCTTTCAGCACTCCTCCTAATTAAGAAAAGAATGAAGTCAATAGTTTTGGAAGTTGTGGTAAAGATTCCCCAAGCCCTATGGGTTTGTGTTATTCTCACTCCACTATAGAAACATTTAAGACCAGATTCATTGACCTAATGGGGATGTTTTGTGTTAAAAATTACCTCATCCCTGTGTGTTGGGGATTCTCATATATCCCTATAATTATAGAATCCCTATATTCTATCTTGATTTTGTATATCTATTTTCTAGAATTGTCTATCTATAAGCAATCGCATTGTATGATGTTACTTATAGTAGGATTTTTTAGTCAGGCAGCGTAAAATTAAATTCCCCATGCTCACCCTGTCCCCTGATTTGTACATCATATAGAACAATAGTGATAAATTGGAATCTATTTATTAATGCATCAATACATGTGTATTGGATAACCTCCCTTTGTTTCCCCAATTTTTGGCATCGCATATCCAAAAGGGAATATATATCAATTTGATGATGTATTTCTTCGATTACCTTGGAATGACCTTCATAAATGTCATAAGGAAAGACATTATTCCTATTTTGAAAAAAATGATCTCATATTTTTTTGTGGATTTCATGCACACATTCTTTTGAAAATGTTCATGGAATTCCATATTGGGGATTGGATAAGGGAAAAAACATGACTGGTATGTTGTATTTAGAAAACTGTTTCTTCATAAGAAATGTGGCCACTTTGTCTTCTGTAGAAGATTCCTTCACTTGTTCTAACAAAATAGGGTATTTCCCTGCTACCTTTCAATAGGTGGTAGGGTTATGAATAATCTCCTCTGCTATGTTGGAGGGTAGGAAATCCAACGGTGTTTCGGAGGGTGCTTTTTCCTATAGTTTATCTTTCATTTTAGAAAGTATTTGACTTCTCAATGGTAATACATAAATAATGATTGGCCTTATCTTGTCAAGTTACTCATGATATGAGAGATTTTTCACAATTGATTTGGTGAGGAAATAACCTTTTTGGTAATGAAATATTATTGTGAGGAGGATATTTTCAGAAAATTCCATGATGGGGAGGACAATTATCATGACTTGATTTCTGACTATAGTGAGAATTTATGTTACATATAACCTACGGAGGTCCTTTATGGGGGACTTTGGAAAGGGAAGGAATATATTTCCATTATTTCTTTTGACCATGATGAATTATTCCATGGTAATCATTAGGATAATGATTCTTATGGTCTATACTTTTATAATCATGATGGAAGCCTTCATGGTAGATATTCTATGTTGGATCTCCAGAGTTGTAGGTAGAAATATTATAGAGGAGGAACTTCATAAATATAGTTTCTACATTTATAATTTATTAATATAATGGTAGGATCATTGGACACCATTGATAAATGTTTAATGGAATCAAGAATAAAATCCTTAAATAGAGAAGGTTCATTGTCATACTCTTGGTTTCCCATTTTTTTGGTTCTCTCATTCATGTTGCTAAAGTCGCATACTATGGACAATAAATTTTTGGTATGAGATCTTATCTTAGTGACTATTTTATTACTACTAGAATGTTCTGATAGGATTCTAGAGTTTTGGTTGGGATATATGCATGCCATAGAGTGTTCGTTGAAGGGGGAAAGTGGTCATTATTTGGAACAGGTGTGTATGCCCTGTCCTGTTGTCCATTTATCATGGGATTTTTTAAAAACCCTCCAAGCCTGGAGTCATAATACACATCTTAACTTGAGTGACTATCTTATCATGTTGATGGGACACTTAAAATGAGGAGGTGGGGTTGTTTTCATGGATCCTTATAATTACTGATGTAATCATTATATCCTGGAAGACTTTTAGAATGTGGATAGGAATAGATGTTTGTCCTATAATTTCTAGGATGTAAAGGGTGACTTCTACCAATATATTTGGAATATATTCCCATTCCATGGATAAAGCATGGTTCTTTTCCAACTACTAACCTCTTTTCCTTACCTAGATAATCTAGAAATCATTATGTTTAGGTGTAGAAATATGGATATTCCCCCTATTTGTTGTCGGGGTGTACCAAAAAAATTATCCAATTATTGAAAAAAATGTTTGAAGGATTTATGTTCTTGAAAAGTTGTGTAAGACCACTATTTGGTTACTTCAACATCATATTGGAGGTATTCTCTAACAAGAATAGGACTGTGATCCTACTCCTAGATGTTTTATCATTACCCTCGATGAGCTGTCTTGGGTGCCCAAGTTTGAGTGTCCTAAGCCAGAGTCCATAGGGAGACATCTTCTTCATACTGTGGACATGGAACTATGGAGAGTTGGTGGTGGAAATTTCTTATAGGAATGTTTTGTGGAGACTCAAATTTTGTTGACATGAGGCCATCACTGACCTCTTGGTATGATTTATTAAGGTAATGGAGGAACCTATTATTTTGTTCCAGGTAAAGGATATCGAAATAGTTTGAGATTGTGTTTGGTGTTGTATAATTTTTTTCCACAATTCATCATTGAGTGGGAAGTTAGTGTGGATTCATATCTTAGAGGGATATTCATGTGGTCTCAATGGTTAAGATAGTACCATTGTGATAGTACTGAAGAACCAGTGTGTTCAAAACCCAGTGTTCAATACACTAGGTCAGAAAACATGTCCTCTACATAGATTAGGATTCATCTAGTGAAGTAGTTGATGTGTACATTTATGTCAGTTGATAGGATTGCATTGGATTAAATATAATTTTCGAGAAATTTCCTAGAGGTATAAATTATAAACATAAACAAAAAAAACTCCTCAAATAATCATTGTAATAAATGAGAACATTAGAATTTTATTTTGTAAAAGATAAATGTTTGGCCACTTTTTATTTTTTTTAGAGTATGAGGTGGATTGACATGTGGGAGACATGGCTATTTTTGTTAAATGAATGGATTTTCATTGGTCTCACTGTTTTTTATTTCCACCCATTTGCATGGTGGTTCAGTTTCCAATGGTGTTTATTCTAGGAACCAGAAACACCCAATGACGATCATTTCCATGATGGCTCATGGGTATGTCTTCCAAAGGTAGGTGGTCATTGTGGTACTTATCCAATGACACTTAAGTTCTCACATTGGAAGAGAATATGGGAGGTTAGCCTCATCACACCCTTTAGGGAATTATTTCCTACTCTATGACTATATTATTCATTTAAGAAAAATTTAGGAATTCGTTTTCAATTAAAAATATGAAACCAGTCACCCCAATGTATTAACAATAATATCGGTACATGTGTTGATGGGAAACCATCTATATGTATCATAGGTTCTCCATCTTGGTTACGTTCACTATTTCATGATGTTGGATTTAAGGAACACAGTTAGGAAATCTGAAATTTATCATTGCCCAGGGAGATATGTGTCATTTTGATGTTGGGATATGGCCCATTATAGGGGATTCCAATGTATCCTCATGGGAGGAATCAGAACCCATGTTGTTCATTGCCACCAAATGGGACAAATCACACCTTCTAAGGTCATGGGACCAGGACTAGACCATGTAGTTTAACTTCATATGGAAAGGATTTATAGGTTGGAGATGCCTAGTAAAAGATGGTGTGGGACTTATGCTAAAAAGTTCATGTGGACCTGAATGGTATATAGCCAACCAGTTTAGAGGTATGATATTTATAGTAATATGTCCCAATATGGATAGATATGGAGGGAGCCAAAATTAGAAATACCCATTTTGGTTTGACATTATCCTACCAGTAATATGGCCTACAAAATATTAAGGTGAGTTTGGGATGTTGGGTATGATACTAAGGGAGGCTTTCTACATATCTCTTTTAGACAGTAATCAAAACCCATGTATTTATTAAATTTTTTGGCTTAAACATATGAAGGAGTCCCAATTAGTTTCTTCATTGGGAATATATCCCTTTGATGTTTTTTATTATAGGGAATATAGCCCTTTGAGGTGTTGATAACATAGTTTGGTATTATACCAAGTAGGAGGCCCATATGGAAGATATATGATCATATTTATGACATGATCATCACTTATCTATTATCCCACATGAGTCATTCTTATTGTGAGAAACAAGAAGAAGTTTAATGTTTGGGAATCTGAATAGTATCATTCATTAATTGGTGGAAAGGGTGAGGATATGAGAGTTAGGAGATGTCTTGAAACAAATACTAGGGTATTACCCTAGTAGGGATGCCCTATTCTCATTTTTAGAGTGTTTGAGAGAGGGATACAACCCTACCCCTCGTTAAAGGTAAATGAAATTGATTTTCTTAAATTCATGAAATGGTGAGTTCCATATGACCCCTCCATGGTTGGGGTCTTCATTAACAAGGGGATTCAAAATTCAAAATTCACTAAGGAAAAAACCTTTTAGGTAGGATAAGTGTGGGTCATTTTTTTCTAATGGAATACACAATCAAATGGGAGAAACACTGATATGACATGTTCTCTAATAATAAAAATTTAAGGGCATAATTGGAGGTCTTGATTTGGTTTCCTTCACATGGGAGTCCAAAGGGGAGGGCCCTGTATTTGATGATGTAAAAAGAGGGTCATAAAGGTGCTTCACCCAGGTGATTCCTTTGGGGTATGGAGGGTACCTCACTTAGGTGATACCCGGGTGATCTAGGATTATAAATCTTCACATAGGTGTTATTTTGGAAAATTTGGAAGCAACTCACACAATTATTATTTGGGAAAACCTAGATGAATAACAACCATGATAGCCAAACTTGGGAGAGACCATGCATAAACCTCCAACGGTCTCCTTCAGTGCTCTTGGAAGGGTCTCAAGCATTTCATGATCTTTCGAAGCATCAATATCCCTAGTACTTATAAACATGAATGATGTAGATACCTATTAGATATTTTTTTATCAACCCTATAGTAACTCTAATCCCAATAATCTTGTTTATTTCATCCTATTTTAAATCTTGGAGAGCTATATGGAGGTTTTGGAAGAATTTGGAGAATGAATCAGGTGGGAAGAGATTCGAACCATATTATCCTCATATAGTAATCAAAAATGAGGATCCCAAGGGTCCTATTTAAAAGTAACCTTGGGATACTAGTATAAGGGGGTGGTTCGAAAAAGTTACTTATCCCAGTCACTTGTAGAGGTTTAACCTGCACGAGGAGTAGATCAAGCATGTTGGGTTACACAGTTTGGACTTCCATGAGCTTTACATAGGATAACATATGGGATAATGGTTTTATGTTCACCTTTCATGCCTCTTCTCCCGCCAATATTTATGATAATTTTTCTTGGAAAATTTTAATCCTCAATTGAAATAGGTAGTGTTAACAATGGTGAAGCTAAGAAACACGAAAGACATAATTCAAGGCTCGATACCTCTGAGGAAGAGCTATCCAATATACTCCCATTCTGACTCTCTCCAAGACCTATAATTTTCAATAAAACCTAGTTTCCATATTCCCTAATCTATAAATCCATTGATGAACCAATCTATGTGAATCATGAAAGAAGACTATATCTCTCACCTCATACTCTTAACGTTGATGATGATGATCACTAAAAGAATTCAACCTAGATTGAGCTATATCAATAAATTTCCTAATCAAATGATCATGTTTGGATGTATCCAAAATGAGATGAGTTCTCAATAGTGTATCCAATACTACCTCTAACTAGAACAGATGTGGATGGAATGGCCAAACATATAGTTCATCATAAGGAGCCATCTGAATAATTGATTTCGAACTACTACTATAGGATAACCTAACTATGAAAAAGTTATTTTCCCACGTGCCTCAAAAATTAAAAACACATTCCCAAAGAATTTCCTCTAATAAATGTGTCATACACTTATATTAACCATCAATTTGAGGGTGATATGATGTACTCAGAAGTACTTGTGATCCAAGATCCCTCCACAACCCTTTCTAGAACAAATAAGTAAATCAAGAATATCTATCTAATATAATGGAACATGTAATATCATGAAGGCCTATAATATCTCAAACATATAGCCTCTCAAGAACATCCACTAAAAATGTATCCCTAATTGAAAATAAGTGGGAAAACATCATCTTCTTATCCGTTATCATACATATGGATTCACCACCCCAATGTGATTTTGGTAACCCCATCAAAAATTCCTAAGTGACTTCATCAAATTTCCAATCCAGAATGGGTAATATATGTAAGATAATATTAGGTTGATGGTGTTCCACCTTCATCTTCTTATAGTTGTAACACCATGTAACAAAACCTTCCATGTAATTTTTCATCACATGACACCAATACTGATGGTGTCACGGTACATCTTAGTAAGTCTATGATGTACTACCCTTTTAGAATCATGATATTTCAATGTTAACTCCTTTCACATATTATAGGTATCCCATCATTCCTATCGATATTTAATGCTTTCTCCTAGTCAATGACCCTACCATGTAGTGGGCCCTCACTTGAAATGCTCTCCTTTAGGAATAAAATTTCAGGATTATTAATTTTACTCCTCTTTACCATCTCCAGAAGTGAAAAACCCACTAATAATGTTACGAGAAAAGGCAAATCATGACACTCATAAACTTCTAGATGCATCTTAGAAAGAAGATTCACCAACTTATATTCATTACTAAATTCCGAACCAGATTTCATATGAGCGTTTGGGATCAAACCATCATCAACAATATTGCCTTTACCAGGCATGTAATATATCTAAAAGTTGAAATACTAAAGTTATTCAACCCATATTCACTATTAATGGTTTAATTCACATATATTTAATATATATTTTATGTTTAAATTTTTTGGATGTACAATGGACCACTCTCCCAGAAAATAATATCTCCAATATACAAAACATTAACCACAACTACAAACTCATGGCCTTGTGTTGAGTAATTAAGCTCATGTTACCTTAACTAGCAATATCCATACAGAAAATCCCATTTCCCTTTCACTAAAACGTTCCCAATCCTGAAACCTAATGCATCAAGAAACAATTTTCATCATATTATTGGATATTATAAAATCGGGATCGATGCTGAGTCTAATAATCCTTTCAACTCCTACAAGTCCTTCTCAAAAGTTTCAGACCATATAAACTTTACAACATTCTTGTTCAAGACTATATGTTGTTCTAAAAGGTTTGAAAAGTATTAAATGAAACATTAATAGAAACTGGATATCCCAAAGAAAATATGTATATCAGATACATTTTTAGGCTACCCCCAACAAAAAATGGCTCTCACCTTATCTGGATCCATAGATATGCCTACTTCAGATGTTATGTAACCTAGAAAGTGAACTTTATCAATCCATAAATATAATTTTTGATATTTCCATATATCCTATGCTCACTTAGTGTACTCATAACATTTTCAATGTGTTTGGAATAAACATTTCATGTTTGAGAGTACAAAAATATGTCATCCATGAAAAAACCACAAAGGAATCCAGATATGGGTGGAAAACATAATTCATAAAAGATATAAAAATTAAGGGTGTGTTAGTTAGACAGAATGAAATAACAAGATATTTATACAAGATATACCTTCTTTGGAATGCTATATGTGTTGTATTTGAGGGCCTAACTCACATATGATGATAGAATGATCTCAAATAAATCTTTGAAAATATTTAGGTTCCTCATTGTTGGTAAAAGAGATCATCTATATGCAGAAGTGGGTACTAGTTTTTAACTGTAAAGTAATTCATCCATTGGTAATCCACACATTCCTTTAGTTTATAACTACCTTATTTAGTGAAAATCATAGAAAAACCCCAAGTAAAAGTATTGAGTCATATAAACCCTTTAGTTTCTAGGTCCTCTAACTACCAATTTTGTTTTGAAATTTTAGTGGGGGAAATCATGTATAGATGAATTAACATTGGCTATTCTCATGGAATAATATTCATTGTGAACTCTACCTCTCTCTCAAGAGGTATCCCAGAGAAATAATCACAGAAAAAAATATTTGAATCAGTCCACTATTGGTGAAAAAATAACTTGTTATACTCCTCAATCATCAAGATAAAAACTAGAAATCTGGGTCACCACTTCTCATATCCCATGATACACAAGTCCATCTTAACATTCATGGACATCACATTCCCCCTTATAAATGTAACTATCACCCTTAGGGGATGTAAAATATACCCTTGCGTGATGAAATTCAATTCGGGTGAGATAAGTAACTAACCAATCCATAACATGGATAATGTAAAAACCATCATCTTAATTATAAAAAAGATCCATAACAAATATTGACCACCAATATTGAGTGGACACTCATTTCACTGGTGTAGACTATCAAATTGTACTCCCAAAAGAGTATCTAGAGTCATCAGGCCGTAAAAGTACTCAATTTTGAGCCCAATACATTCCAACATATCCATATATATTAAACAATTTGATGCACAAGTGAAAAATTTAAAGACACTAAAATTGAGTCTACTAAGACTGTAGAACGCTCTACAGAAAACTCAACACTCTACTCCTTAGGTATAGGCTGCACTACATATAAATGACCAGATCATTGGACCTCTACTACAACCTGACCTCCCAGATAAGGTCTTTTATACTATGTATGAATATCATAATTCTATATACCTTGACCTCATCCACATCCTCAACCAATAGGTCTAGTGGTACTCCATCTTTTTTCCTATCATGGAGCTACTGATCATTCTCTAGAAATCTGAGTTGGTGTTGATCCTCTTCCAATGGGAATCAGTGAAAATGTATGGAAAAATATCTAAATATAACTCATTCTACCATAGCCTTTATACTCAATAGGATCATTGTCACACAAAGGCATCATGTTACTAGGTCATCTTCACTAATTCGATACCACATAAGTTCCAGTGCACACAATATGACTACCACTTCCCTTATGAGTAGACTCACGGTGACACTTTTTACCACTAGATAAACCACTTCCATACCTTAGTATTGAACCACCCTACCTAAAATCCTTATAATCCCCTAGGTAACTCTATAATATGAGGGTTGAGTTCACTATTTTAGATATGGTATCTATTCAGAAAGCAATCGCCTTAGATTAGATGGACCACAAGATCCATCCTCAAACTCTCTCTCTCTCTCAATAGTTCTTCAATAGAAGGAGTTGGTGTGAAGTGATGGAGCTCATTGAATAATGTTTAAATGTACATGAGAGACATAGTACCCTATTGTAGGTGTATAAAATCATCATCATGTTCACCTCTCAATATTTTAGAAAATAATTAATTGTAAAAGGTGGTGTTGAAGTCCTTCCAGACCATGTACCAATGTCGCTATGTCTAGTTTTGTACATCCAACCAACACTTAGTAGATCCAAAAAATAATTTTGACCATTATCTTGAACATCATTTATAGATGTGTCTCTAAATTCTAAAATAAATATAGTATGGCCTCAATCCAAAACTAATAAGACTTCGGGACACCATCCCCCAAGAAAGTAGGTGGATGTTACTGCCAAAACTCTCTAGTCAGGTCTAACATAGATGGTCCAGGTCATGGAATGACCTCCATAGACTGAACTAAACACAAGAAATTATCTCAAATATAAGAATATGTTCCCAGTACTAGTATAGCATGTGTTACTACTAGAGGTTCCAAAAGTTTCACTATAGAAGGGTTAGGTCCCACCACTTTATGAGTATGGACATCATCACCTTCCTAGCTCACACCCTCAAGTCATCATGGAGAAATATATCCACAATTCAAACAAATTATTCAAAAATAGACATGTGGAAGATCAGATACTACAAGGGAACAATATTGGTAAAAATCCTCACAATACCAGAAAAGTCTAATCCAATTACCCACTATAAGTCCCAACCAAGGGTGATATTCCATGTTTAAATCCAATAGGTTCCTATATATAGAGTGTAAATTACAAGATATACAGAAAAACACCCATTAAATTGTAATTTTAATCCCCGTTAAATGGAACCCATTTCCTTCAAAATTGTAAAATTTTACTATGCTTTATTTTCAAACTATGATTTAGTTAAATGAGTTACCTTTCCCAAGTTATAATGACCAATACTTTATAAGATACCATTGGAGCCTCATGTAACATCAACCATCCCATTATATATAGTAAAATATAGAAAAAGTAACATCTATGACGATTTCATTATATGGAATTTCATTCCAAATTTATAAAGGTAAACCCTTGATAAATTACAATTAGCGTCGATTTAATTGTAGCCAATTATCTTGTCAGTCTATGTTATAATGTTATATGCCTTAAACATGTCATAATCAGTTAATTAGGGGGTCCCTATCAATCTAAGAGTGAAAACACCATTTAGGTTGATGTAGAAAAATTACCAAACCAATTATTTTTATCCTTTTTCTTATTGTAAACTTCAGATCAATTATAATTATAGCAATCAAGGAACATACAATATACTATAGGAAATATAGGAATTAAAATAAACACAGCATGGTACATGCATGACATGTGAATTGCTATGTGCCTATGATGATTGATAAAATAATTTTTCCATTCTAGAGTGTCCAAGGGTATAAAATCCATAAACATATCATTTCAGAACTTCTGTGTCACCCAAAAGTGACAATAGTACCTTGGTAATAGAAAAATATAGAACAACAATTCCATCCCTTAAAACAATGACCTTCCTTAAACATGGGTTAGCTACTCTCAGGCATGACATATTTCCAATTTTGGACACATCCTAGTCTCATTTTAACTTAACTCGGTTAGGCACATGGCCCCAAGCGCACCACCCCATACACTATATGGTGTTAACTAGAAATTATTGTTTGTGATCGTATGTCCAGGAGAATATAACATGTTTATTAGAGTGATATATATTGGTAAAATGATAATCAAATAATGTAAATCATAAACTATCCAGATAATAAATTACATGCATAGACAATAAGAAGTATCAAATAAAAAATGATTTCATGACTATAAAAAATGAACTTGCATACATGGATGAAGTCGTACATATGATATGTGTAAAAAAAAGAAACAAAAATGAAAAAAACAATCACCTTTGGAATCTTGAGAACTATCTAGGTCCTCTTATATTTTATGCAATCCTAGTTAAAAAAATAATGCATATATAGTTGGGTGCTTCCCCTTTTCCATACCTATATCCATGATGTCTATCCAGGTACTAAACAATAGCTTGAATATGGTGTGATTAAAACATAGTACGACTCCACTGTTGATCTCTAAGACTCTCTAGTATGTTCATATAAAATTAAAATTATGAACATGTTATAAATAAGAGTATAAAGTTAAATGAGTCCATATCATCATGGGTTTCTCAAGTGATCCTCGGCCAATCCAACCTTCATTGGCATAATCTAGAATGTATCTAACCATTTTACATTATATAAATAAGCCAAGAAACTATGTAATATTACCAATTATTCCATTTATTCTAATAATAAAAATTGTTCCACAAGATCCAATGGATTTAAGACATAGAAATAAAGGATAATCCAAAGGTTTATACCCATAAAATGCCACCTTAAGTGTATCTATATGAACCTGGGGAAACATTACAAGGTAGATTTAGTGATAGACTTTATTAGAGCCCAAGGATATATTGTATGGTGTTATGTAACATTAATTTGGATCCAAGGAGATAATCCAAGGCATTATATTCATAGAAATTTATGTTGAATCATTTTTCCAAAGTTGAGGCATCGTTAGTCTAAGACATTGATCGAATCGAAGTGTGGTATCTCACTTGGAAGACATATCAATGAATCATATTTTGACCTATAATCCCATCCAAGGCATCCATTATTTTGAATCCAAGTATTACTCAAGGAAGGACATACATTTGAAGTCATCCTAGTAAAAATTACCATCAAGTGTAATATAAATCTTTTTTTCACTTGATACCATCCAAGCCATTCCAAATCAGAACCCATGTTTCTAAAAATGGATATTTTAATAAGTTTTCAAGGACAAGTTAAATAGGCATACCCTTTATAAATCAGGTACGTCAATATGTTCTATAAGCTCATTCAAGGCTTTCTATATTGAAATCCAATTATCTCCCAAGGAATAATATAATATTGTTCAATGTCCAAGTGACATGTTATTACCAATCAAATTTTTAGTTAGTTCATTTTCCCATTTAATTTATAAGAGACAATCCTAACACACCTCCAGGGTTCTCAATTACAAAGACAAGGTATATGGGTCATGGGAATATAAGAAATAATCACAAATGGGTGTTTTTATTTAAGGTCAACAAACTCCAAAGATACAATTAGGTGAAAAAATACTAATTAATTCAAGGTATTAGTTGTATATGTAAATAATTTCATATATAATTGGCCACACAAGGAAGGTCTAGCATTTAACACAATGATGAAATATATAAACAACTAAAATTTAAGGGAAAAGTAAGAGATCACCTTACATAGATGTATAGATGACTCCTTATCTTGTATCAACCTCACATTTATCCTATAATTAAAGACATTGATAAACCATAAAACATGCTAAAAATAGGGAATATTAGTTTACACAAATATAACACCAAAGACATGGATGAAAATAATAAAATTAGGGTAGATGAATCTTGGAATTATCAAGGGCTATCCAACACAATGAATGGAAATCAAATTAAAGATCAAATGGAGAATATCCATCCAATACTAAGAGAAGAGACCTATCTTGTATTAGAATAATATAGATTTAAGGGAAGATAAAAGGAGGAGTGGTTAAAGGGTTGGAGGCCCAAATGATAATTTCCATCTTTTTAAAGGGGCACATAGCATGGCCATATGGTTTTCCAAACTATGATCCAACCATGTGGTCTCACATTATAGGAGGCCACACCTCCCATGGACAAGCCAGTCAGTTATAAAAACCATGTAGAGTCCATGTTTGCCTACTGTCTAATAACCCCCCCCCCACACACATAGTTCATTCTTGGTTATAAAAATGGTTCAAAAATTTTGTGAGATTATATTAAATTTATTATATTTTTCACATGGAAACATGGACACCAGTGCATGATTTCTCTAACCAAGATATAATGTTTATTGGGTTGTGTAGTTAAGATGCATGGTTAGTGCTAACCATGTGCCAACCGTGTGCCTCAACCAACTTATCCAAACACCTGGACTCCAGTCTCCAATCAAACACACCTGAAGCCATCCTTAATCCCATAGGATCTTTTATTAGTGTAAAATAATAGATTTTGACTCTAATAAAATGGATATGTACCTCAATGAAAAACCAGTATCTTATATGGTCCATTTCAAAGAAGTATAGGGTTTGATCATTTATTTTCATACTGTCGTGTTTTTTAGAGTATATATAATGAAAGATCATAAGGCGTCATTGATTTTAGGAATTAGGTTTTAAGGGGGTTACTCCCATTTGAAAGTATTAAAGCAAAATAGATGTCCAATACGATGTCAAATACATGACAAAAATATAAACCTATGTCTTATACACATATTATAATTTAATTTTTCAAAAAAAACCATAAATCACATCCTCAAAATCTAGAGTTCTAGTGACTTTGGGATATGAGATACATAATACAACAACTTAAAACAGACTACATAATATTTATTTAGATCCCTATAATATTCTCTGAAATACAATTGATGTTATATTATTTCATAGGATACCCTGTAGACATGCATAATGGAAAAGGGTGACCAATAACTCACAGCAATGGAATAAGCATGATAATTAAGTATAACATATAATTTAAGAGGCATCACATGATATCATAGAAGTGGATGATCATATATAATTACATTAAATAAAAGCATAAAGAAGAATATAAAATAATATCATGTCATTAAATAATGTTGAAATAACTTAAAACATGACATCATAAGCCTAATTCAAGGTTCACTATCGTGAAAATATAAAAGTATGCTATGCTTAATGCCCATGTATCATAAATGCTATCTTATTAGACAATAACATTACCCAATATATTATGGGATTGTATATTTTTTATATAACCAATAAAATCATGATATATGAATACATATGTGTTTAACATAAGTAAAACATACATAAATAATATGTATAGGAAAAACCCAAGAGAGGGAAATGGGTTACATAATCATGTCTTAAAGAATAACCAAATGATATATAACAATTATGTAACACCCCGAGATTTTATGAAAAATATTATTTTAATTTCATTAATGTCTTATGTTGTATTCTACACCAAGATTACCCTGCTCTATACGCAACACCGTATTAGCTTGCAGTATACGCAACACTATTCTTGGACCGTGTTACACACAATTTTGATAATAGTTATTCTACGCAACATTGAGTATATATATATATATATATATATATATATTAAATGTATAAATGAAATATGGTTGGATTATGTTATACGAAACAAAGAAGGATTCTTTCACAACACGCAACCCTGACTTGGCTTGCATTACACGCAATCGCGACCTTCCTCGATAGCGTGTGTTGTACGCAATACCGGGTTTTAATAAACAATGTTATATTATTATAATATTGTCATGAACTAGCCATTATGAATAGTATTAACTAAATTTTGAATTTTATAACATTATTATTCATCTTACACATTTCTAGAACATGGTATAAGAACAAAATAAATTTTTCGGGTAAAATAAGTATTTTTCAAAAAATGCAGTTTTACCGCCTTTTGATGGCGCACCCACTTTAAATATAGTTTTTGAAATTTTTATATGTTCAATTTGACAAAATAATATTCTTCTTTTGAATCAGGATATAAAAATTTACATTAGATAAAGTTTTGATATTTTTCCGATAACTTTCATATTTTAATGAATAGTAAAAACACGCTATATTTTAATTAAAAACAACTTTTTTCATCGTAATATCTTATGTGGTTAAATTATAATATTTAATGGTTTTAAAGTATAAATAGAATATATTTTTACCATTTAATATAATTTATGTCATTAGCATTGATTTTACCTTGAATTCGTAGGTTAAATCAATTCAATCTTTTGCAATGTTTTAAACAAAAACCCATTTTTATTCGACAACGGGATTAATTTTAATTTAATTTCTGCAACTTCTGTGTTTTGAATTTTAAAAAATGGATTCCATATTTGGAATCCGTGGGTCCAAATTATGTTAATAGGATACTTTTTATTTTTGGGAATTATGAATAGTAACTACGGTAAATTTTATTTACCATAGTTAAAGATAAATCGTGTAATTAAGGGTAAATATAATATTATAAACTTACCCTAACACATTCCAAAATTCTATTTGATGGCTAAAAGTAAACCCATATTAACTAAGGGTCGGATTAGTTTCATTTTATGGACTTTTGACCATGAAAATAATTTAATTATTATTAAAACCAAACAAAGTGACAACATGTCACTCTCTTAAATCTTATAAGTATAATAATTTTAAATTAGTGATAAACATCATAAAATTTCGAACATGAATAGTTTCCAGAAAGCTAACAAAATTATCTACATCATGAGAATTTATTTAGAATTTTTTGGGATTAAATAATTATCATTAATTGTGTCACAATAGTGATGCAGAAATTATTTATCTAGTGAAAAATCAAGAATATAGTTTTTATTAAACTAATAGTGACATTACAATGCACAAAACCCTGACCAAAACGTATTGGTCGTGTAAATTTAAACAATAATAATCCAATGGTCGAATATTTGACCATTTAGAGACTTATACAATCAATTATGACACTTATATTAGTTTATTTTAAATGATTCCAAAGTTGTCACCTTCATAATTTAATAAATATAACAATTTAAATATTGTGATTTTAAGATAATAAATTCGAGTAAAAGTATTATTGTGAAAGGTAATATATTTATCTTCATCATAGAATTTTATTTTAAATTTTTATGCTACAAATAAGTATATTAAATAATTATACAAAAATGATGTAGCAATTATTTTATTAAGAGATAAACGAAATAAATGGTTTTTAAAATAATAAAATAAATATTATATGAACTATTTAATGTGATCCACTAATTTTATAGATACATATGACCTTTTATTAATATATTAAAGCTTTTAGTTCGAACATATCTTCTGTATATAGTTTATTTAAATTCAAATAAATGAATAGTGTCAAAATTGACACTATTGTTATTTCATAAAAATAACATATTATAAAATAGTTTAAAAATCACAAAAATATTTAAAAATTATAAATTTAAATTTATATGGTCTATAATGTTATAAAGTAAACAATTATGGTAAATACACAACAAATAAGTAATTATTTGTTATAATTTAAAATTCAGAATTTTATTACCACAAATAAACTTAAATAGATTAAATAAGGATAAATGAAAATGATATGGTTTAAAATAAGATCCAAAAATGTCTAAATTTGATTGGTTGATGAGATTACAACCCTATCTCATCTAATCTTCGAATATGAGTCATTTTTGGAGGTTTTTAAGTGGTGTTAGATTTATTATAAATTAATATTTTTAAGAATTCCAAAGGTGCCCCTCTCCTCCCTTATAAAAGGACACCTCCTCCCCCTCCTCCTCACACCAATTTGAGCACTCAAGCTCGGCCAACCCCTTCCAAAATCTCTTCTACACTTCCCTAGAAACATCTTAAAGGTTCTGGTCTTCCTCAAAGACCAATTTTAGTGCCCTAGGAGGAGTTCTCAAAGAGGCGCTTCAAAGAAGAGGTAATTACCGTTACCAATTCTTTCATCTTTATTTCTTCTTCCACTTCTTCTTCTTAGGTTGTTTCATTATGAAGTAATAACATCAGTATCACTCATATACTGATATGTTATTATAATTATGAAATAACCCTAATTAACCTTCTATCCTTCCTACGGAAAAATGAAATCACCACGCGTGCGTACGTACGGAATACCGTCTCCACGCTGTGGTGTAATCTATTTTCCACCACCACCTTACATGGATGGGTATAATGGTGTAAAGAATAACTATACATAGTTATTACAACATCATATTGATTCTGATATATTTTATAATCCACTCCAATTCAATTCAATATTTATTGAAATGGTATCATCGCTCGTGCGTACGTACGGACTACCGTCTCCACGACGCGATGAGATTCATTCTCCATGTTAACCATTTAAGAATGATTATAAAGTATATATAAGAAATAATAATTAAATATCTGACATTATAAAGCTACTGGATTTATGTATATATATATGTATGTCATCTACTTACTTCCATTCAAGACAATAAGGAAAGGAAAACAGCGTTCATGGGTACGTACGGACTACCGTCTCCATGAACGGTGTTTTTCATTTCATTTATCTATCTATTATATATATATATATATACTGAATATATATGATATAAAAATCATATTTTATATTCTGGAAGTAAGTAAATCATGATATAAGTAATAATAATGTCAAGAACAACAAGTCAAAACACCTACGATAAATGAAACGATTTTACCCAAAACGCTTCTTTAACATGGAATTTACAAAAGAACGGGTAATATAATGTCATAAGTGAACCATATATGATATCATAACAATGAATATGATTCTTTAATAAGTCAATGACATTATTTAAATCATTATACAGGAGGTTCGGACACATACGAAGCAAATCGGACCTAAGGTAAGGGAAATATCACAATCTCATTTTTATCCGAGATTGTTTATACTTTGAAAGTTACTGGGGTGTATTTTATCATCCACATCCATGTTTCCTCAATATTTAATATTATTTCCATCCACGTACAATTGTTTAAATCCAATTTTACCCTTCGGTGAGTTTTTAGTAAAAGATATGAAAGGAATCTTTTGTCGTTTTTCATACGAGGTACTTTTTGACTTTTCCGACAAAAGTACAAAGAATGTTTTTTTTAACTTATACGGCATGAATGGATTTTTAAAACATTATTTCCAAGAAGCTTCCTTTACAAGTTTTCAAGTTTATTTTTAATAATCTTCTTTTAGTTTAAAATTGTAAGACATGTTAATAAAGGAAAATGTTTTTAAAGTAGAAAGGATATTTTCCTCAAGAATGGAGTTCAAGTGTTTTATCAAAATTATTTTCCATCTAAGATAATAAAGGGTTCTGTTTTTATCCCTATTATTACATTGATTTGATTATGTTGTGATGGAATTATTTTTATGAATTCCTTTATCGTATATGAATTGTTTTATGATGTCATGATGTTTAAGATTCCCATTTTTATTACATGGGTTATGCAATGATGTATGGTTTATGATTTTGTGGAACACATAAGAATGGTATCATTATGAGATGGGTGGGACCTATATCTCCCTCCAATGCATTGGGTAAATATTTTATATCTCATGAGATAGACAGGGCTGGAACGGTAGGTTATACCAGTTCAGTGAAACAGGACTGAAACGAGGGTTACTCGATTCAGAAAGGGACTTTATCCACTAAGATAGTCTTGGAAATGAGTCTTGACTAACAAGAAATGATTCTCTATGATTATGTGTGAATGCCACAAAGTTTCATGTTTTAAGTTATGATTATTGTGATTACATTTCACTGCCATGATTTACCCCATGTTATGAAATTATGATCTCTTTTGCAGGTTAAGATTTCCAAAAGTTATGTGCTTATGTATATGATGTGATTGATATTTCTTGTGTTTACCCTTACTGAGCATTTCAGCTCACCCTTTTATGTTTTCTTTTCCCCAGGATATAAAAAAAGGGTTTTAGGTAAAAAAAGGGAAGATCTTTATGGGAGATATTGAAGATCTTTCACCACGATTAGAAGATTATGTTCTGAGTTTCCAAAGACACTAAACTATTACGATACTTGTGTGTGTGTTTTTGTTATGTACCAAGTATTCCGCAAAAGTAATGTAATGTCCATGTACGTTAACCTTCGGGTCTCTACAGTTGGTATCAGAGGAAAGGTTTAGTCAACCTTTGGAAACTAGGATGCGAGAACTTTAGTGAGATCCCTAGAGATATTTATAAGGTATGTCTAGGGATGTCCCTAAGGATAAGTATACGTATAGGATACAGTCCTAGAACTACGGTAACGATCATAGAATTTAACCTAAGATGTTAGATATTGAGGATACTCCACCTTTATTATGTTGTTTTCCCTAGCATGATTTTTTCCTCTCACACTATTTTATTTTGGGTTTTAGAAAATGGATGGAAACAAGATGATTCACGATAATGGAGGATATGATGGACAATGGAATGATATTCTTCATAATGAAATGGGATTTGGAAGTCCAAACATCATTATTATGCTAAATCAGCAATCTCATAATATGATCAATAAAGTAAAATTTGGTAAGTTTCCTGACTCGGCTAATAAGAGAAAGATGGAGTTTCATGATGATCATAGAGGAAAGAAAGTTCAATTTCCCCTATGCAAATCATGTGGGAAGAGGCATCAAGGAGAATGTTTCAAAGGAACTGGAAGATACTTTGGGTGTGGAAAAGAAGGACACAAAGCAAGTAAATGCAAAGGAAAAGGTTCAGTTAACAACATGGATGAGGATAATGGTTTTGCTACGACATCAACAATGGTTAAATGTTTTAAATCTGTAATGTACGGGCATTATGCAAACCAATGCCCTAAGGGAAAGTCTCATGAAGATAATCAGTATGGTCGGATGGGAAGTATTTATGTGGATGATGATGAAGAGACTACAAATGATATGTGAGATGAAAGAATTGTTGAAGCTCGGTCAATGGTTTAAGAATGTAGTGGAATGATTACATGTTTATCATGTGTAATGTTGTATAAGTAATCTCATTGTACTATGGAATAAAGAGACATCTAAGGATTGTTACACTGTTGTCTTTCCTTGAGTTTTTAAAGTGTATGATTAATGGTACCAGTATCCATTAATGGTTATTCAGATATTTTTGGAAATAAGATGATATGCGCATAATGAAGGGATAAGGAGGAAATGAAATGTTTGACTGTATTCATGAGCTCATGATTGATATAAGGACTAAGTGATATCATGGTTTGAGTATATAGAATTTTGAGGATTTTGGTATGTGGAAAGTGTTAACTTTAAACTGCATTCATGTTTTCACTAAGGTATTCAAGAGAATACATGATTAAGGAATTTGAATGTTTGGAATGTGACCAACAAAACATATCTTATGATATATGGGGATCGACGATGGTGTTAAATCTCTGGTAATCGTTTTCACTATGTTATGAGATTGGACTGCAGTATTATGGGTAAGCCTAAAGATTGGAATGGATTATGTTGGACATAAGTTAGTATTGGTTAAGGATAGAAGTTTTTTTTGATATTATTGATGGGATGTTATAGTAATGTAGTTTTAGAAAAAGGACAACCTGCAGGACGGGCGACAGCCCATCGCGTCGGACAAGGCTGTAGGAATCGAACCCACAACCGAAGTGCGACTGGCCTTTATCGCCTACCACTGGCCTACAGGAAGTCCCTTGTTAGTAGAAACTAGTTTTATTTTATTAAGCGGTATGATATATGAAGTATAAGTTCATTTTTGGAACCATATACGATTAACCATAAGATGGACTTATAACTTTTGCTAACCTTTTGTTTGAAAGAGATGGAATGACCCATAATTCTATCAAATGATCTGCTAACACATCACGAATGAAAAATTCAAACTTCATTTCTTTAAGAGATGAAGTGGAAATTTTCCAAAGAATGACAAACGGTGAGACTATACCAAAATCACGAAAGTATTTATTCTAATTCAAAATTCTTCAACTTTAGGGAAATGATCTTGAAAACCAAAAATGTTGTCCTAGTGATCTTATACCTGATGAATCAGATGGTACCTTAGATCGTCACAAATTTATGGATTTGTGATTACTGGCTTTTCCATAGCCATGTTCTCTACCACTCTCCATCAGAACATGATGGTTAGATTTCTCTTCCATATCCATATTTTCACCTATGTGGAAACCCAGTGATTAGTTTATTTGGGTAACCGTTACGTTTCATACTTTTGTTTTTAAAGATAAGTTTTGGTATTCCTTTTTACGATGTGGGTTTCTATCAAAGAAACTTTCAAATAGTAAACCATTTATAACCCCGATGAATTTTGAGGGCGAAATTCATTTTAAGGGGGGTAGAATGTAACACCCCGAGATTTTATGAAAAATATTATTTTAATTTTATTAATGTCTTATGTTGTATTCTACACCAAGATTACCCTGCGCTATACACAACACCGTATTAGCTTGCAGTATACGCAACACTATTCTTGGACCGTGTTACACACAATTTTGATAATAGTTATTCTACGCAACATTGAGTATATATATATATATATATTAAATGTATAAACGAAATATGGTTGGATTCTGTTATACGAAACAACGAAGGATTCTTTCACAACACGCAACCCTGACTTGGCTTGCATTACATGCAATCGCGACCTTCCTCGATAGCGTGTGTTGTACGCAATACCGGGTTTTAATAAACAATGTTATATTATTATAATATTGTCATGAACTAGCCGTTATGAATAGTATTAACTAAATTTTGAATTTTATAACATTATTATTCATCTTACACATTTCTAGAACATGGTATAAGAAAAAAATAAATTTTTCGGGTAAAATAAGTATTTTTCAAAAAATGCAGTTTTACCGCCTTTTGATGGCGCACCCACTTTAAATATAGTTTTTGAAATGTTTATATGTTCAATTTGAAAAAATAATATTCTTCTTTTGAATCATGATATAAAAATTTACATTAGATAATGTTTTGATATTTTTCCGATAACTTTCATATTTTAATGAATAGTAAAAACACGCTATATTTTAATTAAAAACAACTTTTTTCATCGTAATATCTTATGTAGTTAAATTATAATATTGAATGGTTTTAAAGTATAAATAGAATATATTTTTACCATTTAATATAATTTATGTCATTAGCATTGATTTTACCTTGAATTCTTAGGTTAAATCAATTCAATCTTTTGCAATGTTTTAAACAAAAACCCGTTTTTATTCGACAACGGGATTAATTTTAATTTAATTTCTGCAACTTCTGTGTTTTGAATTTTAAAAAATGGATTCCATATTTGGAATCAGTGGGTCCAAATTATGTTAATAGGATACTTTTTATTTTTGGGAATTATGAATAGTAACTACGGTAAATTTTATTTACCATAGTTAAAGATAAATCGGGTAATTAAGGGTAAATATAATATTATAAACTTACCCTAACACATTCCAAAATTCTATTTGATGGCTAAAAGTAAACCCATATTAACTAAGGGTCGGATTAGATTCATTTTATGGACTTTTGACCATGAAAATAATTTAATTATTATTAAAACCAAAGAAAGTGACAACATGTCACTCTCTTAAATCTTATAAGTATAATAATTTTAAATTAGTGATAAACATCATAAAATTTCGAACATGAATAGTCTCCAGAAAGCTAACAAAATTATCTACATCATGAGAATTTATTTAGAATTTTTTGGGATTAAATAATTATCATTAATTGTGACAAAATAGTGATGCAGAAATTATTTATCTAGTGAAAAATCAAGAATATAGTTTTTATTAAACTAATAGTGACATTGGAATGCACAAAACCCTGACCAAAACTTATTTGTCGTGTAAATTTAAACTATAATAATCCAATGGTCGAATATTTGACCATTTGGAGTCTTATAAAATCAATTATGACACTTATATTATTTTATTTTAAATGATTCCAAAGTTGTCACCTTCATAATTTAATAAATATAACAATTTAAATATTGTGATTTTAAGATAATAAATTCGAGTAAAAGTATTATTGTGAAAGGTAATATATTTATCTTCATCATAGAATTTTATTTTAAATTTTTATGCAACAAATAAGTATATTAAATAATTATACAAAAATGATGTAGTAATTATTTTATTAAGAGATAAACCAAATAAATGGTTTTTAAAATAATAAAATAAATATTATATGAACTATTTAATGTTATCCACTAATTTTACAGATACATATGACATTTTTTTAATATATTAAAGCTTTTAGTTCGAACATATCTTCTGTATATAGTTTATTTAAATTCAAATAAATGAATAGTGTCAAAATTGACACTACTGTTATTTCATAAAAATAACATATTATAAAATAGTTTAAAAATCACAAAAATATTTAAAAATTATAAATTTAAATTTATATGGTCTATAATGTTATAAAGTAAACAATTATGGAAAATTCACAACAAATAAGTAATTATTTGTTATAATTTAAAATTTAGAATTGTATTACCACAAATAAACTTAAATAGATTAAATAAGGATAAATGAAAATGATAAGGTTTAAAATAAGATCCAAACAAGTCTAAATTTGATTGGTTGATGAGATTACAACACTATATCATCTAATCTTCGAATATGAGTCATTTTTGGAGGTTTTTAAGTGGGGTTAAATTTATTATAAATTAATATTTTTAAGAATTCCAAAGGTGCCCCTCTCCTCCCTTATAAAAGGACACATCCTCCCCCTCCTCCTCACACCAATTTGAGCACTCAAGCTCAGCCAACCCCTGAAAAAATCTCTTCTCCACTTCCATATAAACATCTTAAAGGTTCTGGTCTTCCTCAAAGACCAATTTTAGTGCCCTAAGAGGAGGTCTCAAAGAGGCGCTTCAAAGAAGAGGTAATTACCGTTACCAATTCTTTCATCTTTATTTATTCTTCCACTTCTTATTCTTAGGTTGTTTCATTATGAAGTAATAACATCAGTATCACTCATATACCGATATGTTATTATAAGTATGAAATAACCCTAATTAACCTTCTATCCATCCTACGGAAAAATGAAATCACCACGCGTGCGTACGTACGGAATACCGTCTCCACGCCGTGGTGTAATCTATTTTCCACCACCACCTTACATGGATGGGTATAATGGTGTAAAGAATAACTATACATAGTTATTACAACATCATATTGATTCTGATATATTGTATAATCCACTCCAATTCAATTCAATATTTATAGAAATGATATCATCGCTCGTGCGTACGTACGGACTACCGTCTCCACGACGCGATGAGATTGATTCTCCATGTTAACCATTTAAGAATGATTATAAAGTATATATAAGAAATAATAATTAAATATATGACATTATAAAGCTACTGGATTTATGTATATATATATGTATGTCATCTACTTACTCCCATTCAAGACAATAAGGAAAGGAAAACAGCGTTCATGCGTACGTACGGACTACCGTCTCCATGAACGGTGTTTTTCATTTCATTTATCTATCTATTATATATATATATACTGAATATATATGATATAAAAATCATATTTTATATTCTGGAAGTAATTAAATCATGATATAAGTAATAATAATGTCAAGAACAACAAGTCAAAACACCTACGATAAATGAAACGATTTTACCCAAAACGCTTCTTTAACATGGAATTTACAAAAGAACGGGTAATATAATGTCATAAGTGAACCATATATGATATCATAACAATTAATATGATTCTGTAATAAGTTAATGACATTATTTAAATCATTATACAGGAGGTTCGGACACATACGAAGCAAATCGGACCTAAGGTAAGGGAAATATCAGAATCTCATTTTTATCCAAGATTGTTTATACTTTGAAAGTTACTGGGGTGTATTTTATCATCCACATCCATGTTTCCTCAATATGTAATACTATTTCCATCCAAGTAAAATTGTTTAAATCCAATTTTACCCTTCGGTGAGTTTTTAGTAAAAGATATGAAAGGAATCTTTTGTCGTTTTTCATACGAGGTACTTTTTGACTTTTCCGACAAAAGTACAAATGAATGTTTTTTTAAACTTATACGGCATGAATGGATTTTTAAAACATTATTTCCAAGAAGCTTCCTTTACAAGTTTTCAAGTTTATTTTTAATAATCTTCTTTTAGTTTAAAATTGTAATACATGTTAAGAAAGGAAAATGTTTTTAAAGTAGAAAGGATATTTTCCTCAAGAATGGAGTTCAAGTGTTTTATCAAAATTATTTTCCATATAAGATAATAAAGGGTTATGTTTTTAACCCTATTATTACATTTATTTGATTATGTTGTGATGGAATTATTTTTATGAATTCCTTTATCGTATATGAATTGTTTTATGATGTCATGATGTTTAAGATTCCCATTTTTATTACATGGGTTATGCAATGATGTATGGTTTATGATTTTGTGGCACACATAAGAATGGTATCATTATGAGATGGGTGGGACCTATATCTCCCTCCAATGCATTGGGTAAAGATTTTATATCTCATGAGATAGACAGGGCTGGAACGGTAGGTTATACCGGTTCAGTGAAACAGGACTGAAACGAGGGTTACTCGATTCATAAAGGGACTTTGTCCACTAAGATAGTCTTGGAAATGAGTCTTGACTAACAAGAAATGATTCTCTATGATTATGTGTGAATGCCACAAAGTTTCATGTTTTAAGTTATGATTATTGTGATTACATTTCACTGCCATGATTTACCCCATGTTATGAAATTATGATCTCTTTTGCAGGTTAATATTTCCAAAAGTTATGTGCTTATGTATATGATGTGATTGATATTTCTTTTTTTTACCCTTACTGAGCATTTGAGCTCACCCTTTTATGTTTTCTTTTCCCCAGGATATAAAAAAAGGGTTTTAGGTAAAAAAAAGGGAAGATCTTTATGGGAGATATTGAAGATCTTTCACCACTATTAGAAGATTATGTTTCGAGTTTCCAAAGACACTAAACTATTACGATCCTTGTGTGTGTGTTTTTGATATGTACCAAGTATTCCGCAAAAGTAATGTAATGTCCATGTACGTTAAGCTTCGGGTCTCTACAAATTATTCTTGAGAAAATAATGGATTAAGTATTTTTATACATTAATATATGAATATATAAATATAGGTCATGAATATATATATATCTTGTTATGGAAAATTCATAAGAAAAGTCTGATGAAGTTCCCATGTCAATAAACCTCTTAAACGATTATTTAATAATGGAGTGAAGAAACATTTTATAATATAGGTAGATATGATTTTTTATAAATTTTAAAATAAACTAGAATACATTTTCTTATAATAATATGTTATTATTAAAATAATATAATATTAAAACCATTCAAATAGTGTTATCTAAAAAAATAAAAATAAGAAATTTTCATTTTCTTCAGGTTCTCTTTAAAGAACAGTTTGGGAAAGGAACCTGAAAAAACATGCATATCCCTAGAAATAAAGGGAAAATAAATGTGGTATACATGTAAGAAACTAATATAAATAATATATTATAAGTAACTATGAATAATAGAGAGATAGAGAGATATAAGTATCTATAATGACAGAGAAACCTTAACTCAAAATATATAGAGTGTAGTTTGGGAGTTCTCTTACCTCAAGTCCCAACTCACTTGGTATATGCCTCTAACTGCATGAATAATCAAATTAAATTCAATATATAATTTCTTTAGAACCCTTTTCACCTATATTTAATTTTTTTTATTTTTTTATTTTTATTTATATTCATTTTATTAAGACAATATGTTTATGTATGCCATCCAGAGGATGTTTGTTTCACAGTTTCATGGTTGCATCAATTTATTTTTAGTGATGTAATTTCTTTTCAAATGGGTAAATAACTCTAAAAATATAATGAAATTATATTTATTTAATTATATAAGTTCAAATGGTTCTAAGTATCGATACGTTTTCCAACATAGTCAATTCCATTTGGGTATAAATTTTATCAATTAATATTTTATTCATTTGGGAAATTTTACCATCCATTATCAACAATAATTTTATTTATTTGATTTTATGTTTATTTACCCTTTATAGAATATGAATGATATTATAATTTCATTATAAATTTTATTTTTATCTATAAATTGATTTATTATAACAATCCATGATGAAGGTAATAGATGTTTAAAAACAATAGCCCGATAGGTGATTATACCGACCATGAACGGATTTCTCTTATAAAACTTATATTATTTCATTATAATGATATAATATTAAAAATAAAGTAGCATAATATAACACATATTTCCTAAATGAACCATGAAATCAAATCTATGGGGTATAAGCAGAAGATACAAGGGAATATAATTGAAAAAGTGTGACTTGGAGTTCTTTCCTTACTCCTTGGGAATACTCCTTTGTTAACTGAATTATGCCTTTGAATGGTGGTCTTTTAATGTTACTAGAACCTCTCGGTCATACATAAAATATTTTTGGAGGAATTTTGGTAAATTTTATAGAAGCTAATAATATTAATGTGTGAAGTGTAGTGGGGTGGTGAAGGGTTTTCTTTTTAAGGGGATGGGAGGGGTTACTTATAATAATATATTATATCTTAAAATAGCGATCATAGTTATGATTCAATAGTAAGTGGATTTTGATTTAATTGTGAATTATACTGTAAAATATTTATCTAACTTCTAGAACCTTCAAAAAATCATTTATACACACTATTGTAGAATATGGTACATATATTGTATTTTTTTATTCGCCTATATATTGCATCACCCAAACTAAATTTGGATGTTTCAATTTAAGAAATAACATCAATTTTATCCATATAATTTTATAAATATGATAAATTAATTTTAACATTAAATCCTTAATTATTTAAAAATGTGAATTATTTTAAAATTTTCAAATTCCTAACCCTTAGAAAAATTACGTTTGACTTCATAAAATTATATAATTACTAATATAATAATAAATAGTGTTTTATAATATCATTTTATGAAAATATAATTTAATTTCAAATTTTTAAATTTATCACAAGAATTTATTTTAATGAAAATAGAACATATTTTTCTTACTAAAAATACCATTATTCTTTATTTTTATTAAATGTACATTTTAAAATATTTTATATTTTTATTAAATTTTTGTATTATATAAATTACTTAAATTTTAATTTCAAAAGATACCCAATTATTATTTTACTATTCTAATCTGTTAGGTTGTTATTCTAATGGTCAGGTTACTATTTTAATGGTCATATTTCAAATGTTTATATAACCTTTACACTTAACATAATTACCAGTTATATTCAACATTCATTAGTAACTATAATTACTTTCAAGGTGGTATATTATTCATTTTCATAATTATGAATATGTTACTATTTTTTATGTTTTGTTCATGTATTTGATAATTTTTTGGGATAATGATATACGAGAATATCATGTTGTTGTTTTATTATTTACCTTTTTTTATTTGGATATTTTACTAGTTTCAATTTTATAGAGTGTTCTTATACTTCAAATATAATGTTCTATGTTAACGTAAAAAAAATAGTTATGCTATTTTTATGGGGGAGAATGTGACTTAAATATACAATATATTATATCAAAATCACACACTTATATATTGAGAAGGAAATTTAAAATGGAAAACTTTAATTTGTTAGATTCTTCACACCATATAAATTTCATTTCACAATCTAATATGAAAAAATGGGGGTACTTATATTCCATTTATTCATTATATTCCCGTGTTTCCACTTTAAACTTGTAGTTTCGCTGAAGTTCATTTACATGGTGAGTTGTATTATTGAATAGAACATTGTCTTTATTGTCCAAGAACTTCACTGGTAACTCTTTTTAAGGGATATCATGCTCCAACTTACCACCTATATATTTAGTAATTTTGAGGGATATGGTATTTACATCCTTAAAATGAATATATGGAAGACAACATATTCTTGAGATAAGTTTGGTGTGGGGGTTAATCGATAGGCCACTTATTCAATACGATTGAGAATGTCAATGGGGCTAATGTATATAGGAATAAACTTTCTATTCATTCTAAAAATCATGAATCTCTTCCATGGAGATATATAAAGTAAAAAATTTATCTCTAATTTTTAACATTAGGTCTTTTTTAATGTTATCAACATTGCTCTTTTATCAAATGTTTTCTAATTTAATGTGTCGTTTAATGGATTTAACATTCTCTATCGTTTATACAACTTCTTCAGGTCCCAATAAATTGTGATCTAAAACTTAATCCCAACATTTTGTAAATATACATTTCTTACCATAGAGGGATTCAAAAGGGTCCAACTAGATTCTTGAGTGGAAGATATTGTTAAATGAGACCTAAACTGTATTAATATGTTGATATCATCCAACTTTGAATTCCATAAAGAATGACTTCTGTATAACCTAAAGTTTTTTGATAGTCCTTTCATATTTGAAATTAGTTTGGGGTTGATAATTCAAACTCAATTCCAACTTTTTATTCAATTATCGTTTAATACATATCAATAAAATTGAGTTAAACCTCAAATTGTTATCATAAATGATCAATAGGGGTGTTCCATGGTGGCTCAACAATTATCTAATGTATATATTTTCAATTTTATCAACTAAAAAGTCCCATCCAATAGAAATAATGTCAATAGTTTCTATATGATAGTCCACCACACCCCATATGGTATTAATTCCTTTAAATGGATTCAGAAGACCTGTGAAAAAATATATGGTGATGTTCTCTCATTTCCATGTAGGTATGGGTAATGGATACATCATCCCCTTATATTCTTACCTTTAGTAAATAATGTGTTTGAATACCAATAACTTTTATGTATATTATACACCCTACTTATTTATATTTTCCCACTAGTATTTCTCTCAAATATCTCAAAAGATATTCATTCTCCCATAGTGGATAGAGAAATTTGAGCTTTGAGAATCATCCAATAACTCCTTTATCATAGTCTCTGATGGTAGATATAATTATGTCTCAAATATCATAACTCAATCTTTAACCATGTTGAACTATGAGGCTTTCGCATTCCTTATTTATTACACCTATCATTATATTTCTATATCCTTAATTTGAGCATCTATAATGTTCTCCAAAATGGATGGTTAAGAAATTGTTTATAAAAGGTAGGATTATATTATATATTATATGGTTACCATGCCTATTATAATGACCCATACTTTACATACATTTTTAATACATCAAAATTGAGGTACACTTATTATAATATATAGAAAAACCATGAAAGGACCGTATAGGTATAGTGTCTTTAGAAACTGGGTAACATAAACAACTGGTTCATAAATCATCTATATTGTCTCTCATTTATTTCATCATATCTAGAGTCCCTTTTTGGCATATCCTAATTAATAACCTTCTTCCTAACCTGGGGAAAGAAAACATACAAAAGGGTGAGCTCAAATGCTCAGTAAGGGTAAACAAAATAAATATCAATCACATCATATTCATAAGAACATAACATTTTGAAAATCTTAACCTGCAAAAGAGATCATAATTTCATAACATGGGATAAATCATAGTAGTGAAATGCAATCCCAATAATCATAACTTAAAACATGAAAATTTGTGTCATACACACGTAATCATAGAGAATCATTTCTTAGTAGTCAAGACTCATAGACAAGACTATCTTAGCGGAAAAAGTCTATTTTTGAACCGAGTTCACTCCTCATTTCAGTCATGTTTCACTGAACCGGATTAACCTGCCATTCCAGCCATGTCTATCTCATGAGATATAAATCTTTACCCAATGCATTTGAGGGTGATATAGGTCCCACCCATACCATTCTTATGTGTTCCACAAAATCAAAAAAAATCATACATCATTGCATAACCCATGTAATAAAAATAGGATTCTTAAACATCATGACATCATAAAACAATTCATATAAGATAAAGGAATTCATAAAAATAATTCCATAACAACATAATCAAATCAATGTAATAATAGGGATAGAAACAGAACCCTATATTATCTTAGATGGAAAATATTTTTGATAAAACACTTGAACTCCATTCTTGAGTAAAATGTCCTTTCTACTTCGAAAACATTTTCCTTTCTTAAAACATCATATAATTTTGAACTAAAAGAAGTTGATTAAAAATAAACTTTAAAACTTGTAAAGGAAGCTTCATCGAAATAATTTTCTAAAAATCCATTCACACCGTATATGTTAAAAAACATTCTTCCCGTACTTTGGCTGGAAAAGTCAAAAAGTACCTCGTATGAAAAACGACAAAAGATTCCTTTCATATCTTTTAATAAAAACTCACTGAAGGGTATAATTGGATTTAAACAGTTGTAGTTGTATGGAAATAATATTACATATTGACAAAACATGGATGTAGATGATAAATATTCCCCAGTAAATTCTGACGTATAAACAATCTCGGATAAAAAATGAGATTGTGAGATTTTCCCTTACCTTAGGTCTGATTTGCTTCGTAAGTGTCTGAACCTCCTGTATAATGATTTAAATAATGTCATTGACTTATTAAAGAATCATACTAATTGTTATGATATAATATATGGTCATATTCTTAGCTTCTTATTAGTAATATTTCATTGCTACTTGTTATTTGGGTGTTTATTAATTTTTATTCTTATGCCTGTTTTGTCGAATAAATTCTTATTCTTCTTTTTAGGTTATAGATACCTCATTTCCAGAATGGTATTAGTGTAATATATATCATATTAATTCATTTAATCATTATGCAATCAAGATCATGTATAATGTGTCGCATCACATCGTGGAGACGGTATTCCGTACGCATGCACGAGTGATGATATCGTTCCCATGGTCGTGGAATTGTATTGGAGTGTATGTATACTATTTAAGAATCAATATCACTTTACAATAATAGTATATAGTTATTCTTTACACCATTATGCCCATCCAAGTAAGGTGGTGGTGGAAAATAGATTACACCACAGCGTGGAGACGGTATTCCATATGTACGCATGCGCGGTGATTTCGTTTTCCATAGGATGGATAGATGGTTAAATAGGGTTGTTTCATACATATAATAACATATCAGTATATGAGTGATACTGATGTTATTACTTCATAATGAAACAACTAAAGAAGAAGAAGTGGAAGAAGAAATAAAGTTTAAATAATCGGTAACGGACATTACCTCTTCTTTTAAGCGCCTATTTGATACCTCCTTTAAGATCACTAAAATTGGTCTTTAAAGAATACCAAGACCTCTATGATGTTTCTAGGGAATTTGAGAAGAGAATTTGTCAGGGTTTGGCTGAGAATGAAGGCTCAACGTGGTGTGAGGAAGAGAGGGAGGAGGTGCCCTTTTATAAGGGAGGAGAGGGGCACCTTGGGAAAAACTAAAAATATTATTTTATTATAACGTCTTATTCGGTTTTTAATATCTCCAAATTGATTTATTTTGAAGCTAAGGTGAGGATGTGTCACTATCCTCTGATACAAAAGAATTTAGACAAGTTTAGGGTTCTATTTTAACCTTATCATTTAGATTTAACTTTATGTTAAATAATTTTACTTTTACCGTGTCTTTTTGTTTTCTTACACAATAAGGTTAATAAACATACTATAACAAGCCAAACTAACCCCAAGTTGTTTATTATTAATATATATAACTTTATCTAAGTCATTTTTCCAAACCTTATATTTTTAGGAATAAAATAATAATTAATAATATAATATTTATTTTAAAAAATATTTTATGTCAATTTTGACACTATTTGGTAATTGATTTTTGTGAAACTCATAACAGAAAGATTAGTTCGAACAAAATTAATTAAATAAATACCAACATGTCATATTAACATATAAAATTATTGGAATTCATAAAAAGTCTCAAATTACATTTATTTGAGTATTTATAACATCAATTATGTCAATATTTTATTAATAACATAATTACTCCATCATCATTGTGTCATAAATAAATTAAATTATTTAAATTCTAAAAATTTCAAATAAAATACCATTATTTAGGAAATATTTATAGATTTCTAATGAATATTTATAGTCGAATTTATCATAAGTATAACCCTATATTAAAATGATTTACTTATTAATCTTTGATTTTAACTATTTTAACCCTTCTTTAAATAAATTAATATTAAATGTCCTAATCTAATCCAAGTGGGCCTAAATTGTCATATTTTATTCCTAAGGTTGTTTTTGGTAGAATTACACTTATCCAATTGAATTATGACATGTTTTAGGGTAATTATAATATCATTTTTACCCTTAATTACCCTATTTACTTTTAACCGTGGTAAATAAAAGTAAAAAGTTACTATTCACCAAAAATTATTTTCATCTCATTGAACCACATTTTACTTACTAACATCAACCGTGTCTCTCGGATTTTTTAAATTCCATTCACAAAAGTGGTAAAATTATGTTTTATGTGAATTTGGAAATTCTCTTAGGAGGTGGGTAAAAGACGGTCAAAAGTTCAATAAAATTTTTATATATCTAAAATTATTATAAAATGACTCCAATAAATTGAATTGAACTTATATAGGTATTATGTATAAATTTTGACCTAAAATAAATTTAAATAAAATAAATAATTATTTAAATAAAAAGTCAGTTTTCAAATAGTAACCCAGTGTTTTCACTATTCATCAAAAATTGAAAGTTTTCATAAAAATACCAAAATTTCACCCTAGGCTAATATCGATATTCCGAATCCAAAAATGAAGTCCATTTTGAAAAATAAAATTTAAAAAATTTCAAAAAGTGGTTACTACTATTCATAACGGCTAGTTTTAATAATATTTTAATAGCATATCGTTGTTTAGTGAAACTCGGTATTGCGTACGACGCAAACTATCGAGGAAGGTCGCGATTGAGAGTAAAGAAAGCCAAGATAGTGTTGTGTGTAGTGAAATATTCCTTTGGTGATTTATATAACAAAATATTTCTCATAAAAGTCTTGGGTGTTACATTCTACCCCCCTTAAAATGAATTTCGCCCTCGAAATTCGTCACTTTGTAACAAACAGATGAGGATACCTCTCCCTCATCATATCCTCAAGCTCCCATGTAGCTTCTTCTAATTGGAAGTTCCTCCATAAAACTTTCACCAATCGAGTGGTCTTGTTCCATAGGAATTTTTCGCTACGATCCAGAATCTCTATCGGTTGTTCTTCATAAGAAAGATCTTGCTCCAGTGGTACAACTTCTGAGCTGAGTACATGTGAAGGATCAGGTATGTACTTTCTCAAGAGAGATACATTGAACACATCGTAATCTTGAGAGAGATTAGGTGGAAGAACCAATCGGTAAGCTACCTTCCCAACATGATCCAGAATTTCAAAAGGACCAATATACCTACGGCTCAGCTTTCCCTTCTTTCCAAATATCATTACTCTCTTCCAAGGAGATATTCGTAAGAACACTTTATCACCCACTTCAAACTCTAGGTCTTTTCTTCGGTTGTTGGCATAACTTTTTTGTCGACTCTAAGCAGCTTTAATGTGTTGTTGAATAGATATGACATTTTCTGCCTTCTCATCAACAAGATCAGGTCCTAATAGCTTTCTTTCCCCAACTTCATCTCATCAAGTTGGAGTCCCGCATTTCTTTCCATAGAGAGCTTCATAAAGAGCCATCTGAATACTAGAGAGAAAGCTATTATTATAATAAAATTCCACCAAAGGTAGGTGTTGATCCCAAACACCTTTAAAATCCATAGAGCAAGATCTCAACATATCTTCTAGAGTTTGAATTGTCCTCTCAGACTGACCATCCGTCTGAGGATGATAAGTAGTGCTAAAACTCAACACTGTATCCAGAGTATGCTTAAGACTTCGCCAGAACTTTGAGGTAAACCTCGGATCCCAATTAGATATAATAGAAAGTGTTACTCCATCCAATATTACCACTTCCTTTACATATATCCTGGAAAGCTGATCTATATAGAAATCCTCACTAATAGCAATGAAGTTTGCAGACTTTGTAAGATGATCAACTATGACCCAGATAGCATTATTTCCTTTGGATGTTTTATGAAGTCCAGTGACAAATTCCATAGTGATGTTTTCCCATTTCCATTCAGGTATGGGTAATGGTTGTAACATCCCCTTATACTTCTCTCTCTCAACTTTAACTTGATGAAAAACCAAGCATCGAGAGACATATTTAGCAACATCTCTTTTCATGCCATCCCACCAGAAGTACTCTTTCAGGTCCCTATAAGTCTTCGTGCTTCCAGGATGAATAGAGAATGAAGAACTATGAGCCTCATCCAGCAGCACCTTCTTTAATTCGGGGATGGGAGGAACACAAACTCGATTCCTGAACTTTATTATCCCATCACAATCAAGGTTGAATTCAGGAACATTTCTCACCTTCTTTTGTAATTATACATCTTTTTTATGTGCCTCTTTAATCTTCACATGTATATATGGTTGAACATTCATTTGAGAAAGATACAATTTTCCCCTTTCATTATAATTCCAAGATCCATCCTTTGTAAATCCATAAATATTGGATATTTTGTGATCCTCATCATGGATAAACTTGCATGGTCTTGTCGACTTAATACATCTGCCACCTTGTTTGCTTTCCTAGGGTGGTAATTAATTGAGCAGTCGTAATCCTTAATCATCTCCAACCATCTTCTTTGGCGCATATTCAGCTCCTTTTGTGTGAAAATATACTTTAAACATTTATGATCAGTATAAATGTCACACCTTTCCCCATAAAGATAATGCCTCTAAATCTTTAATGCAAAGATTACCGCAGCTAACTCCAAATCATGAGTTGGGTAATTTTGCTCTTGGTTTTTCAACTTTCATGAGTCATAAGCTATCACTATATCATTTTGCATGAGAACACACTGCAATCCCTTCTTGGATGAATTACATTAGATCACAAACCTTTCTCCACTACAAGGAAGTGTGAGCACAGGTGCAAAGGATAACCTTCTTTTCAACTCATTGAAATTCTCTTCACATTCCTCCATCCACATTAACTTAACTCCTTTTCGAGTCAACCTGGTGAGTGGATTAGATAATAGTGAAAAATATTTCACAAAACGTCGATAATATCCAGCCAAACCAAGATAAATTCGGATATCAGTTACTGTTGTTGGTCTCGACCATATTTTGATAACCTCTGTTTTTGCTGGATCCACAGATATCCCCTCTTTTGAGATTATGTGACCCAAAAATGAAACTTTTTTAATCCAAGATTCACACTTGGTGAATTTGGCATAAAGGTTCTCCTTTCTCAGGGACTTTAATATAATTCTCAAGTGATATTCATGTTCTTACTTACTCTTTGAATAGACAAGAATATCATCTATAAAGACTACCACAAACTGATCAAGATAGCCTCTAAAGACTCTATTCATAATATCCATGAAGATAGCAGGGTCATTAGTAAGACCAAATGGCATCACTATAAATTTATAGTGTCCATACCTTATACGTAAAGTCGTCTATGGTATATCCTCCCTTTTGACCCTTAATTGATGATACCCTTAATGAAGATCAATCTTGGAAAAGTATTGAACTCTGCGTATTTGATCAAATAATTCATCAATGATTGGGAGATGATATTTGTTCCTGATAGTGATCTTGTTAAGTTCTCGACAATCAATGCAGAGTCTCACTGATCCATCTTTATTCTTAACAAACAGAACAGGTGCTCCCCAAGGTGATGCACTAGGGCATATGAATCCATTATCAATATTCTCTTGGAGTTTCTTCTTTAATTCCTGCAACTAAATTGGGGTTATTCTATAAGGTGTCTTTGAAATAGGCAAAGCACCCGGTACGAGTTCTATTAAAAACTCAACTTCACGATTTGGTGGAAGACCCATCAATTCCTCCAGAAAGACATCGTCAAACTTTTTTACAATGGGCATATTATTAATCGTGAGTTTCACTCCAACCATTTGAGATAAATAAACTTCATTTAGTGGAATCAAGACCCATAAGATGGAAGAAATTTCCACTGGAAGGTTATGTTCATCCTTGCATTGATAGACGATCATAGATTGATCTGGAATATGAAATGTGACTTCCCTTCTTTGGAAATTGATATGAGCTCCATATAGATAAAGCCAATCCATGCTAAGAATCACATCAAATTCCACTATAGGAAGGATCACAAGATTTGCAGGAAGCACTTTACTAGAAATTTCAATCAGAGAAGAATTATAAACTTTTGATGCGAATGTTGTGCCATTAGGGGTTGTCACAGCTAACTCAACGTCTAATTGTTGAGGTAATATGGCGATACCCTTAGAAAATTCTTCAGAAATAAAAGAGTGGGTGGATCTAGAATCAAATAGAACATTTTCTACTTTAGAGTGGATGGTAAGTGTACCTTTCACCACATCGTTATTGTACTCCACATCGCCGATAGTAATTGCATGTTTATTTCCTTTGTCTTTGGCCTTAAGAGTTTGTTGACGTCGATCATCATCATCAACCCTTGAATTTGGTCATTGATTGGAATAATGACCCATCTCCTTGAACATGAAACATTTAAGTGTAGTATGTTCATTCTATGTATCCCTTCCTTTTTTTGCATCATTAGACATCTTATTACCATTATTTCTCCATTCAATTTCCCGATGACCTTCTTTTCCACACTTATAACATTTTATTGTCCCCTTAAAACAATTTCCTCCATGTTTCTTTCCACACTTTGAGAATAAGGGAAAACTCATCTTCTTTTTAGTGTGGTCTTTAGATTTTCCTTTGAATTTCATTTTCCTCTTCTTATCAAACCCATATGACTGATGGGTTACTCCAATCTCCATCTCAACTTTGAGAGCACATAGAACGATTTCCTCATAGCTATTGAAGTCCCTTATGGATAATGCCCTTAGAAGACTTGGTTTTAAGCCACTAAAGAATCGATCAATCTTACTCCCAAGTTGGATAATAATACCAGATGCGTACCTTTCAAGTCTTGTAAAATTTTCTTCATTGGTACCAACAGATTCATCATTCTTTTTCTTCGGTTCAAGAAGCTCCTTCTCCATCTTTGATTGAAGAATACAAGGGAAGTACTTATTGAAAAATAATTTCTTGAACACGTCCCATTCCATGGACTCAATTTCATCCCTTTTCTTCGTATTCTTAATAATATTCCACCATTGATCAGCATCACCTTCCAAACGATATACTGCTAAGATGACTTTATCATGTTCAGAACATTGAAGAACTGAAAATATCTTTTCAATGGTACTGATCCATTGTCCAGTAACTAATGGATCAGAAGACCCGCTGAATAAAGGTGGACGCTGCCTCATGAAGGATTCAATAGAATGTTGCTCCTTCCATTGCTCATTTGGAAGTCCTTTATGATTCATATCTTGAGAAATTTGTGTGAACATGGCTACAAGATTTTGCATTCTAGCTCCCATAACATTTGGTTGCTCAGGGGGACAATCATTGAATTGCCCATCACATCCCGCATTAACACGGTTTCTTCAGGTTCCATCCACTGACTAAAACCAATAATAATAGTGCGAACAACACTAAATATAATAGTAAAAAAACATAATCAATAATAAAATTTCACAATTAAGGTCTTATCATAGGTTTTTCATGGACATTTTTAAAACACTAAGATCATGTTCTATGCTTAGACTTATCCTTACGGTTATTACTAAGGCTTTCACATCCTAGTTTCCAAAGGTTGACTATACATTTCCTCTGATACCAACTATAATGACCCATACTTTACATACATTGTTAATACTTCAAAATTGAAGTACGCTTATTACAATATATAACAAAGCCATGAAAGGGCCGTATAGGTATAGTGTCTTTAGAAACTGGGAAGCATAAACAACTAGTTTTTAAATAATCTATGTTGTCTCCCATTTATTTGATCATATCTAGAGTCCCTTTTAGGCATATCCTACTTAATAACCTTCTTCCTAACCCGGGGAAAGAAAACATACAAAATGGTGACCTCAAATGCTCAGTAAGTGTAAATAAAAGAAATATCAATCACATAATATTCATAGGAACATAACATTTTGTAAATCCTAACCTGAAAAAGAGATCATAATTTCATAACATGGGATAAATAATAGTAGTTAAATTTAATCCCAATAATCATAACTTAAAACATGAAACTTTGTGGCATACACACATAATCATAGAGAATCTCTTAGTGGACAAATTCCATTTCTGAACCGAGTTTACTCCTCATTTCAGTCCTATTTCAATGAACCGGATTAACCTTCCATTCCAGCCATGTCTATCTCATGAGATATAAATCTTTACCCAATTAATTGGAGGGAGATATATGTCCCACCCATACCATTCTTATGTGTGTCACAAAATCAAAAAAACATCATACATCATTGCATAACCCATGTAATAAAAATGGGATTCTTAAACATCGTGACATCAAAAAAAAATTCATATAAGATAAAGGAATTCATAAAAATAATTCCATCACAACATACTCAAATCAATGTAATAATAGGTATAGAAACAGAACCCTATATTATCTTAGATGGAAAATAATTTTGATAAAACACTTGAACTCCATTCTTGATGAAAATATCCTCTCTACTTCGAAAACATTTTCCTTTATTAAAACATAATATAATTTTGAACTAAAAGAAGTTGATTGAAAATAAACTTGAAAACTTTTAAAGGAAGCTTCATGGAAATAATGTTCTAAAAGTCCATTCAAGCCGTATAAGTTAAAAAACATTCTTCCCATACATTAGGTAGAAAAGTCAAAAAGTACCTCGTACGAAAAACGACAAAGGATTAATTTAATATCTTTTATTAACAACTCACTGAAGGGTAAAATTGAATTTAAACAATTTTATGGGGATGGAAATAATATTAAATATTGGGGAAACATGGATGTGGATGATAAATATTCCCCAGTAAATTCTGAACTATAAACAATCTCGGATAAAAAATGAGATTGTGATATTTTCCTTTACCTTAGGTCTGATTTGCTTCGTAAGTGTCTGAACCTCCTGTATAATGATTTAAATAATGTCATTGACTTATTCCAGAATCATAATCATTGTTATGATATCATATATGGTCATATTCTTAGCTTCTTATTAGTAATATTTCATTTCTACATGTTATTCGGGTGTTTATTACTTTTTGTTCTTATGTGTGTTTTGTCGAATAAATTCTTATTCTTCTTTTTAGGTTATAGATACCTCATTTACAGAATGTTATTAGTGTAATATATATCATATTAATTCATTCAATTCATTTATATAATCATTATGAAATGAAGATCATGTAGAATGAGTCGCATCACATCGTGGAGATGGTATTTCGTACGTACGCACAAGCGATGATATCGTTCCCATGATCGTGTAATTGTATTGGAGTGTATGTATACTATCTCAGAATAAATATCACTTTACAATAATCATATATAGTTATTATTTACACCATTATACCCATCCAAGTATGGTGGTGGTGGAAAATATATTACACCACGGTGTGGAGATGGTATTCTGTACGTACGCACGCGCGGTGATTTTGTTTTCCGTAGGATGGATAGATGGTGAAATAGGGTTGTTTCATACTTATAATAACATATAATTATATGATTGATACTGATTTTATTACTTCATAATGAAAAAACTAAAGAATAAGAAGTGGAAGAAGAAATAAAGTTGAAAGAATCGATAATGGACATCACCTCTTCTTTGAAGCGCTTATTTGAGACCTCCTTTTAAGGCACTAAAATTGGTCTTTGAAGAAGACCAGGACCTCTAGGATGTTTCTAGGTAAGTGGAGAAGAGAATTTTTCAGGGGTTGTCTGATCTTGAAGGCTCAAAGTGGTGTGAGGAAGAGAGGGAGGAGGTGCCCTTTTATAAGGGAGGAGGGGGGACCTTAGGGAAAACTAAAAATATTATTTTATTATAAAGTCATATTCGGTTTTTAAAAGCTCCAAGTTGATTTATTTATAAGATAAGGTGGTTATGGGTAGAAATCCTCTCATCCAATATAATTTAGACATGTTTAGCGTTCTATTTTAACCTTATCATTTAGATTTGACTTTAAGTTAAATAATTTTACTTTGACTGTGTCTTTTTGTTTTCTTACACTATAAGGTTAATAAACTTACTATAACAAGCCAAACGAACCCCAAGTTGTTTATTATTAATATATATTACCTTATCTAAGTCATTTTGCTGAAACTTATATTTTTATGAGAAAAATAACAATTAATAATATAATATTTGTTTTATAAACTATTTTATGTCAATTTTGACAATATTTGGTAATTGATTTTTTTGAAAATCATAACAGAAAGATTAGTTCGAAAATAGTTAATTAAATAAATACTAACATGTCATATTAACATATAAAATTATTTTAATTCATAAAAAGTCTCAAATTACATTTATTTGGGTATTTATAACATCAATTATGTCAATATTTCATTAATAATATAATTATTTCATCATCATTATGTCATTAATAAATTAAATTATTTAAAGTCTAAAAATTACAAATAAAATACCATTATGTAGGAAATATTTATATCTTTCTAAGGAATATTTATAGTCGAATTTATCTTATGTATAATCCTATATTAAAAATTATTTACTTATTAATCTTTGATTTTAACTATTTTAACCCTTCTTTAAATAAATTAATATCAAATGTCCTAATCTAATCCAAGTGGGCCTAAATGGTCATATTTTATTCCTAAGGTTGTTTTTGGTCGAATTAAATTTATCCAATTTAATTAGGACATTTGTTAGGGTAATAATAATATCATTTTTACCCTTAATAACCCTATTTACTTTTAACCGTGGTAAATAAAAGTAAAAAAGTTACTATTCACCAAACAATTATTTTCATCTCATTGAACCACATTTTACTTACTGAAATCAACCGTGTCTCTTGGATTTTTGAAATTCCATTCACAAAAGTGGTAAAATTAAGTTTTATGTGAATTTGGAAATTCTCCTAGGAGGTGGGTAAAAGACGGTAAAAGTTCGATAAATATTTTATATATCTAAAATTATTAGAAAATGACTCCAATGAATTGCATTGAACTTATATAAGTATTATGTATCAATTTTTACCTAAAATAAATTTAAATAAAATAAATAATTATTTAAATAAAAAGTCATTTTTCAAATAGTAACCCAGTGTTTTCCCTATTCATTAAAAATTGAAAATTTTCAGAAAAATAACAAAATTTTACCCCAGGCTAATTTCAATATTCCGAATCCAAAAATGAAGTCCATTTTGAAAAATAAAATCTACAAAATTTCAAAAAGTGGGTACTACTATTCATAACGGCTATTTTTAATAATATTTTAATAGCATATCCTTGTTTAGTGAAACTCAGTATTGCGTACGACGCAAACTATCGAGGAAGGTCGTGATTGTGTGTAAAGCAAGACAAGCTAGTGTTGTGTATAGTGAAAGATTCCTTTGATGATTTATATAACCAAGTATTTCTCATAAAAGGATCAGGTGTTACACCTATCCTTTTCATGTCTACGAATATTGGATCCTTCTCAATCCTCATCACAAATAAGGTTTCAAGATATTTTAAAATTAAAACTTCTGTCACTTTATTCGTATTTCCATTATGGTAATGAATTGGGAAGTTATAGACTTTTATCATCACATACCATATTCTAATGAGTATGATGAGATCATTCATTCTAAAAATATACTTCAATCTCTTATGATTTGTACATATGACACACATTTCACCATAGAGATAATACATCTAAATCATCAATGAAAAAATTTGTACAACTAACTCCAGACAATGCATCAGATATTTTTTCTTGTGAACCTTCAATTTTCATAAGGCTTAGGTTTAACATTATTATTTTTAATAAGTACACATCCAATTCCATTTTTTTATTATCACTATAGATAAAAAATACTTCCCCGCTAGTGGGTAGTGTGACTAAATGTGTAGTGATTATCCATTTCTTTAACTCCTCGAAGCTCCCTTTATATTTGTTGGTTTATACAAACTTTACTCCCTTTCATACCAGCTTAGTTATTTGATTTTTCAATCCTAATAATTTCCTCATAAATATTTTATAGAACCTAGTTAATCTGAAAAAACTATATATATCTACTATATTTATTGGTCAATTCCATTCGTCAATTTCCTTTATCATTAAAAGATTTATAGATATACCCTTTCTTATGATAACATTCCCTCCATCCAAAAGTCATATTCAGTGTACATTTTATAGAGATTCTCCTATTTCAAAGTATTTTTCATATTTTTCAAATCATGTTCATGTTACTCTTTACACTTAGAGTATTAGAAAATATCATTTATAATTACCATCATAAATGTTTTAGGGTAATCTTTGAAGAAACCATTCATCATGTCGGCGAAAATTTCTAGAGAATTTGTCAGTTTGAATAGAATCACTATCGGCAACTAGTATTTATATATAGTACAAAGTTAGTCTTATGAATATATAAATTCTCTATATTTAATTAATTATCTCTTTAATGAATATCTACCTTATATAAATAATAATACCCACATAGTTTATCGAATAATAAATCAATTCATGTCATGGTGTGCTTTTTATATATTGTGATATTTTTGAGTTCATGAAAATCAATGGAGAGATATATTGACGCAAATTTATTCATGATAAATAGGATCAGTGCACCCCATAATGAATCACTTTGTAGTATGAAAATCATGTTTAGATCATCTCTTCATGTCTTTTTTAGTTATTCTAGTACAATGAGGTCCATTCTCTAGGGAATCATGAATATGGATAGAGCTTTCTGTATAAGTGAAATTGAGAACTCAACCTCTTGTCCTAGATGAATTCAATGAAACACTTCTGGAAATACAATAGTATATTCCCTCATAATAGCAATGCCTTCAAGGATAATCCTATCTTTTGAACCAATCATTTGATCTATATATTATCTCTCAATAGAAACTAATATCCATTGTTCATAAGCATTTTCCAAATGATATTAATCAAACTCCTTCCACTTTTTATAAAATTGTAGGTTGATTTGGTATATAGAAAGATAATTAATTCTCCTATAATTTGATTTTGGATCTATGTAATGATATCCAATCCAAGCCTAGTATAATATTTAATTCAACCAAATGAAGTATAACAAGTTTATTTGTAAGATTATTCCCATGAAAGTTAATTTTAGAAGAATTTTATACTTGAGATGAAATTATTTCACTAATTTTCTATTCAAAAATAAAACAACATTCATGTCTTATGGTGGTGTTTGAATATTTCTAATAAACATGAATGATATGAAAAAATGTTTAGAACATTAATCATATAAGACACATGATATTCCTCAATAGATAATTAACACACCTTTCCCCATTTAATTAGAGTTATAATAATTTACTAAAACCATAATAAATTTAGTGATTATAGTACTCATATTATAATCATATAAAAGTAAAAATAATAACCTATAAATAATAACACATAAATGGATTGTATAACAAAAATTATATCTTTATATATTATAATAGAGGTTATTTAGGTTGTATTTCCTATTAGTTTCACAAACTAAATCTCCAAAAAAGAACTATACCTCTTTTGATACCCACTAGAAAAAAAAATTTCAAACACATATTATTACATTCTTTTTTAACAAAAAAGTTAAATATATCACATCCCAAAATATATAGGTATAGTGTATTTAAGATATTAGATACATAATAACTTAAAAAATAAACTATATGTCATTTATTTAGATATCTATAATATTCTCATAAATTACATTGAACATATATTACTAAATAGAGTACATTTGGGACTTACATAAAAGAAAAGGGTGATCTATAAAGCCCTGTAAGGGAATATTCATAGTAAATACGTATAACATATGATTTATGAGGCATAACATTATATCATAAAAGAGGATAAAAAATATAACCACATGGAATAATAGATTAAATAATAAGATATCATAATGTAAATATTGTTATATAAATGTGGAAATAATATAAAACATGACATCATAAGAACAAGTCAAGTACCACCATCAAGATAACAAAACATAAAGTTATTGGATTATTAACCTTGTGTCATACATGGTATCTCGTGAGATGAAAATAATAACTAATGAATTTGGGGGATTTATAATTATATACCCAACCATAACATCAAAATACTTAAATTCATAAGTTTTCCACATAAGGAAATCATACATAAATTATAAGTATAGAAAAAATCCCTAAGAAGAAAATGGGTACATATTGATGTAATAAAGAATAACCAAATGATATATCATAATGAATCCCACAAAAATAAATGATTAAGTATTTTTAGGAATTCATATATGAATATAATAACATAGGTTATGGAGATAGATCTAAAGTAAAGTAAAAAATCATGATAAAGGGGAAAAGATCTTATCATAGTAATGAATATCTTAAACAATTGTTTTAAGAATTGATGGAATAAACATATAAGGATATAAGTGTATAAGGTTTTCTATGAAATGATAATTTAACTATAATAATTTTCTTTTAAATAATGAGTATTTTTAGAAATTATGTTATATTAAAACCTTTATAATAGTTTTTCATGATAAGAAATAATAAATAGAAATGTTATCATTAATTGAGTTTTCTTTTAATAAGGTTTTGGGAAGGGAACATGAAAAACTTGAATATCACTTATAATAAAAGAGAAATTGAGCTAGTTATATAAATATAAAGAACATTCATATATAATATAGATGAAGTAAATGTGAATTAGTGTGAGATAAATAGAGTTAAAGAGATAGAAAGAAAAACTGGAATGATAGAGACGGTGGTTTGGGTGTTCCCTTACCTGAGGACCTAACTCACCTAGTATATGTCTAAAACCAATGAAATAATCTAATAAAGTTTATTAAATAAATTATTTACAAAAAGTCATATAATTTTTTTTATTAATACGATTTTCTGTCCACTTATACTCATTTAAAAAATAAATTATGTTCAAATTCAATGTCCTGAGGACGTTTCTTTCAAGGTTCCAAGGTCGTATTGATTTATTGATAATAATGGAATTTAATAGAAAATAATTCCACAACTATAGAAGTGTGATGATATGATTTTAATTTCATTACATAAGTTAAAATAGTTCCAAAAATACATAAGTGTTTTTACATAATCACGATTTGATGGGTAAAAATGTTATTATTTAATAGTTTGTTCATTTAATCAATTTTATCAGATATTATAATTTTTTTAATTTAATTTTTTGATTATTAATACATTATAGACTTCAAATCATATATTTATATAATTACTAAGATAATATTTAATAATAAAATTATTTACGATTACTATCCATGAAGGTGGTAGTTTTCTTTAAACAATATCCTTATAGGCAGTTATATCATCCATGAATAGATTTGTGATTATAAAATCAACTATTGTATCATTATATAGTTTTAGTATTAAAATTTATGTACCAAAATATCATATATTTTATTAAATAGTACTTTTATAACAGATTTATGAGTTATAATATTAGAGTAAAATAGATAGGAAATGAAAAAAAGTGTCCATGAGTTCTTAACTTTCTACTTGTGATGACTTCTTTACTAATTGAATTGTCCATTTAATGTGTGGTCTTTTAATGAGACTTGAATATCCAGATCATAGATAATATAATTGGGGAGGTATTTGGGTTGATTTTTTAAAACATAATAATCCTAATGTGTAAGGACAAGTGGGGTTTTAAGGGTGGTATTTATAAGTTTAGGAGAGCGGTGTTTCAGAAAACAAAAATATATAATCAAATTTTTATCTAGTATGTGACTAAATAGTAAAAATATTATTATTTAATAGAGAGGTGGATGTCAAAATATTTATATAAATTTTATAAACATCAGTAATTAGTTCATTTGAACTATTAAAAAATATGGTACTTTTATAGTATTTTAAAATTCACCCTTTAATTTTAACCCATTTATGAAAAATATAAAAACATCTCCCCAAAAAAATCCAATGTCCTATTTTAAAAATTGATATTCATTTTATCAAAACATATAAATAATGGACAATTAATTTTTAAATAAAATTAATAATGTGAAATGGTTTTATATGGTGTTATATAGGTTCAAAACTATTTTGAAAATCTAAGAACACCTCATGTTTCACTTAATCTCTATTTTCTTCATTCATATTTTTTCTCCAGAATATGAAAAATGTTTGGTTTCAAAAACTAAATAAAAGGGTGTGTTTCTATAACGATATGTTTTCTCTGCTTCTTCTAAGATTGTTTCATGTTTATCATGTTTGAGATTGTTTTTATTATAATGGTGTCTATTAGTTTTCAAAGTGGTTTTCTAACTTTGTTTTGTCAATAGTAGTCTGAAGACCTAATTGGAACCTTTCAATAATGTTTCTTAAAAAATTTTATCCCTTGAAACATTCCCATTCATTATTGAAAACATATTATATAAATGATGATATAAAGAAGTTATATAAAGGATTTTCCCTTTGGGGATGGTTTATATCATTTTATTGTTCCTATAAAAGGGGTTGTTGTGTGAAGGATGTTGGGATGTAAGGTTGGCATTAATTTTTTTTATTGGTACAAACACATTTTTTATGATTTTTTGGCCCACAACCATTTATCAATCATGTTAACCCTTGGGTATCTAGGTGGGAGTTTTAGGAACACTTAATACACTATTGTAGGAAAAATTCTATGGATAGAGTCCCTAAGGTGATAGTTTATTCTACTTACGCTATTTCCCCTTAGTCAAGAAAAGTAGGGTTAAACAGAGAGTTATAGAAGGTTATTTGAAATATGGTTCTAGCCTCTATGTTTTTTATATCAAAATTTATCTAGATCATCCCCAGTGATCCTAGGTTCACCTGAATCAGGAAATTTTATTTCCTGTATGTTTGTACATATAAAATTATGTATTAGTTATATTTTGTAACATTAAATATAGTAAATAAATTATTTTCAACCCTTCAAACATAGAATATTATTTTTAAATATGTTTATAAAACCATTTTACATTCTCTTAAAATGTTTCATATTCCATAAAAAGACATTTAAAAAATATTATTCTCATTTGGAAAATGTATTGAATATTTGAATGATGAAAGATTTTACAAAAGAAAGTGAAATTATATTTATTTTAAAATGAAAGTTCAAACTTATTTTCTAAATTTATTCAAACTTTCAAGAAATGATTTAATTAATAAAATCATTAAAGGGTTGTGGTTTTCATACCTACATGACATTTTGTTATCAGACCTATCATATTATAGGATAATATAGGTACTAAATAGATTTAGATATTGATCCTTATAGTGTGGTTTGGGTACTATAGTGGTTCTAAGAAATGAATTAACCATCTTTTCACATAGATACGGTTGGTTGGAGTTTATATTTTCATTTTTGAGGATATTTTTTGTACTTATAGAGACTTAGGCTACCAACAATTTTATATCTCTTTTATGTTCTATTTTTATTTCTCTATTTTTATTCTATGGATGTGGGGTAACATTTATTTATTTCAGTTTAGTAATATTTGTTGTGATGTTTATTATTTAGTTCCCTATTTGGATTCCATTACACTATATTACAACTTATTCTATGCATGTGGCCCATCCAAAGTATAGTTGGGGCATGAAAAACTTTGGAGTGGGAGGTTTTATTTTTTATTTATTTTTTAGGAAAAATAATTATGATTAGTGTTTTTTTTATACCATAAAACTATTTTTCGGCCCATGGGTATCAGGAACACCCTTTGGGAAATCTCATAGGTCAACTCAGATGACCGTTTTAGAGGCGATCCTGGTTGGATCATGAAATTTCTTTATTAAATCATGGTTTTTATTTGGGGAGTTCAGTATTTCAGAAATAGGATCTTAAAAAATATAGTGGCAGGTCATGAGGATGTGTTTGATCCCCACATATCTTGATGAAACTAGAGTTACCATTTATTATCAGGATATTACTCATGATTTTATTATTATTATTACTATTATTATTATCAATGAATATTAGTTGTAATTGATGGTTATTGACCCATAGATGTGTTTCATGAGACTCTTGTAGGTTTATTGAAATTTAGGGTTAAAATGGAAGCAGAACTAGAAGTTCATGGTTAGACCACACTATTTAGAAAACCATGTGGAAACCACCCACATGGTTCTGTTGGATTAAGGTTGTAGTTTGCATGGTTTCCACACATTCTATCAAAATGTTCCACCAAAACATACAGAATCACTAACCACATTAAATGTTTTTTTAGAATCCATTTGATTTTTTATTACATTATTTCTTATATAAATGTTATTATGTATGGATTTGGGGTATTTTTTATATATTTTAGTGTTATTAAATAAGGTTTCATTGATATGTTTTTAAATAAATTCAATTTTAAAAGAGTAATGTGTTAATTTTTAAAATTGATAAAATGAATTTCTTAAATTGTTTGTAATTAATTTGATGTTTTAAACCTCCAAGATGAATTTGAAATTTTATAAGAGACTTTTTTTAAATAGTAAAGAGGATTTTTGGTGTAAAATTTTCGATGGAATTGGTATCATAAGACCTTGTGAAATTATTTTTCTAGTGGAAGGTATTGGTCTATATATTAATGAGTTATTATTTATATTTTATGATTAAACCACTTATTTATTTTATTTTTTTGAAATTATGAATATTGGCTTTTATTTTTCTTCATTAATGATTCTTGTTATTCTATAGATCACCCCCACTAATTCTTAATGGATTCATAAGAGATAGTTATTGGTGGTTCACCACATGTAAACCCTTCAATTGATCAAGATATTTCTGAGTCGGTCTCTCTACCCACTTCAGATAGGGAGCATAGTGATATTCCTATTACAACATATTATAGGGTTTATAATTGAGAATTTAATAATTTGAAAGATCTCAATTTCTATTGAAAACCAAACTCATAGGTATCAAGGTAATAGTTATAGAATTTAGAGGTGATTATATTTTGACATGAGATCCTAAAATTTCTCTTACTTGAGTATCAAATTTTTATGGAAGAACATTTGATTTGGAAGTGATGGAATTTCACTTTACTTACAAATTTATAGAATTAATATTCATAGGAAGGTTTTAATGATTTGTTGAATCATGATTACTTTCCTAATACCATGAATATTCCAAAGGCTATGTAATTGTAATAAACCCAGTAATGTATCTCATAGATGTTGTAGTATTATGGTCATTTTTACAGATCTAGTGTCATATCTTCCTGATCTGGGTATAGATAAGTCTCGAAAATCTTTTTATTTTAAAAGAGGAATTTAATCATATATTTTATCTATAGTTTCATTTCATTGAATAAATACTTGTAAAGACATGGTGAATTAAGACACAAGAATATAATTTTCTTTGGAGGGTGTAACAGAGATGGTTGATGCTTCCCTAGTCCCCAAATGTAGTAGAGGAAAATCCAAAATCGAAAAAGATAAATAGGCCAATTCAGATCAGGTGGGTGGTAGTATTAAAAGGATATTTCTTTTCTATCACCTTCATCTAGGAGTATTCCTCTGGTGTTTCATCAATCTTGGAATCCTGAGAATAAGATTCCTTCATGTTAAGAAAATCCCAAGACCTATCATCATTATGTACACATAGGATACATGAATATGTTTTGTTATTAGGTTGTTTGTTTGATAGTTGGATATAGATCTAACCATTTATAATATCCCTAGGTTCAACCTACTGAACCTGATGGTGATGTGGTGTTTATTTTAGGAATTTTTTGTTGTATCCAACCTCCTCATTTTGACTCTTTTTAGTCAAGTTTTGTTTTGGATGATGGCTCTTCTGGATTTGTGAAAATCTATTAATACTTGAATTTGTTATTATTATTTATTAATATTAATGATATCTTATAGTAGGTTTTTTCATGATACTTTTATTTATTTCCTTGAGTTTCATTGGAGTTTTTTAAATTATCTCATGTTTTGATTAATGAGGGTTTCTGTGAATTCGAAAAAAAGATGGGGAGACCACCATGGAAGGATATATCTCTATAAAAGGATATATATTCTTATAATTAATAAGTTTAGTTTAGTTTTCTTGGGTAGAATCTTAATTTCCTTGTCCCTATATCAACCTCTTATCTTTTTTACCAAAATGATATTATCTAGTTATTAGGGAAATAATTTTTCTTCCTCGACCCAACCCCACCCCTAAACTCATGGTCATAATTTAATCATAGATTATGTTATAGGTACATATGAGAATATTTAGTGGGGCATAGATGGTTTATGTCTTCTATTTGAGTTCAATTTTTATTGTTCCTTAGTTTTAAGATTTAGTTTAAAAGAGTTAAACTTATTCCTTGTTGAACCATTTCATTGCTATATTTTAATCCTTGAATTTATTAGTGTCTTGTCATTTAGGGGAATTTTTATATCAGGTAGATATGTTTTTTTATTACCATTTTTTCTTTATAATAATGTGTTTTATTTTTATTGGTAACTATAGTTAATTTATTTCCACTAATTTTGGGAGCATGTATTTAAAAAGATCTTTAAAATCAATTATTTTCCTTTATTAACCAATTTTTTAACGACTTTCTAGGGGCATAAAATGTTGTGTTGGAGAATTTTCATACCTTAACCATTATTTTACTTATAATTTTATTTATTTATTTATTTATTTTTATTATTTTCTTTTAGTTTCATTCAAAGTTTCCATGAGTATTAATGATTTAGAGGTTTTATTTCTAAGAAAAAAGTTGGTGCATGATTATTGTTAGTATTTCGGCCTACCAATGTAAAACCTATAGAAAATTTAAAACATTCTTGTATAGTTGGAAAGTGGTTTAGAAAATAATCTAGAAAAACACTGAAACATCTCTTAGTTTGATCTATTAAGTCTCACATGTTAGTGAATAGTTTGGTAAAATTTGTGGACAAACTGTGAAACATATCTAGGTCATTAAAAACATGAACTTATATTTTATCCTCAACATAAATTATTCCCATTTGAGGGTCCTTCATTTCATTTGATTCCCAAGTCTCTTGTTCACCCCTTCCCATTGATTCCCCCTCTTTTCCTTTTATATTTATTGTATTTATTAATGTCTTTAATGTTGATTCTTCAATATAATTCCATCAATATCCTCTTTTGACCTCCCACCCCCCACTTTTCCCTAGGTCTTTATACCCTAGAGAGGTCATTGTAACATTGGGTTCCTATTTTCTCAAATTTGTGTTGGTTTTTTCCTCACCTTAAGGTTTCTATTGGTATTTTAGGCCATATTGGACCATATTGAGGTATATAATCACCATTATTAGTGGAGGAGATAGATTTAAGGTATATTTCTCCATGAATTACTATTTAAAACTATACTTATGAATTATTATGTTTTTATATATGTTTTTTAAGATATTATATGGAAGATATCACATGAACATGGTATTTTATGTTAGAATAAGTAAAATTACTTGGAGATTTCACTCAATATGAAAGTTTTTAATTTGGGGTTACCTATTTTAAAAACTAATTTATAATTATAAGCACGCATCTTGTATGATCAAATTCCTAATTATCTCTTCAATATTAGAACTCCATCATATTCCATATCATTAATTTTAAAAACTAAAAGAAAAGGGGGTACCTATAACAATTTTTTTACTTGAATTATTTGACGTCTATTAAATTTGTATCGCTTTTTAGATGGTTTTATGATAGTGGTGTGTTTTATTGTTAAAATGGTTTTTCTTACTTTTTTTTAATGGATGGTATTAATGCTTTGTTTAAAACTTTTGAAAATGTTTGTTTCAAAAATAATAACCCTTGAAACATGGTCATTTTTTATATAAAATTTTTATAGAAATTGTGATATCATGATGTTTAGTGATGTATGAACTCTTCATGGAATGTTTATTCCATTTTATTATTCTTGGAAAATTATTAGTTTCATGAATGTTGTTTGAAGGTGAGGTTGTGGTTTATTTTTTATTGGTATGAATACATTATATATGATTTTTTTGGGTAACCTCCACTTATCTGTTATGGTAATATTTTGGAAGATAGTACATTGATATAGGAAAACTTTATAAATTGGTCTATTGTCATTTATAGGGATAGTGTCCCTAACGTAATAGTTTAATCTACTTAGGTGTTTTCTAATCTGTCAGTATAGGTAGGGTAAAACCAAGAGTTGGGATCATTTTGTTTATATTTATAATTGTTCCTTATTTGGAATTCATATTATCATTTTTTTATATTATCCCCAAAATTCATAGGCCTTTATGATTTTTAAAAGTATATTTATGGTTTTCATGTAAGTAATATTATTCCTCAATTATATTTTGATTCGTTAAATGCAATAGGGAAGTGTTTTAAACCACTGTTACATAGGTGCTTGTTTTAAACTATTTTAATGAAACTATTTTAACTTTACATAAAATGATCTATCTTACTTATATAGGGTTTTAGAAAGATAATTTAAAATTGAAAAATAGAAGGGATTTTTGGTATGATTAAAGAGTTCACAAATGAATGTTACGTGGTGATTATTTCAAAAGGAAATGTGAAACTTATTCCATAAATGTATTTCAAATTAGAATGAAATGATTTTATTTATAAAGGTTATAAATGATAACTACTGGTTATTTAGTAATCTTTCCTATCATATTATAGGTTAGAAAAGGTACTTTGTGGATATAGTTTTTGATCCACATATTGTGGTTCGATTATTATAGTGGTAGTCACAGAGTGATGGTTTGGTGGAGTACTTGTTTTCCTTTTTGATATTTTTGGATTTATGTACGGACCCTTAAACATTCATTTGTTTTAGCTCTTTTTTATCTTATATTCATGTTTCTTAATTTTTATTCCTTGTATGTTAGGTTACATTTATTTTTTTATAATTTTAGTTATATTTTTATGATGGTTATTATCATTTTACCTATTTGGATTCCATTCCACATAATAATTTTTTTCTATGTGTACAACCCACCTTAATTATGGGTGGTATATGCTAAAATTATATATGGGGGTTCTTGTGGTTTATTTAATAATCAAGTGAAATCATCCCCATATAGTATGTAGGATTCCCTAGAACTAGTTTCCAATTTTTGGGGACCCAGAATGTGCATTGAGCTTTGTCATGGGTCAACTTGGGTGACCACTCTAAGGGAGTCCTGAATTGGTTCTTGAAAAAAAAAAGATCTCAATGTTATATATTATTCATTTTCATAATTCAAATTATATTACTGATTTTTTTCTTCTTTTTTACAACTTTTCTTGTATCTCTGATAATTTTTGGGTATCGTGATATACTAGAATATTTTGTTTAATTTTATTATTTTGTTGTGTATATTTTTTTCATTACACTATTGTTAATTTTTTGGAGGATATTTAGACTTCATATGTAATACTCTACATTAATTTAATAAAATATATTTTTTAATTATGGGGGTGCATGTGACTAATTTATATTATAAATTATTTCAAAATAACACTTTTATTTATTGAGAAAGATATTTCATATAAAAAAAAGTTTGGGTTATAATAATGGAATTTTTTGGGGTAGTGGTAGAAGGGAAGTAGGATTGTAAAATTAAGGCTGGTTAGAATTGGAAAATGTGGAAATAATTCTATATCCATGCAGTAGAGTCGTGCAATATTCCACCACGGTGGGTGGCATCCAAAAACCCACCATAGGGGTGGGGCTGAATAGAAGGCTCCCTTTCTGGACATGGTCCAGCTAGAACCGACCTTTGGGTTGGGTGGTGTGTGGGATGGAACTTGTAGTACGTCATATCAGGACATTCCCCGCAGGCATGACTGATCTCTCCTAGGTTCCAGGAGGCCCAAGAATGGACTAAGGAAGCTTAACGAGTTGGGTCTTCCCAACCTAATTGAGATAACACGGGCGTCGCACGTGGTCGCCAATTTCCTACACACCATAGTATGTGTGGGGAAAATTTTATTTCTAACGGTGATTTCCCCCAATGGAATTCCCCATGTTTTATTCCCATAGGAATCCATTTGTCCTGAGTATTTTCCCACATTCTATTTTCATGACTTTTTCACAATTTGTGGGATTTGAACAAACAAATTGCCTATCCCAAGAATTTTTCTATGTTTATCATAACAACATGGTTAACTTGTTAAATTGAAAATATTAGTTATAATTATAGTTATTTTAAATATTTTTATCCATGTAATCAATGTTGGGTTTAGAGCATGATAAGCATATTATACCTTGGGGTTTGGTACTCCCCTAGATACTTGCTGACTATTGTGTATGCTCCCCTCATATTTTTTTAGAGTTTAGTACTTCAAAAAATCCTTGGGGTGTGTGTACACTATATTTTATGCATTTTTTTGGTACTCCTTGCACTAAATGAGGTTTTCATCCTCTATAGATTTTATATATTTTATAGAGTCTTGAACTCCCGTAATCAGTATTCCATGAATCATCAAGGCTCGGGTCCCCTATCTTTGGGGTCAGATACTTTATTGTTTGATTACCATGTTTAGTGAGAATTTAGTCCTCCATTATGGGTTTATAACTCCCTCTATTGAAACATACTTTTATATGTCATAATCCCCCCCCCCCACTACACTTGGTGAGATGACGTGGGTATGGATTTACTGGGTAGTTTTTATCATAGTTTCTTATAATGTGGATAATTTGATTACCATGGATCTTAATAATGAGACTCAGTGTCTTGTTTTATTTATCTATAAACATATCTAGTATTTTTTGGTTTCTTTTTCTTATTCCGTAATAAATTTATCCCTTACTGGTGTGGTTTTGCACTTATTGTCCAATGATTCTTTTTTTCTTGTATTGTTTTGGGGGCATCCTACTATGAATGTATAAAATCACCATTTCATAAGAATCCAATCCACATGTTTCATGTCTTATGAAGAAGATGGTTAGTGAAGAGGTGATAACTATGGGAATGTTTCTTTTTAGAGTGAGAGATTATTGGTTCATAGAGGTGGTTGTAGAAGATAAAGTTCATATATGGAGATACTTCATTATAGAGATTACCTTATCTCAATTATGTCATGTAATTTTTTTTGTGTTTTTGGGGAAAATTTCCATCCTTTTATGTTTTAGGAACATTTTACTTCTTTGTGGATATTATTGTTTCACATTCATTATATGTGTGTTTGTGTGTGTGTGTGTGTGTTTTATCTGGTTATTTATCTAGTCATGCCTTGTTTTAATCCTATGTGGAAATTGGTGGCCATGAATAAATATATTAGTCTAAGGCATCTGATCTTATGTAATATTCCTACTTTATTCTAGTCATCATCCCTAGGCCTATTAGAGGATGCATTTAGGAGGAACACTCGGATTTCTCTTAGCCCATGTGGATCCATGTTGGTTTTATTAATGTTAGGGAGTTTGGAAGCCAATGATAATTAGGTATTGAATTTGTTTATTAGACTATGGAGACCAGCATAGGTGTAATGATCAACTTATCCTTTTCCTAGGACTTTTATAACTTATTATTTGGCATAAAACTATAAGGAATCATTTTTAGGGTAAAATTAGTGGTACCCACATCGCAAAATAATTAGTTATGTTTTCACATATCCTTCCTTTATCATATCAATATAATATGCTCTATTAATTATGGGTTTATTCAGCCTAATAAGGGATGTTACCTATTTATTTCCAACTCATATTCAGATACAGTATTTCAATGTTCCTATTCTAGTTCTTGATCCTCTCACTATTGATTTTCTGAGTTATTTGGCATTGATTTAGAGATATAATTTGGAGTTATGGATTCCCAAATATAGAAGGCCATATCATCCATTAAGTAGGATTAAATTATTTCTTTTCTTATATAATGTATGGTTTATTTCACTAATATAGACATTTCTAATTTAAAATATATTGATTTATGTGTGTCTCGGTGACTAATTCATTGTAGGCTGTAAGGAATCGAAATTATAGACCTTGTAAAAACTGATGTTATATTTGATAACTTGTGTTACACACTACACCAAATGTAAAAAAATAAAAACATATTATAACAATATTATTAATAAATATATAATAATCACTATGATTGTAAACCATTACAATCTTTCACCTTTAGAAGATAAATAATTAATATGAGTTAGTATTGAAAAAAATTATTTTCAATAAAAGGTTTTTTATTTATATTATGTATCATCATTTAAAAAAAATTATAAATTATAAATTATAAATTTAATAAAATAAAATTCATTTTTGAATTCCAAAAATAGAAAATTTATTATTATCAATTTTTGAGTTTTTTTAAAAAGGTTGATTTTTAGTCAAAAAATATGGTTTTGTGGCCATTATAATTTTTATGATTTTATAATTTTATAAGCATAACAAATAATATTAACAAAATATTTAATTAATAAAATATTTATTAAGTAATAAAAATTTTCATTTTAAAATATGCTCTAAACTCAAAAAACCTATGTCTAACATATTTAGGACTAAATTTAAATGTTACATTAATAAAAAAAATCAGTCAATTGTTTGAATTGAAAATTTTCAATGTGATATTAGGTTATTTCTTTACATGAAATGCTCATAAAATTTATTTAATATATATAATAAATAAATTTATTTCATAAAAATATGTTTATAGGATAATCATATATTGTACATAAATATTTATACAAAACAACACGCTTTTCCAAAAAAAACTATTTTTACACGTTATATGCATTTATTTTAAAATTCCCTTTTCAAACACCTAAAATTGTATTTTGTAAAATAATTTAAAATAAATAAATAATAAGGTTAATATATGGTAAAATTTAAATTCTTAATTTTTTTATTAATATAAATTACTAAGGTTAAAAATTAGTTTACGAGGTTAAAGTAAATTAGGGTAAAAGTTAAGTGTTAAAATAAAAAGACTAAAAACTGCATAAGTTGACTCAAAAAATGAGTGGATGAAGAGAATATAAACCCAAAAATAATTCCACTTCACTTTTTTCCCATTTTTAACCATTTACCTATGAATAGTAATATAAAATTACTAAAAATATATTGGTTACATTCAAAACTATAAATATCTTCACTTGTAAAAAGGTAATTCATCCAAAACATCATGAGTCACCAATCATAAGAATTTCCTATTGAAACTATGCCAAATTTATCCTCTTATAACCCTCTCCCATTTCCATAATATTATTTACACCTTTATTTTGTTTAAGGTCTTCTTTTCCAAGGAGAATTCTTGGAAAATATCAAGCATCCAATGAGAGTGTTACATTCTCTTGGTCTTTTATTTTACTCAAATTCTTCCTAAATCATATCTTATATTATTAATATAATTAAATTTTTATTATTATACTAAAAATTCATTATATTTATTTTAAAATAATTATTCAATACTTTTTATCTCCTAATAAGGTAAAATATTGTTGATCATGTGTTCGTGCGAACTACCACCTCTACGAGGCAATGTTGTTCGTTATTCATCACTGCATCATGTGGATAGCATTATGGATGGATTTGATAAATTATATTGTTTAAAATATATAATTCATAACTATAAAACAATAATTTATCATATACCATTTTCATTCCATTCATTGATAAATGGGATCATTAATCGTGTGTACATGCGTATTACCGCCTCCATAAAAAATGAATTTTCTTGTCATCCTCACCCATTTTGGATAGTTCTAAGAATGTATATAAATACAATGTATGATAATCAGGTAATTTTTATGATATTAAATATTTTATTTTATCATTACCTAAATATAGATCCCTTACATATTAAAACATTTTAAAATGTTACTATTTAGGTTGGTTATACCACCTCCAAGAATGATGTTATAATGTTAATGTTATAAATTACAATGGTATATCATATAATGGTAATATCATGTAATAATTTTAAATATATTATTTATTTATGGTCTATAAATTTGATATTAATATTTTAAATATTAATTAATATACCTTCTTTTTAATCGTAAATCATGTCAAAACTAGTTTTTCATGTTTCCCATTTCCACAGACCATATTCATGTATTTCAATTAATGAAAATAATAATTACGGAATAATTTTAAAAAAAAATTATTATATCTTAAATAATTAGGTAATTATGAACTTTAAAGAACATAGTAATAATCAACTTAGTGACTGCGAAATTTGAACGAGACAAACAAATGAACATTGTAACTTTTGTTTGTGAAGATAAAAATGACTAAGTAATATATGTGTAATAAAGGATTATAGATAAAGTTCATAATGGTTTATACAATGGAATAAGGTCCTAAATTAATTAATTAATTTAGTTTTTTTCATTATAAAGGTGGTTAGAGTAAGGAAGAGTTAGCAAAAACCCAATGTTGTGGTTTCTTTGTCTCGTTTACAAATCATTGAGACATGTTGGATATTTTGCACCATAATTTTATTTATATGGTGTATATAATTAAATATCACCTTAATGTTTAATTAATATCATAAATTTTAAGATAATTTAATTTAAATTTTATGTTAACTATCTTATTCTTATGTTAAAATTGTCATAAGTGTTTTTGGAAACTCAATTCGCATTTATTAATTTATGGTCTTATTTCTTGAACTTATTTTATATAAGTTCAGTAAATTATTCCCTTTGATTTTATTATATGTTAATTTAACTTATTTTATATTAATTTAAATTTCTACCAAATAACCCATTTCTAAATGTCTAATACTTCATTGATTATGATATCTCAAAGTAATTTTCTAAACTCAAATTTCCTTTCTTTGAGTTGAAATGTTATTCCTTGAGTGTCACTCTTCTATGTTTGATAAATTATTTTATTTCCTATTTCATAAGATATTATCTCTTTTATATCATTGTAATATTATGTTTTTAAATTAAATTTTATTTATTTGTGAATTTCTTCCTCAAAGTTAAATTTTAAAGGAAACAATATCATCTTATTTAATTATGGTTTTTCCTTCTTTTCAATGTTCATTATTCCCAAAAATATTTTTCCATACTTATATTGAAACCAAAATAAGTGTTTAATTAATTTAACACCATATAATCCACAAAATTGGAGGTTCAATTACAAATTATATGATATGATTTTTCAATAAATCCATTTTAAAATATTAAAATGTTTTTCTATCTATTCACAATCAAATGTTTTATCTTCCAATTCACATTTATCTTTGATATAATTTATTTCATTTTGTGGATCTATAACTGATGTTTAATTTTTAAAAAATAAAATTTTTCCAAATATATTAAATCATATTTTTGAAACTATTAATTCTTTTATCAAAGATTCTTTTTAGATATTATTTTTTAGGTAAATTTTTTCAAAATGTTTTCACATCACCTTTTAGGAATATTGATTTTATTTTCATGGTTCAATTTTTTTAGTTTCCTTTAAAATGTGATTTATTTTTAAAAAAAATCACTTCAAATTTTAAAAATTGGAATTTAAATGTGAACTATAACTTAATCTTTTACGATAATGATAAAAATATTTTCTAAAAAAAACATAAATGGTTTATCTTCCATTTTCATCTTTATCTTTAAAATTATTATTTACTTATATGTTATTTTTCCTGAACCATGTACTAAATGTTAGAATGAAATAATCTTTTTTCGTGATTGAGTTTTGGGTATCTTCCATTTATATTATTGGAATCAATTTTTGTGATACCATCTGGAAATGTTGTTAAACCTATTTTTCTTTTCATGGGTTCTTTATGATGTGTTTAATAAAAACAATCTAGAGGAACCTCATGTATAGATTATTTATGGGTGGGTTCTTATATCCCCCACCAATGAGTTGGTTAATAATTTATATCTCATGAGACAAGGATGTTAATCATGTAATTTTTTTTTAGAACATGATTCATGGTAATTTTTCTTATTCACAACATGAAGTATAGGCATTTTATTTTTTAAAAACATAAAGAATATGAATTTTATTTGATCAAAAAATGAAACATGAGTTTTTTTTTCTTTAACTACATGAAACATGAGAATTTTGTTTTCTCATGACATAAAGTGTGGGCAATTTTTTGTTCACAACATGAACAGTGGGAATTTTGTTTGTTAATAATATGAATTGTGGCTATTTATTGGTTCATAACATTAAGCATAGACATTTTGTTTCTTCCCAATATTATAATTTACCTATACGACTACTTTATCCATATTTAAAGGATTTTACACATTATGATCTTAATATCTCATGATTCAATGTCATTGTTAAATGATTTTATGACATTTTATAACTATTATGTTTCCATTTTGATTTTTTATGGTTTTTGGTTCTTATTCAATATACTTTAGAACTCACTTATATTTCAGTTTTATAACTTATATTATTTTAATATTTCCATTATTATTATTATGTTTTTACTTATTCATATGAACTCATACCTGATGAAATATTTATTTTCTAATTAATACATGTTTTAGCTCACCCGTTTATAATATTTTCATTACCCAGATTATGAGGATGAGTCATACTAATGAGATATATATAATATTGTACAGTATGGTTCCTTTAAAGTGATATGATCATGAGTTTTGTAAAATAATATTATTATATATCTTTTCTCAACAAAATAAAACCAATCAGTATATAGGAAGTTATTATTTATGAAATTGTATCGTTTAGATCATATAAAGTATGTAAAATAAAGTCATGTTTATCTTGGGAATATATATTTGGTGTTATATCAATGTTTATTTATCTTCGGAGATTATTTTTGTTTTATTTGGTTTAGTTTAAGAAGAACCCTAGTGAAAACCCTAAATATAATCCTAGGATTTGGAAAACATCCTTAATTTTTGTTGAAGTGGAAATTATGTGGTTTTACAATAAATAAAATTCCTCTCAGGATACTAGAAAGTGGATGTGGTTTTGGAATAGATGTACCTAGTTTTAATATACCCAAATAGGGCATATTAGGTTTTATCTCAACTGTAAATTAGTTCACGATAAAGATTCTTTACTACAAACTGGACGAGATAGTCATACGGGATATGATTTAGATAATTCACTTTTTCCTAATAAACCATTATAAAGGATTGGAACATATTATTAAGATACATTATTATGAGAACCTAAGAGGAAAATTATCTTAGACCACCAAGCATTTAATGAAGACAGTCATGGGTTGAACACAAATTATTATATGTTAAAAAATGTGGCATTTGATAATACATCTTTCAACTAAGGTTTTTATATTTATATTTTTGATATTTTCAAAACCATTTTGGTTTTCTTTATAATTTAAAACAGATCAAAAAAAATGAAACCAAACAAGGCACTAATCTAAAAACTCATATGTATTATAGAAAAATATAGGAGTATACTTAAATGATTAGATCCTAGTATGGGATAGATTGTTGATTATCCAAGTCTTAACTAAGTTAGTGAGGCTATTATCATAATATAAATTAAATCTTGATGATTTTATCTATTTTCATTAGTGAGTGATTTTTCATTGTATTAAGAACATAATTGGGGATTATTTAAAACCTATAGAAAATTTTATTAATTATTTTTATTTTAATGGCTTGTAAAATTTTATTAAATAGTATTGATACGCTAAAGAGTGATTTAATGTCTAGTTTTTATTTTTATATAAAAATATTGAAAACACATGTTCATGTTGGTAAACTCTAAGGTTTAAAATATGGTTGATTTTAATATAATAATGTGTTGAGTGATTTTTTAATATGTAAGTAATATAGTATTTGTAACCTTGGTAATGATTGTTAGTTGTAGATATTTTTTTAGGATAATCACATTTTTCGGATTATGGAATATATAGGCTAGTATAAGATTTTATGAACTAGTGGGTAATACCATTTAATTATTCAAGATTAAATTTATTTTTTGATGAAAATATGATTTTATATATGGCTTTATTCCTTTTATAATTAGGTTATTTTTGGAATGGAATGTTCTTTAAGACATACAATTAAGACATGTACTGGGTACATGATTATATAATGTTGTTTGGGAAAAAGATAAGTATCTTGATCTAGATTAATATATTAATACAGATATCTCATTAGAAGTCATATATTTAATTATAATTTTACAAGTAATATTCTTTAGTAATCAATAATTATAATTATGAGGATGTAATTTATTTAAGGCCATATAATTTTATGACCCAAAATTATTAGCAATGTTAAAAATAATATTGTGTTCGATAACTTGAGTTACATAATACACACAAAATAAAAAACCCCAACATAGTAGATTAAATTTTTTAATAAATATACAAAATAATAGTAATGGGGTAAATAATTGAAATTTATTACCTTTGGAAGATAAATAATTAATATGAGTTAATATTAAAAATGGATATTTTCAATAAACAAATTATTTATATTATATTTTTTAATTTAGAAACTAAATTTAAAAATTATATAACATATATATTATATAAAACAATGTTCATTTTTTAATTCCTCGTATCAAAATTTAATTACTATTAATTTCTTAGTTTTTCTTAAAAGCATGTTTTTTAGTTGAAAAATACATTTTTTATATAAATTATTATTTTTATGATTTTATCATTATGTAAGAATATTTTATAAGATTAAAATAATTATGTAATATAATATGAATTTAATTAATACAATTTCTAATTTAAAATTTGTATTTTAACTTAGAAAACATATGTTCTACATTTTTAGGAATAAATTAAAATGTTACATTAATCAAAAATATTTTCAGTATTTTCATTGAGTTAATAATTTTCAAAGCTATATTAGGTTTAATATTTCCTTCAATGCATCATTAAATTTTTTTATTTTATAATAAATAAATTTATATCATAAAAATTAGTCTCAATGATGATCTTATCTTGTACATAAATGTTTTAACCTAATAACACACTTTCCCTAAAAAACTGTTTCTATGAGTTATGTGCATTTATTTTAAAATTGAAATTTAAAATCCCTGAAAATTTAATTTGGTAATATGGATTAAAATTTATAAAAATTAAAGTTATAACTAGAAAAAATTCTCAAAATTAATGTTTTTCTTAATATTAACTATCGAGATTAAAAATTGATTACCATGGTAAGAGTAAATTAGGGAAAAAGTTAAAAGGTTAAAATAAAAAGAATGAAAACACTATAGGTTGTATCCAAAATGAGTGTATGAAAATAATATTGGAAAAAAATACATCACCATTACTTTTTTCAATTCTATAGCCATTCAAATTTCAACAGTAACCTTACATTATTGAAAATGTAATTGTTACATCAAAAATTATATGTTTCTTCGAATATAAAATGGTAACACTTAAACCACATTAATACATGAATATACCATGAATTTATTGTTTAATATATTTCAAATGTATCCTCATATAACCCTCTCTAACTTCCATAATATTTCATTCACCTTTATTTTTCTTATGACATTCATTTCTAAGGAGTTTTCCAGTATGAAACTCAAGCATCCGATGTGAGTATTACTTTCTATTTTTATTTTCTTTTGCTATAATCCTTCATAAATCATATATAATCTTAATAATATGATTATATTATAATAATTTTTGTAATTAAATTTTATTATATTAATTTTATAAAAATTATTAAATCCTTTCCATCTACTAAGAAAAGAAAATAACATTGAATGTTCATACAAGAGGACAACCACCTCCACCAATAATGAATTTATTTTGTCCTCTCCACCCATACTGTATAGTTATATTAATATATTTACTAAGGATATATAATTATTATTATATTTTTAAGCTTCTAAATATTTCATATTATCATTATAGAAATTCCAATCCCTATCTCATGAAAACATTATAAAACATTACCTTTTTTATGTTTTTACCATCTACATGAGAAATGTTATAATTTTTATGTCATAAATGATTATGGGAGATCAAATAATAGTACAATAATGTAATAATATTTAATTTAGGATTAATTAATGATTTTTTATAGGTTTTGTTTATATTTTAAATATTTATTAATATATTACCTTTCGACTATTAATCATGGGAAACTAGTTTATCATGTTCCTCATTTTCACAAACTATTTTCATGACTTTTACTTAATTAAAATATTGCTAATGTAATAATTAAAAAAATTATTATTATATATTTAATAAATATTTAATGTTAACTTGAAATCACTTAGTAAGAATCAACATTGTTACCATTATATTTGAACGAGACAAACAAAAAAATGTTTTAACATCCATTAGTGAAGAAAACTATAACTAGGAAATATTTCTATAATTAAGGATTGTAAATAAAGTTTATAAATTGTAATACATTTTAATAAGGTCTTGAATTAAGTACTTATGTTAGTTTTTTTCATTATACTAGTGGTTATAGAAAGTTAGATTTAGAAAAAACTCAACGTGTGGGTATCTTTGTCTCATTTTCTAATCAATGTGTCATTCTTGATATTATGAACCATAATTTATTTTATATGGTGTATAAAATACACTATTTCCTTCAAGTATAACTAATATATCTCAATTCATGACACTTAAATTTAAATTTATTGGTAATCTTATTATTCTTATATTTCCACTACAGTAAGTTCTTTTGGAAACTCAATTCTCATTATTTAAGTTATGATTGTACCTATTGAATATACACCAGTACGAATCTAGCCTTTAACAGTTATAGTAATAGGTATTTATCCACACAATGGACGTTTTGATAATTAGAGATATGTTAAAGGGTTGTCTTTATAAGTACTCATAAAAAGTACTGATAAATATCCACTTTAACAGTAATAAAAAAATCACTAATAAAGGGTGATTTTATCATTTCTTTTTTAGGGATGATAAAGGGGGGTTTTATCAACATTTTTTATTGTTTTTAATATGACCCTTTACCAGTGCTAAAAATCACTGATAAAGGCCCCCTTTATTAGTGATTTTTTATTCACTATGGGAGGTTGATAAAAAATTTCTCAAACTTCTTCTCACACAACCTTTTAGTAGTGTTTCCCACACCACCATTATTGTCACTTGTTACCCAATCACCTGGGATCCCCCCTACCCTCTTGGTGATTTACATATTTCCAGCCTCATCGTGCACCCCTGCCTCCAGGGAGATTCAATCTTGAGACCTCAACCTCATATTCTAACATAATTTCCACTACCCAATATTTGTTTCTATATTTTAGGAAATACCAATATATATTAGGGCCTAGATGTACGTGAATCTAATATTTCTGTGTTCTAGAGGCTTTTAAAGCTCAAAGGAGGCTCAGAGGAAGTCTAGAGGAGTTTGGGTGCTGAGAACTACTATTATGAAACTATCAAAGAATGAATGTGGGTTTCATATCATGTAGAATAATTTCACAATGTGAAATGGGGATTCACATCATGTAATATTTTAGGGTTTTAAGAATAAAATAAAATAAAAAAATCGGTGGCTTTTATGAAAACTGAACTCAATGAATTTCACATCATGAAAGGGAATTACCCATCATATAATTCCCCTCTAAAATAATGTTTCAAAACATTCCAAATGCTTGGGTTATCAAAACCAATGGTAGTAGCTTCCCTCACACTCATCCTAGGTGACCCAATAGTCCCTTACTCAATTATTTGGAGATCCATTCTATGAGGATCGATCTTTGGGTTTATATTTTTAATCTGTGTTGACCATTCTTGATCCAAGGTGTGTTTTTAATTCGTTTTTTAATAGTCTCTTCTGCTTTTATCTCATTTTCATCTCATTGTTTTCTCTATGATTTGGTGGTTTCTTACCCATGTTTCCAATGGGTTTTATCTCAGGTTTTTTTGATATGGTGATGTTGTAGCATCTTCGGATGGATGTAGTTATTATGGGAGGTATGATCAGAGATATGTTGTGTGGTTAGTTCTCAGGTGAAGAACATCAATGACCTTGTGGTTATTTCACATATTATGTATATTGTTTCATAAGGTCTATTATAGGTATAACATGTATAGGGTACAATTTCATAAAGATCCTTACTCAATGTATGGGTTGTGATGGCTTGAGGTATAATACCTAATGTATGATACATGTTATGCAGGCTATGGGGGCTCCCAAAATCAACCTAGCTCCTTTTTTTATATTGAAGTGGTGGTGTGTTGATGAGGTGCATTTTATGGTTCTTCTCCCATGTGTCGGTGGGCTATCCTTTTTAGAGAGAGATGCTCGAGACATGTGACGCCGGGGCATAGCGGTAAACCAGTGGGGAAGTTATAGTGGGGAACCTTTTATATCCTTCATTATATAATATTCTTTTTTATGTTATACATAGTGAGAGTATCCATGGTGAGTATGGAAACATAGTATACATATTGACGTGATGCATAAGTTTCACTAGTCATTCACTATTCTTTAGAATTCTTTCTTTAATTTTTTAGAAGAAGATCTATAGAAGATCATACTGAGTATTCTGTAATCCTCACCCTACATATATATAAACAATTTTTTAGGATTGTTGGAGAAGATTAGAGATCATTCTAGTTACTAAAACATTGCGGATTTGTAGGATTTGTTTTGGTATTGTGGTCGTTGTCGTCCTTACTTTCTCTTGGCACTTTCAATTTTCCCTTCTAGTTGTAATAGTTCTTTCATGACATTAAATTTTTTGTACATGGGATTTGTTTTATATGGTAGTATGAGAAGGAGTTGGTTGGTGTCTAACTTACCTCTCTCTTTTGTGTGTGTTATGGTAATGTCTCCAATCTACTTGTGTGTTATACCCTTGTTGCTCATTTCTAATTGGGGTCCTACTGGAGGCAGAACTCAGGGGTCACTATCCCTCTTTTCCCATTATCATCCCGGAGGGGTACACTTTGTAGAGGAGGGGGTTATAATAGAGCGGTATCAAAGGTAAGGTTGAGGGATAGGATAGAGTTTTGAGTTTTGCATAGGTGAGGGTGGATGTGTTGGTTGGGAAATGGTGTCAGATAAGTTTTGAAAGTGTTGTAAACATGGGATACCAACTAAGACATGGGTATTTAGGGCCCCCTGTGATCTGATGCACATAACCTTAAGCTTATAGTGGATACAAAAAGAGGTGATAGTGGTTATAGAGTAGAGACCTAGTAATGGATCATGCATCATTACTCTTCATACTTATGTTTTAAAGGATATACCTTGTGATATATTAACCTAAAATGAATTAAAGAAAATAATTAATTAATGCTAAATTCTTCCATATTCTAGTTTAGGATCTATAATAGTTTGTCCTATTGTAGTGTTGAATCCAGGATGACTTCCCCGTCAGGTTCGTGCAAAAGATGTTTAGAAGGTTTCACCATCAGATCACCATAGAGTTGAGTTTAATGATGACATCACTTGGAGGTTGAAACTCCCAGAGTTTTAATGCTAGAGTATTTATAGGTATGAGGGATCTGTATTACATGAAATCATGAATGATTGGTTAGAGGAGGTTGAGATGGCCTTTAATTCAATATATTCTCAGAAGGAGCACAGGGTATCATTAGATTTGATGATGTTGTGTGGGGAAGAAAGGTAGTGGTAGTTCTCGATCCTTAGAGACCATGAGGACTCAACAGTCTCGTGAGATGATTTTGGAGACTAGTTTAGAACTGAGTTTCATTTTTCGACTGTGAAGGTGTCCAGTCACCAGGATATACTTTCTCTTCAGCAAGAAATATACAGTATTTGAGAGTTTAGAATCCAATTTAGGAACCTTCTATGATATGATTCATACCCATTTTAAAATGAGGAATTCAGGGCGAGGCATTTCGAGGAGGATTTGAATCTAAAGATCCAGCATTAGGTCACCCTGTTTATACAGAAGATGTATCTTGAGGTTCAAGCAATAGAATAATATGTTGAGAAGATGTTATTAAGAACAATTTCTTTAGGAGATAAGGGTAATCAGGATTCAGAATGAAGTATATATTTTTCCTAGGGTTCCCAGTTATCAAAACAAAAGATCTTTTGATTAGATGGGGGTAAGCATTTGCCCTCAATATCTTGTTTCTCAAGGTTTAGTGGCTCTCAAACCTATGCTATAGAATTAGACACATTTTTTTCTTATGGATTCTAAGTTCATAAATGTTGAGATAGCCCATCCTTTCTGACTATTTAGCATATTCCAGTTGTTTTGCTTCAGGTTCCTTCATTTATGAAGTTCTATACATGGTAGAAGTAGTAGGTTTCTCCAGTTTTAAATAATCATAGAGTATATAGGGTAGGAAATTAAAACCCCAAGATTCTCCCCATCCTCTAATAGAAATGTTTTTCCATGGATTTGGTTATCAATAGAGTTGGAGAGGTTGTGGATCAGGTTTTATTCAGCTTTATTATTTATCATTTACAATGCCAGGCGAGCCAGACAACATTTAATGTGACCTTTTCTTATTTTCTACTTGGTTACATTCCATGTTTGATCCAGGAGAGACACACTCCTTCTTATCACCTACCATTTTCCATTATTTGGGATGTAATGTTGAGAGAATTCTAGTTCCCTAGGTATGGCCTATACCAGTTGGAGATCGAGCTGACTTGTTTGAATTATATAGAAATTGTGAGCTAGTGATGGGGAAGCACCGCTCTTTGGTAGATTACCAATTTTTACAGATACAAAACTATGACATCATCATAGACATGTATTGGTTATATTTCATGTAGGTTATCATGGATTTCTTTAGAAGAAAGGTTGTGTTCTTCGATACTGATGAAGATCTATTAGTATTTTTTGGTGAGTGAGACACTCAGATATGTCAAATTTATGTTCCTTACTTATTATCCTCGATGATCAAGCTGATTCTTAGTTCATTAGAAGTTAACCTATTGGCATTTTTGAGGTTCGTAGAAGATTACCGTGATGTCTTTCCAGATGAGGTTGTGGCTTTACCCCATTGACGAGAGATCAGTTTTGGGATCAAACTATATCTAGGAGTGTCTCCTATATTGATTTCTCTATATATGATGGTACCTTCTAAGTTACAAGAGCTACATATATAGCATGATGGTCTATTTCAATGAATTTTTTTTCAAGTGTGTCGCTATGGGGTGCACTGATTTTGTTCACAAATAAATCTGATGTCACTATGTGCTAGTGTATCGATTATAATCGCGTGAACCTAGTGATGGTGACGAACCACAATCATCATGCATGTATTGATGATTTATTCAATCAAATAAGGGGTGAATTTTGGTTCTCAAAGATTGACTTGGTATCAGAATATCATCATATGTGTGTAAAAGAGGAAGATTTCTTGAAGATTTCTTTTCATTGTCATCATGGGCTTCAAAAGTTTGTTTTGATGTCATTTGTTGGGATGAATTCTCCAGTTGTCTTCATGGGGTTAATAAATGTTGTGTTACATGAGTTCCTAGATAAGTTCATGGTGGTTTTAAAAGATGACATACTTGTGTATTCCATATATGAAAATGAGAACATAGATAATATGTGTTATGTTTTGGGAGTTCCTCATCATCAAAAGTTGTTTGGGAAATTTTAGAATTGTGATTTTTGGGATAGAGAAGTTTGTTTCTTGGGGAATGTAGTATCCCATTAGGTAGTAGCTATGGATCTATAAAAGGTATAAGCCGTTGTGTCTTCGGAATCCCCAAATATAGTGGTAGAGGTGTGAAGTTTAATTGGTCTTGTAGGCTATTATAAGAGGTTTTTAGCTTATTTCACATGAGTTTCAACTCTTATTACAGTGTTTATTAGAAAGGAATAGGAGTTATTGTGGATTTATTAGTGTTAGAAAGTTTTTTAGTATCTTAAGGAGAAGTCGGTTAGTACTCTAGTTCTTTGTCTCCCAATTGAATGGGTTGAGTTTGATGTTTTCTATGATTATTTTCATCTAATTTTGGGTTTCTCTCTAATGAACTAGGGATAAATCATTTATTATGGGTCACAGAAGATTCATTCCCATGAGAAATACTATTCCATCCATGATCTTGAGTTTTCAATATTGGTGTTTTCCCTGATGTTGTGGAGACATTACCACATAATCAATAATTTGTTGGTCTTCATTGATCATAAAATCCTGAGGTATTTTTTCTCCTAGGGTGACTTAAACATGCGTCATTATTGGTGGATGGATTTCTTACAAGATTATAACTTTCAGATTTCGTATACACCTGGAAAGGGGAATGTTGTTTCTGATGTGCTGAGCAGGAATTCACACAATGATACAGTGTAAGAATCAAGTGATTCTTAGAGTGTGATAGAAGATATTTAGCATTACATCTACACATGGGAGAAGTTGATGGAAGTGGTTTTCGTGTTAATATAATTGTTTAGTCATCTCTAGTGAAGCAGGTTGAGGAATCTAAGTTGGGGGATCTTGAAGTGGAGGTTTGGAGAGACCATGATTTTTTGTTGTGAGGCCCCTGATGGTTGTTATAAAGATGATCGACACTATTATTTTTTTCTAGGAAGTATTTTCGTTATTTTGGTGATGCATGATATGGTTCTCAAATAGTTACATACTTCCCCTTGGGTGGTACATACTAGAAAGACAAAGTTGGGTCGATCTTTGAGAGGACATTTTTGGTGGCCTCATTTGAAGCATGTAATTTCAGAGTTTGTGTCTTGATGTTTGGTCTGCCAAAAGGTGAAATTCGAACACTGTGTTTGTGAGGGGTTTCTTCACCCATTATATTCTCCTTAGTGGAAGTGGGAAGACATCTCTATGAACTTTTTTACTAGTTTAACTCATGGTTAAGGAGGATATGACTCTATATGTGTGGTAGTGGACCATTTTACAAAATATTCCCACTTTATAGTGATCAATGAGTCAATCTCAGTGGATTTTTCTTTGAGGTAGTATCTGGAGGAGGTGGTGAGACTCCACTAAGTACCGAGGATGATCATTTCTAATCGAGATCCCCATTTTACCTTAGGGGTTTGGAGAGGTCTCCTTTATTTTTTTGTTCTCAATTATGACTTATCACTGTTTTATATTCACAGACAGATGGTTAGACAAAGCATACCATCCAAAATTTTGAAGACATGTAGTGCACTTGTGTTCTAGAATTTAGATGTTTGTGGATGAGGAAATTTCCCTTCGTAGAGTTTTTTTACAAAATTATTTTTCACTCCACCATCGGCATGGAACCATTTTAAGACATGTATGGTAGACCTTGTCATTCACTGTTGTACTATACTAGGGTCAGAGAGTCAACACTTATCAGACCAGAACTAGTTCAGAATATGATAGATATGGTTCAAGTTATTTGAGAGATGATTAAAGCAATGTAGGATCCTCATAAATCTTATGCAGATCATAGGATGCGACCTCTAGAGTTCAATGTTTAGGATTATGTGTTTCTAAAGTTTACTCCCCATTATGGGTAGAAAAAGCTTGGTCATGGGAGTAAGCTTTCTCCCTAGTCTGTTAGGCCTTTCAAGATTTTGGATAATGTTGGATTCATGGAATATTAGATAGCTCTTCCCCAAAAGATTATCCATATACATGATGTTTTTCATAAGTCATAGCTCTATCTTTATCTTTAGGATGACTCTCATGAAATATATTTGGGAGATATCAATGTTGATTATGATGCAACCTTTGAGGTGAAGCTTGTAGAGATCCAAGACTTCCAGGAGAATGTTTTGTGTGGGTATTTTATCCCCTTGGTTTTCATATTATGGAATCATTGTGCCATAAAAAAGAGTATTGGGGAACATGATTCATTGATATGTGCTTTGTACCCTAATCTTTTTGACATTTAGCTCCTCTCCGGTAACATTTTTTTTTGTGGTTGTAGACTTTTTCTAGTTTATGAGATGACATTCTCTTGTAACATTTTTCGGCTTTCTCTATTTTGATAGGTATCTCCCTAGGAGATTTTTTAGGATCTGGTTCTGGTTATTGTGTGGTTTTTTGTTTTTCCTCAGGTGTTGTTCTTGAGATCATGTAGTGGTGAGAGACTTGAGAGGTATCTCATGGGGTGTTTATTCAGATGACCCATTTATGTTTCCTTTATAGGTTGGTTTTGGATTCTTGATGATGAGAATGTTTTGAGAGGCATATGATTTCAGGGCGCAGATCCATGTGGATTGACACCTTGTAGGTTTTCCACACTTATAGAGCTTGGAGGAGGCTTATTGGATGTTTTGAGAAGTTTGCATGCTGAGAATTGGGAAAAGGAAACTTTCATGAAGTGAAAGTGGGTTTCATGTCATCTATAAGAATTTCATGATGTGAAAGTAAAATTCACATCATTTAATATTTGGGGGTTTAAAAAATAAAATAAAATCTAAAGGCAATGGGTTTTTTGTGTAAACCAACCTTGAGGCATCACATGACATGAAGTGGAATTACATGTCCTAAAATTCCCCACTGCAAAAATATTTTAAAACATTCCAGATGCTCATGTTTTCAAACCATACTTCTTCTTATTCTCTCCCTCTCATCCAAGTAAACCCAACAGTCCCCTATTCATTGTTTTAGAGATCCCTTCAATGTGTATTGATCCTTGGGTTTCCTCAGATGAATTTAGTTCTTTTGGGTGGGGTGATCGGAGATCCATTGCATGGTATGTTCTCATGCGAAGAAAATAGATGATCTTTTGAGGTAGGGGATTCATTGCTTCTCTATTAATTTATTTGAAATCCTTGACTTGGCATGATTTATCCCTTTGTATCACAATCAAATTGACTTAATAAATTATTTTAACATGATTAAAGAATTGATATCGATCGATTAGAAATTTTATTGTATGTACTGTGATGAGGGTTTGCCTCATGATTTTCTAGATAGTGTGATATATATATGACTTTCTGGATTTATTATGTTTTTCTTGATGGAAATTTTTAAATAATGTAAGGATGGAATTAATTGATAATTAATTGGATGACATATTAAAGAGTCATGTTTCATGAATCTGGTTGTTGTTGTAATTTGATATTAATCAAATTGATGCATGTTTTCATATTTAATTGAATAGGTTAATGAACAAGGATCATGTTTATGATTTTTGATAAAGGAATTAATGGCATGTTAAATTAATTTTTTAATTAATTTGTGATTAATTGAGAAAGATTGTAGCTCAGGTTTCCTATAGTTGGAACTTGTGTTTAATGAAACATTTAATTCAAGATGCAATAAAGAATCGCTAGTCTGATAAAATATAATGCCTTTGAGGGGCCTGAGTTTATTGTTTTTTTTTGTAAAGGATGAGTGACTTGTGCTTTGGAGTCATGAGATGTCATTTTGTGTAAAGGGTACATGCCATTATTTAGGGTTGGGAGTCTATGTGCTATTTTTATTTCCTACTGCTTGTGATGTGACATGATCCTGGGATTGCTAAGCCTAGAGGGATATTATGGTATGTGGGTCAAGGAGTCCCTAATGTGTTGTGGTAACAGTTTACACCTAGAGGGGTGAGATGCATCAGTATTTTCTTGTGGATTTTTAGAAGGACTTCATAGGTGATGAAATGGATTGAATCTGGGAATACCTATTGTTATAGAAATTGGATTCTTTTTTGATTCAGTTACATGGTCGATGACCATGTTTTTGATTTTCTACATTAATTTTCCCACTACATTAGGTAGATGGTTCTAGTTACTCTTCTTCCAAGAGGGGTGAATACACACGTGGTATGGAAAATTCATTCCATTTTTAGCTTCTCGTTATTATATTATTTCACTCTCCTACTATGGGTGGAGAAGATTCAACATGTAGTTTACATACTCACCATGTTGATCCCCCAATGCTTGCATGAGGTGACTCCTTTTCTTTCTTGAGGTAGATAGATGTGTTTGGTTGTATACATTATTTGGGAACATGATATGTTTTTATAGAATAACTGGTAATATAGAAACTGATAATTCAAATAAATGAATAAATTTTTAACTCATGGGGTTGGATCTTGTTGGGATACAATGCTGATATTGGAATTCTTAGAAGCTGTAGATATAGTTTTCTTAGGCCTAGAGGGAATGGATCTTTGTTGAGATTCTAATGAAATTTAATGTGGAAAATATTAATGCTTAATTAATGGTTAATAATTAATTAACATATAGATAAATTGATAAAAAGGATGAAGTAATTTAATTTTTCTCTTTAAATGGTTGTCTTCTTATCAGATATTCGGTCTTAGCAATGGTAGATGGGAGTCTGAGAGATGTTAGTTGTGGTTGGGTTTGTGGATTAGTTATTCCTTTAGTGTGGTTTTAAGATATATTATATCATGTACTCTTGTGCCTATATAGGCTAATCTACCCTATTGGTTAGTGAAATTGACACCTTAGGTATTCTGAGCATTAGGAGGGTGTTTTCCCCAATATCCCATTGGGAGGATGGATGGATGACTACCCCTTTTATCTATTCTCTCATCACTTGGTAATTACTTGTGCCGGTATGAATGGAGGTTAGTTTTTCCCATATATGTGGGTAGAAGGTTGTAATGGATTTTATTTATTTCACACACATATATTCTGGATATAGTTTTCTAAGGCCTATTATAGGTATAACAAGTATAGGTTGTGATAGCTTGAGGATCCTTACTCGGTGTATGGGATCTGATGATTTGAGGTGTAATACCCATTGAATGGTACACATTATGTGTGTTGTGATGGATACAAGAAACTACCTTGTTAATATTGGTTATATAGACATGGTGGTGTGTTTCATGAGTTGCATATTGTGGTGCATCACTCTGGTGTTTGTGGGCTAGCCTTTTGGAGAGAGATGCTCAAGATGTGTGATGTTGGGGCAGAGCAGCAAACCAGTGGAGAAGTGGTAGTAGGGTAACCTTAATATTCAATATTATATAATATAATCTTGTATTGGATACTTAGTAAGAGTATCCATAGGGAGGCTGGTAACTTATTATACCTATTGAGGTGATGATTTAGTGTCACTTTTTGTTCACTATGCGTTAGCATATGTTCTTTACTTTTTCACAAGAGGATAGAGGTAGGATCCTATTAAGTATAATGTTATACTAACACAAAGTATATATAAAAAATTATTTAGGTCAGTTGGAGAAGGTTGAAGATCATGATGGTTACTAATAGCTTTGGGTTTTTCATGAGCTATTTGGCCTTTGTAGTTGATTTCATCATTAATTTTGTTTCGAAATTACTGTTTTCCATTCCATTTGTAGTAGTTCAGGCATGACATTACATTTGTGTACTTGGGTTTTCTTTTATATTGTAGTCTGGATAGGTTTTTATTAGTTTTTATCTTATCTCTCTCTTCCTCACGTGTTTCTATTAGAGGGTTGTGCCTCTTATCTATATATTTATTATAACCTCGGTGTTAGTCTTCAACCCAGGGCCTACTGGAGGCAAGACTTGGGAGTAACTATTTATCTTCTCCTTTTGTCAGCCCAAGAGGGGTACACCTTGTGGGGAGGGGACCGTGATAATATATATATATATATATATCATTAATTTTTGTATGCATATATATATATTCATTTATTTATATTATTTTTTATATATATTTTTGAATACATATAAAAAATATGTTTTGTTTGTGTGTATGTGTATGTGTCTGTGTGTGTGTGTGTGTTCATCTATAAATATAATTATACATATTTATATTTATTTAAATATATTATTTATTAATATTTATATACAAATATTATAGTATTTGGGGTTTGCCTTAGTGGTAAGAACCCCTTAAATCTACATGAAAAATGGGGGTTCAAAACCCATTGGGCGCAGGTACTATAGCAGTACTGTAGTGAACTGTAGCAGTGGCGGCACTGTAGCAACAGCGGGCACTGTAGCAGAGGTGGGTACTGTGCAGGACTGTAGCAACGCGGGTACTGTAGCAGTACTATTCACAGAATGGGATTTGTGCCAAAAATGGGCCTACGGGTCATGTATGGGCTAAATGCCCACTGGGCCTTCGGGCTATGTAATGGATCTCCCTCTACCCAGTTAAAGAGGTCTTTGCTTTTCTTTAATAATAAAATGAGGCTTCGGCCCCAACCTTTTTAAAAAAAAATATACAAATATTATAATATATAGATAAATATATACCTTTTTTTCAAAACCATGCATACAATTATATATATATATAAACATTATATATACTTTAATTGTATAGGTATATATATTCATAAATTTTTACTTAAAATAAAATAGATATTATTTTTTGTTAAAATATGGTTTATATATTTAGAAATATATTTTATTTGTAAATAGGTTTACATATTAATTTAAAAGATAAAATTTTATGTGTGAATATATACAATATATATATATATATGATTATAAATAAAATTATAGTATGAAAAATGATGAAACATAAAAAAATATCAATATTAATGTCATACTTAGGAATAAATTCATTCCACATCACAGAAAGACAATAATACCCCCTTAGACGAGGCTAAAATCGAATCAAATGTTAAAAAATTGGGAAACCCCGACTGAAAACTAAGTTTTGGAAGCTTTATGGACATTTTTTGGCCTCAAAAATGTGATTGGGGTTTCCCCTTCCACATGTGCGTAGAGATAATTGTAGGATTCAATTTGATATGTGGTAGAGACCAAACAGAAACTCAGATCAAAAGTTATGATCGTATGAAGTTCAAGTCATGTTTTTAATTTATTTTTAAGCATTTATTACTGTCTTAATTTTTCTATCATAAAATTATTATTAAAATAATATTACTTGATAATAATTAGAAAATTATTATATAATCCATTTTTTAATAGATATATTATATATTAAATATAAATGCATATTTAGCCTTATATAAATCAAATTTAATAAAATATTTTTTATATATGTTAATATAAATATATTTTATTTTATTATAATATTTTCAATTATTTAAAACATTTTTATGAAATTTAACCTCTATCAGCGCTAGTAAATAATCATTTATAAGGACCCACCCCCTTATCTGCATTTTTTTCTACTGCTGATAACAGGATTCCCTTTATCAGTGTTATTTATTAGCACTGAAAAAATGAAGACTTTATCATCCAATTTTTATTATCACTAATAAAGGTCCCCTTTATCAATTTTTTTAGTGTTAATAATGATCCCCCTTAATCAGTTCTTTTTTAGAAGTGATAATGGGGGTCTTTATCAGTGCTTTTTGTAGCACTGATAAATTCATGATCTGTTAAAATTCTATTTTGTAGTTGTGTTATTTCATATAATTTGGTTAAATTATTTCTTTTTATTTCAACATATGGTAATTTATCATTTCTTCTTAATATTTAAACTTCTACTAGATAATAAATTTATAAATATATCACACTTCGTGACTTTGTACATTCATGAGGGATTTAGTTAACTGAAGTTTCTTTTTGTTGAGTTAAAATTTTATTCCTTGGGAATAATTCTTTTTTATTTGTTAAATTCATATATTTCCTATTTCATAATTTGTTACCTATATTATCTCTAGGGGAAATGACATTTCTAACTCAAATATTATTTATCGATGAATTTATTTTTCATAAAAGTGAAACATTTTTATGAAAAGCATATAATTTCTTTTAAATATGATTTTTCCTCCAATTCCATATTCATTATTTTCAAAAATTGTTTTTTTATTATTTTGAAACTCAAATGTGAGTTTACTCATGTGAATTATATATTTACCTTCTCATATTTTAAAATGGATATTTTTCTACCTATTTTATGATGCTTGTTTTCATTAAAGTCATTTCAAAATATTCAAATGGTTTTCTATCCTTTAAAATTAAATTTTTTTATCTTCTACTCCATATTTATTTTTTATAAAATTTATTTCATTTAAATTATATATTATTGAAGATTATTTTTTTAAAGTATTTTTTTAAAATGTTTTTACACGAAATTTTTTAAACCTTTATGTCTCTTTCAAGGATCCTTTTTAAATATTATTTTTAAAGTTAATTTTTTCAAAATATTTTCACATCATATTTTTGAAATATTGATGTCAGTTTCATGGTTGGATTTTTTAATATGACTTCTAAAAGTTATGTTTTTTCAAACAAATCACATCACCTTTTCAAAAAATGACTTTTGAATGTGATTTGTAAATTTATCTTTTATGATAATGATAAAAACGTTACAATTTAATGGTTTCACTTCCATTAATGTCTTTATCATTAAATGTATTATTTCCTTCGAAGGTCTTTTTCATAAGACATCCACTAATTTTTGTTATGAAATACTCTTTTTTAGTGATTGAATTTTGTGTATCTATTGTTCTTGACGTCAATTTTTTGATACCATCTAAAAATGTTGTGAAATCTTTTTTTTATTTACATGGTTTCTCTATGATGTGTATATTGATTTTTTTTATCAGGTGGAACCATGTGTATGGATTATTGATGGGTGGGGTACTATATTTCCCTTCAATTATTTGTTTAAGGATTTAATTCTCATGATACAATGATATTAATCATGGATTTTTTTGTTCAAAACATATAGTGTGGGAATTTTGGTTGTTCACAAAATTAATCATGGGCATTCTTCTATTCACAACATGAATCATGGGATTTTTTTTACAACATGAATATTTGGAAATTTGTTTTGTTCACAACATGAAGTGTGGTAGTTTTTTATATTCCCAACAAGAACAATTGGAATTTTTTTTCACAACATTAAGTGAGGAAATTTTGTTTGTTCACAACATGAAGCATGGACATTTTTTTTCACAATGTTATAATTTCCCTATTCTCATGTTTATACCATAATTAAATGATTTTATTCATTATGATATTATGATCCCATGATTCAAGGTTTATGTAAAATGATTCTAAGCTATGTTACAGCTATTAAGAATCTATATTAATATTTTTTGGCTTTATGTTCTTATTCCAAGTACTTTGAAGCTAACTAATTTGTTAAGGTTAAAACATATGATGTTGTGATATTTATTTTATACTAAATTTGTTACTTCCTATTATGAACTCACCCTTGATGAAATGTTTTTTAAATGCTTAATATGAATTTGACTTTATGTATTTCGTATTTTTTTATTCCCCAATTTTTGGGGATTATTCTTACCAATTTTATTTCTATAATATGATCTAGTATGGTGAATTTAAGTAGAAATGATCATGTTTTTTATAAAATAACTTATTATATAACTAGTATACAAATACCTGGAATATATCACTCCTTGGGATATTATTATTTACGAAATTTAATATTCTAAATCAGGTAAAGGATGTAAAATAAAATCAGGTTTATCTTGGGTTACTATAGAGGATATCAATGATAGTATTATCCTTGTGTGGTATATGATTCATCAGAGTTTGAGAACATTTAAAATTCCCAACTCTCTTTAGGAATCTTCATCTAATGAATTTGAAGATGGTTTGTGTTCAAACATTTTTAGACAATCTTTAAGGAAGAATGATCATGATAAAGTTCATGTTGATGTTTGTAGATGGGGTCCTCCTTGAACATGATCTGGTATGGATCCCTTTTTAGCTCAAGTGTTGATTTAGGATTCAAGGTTGAGTTTCATGTTTGGGCTTGTGTCTTTTTTCAAATCACCTTTATACTAGAGACATAGAGAAACCATTATTATTATTTTTCTTTTATAAGTTCACTATATATTAGAAATTGTAAACATTACCTTATAACTAGAAAAAGAAATTTTTTCCATGTTAAAAATATGTTGAGATGGATGATGATTTTTAATATCTTGAGTTGGATGATGATTTAGAATATCTTGATATGGATGATGATTTAGAATATCTCATTTTAAAATATATTTTCTTTTAAAATAAATTTAATGCATTCAATAGCTTATATTGCATGAAACACAAAACTTAAGTGAATAATGATTTAATACTACACAAAATGTAATACATTACAATAAAGTCAAATTACATTTATATAAAAATGAATTCTTGAAATAAAATTGGTCAAATTAACTTAATAAAATTCAATTGATTTTGAAGAGACTTTTTTGAACTGTTTCATCAAATTATGGATTTTTGTTCATTTTAGTAATTTTAAAGAATTATATAAATAAAATTTAATAATTAAATTAAATTAAAAAATCGAAAAATTAATTAATTACAGCCATTAAATGTTAATATAATGATATGTAATACCAATCTAATAATTGTTATCTAAACAGAAATGTTTTGTTTAAAAACATTGTTTAATTATATATCTTTTTATTTAAATAGAAATGTTTTGTTTGTAGCCCATATATTGTGATTTAATTCCACTTTTTCCTCTTATACATGTATCTTTGGACTTTCTGTTCCCATTTGACTTCATATTCCATATATTTTGTTCCCTACCCCTAGGAAAAGATTATTTTCCTTAGTTTATAAAAAAATTGGGGGGCTTCCCACTAGCCTGTTTAAAAAACGTTAATTTATATTATTTATATTATTAAAATAATAGATCTTTATAGTTTATAAATGTATAAAAATTATTTATAATTCATAAATTTATTTTCAAATGATTGTAAATGAAGATAATTTCATTTTAAGGAAAAAATTAATTTTTTTCCAGAAAACTGTTTTTTTTTTCAATTTATTTTTTTAATAAATTAAATTAATCAATATTTTTGAATTTTTTAATAAAATTGTTAGATAATATGTTCGATAAAACAAATTAATATCCACAAAGTGTTTTTTATTAGGAAATTAATGTGAATAAAATCATTATTATGATTAAAATTTATTTTTTTTAAAAGCTATTTTTATGTATTTTTTGTGCACATATTATAATTAATTTATTCCACCCCAATATGATAAAATATATTATATATTTTTAAATTTCATTTATATTTTTTTGTAAATTCTATTTTCTTTGTATTCATAATAAATAGTTACCATGGTAAAAGTTTATCCATCATAGTAAAGGTTAAAATGGGTCAAAAGGGGTTAAAAGGGGTTTAAATAAGTGACATGGATTGAAATATCACCAAAACCTTATATTTTTCTGATTTTTTGAGTTTATGTAGACCTAAAATTATAATATCATCAATATAAATCTAAATGTGTTCCCATATCTTTGAAAATTATATTTATTATATTCAAAAGTTATTAATATTTATAATGGTTACACTCCTCTCACTTATTAAAGGGAACCTCCTATCTAAACGTATCTATGCTCATTATAAACCCTAAATCAACCAAGATATAATAAAATAAATTTTAAACACCATTATACAAGTATTAGGGGTATTGGTATCATCAAAATATCAACACAAGAAGTCTTAATGAGATATTTAAAGGAGGATACTCAATGAAGAGGTATTCGACTAAAACTGAGATTGTTTAAGATTCATTCTTCTTAAACATTTTTCAAATATAATATTAAAACCAAAAGAAAATTGAACAACTATAATTATTATAAGAAAATTTTATTATCATTATAGAACAATCATAATATAACTATTTTCCATCAAATGGAAAATGAAATCTCACTCATGTGTACATGATGATTACAGCCTCCATGAAGTGATATATTTCATTTTCCATCACCGCCTCACATGGAAATTTATAAATATAAGAATAATGAATATAAATTGTAATTATAAAATAATTCTTATTCATTAAATATAAATTATCATTAAACTTAATTTATTTACATCAATTGATAAATGAAAACATTGTTCATGTATACATGCAGAATACTTTATCCATAGAGACACATATCTCATTTTTCGTCACTTCCTTATATCGGTGGTTATAAAATTATATAATTTATATATAATTTATTTATAAAATTATTATAATTCATGAACCATAATCAAGGTTCAAGTATCATAATTGTTTAACCAAAATAGGCATGGAAAACACAATAGTTGACACCCAAATATTGATTTTTAATTAAGAATTGTTAATAAATGGGTAATTAGAAATGATAAAGGCTTAATTTATAGCAATATAAGTATTAATATGGTCCTAATATATTTTTTTAATAAATTAAAATTTATTATAAAGTATTTTTGAGTGCGTACAAATCAAGTCGTAACTTGAGGTATGGGTTTATATTAAAATCTCACTTTTTATCAAGATTATTTATGTTTAAATGTCCATAATATGAAATTGTAAATCCATTCGCTCATGAAACCAATATCTATTCTTATTTTATGTTTACTTCTTGTTTTTCATGTATTATTTCTATTTTACACCTCTTTTTACACAAAAATACCAAAAAAATATTTTTTTAGTAAAACTAGCCTTATTTATTTTTTCAGGTCAAGAATCTTTTTCTTCGATGTCCATATTATTTATTTTGTTTCAAAAATGTTTTTATACAAACTAAAATGATTTTTTATCATTATTTTAAACAATATTTAACTTTTTACATAGGTCTTTAAATGGATTTTATTAAATATTATCTGTATGGATTAATTTTGACTTTCTTTATAATTTTTTGTACAAAAAATTAATATTTACAACATGAATTAATTTTTCCATAGAAATTATCATTATATTTTATGAATATTAATATAAAAGGTTACATATTTTTTTGTAAAAAAATTTATTCCCACTTTTCTATATGTTTTTAGTTTATTAAAATTTACCAAAAGAAAATGATGTTTTATACTATTTTTCAATGAATATTTCTATTGATTTTGAAAAGAATTATTTATTTATGTCAACATCCTTTACGTAATATTATTCTTCACTGTGGATATCCTCAAATTATTCCATCCATTTTATTTCTATGGATGGATTATGATGATGATGTTCTATGGAAGTTTTTATGAAAATTTTTCTATCTCCCAAGGGTTAATTAATCAATAATTAAATGTTGAATGTTTATTTGATCCTATATGACACATATAGATAGTTTCCATTTTGTTATGGGTGGGCCCATAATTATATATACCTCCAATGCATTTGGTAAAACATGACATCTCATGAGATAATATGAACAGGAATGGGGAGTGAATCAAATCAACTATGAGACTATTTATACTATCTTTATAATAAGGGGGAGTGTACTCAACCCAATATGAGACACTATACCCTATGTTATAATGGTCTTGGAATTTATCCTTGACTAAGGAACTATTTTTTAGGATTATGTGTATACCATGAACACATGTCTTAAACTTATGATATTCTATCAAGGGTCATTATTGAATATTTATGATTAATCGCACTTATGAATCAAGTATTTTGTGATGAAAAATACTTAACCATATTCATGGTAACTCCCTTTGTTTTTAAAATATAAAACTATGTTTGATAGAATATGTGATATGCAACACTAAACCCAAAAAAATGTTTATTTAAATATAAAATATTAACCTTTCCATTAAACATTCATATATGAGTAGGATTAACTAATTTATAATATATATATGTGTGTATTTCTTAAATATATTTATAAATGCATATTAAATAATCATTCAAATTTTGATAATGACTTTTTGTTCTTAAAAATATATTTTCCTAAAAAATGATTTTTTATTTCTTTTTGTGAAGAAAATATTCTTATAATTTTATAAAAAAATTAATTTTTTTTTGATAAAATTAGATCCATTTTCTATATCTACATATCAAATTTAACATAAGGTGAAATTTAGGTATTTTTCATAAATTTTTATTTTTCAGTGAACAGTGAAAAATATTTTTTTAAGTAAAATTGTCATTTATTTTGATAAATTAAGTAATCTACAGGTAAAAATATTATTTTAATTTGATTTATAAGTAAAAAAGGAAATATTTAGATATATTTAATTAAATTAATTATATTTAAAATATATTTATACTTTATTTTAGTATAAGATTATTTTTTAGCTGCAAAACATATCTTCCTGAAACTGTTTTAAAATGCCTAAGGGTTTACCATTATAATTAATTAAAATAACCCCCAATTAGAAATGAATAAAATTAAATTTTTATATTATATATCTATATTCATTCATATAAATTCATATAATTAATATTACTGGTTATATATTTAAAATAAAAGCATATTTTTGTTTAAAAAATATCTTTTCATAAAACTGCTTTCCATCAGGCTTGTAGATTTTATATTCAATAAAATTATTCAACCACTATTCATTGATTTTGATAAAATATATTCCATATTTTGAATCATCAAAATTAATTTTTTTTAATAAGTTTAGTATAATTTTTGAACTATATGAATTGTAACTATAGTAAATATTAATTACCATGGTAAAAGAAAAATAGGTTAATTAAGAGTAAAAGTTTTTTAACAAAGACTAGAAGAAAATAACCCAAATTGTATGAATATTTATATTTCCTTTTCATCTAAATTATGATTATATTTATTTTTATTGTTTTTATTTTATAAATGACTGGGTAATCAGTTTGATAAAAAAATATATTTTAATATGAAAAAACTAAAAATATATTTTTTATGATATAAAATTTCAATTAACACATTCCTTTTGAGGAATTAAAGTATTTTCTTAAATAAATTATACTATAATAAAATATTATTATTAAATTATTATTGATAATGTTAATCGATAATAAAATTAGTATGATTACAAATGTAATTTCTATAATGGTTTGAATACTATTATTTTCAGAAACCCGTCGTATCTCAATAATAATCAATAATATTTTAAAATTTTAGATCAAAATATTTAAAAACTTATTTGGGTAATATAAATATTTTTTTGTAATTAGAATATCGAAATTATCCAATGGTGATTTTTTCCAAATTTTTAGAGATAGTCAAATTTTCAGGTAAAAATTAAATACAGTATAAATATATGGTGTGTATTATAACATCATAATGACCCAAAATTTAGTTAATAAATACTATAAATTGTATAAAAGAAAAAAATATATGTTTCCCCGTTAAATTAATGGGACTTTAAGTTTGTTTTTTTATTTAATGATGCTTTTTGAATCCTTCAAAACTTAAAATATATTTTAATGTTTTAAAATCATTTCCTTAAGGACAAGATCCACATCCACATCAGTAAAGGGTATAATTTTCATAATTCAGGACCTTATACATATAAATTAATTAAAACCACTCCCTTTTTTAGAAATTGGGGTAAAAACTATGGGAAGGTTTTTATTTTTTATTTCATAATTAAATATAGTCCAAAACCTATGTTTGAGAAATAATAAAGAAATCCTCACTCATTTCCTAAATAAACCCCCCAAAGATCTCATTTATCTTCACTTAAAACCATGAATAATATACTTAATCTATACCCACCACTCTATATTCCTCCAAAGGCACCCCCAATCTCTCAAGAATCTCCTCCCAAGTATTTGGAATCACCCTCTCAAGGTAAGGGATTTATCTCTCCTCATTTTGATTCAAGCGCCTTCTTTGTAATTAGCCTTTTCAATCAGAATGGGTTATATTGTCATGTATTTATATTTATCACTATAATATAATATATACTATCTAATAATGAGATACCATTTATCCTCTCTCATCATATAATTTTCCTAAGATGTTACCTCGCCAAATTTTGGCAGGGGATCTCCCACTCTTCTTTTTATTCAAGAACCTCTTTTCTTATATGCGTTTTAATTTACATTTTTTCATGTTGGGATATGTTTTTAAATATCTCCATTACATTCCATTTTATGTATAAATTATGATATACCCCTTTCACTCTCAATAATCCCTCCCATGAATATTCATATTCCACCTCTATGCTTCTAAAAATATACAAGAATTTTTCATGCCAAACAATTGTGTATTAAATACCCATACCAATTTCCAATCAAGTGTTTTATCATTTATGCACTTATATTTATTTAATTAGGTAAATAATTTTATATATTCTATACTCCATGATTTTCTAACAAATTGTTTTATAAATGATTCCATTTTGTATGATCTATGTGGCACATTTATACTTGGGATTGAAATGAAATTGACAGGTGCACTGAGATTTATATAACACTCGAAGCATTTGGTAATGTTTTAGTCTCATTAGACATCATGAAAGGGATGAGGGAGTGAAACTAATATATCATCGGACTTTTTACATCATGATATATTAAAATATATCCTTAAACTATTTTTACAATTCCATGTTTTAAGTTGTTTCTAAATTTCACGAGTTGCATTTATGTTATCATGATGTATCATGCCTTATTATTAATTTTTATGATTCCAACCCATTTTATGTATCATTGGTATTCCTTTTTATAACATTTATTACTTTTTATTATTTTGACAAGTTTATTTTATTACTGGTATTTATATAACATCCCTTTCTTATGTATTTCCCCAGGTTATCCAGTGTATTTTTAAATATGAATGAATAATATGATCATGTTAAGGAAGTTTTATAAAAAGATAATGTATTTCTGGTTTTAATTTTTTTATGTAATGTACCTAAATACATAATACACTAGTCTTATTTATCTTTTGAGATTTATTCTCTGTACTCTTATGTAATAAATCATCAGTGAATTTTTAATAAGGATAAGGTTTTTCATGGTTGGTATCAAAGGAATGTTTTGTTATTTTTGGGATTCGTATTAGAAAACTATTGAAAAATATTTATGGGTAAGACTGAATATAAGAATAAATAACTAAATTTTGATAAATTATAGAGTAAGTGGTTTCCAAGAATATATATCCATGTTTTGATACTACAAGTGGATGTGGCTCTTGCACATATGTACATAGGGGTAAAACCCAAAAACACCGCATTGAGCTAGAGTCTACCAAGAACTAGGGAATGAAAATGGGCCTTTAACCTCAACTATTTTGACACCCTTCTGGGGTACACTTTGGAAAATTTACAAGATCATTAAAAAACATTATTAAGAGAAAAAAATTCTCATAAGAGTCAGTGTTAGGAAATAGATCATGGATAACATATATTAATTCCTAGAAATTAAGGAATAAACATAAATTATAAGTTATCCCTTTAATGTTATTGGATTCCCATTTATGTTTTTAATAGTTTCAAAATTTCATACTAAGTACTCCTTATTTGGAGAAAATATGAGATTGTAGGGAGAATTTATTAAAGGATAATTTATAATTGTTAAGATGATATATTTCTTTATGTCCCTAGTCTATATGGTAAATTAATTCCTTAACTATTTGAAAATAATCTTAAAAAAATGTTTTCATATTATTATCATTTCTGATGAATTGATTGACAACTTACCCATCATAGATTTATGGTTTTTTAGTCATTGAATTTCTCTATTCCATGTTCTCTATTACACTCTTTTATTTATTTGGTGTTATATTTCTCTTCCATGTCATTGTTTTTGCTTCCCAATAATTTTATCTTACTTGGTTACCTAGTTATGTGATAAAATATATAATTCCCTTAATCTCTTTTCAAGATGATGTTTTCTTAAAAAAAATTATGATATGGGCTTTCAATTACGTTATTTTAAAGTGTCGAAACATTAAGTATCATGTTCATGTTTAAATTGTGAGGGTGAAATTTATTAAAGAGGGAATAATTTAATACCTCATGTTGTTAAAATAAAAGGATATATTTAATAGCATATGTGATACGCAACATTGAACCCAAACAAACAATGATTATTTAAATATGACCTTTTTAACTTTTCCATTAAATTTTCATATATGAGTAGTATTATCTACTTGATGAAATATAAATTTGTTCTAAATATATTTACTAATACCTATTAAATAATAAATCAAATTTTTGCAATGACATTTTGTTCTACAAAAAATGTTTTCTTCAAAAATGATTTTTCATTTTTTTTATGAAAAAAATATTATAATTATTTTCTAGAAAATTTATAAAATCTATTTTATAAAATTAGATCAATTTTTTATATCATCAAAACATGATTAATATAGGTTTAAATTTTAGTACTTTTCAAAAATATGTATTTTTAGTGAATAGTGAAAAATACAATTTGAAGTAAAATTTTCATTTCTTTGGATATATTATGTAATATAAAGTTATAAATCTTATTTTAATAAGATTTAAAGATAATATAGTTATTATTTAGAAATATTTAATTAAATTAATTATATTAAAAATGTATTTTTACTATATTTTAGTATAAGTTTATTTTTAGAGAGAAAAGTGCATTTTCCGAAAAACTCATTTAAAATGCCCAATGGTTCTCCATTATAATTAATTAAAATAACACATAATAAGAAATTATAAAAATTATTTGTTTAGATTATATATCTCTATTTATGAATTGAAATTCATATAATTAATATTACTTATTAACGAGTTAAATTAAAATCATCATTTCCTTTAAAAAATGATTCTCTCATAAAACTGCTTTCCATCTCATGCTTACGGGTTTTATATTAAGTTAAATTATCCAACCTCTATGAATTTTTTATTATAAAATGGATTTAAAATTTGGACTCCTCATAATTAATATTAGGTAATATGTCTAAATTAATTTTTGAAAAATAGGAATAGTAACTGTATAAAATTTTTATTACCACTATAAAAGGAAAATAGTTTAATTAAGGGTAAAAATAGTTTAACAAAAACAAGATACAAGGAAACCCTAATAGTATCAAAATTTATAATTCAATTTCATTAAAAGGTTTTTTATATTTAATCTTTATTGTTTTTATATTATAAATGATTGATTAATAAAATTGATAAAAAATGTATTTTGATATGATAAAACACAAATTATATTTTAAGTAATATACAATTTAAATTAAGGAAATCCTTTTGATGAATTAACAGATTTTCTTAAATAAATGATATTTTAATAAAATGTTATTATTAAATTATGATTGATAAATGTAATTGATAATATGATTTTTATGATGTCAAATGTAATTTATATAATGGTTCCAAAACTAATATTGTAAAAAACCATCAATTCTCAATAAATATGGATTCTATATTATAAGTAAAATTTTAAATATTTAGAAAATTATTTGGATAAAATAAATAATATTTTTTTAACCGTATTTTCCATATTATCCAATGGTAAATTTTATATATTTTTTGAGATAGCCGAATTTTTGGGTAAAACATAAATATGGTATAAATATATAGTGAGTATTATGACTTAATAGTGACCCAAGGGTAATATAATAAATACTATAAATGATATCCAAGAATGAATACATGTTTCCCCTTTAAAATAATGTGATTTAACATTTATTGTATTAGTATTATAAATCCCTTATGAAGCCTCCAAAACCTATAATATATTTTATGATTTTAAAATCATTTATTTAAATACATAACTCACTTTCACATCAGCAAGGGTATTATTTTAATAATTTAGACCCTTATAATTATAAAATAATTAAAACCACTCCTCTTTGGCATAAAACAGGTTCAAAACCCATGGGAAGGTTTTTCTTCTTTCATTACTTATTTATATTGAGTCGAAAACCTATGTTTGAGAAAAATATTAAAGAATTAACCACTCATTGCCTATATAAACCCACCCATGATATCATTTATCTATACCCAAAAACCATGGAGAACATCCTTATTCTTCCCTACCATATCTATAGTCCTCCCAACATGCCCCAAACTCTCAATAATATCCTTCCAATCATTTAGAATCACCCTCTAAAGGTAATAGATTTCTCTCTTCTCATTTCCATTCAAGATCCTTCTTTTTAACTAGCCTTTTGAATATTAATGGGTTATATTGTCTTGTATTTATAATGATAACAGTAATATAAAATTTATTTTCTAATAATTATATAAAATTTATCCCCTCTCATTATATCTTTTTCCAAATTTGTTACCATGCCGAGATTTAGTAAGCAATATCTCACTCTCCTTTTTATTCAAGATCATATTTTATGTTGTGCTCTTAATTTCCATTATTTGGTGTTCGTATATGTTCTTAAATATACCCCTTACAATAAATTTTATGTATAAATTATGAGAATATTTTTTCACACTCATCAATCCCTCCCATGAACAATCATACACCCCTATTATGCTCCCAAAATTTAAATATGATTTCTATGATAGACAATTTTGTAGTGAATACCCATACCCATTTCCTATCAAGGGTCTTAAACATTATGCCCTTATACTTATTTTATTGGATAATTACTTGTATGTATTCCATACACCATGATCTTGGAATAAAATGAGATGATAAATGACTCCATATTGTATGATCTATGTGGCACACTTACGCATGTGATTGAAATGAAATTGATGGGTGTTCCCTGAATTATATATTTCTCCAATGAATTGGGTAACGTTTTACTATCATGATAAGTTAAGAAATAGATTAGGGAGTGAGCCTAATCTATCATGGGACTTTCCCCATCATGATTTATTAGAATTTAACCTTTATATATGTTTATTGTGACATGTTTTATGTTTATTACACATTTCCCATGTTGCCTATATGTTATCATGCTATATCATGACTCATTTTTAATTTTTATTATTATCAACCCTTTTATTTCTTGTTGATATGAATTTTGTCTAACATGTATTATTTTTTTCATGTTATTCTATGTTTATTCAATTACTAGGCTTTATATATCACCCCTTTCTTATGTATGTCCCCATGTTATCCCTTGTTGTTTTAAGTGTGAAGGGATAATATGATCTTGTTAAGAAAGTTATTAATAAATATGAAGTATTTCATGTTTTAAGTTGTCATGTAGTATTCCTAATTCCCAGATACACTATACTTACTAATATTTTGGTTTGATTTAGGTGTATTGTTATGTGATAAATCATAAATTAATGCATAATAAAGATCAGGATAGTCATACTCATAAGTTTTTGTCTATAACATGTATGGTATGTTTCTATATGTTATGATCATTTCTCAAACCATCATTGTAATCTTATACTCACTAATGATATTTTATTTTCATCTCCCATAAATACCTTAGTGAGCATATAAGCACACCCTTCTTGTTTTCCATTTCACTAGGTTATGAAGAAATGTATTACGTAAGATATCTCAATGAAGGTTACTATTTGAGAAGAAATATATGGGAGATATTGAAGATCATTCAGAAAATAATTTCATTATGTATATAGTCTCTAAATAAACCAAACCCTTACAATTATAGGTATTGTATTATTAACATATTTAATAAATAATCATCTAAAATTATGTCATATGCATGTATGTTATGCTGGGGTTTTTCAGTTGGTATCAGTGTGAGGTTTAGTTATTTTGGGGGATTAGTTTAGTTTTTTGGATATTAGTTTAGTTATTTTTTGACATTGGTTTATTTATTTTTGAAGATTAGGATTATAAAACCTTTTTGATAAGACTAAATATAATTATAAATATATGAAATGTCCTAACATTTTTGTAAAGTATAAAGTGTGTGGATTCCTAGAAATGACACCTCAATCAAGATACAATCAAGTGGGTTTTGGCTCTGGAATAAATTAACATAGAGGTAATAACCCAAAAAATATTGTTGGTTATTAACTCTTTCTTAACATTGTGCACGAAAAAGAAACCTAAATACACACTTAGATTGAAACTCCAGGAAGATATGCATTGGTTAATTCACATTATACTTAAAAACCATTATAAGAGATTTTAATAAATTTTGGTTATAAATAAAAAATAATAACGATCATTGAAGTCATATATTTAAAATAATAATATCATAAGTTAGGGTATAAACATTATTTATGAGGTATTTATTTTAAGTTCATAGTTTTCCTTTAATAATTATCCACATCCCTAATTTTTGTTTATTCTAGTAATTAGATAGAACCAAGAGAAATGTTTTTAACAATGGGTGTAATGGGTAATAAAATAGTGTCCTAATAAGTAACAAAATGAAATGGGAGATGGGATATGGAATATTAAGGATGTTCTCATCCATCTCTCTCAAGTTATGAACAATAATGTGAACCATGGAAAACTTTTTAATGGACAAATAAATAAATAACTCACCATAGAGTATTTTATGACACAACGTTTTCCTTCCTTCAATGGGTCTTTAAACCCACTAACTTTTGAAATGTATATAAATGTAACAGAAAATATATTTCACATTATCTAATAGTCATACCTTGATAAAGATATTTTGGATGTGTATTGGATGGAATTTGAAGATAATTGATGGTGGAATCTTATCAAGAATACATGTAAATAAGATGAAATTGACTCCCTATTCTAGGAATAGATGAAGAAATTATTTTTCAATAAGTATCTTCCTCAAAATATTCACACTAAAATGAAGAGGGGATTACTAGAACTAAATATGATGTGTGATGAATATATTAGTACCTATGAGGAATGTTTCACAATACTTGAAAGATATTTTTTGGTTTTATCGTTGACCAGGAAAGAAAAATTGATAGATTGTTTAGTGGATCAAAACATTGTATATAAAACTAATTTGATATAAGAGACTTCAATAGCTATTAATAAATTGTTTGATGTGATATCAAGGTATAAGTAGAGAGTGGATACTCTAATTGTTCTCATGGTTTTGGGGAAAATAATAGAAAAATATACTTTTAAGGAAATTCAAATAATAAATCCATAGAAGAAAGATAATTAATCTTACTTTATGTAAAAAATGGAAATAATCATGGGGTAAATTTCTTTAAGGGGACTAGTACATGTCTCAATTGTAGAAAATAAGGTCATCTAGATAATATAATTTTGAAGAAAAACAAAGAAGTAAAATATTGATGATAAGAAAGATCAACCAAATCCACCACCCATAATCTAATGAATTAATTTCAAATAGTATGTAAATTATGCCAACCAATGCATGAATCCAAGGGTTAATAAGGATAATTGGTGTCAGCAACATCCGAAGATAAAGGATAAATAGAATACCTATACAATCAACTACTAAAGTGTCCCATAATGGTGACGTGGGTAAAGGTGAACTTATAATCCACTATAGACCTCATCCAATGGCCCAAAGACCTTTATTTTTTATTGATTTTTTGATAATCCACCTTTCAAGGGGTGAGGTGGAACCCTTATAAGGCACGTAGGCATGAGTATTACATGGCTCGTTGGCCTTAGAGGAATTTAACTCAAATATTTAGGTGGAACCCTTACTACTCATAAGGGGTATTTAACTCAAATAGTTAGGTATAAACATAACATTAAGGATATTTCTATTGTGAATAAATATGCTAATGTATTTTTTGAAGAGTTTCATGGTATTCCTCTAAATCGTGAGGTTGAGTTTTCAAAAGAACTCATATATGGTGTCACGCATATTTCAAATACTCCTTATATAATTTCCCTAATTGATTTGAAATAATTAGAGAAGAAACACCATGAGAATATAGAAAATGGATTCATATACCTCATTTTACCACCATGGGATCACATATTCTTTTTGATAAGAAGAAATATGGTATAATGAGTCTTTACATTTATTATAGAGTACTTAATAATGTCACTATCAAGAACAAGTATCGTCTACCTTGTATTGATAACTTTTTCAATCAATTATAGGGATTGAAATACATCTAAAAGATTGAACTCGTATTTGGATATCATAAATTAAGGGTTAAAAGGGAGGATATACCTAAGATATCCATTTGTATGAGGTATGGAAACTATAAAATTATAGTGATTAAATTTTTACTTTCCAATTCCATCGTTATCTTCATAGATCTAATGAATAGAGTTTTTAGAGATTATCTTGATTATTTTTTAGTAATATTTAAAAATGATATTATTATATACTCCAAGATAAAGTAATATCATTAATAAAAATGCAGGATTGTGTTAAAAAATTGAAAAGGGATATGTTATAAGAAAATTTTAGAAAATATGAATTCTTGATATATAAAGAATCGTTCTTAGGACATGTAATTACAAGTGGGGATATATTATTGGAAACTTCAAAAATTGAAGTTATCTAGAACTTGACCAGACCAACCACAAGGACTAAGATCTATAGTTTTATTAGATTTTATATATAATATCAACACATTTTGAAAATGTTCCCATGTATATCAAAACCAAAAATAATATTAACATTGAAGGGATCCAAGTTCCTTAAAATTGATTAATGTGAAGAAAATTTAAAGTGGGTGAAGAGAAAGTTGGTTAGTTCTCCTAATCTTACACTACCCTATAATGAAGAAGGGTTTTTGATATACAGTTATTCATTTAATAATGGATCGGTATTTATTCCCAAAAGATATATCATGGTGGTAGTGTATTCCTCACTCCAACTAAAGATTCATGAGTAAAATTACATAACTAATGATGTGGAGCTGGTAGTGGTAATTGTTTTCATTGAAAATATGGATAAATTATATATATGGTGAACGACGTGATATATATATACTAAAAATAATAGAATGAAATATATATTCACATATAAATATATGAATATAGTCAAAGGAATATGGTTAGAGTTGATTAAGTATTTTTACTACTTAATAAATTACCACCCTAGGAGGTAGAATAAGGTGGATAATGCTCTGAGACAAAAGGGGCATGTTATATTTCCAATGATGTGGATTGGAAAATATCTAATACTTATGGATTTATAGATAATGGAACTTGAAATCATAAGGTAAGGGTGGAAATCTTATCTTACTCAAATGAATGTTCATCTATCCATTCATTTGAATATTAAATAAGTAAAGGAGGTGGATTTGGAATTGAAAAAGAAGGTAAGAATTATTTCAAAGATTAGATATGACCATCATGGAATAATAACATTTTAGAGCTAGATATCTGTCCCTTTAATACAATAATTCTATAAGGATTTAGTGGATGAATCACATAGATTATCATTCTATATTAATATAGGAATTATAAAAAATGTATACATATATAAAAGGAATTTTTTGATGGGATATCAAGAAAAGGTATATTGTGGGGAATTTACCTATATTCCTAGTATGTCAGTAAGTTATGAATAAACATCAAAAGTAAAAGGGGATGATGAAACCATTACACATACTAGTATAAAAATGGGAAAACACCACAATGAATTTCATTATTGGACTCCCAAAGATATCAAAAGAATGTAGTTCCATTTGGATTGTAGTCAATCACTTTCTGAAGATAAAACATTTCATTTATATCAGATAATATTTCTTTCTAAACCAAATTTCTTGGATATACATTAATCTAGTGGTAAGGTTTTATAAAGTATCACTCTCAATTTTATCTGATTGATATCTAAGGCTTACCTTGAACTTATGGAGAAGACTTTAGCAATTATTTAATATAGATTTGATATTTAAAATTCCATATCATCCTTAGATATATGTTTAGTTTGAGAGGAAAATTCAAACACTATAAGATATATTGATATCTTAATATATGGATTTCAATGGGGGTTGGGATCAACATCTACCTCTATTTTAATTTTCTTACAATAATAGCTTTCACTCGATAATTGAGATGCCTCATTATGAATCCATCAGTGGAAAAAAGTTTAAAACTCCAATATGTTGGGAAAAACATGAATAATGTAATATATTGGGACCTAAGAAAGCTAGGTAAATGATAGAAAAGGTTATATCCATTCCACAATATATCAGCGTAGCTAAATCTTGACAGAAAAGTTATATAGAAAATCAACAATGAGATCTAGAGTTCAAAGTTAGTAATAAGGTACTCCTTTGAATATATTATTTGAATGTGGTTATGATATTTTTTAATAAGGGGAAGTTGATCCCTATATATATCACTCCCTTTGAGACTCTTGAGCTATTAGGATGGTGTTTTACCTCTTATCACTTCCACCGAACCTCTCCTAAGTTCAAAATGTGTTCCATGTATCTCTTTTGAGGAAGTACATACCTAATTATTCACAAGTACTAAACTCATTGGTAATATATATAAATAATAATATTTTATACAAGGAAGAATTTGTGTACATTCTAGATTGAATAGATAATGTTTAGTGGAAAAAAGACCACTTACATGGTCAATGGTTTGTGGAGAAACCATAAATTTTTGGATGTTTCATGAGAACCAATGTACGTTATGAGGAATATTTATCCTCAATTTTTCATCAAAGTGATATAATTATGTAGGATAAATTATTATAAGGGGCTAGAATGTGACAACCTTTTATTTGAGAATATATATTTTTTAAATAAATTTGTTGTGTTTGATATCCTTGTATATAAAAATGACGAACTAAGTAAATAATGATATAATACTACACAAAATGGAATATTTTATTAGATAGTTAAATGAAATTGATAAATAAATGACTTTGTATAATAAAAGGGCTTTAATTTACTAATGGAATGAAAATTTATTAAAAATTCAGTTTTTTGAACTATTTTGTTAAATTTTTTATTTTTCAAAATGGAATAATTTTTAAGAATTATATAAATAAATTTATTGATAAATTTTAATAAATAATTAAAAAAATTAAAGAAATCTCTGAAATGGTGAAGTAATGATAAGGAAAACTAGTCTAATAATTTTTAGCTAAACAAAAATGTTTTGTTTACAAACATTGTTTTTATATATATCTATATAAATTTAAAATAAAAATTATCTTATTTAAAGTATTAAAATTATATGAATTTTTTCTTATACTTTTATAAAACATAATTATAATTCTTACATTGATTATAAAATGATTATAAATTAAAATAAATTCATTTCAAGGTAAAGTTTTTAATTTTTTAAAAATTTACTTTTATGTACATAGTGTATTTTTCATCCTCATAAATTGAATCTATCAATATTGATGAATTATTTTATAGAAAATATTAGTTAATATATTAAATTAAATAAATTAACATATATATAATATACTTTACTATGAAATAAATGAGAATGAAAACATTTTCATGCCTAAAAATAAATGATTTTCAAAAAATGGTTTCTACTCATTTTGTGCACAGATAATAGAATTATTTTATGCCACATTTAAAAAATAAATCTAGTAAAATAGATTAAATATTTGGAATCAGAACATATAAATTATTCATAAGTCAAATTATTAATTTTATTCATGAATAATAGTTACCATGGTTAAAGTAATGTCATCATGATAAGGGTAAAATAGGGGGTTAAATACGGGGTAAAATAATTCATAATCCTTCAAATATCACAAAAACCTTATATTTATTTGATTTACTAAGTAAACATTAACCTCCTCTTAACCTATGTTTTTAATGATTCTAAATATTTCCCACTATCCTTTAAAATGACATTTATTATACATAAAATTTCATAATATTTACAAGTTTCTCACTCCTCACACTTAAAAAAGTGAACCTCTTATATACAATTTGAGAAATTTTTATCAACAATATCTAAAAAAAATCACTTACCAAAACTCTTATAAATTTCTTGGAGTTCCTTTAATCATTTAAATACAAACTCAGGAAGTCTTATGGAGATATCCAAACGGTGATACCCAAGGAAGAGGTAATTGAATAAATCGATTTATTTTAATTTTATTTCTTTTTTAACTACTTACAAATATTATATAAAAACAATGAAATAATGGAATCAGTATCATTACTATACTGAAATATTGTTAAATTTATTTAAAAATTATTATATACTTCGTTTCCATTTAATGGAAAATGAAAACGCCTTTTATACGTATATGCAGACTACCACCTCTATGAAGTGATGTATTTAATTTTTCATCCCCACCAAACATGGATGATGATAAAGATGGATTTAATTAATATATATTATATTTATAACATAATTATTATTATTTAAATATAAATTCATATTTTTCTTCTATTCTTTCTTTCGATTGAAAAATTTAAGCATCCTTCGAGTGTATGTGCGTATTACTTCCTTCATGGAGAACCATATAGAATTTTTAATCATTAAATTATATAGATGGTTAAAAGGTTTATATAAAAAATAAATATGTTCTTTATAAAATGATTAATATTATGGAACCATGACCAAGGTTCATGGACTGGAATTGCCAAACCAAAACATGCATGGAAAATAGAACAGCTTAGAATCGAATACTGATTTAAATAAATAATTATTAATAAATGGGTAATTGAAAATTATAACAAAATGATGTATAGTTATATAAGTGAGAATAATATTCTATTATATATTTAAATTAAAGATGAAATTGTAATAAATGAGGTCAGATCACGTATGAAATAAGTCAGGACTTGAGGTGTGGGTTTATGTTACAATATTACTTTTAATCAGGATAGTTTATGTTTCAATTTCCATTACTCTGAATTTTATATTAATTCTCCCATAAACCCCATATATATTTTTATTATCTATTTTTATGTGGTTTCAAATTATTCCTTCTACTTTCACAATCATTGATACTCAAAAATAATGAAAGAATGCTTTTAAGAAAATTTATCCTTATTTCTATTTTTAGGTTTCGAATATTTTTCCTCAATGTCCATGTTCTTTAATTTGTTTCTATAATGTTATTATCTATAATAAAATTATACTTTATGTTCATTTTAAACTATCTTGTAATTTTATAGATGATTAAAAATTAATCCTTTTAATGGTTTCTGTACAGATCATTTTTTAAAATTCATTATAAAGGTGTGAAAAGAATATTATTTAATGTTTACAGTTTGAACTAATTTTACAAATATTGTTATATTTCTTCCTTATAAATAATTTTTTATAATATTAAACAATTTTTTAAATAAAATACTATTCCCATTGTTTTGAAAAAAAATAGTTTTTAAAAAGTTACTTAAAGAAAAGGATGTTTCTCATGTTTTTTAAAACATATTTCTAGTTATTATATAAAAGTATTTTTCATCTATTTCAACATCATTTAATGATTATTATGATTCATTGGGGATATTCTCTAATGATACCATCCATTTTCATTCGTTTTGTGGATTATTATGATGATATTATAAGGAAGTTTTTATGAAACCCATTTATTCCCCATAGGTTAATTAAGCTATAATTAAATGATGAATATTTTTCTGATATTACAGGACACAAATATATGGTTCCATTATGTGATGGGTCGGACCAGAATTATATATACATCCAATGATTTTTGTTAAGTCTTGATATCTCATGAGATAATATAAAAGTTAATGGGGGTAAACCCAATCCCCCATGGGACTTTATCCACTATTTTTATTTAATAGGGGAGTAAACCCAATCCACTTTGGGAACTTTTACACTATGTTATGATGGTATTGGTAGTTATCCTTGATTAATGAAAATATTTTCTATGATTATTTGTATACTAAAAACTTATTTCTAATTCTTTTGATATTATCACATGGATCAGGATTAATTTTTGATGATTCCTACTCTTATGACTCATTTTTTTAATTATGAATAGTCTTATTCAAAGACTCATGATTTATGATCTATGAATTATCGTATTTGTATTTTTAATTTATGATCATATTCACAAATAATCACGCTTATATTATGATCACTTATAATCATTTATTGTTATCTTTCATTTTTACCCTAACTAAGCATATTATTTCACCTATTATTATGTTTCCGTTTACCCAAGTTATGAAGAAATGTATTGAGTAAGATATATCCAAAAAAATGTACTTTGTGAGATGAATGTTGTTGGTGATATTTAATATATTTCATGAAACAATAATATTATGTATCTAGTATCAAAATACACTAAACAATTATGGTTATGTGTTGTTTATTATTGATATATGTAATCAATAATCATCTAAAATTATTATAGTTAATCATCCCCAACTTTGTGAGTTCATCTTAGTGTTCTATGTAAATTATAGTGACTCAGTAACTCATAGTGGTTGATAAGATCATGGACACTATCCTAGAGGTTATTTAAGGTTTTCTCTCACAAAGTGAATATATTTTATAACAAAACCGCATATTTTTTTATGATACTCGTCGCATGTATTGGTGGTATACATTGGTGTCACACCAATTATTTATAATTAGTGGTCAAGCATCCCTATGATTTGAATATTATATTATGTTTATTTCATGAATACCAGTACTACATGGGGCTCATGATATATGATCTTGAGATATTTGAAATACATTCTTTGGAATAATATTTAAACAATTTTGAGTAGCTATTGTCTTATATAAATTTTGAGTTTGTGGTGGTTCATATGGTTAGAATGGTGTAGTGGTGACCTGGTAGTTTATTCCACTAGCGATAATTATAATTCTTGAAAAATTAAGAGATGTTTGAGTATCTCACCTTAGAATGGTAATTTTTCAATGAAAGGGGTTATGTAGAGTGTATTTTAAAAATAATGATGACCCTCACATCTCAAAGGGTGTGGGTGGTCTAGTATGTTCATGTTAGATATTGGATCATGTGAAAACGAGTCTCCCAATGTAGTGTTCCAAAAAAATCCATTAAGGGTGGGGGTATATCATTTTTTAGAATTAATGGTCGAATTTCTATAAGGTTCATATTTTATTTTGTGATTAGAAATTATAAACTAATTTCTCTCAATGGATCGTAAAACCATGGAGGTGTGAGTTTAGTTAGGTACTAGTGTTTGTTATGTTAAGAATCTAGCTATGTAGTGAAGGATGTGGGTAAGATATTTTTTTCTCTAATCATTGAAATTTTGGTAGGTGGATCATGTCTTGTTGATCCAATATAATAAGGTAATCTGAACCATCATGACTGTTTACTTTAGATTGTGGGGGGAAGGGTTATCAATACTTAAGGGATGGTTTTATGGGGACTTGAAGAGGATTGTGTCATTTACTAAAGTGATCATCAGTCACTTTCACAAAGTGATATTATAACCCAACCATGTAATATTTCCAAATCGATGAAAAATCCTTAGTAATTATTGGTGTGATGGTATCTATTTCACCTATCATTTTGAAAGGATTGATATTTGAGTTGGGTGATGCTCTTATGTTTGGTGTTGGAAATGTTGATATGTGTTCTGTTGGATTTGGTGGCATTAAACAAACTACGTTATACATTATTAATTAATAAATATATTACCACATCTTGATTGTTCTTCTACATGGAAATTCATTTGATAATGTCCTAAGGATAGTTGTTGCACTAAAAGGTCACAGCGGATCCCTACTATGATAAGAACCTAGAAGTGCCATAACACTATTAGTGAATATATATTCTATGGATGGATGATGTTATTTGAGGGACACAAATAATTCATTCTATTAGGGATGAGGACTCATAAAACAATGAAGCACCTTCTCATGGTGTGCACACATGGTAATACCCAGGAGGATGTTATGAGAACAAGACCCGCTAGTAGGAAATCCACATTTCATATAGTCTTTGTATGTTCTTATCTGTGGACATGTGTATTGGTCCTTATACTTTAAGATTATTATTAATGGGTATTACAGCTCGCTCACTTATATGTATTGACGAAAACTGTGATGACACACTATTCACAGTGAGATAGGATATGTTGGGTGTGTCAAGAGTAAAATTGCATTAATAGATAATGCGAAAAGGATTTGTAACTTCAATTTCGTAGAATATGTAGATATCTTAGGCCCTTTACTGGAATTGATATAGCCTAAATAATTCATGGTTGTGGTAAGGAATGGGAAAGTTCAATTCTTGGAATTCAAAGAAAGAATAATTAAGAACATGGGTTGATGGCACCAGTATGTAGCCTTATTGATTCTAGATATCGAGAAAAAATTATTACATTACATAGTAAGTGTTCATAGGAGGTGACATTTCATTGCAACATTAACTAATTTCTATAGGGGTGCACTACTGTGTAGCTAGACATTATCCGTAGACTTTATGCAGGCTCCACCTAATGCCACTAAGAAAGAGGCCTGGAGGGTCACACACAAAGTGTGCCCAAGTATCTTAGTTAAATATTAATTTAACAAGTTAAATAAATATTATTGTCGATTGTGGTTTAATAATTATTCAAGGGATGCCTGATCACATTTATTTCAACACTAGTTATTTCAGAGAATATATTGGGGTGAAATAATATATTTATTAGCGAGTAATGAAGTGGTATTTATTTGAGAAATGAATAGATATTATTCAAGGTCTAATAAATGTGGTGGAAGAAATAATGAAAATTGAAAAATAGAAGTATACACCATGTATATTAATATACATGTCATGAAGTTTTCTAGGGATTCGTGAGAAATAATGTTATTTATTTAATTAAATAATATTAGGTGTAATTCCCTTGATTCATGTCAAGTAATAACAATAGTCAAATTTTATTATTAGATATGGTGTATTACTAAGAATGAAATAAATGAATAAATGATTTTGGGTAATTAATTCATTTTATTATTCTAAGTAATTAAAATCCCAAATATATATTTTTCATTAGCCTAGAAATTTTTAGGGTTGTGCGCAATAGATCTAGAGAAGCTCTCAATCCCTGAGAAATTTTATTTTTTATTCCAAGAACTCTATCAAGCTATGAGAGAGATCCTCCTCCATCAGATCAAGGAGAGTGATTTGCAAGCAGCTCTCAAGGTGACCTAAGGAGGACATCGCAAGCTAAGGCTCTTCTATTCTAACACCTGGAGATCACTTCAGTGATGTCCTAACATATATGGAGCGTCTGTGTATCACTGCTATAGGAACCCTACACTTGGATTCTATGACAAAATGATAGATCACATCGGATCATGACCGTAAACATAAACGGAGATATAATTCCATAAAGGTAATTCTTGTATTTTAATTAAATTAATTATAAACAACATATGATGATCCACTCTATGGTTTTGGAATTCCTACATTTCTTTCATTTTTCTTTCTATTCTTAAGATCTGGCATTATATTATCATGAAGGATCTCAGATTGACCATTGTTGATGGAAAAATAAAATTTGGGTACACCCACCAATACGCTTCCACTACACCAGGAACCTATAATATTCTATTGCAATTGGTGTCTTAGAACAAACCACTTTTTACTTTATCCATTAATAAATATCATATCACATCTTGATTGTTTTTCTTCGTGACAATTCATGTTATAATGTCCTAAGGATTGTTCTTGCGCAAAAATGTCATAGCAGATCCATGCTATGATGTGAACCCAGAAGTGTCATAACCATGTTCTTGAATATATGTTCTATGGTCATATGATGTTATTTGAGGGACACAAATAATAGAGGCCATTATGGGTGGGACTCATAATAATTTTTTGGAACCTTCTCATGGTGTTCTCCCTTGGTAATATCCAAGAGGAAATTATGAGAAGGAGACCCGCCAGTAGGAAATCCACATTTCATAGTGTCATTGGATGTTCCTATCTGCGAATGTGCATATTGGTCCTTAGACTTTAAGATTATTATTAATGGGTATTACAACCTGTGTACTTAGATGTATTGAAAAAAACTATATCGACACACTTTTTTGCAGCGAGGTAGGATATGTTGGGTGCATCATGAGTAATACTTCATTAATAGATAATCCAAGAAAGGATTTGTCCCTTTATTCCATAATAGAAATAGATATCTCAGGCCCTTTGAAGGAACTAATATAGAATAAATAAATACATGGCCATGGTAAAGAATGGGTAAGTTCAATTTTTTGAATTCAAAGAATGAATAATCGAGAACATGGGTTAATGGAACCAACATGAAACCCGCTTGATTTGAGATATTGAGACAAAGGGATTGAATTACATGGTAAGTGTTCGTATGAGGTGACACATAATTAGGGCATTAACTTCTTTCTCTATGGGTGGCTTGACGAGTTTTTATATGCTAACCTTGGCCTTCAGGTAGGCTCCACTTAATGCCAAAAAAGAAGAGGCCTAGAGGGTTACAAACTAAGTGTGTCCAAGTATCTCTGTTAAATATCAATTTAACAAGTCGAATAAATATTATTCCTGATTTTAGTTTAATAATTATTCAAAGGATGTCTGATCACATTTATTTCGACACTATTTAATCGAGGGAATATATTGTGGGTGAAATAATAAATTTATTAGGGAGTAATGTAGTGATGTTTATTTGAGAAATAAATATCCATTATTCATGGTCTAATAAATATGGTGCAGGAAATTAATAAAATAGGATAAAAAAGTAAATGCAATGTACATTAATATAAAATATTTTTAGTTTTTCTGGGGATTCATGGGAAAAATATTATTTATTTAATTAAGTAATATTAGGTGTAATTCATTGTGTTCATTTAAAGTAATAATAATAATCAACTGTTATTATTATGCATGTGGTCTAACTAATAACTAAATGGAATGTATAAATGCTTTCAGGTAATTAATTAAATTTATTATTATACGTAATTAAAATCCCAATTATATAATTCTCATTGGCCTAAGAATTTTTAGAGTTGTGCAAAATGGATCTAGAAAAGTTCTCATGCCAAGAGAAAAAATCTTTTTTCTTCCAAGAATGCTATCAAGATACGAGAGAGATCCTCATTGTCCAAATTAATGAGAGTACTTTGCAAGCAGCTCTCAATGCGATCTAGAGTTGACATCGCAAGCGAAGGCTATTCCAATCTAGCACCCAAATATACCTTCAGCGATATATAAAGAAATGTGAAGCATGTGTGGATCACTTCTAAGGTAATCCTACACTTGGATTATGCAATGAAATGACATATCACATCGGATCATGACCAGAAACATCAACGGAGAGATAATTCCATCAAGGTAATTCTGGAATTTTAATTAAATTAATTATAACAAACATGTGATTATCCTCTATATGGTTTTGGGAATCCCTATCTTTCTTTATTCTTTCTATTCTGAAGATCCAGAATTTTATTATCATGATGGATCTTCGATTGATCCTTGTTCATGGAAAAATTAAAGTCGGGCACACCCACCAATGTGCTACCACTGCGCCCAGAACCTAAAAGTGGTATGAAATGGGTCATATCATTGATTATAATTATTTAGTTTTTCATTGATGATTTATGAATTTAACAATTTAATTATTTCAATTCAAGTTAATCATTCTTCAAATTTGAATATCTAGATCTGTTCCTCCTCTCTCATTTCTCATTTACCATAAAGAAAAAAAAATTAATTTTTTTTGATTAAAATAAAACAAAGGATCTCATCTAGAGGTTACAAATGTTCATGGACATACAACACCAGAACACACGGGGTGTATTTGGAAGTACACACCATGTAGTCAAGATTCAATACATTGGACCGGTCCGCAAAATCAGGTCGTGTGTTGGAGTCTTTCCTAGTCTTAAATGACTCTGTGTGTTGACCAAAATAAGTGGCACACAATTTACAGATTACAGGTCGTGTTTTTCACTTGAAATGACATTAAATACTTTCGGGATAGGGATGGACTATGTACCATGTACATGGATTGCTCGGTTGGAAACCACATAATACGGCTACTAAAAGGCGTGTGTCCCATCAAACACACCGTTTACTCTGAATATTTCTGAAGTACATCTACACACCATGTCGCGAGGCATGTACTTTGGATGGATGGTGAACAAAAGTATGTGTCGTGTAGTCAGAACTACATGTCGTGTACTCATCCAAATTACACAAATTTATTAAAGTTTATTATTATATTATACAAACCCTTGAGACATGTACCATAGTGTGGGCGTATAGGTCAGTCACAACATGTGAGTATGTTCCTTCCCTTTTTTAAGTTAGTTTCACCTGGTGATCTTTTCCTATTGCATTTGCTTTTTATTTTTGGGTTTAGCCTCTTTTTGTTTCACTTGTCATTTGATGCCTCATGTAAATATTATATATAGTATTTTTTTTGTAGATTTACATTGATGGTGTTGTTTATTATAATTATGTATTGGATATTCATTTTGGTTATAATTTGTTTTAGGATAAGGCCTCCCATATAGGTTATGCCTTCTTTCTTCTAGTCTCTAGTCCCTATCCTATTATAAAATGAGACAATTAAAAGAATTATAGATGAAAAATAATTATGATAACTAAAATATAAATACACCCATGAGTAAATAAAATTATTATAATCAAGAAGTAACCATCCTCATGGTCTCCCAAAAAGATCGAACTTCCAAGTACAACTATAAAAAGAATTCAAACCAATAGAAATATATTAGACATGTTGAAGAAGGATATTGTATGAATTATTTTATACAAGTATTTAAGGTCATATATAGGAATGGAAAAAATAAATATAAACGTTATATTATTATTGGATATATCATCATTAGATATATGGTCATTGATAATACATATATACAATAGGTATATTTAATATTTTATAATTTTTCAATATATAACTGATTAATGTGTTATAAATAATATATTCGACATTTAATTAATATATTTTTAATTGGAATGTAAATTAAATTAAATCTCTCCATTTAATCCTATATATAAAACCTTTATAGATGAAAATTATAAAGGTCAAAATGTCTTATTAAAACATTAGTAACAAAGTGAAAATAGTTCTTGGATTCCAGTAAACTATCTATAATGACTTTATTACTAATTGATTGTGATATCAACATTAAACATGAATCTATACTAGTATCTATGGGAAAACATCCACAAATATAAGTCCACTATTGAGAATGGTTACTCATTGATATAGAAACACCTTTCATAATCATAATCATCACATTAAATAGACACAAGTTCCATCTACAGCTTCCCTTTCCAATCATCCATCCACATCTTCTTTTATTCCTAAAATAAATAAAACATGATAATCATTATCATGAGACAAATATTTTTCTTTGGGGGGGTGATAGTTACCATACATGATCCTGATCAAGGGAATTACCATTCTATATAGTATAAGTAAGCCTCTCATATGTCAAGGTAAGTCAGATACCCTGTTTTTATTATACTAAATCCAAATATAAATAAAATATTTTTCTATTAAATTGATCAGAAAATTTTCATGACTTGGAACAAAAAAAAGAAAATTTGGTAAAATATCAAAAATATTCTTGAAAATTATTAATGTTTAGTTGACATTACCTTGATGATAACAACATTCTTCAATAGCCAGATCTACACTTAATGAGTCTGTTTCAATATAGACATTGTAGGAGAAATAATTCTTCGACCATATAACCGTGACAAATAAATAAACCTCCTCAACATAAAGAAAAAAACTTGAATTAATATTCGTAGTATAAAGGTGATAAAATAACCTTGAGATTCATAAATGATATCTTCTACCCCTTAAAAAAATTTATTGAACAAGGAGTTGACATTGATCTCGAAATTGACTTTCAATGGAGAAGACTAAGTGGAATCCTAAAATATAATATTCTTAGGAATCTCATAATAGATATAAATTACAATATGATCACGTCCTTTAATTTATTTAGTATCGTTAATAGGAATAATATAAGTAAATATGAAAATGTAATAATAGATTTCAAATATAGTAACCTCTTAAAAGAATGTGCAGATTCATGAATGAGGTGATTCTAAATAATCTATATCATAAAATTTATCATATTCAGAATAAAATAAGAAAAATTCTAATTTTATATATCACAGTCATTACACCATTTTATATTAAAATAATTAAGATACATGGAACAATGATAAGTGAAAATTTATCAGAAAAGTGTTGAAAATTTTGATTAAATGACCTTAGTGAAAAAATAGTTTGTTCTAAATTAAACCATTTTTATAATATAATATATACCTCAAATGTAGATGAACCAAAAACTTTTTCAAATCCTCATCATTTGGAATAGATTTATTAAGAACCCACTATACCAAAATGGAGATCTTATCAAAGATATAATTATTTTATATAGAAGAATACTCAACTGAGGAGTTGTTTATTTTATGGATACACTAATAGATATAAGAAAAATCTTTATATGTCATAAATTTATTTCCCAAAAACTAATTCAAATAAAAGTTTTATAAATTGAAATTAATGGATTTGTAGCATTATGATAACTCTTTTTATAAATAAGATTTATATCATTCCATAAAAAATGTAACCCATAGATCACTGGTGATATTGATCTTATTGTAAATATTTAGCATAAAAGTTATGGAAATTTCAACAATTCCTCTAATTATCAATCCATTTTCTATTGTAGGATAACATGATTTAAAAAATATATATATAATTTTATAAATTATGTGTTTATATTTTGAAAAATAATATCAATAGCATCTAAATATTGATTTTAATAAAATTTATTATCTATATATATAACCAAATTAATTAATCTTCAAGGAATTATTAGTAATTGGCAGTAAATAAGAATAAAAGTATATAATATTTAAAATATTATTTTTCAAAAAAATAGTTTTCTCGATATATATTATATTTTTTTCCATTGAAAGTAAATTTTATTATATTTATAATTTTAATTTGATTAAATAGATCCCAAAGTTTGATTAAAATATTTAAATCATGTTAAAGGGACTATATTTTATTTAGGGTAAAAAGAAAATTGTTGAGATAAATAATTAAATAAAATAAAATGAGGTTAAAAACTAGTAAAATGTCATTGCATGGATTAGGATAATGGAAATTATATCTAGAAATTTTATAAGTCATCTATTAGGATTAAATGTAAATATTAATATTCCAACCAATATTTCCTCACCTAACTCGCCTATATTTCCTAAACCACCAAGTATAGGTATATATATTCATACATTTTTACTTAAAATAAAATAGATATTATTTTTGATTAAGATATGGTTTATATATTTAGTAATATATTTTATATGTAAATATGTTTATATATTTATTTATAAAATGAAATTTTTATGTGTGAATATATACAATATATATATATATATATATGATTATAAATAACAGTATAGTATGAAAAATGATGAAACTTAAAAAAAATATTAATATGAATGTAATACTTAGGAATAAATTCAGTTCACATCATAGAAATACAATAATACCCCCTTATATGAGACTAAAATCGAATCAAATGTTAAAAAATTGGGATACCCCGACTAAAAACTCAGTTTTGGAAGCTTTATAGACATTTTTGGGCCACAAAAATGTGATTGGAGTTTCCCCATCCACAAGTGAGTAGAGATAGTTATAGGATTCAATTTGATATGTGGTAGAGGCCAAATGAAAACTCAGATCAGAAGTTATGATCTTTTGAAGTTCAAGTCATGTTTTTAATTTATTTTAAAGCATTTATTGATGTCTTAATTTTTTTATCATCAAATTGTTATTAAAATAAAATTACTTGATAATAATTAAAAAATTATTATATAATCCATTTTTGACTAAATATCTTATATGTTAAATATAAATGTATATTTAGCCTTATATAAATCATTTTTAATAAAATATTTTATATATATATTAATATTAATATATTTTATTTTATTATAATATTTTTAATTCTTTATACCACTTTTATGAAATTTCCCCTTTACCAGTGCTAGTAAAAAAGCATTTATAAGGACCCCCACCCCCCCCCCCCATCAGCACTTTTTACTATCGCTGATAACAGGATTCCCTTTATCAGTGTTTTTCATTAGCACTGAAAAAGGGAAGAATTTATCATCACATTTTTATTAGCACTAATAAAGGTCCCCCTTTATCATTTTTTTTAGCACTGATAATGACCCCCCTTAATTAGTTATTTTTTAGCTGTGATAAAGGGGGTCTTTATTAGTTCTTTTTCTAGCACTGATATATTCAAGAGCTGTTAAAATCCTATTTTTTAGTTTTGTTATTTCATATAAGTTGGGTAAATTATTTCTTTTTATTTCAACATATGGTAATTTCTCTTTTTTTCTTAGATTTAAACTTCTACTAGACAATAAATTTCTAAATATATCATAATTCATGAATTTTGACATTCATGAGGGATTTGTTTAACTCAAGTTTCTTTTCATTGAGTTAAAATTGTATTCCTTAAGAGTCGTTCTTTTCTATTTGTTAAATTATTATATTTTCTATTTCATAAGATGTTACCTCTATTATCTCTAGGATAAATAATGTTTTTAACTCAAATATTATTTATCGATGAATTTCTTTTTCATAAAAGTGAAACATTTTTAAGAAAAGCTTATAATGTCTTTTAAATGTGATTTTTCCTCCATTTTCATATTCATTATTCTCAAAAATTGTTTTTTTATTAATTTGAAACCCAAATGTGAGTTTACTCATCTGACTTCCATATTTCATGTCTTATATTTTAAAATGGATGTTTTTATACCTATTTTATGATTCATGTTTTCATTAAAGGCATTTCAAAATATTTAAATGGTTTTCTATTCTTTAGAAATAAAATGTTTTATCTTCCACTCAATATTTATTTTTTATAAAATTTATTTCCTTTAAATTATATATTATTGAAGTTTATTTTTTTAATTATATTTTTAAAAAGTTTTTACATGAAATTTTTTAAACATTTACGTCTTTTTCAAGGATCCTTTTTAAATATTATTTTTATGGTTAATTTTTTCAAAATATTTTCACATAATATTTTTGAAATATTGATGTCAGTTTCATGGCTGAATTTTTTAATATGACTTTTTAAAGTGATGTTTTTTCAAAAAATGACTTTTGAATGTGAGTTGTAACTTTACATTTTATGAACATGATAAAAATGTTACAATTTAATAGTTTCACTTCCATTAATGTCTTTATCAGTAAATGTATTATTTCCTTTGAAGGTCTTTCATAAGACATCTACTAAATTTTCTTATGAAATACTCTTTTTTAGTGACTGAATTTTGGGTATCTATTGTTCATGACATCAATTTTTTTTATACCATCTAAAAAGGTTGTGAAATCTATTTTTATTTACATGGTTTCTTCATGATGGGAATAATGAATTTTTTTTCAATTGGAACCATATGTATGGATTATTGATGGGTGTGGTAATATATTTCCCTTAAATTCATTGTCTAAGTATTTAATTATCATGATTCAATGATATTAATCAAATAAATTTTTTCTCACAACATGTAGTGTGGGAATTTTCTTTCTTCACAACATTAATCAGGAGCCTTATTCTGTTCACAACATGAATCATGTGATTTTTTTACAACATGAATATTTGGAAATTTGTTTTGTTCACAACATGAAGTGTGGTATTTTTTTATATTCCCAACAAGAACCATTGGAATTTTTTTGTTCACAACATTATGTGAGGAAATTTTGTTTGTTCACAACTTGAAGCATGGACATTTTTTTGTTCACAATGTTATAATTTCCCAATTCTCATGTTTATGCCACAATTAAATGATTTTATTCATTATAATATTATAATCCCATGATTCAAGATTTATATAAAATTATTCTAAGCTATCTTACAGCTATTATGGATCTATATTAATATTTTTTGGATTTATTTTCTTATTCTCAGTACTTTGAAGCTAACTAATTTTTTAAGGTAAAAACTTATGATGTTGTGATATTTATTTTATACTAAATTTGTTACTTACTATTATTAACTCATCCTTGATGAAACGTTTGTTCACCACTTAATATGAATTTAACATCATTTATTTCTTATTTTTTCATTCCCCGAGTTATAGGTATTAGTGTTACTAATTGGATTTCTATAATATGATGTAGTATAGTGAATTTAAGTAGAATTGATCATGATTTTTATAAAATAACTTATTATGTAACTAGTATACAAATACCCTAAATATATCACTCTTTGGGATATTATTATTTATATAATTTAATATTCTAAATCATGTAAATAATGTAAAATAAATTCATGTTTATCTTGGTTTATTATAGAGGTTATTAGTGATAGTATTATCCTTGTGTAATATAGGATTCATCAGAGTTTGAGAATCATTTTTTTTTCCTAGTTCAAACACCCACAAATCAAATAATGGTACATACATTGTATTCTACACTTATGATGATATGAGGCATGGTTTGATATTTATGTGGACGCATGATGGTATTTAAATTTGATAGTTAAAATTACCAACTCTCTTTAGGAAGATTCATCTAATGAATTTAATGATGGTTTGTGTTCAAACAGTTTTAGACCATCTTTAAGGAAGAACGATCATGATAAAGTTCATGTTGATGTTTCTAGATGGGGTACTCCTTGAAAATGATCTGGTATAGATCCCTTATTAGATCAAGTGTTGATTTAGGATTCTAGGTTGAGTTTCAGGTTTGGGCTTGTGACTTTTTCCAAATCACCTTTATACTAGATACATAGAGAAACCATTGTTATTATTTTTCTTTTATAAGTTCACTATATATTAGAACATGTTTACATTACCTTATAACTAGACAAATTAATGTTTTCAATGTTAAAAATATCCTAAGATGGATGATTATTTAGAATATATCTATTTACTACCTATAGTTAATGTTTTTTTTGTATAGTGAACTAACCGTCAGGCTATGAATGGTTGTGCACAATTATTGGATCCAAGTAGGTGGATATTGATTAGATTAAAGGTACAATATTTTTCTCCCTCACTGACACTCATACTCATAAAAATTAGTGAGATTTATTCTTATCCATTTTTTTCTTCTAGATTCTTATATTTAAATTGATTTCCTAACCAAACTAATATTGTAACACCCCTTCATTTTAAAATATATTTTCTTTTAAAATAAATTTAATGCATTCAATATCTTATATTGCATAAAACACAAAACTTAAGTGAATAATGAATTAATACTATACAAAATGTAATACATTACTATAAAGTCAAATTACATATATATATAAATGAATTTTTGAAATAAAATTGGTCAAATTAACATAATAAAATTCAATTGATTTTGAAGATACTTTTTTGAACTGTATCATCAAATTATGCATTTTTGTTCAATTTAGTAATTTTAAGGAATGATATCAATAAAATTTAATAATAAAATTAAATTAAAAATTAGAAAAATTAATTAATTACAACCATTAAATCGTTACATAACAATAATTAATGCCAATATAATAATTATTCGCTAAATAGAAATGTTTTTTTACAAACATTGTTTAATTATATTTCATTTTATTTAAATAGAAATGTTTTGTTTGTAGCCCATATATTGTGATTTAATTTCACTTTTTCTTCTAGAACCTGTATCTTTTGACTTTATGTTCCCATAGGACTTCATATTCCATATATTGTGTTCCCTACCCCTAGAAAAATATTATTTTGCTAAGTTTATAAAAAAACTGGGGGGATTCCCACTAGCCTGTTTAAAAAATGATAATTTATATTATTTATATTATTAAATTAATAGATATTTATGGTTTATAAATGTATAAAAATTAATTGTCTTACTTAAATTTATTTTCAAATGATTGTAAATGAAGATAATTTCATTTTAAAGTAAAAATTAATTTTGTTCCTGGAAATTTTTTTTTCCAATGAACTTTTATTTTAATAAATTAAATTAATCAATATTCTTGAATTTTTTAATAAAACATTTATATAATATTTTCAATAAAACAAACTAATATCCATAAAGAGTTTTTATTTGGAAATTAATGTGAATAAAATCAGTATTATGATTAAAATTCATTTTTTCTAAAAACTAGTTTTATGTATTTTTTGTGAACATATTATAATTAATTTATTCCACCCCAATCTGATAAAGTATATTATATATTTTTAAATTTCATTTAAATTTTTTTATACAGTATATTTTATTTTTATTCATAATAAATAGTTACCATGGTAAAAGTTTATCCATCACAGTAAAGGTTAAAATTGGACAAAAGGGGTTAAAAGGGGTTTAAATAAGTGACATGGATTGAAATATCACCAAAACCTTATATTTGTCTTATTTATTGAGTTTATGTAGACCTAAAATTATCATATCTTCAATATTAAGCTAAATTGTTTCCCCTATCTTTGAAAATAATATTTATTATATTCAAAAATTATTAATATTTATAATGGTGACACTCCTTTCACTTATAAAATGGAACCTCCTCTATTAACATATCTATGATCATTGAAACCCTTAAATCAGCAAAGATATAATAAAATAAATTTGAAACACCATTATACAAGTATTAGGGGTATTGGTATCATCTCAATATCAACACAAGAAGTCTTAATGATATATTTAAAGGAGGATACCCAATAAAGAGGTAATCGACCAAAATGAGGTTGTTTAAGATTATTTCTTCTTAAACCTTTTTCAAATCTAATATTAAAACCAAAAATAATAATTGAACTAGTATAATTATTATAATGAAATTTTATCACTATTATAGAACAATCATAATATAACTATTTTCCATCAAATGGAAAATGAAATCTCACACATGTGTACGTGCTGATTACAGCCTCCATGAAATGATATATTTCATTTCCCATCACCGCCTCACATGGAAATTTATAAATATAAAAATAATGAATATAAATTATAATTATAACATAATTATTATTCATTAAAAATAAATTATCATTTACCTGAATTTATTTACATATATTGAAAAATGAAAACATTGTTCATGTGTACATGCAGAATAATTCTTCCATAGAGACACATATCTCATTTTTCGTCACTTCCTTATATGGATGGTTATAAAATTATATAATATATAAATATTTTATTTATAAAATTATTAATATTCTTGAACCATAATCAAGGTTTAAGTATCGGAATTGTCCAACCGAAATGGGCATATAAAACACAACCGTTGGCACCTAAATATTGATTTTTAATTAAGAATTGTTAATAAATGATTAATTAGAAATGATAAAGGATTAATTTATAGTAATATAAGTATTAATATGGTCCTAATATAGTTTTTTAATAAATTAAAATTTATTATAAAGTATGTTAGAGTGCGTACAAATCAAGTCGTAACTTGAGGTAAGGGTTTATATTAAAATATCAGTTTTTATCAAGATTATTTATGTTTAAATTTCGATAATATGAAATTGTAAATCCATTCTATCATGAACCCCATATATATTCCTATTTTATGTTTACTTCTTGTTTTTCAAGTATTATTTCTATTTTACACCTCTTCATTCACAAATATACCAAAAAATATTTTTTATCAAAACTGGCCTTACTTAATTTTTCAGGTTGAGAATCATTTTCTTCGGCATCCATGTTATTTATTTTGTGTCAAAAATGTTCTTATAAAAACTAAAATGATTTTTTATGGTTATTTGAAACAATATTTAACTTTTTACAAAGGTATTTAAATGGATTTTATTAAATATTATCTGTATGGATCAATTTTGACTTTATTTATAAATTTTTGTACAAAAACATTAACATTTACCACTTGAATTAATATTTCTAGAGAAATTATCATTATATTTTATGAATATTAATATAAAAGTTTCCATATTGTTTTCTAAAAAAATTATTCCCTCTTTTCTATATGTTTTTAGTTTATTAAAATTTACCAAAAGAAAAGGATGTTTTATATTGTTTTTAAAATAATATTTCCATTGATTTTTAAAAGAATTATTTATTTATGTCAACATCATTTACGTAATATTGTACTTTACTAAGGATGTCCTCTAATTATTCCATCCATTTTATTTCTATGGATGGATTATGATGATGATGTTTTGAGGAAGTTTTTATGAATATTTTTTTCTCTCCCAAGGGTTAATTAATCAATGATTAAATGATTAATGTTTTTTTGAACCTATATAACACATATATATAGTTTCCATTTTGTTATGGGTGGGCCCACAATTATATATACCTCTAATGCATTGGGTAAAACTTGACATCTCATTAGATAATATGAGCATGAATGGGGAGTGAATCTAATAAACTATGAGACTATTTCTACTATCATTATAAGATTGGGGAGTGTACTCAACCCAATATGGGACACTATACCCTATGTTATAATGGTCTTGGAATTTATCCTCGACTAAGGAAATGTTTTTTAGGATTATGTGTATACCATGAACATATGTCTTAAACTTAGGATATTTTATCAAGGGTCATTATTGATTATTAATGATTAATCGCTCTTATGAATCATGTATTTTGTGATGAAAAATACTTTTACCATGCTCATGGTAACTCCCTATATTTTTTAAATATAAAACTATGTTCGATAGCATATGTGATATGCAATACTAAACCCAAAAAAATGTTTTTTACATGTAAAGTTTTAACCCTTCCGTTAAACATTCATATATGAGTAGGATTAAATAATTTATAATATATATATGTATTAAATATATTGATAAATGCATATTTAATAATAATTCAAATTTTGGTAATGCCTTTTTGTTCTTAAAAATATGTTTTCTTAAAAAATGATTTTTTATTTCTTTTTGTGAAGAAATTATTTTTATCATTTTATAAAAAATTTAGAATTTTTTTTTGAAAAAATTAGATCCATTTTTTATATCAACATATAAATATTAACATAAGGTGAAATTTAGGTCTTTTTAAAAAATGTGGATTTTTTGATGAATAGTGAAAAATATTGTTTTAAGTAAAATTGTCATTTATTTTGATAAATTAAGTAATATAAAAGTAAAAATATTATTTTAATTTTATTTATAAGTAAAAAAAGAAATAATTAGTTATATTGAATTAAATTAATTACATTTAAAACATCTTTATACTAGATTTTTGTATAAGATTATTTTTTAGCAGCAAAACACATTTTCCAGAAACTGTTTTAAAATGACTAATTATTTTCCATTATAATTAATTACAATAACCCCAAATTAGAAATGAATAAAATTTAATTTTTATATTATATATCTATATTCATTCATAGAAATTCATATAATTAATATTACTAGTTATATAATTAAAATAAAAGAATCTTTTCATTTAAAAAATATTTTTTCATAAAACTGGTTTCCATCAGGCTTGTAGATCTTATATTCAGTAAAATCATTCAACTAATATGCATTGATTTTGATAAAATATATTCCATATTTGGAATCATCAAAATTAATATTTTTTAATAAGTTTAGAATACTTTTTGAACTATATGAATTGTAACGATATTCAATATTAATTACGATGGTAAAAGAAAAATAGGTTAATTAAGAGTAAAACTAATTTAACAAAGACTAGAAAAAAAATAACCGAAATAGTATAATAATTTATATTTCCTTTTCATTTAAATTATGATTATATTTATTGTTTATTGTTTTTACTTTATAAATGATTGAGTAATCAATTTTTTAAAAAATGTATTTTTTGTGATATAAAAATTCAATAAAGACATTCCTTTTGATGAATTAATGTATTTTTTAAATAAATTACACTATAATAAAATATTATTATTAAATTATTAATGATAATGTTAATTGATAATAAAATTAATATGATTTTTAATGTAACTTCTATAATGGTCCGAAAACTATTATTGTCAGAAACCCATCATATCTCAATAATTATCAATAATATTTTAAAATTTAAGATCAAAATATTTAGAAAGTTATTTGGGTAATATAAATATTTTTTTCCAATTATAATATCGAAATTTTACAATGGTGATTTTTTCCTAATTTTTAGAGAGAGTTGAATTTTCAGGTAAAAATTAAATATAGTATAAATATATAGTGTGTATTATGACATCATAATGACCCAAACGTTATATAATAAATACTATAAATTATATAAAAGAAAAAATATATGTCTCCATGTTAAATTAATGGGACTTTAGTTTGTTTTATTTATTTAATTATGCCTTTTGAATCCTTCGAAACCTATAATATATATTAAGGATTTAAAATCATTTCTTTAAGGGCATGATCCAATCCACATCAGTAAGGGTATAATTTTCAGAATTTAGGCCATTATACATATAAATTAATTTAAACGAACACTTTTTTTTAGAAAATGGGGGAAAAACTATGGGAAGGTTTTTATTTTTTATTTCTTTATTAAATATAGTCCAAAACCTATGTTTGAGAAATAATAAATAATTCCACACTCATTTCCTAAATACCCCCCCCCCAAGATCTCATTTATCTTCTCTTAAAAACCTTTAAAAATATACTTAATCTATACCCACCTCTCTATATTCCTACAAAGGTTCCCCCAATCTCTCAATAATCTCCTCTCAAGTATTTGGAATCACCCTCTCAAGGTAAGGGATTTCTCTCTTCTCATTTCCTTTCAAGTGCCTTCTTCGTAATTAGCCTTTTGAATCACAATGGGTTATGTTGTCATGTATTTATGTTTACCCCTATAATATAATATATACTATCTAATAATGAGATACCATTTATCTTCTATCATCATATAATTTTCCTAAGCTGTTACCTCACCAAATTTTGGCAAGGGATCTCCCACTCTACTTTTTATTCAAGCACCTCTTTTATGATATGCATTTTAATTTAAATTTTTTCATTTTGGGATATGTTATTAAATATCTACAATAATTTTCATTTTATATATAAATTATGATATACCCCTTTCAATTTCAATAATCCCTCCCATGAATATTCATATTCCACCTCTATGCTGCTGAAATAATACAACAATTTTTCATGCCAAACAATTGTGTATTAAACACCCATACCCATTTCCAATCATGTTTTTTAACATTAATTCACTTATAATTATTTAATTGGGTAAATAATTTTATATATTCTATACTCCATGATTTTATCATAAATTTTTTTCAAATTATTCCATTTTGTATGATCTATGTGGCACACTTATACATGGGATTGAAATGAAAGTGAAAGGTGCACCGAGATTTATATAACACTCAAAGCATTTGGTAGTGTTTTAGTCTCATGAGACATCATGAAAGGGATTATGGAGTGAACCTAATATATCATAGTACTTTTTACATCATGATATATTAAAATTTATCCTTGAACTTTGTTTATAATTCCATTTTTTAATTTGTTTCTATATTTCACAAGTTGCCTTTATGTTATCATGATATATCATGCCTTATTGTTAATTTTTATGATTCTAACCCATATTATGTATCATTGGTATTCCTTTTTATAGAATTTATTACTTTTAAATTATTTTGACATGTTTATTTCATTACTGGGATTTATAGAAAATCCCTTTCTTATGTATGTCCCCAGGTTATCCAGTGTATTTTTAAATATGAAAGAATAATATGATCATGTTAAGGAAGTTTTCTAAAAAGATAATGTATTTATGGTTTTAATTTGTTATTTAATGTACCTATTTATATAATACACTAGACTTATTTATCTTTTTTAATTTATTCTGTTTTCTCTTATGTAATAAATCATCAATGAATTTTTAATAAATAGAAGGTTTGTCACGGTTGGAATCAAAGGAATGTTTTGTTATTTTTGGGATTCGTATTAGAAAACTATTGAAAAATATTTAGGGGTAAGATTGAATATAAGAATACATAACTAAATTTTGTTAAAGTATAGAGTAAGTGGTTTAGAATAATATATAACCATGTCCAGATACTACAAGTGGATTTGGCTCTTGCACATATGTACATAGGGGTAAAACCCAAAAACACTGCATTGAGATATATACTATCAGGAACTAGTGCATGAAAATGGGCCTTGAAGCTCACTAATTTTGACACTCTTATGAGGTATGCTTTGGAAAATTTAAAAGATCATTAAAAACATTATTAAGGGAAAAAATTCTCATAAGAGTCTGTGTAAGGAAATAGATCATGGATAACATATATTGAATCCTAGAAATTCATATGTTATGGAATAAACATAATTTATAAGTTATCCCTTTAATGTTATTGGATTCCCATTTATGTTTTTAATAGTTTCAAAATTTCATACAGAGTACTCATCATTTGGAGAAAAGATGAGGTTGTAGGGCGAATTTATTAAAGGATAAATTATAATTTTCAAGATAATATATTTCTTTATGTCCCTAGTCTATATGGTAAAGGAATTCCTTAAATATATTAAAATAATATTAAAACAAAAATGTTTTCATATTATTATCATTTCTGATGAATTGATTGAAAACTTACCCATCATAGATTTATGGTTTTTTAGTCATTAAATTTATCCATTCCATGTTCTCTATCACACTCTTTTTTTTATTTGGTGTTATTTTTCTCTTCCATGTCTCTATTTTCACTTCCCATTAATTTTCTCCTACTTGGAAACCTAGTTATGTGATAAAATATATACTTACCTTAATCTCTTTTCAAGATGATGTTTTATTAAAAAAATTATGATATAGGTTTTTAATTAAGTTATTTTAAAGTGTCAAAACATTAAATATCATGTTCAAGTTTAAATTTTGAGGGTAAAATTTATTGAAGAGGGAATAATTTAATACCTCATGTTTTCAAAATAAAGGCTATAATTGATAGTGTATGTGATACGCAACACTGAACCCAAACAAACAATGACTATTTAAATGTGACCTTTTTAACCTTTCCATTAAATTTTCATATATGAGTAGTATTATCTACATTATGAAATATATATATATGTTATAAATATATTTATAAATACTTAGTAAATAATCATCAAATTTTTGTAATTTCATTTTTTTCTTCAAAATATCTTTTCTTCAAAAATGATTTTTAATTTATTTTTATGAAAAAAATATTATAATTATTTTCAAGAAAATTTATAAAATATATTTTGTAAAATTAGGTCTATTTTTTATATCTTCAAAACATGATTAACATAGGGTGAAATTTTAGTACTTTTCAAAAATATGTATTTTTCAGTGAATAGTGAAAATACTATTTGAAGTAAAATTTTCATTTTTTTAGATAAATTATGTAATATAAAGTTATAAATATTATTTTAATATGATTTCAAGATAACATAGTTATTATTTATTAATATTTAATTAAATTAATTATATTTAAAATTTATTTTTACCGTATTTTAGTATAAGTTTATTTTTAGACTGCAAAACGAATTTTCCTAAAAACTCTTTTAAAATTACCAATGGTTCTCCATTATAATTAATTGAAATAACACATAATGAGAAATTATTAAAATTATATTTTTAGATTATATATCTATATTTATGAATTTAAATTCATATAATTAATATTACTAGTTAATGAGTTAAATTAAAATCATTTTTTCCTTTAAAAAATGATTCTCTCATAAAACTGCTTTCCATCATGCTTACGGGTTTTATATTAAGTTAAATTATTCCAAATCTATGAATATTTTTATTATAAAATGTATTCAAAATTTGGACTAATCGTAATTAATATTAGGTAATATGTCTAAATTAATTTGTCAAAAATAGTAATAGTAATTGTATTAAATTTTTATTACCACGATAAAAGGCAAATATTTTAATTAAGGGTAAAAATAGTTTAACAAAGACAAGATACAAGGAAACCCTAATTGTATCAAAATTTATAATTTCTTTTCATTGAAAGGTTTTTTATATTTATTCTTTACTGTATTTAAATTATAAATGATTGATTAATCATTTTGATAAAAAAAACTATTTTGATATGATAAAACACAAATTATATAATAAGTAATATAAAATTTAAATTAAGTAAATCCTTTTGATGAATTAATGGATTTTATTAAATAAATTACATTTTAATAAAATGCCATTATTAAATTATGATTGATAAATCTAATTGATAATATAATTTTTATGATGTCAAATGTAATTTCTATAATGGTTCCAACACTATTATTGTAAAAAACCCATCAATTCCCAAAAAATATGAATTCTATATTATAATTAAAAATTAACATATTTAGAAAATTATATGCATAAAATAAATAATATTTTTTGAACCATATTTTCAATATTATCCCACGGTAAATTTCATATATTTTTTGAGATATTCGAATTTTTTGGTAAAACTTAAATATGGTATAAATATACGGTGTGTATTGTGACTTAATAGTGACCCAAAGGTAATATAATAAATACTATAAATTCTATCCACAAATTAATATATGTTTCCCCTTTAAAATAATGTGATTTTGCATTTATTTTATTGGTATTATAAATCCATTATGAAGCATCCAAAACTTATAATATATTTGATGGTTTTAAAATAATTTATTTAAAGTCATAACTCACTTTCACATCAGCAACGGTATTATTTTAATAATTTAGACCCTTATAATTATAAAATAATTAAAACCACTTCTCTTTGTCATAAAACATGGTCAAAACCCATGGGATGGTTTTTTTTTCTTTCATTACTTATTTATATTTATTCCAAAACCTATGTTTGAGAAAAATATTAAAGAATTAAAAACTCATTGCCTATATAAACCCACCCATGATATCATTTATCTTCACCCAAAAACCATGTAGAACATCCTTATTCTTCCCTCCCATCTCTATAGTCCTCCCAACATGCCCCAAAATCTCAATAATATCCTCCCAATCATTTGGAATCACCCTCTCAAGGAAATAGATTTCTCTATTCTCATTTCCATTCAAGCACCTTGTTTGTAACTAGCCTTTTGAATATTAATGGGTTATATTGTCTTTTATTTATAATGATAACACTAATATCAAATTTATTTTCTAATAATTAGATAACATTTATCCCCTCTCGTTATATCTTTTTCCACATTTTTTACCTTGCTGAGATTTAGTAAGCAATGTCTCACTCTTCTTTTTATTCAAGATCATATTTTATTTTATGCTTTTAATTTCCATTATTTTGTGTTAGTATATTTTCTTAAATATCCCCCTTACAATAAATTTTATGTATAAATGATGATAATTCCCTTTAACACTCATTAATCCCTCTCATGAACATTCATACACCCCCATTATGCTGCCAAAATTTCATTGTGATTTCTATTCCAAACAATTGTGTAGTGAATACCCATACCCATTTCCAATCGAGGGTGTTAAACTTTATTCTCTTATACTTATTTTATTGGAAAATTACAGGTATGTATTCCATACACCATGATCTTGGAATAAAATGAGATGATAAATGACTCCATATTGTATGATCTATGTGGCACACTTACGCATGTGATTGAAATGAAAGTGATGGGTGTTCCCGGAATTATATAATTCCCCAATGAATTGGGTAATGTTTTACTCTTATGATAAGTCAATAAATATATTAGTTAGTCAAACTAATATATCATGGGACTTTCCCCATCATTATTTATTAGCATTTAACCTTTATCTATGTTTATTGTGACATGTTTTAAGTTGATTCCACATTTCCCATGCTGCCTATATATTATCATGCTATATCATGACTCATTTTTAATGTTTATGATTATAACCCCTTTTATGTCTTATTGATATGATTTTTGTCTAAAATGTATTATTTTATTCATGTTATTCTATTTTTATTCACTTACTAGGATTTATATCTCACCCCCTTCTTATGTATGTCCCCAGGTTATCCCATGATGTCTTAAGTATGAAGCGATAATATGAGCATGTTAAGAAATTTATCAATAAATATGAAGTATTTCATGTTTTAAGTTGTTATTTAATGTACCTAATTCCTAGATACACTATACTTATGGATATTTTGGGTTGTATTAGGAGTATTTTTATGTGATAAATTCTAAATTAATGCATAATAAAGAGCAGGATTGTCGTACACATGATTTATTATCTATAACATGTATGGTATGTCTTTGTTTGTTATGATCATTTCTCAAACCATCATTGTAATCTTATAATAACAAATTATATTTTATTTTCACCTCCCATAAATACCCTTTGGGATCTTTTAAGCCCACCCTTTCTTATTTTCCATATCCCTAGGTTATGAAGAAACTTATTACGTAAGATATCTCAAAGAAGGTTACTATTTGAGAAGAAATATATGGGAGATATTGAAGATCATTCATAAAATAATTTTATTATGTATATAGTCTCTAAATAAACCAAACCCTTAAAATTATAGGGAGTAGATTATTAATATATTTAATGAATAATCAAATAAAATTATTTTATATGCATGTATGTTATGTTAGGGTTTTCTCAGTTGGTATTAGTGTGAGGTTTAGTTATTTTGGGGGATTAGTTTAGTTTATTGGATATTAGTTTAGTTGTTTTTTGATATTGGTTTAGTTATTTTTGAAGATTAGGATTATAAAACCATTGTGATAAGCCTAAGAATAATTATAAATATATGAAATATCCTAACCTTTTGGTAAAGTATACAGTGTGTGGTTTCTTAGAAATAACACCTCGATCAAGATACAATCAAGTGAGTTTTAGCTCTAGAATAAATTAACCTAGATGTAATAACCCTAAAAAAAATTTTGGGTATTAACTCTTTCTTTACTTTGTTCATGAAAAAGAAACTTAAATACACACTTATCTTGACACTCCTGGAAGATATGCATTGGTTAATTCACATTATACTTATAAACCATTGTGAGAGATTTTAATAAATTTAGGTCATAAATAAATAATAATAATGATCATGGAAATCGTAGATTGAAAATAATAATATCATAAAATAGGGTATACACATTATTTATGAGGTATTTATTTTATGTTCATAGTTTTCCATTTATAAGTATCCACATCCCTAAATTTTTTTTATTCTAGTAATTAGATGGAACCAAGAGGAATGTTTTTTACAATGGGTGTGATGGGTAATAAAAATAGTGTCCCAATAAGTAACCAAATGAAATGGGATATGGGATATGAAATATTAGGGTTGTTCTCATCCTTATCTCTCAAGTTATAAACAATAATGTGAACCATGGAAAACTATTTAATGGAAAAAGAAATAAACAACTCACTATAGAGTCTTTTATGACACAACGTTTGCCTTCATTCAATGGGTCCTTAAAACCACTAACTTTTGAAGTATGGATAAATGTAACAGAAAATATATTTCACATTCTCCAATATTCACACCATGATAAGGATATTTTGGATGCATATTAGATGGAACTTGAAGGTAATCGATGGTGGAATCTTATCAAGAATACATGTAAATTAGATGAAATTGACTCACTATACTAGGAAGAGATGAAGAAAGTATTTTTCAATAAGTATCTTCCTCAAAATATTCACACAAAAATGATGAGAGAATTACTAGAACTAAATATGATGGGTGATGAATATATTAGTACCTATGAGGAATGTTTCACAATATTTGAAAGGTATTTTTTGGTTTTATCGATGACCATGAAATAAAAATTGATAGATTATTTAGTGGATCAAAACATAGTATATGAAACTCATTGGATATAAGAGACTTTAATAGCTATAAATAAATTGTTTTATGTGGTATCAAGGTATAAATAGATAGTGGATACTCTAATTGTTCTCATGGTTTTGGGGAAAATAATAAAAAAATGTACTTTTAATGAAATTCAAATAATAAATCCATGGAACGGATAAAATTAATCTTAGTTTATGTAAAAAATATAGAAAGAATCATGGATTAAATTTCCTTAAGGGGACTAGTACGTGTCTCAATTGTCGAAAATAAGTTTAACTAGATAATGAATTTTGAAGCGAAATAAAGAGGAAAAATATTGATGATATGAATGATCAACCAAATTCACCACCCATAATCTGATGAATTTATTTCAAATAGTATGGAAATTATGCCAAAAAATGCATGAATCCAAGGTTTAATAAGGATAATTGTTGTCATCAATATCCTAACACAAAGGATAAATAGTAAACCTATACAATCAACTACTAAAGTGTCCCATAATGGGGACATGGGTAAAGGTGAACTTATAATCCACTATAGATCTCATCCAATGGCCCAAAGGCCTTCATTTTTTATTGGTTTTTTTGATAATTCAAATTTCAAGGGGTGAGGTGGAACCCTTAAAAGTCCTGTAGGCATAAGTATTATATGGCCCATAGGCCTTATAGGAATTTAACTCAAATTTTTAGGTGGAACCCTTACTACTCATGAGGAGTATTAAACTCAAATAGCTAGGTATAAACTTAAAATTGAAGATATTCCTATTATGAATAAATATACTGATGTATTTTTTGAAGTGTTTCAAGTTATTCCTCTAAATAGTGAAGTTGATTTTTCAAAAGAACTCATATATGGTGTCACACATATTTCAAATACTCCTTATATAATTTCCCCATTTGAGTTGAAATAATTTTCGAAGAAACTCTATGAGAATATAGAAAATGGATTCATATACCCCATTTTACCACCATGGGTTCACATATTATTTTTTATAAGAATAAATATGGTACAATGTGTCTTTACATTGATTATAGAGTACTTAACAATGTCACTATCAAGAACAAGTATCATCTACCTCGTATTGATAAATTTTTTGATCAATTATATGGATCTCAATACAACTAAAAGATTGAACTCAGATCTGGATATCATCAATTAAGGGTTAAAAGGGTGGTTATACTTAATATATCATATTGTATGAGTTATGGAAACTATAAATTTATAGTGATTCAATTTTTACTTTCCAATTCCCTCGTTATCTTCATGGATCTAATGAATATAGTTTTTAGAGATTAACTTGATTAATTTTTGGTAATATTGAAAATTGATATTATTATATATTCCAAGATAAAGTAATATCATGAATAAAAATTGAGTATTGTGTTAAAAACATTGAAAAAGGAGATGTTATAAGAAAAATTTAGAAAATGTGAATTCTTGATATATAAAGAATCATTCTTAGGTTATGTAATTACAAGTGGGGATATATTATTGGATCCTTCAAAGATTGAAGCTATTTAGCACTTGACGAGACCAACCACAAGGACTAAGATCTATAGTTTTATTAGATTTTATATATAATATCAACACATTATGAAAACAATCACATGTATATCAAAACCACAAATAATATTAATATATAAGGGATCCAAGTTCCTTCAAATTGATTAATGTGAAGAAAATTTAAAGAGGGTGAAGATAAAGTTGGTTAGTGCACCTGATCTTACACTACCCTATAATGTGTAAGGGTTTTGGATATATAGTTATTCATTAAATAATGGATCGGGATTTATTCTCAAAAGATATATCATGGTGGTAGTGTATTCCTCACTCCAACTAAAGATTAATGAGTTAAATAACATAACTAATGATGTGGAGCTGGTAGTGGTAATTGTTTTCATTGAAAATGTGGATGAATTATATCTATGGTGAATGATGAGATAAATATATATAATAAAAATAATATAATGAAGTATATATTCACATATAATTATATTAATATAGTAAAAGGGATATGGTTAGAGTTGATTAAGTATTTTTACTACTTAATACATTACCACCCTGGGAGGAAGAATAAGGTGGATAATGCTCTGAGCCAAAAAGGTCATGTTATATTTCCAATGATGTGGATTGGAAAAGATCTAATACTTACATATTTATAGATAATGGAAGTTCAAATTATAAGGTAATGGTGGAAATCTTATCTTACTCAAATGAATGTTCATCTATCCATTCATTTGAAGATTAAAGAGGTGAAGGAGGAGGATTTGGAACTGAAAAAGAAGGTAAGAATTATTTCGAAGTTCATCTATGACCATCATGGAATGAAAACAATTTAGATCTAGATATGTGTCCATTTAATACAATAATTCTATAAGGATTAAATTGATAAATCACATAGCTTATCATTCTATATTAATATGGGAATTAAAAAAAATGTATACAAATATAAAAGAAAATTTTTTATGGGATATCAAGAAAAGGTATATTTTGGGGTATTTACCTTTATTCCTAGTATGTCAGTAAGTTAAGAATAAAAATAAAAATTAAAAGGGGATGATTAAACCATTACACATACTAGTATAAAAATGGGAAAACACCACCATGAATTTCATTATTGGACTCCCAAAGATATCTAACGGTTTTAGTTTCATTTGGGTTGTATTCAATAACCTCATGAAGATAAAAAAATTCATTTATATCAGATAATATTTCTTTCTAAACCAAATTTCTTGGATATACATTAATCAAGTAGCAAGGTTTTATAAAGTACCACTCTCAATTATATCTAATTGATATCTGAGGATTACCATTAACTTATGGAGAAGGTTTTAGAAATTATTGAATATAGAGTTGATATTCAAAATTGCATATCATCCTCAAATATATGGTTAGTTTGAGAGGAACATTTAAACACTAAAAGATATATTGATATCTTAATCTATGGATTTCAATGGTGGTTGGGATCAACATCTACCTCTATTTTAATTTTCTTACAATAATAGCTTTCACTCAATAATTCAGATGCCTCCTTATGAATCCATCAGTGGAAAGAATTTTAAAACTCCAATATGTTGGGAAAAACATGAAAAATGTAATCTATCAGGACCTGAGAAAGCTAGGTAAATGATATTAAAGGTTATTTCCATTCCACAATATATCAGCGTAGCTTAATGTTGATAGAAAATTTATATAGAAAACCATCAATGAGATCTCGAGTTCAAAGTTAGAGAAAAGGTACTCCTTTGAATATATTATTTGAATATGGTTATGATATTTGTAAGTAAGGGGAAGTTTATCCCTATATATATCACTCCCTTTGAGACACTTGAGCTATTAGGATGTTGGTTTATCTCTTAGCACTTCCACTAAACCTCTCCTAAGTTCACAACATGTTCCATGTATCTCTTTTGAGGAAGTACATACCTAATTCTTCACAAGTACTAAATTCACTAGAAATATATATAAATAATGATCTTTTATACAAGGAATAATTTTTGTACATGCTAGATTGAATATATAATGTTTAGTGGAAAAAAGACCACTAGCTTGGTCAAAGGTTTGTGGAGAAACCAAAAAAATTTGGATGATGCATGAGAACCCAAGTACGTGATGAGGAATAATTATTGTCAATTTTTCATCAAATTGATATAATTTAGAGGGAGAAATTATTATAAGGGGATAGAATGTAACACCCTTTTATTTGAGAATATATTTCTTTAAAATAAATTTGATGTGTTTGATATCCTAGTATGTAAGAAATGATGAACTAAGTAAATAATGGTATAATACTACACAAAATGGAATATATTTTTATATTGTTAAATGAAATTGATAAATAAATGACTTTGTATAATAAAAGGGCTTAAATTCACTTATGGAAAGAAAATTTATACAAAATTCAGTTTATTGAACTGTTTTGTTAAATTTTGTATTTTTCAAAATGTAATAATTTTAAAGAATGATATAAATAAATTTATTTATAAATTTAAATACATAATTAAAAAAATTAAGGAAATCCCTGAAATGGTGAGGTAATGATAAGGAAAACTATTCTAATATTTTTTAGCTAAACAGAAATGTTTTATTTAAAAACGTTGTTTTTATATATATCTATATAAATTTAAAAGAAAAATTATATTCTTAAAAGTATTAAAATTATATGAATTTTTTCTTATACTTGTATGAAACTTAATTATAATTCTTACATTGATTATAAAATGGTTATAAATGAAAATAAATTCATTTAAAGGTAATTTTTTTAATTTTTTAGATTTTTTCTTTTATGTATATAGTGTATTTTTATCCTAATAAATTGAATCTATCAATATTGATGAATTATGTTATAGAAAATTTTAGTTAATATATTAAATTAGATAAATTAACATATATGTAATATATGTTACTAGGAAATGAATGAGAATGAAAACATTTTTAGGCTTAAAAATAAATGTTTTTCAAAAAATGGTTTCTACTCATTTTGTGCACAAATATTGGAATTAATTTATTCCAAATTTAGAAACTAAATCTAGTAAAATGGATTTCATATTTTTAATCAGAGCATAAAATTATTCATAAGTCAAATTATTAATTTTATTCATAAATATCAGTTACCATGGTAAAAGTAAAGTCAACATGATAAGGGTAAAATAGGGGTTAAATACGGATTAAAATAATTAATAAGCCTTCAAATATCACAAAAACCTTATATTTATTTGATTTACTAAGTAAATTTTAACCTCCCCTTAACCTATTTTTGTAATTATTCTAAATATTTCTCACTATCCTTAAAAATGACATTTATTATACATAAAAGATCATAATATTTATAAGTTTTTCACTCCTCGCACTTACAAAAGTGAACCTCTTATGTACACTTTGAGAACTTTGCCTCAACAATATATAAAAAAATCACTTACCAAAACACTTATAAATTTATTAGAGGTCCTTTTATAATTTAAATAATAACTCAAGAAGTCTTATGGAGAGATCCAAAGGGTGATACCCAAGGAAGAGGTAATTGAATAAACCGAGTTATTTTAAGTTTATTTCTTTTTTAACTACTTAAAAATATTATATAAAAAATATGAAATAATGGAATCAGTATCATTACTATACTGAAATATTATTAAATTTATTTAAAAATTATTATATACTTCATTTTGATTTAATAGAAAATAAAAATGCCTTTTATGCGTATATGTAGACTACCGTCTCTATGAAGTGATGTATTTAATTTTTCATCCCCACCAAACATGGATGATGATAAAGATGTATTTAATTAATATATATTATATTTATAACATAATTATTATTATTTAAATATAAATTCATATTTTTCTTCTGTTCTTTCATTCCATTGAAAAATTTAAACATCCTTTGAGTGTATGTGCGCACTACTGCCTTCATGGAGAACCATATAAAAATTTTAATCATTACATTATATGGATGGTTAAAAAGTTTATATAAAAAATAAATATTGTTTTTATAAGATTATTAATATTTTGGATCCATGACCAAGGTTCATGGACTGGAATTTCCAAACCAAAACATGGATGGAAAATAGAACAGCTCAGACTCAAATATTGATTTAAATAAATAATTATTAATAAATGGGTAATTGAAAATTATAACAGAATGATATATAGTTATATAAGTGAGAATAATATACTATTATATATTTAAATTAAAGATGAAATTATAATAAATGAGGTCATATCACGTGTGAAACAAGTCAAGACTTGAGGTGTGGGTTTATGTTACAATCTTACTTTTAATCAAAATAGTTTATGTTTCAATTTCCATTACTATGAATTTTATAGTTACTATTCCATCAACCCCATATATATTTTTATTATCTATTTTTTATGTGGTATTAAATTATTCCTTCTATTTTCACAATCATTGATACTTAAAAATAACGAAAGAATGTTTTTAAGAAAATTTATCCTTATTTCTATTTTTAGGTTTAGAATATTTTTTTCCTTTTCCATGTTATTCAATTTGTTTCTATAATGTTACTATCTATACTAAAATTATACTTTATGTTCATTTTAAACTATCTTGTAATTTTATAGATGATTAAAAATTAATCCTTTTAAGGGTTTCTGTACAGATCATTTTTTAAAATTCATTATAAAGGTGTGAAAAGAATATTTTTTAACATTTACAGTTTGAACTAATTTTAGAAATATTTTTATATTTATTCATTATAAATATTTATTTATAAGATTAAACAATTTTTCAAATAAAATACTATTCCCGTTGTTTTGAAAAAAAATCATTTTTAAAAAGGTACCCAAAGAAAAGGATGTTTTCTCATGTTTTTTAAAACATATTTCTTATTATTATATAAAAGTATTTTTCATCTATTTCAACATACTTTAATGATTATTATGCTTCATTGGGGATATTCTCTAATGATACCATCCATTTTCATTCTTTTTGTGGATTATTATGATGATATTATAAATAAGTTTTTATGAAACCCATTTATTCCCCATAGATTAATTAAGATATAATTAAATGATGAATATTTTTTTGATATTGTAGCACACAAATATATGGTTTCCATTATTTGATGGGTCAGAAAAGAATTATATATCCATCCAATTATTTTTGTTAAGGCTAGATATCTCATGAGATAATATTAAAGTTAATGGGGTGAACCCAATCCACTTTGGGAATTTTTACACTATGTTATGATGGAATCGGTGGTTATCCTTGATTAATAAAAATATTTTCTATGATTATTTTTATACTAAAAACTTATTTCTTATTCTTATGATACTATCTCAAGGATCAAGATTTATTTTTTATGATTCCTACTCTTTTGACTCATGTTTATTATTATAAAAAGTCTTATTCAAAGACTAATTATTTATGATCTATGAATTTTTGTGTTTGTTGTTTTAATTTATAATAATATTCACAAATAATCATGCTTATATTATGCTCACTTAAAATCATTGATTTTTATCTTCCATGTTTACCCTAACTAAGCATATGAGTCCACTCATTATTATGTTTCCATTTACCCAAGTTATGAAGAAATGTATTGAGTAAGATACATCCAAAAAAAGGTACTTTGAGAGATGAATATTATTGGGGATATTGAATATATTTCATGAGACAAGAATATTATGTATCTAGTATCAAAATACACTAAAACTTTATGGCTATGTGTTGTTCATTGTTGATATATGTAATGAATAATCATCTAAAATTATTATAGTTAATCATCCCCAACTTGGTGAGTTCATCTTAGTATTATATGTAAATTATAGTGACTCGGTAACTCATAGTGGTTGATAAGATCATGGACACTATCCTAGAGGTTATTGAAGGTGTTCTCTCATAAAATGAATGTATTTCATAACAAAATTCTTCTGATCTTGGAATAATATTTCTATAGTTAATTAGATATATCTTCCGACCTCAAGGAGAGGATTTGTAAATTGTTAAACCTATTAGAAGAAGACATTTTTTAGGTTCTGTGATACCTATTTGACCTATGGGGAGGAAAAAATGGGTTCCTAAATGTAAAAAATAAGTCTATCTGTTATTATCTTCAATTAAATGTGCATGAATTCCACAAGATTCATTTTGGTATCATTAGAAACTTCTTGAAATTAAATATTATATGTTGGTAGTAATTAAAACCGCATATTTTTTATGATAATCATGGTGTGTGCTGGTGGTATTCATTGGTGTCACCCCAATTATTCATAATTAGTGGTCAACCATCCCTATGATTTGAATTTTATATTATGTCTATTTCATGAAGACCAGTACTGTAGGGGGATCTTGATATATGAGCTTGAGATATTTGAAATCCATTCCTTTGGAATAATATTTAAGCAATTTTGAGTTTGTGGTGGTTCATATGGTCAAAATGGTGTAGCGGTAACATGGTAGTTTATTCATCAAGCAATAATTATTATTCTTGAAAAATTAAGAGATGTATGAGTATCTCACCTTAAAATGGTAATTTTTCAAGGAAAGAGGTTATGTAGAGTGTATTTTAAAAATAATGATGACCCTCACATCTAAAAGGGTGTGGGAGGTCTAGTATGTTCATGTTAGATATTGGATCATGTGAAAATGAGTCTCCAAATGTAGTGTTCCAAACAAATTCCATTAAAGGTGGGGAGTATTTCCTTCTTTTAGAATGAATGGTGGAATCACTACTACAAAATCAGGCTATAGCCAAAGTTTTAAACCATGGCTATAGGCCCAGAAACCATGGCTATAGGTTATAGCCACAGTTCCCACAATAGTGGATGGTATTGGCGTGGCTATATGGTAAAACCTATAGCCATGGTTCCAACCATGGAAACAACCCTAAATCCACAGTTTTCAACCTGTGCCATAGTATAAAATCACTCATCTCCAGAGCCATGGTGGCAATCGTGGCTATAGACATATATCCATGGTTAGAAACCGTGGTTGTAGACCTATATCTACGATTTAAAACCATGGCTATAGGCCTACACATTTCATAAAAAACCAGCATCGTTAAACTAGTACTAGACCCTTGCATCCTCCCCACTACCCCCTAAAAATCCCCCCCCCCCCCACTCTCCCCATTGCACCCCACCTGCACCTTAAAGCCCCCCATGCACACCTCCCTCTGCAGCCCACCTGGACAGACCCCACTCACCCACCTGGACAGACCCCCCCCCAGACAGCCCCCCCTGCACCCCCCTGGACAGAACCCCCCACCCCCTACTGGACCCCCTAGATAGTAGCCCCCCCTGGATAGCAGCCACCTTGGACAGAACCCCCCCCCCCCCTTTTAAACCCCTATGAACAGCTTCCCCCCCTATTGGACCCCCCTGAACAGCTACCCCACCTGCTGGACCCCCCTGGATAGCAGCCCCCTACTTTGGATGCTATTTAAGGTTGAGGTTGGGAGATGCTGGGTTTATCCAATAGAGACTTACAGAGATTCCAATAGTGGGGTTATAGGTTTCTTTTGGATGATTTAGTATGTGAGGTTGTGAGTTTCATGTTGCTGTTTGGAATTATAGGACCTTTGAAGATGGGTTTCAACTAGGGGTGTTGCTGTTTTTATTTTTCTACATGGTTTAGTACATGATACACTTACATGGTGCATGGTGCTATTTGGTTTTTAATTTCTACTATGGTTGGTAGCATATTTTGGGTGCATAGATGTTGTCTTTCTGGTATTTCTTCTTTGTTTTGGATTACTATTGTTGGATTCTGGTTCTCTCGATTGTCTAGTGTGGGGGATATTGAGTTGGGTGGGTCTTTAGGTGGTGGTTTGGAGTAAGTTTAGTTTTCTTGTGCTCGGTTTCCCCATGTTGTGTATTCTAGTTGTTGATGGTGTAGGGATTTCTATGGTGGATGTTCTAAAATTCCTTTAAGATGATGGATGTTGCATGGTGGGAGGCATGTTTATGATATATGGGTGGTTCTTTTTCTAGGTTGGGTGCATGTTGACTACTTGGTGGGTCTAGTTGTGTTGGATTCATAGTGGGTATTAGCTCACATTTGGATCCAGGACTACATGGGGATTCTTTAGGTTGTATGATTGGTTAGGCGTGGGTGATGCGGGGAACTTCAGATGGACGGTAATAGTTGACTGCTGGTTTTTTGTACTTTCTTATGGTGGGGTGGTCCATTTTGATTCAAGGTGTTCAGATGGTGATGGATGGGGGACAGATGGTGGTCTGGGGATGATTTGGTTTCTAGCTAATATTTTGGGTGTTGTGTCTACTATAGGTGCTTATTGTGGTTGGATATGCTATGTCTTAGGGTTCTTGTGCAAGTAGGTGTCGGTGTTGTGGACATTAGTTGGCATGGTTGTCTAGAGGTCTTTCACTCTAGGCTTTGTTTGGATAGGGATGCCGGTCTGATTGGTTGATGTTGGTTGCAGGGCTGGGGGTTCAGTGGTTCTATTTCTTTGGATAAATCTAGACTTTTGGATGCGTGATGGATTTTGGAAACTTGTGGGTGGGTGGGTGGGTGGGTGTGTGTGGGTGATTGTGAGTGATTTCATGAATATGTGTGTGTTTTTGGTTTCTATCATTTGTGACTACTTCTTTTTGGTTTTTTATATTTCTCCTTTAGTATCCTTGTTTCCTTGGTCATACTTCCCCTATGAGTGCTTGTTGGTTTTGTTCTTGGGAGCTTCTGTGATTCCTTCTACTGGTTTGTAAGTCGTGCATATGCTGGGATCTTATGCTATTAGTTGGATTTCTCATGTTCTATTGATATGATATAATATATATATATGGGGTATTCATTAGATGAAATGTGGAAACACAAGTGGTTCCTAGCATACGCACCACTTGATGCTACTTGAGTTGCCTTCCGAGATCAACGCGCTGGTGGTTCCCTTCATCGGACGATCGTGCTACCAAGGTTTATTTGCATCAAACGCCTCATGTTCAGTGACAGAACACTCAGACACAACTTGTTAGATGGGGTGCACACCCCCAGGTGGCTACCTGAATTGTTTTTCGGGAAAGGAAAAAAAATAGTGAGTATGGAGCTCGATACTTCCATTGAAAAAACAAGGGGAGATAAACTGGGTGTTTCGAGTTTTTGTTTTGGAGGAGAGTATTGCTCGTCTGGGATGATGACGATATTGAGAGATGAGGTGCACCAGCAACTCAAGAAGCTTCAAGCGACTCTCGTCTCGATTCAACAATGCCATCTAGACCATGAACTGGTGGTGACTTCCTGAACGACAGATCTAGAATTCTTCGAAGTTGTAGGACGTCGTCGGGAGATGATGCCACAGCTCGAGGTAAATGTTTTGGAAATGTTCTTGGACCATAAATTATCTTCTGGGCCGTAGGTGCAACCCGAAGATCCCCTAGAGCCCCCTCCACTACCTCACTCCTTCGCACTGCCTGCAGTACATCCCAGGATGTCTAGTGATTTAGAGGGTCAGAAGCGTGTTTCACTGACAATGTCTTATTTGGTGACAATGGTGGATTCAATTACACAGGATACGATAGTTCAGTTCTGGTTTGACAAACAAGATGCACTACTCATGAAGTTAATAATTTTGTGATGGATGAGGGATTTGGGTTCTATCTCTATAAAGAAGGACCAGATCGTATTTGTGAGCATGAAGGACGATGAATATGGGAGATTGCTTAGCACCAAGTGCGTTCAAGATGTTTTTTCAAGGAATTCAACAACAGAGTCCTACATTATCAGTGTTAAGCATCTAGATGATGTTTGGTACTGCTCGACACATATGCGTATAGAGAAGAATTTGGAAGATCTCCTGACTCATTTTCATACAGGACACCTTTCCCCAGTCTTGAGGACAAGACTACTTTTCAAGGTGGTGCGAGTGATAAACACCCGACTATAGGAGAGTGAGGGTAAAAATGTCATTATAGTCGAGGAATATTATTTGTTATAATGTGTTTAGTATTTTTCTAGGATGGGACCATGTGAAGGTAGGGGGAGCTATTATAAATAAGTAGCAAGGGGGTGAGAGGAGGCAAGGAGAATTAACCTGGAATCAGCTTCAGCTTGGATCAACTTTCTGGCTGGGGCGAGGAGCACTTGCCCTCTAGAAGTTTCCTCTTCATTCTTATTCTACTCCACTGTAGTTATCTGATTATATTCATAGATATATATACAAGAATTATTCTTCTCTTATCACACTCTTTCACTTTTCCTTTCGTATTTTCTTTCCCTATTTTAATAGTTTAGGTTTTAAATAATCCCTTAGACTCTTATCTATCTTCCCTGTGGTTCAACCCTACATGCCACTATCTAGTAAGAGCATGTGATATAAATTTCATTTGATAGTACAAATGACAAGCTATCAAAAATATGGCATCATTTCTGGGGAAGGTTTGGTGTTGAGTGTCTAGGGTAAAAAAACAAATAAAAAATCGCTACTGTTTTTGGGCCTGAAATTCTTAAAAATACCTTTAAAAATTGTTTCTATCTATTGCAGTTTCATTTACATATATTTTTCTATAGGAATTTTCTGTTGTAGAATTTGTTTTTCTTTTAATCACACCTTTGAAACATTTTAAAAATTCATAGAATAACTAGTCAGAGACATAATAACTATAGGATCTTGATCACTAATTTCATTAAAGGGTAGCAAGGGGAGCTTTAATGATGCATGAGATAGATTTAATGAATGTCTTATTCAATTTCCAGACCATGGTTTTTCCTTGAGATTGTTGTTACATTCCTTTTTGATGGATTAAATGATGACGAGAAACACGATTTTAAAAAATTCACTCAAGGGTTTCATGCGTATCATAGTGATGAGAAGTTATGGAAATTTTATGTTGATCTAGCTAGAAAAGATAGGGATAACTCCCAAATTTTTAATGATAAAATATCATTTTGGATTATTCAAATGAACAATTGTTAGAGCTGGTGATTAGTGAAAGACACACATTATCTGAACTTATCAAAGCTGAAATCTATGAATTTGAGAAAAGAACTATGAACTTGAAGTAGATTTGTGAAAAAAATGATAAAATGTCCAACACTTTTAGGAGTTTAAGAGATAAAATATTTCAAGAAACTCAAACTACAATTCAGGATTTACAAAATCAAGGAGGTAAAATTGATCAAAATATGGAATTTGAAGAGGTTCAGATAAGTGAAATTGCTTTAGAAGACAAACCCACCACCAAAATCTGAAAATGAGGTAGATAATAAAATGTTTGTTGAGTTTGTCATAATGGAAAATTAAATGGAATTATTCAGTCATTTCAAAATAAAAAACTTTATATTTTCCACTGATTTGGGAACCGGGTTAGCTGATTTTTTTTGAAGATGAGATAAAGGTGGAAAAGGATTTTAAATTCATTTTAAATGCCCAGAAATCTTTTGAAACTGAACTTGAAAACCCTCTTCCTGGATTGTTTTTTCAAAACTTAGTCACTTTCACATTTGTTATTGAAAACTCAGAGGTGAAAATGTAGAAGCTTCAAGAGGGTATGGAAATCATCAGTTATTGAAAAAATCCATAACTACACAGCATGCTTTCCAGCATTTTTAAAGGGTACATTCAGGGTTATTTTTCTGCTATTAAGGGATTTAGTTTTATCCCTAAATGGAATGAAGCAGAAATAAATAAATTCTCACCTAAAAATGAATGGACCAAACATATATGGTGGTTTATAGATAAAAAACTACACCCCCAAGTGACTATGGATTATTTTTTTAGCGGTGTCCAGTTGGGGACTTTAAACCTATCATTGCATGAGAAGAAACTCATAGTTTATAATTATTATTTTGTTTGTTTCTTTTCTTTCAAGGAAAAATCCCTCCTTGTTTTATTGATCTTCTCTCCCTGATCTCCAATTTCTTTCATCAATGACTGGGATTCATTGATATATCTTCTCACCTTTTAACTTGGCTTTATTTTTTTGAATTTCATTCATTGGATTAAATTTTAATCTTTTTCACCCTTGTTAATGGAAAGGCCAAGAGTAGAATTTTTCAGGAGAGTTTCTAACTAGGCTATTTTAAAGAAAAGAACCAACTAAAAAGGGATTCTTCTTGATCATTTATACTGAATTTCAACTATTTAAATTAATGCACAATGCATTGAATAGTAGAATGCCCTATGTGGATCTAACTCTCACATATGGGTGACATCAATTCATTCCCTTTTTTATAGATCTTGATCATGTGTATCAATTCATTAGTTAGACTATTATTCCCAAGAAGTTTAATTTCATGTGGTTATGATTTCATTGGTGTAGTTTAATGTCATGTGGTAAGGTGATATCTTTCAATTTAATGTCATACGACCAGGATAGAAGAAATTGTGCAATTTGAAGTTTTTCCACTAGACATTATTCTGTAAAGTTTATGGACATGTGGTTAGGATGTCTCACGATGTTTTAATTCCATGAAACCAGGATGGTTTCCTTATATTTTAACATCATTTCATCCAGATGTGGGATGTTGTGATGATGGTTATGAAAATTATTTCTTGAAGAACCCCCCATTGGTGGGGGGTGAGACATGTTCCCATTAATTGTGTCTAGTGAGTAAGCTTTATTATAATTGACATTACGTATGATACAATTCCATTCACATTTGGGTTCCAACATGGTAGGTTGCATTCCTAGTATCATGGGGTTTCTAAGATCCAATACCAGTTCTCCTTGAAAGAAACAACATATAAGAAATTTTTTATTAAATGATTGTGTGACCCAATTATGATGGACTTGAAGGTTGTGAAGTGTACACAACCTATTCTTATTGAGCCATTTCTTCATAAACAATTTCTTTTTCGATTGATCATCATCTGAGAGTTTTCCACAGATATTTATTTGTAGCGATGGAAACTAGACTTCAATGGGAAAAACTAGCTCGGTTTTGTACACCTGTGAGTACGGTGTCTCTTGGGTAGTAGTTCACATGGTGGTATGGTTGGCCCATAAATCATGTAGGATCTTGTCCATCTAGGACTTATTTTATTTTTCAACCATGTTAGACTACTTATTCGATAGAGACTTATTGGAGGCCTAAATCTGTCCATTTGTTTCTACGTGATAGCAGTATGAGTGTTTAGACTCAATGGTATACTCTTGGTACACTTCCTTTAAATATCTATAGAAGAAGTTGGTCTCATTGTCTATATTGTAGAAGGATTTTTTTTCTTTTGGGCCATCATGAAGCATAGAGATTTATGCCTGATGCCAAATTTATACCCTTCCAACTCGCTATATAAGGAGGGTCCCACTTTGAAGATAATCAATTATAGGCACCTTCCAACTAGGAATTACTACAGCGTGACCGCAGTGTGTTGGCCCAGTCCAGCGACATCTGCGGGGCAACATCTTTTAGCCAAGAGCGAAGGGAGTAGGAGGAGGTAGGGAAACATTCTGACCATCGCCCTGCCAGTAGAAATTGCGATTAGTCGGTCTCAACATTGATCACAAGACTCATGGAATACTATCACTACGAACCACCGTGGGGTGTCATAATAGAGCATGGCCAAATCACGGCATTACCGAGGTGTGACCACGGCGTGACAGCGGCGTGACCACAGAGTGACCATGGTGTGACCACGGCATGACCGCGTTGTGTTGGTCTGGTCCAGCGATATCTGTGGGACAGTATCTTCCATCCAGGAGCGAAGAGAGCATGAGGAGGCAGGGTAACATTCTGTTCGTCGCCCCACCGGCAGAAATTGTGATTATTCAGTCTCAACATTGATCACAAGACTCATATAATACTGTCACTATAAACCATCGTGGGGTGTCATCCTAGAGCAGGGCCAAATCACGGCATTACCGCGGCGTGATCGCGGCGTGACCGCAGCATGACCACGGCGTGACTGCGGCATGACCGCTGCATGACGGCTACGTGACCGTTGCGTGATCGTGGCATGACCACGGCATGTTGGCCTGGTCCAACAACATTCACAGGGCAGCAACTTCCTTCCAGGAGCGAAGGGAGGGGAAGGAGGTGGGGAAACATTCTGTTCATCGCCCCACCGGTAGAAATTGTGATTAGTCGGTCTCAACATTCATCACAATACTCATGGAATACTATCACTACAAACCGTCGTGAGGTGTTGTCCTAGAGAAGGGCCAAATCACGACATGACTGCGGTGTTACCGCGGCATGACTGCAGCATGACCGCAGCTTGTTGGCCCTATCCAGCGAAATCCATGGGGTACCATCTACCATCCAGGAGCAAAGGGAGTGGAAGGAGGCGGGTCAACATTCCGACCATCGCCCCTCCGGCAGATGATAAAACAGATCAACTATTTAGTATGCTATAACAAGGGATCGCCAGATAAGTTTGTACTGAGCAGCATAATGACGCAACGTATAAAGGAAAACAAAATGGTGGAAATGAATCACCACCCTACGCAAACCATTTACAAATTCATTCACTTTGCCTAAACATGTAAATTTTATTTATAATATTCAAAGCGTGAAAAGGAGTGTCATGGTCAAGGCATATTCCTACTCGGGAAATATCATTTGAGTTAAATGAGTATGATAAGACAATTTATATCATTAAAATGAAAACAAACACTAACTATATAAGGCCCCAGCCTTAAACATTACTTAATCTTGAGTTATTACAAGATTACACATTGAGGATCTTTTCAGGTTTAGAGTTTTAGAGAATTAGATCATAAAAATTGCATTACATTCCACATTTAAACAAAGTGGTTACATAAAAGATAGTATTCATTTTTCCCATAAACGGAAACATATTTAAAATAAAACACGGATTCTTTCTTGACACTTCATTGACACTATCATCATATCATGTACCCTTCCCTTGACCTGTGAAAAACATTTCAAAAAATTGGGATGAGCATAAAAAGCTCAGTAAGGGATATAAAAATATGGAAAGGAAACATGAGTACATGTATACATAAGAATGAAATCATACTTTACCCCTAAAACATAATCACTTTAACATACCTCATCAAATCATGAATAAATCATAGAAATCATAAGACATAAAGGTAACTTGAGGCATTCATAACATTCTTACGTAGGGAGTAACCCTCTTGGTTACGTTTGGAATACCCATCACAGTATAATCCCTAAATCTCTTTGGAGAAACCTTAACGTTTAACCCCTTCGCGTTACCCAATGCATTGGAGAGCTATACCGGGCTCACCCGCCCTTAGTTTATCACGGAACCACCCATATTCATAAACAATGCCCAAGAACCATAACATAATCACATAACATAACTTAATCATAAATGAAAGATAACATTCCCACATTGTAATAACAATATAACCTTTTAAGATATTGAAATAATGAATCCATTCTAGAAAACCATTTTCAAAACCATTTAAAACATTTAATAAAGAGATTTTTAAATCAAAGTGTCACATACCACATTGAAGCTTTTAAAATTTTAAACCATTAATATCCATGTAAATAAATCCTTAAAACCATTTTGAAAACATGGATATTAATGATAAATATTTATAAGAATAAATCATTAAAACATTTAAAATGATATTTTAGTTAAAGGGTTTTTAACAAAATTAGAGACACTTGAATACAATAATTGAGGAATATCATTTAATCAAAACTTTATAATATCATGAGAATAAAGGTATTAATGATATAATATTCCAAAGGATAGTATATACACCATATAAGAGTGAACTGGTGCATAACAACAATGAAGTCTCAATAGAGATGTAAAATGAGATGAAATCCATTATAAAGAAGGTATCCTTAAATTGAGGATAAATCAATCTCAAACAATGTGTGACAAATATAAATACACCCAATATAAGTGGATATTAAGTGTAAAATAGTAAAAGTTCATTCACACATATTGAAAGGATGGATTATTCAATAACTACATGTTGAACCCAAAGAAATCGAAAGTGGGTTAAGAAGTTCCCTTGACAGCCTAACGGCGTCACATAAAATTTTAGAAAAAGAGTTGATGAGAGAGATAAAGGGTATCTCATCACTTGGACATAAAATTTATGGCAATAAGGATATATAAGAACATATCCCCACATAATAAGATGAAATTTAAAAAACATAACAAAAGAAGTTTTTTAAAAAGAGGAGGGTGAAAGGTTCCCTTACCGATTTGGGTAACTTTCGAAACGTACACCCCATGAAAGAAGGACTATACAACATTGATGTAAATACTCATAAATGAAAGTATGTTACACAAAGATTAGAATAATGGAAATTACATACACAACTCAAAAGTAAATATTGGAAAATGTAGCTTGAATCTCACGAAAACACAAAGTGGGATAAAAAGCCCCTTACGAAATTTCGGCAGCCTAACAGCGCCAATTAAAACTTCCAAAATGGATTGATGAGAGAAAAATATGGTCTCTAATCATATGAAAATAAAAATTATAGTAAGAGTAATATAAAAGAACATCCCAATCATAAGAAAGATTATCTTAAAAGGAATGACATAAAATATTGTACTTAAAAAGAAAGATAGGAGTAGGATCCCTTACCTCGGGTCCTACTTGACTCGATTGTTATTTAACATCCTTAAAATCGGGTAACTCTTTTTGATTTGAGCTCAAAGGCTTCCTTGGGAAGAATTCTGCACATAGTGAGGCTTTTAGGAGTAATAGAGGGATGTGGAGAGGCAAAATGAGCAGGGTTTGGCCGAGACAAAGGCTTTGGAAGTGTGGGTAAGGGGGTAGAGGTGGGGGCCTTTTATAAGAGGAGAGGAGGGGCACTCTTGGAAAGTAAAGAAAATTTTACTTTATTTGAAAATTATTTTCGGATTTAAAATGTACCACATTGATATAATTCTAGGATAAGGTGATAAGGGTTCAAAATATACCCATCCAATAGGTTTTTTACAAGTGTAGGTTTTAGTTTTTACATTATCTTTTCATTTTATTTAAATCGTTAAATAATGAGGTAATCGCTGCATCATCATGATGTCATAAATAATTTAATTTATTTAATGTCTAAAAATTATAAAAAAATATCATGATGTAGGAAATCTTTTTATCTTTATAATTAATATTTATAGTCAAAAATATGACTTGTATAACCCCATTTAAAAATTTTTTAAGTGAAACATCTCATTCTTGTGACATTTTTATTTTAACTTTAAATAAAAAGTTATTTATGTCATTTTCCAACCAAAGTGGCTCCATGGGGTCCCCAAGTTTACCCATGGATTGTCTTGGTCGGCCATGACACATCCAATGAGGGTAGGACATGTGTCTAGGTCATTTCACATTATTAAAACATTATTTTTACCTTAAATTACACTAATTACCTCTAATCACGATTAAGAACATAAAAGTTACTATTCACCAAAAAATTATTTTAATCCCATTGAACCACATTTTACTTAATAATGACAACCATGTATGTCGGATTTTTTAAATTCAAAACATAGAGGTGGAAAAGTTTCATTTAAACGAAAAATCAGTTTCTTTAACTACCACTTAGTGGTTTCACTATTCATCAAAAATTGAAGTTCTTCAGAAAAATACCAAAACTTCACCCTAAGATATATTTGATATTCTGAATTCAAAAATTAAGTCTATTTTAAAAAATTCAAAACAAATAAGTTTCATTAATTAATTTAATAATTAATTCCCAGTGTCAGAGCAAATAGCGTGTTTTTATGAAACAAGAAGTATCAAAAGATTGACACTAGTTTAAGTCTGATTTCAAAGTGAAATTAATTCCAATGAACATAATTGGATTAAATGGTAAAAATATATTCTAATTGAACTTTAAAACCAATTCAAAATATAATCTAATCATATAAATAAATTAGATTAAAAAGTTGTTTTGAATTAAAATACAACATTTTTCACTATTCATTAAAAAATGAACTTTATCGGAAAAATACCAAAAATTTACACAAAGTAAATTTTGATGTCCCGATTCTAAAGAAGAATTTTATTTTGTCAAATATAACACATAAAATTGTCAAAAAGTGGATTTAAAAGAGGTCCTCCATCAAAAGGCGTTTAATCGACCTTTTAATGAATATTAGAATGTTTAGGCTTAAAATTGGATTCATTCGCATTTTTAATCCTCTAAAATTTATTGTAAAGAGTAAAAATATTTGAAAAACATATATAATCATTTTGTAGTTAGTTCTGTTCATTTCCGCCATTACAATGGCTAGGCGTTAACTACCATTTAAAATAATATTATTTTATTATTAGAGTGCAACGTAAGATTCCCAAGAAACTCGTTGTTTCGTATTGGGTATGCCATCGAGCATAGCGTCCCCTTTAAAGTAATATTAATATTTTATTCAAAAATATGGATAAATATAAAAATGTCATATTCTTTATTTACCTGGGGTGTTACATCCTTCCCCCCTTTTGGGAATTGCGTCCTCGCAATTTTAAAATTGGGCTCAGAAACATCCTTGAAAATCCCACATCGGAACAAGAGTCGGTAAAACAATCACTTTAAAATAAAGAATGAGAAGTACAGAGGTCACCCGAGTTAACCCATACTAGGATTCCATGTAGGAAAACATGGACATGGAGGAGAAAACATAGGGTCATGTTTTGATGGAGAGTGATAGAAAACATGTTTAGGAGAAAGTTAACCACAAGAAAATCACAAACTTGTGATGGGTTAAACGGTATTCGATTCCCCAGTAGGAAAAGTTAAAAGACAACATTTTTGTTTTTTTTTTGAGTAATTTATTCATAAGGACACATAATTACTTATCATGTTGACTTTCAACTTTTATTATATTTCTTACACAAACTCATATTTTCTCCAAAAGACGAGTACTTAGGAAGACTTGTTCACTATAATCAACTTCTAGAGAATCACCTAATCCACAAAAGAGAACTATATACTTCCCATGTCATTAGACTTTAACCAAAACCAAAACCAAAATGGTTAGTACAAGATTAGATAATCCAGAAAAGGATAACCCTTTATAAAAAGGAAATCTATTCTTAATCTACAAAATTTGTCCAACAAAAACCAAAGTTCAACTAGGACCATTTGATAAAAAATTTGTCCATAAAATTATTCAAAGTAAACCAAACTAAGATTGAAACCCAAATATTTGAAGGATTTAGTCACATAGTCTTCCAATGTACAAATTAACTTTTATCTCCAAATAAAATCAGTTGCTCTTAAATTCTAATATTGAAAAGTAATTAACCTAATCACATATCATCGATGATAGGTTAATAATTTCCATAGATAACCCAAAATAAACTTACTCTTGATTCCTAAAATCATCTAACTAAAAATAATTAGTCAAACTAACCAGGGACTTCACGTAGTCTAGTGGTAGGCGATAAATACCAGTCGCACTTTGGTTGTGGGTTCGATTCCCGCAGCTTTGTCCGACGTGATGGGTTGTCACACGGTCTGCGTGTTGTCCTTTTTCCAAAACTATATAATTCTTAAAACATTCCCCAAAACGAGATAAAATCTTAAAAAATGATCATAACATATTTTAACCTCAAGTTTATCTCATGCCTTTCATTTTCTATCATAACATATAATAACCCATAATTACCTCAAAAGTAAGGATCATATAAACTCTAATGGTTACCTTTATAATTATTACCTGAACTTCCACATCGATTGGTCATCTCATACATGATGCATTACAGATCATACCAAGGTCCAATTGGTTGATCATGAATCCTTGATAGTTGGTTTAGAACAACCACGAGTTTCCTCATTGAATCCCCCATTTTATCTAGTATCTTAATCAGAGAACCACCACAGTTTCCTTCAAACCTGTTGTCTCTTTGGTGCCTGTTAGATCCGTCCATTCACTAAAAACAGAAATGTCAGTGTGAGTATATCAACAAAACCATCATGTACTAATGAGGAAGGTAAACACTAAGATATACTTACTCATTCACTTTATCTAAAACTAGGACTCTTTCTGAAATCCTAACCATTATGGTAATGTCACTTGTGCTTAGAGAATACCCTAACCTCTAAAGTTATCTAAACCGACCTTTGATACCAACTATAAGGCCCCACCCTTAAACCTTACTTAATCTTGAGTTATTACAAGATTACACATTGAGGATCTTTTCAGGTTTAGAGTTTTAGAGAATTAGATCATAAAACTTGCATTACATTCCACATTTAAACAAAGTGGTTACATAAAAGATAGTATTCATTTTTTCCATCAACAAAAACATATTTAAAATAAAACATGGATTCTTTCTTGACACTACCTTGACACTATCATCATATCATGTACCCTTCCCTTGACCTGTGAAAAACATTTCAAAAACTTGGGATGAGAATAAAAAGCTTAGTAAGGGATATAAAAATATGGAAAGGAAACATTAGTACATGTATACAAAATAATGAAATCATAATTTACCCATAAAACATAAGCACTTTAACATACCTCATAAAATCATGAATAAATCATAGAAATCCTAAGACATAAAGGTAACTTGAGGCATTAATAACTTTCTTACGTAGGGAGTAACCATCTTGGTTACGTTTGGAATACCCATCACAGTATATTCCCTAAATCTCTTCGTAGAAACCTTAACGTTTAACCCCATCGCGTTACCCAATGCATTGGAGAGCTATATTGGGCTCACCCACCCTTAGTTTATCAGAGAACCACCCGTATTCATAAACAATGCCCAAGAACCAAAACATAATCACATCACATAACATAACCATAAAGGAAAGATAACATTACCACATTTCAATAACAATATAACCTTTTAAGATATTTAAATAATGAATCCATTCTAAAAAACCATTTTCAAAACCATTTAAAACATTTAATAAAGAGATTTTTAAATCAAAGTGTCCCATACCACATTGAGGATTTTAATATTTTAAACCATTAATATCCATGTAAATAAATACTTTAAACCATTTTGAAAACATTGATATTAATGAGAAATATTTATAATAATAAATCATTAAAACATTTAAAACAATATTTTAGTTAAAGTGTTTTTAACAAAATTAGAGACACTTGAATACAATAATTGAGGAATAAAATTTAATCAAAACATTATAATATAATGAGAATAAATAGATTAATGATATAATATTCCAAAGGATAGTATATACACCATATAAGAGTGAACTGGTTCATAAAAACAATGAAGTCTCAATAGAAATGTAAAATGAGATGAAATCCATTATAAAGAAGGTATCCTCAAATTGAGGATAAATCAATCTCAAACTATGTGTGAAAAATATAAATACACCCAATATAAGTGGATATTAAGTGTAAAATAGTCAAAGGTCATTTACTCATATTCAAAGGATGGCATATTCAATAACTACATGTTGAACCCAAAGAAATCGAAATTGGGTTAAGAACTTCCCTTGATAGCCTAACGGCATCACATCAAATTTTAGAAAAAGAGTTGATGAGAGAGATAAAGGGTATCTCATCACTTGGACATAAAATTTACGGCAATAAGGATATATAAGAACATATACCCACATAGTAATATGAATTTTAAAAGACATAACAAAAGAAGTCTTTTAAAAAGAGGAGGGTGAAAGGTTCCCTTACCGATTTGGGTAACTTTCGAAACGTACACCCCATGAAAGAAGGACTATACAACATTGATGTAAATACTCATAAATGAAAGTATGTTACACAAAGATTAGAATAATGGAAAGTACATACACAACTCAAAAGTAAATATTGGCAAATGTAGCATGAATCTCACGAAAACACAAAGTGAGATAAAAAGCCCCTTACAAAATTTCGGCAGCCTAACGGTGCCAATTAAATTTCCAAAATGGATTGATGAGAGAAAAATAGGGTCTCTCATCATATAAAAATAAAAATTACAGTAAGAGTAATATAAAATAACATCCCAATCATAAGAAAGATGAGCTTAAAAGGAATTACATAAAAGAGTGTACTTAAAAAGAAAGAGAGGAGTAGGATCCCTTACCTCGGGTCCGACTTGACTCGATCGTTCTTTAACGTCCTTAAAATCGGGTAACTCTTTTTGATTTGAGATTAAAGGCTTACTTGGGAAGACTTCATCCCAAAGTGAGGCTTCTAAGAGTAATAGAGGGATGTGGAGAGGCAAAATTAGCAGGGGTTGGCCGAGCCAAAGGCTTTGGAAGTGTGGGTAAGGAGGTAGAGGTGGGGGCCTTTTATAAGAGGAGAGGAGGGGCACTCTTGGAAAGTAAAGAAATGTTACTTTATTTGAAAATTAGTTTCAGATTTAAAAGGTCCCAAATTTATATAATTCGAGGATAAGGTGATACGGGTTCTAAATATACCCATACAATAGGTTTTTGACAAGTGTAGGTTTTAGTTTTTACATTATCTTTTCATTTTATTTAAATCGTTAAATAATGAGGTAATCGGTGCATCATCATGATGTCATAAATAATTTAATTTATTTAATGTATAAACATTTATAAAAAAAATATCATGATGTAGGAAATTCTTTTATCTTCTTAATTAATATTTATAGTCAAAAATATGACTTTTATAACCCCATTTAAAAATTGTTTTAGTGAAACATCTCATGCTTGTGACATTTTTATTTTAACTTTAAATAAAAAGTTATTTATGTCATTTTCCAACCAAAGTGGCTCCATGGGGTCCCCAAGTTGACCCATGGATTTTCTTGGTCGGCCATGAAACATCAAATGAGGGTAGGACATGTGTCTTGGTCATTTCACATTATTAAAACATTATTTTTACCTTAAATTACACTAATTACCTCTAATCGCGATTAAGAACATAAAAGTTACTATTCACAAAAAAAATTATTTTAATCCCATTGAACCACATTTTAATTCCTAATGACAACCATTTATGTTGGGTTTTTAAATTCAAAACACAGAGGTGGCAAAGTTTCAATTAAACGAAAAATCAGTTTCTTTAACTACCACTTAGTGGTTTCACTATTCATCAAAAATTGAAGTTCTTCAAAAAAATTCCAAAACTTCACCCTAAGATATATTTGATATTCCGAATTCAAAAATGAAGTATATTTTACAAAATTCAAAACATATAAGTTTCATTAATTAATTTAATAATTAATTCTCGCTGTCAGAGCAAATAGCGTGTTTTTATGAAACAATAAGTATCAAAAGATTGACACTAGTTTAAGTCCGATTTCAAAGTGAAATTAATTCCAATGACCAAAATTAGATTAAATGGTAAAAATATATTCTAATTGAACTTTAAAACCAATTCAAAATATAATCTAATCATATAAATAAATTAGATTAAAAAGTGGTTTTGAATTAAAATACAACATTTTTCCCTATTCATTAAAAAATGAACTTTATCGGAAAAATACCAAAAATTTACACAAAGTAAATTTTGATTTCCCGATTCTAAAGAAGAATTTTATTTTGTCAAATATAACACATAAAATTGTAAAAAGTGGATTTAAAAGAGGTTTGCCATCAAAAGGCTGTTAATCGACCTTTTAATGAATATTAGAATGTTTACGCTTAAAATTGGATTCATTCGCATTTTTAATCCTCTAACATTTATTGTAAAGAGTAAAAATATTTTACAAACATATATAATCATTTTTTATTTAGTTCTATTCATTCCCGCCATTACAACGGCTAGGCGTTAACTACCATTTAAAATAATATTATTTTATTATTAGAGTGCAACGTAAGATTCCCAAGGAACTCGTTGTTGCATATTGGGTACGCCATCGAGCATAGAATCCCCTTTAAAGTAATATTAATATTTTATTCACAAATATGGATAAATATAAAAATGTCATATTCTTTATTTACCTGGTGTGTTACAAACTAGCCATAAAACAAACACCAACAAGAGGCATATGAAAGACTCAAACCAAATCTAAACATGATACAAATAACTATCAGTACTCTTTGGTTTAGAAGACAGCGCACCTCCATTAGAGGGGTTTATTATGAAATAATGGCATAGATTTATCACACACTTCATTTAATTATATTTAACATTTATTCTAAAACTCATTCAGCAAAAATCAAATACAATAATTTAAGCAACTAGATCAAAATAACTATCACTGTGAGTTTTCGCAAATAGCACACCTCCGTTGGAGGGGTTTTATTATAAGAACATGACTTTATTTATCAAATGAAACAATTATATTAAAGAACACTTATTCAAGATATGCAATTCAATATAATTAAAAATAATTAAGAAAGAATATAAATTCAATTTAAATTATTCTTGAATTAAAGAGGCTTGAAGAGGGATCCTACCTCAAGGTGGAACCAAACCGTCCACTTTGGCTCTTGGATCTTTCTAAATAAAATTTGTTGCTCCCCCACTAGGTATACACACCTTCACAAACATTCAAGAGTTCCAATAAGTGGCATCATGAATGAATTGTTCTAAACAAGTAAAAACCTAATTAAGTACTCCCCTGTAATGATATGATGTATTTTTCTTATTTTTAAATAGCCAACCACTCTCTTATATTTTTCACTCAAGATGGATATTTTCATTGAAGTACCTAAAAAGAAACAAAATCAACATCAGATTCACATAACTCTATTCCTTGTTAGATAACATTAAATAATCAGAAACGATATTGTAAATTACTGATTTTCAAAGGACATATTCAATAAAACACCCCATACTTCCTGGAAAGACCCCCCACCCACCCACCTCCTCCCTGGATAGACCCCCCCCCCTGCACACACCCCCGGATAGACCCCACCCTCTGGACAGACCCCCCCCCTCCTGACAGACCCCCCTGACCCTCCCCCTCTGGATAGCCCCCATCCCTCCTAGACACCCCCTGAACAGCCCTCATCCCCCTTGGACATCACCCCTGAACATTCCCCCCATCTCCTTTCTGGATAGACCCCCCCCCCCCCCTCCTGGAAACCCCCCTCTCCTTCCTGGAAAGACCCCCCTCCCTGACAGACCCCCCCCCCAGACAGCCCCCAATCCCTCCTGGACACCCCCTGGACAGACAAAGGCATCATTCAAATTGATCGAATTCCAAGTGTCTTTTACAATTTTATTACAATCATCTATAGTGTTCCAGGAATTATTTAATCTAAAAGGAAGAATAGGTTTGTTGTCTCTAGTCTTAAGGATCACCAAAATTGGATGATGATCAGAATTAATCCTAGTTAAAGTAATATTAGAGATGGTATTCTAGTTATCGAGAGCTTTGAAGTTTTTGAAAGTTCTGTCAAGTTTACTTACTAAAATTCTATTGTGTTTCCTTCTATACCAAGTATACTTAGCACCAACCAGATTAATCTCAACAAGGTTATTATCATCAATACAGTGAGTAAAATATTTAATGGAAGTGTTTGAGTGCAAGGTCCCTAGATTTTCACTAGTTCCAAGGATAACATTAAAATCATCGATAATGACCCAGGGCACTTGAATAGTGTTGTTAAGGGAGGATATATTGTGCCATAAGGTTCTTCTGTATTGATATTTATTACAGGAATACACAAAAGTACAGCAAAAAGTATTATCATGCAAGTTTATTTCACATGTCAAAGACTAAGAGTCATCATTAACAATATGAATTTTATCTATAGAGATATGTGGAAAGACCCACAAAAAATCACAATTGTTATTATTGGAAGTTGATCCTATAAAAGTATAACTATATTTTTCAAGACTATTAAATCTAGAAGTAAAAGTGACTTTAGGTTCGGAGATAGTAAAAAGCATCAGTTTATGAGTAAAACGATAATTTTTTAAAGTTGTGATGGTGTCAGGGTTAGAAATACCATGACAGTTCCAAGATAAAATATTCATTTATACTTACGTTTGGGGTTAGGCCCCTTGTTTTTGTTACCTCCAGAATTCTTTATGTGCTTGGAATTTCTTAATTTCTTGGTACAATTCTCTTTAGGTGTCACTACATTTTTTCCCTGCAATGTCCTTGAAGGGTTAGGAGAGATATGATTATTTTTCATACCTGTTGAGACCTCTTTGTGGTGCATTTATTTGTTCTCAGTTGCCTTCTGTACCACTATTCATTCTGTTTCTGGTTTTATGTGATCAGATTCCCCAGATTGGACACCAAGTTTCTGAGTGGTGAATTCATCCATAGAAGGGGTTGCTGGTTTTATGTGTCTATTGTAGTTCCAAACCTTTATCGTCATCTTGCATGTGTTGTTTTTTTCTAATATCAGCCATCTATATATTGAAAACTAGATTTTGAACTGCTGATTTTTTCAGCATCTCATCACTGTGTGAAGGTGAGGATAGTTGATTTTTTTTTCACTGTCAGTAGTCGCAGCATAGGTGTCCTGCAGACCCCCTGCAGACCACCCTCTGCCCTACAGACCTCCCCACTCCACCCTGCCCCCTCCCCCCTCCCCCTTCCCTGCAGACCTCCCCCCTCCCCCCTGCCCTGCATACATCACCCCTGCCCCCTGCCCCCTACCCCTTGCCCCCCTCCACCCTACCCCTGCCCCCTGCCCCCCTCCACCCACCCCCTGCCCCCTGCCCCCTGCCCCCCTGCCCTGCTGACCTGCCCCCTGCCCCCTACCCCCTGCCCCTTGCCACCCTGCCCCATTCTAATTTTTGACCTCTATCACCTATTAAGATGAGTGGACCCAATATATAATGAAAACATTAAATGAAATATAAAAAACTATGTTTTTATATTGTTCAATACTAACACTTACTCATTGCTAAAACTAGTAATACATATCCCCAGTTATATATTATCCATTATAATCTTATTATTAATTATATTAGTTTATGAATCAACGGTTTATACTCCCATTAGTTAATACTCCATTTGATCCTAATTATACCCCCAGTGATTAAACTCTTTTGCCTCCTTTAGTTAGACCCAAAACATTTGAATGGTTATAACCCCCAGTTTTGAGCCTCTTCAGTAACTAGTTCCCCTATTCACAAGGTCATTCTTCTTATCTTGATCAATTATATGATGATTTCTCTTACTCAATGGAATTTCTATATTTGATTTTCTAATGTACAAATTCAAATACATTCAACAGAAACAAAACCTTTTATGTAGATTTTTCTTAATAATTTTAATCACTTGTGTATGATCAATTGGGTAAGGGAAACCATGATCAGGAAAATATTATTTCTTATCCTAATGTTTTAGCCTCACTTAATCACTAAATTATATTGTGTTAAATATTCTGATACTACACCCAGATTAGTCTCAAAACACTACACAATATTTATGAAAAATATATCACATGGTCTTTTCTTAAACCACATTAATGTAAGAAACAATGAACCCCCCTTCAATTTAATACATTTAGATACAAAAATTAAAAATATACTCACTTATAATGAATAAATTAATTTCATTTCCATGAAAACAAACTCATTCATGCATATTATTTTATGTATTTTATTTCTTGTACTCTTCACCTAACTCAGTGCTTAACAATAACATCACTATTTTTCTCCATCCTGAAAACTCAAGAATTTATACTGTTACATTTAATATGTGTAGACGCCGGAAAAGTCCGTTGTTCCCAAACGAAGCTCCGGATGCGGAAAGCGAGGTCATATTTGGAGTCGGAAGAATGTTTCGGAGGGCCCGGAGGCCTTGCGCGGAATTTCAGAGGTCTGCGCGCAAAGATGATGATCCGCGCGCAAAACCCCCGGGATGCGTGCAACTCCCTTGCGCGTCGTGCCCGATTCCGCGCCCGCGAGGAGAATTCCGCGCTCGCGCCTTGGATTCCGCGCCCGGGGTTGCCTATAAATACTAGGCGACCCCCAACGTTTCAAAGGTTGCTGGAAGTCGAACGGTCTCCCGCGCGCGCAATTCAACCCCTTCCGCGCGCAATGCCGATCTTCAGGTAACCTCCTTTCTTTCGCGCAATAGAGCCTTGGGGTCCGCCTTCGCGCGCAATCCCCTTGGCTCATTTCCTTTGAATAAATTTCAACCCGAAGGCCTTTGCGCGCAAAAGAAGCCTCTTGCGCGCAATTGCCCCCGGGTGCGCGCAATCCAACCCGATTGCGCGCACCCCCCATCTTCAAAGTGGCCATTCGTTAGAGAATGAGTCGTTGCCCCCGCGCGCTACCCAAAGCCCGGTGCGCGCAATCCCAATCATCCGCGCGCAAAGCGCTGGCCCAATTGCGCGCCAGCCCGCCATTTTGCGCGCCGACCCGCGGTTTTGCGCGCAAAGCTCCTCTTTTGCGCGCAATCCGCCAGGGTCGCCTCCCTTGACCCCCTGCGGGTACCCGCCTGCGGGGCGCCCGATGGTCTTCATCGCAGGTGCCCGCACCGTGCGCTGTCTTCCCGTGCAGCCTTCCAGGCTCGTGCGAAGTGACACGGACCCGTCGGCGGCAATCATCGTCCAGCATGACGTTAAACTGCATATTCGTCCCGCATGACGTTAAACTGCACATATGTCCAGCATGACGTTAAACTGCCCATACGTCCAGCATGACGTTAAACTGCACATTCGTCCCAGCTGCACGACGCTAAACTGCCTAGCCCCCCATCGTCCGCGCTGCAAGACGTTAAACTGCCAAGTGTTTCATCCTCAACACACGACGTTAAACTGTACTTCGTCCGGCAAGACGTTAAACCGTCCGCTTCGTCCTCAACACACGACGTTAAACTGTACTTCGTCCGGCAAGACGTTAAACCGTCCGCATCATTCGATCCCGTGCCTCGCACGCAGGGTCTCCCCCGGTTTGGATGTGGCCCCCACCCGCTCGTCTCTGCAGGGATGTCGGGATTGTCCCCCTTTTGGGACGATTTAATGGGAGTGGCTTTTCCCTGCGGGGGCAGGGTATTACAAACCCCTAGTTTCTTGTGGGGGGCTGCACATGTGTATCTCCATTGCGCTCCCCCACTGCCGAAGCCAGTAGAGGGTGTGACTGGGATCGAGGTGTCTCCTACTTTCGGTCCAAGTCCCTTCCAACTGAGTTTTGCCGCATCCGGGCTGCCTCAAGTGCATAAGTCCTGACAGAATGAACTACGTGGACTTTGATCCCTGTCTTCTAAACAGGGTACGTAGGAAGCCTTCTTGAGGTCCAAGCCCGCCACCTGGTCGTCCCGGTCGTATTTACGTCGGTTCGTCCATCAGTGGACCCCTCCAGGGTTCACGCTTGCGTCGATTCACCTATGAATCCGCCCCTGTGGGAGACTGCCCGTGTGTATCTCCACTGTGCCTCCCCACAGCCCCTTTTCCCATTTCTCCTTTTATCGTCCAGCATGACGTGAAACTGTGATCCACCCGGCCGTTCCACCCCCCTCTGTGCGAGGTGGTTCGGTTCAATCCTCCGCCCGGCGGCCTCGACCTCTTCGTGAGTCGGCTTGCCGACGTCCAGCATGACGTTAAACTGTATACCCGAACTACGTTGACTTTGATCCGTGCTAACGCGCGGTACGTAGGAAGCCCCTACGGGGTCCAAGCTCTTCACTCCATCATCCATCCTGATCCTTACCCGGGCCGCCACATCCCGGTGGGGTCATGCCACTTCACTCCACTCCACGTTACTTGGGAAGCCGCCCATGTGCTGGCCCCAGCGTCGGAGGTTCCCCGCAAGGGGTTCTGTCATCTGATCCACTTCTCGTGTTGATCGGTCCGATGTCGTCCCCGCTGGACGTTAAACTCGCGGAATACCCCGTGTTAAACATGGGAAGCTGAGGAAAACCTCAGGTGACACAGTTCCCCGCACCCAGTACGGGATGCCTCAGGCCATCATGCCTTCGAGAAGCCCTATTAGGGACGGAAGACAGACGTGCAGAGCCGCAGTGTCACGACACGCCCCCAGCACCCAGAGCCACCCGGCCTTCTCACCGCAGGTTGCTGCCCCGCCCAGACTCCTTGGAGCGTCCGGGCGGAAGCAGCGTAATTAACCGGTGTCCATGAAGATATGGCGCCGGGAACGAGATTCACGAACATTCTTAAGTCTATGAGGGAGACCCGGATTAGGCGACGAGTTCCGAGGAGACGTCCAAGGAAGGAGGATCCGACATCCCATCATCCCGGTTTCGATCAAGGAGAAGACGCCCCTGAATAAGGGACGAATGCCGCCCGCCCTTGGAAAGCGGGACTGCGGGACCACAAGCCGCGCGCCCATCCCCTCGGGTTGACGGGTGCACGCGCGAACGCGTCCTGGCGGAACAGCGTAACCCGACGCACATCCGCACCGAAACAGAAAAATGGTGAACCCGACGTGAATCTATTCTCCTCGATACGAAGACCGATGGCTTTCAGAGGTGTTGGAAGACCGGCATGTTGCCCGGCCAAGCATTCAGTCTTACCCGCCAGGGGCTGGGGAAGGGACATCGGGCACTCCGTCTCGCAACGTCGAGGGCCTGGGTTCCCCCCACGGAAGGCGTCGTGGCACTAATGGTTGGTTGTCGATTCCTTTTTCCCGTCAGTGTTAATGGGTCATTCTCCCTGCTTTCAGAAATCAGGTCGCCCGATCCAGTGCCTGATCGCCACCCGCCCACTGGCGCAGGGGCAGGGGAAACACCGACGCGGCTACTCCGCGCGGTCCCGCCCATTCCACAGCCGTCCCAGCAGCCGCAGTTGCGGGACGACCACGCCCTCTCTCCCCCTCGGAGGTCATCCAGAGAAGGGTGATCAACACCCTGGTGCGTAGATACGAGGAAGAGGGAGTCATCCCCACTAGGGAAATGGCTCGCCTAGACCTTGAGGAGGTTGTGCCTCGCCACCACCACCGCCCCCAAGGGCCGCGCAGGGAGGCACCGCTGCCCACCTCAACGTCCAACCGCTTCGGGAGCTTATCCCCGGAGCGCTCTGACAGTTCCCTTCCCTATGCGGATGAGGTGGATGATGCCCGGGATCACCCTATCCGGGATTCGCTCCAGGGATCCACGGTAAGGGCTCCCGCCAGGCCACGGCGACACCGCCGCCAGGCCTCTCCAGTCGAAGAGCGGGCTCTCCACCTGCCCGCGCCGCTCATCCCGACTCGTCTGTCTCGACGCCAACGTCGGGCACGAGCGGAAGAGGATGCCCACCTTGGGGCTCTAGCAACAGCGGCCGCATTGGCCCAAGCCACTGCTGGCTCCAGTCGCCAGGCCTCTGCGCATCCTGAGCAGGGGAACTCCTATGCCCGACCTGGATCGAGGCCCCGACCGCCCCAAAGGCAGGTTGGGTCGACTCTCCCGGTTGCTGGCACTGGCAGTAGCCACCGCGGACCACCTCGCGGTAGCGCTATTCACCGGCAGGATCTACTTTGTGTGGCCGATCCAGGAGGCATGGGTCATCCCACCTTCCGATCCCGGCCCGGAGTCCTGCCCGGAATCATCTCTCCCCGCGTCCCCTTTGATATCTGTCCCGGTGCCCCTCGCACCTTGGTTCCCATTCCTCTTGGCCCCAGCACCAGTGCGGCCGGAGGACGCCAGGACAGAGATCAGCCCTGCCCCGAAGAACCACCTAGGGGCAGGAAGGCAAGGCGTCGACGCCGAGGGAAGAATGTTACGGAATTCCGGACAGAGATCCGACCGGTTTGCTTCTCTGACTCAGAGGCGGAGTACGATTCGGCGACAGAGCCCCTTCCCCAATCCCGCCAGTCAAGGGCAGGGGTAGGAATGCGGCACGTCAGCCTCGTGCTCCCCGAGAGCGAGATCGATGTGATCCCCGCTTCTCTCCGAAGGTATATCCGGAGTAACGAGGGCCTGGTAGACCCCCAAGGATCAAGCTTGCGGTTGGTACCGGCCCCTCCGGAAGTGCCTTCCGCCTCGATCGGAGAAGCCGGAGACTTTTTCTTGGGATCGACGGTCGAACCACGATCTGGTGCACCCTCGGCGAGCACCGATGCTACGGCAGGATGTTCGCTCGCCGGCCCGTCCTATCGTGATGTGGTAGCCAGGGCACCGCCACCCTCAGAGGGCGGCCCGGGATATGGAGGCCAATCGGCCTGTTCGCCGTATTCACCGTCGGCCAGCCCGGCGGCCCGCCTCGGCACCACTACCAGTTCCCCGTCCGTTCCCAGCCATGGAAGAGGACCAAGGAGATCTGGGTCCCGAGTTTGAGTCGTGGAGCTTCTGGACCGTCCTTGCAGAGGGCCACTTCCCTGAGAAGTTTTGGCCAGTCGCAGGACCGGGCTTTGATGCACCCGAATCGCTCACCCCGGATGAGTTCGAATGCTTCCGCCGAACTCTCCGGGAGACTCGCTCCTGTCTTCACCGCCTACAAATGTCATACCCCGGGAGTCAAGCGCACCTGGAGGATATTGGTGAGCAGTGCCGTCAAATTGACCTGGCCATGCTCCCCGCGGTTCGGCACCCCGGGTCATTTGAGCGCCACAAGGCCCTCCAACAACGATGCGTTGAGTGCTTCCAAGTACTCCGCAAAGTTATCGAGGAAGCCACTCCCCACGTGTATATCCGTGGATGGGGGCAGTACGCTGCCCTACGCTTCAGTGTGATCCGCCGACAGCCCGATTCGCTGGGTGGCCCTGAGGGTATATCCCCAGGGACAGGAACGGTCAATATGGCTGACCTGTCGGGAGAGGGGAACGACTTGGAACTTCTCGATGGGGGCTTCCCCCCGAAGACAAGCCGTCGTCAGATCCATCAGTGAGAGTTACTCGTCATCAGAGGAACCTCCTGGGGCTCCCCGCGCCCACTGAAGCACTGACGTTGAGCCGAAACGTCAGCAAAGGAAAAGAGCACAGCGAGGCTATAAAGCCCGCCGACCCATCTGCCTCCATGCAGAGGGCAGAGGAGGATCCCGAGAAGGCTACGCTACGTCAGCAGCTCGCCGAACAGAAGAAGCTGGTTGACCAGCTCCTCGCCGAGCGCACTGCAGAACGGCGGCCTGACTACGGTGATCCTAGGCCAGGACAGCAGGGACCGGAACAACCGCTCCTCGACGAGACTCTCCCGGGCAACCGTGATTACGCCGTGTTCGCCGACAGGAGAGAGGCCATTGCCTATGGCAAGAGGGCGCGGTATGTTTCGCCACACCCTCCCGAGCGGCGTGACTACCTGAGAGATCCCGCTCGAATTCCTCCCGCTGCCCCAAGGGCCGCTCCGCCCGCCATCCCACGAGCTGCCGAGTTCGACGACCCGGTCGACGACCCGATTGAAGGGCCATGCAATGCGCTCGTGGTTAGAGATCCTCGCCAGGACTGGAACCCATGTCCGGACGATCCGATGGCGGCACTCATCGCTCGCTTGGAGGCCTTGGAGACTCGGCAGGTGGCGATCCCACCGGACGGCAAGCCCTACCCAGCATGGGTGGATGACATGCCGGCGCCTCCGGGATTCGGGAATCCCACTTTTGCCCCCTTCAACGGGACTGGAGATCCGCCACAGCATTTAGCCCACTTCAACTCGAGGTGCGGGCCTATGTTGGGGACTCCGGCGCAACAGGAGGCCGCTAAGCTTCGCTGCTTTGTTCAGACACTGGAAGGGCCAGCATTTGTCTGGTACAGCCAGCTCCCCGTCGGGTCGGTAACCAGCTGGGAGGACCTCCGTAGACAGTTCCTCTACCAGTTCAGTTCCACGACCCGGAAGACAAGTATCGCAGACCTCTTCAAGTGCAAGCAGAGGCCTGATGAGCGAGTCGCGGACTTCGTCGCCCGATGGAAGGGTCTCACGTATTCCCTTGACATGCCATTGACTCAGGAGCAGTTGCTGACAATGTGCGTCGGGAACGTCAAGACCGAGCTGGTCCCTTCCCTGATCACTCAAAATTACCCCGGAGGGTTCAGGGACTTCTCAGACAAAGCTCAACGTCTTGAGGAAGCCCTGCAACAGGCCAGCCAGGCACACCCGCTGCCTCCTATGATTCCTGCAAGGAGAGTCAGCAGGGCTGAGCCCGCTGCTGTTGCCCAGATAGAGGCCCCCAGGCCGTTGGAGCTGCTGCCGGTGAGGCCAGCTCCACAGCCTCACAGGAATCCGCCTCCACGGGCTCAGTTCCCGGCCCAGCAGCGGCAGCCTCAGAACCGGCCGGCCCCTCCGCGTAATGTACCGCCGCAACCCAGGCGAGATAATCAGGGTCCACCTCCTCGGCAGGCCCCTCCAGCCCCTCGTCAAGACCACGCTCCCAGGGGCCCGTGACACCTGACTTACTCATTCCATGAGGATCAGGTCCCCGGTTATTTCCGGAGCGCCCTGGAGCAGAGGATTGTGCGACTGCCTGAGTGTTGGAAGCCAGAGGAGGCACATCTTACGAATAACCCCCGCTACTGCCCCTACCATCGGGCCCTGGGGCACACCATCCAGCGGTGTTATGTGTTTAAGGATTGGCTCCAAGACTAGATTAACAATAATGTAATCAGGTTGGGCCCAGCTCCAGCACAAGTGGCGGGCGTGTTCGTGGGATCAGATGACGATAGTGGCAACGAGGACGAATGGCAGCTGGTCTCCAACCGCGGATCCCAGAAGTATAATAACTGGATGGCCCGCAAGACGACCATTCGCGCCCATGGAATCATCCGTGCGCGCTTGAATCAGCCTGAGCCCCCAGAATCTGCGGGTGCTGCTTCGGCATCGTCGTCCCAGCCTGCCTCTTCCAAGAGGAGCAAACGGCGGCAGCGCAAGAAGGAAGAGCGCGCCCCGCCGGTTCCGCCACTATCCCGCACTCTCGGCGATTTCATGCCCCCGGAGATGGGGGTCCCTCCTCGGATCCGCCTGGTGATGGATGATTCGTCCGATGACGGTATTGGGTACGCTTCGGTTAACACCGTCGAGCTGGTAAATCCCTTTTCGGTTCCCGACGTTGAAGAACACCAGGTGGACCTCCCTAGTGTCCCCGGTCGTCGCTACCGTCGGAAGAACCGCAGCAACAGGAGTCGTCGGGGCACAGCCGTTGGTACCTCCAGCCAGGCCGTGCACGCCGCTGAGACTAGGCAGCAGGCTCAAAACCGAGCTCAGCGCGCGCAGCCCCCCCATCCGGGGATGACGGATTCGCCTCCGCCACTGTTTGTGGTGTGGGACCAGGCAGAACCTCCTCAGCCGCGTCGCGACCAGCTCCGCCCTGCCACAAGTCCATCCCGGCCTCCTGACTCCAGTACGGTGACCATTTCCCGGACTGTGACCAGTGAACAACGAGATGCGCCAGGTACCAGTCGGCCGCCGATCCAACCGGCAAGGCCCGTCATGCCACCAACCGCAGAGCAACCTCCTGCAACCAGGGGCTCGCGCTTGGCCAAAAAGTATGATGTCCTGAAGCACTTGGCCGACATCCCAGCAAGGCTCTCCATCCTAGAGGCTCTGCGCATGTCATCTGAGATGCGTGAGGCACTCGCTGAAGCCCTGAAAAGCCCCCTCCAGTTTGAGACAGAGGTTGCGGCTGCAGAGGCCTTCCACGCCGAAACGATCGAGGACGCCGAATGTCAGACAGTTATCTCGTTCTCTGGTAAGGATGAAGACCCTCCTATACAGGGACACATTTGTCCGCTGTATGTCACTGGCCAGTTCAATGGCCTTGAAGTCCGGCGCTGTCTTGTCGACACGGGGTCCGGGATTAACCTGATTCCAACTCGGACGCTCCGGAGATTGGGGTTGTCTGAGGATGACTTGATTCCCTCCGACCTCAGGATCCAGGGGTACGACCGCACCGAGCAAACCCCGGTCGGCAAGATACGTTTGAAGACCCAGTTCGGTGACTTGGTTGCCAACACCGAATTCATGGTAGTCTCTCAGGACACTGCGTATAACGCATTGATGGGAAGGCCATGGCTTCACCTTCACGCGGCGGTTCCCTCGTCATACCACCAATGCCTCAAATACTCCCTTAATGGTCGAGTAGGCGTGCTTCAAGGAGATGCCTCTCCTTTTGCCTCATGTGAAGCCCGCTATCTGGACGCGGACTATTACAAGAGCAAGGATAAGCAGATCCTGGCAGGTGAGGTTGAGCCTGTCGCTGTTGCAAGTGATCCCTGGGCAAGTCTGGATGACGCTTACGTCCTCCCGATTCAACGGTTGGACGTGGCCATGGTCTCAACGGCCCGCGAGTCTCCTAATGAGATGACCGCGACCGCCCGTGCCAGCACCAGTGGCCCAGCAAGATCTGGTAGCCCCAATGCAGTTGCCAACGCAGTCTCTCCCGTGGATGATCGCTCCCCGAGTGGAGAGGATATGGAAGATGCACCCCCAGCCTTTGAGGAGGGCGTCCCCGCCACGGTCGATGAGTTAATACAGGTGAACCTTGGAACCGAGGCCGATCCAAGACCCACATTGGTTAGTGCCGCCATGCCCTCTGAGGAGCGGCAGCAGTACGTGGACTTTCTCAGGCAGCACCGTGATGTATTCGCTTGGGGCTATGACGAGATGCCGGGGCTAGATCCTCAGGTAGCCGTCCACCGCCTTGGTCTCCCGGCGAACCATCGCGGGTTCAAGCAGCCTCCCAGGAAGATGCACCCATCCCACGGTGCCATGGTTGAGGCCGAAGTTGACAAGCTTATCAAAGCCAACTTCGTGAGGGAAGTTCAGTACCCCAAATGGCTGGCCAACATTGTGCCGGTCAGGAAGAAGAACGGGCAGATCAGAGTCTGCATCGACTTCCGCGATCTCAACCGCCATTGCCCGAAGGATGATTTTCCCCTTCCAGTGACAGAGCTGTTGATTGATGCCACGGCAGGGTTCCAAGCCCTCTCCTTCATGGATGGATACTCCGGATACAACCAAATTCGGATGGCCCCTGAGGATGAGGAGTTCACTGCCTTCAGGGCCCCCCAAGGTACCTTTTGCTACCGGGTCATGCCTTTCGGCCTGAAGAATGCAGGTGCCACCTATCAACGGGCGATGCACCGCATATTCAAGCCAATCCTCGGCACACTGGTGGAATGCTACGTCGACGACTTGGTGGTCAAATCGCGCCAGCGTCAGGACCATCTCAAAGATCTTGAGAAAGTGTTCAGCTTCCTCCAGTCTCGATGCCTGAAGATGAACCCGTTGAAGTGTGCCTTTGGGGTCACCTCCGGAAATTTCCTTGGATTTGTGGTAAGATACCGGGGTATTGAGATCGACCCAGAGAAAATCAGGGCGATTAGCCAGATGCCTCCCCCAGGTACCGTCCGGGAACTGCAAGGGTTCCAAGGCCACTTAGCCTATATACGCCGATTCATCGCGAATCTGGCCGGCAAGTGTAAGCCCTTTTCTCGGCTCATGAAGAAAGGTGCCACCTATGTATGGGATAAAGAGTGTCAGACCGCTTTCGAGGAGATCAAGCAGTACCTGCTTCAACCTCCGGTTCTGATGCCGCCTGTATCCGGGAAGCCGCTGGTCCTCTATGTGACCGCCATGGAACGGTCCCTGGGTGCCCTTCTCGCCCAGAAGAACAACGAGGGAACGGAGAATAGCCTCTATTACCTCAGTCGCATGCTCCTCGATGTGGAAGTTAGGTATTCCCCCATCGAGAAGAGCTGCCTGGCGCTCGTATTTGCCGTACAGAAATTACGACACTACTTGCAGCACCATGAGGTACAGTTGGTTTCTCGGGTAGACCCGTTGAAATATATCCTGAGCCGACCTATGTTGACTGGCCGTCTAGCGCGGTGGGCTGTGATTCTCCAGCAGTTCGACATCAGGTATGTGTCTCAGAAGGCCATAAAAGGACAAGCATTGGCAGACTTTCTGGCAGCTCACCCGACCTCCGCGGATCAGCCGCTGGATCTAGGCTTTCCTGATGAGACCATTCTCTCGGTTGATCGAGTCGATCCATGCTGGCAGATGCACTTTGACGGTGCCTCCCGGAGCCCCACCGGTAGAAGACTCGATAATCCTAAGCTCAACAGAGTGGGCTTGGGTATCGTCTTCATTACCCCGGAGCGAGCCGTGTTGCCATACTCTTTCCTGTTGTCAGAGGGTTGTACCAACAATGAGGCGGAATACCATGCCCTCATCACCGGCCTCGAGTTGGCTCTCGAGATCGACGTGCCCCGTCTGTGCGTGAAAGGGGACTCCGAGCTGGTCGTTAAGTAGATCAATGGCGACTACGTTGTCAGGAAGCCGGAACTTGTGCCATTGTTGGAGTGCACCCTCCTTCTGATGGCCCGGTTCCCTTCTCGGCCGGAAATTGTCCATGTTCCCCGGTCGCAGAACGGTCGAGCAGATGCTTTGGCCAGCCTCGCTGCGTCACTTGCAGAGCCTGAACAGGACAACCTGATCGTCCGCATGACGCGCCGCAGGCTCATCGCTCCCGTTATCCCGGAAGAAGATCGCGGCCCGTTGGTAAGTAACCTCACCACGGTTGCTCCTATGCCCGGAGCCCCGAGTACCCCAGATATGACAGTCGGATCAGCCCCTGATTGGAGGACGCCTTTGGTTGAGTACCTCCAACATGGCATTCTTCCATCGGATCGGGCCGAGCGCGAGCGAGTTCGACGCCGCGCATCGCAGTTTGTCCTCCAGAGCAGTCCCGGCCTGGAGAAGATCCTCTACAAACGCGGATTTGATGGTGTTCTCCTCCGTTGCCTTCAGGGAGTTGAGATCCCACGAGTCATGCAAGAGGTTCATGCTGGTTCATGCGGCGCCCACCAGACTGGGCTGAAGCTGTCCCACCAGATTCGGAGGTTGGGATACTTCTGGCCCTCTATGATCCATGACTGCATCGAGTATGCCAGGAGGTGCCATGCGTGCCAGGTTCATGCGAACTTTGTGCATCGGCCGCCGGAGCCTCTCCATACCACAAGGTATTCCTGGCCCTTTGCAGTCTGGGGACTGGACGTTGTGGGACCTTACCCGCCGGCGACAGCTCGCCAGTGCCGGTTCATTCTGACCGCCACGGACTTCTTCTCCAAATGGGCAGAAGCGATTCCGCTCAGAGAGGTCAAATCCTGTTCGATCGCTGACTTCGTGACCTCCAACATCATCTATCGATTTGGAGTGCCTCACGCTATCCTCACGGATAACGGAACCAATTTCCGAGCAGCTGAGTTGAAGAAGTTGTACGCCAAGTATAACATTCGCTCGAACCATACATCTCGCTATCATGCGCAGGCGAATGGACAGATCGAGGCGTTCAACAAAACCCTCTCTAACATTCTGCAAAAGATGGTTGGTCAGAACAAGAAGAGTTGGCCGGACAAGCTCCCCAACGCCCTCTGGGCTTATCGGACGACGACTCGCAATTCCACCCAGATGACCCCTTATTCCCTGGTGTATGGAGCTGAGGTCGTCCTGCCCATCGAGATCCAGTTGCCGTCCTTGCGCACTGCGGTCTACGACCAGCAAGCGCCGGACAGAGTTGCTGAAGCCCGTCTAGTCGAGTTGGAAGCACTGGATGAGAATAGACTTTGCGCTTTGCACAACTTGGAGAGGCATCAAAGCAGAATGGCTCGAGCTTTCAATAAGAAGGTTCGCCTCCGCTCCTTCCTACAGGGTGATCTAGTGCTAGCCCTAAGAGCACCGATGATCCCCGGCAGGAAGCCACCCAAGTTGGAGCCCAAGTGGGAGGGACCGTTTGTTGTCCACAAGGTCTATCCCAATGGCGCGTACTCCCTAGCGACTATGGATGGTGAGCGTGTCACTCCTCCCACCAACGCTAGGTTCCTCAAGCAATACTTTGCCTGAGTGTTCATTCGTCCCGCATGACGCTAAACTGCACTTCGTCCCGCATGACGCTAAACTGCACTTCGTCCTGCATGACGTTAAACTGCACCACGTCCTGCACGACGTTAAACTGCATTCGTCCAGGCTACAAGACGTTAAACTGTTCAGCATTCGTCCGCGCTGCAAGACGTTAAACTGCCAAGTGCTTCGTCCTGCATGACGCTAAACTGCACTACGTCCGAGCTACAAGACGTTAAACTGTTCAGCATTCGTCCTGCATGACGTAAAACTGACCCTCAAGAACTACGTGCGGCTTGATTCCCATCCTTATGGGATACGTAGGACCGCCTGAACATTCATGTTTCAGGCCCAGCCCCATCCTTCGGGAATTTCCATCCCATCCCGGGCCCTTGGTCCAGTTGCCCCCGGGTGTGCGGCGTATGGTGTGAGTGCGGGGCTATGCCCTCATTCACGTCGGTTTGCTCGTCACGCTGTACGCCCCCCCCCCCCCACGTTTGGGGATGCCTTCTGCTCCCCCCTTCCTTTTTTCTCTCTTTTCGTCCTGCATGACGTTAAACTGCCTTTTAAGAACTACGTATGGCTTGATTCCCATCCTTATGGGATACGTAGGACCGCCTGGACATTCATGTTTCAGGCCCAGCCCCATTTCCCGGGAATCTATATCCCGCGTTGGGCCTCTGGCCCAAGTTCCCCTTCTTTTTGTGCGAGGCGTATCGCGTGAGCGGGGGATTATGTCCTCATTCACGTCGGTCTACTGGCCGCGCCGTACGCCTCCCCCGTGTGTGGGACTACCTCACACCCCTCATCGTCCTGCATGACGTTAAACTGCCTCTCAAGAACTACGTGCGGCTTGATTCCCATCCTTATGGGATACGTAGGACCGCCTGAACGCTTGCGTTTCAGGTCCAGCCCCGTTTCTTGGTTGATCACGGGGATCTACCCTCTTTTGGTTGCTCTCAGGGTGAGTCCTCCGACCCTTCCCGGTGACCCGTTAACATGTTTTGGGTACTTCGGTCTATGACTCGTAGTGTCAGATTCAATCCCGACAAGTCCTGTGTTGCTTGTCAGGCCTCGCGCTTCCTCTTGTTCGAGCCTTCACTCAAAGGGATCCTCGTTAGCGGTTTGGGTACGATGCCTCAGTGCTCTCCTACCGCTCCGGGTCGATTTACCGGCGGGTCTTGGGCCGCAAATCGATATGAATCCTGCGATTGAGCGGTCGATGCTCGTTTTCTTGCCCCGTCTTAGGCTGACGCGATCGGATGTTGTGTTGCGAATGCGTCAACAACATCCTTGATCGCCATGTCAGCTCCTTCAGGCTCTGAACATTGGTTGCGCAGTCCTCATCACACTCCGCCTTTGTGCGTTGTAGTGGAATCTTGACACTCTTTTCATACTGACCTTCAGTACACCTCTACACGTTAGGCAGACCAACCAAGGTAATGATGTCGTTCGAGGCTCCCATGATCTGAGCACCAAGGATATATGCGGATATCCTCCCTAAGGGCCATGCGTAGCTGGACCCTCGTCCCCATAAGGAGGAAGGAGTCGCCCGAACAATTGCGTTCTGGGCCCAGTATATCTGGAGGCTAGCATCTCTGCCCCTCGGGTGATGGACATACGCAGGCCCCTATCCCAAGACTCTTCTCCTGGAATCGTGCGTGACCGCAGGGCTGGGTATGTTCCCACCTCCGCTGTGTCCGCCGTACCGCGATAAGCGGATTCCTCCATGGTCCGAACCACACAACCTTAAACTGTGTTGTCTGGTCCTACCACACGACCATAAACTGTGATCGTCTTGGCCGCCCGACGAGAAACGGCACTGCATCGTGATGTTCCCCTCAGGGGGCACTCATGTTGGGCGCTGGTTAATAACCACGCCATTCATCAATGCCTTCCATGGCTTGATTATTGTGGCGACGCCAGAGATTTCTCAATCCCAGGCGCGTCGCCGCACAAAGAAAAACCATTCATCTTTAAGGACAAACAAGAAATATCAAATGCCGCTCCTTTTGTGTGCGAGGGTCAGACCCGCACTCTTCTCCGCGCTGGTGCCCGATTGTGTTGCACCGCGCTTCAAGAACTACGTGCGGCTTGATTCCCATCCTTATGGGATACGTAGGAACGCCCGAATGTTTGAAACTTCGGGTCCAGCCCCCCATCTCTTAGAGATTCCCCCTTCTCTGGGGAATCCGCCGCCTTCAGGTCACCCTCAAGGCGTGTTCCCCGACCCCTTGCAGTGGTCCACCGGTGTCAAGAGTACTCTGGTTTATTGCCAGGAGGGTCAGGATCCGCTTGGTCAGGTTTCTTCCGCTTTTCAGGCTTCGTGCCCCATTTCATTCGGACCCATCGTCTACGCCCTGGGTGGAGCCCCCGTGAACGGTTCGGACACAATGCCTCAGTGCTCTCCCACCGACTCGGGCCAGTACCCCCAATGGCCTCGGGCAGCAAATCGATATGAATCCTGTGATTGAGCGGTCGATGCTCGTTTGCTGCCTCATTCCACCAACGGTTAGTGCGATATTGATGCTGCTTTTCCGCCACGGTCGGCAGTACTCCCATATCGTTACTCCGGTGCCCCCAGTCCTTGAGTGAATGGCCGCATGATTCACATTTTCCACCTCCCATTCTGACCAGGCGAAACCTCGACACTCTTGACACTATCCCTCAGTGCATCTTCGCATATCCAGGGGATATGACCAGATGCGGCGTACTTTGAGGTCTTTATGGTCCGAGCTCTAAGACCTTAAACTAAGATCTCTCTTTATGGTCCGAGCTCTAAGACCTTAAACTAAGATCTCTCTTTATGGTCCGAGCTCTAAGACCTTAAACTAAGATCTCTCTTTATGGTCCGAGCTCTAAGACCTTAAACTAAGATCTCTCTTTATGGTCCGAGCTCTAAGACCTTAAACTAAGATCTCTCTTTATGGTCCGAGCTCTAAGACCTTAAACTAAGATCTCTCTTTATGGTCCGAGCTCTAAGACCTTAAACTAAGATCTCTCTTTATGGTCCGAGATCTAAGACCTTAAACTAAGATCTCTCTTTATGGTCCGAGCTCTAAGACCTTAAACTAAGATCTCTCCTTATGGTCCGAGCTCTAAGACCTTAAACTAAGATCTAGCCCTTATGGTCCGAGCTCTACGACCCTAAACTAAGATCTCCCCAAATGGGGTCCTATGTCCTGCATGACGTTAAACTGCACTCTCAGAACTACGTGTGGCTTGATCTCCAGCCTGATGGAGTACGTAGGAACGCCCGGGCATTCCGACTCGGGTCCAGCCTCAGGGATCGTTAAGTCCCGCCCCTCCTCGTCGCCGGCCGTCTGGCCTGACTTCGGGTAGAGTGGTGCAGTTGTGATATTCTCCCCGATTCAGCTCGGGATGCCCCATCGCAGGGATGGGAAGCGACGGTTTCCTCGTCAGAGAGGTGCTGTCTGAGAATTGAGGTGACTCACGGCCAGATTAGTGCATCCGCCTAATACGTTTTCCCCACGGTGGCGCAATTTTGAGAGCGTTGGATTCTGTCCGAACAAATCGTCACTTCACCCCACGCTTCGCATGCCCTGTTGATCTGTATTTTCCACCCTTGTGTCTGAAGGAACCCCAAAGCGGTATTCATGATGACATGTGGTCCGCCTCCTGCAATATGAATGATGGCCTTTTTCGGTCCATCTATTGCAGTTGTTATGGTCGATCCACTGTCCACCTACCGTCTTGGGCATTTCCTGGAAGGCCGACCTTTGTGGATGTCTGGATTCGGGACACGCGATTCACCCTTTCTCATTTCCCTATGTTCGGATAAAATCTCAACGCCCCTAGCATTGTCCCGCTCGTGTGTTGGAACAAGTTGGGGGGATGATACATTGATTAGGTCTGAGGTCTCCTTTCCTAGGAATGACCTCCCTCTTTTCTCCAGAAATCCAGGCCCAATTATGGATGCCTGATGCTTGGTTAACACTCCCGCAAGACAACGAATTGTGATTGAGCATATTAAACCAAAAGATGCAGATAAATATATTGATTCATATAGATGGATCAAAGTAGCGGAAGCAAATGTTTTGGGAATGGCAAAACAAAGCCCTTAGGGATTAGCGTGCTGAATGAGTCTTTCTAATGCCGCTACCCTTTGGCTGGTGGCCTCCAGAGCTGCTTCTCGCTCTCTGCGTGCCCTCTCTTCGTCGGCGGTCGCAGCACGCAGTTCGTCGATTCTGGCCTGTGCACGCTCCCGCTCGACTTGAATTGTCACCATCTGTTGGCCCGCCTCCGTCAGCTGTACTTGGGCGTCAACCAGCTGAGCTGCTAGTTGCTCCACAAGCTCGGTACACGTCGCGACGAAGGCCTCCTTCTCTGCCGCCTGCCCTTCGAGGCGTCGGACTTCCTGCTCCGCCGCGAGGAGCGCCCGCGTGCTCTCCGACATGTCCCGACTTTGTGTGACGTCGGCACGCCTGCAGCTCTTGCGCATCTTTTCGGCCATGAAATCACGGACCGTTAGATGGAGGCGTTGAGCATCAGCTCCCCCGGCACACAGAAAGCGCAGCCAGGTTTGAAGTGATCCCATGCGCCCCAGCCACTCCGACGGGTCTCGCTTGAGGAAGTGCTGGATGCACTTCCACCCCCTACGGCGCGTTATCCGGCTCTCCTCGACCGCCTCCGTGTCTGAGTCGTCCATCTCCTCGGGATCGGCAGGCCGGTAGGCAGGGAAGGCAGCCAGCAGGTCTGCCGCAGGGTCCGCCCCTGGGAGGTCCTCACGAGGGATAGGTTCCCCAACATCCGGGCGACCTTCTTCTCTCTCCCCAACGGCGCTGACACCCTCGTCAGCCCCCGACCTCTCTCCGATGTCAGCACCGCCGGCGTCCGCAGCCCCCTGATCAGCAGTTGGTGGGGCCGGCTCGGTTTGGGAAGTCTGTTCCGGAGCAGGCGGCATGTCCACCACTGGTCCACTCGTAGATGTCCCGGGTTCGGCAACCCGATGAGCCTCCAGTGTTGAGATCACTGCGCAGGGCATGCCATGGTTAGTCACGGATCTTCAACGGCAGGCACCAGCAGTAAAGTAAGGAGACTTACGGGAGGTCAGAGTGTCATCTTCCGCTACCCCGGTCGCCGCAGGAACAGTTGCAGCAGGGGACCCTTCCGCGCTTGTCAGTTCGGTAATGGGTGCCTGGCCCCCGCCTTGTCCTGCTGGCGCCCCTCCTACTCCCGCTGAGGATGCCTGACCAACATCCGTGCGCTCCTGAGAAAGATGGAGAAATGGGTTAGAAGCTGCATAAGAGAGTGGATGAAGCAGATTGAGTAGGGATAGAAGCGGACCTCGAGGAGCTCAGTGACATCAACGTTGTCAGAGCCGGCCACCTCGCCGCTCTCCCGTGGGCTCCCCTGATGGGATCTTCCCTCGGAGCCTTCATCCTCCCCCATTTCCTCCTCTTCTTCGGAGTCATTGCTACTGTCGTCTTCTTCCGGCGGCATCTGTTCCGGAGCGGGCTCGAGACCGAGCATCACCTTCACCAGAAGGGATGGCTCCGCGCGCTGACCACGTTGGCGCGCGTACTCGTCCATGGCCGTTAGATACGCATACTGCCGGTTGAAGTCCACCCTGTCGGCAATGTGGAGGCGCCCGACCTCTGGCAGATGGATTCCTTCTCTGAGAATCTTTCGCCAGATGGCGTCGGTCCCCAGTGACTGCCGCAGGGTCATCCAGGCCGACCACAGCGCCGGGAAGACTGCATCGTGGGAGGGTTCGAGCAGACGTCTCACCTGCTTCCCGGGCCGCTCTTCGACCGCCGCATGTGCCCCCTCTCTGGGCGCCGAGGTCGTAGCGGCAGCCTGCGATGTGCCCGCCGCCGAAGTCCCTGCTCGCGTCGGCCCCGCTGCTTGGCGCGCCTCCGTTCTCCCCCGTGTGGCGGCGCCTCGCCTCCTCCCTTGACGCCCGGTCTCCGCACGGGTAACCTCGAGCCGCCGAACTAGCTTCCGCAAGAGCCCCTCGGGGTACGCGATGGCCCAGTGTTCGGCGTACTCGGTTGCCAAGCCTGCGTCAACTCCGGTAGGAGGGAGAGTGATGACGTCGCCAGAGCCGAAAGCGGCAAACATCAGCCACATCTGGCGAAGGACGCCAGGGTTCGTCTCCTCCCGGACAGCAGTGAATACCCTCTTCGGCATCCGTTGAAGGCACCCGAACTGCCTGGCGAAACGGGTCGGCACGTAAGGCTCGCAGATCACCTTCCCGTCGATCCGAGCCACGAGCACCCCGCCCCGCATGTTCAGGAAGTATTCATGCTGCTCCAGCGGACCCTGCCCGTTGTCGATCATCTGGCCGACGGGAGTGGGGAACGGACTGAAGTTGAAGTTGGCATGATTGCCAATCCGGATCCGCACGCCCTCCTCACTTAGGGTCATCGGAGCGACCCCCGCGATGTTCAGTAGGGAGGGTCGCAGGCCGTTGCCCGGAGGAATGATGGCGTTCGGAAACGTGTACCCACCGAGGTGAGCAGCCACCCAGCCGCGGAAGAACTGAAAGGGCCCACAGATCCTTCGTGGCGACCCCCCTCGTGAGATGCGTCCCAGGATGGCATACAGCCTCGCCAGCACTGGGACCCTGAGGTTGTATCTCTTGTTGGCGGCCATAGCGCCCGCCACCGCCAGTGTCGCCGGGCGAACGCCCATTCTCGCGTCCCGCACTGGCAGGAGCCACCCACTCAGAAAGGCGGCCAGGAACGCCGCGTACCGGACATTTGGGTCCCGGGCCTCGATGATGCGGTACCCCCATGAGCGGTAATCGCCCGTCTCCAGGACCCGCCAGTACGACCCGTTCCAGCTCCTCTGAGCTGCGGTCGGGCACCGCTTCCCCCTGCCTGGCATCTTGACCGCCGGGTCATGCTCCAAGAACTGGCCGAACCATTCCTTGTAGGCTATGTCCTTCTGGAAGTCTTTGATCCCGAGCCGCTGCGTAGCCAGGTCAAGCAGATGCCAGGTCAGGATAGGAGTCCGTGACCTGTCCTCCCAGGTGTTCTTCGGTGGCAGGAACTCATCGTATTGGTAGCCCTCCAGCGGGATACCTCCGATGCAGTGGATGTCCCAGAGACCGATGCCGACCTCCCCATGGTGAAGATGGAAGGTGTTGGTATCCGGAGACCATCGGGTGAACAGCTCCGGCCCGAGCTCGGACTGCTGGTAGAAGTGGAACTGCGACGTCCACACCGCCTCGAACAGGCCGATGTACCGCAGCTCCTCTGCGAAGTGATCGCAAGTGTGGCGTACCCAGAACGCCCAGGCCCACTCGCTGGTGAAGTTGCCCCCAGACCGCAAGTCCCAGTCCTTCAGCCAGCCCTTGGTGTCGTCAGTGACACTCTGGCGATATGTGCTCGAGTAGAGGGCTGGAGAATTCTCCGCAGTAGGCTCACCCCCATCAATGGTTCGCGTCCTCGGGTTCAGGACATAGACATCCAAGTGTCTGGTCTCCCTGGCAGGATGCCCATTGTTGGTGATGTTATAGCGGAGAAGCTCGTCCTCCCGGGTCACCCAGGTCCGCAGCGCATCAATCTCGAACCCTGGCACCAGGACCTCATCTAGGATGCCGAAGTTCCAGAGCGGCAGGTTGTCCGACAGTGGATATGTCTTCTGGGCCGGCGTCAGTAAGTCGAACAAGGATTGATTGTTGGAAACAATCTCCTTGGCTCCGTAAACCTCCTCGTTCGTCGCCATCTCAGCCCTGCGAGTGGCGGCATCCCCCTCATTTCCTCTGTGCGCGGCCATCTCAGAAGTTTCGGGAGTCGTGCGGGTTAAGGGATGAAGTGTGCGGAATCGGACGAGACTGGTGGAAAAGTTTGAGAGTCAGCGCGCAATCCTAGTGGACGGCGCGCAATCGGGAAGTCGTTCGCGTAAAACCCCGGGTATTCGCGCAAAGACAGAGCGAAATCCGGACGGTTTTGCGCGACGAGCGGGCGAATTCCGCGCCGGAAAAGGCAATTTCGCGCACGAGAGCAGAGATGTTTATCGCGCGGAAGGCCAATGTACGGCACGGAGGGACCCAGTGCCCCTATTTATAGGCGAGGCCGGGGTCCGCGCTGCGCGGAAAGCGCTTTGCGCGACCGCAGCGGCGAATTTCGCGACCGGCGCCCCTTTTTGCGCGCCTAAGTCCCGCGCCGCCCAGGACTTCGGCATTCCGGCGTCTCCCTCGGAACCCGATCGTTGCGACCTCTCGCCGACCAGATTCCGAGGGGGGGGCTTTTGTAGACGCCTGAAAAGTCTGTTGTTCCCAAACGAAGCTCCGGATGCGGAAAGCGAGGTCATATTTGGAGTCGGAAGAATGTTTCGGAGGGCCCGAAGGCCTTGCGCGGAATTTCAGAGGTCTGCGCGCAAAGATGATGATCCGCGCGCAAAACCCCCGGGATGCGCGCAACTCCCTTGCGCGCCGTGCCCGATTCCGCGCTCGCGAGGAGAATTCCGCGCTCGCGCCTTGGATTCCGCGCTCGGGGTTGCCTATAAATACTAGGCGACCCCCAACGTTTCAAAGGTTGCTGGAAGTCGAACGGTCTCCCGCGCGCGCAATTCAACCCCTTCCGCGCGCAATGCCGATCTTCAGGTAACCTCCTTTCTTTCGCGCAATAGAGCCTTGGGGTCCGCCTTCGCGCGCAATCCCCTTGGCTCATTTCCTTTGAATAAATTTCAACCCGAAGGCCTTTGCGCGCAAAAGAAGCCTCTTGCGCGCAATTGCCCCCGGGTGCGCGCAATCCAACCCGATTGCGCGCACCCCCCATCTTCAAAGTGGCCATTCGTTAGAGAATGAGCCGTTGCCCCCGCGCGCTACCCGAAGCCCGGTGCGCGCAATCCCAATCATCCGCGCGCAAAGCGCTGGCCCAATTGCGCGCCAGCCCGCCATTTTGCGCGCCGACCCGCGGTTTTGCGCGCAAAGCTCCTCTTTTGCGCGCAATCCGCCAGGGTCGCCTCCCTTGACCCCCTGCGGGTACCCGCCTGCGGGGCGCCCGATGGTCTTCATCGCAGGTGCCCGCACCGTGCGCTGTCTTCCCGTTCAGCCTTCCAGGCTCGTGCGAAGTGACACGGACCCGTCGGCGGCAATCATCGTCCAGCATGACGTTAAACTGCATATTCGTCCCGCATGACGTTAAACTGCACATATGTCCAGCATGACGTTAAACTGCCCATACGTCCAGCATGACGTTAAACTGCACATTCGTCCCAGCTGCACGACGCTAAACTGCCTAGCCCCCCATCGTCCGCGCTGCAAGACGTTAAACTGCCAAGTGTTTCGTCCTCAACACACGACGTTAAACTGTACTTCGTCCGGCAAGACGTTAAACCGTCCGCTTCGTCCTCAACACACGACGTTAAACTGTACTTCGTCCGGCAAGACGTTAAACCGTCCGCATCATTCGATCCCGTGCCTCGCACGCAGGGTCTCCCCCGGTTTGGATGTGGCCCCCACCCGCTCGTCTCTGCAGGGATGTCGGGATTGTCCCCCTTTTGGGACGATTTAATGGGAGTGGCTTTTCCCTACGGGGGCAGGGTATTACAAACCCCTAGTTTCTTGTGGGGGGCTGCACATGTGTATCTCCATTGCGCTCCCCCACTGCCGAAGCCAGTAGAGGGTGTGACTGGGATCGAGGTGTCTCCTACTTTCGGTCCAAGTCCCTTCCAACTGAGTTTTGCCGCATCCGGGTTGCCTCAAGTGCGTAAGTCCTGACAGAATGAACTACGTGGACTTTGATCCCTGTCTTCTAAACAGGGTACGTAGGAAGCCTTCTTGAGGTCCAAGCCCGCCACCTGGTCGTCCCGGTCGTATTTACGTCGGTTCGTCCATCAGTGGACCCCTCCAGGGTTCACGCTTGCGTCGATTCACCTATGAATCCGCCCCTGTGGGAGACTGCCCGTGTGTATCTCCACTGTGCCTCCCCACAGCCCCTTTTCCCATTTCTCCTTTTATCGTCCAGCATGACGTGAAACTGTGATCCACCCGGCCGTTCCACCCCCCTCTGTGCGAGGTGGTTCGGTTCAATCCTTCGCCCGGCGGCCTCGACCTCTTCGTGAGTCGGCTTGCCGACGTCCAGCATGACGTTAAACTGTATACCCGAACTACGTTGACTTTGATCCGTGCTAACGCGCGGTACGTAGGAAGCCCCTACGGGGTCCAAGCTCTTCACTCCATCATCCATCCTGATCCTTACCCGGGCCGCCACATCCCGGTGGGGTCATGCCACTTCACTCCACTCCACGTTACTTGGGAAGCCGCCCATGTGCTGGCCCCAGCGTCGGAGGTTCCCCGCAAGGGGTTCTGTCATCTGATCCACTTCTCGTGTTGATCGGTCCGATGCCGTCCCCGCTGGACGTTAAACTCGCGGCATACCCCGTGTTAAACATGGGAAGCTGAGGAAAACCTCAGGTGACACAGTTCCCCGCACCCAGTACGGGATGCCTCAGGCCATCATGCCTTCGAGAAGCCCTATTAGGGACGGAAGACAGACGTGCAGAGCCGCAGTGTCACGACACGCCCCCAGCACCCAGAGCCACCCGGCCTTCTCACCGCAGGTTGCTGCCCCGCCCAGACTCCTTGGAGCGTCCGGGCGGAAGCAGCGTAATTAACCGGTGTCCATGAAGATATGGCGCCGGGAACGAGATTCACGAACATTCTTAAGTCTATGAGGGAGACCCGGATTAGGCGACGAGTTCCGAGGAGACGTCCAAGGAAGGAGGAGCCGACATCCCATCATCCCGGTTTCGATCAAGGAGCAGACGCCCCTGAATAAGGGACGAATGCCGCCCGCCCTTGGAAAGCGGGACTGCGGGACCACAAGCCGCGCGCCCATCCCCTCGGGTTGACGGGTGCACGCGCGAACGCGTCCTGGCGGAACAGCGTAACCCGACGCACATCCACACCGAAACAATATGATAAATTTATTTTAACAGTTAGGTATGGAATAATAGAATACATGATGTCTCTTCCTTCCCCCTCTCTCCCAACTAAGCTCGCACTTATATACCTCACATAATAGATGTATATGTGGAAACTACTTCATGTCCCTCCTCAAATATAGTGTAGATCATACACTGGATTGTGTAATCAAACCATGATAATGAAAACATGAATGTATAGAAATACTATATATTAATTCATAGAAACCATACACAAATACTGACCTTTCTTGTTTTCCCTATTTCACTCTCAACTCTTACAAATTATCTCTTGGGTATTCTTACTTTTTTACCCAAGAAACGAGCATGTTGTGGTATTAATAGAGAATAATCCACCTAATTATCCCCACCGCATATGTGCACCACCTATAATATATATGAACCACTCAACTTAAAGATTTGTAATTACAAAAGACACCATCTTTGTAAAACAAATCTCACTGCCACCATTTTCTATTCACTCTTTTTAATAATAAAATACACCACTAACTTCAGTTTATTAATTTGTGGAATATTACAGCCATATTTATCCCTTCTTGGGATTTGATGAGATGAATTTGATCACTAATCATTATGACATGAATAATTTTGTATTTAAGCTTCACTGATGAAGCTTAAGGATGAATACAACTTCTTAGCTTTACCAGATAGCTCAAATAAAACATATCAAATAGATGGAGTTATATATGCACCATTTTAAGTGTATGAAAAGTTTTCCACATATAACTTTTCCAAAATCAATAATACACTCGAACTACTACTTTTTAGTAAAACATAGGTGTGTCTCTCTACATTTGAGCTGGCATTGTGGTTGACACGTTGATACACTTTCACACACGATGGGATTTATATTGTATTTCCTCCCTATGTTATACCACATACCCACTCCTCATACATGATCAAAACAAAGCACATCCATGCTGGAACTATGAATCCCACGATCCTTAGGCACTCCATGTGAGTGTTATGCACTCTCACTGGCTACAATGGTCTGGGTGATTAAACATTCTTTCATTCCTAAGAAGTGGTCGTCCTTGGTTGGCATATGGTTGACTCCATTTTCTAATAAAGGATCTCTATTTTGTTTTAAATAATATTCTAAATATTGAATACAATCTCAATCCATTTCTCACCATCAAATACAAAACAACATAAATATGATCATCTATAATATTAATATACCATTTTAAAATATTGTAAACAATATACACTTCTCCTAGTGTAATTAGATAATTACTTTGACATAATAAACAGTTCAAAAATAATCATAATTAAAAATCCATAAATTTTCATTGAATAAAATTATTAATATAAAATTAAAATTCAATAAATCAATTGGGTTCTTCAATCTCCCACTTTGAATTTGTTGTCAATACCAATTTCATTTCAAAATTCAATGTTTCCATATATCCTTTATTGATAATAAAACCAATGATATAAATATGGGAATGAATTATCAATTCTACTATTAAAAATTTGATATCTTCTTGTCCTCTTATAATAAATATAGTATGATTTACTCCAAATAGGGATGGAATCAAAACAACCTTATAAATGAAGAGTCTTGATAAAAGATGAAATCTCTTAATATTTATTTAGATTAGTCTCTAATAATGATAATTAAGTCAAAATAATATAATTTAAGCGGGATATTATGTCCTCCTATTTTGTTATCTAAGTGGCCAAATAATCTATATGGGCATGAATCTGATAGATTATCTAATGTATCTATTCAACAACCTTTGAAGATTCCCTTATTAATTCGGCCAGGGGAGTCCTGTCATCAAAACTATGAAAGTCCACATCATTGCTAACCAATTTTTGTAGGGTTAGGAATAATTTTCACTTGATATCATACAATGGTTGGTAATCAAATCCACCTGCCCCATATCATGAAAAAGTTGGCGTAGGTGTTCTTATTTGACAAATAACTCCTCCAAGGGAGTCTCAGTAATTTGGTCATGGATTTTATGCCAGATATGCCTTCATGATACATGGGTTTCTGTAACCACTTGGGTGGGTATGCCAAAAGTTGGAATGATTATCTGAGAAGATGAAGAAGCAAGAGAATAAGTTTTATGTTCTCTCCTCGCAATTGACACATCTTCCATCACTGATATTAAGGGACCATCCCCCTCAAAAAAATGTTTCCCACTAATGGTATGTTCATCAATATGATGATAACACTTCCCCGGTGGCTCACCTAAGTCCTGAGTAAACGCCATTGCTACTACAGATAAGGGGTTCAGTGAAGCACATGTCTTGTCTACCTAATGGATCGGTCGATTCAATAAACCACCCAGATAATCTTCCACCCAAACCTGGGCATAGTCATAAGACATGAAGATAGGTGATTTGACTAGTGGAAGAATGATCTCAACATTTTTTTCTTCACAAGCCAATATAAGACGAATTTGGTGGATAAGTCTAGGATGTTGTTCGACTCTCATGGCATATTAAGGGAGAGGAGAAACCCTTTGAATGCAAACAAACTGGAGAGAAAACTGATAGGGGAATGTTCATTTTATATAGTTATCTCTTCTAAGGATCCATAAGAACCCCATCCTATATATAAATATTGTATGACCTCTCATCCAGAGATCCCATTCCATTATCGAAAATTATTCCAGACAGTGCAGGATAGGGCATGAATTTGAAATGATAATGTTGTATCAACATTCCAATAACCTCATAAGTACCTAGTGAAATCACCCCAACCCTTGAAACATTAAATATCCGAGAATAGATCAAATCATCATGGATTCCTTTAGTGTTATGATATTTGTAACACCGAAAATGCTCTCATATCTATCCAAATAATAACTAGAAGGGTCCTCCAATCCAGTAAGGGATGTTGCCTTACCTAATATGAATGTGGAGTTGATAAAGGCGTCCAAGAGTCATCATTACTAGATTAAGAAGGAACCCCTATCCCAATCGGACTACCATCACCAATATGATTACTTGAATTCCCAATAATGTGTCCCCATGTAGGAAAATCCATCTATTCAAAAACATGGTTATAAACCCATCCAGTGGAAGGCTTGGGGATACCTATAGTCTCAGTCATTATCCCCATGTGGTATACTCCCTAGCTTAAAAAATGGACCAATAAAATCTTGTTCTATCGTAAAGCTATTAGGAAGAGAATCAATGAGTGTGTATAGTAGTTGGTCATGACCTTTTGTGGTAGAGAAATATATTAATCCAATCCTTAAAAGAAACAAGTGACTGTAGGTTCAGATCCTTCCATAACTTATCCATAACAATGGTGAGAACATCCCTTTCCAATATCAAATCTCGTGAGGTGTCATCCCAAACATCTTTAACTGGAATATTTTCTTCATACATCTCCCAAAGAGGAGGTATTCCACCCAATCAATAAAAATTCCAAACATCAATAACTACTTTTCCATGGGATAAAAGGAAGGAATTAGTTCTAGGAAACTAATGGATAATTAGCTCTTTAAGTTTTGATTTATGATACATGATGAAATTATAAGTCCTTACTACCTCATAAAGATAGATAATAAGTAAATGGTTAGAGAATTTTGATCATCTCTTCCTAACCTAAAAAGGTCATGCACATTCATCGAAGAAGTTACCTTTGGGTCATAAGTCCCACTTAGAGATCCAACCACTTGTAAGAGAATTCAATGAGGAGATGATTGTGCTCAAAGAAATTTGATCAATTGGTTGGTGGAAAATATTTAAACCTTATAGATATCGAGGGGAGTTAACCAACATGTAGGACAGCCCATGGAGGAGTGGTACAAAAAATTGAGTGTCTTTAGAAATCATTGTTTGAATAAAATAATAGAGATATGAAAATCATTAAAATGAAAGATTATAACCATGTGAAGGAGTGTAAACATCATCGACTATACCGGATATATTCAAATAAATTCAGTGTAATAGGAGATATATCTTAATTTCATGAGTTATAATCCCTTTAAAATCCTTTTTGGCAGAGAACACATCATAATGAGGGTTGAAATTTGATTCCCAGTAATCATATTACTATGTATGGTTACATTGGAAGATTTCTATGAACTGGAATCCATCTATATGAACACAAGAAACACATATATTTTATTATCAATAATTATTATATCATCATCACTGTGTATGGTTCCCTTATATGTTCAACAACATCACACCAATATGCCTTAAATTTTGACTCATACTCTACCCATGTCTTCTATAAATACAAGAGGAAGGGAGATCTAAATAACCATCACATGAAATTCAAATCACATTATAACCTTAAAATCAGAACATTGATGAAATAGTATGGTATAAAATACCTATGTGGATTGGAAGCCAGTAAGAGGGCGCCGTGGTGACAGGTTGTCAGATAGGAGGGCGCTGTAGTGAGAGAGGTCTCTAGGGAGAAGGGTTTCACTGTGAGAGAGGTCGTTGGGAGGAGGGCGTCACTGTTAGAGTGTTCATTAGAGAGGAGGGTTCTGAGGTGAGGAGAGGACGGGGAGGAGAGGTCGGAAAGGAGAAGTCATTGGGTAGGAGGGCGTCGCGGTGAGGAGAAAACGTCGGGGAGGAGAAGTCATCGGGGGAGTAGGGCATCGCGGTCTGGTGAGGTCGGGGAGGAGAACTCGCCGGGAGGAGAAGAATCCGGGAGGAGGAGAAGTCGGGAGGAGCATGAGAATAGAGAATCGGGGACCCCGATACCAAATAGGAAAACCCGCTATATAGCCATGGTTATTAAATTAAACTGTGACAATTAGGAAGATATAGCCACGGACCAATAAAACTGTGGTTATAGGTCCGTGGCTATAGCTTTAATTTGTAGTAGTGAATTTATATAAGGTGTGTATTTGATTTTGTGATTATAAATTATAAACTAATTTCTCTCAATTGATTGTAAAACCATAGAGGTGTAAGTCTAGTCAGGTACTAGTGTTTGTTATGTTGAGAATCTAACTATGTAGTGAAGGATGTGGGTCAGATATTTTTTTCTCTAATCATTAAAATTTTGGTAGGTGGATCATGTCTTTTAGATCCAACATAATAAGGTAATCTGAACCATCATGAATGTTTACTTTATATTGTGGTGGAAAGGGTCTTCAATAATTTAGGGTTGGTTTTATGGATACTTGAAGAGGATTGTGTCATTTATTCAAGTGATCGTCAGTAACTTTCATGAAGTGATATCATAACAGAACCATGTAATCTTTCCAAATGGATGAAAAATCTTTAGTAATTGTTGGTGTGATGGTATGTATTTCACCTGTCATTTTGAAAGGATTGATATTTGAGTTGGGTGATGTTCTTATGTTTGGTGTTGGAAATGTTGATATGTGTTCTATTGGATTTGGTGGCCTAGAACCAACTACATTATACTTTAATAATTAATAAATATCTTACCACATCTTGATTGTTCTTCTGCATGACAATGCATTTGATAATGTCCTAAGGATAGTTGTTGCACTAAAAGGTCATAGCGGATCCCTACTATGATAAGAACCCAGAAGTTCCATAACACTATTCTTGAATATATGTTCTATGGATGGATGATGTTATTTGAGGGACACAAATAATACAGTCCATTAGGGATGAGGGCTCATAAAACATTGAGGCACCATCTCATGGTTTGCACACTTGGTAATACCAAGGAGGATGTTATGAGAACAAGACCAGCCAGTAGGAAATCCACATTTCATAGTGTCATTGGATGTTCTTATCTGTGGACTTGTGTAATGGTCCTTAGACTTTAGGATTATTATTAATGGGTATTACAACTTTCTCACTTAGATGTATTGACGAAAACTGTGAAAACACACTATTCGTAGTGAGATGGGATATGTTGGGTGTGTCACAAGTAAAATTGCATTAATAGATAATGCGAGAAAGGATTTTTCCCTTCTGTTCTATAATGGATGTAGATATCTTAGGCCCTTTATTGGAATTGATATAGCCTAAATAATCCACGGTTGTGGTAAGGAATGGGAAAGTTCAATTCTATGAATTAAAAGAAAGAATAATCGAGCACATGGGTTGATCACACCAGTATGCAACCTTATTGATTATAGATATCGAGACAAAGGTATTAATTGCATAGTAAGTTTTCATAGGATGTGACATGTCATTGTGGCATTAAATACTTTCTCTATGGGTGCCTTGGCATGTAGCTAGACATTATCCTTGGACTCTAGGCAGGCTCCACCTAATGCCACTGAGAAAGAGGCATATATGGTCACACCCAAAGTGTTCCTACGTATCTTAGTTAAATATTAACTTAACAAGTTAAATAAAAATTATTCTCTATTGTGGTTTAATAATTATTCAAGGGATGCCTGATCACATTTATTTCAACACTAGTTATTTCAGAGAATATATTGAGGGTGAAATAATGTATTTATTAGTGAGTAATGAAGTGATATTTATTTGAGAAATGAATAGGTATTATTCAAGGTCTAATAAATGTGGTGGAGGAAATAAATAAAATTGAAAAACAAAAGTATACGCTGTGTATATTAATATACATGTTGGGTAGTTTTCTAGGGATTCATGAGAAATAATATTATTTACTTAATTAAATAATATTAGGTGTAATTTACTCGGCACATGTCAAGTAATAACAATAGTCAAATCTTATTATTAGACATGGGGTCTTACTAAGAATTAAATGAAATGAATAAATATTTTCTTGTAATTAATTAATTTTATTATTATAAGTAATTAAAATCCCAATTATATAATTTTCATTGGCCTAGAAATTTTTAGGGTTGTGAACAATGGATCTAGAAAATCTCTCAATAACAGAGATAATTTCTTTTTTTTTCAAGAATTCTCTCAAGCTACGAGAGAGATCTGCCTCCATCAGATCAAGGAGAGTGCTTTACAAGAGGATATCAAGGCGATCTAAGGCGGAAATCGCAGGAAATGGCTCTTCCATGCTAGCACCCAAAGATCCCTTCGACGATGTCCTAACATACATGGAAGATGTGTGGATCACTGCTATAGGAACCCTACACTTGGATTCTTTGATGCAATGACAGATCACATCAGATCATGATCGTAAACATAAATGAAGATATAATTCCATAAAGGTAATTCTTGTGTTTTAATTAAATTAATTATAACCAATATATGATGGTCTGCTCTATGGTTCTGGAATTCCTTCCTTCCTTTCGTTTTTCTTTTTATTCTTAAGATATGGAGTTATATTATCATGAAGGATCTCAAATTGACTATTTTTGATAGAAAAATAAAATTTGGGTACACCCACCAATACGCTTCCATTGTACCAAGAACCTATAATATTCTATTACAGTTTGTGGCATAGAACCAACCACTTTCTACTAATCCAATAATAAATATCTTATCACATCTTGATTGTTCTTCTATGTGACAATTCAAGTGATAATGTTATAAGGATTGTGCTTGCATAAAAATTTCATAGTGGATCCCTGCTATGATGAGAACCCAAAAGTGCCATAACCCTATTCTTGAATATATGTTTTATGGCCGGATCATGTTATTTGAGGGATACAAATAATACAGACCATTAGGGGTAGGACTCATAATAATTTGTGGAACCTTCTCATTGTGTAAGCCCTTGGTAATATCCAAGAGGAAATTATGAGAAGGAGACCCGCCAGTAGGAAATCCACATTTCATAGTGTCATTAGATGTTCCTATTTGCGGATGTGCATATTGGTCCTTAGAAATTAAGATTATTATTAACGGTTATTACAACTTGGGAACTTAGATTTATTGATAAAAACTATGAAGACACACTTTTTTGCAGTGAGGTAGGATATGTTGGGTGCATCATGAGTAATACTGCATTAATAGATAATACAAGAAAGGATTTGTACCTTATATTCCATAATATAAGTAGATATCTTAGGCCTTTTGAAGGAACTAATATATCATAAATAAATCCCTGGCCATGGTAAGTAATGGGAAAGTGTAATTTTATGAATTCAAAGAATGAATAATCGAGCACATGGGTTAATGGCACCAACATGAAACCTTCTTGATTCGAGATATCGAGACAAAGGGATTGAATTACATGGTAAGACTTCTTATGAGGTGACACATCATTATGGAATTAACTTCTTTTTCTATGGGTGGCTTGGCGTGTTTCTATATGATATCCTTAGACTTTGGGTAGGCTCCACTTAATGCCACAAAGAAAGAGGCCTAGACGGTCACAAACTAAGTGTGTCCAAGTATCTCAGTTAAATATTAATTAAATAAGTTGAATAAATATTATTCCTTATTTTGGTTTAATAATTATTCAAAGGATGTCTGATCGCATTTATTTCGACACTATTTAATCAAGAGAATATACTATGGGTGAAATAATATATTTATTAGTGAGTAATGCAGAGATGTTTATTTGAGAAATAAATATCCATTATTTAAGGTCTAATAAATATGGTGGAGGAAATAAAGAAAATGGGAAAAAAAGTAAATTCATTATAAATTAATATACAAGCTGTGTAGTTTTTCTGGGGATTTGTGAGAAACAATATTATTTATTTAATTAAATAATATTAGGTGTAATTCGATTGGTGCATGTCAAGTAAAAATAATAATCAACTGTTATTATTAGACATGGAGTCTAACTAAGAATTAAATTGAATGTATAAATTCTTTCATGTAATTAATTAAATTTATTATTATAAGTAATTAAAATCCCAATTATATAATTTTCATTTCCCTATAAATTTTTAGAGATGTGCACAATGGATCTAAAAAAGTTATCAAGCCAAGAGAAAATTTATTTTTTCTTTCAAGAATGCTCTCAATCTACGAGAGAGATCCTCATCCTCTAAATCAATGAGAGCACTTTGCAAGCAGCTCTCAAGGAGATCTAGAGTTTACCTCACTGGTGAAGGCTCTTCCACGCTAGCACCCGAATATCCCTTCAACGACATCTAGAGAAATGTGGAGCATGTGTGGATCACCTCTAGAGGAATCCTACACTTGGATTCTACAATGAAATGACAAATCACATCGGATCATGACCGAAAACATCAATGGAGAGATAATTCCATCAAGGTAATTCATGAATTTTAATTAAATTAATTATAACCAATATGTGATGATCCTCTATATGGTTCTGGGAATCCCTTTATTTCTTTCTTATTTCTATTCTGACGATCCAGTATTTTATTATCATGATGGATCTTGGATTGATCATTGTCCATGGAAAAATTAAAGTTGGGTACACCCACCAATGCGCTTCCGCTGCACCAGGAACCTACAAGTGGTATCAAAGGGGTCATATCATTGATTATAATTATTTAGTTTTTCATTGATGATTTATGCATTTAACAATTTAATTCTTTCAATTCAAGTTAATCATTATGAAAATTTGAATATCTAGATCTGTTCCTCCTCTCTCATTTCTCGTTTACCATACAGAAACAATTTTTTATTTTAATTTTTTTTATTAAAATAAAATAAAGGATCTCATATGGAGGTTCCAAATGTTCATGGACAAACAACACCAGAACACACGGTGTGTATTTGGCAGTACAGGCCATGTAGTCAAGATTCAATCCATTGGACCGGTCCGCCAAATCAGGCCCTGTGTTGGAGTCTTTCTAAGTCTTAAATGACTCAGTTTGTTGACCAGAATGGGTGGCACATGGTTTACGGATTACAGTTCGTGTTGTACACTTGAAATGACATTAAGTACTTTCAGGTTAGGGATGGACTGTGTACCATGTACATGGCTTGATCGGTTGGAAACCATGTAACACGGCTACTACATGGTGTGTGTCCTATTGAACACACCATGTACTCTAGAGATTTCTGAAGTACATCTACACATCATGTCCTGAGGCGTGTACTTTGGATGGATGGTGAACAGATGTACACGCTGTGTAGTCAGAACTACACGTCGTGTAATCATAAAAAATTACATAGATTTATTAAATTTTATTATTATATTATACAAACACTTGAGACGTGTACCATAGTGTGGGCATAAAGCTGAGGAACAACACGCGAGTATGTGACTTCCCTTTTTTTAAGTTTTTTTCACCTAGTGATCTTTTCCTATTTCATTTGATTTTTATTTTTTGGTTTTAGCCTCTTTGGTGTTTCACTTGTCATTTTATGCCTCATGAAAATATTATATATCGTATAGTTTTGTAGATTGACATTGATGGTGTTGTTTATTATAATTATGTATTGGATATTCATTTTGGTTATAATTTGTTATAGGATAAGGCCTCCCATTTAGGTTATTCCTTCTTGCTTCTAGTCTCTAGTCCCTATCTAATTATAAAATGAGAAAATTACAAGAATGATAAATGAAAATAATTATGATAACTTAAATATAAATATACCCATGGGTAAATACAAATATTATAAGCAAGAAGTAACCATCCTCATGGTCTCCCAAAAATATCGTACTTCTAAGTAGAACTATAAAAATAATTCAAACCAATAGAAATATAGTAGATATGTTGACGAAGGATATTGTATGAATTATTTTATACAAGTATGTAAGGTCATATATAGGAATGTAAAAAATAAATATAAAAGTTATATTATTATTGGATATATAATAATTTGATATATGGTCATTGGGAATATATATATCCAATAGGTATATTGAATATTTTACAATTTTTCAATATATAACTGATTAATGTGTTATAAATAATATATTTGACATTTAATTAATATATTTTTAATTGGAATGTAAATTAAATTAAATCTCTCAATTTAATACTAGAGATAAAAACTTTATACAATAAAATAATTAAGGTCAAAATGTCTTATTAAAACATTAGTAATAAAGTGAAAATAGTTCTTGGATTCCAGTAAACTATATATAATGACTTTATTACTAATTGATTGTGATATCAACCTTAAACATGAATCTTTACTAGTATCTATGGGAAAACATCCACAAATCTAAGCCCAATATTGATAATGGTTACTCATTGATATAGAAACACCTTTCATAGTCATAATCATCACTTTAAATAGACACAAGTTCCATATGTTTCTTCCCTTTCCAATCATCCATCTACATATTCTTTTATGCCTCAAATAAATAAAACATGATAATCATTCTCATGAGATAAATTGGGGGGGTGACAGTCACCCTCCATGAGCCAGATCAAGGGAATTCCCATTCTATCTAGTAGAAGTAAGCCTCTCATATGTCAAGGTAATTCATCTTCCCTATTTTTATAATGATCAATCCTAATATAAATAAAATATTTTTCTATTACATTGGATATAAAATTTTCCTAACTTGGAACCAAAAAGAAGAATGAAATTTGGTAAAATATCAAAAATATTCAAGAAAATTATCAAAGTGTAGTTGACATCACCTTGATGATAACAAAGTTCTTCAATAGCCAGAGCCACACTTAATGAATCTGTTTCAATATAGAAATTGTAAGAGAAATAATTCTTAGACCATATAACAGTGAGAAATAAAGAAACCTCCTCAACCTAAAGAAAAAACATGAATTAATATCCTTAGTATAAAGGTGATAAAATAACCTTGATATTTAGAAATGATCTCTTCTACCCCTTAAAACATAGTATTAAACAATGAGTTGACATTGATCTTGAAATTTACTTTCAGTAGGGGAGACTAAGTGGAATCCTTAAATATAAGATTCTTAGGAATCTCATAATAGATATAAATTACAATATGACCACCTCCTTTATTTGTTTAGTATCGTTAATAGGAATAATATAATTAAATATGAAAATGTGATAATAGATTTAAAATATAGTAACCTCTTAAATGAATGTCCAGATTCATGAATGAGGTGATTCTAAATAATCTATAGCATCAAATTTATCATATTCAGAAGAAAATAAAAAAAATCTAATTTTATGTATCACATACATTTCACCATTTTTATATTGAAATCATTAAGACACATGGAAAAATGATAAGAGAAACTTTATCAGAAAAGTGTTGAAAATTTTTGATAACTTGAATTTAGTGAAAAATAGATTGTTTTAAATTATACCATTTTTAAAATATAATATAGACCTCAAATGTAGATGAACCAAAAACTTTTTCAAAGCCTCATCATTTAGAATAGATTTATTAAGAACCCACTATACCAAAATGGAGATCTTATCAAAGATATAATTATTTTATATAGAATAATACTCAACTGATGAGTTATTTATTTTATGGAGATACTAATAAATATAATAAAAATATTTATATGTCATAAATTTATTTCCCAAAAACTAATTCAAATAAAAGTTATATAAATCTAAATTAATGGATTTGTAGCGTTATGATAGCTTTTTTTATTAAGAAGTTATATATAATTCCATAGAAAATGTATCCCATAGATCACTGGTGAAATTGATCTTATTCTAAATATTTAGCATAAAATTTTTGTAAATTTCAACAATTCCTCTAATTATAAATCCATTTTCTAATGTAGGATAACATGATTTCAACAAAAAAATATATAATTTTATAGATTATGTGTTTTTATTTTAAAAAATAAAGTCAATAGCTTCTAAAGAATATTTTTTAATAAAATTTATTATCTATATATATAACCAAATTAATTAATCTTCTATGAATTATTAGTAATTGGTAATAAATAAGAATAAAAGTATATAATATTTAAAATATTATTTTTCAAAAAATAGTTTTCTCGATATATATTATATTTTTTCATTTAAAAGTAAAATTTATTATATTTAGAATTCTAATTTGAGTAAAGGATCCCAAAGTTTGATTAAAATATTTAAATTTTGTTAAAGGGACTATATTTAATTTTGGGTAAAAAGATAATTATTGAGGTAAATAATTAAATAAAATAAAATGGTGTTAAAAAATAGTAAAATGACATTACATGGATTTGGATAATGGGTATTATATTCAGAAATTTTATAAGTCATATATTAAGATTAAATGTAAATCTTAATATTCCAACCAATATTTCCTCAACTAACTCACCTATCTTTCCTAACCCACCAAACTTTGGTGCGATTCAAAGATTTTGCCTCATCTACCTCAAGTTTCTAAAGAGATATTCATAAGTTTTTCCTATAAAAACCCTTCTCTCCAACCCATTCCCCTTAATAAAATCATAATTTATTCAAGATACATCTATCAAGATCACTCTCCTTGAGTTATATCTATAATTGTGATTATTTTAGAAGGGTGGAATAGTTTATTTTAAAGCCTGTGAGTAAAAATGATATAGGTTTCAAATTATCTATTTAAATTTTCTATTTTAGTTTCTTTTGTCATAAAATCCATTAAAATTCATTTTAATTTTATTAAATGCATATATATCTATGTTATTATCAAAAATTTTATATATTATGGATAATATATTACACATTTCCTATAATCATACCCTTTTTATAAGCTAGTATGGTGTTGAAATAAGGGGTTTCTTGGCTCAATAGTCTTTTTTCTATAATTATATTATTATTATATAGGTATGTTCTATAATTTATCACTCTAATATTTTATTTCCTCTCATTTTTATTTGGAATATTTGTCATTTTTCCGGATTTTTCCTTATAAATAAATTTGATTTAATGGGAATTTTTTACTCTTTATTTTGGATATTTCTATTATGTATTGTTTATTTTTGTAAATATTTATTCTATCAATTTTTATATTAAAATGTTAATTTTTTTATAAAACTCTTATATTTTAAATTAATTCTTTTTAAAAACCATATTTTTCCCTTTTATTAATGTGGAATATTTTAAACTATCAAAAAAATTATTTCAACTTCCATACCATTCCTATATTTCACTCCAAGTTTTTTTTACTTTTAACTCATTTCATGGTTCCATTATTAAGAAGTTTTATTTTTTAAAATAAATATTTAAATAATATTCTAGAAATTTTTTGATAATAACATTGAATGTGGGTGATATTTTTGTTTTGAATTCAGCATCACTGAAGTTTAAGAAATATCTTTTCAGGATTTCTCAACCATTTTTCTTTATTTCTCTGGATTATTCTACATTAACCTTTTCCTTTCCCTATAATCAACTATGCATATTGAAAACATATCTTCTAATACCTTTCTATTGTGGATACCATTTATTTGAATCTTTTCATTGATGGGTATTCACCTAGATAACCAAACCATTCGATTAATTTTGGAAATATATTTCCATATTCGTACACCCTTTTATTTTATTTGATGCTAATACCTTATAATTCATTATTATAATTAAAACTAATTTACCTAGATAATCATCAAAATATAATTATGATTTTTATATCTCCATCAAATATTACGATTTTTATTAATGGAGACAAAGCAAAGCATTACAAAAAGTGACCCTTCTTAGGGGGGACAAAAATACTGTATCCCAAGGGCATCGCCCCGTATTAGGATCACCCCCTCTAGTTTAAATTGAGAAACATTAGAAAGTCAACAGACTGAGGATCCTGGAGTTACAAGAGAGGCTAGATAGTCCGCCACTTTGTCCCCCTCCCTCCACGTATGTGTGGCCCTCACATTGTTGCTGAGCAGTAGCTTGCAAGACCTCATGGAGTAGGAGATGGACCAGGGAATGGTTCCTCTGCCCTTTAAGGCATCATGAATAATCTTGGAGTCAGTTTCTACCTCATTAATGATAATATCCCTCTCCTTGAAAATGGTGAGGCCAGTGAGAACCGCATTCGCCTCTACCCGAATAGGAATGTCACTCCCATAATGAACCGAGAAAGCCAGCACCACACTCCCCTGACAGTCCCGAACGACCCCTCCTCCGTGCATCACACCCATCCCACAGGAGCCGTCTGTGTTGAGTTTGAGGCCATCCCTAGGAGGTATCCACCGGATCCAACTCCCCAGTAGACTAGTAGCATTCTGTGCACCTGCACTCCTCGAACTGTAGAGCGCGGGAAGGGACAGAGCCTCCTTCTTAATGCCTTCCAAACCGACCAAATCATACAATAGGCACCTGGTTCTGGCCACAACCGACCTGCCTGAGGATGGAATCCCCTCAAACCGGGAACGTTTCCTTTCTTTCCATAGAACCCAACATCCCGCAATGAAAATGACACACCTCTCCGCCGATTCTGTTCCTGAGCCAATGGCCCCCTGGACCCAATGCTCTATGAAAAGCTCAATGTTAACACCTGTATGGCCATACACCATGATAATACTGAAGGAACTCCAAACCTGATGAGCCCAATCAACTGAGAAGAAGATGTGACTCAGGCTCTCTTTGTTCCTGAACAAGCAGCATTGGCAGCAGGAAGCCATACTGATACCCAAACGTTTAATATTATCGTCTGAGGGAAGGACATTATTACGAAGCCTCTTGGAGAGGAAACTATGTTTAATGGGTACTCTGTTACCTCATACCAGCTCTCTTCATCCATCGTGCTCCCCCTGAGAAGAGTTCAATCTCCAGAATTCCTTCAAACTGAAAGATCCTGAGGATGAAGGACTGTAAATGCACCTGTCCTGCTCAGAGTTCATGCTAATCGAGTCGTAAACCTCTTTTTGGTTTGAATCCAACAATGATCTGATGAAATGGGGATATAAGCTCACCTCCCTAAATGAGATGGTAGGGGTCGGGTACCCTGGGTATCCCCTCACACAACCCGACCAGTTTTTATGCCAGAAGGAGATAAGGCCCTCCCCGATGATCCATTGGGAGAACTGGAGAAGTGTTAGTATGATACTACTCACCGAAGTCCATAAGAGAGACCCATTAGCTGAGGCACTTGAAACACCATCCTTATATCTCTGTAACATAAGCATCCCCCATAGTGTATGATCCTCAATGATTTCCCATGCAAGCTTCACCCGCATTGATTGAATAGTGCCTTCCAGACTCCTGACGTTAATCCCTCCTTCGCTACAGAGCCACACCATCCTACGCCACGACACCCATTATCTCTTACCTTCAGCCGCTGCATCCCAAATGAAACATGCCAAAACTCTATCAATGGATTTGATCACCCCCTTAGGCACAATTACAGAGGCCAAAGCATGCATCGGCATCACTGATAGAATGTTATTCACCATCATTATCTGCCCACCAAAGGATAGGAAACGATTTTTCCAGTTCAGAATATGATCCATGATTCCCCCGACCACTTTGTCGAAGTCCCTGGTTCGTAGTCTACTTGGAGAAATAGGGGTACCGAGATATTCCATGGGAAAAGAACCCTGTCCCATACCCAGAAAGCTGCCCATCCTGTCCACCCTACTCGGACTGCACGAACTTGATATATAGAAGTTACTCTTACCTCTGTTCACCATTTTCCCACTCCAGTACTCGTACTCCTCAAGAATCATGTTGAGCGCATTAAGAGAACTTCCTCCCGCATTCATGAAAATCATTGTGTCATCTACAAACATAAGGTGTGATACCGCTGGGAGGCCATACTTCCTCTAAAAAGGCACAATGTCCCCACCGGCTATGCCCCTATTGATCAGCTTGCTTAGGGAATCTTGCATGAGGATAAAGATACTCATATATAATGGATCTCCTTGACGAAGAACTCGCACAGACTTGAAGAACCACTAAGTCTTCCCCGTGAATGATAAAGCCATCCATGGTGAACAAACACACCTGAACACAATATCGCAGACCCATTTTGAGAACCCCATAGTGGCCAAAACCCTGTTCATAAAACCCCACTCCATCCTATCATAAGCCTTACTCATATCTAGCTTAATAACTAGGTTAGAACCACGGGATTTGGTATTCAAATCTCTCAGCATCTCTTGCGCCAGTGCCATTGCTCCTGGTATCGACCTTCCCTTAACAAAACCATGTTGCTCCGCGGATACCCACCGTGGTAAAAGGCCAGACAGTCGTCGGTTTATAATACTCTCCAGGATCTTGTATGGTACATTGTAAATACTCACGGGCCGATAATGTTCAAGAGAGGTGGGATCTTTGATCTTCGGTATAAGTACCAGCGTATTTGCTGCCGTGATCCGAGGGATGACACCCCCGAGGAAGAAGTCCTGGACAGCCAGAATAATGTCATGCTTAAAAACATCCCAAGATCCCCAGTAGAAAGATCTAGGGAAGCCGTCCGGACCTGCTGCACTATCAGGGTTCTGTTTCCTCATGGCCTCTTACACCTCCTCTTCCTCTGGAACCCTATCAAGCAACCCATTCTCCTGGTCTGTGACAATCTTCAGAATCCCCTCTCAAAGATTCGCCTCCCCTAAGGGATACCCCTTAGCGATGTTCTCATTCGTACCAGCAAGGAGGTTTTTGAAGAATGAAAATTCCATACCCCCAACCACCTCCCTATCCTCTTTAAACGTACAATCCTCCAAGGACAGATTGGGTTTAACTGCCCGCCTCTTCTCCCTCATGCATGCATGAAAATAAGTGGTATTTTGATCCCCCCTCCTTGATCCATTTAACTTTCAAGCTTTCCCTCAACTTGTGTTCCTGCGAGAGCACCAATATCGCCAGGTCGTTCCTCTTCTCGGACAACTCCTCAAAGACATCATCATCCCACCTTTCCTCTAAACTAGCCTCCAAGCCCTCAACATCTTGTTTGAGCACTGCCAATTCTTGATCACGAGGAGGGATCTTCCTAGCCCACAACTGAAGTGCATGCTTTAGACGCCTTAGCTTGGAGTGGATAACCACCCAAGAATGACCTCGAGAAGGTTCCTTTCATATCTTTGAGACCACATGGTGGTAGTCCGCCATGCCCGCCCACTGACTACAGAAAATGAAATGGTCAAGTTTGACCTCCTCCCTGCACAGAGACAACAGTAACGATGAGTGTTCAGAGATGCTTCACGTCAAGTGGATAACCTTTGCATTAGGGAACAGCGAGATGGTGTGGACATTTGCAATACATCTGTCCAGTCTACTCCAACACCGACTTTCACCCTTCCGGTTGTTACACTAGGTAAACGGGTCACCAAAGAAACCCAGGTCCATCAGTCCCCTTCCGGCCATGAACTGCACAAAGGATCTACTAGCCCTCCTTGGGAATTCCCCTCACCCATTCTTCTCATCCGAATGCGCTATGATATTGAAGTCCCCCCCACTACCCAAAGCTGGCCCCTGGGTCAAAACCATTCAACTCAGTCCACAGCAAATCACGCCTTTGTGCACCACATCTCTTGTAAATGAAGGTTACAATCACAGAGACTCCGTCACTCATAGCCCTCGTAGTGATATGATGGCTTCCCTCCGGGATCAAATCCACTGATACCTACCTTTTTCAGAATAACCATATGTGGTTGTTCGTTGGGGCCCTGTGCATGTAAGCATGCATTTTAACCCTACGTGAAAACTCTTGGATTTTTGCAGAATTCTGCTTATGTTTAAAAAACGCAACCATCTTGGCCTTGTGCTTCTTACATTCCAATGAGAAGAAATCTGTTTGAACCCTCGCCCTGATCCCTCATGCGTTCTAAAGAATGATAGGAATTGAGGCGATGGCCTGGCTTTGGCCCCAGGCCCTCTAGTATTCTGTGCACTGGAATACGAACACTCCCTTATCTGCAACCTCTTCTTCATAATCCTTTTACACACTCCCGGGCTTCCTATAGACTTGAAAGAAGGAGGAGCCTCCAGGTATACCAGGGAGGGAGATCCCACCCCCGCGATATTACCCGAGAAACGCTGGCCCTTCTCGTACATAGATCCCCTAATCTCGCCCGCCCCAGGTTAGATAGGACAAACACTCCCAGACAACGAGGCCTCCTGTGAGGGCGGCCGCTCATTAGGAGAACCAAGCCCCTCTGGACGGACCATGCGAACCCACACCTCAGCTCCTACAATAGGATCCTTACAGGAGGGCCCGGCTGCCAAGACCCCTAACTCCTCCGCCTGATCACCACTGGTACCCGGGCCCAAACGTGCAAGGGGAAGGGCCACCCCGACCTTAGGCACACTTAAAGATAACTCTAGTAGTTCTCCATCCATCAGCAGTTCCCATATAAATCTAGAGAACACGACGGATCCTGAGGGCCGTGACCGGACACTTGGGGAGATACCTGGAGATAAGGCATGGCTAGTAGAGCCCTCCTGACTATAGAGAGCCATTCGCATGCCTGACGAAGGGGCAGATGGGATGGAATGGTACCCCGGGGCGGGGAGAGGAGCCGACACCGTAGCCTTCCCTGGGCTCAGAACCCCCTGACATACGGTTTTCCTGCCCCCGAAGTCGTTACGACGGCCACCGGACCCACTCCTTCGGCAGTTCTGCAAAGAATGTCCCTGCTATAATCAAGAGGAGCAGTACCTTGGAATCACGGGGTAAACTATGTCCTGGGCCCAGACAACGGTATTCGGCACTTTCAGGGAAAGCTTATCTGGGATCCGAACATATAGTCCAACTCGACACAGATCCGGGGCACCAAGGTCGCCTCCCCTCGACTGGTACTCTGAGCCGTGCAAAGGTACTTCAACAAGGAGTCACCAATGGCCTTCAAGAAGGCGTTGTTCAAGAAGGCGCTGTTTTGAGAGATCATTATTTTAAGATTCTTATGATTTAAAGATCATATTCTATTAATTATTATAATTTGTCCCATGTTCATTTTCTCTCGCATGTTTATAATCTGGTGATAAATCCCTAATGAATCAATATTATTTTACCCCATACTTAGATTTTGAGTTCACCCTTTTCATTTTCCCTAGGAAATAAGGAATAATATTATGTATGAATTTTTTATAAAGGAATAAAGTATGAATAATTTCATGGAACAAATGTACGCTATATTATGAAATAAGATGGTTGCGTTTCAAATCTTTAAAGATAATAAACCATTATATTCTAGGATATTTATATAATTATTATCTTTGTTGTTTAATTATGTAAAATGATTTAAAATATAAGTATTGTATATTTTGGTTGTATCATTTGGTATCAGTGTGGAAATTATTTAATTTTGGAGATTATCTCATAAGAAATAAGAAAATAAAACATAAATCAACCTATGTTAAACCCAAAGTTTTATATTCTAAACCATGAATTTCATAGGTTGAAAGGATGTTTTATTTAGATAATACGTCTTAGGGTCAATATTTATTATTCATATGATTATTTACTTTCATTTTTTAATTTTTTATTACTCAATCTAACAATTTTGGATAATTTTCATGGATTGAATCAAGAAAAACCATGTGAATAATGAATTTGATATAAAATTTGATGATTTATCTAATAAAAAAATGGGATAGGATTTGAAATTAATAATATCATTGTTATTTTGGCCCAACTATTTCATGTTATAAACAATAACCTAAACCATGTCAAACTCCCAAATTCAAAATGGAATGAGAAATCCTCTATTGAGTATTACATGTAACAAAGGCAAGAATCTTTAAGAGAATACTATAATTTATTAAATACTAATAAATGGATCAACCAAATTAAAAAAGATATTTTTCTTTTGTTAATGTTTAGATCATGAAAAGATTTTTTTTGATATTTATCTTCTACAGATGAGGTGGACCAGTGGTGTACATTAATCATGAAAATAAGGCAAAAGGAATAAATTGACTCCATACAATGGGAAGAGTTTGAGAAAATATTTTTTAACAAATATTTTCCCTGAATTCTTCATGTAAAAATAAAGTTAGAATTACTTGAGTATAAGAAAAAAAACTAGACACATCAATTGGTTCCTTTTAAGAAAAATATAGGAGGCAATCAAGGTACACCTCTAGTTTTATCAATGATATGGAGAGTAAAAAATGTTTAATTACATAGTGGATTAATACTAGTTCTATAAAAGGAATTATTGAAAAGAGAATTTGGTAGCAATGAAGAAATTTTTTGAAGTTTTCTTAAGGTGGAAATGGAAATTAGATACTCTCAGTATACTCAAGGATTTGGGAATAAGCATAAGGAAATTTTAGTTTCAAAAAAGTTCATTTGGAAAAAGATCATGGGTTGAAGAAGATTCAAATTCTTACATGACTTGACGCAAACTATTTGGACCTCTCTTGGGTTGATGGTAAGCAGAGAGTGCCACCCCAATTTGACCTTTAGTAGGTTAAGGGCTAGTTACTAGAAATGATTAGTGATACAACACAATATGGGAGTCCCTAAACTATATCAATCTACAATAGATACATCTCCAATAGACAAGATACTCAAAAAGAACAGCATATGATGTATATATATATATATATAAACAACATAAATAAACTATACTAAAAATAATTCATGCATGAGATAGAAAAAATAAGTACATTACAAAAGAATAATATAGGGAAAATTTTATATATATAAAAGTATATGAAACACAAGGCCCTGGAAATACCTCACATGATGCATGTACACCTTGACAACACTCCAACCAATGTGGTCACTGATCCATCATGCATCACATAGTTCTATAATTTTTCATCGAGAAACACCAGTCATCATCTTCGAACAAGACACGTCAGTTCCATGTTTATCCTGCCAATATTTGAACCAGTGCATTCTCTATAGATACATAACACATGTGGGAAAAATTCTCATATAGGGGTAAATAGAAACATACCAAGTAGGAAACCCCAAACCACAAAGGACGACAAGGAAAAAATTATTCTCAACTCTTTATATATAACTCGACTAAGAAGAAGATGTTGGGGAAAACCAAAACATCAAATTAGCTCTAAAATCCTGGAAATAATGATTTTATAAGATAATGATAAGAAATAATAATCCAGAAATTATCTATATCACGAATTCTAGAGGATTCATTAAATTCACTAATCAAAGATGATCCAACCATAGATAGTTATACAACGTGATCAAATGAATATTCTTGGAAAAATAAATAGTCTACCAAACCTAATGTCAATAGCCAATTGAAAATTGCATCTCAAGGAAACCTCTAAGGAGACAATAAATCAAAATTCCAATAGAATTCTATACTATCCAAACCTCCAACAACCACACCACCTCCATAATCCTTAAAGGGGGAGACCAACCACGAATAAAGTATGCACATTGGATGGGGGAGCGTCGCACCCTCTGGTCTTTCAATACCATATCATTAATCAAGAATCTGAACTACTCAAGATTATAATTTATGTAACCTATATAGAACTATAATGGAGGATCCCTCAACCCAGTATAGTGGGGGGATACATTTTCTAGTGAATGATTATGTGCCCTAAATGAGCTTTAAGATAGGGGGACACTAACTCCATAGATAGAGGATCCTACACCCAACGTATACAGGTAGAATACCAACTATATCTAATCCCTAGGTAAATGATCCTCCACCCAAAGAGAATGGGAGGATTTCCAAAACCTGTCTTAGGATAGCAGGTGACCCTCACCATGACACAATAGATTTTTTAGGGGTTTTCATCCCTAAGAACACTTTCATCTTCATGTATGATCCCGATCACTTACTATATGAACCTATAAGAAGAATAAACTAATTGTACCACCTTTTCAATCATCTATGATATTGAGAAAAAGTAAACCATCAGAATCTATGTGTTAGAATACTCATAATAAGCTATTTCATTTCCCAAATTTGAGCCTTTAGTATAAAAACCCATAATTTACATAGATTGATATTAATTTAAAGTTAAACAATATTCATTAAAAAATATAACAAATCCATGAAAATACCATATAGGTATAGTGTCTTTAGAAACTAGGAAACAAAAATAAATATTTCATAATATATCTTCAATGTCTCCCACTTATTTCATCATAATTAGACCCCTTTTTGACATATCTTACTTAATACCCTTCTTCATGACCTGGAAAAAAGAAACATATGAAAGGGTGATCTCAGATTCTCAGTAAGGGTAAAAAAGGTATATATCAATCATATCGTAATCATAAGACATAAGAACATAACATTTGAAAATATTATCTTGCATATGAAATATTGTGATATCATTCTATGGGATAAATCCTCCAATTTCCTAAACATAAACGAATATAATACCAAAAGTTAAAACTTAATACATGAAGTTTTGTGGAATAAACATAAGCATATAAAATCATTTCTTATTATACAAGGGCCATTTCCAAGACCATCATAGGGGAGAAAGTCTGTTACTAAACTGATTTCACTCCTTATTCCAGCCCTATATTATTGAACCGATATCATTTCTCATTCTAGCCATGTCTATCTCCTTATATACAAATATTTACCAAATGCATTGGAGGGTGATATATGTCCCACCCATCTCACAATGAAATCATTCTTATGTGTGACAAAAAAACACCAATCATTCATCATAATATAACCCAAGGAATAAAATTGGTTTTTAAACATCATTCCATCAACATCCATATAAAACAAATGGATTTGATAAATAGAATTCCATCATATACATAATCAAACCATAGTAATAATATGGATAGAAACATAACCCTATTTCAAGAATGTAATCTTAGATGGAAAATAATTGTGATAAAACACTTGATATTAATTCTTGAGGAAAATATTCTTTCTTCTTCAAAAATGTTTTCTTTTCTCAAAATACTACACAATTTTAAAATAAAATAATTTAATGGAAAATAAAATTGAAATCATTTGGAGGAAGATTCATTGAAATAGGGTTTTATGAAGATGTAGAAATCCTTCCATTCCTTATAAATTAAAAAACATTCTCCTCGTACTTTTTTCGGAAGAGTCAAAAGTTCCTCATATCGAATAACGACAAAATAATCCTTTCATACCGTTTAATAAAAATTCCCCAATGCTTAAAATTGACTTTAAACAATAGTAGAATAATAGTAATAATATTACATATTTAGGAAATATGTAATTGGATGATGAATATATCCTAGTAAATACTTACATATAAACAATCTCAGATGATAGTGAATTTTTGAAATTATCCCTTACCTTAGGTTTGATTTCCCTTGTATGTATCTGAACCTCCTCTTCTTCGATGTTCGTCCTCTAAATCTCTTCTTACAGCACTAGAGTTTGTATTTGAAGAGGACTAGAACCTATAGAATGTAACTAGGGAAGTAGATAAGGGAAAAGGGTAGGGTATGAATGAGCATGAGGGATCAAAGTGAGGTTAAGAGGTGAGGGAGGAGGTGCCCTTTTATAATTGAGGTGAAAGGAAGTATTGGGATCTCCAAAATATTAATTTATAATAAAATAAAACCCCATCAAAAAACCTCAAAAATATCCCAATATAGAAGATAAGATTTTATAGGGTTGTAATATCATCAATGAATAAATTTTAAACAAGGGTTTATGTGAATTTAAACATTATCATTTTAATTAACACTTAGTTATTCTATTTAGTTTTAATTAAGATAAAAAATATTTAAATATTCAAAGTTTGAAATATTTACTTATTTGATTTCAATTACACCGTAAATAAATAATTTATAACATTTTTTACCATTTCATAATTAATCAATATTTAAAAAAAATATTTTTTCTTAATTATTTAATAAAACATTATTTTGATCACCATTCAACAGTGTCAATTTTTACACTATTCAATTCATTGATTTTTGAAAATATTAATATAATAAGTTAACTTCGAAACAAATATTTTATTATATTCTTAAGAGGTAAAGGTAACCCATAAAATTCATTAGAAATATTAATTAGTCCAAATTATATTTATTTTAATATTTTTAATAACATTTATTTTTAATCTCTATTAATAAAATAATTAATAAATCAATTTTGTGTAATTATTTAATATACTTATTTGGTGAATAAAAATAAAAACTAAATACTATTATCAATATAATTCTACTCTAATTTCTAAAAATATTTTTAATCGAATTTAACTTCTGCAAAATTCAACATTTAAAATGTTATACTTATTAAATTATGAATATGACAAATTTAATATTACTTTAAATAAAATAATATAAGTGTCACAATCTCTCATATAAGTCTATTAATGGTCACTAACTAGACCCCTGTTTCTTTATGGTCAAGATAAACTTGACCAATATGAATTTTTCAAGTGTTTTGGTCTTTTGATGGTTATTATCATTTTAATAAAAATAGTTTTCTTGATTTCTCATCAATTAATTAATTTTTACACCATCAAAGTATAAGTCTTTAAGAAAATTATTTATTTCCTAAAATTTATAAAAAATTACCATTATAAATAATAATATTTTATATTACAAATGAGTATTTATAATCAATTTTATCTTATATATAACCTTATATAAAAAATGATATAGTTATTAAAATTTGAGAAAGACATATTTAATTTTTCTTTAAATAAAATAAATTAAATATCCTAATCTCATCCAAGTGGATTCAAAAGGATTCCATTATGACTCAAGGATTTTTTAGGTTGAAAAAAAATCAACCAATGATATTAATACAAGTGTTAGGATAATTTTGTAATAGTATCCTTACCCTTAATAACTCGGTTTACCTTTTTACCGTATTAATAAAAAAATCTCAAGTAACTATTCATAATGCCCAAAACTAAAATAAATATATTTACATAATTTGGAACTACTTATTTCAAATATTTAATCCATTTTTCCAAATTCAAAACATAAAATATGCAGAAATTAATTTAAAATTAATTCCATTGTCTAAAAGAGAGAATGCATTTCAAAAGTTAAAACATTGCGAAAGATTGAAATGTTTTTAAACATGAATTCAACGTAAAATTAATGATAATGATATAAATTATAATGAATTATAAAAATATATTCTATTTATACTTTAAAACAATTCTATATTATAATTTAAACATATAAATAATTTTTATGAAAAAATTAGTTTCAATTAAATTTTAGTGTATTTTTTACTATTCATAAAAATTTGAAAGTTATCAGAAAAATATTAAAATTTCATACAAAGTAAATTATTATATCTCAATTTTATATAACAAGTTTTTTTGTTGTATAAAAATTATTAGTGTGTCAAAATCATAATCAAAAAAGGGTTCTCCATCAAAAGGTAGTAAAATTGCCCTTTTAAACATATAGGTTTTTATAAATCAAATATAGTTTATTCATACCCTATAAAAAAATATCGATTGGATGAATATAAAAAAAATTATTAAGTATATAGAATATATATTTCATTAATGTCATTTACTAATATTAATTCACTCAATTTATTAATAAAAATATACAAATATCTAATTGATTTATATTTTATATAAATAATTGGTGGAAAATAACTTCACCGTAATGTCTCATAAGTTAGTTATATTAATTCCATGTAACCTAACAGCTAGGTTAAAATGGTAATTTTATATTAGGGGCAACATTCGGTTCATTTAAACTCATGATTTCATGTAATGCAAGCTACTGAATAATTAAAATTATTTTGAGAAAACATTTCATAAAAACATCAGGGTGTTACATTCTACCCCCCTTAAACTAAATTTCTCCCTATAAATTTATCACTTAGATATAAATAGATGAGGATATCTCTACCTCATCATATCCTAAAGTTCCCACATATCTTTATAAAATTTGTGGATCCACCACAAAACATTAACCAAACAAGTGGTCATGTTTTGCAGAACTTCTTTGCTACGATCCAGAATCTCTAATTGGAGTTATTCTTAAGAAATATATTGTTCCAGTGGAATGAATTATGAGTTTAGTAAATGTGAAGGATCAGGTGTGTACTTTCTCAAAAGAGATACATGGAACACATCACGAACTTCAGAGATATTCGGTGGAACACCAATAGGTAAGCTACCTTCCCAACATGATCCTGAATTTCAAAAGGACTGATATACCTAGGCCTTAGCTTGCACTTCTTTCCAAATATTTGTGTGTTTTTCTATAGAAATATTTGTAGAAACACTATTTCATCCACTTCAAACTCTAGGTCTTTTCTTTAGTTGTCAACATATCTTCTTTTTCAACTCTGAGCTACTATTATGTGTTGTTGAACAGATCTGACCTTTTCTGCCATTTTATCAACAAGATTAGGTCATACTAGCTTTCTCCCCCCAACTTCATCTCAGCAAGTTGGATTTATTCACTAATTTCAATAGAGGTCTTCATAAGGATCCATTTGAATACTGGAGTGAAATCTATTGTTGTAAGAAAATTCCACCAAAGGTATCTTTTGATCCCAAACACCTTTGAAATCCATAGAGAAAGCTCTCAACATATCTTATAGAGTTTGAATTTTCCTCTCAGACTGACCATCTGTATGAGGATGATAAAAATGTTAAAACTTAACTCTATATCCATATCCTAATTAAGACTTCACAAGAACTTCTAGGTAAACCTTGAATCCCGATCAGATATAATAGAAATTGGTACTCCATTAAATCTTACAACTTACTTTACAGATATCCTATAAATCTAATCAAGAGGGAAATCCTATAAAATAAAAATGAAGTGTTATGACTTCATAAGGTGATCAACTATAACCCATGTCACACTATGTCCTTAAGATGTTTTTTTTAAGTCCAACAACAAAATCCATAGTGGTGTTTTTTCATTTCCATGTTGGGATGGGTAATGGTTGTACCATTTCCTTAGACTTCTTTCTCTCATCCTTAACTTGCATACAAACCAATAACTGAGAGACATATTCAGCAACATCTCTTTTCAGGGCATCCCACCAGAAATATTCTTTCAGGTCCTTGTACATCTCTGTGCTTCTTGGGTGAATAGAGAATGAATAACTATGAGCCTTATCCAATGGATCCTTATTTAATTCTGATATGCGAGGAATACAAAACAGATTATTAAACTATATTATTCCATCAAAATCAAGGTTTAATTCTAAAACATTTCTCATGTTCTTTTGTAGCTCTATATCTTCCTTCTGCACCTATTTAACCTTCACTTATATAGATAGTTGAACATTCGTTTGAGAAGAATAATATTTTTCACCTTCCTTTAAAATTTCAAGACACATCCTCTACAAATCCATAAATATTGGATCTTTTTTTATCCTCATCATTGATATGATAGCATGGTCCTTTTGACTCAAAGAATCTTCCACCTTGTTCACTTTCCTAGGGTGGTAATTTATTGAAAATTCATAATCTTTAATCAAATACTACCATATTCTTTGATGCATATTCAGAACCTTTTTCATGAAAATATAATTCAAACTTTTATGATTAGTATATATATCACACCATTCACCTTAATGATAATGCCTCCATATCTTTAGTACAAATATTACCACAGCTAACTCCAAATAATGAGTCAAGAAATTTCTCTCATGGATTTCCAATTATCAAAAGCAATAATCTTTTACCATATCATTTTTCATGAGAACACATCCCATTCCCTTTTTGGATGCATCACTATAGATCATAAACCTTTCTCCACAATAAGGTAGTCTGAGCACATGTGCACTATCTAACCTTCTTTTTATCTCTTTGAAATTATCTTCAAATTCCACCTTTCAAATGAACTTAACTCCTTTTCAATTCAACTTGTTTATTTGATTAGATAATTTTTAAAAAATCACAAAATGTCGATAATATCTATCCAAACCAATAAAACTTCGAATCTCAGTTACCGTTGTTGGTCCCGGCCAATTTTTAATAACTTCTGTTTTTAATGGATCCATAGATATACCCTCTTTTGAGATTATGTGACCCAGAAATGAAACTTTATGAAGCCAAAATTCACACTTGGTAAATTTTTCATAATGCTTCTCCTTTCTCAAGGCCTTTAGTACAATTCTCAATTCATCTTCATGTTCTTACTTGTTTTATGAATATATAAGAATATGTTCTATAAAGGCAACCAAAAACTAATCAAGATAATATACAAAGACTCTATTCATTAGATCCATCAAGATATCAGGGTAATTAGTAAGACCAAAAGGAACCACTATAAATTCCTAGTGTCCATACCTTATTCGGAATTTTTTCTTTGGTATATCATCCTTCTGGTCCCTTAATTGATGATATCCTGAAAGAAGATAAATCTTGGAAAAGTATTGAGCTCCGGGTAGTTGTTTGAACAAGTCAACAATATGGGTAATCGAATATTTTTTCTTGATTATGATCTTATTTAGTTCCTGATAATCAATGCAGAGTCTCATTGATGCATCTCTCTTCTTAACAAACAGAATTTTTTTACCCTATGGTGATGCACTAGGGAATATGAATCCCTTATCAAGTTTCTATTATAGTTTATTCTTAAATTCCTACAACTCAATTGGGGACATTCTATAAGGTGTCTTTAAAATAGGAATAACAACTGGTATGTGGTCTATTGGAAACTCAACTTTAAAATTTGGTGGAAGATCAGGTAATTATTTTGAAAAGACATCATAAAAATCTCGTACAATGGGTGTATTCTTAATTTTGAGTTTCTCCCCAACCATTTGAGATAGATAACCTTAATTTATAGTGTAACACCTCTAAATGATAAAGTTTTAAATTAATAAATGATATAACTCATGTCAACAAGGTGCACCTTCCTTTTCGAGATCCTATATGATTAGAACTCTACAGTAAAGAATGCTTGGCTTGGAGTAGTGATCAGGATGGGTGACCATCTGGGATGTTTCCCAGGGTGTGTGTTAGTGAGGACAAAGAACACTAGAAAGGACATGTGTTGGCTTGGGGGGACAATCATTAGTCAGATGACCCATTTAGGCATGTGGGTGACCCCCTGGGTGGGGACCACATGTTTGTGGGGAAACTAGTGGTACCTGGTGGGCCAGGACCCAATGACCAAGTTAAGGAAGAGTGGATGTGCTATCACTGGAACCCAGTAGCCACATTTGGTATCAGAGGTGGTACCCATCCTTAAGTGCAGCGCACTTCCTGGGTTGAGATGTAGGGCCCACAATGAGGACATTATTCTCTAAAGGGGTGTGATTGTAACAGCCCCAAATGATAAAGGGTTAAATGAAAAAAAATTATATGACTCATGTCAACAAGGTGAACCTTCCTTTTCGGAATCCTATCTGATTAGAACTCCATAGTTAAACTTGCTTGGCATGAAGTAGTGGTCAAGATGGGTGACCTTCTAAGAAGATTCCCAGGGTGTGTGTGAGTGAGTACAAATCGCACTAGAAAGAACATGTTTTGGCCCTTGGGGACAATCATTAGTCAGATGACTCTTTCAGGCATGTGGGTGGGCCCCTGTGTGGGGACCATGGGTCTGCGGGGCAACTATTCATACCTTGTGGGCCAGGACCCGACAACCATTTTAAGGCGGGGTGTTTGTGCTGTCACCAGGGCCCAATTGTCACATATTGGGATCTAAACCCGTAAGATAGAAGAAATTTTAACTGGAAGGTCATAGCATAGACACATGATCATAGATTGATCTGGAATATGAAATGTGGCTTCCCTTGTGTGGAAATTGATAAGAGATATATAATGAGAAAGCCAATCCCTGCCAAGAATCACATAAAATTCCACTATAGGAAGGATCACAAGATTTTCAAGAAGTAATTTCTCACAAACTTCAACTCGAGATGAATTATAAACTTTTTATGTGACCATTATTCCATTAAGAGATGTCATAATTAACTCAAAATCTAATTTTCGAGGTAATATAGTGATACCATTAGAAAATTATTCAAAAATAAAAGAGTGGGTGGATTCAGAATCAAATAAAATATTTTCTACATTAGATTGGATGGTAAGTGTACCTTTCACTACTTCATTATCACCGGGTCCTAGTTGTCACATATGGTATTAGAGGTGGTACCCAGCCTTAAGTGAAGTACACTACCTAGGTTGAGATGTAGAGCCACAATGAGGACGTTGTGCTCCAAAGGTGGGGTGATTGTAACACCCCAAAATGATAAAGGGTTAAATGACTAAATGATATAACTCAGGTCAATAAGGTGAACCTTCTTTTTCAGGGGCCTATATGATTGTAATTCCATAGTTAATCATACTTGGCTTGGAGTAGTGATTAGGATGGGTGAACTTCTGGGATGTTTCCAAGGGTGTGTGTGTGTGAGGACAAAGCACACTAAAATGTACATGTGTTGGCTTGTGGGGACAATCATTAGTCAGATGACCCTTTCTGGGACGTGGGTGGGCCCCTGGGTGGGGACCACATGTCTGCGGGGCAACTGGTGGTACCTTGTGGGCCAGGACTCGACAACCATGCTAAGAGGGGGTGTTTGTGCTGTCACTAGGGTACAGTTGTCACTTATAGGTATCTAAACCCATAAGATAGAATAAATTTTCACTAGAAGTTCATACTCATCCTTGCATCGATACATGATCATAGATTAATCTGGAATATGAAATGCGGATTCCCTTCCATGGAAATTGAAAATAGATATATATTGAGAAAGCCAATCCATGCCAAGAATCACATAAAATTCCACTATTGGAAGGATCACATGATTATCAAGAAGTAGTTTCTCACAAACTTCAACTTGATATGAATTATAAACTTTTTATGTGACCTTTGTTCCATTAAGAGTTGTCACAACTAACTCAAAATCTAATTGTTGAGGTAATTTAGTGATACCCTTAGAAAATTCTTCAAAAATAAAAGACTGGGTGGATTCAGAATGAAATAAAACATTTTCTAATTTAGAGTGGATAGTAAGTGAACCTTTAACTACTTCATTGTCATATTCTGCATCACCAGTAGTGATCACATGTGACTTGAATTTGTCTTTGGCCTTAAGATTTTTCCTATTTTGTTCATCATTAATAAACCATCGATTATGGAATTTATTTCCATAATTCCCTATTTCTTTCCACTTGTAACATTGTAGTGTAGGAGGTTCATTCTATGTATCTTTTTCTCTAGTCACATCATTAGATGTTTTTCCCATCACTTCAGCATTCAACTACCTAATGATCTTATTTTCCAAACATAAAACATTTACCGGTCCCTTTAAGACAATTTCCTCTATATTTCATTCCAAACATTGAACATAAGGGAAAAATCATCTTCCTTTCAGTGTGGTCTTTATATTTTCCCTTGAATTCAATTTTTAACTTCTTATCAAACCCATAGGACTAATGGGTTACTCCAATATTCATCTTAACCTTGAGAGCACATCAAATTATTTCATTATAGCTATTAAAGTACCTTATAGATAATGCACTTTGGAGACATGGTTTTAAGACACTAAATAATTGATAAATTTTACTCCCATGTTGGATAATAATTCTAGAAGCATACCATATAAGTCTTGGAAAAAAATTCATAGGTACAAATGGATTCAACATCCTTTTGCTTAAGTTCAAGGAACTTCTTCTCTATATTTTTTTGAATAATGTGAGGAAAGTAATTACTAAAAAATAATTTCTAGAACTCATCCCATTACATGGATTCAATTTCATCTCTTTGCCTTGTATTCTTGATAATGTTCCTCCATTGATCAGTTTAAACATCCAAATGATAGACTGCTAAGATGAATTTATCTCATTCTGAACATTAGTGAACTAAAAATATCTTTTCAGTGGTACTAATCCATTATTAAAGCACTAATGGATCAAAAGACCCACTGAAAGAAAGTGGGCACTACATTGTTAAGAACTCAATAGAATTTTGTTCCCTCCTTTTCTCATTTGTAATTCCTGCATGATTCGTATCTTGAGAAACTTGTGTGAGAATAGCTAAAATATTCTGCATTCCAGCTCGCATAACATTTGGTGGCTCAGGAGGGAAATCATTTCATTTACTATCCCATTAAACATTAACATGGTTCCTTCAGGTTCTAGACATTTACTAAAACAAAGAATCATAGAGTGATAAACACTAATCATAATGGAAAAATCGCATAATCAAGAATAAAATTTCAATTTAGGATACATTAGTTTTTATCCTAGGTTATTCATGATAATTTATAAAACAATATTATTGGAAGATATACTTCGACATATAATTTAGGTCCTTATTAAGGGTTTATAATCCTATTTTCTAAAGAGTTATTATACCTTTCCCCTAATACCGACTATAACGACCCATATTTACATACATTTATATTACATCAAATTTGAAGAATATTAATCAAAAAATATAAATTCCATGATAAGACCATATAGGTATAGTGAAATTAGAAATTATGATACATAAACAAATTGTTCATAAGACATCTTAATTGTCTCCCACTTATTTCATCATGACTAGACCCCTTTTGGACATATCTTACTTGATAACCTTCTACATGACCTTGGGAAAAGATACATATGAAAGGGTGAGCTCAGATGCTTAGCACGGCTAAAAAAGGGAGGTATCAACAATATCATAAGCATAATACATAAGATCATAACATTTGAAAATATTATCCTACATATGAAAGTTCGTGATATCATTCCATGTGATAAATCATGAAAGTTTATAAAAATAAATGAACATAATCCCAAAATTCATAACATAAGACATGAAGTTTTGTGGAATACACATAAGTATAGAAACTTATTTCATATTGTTCAAGGATCATTTCCAAGGCCATTATAATAGAGAAAATCCATTACTGAACTGAGTTCACTCCTCGTTTGAGTGCTCTATTAGTGACCCAAGATCATTTCTCATTCCAGCCATGTCTATCTCATGAGATATAAATATTTACCCAATGCATTGGAAGGAGATAAAGGTCCCAACCATATCATAATTAAATCATTCTTATGTTTTCTATAAAAACATAAATAATTCATCATAGTACATCATAAGAAATAAAATGGTTTCCATAAACATCATTCCATCATAATCCATATAAAACAATTGGATTACACAAATAGAATTCCATCATAAATAGAATCAAAACATAGTAATAATTGGGATAAAAACATAACCCTATTTCAACAATTTCATATTAGATGGGAAATAATTTCGAAAAAACATTTGATATTAATTCTTGAGGAAAATATCCTTTCTTATTCAAATATGTTTTCTTTTCACAAAATTTCATAATTTTTTTTAAAAATACTTTATTTTAAAATAAACATGAAATCATGTAGAAGAATCTTCATGGAAATAAGGTTTTATGAGGACATAAGAATCCATTATTTCCTTATAATTTAAAAAAAATCCTCATACTTTTTTCAGAAAATTCAAAAAGTACCTTGTATCAAATAATGACAAAAGATTCCTTTCAAACAATTTAATAAAAATTCACCAATGGGTAAAATTGACTTTAAAAAATCATATAAGAATAGAAATAATATTACATATTTAGGAAACATGGAGATGGATGATAAATATACCCCTATAAATACTTATAAACATTCTCAGATAATAATGAGGTTGTAAAATTAACCCCTACCTTAGGCCTGATTTCCTTTGTATGTATCTAAACCTCCTCTTCTTCAATGTGCTTCTACTAAATCTTTTCTTAGAGAATTAGAGTTGGTCATTGAAGAATACCAGAACCTCTATAATGTTACATGGTAAGTTGAGAAGGAAAAATGGAAGGGTATGGCCAATCATAAATTCTCAAAGTGAAGTGAAGAGGTGAGGGAGGAGGTGCCCTTTTATAATTGAGATTATGGGCAATTTTGGGATCTCCCAAAATATTAATTTATAGAAAACTTAAACCACATAAAAACCCACAAAATGTCCCAATTTCCAAGATTATATTAGACAGGGTTCTAATATCATCAACCAATAAATTTTAGAAAAGTGTTTATGTCAATTTAAATATTATCATTTTAATATACACTTAGTTGTTTTATTTAATTTTAATTAACATTACAAATATTTCAATATTAAAAGGGTCCAATATTTACTTATTTGATGTCAATAAGACCATAAATAAATACTTTTTGAAATTTTCTACCATATCATAATTATTCTATATTTTTAAAAATGTTTTATGATATTTTTAAATTATTTAATAAAATAATATATTGATCAAAAATCAAGAGATACAATTTTGAAACTATCCAATTAATTGATTTTTAAAAATATTAAGATAAAAAAATTTCCTTCAAACCAACTATTTTATTATATTACTAATAGTTAAATATCTTCTAGACAATTCATTAGATATATTAATCAGCCCAAATTGTATTTATTTTAATATTTTTAATAACATTTATATGTTATCTATATTAATAAAATAATTACTACATGAATTTTGTGTAATTATTTAATATACATATTTTTTGAAGAAAAATTATAAAAAAATAGTATTATAAATATATATCTACTATAATTCATAATAATATTTTTAGTAAAATTTATCTTCTGGAAAAATGAACATTTATAATGATATAATTATTAAAATATAAATGTGACAACTTTAACTTCACTTTAAATAAAATAATATAAGTGTCTCAATCTCTCCTATAAGGATCCAAATGGTCACTAACTCAACCCTTCGATGGTTATGGTCGATATATACTCCAAAAATAAGATTTGGTCAAGTGTTTGGGTCTTTTAATGGTTATTATAATTTTAATAAAAATTGTTTTATTTATTTCTCATCAATTAATTAATTTTTACACAATCAAAGTATATGTCTTTAAGGTAATTATTTATTTCCAAAAAATTATAAATAAATTATCATGATAAATAAAAACATTTTATCTTTAAAATGAGTATTTATAATTGAATTTATCTTCTATATAACCTAATATAAAAATGATATAGTTATTAAAATTTGAGTAATACATATTTAAATTTTATTTAAATAAAATAAATTGAATCTCTGAATCTCATCTGGTGGATTCCAAAGCACAATATTTATACCCAAGTATGATTTATCTTTAATCACACACATACAATGAAATTATTACAAGTGTTTGGTCAATTTTATAATAGTATTCTTACCCTTAATTACGTGGTTTCCCCTTTTACCGTATTAATAAAAAATACTGAAGTTAATATTCATAATTCCCAAAAATTAAATAAATATATTTACATAATTTGAACCTACTAATTCAAAATATGATTCCCATTTTTCAAAATTCAAGATACTGAAGTTCCAGTAATTAATTTAAAATTAATCTCGTTGTTGAAAAGATAGAACGAGTTTTAAAAGTTAAAATATTGCAAAATATTGAAATCTTTTTACTTAGGAATTAAATATAAAATTAATGAAAATGAAATAAATTATATTGAATGATAAAAATAAATTATATATATACTTCAAAAACATTGAATAAAATAACTTAACCATATAAATTATTTTGAGGAAAAAATTTGTTTTCAATTAAAATTTTGTGTATTTTTACTATTCTTCAAAATTTGAAAGTTATCAGAATAATATTAAAATTCCATCCAAAGAAAATTTTTATATCTTACTTATAAATAAAAGTATTTATTGTCACATATAAATTATTAATGTGTCAAAATCCTAATTTAAAAAGTATTCTCCATTAAAAGTCGTTAAAATTTTCCTTTTAAACATATAGGTTATTATACATCAAATAGGGTTTATTCACAACCTATAACAAATATTTCTATTGGATTAATATAGAAAATATTTTATTAAGTATATAACATATATATTTAACCAATTTCATTTACTAATATTAATTCACTCGGTATATTAATACAAAAATACAAATATCTAATTGATTTATATATTTCATAAACAATTTGTTGCAAATTTGGTCACCATACATTCTCATAAGTTAGTTATATTTATTCCCACTAACCAAATGGATAAGTTAAAATGGTCATTTTATTCTGGGATCATCTCATGGTTCATTTAAAATCACGATTACATGTAATGAAATCTATCTAAGAATTAAAATTATTTAGAGAAAATATTTCATAAAAACATCCAGGTGTTACATTGATCAAGGAAGTATGGTAGGTCACAGATCTGGAAGGATTAAATGTCATGTGCTATAAGGTACATAGTGTAGAGATACTAAGGAGTATCAAGGTCATTTATAGTCAATCCACATGGTGTTCAAGGGCCTTCTTCATGGCACGTAGGATGAACTACATGTCATGTCAGTCTAGGTGGGGTAATTGGTATATACTTCTAGTTCATCGAACTATGTAGTACCTGACTACATGACGTGTGAACGATGATAACACCTCAGGTGTGTGCTATATTATAGGATGAATCTTATATAACATACATAGTGTGTATCCTAACTACATTCTATATGGTAAGGCATGCACTTGGACACCCTATATGGTGTGTAAGTTGTAACTACATTCCATGTGATATTTATGAACAGCTAAAACCCAAAAGCCACATCCAAAGTAGCAATGGAATGTGATTTTCAGAACTACATATAATGTACATTGGTTCATCACCCAACACTTGAAAAATATTCAATTTTTCACCATATTCTCTAATTATTCAATAAATTATGACTATTTTAATATTTAAGGCCTTGATCATGGATGTAACATATCGAGACATCAATCTACAGCCATCATTTTCTAGAAACATAATCCATCGTTACCCAAAGAACTCTTATCACCCTAAACATCAATGACCTAGGAATATCTTCAAGTACCTTATATGATCCACTATCAAAATATTATATTTTTTATTCCCTCATCTCTAATGTTAACCCCATCAGCGTACACGGTCCAACATTTGACCATGATTCAAATTAGACAAAGAAATTCAAATCATCATCTTAACCACAGGACAATGATAAAAATATAAATAAAAGTTATAGACATATAATAAAAAATCAAAATTATTATCAATTAAAGTTATTGATAATTCGAACATCAATTGTAGGTGTCGTAACCAATAAGAAGATAAAAAATAATGAAAATAAATTATGCCAAGAAAAAAATTAAAATTTTCAAATTAACAGGACCATGTGAATAGGTAATCAAATATGGTACATAAATTCATGCTTGTAAATTTCAAAATATGGATTTAATTCTAATAATAAAAAAGCTACCTCATAGAGAATCACAAATTCTTCAATCCATCATTATAAAAATAGGTTAGTTTATCAACATCATGAAATTGACATGATGGAACAGACTTGATTATGTTCCTATGATAAAATATAGATACTACCAAAATAAAGATAATCCTCTCACTCCCTCTTTAGTGTTAACATTTTCAAAAATATCTAATCCTAGAGAGGAACCATTACATGGTTATCAATAGAGGATTTTGAGGTTTTACATAATAAAATAAATAAATAATAAAGTATTTAAAAAGGTTAATTTAATTAATTAATCCATATATGATAAAAAACATAGGGGTTTGAGTGAAAACAAAAGTGGCACCACTCCTAGGGAAAACCACCCATCCCTGGTTCAACTATGGTCTCATGTTTCCCATCTAAAAATTCATTCATTATATATAATAATTTCATAAAAAACACATGTTTGGGCTAAAAATAATATTTTTATACAATATATATATATATTGAGGCCTCAACAGGCTTTAAATTCCACACAGGATCATCTTAGTGATAAGAAACATTCCCTGGAACCAATGTAACCATCGAATAATTTTCCATAGGTGGAATTCTAGGGTAAATTTTTCATTTACCCATAGAAAGGTTCTGAAACTTCAAAATAAAAAAAATTGGGCTAAGTCTCATTAGCGAAAAACTCAGGTCTTTATATCCTCGCCACATTAAATCCTTTCTATTCCCAAAAAGGAAAAAACCAGAGCATCAGAGTTGGGAAGTTAATGAAAAAACCTCATGTTGAAACTAACCCACCATCACTTATTCTTTTTGCACCACCAAAGGTCTAGTTTCCAAACCAACTCATAACACAACTACCTAGAGAAGGAACATCTTATTCCATCTACAAATATATTAGTTCCATAAACCTCCTCAAAAGAACTAAGTGGAAATATCCATCCAATTCTAGTGAATATTTCCATGAATAAACATGGAAAACCTTCCTTGTTCGAAGTTTTTCCCACCACATTGAATGAAATGAAACCATTAACCATCAACACCCAAACTAAAAATGGTCCATCATAAAGATTATAATTGGTGGGAGCTTATATCTCCACACTGTTGAAGATAGTATTTTATGGCGTTCATAGGAGAACAACCCATCCATACCCCATACATACTGATCACTTCAAAAACATCCACACTAACATTGAATGGGTTGAAAAGTAGAAAGAACCTTTAGTCACATGTTAGTTTTTGTAACGTCTTGCTCTAGCAATACACTGGTACCAATACTATTATCTCAAAACTAAAAGGTGATATGGGTGTTCTTATCCAACCGAATTTTTTTTGGGAATCCTTTATATGCATTCAGATCACTAGAAAGTTTCACATTCACAGTCAAAGACAACCTAGTTGTATTTTTATCTCTCTTTCTAAAATCTACCAAGAAGTGTATTAGGTAAACCATAAATATCATTGTTTTGTTCAGTATCACACAACTTCTTATTGGGTGGAATAATATCACCGAATATTTTGTAGATTATCTAGGATATTCATATAACCCAGTACTATTGACACTAAACCCCAAGATAACACCTTCTCAAGTGACCAAATTCCACAACCCCCACTACCACAGATCTAGGCATGGGATGCATCGGGTTTTATCAGTGCAAAGTAGAAAGCACTCAGAAATGGGGGGTCTTTATCAGTGCTATCTAAAAGAACTGATAAATCTACCCTTTATTATCCCTAAAAGGGTGAAAATAATGGGTGGATTTATTCATTTCACAGTGGTCCCAACGTAGACAGTGTTTTGTATGCTATAGGAGACCACAATTAAGGGATTTGGATAGTTGAGAGAAGGGCCAAATCCCTTTAGCCTTTAAAAAATGATAGAGTTCAATAATCAGGTTATATTTTTTGTAATATACATCATGTTACCTCTTTTTATTATCTATTTGATGTGGCATTTATTTAATCTAAATTAAATGGTTAACCACTTTTGCAGATAATGACTTCTGCACAAACTAGGGCTCCCAACCCTGAGGAACAAAAGGTCTCTCAACATGTTGTTTCCCGTAGTGCATATGAACAACAACCTCTTGAATGTGATGGTGCTTCGTATCCTGAGGCATAATAGGTATCTCAACCTCCTACTTCTCACAGTGCAGATGAATAACTATCTTCATGTTATGGTGCTCTCATTCCTAAGGAACAACATGTTTCTCAACCTACAACTAATCCCTTTATAGAGGTGAAATGACCATCTTCACATGTTGATGATACCTCTCTAAAGGAACATATTAACGATATTGATTCTAATTAAATGGTAGGTGATGAAGGACTGATGATGTAAAGAAAATATGAGTGCCATAGTTTAATGGTGTTAGAAAAAATCATTAAGTCAAAAGTCAAAGGCATCAAATACAAGGTTGGATGGAATGCATGGGGCTATCATGTTAACCCCAAGAAGGACATGTTCAGTAGTTTCATTGGAATCATCACTCGAAAATTCATGTCGACTAATTTATATTCATAGAACCATGTTGTGTTTGGTCTTAAGACAATTATGTGGGAACAGATTATGGTAACATTATGATATAATTTTTTTATTTTACTAAAAAATAATAATGAAACATTGTCTTACTCTTCATCATCCATTTTAGAGTGCATATATAGATATGACTCCCATAAAAATATGTATTAATTCTTTTTGGAAGTATTCATAGCAGATTTCTCACAATTCTAATAATAAATCATCTTAAATATGTTGAAGGGAAAATAAACCATCACCTAATGCTTATCTAAAACACCTGATAACCCAACTAGTGTGGGCTTCATTTATTGTCCATCATATTGATGTGTATTTTTAGGAATATTCTGTCTAGTAATATGTTTTTTGATAATACATGTATTCATCAATTTGATTGATAGTTTTTAATTATGAAACAGAAACTGAGAGCTAGAAATAAAGAACGAGCATCAAAGCCAACATATTGATGCCATAAAGAAAGGATGGGGTATGCTTCACTTGAAAAAAAAATTGGTATGTATTTTAAATCTATAATAAAAGCTTTTTTGTGACATGAAACAACAAACTAATTATTGTAAAATCCTAGACCTAGATGCCACTTAAAAGGTTCCCCGAGCCCGGTTGGCCACATGGCCTCATGCCCATCTCCCTAAACGTCAGAGGCTTCTTACTAGCTGCATGGGCCTAGGTTGTTTCTTTGGGGAGACTATACCCTCATTAGAAATAGTTTAGTGTAGTGGTTATATATGAACTGAGATAAATAGTGAACTAAAAACAAGTAAATAGAATGCTTAATGGAAAATAGAGACAACTTTAACACTAACTGAAATAACATGCAAAAACTGATGATGATATGTCACTTATCTAAAGAAACAGGAAAACATGGAGATAGGATATAAGGCATAACTTATTCCAAAAAAGTATAAATGAAATAAAAATATTATCCCAGGTATCTTGAGCACTAGTTCGGTCATATACTATCAAGATCCACCAAAAATATCAAGAAATCAAGGGCTCGAAGTTGTATGCTTCCCTTTGTCAACACCAACATACATGTAATCATCCCCAGGTACCAAACGGTTCCTAGAGAGGGTTTGAGATAAATCTCAATGGGCCACCACCAATAGTTTCTATAACATCTGGCCCATGTATTGGAAATGTTACAGCGTGAAATCTTGCATATATAAACTAAAGCAACATAATGTAACTAAATACCCAAGTACATACTTCATCCCCCGGCTGGCGTCTGAACATAACTAGTCCATTAATTGATTATTATCTTTTTAAAAATAATTCACATGTAAACAATAGTGAAGGTTATAAGTTAAGATAAATAAACCTGTAATGAAATTTAATAATGAAGTTTTAAAGTTATATCCAAGGCAACATAGAACTCAAGGTTCACCAACTCAGTAATAACTGTATCCTGGATAACGGTAAGAGTGTAATACAATGATCATATTCTAAGGAATTCTACAATAAGATGCCTATTGAATACAAGGTGGTCATACAAGGTAAAATGGAGATAAAAAGTGATTGATGGGATTCAACCATGGCACATACCTATCAATGCTAGATCCAATGAGTGAATCCAAGGCATCCTTTAATACTTTGTGAGGAATCCTAAAATGTCATAATGGGCATTCTAGAATAGAAATGGATCAGGATCTAGGTGGGTATCAACTTAAGAAAGTTGTATCATTGAATCGGAATAGAGTTCTCGAGTGCTCAAGGCATTCCCCAAAAAGAATCCAAGGAAAGCTCGAGTCTAGCCACTCTTGTTTAACTAGGAAGTCATATAAAATTTCATTTGGTTGAAGTATTTCCTTTCATTAGTGTGATAAGTTCAAGTATCATGAAACCTTTATTAATTTCATTTAAGGAGTATTCAATAATTAAGGTTCATTCTACTATCATCCATTAATGTGGTAAGGGTTTCTACAGATATGCAACCTATTAATCATTCACATTTAATCTGTTCGAGTCATATACTTAGTATACATTCCAATTTCCCTTTCACATTTAATTACCAATTTGAATCACTTACCTTAGTTGGGTCAAGTGAAAGTGACATGGTACTTTCCATTCACCATTACATTATACAACAAGAATTTATGATAGGGAGGCCTGCCATTAGTGTGTTCAAGATCAAGTATATCTGAACAATAGTTCAAAAGTGTCAAAACACTAAAAACTCAATTATTTAATTTCATCCTAAATGGTATGGATGGTGTTGTGGGAATAATCTCCAATAATTAATCACATATATGGAAAGCGAATAACCATAAAGTTTAAGTTATTTTAATCAGGGAATATAAATTCAAAAGACATCATTGGATGAAATCGGTGGGCCCCACATGATAATTCCAAAATCAAAGAACTTGAGGGATGAGTTATAGAACACCCACATTGGGGTTGTACGGTCGTTATCCTCTGATATCATCCTATAATTAATCTTATAATGGAGTATATCTGAGAAAACGGAAAAACCCCCCCACCTCAACAACTAGGTCGAGAGCATGAGAGGAGAAGAATGGCTAAAAAGGACTCGATTACTTACCGTTGTACATCCAATGTGATGAACATAAGCTCAATCAGATCCTGAATGAAGGATATCTTCCAATCCCTATCTTATTCCTTCAATGAGATCCAAAAGGGGAGAAAAATAGGCCAATACTGCATAAACTCGGATTACTAGGAAGGAGGAGGCTTAATTGGATCATTAAGGGAAAAATAGTAAAATTAACCTTAAATTAGCCTATGCAAGGTTTTGTCACACGGTTTTCTGAACCGTACACCAACTGTGTGGTGAGGCTCTATCCAAACAGTCATCATCTGCACAGTTTTTCATAACTATGTGGCCATACCGCATGATTTTCTCTAAACCGTATGCCAGGCCCGTTTTCCCAAAAGGAAGGGTCCTAGGCTCTGAACTAGACCCATACACCCTTGGTACCTTCACTAACCCATTAGTAATATATATTAGACCCAAAATAAAGAATTAGACCTAAATTTAAAGGATAAATTCATGATTGAATAAATAGGTTCTTACAATTATGTTCCTCTATTTATATGTATATCGATGAATCAAAATCCAAAGACACTTCCACCCCACACCATGTTTTATGGAACGTGGATTTTTTAAATAAATATAGTTTACTAATATATGAAAACTCACAAAAATTATCGGAAACATGTGTAACTTTTACATAATAAAATTTTGTTTTACTTTAAATCACTATTATATAACAATGATAACTTATTTTACTATATATTCTATCTGACATAGTCACATAAATTTGAAACACTTGTACTAGATGAACACATACTCTCGGTGGCCTTTAGGTGGCTAGAACAGTATGGCTACATTAGAGGTGCGGGTTTTGGGATGACACTCTGGACATATTTTGAGAAAAAAAACAAGAGGTGGATCAAAGTGAAATAATAAAAAAGATGAGATAAAGAATATCTACCCTTGAAGAAGAATTACAATGGCCTAGAGAGATGATAGAAATTTTATTGTGGCGATGAAAATAGAAAAATAAACTCAAGAATATCCATTGCATGGAGATCTTACCCCACCCCACACCTACTATGAGGTGAGCCATTCCCCTCAATGAGATGTCATACCTGAGGTAATCAATGTTCTAATAAATGTTTTTGTGAAATGTGAATCTGATAGATACTGATACCTTTCTTGTATTAATATTATATAAGGTGATAATGATTGTGATATATATCTATCAGTACACACCCATTGCCTTATAGTAAGGGCTACAACTTTCAATATCCAAAACAACATTCTACACAGTAGACAACATCTAACAGGTCATGTACGAGTGTCAATTTTCATATCCCATGAGCCAAGTTCTAAGATACATATTCCAATTCATGAGGAAGATATTTATATGGTCAAAAAATATTTTGGCAAATTTATCGCATGACTATTACATCTTGTAAAAAACTTGTTGATAAGGAGGTAATCATTTCCAATTTATTTCTCTATATAAACCATTAATAGTTAATGAAAAATGTTCTAAACCGATGAATGTTATTATATATAGAAAAAGGGAAGGGGACTAAATGAAATACTGACTCAAAACCATCTAAATGATAGATCAACTGAATGAAAATATCTATCGAAAACACCATAACCCCACCTGTTCTATATCCACATTTTTTATCATTGAAGGTTCATGTGGATACAAAATTAAATGATTTTCTTAATCACATAGTTGATTTGGAAGAAAATATGTATGGAGAGAAAGATCAAGACTTAATTGATATTGAGAGTGCAAGTGAAATGCTTGACTATGATTGGATAGAAGGCGTAACTATAAATGTATACATGATGTATGTTTTCATGATTTGATTTTCTAAAAGATGATATTCTTGTTAATTATGATTAAATACAATTCATATTTTTGGTAGACATATATATGAAAAACAATTGAATGGATTTTCCCCTAAAAAAATTGGACTCATTAGTCCTCACATCACCTCTACAGAACTACCAAAAATTGATACCAACAAAATGGATGAAATAGTTGATGGTCTAACCAAATAATTTGAAAGAATAATTTCAAATAAAAGACTCTATTTTATACCAACGATGCAGTGGTAAAACTCTAAAATTTAATCATATCAAATATATTTTTATTTCTTTCATTACTTATTCCTTTTGGTGTTTTCACAGTACTGAAAATTTCACATATCCCAAAGGTTTGAAACCGTTGGGATAGGGGCTAAAATCGTTGGGATAGCCAATCCCAATGGTTTCAAGAACTGTTGGTATGTTAGGAATTGCAATATATCTATGCCAACAGTTTATTAGAAACTGTTGGTGTAGGCTGTCTGAATGTAAACTATTCCAATGGTTTAAGTAAAATTGTTTGTATATATGTATACCAAACCTATTCCAATGGTTCAATGAAATTTTTGTAATATATGTACACCAATGGTTTTTGAACCATTGGTATATATGCACAATATGTTTTTTTCAAATGGTTTAAATGAAACCATTGGAATATATTTTGTCCAGCAAACCTCACTATAGTATACCAATGGTTCTATAAACAGTTAGAATATCCTCTACTACACAGCAAACATAAATTACCCCCCACTGTAAACCTACACCTCCCATAAACCTGCCCCCCACTGTAAACCTACACCTCCCATAAACCTGCACCTCCCACAGCAAACATAAGCTAGAAAAAACCTACACCTCAATATTCCAAACCTGGGAAACCCCCCACTGTAAACCTGCACCTCTTAAACCCTCTATAAACCAAAACTTGCACCTCGGTCTTCTAAACCCAGGCAACCCAATAAAAATACGAACCTCTTAAACCCTCTGAAAACCTGCACCTTTTAAGCTGGACAACCCACTGTTCTTAAAACTACAGTAAACCAAAACCTACACCTCCGTCTTTCAAATCTGGGAAACCAACTACAAACCTGAAAACCCACTGTTCTTATACCCACCGGAAACCTGCACCTCTTATACCAACTGCAAACCTCCACCTCTTAAACTGGAAAACCCACTGTAAACTGAACCTTTTCTGGTGTTCCAAAGCACCTGTAAACCTCCCACTATAAACCTGTAAACATGCACCTCTTCTAGATATATAGGTTATAATAAAACCCATCACATATGAAACTTATCTTATTCAAGTACTAGTCCAATCAATAATATCATTCTCTTAGTTAATGAGTTATCCCATATAGTTCATTCCTCATCTAATTAAATTTTTCCTTGCCTTTATGAATAAAAATCTATCTAGCTACTCGATGCATAATTTTTATTTATGTATTACATTTATAAATTAAAATTTGATGTATATATGGAATACCATTTGTCCTCTCTATATAATCATATCAAATTATACCTGAATTGTTTCTAGTCTACCCATAGGATCAAATATCAAATCTAGAAATATACCTTCAATCTAGAAGTATCCCTTTAACACAATTCATGAGGATATTATTATTATTTTTTGGGTATGAGACTAATTTGAGTCTCAAGGACTCTAGTGGATTCCCTAGTGTAACATATATGAGTACCTAGAGGACTGACATTTTACACTTGGATGGTGAGAAATTTGTGAGATGGGGGTATAGGTTCCGAGTTACTAGAACCTTGTACCTATTTGGTGAGCTATGATATGGACCAAATTCCCTTCTTGTAATTTCATACACATTTTGGGTGAAAAATTATAACATGTATAGTGATATATCTTAAGTAATGACCACACCTTGAGTGATAAGGTGTTGGAAGGACCCTTACTTGAGTAATAATGACATTATCCTATTATAACATGATATCTAATCCTACCATGATTGATAAGGTAGTGGTCAAGATAATGGCCTCACCTTGAGTGATAAGGTTCTAGATGAACCCAACCATGATTAATAATGGAGAATTTAGAATGTGATATTAGACTTACCATGTTTAATATGGTATTATTTTAGAAAATTGATTTACATTGATCATAATGTATTAACATGGATGTTTGTTGAGTGAGAAGGTTGGTATGTGATATATAGTGGTATGAGACACAACCTTTAGTAGTATGGTAGATGTTGGGAGTTGAGTGATAACCTATATTGAGTGATATGTATTACTATAGGTCTTGGATACATGACTCTATCCTACACATTCAGGTTGTGGTTGAGTAATCATTGATACTCCCTGTTTATAGTATTTCGGTATAGAATGGGTTTCATGTATGATGGTACAATGATGCAAGTTTTTTGTTCAGAAAAATGTATCTAAGTTTGGGTATCATGGAAACCTATTTATCACACGATGACCTGATACACATGGAGTATTGGTGTCTTAGTTGGAACATGACATCTGACATAATATGTCTTTCAATTTATTTTTATAACATTTACTTCACTCAGGTATACATATATGTAAAAATATATTAGTGTCTCTTTGTGAGATTCTAATTTCAAATATTTCTAACACCTAGCATGATTAACCCGGTATGTATGTATATCATATGATAGTTTTATTGATCTAATAAGTGATTATGAACTGGATTGGGTTGGAGTACCTGAACAGGGATTGAATGTGATGATATTTGGTGGTGATCGAGGATGGAAATAGACCCTATTGTGTATTTGTTTTTTATTTGTGTCATATTGGTGGGAAATTAGTATGATTGTATGCATCAACATAGTTTATTATTATAAAATTATGTTTTTTCAGATGATAATACCACTAAAAGAGATATGTGTGTGTGTGTGTGTGTGTGTGTGTGCTGGCCGTTTTCATTCACAACTATGAATTCTGTGGATCACACTGGGATTCTATATCAATATAGAAGAACAAGATGTTTCAATGTGGTGTAGGTATCTCCCCTTATCATAATGAACTCATGGAATATATATATATATGTGTGTGTGTGTGTGTGATAAGCCAATTTATATTATTCAAAGAGTATGATAAGCCAATTTATATTATTCAACAAAAACAGAAACTAACTACCCATAAAACAAACACCAACAAGAGGCATATGGAAAACTCAAACCAAATCTAAACATGATACAAATAACTATCACTACTCTTTAGTTTAGAAGACATTGAACCTCTGTTAGAGGGGTTTTATTATAAAATCATGGAATTGATTTATCACACAATTCATTTAATTATATTTAAAATTTATTTTAAAACTGATTCTGCACAAATAAAATTCAATAAGTTTAGCAACTAGGTCAACATAACTGTCACTGTGAGTTTCCACAGATAGCACACCTCCATTGGAGGGGTTTTATTATAAAAACTTGACTTTATTTATCAAATGAAACAATTATATTAAATAACACTTATTCAAGATATGCAATTCAATTTAATTAAACAAAATTAATAAAGAAGCTAAATTAAATTTAAAGCATTCTTGAATTAATGAACCTAGGAGAGGGACCCTACCTCAAGGTGGAACCGACCCGTACACTTTGGCACTTGGAGGTTTCTAACTAAAATTTGTTGCACTCCCACTAGGTATACACACCTTCACCCACATGCAAGGACACCTACCCCCTATGCACACACCCGCATGGCTATGATCATGTACAAGGATTTGCACATATACTTATATGCATATACCAGTCTCCACTCACCTTCCTATGAATTTATATATATACAAATGGGCACACCTAGCCCCATACGTGCATAATCAATTCCATGGTTGACTATACATGTAACGGTGGAACCTACATACATATACTTACTTACCTATGCACACGCAGGCGAGTTTCCCTAGACATGGAGACTCGAAACCAACGAGCAGGGATCAACGCACTACACAAATGATATTAGGAACCTTAAAACACATAAAGGATGCTACATAACCAGTGATAAACCAACCAACGGAATTAAATCCTTACCTCGATTGGTGGCGGAGAAAAAAATACACCCGAACTAACACAAAACGATCCAATGCCCTACTAAAAACATAATATGGAGACAAAAACACTGAAATCCCAAAATACGTTAGGTGAGAGACAAGTAGTAACCAAATAATCTTAACTCAGATCAAATTCGACAGGAAAAAACAATCTGAATCCCTTATGGCCCACATCACAAAATATATCTACCCTCTATCCATAGAAAGTAGTAAAATACATAAGTGGACAATGTGATAAAGAAAATAAAATAAAAACTAAACTAAAACATACCTGTCTCCTGTGACTATACGCATCACTGCCCAACATATAAGAACCACAATACCCCATGGGTCAAATCATGTTCCTACAAGCAAGGGGTAAACAAATCAATGTTTTAAAATGATACTATCAAATAGTATATTCTTATTAATTAAAAATTACTCTTTTTATTAATGGTTTATAATTAATTTCGCTTGAGTTTCAGTTTAGTTTGGTTTTTTTCAATACAAGTTTGTTTGGGAAATTTCCATTATATTTAGTATGTCTTGTTTTAATTAATATTATCTTGGACAATTTCATTCATTTGGGTTCTAGTCGATCATGAAATTAATAATAAACATTCAATACTTATTAATAATTATATCCATTGATTCCATATTCAGAGTAAAAATACATATAAATGACTGATATCATATAATAAAAATCATAATAGGGGCATCTGAGACCTTTCTCTCACCCTTTACCTATAATAATTGAAATTTAAATCACACAATGCATGAAATCAATAAAATGTTTGTAGTTGTTCAGGAAGGGGAATTCATTCCCAATGTGTAAGCTGGAGTATTTGGAACATTCCAATTTCACATTCAAGAATAATAAAATTAAAACCCTAAATGATGAGCGATTGTAGCAAATGTGGAAATAAACCGAATGAGGTTTATAAAAATCCCAAATAAATACAGGGAGAAGATATAATTTGAACTCACCAATTTTATGTGAAGGAAATAGAATGATTTAAACTAACGATGGATCAACTATTGGAAGAGGATGAGTGGTTACTGGTGACCCCCATGATCTGCAGCATCGCGACAGCTTCCCCTCCTTCACCTCCCAACCTTTGCCGAAACCACAAACATCAACAAAAACACTACCATACCATATATAGATTTTAAAAAACTAATACAACACATAAAAATTCACTACAATAAAATGTAAATAATTTAAAAAAACTAATGTAGACAATATACTGAATAATTTATTTTCAATAAAGAACCACACAGGAAAGCACAACATGCCACTTGAGCTCAAATTCTATGCAACCTATTCAATAAGGTATTTGAAATGAAATATCGTAAGAAACTACTTTTATGAGAGATTAATTAAATATGGTTTCATGTTATGTTAGTATGGTAAGTAAAAGTGTGAAATAATTACAATTTTATGTGTTTTTTATTAAAGGAATTCAAAAATTTACAAGAGTTATCTTCTAGAATCCTTCCTTCCAGCACACACAACAGGCTTCCTTCTCGCCTGTAGTGAGTAGGAAAGCATAAGGAAAAACATGGAATCATAGAGTAGGATTTTAGCAGGGAATAATATGAAGAAACACATAATACATAGGGAATCTAGTAGTAAGAAGAATATGGGTACCATGATGAAAGAAAAAAAGTTACATAATTCAAGAAAGTACCCATCAAGTCAGAAAATATATAGTCATAGAGAAATAATTAAAGAAAATTATTTTCTCTCTCAAATTTTATTTACAATATCAAATATTACTAGAAATGAAGTTGGAACCAAATTGAAGGAGGTAGAAACTCATCCAAAAGAGAATGGTCAAAATTTTAGGGAGATTAATATAAATTTCTATGTATCAAAGGTAAAAGAGAAGGTAAAAATTATCTATATGGAATACACAACAAATAGATAATACCAGGCTCCAAATATGAAATTTTAAAATAAAATAAAGTTTTATAGCATATCTAGAAGAAAGGAATCTAAAATAAAAGTTTCAACAAAATAATACTTTTTTTGGATGATTTCGGCACTTCATTTGCATATGTGTTTAAGTTGAAAATCACAATCGATCACAAAGGTAAAAGTCATACCAGTACAACCAATATCTCATACTGGATAGTTAAGATATTAAACAATATAAAAAAACAAATATGAATCCCCTCAATGGATTCAGTATCCCAAAGACTCCATCTTTGTATTTGAAATTGATTTGTGTAACCCAATATATTCACATTGTTTAGACTCATTTCAATAAAGTATAGAAACACAAGACATGAGAATATATTATGTGTGAAGCCATATAAACTAGATCTTTATTTCAACAATATATAATCCATGATCTACATTGAACAATTTAAAAACTTTATCACTAAAACACATAAATAAACCAAAACACAACCTCCAAAAATGAACAATTAACTAGAGGAACATATTTCATCAGAAGTAAACTCAGAAAATCATTACATTTTTATCAATTTTAACAGGTTGATTAAAGGGTTCTTCAAAAGTGATACATTTTTCTCTACCTTTATTATAATAAATCCATCAATATAATCTTTATAGATAGACCAAATGACCACAAGTATGAATGATTTCTTAGATTCTTAACAAGAAAGATTTTTATGTCCCACTTTTTCGCACTGATAAAAAACTAAGTATTTTCTCCTAGAAGAAACTGGTGGGAAAAAATATATAATTGTTAAACCCCCACTTACAAGGTATGACATAGCACACTTCATTTTTCCTTTATCATAGATTCTTCCACCACACCCAGGAATAGAAGAAACAAGAAATACCTTTGGAATTAACAAAATTTCCAAAAAATAAGTTATCATTTTAAATCCCAAACATTTTATACACTTTTCCAAATGCAAATATCATTATAAATGTATTCCAAAGTTCTATATTAAAATAAATGTATTTTTGAACTTTCCCATTTAAAAATTTCTATTTCAAATTAACCCTAGACAATAGAAAAACACACAGTATACCATGATCCATCATTACCAAACCATAAAGAAAATGAAAATAACTCAAAATCAAAAAAAATGAAAAATTCCAAGTTCAAAAAAACACCCAAAAATGCAAGGATTTACCACATATTCTAGAAAATCATATGTTAACATTGTAGTATAGAGATATTTCTTGATTGGTCTAGTAAAGACTTTTTTAGCTCTAGAACAATGCTCAATGGCTTGAAAACAGACATAAATGTTCTATAAAAATGCTTCGAAAAAAGGACTAACAACCTTTAACTTCTCCACATGATTTTTGAATGCCTTAGTTTATAGATGAAATATCATACCACTAGCCAATGATCTGAACATGGTCTTCATATAGAACTTAGTGGATACCTTACTTAGATAAAAATCAATAGCCCTTCAAATTATATATATATCTTTGTCATCCTGCTTTACATCCCACCTATCTAGTTCAATATTCTTTGACTCTTGTGTTTAATATACCTTGTAATCTATTACCCTAGTCATTTAAATATTATTCAAATTTTTTTCAACTAATCACCCACAATCCATTTGATTTAGTCTTAATTAACTGCACATCTCATAGGAATAAGTTGTGAAACTGAGGAAGATGTAGGAGGGGAAGTTGTGTAGATGTATCTTCTCTTACAATTAGTCTATGAATCCTTATATTTATAGGTATTAAAAAATAATAATTTTCAAAACATCTCCCAATCATTTCAAACTCTCTTGAATCACTATCCTCCCACACTATTTCTTAAAAATAAATCACTTAATGATACCTCATTATACTTAAGGGCTTCATCATTAATTTATATTTTTTGGGGAGGGTAGATGTGTGGGGGAATTTGGAGATCGAAAAGAAACCACAAAATAAGGATATCTAAATTTATTTAAGGGTTACCCTGGCTTCTACACTAAATTCATCCATGTTTGTGTCTTGTTTTGGAACATCTAAAGAAACTCCATTTTCATCTAAAGAATACTCAACTATATCATAATTTTATATATTTGTATATACCTTTTCCATTAGTACAACTTGATTATTATTAGAATTAAACAACTCATAAACCATTCATTATTAGTTACGCAATCCATTTTACATGGCTTTCAATTAACTTTCATATGCTTATAAATTTTAGGATTCAAGAAAGAACAAAAATAATAATTCCCCCACCCTCAAGAACATAACTTTTAGTATCAAATGTGTATTAGATATATTTAGGGTAAGGTATAGAATTAAAAATGGGTGAGGGTTAACAAATTTTTGTGACATTCCTCATGATATAACCTAAAAATATTATTTAAACTCCAACTTTAATCATATATATAATGAAAAAATCTAGATTGCTCAAATTTTTAAAGTACCATTTCATGGGGATAATTAGATAATAGATAACCTTTACTAAAAATTAGAAATATACATATAACACTTGGGTAATTGGTCTTATGGGACTCCTATTCCCATTCAACTTCTCAAAGGCATTAAAAAATTAGTCTTTTGTTGATTAGAAAGATATAAATATTGGTAATATTTATATTTTATGGCATGAGAATAAATATTGGTAACATTTATGTTTTCTAACATGAGAGACAATAAATCTTTTAGCCTAGATTATTAATGATAATACGTAATTTTATCCACTTACTACTATTTTATTGGTTTCCATTTTATCACCAGATTCAAACTCTGTATTGGAATAAAAATATCTGACCAATTGAGATAAAATATCTTACCCTTATCCTTAAACCATTAACTCCTCAATTGATTTTGAATAAAATTCGAGACCGTGGACTTATTGAAGGTGAAGGAATGTTTATTGTTGTCTCTTATCTCAAATAGTTGTTAGTACAGTGAGGTAGGATCCTTAAAGATACAAAATTAAAAAATATTTTATAGAAAATATAAATGTAATGCTGATAATAAAATTTAATTAAACAAATTACAAAACTCTCATGACTTCAACAAAACCCAAAATCAGAGAAGTGGAGAAGCTGCGGTGAATGTATAATATGATGTGGTGAAGCCAAGTAGTGTGCGCCAATGATTCAGTGAATCGTGTTAAGCAAATAAGTGACAAGAAGAGTAGACAATTGACAATATAGGGAAACGGGGAGGAGAATGATGTGGAGAGGTGGGTTAACCTGAGAAGAAGGGGGTGAGTAGAGAATCGAAGATGCGGGGAATATAGGAGGTGTGATGGTGAATGATGCAAGTATGTGTGTTAATATGAGAAGTGGGGAATATGGGGGATATGAATGTGGACCATATTGGGAAGCGGGATAATATGAGAAGCAGGGAAGCTGAATAATTCTCAACACCAAGCCACAGACCCAAATTTCCCAAGCCCTCCAGCTGGGATGAGAAGTAACAACGGTTTATTAGAACCATAGGTATAGAATATTGTATGGCACCCTTCCCCAATGGTTTACATAAACCATTGGTAATATGCTACCTTTCCCAATGGTTTACTTAAACCGTTGTAGAAAAACATCTATATTTTCCCTTATCCAACGGTTTACTGAAACCATTGGTAAAAAGATCTTATGCCAATGGTTTTTTTAAACCATTGGTATACATGAGATGGTATAACTCCATATTATAGTAGTGTTATTCATCATTGGAGGCTCATTGTGGAAAATTTGGATATTCCAAAGATTTATTTCTTCGATTCAATGCATGGATATCCAACAAACCTTCCACGCATGATGGATTTTTTCAATTTTTAATACACTACATCCAATGATTTATTACTAAACATCATGTTATAGAATTAATAATATATTTTAATGCGGATTTTCTTATGATAGGGCAGTGCATCAATATCATAAAAAACATGGAATTAGGCCCAAAGATAAGGATAAGAAAGAAGACATGTTCTATGACTAGAAAAGTTTTAATGTATATATAATAATATTTCAATATCCAAACACATATCAAAACAAATTACTTATTCTCCTGAATGTTTCTGTAGTTTTCAAAACAAACCAATGGTAAAGATTTTGGTTATTATGTTTGTAAATATCTAACATAGATTATATTCCACGAACAAAAAAGAATCCCTAAAGATATATTTTCCAAGAAAATTACTATTTCATTTAAAATATTTTTTAATTATTTATTTATTTATATTTTTCTTGTATTACTATGACTTTAAAAAAGACTCATATTCACTATATTATATAGATGTTCTCAGAAATGAATGGGAAGCATACCTGATGGAAGAATGTACACAAATTTAATGAAGATATGACTTCCATAAAATTAGTGGAAAATTTCATATTTATGTTTAATTTAATTATTTTTAGTATAAATCACTTAATAATTGTTTTCTTATATATGTGGATTCCTTTGAATGAGTCGGGATGGTTTTTTTGAAACTAACCATGCTCTTGAGAGATTTGACTTTGAGGATGCAACAAATAATTCAATGAGAATGTAATTTTTTTAATATACAATGTTTCTTATCATAATATTATCAATTATCTACTACATTAACATAATCTAAATTAAATGTTTTAATATTAATAAAAAAATGTCTTCCATATACTTATTCTCCCTCAAAACCTTTCCACCCCTGCATTATCAACATTTATCACTTTCCTTCAAAGGCAGTGGAGAGAACTGGAAGGAAAGTGATAAATGTCATAAATCCAGTGTTTCCATTTCTATAAAGAAAGAAAATGGAAAGCATCGTAACACACGTTGTGGATTATATTAGTCAAAGTGTATCTTTTTATGTAATTAATTAATTGTTTCATCAGTTTATTTACTATTTATAAGTTAATTTTCTTATCATTTTTATCTAATACTTATTTAGTTATATATATATATATATATATGTTGGGAAGTAATACTTTCATTACAACTATCTACAACAATCCATAAAAGAGATAACATGTTCCTTTTGAGTAGAATAGGTAACCCCATATAGCCTAAAATATAAAGTGAATCGTAAGGATACAACTACTATTATTTGATCCATGATTCAAGATTATGATCTTTTATATGTAGGGTATTAATTTATAATGTTAATATCACCTTCTAACACCTTTATTCTCATGTTTTTTTATATGATCATTGATATCTCCTTTGTTTACACTTATTGAGAATCTATGATCACCTAGTTTAAGTTTCATATCTATAGGATAATAAGAATGGTTTTAGAAATGATATGTCTAAGAAGGTTTCTATAAAAAAAATAACTCAATGAGAGACTATTATGAAATAGTTCTTTATGTTTCTATATTTCCAAAAGCACAAGACCTGAACTATTATGGCACAAATCATTATGTTATGTAAGGAATATTAATCTACTAAGACTTTATATCTATGTATGAAATGGTTGGGTAAATATATTTGGTAATAGAATAACTGACCTACTCAAAACTAAGAAAAAAGAACAAGTGATCTGTATCACTAAATGTATAGATTTTTATTTAAAATTTACATTACTTTTAGTAAAGATAATAAGTGATGTACTGAAAACTAATAAATTGAATTTTTATTGTTTTTATACTTTAGTAAAATTATCTATAAGTCATTTTTGATGTTTATTAATCAACCTCACCACAATTTGATTCACGGTGGGGTCTATATGACTTTAAGTGTGTATTTTTATATTAAATTTATATTAAATTCATAAAAAAACAAGTTACATACTAAAAACTGAATAAAAATATTCATATTGTTTTAAAACATTAGGAAAATTATCCGTGAATCATTTGAGACATGTAGAAATCAACCACACCTCAATCTGATAAATGGTGTGACCAGTAAGACTAAAAATGTGTGTTTCTATATTGAAATGAAATTTTTGCGAAAACCCACAAATGGCATACTAAAAATCAAGAAAACACATTGTTATTTTTTCATACTTTAGGAAAATGATCTATATGTCATTTTTGATAAGTAAGAATCAACTGCACCTCAATATGATGCACAATGTGGCTTGTATAATTCAAAGTGTCTCTTTTATTTAAAATTTATATTAATTTTAGTAAAACTAATAAGTAAAATTCTAAAAAATGAGCAAATTCATTCAGAATTAATTTATATTTTAGAACAATAATCCATGAGTAATTTGTGACATGTATGAGTCATATTCATCTCAACACAACACACGGTGTGATCGGTGTGTCTCCAAGTGTGCCTTTTTATATAAAATTGACAACAGTTTAAGTAAAAAGACCAAGAGACTTACAGAAAATGGATAAAATCCATTCAGATTATTTTTATACTTTGAGAAAACTATCCATGAATCATTTTTTGAATTGTAGGAATTAACCCCAATTCAATAGGATGCCCGGTGTGACCAGTATAACTCCAGAAGTTTCATTTTATTTAAAATTTACATTAATTTAAGTAAAAAGAACAAGTGCCATACTTAAAACTAAGAAAACACATTCGTATTCTTTTGATAATTTAGGAAAACTATCCAAGATTCATTTTTGACCTATATTAATCAACCAAACCTCAATATGACACATGATATGACAGGTATTACTAAAAATTTCTGTTATTAGTTTAAAATTAACAATTTAGTTCAAAATGTGTCAGTCACTGAAACCCAAGAAAGAATACTCTAATTTCATTGATAATTTAGGGAAACAATTCATATTTCATTTTTTATATTTATTAAGTTTCCTCGCATCAAACCAGCACACAATGCAACTAGTATGACTCATAATGCGTGTTTCTAGTTTGAAATGTCATTTTATTAAAAAAAACATAACTGGCATACTGAAAACTGACAAAAAGCATTCAAATTATTTTGATACATTATGAAAATTATCTATAGGTAATTTTTGATGTGTGGAAATTAGTTTCACCTCAATATGATTCATTTTGTGGCCGATATCACTCAAAGTTTATATTTTTAAATAAAATTGACATTAATTTAATTAAAAACAAAATATGACATACTGAAAAACTGATAAAACACATTTGGATTTTTATGATATTTTAGTAAAATAATATATATGTCATTTTTGATGTTTAGGAATCATCTGTAACTCAATATGATGCACAGTGTGGCCAATATCAATCATAGTGTCCCTTTTTATTTAAAATTGACCTCAATTTAAGTAAAAAATAAAAAGTGGCATACTCAAGAATAAAAAAATGATCCATGAGTCATTTTTGGCCTGTATAAATCAAACACACCTCAATCTAACATATGGTGTGACAAGTATAACTAAAAGTTCCCATTATTAGTTTAAAATTTATATTTTAGTTCAAAATGTGTCACTCACAAAAAAACCAAGAAAACACACTCTTTTTTCCTTGATAATTTAATACAATGATTCATAATTCATTTGAAGTGTATGAAGCAGTCTCACATTAAACTGATGCACAATGCGACTGGTATGACTCAGAATGCATGTTTCAATTTTGAATAGACATTTTAGTAAAAAACAGAACTAACATATTGAAAACCAATAAAATGCATTATTGTTTTTTTTATACTTTATTAAAATGGTCTATAAGTCATTTGTGACATTTAGGAATAATATGAACCTCAATACAACACATGGTGTGGTTTGTATCCCTCAAAATTTCTCTTTTTTATTTAAAATTGACATTAATTTAAGTAAAAACAACAAGTGACATACTGAAAACTATGAAAACACATTGGTATTAATTTTATTTTTTAGGAAAATTATGTTTAAGAATTTTTGAATTGTATGAATTACTCAAACCTCAATACAATTCACGGTGTAGCTAGTATCACTCAAAGTGTCTATTTTTATTTAAAATTGACATTAATTAAAGTAAAAAAACAAGTGACATACTGAAAACATAGAAAATTAATTTGGATTATTTTGATACTTTAGAAAAATGATCCACTTGTCATTTTTCACATGTTGGAATCTACCCTACCTCAATATGATGCATGGTGTGACCGGTATGACTAAAAGTGTTTGTTATCATTTTAAAATTGAAATTTTAGTTCAAAATGTGTCCCTCGCTAAAAACCAAGAAAACACACTCCAATTGCCATTATAATTTAATAAAGCGATTCATTTGTCATTTTTTGACATGTATGAAGCATTTTCATATCAAAATAGCGCATGATGAAATTGGTATGACTCATAATACCTGTTTCAAATTTAAAATTGCATTTTAGAACAAAACACAGTTGGTATACTGAAAACTGATAAAAAATATTCGGATTGTTTTGAAACTCTAGGAAAACAATCTATAAGTCATTTTTGACATATAGGAACCATCCAAACCTCAATATGATGCACGATGTGGTTGATATAACTATAAATGTGTCATTATTTAAAATTGAATTTAATTTTAGTAAAAAACAAGTGACATGCTCAAAACTGAGAAAACACATTCAGATAGTTTGGATATTTTAGTAAAATGATCCATAAGTCATTTGTAACATGTGGGAACAAACCCCACATCAATAGAACTCATGGTGTGATCAGTATAACTCTAAATATTTTTTTTTATTAAATATTGACATTTTATTAATGTATTCTTTAATATTAATATTTAATTTATTTCTTTATAGTTTTATTACTATAATATTTGTTTTCCTATATAAGAGAAATACTTTTCTTGGGTTGAGATGATTTGTTCGGAAACTGATACCAAGGGAGGTAATTTTTTAGAGGGTATCATGGTCGTTGAATGATGAAAATTTTTTGTTTTTAAATGTTTGTGGGATAATTGTATATGTAATTATATAAAATATTGTTTGAAATATTTATAGAAATATTAATTTTATATATCGTGGTTTGAAATTTTTGTATTCCTAGTGTCACATTAAATGTATATTTAATTTTTTGAAATTAAAAGTTTTTTTAGTTTTTTCTTCAGTGTGATGTTATATTAACATCACATTATAGCTAGCAAGTCATTTATCAATGCTATTTTAGCGTTGGTAAAGGGCACACTTTATCAGTTCTATTTAAAGAGCTGAAAAAGGGGACCCCCCATCATCTTTATGATTAATAATGCTTTTTTAGTGTAGTTAAAATCCATTTTGTGCACTATTAAAGGTCATATGTGTAGTAGGGCTCCCAATAAAACCTCTTCCTATACTGCACCGAAAGAATTTTTATGTAATGAGTACACCCAGAAATATCAAATAGATGTACCACAGTGAGGGTTATGTTTCAAAGTGGGGTCTCCACTGAATATTTTCTTACTTAAATTTAAGATGAACAGCACGATAAGACCACTATCAATATGTGAAAGATGGGTGACATGATACCCACCTTCAGGAAAATCCTTTAAATCCATTTTCTAAGAACATCCAGTCACACAAGGCCACTAAAACAGACACCACAACCATAGCCTTCTCCCATAAGGAAATATTGTGGGGCCACCATTCGTTTATTGGTGGGGACATATGTCTCCCTATCCATGATAGAAACAACAACCTCGGAACTAGTTACTCAATTGTCTCCTCTATCTTCATAACATATAGTTCAGTGATGGAAACATCAAACATCATGATTTCAACATCACACAAAATAGATTTACCCCAATAATATATATTCTATACTATGATATTTTACTTTACAGTGGGAACTCTCATGATAATAAAAGGTAAAATCCCACAGACCCACAATGGTTTTCTTCACAAACTGGTTCCAAAAAAGGTTCGACCCACAAGTCCATAGATGCCACAGGGTTACTCATCATCCCATTTAGAAAAATCCAAGAATCACCCACAAAATGTGATTTGATGCATACATAAGCCCTTAAATAAGGGTCAACCATGGTCACCCTTCAAAAGAATCATTATGTTCCTCCATACTCATAGAATGAAAAATCTCATCTGTGTACATAGAACACAAATCCATCCATTCCATCCCTTAATATCCACTTGGGGAGAATTTATCACCCAATAAAAAAGTTCTAATAACCAAGCTAACCACTGGGTGAGTAGTCGATCTTAACTAACACAAAGTTGTACCAACTCACCACACTAGAGAGAGAGGTTTCGTTCACTATAGAGGAAAGGACCCACCTCAACAACCTAGTCAATAATCACCTCATGAAGCCATTAAAATAAAACCAATCTATATCTAAGTGGGTACCACTAAACATCTTCTATTCCATGAAAAATCCTCTAAAAATACTACTTTCTCTATCAAGGATATACTCATATTGCCAAAAGGAGTGAGTGAACGAATTCCACCATTAGAGGAAACTCTATAGTGGACCACTATATAGCTAGGGGTTCCATTGCGATCTCTAAATATAAATTTATACTGTATGATGGATATTTTGTGTTTCCATATAATAGTATTATGGATAGTTTTTGTTTCCTTATACTAGTATGATTGTCCTTAAAGAATGTACATGAGTCTTACAATGACCTACACCAACAGAAACCTAACCCTAGATATCTCATTTGTGTCTTATCCCATATATCTGACTGTTAGAACTCTAAACTGAATAGTGACTACCCAAAGGTTTTGATTTAGGGATAGCATTGATACATCATCTATATCCAACTACCCTCACACCTCCTAGTCGCACACCAAACAATCCTCTTAAAACTAAATAGGTGTTTACAACAAGAAGGTCTCTGATCTCATCACCATCTCTAATATAGAGGTCTATCTACATCACTAATCTAACTAGATTCATGTGAAAAGGTAACCTACTCCCATAACCATCCTAAATCTATGATAAAAATTCTTAGCCACCCAATTATTTCTTAGGGAAACCCTAAAATACATGGTGTTTTGGAAAAACACAACCACATATTGATAACTCCATGAAATTCTCTTCCAAAATGGCTAATCTTGATTAATCCCACTAAAAAAACATGCCTAATAATACCTCTTGAGGTTCATGGTTGTAACATCCCAACCAAAAGGCCACTCACCAGTTCCTTGTCTTGGATCACCACATGATCTCAGACACACCACCTCATACTCTAGATGTTGGTGAAAAAAGTTCAAAACTAAGGTAGTATCAAGGGGAAACTATAAACCATTATTAGAGTAGTAATATTAGTGGAAAATAGACTAAAAATAATCAAGTATAAATTAAAAAAATTGGGAAGAAGAAATAAAACATCAATTCTTTATCAAATGAAAATGTGGGTTTATGAAGTCACACAAACTCATGGTTATGTCAATATACAAAAACTAATCACCAACCTGACTGATCACACAAACAGATTAAAGAAATGGAAAAAATAAAAGGAGTCTTAACTACCATATCTAAACCACATCATGTCCCAGGCGCCACTCTATCAATGGTATCCTACTCAATCTTACAACTTTGGTCCTCTATCTAATCTGAATTTGTGGTTACTGAAGTTTTCTTGTGTACCCAAGAGTCATGGTCACCAAAAAGGGTGTGTCTATAAATAAAATGGGGTCTATATTAAGTACAATGTATATTCATGTGACATACCCAGCTTTATAATTTAACATAGATTTGAATTGTAAATAGATATCCATTTTCGATCCCTGGGTTTTAAGGTAACACCTAGGATTGACTACACATGCTTCATCAAATTCCAGAGTGTCTCAGACCACGTCATGTAACTATGAAAACCAGTACTAGGCACAATGACCATATAATATCTGATTAAATAAATAATTACTAGGAATTAATTCTAAGAAATCTAATATTATTATGCTCAATGGTCAGATCCCAGGTTACAACCCGGGAATCATGTAAACATATGGCATAAATTTGAATCCCAAGGGGTTTCCTAAGTAATTATATATCAGTAGGCCTCATAGATGAATCCAAGGGGATTTACCAAGGAAATTTATATCAATAGGAATTGTAGCTAAATCTAATGGTATTTCCCAAGGAATTATAATTATATAATCATAATCACTGAATCTATGGGGATTTCCCCAGAAATTTTAATATATCACTATGTATTTTAGCTGAATCTTGAGAAATAAACCATTAATTTTTATAACAAAAGGGATTCGGTTATTAAGAATTAAGGGTAGTTTTTCCCTTTCATAATATCTCACAAATTTCAATATAACAATTTTCTATCTGCCCAACCATTCTTGTGTAATAATGGTCATCTTATCAAGTACATGACCAATCATTATCACTATAGACATAAAAAGATCAAGCACTCAATTAATATCCTTAAGTGGCATTTGAAATTATCACTACCCATTTACTCACTAACCCCCTCAAGAATCACCATATGATTGGGGATCCCTTCAAGGTCCCCTAAGTCACCTCATTTTTTAGGAACCCTACCTGGGTCCCATAATCTAATTTATCTCTCTGGTCCAAGAACATAACTCAAAGGGTAGATAATTTCTCATCATTATCCAAACCATGTCATATCCTTACTGGCCTCATACAGAAATCCTCACTGGAATTGATCTAAAGTGATTCATCTCTCTTTCCAAAGGCACACTAGGTCAATATGATCACCAAACCTATCATCAATCTACCTAGGGTCCACTCACCAAGGTATTTACATCTCATCAAGAATGAAACGCTCTCAACATTATCATATCCACTATCCTAAAGGATTTATGACATCTCAAGTATCTTTTATTCCCACTCATGGAACTCAATCCCCATCCATCACACCCCACTATTCTTGGAGGTCTCTAAAGAACATACACTAAGGGAAACTATTCTTATAAAATTCGATTAATTATTTCCCTATGGAGTCCATGTATATCATAGAAAAAAATTGTATTTGTCACCTTGTTCATCAATGTTCAAGGAACTAATGGATTTCCAAGGGTCCAATTTTTCCATTGGCACTTGAATTTCATTCATTTAAAACATTTTAATTTTAATAAAACAATTTATTTAATTTCAAGAAAGTCAAACACCAATATTGGAAATAATATATATCACATTCCATATAAACAACATTAATAAACCTTAAAAGATATCTTGAAAGGACCACATGCCTCACTCAAGGAGTTATTCCCCTTTAAAGAAGTTCAGTGACTCTCTCCCAAGTTCATCCTATTCTAATCAGCCATCTTCAACCCACAGGAGGCCCTAAATCATGCCAAAACACACAAATTAATAAATTTAATCAATTTATAATTAATTTTACAATTTAAAATTCATTTTACAAATCAAGGATATTATGAATCATCACTGAATAACTCACCTAGAGACATCATCATATCAAACTAGGACAACCCACTTGTGGAAGGTCCATGGTGTACACTCAATTCCATCCTGAGAAAAATGCATAATAATCAGAACTCGATCAATATCCAATTAAATTTAATTTGGTCAATAACATTAGAAAAATTCATTGAGTGACATACCTCAATCGAAATGGTGTGCAATAGTGCATAGACCTCATCTCAGAATGTCCTTTATACGACGTACATAAAATCCCCATCATTACAAGAAACTCTCACCATGCTCTAGTGGAATTGTATCTCAAATCCTTAATCTGGTCACATAAAATTAAAGGGATAACTAGAATAATAAAAGTGGAGGATGTATTTAATGACCATTTTTTAGTATATACTTATCCATAATTTAATACGGAGTCTAAAAGCCTGTTTCATACACAACACTGAACTAAAAATATCCATGACACATTACATAAAAAAATTATAATAAGAATAAAACCTATAGTAAATAAAATAATATAAATCTATTAAAATTTATTACATTTAAAGGATAAATAATTAATACTATTTAATATTAAAAAATTATTATTCTTTCTCAAATAACTATTTAAAGTGTAGATAAATTAAATCACCCACTTTTAAATAATTTTTATGGTAATATATAGTATTAAAATATATTAACTAATATATTAACATTATTTAAATTAAAAATTGGTATGGAATAATTTTAAGAACAATTAATATTCAATAATGACATTTTTCTATAAAAACATTTTTCTTAATATTTATTATTTTCATTTAAAAACAAAATTTATAAATTTTAGAATTTTAATAATATAAATAGAGTATAATTTTTTAATTTCTAATATAAAAAATATTAAAATGGATTTTTTAAATTTTTATAATATAATTTATTTTTAATTAATGAGGAAAAATACAGTTTTCACTAAAACTCTAACATTTATGACTCTATCGAGAAGTGGATATAATTTAAATACATATAAATTATTTTTTAGGATAATAAATGTATATAAGGATTAAAAATATACATTTTTAAATTCTATTTTAAATTTATAACACCTATGTTTAACATTTTATGATCTTAAGTAGTATTTTCCAATAAATGAAACTTTTTTGGTCTTTTATTTTAATGAAATATTAGTTTGGTAAAATTACATTTTGAAATTATTTAAAAGCCACATAAATTTTATTTGTTTTATAATACACCAATTTATACCATGAAAATAAAATATATTGATACTTTTATCCAACGCATAAATTTTAAGCATAAAAATACACTTTTAAAAAAATGTATTTTTATGTGTTGTCGACTCTATTGTTAAAAGAAATATTTCTTACACATAAAAATTGTATCTGATAAATTTTATTCTATATTTAGAATCATTATTTTCAAATTATATTATAATTTTTATTTTATTTTTCGTCATTGAAATGAACTATTAAGGTAAAATATAATTTCTACAGAAAAAGCCAAAATGGTACAAAGGGTTAATCAAAGGGGTAAAAGGTATAACATGTGAAAAAAAAAGTGTTCATAATTCAGTATTTGAGTTTTTTCTTAACTAAAACTTATCTTCACTTCATTATTATCTATTTTTAATTCTTCTAGACATGTGAAACATGTGATCACATTATATAAAGATGAAATATTTTCAATACTAGAAATGCAGGTTATAATCATGGTTTATAATTGTGAATATTGGTCATAAAATGATGGTTATAGGTAATAGAAACAATTTGGGGAACCGTGACTCCTATTGGTGTGGTAATAGGGTCACAAATATATACATAGTTTCAAATCAAGGCTATATCCCTATATACATAGTTTAAACTGTGTTTATAGCCCTATAGCCATGGTTTCCACCAAGTTAGTTTACCTATAGCACCGGTTTGGAACCTTGGCTATAGATTTTTCCATATAAAGTAAAGCCACGGTTTGAAACTATTGCTATAGGAATAGTTTCATTCTGGAAACCATGGAATTAGACAAATATCCATGGTTTCCACCATGGAACTAGATCTATATCCATGTTTTCAAATTGTGGTTATAGCCTACACTTTGTAGGAAAAAAATTCAGACAATCATAGTATGCACAAAGCTTTTCATTGTTCAAGTAAGTTAATTTATAATGGGGAAAAAGGAAATATTGATATTTTCCTCATAAAATCCATTAGTTTCATTACATAAAAGATAAAAATAATCCTCAATGATATAGAATTCCACTCTACATGAACCATCCTATCAATTTCAAAGACTCCATCGTGGATTCACATGACTTGTGCCACTATTCACACTAGTCATTCAGAAAACATGGTTCTTTATAGCCTTCTGGATGTAACCCACAAGCCCTTTTTGAATATGTTATTCATATATTTCCCTCTTCAATGAATTTCTCATTCCCATCTTCATTCAACAACAATAAGAACAAAATAAGGGGGAGAACTTCTTCATTTTAGGGGATAACTTCTTCATTTCATCTTAACTAATGTGTGAATACCTATATTATTTACCTGAGTCATAATGGAATGGAGTGGTAGGGTGTTGTAACTATAAAAGAATTAAATAAATGCCCAAAAAAATGTTACACATTCACTTCTAGTGGATAAAATATCCAAAGGAGACGAAAATTCATGGTAAGATCTTACCTGATAACAAGTTTGGGAATAATGAACTCGGTATTTCTCATAATGCATGATTCAAATCCATATTGAACCTATAAATTACTTGTAACCATGGTTATTTATGAAAAAAAAATATTAAGTAAAATAATTTATTTACCCATATAAAGAAGAATAAACCCACAACAAATTAGAAAACTCAGGTACATCTATGCATCAGGGAGACATAGTGAAAAATAAATAATAAAGTGAATCATGGATGAAAGAAATAATAAGCTTACTAGAAACTTTTAGGAACAAGAAACACACCACAAATACAAACTGCAATTGAAAAAACTAATTCAATAACAAAACAACCAAAAAAATTCTTAATTCATTTCAAGAATGGACAACATTTTCTTGGAAACACTCAAAAATTCAGGCCTAAAAACTCCTTGAAATATCCCTAATTTTGAGAAGATTTGAAAATTTCAAAAATCCCAAATTAAGATAAACTTTATAAATTTTATCTAATAAAAAAATGTTACTTCTGGTAGATCACTTACCTAATTCCAACAAATATCTAAGAAAACTGGATAGTAGGTAATAAATCAGTAATTTGTATTTATATATGAATATGGTAATCTAAAGAAGAATAAGAATACAATAGATGAAGAGTAAATTTATTACACATATCAAGGGTCACCCATACAATGAAATTGAGATAAATAAGTCTATTTTTTCCAAAGAATCTCAAATCTAGAAGAAAAAAGGGACACAAAAATAAAGAGATATGTAAGCGATGAATATATGAGACATAAAAGAAAAGGGTTGAGTGATAAATAATATCCCTAATTCAATTTTTGTGGATCTTGTTTTTAAACCCCCCACCCCAATTATTTCATTTATTTTCATTATAATCTAACTTAACTTGTTAGGAATTGAAGGCATCACATAAAGGGGGAGTTGGATGAATTTTTCACTATTGGATAGCAAGAGAAATATCTCTTCATGAAGTTTAATGAATACCATGATAAGGAATAATTGATTTCATATCTCTAGGGGGATCAAACACAAAGAGGTTCTGTTAAAAATATCAATCTACATTGAACATGGAAATTTAAACATCCCTACAAAAATTCAAAGTTCTGGTATTCCAATCATAACCATTATCTATGTTTTGATCATGAAAATTATATTTATAATGGGGGATTGATATTTTATGTTTTTGAAAATATAAGGGAGAAACTTTTCTTTCCCATTATATTTACTAGTTCATTTTTTGATTTGGGAGCAAGGTATTTATTTCATGCTAAGTCTATTGAATCACCTTTATATTGATATTTTTTACTTTTGGTATCACTACTAAAATATTAAAGATCAGCATTGGTGTAATGTTATTGTATCTCAAGTTATATACACTAATTTATCCTATGTTGACTTAGTATAAATAAATTAAAGGTTCATTTATAAGGAAGCATGAGAATCCATTCATCTCTCACAAGAGAACTAGGCTGGAAATTTGATTTAATGAGGGAGAACTTTTTCTGAATAACCCATTTATTAAGAATAATAATGAGAAAATGAGTGAGGTATAACCAAATCCTACATAACCTTTTCATTTCATTGTTAATAAGGATGATAAAAGAAATGGTTACACATACATATTGATATTTAATATGCTTGGAAGTATTGAAAACAATTACAATGGGGAATATTAATGTGACTATGCATCAAAATATTTTTTATCAATAAGAAATATATAATAAGATTTCAATATGTGTGTAGATATGTGATAAAGATGTTGAGGTGTTTTCATTATGCATAGAAAGGAAATAAGTGCAGGCTGGCACTTAGAACAACTAGATGGACTAGTATGGAGAATCCCTTTAATTTTGATGTTTTTTGCACTAATCATAAAGATAATCAGAACTATTGATGGGTAGTAAAACATTTTATACCACATTTTAATGAATTTGAAAGGAATTTGGAAGGCCTTAAGAGTGTTTGAGAAATCCCTATGTTGATTATAAGCTTAATTTGGTACCTATATAAAGGTAAATATTGATTTATACTGGCCACATAAGGGTACATTAAGAATTGAATTAACTATGAAAAGGTAATTGGTAACATTTAGAATAGTGAAAAAGAAATTCAAAATCACATTGAACTATTTAAATGTTAGAGGGATGATACGTATAAGTAAATATGAATTGAGGACCTATGTCAAGGTAACACTAAAAGTATTAATGCTAGGTAGTAGTTGGTTTTAGATGAATAAGGGTCGGTTGGAGGTAAAATTACTTAAATAAAGGTAATCTATGCGCTACGTCAAGGTAACACTAGAAGTACATAATTTTAAATAGGTAACTGAGTACCTAAGTAATGTTCACAATCATTATGTAAAGGTAAGTGCAAATCTATGTAATGGTAATTAAAGACATGCATAATGGTAAGGAGATATGAAAAGGTTAATAGTAAACTTGTGTAAAGGTATTTTTCACCGATGTAAAGGTAAAACAGAAAATGCTACAAAGAGGTATGATGAGATTTATAGAATTTCAATATTATAATTAATTATATAAATTAATTTATATGATTATTTGATACTGATCTTAAATGTATTAATATCATAATAAATGAGAACTATTGTGATTCAAGATGATATCAAATGAGTAGCCTTCACAGCGTGAAGATCGAGTTGTTGTTTTTTAAGTATGAAGCTAACCAGAGCACCACACCAAATAAATATAGGTTTCACCATGAGTACTATTAAATGAAGATGAAACCACACCATAGTGTATTACTAGTGATACTTTTAGTGAGAATGGTGAGTAAAAAGTTTGCCTATGAAAAAATATGGACTTTTTCATTCCATAGTGAAATTTTAGTGGTACTTTTGGGGATAATGGTGTCTCAAATGTAAGAAAAAGTAGTAATAATAAAAACAGAATGGATCATGATGTAGTTCTTTCATGGTTTCAATTTAGTGAAGTCCCCGATTCTAAAAGCACAACACAAGGCGTGCTAAATTATAGGCAATTTTGGGGTGCTTTGTAATTCATACATAAGGGTTTTAAAAGAACTAAATTAACGAGATCAATAGAGATAATGATGTCACAAAAATTAATATACCACATGAGTAATTCAAATCCAATTACCATGAGATTTAAATAATGATTATTATAGTATGATCAGTTGAGATTATAATAATGTGATTTTTCAAATATCATGTAGAGTTATTTATTTGAGTTTACAGGTGATATTATTGGGAATCATATCAATTTTAAATGAATCAATATTTAAGATAATTCAAAGTCCATAAATAATGGGAAAATCATATTCATATATTATGTATGAATATTTATATATGATAAATATGATGAGACCCTAATAATAATGAAAACCCAATAGATTTTTAGATGTTTATCTAAAGAGGAGAAACCAAAATCATTTAGGAAAACCTATGCACTGAATAAAAGAGAAGGTTAACACATCCAAGAGATCATGTGTGTTAAGGAAGGCTGAAAAGAAAACCAACACTGCCATAGCAGTGGTAAAGTGATCATGGACAGCTGATCCACAATAGAAATATGAAATATAGAATTAAAGAATAACAAATCCAACTAAGCCACCTAAAGTAGAAAACCAATCTATAAATTAATTTTATTTTGATTATTCTTATGTTTAGCATATTTCTAACTCCCTATACTAAAATTTGAACATTAGTTCAGCTAAATTTATCCCTTGACATTGATAAGTAATCTGAGGCACCCAACATAGTAGAGAAATATCTAAATACCTTTGTGGGTAAGCGAATTCAGGAGATATGACCGGCCAAGATCCATGAGGAGGATGATCACTGGGTGGGGGGTGGATGCATCGAAGGCACACTAGAGTAGGAGGATGGGATGCCTCCTAGGGGTAGCTTCATTGGGGAGGTGAGGTGTCTGTGTCTGATGGTAGCATCGGGGGAGGAGAATCAGAGATGAGAGCTCGTGGTGGGGTGGGGTTGTCTGGCATAATTGAGGGGTAGCATCGCAAGGGGCACTATCGGGGGAGGAGGGTTGGGGAGAGGAGATCACACAAGGGGTAGCATCAGGTATGGAGGGTTGCGCATAAGAGAGGGTAATGGGAGATGGGAGGCAACGTGAGGGAACCATTAGGGGATGAGGTTTGAGGAGAGGAGATCTCCCGAGGGGCACCGTCATGGAAATAGGAGGGTCAGGGAAAGGAACTATATTTCAATAAAGATAGATTAGATATTAAAAATCTGAAGAGTAGTGTGAACAGTCTTTTTGGTCTTGTGGGGACACCCTAGGCCCATAAGGTAGGAATGTGGTTTTAGAGAGCAAGTACGGGTCCCATAGAATCATTAATGATGGCTTCACTATTACCAAAGAGGTTGATCTAAAGGACATAGTCGATAATATTGGTGCCAAGTTAGTGAGGAAAACTACATCAAAGACAAAAAAATTAGGTGGGTATGGAACTACAACATTCGTCGATCTTGTATAGGGACTTATTGCAGAAGGTGTGAAGGTGGTGGTAACATGTGTGAACCCTATTCTAATCACTCAGGGCATTGAGAAAACTTCAAAGTCTATGGTTTCCAAGCTCAAATTGATGTCAAAAGAGGTTGAATATTGTGAACTAGTATATGTGGATACAAATAGTTCATTGAATAACAATAAAATAGGGAATATGATAGCAAAGTCTATGAGTGAAGATGGTAAAAAGGGCATGGTTACACTGGAATATGGGATGATTTTTTATAAAGTCCTTTATGTAGTGGGAGGGATGCAATTTTGAAGGAACTGGGCATGCAGCGGAAGCCCCAAATAGGTGGGTTTTAAAACATTCAAGTGACGATCGATGTTAACCTATCGACATCGGTGAAGAGCAGCCTGATTAAATCTTTGGATATCATGTGAAGGTTTTTAAGCAAAAAAATAAACTATAAAAATACCTGGTTTAATTCTGAATTTGCGCACAACTTATTCCCATCATTGGAAATCGCTGCTCAAAGAATCTGAAGTCGAATTATTCTAGATTTTCCACACACACTTCATGGAATCCACAGGATCATCATTCGTCATAATCTGGGTGCTAGTGTGGAATTGTGACGACTCCTTCGACACTCCCACGATCACTACACTGCTTCGCTAGTGATGCCTGAGAGAGTGCTTAATCCATGCTCCAGGAATCTAGATCATCTCTCTCTAGATTATGGGAGAGAGGAGACGAGAGATAATCTCCATGAATATTACTTGGAAAAATCCCCTCTTATTTTATTTATAGTGGTTAATTAAAATACTCGGTATCACCTCGCCGACCCCGAATACTTAACGCACTATCGACGACATTTTAGGACTACTAAAATGAGTCATAAATATTATTATCATTTACTTTTAATATATTAAAATATATTACGTGATAATAATTGAGTCATTAACTCGACTCACCGCTCCCATAAATATTAATTAAACGTTAAATAATTTAATATTCTCCAATTAATATTTTGCATGTATTTACTTAAAACTCGTAAATACATTTAATAAATAAATTCAATACTCATTATTCTAAACTTGAATAATATGAATTTATTTATTTCATTAGTGATTTTTTAACTTTGGACAAACCCCGAACCCCTGTGGCAGCGCCCACTATGTCCAAAACTCATATTCAAATGAATAGGGCAGATTCTTGAATATGCTGTTGTGTGTGACCCTTTAGGCCCTTATCTCAACCGTAGTGAATAGTATTCACAGACCCAGAGCGGGATCCAGCAACCCATCATGGCCCTTAAAGAGATAAGGATTGTCATGGCAGCAACAACCAACCTACGAACATGCACTATGTAATATAGTCTCTTTGTCAGTAATATATCATAATGCAGGATGCACTCATGTGTCATCTCCCTTCTCTTGCTTTATTGTTTTTTGACATAACTGGATGGATTTCTCATCGACTACCATGACCATGGTATTATAAATGTATATCCATCCATATTAACATGGCCTGATATATATTACTTCGATAACCCAGAAGCGAGAAATCCTTTCTTGACCATTCAACCAAGGTCATTCCACTAATGACACACCCAACACAAACTACCTCACCATGAATTTATTGCCACAGTTTTTTTCATGCATCAAAGTGCGTAATCAAATGACATAAATTGGTAATGATATCATGTCAGGAGACCATTACACATGATCGTAGATCGGAACATCCAATGACACCTGAAACATGTGGTGTTCATATTGGTAGGTCAGTCCTCCAGATCTCAATATTGAAGATCACTAAGTGCAAAATTCATGAGAAAAAGTCTAAATACTTATAAGCCCCCAGCACCTGATAGTCAAACATATATTGTGTTCAATCAGTAAAATGTATCTAGACCATAGAATATATATTTTAAGAATAATTTCATAGTATCTTATGGTCGCCATTATATCCTGGGAACTACTATAACCTCTTGATATGACAATTTAGCTTTGGACATTACCATTTCAAAAGTGAACTTAGAAAAGTCTACACTATAATGGTAAGAGGACATCATGTATAGTTGACTATATAGATGATATGGTAATCAAAATCACTAAATAGTTGGGTCTAGGGCACCCACAATTTCAACACTCCCACTTGAACTAGGGCCAAATTTCTAACCAAACTTTTTATCTACTCACATGATGAACATCAAGTTTCTACTGAGTAATGGATTTATATACTGGGTCCACCATGGTTTTGCTGAATGGAAATTCTTCTGTAGAGACCTCATCTCCTTGAGTAAAATTACTCAAGAGATGGTATCCCGTGTATATCCCTTTTTCCCACTTTAAAAACTTTAAATCTTGGCTAGTAAGAATATAAAATTTTACATTATGATAATAATTTTCAAATAGGGTGAAATTCTATGAACTGGAACAAATCATTTCATTTAACAGTTTCTTAGCTACCTCATAAGCTGCAATGTACTCGGTCTTGTAGGTATGGACACTACTGACTGATATGATCTTGAATCACTCATCATATTTAGCCTAACTACGATATTAGATCACATTGATCTATGGAAGACTAGTTTGTATGTAGAAAACTAGTATCCATTCTTCTCCACTTACTAGGTACTTATCTTTTGTACTTTCCGAAGTATAATTAGATAATTCTGACTGCACCCCTTGTAGTGCTCTAGCATATAACTGATATCTACCCAATATACCTTTTCTATATCAGTTCTTGTACATATCTTGGCATGCATGATTGATCCATTGCTCAGATTTATGGATTTCAACTTACAACATTTATCTCTTCCCATGTCACAGACTGGTCGACATAAAGAGATTATGCCATGTGACATAAGAAACAATTCATCTCTTGAATTGTCCCAACTTGTATTTTTCAATACAATGTCACTATATGTATGATTGACTAGGACTAAGTAACCTATATATCTACTTGATTAGATCCCTTTCCCTAGAATGTAGGTTGCTACTTTAAGTCAATCACTGGAAAATAAATTTCATTTTGGTCTTAACTAATTGTAATAACAATGTGTGTTTTTCATATGTTGTTGAACATACTTCACTTGGAAAACATTGGTGCCCCCACTATCCTTTGGTAGACACATGGAAATCATTTGTTTCAAATTTATATACTATGATCATGTTGCTTACTTTAATCCTAAACCAGATTTCAGTAACTTGAAACTGTTATAGGAATTCTGTGGCAGGACCATCCCTTTCTGGTTGTGTCGTACAGACACCATACTTGATAGGTGGTCTTGACATCCAATGCTAAATAAATTGATCATAGATATTATCTATGATAAGTAAATTTATAATGGATTTAGTCATAATGACTTTGTGAAAACAATCGAACCTTGTTGGTACTACAATTGTACCATCCATGTATCAATTCACTTGAATACCCACCACAGTATTCAAAATAATAATCCCCTTTTCACTTTGATACATAGAATCCATTAATTGAATTTTAGTTGGTCTTATCAATTTTATAAAATTGCCATATACTACTTACTTTTAAGAAATATTATTCATATTTCATAATTGATCACTGACCACAGTGAATTAAATCCATCACCATGGTTTTATCCTTCCTACGTAGTATGTGTCTCTTGAACATCCTATGTTCCACATGCACTTGTAGAACTATTTCCTATTCCAACTATTTGTACATCTTGAGCATTGAAAAAACACGAGTCAATCTAGCTCCCACTATCTTTAATAGATATGTTCACCCTCTTAAAGAAATTAAATCTATAAATTGACTATATATTTTCTATGATAGGGATTTTTGTAATATCCTAAGCAAGCGTTAGGATTATTAAACTAAATGCACAATGTGTTTTTCTTGATGCAAGTTTTTTTTATTTCCGAACAAATTATTTGCATCCAAACACATGTCCTTATGACATAAGGTATTTACATCATATTATGACTTGTATGATATCCATTTTTCATTACAATTTTCATATGGTTGTGGGATATCACCGTTAATTGCAAAGCACGACAAAAAACATAATGGAAGTTTTCACTAGTCGTAACAATGATATTACTTACATAAATACTTTAATATATAAAATGTGCATTTAGGAATTAATCCACACTACATTTTGTTGATAAATGTTGATATGTTAGACTTCATCATCAATCCTCCTCATTAACATCAATGTCATGATGTCGATAAGGTAATGTGTGTTTAGGAATTTTTCCACGCTACATTATCATGATTGATGAATGCTCGGTCGAGATATTATTCATTATCCCAACCTGAAGCAACTCATATCTCCTGACCATGCTTATACTTCACTTTATTATTCCATAATTACATAAAGGAATCTTATGAACTATATATACCTCTACCTTATACTTCGAATAGTTCACGTTTACCTATTGAACTATTTCCAAAAGTTGTGTGACATACCATTATTATTAAAGGCTTCATTGTCCAAACTAGAAACCTCATTAATACCAAAATTATTTAGTTGTGACAAGACTAAATACCATACTTGGTATATTGATGACGTCCAATTTTAGTTTTACTTAACAAATAATTATATTTTCACAACTGGTTATAAGTCTTACATTTATATTCATCACTAATTGCCTATGATTCATGTATCACTGAACTAATGAATGAGTTTACCAAAAACAACATTCATTATAGAACCTAAAAGAATGTCTCCTTGCATCCAAGGACACATGAGATTAATCTTTTCGGTTATACTCAATAATATTTCAACACGAATCGTTCACTTGAAAATTAAATATGTCGTGTACTTCTCACCTCTGGCCTAGGTATCACCCTTTCGTAGCCACTTGGATAATACACCTGACTTCTTGTAAGGTTTCTATACTTACTTGGTACCTGTATTTAAACAAATATACATAAAAATAATATAGTATTAAATAACCAAGTAGTAAAAAGAAACATTACATTGATGAATATGTCTGATGTAGAAGCGACAACTAGCTTCTTTAAATCAGTTTATTGCTTTTAAACTTCCATATTATTATTTTATAATATGAAATTCAAATAATCTTTGTTAATACCTCATTAATTGAAGTACATCGTGAATGTGTCATTGGAATTAAATTCCTTTTACCTTTCCACATTTTACTTCAATTTATTCACCATAATAATTAAAACTTAACTATCTTTTATTCTTATTCACTTGACGAACCTTACCTAAATTGGTAAGGAAGAATTTACTCAAAACTTGTTCATTTTGCGACATAAAATGAAACTTGAGTAATGTGGTGAAAATAATATTTAAATATCATGATCAATCTTTCAATTTACACATGCTGGTGTAAACTATAACTTTATTCATATCATTTCTTGGCTTTCTCCTTGCAAACATCTCAGAGATCAGACTTCATGTTATATCATCCATGTCCTGGTGTAGTGATAGCAACTGACACTGGACGTTGATGAAAGCATAATGATATAACTATCATATGATTTCTACATTAGTCTCCTGTAAGAAATTTTACCCTCTCTTCTTGAGGTAGTTAATAGTATCGGGTACACTGGCACCTTGAGTTTCTTATATGATAATACTATGCGCAAACACCTATACTATTCATGGATACTCATATTAGTGTGTACATTTACATTTTCCAATATTTATCATAGTTTAAACTTGTGGCGTAACTTCCTATTTTTCTATAGAAGTGAATTTAAGCAGATGAGTTCCTTTTATCTGGATTACTGGTTTAGACATTTTGATTAATTATTTAAATCATTTAATGTCTTCTACTATTTTATCCAATTCTAAGAACTCTCTATTCTAGAATCAGAATACACTGTCGCTTGATTAATCTAGTGGCAAGGATCCCAGAACCACCCCTCATAATCTACAAGCTTTGGATATACCGCTAATTGGAGGGTTATAGGTGGACTTTTGGTTGGCCGACCGCTTTAACACGCGACCCCTTGATCGGTTGAGTGAAGTCCCAACTTCATAAAATCGGAACTTGATTTACTCAACACTTGCCTCTAAATTTATAATAATCTAGCTTTGGATATTTCTTTGTAGCAATTTTAGTAAAGTCAACTCATAATTCTTATAAGGACTCCCCGGTAGTAAGAGACACCCATAGCTATGGCATGATCGGCACCTCAAACAGTTGGTTTTGTCCAAATTTGAATGATGGAAGGCAATTTAGACTTAACATATCTTTGAGGGTTTTATTATTTTTAGTGTGAGGAAAGAAAACCTTTTTCTATTTTTATAAGCACATACTATGTGATCGCACTCATAAATAACCGTGAAAGAAATAGAAATTTCATCGTGTCACATGTTCATTTTATCTTGCATGCTTGTTTATTATCATACTATGTGATCGTGCAATAAATTACACATGAACAAAAAATAATAAACCAGGCCAAACAAAAAGAACACCTGATCATGAGCCAGTACTATTGGTTGATCCGTAGAGTGATTAACGGACCAACCGAAACCCTAGGGGTATGTACCTTTTAGTCGTGTGGCTTGAAACTTGAATAGAAGCTTCTACTCATCCAATGCATCCAACTGCTTTATGTTGTGTCATCATCATTTGGCGTGAAGTGCATCACTAGTCGTCTTGTCATTATACAATTTTACTCGCACGCAGGCGAGGGGGTCTCGGGGTATAAATATTCAATTCTGATAATGGGTGCGCAGACCCTTATACATATAACGACACTTGAGACGACACGCAGATCGTCTTTTATTTAATTAAACTAATTATTACAAACAAACAAGCAATAATTAAATAAATTAATTAAATAAAATGCACCAGAAATTCATTGGTTGGTCTCCATATCATGATCAGTCATATACGCATTAAACTCACGTATATTAAACAAATGCAGAATAAAATTAAACTTTCATTAAAATAAACTTGAGGGCATTAAATTGATTAAAAAATTTCACTTTTATTTTTAATTCAATTATGACGTCCCCTGGTCCTCGTTAATTTATTTAATTTTAAAACAAAAATTAAATTAATTAATTAATTTAATTAATCTCCCAATTAAATTAATTACGCCACAATAATTTTTAATAACCAAAATTAATATTTAATTAATTTAATTTTCAACTATAATTAAATTAATTATTTTAATTAATTTTTGTTTAAATTAAATAATCTGGGCCCATATAACATCGGGCAGGGCCTGTTCGGGTCGGGGCAAACCTACGCAGGCCCACTCCGGGAGGTACCAACCTCGTGAAGGAGCATTCTGGGCCAGTCAGGTCCCCCAATGTATGTTACAAGCAGGGTAGACCGGCCAATGCCCGTTTCGAGGGTGGTCTGGTTTTGGTTGAGCAGCAAGGGATTACCTCACCCAAGAATACAGTGTTGTAAGGGGGCTCGCGGGGTGTAGTGTCGACACACGGTGCTATGCACCTGAAGCGGGAAGGAAACAACCATGCAGTGGTGGCCTCAGTGCAACGTCGGTCTGACCGCTGTAGCACAGTGGAGAAGGAACCCGTCCAGAGCTGGCTGGGAGGGCGCTGGAGACGGTGCGGGATGCCTGTGTAAGCCTGGAGGGGAAGGCCGTAGTGGCTCATGCACCAGGTGCAAGAGGGGTCCGACACGGGGTGATGCCGCTGCTGCGGGTGGAGGAGGCCTGGGGCAGGGTTTCGGTGGCCCGGGTCTGCTGTAGCGCGGGAGAGGAGACCGGAGGCCAGCGTAGCCGGGGTCTTCTGGGTGCGCTGAGTCCGCACATGGGTTGACAGGAGCGGGTAGCTCCACATGAGGGAGATTCTGCTAGGAGGAAGGCTAGTCGTCCTGGGTCTTGGTGCACGTTGTAGCAGAATATAGGCGGTCGGTGGCTCCAGCAGAACACCAAGGTGATGTAGGTGGTGGTCGGGGAGTGCTGCGATGCTGCTATCAGCCTACTCTGGAGGAGGGAGACAAACCGGCCAGGGGGCCTGGGTGCGATAGTTCCACGGTCAAGGAAGGATACGGTATTGAGGCTGGTGAGCCTCTGGGACACCATGCACTGCAGCTGCAACTGAGCAGGGAGGAGGCTACTGCTGGAGTCGTCGTGTGGTAAACAGGGGGACCAATCGGCCCCCAGCCTTCCCTATTTGTTTTCTTGCGCGACCTGCCCCATTTTTTTTCTTAACCTGCTGCTCCTCTCCACTTTCTTCAAAAAAAAATCAGGAAAAATATTTTCAGAACCTGCACATGCAGGTGATCGCCCCCTTTCTTAATATTTTTTTGATTTTAGACTTGATTTTGCAAGTCTTTTTTCTCCCCTTATTAATTTTTTTTAAATGGACACCAGAAAAAAAGTCTCTCCTCTCTTTAATTTTTTTTATAAACATTAAAATAATTAAACATTATTATAATATAACATTATAATAATAAAATTATTATTATAATAAAACTATTATTATTATAACAATAATAATTATTAAGGTTCACCGGAAAACACAATTCTGATAATCATATGTCCACCCAGTGATCAAAAAACAACTGGTTTAATTCCGATTTTAAGCTCTGAATGTCCGCAGATGGGTCATCTAATATCAGATTCAAATGCAGTATGTTGAGTTAGAACCGTAATGATTCCATCTTTATATTTTATTACAAATTTAATTATTTTGGCTTAAAAACGACACACGTCCCTCTTATACCACTTTAAGTAACCAGGCATGCATTAGAAGCCCCAAACAGGTGGGTTTTAAAAAATTTCCACTGACGATCAACGTATACTTGTCAACGTCGGTATAGAGTAGCCTGATTAAAACTGAGGATATCACGTGAAGGGTTTTAAGTTCAAAAAATAAACCTTAAAAATAACATGTTTAATTATGAAGCTGCACACGATTTCTGCTCATCTTTGGCAATCATTATTCAAAGAATCCAAAGTCAAATTCCTCTAGATCGTCAACACACACTTCAATGAATCTACGGGAGCATCGTTCATCATAAATTGAGTTCTAGTGAAGAATTGCGACGACGCCTTCGACACTCCACCGATCACCACACTACTTCGCTAGCGATGCCTGAGAGAGTGCTTGATCTATGATCCATGGATCCAGAGCATCTTTCTCTAGTATATTATAAAGAGGAGAGGAGAAAAAAGCTCTATGAATAGTACTTGGAAAAAGCCCCTCTTATTCTATTTATAGTGGACAATTAGAATACCCAGTATCGCCTCGCCGACCTCAAATACTTAACGCACTATTAATAAAATTTTATGACTACTAAACTGAGCCATAAATATTATTATCATTTAATTTTAATATATTAAAATATATTATGTGATAATAATTGAGTCATTAACTCAACACGTCACTTCCATAAATATTAATTAAACCTTGAATAATTTAATATTCGTCGATTAATATTTTTCATGTATTTACATAAAACTCATAAATACATTTAATAAATAAATTCAATACTCATTTCTCTAAACTCTAATAAAATGAATTTATTTATTTCATTGGTGATCGTTTAACTTTGGACAAATCCCTGACCCTTGTGGCGGGACCCACTATGTCCAAAACTCCTATTCAACTGAATAGGGAAGATTTTTTAATACGCTATTGTGTGTGACCCTCTAGGACCTTATCTCGATAGTAGTGAATAGTATTCACAGACCAAGAGTGGGATCTAGCAACCCATCATGGCCCCTGAAGAGATAAGGATTGTCATAGTAGAAACAACTAACCTACGAACACGCACTGTGTAACACAGTCTCTTTGTCAGTAATATCTCATAAAGCAGGATGCACTCTTGTGTCATCGCCCTTCTCTTACTTTATTGTTTGTTGATGTAACTAGATGGATTTACCCTTTACTTCCATGACCATGATATTATAAAGGTAATTCCATCCATATCAACATGGCCTGAGATATATTACTTCCACAACCTGGAAGAGACAAATCCTTTCTTGACCAATCAACCAATGGCATGCCACCAATGACACACCCAACACAAACTACCTCACCACGACTACAATGCTATGGTTTTCATCTTGCATCAAAGTGCGTAATAAAATGACATACATTGGTAATGATCTCAAGTCAGGAGACCATTAAACATGATCATAGATAGGAACATCTAATGACACCTGAAACATGTGGTGTTCCTATTGGTGGGTCCGTCCTCATGATCTCACTACTAGAGATCACCAAGTTCAAACTTTATGAGAAAAAGTCTTAATTCTTATGCGCCCCCAGCACCTGATAGTAAAAAATCTACTATGTCCAATCAGTAATATGTATCTATATCAGAGAACATATTTTTTAAGATTAATGTCATAGTATCTCAAGGTCCTCATTATATCCTAGAAACTGTTATAACCTCTTGATATGACAATTAACCTTTGGAAATTATCATTTCAATAGTGGACGCAAAAAAGTCTACACTATAATGGTAAGATTAAATCATGTATAGATAACTATATACATGATATGGTAATCAAAAGCACTGAATAGTTGGTTCTAGGGCACCCACTATTTCAACAAATTTGACTGGTGTCACATCTCACCATATTTTTTCACTGATGGTGAGTAGATGGAAGTTGAATATTGAGAACTGTAAGTTGATTCATGTTGAAAAGAAAAAAACAAATGTGAGGAATCTTGTGACTATACTGGAATAAGAAATCAATGGGGGGTACCCAATTATTCTCGTAGCAGATGATATTTAATAGGTGAATTTGGAAACTATTGTTATGAATAGACTTAGGGGAAATGAATATTTTGCACTCAAAATTCCTAGTTTTCAGGATCTAAAGAACTTGTACCTTGATGACTTTTTTATTTTAATCGGAGGGTTCGTGATATGAGAAGAAGTGGGATAGAGTTTAGACAAAGAAACTAGTGAATTAATGGTCCATGCTACTAAGGAGGAGCTAACTAATGACACGACCACAGTTTTTGGGGATGGAATCACTCTAGGAGAATCGCTTTAACTTCCCTCAATAATAAACCTCTAATTATAGTTATATTCAACCCAACTTCACAATCTTGTTTTACCAAAGATGGAGCTAACATAAGAACTGTCATTTTTCAAACCTAAAATTGTAGAATAATAATTACACATGTAAAAAAATAAATAGAATAAGAGAAAGAATAAAACTGACAATTTGAAATATAGTTGTTAAGGGAAACTCACTTTTCATACCAAAAACTAAGTAGAATTAGTTTCCTTTATTGTGAATGCATAATGTCCTAAACAATTGTCACCTTTATGAATTGTATGATGGTTAAATATTTAGTTAGAAAAACTCATACAAAAATAAATAATATTAAAGGAATGAAGAATACTATTTTAGTGTGTTATTTAATTACCATTTTCTCACGTACTTCTAAAGTGTCTTCAAATTAATTCTTTGAATTAAATGGGTAGGTAATCACAATTAGAAAATTCAACATGAAAATTAATTCCTAGAACCAAAAGAACCTCTCATTATGGTTATATATAACCCAACATCCCCATGTAATTATACTTTAGAAAACGCTTATATAGGAATATACATTTTTCATACCTAAAATTATAGAATAAGAATTACATAAGTTAAAAAATTAAGATAAGTATATAATGAGTAAAAAACAATGATAATTAGAAATAAAATTATTAAGGGAACCTCACTTTTCATACCTGAAACAAAATAAAATTAGTTTCACTTCTTGTGGATGCATAATGGCCCAGAAAATTATCACCTTCCAAGATTTAGGTTAATTAAAAAAGGTAGTATTGACATGCCTATCCCTCTTAAACAATAATTTTCACATGTGTAATTGACCATTTATGTAGCAATAATACCCCTTAAAACCACGAAGTTATGTTTAAATTATCACAAGGACCTAATGGAACTTATAATTCCTCCATAAGAAATTAAAAAACATTCTTTAGTACATAATATACCATTATTCTCATTCTTTCTTAATTTTTTATCCTTTAACTATCTAAAATCTTCTCATTATTGTCCATTTATCTTATTCATTTCATATTAACCTTTCCCCAAACATTTCATCAGTTTAAACATGTCCAAACATAATTATGAACCTATATCACCATTTTAGGGTCGTGATCATCATTCTACAAGTCAAAAAAAATCTATTTATTACCAATTAGATAAATTACCAATAAAAGAAACACATATAAGTAATTTAAATCAATAAGCAGTCCACAATTCACATATAAATACAAACCAATCTCACGAGAAAGTGATAGGTTATCTAAATCAAAGAGGAAAAGGAATCCTCTTATGGTATAGTCACATAAATTCTATAAGATCATAAGGATTCAATAATCTAAATAAATTAAAATATTATTATAAATATACAATGGTCAAGGCCCCCCATAATTTAAAAACATATTGGAATAATAATGTTAAAAGAAAATTACCTGAGTGATAATTTTGAAATTTGTGTCACCTAGTGATCATTGCTAGAATTCTTGTTTCCTACAAAAATTCATGAAACCTAATTAGTTAAGTAATAATTTTAAAACAGGTTGGAAAAATATAAGAAAAAAATAATACAACTAATTTTGGAATTATATGTCAAAGAAGATTTCATGTGACCTCATTTTTATTGATTAATATATTAATTTAAGGAAATGATTTTACCGTTAAAAACATGGAAAATTAAAAGGGTGCAGATATCAAAGAAAATTACAATGAATGATTTTGGTTAGTTTCCAAAAACATAATTGAATAATGGAAGGTGTAAACTAGAATAATGTATATTATAATAATGTAGATATAAATTATAACCTAAATAAAATAATGTAAGCAATATACTAGAGAGTAAGGGTTTCAGGTGTTTGAGGGTGGACCTTGGTTTGGGTGGAATAAACATAGGTGGGGGAGGGGAGCGACTGGTAGGTAGGGGGAACCATCATACATGTCTGGCCCTAGAAATATAGTTTCCCAAGACAAAACTTGAAAATGATTCCCTTTCATGTTGGTCAAAAAAACAACACACAACAAAAATATAGTAATGTAATCCTTCAAACATAAAACACATAGAGAACTATAATGTTTATATAAATAAATATTGTGAAAAAATAACACCAATTATGATAAATTGTATGATAATGTGAGATATAGACATGGTATTGGGTTTGATTTTACCTTGGCGATGCATCACAGGTGGTAGAGAGGCCCAACCAGTGGTGGTGATAAGGTAGAAGCTGATTTGTAGGGGTTATTGCAGTAAAAAATGATGCTGAAGGCAGGGACAACCCTAAAAATATATCTTCCCAAGAGAAAACATGAAAAGTTTTCCCTATCGTGTTCATTAAAAAAACACCACACAATAAAAATCTTGTAATGTAATACTTCAAACATAAAACAAATGATACACATATAACCATAATGTTTATATAAATTATGATTTCGAAAAAATAACAATAATTATGATAAATTGTAAGATAAAGTGAGAGATAAATAATGTATTGGGTTTGATTTTACCTCAGTGATGCATCACTGGGGGTAGGGAGGCACAACCAGTGGTGGTGGTGAAGTAGAAGCTGATTTACAGGAGTTCTCTTGGTTAACAATGATGTAGCAGGCAAGGCCAGCCATATTTATTAGGAGTAGGTTGTAGAAGAGTGCGACTATGAAGGTAGGATAGGAATAGGGTATATGGAAATGTTTCATCACATTAATAAGCAAGAAAAGTGAGAATATGGGTGGATGTGTTCCCTTGACCCGTTGGTTACCCACCCCAAGGGGCTTGCTGGGATTGCCCCAAGGTTGGCCCTATCATTAGAAAATGGATGCCAAAGGCTGGGAGGAGTTAGGTGAGGTCATGGGAAAAAACTTTATATGTATGAGGAGGAAGTTGGGTCATGGTCATGGAGGGTCTTAGGTTTTGAGGGTGGAAATGGCAAGCATGGCCTCATCGTCAGCGTCAGAGGTGTTGATGATGGAGGGTGGAGGGTGAGTAGTCGTTGGGGGTGATGTCAGGGAGGGATTCGAGGAGTAGTGTATGGGAGGGAATTGGGGAGTACCATCAGGGGAGGTGGGTTTTGGAGAGAAATTCAGTAATATTGGGGCATAGAGAGAGAGCCGACAGTGTCGGGGGGGGGGGGGGGGCAAGAGGAGGGTCGCTGGGAGGGGAGGAGTCGTGTGAGGTTATTGAAGAAAAATGAACTATATTGCCACAGATTTTGTAAAACCATGGATTCAAAATATAAATATTGACATGGTTTTAAATAAATTATGGAAATTAATAAATCTATAGACATAGATCTATAAAATAGTGGCTATATGTCTGAGTCTATAGATCTTTTTTCGAGTATTGTTTCAAAAATTATGTTCTCACCACTTACAAAATGTTCCTCTCAGTACCAATGTTTGACCACTATAAGTTATAGTTTCCACTTGATGATATACTCTTTTTCCTTCCACTAGAATCATATTTCACTTCCATTATATTTTTGTCACATAAAGTTAGCGTAATCCCTTCATTTCTAAGGAGTCCGCCAAGGGAAAACTCAAGTCATCAATATGAGTACTAATTTTTTTGTAACTTAATTTCTTTTTGATTCTACTCTACCAAATATATTTTTCTTACTATTATATAATGAAATGGGGATTTTTTGTATACTGATTTTTTATTTTTATAAGGTAATAACTATTAACCACCTTTCCCTATTTTCATTTAGAAAAACAAAACCCGTATTTGTGTATTTGTGCGAACTACTGCCTCTATGAAGCAATGTATCTCATTATTCATATTTTTCATTATTATTTATTACAATATATAAAAATTTGATTCAAAACCTTAGTAAACTAAATAATTTAATTTGTATAATATAATATGATCTTGTTTTAAAATAAAACACTTTTAAAACCATACTCATCCATTAATTACAGTACGTTCATGTTTGGGCCAGTCTAATCACATACTTGAACAATGATATAAAATAATATCATGGATGACTATTAGAACTTAATTACTCATAATATATGATATGAATAAGTAAATAATGATTTTATTTTTTTTTCTAATTTTTACACTAATATTAAACTCATTAATTATGATACCTAAATTTGTTCGTTACAAATCACTGAAACGTGCTCATCATCGATTTTGTAATTTAGGATTATAACAAAAAATCCAATTGAATGAAATTATAAAATTATAAATAATTATAAATTATGAAATAAAATACATTTTATGACCTTGTAATGATTAAATTTGCGATAATAATAAATAAAAACACTGCTATTATGAAACTAGTTTTAAATGATCAAAATTACTCACACCCGATATTGAAAATAGAAAATAAATAACTAACATACCAGAAGAAAATAATTATAATTTATTTTTATAAAAGGATATAAAAATGAATACTGTTTTTAAATATGTTATTAATATAGTTGTTTTTGTACATATAAGGTTATTTTATGTTCTAATAAGCGTTAATTCAAGGTAATGGTTTTATTGACTCAATTTCCTACTCATTAGGTCATAGAATTTCCTAATTAAATGTGATCTTAAAGGTTTATTTGATTTTACCTTTACCCTATTCAATATGGTATTCAATTTTTTTTATAAATTAATTATCTTCATTAATATCATATTATTAATTGAATAACCGTCTCAAACAAAAGTGTGACATTAGTAAGAATAACTGATGTTCTTATCAATGGATCTTTCTCTTATATTTTCATGTTTTTTCTGTCAAAAGTTTTTAATTAATTAAATACAAATATTTTTTGTCTTTTTTATTTTCCTTATTTATTTTTTCCTTTTCAATTAAATAAAATTATTTAACTTTTCTATTATGAGTATTTGCTTTAAAATACCCCTAATGTTTAAGAAAGAAATTTATTTTCATGTTGAAAATAATATTTTCCACTCTGAAATTATTATCTTAAACATTGTTTCCTTTCAAGGATTAAATATTTTAAACACTTATAATAAGGTTTTAAAAAATATTCTTTTTCTCAACCACGAATTATTTTAAATGAAATTTTTATATTTACATTTTTTATGATAATGTTTAAAAGGATTTTATAAACACTTTTATACTTTCACCACTGTTTTCATCTTAGGATTTTCTCCCATGAAGAATTTTTTTTATCACCCTCTATATTCTATTATGATATAATTATTTTTAGAAATGAAACATTTTAGGTATAATGATTTCTTACGTTTTTGTTATGTGATGTTTTTTAAATATTTTTTAAAACCCATTCTCTTTCCATGGGTAATTTATGATATGATAATAATGGAATTTCAATGGAACACATATGTATGGATGATAATGATTGGTGCCCAATATCACCCTCCAATGCATTGGTTATGTTTTATATATCATGATTTAGTAATGAATGGACATAAAGAGTTTTTTCACAAAGTAATAGGCATAATGAGTTTGTACACTTTCCAATGTGTGGTCACAATGATTTTTCTCACAAAGTCATGGGAATAATGAGTTGTGTAAGATTTTAATGTATGAACATAATATCTTTGTTCACAAAGGCATGGTAAATATGAGTCTACTCATATTTTAATGCATAAAAATAATGATTTTGTTCACAAAGGTGTAGGTAAAATGATTTTTCTCACATATTTTTCCTATGATTATGATTGTTCTATAATTTTAATTTGATTTTATATTCACATTATATTAAATTCCATGTTTATGCCACTTTCCTCATATATTCTGTACTTTTATGTTATGATCGAATCCTTCAGGAATATTGTTTTATGCTTATCATCCATTTATTATTGTAATACCTCTTTGATGACCTTACTAATTTCTTGTGTACCAATTATCATTTTATCATATATTTATCCCCTATTTAAGTTTCTTACATGTTTATGATCTAAACAATAGGTTGAATTGATAAGTTCTCCTTAAAAAGAATCCAATCTCACCTTTTTCAAATTTTTCCATTCTATAGGATATAAAGATTATTATATTATATGATAAATCTATACTAGTTTCTTTTGGTGTTGGATTATAGAGGATATTCACAGGTATTTTAAAATATGATGTTATGTAGCTTATCTTGTGGACACGAAAAATTTAGTTCCTTGAGTTGTATGAATATTTGTGAGATGTGTTATTTACATAATGTAATTGATTTATTATTAACTAATGTTTATCTTGGTTCACCTTATTGGGTATTATAGTATGGTTTTGTTATTTTTTTGAGATGTTTTTAGTTATTTTGATGATAGGAAAATAAAACATTAGTGAAAACCCTAAGGATAAGTACAAACATTGGAAATCATCTTAAGGATTAGGAAAATCATAGATTATGTGGTTTTCTAGTAATTACATCCATGAATGGACAGTATAATTTGATGAAAGAATAGAAGAGAGGTTCCTAGGGGTGGAATCCCCAAAATGGGATGGTTGGTTATTAACCAATATTCACTCTAGTGCATGAGTAGTGGGCCTAACTACCCACATGGTTTGATGCTCTATGGGGGAAATTATTTGGTAATTCACATATTCTTTATGAATAATTTCAAGGTATTTGAATATATTTAGTTTATAAATATAAATTATAAATGACCATGGACAGTCTAGACATAAATAAGAGTGATTTAGGTTGAATTCAGAGAACTATGGTCTAACATGATGGTATCATAGAGTGAGATCTTATTCAATGTTAAAGTTTTATGTGAATATTTATAATAATTCCCTTGTGATGTTAATTTTTAATCACTTAACTAAAACCATTTTGTTTTTAGTTACATTTTGATCTAAAAGGAATCGAGATAACAACAGGTGGGAGGGAAAATATAATAATTTCTATAATGCACTACATAATAGGTTGGGAACTATAATACAAAATATATTGGAAATCCTCAAAAAATGACCCAAGATATAAATAATAGCATGAACCATGTGGATATCCTAAGTTAAACAAAGTAGGACCAACTAGGTATCAAGTCTTTTTTGTATCAACATCCACTATAATTTAGTGGGTCTCCTAATACACTTATTGTCCTGAAATGGATCAATATAATGGGAAATATATTTTACATTATCTAGTGGTTAGAAAATGATAAATTTATTCTAGTTTTTTATCATATATAAGGATAGGATGACCAATGTTTGAATATAAGTAAGAATACATTGAAAAAGGAGTAAGTAGGATCTATAGAATTAGTGGAATTCAAAAAAGTATCATTCATCATGTTTTTCCTCAAACTCTCCACATGAACATAAGGAGGGAATTCTAGGATTTTAAACAAAATGAGTAGGAATCAATGGGAAATTATGAAGAAAACTTCATGAGGCTCATGTGGTATTCTTATGGTTTTATCTTGTTTTTTGAATGTAAAATTGACCACTTCAATTGTGGTATAATACCAAGTATTAAATGGGTGTTATCTACACTTCTAAAAATAAGGCTTTTAAAACTGCTAGAAACCTCTTTTAACAGCTCTATGAAAGAACTATTAATCATGGTGAAGATAAGGGGGCCTTTAACAATGATAAAATAGCACTAATAAAGGGGGTCCTTTATTCGCGCTAAAAAAGCACTGATAATGGTCCCCCCTTTATCAACGATTTTTTTAGTGCGGTTAAAGGGCCACCTTTATCAGTGATCAAAATAGTGTTGATAACGACCTCATTGCATGTTATGTGCTATTAATTTAACAGCACACCCTACACCTGCACACCTATACAAAACAACACCTGCAAATGAACAAAGTATAGGAGAATAAAAGAGAACACATAGGAGTTTCACAAAAAATTATATATACATTTACTTGACATCATGAATAAAAAACACTCTATTATATAAATTTCAAACAATGTTTTATATGGATACAATTTGAATTATCTTAGAAACGGTTAAAACGTTAATGTTTCATCCCTTTTCATCTGTGATCCCCTCTCAAAAATTGTCATTCATCGTATTAGTTTTCGAAAAAAGCATATGAACTCAATAAATAAATAACACCTATATAAGAAAACAAATATTAGGTTAGTAATACAATAATGTAATAAATTAAACATTAATATGAAATAATACATTAATAGAATGCCAATTTTTTTTAAAAAAGACACATTTGGTGTTATACTGGTCACATCATACATCGTATTGATGTGGGGTTGATTCTTACACATCAAAAATGAGTCATAGATCGTTTTTTTGAAACAGTAAAACAATTTAAATGGTTTTTCTCAATTTTGAGTATGTCACTTATTCTTTTAATGAAATTAATATCAAATTTAAATGACACATTTGGATTTATATCGGTCACATTGTTCATCATATTGAGGTTTAGTTCATTCCTACACATCATAAATGATTGATGAATAATTTTCATAAATTATCAAGATAATCTGAATGTGTTTTTCTCAGTTTTCAGTATGTCACTTTTGTTTTTTCTACAATTCATGTCAATTTTAAATAAAAAGATACACTTTGAGTCATACCAGTCACATTGTATGTTTAATTGAGGTGTGATGGATTCTTAAAAGGTACAAATGACTTATGGATCATTTTCCAAAATTATCAAAACAATCCAAATGTGTTTTCTCAGTTTGTAGTATGTCAGTTGTGTTTTTTTACTAAAATGTCATTTAAAACTGGAAACACACATTTTGAGTCATAACAGTCACATTGTGTATTGGTTTGATATGAGACTTCTTCATACCCACCAAAAAGAACATATGAATCATTATCCTAATTTATGAAGATAATTAGAGTGGGTTTTATTGGTTTTGAGTGAATGCCACGTTTTGAGGAAAAATGTCAATTTTAAAATGATAACAGGCACTTTTAGCCACACTAGTCACACAATGTAATGGATTGAAGTGCGGTTGATTCCTATATATCAAAAATGATTGATGGATCATTTTTCTAAAGTATCAAAACAATAATAAGGCATTTTCTTAGTTTTTAGTATGTCACTTGTGTTTTTTCAAAAATTATTGTCCATTTTAAATAAAAAGAGACACTTTGAGTCATACTAGTCGCATTGTGTGTTTCATTTAGGTTCAGTTGATTCATACAAGTCACAAATAACTTTTTGATTATTTTCCTAAAGTATCAAAACAATCCAAATGTGTTTTCTTAGTTTGTATTATGTCAGTTTTGTTTTTTTACTAATATGTCTTTTCAATATGGAAACATGCATTTTGAGTCATACTTGTCGCATCGTGCATTGGTTTGATATGAGACTACTTCATACATGTCATAAAGAACTTATGAATCATTATACTAAATTATGAAGACAATTGGAGTGAGTTTTATTTGCTTTCAGTGAGTTACACATTTTGAGCTAAAATTTAAATTTTAAACTAATAACATGCACTTTTAGCCATACATGTCACATTATGCATTGAATTGAGGTTTTTTTAATTCTTACACATTAAAAAGGACTCATAGATTGTTTTAATAATGTATCAAAACAATCTGAATGTTTTTTCTTGGTTTTTAGTATGTCACTTGTGTTTTTTTCTAAAATTAATGTCAATTTAAAATAAAAAGAGACACTTTGAGTCGTACCAGTCATATTGTGTGTTGACTTGAGGTGAGGTTAGTTCCTACATGTCAGAAATTACTTATGGATCGTTTTCCAAAAGTATAAAAACAATCTAAATGTGTTCTCTCAGTTTGTAGTAGGTCAGTTGTGTTTTTTACTAAAATGTCATTTCAAACTGGAAACACACATTTTGAGTCATACCTGTCGCATTGTGTGTTGGTTTGATATTAGATTGCTTCATAAACGTCGTAAAGAACTAATGAATCATTATCCAAAATTATAAAGATATTTGTAGCAGGTTTTCTTGGTTTTCAGGGAGTGACATGTTTTGAGCCAAAATGTCAATTTTAAACTGATAATAGAATCTTTTATATATACTGGTCACACTGTGCATCAGATTGAGGTGAGTTTTATTCATACACATCAAAAATGGTTGATAGATCATTTTCCTAAAGTATCAAAACTATATGAATGTGTTTTCTCAGTTTGTAGTATGTCACTTGTGTTTTTTCTAAAATTAATGTCACTTTTAAATAACAAGTGACACTTTGTGTCATAAAAGTCACATTGTGCATTTAATTGAGGTTAGGTTGATTCATACATGTCAGAAATAACTTATGGATCATTTTCCTAATGTATCAAAACAATTTGAATTTGTTTTCTCAGTTTGTAGTATGTCGGTTGTGATTTTTACTAAAATGTCATTTCAAACTGGAAACATGCATTTTGAGTCATACCGGTCGCATCGTATGTTGGTTTGATATGAGATTACTTCATACACATCAAAAATAACTTATGAATCATTATCCTAAATTTATAGGACAATTGGAGTGGGTTTTCTTGGTTTTCAATAAGTGACACGTTTTGAGATAAAATGTCAATTTTAAACTGATAAGAGACCCTTTTAGCCATATTGGTCACACTTGGCATCATATTTAGGTGCGGATGATTTTTAAAAATCAAAAATGACTCATAGATAGTTTTCCTAAAGTATCAAAACAATCTGAATTTTTTTCACAGTTTTTAGTATGTCACTTTGGTTTTTTTTTAAATTTATGTCAATTTTATATAAAAAGATACAATTTGAGTCATACCAGTCACATTCTTCATTGAATTGAGGTTTAGTAGATTCCTACATGTCACAAATGAATTATGGCTCATTGTCCTAAAGTATCCAAATGTGTTTTCTCAGTTTGTAGTATGTCAGTTGTGTTTTTTTACTAAAATGTCATTTCAAACTGGAAACATGCATTTTGAGTCATACCAATCGCATCGTGCGTCGGATTAATATGAGACTTCTTCATACACATCACAAAGAACTTATAAATCATTATCCTAAATTATGAAGATAATTGGAGAAATTTTTATTTTCTTTCAGTGAGTGACACATTTGGAGCTAAAATGTCAATTTTAAACTGATAACATATACTTTTAGATATACAGGTCACGTCGTGCATCAGATTGATGTGAGGTTGATTCCTACACATCACAAATGACTGATGAATCATTTTCCAAAATTATAAAAACAATTCTAATGTGTTTTCTCAATTTACAGTATGTCACTTCTGTTTTTTTATAAAATTAATGTCAATTTTAAATAAAAAGAGACACTTTGAGTCATACCAGTAGCATTGTGCATTGAATTGAGGTTCAGTTGATTCTTAATTGTCAAAAATGCCTTATGGATAATTCTCCTAAAGTACCAAAAGAAATCGAATGTGTTTGCATAGTTTTTATTATGTTAGTTGTTTTTTCTTACTAAAATTTCATCTCTAACTGGAAACACTCATTTTGAGTCATATCGTTTGCATCATGCATTGGTATGATATGAGACAACTTCATAAACATAAAAAAGAACTTCTGAATCATTATACTAAATTATTAAGACAATTGGAATGGGTTTTCTTAGTATTCAATGAATAAGATGTTGTGAGATAAAATATCAATTTTAAACTGATAACATACACTTTTAGCCATATAGGTCACATTATACATCAAATTGAGGTGTGGTGGGTTTTTACATGTCAAAAATAACTCATGGATCATTTTCCTAAAGTATCAAAAGAATACGAATGTTTTTTCTCTATTTTTAGTATGTCACTTGTGTTTTTTTCTAAAATTAATGTCAATTTTAAATAAAAATATACAATTTGAGTCATTCCGGTTGAATTGTGCTTTAAATTGAAGTGTTTTAAATTCCTACAGGTCAAAAATTACCTATTGATAATTTCCCTAAAGTATCAAAACAATCAGAATGTGTTTTCTCAGTTTTCAGTTTGTCACTAGTTCTCTTTACTAAAAATAATGTCAATTTTAAATAAAAATAGACACTTTGAGTTATAACAGTCGCATTGTGTGTCGTATTGTGGTTGAGTTTATTCATACACATTATAAATTAATTATGTATCATCTCCCTAAAGTATCAAAACAACTTAATGTGTTTTCTCGATTTTGAATCGGCCAGTTACTCTGACACCAACAATAATGACCTAAACATTTCATACATTGATATCATATATGAATAGATCAATATTACTTACATAAAAGAAAAAAAATAAACATAAATATAAAACAATTCCTTAATTATATGGATAATGATTTTACTATGAAAACATCAAGATTACCTCTATGATTGAGCAGACACAACGTCATTTATCTTCCAGAAAAGGCATGACACATGGACAAAAATATTTTAAAATAAATGAACCCTTCAAGGAATAATGAAAATCAAATCTAAGTTTCATTATATAGTTTCTCGTTAAAATAGAGATATTATGTCATAACATTACCTTTACATATTTCCAAAGGTTTTCTTTGGTCCCGATATAATATAATAACAAAACTAATGATTCTTTATGCACTGCACTATAGTTGGTTAACAACCGCTTATTATAGCATCTAATCTGAACATCCGATCCAGCATCCCCATGACACTACCATATCATGTAATTCATTCATAATCCATGTACACATAGATTAACAATTTCTATATTCTAATGTTCAATAGGAACCAACCAACATGCAATTCATTTAGTGCGCAAACAAGGACCACCAACGACCACGATTTTCAGAGAAGCATTTATCTGGTATAATTCACAACAAAACCATCAATATTAAAGAGTAATAACATGATAAAAAAAGGAAACAAATGAGTAAGAGGAGAAAAATCACTACAAAGGTGTGGTTCAGTGCGCGGTGGAGGTGCATTCATGGCAGAGGAGAGGTGCACAATGGAGAAAATTTCCAACTGAAAAGAAAACATAAAATGAGAACTCATAAGTTATACCTATCCAAAATAGGTCCCATGATATTTAGGAATGGGACACGTCTGGTTAAAAAGTTTTATTGGTCAATAGTGGTATTTTATTTTCCATCTATGATATCTGCTTATTGTTTATGTTTTTTTTGTATCTACTATTTTCCGAGATGTTCAACTTATGAATGGGACATGTTTGGTTTTTAGGAGAAAGATCATTTTTAATTAACTATAATTTAGGAGCAAAATATTCCACATTAATTGTATATTTTTTCTAGGGGATAATTATTATCCCATAAGGATCATGAAAGCCTCAAATGTTACTGGAAAATCATGTCATTTATTGGTTATAATTCCATAATGGGTCGTATCATTACATTTCCAATTGTAACAGACCCATGTCCATTTAAATATAGGATGGGGGTCAGACACTAATATATTACAAAATCCATTGGAGTTCATATAGGGTGGGTTCTGATATTATCATATCTGATAAATGTTTTATAGATTGGACAATATATTATTCAATGCTAAGGATTTCCTCATTTGTATGGTAGTAATGTTTGTTGAACCTAGTTTGTGAAGTATACATCAGAAAATAATAGTTGATTAAAGATTATGTAATGACTTCATAACCTATGGAAAAATATATAGGAAATATCATACAACCCTCAATGAATCTTAATTGGTTTGGTTTCATTCATCATATAGTTACAAGTGATGTGGAATGTGTAAATGATAAGCTTGGGGGATGAATGATGTGGAGATGTTGTTGGAAATGATGATGTGTCAGTGTGTTTAAATATTCATTGTATATTTTTCATTAGAATGAGGTTGGTTTAAGTAATTATATTTAGGTCAGTTGTGTTATTCCATCATGAGGTTCAATAAGAAGAGTTTCATCAAGAATCCAAGGATGTGCATCCTAGACTAAAACTAGAGGCTGAGAATGTAACGAAGCTATCCTTAAGGGGGTTATATATAGAGAATTTATTGAAGTATGATGTTTCTGTTGTAGGTAATGTGAATTAGTGATTGTTATATAAGTTTTAGATTGTATTTCATCTATTTTAAACTAGAGATCTTCTTCATGTTCCTTTTGGGGTTAGTTTGTTTTGAGGATCAACCAGATAGATGTAGATTTATTTCTAGGGTGTGTATAAAGGACCTTAGAGTATATAGAGATATTTAATATATATTGACGATTAATGGGCTGTTTATGTTTTTATACGTATATCATTATATGACTTGATAATGATATTTTCAAGTTGATCTCAGTAGAGAAAATATTAATATGAAATTGTTTTTACATAAACAATTAGAGTTCTCTAAAAATGACATTTTATCCTATTGTGTGGTATATATATTACATTAATAATTGATACATCATATGAATAGTTTCTTAATAAAATTCAATCATGGGTATTGGTATTGTTTTTAGGTATTATTTCTATTAAAATATTCATGGATGAGTTATATGCATTATAGGGTTGAGGGATGTTTCAAAGTAAATGTGTTTTATCGAGTTAAAGTGAATCATGGAATGGAGAATACAATTTTTTTTTTCAAGAAGGTAAAGAAAAAGTGGATGAGTTTACTCATACATATAGAATTCATTTATGTTCATACAATGTTGAAAATGATCCCCCTAAGATGATAGGTTTATCTAGGTGTTTCATATTTAGAACTACTATCTTGATGATGTTAACCCCTTTTACTGGATATTTTTACCTCATTTAAAGGTACTTGTTAAATCCTTCTCTCTAAATAGTTCACTAAACAAAACAAACAAAAATGAATAAATATAATGAAAACAATTATTTTAGATGGTTTAATATAAATGGAAACATCCAAGTAGAAAACATCATTGATGAGTCAACGAGAAAAAAATATAGTATACTCACCTTTATTGGATTAAAATTTTAGTAACGGTCATTTCATAACAAGGTTATTATGAGGTGAAATGAATATCCACAATGAGATGGATTCTTTGAGACACAATGTAAAAAAACACACAACAAAGAGGAATACAAAACACAGAAAAATATTTAAACCTGGCAGCAGCCCCCCCATCCCTCTTGAAAAAATAAACACACACCAAAACCATTTCAAAAACAAAAAAAAACAAGTTTTATATAAACATGGAAAATGTGCCTTTACACCAAGGATTTAACAATAAGTTCCCAAGTTCCTTTTTAAGCCAAGTTAAAACACACAAATCATATGAAAGTGCCAAACATTCCCTTGAGTTACAAACATACACACACCTAAACATTTCACAATTTCCAAAAGGGCCCTTATCCTTTCCACACACACACCAAATAATTTTCATAAAAAATACATCAAAACTCTAAAATGAAGACACATTTATAAAACAAAGAAATTTTTTTTACCAACAATTGTAAAAACAAACCAAATAATATATAAATAATTATATAAACAACCCAACCAGTTTATAAACAATTTTATAACAAGCTAAAAAGTTTATGAAAAAAATTATAGGCCAAAAAAAGCATACATAATTTTATAAAAAACCCAAATAGTTTAATAGAAAATCTATAAACAAATAAAACAATTTATAAACAATTTCATAAACGAGAAAAAAATTTATAAATAATATTTTAAAAACAAACCAAACAGATTATTAAAAGATTTATAAATAGATCAAACAAATTATGCAAACTAGAAAACACTATAATAAACTATTCAAGAGTAATAAGAAGGTTCTTGTCAGGTTTAAACATTATCAAAACATAATTTGACATCCACTGAACTCAATTTCTATAATCACACATAAAAAAACTAGGGAAAAATACTTCAAAACTATTTTTAACAAAACTAACCAACTTGAAAACCCAATAGAAGATTAACCAAGTGTGTTGAGAAGCTCTAAATCAAGTCAAAGATTTAACTCAAAACATTCAAGAAACAAATGGACTTAATCAGAATGGAAAACACAGATTCTCCAACCTTATATGTGTGCAAATGCGATGGTGCTTCAATAGAAGGGAGAACAAGACATCGTAGACCCTTCACACACCCTAAAAACTAAAGGAAATGCATCACACCTAAACCCTAACCATAAGGGTTCAGCCAAACCCTATGCACCCTATGGAAACTAGGGAAACTGCAATAAAGACTCACTGGGGGGGAATCTGTGCGTTGTAAAGGAGGCTTCCAAGAAGGTAGTTGGAGGAGGAGGGCATGCCCAAGCAGGTCAGGTGGATAAGGGGTCTACGCAAGGAGGAGGAGGAGGAGGAGGAGGTATTGGAGGCGGTTGAGGAGTATGAGTTGGCTACCATGGAGGAGGAGGAGGAGGCAGTGGTAGTATAGGATGTAACACCCCAAGCTTCCACGGTACACTTCTCTTTGAATAATACAGTAGCGTGTGTTGTACGCAACTTCGAGTTCTAACACACACCACAACTAATCAAAGTAGCCGTTATGAATAGTAATACCCTCCTTTTAAAATTATAGAAATTTTATATTTCAAAATGGACTTCATTTTTGTATTCATAATATCGAAATTATCCAAAGTTGAATTTTTTGTAATTTTCTGAGAACTTCCAATTTTTATGAATAGTGAAAAAAAACTTTTTTAGTCAAAGTATTACTATTGAGTGGTTTTAAATTATAATTAGAATATATTTTTACTATTTTATCCAATGGTGATCATTAGAATTAATTTCACTTTGAAATTGGACATAAACAGTTGTCAATCTTTTGATATATATTGTTTCTTAAAAACACGCTATTTGTTGTGACAGCGGGAATTAATTATAAAATTAATTAATGCAACTTATATGTTTGTAATTTTGTAAAATAGACATCATTTTTGAATTCGGAATATCAATTATAGCTTAGGGTGAAATTTTGGCATTTTTCTGAAAAACTTCAATTTTTGATGAATAGTGAAACCACTAAGTGGTAGTTAAATAACTGATTTTTCATTTAAATGAAATATTACCACTTTTGTGATTTGATTTTCAAAAATCCGACATACATGGTTTTCATTAGGAAGTAAAATGTGGTTCAATGAGATGAAAATAATTTTTGGTGAATAGTAACTTTTAAGTTTAATTAATCGCGATTAAAGGTAATTAGTGAAATTTAAGATAAAAATGATATTATAAAAATATTGAAATACCTTTACACTTGTCCTACCCCTATTGGATGTGTCATGGCCGACCAAGAAAATCCATGGGTCAACTTGGGGACCCCATGGAGCCACTTTTCTAGGAAAATGACATAAATAACTTTTATTTAAAGTTAAAATAAAAATGTCAAAAACATAAGTTGTTTTACTAAAACAATTTTTAAATGGGGTTATACAAGTCATATTTTTGACTATAAATATTCATTAGAAAGATAAAAATATTTCATACATCATGATAATTTTTTTATAATTTTTAGACATTAAATAAATTAAATTATTTATGACACCATGATGATGCAGCGATTACCTCATTAATTAACGATTTTAATAAAATGGAAGGATAATGTAAAATCTAAGCATTACACTTGTCCAAAGCCTATTGGATGAGTATATTTCGAACCCTTATCACCTTATCCTCGAATTATATAAGTGTGGGACCTTTAGAATCCGAAAATCATTGTATAATAAAGTAACATTTCATTACTTTCCAAGAGTGCCCCTCCTCTCCACTTATAAAAGGCCCCCACCTCTACCACCTTACTCACACTTTCAAAGCCTTTTGGCTCGGCCAAACTCTGCCCAAATACTCTCCCAACTTCCCTCCCTTACTCCTAGAATCCTCACTTTGGGAATAATTCCTCCCAAGGAAGCCTTTGGCTCAAATCCAAAAAGAGTTACCCGATTTTTAGGTAATGTGTTCTCTTATTTTATTTTGTTTTATTTTGCTTATCCAACCCCCTAAACTCTTTTTATTCATTTATTTTGTAAAAACACCAGTATCCTCAATATACTAGGATGTTGTTATAAGAATTATTCAAGCTACACTTACACACACCTACATCTAATGGTTAAAGAACATACTATTTCTGTGGATGGCGAATTTCTACCTCACGAAATGATGATTGTTCAACACTCATATAACACCTTCAAAGGTGGCCATTAAGATGTCACTATATTTATATATGATATATAATATGTTTATGTTTTACTTAAGCTTCTGTATTTTTCATTTATAGCATACCTTTATGGTTTCCATTATGGGTAAATGCGATATTTTCATTTAAGGAAGTGCGGACTACCACCCCCTCAAAGTGATTTGAATCGTTAATGCCATATGTGGGATGTATAAAGGATGGAGTAAATGATATTATATATGATATTATACTGGAATTATAATATACCTTTGTATCATTATCATTTCATTAAATACAAAATAGAAATGAAAGTAGCGTTCATGCATACGTACAGCTTACCGTCTCCATGAACGGTGCATTTCATTTCTTACCTCTAAACGTTATGGAATATTATAAATGCATGTATATACTGGATATATATGAGATATATGATATCTAAATCATGAATATAATTCTGGATATAATGGATATTTCACCACATGACCAACTTTTAATTATAATAAGTTTATTTTTGACTCAAGTACCTAAGATCGACAAAACGACCGTTAAAAACTTAAATAATTACATAATGTTCATGACATGGTAATAAGTGATATAAAAGGAATAATGAACTTGAAAAAGGTTCTTAAGAAGGTAGAGATTAACTCTAGTTTATTATTCAGGAGATCAAATAACGGTCGAGTGAATTCGGACACGAGGTAAGGGAATTTCTTAACCCAATTTCCATTCTTTTGGTTAATCTCCTACTTTCAAATTATGTCATGATATTATTATGTCATATCTTGTATTTTTACTTTATTTATGTGTACTTATAGTGAATACACATAATATATCTATTTTATTTTAAAAATGATCTTTGTATGGGACTTCGTCTCAATCTCCTTTCATTGAGGCATATTTTGTTTTATACAAAACCTTCTTTTATACGAAGTATAAACCCCTTTGACTTTTACGTTTATTCAAAAGGAATATTTTTTATACGAAGCGTTTACTAAACAAAAAAGGGAATGTTTTTGTCGTACGTATGCGGCGACAATGACTTCTCCGCCGCCGTGACCATTATTTGAGTTTCGGCTTCCTCTACAAGCCATACATTTTTTAAAAATAAAAATAAATACCATGTTTTAATTTTCTTTTATTTTTGTGTTGAAAATGGTTTTGAAAGTGTTTTTATTATATCAATGTGTTGTATTGATATCTTGTTATTGGAATGTGGAAATGTTATGTTTCCTTTATGCTTGTTTTATGTGATATGATTATGTTTAAAACTGTTTATATGAGGAATGCATTGGACTTAATAAGTGACGGGTGGAGCCTGCTACAGCTTCTCGATGCATCGGTAGGTCTCATGAGACAAACTAGTGTCTTGGCATAAGGCCTTGACAAAATCTTATTTGTGGTCTTGGCACGAGGCCTTGACTACGTGGTTATGATAGTCTAGCATTATGCATTCCATCATTATGAAAGTGGTTATTGATATTGCATGTGATTATTCGACCAGTAGAATATCCATGTGAATAAGTAAATGGCATTATCTCATTTTACTTTTGCCATATTATGTTGAAGTTCAAGTTTAAAAGGATTTTGTTTTAGTCGTACATTGCCTTACATGTTTATGTTTATTTATGAATGCTTCCGCAATATTGTTATCCTTACTGAGCATCTGAGCTCACCCCTTTCAATGTTTTAATATTTTCCAGGATGTGAAGAAGTATTGTATGAATGACCTGCAGGGACAGTCAGAAGAGGATATGAGTGTGGACTATGGAGATATTGTTATTATAGTTTTTCACTTTATGATGTAATGTAACATTTATGAATGTATCTAGTGTTTCCAAGGCTACTAAACTAATCAATCTTTCGAGACTTGATCTTTTGTGATCATGCCAATGTTACGAAGTAATGCACCGACTCCGGGTAGCTGGGGTCGGGGCGTTACAGTCGGTATCAGAGGCAGTTTAGTACTAACCTTGGAAGCTAGATTTAGATAAACTCTGATTAGAGCACATAGACCAAAGATAGACTTTGAGGATTAGTATAGAAGAACTTCCTAGAAATTTTGGTATTATAGAGATTTTGTAAGTTTTCCAAGCAATACATCCCTGTCTGGATACAAGAAGGTAGAGGCGGCTATGGCACATATGTACCTAGGGGTAAAACCCGAAAACACCGCTTTGAGCTAGACTCGAATGGGAACTGGTGCACGACAACGGGCCTTGCTACACTCTTGGTTACGACACTCCCGGGGATATGCTTAGGATAATTCTCATTTTCTTTACAAACCACTATGAAGGGTTATGATTATATACTTCCTCAAAGAAAACATTTTTATGGATTATATCCATAAATAGTTCAATTTATGTTAAGTATTTTATAAGTATGGAATTATGTATTTTGATTCATAAACTAATCTAGTTTATGCCATTGTTTATAAATGGCGCCTAGTGGAAGGAATGGAAACTGTATCAATGCACGCACTCTGTGTAGGGATTTCCCTCCTGCTCAAGATAATTATTATGGAGCTGGAGATACAACTGGTTCTGATCAACTTATTACCATACTGGGACAACTCGCTCAGGTTATGAATAATAACCTTACTCGTATGGAGAACCCTGATCCGCAATGTGGAGGATCAATGTTAGACCGCTTCATGAGGCAACAACCACAAAAATTTAATGGGGGTACAAATCCATTAGTAGCTGAGCAATGGATAAACTCCTTAGAGAAAATATTCCACGCCTTGGGGAGTAGTGAAAGGGAGAAGGTTGTCATGGCAATCTACCGCCTCACTGGAGATGTCGATCAGTGGTGGTCGCTGATTGAAAACACAAAGGAAGATGATGAAGTATCGAATATGGAATTGAGGGAGTTCAAAGAGCTTTTCTTAGAAAAATATTTTCCTCATGACCATCGAGCAGATATGGAAAGGCAATTTCTGAGTCTGTGACAAAAGGAGGAAGAGAATGTCACAAAGTATGAGGCCAACTTTACAAGGTTAGCGAGACATGCTGCAGATTATATACGTAACCCAAGAAGTAATATTGATCGTTTCTTTGATGGGTTAAAACCATTTCTCCGTCGAGCATTAGTCTCACAAACCTTCTTGTCATACGAAGATATTGTCTCGTGTGCTATCAAGACGGAAAAGGAATTCTCTAAGTCTTATGACTTTAAAGCAAAGCAAGAAAAGAAGAGATATTCTGATCAATCTGGAAATGGAAATAAGGGGAAGAAGGGAAGAGTTGAATATCATTCCTGCAGTAAATGTGGAAAGAAACACCCCGGTACTTGCTTGAAGGGAATGGGAGTCTGTTACAAGTGTGGTGAAAAAGGCCACCAAGCTCATGATTGCAAGGGAAAGAAAGTTGCTGTCAATGTGGAATGATATAATTGTAGAGAGATGGGAAATTATTCAAATGAATGTCCTAAGCGTCAGGGGAACTTACCTCAGAAGAGGCCAAGGGATCAAGGCCAATCTTATGCTATCACTACTGCTGAGGTTGAAGCTCCAAAAGACGTGGTGGCAGGTAATTTAATGGTTTCTTCAAGTTTAGAAAATGCATTATTTGATTCTGGACCATCACATTGTTTCATATCTTCCTAGTTTGCTAAGAAAATTAGATATTTCCAATTTGATTTAACAAGATAATTTTCAGTCAAAACTCCTAAGGGAAGTATTATTGCAACAAAGTTTTGTGAATCAGTCCCCATTAGAGCACATAACTGTTCATTATCCGCTAATCTCATTGTCATACCTATGATTGAGTTTGATGTAATCCTCGGTATGGATTGGATTTCGGACTATGATGGAAAGATTTATTGTAAGTAGAAGGAGGTTGCGATTTTTGATGATGATGATAAAGAACACCTTATTTTTAGAGCAGAATCGTCACCGCCTAATTCTTATTTAGATCCACCCCCAGTAGCTCAACTAAATTCAATTATTAGGGAGGAAGAGAATGAAATAACTGAGGGCGAGGGAAGTAATGTTCAAATAAATGATGTACCTATTGTAAAAGAATATGAAGATGTGTTTCCGGAAGATTTACCTAGACATCCTCCAGAATGAGAAGTTGAGTTTTCCATTGATTTAATTCCTGGATCAAGGCCTATATCAAAGACCCCTTATAGGATGGCCACCGTGGAATTAGTTGAACTAAAGAAACAACTAGAGGAATTGAGTAATAAGGGATTTATTCTCCTTAGTGTTTCTCTATGGGGAGCCCCTATCCTTTTTGTTAAGAAGAAATATGGATCTATGAGGTTGTGCATTGACTACAGGGAGATAAATGCTATAAAAATAAAGAACAAGTATCCCCTACCTCGCATTGATGATTTATTTGACCAATTGCATGGAGCTCAATACTTTTCAAAGATTGACCTTTGATCTGGATACCATCAGTTGTGTGTGAAGAAGGAATACATTCTGAAGAAAGCATTTCGAACAAGGTACGGGCATTACGAGTTTACAGTAATGCCTTTTGGATTGACTAATGCACCTTCTGTATTCATGGATCTAATGAATAGAGTTTCCAAGGAATATCTAGATGATTTTGTGGTGGTATTTATTGATGACATCTTGGTGTACTCCAAAAGCTACGAAAATCATGAAAATCACTTGCGCATTATCTTGAAGACTCTTAGAAGGCATGAATTATATGGGAAGTTTAGCAAGTGTAAATTCTGGCTTCAGGAGATTTCTTTTCTTGGCCACATTGTCTCTAAGGATGGAATTTCCATTGATCCTTCTAATACCAAGGCAATCCAAGAATGGCCAGCACCGACGAGTATAACTGAGGTACGCAACTTTATTGGTTTGGCAGGTTATTATCGACGTTTTGTCCATAATTTTGCCCCATTGGCTAACCCATTGACGAAGCTCACACGTAAAGGGGTTAAATTTGTCTGGACAAAAGAGTGTGAAGAATGTTTTGAATAACTGAAGAGAAGATTAGTCAATGATCCTATATTGACTCTACCATCAGGGAATGATGGGTTAGTTATTTATAGTGATGCATCAATGAAAGGACTTGGTTGTGTCCTTGTGCAGAATGATAGAGTTATTGTCAATGCATCACGACAACTAAAAATTCATGAGCAAAACTATCCTACTCATGATCTCAAGTTAGCTGCTGTAATCTTTCCCCTGAAGATATGGAGACATTATCTCTATGGTGAAAAATGTGAGATATATACCGATCACAAGAGTTTGGAATATATTTTCTCACAAAAAGAACTCAACATGAGGCAAAGACGATGGCTTTAACTACTCAAGGATTATGATTGCACGATACAATACCACCCAGGGAAGGCAAATAAGGTTGCAGATGCCTTGAGTAGAAAAGATCATGGAGTTTTGAACATGATGAGAGTGGAAAGGGATCCTATTTTCATGGATCTAGTAAAGATGGATATGGGAATCACCATGGAGGGTGAAACATCAAAACTTTTTCAAATGGTTTCCAAACCATCTTTACTAGAAAGGATAAAGAGTTCTCAGTCCGATGATGAAGTTTTGAAAAAGAAGATTAAAGCTATGAATGATGGGCGGTTGAGTGACTTTGTTTATGAAGATGGAATTTTGAAATTTGGGAGGAGACTTTGTGTTCCCGATATACCAGATTTAAAGAGGGAATTGTTGGATGATGCTCATAGTTCCAATTTATCTATACACCCTGGGAGCACTAAAATGTATAGAGATTTAAAGGGAAATTTTTGGTGGGACAACATGAAAAGAGAGATTGCCGATTTTGTGTCAAGATGTATGATTTGCCAACAAGTGAAAGCTGGAAGGCAACATACTGGTGGAGTATTGCAACCTCTTCCCATACCTGAGTGGAAATGGGATAATATTACGATGGAATTTGTCATGGGACTTCCAAAGACCCCTAGAAGGAATGACGTAATATGGGTTATTGTTGATCGTCTCACCAAGTCAGCACATTTTCTTGCTATAAGTGAAGATCTTCCACTTGAACGTCTAGAAAGACTATATATTAATGAAGTTGTGAGACTTCATGGAGTACCCCTGTCGATTGTCTTAGATCGTGATCCCCACTTTACATCAAGATTCTGGAAAAGTCTTCAGAAGGCCTTGGATACTGAACTTCGTTTGGGCACTGCTTACCACCCTCAAATAGATGGAAAATCAGAAAGAACTATTCAAACCTTAGAAGACATGTTGATATTATGCTCACTTGACTTTCAAGGAATGTGGGATCAATATTTACCTCTGGTAGAATTTTCCTATAACAATAGCTTCCATTAAAGTATTCATATGGTACCATATGAAGCATTATACAGAAAGAGATGTCGCACACTAACCTGTTGGGATGACGTTGGTGAAAGAAAACTTGTAGGCCCAGAACTGGTGGAGGAAACGATGGAAAAGGTGAAGGTAATCCAAAACCACATCAAAGCAGCTCAAAGTAGGCAGAAGAGCTATGCTGACAATTGAAGGAAGGATTTGTAATTTTAGGAAGGAGATCATGTTTTCTTGAAGGTATCACCATGGAAGGGAGTTATTCATTTCGGTAAGAAGGGTAAATTGAGTCCCAGGTACATCGGACCATTCAAAATTCTAGAACGAATTGGGGCTGTAGCTTACCGTTTGGAAATGCCGCCAAGTCTCTCCAAAGTTCATGATGTATTCCACGTATCATTGTTGAGAAAATACATGCCCGACCCAACGCATGTACTCACCTATGAGGAATTAGAACTGGAACCTAATCTGTCTTATTGTGAAGAGCCCGTCATGATTCTTGATACAAGAGAACAATTGCTGAGAAACCGGACGACTCGTCTGGTAAAAGTTCTATGGAAAAACCATAAGATGGAGGAGGCAACGTGGGAACCCGAGGAACATATGACGAAGAATCACCAGTCTTTTTATACAGTGATATTATATGAAATTTCGAGGATGAAATTATTTGAAGGAGGGGAGAATGTAACACCCCAAGCTTCCACGGTACACTTCTCTTTGAATAATACAGTAGCGTGTGTTGTACGCAACTTCGAGTTATAACACACACCACAACTAATAAAAGTAGCCGTTATGAATAGTAATACCCACTTTTTAAAATTATAGAAATTTTATATTTCAAAATGGACTTCATTTTTGTATTTGTAATATCGAAATTATCCAAGGTTGAATTTTTTGTAATTTTCTGAGAACTTCCAATTTTTATGAATAGTGAAAAACAACTTTTTTAATCAAAGTATTACTATTGAGTGGTTTTAAAGTATAATTAGAATATATTTTTACTATTTTATCCAATGGTGATCATTAGAATTAATTTCACTTTGAAATTGGACATAAACAATTGTCAATCTTTTGATATATATTGTTTCTTAAAAACACGCTATTTGTTGTGACAGCGGGAATTAATTATAAAATTAATTAATGCAACTTATATGTTTGGAATTTTGTAAAATAGAAATCATTTTTGAATTCGGAATATCAATTATAACTTAGGGTGAAATTTTGGCATTTTTCTGAAAAACTTCAATTTTTGATGAATAGTGAAACCACTAAGTGGTAGTTAAATAACTGATTTTTCATTTAAATGAAATATTACCACTTCTGTGATTTGATTTTCAAAAATCCGACATACATGGTTGTCATTAGGAAGTAAAATGTGGTTCAATGGGATGAAAATAATTTTTGGTGAATAGTAACTTTTAAGTTTAATTAATCGCGATTAAAGGTAATTAGTGAAATTTAAGGTAAAAATGATATTATAAAAATATGAAAATACATTTACACTTGTACTACCCCTATTGGATGTGTCATGGCCGACCAAGACAATCCATGGGTCAACTTGGGGACCCCATGGAGCCACTTTTCTAGGAAAATGGCATAAATAACTTTTATTTAAAGTTAAAATAAAAATGTCAAAAACATAAGTTGTTTTACTAAAAAAAAAATTTAAATGGGGTTATACAAGTCATATTTTTGACTATAAATATTCATTAGAAAGATAAAAAGATTTACTACATCATGATAATTGTTTTATAATTTTTTGACATTAAATAAATTAAATTATTTATGACACCATGATGATGCAGCGATTACCTCATTAATTAACGATTTTAATAAAATGGAAGGATAATGTAAAATCTAAGCATTAAACTTGTCCAAAGCCTATTGGATGAGTATATGTAGAACCCTTATCACCTTATCCTTGAATTATATAAGTGTGGGACCTTTAGAATCCGAAAATCATTGTATAATAAAGTAACATTTCATTACTTTCCAAGAGTGCCCCTCCTCTCCACTTATAAAAGGCCCCCACCTCTACCACATTACTCACACCTTCAAAGCCTTTTGGCTCGGCCAACCTCTGCCCAAATACTCTCAAAACTTCCCTACCTTACTACTAGAAGCCTCAATTTGGGAATAATTCTTCCCAAGGAAGCCTTTGGCTCAAATCCAAAAAGAGTTACCTGATTTTAAGGTAATGTGTTCTCTTATGTTATTTTGTTTTATTTTGCTTATCCAACCCCCTAAACTCTTTTTATTCATTTATTTTGTAACAACACCAGTATCATAAATATACTAGGATATTTTTATAAGAATTATTCGAGCTACACTTACACACACCTACATCTAATGGTTAAAGAACATACTGTTTCTGTGGATGGCGAATTTCTGCCTCACGAAACGATGATTGTTCAACACTCATATAACACCTTCAAAGGTGGCCATTAAGATGTCACTATATTTATATATGATATATAATATGTTTATGTTTTACTTAAGCTTCTGTATTTTTCATTTATGGCATACCTTTATGGTTTCCATTATGGGTAAATGCGATATTTTCATTTAAGGAAGTGCGGACTACCGCCCCCTCAAAGTGATTTGAATCGTTAATGCCATATGTGGGATGTATAAAGGATGGAGTAAATTAAATTATATATGATATTATACTGGAATTATAATATAACTTTATATCATTATCATTTCATTAAATACGAAATAGAAATGAAAGTAGCGTTCATGCGTACGTACGACTTACTGTCTCCATGAACGGTGCATTTCATTTCTTACCTCTAAACGTTATGGAATATTATAAATGCATGTATATACTGGATATATATGAGATATATTATATCTAAATCATGAATATAATTCTGGATATAATTTATATTTCACTACATGACCAACTTTTAATTATAAGAAGTTTATTTTTGACTCAAGTACCTAAGATCGACAAAACGACCGTTAAAAACTTAAATAATTACATAATGTTCATGACATGGTAATAAGTGATATAAAAGGAATAATGAACTTGAAAAGGTTCTTAATAAGGTAGAGATTAACTCTAGTTTATTATTCAGGAGATCAAAGAATGGTCGAGTGAATTCAGACACGAGGTAAGGGAATTTCTTAACCCAATTTCCATTCTTTGGGTTAATCTCCTACTTTCAAATTATGTCATGATATTATTATGTCATATCTTGTATTTGTACTTTATTTGTGTGTACTTATAGTGAATACACATAATATATCTATTTTATTTTAAAAATGATCTTTGTATGGGACTTCGTCTCAATCTCCTTTCATTGAGGCATATTTTGTTTTATACAAAACCTTCTTTTATACGGTGTATAAACTCCTTTGACTTTTACGTTTATTCAAAAGGAATCTTTTTTATACGAAGCGTTTACTAAACGACAAAAGGGAATGTTTTTGTCGGATGTATGCGACGACAATGAATTCTTCACCGCCGTGACCATTATTTGAGTTTCGGCTTCCTCTACAAGCCATACCTTTTTTTAAAAGAAAAATAAATACCATGTTTTAATTTTCTTTTATTTTGGTATTGAAAATGGTTTTGAAAGTGTTTTTATTATATCAATGTGTTGTATTGATATCTTGTGATTGGAATGTGGAAATGTTATGTTTCCTTTATGCATGTTTTAAGTGATATGATTATGTTTAAACCTTTTCATATGAGGAATGCATTGGACTTAATAAGTGACGGGTGGAGCCCGCTATAGATCCTCGATGCATCGGTAGGTCTCATGAGACAAACTAGTGTCTTGTCATGAGGCCTTGCCAAAATCTTATTTGTGGTCTTGGCACGAGGCCTCGACTATGTGGTTATGATAGTATGGCATTATGCATTCCATCATTATGAAAGTGGTTATTGATATTGCATGTGATTATTCGACCAGTAGAATATCCATGTGAATAAGTAAATGGCATTATCTCATTTTACTTTTTCCATATTATGTTGAAGTTCAAGTTTAAAGGTATTTTGTTTTAGTCGTACATTGCCATAAATGTTTATGTTTATTTATTAAAGCATCCGCAATATTGTTATCCTTACTGAGCATCTGAGCTCACCCCTTTCAATGTTTTAATATTTTCCAGGATGTGAAGAAGTATTGTATGAATGACCTGCAGGGATAGTCAGAAGAGGATATGAGTGTGGACTATAGAGACATTGTTATTATAGTTTTTCACATTATGATGTAATGTAACATTTATGAATGTATCTAGTGTTTCCAGGGCTACTAAACTAATCGGTCTTTCGAGACTTGATCTTTTGTGATCATTCCAATGTTACGAAGTAATGCACCGACTCCAGGTAGCTGGGGTCAAGGCGTTACATAGGAAGAGGAGGGGGGGTTGTGGCAGAGGAGGGATCGACGGTAGAGGAGGGCTCGACGGCGCAGGAGTCAGCTTCCGTGAAAGCTTGAAAGGGTGTGAGGGAGGAATATCTTGTTTGGGTTCTTTTATAAGACCCACTAGAACCTTTATCAACGCTAGCTAAAATCACTAATAAAGGTATGTTTTATCAGCACTAAAATAAAAATTGTAATAAAACATACCTTTATCAACGCTTTGGTAGGGCTGATAAAGATAGGACTTCATTAGTGCTAAAAAACCACAAATAAAATACATATTTATCAGTTCTAAAATTATAGCGCTGATAATGACCTCTTTTATCAACACTTTTTAGCACAGATAAAATACATATTTATCAATGTTAAAATTTTAGTGGTGATAAAGACATCTTTTATCAGTGCTTTTTTAGCATTGATAAAGGCCCTCTTTATCAGCACTAGAAAAGCACTAATAAAGATATAATTTTAATAATTTAATTATATTATTATATATTTATTTAAAATGATATATAGGATATATATTTATTTATTTACTAAAAATAATAACTATAAATAAATTTATACTTATTTATACTTATAAAATTATATTTTAAGTAATTATAAAATTAAAATAAATATGCTTTTTATATTTATAATCATATAAATATATAAAATAAATATATTAATTATATATATTTAAAAGATTATAGATATATATAACTATATTTCTTCTAATTTTATAAATATTTATATGAAATACATATTTATTTTTAAATATAATTATAAATAATTATATATTTATTTGTATAAATAATTATAAAATTATAACTAATTTATATATCTAATATTTATAATTTTTTAATATATATAATTAATATATTTATTATAATTTTAAAATTATTTCAATATATTTGTATTTCTTAATAAATATAAATAACATTTGTATTTATTTATCAATATTTGTATAAATGTTTATAAATATATTTATAATTATATATTTATTTAATTATATATTTCATATTATATATAAAATAATAAATATATTTTTTATAAATTAATAATTATTTAAATAAATATAATTTTATTTTTATATATTTATAAATATATCTATTTAATTATATATTTATAACTTTATAAGTAGTATAATAAATATATTTATTGTAATTTTATAATTATTTACACGTATATATATATATATATTTATAGTTATAATTATAAATATAAATAGTATATATTTATAAATATTTGTATATTATTGTTAATATAAATATATTAATAAAATTATAATTTTATATGTATAATTTTATAAGTATTTATATATATATATAGTTATAATTATAATTATAATAACAAATCTATTTGAAAATTATTTATATATATCATTAAAAATATAATAAATATAATTATTATTTAAATATATTTAATGTAATTTTATAAATACATTTTTTAGAACATATATAGTTCATTTGGGTAATATTATGGATTAATCAATATACCATATCAATGGAAAACGTGAAGTAATGTATAAATGAACATTCATGCATGATACATAACATATACGCATGATCAATATATTCATTAATCAAATTCATTAGAAACACATATATATTCAATAATTTTAATTATAAATATATATATTAAAAATTATTATATATTTATAAGTAAAATAAATAAAATAAATATATTAAATATAAAAAATATACTATATATAATGAATTTATCTAATAAATCAAATTAATTAATCTAATAAATCTAATAAATCTAATAAATAAAAATATAATAAATCTATAATAAATCTAACAAATCTAATAAATATGCCCCCAGTTGGTGAGGACACCTTAAGTGCATCCAAGAGATCCGAGATCAAATCCAGGTGGGGGATAATTTCCGGGTATTGTAGCAGTACTGTAGCAGTAATGTAGCAGGTACTGTGCAGAACTGTAGCAGGTACTGTAGCGGGAACTATAGCAGTCACTATTTGGAATTGTAGCAGCTGGGAATATGCCCCTATTTGGGACTTCGGGCCACCGATTTGGTCCCCGAGTCCTTTAAGGCCTTTGGGACACCCAGGCCTTTGGGTCAGTAAGGCCTTCAGGCCCCCTCAAGGCCTTCAGGCCACCTTAAAGTGCAGATGAAAACCAGACAACCTACAAGGAACAAGATTCAGAAGGAGGAAAAGCAAGGAGATTTCACCATAGCAGAAGCTAAACAGATTACAAGAATGAGTGGTATGGTACATGCCATCGAGATAAGCTTGTGCATGCATGAGAAAGCCTAGTAGAACAGCCATGTGAAGGTGGAGAGCTGGTTTCACGATGAAGATGCTGGGGAGGAGTAGTTCCATGTAGTTAGTCTGGGTTGTATGTAATGTTTGAATCCTACGGGCAATGAATTACTCTAAGGCCTATGAGCAATGTAATGCTTACGCCTACGAGCTTTGTAAGGGTTCCACCTCACCCCTTGAAATGTGGATTATAAAAAAAACAATAAAAAATGAAGGCCTTCGGGCCATTGGAGGATAATAAATATATTTGTTATTTAATTTAATTTATTATAATCTTATAATTATTTAATTATATATATTTATATATTTATTTATTAAATTACAATATTAGAAATAATTTTTTCAATTAAAACATAATATATATTTTTTGTAATTATTAAAATATATATATTAATTATAAAAATGAATTTTTTATTTAATGTATACAAATAAAATTTATTTTTTAATATAAATATAATAATTTTATATAAATTAATTATATTTTTTATTAAAAACTTTTATCTGAACTTTTTTAGTGCTGATAAAGTGTATATTTATCAACGCTTTTAGATAGTGCTGATAAAGGTCCACCCCTTTATCAGTGCTTTTTGCTTACCACTGATAAAAGACAATGCTTCCCTTGCCCCATTTTGTGGTAGTGCTATAAGAGACCTTAGAAGATATAATGAGATTTATTGATGTCATCTTAAAGGGTAATTAAAATTTTGGGACTCTTATTATTCTATATAAAGGAAAGGAAAGGAAGAGTATCATGGAGGATCTGAAGAAAATTCACATGGTGGAAAGAAAAATCAACAGCTTATATGTCATAGATGTGGGAAGAATCACCTGATTAATTGCCTCAAGGGTATAGGGAAGTGTTTTAAGTGTAGTGAAGTGGGACACCAAGATAAAAACTACCAAATTGTTGTTGAGAGGATGATTAAAATAATTGAGGAGGATAAGACACTAAATAATGTACCACCAATGCTACAATGCTTTAAAAGTAAGTAGTTTGGGAATTGTGTGAATCAAAGCCCTAACCCCAGATTAAAATAATATAATAGACCTTGGAAACCACCTAATCCTGAGAAATAATGAAGATTATATAAAACCATTACTTATGAGGTGGATTGAAATAATAAATTAGTGAAAGTTACACTTAAACGTCACTCTAGATCTATAAATGAATTATTTTGTTTAGGTTCTTCAAATTCTTTTATATTATAAATATTTACTAAGAATGTTGATTCATACCCTCAAACATTGGATATTCAATTTTGTATTAAAACTATTTTTCACATGATGATTGCCTCCAAGATATATAAATCTTATCCAGTCAATATGTATGGGATGATACTCCCTGTGATTCTATTTATACTTCCAAGGGTAGATTTTAATGTAATATTCAGCATAGATTGGCTCCCTCTGCACACAACACATATAAAATATCAGGATAAGAAAATATCATTTTACATCCCAAATCATCATGTCATCAAGTATCAATGCAAGGATGATAATGAACTCCCTATGGAAGAAACTTATATAATATGGGTTATGATACCCTACTACAAGGGGACATTTACTCAAATCGTTAGGGAGGATGTCAACATTGATGACATGCTTATTATATGAGAGCATACTTATGTATTTCTAAATGAAATGTTTGTCTACCCCAGATCATGAAGTTGAGTTTTTAATTGAACTCATTAATGGATCCATGTTTATCTCAAAGAGTCTGTATAGAATGGATCCAATTGAATTGGATGAATTAAATAAGCAACTATAAGAGAATCTTGGAAATAGTTTTATAAGACATAATGCTTTATAATGTGATTAACCAGTCTTCTTTATCAAAAATAATGATGGATTAATGTGTCTATTCATTGACTATCATGAATTTGATAAAATCATGATCAAGAACAAGTATCTTCTTTCTAGTGTTTATGATCTATTCGATCAACTCATAAGAGCATAGTACTTTTAAAAAATTGACCTTCGATCTAGAACCCATTAGTTGTGGGATAAAAGGGAGAAAAATTTTAAAATCTATTTCCATATAAGGTATGGACACTATGAAGTCATAAAAATTCACTTTGTACTTATCAATTCTCCTATTATATTCATGTATCTAGTGAATATAGACTTTAGAGACTACCTTAGTCAATTTTTGGTTTCCTTTATAGATGATATTCTTATATATTCAAAGATAAAGGAATATAAATAAGGACATTTGAAGACTATGTTAAATACTTTGAGAAAAGAGAAACTATATTACAAACTTAGAATGTGTGAATTCTAATAGTGTAAAGTATCATTCTTAGGTCATGTAATCACAAGAAATGACATATCAGTAGATCTATCAAAGATGAAAGTTATTGATAAATGGATGAGACGAACCAATATAACCAAGATCTATAGTTTTCTTAGGTTAGCGGGATATTACAGATAATTTATAAGAAATTTATCATATCTTTCAAATACATTAACCAAGTTAACATTAATGGGAGTGTAGTTATTTTAGATTGAAGAATGTGAAGAAATTTGCAAGAAACTAAAAAGGATTGTGTTACTTCTCTTGTATTTACATTACCCTTTAGTGGGGAAGGGTTTATAATATAAATTGGTGCTTAAAAATAGTCTTCCTTTGTTTCCTCATGAATAATTATAAGGAAATTTCCTAGGCCTCCATCCAATTAAATACTTATGAGAAAAATTACATGATGTGTGATTGGGAGTTAGTGGCAGTCATCTGCAAATTAAATATTTTTTGACATTATAACTTTAGTAAAAAAATGTGATATATATACTAATCACAAGAGTTTGAAATATATAATCACACATAAGGAATTGAATATGAACTAAGTAATATGGTTTTATTTGATCAAAGATTATTAATTCACCATATATTACCACCTAGGATGGAAATTAAGATGGCTGATTTTCTAAGAAAGAAAGATCATGCCACTCTATCCATGACAAGGGTTCAAAATGACCCAATACTCAGGGATTTGTAAAGAATTAATATTGAAATATAGGGGAAGGGGAGAAATGGTAACATTACAAATTGACTACTCAACCTTCCATCCCCAAGAAGATCAAATAAATCTACAAAAAATGATGTAGAGCTACAGAAAAATATAGAAAATATTTTGGAGTCCAACTTTGACAAATATAGAGTTATGAGGTTTGGAACCGAAATATGTGTCTTATAAAAACCAAAATTGAAGAAGTATTTTTTGGATAATGCACATAGATCATGGAATAAAAAGAGAAATTACATAATATATATCTTGATGATTGGTATTCTATCAAGTTAATGATGAACAAAAAATACAAGGGTGTATTGAAACAATTACCCATACCAGTATTAAAATGTGAAAACATCACCCAGACATTCATCAATAGACTCCCCAAAATCACTAAGGTTCATAATTATATTTTGGTTTATTTTATCAATATATGAAGTCAATGATTTTTATTTCCATCAAAGCATACTTCCATCTTAAACAAATCTCCAGGATAAATAAAAGTTGATTTTTAATTCTACAAGGAGTAATACTCCCCATTTTATCTAATAGGGATCGTAGGTTTCCCTTTACGTTCTGGATAAGTCTATAGAAATAACTGGATATATATATGAGTTTTTTCACTTATTATCATCCTTAGATAGATAGTTACTCTAAGAGAACCATTCAAACTCGAGAGAATTTATTGTGATCTTATTAGATGGATTTCAAAGAATGTTGGGATCAGCATCGCAACCCAGTATAGTTCATATATGATAATATTTTACATTATATAATTAAGATTTCACCATATGAATCAGTTTATTGGAAGTGATTTAGGACTCCAACAAGCTGGTATAAAGTTGTAGAGAGTAATTTGATAGGTCCTGACCTTTTCTAAGAAATTAAGGGGAAGGTTCAAATCATACAATGGCATATGAATCTGTCATAAATCCTACAAAAGAGTTGTGAAAATAATAATTTATGATATCCAGAGTTTGAAATTGCTGATAAGGTGTTCCTTCAAATACATCTATGGAATTGGGTAATGAGGTTTTGGAAGAAAGAAATTTTGATCCCTAGATACATCATCCCCTTCAATATCCTTAATGGTGTTTGGGTTAAAGCCTATCACTTAACACTCCCTACATGCCTCTCTCAAGTGAGAAATGTGTTCTATGTATCGCCTTTGAGGAATTACATACCATATCTTACACATGTACTGAGATGGAAAGCTATAAAATTTTAATAAGACAATTCATATGAAGAACAACCTATTGAGATCTTAGATCGAAGAGATAGTGTTTTGATAAACAATACCACTTATCTTTTCAAAGTTCCATGGTAGAATCATATGTTTGAGGAGCATACATGGGAACTTTATGATTTGATGATAGAAATATACCCTCATTTTTTTCATCTATGTAAAAAAATTGATGTAATTTTTTTTAAAGGGGTGGAATGTAATGACCTTTTTTAGTAAATATTTCTCCTTAAATTAATATGGTTTCTAAAATCCTATTTTACATGAAATGACAAACTAAACTGATATAAGGAATATTGGATAAGAAAACTATAATAATAATAAAATATATAGTAAATAAAAATATATTAATCAATAAAAATTTCTTATGTTTGGAGGATAAATAATTAATATGATTTAAAATTAAAAAAAAGATTTCTTTTTCTCAAATAATTTTTTAAAGTGTTAATTAATGAAATTGACCACTTTTTAATGATTATTATGATAATATATGATATTAAAATATATGAACTAATATATTATCATTCATAAAAGTATAAATTGGTATTGAATAATATCCAGAACACTTGATGTTCAAAAAGGGAATTTTTTATTAAAAGTAGTTTTCTTTATATTTTTATTTCCATTTTAAAATAAAATTTATAAATTTTAGAATTTTATTTACGTAAAAATAAAAAAAATTAATTTATAATAATATTATAATTAATTTAGTATCATTTTTTGGAATTTTTTTAAAATAATAGATTTTTATTGAGTAGTGACAATACAATTTTTACTAATACCATAGTGTTTATGAGTTTATTGAGAAGTAGGTGTAACTTAAAAAACTAATAAAATAATGATAAAATATGTATCTATTGATTAAAAATATGAATTTTTAAAAACTATTCTAAACTTATAAAACATATGTTCAACATTTTATAAACTTAAGTAATATTTTCCAATAAAAGAATTTTTTTTGGTCTTTTCTTTAAATTAAATAGTATTTTGGTAAAATTACATTTTATATTTCTTTAAAAGAAAAATAAATTTTATTTGTTTTATGATAAACCAATATATTTCTTGAAAATAAAATACATAGATAATTTTATCCTATACATAAATTTTAGGCAAGAAAATACACTTTTTCTAAAAATGGTTTTTTATGCGTTGCATGCACTATTGTTAAAAGTAATTTTTCATTAACAAAAAAATATACATGATAAATTTGATTACATATTTGGAATCATTAAGTAAAAATTATGTAATAAATTATATTTTATTTTTAGACATAAAAAATGATTTACTTAGGTAAACACTAATTTTCATGGTAAAATGCAAAAGAGTAAAAAAGGGTCAACCAATGGGGTAAAAATTCAAAAAAGTTAAAAATGTTTATAATTGAGTGTTTTAGGGTCATATTGACAAAAAAAATATCCATAATATATTATTTTCGATTATTTATTCTTCTTGAAATTTGAAACATGCGATCTCATGATATTAAGATGAAATATTTATAAAAATGCCATTCTCACCTCTTATAAAACAGGCCTCTCACCACCAATTTATGTCCACTCTAAATTTAGGTTTACAATTTAAAATATAACCTTTTTAATTCTTAAATAATAATATTTCACTTGCATTATCTTCTAATCATAATAATTTACCTTAATTCCTCCCTTTCCAAGGACTCCTCTAAGGGAAAACTTAATTCCTTAACATGAGTACTAATTTTTCCCTAACTTTTTTTCTTTTCAAAACTTACTCTCCCAAATATAATTGTATCATAACTATATAATGAAATTTTTATTTTTTATACTAAATTAAATTATTATAATTTAAAATCTATTAACAACCTTTTACATTTTCCATTAATAAAAATGAAAATGTCATAAGTTTGTTTGTGAGGACTACCACCTCCACAAAATAATGTATCTCATTTTGTTATATATTTTATTTTTTATTGAATAAAATAACATAAAATTTGAATCACCACCATAAAAATATATAAATAATATCTTTATTATTATTTATTAATGATATTTTTCCAAAATAATCATCTCTCTTAACCATACTCATCCATTAATTACGTTATGTTCGTGTTTGGGTCAATCTAACCACCTACTCAAACAATGCAATAAAAATATCATAGATGACTATGATAACTTAATTATTGATAAAAAAGGATATACATAGGTAAATAATTATTTGGTTTTTCTATTTAGAATTATAACATTGATACCAATCTCATTATTTAAGATACCAAAATATGTTCCTTAAAAATCACATAAATGTGCTCATCATCGATTTCATATTTAAGGATCATAACCAAAACTCACATAGAATTAAATTATAAAATTATAAATAATTATAAATAATAAATTATAATACCTTTTATGATCTAGTAATGTTGAAATTTGGGTGAAGAAGAAATAACAACACTACTATTGAGAAACTAGTTCAAAACGATAAAGATTACTAGCACTCAATATTAGAAATATATAAAAAATAAATTAAATACATGTAGAAAATAATTTTAAATGAGGTTTTTATATGGTAATAAATAGGAATAATTTTATTAAATAGGTTATTAAGATAGTTATGTTTGTTATACATGAAGTTAGAACACATCCAGATAAGGGGTAATTCAAAAAAACTGTTTCACCTATTCAATTTTCTACTCATTGGTTCATAGGTTTTCCTAATTGAATATGTTATTCATGGTTTCTTTGATTTTATAGTTCCATTATTCAATGTGGTATTCTTAATTTTTCATAAATTACTTCTCTTCATTAATAACCTATTTTTAAGTGAATTTACTTCTCAGATAAAAATGTTACAATGGTAGGAATAACTCTCATTATTATAAATGGATGTTTCTATTCCATGTATAAGTTTTTTTTTATCAAAATTATTTTCATTAATTAAATAAAAATATGATTTTCCTTTTGTGTTTCCCATATTTCATTTTTCTTCATCTAAGAAATAAAATATTTTAAATTTTCTATACTATTGGTTCTCTTTAAAAGACCCTTAAGTTTTAAGAAGGACATGTATTTTCATGATGAAACCAATATTATCAACTCCAAATTTATTAGCATGAACTTATTTTCCTTTCAAGGGTAAAAAATGTATAACTCTTATAATAAGGTTTTCAAAATTCATCATTTTTACTTCCTAATTTTTTTTTTCGAATGAAACTTTTATCTCCAACTTATTTTAGGAAAATTTCTCAAAGGTTATTGGGAAGAAATACCTCTTTTCACAGCTATATTCCTATGAGGATTTTCTCTCATATGGAAATTTTATAATCACCCTATAAATTATATTATTATATGATTACTTTTAGAAATGAAACTTTTGATGTTCTATGATTTCATAAGTTTACATTATGTGATGCTTCTTGAAAAGTTTGTGAAACCCATTCTATTTCTATGGGGTTTTTATGATATGATGATGATTTATTTCATGTGGCATGAATATATAATAATGGTGATGGGTAATGTCCTATATAACCCTCTTTTACATTAGTTACGTTTTATATCTCATGAGATAGTAATTCATGGATATAATGAGTTTTCTTATAAATATATGGGTATAATTATTTTTCTCACATTTTAATATGTGGAAAAAAATATTTTTTTCATAAATTCATGGGAATAATGAGTTTTCTCACATTTTAATGTGTGTACATAATGAGTTAGTTCACAAAGGATTGAGAATAATGAGTTTTCTCTCAATTTTTTCCAATTATTTTGATTGTTCCACCTTTCTATGTTAATTTTATTTTCACACTATACTGCATTCCATGTTTATACCTATTTTCTAAGATATTACACACTTTTATGTTATGCTCCCATGATTTAGGAATATTATTTTATGCCTATTAAAAAAGTTATTATTATTATTCCTCTTTGATGAACTTACTATGGTCTTAGTTGCAATGCTATTTTTTCATATATTTCTCTTCATTTCATGTTTCTCACAAATTTATAATCTAAACATTATATTGAATTGATTAGTTCCCCTTATTGAGAATTAGATCTCATTTGTTTCTTATGTTTCTATACCTCAGGTTATAAAGATGATTTATCATAAGAGATATCTATAAGATATTCTAGAGGGGTGAAATTATGGAGGATGTTCATAAGTATTGTAAACTGTAATAATTATTTAGCTAATCATGAAGACACTAACCCTTTAGTTCATTGGGTTATGAGGATATTTGTGAGTTTTATTATTTATATCATTAAGTTAAAGTATTATTAATGATTTTTTATCTTGGGTATCTAAAAATGAAGAGAGGAGTACTCACCAAGAATCATCCTTGTAAAACCACCAAGAATCCATCCCATTTTGAGTGGAAATCAAGAAAGAGAGAGAGAAAGGACCTTACTAGATCTTCTTTATTCCATATTCACATGAGGGAGAAGAGATCAGGATGGGTCCTCAAAATAAATAGGGACTACATGGGTTTTCTAAAAAAATTGAAACTAGGTAGGGTTGTAAAAAGACTTATAATAAGAAATGGTCAGCCTCTATGCAGCCTCTTGAGAGCCCTAAAATTCTAGAAAAATTCTTGAAGGACTATACCCATCTCAGTTTCATATAGGGGGTACTCTATTAAACCATGTCACACACCATGGAATGGTGTTTCCCATCATCTATAAAAAATCATAAAAACGTGGGCCACTATGCAGGGGACCCCTTTTTGGTCACCGATGTTCCTCAACCACCTAAGATACCACCACGGTCACCCAAAATTCCCAAAATGGGCATTTTGGATACCCAATTTCCCATATATGGACCTATCATGCACTATGAATTTCTAAACATGAAACACTCAGGAACTATAGTGAAGCCCTGTACCCCTCACCATTTTCCTCCACACCACACCCATATAAATAGGCATTTTTGCAATACCATTTTAGATCGGTTCCTATCCATGTCATTATACTAAACTAGGTAACTACTCCCTCTATCCAAGGAATCTCAACTAACTAGAAGTGTTGTGGTGCTGACTAGGTAGGAATATATTATCCACAATGAGGATGATATGTTATAAAGGGGAGAGAATGTAACACCTCAAAAAGTAAAAAGTTTGAAAGGATAAATGTTACAACCCATGTCAATAAGGTGTACCTTTTTTTTCATGATCCCACCAAATTAAAACTCCACAGTTAAGAAATATTGTCTTGGAGTAGTGTCTGGATGGTTTAATTCCTGATAATTTTCTCATGGTTTGTGTTAGTGAAAAGAAATCACACTAAATTAACATGTGTTGGCCTATGGGGATAGCCATTAGTCTGATGGTTCATTTAGGAACTTGGTTAGGTCCCAAGCAGGGGAAAATATGTGTCTCTGGGAAACTAGTGGATCCTGGATGGCTATGACCCAACAACCATGTTAAAGAGTTAGTGTGGATGTGCTTTTAATGGACCACATTTTTTATATCCCTTCTGGGGAATTTTTAACAGGATTCTACTACACAACTCCCAAAACAAGGGACACTATTTATCAAATCCTAATGCATCACTCGAAACCAACATCGTAAGACAAATAACGAAATTACCCACACTATTCCATATCATTACATGATGGTAACATTCATAAAATAACCTATAGTATTATCTTTCTCCCCACCATAAGGAAAATATCATAAATGCCCATTCCAAACTACGGTGATCCCCTCCATCAGAATCTCCTACAAAAACACAATTATAGTGGTGTATTGATCCACTTGGAGAAGTTTTTATCCACTCGTGTCCATTGACACATGAAGAGCACCTGTTTATCACCCTCATACAAACCATTCATTAAAATGATCGACCTCAGCCACCTATGTGCTATCACAACTCCTGATTTTAAAGATGAAATCACCAAAGAAATCCCAAGATCGTGAAATCACCCACACCAAAGTCTAAACTCAACTCCTAAGTAAATTTGATGGTTGGATACTTGACCAACCAAACCATCCATCATGATCTCACCCAATCACTGGTATACCTCTGGTCTAACTCATGCTTGGACCACAACAAAAACATCCAAATCCCGATGCCAACACATGGAATCCATCTAATACTTCATTTGAACTAAAAATATGGTATTTGATATAAAACCAAATAAATAGGATTGAACTACTCACCGGAATTCAAATTCCACCAAGATTATCCAATGACCATCCCCATCATAGCCACAACTAAACCTATATGAGGGTCAATTTTCCAAAAAACACACTCTATCCATCACAACATGTAATGACTAGAACTGTTAATCCTGATCATATTTGATCATCAAGGAGATACATCAACTACTAATAATTCCTAACTCACCAGGAACATCATCCAAAACACCCACTAAAATTACACCATAATGAGGGTTATAGCCTCAAATATTTAATTGTGTGATCTTCATCATATGGATTTAATTTCCCTACTCCTAGGGAATAATATCACCATTTTCCAATATCAAATGCATGTTTCCCCTCCCAAGACACACCCACAAACCTATCAAATCCTATCAGGGATCAAATCTAGATCGACCATGGATCTACACCGCAACCCATTTATGATGTCTCCTATACTGTGCAGGGATATTTCCTATTTCATCAAAACCATGATAAATAAGGATTGAAAATGTTTCATAAAATCATTGGTCCTCATCCATCACATGGTCACTCATTGATTAACAATTCAACAGCACCACGTCTAACAAACACATATCACACCAACCTCATCCAAATCCAATAAGTGTACACTCTAGTACCGCCAAATTGAATTAACCAACTCATGATCCCAAAAGTCATACATTATTAAACCTAGTCTCATAAACCAAAAAAACCAACCATTCCTCACTGTATGCTAATCTCCTCAAGCTAGGAGCACCCTTAGCACTACTCTAAAAAATCAGTCACTTCACTTATGCCATGGATACCACATGAACACCCATCAACCCGAGTGTCATTCCAGAATCACAACAACATAACAATGATCTTGAAAGTGCATAAAAATCAATATGGTTAGGAACTCAACCAATCTTGATGTCTAAAACCTAACCTTGAAATCAAAATCACCCTAAGTTCTTTACACCTAAACACTCAAGGAACTTTCATGCTTATAAGGTATACATGGTAACACCTCCCATTCGATATTAACCTAAAAAATATACTCATGCTTCCCATCTATAAGTAACTAATAAACCCAATATAACCCCTCTCTCATATTACTATTATTCATTTCACATCTCATATTACCATAATACCCAAATAACTCTTTTCATGGATCATTTATTAACACCATTAGGCCCTCCCACTGAGCCCATAAAGTAGGTATCACATAATCCACATCCAATAGTGTAGAAAATTTTCTACCATGTCAAACACCACATGGAAACTCATATTTAAAAACATGCATCTCAAGGGTTATCACATAGACTTGTCAATCATCACATGCCAAATCATCTACCTACTAGGGAACTAATTCTCACTACATATGATACTACCCCATCGAGGACTATGATGTCAACCTCATATATATAATTTCATCATTATATGAAGATATATTTTGAGTATACCATAATAATATGGCTTGATTATTTATAATTCTACCAAGAATTTTTATGGGAAAACACCATATAGGTCATTTCTCACACTTTAAATAATCAAACCCATTTTATTTTTGGAACTAGTACAATAATAACCCACAAAGGGTTGGTCATAAAAGAATCAAAATCCTATATCGACATACGAAGGGTCTATATACATACTATACATAGAGGGACTACATAGATATCAAGGTAAATCTCACTATAGATCTACATAACATTTCATTATATGGAAATATAATTTGGTCTAGTTGAGTAGAATTTCCCTAACAAGTTATATGGGAAAACTTCATAGAAGTCATTGTTAACACTTTAAATAATTGAACTCTATGTATCTGTGATAATAATAAAAAAAACCATAGATAATTCAAGTGAGTCCTATGTTCCCAATACAATCATGAACATTAAACTTCTATCATTGGACCAAGATAGAAAGTAAAAATAAATAACAAATCCAATAAAACTCATGTGTGTTTCACTAAGTGAAACCATACAACCATAAAATTTGAAACCAAGTATAGAAATTCCACATCTCTGGTAACTTGGAATTCCTATTGGAAAAAGTGTTTTTGATGCATTAGTTTTAGGTCCATCACAATATCTTACACATTCTTATTCTATATCTACCATCTCAATATATATTAAAACAAATAAAAAAATCACACAACACTATGTAATTCCCACCATCCAAAGACCAATCTTTAGTTACCTGCCAAGGTGTTATGTAACCTCAAGTACACCTCTCCATATTCTAGATCAATCCTAGATACAAAAAGTGTCTAGGGTGTTATCATAAGTAGACTATAACATTATATCATAGTAAAAAAATAATAGAAATATCATAAAATGTCTATAATAAATAGTCAAAGTACATTAAATAAAAAAATCATTATATAGAAAATGAAATGTGAGTATATAGTCACACATTACGATTGATCTCTCACTAGGATGATCACATACACTTATGTGGGTCATGTTCCTCAACATATACTTCGACAAAGACACACATTCTATTTGAGTGTCCAAAATCCTTAGATAAAACATCCTTCTAGAAAAAAAGAGCAAACTCCAACCATGATAAAGTATTTTTTCATGAGTATGAGAAAACAAACATCATACCTTAACAGTTCACAGTATTTCATAAGGATCATAAGTAAAAACCAGTTTATGGTCAAATAAAGACTATTCAATATGGAAAATGAAAATATCATATGCTTAAAAAAATTCTATCGCACATGGACTAGGATATCCTCACTGACCACTCAGACCTTAGTCATCATAACACATAAATTATATTCATATTATGGGAAGTTTTATCTAAATCATCAAGATTTATCACCTTCTCTATAAAAAATATCTGAACTAAGAACAATATGGGGAGAGAAACTAAAACAGATCACTAGCTAAGTGAATCTCTCAAATAAGCCTTAGAAACATAGCCTCATTGATTATTGATAATTGGTGAGAGTCATAACCACAAGAATGGGATCGCCACAAACTTACCTTCAGACAAAATTCATATATCAATGAGTTGAAACCATCAATTGATAGGATTAACCCATAAGGATAATAGAATGTATGGATGAGCTGATAGAAAAATTACATGAAAGATCATAACCGGACATTATATGATACATGAACCAACTTACTTATACCCCACAATGATATATTTGAGATCTTCATTGAATAACAATTTATTAGAGTCCTAGAGAAAGGATATGTCATCTGTTGAACCTATTCTTGTCTGCTAGATCTAATAATCAAACTCAATAACCTCTTAACATCATTTCCCAAATTCCAAAACCAGTCCTCACATAACCACTAAATACAAACATAATCCCTTGGATAACCAACTCTAATATAACTCTAGCATGACCTGACCCACTAAGATGTCTTTCTATGTCATGAACCAACCTCCCAAGGCCATGAAACCAATCATCTAACCCCATGGGTCTCTTGTAATACCTTGGTTTACCTCCCAACATGGAACCTATTATTGCTCATAAGGGTCTCTTATCAAACTAATGACTGTCCTCATGGGCCAACAAATGTTATTTTAGTGTTTTTTGTACTCCCCCACACACACCCTAGAAGAATTCTCAGGAGGACACCCATCCTGATCACTACTTTAGACCAATCACCCTTAAATGTAGAGTTATAATCAGGTAGCATCCTAAAAATAAAGGAGAACCTTGTTGACATGGGTGGAAACATTTTAGTCTTTTAACAATCAATTTTCCAGGGGTATTACACCCCCCCACACACTTTAAAGAAGAACACCCTTTTTGTGTACCCCATGACTCAAACCCAAGAAGTGCCTCTAGACATTAGGATTGGTATTGTATATGTTAACATTTTTTATGACCCAACCTCCCTGATCCATGAACTTGATCATATGACCCCAGGGATCTCCTGTAATATCTTTGTTACCTAACCAACACACTATATTCTATTACCCTCTGTGGTTTCTCATCAAACTAATAAATTCCCCCATAGGCCAACACATCTTCTTTCAGTGTGTTTTTTCCTCACTTACACACACCCTGGAAAAATTCCCAAAAGATCACCAATCTTGATCCCTACTCCAGGACAAGCATGATTAATTATAGAGTTATAATTAGGTAGGATCATAAAAATAAAGGTTTAACTTGTTTTCATGGGTAGTATCATTTTTTTTATTTTAAGTCTCACTTTTTTGTGGGTATTACATTTTGGGCCACTGGTAAGTTTAGAGTGAAACCTCATGCCAGCCACCAATAGGTCAAGGGATGGTGATTAGAACCAAGTAGGAATATATCAAAATATGACAATATTTATCCTATATCAACCTACATAAGATATGTTTCAAGTAAAAAATGCACTCCAAAATATAAGTGGGGTATATATATAAACAATTAAACTAAATTATACAGAAAGCAATTCATGCATGATAAAATAAGTAAAAGAATATCATACAAGATAAGTGAAGGAGAAACAATGCCTCTGATAAGTCTCTAAAACACAAGCCACTAAAAAATCCCCCCATGATAAAAATACACATGGAATACTATCTACTTACTATGGTCACACCTCCGTTATGCATCAACCCGCTCTATAATCCACCATTAAAAAACTATATGAATTAACTCTAAAGAAGCTACATTAAATCCACATCTATATAGCTTATCGCCAAATATGTGTTTTTTCTAAATAGAAACAACTTGTATTGGCATAAGTCCCATGTAGGTATAGACATGCCTAGTAATAACCTATGAAACCATAAAATAAAAGTGAAGAAACTAGTTTTCTCAACTCCTGGTACTAAGGTAACCTGTAGGAAGACATAAGAGAAAAACTAGAACACCAAGTCAGCACAAATATTAATGTACATAAGATTATCCAATAGAAATACAAGAAATAATAATAAATATATTCAATAAAATAAGAATTCCCATGGATGAAATAAAGTCCCCAATCATGAATGATCAAACCATCGATAGTCACACCACATGAGAAAATGAGAAAGATCAGAATATAGAAGATCCCATAAGCCAGCTGCAAAACACATCTCAAGGAAGCCTTTACGGTATTAAAGAATCAAAAGTCTCATAAAACTCCCTACTTCACAAATTTCTAATAACCCCACAACACCTAAAATCTATGAAGTGAATCATGCTCATCACTAAATCATGCTCATCATATGAGAGATCACTCTACCCTCTGATATCTCAAAATGATATCACTAATCTAACCTCTTAACTACATAATATATCAATCCATGTAACCTATAAAAAACTATAATGGATTATCACACATCCTAAGAATATGGGGGGAATACTAAATCTAGTAGAATATATCATTCCCTGAATAAGATCTTAGATTGAAGGAATACCGACTCTACCAATAAAAATTCTCATGCCCCATGTTTGAGAGGAGGAATACTGACCCTATTTGGTCTCTGGTTAGAGGATTGCACACATTGAATGAATGGGAGGAATTATTAACCCTACCTTAGGATAGTGAGAGATATATTCCTTGACACAATAGCACTGCTAGGGGGTTATCATCCCTAAGAACACACTGATCATCATGCCCAATCCTAGTCATCGACTATCTGAAGATAAATAAAGAATAAGAAACTCATGCTGCCTCACATATCATCGATGATATTGAGAAAAATTCCACCATCACATTCTATATAGAAAAAAAATCAGAATGGGATATTTAATTTCTTAAATCTGAGTCTTGGGCGAGTAAATATGATAATCCATGGATATAGAATGAGTACATAAAATTTTCTATATTATACATGGCATGTGTGATAGACAACCAAACATGTCATTCTAGGATGAGTGCTCATCATGTACTATCAGTTCACCAATGCAAGTATTCCCTGACTATTTGGTGTGTCCTATTAGACACATGTCTTTTGAACCATGATAACATCTTGGGCATGTAGTGTTACCCATGTTGTTTTATGTGGTCTATACATGGAAATTATCTTGACTACACTCCATGTGGCTGGGTGTGTACATATTCACCCTATATGGAATCTAAGTTATAACTACACACCATGTGACATATATAAACTCCAAAAACCCTATCTCTACATCCAAATAAGTACAAAATGTGTTCTCTTAAAAAATACATTCCATATAATTAGGTTCTTAACCTAGAACTTGTAAAACCATCCTTTTCATTGTATACTCTGATTTGTTTCATTTATAATTCTCGTTTCATTATTTAAGGCTATGATCCTGGATGTAATGTCACCCAGATATAATCTATGGCCATCATTTTCTAGAAATGGAATTTATATCTACCCATAGAACTCAAGTCTCCATGAACATTAATACACACAGATAATTTTCACATGCCTTTAATGATCCACCATCATGCAATGATATTCAGCATGCCTCTACATCATGCATCGACTCCATCAATGCACATGGTCTAATATTCAATCACAATTTGAATAAGACCAAGAAAGTTAAATATTTATCCTCACCATAAGATAATGAAGAATACATAAAGAATGGTGAGAGAAAGATAAAAAAATAATCAAAATAATTATCAATGATGGTGGTTTTAGATCTATTCATCAATCATAGTCATGGTAATAGAGAGGTAGATAAAATGTAATGTGCAATGAATTATTGCAATCCAAAATTTAAATATCCAAAATTGATAGGGACATTTGAACATGGAATCGAATAAATAAAATCAATTTATGCTTGGAAATTTCATAAGTTGATGAAAAGTACAATAATAAAAAATCCCTACCACATTGAAAATCATTGATGCTTCAATTCATCATCGCAACAATGATTTTCTTCATCATCATCACATAATTCATCATTGATGGCATCCTAGATTCAATTTTTTTCCTTTTATCTAACATCATTTCCACAAAAATATTTCTTCTACATCCTCTCCCTCTATAGTGGTCATGTTTTCAACAATAATTGACCCTAGAGAGGAAGAAAAAAAGGGTTATAAACATAATAATTTTAGGGTTTCCATAATAAATCGACTAATTAATTATTTACTAAAATTAACTAATTAATTAATTAATACATTTGTGATAGAAAACACTCTAGGATCCTAGTGTGAAAAAAAAACAAACACCATACATATGGAATGCCCTTATTCTAACCTAAGCTTCTGTCTTATTTTTCCCATATGATGTTGCATTCAAGATATATATTCATTTATTCATGAAAATGTATGCAGGGGATAAAAATAATGTTTTTTTTCTTAATATATATTTATCGAGGCTCCTCCATACTCTCAATTCATTTTTGGCTTATCCTGGGGGTAAAAACCATGAATATGAATTAATATAACTAGAAAATGAATTTTTTAATGTCATCTTCTAGGAGAAATTTACCATCATACCTTAGGAGAAATATCAGAACCCCAAAACTCGTAATTGAGCTAGGTCTCATTTGAGAACAACCTAGATATTTTCATTACATTCCTAGTGGATGGAAAAAACACCAATAAAATTACTTCAATGGAACTGAAAAATGTTTTTATGTGTGTAAACTATATCCATCAAGAACATCATTATCAAATATACATAATGATTTTGGTCAACAAAATGGGGGAAATGAAAGTTACACCTAATGAACTACTAACACATTATGTTTAAAATGTAAGGAGTGTGGTAATAATGAAAATAAATGCCCTAATCCAAGGGATAAAAAGGAATGTTTAGCTGAATAACCTTCCAAACTAAGGTATTTAAGGGAGAATTTATAAAATCAATACCCCAAAAATGGAACAAGAAAATTGAGTGGTGAAAGGAATACTTATTATGAACTCATAAACTATAAAAGTATTATTTTATAATATATATATATGCATTATTTCATGTCTTGAATGTCTTCAAAGATGATTGATTCTCTATATCAAAGATTTAATAATAATTTATTATTGAAAACACTTGGTGGTATGATTATTTTATCCCATATATATAACTCCTCTCTTAATACGGTTTGTGGGAATACCATTTCTAAAAATATTTTTATACTCTATTTGGTGTAATTTGATGTGATATTTGTTATGTATTGTCACTATCAACACATATATTATATCAATTGGAAGGATATATAAATTTCATTTCATATCCCAAATCATCCCAAATTAATCTATCATTTCAATGATGATTATAATCCTCCAATGGAAACTAATTCCTTAATATGGGTCTAATCACACAATAATAAGGGATGTTTGGTTTTATGGTTGGGGGAAAACTCAACATTGATGAAAATATAATTATGTGAGAATAAAGGTATTTATTTCTTAAAGAGTGTCCTTCTCTTACCCAGGTTATATTTTAGAGTTTTCAATTGGACCCATTTCTAGTGTTATTCCTCTATCAAAGAGTGCATGTAGAATATACCCCATTGAATTAAAGAAATTAAATAAGAAACAATAAGAGAATTTTTAAAATGGTTTTATATACCTAATTTCATCACCATGAGGTGCACCAACACTCTCTATTAAGAAAAAGAATGGGTCGATATGTCTTTAGATTAATTATCATGGTCTTAACAAAATCATGATCAATAATAAACATCATTTACCTTGTATTGAAAACTTATTTCATCAATTCATTAGGTATTAATAAATTTCAAATATGGATATTTGATTTTGACATCATAAACTAAGTTTGAAAATAGAGTACATACATAATATATCTTTTATACAAGATTTGGGTACTATGAATTGATAATAATTAATTTAAAACTTTTAAATTCCTGAACTATCTTCATATAATTAATGAATAATGTATTTAGATATTACCTCAAAAAAATATTCACAGACTTTATAGATGGAATTATAAAATATTCAAAGTGAAATGGAAAACATGAAGATTTTTTAGGGATTTTTTAAAGACATTAAGAAAGTGGAATAGTATGCCAAATTAATCATATGTCAATTTTGGCTATAAAAAGAAACCTTCATGTATCATGTAAATATAATAAAGGGAATACATGAGGATATTTTAAAAAAAATAATGATTAAATAATGTACTAGACTAAAAGTTGTAAAAATATACTCATATTTCTTTAGATTGAATGGATACTATCAAATTTTTATGATAAATTTCACAAGATTATTAAATCTTCTAACCAGGTTAACTCAAAAGAGAGTTAAGTTTAGGTAGAAAAAATATTGTAAGGGAAACTTCTAGGAGCTTAAGAAGAGGTTATTTAATGTACCTATAATCACACTAACTTATAATGGATAAATGTTTTTTATATATGTTAATGTATAAAGAAGTTATCAGGTTTCATTCATATAGAGAATCAAAAGTAGATAGAGTATTCCTTTTTTCAATTAAAGGTTCATGAGAAAAAATTAATTGAGCCATGATTTAGAGTTAACAATAGAAATATTTATACTGAAGATTTATATGGATTGTTTATATGGGGAGAATTTTGATATATATATATATATAAAGATAACAAGATATTAAAGTATATATTCATAAAAAATGATTGGATCATACTTCAAAGGATATTATTTGAGTTGATTAAAGATTATAATTTCTCAATAAATTACAATATTGAGAAGGCAAAAAAGTTGGATAGTTCACTAAGAAGAAATAATCACGGTACATTATCCATGATTAAGATTTATGGAGACTAAATATTTATGGTTTTTTAAAGTATAGACATGTAAATAATAAGGTAAATGATGATATCCAATCATTCCAAAATTATTTCTCAACCATATATCTAATTTAATACCAATGAGGAATAAAAGAAAGATATAAAGTTACCGAAGAATGTGGAAAATATTTTGATTTTCAATTTTTTTCAAAGTTAGAGTTATAAGACTTGGAACAAGAATATGTGTCTCATCTATACACAAACTAAAAAAATCACTCTGATGAGTCGAATAGAACATCATTCTTTATTCACCCAGGAAGTACAATGATATATAGAGATCTCATAGATAAATACTAACGGGACAACATAAAGTAGTGTTTTAGAGAGTTTATAATTAGAATGATTAAGTAATTAATGTGATATAAATAGTATATTTGGATTTTAATAAACTTATCTTATGAAATAAAATAAAAAATATTATTTCATTTCATAAAATTAATTATATTTTAAAATTTGATTTTCATACATTATGTATTCTAAAAAATATAACAATTCTAAAGAATTATTTTTAAAAAAAATTGTGTGTATATAAATATAAAAAATGAGTTAAAATTCATTTGATGATTATTAATTTGTTAGAAATACAAATAAAATCATTTAATGTTAAAAAAATCATTTTTTTTCTTATATATATATATTATGGTTTTATAAAAAGTTAAATTTATAATATTTATAATTTTAATTATATTAAATGAATTAAAAAAATTGGAATCAAGATGTTGAAATTTCAAAATATGGAATATTGTGTTTTTTGTAAAAACTATTAGGGTAAATAATTAAATAAACACAATGATGTAAAGAGGAGTAAAATGTCAAGGAATGAATTTTGACTATGTAAAATGACATTTGAAAATTATATATTTAATTTATTATATGTAGAATTTAGTACTATTATTTCAACCTGGATTTTCTCACCTAACTCACCTAAGTTTCCTAACCTGCCTAACTAACATGTGATTCTATTCTTACCCCTAACCTTCCTCATTTTTCAAAAGGGATTTCTCCAAATTTAACCTATAAAACACATATCTCCAACTAGTTATCCACGCTAAAATTCATGTTACTCCTAAATACATCACTCAATATACCTCTCCTTGAGTTCCTACTCTAATTTGTGGTATTTTAGAAGAGTCTAATGGTTGATTTTAAAGGTAGGTTAAAAGAAAAGTAACAATGCCTAATTATCTATTTTCCTTTCATATTTTTGATTATTATATTATAAAATTATTTAAAATTACATTTCATATGCTTCCTTTATTATATATCTATGTCATTATCATCCTTTTGATCTATTATTAATTAGAAATTTCCTATTTTCTCTCATCATACTCTTTTTTAATCTATTATAATTCCAAAGTATGGGTTTTTTGGATCAATATAATTTCATTAAGTAATATACTTTATTTAATGACTATATTATTCTAATTTGGTTATGTTTTATAATTTTTATCAATTATATTTTATTTCCTCATCTTTTTCTTAGGATTTTTTTATTGATTCTGGCCTTATAAAATATGACGATGAAAACAAAAACATTTTTTCTATATTTTCGATATTTCACTTCTATATCCATATTATTTCTTAGGAAAAATAGTAATATTTTTTATTTTAAAATTTATATATGTATGTTACTATACACCTCTTATATTTCACTTTAATTATATTTAAAATCCCAATTTATATCCCATTCATTGATGTGGATTATTTAAAACACTCACAAATTTTTTTCTTTTAACTTTCATACCATTACCTATCTTTATACCCATGTTTCTTCTATATTAACTTTATTTATTTTCAAGGTTCCATTTTTGGGAAATTTTATTTTTAGAATAAATATTTATAAATTATTTTTTCATCATTGGAAAATTACATTGAAGGTGACCTATATCATTTTTTTGACAGCAACATCACTAAATTTTAAGAATGACCTTTTTAAGATGTCTCTTTTATTTTCCTTTTTTATATATAGACTAATCCATAACTAAATTTGTCTTACATTAGTATAAATTTTGATTAAATATAATAATTCTATAAGCACCATTCCATTTTTAATACCATATACTTATTAATTTTTATTAATGGTTATTCACCCTGATAAACATTCCACTCAATTAGTTGGCAAAATCTATTTTCCTAATTTTCTACCCTTTTATTGTATATGTTGTTAATACCCTATACATAATTACTCAAATTGAATTAAATTTAATTAGATAGCCTCTTTAATTTTTAAATGAATTTTATAATACATGAATATTTATATGTAACCCATTTTATTGTTTAGTGTTAATCATACTAGGATTTTTATGGATTTTTGATTGATTTCATGTGGCACACTAATATACGGTTATATCACTATGTGGTATATGGGCCTAAAATTATATATCCATTAAATACATTGGGAAAATCTTTATAGATCATGTTATCTTTTTCTTATGCATGTACATGATATGGCTAGATATGATTTCTATGTCATGTATAGAGATTATATAGTTAGCTATAATAACTATGTGATGCATAGACATGATGAAGTTAGTTATGTTCATAATGTTATTCATGGACATGAAAAAATTAAACAAGTACATTATATTATATAGAGACATGATGCGGTCAAATATTTCCATATGGAGTGGATGTTGAAGGTGAATGGTGTTTTTGGTGGTCAACATCAATGATCTGAACATCGGTGTCGAGTGATAAGGATGGCGATGACGGTGATGGAAGCTCTGGTGAAGACTATGGTGATGATGATGGTGATGGTTCCATGAAGCGATGATAATGTAAAAGTATGAACGAATCAAGGTAGGTGACCGAATCAATGTTTACACAACTCGAGGTGGGTCTTTTGTGATATCGAGGAAGGATTGTGAATGATGGAAGGGTTTTTCTTTTTGAATGTTGTGTTTTTATTTAAGGCGGAAATGGCGGTACTGATAGGGGTTGGTTGGAGTGTTCTGTTTGAGATTTGAATGTTGCATGCTGTAATTCCCATTTAATTTTGGTGATTGGTTGAATCTGGGGGTTTTATGAGGGTCTACACTTACCCATTAAAAGCGTTATTAAAAAATAAAAAAATATGGATTGTGGCTATGATAGTCTGAGCAGAGATCCTTGACATGTGTTATGATATTCTTTGCTTATGCATGTTCTATATTCCTATTTTTTTCATCATAGTTTTTGATTATTTATTTAACTTTATGTCATGATATATTCAATTTTTGTGGGATAATTATTTTATATTTCTTATGATTTCCTGATTTTATTCTATTAATCATGATATTTAACCCATATTCAAATTTTATAACATAGTTATGATTTGATTATAAATCCTCTATGTATTAATGTTATTTAAACCATACTATGAATTTTAGTTATGCTTTTTATTATATTTAACTTATCCCAGGAAATAAAAAAGGATTTTATATATTATTTTTCTATAAAGGAATAATATATGAAGAATTATATAGAATAAATGTACCCTATAATATAAAATTAAAACTGTTATATAGTTAATCTCCCAATAAATTATTCCTTCAGTTTATAGTATTGTGATATAATTATGAATTTTAATATTTAATATTGTAAAATGATATAAAATATATGTATGCCATGTTTGGGTTATCACTTTTTTGTAGTCTAGACTTTATGCATGGTTATAAATTAGAAATCCATAATCATTTTCAAGACTAAAAAGGTCCACATGATTGCATAAATGGTTTTTTAAATGTTGATTTGTTTTGTTTTGAAGTATTTTTATAATACTAATAGAGTTTATTGATATCTATCCAAACTATTTTTAGAGGATAAATAATATTTTTGGATATGGATTAAAAATTTGTTACATATGGTGTGAAATAAGGTTAATTTTTTATAAAATATACATGACTTCAATATAAGGGGGAGAATGTAAGATATATGTATGAACTTAATCCATATGCCATCTTACAATATGGTTATATCACTATATATGATACATTCATTATAGAATATAATATAATTATATCACTTGGAGAGATATAATTGTGTGGAATATATTAATTGGAATGATTCATGCATATCATCTGGAGTGATATGCATGTGATATTTGATATTACTCACTGTCATTTCATATCTTCCAACTAAGTCATTATATATTTGGTTTAACAACATTAAATGATCTTTATAGGAATTATAACACATCATAATGTTTGACAACTAAAAATTAATGGTTATTTTTTATTAAATAATACAATATAAGTTACACATATTTTAATGTATTTAGTGTTTACAAAATGTTTTAGTCATCACCAACTCGATCCTTAGAGTATCTAAAGTGTATCTATGAAAATAGGGTTAAACTGAGTTAAATTATGTATAATTATAAGTGTATCTTGTTCTCCCAAATCTAAATATCTCTTATTTATTTATTCATTAACCTATAAGATACTCATATACCATTATAATTTGAGAGATTATAACAAAGTGTTTGGTAACTCGCACCATTGGAGGACACTTATTGATACATGAATCGCTTATCATTTACTGAGAGAATGTCTTCAAGTACCCAATAATGAAGAAGATTAATCAATTTGGTAAGGTATAGTCTTAATTTTATATTATTCTTTAGAACCTATCAGTTAGGTCTTGTAGAAAATAGTTCTCTAAAGTTCTTTTACTATTTTGGTCCTAATATATTTCCTTTAAAACCTACCAACTACTTCTCTTGTGAAATATACTCCAACCCACATCCATCACTACCTACATATTCGTGATCCCAAAATGATCTTTTTTCTCAAAAATTGGAAGTGAAAAAATTTTTATTCTATCAAGTTTTTGGATACCAATTTATTTGATACGGTTGGATCATATTAATCAAGTGGAGGAATAAATCTAACACAAAATATATTCTAGAGTTCCATTATAACTTTCCAAAAAAAAACAGATTCAATTATGTTAAAATTGGGATGATAAAAATGGGATACAATACTATATGATTTCAGTTCTTACCTTGGGATATATTATCCATGTTTTGAAAATATTCAGTCTTATAAGAAACATCAGGTTGATCCTCATAAGGAATAATCTAATCAAATTTGGAGGCAACTCATTATGGATCCTCTAGAAAATCATGACCCCACTAAGTATAAGAGAACAAGTATCAAGTATTCAATGTTATATTGTTCTATTAAAACATTTTATTTATTTATATATGAGATATATGGGGTAGTATATCAGTTATATGTTTCAATTATTCATTTCATACTCAAGAGTCACCTCTCTATTTTGGTAAGTTTTTTGTTAATTATTACATGATGAAAAAAGAATAAAAAGTATAGTATAATAAAGTGTAAGGATTTAAACTCTCATATAGGTAAGAGGGTTCAATTTTTTTTGAAAAAACCATCCCTCATAATTTATTATTTAAACCATTTTTTACATATAGCAGCACATAAAAATTAAGGGATGTTATAAAAAAGGTAAATAAATATAATTTTAATTGTGATGAGGATATGCAAGAAGTAAACATGAATAGTCTACATGTCAAAGGGTTAAGTAGGGACCTTAATATACAAGAGATATATTTCACACCACCCCTCTCTCAAATCATAAACAACCTCTATCTACTAAACCCCTAAAAGAGAAAATAAATTTTATGATGAAAACCATGTATTTTTTGAGTGAAAGGGTGTAATACAAATACAACCATCTCAAAATATACCAAAAACAAGTCCCCAATCCCCTAAACCTAAATGGTATTCCCCTAAACCTACTATATCTTTATCTCCCACACTATAGGATAACCCAAAAAAAATTCAGGAGAGTGAATTATTTTTATTTACAGTATCATGGACCGCTCGACATAAACTAACTCTAACAAATCACTAATTAAGAATTATACAACTAATAAAGAAACAACATACATATCCCCATGGGTAAATCAAGAATAAGATTCAGTATCATCTATTTAAGAATAATTTGATATTGTTATTAGAATAAATATAAATGGATCAATTGGAAAAGTATAAAAAACAAAAAAGGGGAAAATTGATATATAAGATAAAAATTTCTCCTATGGCCATAAATCCAACCTTGATAAAATTTTAGAATATTGAATCTATATTCCCATTTACAATTATAAAACCTACTCCATTAGTCCCCCATTTACCCTATATGAAACATTAATGAACTATACTCCAGATTTTAGATAATTATTAATAATATAATGATCAATTAAATATAATTTTTGTAGACTTTTTTAAAAAATTATTCTTAGTGTTACCTATATACCTTCCACCATGTCCTAGAATTATAATTTCCTGATAAAAGAAGATGGTTATGGGGGGAAGAAGAAAATCCAAATGATACTGATTATTTTTATTTTAAGTTTTTATCTTTTAAAAATATTTTAAATAAATTTTCTTTCCAATTTTATAACCATATTTTTGTTTGAGTTACATTATAAAATCATATAAAAATTTATTAAAAAAGAGGAATCATGGTATCTCTATTATTATAGAAAAGAAAAGGTAGAATTCTTGATCATATTGATTTTTTAATTTTTGGTATACAATTTTATAACCATCGACTATTTAATAATATTTCGAGTGAAAGAATTGATCATTTTTATTTTATCATTTAATGTTATAAAACAATCCATTTTTATTAATGAAATTAAATGCACATTTAAAATAAGAATGAATCAATTTCCCATAAAAATATAAAAAAAGGAAAAAATATAAAGCACAACCTAGGGGGAATTACATTAAATCCTTTAATACTTTTATTTTAAATCATTTTCACTTTTTATATCATTAATTATCTATATCCTTATTGAAAATATTGAGGATAATTTGTTTAATTATGTATAGAGAAATATTCTTAAAAAAATACTTCATATTTATTTTAAATCACCGATCTATGAGACAAAATTATTTATAAATATCAGTTTCTAATATTGAGAAATAAAAAATATTGAGAATAATATAAAGTAGGTTATAAATAATTTTTTATATAGAAAACACACTTGTTATTTTAACCATGTATTAAGGTGGTTATACAATGGATAATTTTCATTTTCATTTGTATTTATCAATCTCTATTTAATTAATTACATGAATTAATTGTAGTCTTACTTGAACAAATCAAGTTTTATTTTATGATTATTAATATGAGTGATTGAATTTAAAGAAATTTATTTATAATTAAATTTTAGAATGATATATTAAACTATAACTATAAAACCTTCCACCTATCTAATCTTGACTATAAAAAGTAGACACATGAGTTGATTAGTTATTGGGAAAAGGCGTGTGTTTTATTTAACTTCAATTGGAGTTATAAAAGTTATGTTCCCCAGTTAACATATGAAAAAATGAGAAAATGTTAAAAAAAATAGAGTATCTATTTTTCATAAGTTCAAATTAAAATAAAAATCAATAAAAATGCGTGTTCAAACAAATAATTAAAATTTTATTTCTCAAGTTCCTTATTTTATGACGAAACTGATAACATGTACATTATATAATTTTTTTCAATTTCTTGAGAAGTGGGAATATGAAAAGATTAATTTAAGATCATTTTTAAAAACCTTAATTACAAATATTTTTTTTATTATTAAACATAATTGTGATTTTTCTTGCCAAAGTGTTTTATATCTTTTATAGTTGATGATATTATTTCTTTGGGCTAAGAAAAAGTTCAATTGTGGATGTGTTTTATAAGAATATTTTTATAAACTTTTTAATGAAAAAAATTTATATGAAATGATTTTTTTCCCTACGTTTTAAATTCTTGGGGAATAATGAAATCATGTTATTGATTTTAAGTAAGAATAAACATGGTTGATAAATGAAATAAAAAACTACGGTGTGTGTACCTAACAATGTTTTTGGTTCAAATTCATTCATGTAATCTCTATTGGATGTAAATTAAATTTTTTTTTCACATAAAAACCCTGACACAATTACTCAAGAAATGTAAATTCTAGAAAAGTAAGATAAATTCAATTAATATAACTTTTTAGGGGACCATGACTGTAAAAAATGGTGAATTTATTGTCTATTTCATTCATAAACTATAGTCATGTTTGGCATAATTGAAAACTATCTTTCTGATGATGAATAAGTTTTGAAGATAAAGAGAGAAAAAAGGTTGGTGGTAGTTTTTTAAAATTTTCAAGATCTATGGATATATCATTTTTAATATGGATTAGTCCATGATAAGATACCCCGACCACATTATGTTAAAGTATTTATTTATAAGAAATTTGAAACCAATTGATAAATACAATTTATATAGTAATTTAACATATTTTTATCCATTGTAAATGAGATATGGAAGACCATCATGCCATAATCATAATCCATATCATGGATTTTTATGATTTCATGTTATCTAAATTTTATACAATCAGGATCAAATTATTTTTGAATTGTAAATAGTTTTTATTACTTTTTTAGAGAGAGTGTTCAACCTAGATTTATAAAGAAAACATTTCCTCATTATTCATGGAGAAAATAAAGGTGTTATTTTACTTTATTTAATTCTTTCCATTTATGTTTTATGTATTTATTATTCCCTTTTATTTCATGTTCTATGAATATTAATCCATTTATGGAGGATATTATATTAATTAGGAGTGTATAATTCTTTATAAGGGAGAAGAATTTGAATTAGGAGGATATGAACTTAATTTTTTAATATAATTAAATTTTGAATAAAGTTGTTAACAATAATATCATGTTCAGAATTATTATTTTACATGATTTATTATTATAAATTTTATCAATTGTAATTAATAAGAAATTAAATATACTATGGAAGTGTAAATTAAATCCTGAGAATTATTTTTATTCATTTTTCTCTTATAGGATTTGTACTTAGTAGACTCTTAATTATTTTAATTCACTTGAACATGATTTTTAGATGATTTGAATTATTATTAACTAAAGATAATTGTATGAATCCAAATATATTTATGATCTTTTAAGTATTATTTTTCGGGATATTAAAATGTGAATGAGTTTTTTATATTATTTTAAGAAATATATTTTGAAATTGATTTTTTTACATTTTCTTTTTTATAAAGTGTTCAATTTTGATTTAGTATTTTTATAAAAATTTTAATAAAAATATTAATTCTTTTTTGAAATATTTGATAATTAGTGGAAGAAGGATCTTAGATTCAACTTGTTCCATCTAGATTCAACACTTAATGAGTACATTATTATGCTTTTATGGTTTATTTTTGGGAATATTAATTTTAAATTCTAAATTTAAAAGTTATACAATTTAATAACATAGTATGGATTTAGAAATCATGCATAGAGGTTTATGTAATCCAAAATAAAATTTATACACTCATATAAATTTAAATGGAATCATGAAACTCAATTGACTTAAATTGAGAAAGTTTATGGTCATGCATGTATAAGATGCATGAATGCCTTTATCTATATTATCAATCTATATAAATAATTAAAAAACGATAATATGGGAGATACAATGAAAACATTTTCTATATATCATGCTTAGATTTTATTTCTCAAATAAAATAATCATACTTGAAAACCATTAAAGGTAATTGGATCACTCAATTCCAAAGTAACAATGATCTATTAATAAATGTCACTATCGTTTATAATTATGAATGAAAATTCATAGTCATTATACGTATTAATAAAGACTTAAAATAATATTACAATATATGAATTAAATGTCAAAAAAATAAAACATGATTGAACTAAAAGTTAAACTAATGAATTATGTTTAAATAATTAATCTAGTTAAAAATTGATTAATTTAGAAATATAAAATAAAACATGAATTTATGAGCTTAATGATATTTACCTCTAAGCACAATTAGAATGAACTATGTGATGGGTTTGGCTCTAAGTATACGTATATGCATTTTTTATTCTTGGGATTCATGTTCATAAATGATTGCACGATAGTTATTTTTAATTATTAATAATTATTACGATCATTATGGATTGAAATTGGTACCCATTAAATGGGTACCCAACACTACCAAACCCAATTTAATCAATTTTGGGTAGTTTAAAACTATTTACTACCTATTTTGGATCCAGGTATGGGATATAGTGTATTCAAAACCCAATTCTATTTATAATAGTAAATATTATTAATAGAATTTCATAATAAAATTTTTTAAAAAACTTTTGTGTTATAGATGAGCGATTTGATGTGGTTGTTGTGTGAAAGAGTGTGGCCTAATGTGTATATATAGAAAGTGGATAGATGATTATCTAATTCATAATGGACTAAAATATCACTCTACTAAATAATCTACACCCCCACACCTATCCTCGTGTCATTAGTCACTTACCACCCTCAAACCATTCAATTTGATTATTACTACCACCTCACCTTTTGATCATCATCGATGCCCCTCCCTATGATCATTTCTTACCTCTCTTTGATGGTCAACCTAACTATTCACTATCACTCCCACTCTCAACATTTCACCCCCACCCTCTGACCATCCCCTCCACCCTCTGACCATCATCCCTGGCCTCCAACTATCTCCCCTTCCAAAAAATCCTTACCTAGTCCTCCAATTGTTACCCCCACCCCACCCACCAATCATTGTTGTCATCCCACCCCTACTTATCAACCCCAATCTGCCCCATACCTCATACTATAAATCACTCACACCCCACCCCTTATAAAATCATTTATCTCCATCCAAACCCACACCCACTAATCTATGACAACCCAGATATTTTTAATAATATATCACTTATAAGGTTTATTAATATTCATGATTGTGGAATTATATATTTCCTTTAACCATGTATATATGTTTACATCATGTCCCAAAAGATTTTATAACATAAAGTAGATATAAATTAAACTTTTAAAATTATTATTTTTTTACTTCATCTCATAATATATTTTTTATTAAAAGGTTAAGTAACTTTTATTAACATAATTTGTATTTTTTTTATTTTAATATTGTACATTTTAAAAATATATATATATATATATATTATGGATTTACATTTATATTTATTTTTATTATAGTCTTCGAAATAATTTTATCAGGGTATGAAATAAGAATATGGCTTTTCATTTGAAAAACAATAATAGGTTTTATCCAAAATAAATTGTTTTACCATGTATCTTATGGTTTTATATAAAAGATAAATATAAAAAATAAAAAATTTTAATTTCATAAAAATTAAGTTTTTTTTTGTTATCAGCATGTTTAAATTATCTTTCGGTGATTTGTTTGTATTTTTATAAACATGTTGATTTATTTTTTGAATAATAAAAAATACAATTTTTATGAATACCATATCTTTTATAGAATCATCATAATATAAATATGATATAAATTTTTTTAAAACTTTTTTAAATTATATTACAAGATGAAATACTCAAAATATAATATAAATATCACTCAATTAATATAAATTAATTTTTTTTCATGATAAATATGAAAGTATTTATTGGTGTTAATGCAATGCATGCGCGACACTAGAAAAGTAACAATTGGTGACTTTAAGATAATATTTAAGTTAGGATAAGGATATAAAATACATTAATGATAAATAGTATTACAAATAAATTATTTTTATACTTATTAGTAAATTTTAAAATTATATTATAGGTTAATTATCCAAATGTTTACCCATCAGTTGTGCAAGGTAAGAAAAAAATTATTATTTTAAAAATGGTATATAGAGGAATAAATGATATTATGAATGGTTTCAGATTATTATATTGATAAATGATAAAAAAATATGTATAAATTTATTTTTAATATTAACTAATAATAAAATTTTCCAAAATCCTTACGTTGCACTTGTGAAATGAGAAGAAATGTCAAAGATGGTTGTTTTAAAATATTTAAAGAGGTAATATTTGGATGAATTAGAATATTTCATAGTTTTTAGGGATTTAAATGACAGGTAATAATTTTTTTTGAATTTTAAAATATGAATTTCATATTTATATAGTTATTTGTAAACTCAAATTAAAATAATAAACCTGAAAATGAATTTAAAGGGTATTTAATTTTAAAAAAAATCATAAATTAATACAAAAATTACAAAATATTATATTAAGTCGATTAGGGATGTATAATGGTCAATAATACCATCTGTGATCCACTTGGAATTTTAAAATTTAGATTTTTGACCTTTAAGTAATGTATTTTTGTAAAAACATGATCAAATTTTTCTTATAAGACAGTACACATTCTAATCATTCCAAAACACTTCTCATGTTTATTTTATCTATATATTATACTCAAATAAATATCTAAAAATCCATTTACATCCAATTTATTTGAAAAAGGGAAATGATGAGTCTCCTTGAGAGAGATATCTTGTGAATCTTTCATCCCATAATTTTTTTCTATTTTTATTACTTCTTCTGTTATACTTTCTCCCACTTATGAAATTTATTTACCATTTTTACCCTAGATAGGTGAATGTATTCTTACTATATATTAGAATCAAGTGATATATAAGATAAAATTTAATATTTTAATAGTATCATTAATCAATTAAGAGAAAATATTTTGAACAACTCTACTATGGTAAAATATATTTGATCTGAAAAAATTAGTAATATTCTTTGGGAACTGCAATATAATAGAGATGAAAATATTTTCCACACTATCACCAACATTAATTAAGATACACCCTTTCCAAAATTTCTTTATCTGAAGAATTATACTCTATTGAAATGAGTTGGTTTAAGGAGCATGTTAAGGGCTCCCAAGCCTCTTTCTCCTTTCTTATTTATTATTCATTATCTTAAAAATATTTTACAAATTCTATTATTTTTATGAAATAGAACAATTATAATGGTATTGAAATACTTTTTATCCATATATGATGAAATAATAACGATTATATCTCTCCCAACCCTTTTTCCAAAGTCGTTACTATGTCAAAATACAATTTTCTCCAAAAACTATATTTTTTCAGTTCCACTCTTCTATTACTCCTTTAAAAAAACTGGGTAATATTTAAAAGTAAAAATAAAATAGTAGATTAGTTATAATATAATGTTTTAATAAAATGAAAATATTTTTTGGGGTTTTCCATTCTTTTAAACTCTTCTGAAAAACATCGCTCATTATGATGGTTTTATGCTACCAACGTGAAATACTATATTTTCATAAACATATGTATTTCATCGATATTATTAGAAATTGATTTCATGATTTAATTTGACATTAATATTTAATTTATTTAATTATTATGATTATATAATGGTAAAATAACCATCATAATATTGATATTAAAATTAAACCATCATAGTTATTCTTAATTGTAAAAATAGGCATATCGAGGATGAATCTCTAAATGGTTACTATATCATGACCTCTTTAGCTACTCTGATTTTATAATTATATGAATATAATACCTTTACACAAATATAGATTATGTAAACATTTAAAAACAACCATTGAATATTATAAATATACTGAATTTTTTTAGATTAGGAACCTAAAACCCAAAAAACGATCGATGTGAACAATACCAATATAGTTAATGAATGAAATATAATAATAAATTAATTGAAATGAATAATAATAAGAAATTGAATATGAAAAATCTTCTGAATCAAGTAAATAATTAATATAATTTTATTATCCAAGGGGTTAGTGGATGTATGAGGTGATTCTAGACTTGAGGTAAGGGTTTTCTTTTCAAGTCTCCATTATTTTCATATATTTTTATTCTATTTCATATTTTCTATTCTATGAGTCAAAATAAAATTTTTAGAAGTTAACTAGTTGTTTTAATTTAATTATTTATAAATTGATGGTTTATTTTACTACATTATGGATTTATACTTTATACCACCATGGTTTAGTATGTTTATGAGTACTGATACCATTTTTAGGTATTTTGTTATTGTATTTTAAGATGATTAATGGTATTTTGGGAGAATTTTGTTGGTTTTTTAGGAATAATAATAGATTGATTTATAGATAACATTTAATGTTCTTATGTGATTTTATATTGATTATTTGGGACAATGTATATTTGAATTTTGGAAGTATAAATAACATTTGTAATTGAAAATTGATTTGATGGAATGAGATTAAATTTATATCGGATGAAGTTTACTTGTTTTGGGAAAATTACAACATTAAGGTGTATATAGGATTTTTTTGGCTAAAATGTGCTTTTTTTCAAATTGATTGATATTATTTGAGTGATAAATATTGATTTAATTTTATAATAATCTATATATAAAAATTATTGAAGTTATTTTAAGAAAAAATATTAACATTATTTAGGTTTTAAAAATAGTAATCAATCTTTTAATGATTGTTGAGGTTCAAAAAGCTTTATGATAAAGAATAAGTTGGTTTTTAGGAGAATATATCATCATGGATTTCCTAGTTTTTGGGTTTTAAATTTGGAAAGTAAACTTTTAGAAAATTTCTAGGGATTAGATGTATTTGGAATTGGATGATGAATGTTTTTTAATAAAACTTATGTTTTCCTGGTGATGTTGTTGTCTACATTGAAGGTTTTTAATGTTAAATTATTACATTTTCATAGGATAGTTTCTATTGTTTTATTTTGGAATATATTTTACTAAAATTATTTTTAAAAATTTATAATTGTCAATAGGGAGAACCAAGTAAGCATAATTTTGGAAAAAATATATATTTTGGGCCACATTTTTTGTCATTAACCAAATCAGGATGCATCCAACCCAACATCCAACCCAATCCAAGACATGTCTTGAAGGGAATTCATGATCCCCATATGTTGGTAAACAGTTCGGGCATCAAAGATAATCCAGAGGGAATGATTTATCCAAATAATAACCAGGATTAAATAAATAAACTAAACAAGAGGAATAGCTAACAATAACTGATTATGAAAATATATACAACAAATCCAAATAAAAATAAAACTGAAAAAAGATGAATATCAAACAAAACAAAACCAAACCACTACTAACCTGATCTCCATGTGATATCACTGTTACCACCATCCACCAACCAACCTTCGCTGAACGAAACTCGAACTATAAACCTAAACCTATAAAACAAATCAGGTCTACCAACACCAAATGGTACAAGTATGACATGCGATTAATAGATTAGTAGGAAACCACCACATAATCCATAAATTTACTTTCCTAAAATCATTCCACAAACACTCATTTGATACATAGATAAAAAATAGGTTTTTACATTTTAAAAAATAAACTCACTTTTTCCTTTTTAAAACACAACACACTATAACACTAGTTTTCAAAGGGGATTACCATTTTAAAATCAAAATCCAAACCAAGGAAATACCATGCTTTCATTAAAAATAAACAACCAGTATAAATAAATAAAATTAGTAGAATATAAAAAATAAAATAAAAATTGTAAACCATGGTCATTTCATAAACGTCCCTAGAAGTACTCGAGTCAGACTCACCCGCCGATATACAGTGCAGCTACATAGTCTATAACCAACTGGATACCCCAAACTGACCAATCCAGTTACATGTACCACTAAGTCCTATCAATTCAAGGGGGTACCAAACCATCTAATCGGGGTTGATAAGAAACAGTCACTCAACCCTCTAAAAGATGCCCAGGAAACCCATGGTAATAATATACTATGTAAGTAGGAGGCCCCCGCACACTTTACTCAACTTACTTACCATCACTACACTTTCCTACCCCAAACACTAACACAAGATATATGAAAACCCATATATTTAAATACTCAATAGGGATTTCCATCATAAAACAATTCATTCATAAGTTCTAACTAGGCCATCACATCACGTGGTCTTATAAAACATTTCTAAAAAACATTAAATGATGCCAACCGGGCATTTTCACTTTCAAAATCACATTTCATTTCCAAGACAACATAAAGTTCCAACCAGGCCTTCAACGCTATCAATCCCAATAGATTAAAATAACTATCTAAACCATTTCCAAAATGACATGGGAAACCACTTACTTGTTTTCAATGCCAAATGGGCCATTAAACATTTTATAAATCAAGCTACACCACAAAAAAAATGGGTTATAACTTAAACTATCCATTTTTAAAACCATTTTATATTTATTTTGAAACCATGGAACATTTATATAACTACCAAGGTCTTTAAATAATCATTTAGAAAGGAGTGGTTGGAGAAAGGAAGGAATGGAAACAAATGCTTGAAATCCTGGTTCTTAAGTCAAGAAAGTTTTTCCAAATCCATTATACTTTTTATACCCATCCATATGTGAACCCCATTAAAATATGGATGTTCCCACATCCAAAGGAACTTTAATTTAAAACCAAAAGACCATAAAAGGACAAATTTGAAAAAACCACCATTAACAGCAATACACACATAAACTTCACTCCAATAATTTATCAATTACAACACACAACATCCAATTTCACAATAAACAAAGTCACTAGAACACACCCAAAATAAAACTCAATTAAAAACACATAATTTTACTATTAAAGTCCAAATGGAGTTTTATCAAACACCTTACTTTCATATTCATATAGTTATGTTCAAGAAAACCCCTTTAAAAAATCAATTGAAATTCCATTGAGCACACAACGTGAACTTATTTACATGAACAATGAAATAAGTTCTTCAAATACAATTTTTAAAAAATTTTACTAACATGAAAGAATCATAATAAATTCATCAAATTCATCACAAGAATGTGAAACATATTTATTAATTTATTTAAATCACCTAAGCATCAATGTAATGAATTGGAAAGAAAATTTATGGATACACCTACCTCAATGGGGTGTGGATGTAATGACAATCCAGGAGGAGGAAGATCCAATCCTAAGACATGATCAGCATACCAAAACATAAAATAAATAGAATCATACACAAACCCTGACCACTAGGGTTTGTCCAAGAGGTAAACAACACCATGAAACACCAAGAAACTAAGAGAGATGAGAAAGAAGAGGGAAAATGGCCAAAAACCCGAAAAAAAATCACCTTGGAACCTTGGAGATGCATCCATGGAGGGAAGATAACCAAGGGGAGAGGGGTTTGGAAACTATATCTTGGGCCAAAAACAACCCAAGGGAAGGGAGATCAATTTTGGGATAAAAAAACAGGGAGGGTAGATTAGGGATTTGATGAATTTAAAAATCTTGGCCCGCCGCAGGGTTTGGTCGCACAGTTTTCCAAACCTTGTGGTAGCCACTATCCAAATGGAAAGAACCTCTTGCAATGTTTCTATATAGATTCCAAAATTGTATCAAACTCATGAGCCTTACCCCTAGACTCTAAACCAAGTTTCACAATTACATAGGTGAAGATGCACAGTTTCCCTTAACTATGCACTTCCCATTCGACCCTTCCTACCAATCCCCAAAACATCACATTTCAAAAAAAAAACTCAAAAATTTAATCTCATACTTGAACCAAACCTCTAAAAAAATCCTAATTCAAGAAAATCATAAAATAATGGAATTTCCAATGTTGAGGTGTGAAAATTATCCCCACCAAAAACACTTTATTCCCCCAAAAAGTATCCTAGTTGAAAGTTACCCAAAACTTAATTTCTTGCCCAATAAAAACCATAGGAAACATAAACCACAGGGTGACATTTTACTCTATAAGTTACACTTGACCACTCTAGAGGAAATCAGAGCACAAGAACAACAAGAAAACATGAGAGGGTTCTCCCCACAAAAAGAACCCAACTAACATGATCAAGATGAAGGAATGAATTTGTATCGGCCCAATGTGGGAACTCCTAACACAAACCAAGAATCCATCATCACAAGGGGACCTCATAGATGGCATCCAAACCAGCAGTGAACTAAGACACAATCCATCACTTACACAAGACAAAAAATCCCTGAATGAGAAAAAATAAAAACTGAGACTGAGACTGGCCCACATAAGGTATGAGAATCCTCAATGAAGAATAAACAATTCAAAGTGACACATTCAGATAAACTCAACTACTCAGATAATGATTGAACAAGTCCATTACACTTTTTTAATGAAATGAATAACTTACAACAACAACAAAAACAATAACAGGGAAAAAATAAATGTAACCTTCCCAAAATGGAAGCCAAGAGCTAGGACTAAGGTTTTATATATCATTGGAGACTCCTAAATGTGTTCAATATTCATTTTGAGGCCTGTTTCTAGAGCCCTGATGACTGAAGCATCGACTGCCTTGTAGTAAGACACTAGCATCCTTCTATTAAGAATTCTTCTTCAAGGAACACTTCCCATAAAACTTCTATAGATTATCCAAATGACCACAATGATGGAACTTCTTAGTAGTATTGTTATAAGATAGATTCAACTGCCCAAACTGGTCACACTAGTGGCATACAAGAGAATATTCTAACGAACCAGAAGCAAAAAACCAGTGAATCTGACTTTTCAAAAATTGGTACCTCTAGAACACCCTCTCACCATGTGGGGAACTTTCACAACATCTAACCACCACTAACTACATCCTGAGAACTAACTCAGCTAAGAACGCCTCATACACCATATTTTTGAAGTAGGTTTCACCAAATGAGAGAATGTTTTCTGTAATCTATGGAAAATGACCCCAAACAAAAAGATGAGGTTTAATCTAATCATATATTTCTGCCTCTCGAGATAATGAAACCAACTCTTTGATGTGGTCACCATAATCATTAACTAACTATAAGACATGATGAACACTCTATATCTCTTCCACCATCTCACCTTCACCTTTTTAGGTATGAACCTTTAGAAAAAGGTGGTCATAATGATTTCCCAGGTCATCCCAACTTGCAGTGATGACTGGACAATCATCTTCCATTCATCCAAAGTTTTACCCTCAAATAAACCTATAATAGCACACACTCTCACATATTCGTAGGTTCCTAAAAATCTAAAGATACAATCAACATCCTCAAGCCACTCCACTACCTCTAATGGACCCTGATCACCACTAAAGGCAGGCAAAAATCGAGAAGAACCAAAAGCTGGGCATGACTCATTAACAACTTTGGGGACCTTTCTGGGAAGTATATTCTAATCAACATGAGAAACACAAAACCAAAATCAACATCCGAGTAAAATAATAACAAAATAACACTTTAATCCAATGATAATAACCTTTCAGAAAAAAACATAAAATCATAAAAAAACTCCCTTTTCAACTCTCTTATGAATGTCACAAAATTTCTTGTGGTCTCAACCCATTCTAAAATGTTAAAAACTAAAATATCATACCCCATCCCAAATACATTATAGCTATATAGAATGTCTTAGGAACTACTAAAATCTTTTATATAGACAAATTTCTTATGACCAGCACAAATATTCTATATTTTATAAAGTTTTCCTTTGATAAATATAATCACTCTCAAAATATTATATGGTCATTAAAAAAATGTATTATAGCCATATCATGTAGTCCAATTCCCCTACACAAATGATAATTTCCTTTTCCATTTTTCAACCTTCAACTATGTAAAATAAATCTATTACAGTGGTCTCAAATCTTTTATGTGCGGCTCAATTCTACTATGCATAAATAAAATATCTTACGCATAGGAAAAATAAATTTTCAATTTTTCCAATCTCCAAATAAAGAAAGGATATTCTAGAACATATTCAAATGGCTACCAAATTTTAAAAAATATTCTCTTGACCATATTAGATGTCTCAAATGTCTTAATAATTTCTCCAAATAATTGATGGAATTATTAAAATAATTACAATCCCATTATAGATTTATCTAAATCTTTGAAGCATATACAATAATAAAGATAGAGTACTATCAAGAAATCATATACCTTCTCATTTTTCATCTCATATTTATATTTCACATATCATCATAAAATGGATGTATAACACTGATCTCATTAGTTAATCATAGCATCACACTAGAATGGTGTAATGCCTCATATCCATACATGATAGAATTTTCATAAGGAATTTGATTTTTGAATTAGTCAATGGGATGGTTTTGAATAAGAAATAAAAATTGGATTCCAAGAGTTTTAGACCCTCTAAGATTAGATTTTATGATACACTTGAATCTCTTAGGGGAACTGAAGGGCTCGTAAAGCATTGAAGGCAACCATTGGTGGCTGGGACACAAGGTGGCCTCTACATGTATCCATCTTCTAGATGGTGGCCTAATACCAGATAGAAAAAGTCTTTTAAAGAGGGGGGATTTAAAATTTCTCCCCTATAGTTCTAAGGGCCCATCCCCTCCCTTATTCTCCCCATTAGAACACAAAACATGGGGGTTGGCTCCCTATTCCCCCTCTTCCTACTCTAAGTTTGGGTGGTGTTTTCAGACATTTTATATGGTAGATCAAGGTACAAACTCCATTAACTCCTCCCATATGTTATCATTCTTCTTGTTTTTGTTCATAATTGTTTTAGTGTATGTAAAAATGGATATTTTACCAAATAATTTAGAAATCAATCAATTAAAATGGGGCTTTCATATAACATAGGTAGAGGACATCCTGAGAGGATGTCCACCTACTATCATTCATCATTTCAATAAAGGTTTTCCCTGCTATAGAATTTTATAGGATATTTTATTAAAAATTAATATTTACTTATTAGTAAATTGAAATCATGGGTTGGTTGTTTGATTTGAAGTGGGTTTGTAGGTGTTTTAGGGATAGTCAACAACTCATTTCTCAAAAATTTGGGGATCATCGAATGCCCGGTGATATTTCAGTTATCATACAAAATTGAATTAAATTGGTTTTTAAATGTAAATTGTTTTATTAATTATAATTGGATTATATGTAATTAATATGTAATGTTCGGAATGAGTTAGGTGGCTGATAATAAGGGAACTGTCTAGTGATGTTGGGATACCCTTGGATAATCTTGAACAAGCCTCAGTGGGAGCTTTTGGGCTATGAAAAAACGGGTGAATTGATTCTAAAAAGGTAGGTGGTCGTGTATACATACCCTTTTGGTATTTATGAATTTTTTATGTGGAATGTGTTATGTGATCTAACTGCTAAGTGTGATGACATTAATTTACTAAAAAATTATTTTAAATGAAATGCTTGGGAAATTACACAATGTTCCAAAGCCATGAAGGTCCTTGGAACTATCTTGATTATCTCATACACATATGTTTGAGTCCTAGAATCTAAACTTGATGTGTGGAAACCAATAATAGGAGTTTTATGAGGCTTAATATTTATGGTCCTAGTAGGCCAGGTAGGGACCCATGAGTTGATTTATTCCTAGGTGGATAGAACTTAGGTAGATCAAGGATGGGTTGGATGAGATGACCGACTTGGAGTGACCCTCTACATAGAGGTGGGACTTAATCTATCTTTTAAAACTGTCATTAATATAGTATACCCTAAGGTGTATGAGGCTGTGAGAATAATTTGATTATTCCAAGGGATGGTATATTCCCTGAGCATTGGGTATAGGCCTAACAGACCAGTTTTGATAGAGGATTTGAGTAAGATTTCTCTGTTTTAGTGATGACCAAGGGGACCCCTATGGGTTCCCATTTGTGATATAACCCTGACAGGGTCTGTGTGTGTGGCTATAGAATTTAGTAGGTGTCACCCAAAACTCATATCTAATATGCAAGACAAAGTTATTGTCAAATGTGTGATGATCATAGGCATTCAAACATCCATTGATGTGTTTTTGTTTAATTATTTTGTTATGATATGTGATTGAACATGACTCCTAGGAATCAGCTATTGGTCCTAGAAATATTTTGATTTCTCGGGATGCCCATGAATCACCAATTAGGGTTTTTGAGACCTTTGGATGCCTGAGATTTTTGGCATCTATTCATATATTATTTTGGGGGTGGGTTTCTAGTTTGGGTAGCTTCCATTATGGGTGATGTAGTGGTGGATGCCTAGTAGTGGTTTATAGGATCCATCATCAAATAAAATGATAGTGATCAGGTAGGAGTTCCCCTGATGCTTAGGGTTCCTCGATACATTGATACCATTGTGAATTCTTGAGGTGATAGGATTTTAATGGAGATACCAGTAGACCATTGTGAATGTCTATGGTTCAAATGGTAGTATAAGATGTCGGGTGGGAAAATATTACCAAGAAAATATTTTTTATATCCTGAGGGAGACTTTTGGATCCCCTTAATTAATTATAGGGATATCCCCTTAGGATTAGGGGGAAACACCACTGATAGATCAACCGAGGATCCATGAGATATTGTTTTCCAATAATGTTGACCATAGGTTCTAGGGAGGGTATTACCTTCGATTTCCTAATTCACATATGAATCAGTCATATATGGATTCATAGGAATGTCGAGGTCCTCCCCCTCCTAGGAATCAAACATTGGGATAACACTGAGAATGCCTAGGTACTACCATGGGGTTCATTGTGAGGGTTTGTTGATGAGGGATTTCTTATGATACCTCGGGGTCTGCTACTCATTAGGATAGAGGTATGGGTATAAGATCCCTATGGCATGGATAGAGGTTTCCCTAAGGTGATGCACATGCTCTGATACATTCTATCATTGGTTGAGGATGGTATGATCGATCAAGGTATTGGACCTAAGGATCGATTATAGTAATAGGGAATGGCCCTGGTTTTAAGTATATGCCCTTAGGGTGGTTATGATACGTTGGTTAGAACAGTCATCATCACATGCTCAGAGACATTATGATATCGAACCAAAGAAGGTATTAAGGTTGGTTTATTTATTTTCTTCAGTGGCTTAAATATTTATTATAATAAAGTCACATGCACATATCACTGCATTACTCATACAGTATGGGGATTTGTTGGTGGTTCCCAACTGAGTTATATACTCGCACACTGCTTTGGTTTCCATTGAACCTAGGTACCATAAAATCCTTCACTTGGTTATTGGTTTAGGTTGGGACAAGGCCTAAAATTTCGTGATCAAGAATGATATATTGACTATTCAGGAGATTGGAATGAGGTACTCATAGAGCCTCGATGCCCATAATTTTATGTGTGCATGACCATTCAAGTTTGTGTATTCTATTTTATCATGATCTTATTTAATTTATTTTCCTACAAACTCTATTATTTAGTTATTTATTTTGTTATTTTTCACTGTGATATATGGGTATAGTCTTTATATGATACCTTTATGGAACCATGTTCCTATTTAGTAGCCCCCAATGTACGGGGAGGCTCACCGGAGTTCATGTGGTGGTTTATCCTGGCTACCATTCAGATTGATCACGAGAATGGAATTAGAAAGTGGTATTAGAGTAGTTTTATTTGTATTAATATTTGGGACCAACGGTTAGGAGATATAAAAATGTATCAGGGATTGTGATGGATACTAGAATGGTTCATCATGGATACCTTTTTCAGAAAGAATTCCTTATTTATAGGGGTGGGATTGATGTTCTAGATTTACAACTTTGTGATTGTTATAAATTTCACCTCATATAACATGAATATGTTTTGAGATTTATGAATTATTTTATATTTGTGGCTCTTGGAACATTATAAAGAATCCATTTATTTTGGATTAGATATTAGATTATATAGTCAAGAGTCATCTCATGCATTATGATTTGGTACATAGGATTCACATGACATGTAGGGGCCTACTAGTGTTGTTTTGAAACTGAATGAGGATTAATTATTTAAAGTGTTATCAACTAATCCTAAAACGTTTTCCCATATATGTACATGGTAGAATTCAAATCAACTAGGGAAACCTCTATATTTCCTTTTAATGGTAGTGAATTTGGATCTATAATGAGATACTTGATGTGGCCTATGATGGTACAGTATCTTAGTTCATGGGGAATGTGGTGACCCTAGTAGGTTAGTGAGGCATGTGGGGACTTAGTGGGAAACCCCTATTGGGTTTATTTTTTATCAATTTTTGGTTATTTAAAGTGTTAATGGCAATATATATGGTGTTTTCCCATATAAATTGGAATGAAATTCAATATATCTAAACCTGGTGGTTATGGTTCTTTGATACGGGTCGTTAGAGAAAAATTTCGGTTGAGTGAGTATGCCTATGTGATGTGCCCAGATTCTAGGTTATTTAATGTTCTAGTAACAACCTATACAGTTCATTCATATATATTTTGGAATAAAATTATAAGTAACCCGGTAATAGACCATGTTTTACATGGATACAGAGTATTTAATACGATGTTGTTATATATATGTGTATCCCTAGATGAGTTGGGATTTTCAATGGAGAAGTCCCATGGGTGGATGCTGATAGAGGATTGGTACCTAGAGGGGAGATGTTTTTAGCATGATATTCTAGTTTTATATATATGAGACCCTAGGGTGGGGGTTTTTCATACTGGATGCTATGGGAGGTTTATAGACATGATCATGGATGTCATATCATGAGTTGTGATCTTATTTGAGGCTTGGCCTTTGGAATAGGTGGGAATAACTAGTGACCCTTGAGATGCGACTCAGTATTTTGAGTGATTCAGTGCCAAGTTATGTGTATGGGAACCTAGTAAGAGGGGTTAGCTTAGGTTTGGTATTTCTTTTGAGATGGAATCATGTGTGGATGCTTTGGGAAACATGTGTGCATGAGAGGTTCTGCCATATGTGGTATAGGCATAGTGATGCCATGGTATTTTATAGGAAAAGAACCTAGAGTGACAGAGTTGTGGTATCGAGGTTGGTTTTAGGGGGTAGAACTATTTGGGTTCCTGAACCTGTCAACTCTAGATATTCTTTAGAAGCATGATACAAGCATGGGTAAACACTTTTCTTTTTATACAACAATGGCTGGTATCTAATCATGTGGTTGGCTCTGGTATGGTTGAAATTTTATTTTTTGAAAAAGATCCTTTAGGATGATTTTTTCCTGATGATATGACATGTGGTGAAGATTTTTCAGTAATTTTGGATTTTGATCCTTGACATAGGTGAGGTTGCAAGCCCATTTGTGGGATGAGAGAATTGGTGTAGATTTTGGATGAGTGAAACTGACTTGCAAGAGGCATGGTCGACTGTTGAATTAGTCTTGTGAGCCAATTCTAAGAGCGATGTGACTCACAAGAGTGTGATTCAGGTTATAGAATCATGTTTCATTATATAATATTCCCATTATGCATAAGGATATCCAAGTGATGTTTTTTATTCATGTGTGGATCCGATTGATTTATAAATTGGTAATAGGTGTGAGTGGGTCGAAGGCCAACATGGATTAGTGAGTTGTTTGGGGACCTAGTAGCTTGGGAACTTAATGAGTGTGGTTTGGGATGTGTGACACATAGAGGTTGATGTTTGAACCTAATGAGATTTTGGAGGGTGTGTCGATGATATTTCCATGATCCAGGGATATGTATCATTCAATAGAGTCTTTGATATGATGATTCAGAATTGGGTTTCAGGAAGCGATGAAAATGATGTTCTTATAGTGGGGAGTGTGATGTAATTCATGGTGATATGACCCTCATATAGGTAGGGTTGTGGTTTAATGAAACTAATTGTAAGATGGTCGATAGAGAATTTTAATGCTAATGTGTAAATTATTTTAGATTCATCAGGATTCCTAGGATAATACTGAATGTGAATCAGGATGTGATATTAGATGGAGTTTGAGCATTAGCTTTAGGCATGGGGTAATTCTGAAATTTTCCAAACATGATAAGATCGAGAACACATCGACGCTCATGTTTGGAGAATAATAGTGTAATTTTTAAATGAAGGACTAGATAATATATTCACATCAAAATTTATGTGGATACTTCAATGGATGTATTAGGATGATCTTGGGGTGCCTCTAGGATTTAAGGTATTGTAACTGGAAAAATTGGTAATGATTTAGCAGATGTATCCAATCGTTTTGAGGTAGGTCATCTAGAGTATGTTTGACCATACACTATTACATTTTTTTGGATTTGGGGTGTGGGGAACTACATCATTTATGTCATATAGGATTTGATGGGTTTGTTTCAGGAATTGTTCAGGATTTTTTAGGAAAACCTGGAATGCTCTAGTTGTGCATGGATAGTGGAGTCAAATCCGTTATAAATTGGAATTTAGAAACCTGAATGGGTACTATTTTTTAAATTATAATATCATGTGTGAGTGTGTGTTTAGGTGTGGTAAGTTAGAAACTATGATGATAAGGTCAGTGGACCATTGAGAGCGTGTTTGGATAGGTGATTCTAGTGGCAGGAAGCATCATGGCTCATAATTAGACATTATGAGCTAAGTCCTATGGTGGGGATAACCATAGTTCATATCATGAATGTGATTATTACAAATGGGTGTCTTAAAATTTGGGGCTTGGGTAAGCATCCCCCCAACGTTTTTTTAGGAGTTTGAGCGATGGATCATGTTTCAATGAGTTGAGTGCATTGTGTAGTAAATTATACTCAAGGAGATCATTAAGAATTTGGGACTATAATGAGGCTATTAAAAAATAATTGGTGACCAGGATAGGTTTGGATGTTAGATTGGTTGACCACTAAGACCTTTCAGGGACAATAAGTTTTATAGTGGGGAGTTTTTAATGCCTCACATCTATACTAGCTGAAGAATCCATGAAGGAATTTTATTTTTGAATTAATGAATAGGAAGGAATTTAAATCATCCTTCAAAATCTAATTATGAGTTTTTGATAACCACAAATAGGTTTTTTTCTATTCATGTGTTGAGGATTATAGGTGATCTAGAAGTATCAGGGAAGAATCATTAGTATCCTGGGATGGCTTGGTTATAGTGTGGTTGCAGCCTACTATCACGGGTTAGCCATTTACTAGATGATTTATTTTAAAGAGGGGGAATTACATATTTAACCCCCTAGAGTTTTATTGGGGGAATATCATGTCTTCCTCTCCCTATTAGTGTGCATGAAAGAGGGGTCCACCCCCCTTCTCCCTCTTCTTCCCCTTGGTTTAGGGTGGCATTTTTGGGCCTTTTCTTCCGTGGATTGAGGTATGATCACCTCTCCCTCCTCCTGTCTCTCATCCTTATTCATATAATTGATTAATCAAATTTTTTGGTTTAGTTTATGAATGGATATTTCACCATATAATGGTTAAATTTCATTATTTTTATAGTAATTTTATGCATCTAAGGAATAGGGTGTTCTAAGATTTTGTCTACATGTTGTCATTCATCATTCCAAAAAATTATTATCATACACTGGAATTTTATATGAGTTTTCTATAAAAATTAAAGTTAAATTCCTAGGTAATTAGTAGATTATTTTTTGTATTTGTACTTGAGTGGTTTTAGGGGTGTTTCAGAGATTTACATCACCCTATTTCTTGAAAATTTGGGGATCTTGGGATGCTTGGTGGGATTTTAGAGATTAGTAAAAATTAAATTAAATCGGTTTTTAAATGTATTTTTTTAATTAATCATAATGGTATTATAATTAATTAAGAAGGATTTTTTTCATTGGTTAGGTGCCCGATAATGTGGGTAGTGGCTGGTAGTGTTAGGATGGACTTGGACGAGCTCAGACAAGATTCGGTGATATCTGTCGGGCTATGAAACAATGGGGAAATTAATTCTAAAAAGTTAGGTGGTCTTGTGAACCAAATATTTTTGTATTTATGAATTTTTTATGTGGTATGTGTCATAAAATCTCAGCACTGAGGGTGATCAGGTTTATTTAATAAACTTTTTATTTAAAATTAATTGCTTGGTTGGATTGCACAAAGTGTCAAGGCCACGTGGTCCTTAGTCGTGGCTTGATTTACTTAATCTCTAATGGTCAAGGCCTTGACACTAACCTTGGTACATGGAAACCTCCAAAATGGCGGTGAGATGATACTTAATATGGTAAGGCCTAGTAGTCTAAGTAAGGACCCCTGAGTTGTGCTAAGACTATGTGGATAGACCTTATGTATATCAGGGATAGGGTGGGTGACCATACTGACTTGGAGAAACCCTGGACATAGTGGTGGGCCTTGATCCATGTCTCTATATGTTCACCGGTATAGCGTACCCCAAAAGAATTCAGGGCCATGACATGACTTTAATAATGCCAAGGTACGGGATGTCCTCCGAGCGTTGGGCATAGCCCGATAGACCTATTGTAGTGAAGGATTTGAGTGGGATTCCTATATCATAGTGACACCCTAGGGGACCCTCATGGGTTCCCCGTTTATGAGATTACCCTGAGTGGGTGTCTGTGTCCATGAGTAGATATGGAAGTGTGTACACCTAGAAACCATATTGAATGTTTGATCCTGAGGGGTTGTGCATTGTATGATGGTAATGGGTGTATAGATATAACCTGATATGATTTAATTTAATTATTTTTTTTATGATATGTGATTTCCTAGGAAACCTTAGAATCATCGACTAATACTAGAACTATTGTGAATTGCTGAGATGCCTAAGAATCACCATTTGAGATGGCTAAGATAATGAGATACCCAAGATTTCTAGGATTTGATTTCACTGTATTTTGGGGGTGTATACCTTGTTTGGATAGTATCCATTATGGGTGATGTCATGGTGGATTCCTAGTGGTGGTTCATAGGTTCCATCATCATATTACATACTAGTGCACATGTAGGAATTCTTATGATGTTAGGGGTTCCTTGATATATTGAGACTATTATGAATGCCCGGGGTTCCAAGATTTGAATGGAGATATAATAAGGCCAATTTTACTACTCGGTATTTGAATAGTGATAGAGGTGACTGGTGTGTGCATATCTGAAAGAATGGATATTAGATATCCTAAGGGTGACTGTTGAATCCACTTGATTGATTCCTATAATATCCCCCTAGGATCAGGTCGGTTTATGAGTGATGGATCAGCTGAGGAGCTGTGAGATATTAGATTCCAAGGAGATTGATCATGAGATCTATGGAGGGTATTCCCTTTGATTCCCTAGATTTCCCAAGAATCAATAGTGTATGTACATATAGCATTTATTAGGGATTCACCCTCCTAGGAATCAGATTTCATCCAGACACTGAGAATTCCTAGGTACTACCATGGGGTTCAGTCTGAGTGCTTTAGGATGAGGGATTCTTAGTGACACCCTAGGGTATACTACTCATCATGATAGAGGTATGAGTGTGGGATCCCCATGGAATAGAAAAAAGGTTCCCCAAAGGTGATGCTTGTGATCAAAGTCACTCTGGAACTAGCCTAGGATTTTATGGTCAATCGAGGTATTGGACCTGGTGATCGATGATAGTTATTAGGTGTGGACCCAGTTCTATTTATACATCACTAGGGAGGTTCTGATATGATGGTTGGAAGAGTCACTACTGTGTTCTTAGAGACATTCATGCATCAGGTTGAAGTAGGTATTATGGTTGGATTGTTTATTTATTTTCATTGGGTTACTTATTTATTCTAGGCATGTAACATGCATATATAACTATATTACTGGAATAGTATATGACTGTGTTGGTGGTGCACTACTCAGATATGTACTCACACATTGATCAAGAAACCATAACACCAAGTTAACTAAGAATCCTTCACTTGGTGTAAGGTTTAGGTTGGGATGAGGCCTGGTATTTCTTTACCGAGTAGGATAACATTTCTATTCAGGATATTGGGATGAGGTACTCATATAGCCTCAATTTACTTACTTTTATGTGAGGATGACCATTCAAGTTTTTGTGTTTAATTTCATCCTATTATAGCATACACTTATTTACTTTTGATTCCTATAAACTATGTTATTTAGTTATTTATTTTAGGATTATTCACTCTAATATAGGTGGTATAGTCTCCCCACAGAACCATTACAGACCCCTATTTCTATTCAGCAACCTCTCATGCCTGGGGTTATATGGTGGTCCAGTCTAACTATTGTTCAAAGTTATCCATAGTGGGGAATTACAGATGGCATCTTCCAAAGCTCTAATACTTTAATCTCTCATTCAAACTTTATTTTTCATTTTTTAATAACATCTTACAAGTTTTATTATATATTAAGAACCTTTAAAAAATTCTTATTGTTGACAGCACTTGAATACTTCCATCAACACTTGTGATTTTTTAACATGATAATCAGTTCTATCAATAATATATGTTATGGTATTCTTTTTGAATATATCTAACTAGTTATTCAAGAGAATCTTCATTAACCAAGCCCAATGGAAAACTCTTTATTACCTCTATATTTCCTATTGGTGTAAAATTTCATCACTATAGAAATTTTCATTAAATACATTGAAAATCTTCTTAACAACAATAATAATTAAAAAAATACAACCAAACACCTTTGGGAACTTCAATATCCCCATTTTTATTTGTTTTCAATTCTAAATAAACTCCATATTCCATATAATTCTTCTATCCCTAATTCAAAATAAAGATAAAGGTTATAATGGTGTTATCACCCTTAAATAACATTAAATGTAAGGTTTTTTAATCACTAAAAAATCTTATAATTTTAAGAAACTCATATTCTTTATTTTTTATTTTCATCCACTTTTTAAGTTATTTAAAATTTCCATGATAGAAGGTTGGTGTCATATTTTCTCTTAGAAAAGTTCCATCATTCAACCAAATCTATGTCTACTTGGGCTATCCTAGTGTAGAAAATAAGGGAGTCCAATTTAAAAAACAATTTTTTTAATATTTCCACCATAATGTGATATAAACTATTACATCTTTTCTCAAGGGGTTGCCCAAATAGATTTCCAACAAGTTTCATAAAACCTATACATCACATGAATACACCCAAAAAATATTTCAAGTGTGGGATTTTCTTCCCTATTTAGTTATATAATCATACCACCATGATAAAAATAAGGAATATGAGTTAAAAGAACAATAGAAGGATGAAAATCATACCTTATCCTTCAAATTTTTAAGGGGTTTTCCAGATTTTCAGATTCAATATAATATTATAAATATCTACTAGCTTCACACATTTTGAAATTTCCTCCCCATGTAATTCCCTCCAAAATTATTAATCCTGAATTACCAACACTTAAGAACACGCATAGTACACTTGGGAATAAGTTCAGTTGTGCAATGGATCCTCAATGTGAGCTACATGGCTGAGACAACTTTCACAACCCAGATATTCCTTTCTTTATGTTATAAATATCTAAACCTCTTCATGGTTTCTCCCCTTTCGATTTTCAAAATCTTTTCACCTTTAGGATAAATAGATTTATTCTTTATTATAACTTTCTCTTTAGATATAAGGGCATTTTGACCATAGAAACTAGACCTATTTGATGCTTGAAACAAGGTTTTTCATAGCTGAAAACATAGTGTATTTTTTTCAATCCATACTAGAATTGATTAGGGAGTTTGAAATAAAAGTTATCTTACATTGTATAAGGATTCCGTGATTATGGTGGATTCATTTCCTAGTGTTTGAAAAAAAATAGAGATAAAAATTAAGAGGAAGGAGAGATATTCTAAAAAGGTGGATTTTGAGGATTGAGTCTCTATAAATATGATAAAGGAATGATTTTTGGGAAGATAGGGTTTTGTGAAGGTTGGGTTTCACAATGTTCTATTTTTCACAAAGGTATGTAGCTTCGCAAACGTGTGATAGAAATACGGTGTTCTTCAGGCTATGAAAATCTTTGAGAATGAGATATGGGGTGATGGTAAATCTTTGTGACTATGAGAAGTTTCGTGAACAAGTAAAATTTCACTAGATCTTCATAAATAAAGGATCTTTGGGAATATGATATAAGATGCTTATGAAATAGCTATTGGGATATTGGGATCTTTGTGAAGGGATAAGTCTATAAATAGATATCCACACACATCATTTTGAGTAAGAGAATTTGATAAAAGGATGAATATATCTGAATTTGTAAATACTTTGAGCTTCACTAATCATGAATTATTTTCAATCATGAGCAACATTAAAATATTGGTTAAGTCACAACTGGTGTTATAGATTTTCAGAGAAGGTAGTTTCACGAACACATAGTGTTCCATTAAGGATGGGAACTTCACAAGGGATATGAGATTCTTAAAGGTTGGGAGATTTATGAATGTTTATGGGTCCATTAACATTGTTATTTATTTGAAATATAAAGGGGGTTTCATAAAAGTCAGGAGCTATGTGAACAGTCATGTTGATCATCTGGTTTAAGTGAATAGTTCTTTCAAGTGTATCAACTTTTGACTATAGTGAAAGCAAAGTCTTATGCCTCCAATGGTCTGAAGGCCTTCATTTTTTATTGATTTTTGATAATCCACCTATCAAGGGGGGAGGTGGAACACTTACAAGGACCGTAGGTGTAAGTATTACATGGACCATAGGACTTAGAGGAATTCATTGCTCGTAGGATTCAAACATTACATACAACCCAGACTAACTACTTAGAACTGCTCCTCCCCAGCATCTTCATCATGAAATTAGCTCTCCACCTTCGCATGGCTGTTCAACTAGGCTTTCCTATGCATGAATAGGCTTGTCCCGATGGATGGTTCCATACCCTCCCATTCTTTCAATCTGTTTAGCTTCTGTTATGGTGAAAGCTCCATCCTCATCCTCCCTCTTGGTGCTTATTCCTTGTAGGTTTTTTTGTTTTCATCTGCACTTAAGGTGTCCCAAAGGCCTTAAGGTGGCCCTAAGGCCTTACTGACCTGAAGGCCTAGGTGGCCTGAAGGCCTTAAAGGACTCGGGGACCAAATCGGTGGCCCGAAGACCCAAACAAGGGAATAGTTCCAACTGCTACAGTGCCAAATAGTGCCTACTACAGTACCTACTGTTGTACTACTACAGTTCCCGCAATAGTACCTACTATAGTACTTGCAACAATACTACTATAGTAACCCCAGAAAATATGCATCTGTCTAGATTTGATCCTGGGTCTCTTGAATACACTTGAGGAGTCCTCACGAATAAGGCTGAGGATCATGGGCGCAGAGTTTCTTGTTAATCATGGAAAAAGACTCAAATATGCAATCTACTAAAGTAACCTTAAATTCGTTAAACTGAGTAAGACTTCACCTAAGGTAGTGAGCTGGGGGGGAGTCGATGGAAGTGTTCTGAGGGAGGCAGTGTGTTATCCCTATAATTCTTATAAAGAAATTGGTCCTTGTACATAGTGAATATGTCTGACCTTATGTACTCCGCAATAACTAGTGATGCTTAGTGGATTTAGGTCTGACCAAAAAGCATTTTATTCTCCTTGGACTAACTGTTAGTGGAGAATCAAGTAAAAATGTTGCATTGTTTCTATAAAAATGAATGTTTAATAATGACATGATTCCATCAAATAGTTTTTACAAGTTCCTAATAATTTGGGGACATGATCCATCACTTTATAAGAAAATTTGACACCCAAATTCATCACTCCCCTCTCAGGGTGTTCTGGGGTCCTACAAGTGGAATCAGCAGGTATAGGTATTTGGTGTTAAATCTATCCTCTACTATTTTCATGGAAAATTCAATAAATGTTAGATGATTCCCCCTCTTTGATGGAATAAACTTCTAGATTTGGAATAATAGGATGAGATATCATATATGATCCCTTGGGAAATAATTTCTCTTTCCATAGCTCAAGTGATTTAGGTTAGTAATATAACAGGTCTTTCTATGACTAATACAAATAGGAAAATTCTTGATGCAGATGCCAAATCACAAAATACCCTTACTAGAGGTCAATTTGATCAAATCTATTTTAAGGTGATGATTTTAACTTCATCTAAGTCCATGTGGGAGTAAATGAAAAATATATATGAAGGATATAATAAAGTGAAGGATTCTAAACTCAAAGTTTTTCAAAATAAGTTTGATGATTTGAAAATGAATCTTGATGAAAATACAGATAGATTTTTTAACCAAATTACTAAATATTTTGGAGAAATTTAAGGAATCAGTGAAGAAATTAAAGATATTAACATTGAGAATAAAATATTGAGAACGATTCCACCTCTGTACAATCCAAAAATGTATAACCTTGAGGAAATGTATATATCTAAACTTTCTCTTGATGATATTCTAAATATTTTGGTGGTTTATGAAATGGGAGTCAAACCAGAAGAAATAGAAATTTAGGAAATCAAGGAAATGGATTTAAATCCATTGAAAATATTCATATTTCTAAAGGTAGTGATGATATAGATGATGTGCAAAATTAATTCCTTTCTCTTATTTCTTGAAAATTCAAGAGAGGAAAATGGAGATTTGAAGGAATGATTCCCTTGGATTTCTTTTGGTGTGGTAAAGTAGGGCACATTGTAGCTTGATGCCCAAGGAAATTTGTTGATTTAGAATTTGAAGTAAAAAATCTTAAAAAAACCTCAAATGATGTTCCCTAACAAGGGATATACTTTAAATATGTAAATAAATTAAAGAGAAAGAGAATTTTCTGTAATAAAAGAAAAATATGATAATTACTTTTTGGAGGATGTAGAACCCAAATTTAAATTTGAACCCAAAGTATCCATGATGGATAAAGTTGAAAAGTTAGAACCTAAAAAAGATAAATATAATCATTTGATTGGTGTTTTTGATATCAAGGGGGAACTTGAGGGTTCTCTTGATGAGAATTACATTTAATAAAATAAAAATAGAAAGATGGAAGATGTGATGAAAGAGTCATCAGAGTATGTTGATCGACTTGAAGTATAAATTTATCTACTGGAAGGAGAGGAAGAATAACACTTATCAACTCTTAAATGCGCTGAAGAGGTTGTAGAGTTTAAACTCATGTTTTAAGAGAAGAAAAAGGTCATCAATAACCTTACATAAATACTTGGGGAAAATTCTAAGATATTTGAAGGACTTGAAGAATAAATAGCTAATCTAAGGATTAAATTAGGAACTGAATCAAAATTAATGAAATGAAAGAGGAAATTCCAATTTGGGATATTCTCATATGTGGAGCTATCATAAAAAGATAAATGTGGTTCTGAAGGAGTATATAAGGGCTTGAATGATTATAGATCCAAATGTATGGGGAAAAGTTGAATTATTTGTGATGAATAAACATTAAAGGCTAGAAATAGGAGAAACCAAAATAAAGGTAAGAATGAAGTTGTACATTTCAAAAAGGTTCGCAGTGTCCTAATAAAGAAATCATTGAAACAAACAAAAACTAGAACTAAAAAATCCTCAATTATCTAAAGAGTATTTTCAATCAAAAAATTTTACAAAATAAGGTGGAATATGTAGGAATGGAAGTGACAATATATTTTACCTTATAAAATATCAATTCTATGAATTTCTAGGCCATACCATGTCTTGATGTGAAGAAGAAAGGATCTATTTAAATAAGGAATTTCTTGGAAGTCAACATAAAATAATGAGACCATATCCTTCATCATATAAAAAATAGTTTCCATGGATATTTTTCCACTATTCTATATTTGGTCATAAAACTATTCATTGAAGGCATGGGAAAGGTGGGAACAATTCCAAAAGAACTCAGAGACAAGTAAATACCCATCTATCAAGAGTATTTACTCTTGAAAATAGGTATTCTCTTATGGAATACAAATATGAATTTGATGAAAAAATTATTATTGAAAGTGATTGGAAAGTTAATATTTAGCCTCCACTAAATCAACTACCTTATGGAAGGAAAAGAGTAAAATCAAGAAATCTAATCTTTCATAAATATTCCCCAAAGACATAAAGAACAGTATCACCTAGATTCTTGAAAATAGATGCCCATCCCACATGATAGGAAATACAGATATGTTGAAGACTGTTAAGAAAAGTTTCAATAGAATAGTGATATATGGAAATAATGGTGCTTTAAAGATCAAATTTAGTGGAAATATAGAATTAGAAAATTAAAAGCTAAAGAAAATTTAAGTTCTATGCATAGAAATTTGTCATCACAATCTTTTGAGTGTCAGTTAACTTTTTCAGTTAGGAATTTTAGTGCCAATTAATTAGAATGGGTAAACTATCTAAGGAAAGATAGGTAATTCCCTCATGAAAGGATTAAGAAAATATGGAAATTTATACCAAGTTGATGGTAAAGATAATATGTGTTAGTTAATAATTGAAGAATAAAACAACTTATTTCATCAGAGTTTAAGTCACATTAATCAACATATCATGGAATACATATCTAACTGTAATATAGTTTTGGAAATTACAAATATAAATTGTGATTGAGGAAAGACATGTGATGCATTCATGTGAGTAAAGATGTTCGGGACTTCATATCATCGAAAGAACAAAAGGTCATCGAATATTATTGATCTCATCCATAAATATTTTTATGGTACTATGAATTTGGATGGAACATATAGAGAGAGACACTTAATTTTAATTATTTATGATTATAGTAGAATGGATTTTGTGATGTTTATGTAGAGGAAATAGAAAGTTCTTGATTGTGTAAATAGTTATTGTCAAAGATTTGAGATTGAAACTGGCGGCACAATCAAGATTCTATAATCTGACAATGGAGTAGAATAACAATCAATTGAATTTGAAAATTACCTCAAAAAACATGGGATAAAGCCTGAGTTTTATGAAGTTAGAATCCCTCAATAAAATGGGGTCTTTGAACACGAAAATTGATTGGTAAAAAATATGGCAAGAACTATTTTTATTGAGAGTCGTGTTTCTATTCATTACAAGAAAGGGTCTATTCAAGTACCAATGTACACTCAAAATCAAAAAAGGATTTTTATAAGAGAAAATAGGGAACCATATGGGATATGGTATGGAAGGAATCCCTCTCATAAGTATTTTTTGTGATTTTTGAAGTAAATTTTCCCTCTGAAATAATGAAGGCAATCAAGGAAAGTATGGTAATGTTGTAGATGATGGAATATAAATATGATATTTAATGATAAATAAAGCCTAAAAATGTTACAATAATCATATTATATATATTATGGACAGAAATTATGTCAATATCATTGAGGATAAAACCATAAATACCTCAAGTATCTCATATGTTCATATGATAAAATAAGAAGAATAAATTGGAAAAGGGAAATTTTAAAATAAAGAAATAGTGTAAGGCTTTCAAAAAATCCAAGGCTCACAAAATTATGATGATTCAGAAGAAGAATTAGAATAGGAAACCACTGTTGAAGAAACTTCATCAATACCTAACTAGATAAATAAAAGATAAAAATTTGATCAACCCATCATCATTGTGGATTCGACCACACATACAAAAAAGTAGAATGAGTAATGAAGTGCATATTTCCTTCATATCAACTATTAAACCAACCCTGTTTGAAAATTTAGTGAAGGATGAGTCATGGGTTAATTCCATGAATGAAGAACTGGATCAAATTGAAAAGAACCAGACATGGGATATTATGAAGAGACCTCAAAATCACAATGTTATTGGAACAAAGTGGATATTAAAAAAATAAATGAGCATGGAAATGTGATTAGAAATAATGAACTGTTTTTTTGTAATGTCTATACACATATTAAAGGCATTGATATTGAAGAAACATATGCTCCAATAGCTAGAATATAGTCGAACATGATCTTTCTTACCATTTAAATTCAAAGAGGCTACAAATTTTATTTGATGGATGTTAAAATGGAATTCTTAAATGGTGTACTTGAAGAGGAATTCTACACTGAACAACTAGTAGGATTTCAAATTAGAAATGATGAGATGAAGGTTTTTAGATTAAAGAAGTCTCTATATGGTATAAATAAGGTGCCATGAGTGTGGTATTCTTGGTTGTATGCTTATCTAAAGAACCTTAAATTTAAAATATGAGGTGGATACCATAATCTCTAAGTGAATAATTCTTATAAAGGAAAATTTATGCTGCTTGTGTATGTGGATGATATTATTTTTGGTGGAAGAAGGAAGGGATCAGTGGAAGAAATTACTAATCACATGAAATATTAATTTAAAATGTCTATGATTGGTGAACGTGCATATTTTTTGGGGTTTTAGGTGATTCAAAATAAGTATTATACCATAATTTCTCTGAAAAAATATGCAAGAGAGTTGCTGAATAAATTCAACATACATGACTTCAATACAATGTCAAATCCAATTGAGGTTGGGACAAAATTTCGAAAGAAAAAGGATGGGAATTGTGTGGATCCCAAATTATAAATGTGGATCACTGTAAGGTTATTATAATTAATTACCACATGGATGGAAATTGTCTTTTCAACATGCTTAGTAGCTTTCTTATAAAATAATCCAAAAGATAATAATTTTATGGTTGTTAAAAGAATCATGAGGTATATTCAAGTTAATCTCAATTTTCGATTCTTCTTTTCAATAGAAAGGTTTAATGAATTATTATAATTTTATGATGTTTATTGGGTTGGGGATGTGGTGGATCATATTCCCACAAGTGTTGGATCAGTCTTTATTGGAAACAAATGTGTGGATTGGTTGAGTAAGAAACAAGAAATCACTTCTCTTAGTACAGATGAATCATAGTATATCTATAAAAAAATGCATGCACTTGGATATTGTGGATGAAGAACCAACTTATTGATATTTTTGATGAGGTGAAAAATCTAATGGTGATTTACTATAAAAATAAGAGTGAGATTGATCTTAAGAATAATATGGTTAATCACCCTCATACCAAACATATTGAGATCATATATCACTTCATAAAAGAAAAAAATGAACAAGGTGTGATTAAAATAGAGCATGTTGGAAATGGTGACTAAGTAGATGATATCCTAACTAATCCCCTAGAAGCACAAATGTTCGAGAAACATCAGTTAAACCCATTTTTTCAGCCACCTCCCATTTCATGAAGAGGTTATGGTTTTTTGACTCTCCCTATTTTTGTTAACTATTTTAATCTATTTGTATATGTAATGAATGTCTGTAGGGAAGATTTGATCTAGGATGAGTTTTCATTGAGCATTAAAAGTTCACATACCAGTTCTCGGGGTTTATTTCCAAAGGGGTAGATAAGTAAAATTCAACTAACAATAGGTTTGTAGGGTTAGACAGTGCAGGGTTCGACAGTAGTCTATCAAGGCATGAAATTATATTTTACCAATCTTGTTTTCTACACTGAGTTCTTCTCACATAGACATAGAGTTATCAATGAGTTATTTCACACCAATTAGGTTTTTGGTCAAGGTTGGTGATTTATTTAATTTATCTAAAAATTACCAACAAACCCAAAGGGGAATATTGTTGGAAGAAATGATTTTCATATCTAGAAACATAGTGTATTTTGTGTCTTTTATCAATCCATACTAGGGTTGATCAATTTTTTTACATAAAAGTGACATTGCACTGCATATGGCTTCAGTGTTGAAGGCGACATCTTTTCCCAGTGGTGGAAAAAAATTTTGGGGCTCAAAATTAGGAGTAAGGGGAAAGATTCAAGAAATGTGGATTTTTAGGATTGACTTTATAAATATGGTAAAGGCGTGAATTTAATGAAGAATGGGTTTCACGAAGGTTGGTATACATGAAGGTTTGGTTTTAAAAAAATTCTGAAGCTTTTTAAATGTGCAATGGAAAGATGTTGTTCTCATGGGTATGAAAAGCTTTGAGAATGTACAATGGGGTGATGGTAAATCTATGTAACTACAAGAAGGTTTGTGAATGGGTAACATTTAACTAGATATTATCAAATAAAGGAGATACATGAATAGGATAGAGGAGGTATTTGAAATGTATGATGGGAGCTTATGATCTTCATGAAGGGCTATGTCTATAAATATGCAGCCACACACATCATTTTGAGAGAAAGAAAATTAGAGAAATGGCTAAATCACTCTAAATTCATGAAGTTAGAGAGATTTGAGAATCCAAAATTCTTTGTGAGCTTAAGAATCAGGAAAATATTGGTTATGACTCAACTGGTGCTATGACTATTTAGAAAAGTTTGTTTTACAAAGATTAGGAGTTTCTAAAATACATAGTGTTTCATGAAGTCTAGGAGCATCATGAAGGTAGATATATTCATGAAGGTTGGGATCTTTGAAAAGGTGTGTGGGTTTGTGAATGATGGTAATTAATTGAAATATAAATGGGGTTTCATGAAGGATGGGAGCTTCACAAACCATAGTGTTGAACATCAGGTTTAAGTGAATAGTGATTTCAAGTGCATCAACTCAGGACTGTGGTGAAAACAGAGTCTCATGGTAATCAGGGACAAAGACTTAAATGCCCAATATTCTAAAGTGACCTTAAAGTAATTAAATATATTAATACTTCCCCCATGGTAGTGGGATAGGGAGAGTATATGAAAGTGTTATGAGGTAGGTGGTGTGTTATCCCTATAATTATTGTAAAGGCAGTGTTCCTGGCACAGAGTGATTGTGTCTGATCTTCTATACTCCACATTAACTAGGGAAGCTTAGTGGATTTTGGTATGACTTACACATTGTCGGTGTATTCTCCTTGGAATAGATCTTAGTGGTGAACCTAGTAAAGCATATGTATTTTCATTCTATATATGAATGTTTAATAATTTCCTAATTCCATTATAAAGGTTTTAGAAGTTCCTACCAATGTGGGAATAAGACCCATTTCTTTAGAATAAAATTTGACACCTTGATTCACCCCTCCCTTCTCAAGGTGTTCTAAGTTATTACATTTGATTAATTTTAGCTTTCTCTAATCTCTTAGACACTTATAAATATTTAATTATTATAATTAATATATCATTAGGCTCATGATTGGTCTTTCTCATGTGTGTGGTCTCCTTATTAGCAGCTACTTTCTTGTAACTTTGAGTCATTGCTGCTTTGCCTTCGCATTTTGTTTGTCTAAGAAAGAAATTCATAAATCTGATGGCATGGTTTCCTTCTTTGTTTCGCATTCCACAAACAAATTTGAGCACCTTTGAGCTAAACGTTTTAGATATCCTATCAACATCTTCAAAATGGGTTTTAATCATAAATCCAATCCTGGAGTCTCTCTCTTATGTGGATTCCTTTATTAATTCCAATTTAGTACATTTTTCATTGACATTCATGTAAATATTGAAATGGTCTATGATGTGGCCTCTCATACAATAGTAGAATTAATTTTTTACTTATACATTAAACAAACTTCTCATACTTTTTCACTAACTTCTTATATGGCATTTTTTCTATATTTTTCTTCACCGAGTTCTTTCCTAAGGTAAACTCATTCCTCTTCATTTGATTCTTTACATGATACTATTGACTTCTTTTCACATCAGCATGAGAATTATGTTGGGTTGGAACATACCAACACTATTTATAGAAGGTTCCACATATTTTTTAATAATTATAGAAATTCTCTAAATATTGAAATTGTTTCCTGATGGATAGATTATTCATTTTATGTGTAATATATTTTCTTCTAGTAGGTTATCTTCTAACAGAACCTTTGATTCCCCTTTATTTAGGATTTCTATACTCTCCACAGGTTGACATGTTTTGCCTAAATTCAATATCTATATTCCTAAACCTCTATTAGCACAAATATTTTGAATAAGCCTCGTTATTTTATCTTTTTGTTCAATCCATCCCGATTTTCTAGATTGAATACCATTCTATTTTAAGACTTGTACACCACTATTTTAGGCATGGTCTTGGGAGGTTATTTCTATATACTTCCACACATTCACCCTTGAAATTTTATTGGGATTTCCAAAATTTTCATTCTTTTATGTTTTTATAGTTTTTTATTTTTAATATGTACTTGAAACTGAAATAGATTTAGCTCTAATAGTTTCAACTAAGTTATGGTATGCCTTTCACCATGAGATTGTTGTGGTCTAATCAAGAGATTATTCACAACCTTTCTTTCAATATTTATGATTTTTATTATAATTAATAATCTTACCAAAATATCATGTGAAAGAAACTCTTATTATAATAGATTCTAATGATTTTGCAAGGGTACATTCTTGATTTTTTAATTTAATATCCAACTATAGGAATTTCAAGTTGTGTAAGTATTTTGGGACTTCAAACTTTTTCATAATCATTCCTAATCTTATTTGGTTAATCCCCAAGCATCCTACTTTTCACATTAAAATAATTATTCATCTCCTTTATCCTATTTTATTTTACATCCAAATGAGCATCTATTATATTTCTAGATACATTATAATGTTTTTATAATTTATGGAGAACCTCCTTGAAAACACTTTCAAACACATTATTCTCATAGATAAATCTTTTCAATTATTCATCAAATAAAGAAACTATTTCATTACAAAGTGTGGATGATTCTTCCTTATATTTTACAATCCTTGTGATAGTGTTGTAGGAACTCATTTTATTTTATAATGCTTCTTACATTGCATAAAACTCTTCTTACATCTGTGAATTATCATAATCAATCTCGTTGATTAATTTTAATACATAGGTCATTAAATAAATAGGAACAATCTTTAGAGAGTCTATAACCTCAAGTTATAGTTCTTTAGTATATTCAATGTGATCACCAACATAGCTAGAACATTCTTCACAATAAGAATAATAATCAACATATTAATAAAGATGTTTACCAATATGAGCACAAAATGTTAGTGGATATTCCTATTTATTCTTTAAAGATTTTATTAGCTTCCTACACTCTTTCTTCATCCTATTTTTCAAGGTATTTACATAAAATTACAGAACTATATCAGTAGGTATGGAAGTCAATTATTCCATATGAGGCACCTCCATTATCTCTTCAAATCAATACTTTATGTATTTAGGTAAAAATAGTTGGTCAAGACAAAAAATTAGTTCAATCAAAGATGGAACTATATGATCTGATTTCATTTTGGATATAAAACCAGATCCAATCAAATGGAACATATGCTTTGATACCAAATATAAGTCTTAGTGTACTATGTATAAATACTAGAGAGAGGGTGAATTAGGTGTTATCCAATTATAGAAAATTGAGATTTCATATTTAAATGTCTTCAACCCCTTCATACATAAGCCCCTGATAGTGATTGAGATGATTGGATCTTGTGTTATGTATCCTATTATATGTCTATATGTATTGTAGATAAATTATTAAAAAGAACATGTGTTTATATAAGGTTCATTCCCACCCAAGAATCATAATCCTTGTCATGTTTGGGATGTCCAAGTCACTAATTCACTGCTAAAATCTAATTATCAGTACATGTGGAGTTATGGGATATTTTTATCCTAACACACTCTCATCCTAGTGAATTTCATAATGTTAAATAGTTTAATTCAACCCTTACTATATGTTGTAAGTGATAGGTCCTTAATACTATAGCCCACAATCCTAAAACTAGCATCACACTAGTTTGCTTCTTAGCTTGATTTTCCTCCTCTTAAATTAGTTCATCGGTTCTTTATAGGGATGAATCTATACCCACTAAGCTAATCTCCTCCATCAAACCACAGAGTCTTAGACTTCCGGAATTTTTTTAACAAATACACATGTAACTCAATCACTAGAATTCCGCTCAGTTACCAATTCTTATGAATCTATTCAGTGGATTTACTCACCTCAAGTATTCTTATTCTCTCGGACTCAACAATTTAATCTTTTTCATAAAAATATATTATAGATAACCTTACCATCGCTTTAAGCACTCATTCCTATTATTTCTTCTTCCTCTGATATTTCTATCTAGCAATACAGTTTGTCCTATTCTTCCTCTTAACCTTTAAAACTCAGTAGATTCTAAGCTTTAAGACTGTTTTGTTTCACAACTTCTTCCTATCTATAGGTTGCAATGGTTTCTCCTATTTCTTCTTCCTTGAGAGTCTCTGGTTCTCTCCCCTTCAGCACAAGATCTCGGTTTCTATAATCATATAGTGGAACCTCCCTATTTTTATTTCCCCCACCTTAATGTACTCATCTTCTCACATGTATGGGCATCTTCATTAAATGGATACTTGCATTTCCAATTCCCATAAATGTAACACAAGTGGAAATTATCACTTCCAGTCTAAAATTACCATAATAAAATAACAAGATTTGGGTTCCCATGGTATTCTTTTTCAACTCAAAAGATATTCTAGAAATACCCTTATTAAATGTATTTTACATTGAGGATTGTATTTCTATTTTATTCAATCAAAATATCATTCTCAATATGTTTATCAATTATGAACCATGGAATGCTCCTAGTCATTGTTTCTCGTAGAAGGTATTCTTATCTAAAACGCCCACTATCGTGTTGTGGTGTTTATTATATCCCTATTTTACTACATCATGGAACACATCTTATTTATCCTTCTCAAACATCTTGAAATACAATTATATAATCTTTATATAATGGTTCGAGTAATAATGGAACTTCATATGCATTATTATTGAAAATTAAATAAATTCATTTTAGAAAATTTGATGTTCCATGCATTTCCATATACATTGATATTCTTCCCTATCAGCTTAAAGATTATATTTTAAGTCAATCATATCTTACATAACATTTAATTTTTAATGGCATCTTATTTATTGATTATCCCAAGAATCATTCCAAATTAAATTCTCTAAAATCTCAAGATCCTAGAAGTTCCACTTTCCAATCTATAGATTCTTAAAATTTCTCTAATTAAAATATTATATGCATAAAAAAAGTTCATATGGGATCAGAAATATCTTACACAGATATAAATCATATTTATGGGGATAAAATGACATACATTTATATTAGTTCTCTTATAAATATATCAAAATTACTAAGGGGGCACACCTTTTTCAAAATGTGGAAAACTCCAATGAATTATGTCATCCCAAATGACATACGGTCAAACATAATATCTTACATCCTTTTAAAATATCCTATATAGTAGAATTTATTATGACCATCTCAAAACTCCTATATTGTATGACTTTTTCCTTTTAAAAACTTTTTCACTCTCATAATATCATACAAGTTTTAAAAAATGTCTTATATCTTGCTCATTTAGCTCAATTCTCCTATGGGATGGATAATTACCTTTTCCATTTTTCAAACATCAACTATATAGATGATATTTATTACTAAAGGAAAAAATATCATATATACAACTCAAATATCCTATGCATAGATCAAATATATTACGTGCAAGAAAAATGTATTTTCCATTTTTCCAAACTCTTTCTCAAGAACATATACTCAAAAATATATTCAAATGACTTCGAAACATCATCAAATCTTATTAGGGTCTTCTCATATGTCTCAATTGACTTTATAATAACTCTAGAAATTTTAAGGAATTATTAAAATAATTATAAACCCATTACTTCATGTTCCAATGCCTTATAGGATATAAAGTACTCAAGATAGATTATTCTCAAGAACTCATCTTCCTTATCATCTTTTATCTCAACTTTGAAATTCAAAAATAATCATCCGAGAGATGTATAACACTAATATTAGAAAATAATCATGACATCACACAAGGATGGATTCTTCCACAGCCCTAACACTTCAATATCCCATTTAAACTATCTTATTACATTATTAATAATAGGCCGGAATCTATAATTAGCATATAAAACATTTTAATATTTCCAAGCTATTATATATTGAACTAGAACAATTATATCATCACTTTTCATTGTTTAACATGAAGATCAGTTATATAAATCTTCTAATTTATTTGTTTCCCTTTGAATTTATCCATTTTGTTATTCGAGGGAAGCTTCATTACCCATCTCTAATGGGAAGCTCCTTACTACTTACTCATTTCTTTTTTGTGAAAACTTCAATCACCCAAAAACTATTCATTTATTATATTAACAATAATCTTGATAATAATCATAATTGACATCAAATACAACCAAACACCTTTGGGAACTTCAACTTTGTATATTATCTAATGAAACCATCCACCTTCATTCTATATGCAACATACCTATGTCTTATTCTCATGGATCATGATTATTGACTCATGTTTCCATACTCCTATGAATCATGACATAAGTTATTTCCAAGATCCCAATATCATGATTTATTTTTTATGAGCCATGTTTTATTGGGTATGATTTCCTTATTCCATATTAATATAACTTGATTTTGATCTCATACACACATGTTCATCTTATAGTCACTTATGATCTTTGATTTTAATCAGTTTTTTACCCCTATTGAGCATTTTAATTCACCCTTTCTTATGTTTCCATTCCCCAGCTAAAGAAGAGAACTATCATGTATGATGTGCTAGAAGGGTATCATATTTGGAAAAAAATTTGCAAGATGTTGAAAATTATTTCAAAGTTCCATATATTTTGTTTGATCCAGGAATAATGAAATTATATCACTTAATGGGTTTCTTTATATTTAATTTGTTTTTAAAAAAATACTAGGTTTTTAAAATTATAGTGGAAATAATGAATGTATAAAATGTTAAAGTAAATGATGGAATAACTATAATTACATTGATAATATATACCACTTCACCAAAACATAAATCATTGTGATTCCCTACACATCTATTGATTAGGAGATCTTATAAGGTAATTTCTAAAATTTTGAATCACTTTAAAAAAAATTATGGATGGTGAAACAATATATATATGAAATTATTATAAAATGTTTCATAAGGATAATAGAATTAAAGGTAAAAAAATATTTATTAAACTATTTGTAAATAATTTAAAATAATATAAATTAAATATTAGAAACAAATTTGAAAAGAAAAAATGATTCAAGTGAAACAAAAAAAATTTAGAATAACTCAATTTAGAAAGTTCACATTCGACAAATATGATTCAATAAATGATTTAGTTTATACAATAATTTTTATGAGATCCAACTCATATTTTAGGTCATATTGAATTTATATAATTTCTTAATAGACTTTAAAATATTTTTGTGAGGTTTATTTCGAATATTTTCAGAAATATTTTCAAAACATATCAATAAAAAAAGATAAAGTTGATTGGTGTACTTTATAGGTTAAAGTTTTCAATTTTGGTTACAATAGATAAGTGGGATTAAAATAAAAAAAATTATATGTTATTGACTACTCATTTCATTGATGATTCTTGAGAGTGTAAAAATAAAATTTTGATGTAAATTTTTTAAACCCTTAATATAATTTATTTCATACATGATTGTTTATGAATAATTTATTAAATAATTTATTTCATATATATATATATATATTCCAACACCTCTCACAAAAAATATCATTGTCAATGAATTTATGAAAATATTAACTCAATTTATTATAGAAAGGATGATTTAGTTCATCACCATAGACAATAGTGGTTCTAATAATGATATGGTTTATATCATAGGAAGTAATTGGAATTCATAAATTTTACTTGATTGGAAAATAATTTCCATGAGATGTCGTTCTCATGTTATAAATTTAGTTGTGATTTAAAGAGTATCAATAATAGAATATTCCACTAAAAAAAATCATGGTAGACTGTAATTTTAGTCATGTATTTCTTTTAGAGTTGAAAATTTTAAAGATATGGATCAAAAAAATGAGTTCTATGTATAAATAAATTGTGTATTTATTGTAAATAAAGATTAAACTTGAATTACTTTATGATTTAAACTTCTATAAAGTAAAATGATGTTTTTCCAAGACTGAAACCTAAAGATAAAGTCTTTACTAAAATTTTATATTGAGAAATAATGAAATATGAAAATTATTATTATAGAAAAGTTAGAAATATTTTAAAACGCCATTGAATTATTTTCTAGATTTGAGTATCCAACTAAAAATTGTTATTTTTCTCAAGTTTTTAAATATAGTGTTTTACTATTAAGTTGGATGTGAAATAATTATGGTGTAATAATTGTAATGACTAAAAAATATTTTTGAAGTTTAATAAATATTAGAGCATTATTCATGTAGTGTTGGGTGTATCAGCTATATTAGATCCATGATATAAAATGAAGATTATTGAGTTTAATTTCATATAAATTTTTGTCAAAGTGAATCCTGAAAGATTCTACAAGTTAAGAAAGTGTGTAATGATTTACTTCATGAATATATAGAGTGATATTGAAGAAAAAAATCACATTATTCTTTTTTATAATGTTAAAATCTCATAATTAACTATTAGGTATCCCTAATTTTTAGAAATATTTAGTAGTATTTATTTCTTCTTCATCTACTAGTTGTAATTTGAAGATAAAATTAGATCATTACATAGATGAACCTTCTTTCCCATAGAGTAAATCCTTTAATGTAATTTATTAGTTTAAAGTTAAGGATGTAAGGAATCCCATATTATATTTAATTGTTAAATATTTTCTATCCATTCTAATTTCAACTATTTCATATGAATAAAATTATAGAACTAGTGGAAGAGTAGTGGGTATTTATTAACATATGATGAATCTTGATATTTAAAAGGATTTAATTTTTTTAACATTGGTTGTTGAATGGAAAGGACAATAGCTATTTTAAAATATCAAATTTTTTATGGTTATTTTATTTGAAATAAAAATTATGAACACTTATGTTTATTATGATTTTTTTCGAATACAAATTCATGCTTTACCATTCCTGAATATATTGATTTATTATAGTGTGGCACACTAAAACTTAATTATCATTTAATTAAATTTACATATATTCTTTGATATTACAATAATAATTTGCTGATTTTTTGTACTTGAATTATTTTTGGTTAGTTATCTTATCTATATTTCTATAGTAATTTAACTGTTTTAGATGGATTTGGAGGTTTGTTTTAGTTTTATTATAATATAAATCTAGTTTATCCTAGTATTTAGAAAAGAAATTAATTTATTATGTATAATTTTATTACTATTAATTACTTTTTATATATGTTACAATTTACCTTTACTGATAGATTTGTTTGTTTTTTAGTCCATTGATGAAGAAGAGCTTACCCAATAATGACCCTGATTTTTCATAAGCAAGACTTAATTTATTTTTGAGTTTTGAAGTTTAGTTCCTTTAAAGAGGTTGAAATGGTATTTCTACCATATCATTTGACCAAAGAAATTTTTTTTGATGGTTCTATTTTACTCAAAATAGTATTTTTTTCCCCTTGGGATAAATAATGGTGATGTTTCAAGTTTATTATATTTTAAAATATATTTAATATTTATTAAATAATAAATATTTGTCCCACGAGTGTAAATGTGAATATTTCATAAATGGGATAGTGGATGAAAATTCAAAAACAGATGTTGTGTCAATAATGGTTTTTTTCTATGTGAGGTATAAATTATATGGTCGATCATTATACTTGAAAACTGAGATTTTTGGGGTTGCATAAAAGCACTAAATTATCCAATAAAAATAATTTATTATTAGTATTTAAGGTTTTTTGATGTGTTGGACTAGTTTCTATGTGGCTATGAGATGGAATTGTAGAGGGATACATATCTAGATAATTTTATATAGATAACCAAGAATTATGAGATATTTAATAAGGGGAAATTCATTATAAGTAATTATAGAATAATTATGGAAATAGAATCAATTCGACCATCAATATTACCATTTTAATTCTTCCATTCTTTATGATATGGTATATTTATTATTCTTTGATTTTATGAGGAAATACATAAAGGATTTATTTTCAATATTCATATAATAAAGTATATTTTGTTGTATTATTTACGTTATCTATAGTGGTGGTGACAAAAATGACTGAGGAATGTGATGTGGGCTTCAATTAATGGAAATTAACCATTAAGGTAGGCCAATTTATATTTATTTTTCTTCATTCTTCATGAATTATTCCCCTCTATATCTTAGATCAAACATATTAAATTCTTCTTGATGGAAATATAATATAAAAATTGAATAATAAATTGGGTAATCATTTATTATTCAATTATATTGATAGAAAATAAGGTTTTTACACAATTAATTCACAAGATAATGAAATTGGAATAATTGATGAACATTATATTTTAAATCCCCTTACTTTGATTACTATAATTAATGATAAATTATTTATTCATTTATGAAAAAGATAATTCCATGATTAAAGTTTGGTTTTTTTGTGGGTTAACCTGAAGAAGAATAATAATATATCATTATAATCATTATTATTATTATTATTATTATTATTTGGCTAAAGAATTTTTTTTATGATTATGTAATTATAACATGGAATTAATTTGAAAATTAATTTAATATTTCCATTCATCCATAACTCTTGATTTATGTTCATGATGATAACATGTTAATATTTATAAGATAATGGTTGATTGAAATAGTAACAAATATATATGGGCAGTTTGGTTATGGGGATTATTTTTCTACTTGTGCTCTTCATTTTAAACATGTTGCAGCATTATAAGAATTTTTAGTTTCAAGAGAGTTCAATATTTAGGAATAAATATTTTTTAAGTGGAACATGATATTATCTGCAAGCATGTCATTATAAATCCCTATTTTTAAGTTAATTTTTACAAAAAAACAAGAGGTATTAATTGATAATATTTTTTACTGATTAATTTTCTCATGGTTTCCTTAATATTACCATCCTTATAGTTTTAATAAATTTTATCAAAATTTATTCAATCACTTATACCTATGTTCTTTTATTTCAAACATATTCCTACAGTCAGGAAAGCAACTGAACAAAAATATTTAAATATTGAAATCATGTTCTTCTCATTTGAATTAAATTGTGATATCACTATACACTAATGATGGGTTTTTTGATAATTTTGGGTTTGAGCATACGGTAGTGGTGGTGTATATATTTTTGTGTGTGGTATCATCAGTCTAAGATAAAAGAAACAAATAGACCATGATGTATGGTTGGAAATAATTCTATTATGGTGAGATGGAAACTTATGAAGCATCATAGGTGGAAGGAATTAGTGGCATGTCTGGTGATATAGGAGACAGTGGCATTTTTAGTGGAAATCAAATATTTCTAGCCTTATAAAGTTTTCTTGACTACATGGTATGTAGTATCCAGTCACAAATCATGTATTTCAATAATTATGTTTGACACATCCTCATTAATTACACATTGAATATACCCCTGTGAAACTTGATATATAAATAAAAAACTGTGATGGATTGGATTTATATGGAGAATTAAATATCACACAACGTGTGGCTCTATGCCAAAAAATTTGTATCATGGGACCAAGTGCCTTAGTGTTTAATTTTTGCACACACTATGTCAACATGGTGAAGCCAAACATATTTTTCCATATCACACAAACCATTTATTTCTAAAAATTTGGATTGGAATGAATATCCTATACAAACCAATTGATTGTATGGTCCCACACATTATGAGTTCCAATAGATTTTGTATACTACTGGTGAGACCACCTGGAATGTATCCAGAATACATGCTACCTAACCCAAGTGTCCCTACATGTCATGTTCTTCCTCAATAAATTTCTTATATATTGATTTCACATGGATTGGGTTATAGAAGTACACAAACACCATAAATGTGGGACTTACACTTTGTTTACCCTATATAGACACGCCATGTATAGGGCATATTCTAGTATTCTTCATATCGTCCTACCGGGGTGTCATAGTTGGGCATATTAGTGGTCCACTCAAAGCATCTTTTTAATATATTACATGATTATATATATATATATTCATCATATAGGGTTTATATATGAAGTTTTTTATTATTTGTTGTTTCCTAGCATTAAAGAGTCAATGAAGAGTATGGGAGAATGATTATAATGTATTCATGATGTTAGAACCCTCTTGGTATCATATTATCTCTAAGACATATTTCCTAAATGGATTTAGTAGAGTAGGTAAGCCTCCCATTTAAATGGAGTGTGGGTCATCCACTCATAGAGTAGGTAACCCTCTCAGTCAATGCACACTATACATGTCAAGGAATGGGTCCTCATTAAGGGTCATTAACCCTATCTAATGAGATATTTTGTAGAAATTCATGGGTCCCCCATTACTATTATTTCCGAGGAATGATTTTGATGTGAAAATATGATATTTTTTCTATATTGTGATCATGATGATGATTTACCAAGTTCCTCCTTCAGGTTTCTCCGAAAGTAAAGTTGAGCTATGGATGATACTTTTCATATCTTTGGTTTCCTTTATGGTGTGATTTACATCTATGTAATTTTATTTGGGGTTAGTGTAATTTTCTATATTCTTAGGGTATCTATGACTGTACATGAGTTATGATGATTTATATTTCTATGCTTTGATGACTTAAATTCTCTTTTTACATGGTTGACTTGACCTTATATCATATATAATTTTTACTTGGGATTCTACTTTTTGTTCCTATATTGGTCAGGGGATAGAGCTAAATTTATATTTTATCATTAAATTTGTGTTTTTGGGGTATCATACTTCATATATTTATACTCACCACTATATAGGTCTTGTTCCCACATGTGTTGTTCCTATGTTGATGTTTCATGAATTGGAACTTTTGATCATGGGCATGGATCTGATAATCTGGTGGAGTTAGTGCATAATAACATATGATGGTTCTTAGAAGAGATATTTTCTAATTGATTTCACTCTAATATAACATTTAGTGAGGAGGTTTCATCCATTTTATGGAGTTAGGAACACCTAGGGGGTTTCTCTTCTTCATTTGAAGTTTACTTTTTATGATTTTCAATTGTGAGGTTGTATCAGATAGTTACTGTTCGATGCATGAATTTTTAAACAATTCAATTGTTTATGTATATTTTCTAAAATAAAATTGGTTATTTTCTGTATTAGATATGAATTTATGTAATTGGTTCTTATAAGATAAGGAATATCATGTATTTTTATGCTTTCTTAGTGCTAGTCACCAGCCCCTAACCTATTGGTGGTGGTATTGGGGTGGAATAATCAACATAAAATCATCCAAGGAGAGGTACCAATAGATCTTGTTAGATTATAATGTTATGATAATAGTTACATTCATAGGTATGATGTTTACACATAGTTTTCTTGTGAGGATTAGTTTTGGTATTAGTGAATCAATGCTAAGGGTGTCTTGACTTTTTTATCAAACAAGTGATACTAGAGTAGGTGTGATAGTCAATGTATAATTTATCCAAGACTTTAATAACCTTTTAGTCAACCTAGAACTCCAATGTGTCATTTACAAGGTATAAGTAAGTTATTACTTGACATCAAATAGTTATAATCAAGATCTTCCATACCCTTCTTGAGTGAGTCCACCCAAATATGTTCTAGTAACCATGGGTTTATTCCACAAAATAGAGGATGCTACCCAAAAACAAAAACTATTATTTATAGGTAGGTTCATAACATAAATGTGTGTTTTCTTGGGCCCCACTCCATTGATCATTTGAGTGATGAAACACTGATTTTGGTGACTAACTAGGAGGTATCCCTTCACCATGAGTAAAGGAAATATACTTCCATATATATGCTTAGTGAAAATTCCTTTATAAATCCAATAAAAGTTAACACTGAGATATATGGGTATAAATATAGACTAAATGTTCTATAAGAACTCTAGTGATATATGCTTTATGAAATTATATAATGAAATTGATCCTCAAGTGGTAGAGGATTGTTTGGAATCTGAGATTTATGTAACATTTCTGGTTCTACCATCCACTAGTCAGATGGTTGTTCTTACATTTGATTTACCGATTATGGTTCACCAATAATTGCTTGATGTTTATCTGCACTCATGATGATATTATCCTACCATGAGTAGAGTGTAATATTATAATTACGGATTCTTTTTCTTTAATGTTGTGTATATCTTGATTTCAATAGATTTTGGATCCTTTTTTTGGGTGGCAAGATCATGACAATGCTCAAGATCTTGGATAGTTCACTTCTTGAGCCCCATTTGAAATTGATATTTATAAACCCAAGAATTTTAATAGGACCTCTAGTGTGAGTTTCAAGTTTTTAGTGGTTCCTTCTTTTATTCCCCACATTTATAAGGACACAGAGAAAAATTTTGGGGTTGATATTTTCCATGATATGTTTCACATTAGTTTTTGGAATAGGATAGTGATTCCCTATATATATCTAGATAAATATTTCATAAGGATAACCATGATGAAGGTAGCTTTTAAATTGTAAATTGTCCTATTATAGGCTCTATAGACTTCCATGGGGTAGGTCCAATAGGAGAGTTGATGGTACAGAAGTAGCTAGAGATGGAATATTATTTTTACCATCTCTAAAATCACCTTTAGGTCATCCTTGTTGGAGTTGTAGTGACAAAAAGTCATTCCAAAGAAGTTTTTGTGTGAGGAATGTCTCCAAGAATACAGTAACCTAATATTTATGTGGTTTAATTTATGTCTTCTTCATAGTCACCCATACTCATTAATGTTGGAATGATTAATTTCCCCTTTCAGTGTTGTTTTTTAGGGTTAGAAATTTCAATAGGGATCCTATAAAAAACCTTATAGACAAATAATCCTATTAATGGTGGCCATCCTTTGCTCAAAATTGCTAAAAGTATGAATTTACCATATGTAAAGGAAGAAATTTTGTAAGACTATAGTTTATCATCCAACAATTGGTGATTTTATCTTATCGAGCTATGTAAACTAAGTTAGGAATAAGAATGTTTATCCAATAATACATTCAAAGATTTTTATGCCAACAAATATCCTCATTTTTTCGGATAATAAAGTTACTTTAAGTGGATTTCAGGTTTTTATTTATTTGAATTAATTATTTTATTTTCTTGTAATTTTGGAAGACTTTTATCATTTCTTGGTTAAGAGTTTATTCTTCTAAGTATTTTGGATTATTTAAAAATTTTGTAATCACTATTCAAAAGTGTTGTTATTATCTATCATTTTTGTCTAACCCTAAATTTGGAACCTCCTGTTTGAGTTGAAAGTTATGTTCCGGAAGCTATCTTTTTTTAAGGAACCTCATGTTTGAGTATTTAATGTTTAATATGTACCCAATATAAGTAACCACATGTTGGTATCATACTACACATTCTATGACTCTATGTTTTGAAACTACAGTACATTGGTAGCCATAATTTTGGAGTCATCCTCACAGAGAGTAATCCTCATATTATTTCATTCATCTGTGGGATTAAAATTTTAAATTATTCTAAGATTTCTACTACTGTTTTGTTGGATTAAATATCATGAAAATTTGATTCAAAGACCATTTCATAATATCTTAAACAATTGATTAATTTATTCCTATTTCTGAGGTATTTTATGATTTCTAATGATTGATTAAATTAAAACTTCAAATACCATGAGCATTTTGAAAATATTAATTTATCTTGTGTTTTTTGAGATCTATTTGACCAGAATTAAATCAGGATTCTTATTTATTATCACTCATATATATTTTGAAGTGTGATAAATCTAATTATCTCTCTATATATCTTATCAACACATATTTTATTACCTAAATATATTCTCTAAAATTACATTGAAACATTATATTTAAATAAGAAATTATTCTTTTAGCTAATGTTGTTATATCTATCTGTTAATCATCTTCTACAGTTTGTTAAAGTTTTGTAGGGCTGCAATTTGGTGACATAAATGCTATATGAAGCTATTTTTTGTGTTCATCTTACTATTATGAATGTTTATTTTGTTTTTGTTTTGTTATCTGAACATTCTATATAAGTATTTTGGATATTATGCACTTTGAAGTATTTCTTTTATTCCTTTAAGGATATCATTATCTATCAGCTATAGTGTTTACATATGAATGTTTTAAATGAGAGTTTCTCTAACCAAATACAATCTCAATCGGTTTTAAACACTTAGGTGTGGAGTTCTTTAATGAATATTGTTATCCCTATTAAAATTCTTGTGAAATTTTTTATAATAAGTGGCAGTCGATTGCACACAACTATCAAGATCCCTTGGAAAATAATTTACTAGTGAAAATCACAAATATCATGGAGAGAGTGTTGGTGGAGTGGACTAGGAAATCTTTAAACCACGAACCACTATAAAAATTACGGTTTACACTTCTTTTATTTTACACTGTATATTTGGATTTAAATAAAAAAGAATAGATTCTTTTTACAAGAATAAAAGGGTTCATTTTTAAAAGTTCCAAGTGTTTTTAAAATGACACAATTAACCCCTGTCTTCATCTTCATTTCATATCCATAATTGGTATACAATAATTTCTTTTTTAAAAATTTTTTTCCCTAATAAAATTGAGTTTAAGACCTAGATGGAGATTAATGCCAATGGATGATCATAAAGATATTATTTCAATGATCAGGGTTCCATATTTTAATGGAAAAAATTATGGATTCTATAAAGCGTGTATGGTCATATATCTAAAGAATCTTGGTTTTAAATTGTATTTAATGATTTTAAATATGTAAAAAATTACCAAGGATGAAATATAAAATAGGATACTAAAAAATAAGCTGAATATGATCTAAATTTGAGATCCATGAATGAAATTATTTTTTCAATTTGATAAGATGTATTCAATTGTGCCTATTAATGTGCTAATGCCTATGAAATGTGGAAAATAATAGTTGTTTCCTATGAAGGATTTGATAATTTTAGGAATTTAAGGTACAATAATAATAAATTTAGGTTTGATACATTCATAATATATGAAGGATAAAGTATTACTCAAATTAATGGAATGTTAATTGAGATAGTAAATTGTATTATTCCTCTTGTAACACCTATTCCTAAACTAGAACAAGCTTTAAAATTACTCAGAGTTTTACCTGCTAGATGGAATATTATTTTAGCTGCAATTGGATAGTCAACTCTTATTAAAGATTTAGAGATAATGGAATTGATTATCACTCTCATTATGTATGAAGATAAGATGTAAGTAGCGGTTGGGGATAATAGAATGATCCCGAAAAAAATACAGATCTCAAATATTCTAATCCTAAAGGTGAAATGAATTAAAATGAAAATGATATATCATATGATGATTCAAGTTGTTCAAATTCAGGAGAGGAATTAAAATAGTTTTAAATATGATTCATTAAGTTATATAAGATGAATAAAGGTTTTAAGGAACCATTTAATGAATATAGTAAATGAAATCACATCCTAAAAGAAATCATATGTTATAAATTTAAGCAACTGGGCATATCAAACCCAATTTTCCAAATCTGAAGGAGAGGAGGGAAATTGAAAATAAAGAGAAAAATATTCAGATAAAATATGATTATGAATGAAAATGAAATAAACACATGAAGTATACTTAGACTGTATATAAAGAATCAAGTGGTTATTCTAGTTCTGAATCAGATCAAGAGAAATCAAATTCAGAAGAAAATAAATGCTTTATGGATAATGAAGATGAGGTGAAATATTAATATTCTCTTGATTTTTATTTTGATTATGTAACCTAATAAAATGATAAATTAATATAACATTACTCCATGTTAGAATGAAAGTATAAAATGAAAAAGAAAAATAATAAATCTATCAAGAATATTCATAATTTTGTCCTTAGTGGGAAATATTTCATGCTAAAATAGAACTTAGAATTGAAAGAATATTTAAATAAATCTATTTCACGTTGTATTGAATATGATAGGAAAATTAAAGAGTTAATTTCTAAAGTAGAATCATTAAAAATTGTGCCTAGTGTTTTATCAAATGAAAAGATACTTTAAATAAGGTTTTATGAAATAATGTTTGTAAAAATTAAAAATATAGAATTGATAGTAATGGTGAAAACCCTAAACTGTATAAAAATTATTTTTTTCCAAGTACAAAAAATCAATTCACGTAAAATGTTGCTTATTTTTATTATATAACTAAAGGTCACTATGCTACTTATTATTTCTTATGGAAATATTAAATTAATAGTGTTATGAATTATTATATTTATGGAAACCTTTCATAAGTTAAATATAGAATTTCTAGAAAAATTAAATAGATCTGGTTAACCAAATATTTGTCTGCTGACACTACAGGACAAAAAATCATTTGGGTACCCAAAAAAATATTTCTCAATATTTTTATAGGTGAAAACCCGTAGGAATAGAAATTATATATGGTATATGGATAATTTCTATTCAATACATTTTATTGGATACTTCACTAACATTTATGCACTATCTAAAGTGGGTGGTGGTTTGGTTACCTTTGGTGACACTATTAAAGGAAAGATCATTGGAGTTGGGTTGGTTAGAGATCCAAAATATATTTGGATCAACAAAGTTCTTTATGTTCAAGGTTTAAGGAAAAATATAATAAATATCTCTCAACTCTATGATAATAGTTTTACTATTGATTTATCTAGTGATGTGTGTTCTATTTTTGAGAATGAACTACTTAAGATTGGAGAAACTATAACATAAAAATTTTATACTTCGGAGCTTAGTTCTTTATGTGAACAAAATATGAATTGTTTAAATGCAGAAGTAATTGAATCCTAGATATGGCATAGAAGTCATGGTTATTATAATATATTTTCTTTATCTAAATTATCTAAAAAGAAGTTATTTTTTTATCTTCCTTATCTTAATATTGATGAGTAAAGACATTGTGATGCTTTTCAAATTGGAAATCATGACAAGTCATCTTTCAAATCAATAAACCAAAGTTCCACCCCTAAAACATTAAAACAAATCCACATGGATATTTTTGGACATTCTAGAGTAGAAATATTGGCTATAACATTATTTGTTTTTGTATTAGTGGATAAGATTTCAACATTTACTTGGGTTTATGTTTTAAAAATTGATAGTAAATGTTTTTAATTTTTTATGAATTTCTGTAAGATGGTTCCAAATTAAAATGATTTAAAAATAATTTAATTTAGAATTGATCATGGAGGAGAATTTTAGAATCAAGAATATAATTATTTTTACTCAAATTTAGGTATTAAACATACTTTCTCTACTTCAAGGACACCTCAATAAAATGGAATTATTGAAAGAATAAATAGAACTATTTAAAAAATTATAGAACTATATTAAATAATCATATTTTACTTAATTACTTTTGGGTATAAGATATAAATACAACATTCCATATTACAAATAGAGTCTTAATTGGAACTATTATTTAAAAAACTCCTTATGAGTTATAGAATAATAAAAAATATAATGTTGGGTACTTTAATGTTTTTAGGTTCAAGTTTTATATATTTAATACTATGGAAAATATTGGTGTGTTTGACCTAAAAACTAATTAAGGAATATTTCTTGGGTATTCTATTACTTCTAGAGCTTATAAAGTGTATACTAAAAATTCAAGGGTCATTGAAGAATATTTTCATGTGAATTTTGATGAGAGTAATCCATTTGGTCGTAATAAGATTCAAATAGGTGAAGTCATTGTTTATTTAAATAACTTAAGATGTTATTTTTATAATGATAAACTTGAAAGTAAATTAAAACATTCTCATCAACAATCGCGTTTTGAAGAAAATGAAACGGAAGAACCTGAAAGTGTTTTACATAGAAAAATTAGGCCTTCTAAGAATAATCCTTTAGAGACTATTATATAAGACCTGGATGAAGGACTTAGGATGAGGAGGATTATTTCAAACTTATATGAGTTCTCTACATTTATATCCCAATTATAAACTAAATATATAGAATAATCCTTAGATTATGAGAGTTATTTTTTCAATATAAGAAGAGATAAATCAGTTTAAGATAAACAGAGCTTGGGAATTAGTTGATAGGCCCATAGATCATCTTGAAATGGGTGTTGAATGGGTCTTTAGAAACTTGAAAGATGATCAAGGTATAATTACTAGGAATAATTATAGGATAGTTTCTATGGGTTGTAATCTATAGGAAAGTATATATTATAAGGAAACATTTTACCTTGTTTCTAGGATTGAATGAATTAGGATCCTTTTAGCCTATCCATCATATATGAATTTGAATTTATACCAGATTGAAGTTAAATCATCTTTCTTATATGGTTATTTAATGGAGTAAGTTTATGTTCAATAACCCATAGGTTTTGAAAATTCTCATTTTCTAAATTTAGTTTTTAAACTTACCAAATATCCCTATGATATTGAACAATACCCAAGGGGTTGTTATGAAAGGTTTAGTTATTTTAATTTAGAAAATGGGTTTTCTATAAGTCTGGATAATCCTACTCTTTTCAATAAAATCGCTTATTCTAAAATTTTATTGGTAAAATTTTATGTAGATGATGTTATTTTTCATTCTCCTAATCAAAATCATTATAATGATTTTTCAAAACTAATGCAAAAATAATTTGAAATGAGTATAATGGGATAATTAAATTTCTTTCTTGTATTTAAATATTTCAAAAGTATTTTGGAAAAGTCTTAAATAAAATAAAATATATTGTTGATTTTTTTAATAAATTTGGTCTTGAAAATATTAAATCATACACAACACCTATGTTTACTAACATAAAAATTTATTTGTATGAAGATGGAAAACTGGTTGAAAATAAGTTATATAGAGTTATTATTGCTAGTTTATTATATATTACTTCTAGTAGACAAGATATAATTTTATTTTGTTTTTTTATGTTTAATATTTTAGTCAAATCCAAAAGAATATCATTTTATTATTGTTAAAATGATTTTTGAGATATTTAAAAGGAACTATTTATTTATGTTTCCTTTATCCAAAAAAATGTTTTTATTTAATTTCATATTTATATGATGATTTTTGAGGTTGTAAATTAGATTGAAAAAATACCTCAGGAACCATTCACATTCTAGGAAATTCTCTGGTTTCATTATCTAGTAAGTATAAACATTCAGTTTCATTGTAAACTACTGAGGTATAATACACATCTTCTGGTATTTTCAGTGCTTAATTTTTGTGGAGAAACATACACTTATGTAATTTTGACATAATTTTGGTTATGTTTCTAATTTATGTGATAACATTAGTGTTATAAATATTTCAAAAAATATAGTAATCTATTCTAGAACTAATTATATTGATAATCAGCATCATTTTATAAGGTGTCATATCTTGAAATGGGATATTTTATTAGAATTTATTAATACTGAATATAATCATAAAGATAATTTTACTAAAACACTTATCACTACTAGTTTTGATTTTATTAAGGGTGAGTTAGGTTTATTTAATCTTAACTAAATCTTCTATATTTTTTTAATCTCTTTTTAAATTAGTGGTTTTTATTATTTATATTTTTATATTAAATTTTTATTTAACTTTATTTATTTTGTTTTTGATTTCATTTTTAATTTTTTTTATTTTCATATTTTATTTTTTTATAAATCCTTCTTTTAATTTTAAAAATATGAAATGATTGGTCTGAATTATCAACTCAATAAACTGAACCATTTCCTAAAACTGTGAGCGTTAATCTTTCTCTCTCTCCTTCCTTCAAACCTTATCCCTTTTTATCTCTTGAAATCTTAATCTCCAAAACCCCAGTTTTTCAAAACCCTAAAACTTTTAATATTTTTAGTGTTGTGAAAGACTATGTAGACTAATTAGTATTTTCCCAATGGTGTGAATAGGTAGAGAGTTTCTAGTTCATATTGATTAGTACTGTAGGGTAATATTGTCGACTTTGAATGGTTCCTTAATAAAAATCTAATAATGAATGAAGATTTAAACTTTCAAGAATTAGAATTAATGTTTGATGGGGTTAATTTCAAATATGTTGTTGAAATTGGAGAAAAGTAGTTTTATAATAACACCTAATTCATATTTGATGATAGTGGGGACATTATCTCTTCAAAGGTGAATGATAAGTAATTTTAGGTTTATCTAGACTATAGTTGTTTTGATGATTTTATAGTCATAAAAAATTATTTTTATTGATATGCACATAACATTTATCATGCTGACTGATATTAAGTTCAATAAAAGTTAGTAAATGTTGAGCCACTTGAACAACTACTTCTAAAAGGATGTAAGGATTTAATTTTATCACTATGGGAGGATGGTATCTCTTATTCTTTATAAGAGAGGGCTGATTTCTGATATCAAAACTACTCTTAGATGTCATCACACCAATTTTCTTTCTTTTAGAACCCTATGTAAGTTTTGATTATTTTGGAGTATGGAAAGTAGTAATCTTATGTTGGTTGGTATATAAGAAGATGATAAATATGGAACCCATACTGAGTGGATCATAGGAATTTTAAACCTACTTGATTTGTTGGGATTGGTGCTAAGAATTTTGAAAAATCATAAAGATATTAATTAAATGTTAAGTTCTATAGAACCAGGTTCTAGGGTTTTTCTTAAAATGTTGGGAAGTATAATGGATAATTATATTCATTACTTTGAGATTGTTCAAAAAAAATTGATGGTAAATCGGGTTGAAGTACTTAAAGTGATTCAAGATTCAAGGTATCCACTAAGAGAGTGGTTTTCTCTATTGAACCAAAATTTTAGGTATTGGATGATGGATGTGATGGACGTGCATAAGACACCTAGAGATTCCTTATCCTATAGGTCTTCTTCTGAAGAATTTCAACATAGTTCTGACCTTTCCTCTCAACCAAAACCATGACATGCTTCTATTGATCCAATATTTATTGTATCATGGAATTATTTATAATAATTATATTCTTTTGTTATCTTTTATTGTATTTATATTTTAACTTTGTTTTTAAATTCTTAAGCCTATAAATTATCAAAATTTACATATATTTGGATTATATAACATTCACAAATAGTTATATGAAAAATTAAATATATTTTATTTCAATTATATACTTTATTTTTTATCTCACAAAAGGGTGAGAAATATAGATAAACATAAAATTTTTAAACAAAATTTAACACAAATATTTGATAATTACTTATCCTTTGATCCATATTTGTTTAATAGTTTCACTAAATTTTTTCAATATTTAAAACTATTTAGCCTTGTGTTTACCTTTATTTATTTGGTTTATGGGTTTTATGATCATCAAATCATGGGATATTTTTGGGCATACGAATTATTATCCAACAAGTTTTTCATTGATTTTTATGCTCACAAATACCCTCATTTTTTTAAATAATAAAATTAATTTAAGGGGATTTCATGTTTGTATTTATTTGAACTAATTATTTTTTTCCTAGAATTATATAATACTTTTATCTTTATTTTTTTCTAAAAGTTTATTCTGCTAAGTATGATTTTTTTTAAGAATTCTGGAATCACTATTCAAAAAGTGAAACTATTACCTAGTATTGGTTTCCAACCCCATATTTGGAGCCTCAACTTTGAGTTGAATGTTATGTTCAGGAACCTAACTATTATTAAGGAACCTCATGTTTAAGTACCTAACATTTAGTATGCACCCAACATAAGTAACCTCACATTTGTATCATACACCATGCTATAGAAATCTATATTTGGAATCAACCATATGCTTGAAACCATAATTTTGGATTCATCCTTATGTTGAGTAATCCCTATGTTAATTTAGTCATATTTGGGATTTAAATTTTGAATTATTCAATGATTTCATGGGAGTAAATATCTTGATAATGTGATTCAAATATCATTTCAAATTCTATTTCAAAATGGATTTATTCTTTCATATTTTTAAGTAAAGTTATTATTTTTTGGCTGATTAAATTAAAATTTCAAATACAATAATCATTTTGAAAAAACATAATTTATCTGGTGATTTTTAAAGATTTTTTATAGCATACTGAAATCAAGTTTCATATTTACTCTCAATTGTGTATATATAGAAGATTGGTCAATATAATTATCCCTATCACTTATTCTATAAAGTTTTGTGACCTAAATCTATTCTATGAAATTAAATAAGAACATTTTTGTTTACATAAGTTATTATTATTTCAATTATTTCTATTATACATATTTGTTAGTGATAATCCGTGGTTTATTGAAAATTTTCAATACTACAATTTGAATACATACATTTTATATTAATTTTCTACTATGTGTTCATATTATTGTTATGAAAGTTGATTTTTTTTGGGTTTATTTGAACATTATCTATTGTGAATTTATAGATTCTTCTTGACCACTACAATTTGAAGTATTTATTTTATTCATTTGAAGATCTCTTCTTCAGTTATCTATGGTGTTCACATCCTAATGCTTTCAAATATAATTTCTCCTACCAAATACAATCTCTATTAGTTATAAACCCTCAGTTATAGATTGTTTCAAGGACTATTGGTAGTCATATTTAAATCCTTGTAAAATTTGTGTTAACAAGTTGTATTGTCTTGCACTCAACTATTGAGATACCTTGGAAAAGTATCTCCAAGTGAAAATCACCATGCTCATGGATAGAGAATTAGTGGAGTGGACTATAGTATATTTGTTCCTCGAACCACTAAAAAATTATTGTATGATATTCTTTGATTTTCCACTACACATTCTATTTTATAAAATAAAGAAAAATTTTACTTTACAAGAATAATAGTGTTAGTTTTTAAAAGTATCTATTTTTTTAAAGTACACAATTCACTCCCCCCCTTATGTCTATGTCTTCATTATGTATTAACAAAATACGGTGAAGTGGTTAACCATTGTTTTCTTTGAACTTTTTAATGTTATCCTAGAGGATAAGACACTGTTACCCTCATTGAGTGCTTGGTTTTACAATCACTTTCTCTATAAGTTGTTTTTATATCTCTTAATATTTATTATATGGTCTGGATAAGATTTGGAAGTTGATGTATATTTGGTAGAACAATTAGAGAAACATTTTCCTCAAGAAGAATGTGACTGATTTGAAAAATGGTTCCTAGAGGTTGATTTTAGGTCTAGTTATTAATATATTTGGTATTTTGAGTGTGACACTCTGTGGAAAGTTCTTGGACATCATTAGGAACATCTCAAGAGTCCTAATGATGTTTTCAGGAGTGATAACTTCTATATTATGGATAATGACCCATGGATTAGTATTCGTAGTCTTCAATCATACCACCCTCATTAAAATAAAATAGAGGGAAAGCATCTCGGGAATATAGAGGTTCATTTAACCCACTATAATAATGCCAATGTTGTGGAAAACACTCAATTTTATCATTATAGATTTGATAAATCTATCCTTTCAAGTGTGACAATTGTTATGGTGGTGTAGTAGTTCATCTACATTAATCTCATGATCATGATGATTTATGTGGTTAGTCTTGTATAGCGGTGTGGTGGTGGATGGAGACCCAAGATAATGTTTCATACTTAGTGGATGGAGATAAAATCAGATTAGTTATCCTATATAGGGATGTTTTTTTGTGATGATATGGTGTGTCTTTTTTATTGATGATGATCCTCATACCATAAAAAGTGTGTGATGTCCAATATGGTTCCTTTGATTATGGGATCTTGTGTGATTGATTATTTTTAGAAAATTCATCTAAAACATTTCCATAAAGGTGGGAGTATTTCATCAAGCTTCAAGGTTTGTCTGTAGTTTCCCTTAAGACTAATCTAAGGAGATTTGTTGTACATATTTTAAGTAGATATTCCCAGTGGGTATGTAAATCCATTGTGTTTAAATCCAAACTATATAGTTAATTATGTTTCTTTGAGGTTTTTATATTTTTTCTCTTGAGATTATAAGGTTTTATCCTTGGGTCTATAGTTTACATAGTAGTTTTATCCAAATGGTTGGGGTTTTCTACCTCATATTATGGTTGAATGGGTCACCAATAAGATTTGGATTTATTGCATGATGGTTTGAGGAGGTTAACATTGATTCTTCTTATGATCATCAATCACTTTTCCATGGAGCCACTCCAACCCAACTAGGTAATATTCAGTAGTGTATGTAGGCCTATAGGGAATAAAAGATATAGTTATGTGTTACAACTAGTTTTTTTGTGTTTCTCATTAAAAGTGGGGAGTATGACTCTCCTACAGATGGTTACCTTTATAATAAGACTTTTTAAAGTTTATATTCATTTATATGTTTTTCACTTCATGTTATATGAATGGGTGACCAATGGTTGGAAATTTCATTGATGTGAAATCTTATAGAGATCCATATAATTTGATATTACCCCTTATTTTCGTTTAAAATGTGTACTATTAACCACTCTGTATAATATGTTATACGATACTCATTAATATAGTAAAATTAAAGTACAGGAATAAAAATATATTTTTATATAAAGAATACACCAGTGGGGTCTACATTTATTTCATGATTAATCGCATATCGAGGGGTATGGATTCGTCAACAAATTTTCCTAGACTGATGAATTTGTGGTGATAATTCCCCACTAAGAGTACGCCATGTTTTTCATCCATTTCTAATGAAAAATGGTTGTTAAAACCACAAAATCTATTTTTAGGGTCTTTTAGAAACTTTTTATACTCTAAAAACACCTTATAAATGTAAGCTCTATAGCCATGGGTGTAGTAGTTTTCATAGACTTCTATTTGACTACTCATGGAGCTAAAACTTAATTATGAATAAAAATTTATAGTCATATTAAGTTGGGATTCAGTTTAGCAGGAAGAAAAATGTATTGTGAAGGAATCATCTCCTTCATGGATATTTCCTCATTTGTGGCCAAATAAATTTGTTCATTAAATAAGAATCATTCTCAAAGTGGGATGATAATCCTTTGTGAATTCATGATCTCTTTACAGTTGAGAAACTATTTGTGGTAGCATAACAATAATCCTCTATAACCACATGTAAACATCATGGTCAGACATCCCTTTGTGGTCCCATGATGATGTTCCATTTCATCCACATTAAAACTTCATTTTTGGGGATTTCTTTATGGCCACATTATAAAATTTCTTCATATTCAGACATCTTTTTACATAGGTTAGGTGGTGATCCTTCACATTTTCATAACTCTTGGAAACTATGAATATCCATTATAACTACATATTAAATGAAGTTGGTTATAAATAGTTTCATATAAATACCTAATGGTCACATCGAGAGGTTGTACATAGAGTGGTATTAAAGAGTCACAAACATTAATAAGAATCAATTTTTTTAGAAGCATTTCCTTACCATGATCCTTTAAATAATTCTCAAGTAACTCCCATCTTCAAGACACTGAAAGGGGAAGGGCACCATAAAATATCTTCTTGGTAATTATCTCCACTTGTATAAACTTAATAGAGTATACTAAATAAAATATTTGGTGAAGTAATCTCATTAATTTCTTTTACAAAGGGTCGTTCATGTAGTTATTTTACAAATAGAATCCTTTAAAGAACATATATGTATTGAACTTTTATCCCATGCATAGAAATATGATATTATCTCAAATTAGTGATTCCAAATATATATGTTTCCCTTTTTCCAATGGTATAATTTTAAGTAAGATTTCAAAAAGGGTGAAACACTTTGTAAAAGATCCCTTTTGTGGGTTTCCAAGCCTCATTTTTCATAAATCCATCATTTCACATGAACCAAATCTTTCACGATACTCAAGAATCTTGTTGAACAGGATTACCCATTTAAAAAAGTCCACCACTATTTAAGATTGTGTGTAGGGCAACACCGTCCACAAAAGATATCTCATATGTTTAGTGCATGTGTAAGCCCCACATCAATTCATTGAGTTAAGATACTTCTTTTAGTTTCATCATATACCAATGGTTGACATATACCTCTTAGTTTTCCTAAATTATTTGAGTCAAGATACTTCTCATGATTTCATTATATGTCTTGATTTGAGATACACTTCTTGTTTTACTCATATTCCTTGAGTTGAGATTCTCTTATTAGTTTTCCCAAATTCCTTAAGTCAAGATAATTTATTTGGTTTCATCATATGAATTTATTTCAGATAATCCCCTTGGTTTCATAAAATTATTTTAGTCAAGAGAATCTTCATGGTTTCCTCATATTCTTTGAGTGGAGATTCTCCTTTTAGTTTTCCCAAACTCCTTGAGTCAAAATTAACATCATGGTTTCCCAAAAATATTCTTTTATTTGGATCACCTTATTTAGTAAAACATAAAGGATCGCTCGTACATAAGTCTCACACCATCTTGTTTCTAGTCACATTTCTCCTAGTATCCCTATTGGTACAACCTAAAATTGTATAACACAAATTTATTACCACATATAATTAAACAACATGGAATGGTCTTGTCACATAACCTTAAACTGTAAAACTCAAACTATATGGGTTTGATTCCTATCTCAATAGGATATATAGGACACCTCATCATGTTTCAATCTGAATATCCCATAGCTATTACCATCCTATCTCCCCCTTGATATGGGGTATCTTCTAAACTTGGCCATTCTTCTTAAATGATGAGAATAAGAAACTATCCACCTTATATGATGAGAATAAGATTCTATATGTGATAAGAACAGGATGACCCATCATTTCTTATGTGATGAGTATAATATTCCATATGGGATAAGCATAGGATGGCCCATAAATTTTTTTTTGTGATGAGCATAATATTACCCTTTTAACGAGCATAGGATATCCCATAATTCCAGGGAGAATAAGAATAAAATGAACTATCCCTCCTTTCCTTATGTGATAAGCATAATATTCCCTTAAGGAAGGATAAGAGGAAGATAAAATGGCCTCTTAACAACTGTTGGCACTAACAATACTTTCACCTACCTATTTACCAATAGAATGATGAACGAAAATGGTCCTCTTATGTGTAATTCCTACACTAACCATTACTAAGTAACATTTACCTAACATTTCAATCTATATGAATTTGAACAGATTGGAATAGGTCATGGATTCATTAACATAAAAGGAACCACTATAGTCCTTTTCACATCTAATTAAAAGGTACAAGGTGTCCCATTAAGTAGTACTAAACTACATGGGTTATGATTAAATTCATAGAAATACATAGGAAGCATCATTCATGGAACCAATACTAACTCAAAAACACCTCTTTAATCATTTCATAGGATCCCAATTAATTCCGGGATAGAGATAAACTCTAAAGTGTCAACCTATATAGCTCCAAGAAATAGAGTGACCAAATATTTGGGTCAAATGAGAGACAATATAATTCCCATGTGCAGTTTCCTCTTAAATTCATGTCATAAATTAATCAATTTATTAATGGTAACTGATATCCTTATTGGATATAAATGTATATGTAGATGGAAAAATACAAGAGGGGGTTAATTGTAAGTCAAAAAACAATAATTTTTAATCTTAAAAAATTTAGTTTAAGGAAATTTAAACTAATTGAGTTTATAAAACCTCTTAAGTATTAAATCAATAATCATACTATTACTTTATATCAAATTAATATCAAAGTCAAGTTGATTTTGATATTTATTCCATAGGTCGTATTTAGAAACTAATCATATTTATAGTAAGCGTGGAAAGTACTGTAATCATAGTGGTTATCATAATCATAGAAAAACAAAATAATGATTCAATCATAAAGCATATAGAATCATAATGATTAATTGAAATGATCATGATCACAGAAATTGTAATTAGAATCTAATACAATGCACAAAAAGTGTATCATAATTAAAGTAATTATGATAAATGAACTATATATTAAAAAATGAATTATTATTACAAATGAAACAGAAAATAATTACGGGTAAATGAATAATTTTTTTTAACCCAAACAGTAGGGTATTCAATAACTTAGTATAAATGTCCCTTTATTATTACTTTCAAGAAAGTATGACTTACCGACACTAAGATAAACCCTCAATACGATTATTGACTTTAGTCTGTCTGACTATCCCTGGTGGCCCACGATCAAGAAGGTGATCAGATCCTCGATCATCCTATACTTGAAAGCACTTGAGTAGGATAGTGATTAGAACCTCCTTCTTCTTATCCATGTAATCTCTCAATCATAATCACAATGATCAGTGTCTCAAAAAGAAAAACAAACTCATGAGATTTACAAGCATGTGGAACAAAGAGTTTGTGACTTGTATACTTCTGAGTTTTCACACGTAGAAAATTTTATAAAGCTCTCACACAATGTCTCAAATTCATGTCATATTTTATCTCATTAAAATGACCTCATATTTATAGTAATTCTTCCAAATGGTCATCTTGATCTCAAACTATCATATTTTCTCTAGAAATATCAAAGGGACTTGGACACCTGGCACTTCAATGGTCATATTTTAACTAAAAGAACGACATAATTTTTTTATACTTATTAAAATAGAATACACTATATTATTTTGGAAATATTTTATTTTATGGTTAAGAGTTAAATATTTCAATATGATGAAACAGTTTTCCATATTCATAATTGAATCATAAGTCGCTCGAATGGATTTACTTAAAGAGTGTCATTACGATTATCTCAGTGAGTTTGAATTAGATAGTATTAGTTCTTAAGTTATATCTAATTAAACTTTTTTTGGTATTAATACAAAACATAAAGTCATTAAATCAATTTTAAATGGTGAATCTGATCATGATTAGATCCGTGCTCATTATGATAATTGTATTGAAGATTTGTAAATAATTCAAAACAATTTTAAAGTATTGTGAAAACATTGTAAGAATACTTTAGTCAAAAAATTATTGGATATTATATATTTAATAATGAGTTTGTGATTTAAAAAAAAGGTCAAAAGGAACAAAAAATTTAAAAAGAAACATTTGACTTAACAATACTCGCAAGTAAGGATTCATGAACATGTCTTAAATATTTAATAGATTCTTGGAATAGGAATTAAAACCTATTGAGATATTATCCACCTAGTTATCCACTCAACCAATTCACAACCCAAAGTTTCACTGATATTTCCTAGCGACCGCCTACCTCTGGAAAGATAATACACACCAATTCAAAATTTGCAAGCCAAGGGGTGCATAAAAAACCACTTTTTCTAAAGCTTTTTGAGATAGGATTCAGTTGTATGATTCTTGGGAGGAGGTTAAGGATGTTTCCCATAATATTTGTGTCTTAGGTCTGCTTAGGGCCTAGAACACCATGGGTGGAATGCATATATGTGAGTATGGGTTATATTTTCTATGAGGTATCTTAGTGAGATTCTTTATTTATTATCTTAGTTTGTTTCCTTTTCAAGGATTAAAAGGTTTAGAGGTGTGGTGTATATAACGGCTTGGATTTTTCATTATAAAAAAATAATTTTTTTTTATTTTTTGAAGTTTGAGTAATTTAAATATGGTAAAATGGTAAATTTACCCAAGAAATAAACCTATAAGAAAGTTTCTGATGGTTCTATTAAACTCAAAATGTGGTGTTAACCTTTGGGTTGAATTTTGGGGAAGTTCTGAGGTAGTTTTTTAAGTGATATTTCACATTTAATGAATAAATAAATATTAATCATGTGAGTGTAAATCTTAATATATCCTAAATAGGATCTTGGATAAAAGTTATGACATTAAAGTTTTGTCTGAAATGGGAAATTTTTTCTAATAAATTTAAATGTTATGTGGTTCAGCCTTGATCCCAAAACTGATCATTTTTCGTGTTATTTAAAAACATTTAATTATCCAATAAATATAATTTAGTATTATTATTTGTCTTTTTTTTGAAGTGGTGGTGTAATGGACATGTAGTGATTATATAGTGTTGTAGATGTATGTGTGTCTATATATTTTTATATGGTTGACCAAGAATTTTGATAGCTTTAGGGAGGGTGAAATCACTAAGAGGAATTATGATATAATTATGGAAAGATAATTAATCCCTCCACCAATATCCTATTTTGTTTTGTCCATGTATTATTAAAATATATATCTCATCTATTATCCTTTTTTAAGTAAATACCTAGTGGATTCATATTCACGTTTCACATAGTAAATAATAGTCCCTTATGTTCTTCATGTTTGTAACATCTTAGCACTGATCACTCAACGGTAACAAGACTAGAGTTCTATGTAAACTTAAGAACACCTACTTGTAAACTAGAGGCTATAAAATTATAGTGAGGTCAAAGGTGATACCATGGGGAGACTATAACCTCTAGTACATATGTCCATAAAACACGAAATAAGTAACACACAATCACTCCTCACAAAATCCTATGGTAACCATCACAACTAAGTAGTAAAATAATAATAAATATCAAAATATAATTTGTTCTAGAATAAGCTATATAAAAATCACATGTGTTAGGTAGACACTAACAAGATATCCCATGTATAGATTATATACAACCTAGACCAAAGTAAAATAAACTAATAATGACCACAACTTTGTCCCAATCCTTAACCATGGATTTTCTCCTAACTCTAACCAAGATATCTAGCTAAAAATACTACGTTGAGCCTCTAACCTACCTGTGCCTATAATGAAGAGGCACACTTAGGTAACAAAGTACTAGGTCTGTAAGAGTACTGTGTGAGTAAAACTCAGTAGGCCACCACCAATAGTGTCCCTAACATAACTAGTATATACAGTGCATGAAAAATGTGATATGATTTAGATAAATAACAAAACATTACAAACATAAAAAATCTAAAGACCCGGAAATTACATGTAATTTTTTTTAATATATGGGAATTTTATGATTCCGTGAAAATTAACGACATGTGATCCTGAGACCCAGAGTGCTCGGAATGAATTTCTGAACATTATTTTAGGCACGTTCGGTAAACGTGAAAGAGGGATTTTCAAACTTTTAAACTGGTGCTCAGAATTGAAATCTGAGGACACGGTTGAACTCGTAGCGTCAGTATTCACTTAAGGAGACCTTCACCTCAACCGCAGTAGGTCGACGGTGAAAGTTAGTTTTTCACTTTTTTGTGGCATAATAAAATAAAATAAATTGGTGTAACATTTTATTTTTATTTTATTTTGAAACTCCCTGTGAATGTTGAGTGGTTGGGACCACCAGAATTAAACCTCCCATTGAGGTTATGGAGGTGGGGACCACTGAACCTAAAACCTCTCAGGAGAGGTTATGGTGGTGGGGACCACCCAAGATTAAACCCCTTTAAACCTCCCACTTAAATGAGGGGAAGTCTCTTGAACTTCCCCTTGATTAATTATGCCACCCCCACTTTAATTAATACACCAACTCAATTAATTAATTATTCCAATTTGAAACTATGTCAACATATTCTATAATGTTGGATAATTCATTTTTTTGTGGAATTGGGGGAAACTCTTGGTAAAAGGGAGAAACTTGGAGAGTTGGGAGGAATCTCTCCAATGAAGAATGCCAACAAAGAATGCCGCTTTCGACTTCGACTTCGACATCTTCCTTGGGAAAATCATTTATGAGGAACGTCTTCAAAGTCAAAAAACAGATGATCGAGGGAACACAGACGTCACTGACCTCCGTTTATCCCCAACAACGTCGTCTCCTACCTCGCAACCTCCATCGACGAATCAAATGAGGTAGGGTGGTCGTTTGAGATTCTTCCATTTTCGTTCTTGATAACTCTCCGCAATTCTTGCGATTCAAGTATTATTGCCACTTGCTACCACTCTAATGCGGAGAGTGCGGGCCAACCAAACATGGCCCATCCTCTTCGAATTTATTGGGACAATTCTTGTGTTCTTCGTGATGGAGGAGGATGGCAATCAACCGCGACGAAGACAACTGCATCGCCCAGAGGCCACCGCCGCCCGCGGCCTTCACCCTCCAGGGTGCTCCGCCGCCCGCAGCCTGCCTCACCACCCCGCGGCCTCGCCGCGCTATCCTGCAGCCTCACCCCGCCGCCCCGCAACCTTGCTGCACCACCCTGTGGTTTAGCTGCGTCGCCTGCGGCCCTCTGAGCCCCCCACAGGCCCGTTTCATCCGCGTATGAGCCACCCCACGCCCTCACATCACCCCTGCAGCTGAGCCGCCCTCGCGACACCCTCCATGGCTGAGCTGACCCGCATCCTCACGCCGCTCGAGGCCGAGCCACCCCGTGCCCTCACGACACCCTCCATGGACGAGCTGCCATGCGGCCTCACGCCGTCCGTGGATGAACCTCTCTGCGGCCCCTCACAGCCTGTCGGACCGCCGAGAGGTTCGGGCCGGACCCAGCGGGTCGGGCCGAACCCAACGGGCCTGTCGACCTGGTGGGATGGGTCGACCCAGACCGGGTCGGCCCAAGCCGGTTCATGCCAGGTCGGTCTGAACGGGTTGGACCGGACCCAGACCCACTTCAACCCATTTACGCTCTTTTGGTCATAACTCTAGCACCGAGTGACCGTTTGATGAACCTTCAGCAGTGCTAGAAACCTTGTAGTGAGACAGTCCCTTTGAGTATAGCCCACTAGAGATTTGGATAAATTTGTGTAATGGTCGGTTTGGATCGAGCACGAATCCAACCAGGCCCTTGGGACTAAAAGGCTAATAACTCATAGACTGGGAGTCCGATTGATGCAACATCTATTGCGTTGAGATCTCTATGACGTGGTGGTCCTTTGGGATACTTCTTCATGGGACTTCATGGTAGTTGGAGTATCAACCAGTGTCTTGTGGAGTGGACCCTTCCAGAGACAAGTGAGCATAGTGCGGAAACCTAGTAGTTGGCTATAAATTAAGGAAGAGATCCTTTGTGGGTCTGAGATTGAGGGTCCCACATGGAACCGCTCTAGGATTCCATACAGGACTACCCAAGTGATCCTGTGTGGGTCGGCACCTAGTGATCTTATGTGGGTCAGCACCTAGCGATCCTGTGTGGGTGTGCACCGAGCGATCCTGTGTGGGTCAGCACCGACCGATCATGTGTGGGTCAGTACCAAGCGATCCTGTGCGGGTCTGCACCGAGCGATCCTATGTGGGTATGCCTCTTAACATAGTAAGATGATTCAGTAGTTACATCCAATCATATCTACTACTCTACTTAAGTTATACCTTGTGTGAGCCGAGTCTGTACCTGTGTGGTACTTTCCTTCGTGGTAATACCTCGGTGGTATTCTTCAGTGTGGCGTACCCATGTGGTACTTGCCTTAGTGGTATTTTCTTCCTTCGTGGAATAGTTGATCTTGGGGATTTGGAGTTGGACTCTTTGTTTTCCTCATGATTAAAATGGGTGTGCTTGATGACATAGGTATATGTATGGGCATATACCTAAGTTGGGTTGTCTGTTGATTTCATGCTTTATGGTTTATCATTTGTGGATTTTGTGAGACCTTGAGGGTCTTGGGGTCCCTAATAAGTATCATTATACTCACCCCTGAATGGTTTATTCCCACACCTCATTGTGTTTGGTGTAGACGACAGACAGATCTAACAGAGGACGAGATTACCAGGACTGGAGGTAGCTCGGATGTGAAACTTCAATGTGGCGTACTACAGAGATGATCGTTCGAGATTTGTACCTACCCTTTAGGTAGAATCCTTGGCAGGTGATCACAGGAGCTGTTTCAGTGTAATTGTACTTTTTCTTATACTTTCTAGTTGGGCTTGTATTCTGGCCCCGTTTACTTATTGTACTCACTCTGTTTACTATTCAGTTTACTTGAGTTAGTATATTGTGGTGTGCTTGTTTGCATGTGCATACAGGTTATAAAGTAAATTCCTTCCTAGATTTAGGGAATATGCCTTCGGTGCTAGTCACCAACCCTTGGCCTATGGAAGGCAGGCTTGGGGTAGTCACAGCATGGGCCTTGGGGGATGGGTCGTGACAAATTGGTATTAGAGGAGTCGGTTCTACCATAGATCATAGGACTCTAATATTTCTTTTAATGGCAATAGTGTTAAGTGTAGTGAGTGTGGTTATCAATTCAGGGAATCCAGTGTTGGTTCAGCAATCGAAGTATCCATACACCATGACCTTGACTTCTGATTTCGGACACCATGCACAAAAACACTAATTGTGTGTGTGTTTCCAAGAGTTTTCTTTGTGATATATTGAGTTAACTCACCAAGTATAACTTTTTGACTGTGGTGAACCTGTTTCTTTTTGAGATTCCTCCACAAAGATAGTCAGCTAGGGTTCCAGATATAGTACACACTGACAACCCACTGAGCGATGAGGCCTCAGTCCAGGGCCCTCTTCCAATAGAGGCACCAGCGGTACCATTACTCATTGGGTCACTAATGCCACCATCCCAAACAGCAGAGAGTGCACACCACTTGAGCATGTTGCATGAGTTACAGCGCCAGAGGCCACCCAGGTTTAGGGGAGAGACAGACCCACAGGCGGCTAGGGATTGGCTGGAGACTGTGGTGAGAGTCTTCCGACTAGTAGGGACACCAGCCGATCTCATAGTGATCCTTGCCGCCAGCCTTTTACAGGAAGAAACATGAAGATAGTGGAGCTTGATGCTTCAGGATCACGATGAGGTGACACTTCTCTAGGAAGACTTAGAGAGCCTGTTTCGGGCAGAGTTTGTCCCAGTGACTCTTCATGCAGTGCACCATTAGAAGCTTCTTCATCTGCAGTAGAGAAGCATTATTGTGCCTCATTACTCAGTGAGGTTCACTGACCTCTCACGCTACTCCATAGATATGGTGCGGGACCCATTCTTCTGGACCCGGATCTTCGAGCAGGGACTCAGGTAGGAGATCATGGCTTCAATGATCTCACTCAGCATCCCGACACCAGCGGGGGTGTAAGAGAGATCCCTACTAGTAGAGAGTTTCCTTTCTGAGCAGTGACGAGCAGTGAGACCCACTACCAGTCATCACATAGTGGATTCTTCTCCGGCTGGCAGGAGACAAATGAACAAGAGGTCCAAAAGGACTAGACCTTCAGGTGGATGACCGCGGGATTCTGTGTCAGTTGTGCGGGGAAAATGAGGCAGAGCCAGTCATGCACGAGTGGGAAATGTTATGCATGCAACAGGCAGGGTCACATGGCTCGTGACTGTCCGACCCACCGTATAGATGATCAGCAGATGGTCGAAGGACCTCCCAGTCAGAGACGGAGGTTCGACCGAGGAGGTCCTCTGAGAGAAGGTGAACGTGGAAGAGTAGGTGGTCGTGCATCTGGTGGTGGGAGACGATTCAAGATATTACCACCACCACCACCAGGAGGTCCACCTCGACCGCGGGGAGAAGGAGGATAGGGTAGAGCTCAGCTCCAGGCAGCTGAGGCCTACGACCATGGCGCTCTAGAGATGATACAAGGTACAATCTGTGTCCACTCCACCTTAACTGCAGTACTTATAGACATAGGTGCCAGTCATTCTTTTATTGTCACTACCCTCGTTCGGATCTCGGAGATTCCAATGGAGCTGTTGGCTCAATCATCACAGCTAGATACTCATACGGGAGCGGATTCGATGATTATGCACTGGTGTCGGCACTGTGAGCTTACTCTAGGAGGCGAGATCTTTGGCTGGATCTCCTAGTAGCTGCCTCAAGGCCTTAAAACATCATCTTGGGTATTAACTGGTTATCTACAGTCCATTCTTAGATAGACTGTATTAGGTGCAAAGTGCGGTGTGTCTGCATGGATGGGACCAGGATTACATTCACCGGTGATAAGGCTGTCTTTCCAAAACAGGATGGACTTACACGGAGAATAGTTCAGCTGATTACTCATTTGTTGGCTAGCCTTACCATCGGATCGTTCGATGTGGAGAGTCTGAGTTATCCTGTAATGGCGGACTAGTACATGGATGTCTTTCCTAATGATGTTCTGGGTCTACCTCCTCATAGAGAGGGGGAATTTTACATTGACTTTGTACACCGAGATGACGCTGATATCTACACTAGCGTATCGGATGGCTCCCGCGGAGCTTCGTGAGCTGTAGGTATATCTAGAGGACTTGTAGGGGAAGGGATTCATATGACCTAGTGTTTCTCCTTGGGTAACCCTGATTTTGTTCTCCAATAAGGAATATGGGAGATTGAGGATTTTTTTTGACTATCGGCGCCTGAACCATGTGACCGTGAAGAACAAGTACTCACTTCTAAGGACTGATGACCTATTTGATCAGCTGAAGGGAGCACGACAGATCTCGAAGATAGACCTCAGATCAGGCTATCACCGGCTCAGAGTACATGATGAGGATGTGTAGAAGATGGCTTTCAGATGTCGGTATGGCCACGAAGAGTTCTTGGTTATACCATTCAGTGTAACCAATGCTCCAACAGTGTTCATAGGACTCATGAATAGGATCTTTCATTCATACATTGATCTCTTTGTTGTAGTATTCTTCGATGACATTCTGATCTACTTGGCTACTAAGGAGGAGCATGCCTATCATTTGCAGGTAGTACTAGACACACTCCGAGAACGCCATCTTTATGGTAAGCTCTTGAAGTTCTAGTTCTAGATCCAAGAGGTTCAATTTCTGGGACACGTCATCTCAGAGGTTGTAGTTGCAGTGGATCCCGGGAAGATTGAGGTGGTACTTGCTTGGAATCCCTCCAGGAGTGTGACAGAGATACAGAGTTTCCTGGGTTTTGCCGGATACTACTGGAGATTTGTGTCAGGTTTCTCCATAGTTGCGGCACCTTTATCAGCATTGAAAAAGAAGGGGAAACCCTTCGTGTGGTCATAGAGATGCCAGTAGATTTTTCAGGAACTGAGGCAGAGGCTGACTAGTGCACCCATCTTGATGCTACCAGAGGAGGGCATAGGGTATGTAGTCTACTAAGACACATCAGGGACCGGGCTCGGATGTGTTCGGATGTAGGAGAGAGAAGTGATCGCTTATGGTTCTTGACAGCTGAGACAGCATGGGAAAAACTACGCTACCCATGACCTGGAGTTAGCAGCAGTGGTCTTTACCTTGAAGATATGGTGGCACTATCTAATGGAAAAACGTTTTACAGTGTACTCTGATCACAAGAGTCTTAGGTATATATTCTCTCGAAGGGACCTGAACATGATATAGTGATGTTGTCTTGATTTCCTCCAGGACTATGACTTTCATATAGTCTATACTCTTGGGAAGGGGAATGTTGTAACAGATGCACTCAGCAGGAGGTCTATTATACAGTTACTAGGCGAGGCGATGGAGTAGTTGGTCGCCTTGCAGATATCCTTGGTTGATAGAGATGGATCATATTTTCTTCAGTCTCTTACAGTCACTACCCCACTTCTTCAGTGATTTAGGGAGTTGTAGCATGGGGACACTGACTATGAGACACGACGTGCTCAGATATCCACAAGACAGGCACCTGATGGATTTTATGAAGTTGGGGAGCACGTCATCCTCTTCAGAGGACGTACCATGGTACCAGTGTCTCTCCAGGAATAAGTGATGAGGGAGTTCCACACATCCCCTATATAGGTACATCCAGGAGTGGTGAAGATATAGCAGGATCTCCAACGACAGCACTAGTGGCTGAGAATGAAGAAAGCAGTTGCAGAGTTTGTCTCTCGGTGCCTCACTTGTCAGCAAGTGAAGGTGTAGCATCAAGTACCAGTAGGATTAGTTCATCCTTTAGATGTCCCAGAGTGGATGTGGTATGTGATATCCATGGACTTTGTGATAGGACTTCCACATACATCCAAAGGTCATGACACGATTTAGGTGATCGTCGACTGACTCACCAAGTCGGCCCACTTTGTACCGATCAGAGAGCAGGGTTCAGTAGAGAGCTTGGTACGCCTCTATGTGTAGGAGATTGTGTAGCTACATGGAGTACCCTCAACGATTCTCTCCTATCATGATGCACGTTTTACTTCCCGGCTATGGAAGGGGTTACATGAGGCTTTCAGGGCGCAGCTTCGTTTGAGCACCGCCTTCCATCCTCAGACAGATGGCCAGACTGAGCAGAGCATTAAGACCCTTAAGGACATGTTGCGTGCTTGTGTCCTCGACTTCGGTCATAGATGGGATGATTATTTGCCTTTTTTGGAGTTTTCATACAATAACAGCTATCACTCCACCATTGGGATGTCACCTTTTGAGGTGTTGTACGGGTGACCATGCAGATCAGCTTTGTGCTGGACTGACCCAGGGGAGTCAGCACTACTAGGACCAGAGATGGTACAGGACACCACAAAGAAGGTTCAGATCATCCAAGATCAGATGAAGATTGCACATAGCAGGTATAAGTCTTATGCCGATAGAAGATGGAGACATCTGGATTTCGAGGGTGGTGACCACTTCTTTCTATAGGGCTCACCTAGACGAGGTTTGCGGAGATTTGGATGAGGCGGTAAGTTATATTCGAGGTTCATTGGACCCTTTCAGGTCCTCCGCAGAGTTGGTGATGTGGATTACCACTTATCTCTTCTACCTCAGTTGCACCGGGTGCAAGACATCTTCCACATATCCTAGCTGAGGAGATACGTGCACGACCCTTCCCATGTCATCGACCATGATGAGCTGGAAATCGACCACAGGGCGATTTTTACGGAGGTTCTAGTGAAGATTTACGATCGATGGAAGCGGGTCCTTCATGGACGGTTGATACCTCTTATGTAAATTCACTATCTGCACAGGAACCTCGAGAAGATCACATTGGAGTGGGAGGCTCATATATGTGCTCAGTACCCCCACTTGTTTTCCTAGTTTGTGATGTGACTTACCGGAACAGAAATCCTTGAGGTGGGAAAAATGTAAAGACCTAGAAATTCCATGTATTTTTTTTAATATATGATAATTTTACGAGTCCGTGAAAATTGATGGCACATGATTCTGAGACCTAGAGTGCCCGGAATGAATTTTTGAACTTTATTTTGGGTACGTTTAGTAAACATGCGAGTGGGATTTTCTAACTTTTGAATCGGTGCTCAGAATTGAAATCTGAGTACACTGTTGAACTCGCAGTGCCTATTTTCGCTTAAGGAGACCTCCACCTTGACCTCATTAGGACGAGGGTGGAAGTTAATTTTTCACTTTTTCATGAGAGAATAAAATAAAATAAATGGGTGTAACATTTTATTTTTATTTTATTTTAAAACTCCTTTTGGATGTTGAGAGGTGGTGACCACCAGAATTAAACCTCCCCTTTAGATTATAGAGGTGGGGACCACCGAACCTAAAACCTCCCATGATAGGTTATGGTGGTGAGGACCACCCGAGATTAAACTCCTTTAAACCTCCCACTTAAATGAGGGGAAGTCTCTTGAACTTACCCTTGATTAATTATACCACCCCCCCTGTTAATTAATACACCAACTCAGTTAATTAATTATTCCAATTTGAAATTATGCCAACATATTCTATAATGTTGGCTAATTCATTTTTGGTGGAATTGGGGGAAAATCTTGGAAAATGGGAGAAACTTGGAGAGTTGGGAGAAAGATCTCCAATGAAGAATGCCAATGAAGAACACTGACTTCGACTTCGACTTCAACTTCTTCCTCGAAACAATCTTTGATGAGGAACATATTCAATGTCAACAAACCGATGACCAAGGGAACGATGACATCACAAACGCTCGTCTATCCCCAACAACTTCGTCTCCTTCCTCGGAGCCTCCTTTGACGAATCAAACGAGTTAGGGTGGTTGTTTGAGATTCTTCCCTTTTCGTTCTTGACGACTCTCCACAATTCTTGTGATTCAAGTATTATAGCCGCTTTATATCACTCTAATTCGGAGAGTGTGGGCCAAACAAACATGGCCCTTCCTCTCTAAATTTCTTGGGATAATTCTTGTGTTCTTCACGTTAGAGGAGGACAGCTGTCAACCACGATGAAGGTGATGAAGACAACGGCCCCACCCCACGGCCACCACCGCCCACAGCCACTATCGCCCGCGGCTCCACTACTCGTTGCTCCGCCACCCCACGACGCTCTACCGCTCGTATCCTCTGGGCCCCGTGGCCTCTCTGCACCGCCCCGCGGCCTAGCCGCGCCGCTCACAGTCCTCCAAGCCACCGTGGCCCTCCGAGCCGCCACATGGCCATGCGGATTTCGAGGCCAAGTCGCCCCACGCCCTCACGGAACCCCCACGGCCGAGTCGCCGTCGCGTAACCCTCCGCGGCTGAGCTGCCCCATGGCCTCGCATCGCTCATGGCCAAGCCACCCTGCGCCCTCACGGCACCCTCCTCGGCTGAGCCACCCCATGTCCTCACGCCGTACGCAGCCCCTCGTGGCCCTCGCGGCCTACCGGACCGCCCGGAGGTCCAGGCCTCCCAGCACGGGCCAGGGTGAACCCATCCGGTTTGTCCGGGTCAACCAATACCGGTTCGACCCAGTTCAGGCTGGGCCGGGTCAGTCCGACTGTGTCGGACCGAACCCGGACCTGCTTCGACCCATTTACGCTCTTTTGGCCATAACTCTGGAACCAGGTGACCATTTAATGAATCGTCAGTAGTGCTAGAAACCTTGGAGTGAGATGGTCCCTTTGAGTATACCCCACTAGAGATTTGGCTAAAGTTGGGGAATGGTCGGGTTGAATCGAGCATGAATCCAACCGGGCCCTCGAAATTAAAAGGCTAATAACTCACAGACCGGGAATCTGATTGACGCACCATCAGTTGCGTTGAGATCCCTATGATGTGTCAGTCCTTTGGGTTACTTATTCATGGTAGTTGTAGTATCGACCAATGTCTTGTGGAGCGGAACCTCCCGAAGACAAGCGAGCATAGTGCGGGAACCTAGTAGTTGGCTGTGACTTAAGGAAGAGATCCTTCGTGGGTCTGAGATTAACAGTCCCACATGGAACCGCTCTAGGATTCCATGTGGGACTACCCGAGAGATCTTGTGTGTGTCAGAACCTAACGATCCTATGTGGGTTAGCACCTAGCGATCATGTGTGGGTCAGCACCGAGTGATCCTGTGTGGGCCAGCACCTAGCCATCATGTGTGGGTCAGCACCGAGCGATCCTGTGTGGGTCGACACCAAGTGATCCTGTGTGGGTCTGCCTCTTAACAGAGTAATATGATTCAGTAGTTACATCTAATCATCACTAATATTGTACTTAAGATATACCTGGTGTGAGATGAGTTTGTACCTGTGGGGTACTTTTCTTCGTATTAATACCTTGGTGGTATTCTTATGTGTGGCGTACTTGTGTGGTACTTGCCTTCGTGGTATTTCCTTCCTTCATGGAACAGTTGATCTTGGGGCATTGAAGTTGGACTCTGGGTTTTCCTCATGATTGAGATGGTTATACTTCATAACTTAGGTATATGTATCGTCATATATCTAAGTTGTGTTTTCATTTGATTTCATGATTTTTGGTTTATCCTTTGTGGATTTTGTGAGACCTTTAGGGTCTCAGGGTCCCTACTGGGTATCGTTATACTCACACCTACACAGGTTATGCCCACACCTCGTTGTGTTTGATGCAGAAGACGGACAACGCTGATGGAGGACAAGAGTACCAGGAATGGAAGTAGCTCAGAGGTGGACCTTCGACGAGGCATACCACAGAGACACCCGTTCGAGAGTTGTACCTACCCTTCAGGTAGGATCCTTGGTGGGTGATCGCAGGAGCTATTTTAGTTTACTTGTACTTTTTCTTGTAATTTCCAGTTGGGCTTGTATTTTGGCCCCTTTTACTAACTATACTCACTCTGTTTACTATTCAGTTTACTTGAGTTTGTATCTTGTTGTGTGCTTTGTTATGTGTGCTTACAGGTTATAAAGGCAATGCTTTTCTAGTTTTAGGAAATACGCCTTCGGTGCTAGTCATCATCCTCTGGTCTACGGAAGGCGGGCTTGGGGTAGTTACGGCATGGGCCCCAGGGATGGTCTGTGACAAAAAAACATCATGAGCACGAGTGTTTCCCAGCGCACCTAGGAGTAACCATTCATGATTTGTTCAATCCTATAGTGTCTCTCAATATACCAAATGAATAATGATTAGGTATGGATTCCTGATCCATATCACATTGTATATCATATCTTCTAAAGAAACTATTATTTAGGGAGTCATCACAACCAACCTGCAATATCAAAACCACCTTGGAAGAAATTATGTCCAACCCACAATATCAAACACACCTTGGGAGGCATCACACCCAACCCGTAGTATCCCAACTACCTTGGGATGAATCAAATTCAACCTGCATTATAATTACTTCCTTGGGAAGAATCACATTCATCCCATAATATCCCAAACACCTTGGTAGGAATCATATCCAACCCATAATATCATCATCACCTCAGGAGGCATTGCGTCCAACCCACAATATCACCACCACCTCAGGAGGCATCACATCCAAATCACTATATCACAATCACAAACCAATGTCACAATTCATCCATGGTTGGCATGAAACCAAACTCAAAACAAACACCAATTCACAAAACATATACCACCCATGGTTGGCATGACACTCAACTTAAACATCTATCAAAACAAAATTTGGCATCACTCTGAACTTATCCCTTTCACTTTTATAGTTGGCATGAATGTCGAACCCATTTCCTACAACCATTATATAACAAATCAAGTATTCATGGCCTGCATTAAAACCCATCTAATTTCAAAAAAAAATTCAAAAAAACTCACACATTCATGGTTAGCATGAATTCCCAACCCAAACAACACAACCTTTCCATCCCATTACCATGGTTGGAATGACCACTAAAACCATCACCATATTATAACTGACCAACAAGAAACTATAACAAACTTGATTGATAGTAGAGGATTTATTTTTGATTTGGAAGTGGTTTAAAACCCTTACATATGGTTCTATGATAGTTTCCAAAAACCTTCTATAAATTTGGCGTCATCATCCAACTCTCATCGGTTCTATCCATTTAGTTGTGGTTTCTGGGAACTGTCACAAAACGTCTGTTTAGTAGCGGTTTTTTTGGTTTTAGGGGCGGTTTCCCCTCCTAAAAAATTCCGAGCATATATTGGTGGTTAAAAAGGACCTTATCACCTAGAAATTTTTTGGTAGGGGAAACTATCTCTATAAAAATATTGAACTTAAATAGTGGCGGCTATATATCACTTTTACAAAGAATACAGTTGTAGAATCTGAAGCCTCAGAAGAGCAAAAAAAATAGATATGTGTGTGGGTGTGATTCCTAAATCAAAGAATAAACAATTTCCATTATATAATATCAATGAAAACAGTAGTTAGAGTCTTAGAATATAACAAATTATACAAATAACACTATAATACTAAAAATGGAGTGACAAAGTTCCAAGAAGCATGCCCCATGCTTCACAAGGCTAATACCTCCACCCTCCTAGTTCCATCCCTAAGAACCAAATCAATAATTCACACCTATATATACGTAATAGGTCCTGAATTACATACATTATATCTATTTAATACATAAACACCACAAAAATATGCACGGTAAGTGTATATAAACCCATATGGAAACCCACCATAAATTATGACACGCACCGCTTAAATTAGAAAAGGTTAGCTATTATCTATTTAAAATAGAAAAAAGTAAAATAAAACATATAATCCTTATAAAAACATGTAAATATATCAAAAAATCTACATATCCTTTTCAAAACCGTTATTTATTGGAAATAACCCACACCAAAACTCATTCACCCACTCCACGAACTAACACCCAATTATGTGTCACCCAACCAAAGAGGAACCTGTAATGAAAAAACCAACTTAATGATAGTATTTAGACATTCACTTAGGCCAATTATATCATGGTCACCACCTGAATATTTCGCAATAATCATTTAATTTTTTGGGGAACTAAAATGAATCCCGCCTAGTAAGACACCCACTAGTCTAGGCATAGTGTTCCTCACACAAAGGAAAACCCACTTCTTTCTCCCTATTATACTACACCAATATCCTATAGCATGGTCATCCAATATATTTTTACTAGAGGTAATTACATATGAAAAAAATTATTCAAAATGTAATCCTCAACCATTTCACCCATCATGACACACCAATATCTGCAATGGTCAGATTTTACACCCACAGCTGTTACACAACCCAAACCATGATTTACACAATAGTATCCACCAATGTTTAGTGAATCCTAGTGAGATAAAAACATACATATATAAAGACATACCTTCCTAAAAAATCAAAAAACTGGTATAAGACAAATCATAACATCAAAATTCACAATAAAAAACAGGAAAACATACCAACGGTATCACATTCCCCCTTTCATTGGGAATTTCTTCATTGAAATGCTAGATGTTAGTGGTGTGTATAAAAAAACTGGGGTTCCTAGTGTAGCATAATGGTTTCCCATTTTAAATTTTCATATAGGCCCAAAAATGATACTATAATAGACTAATCGATGTTACATGATTACATATCATGAGTTTATGATGAACATATCAAGATAAGCTACACGTAGATAACCTGATGGTATATCTTACTCAAGATCAACATGATCCCAACCAATTATAAAATAAAGATTATCTAACAATATGGGGTAACCACCCCATCTTACCCTAGTGATAGTTCCCCAATCATAGGAATACCAAAATCATATATAATTTCTCTTATTAATAAATATTGAAAAAAATGGAAATTAAAATTAAAAAAATAGAGGCCGACATGGATGATAATACAATTCTCTAAATGTCCACATGATGCATCATAGGGAAAACCTATAACAGGAAAAATAGTGTCACTATAAGATATTTTGGAAATAAGTACACTAAGAAACTGTAACACATCAATATAGGAATAATTTCTCTATTTTATATATACCTCCCACACCAACTCGAATTTTAATTAAATACACCAACTCGATGAGATTCTCATGTACTACATTGATAATATTAAGTATCAAAATCATTTCAAACAATATGGTGTAAAATGGCCTAAGAAATCACTCCCATAGGTGAAAATGTATACGAAATAGTAAAAATTCACACTGATTGGTGTTCCACAATCACTAATACAAAGTGAAACCTAATCAATACCTATTTAACATTGATATACACCTTCTCCATCTCTGTATCCACTTCCTCCAATAAGAACCTACATAGTAGTAATATTTAAAATTAAACTATGTTGCATATTTAAATTTAAACTTAAAACCAATAAAAGTTTGTGTAATAAATGATTTTTAAGTTGTGTGATTTATCTAATCACCACTATCCATTAATGAAAAATCATTGGGGAAAAATCTAGTTGTCTTCTCATATATTTCAATCAATGCTTTCTATAGAGCGATGATATTTACATCTTGCATCTTTATATGAGTCCCTTATTCCTAAATTGTGCTTTGCATTGAAACAAAATTCCTCTAAGCATCTTGAGTATGGGAATGACTAAAACTAGGATTCTATGCTACTAAAATCTCCAATGGTCTACCAAAGACCTCAGATGGTAATGGTAAGAAACCCATCTCACCCTAGACCAGGATGCTCCTTCCTAAGGACTTAACCAACTAGATCATACTGGGAGACCAAGAAGGACTACATAGGATTGGCATCCTATAGTTATTTTATTTTTACCTATATATAAAATATCACTCATATTTGAAGTAATACATATTAACATATTTAAAACTAATAATAAGTTATTATAACGAAAAAGGAATTCATACCCCAACTTTTTTTGGCGGGCTCCTTAACATAACACCCATTAGATTTTGTATGAACATCCCAGCACAATTTCGTTTTAGATACTTGGTGCTATAAATTATTTGACTCCACTAAAAAAAGATAAATTAATAACTTAATATATGAAACAAATAACTTTATCTTATAAATTTTTAATCTAATTAATATTTTACCAAAATTGATCTTCTTTTGGAAAAACTTTTTGACCATACAGTGTGAGGGATTATTTTTATACCTCAAATTGATACACTTTTCCTTGAATTATCCTAAAATAAATAACATATAATTTAATAGTAATGTATGAAATTTCATCTTCTTTTTGTATGCATGTATATATAAAATGAGATTAATATAATAATATATATTTCAATACTACATGCTTCTCATAATGATATATATAAAAAAACCTTCTATTTATATCTATGTACCACTTTAGGTACCTTATCATATAGCTTCAGAGTTCTCAATGAAGATTCGTTGAAATCATTCCACAATATCCAGTTGAAATCCTTCCATTTCTTACCCAAAATTTTTAATGTCTAATTTCATGCTATAAGTTCAGCAATGGTAAAGTGGAATAACATCTATAAAAAGAGATTAATTTTTAAAATATTAGAATTTAATAACATAATGGAATTAAATTACACCATAATTTAATAAAATTACCTTTATCTATGAATTAGATACTTCATTTTTCCAAGATTGAGGCACATGTCTCCAATCACCATAGGTAATCGAAAGGGTAACTAGATCCACCTTCAGTTATCCTAGAATATTTCCAAATAATCATGTGTCATAATTCATAGGGACACCATAATAGTGAAATGGTATAACTATCATTAATACATTCAGATTCTAGACATCTGATGTGTTCATATTTTCTCTGTGTTAACATTGTTTTCATACTTTATGATAATACACTTAATAGTATAAAAAAGGAAATAACATTATTCACATTTAAATTTGTACCTATAATAGTAACTTTCCAATATCTTCATAAATAAATAGAAGTGACAACATGTACCCTCATTGTTGAACATACTGAATGGGGAGGCACTGTCTCAAATGCTATTGGGACACTAACAAAGGGTGTACTAGATTCTGACAAAATAGAGGGTGTGAGAGACGGTATAGGAAGAAAATAGAGGTTGCCTCAAATTCTATAGATATGGATTCTCATGGATCATAATATGTTTATGTGGTCAAGATAATGTCAATAGGGAGTCAAATGAGATCAATGAAATACATTCTCTTTGGAATTCCTATCATTTAATCAAATAAAATTAACTTCAGAACATATATTTCAAAAACAATTGCTGGAAAAAATTATAAATGATAACAGATGAATAGTAATGATAAAAAATATAGATATGGTAATGAATGAATGCACATATAACATAAGTGCTTGATAGATTAATGTATTAGTGCATATACAATCATTTTTCCATCAACCATGTCATTATCCTACTCCATTATTACTTCATCTAATTCATCCTCCCCTACAAGAATAATATTTTCAATATCATGATCGATAAATAATTTTTTATTTATGTTTATGGGATTCAATAACATATTTCAAATCTTCCACTTTATCACCCATATCATACAAGTCTCTTTGTTTTATGTAAATAACTACAATCCACCCTTCACCCATTACATATTACATATAATAAACCATTTTCTCTTGTGATGATAAGATGTATGGATCATGTAATTCATGGTCGCTAACATCCATCAAGAGAGATAAGTTCACATAAGTAAATTGTAAGGAATATATTTTAATACCCCTAGTAATATCAACCCACTTGTATTTGAATAAAACAACTGAAAAATTCCTATGGTAGTTTAATTCAACAATATTATTCAACATTCCATAGTATCCCAAATCATCAACCATAAATATAACACTATTATGTGTTTCCAAACCCTCTTCCTGATCAACTATACAAAATTTAAAGTCATTCACATTGTAATCATCGAACTTTCTAGGCTATTTTAGAGTAACTCAAGCCAAAAACATCAAATCTTCTAAAAACTAATCCCGAGCATAATTATTCATGATCTATAAAAAGTAATATACATTATTAGATTTAAAAAGTATATTTTTCAACCTAATATCAATATTTATTAAAATATTTATGAACACACAGGATGTACAAACCATTCTACAAGCTCTTTATTAACATCTTTTGTCATATATTTATTATTTTGTTTCTGGCCTCTTATTTGTTTCTTTTTTTATATTATTTTCATTAACAAATGGATATTCAATTTCATTATTCTGAAGCACATATCTATGTCCCAGTAATAATTCCATTTCTTTCAGTGTATCATTTGAGCTCCTCTCAACTGATCGGCCAATAGTAGAAAATATTTTTGATTTCCCATGTAGTTGAGATTGATTCGATGTGTCTTCAACACATCCAACTGAATTGAATTTTGTCTCAATATCATGAAGGTATCTAGAAAAAAAGTTACATCACTTCTCTTCCAAATAGCATTCAGAAATAGATACTTCTGGTTGATCTTTATTTTTCACATATTATTAAAAATGAACAAGATATCTATGAAATAAAATAAATAAAACATAATTATGTTTTTGATTAAGTTCCAATAATTTCTTACTTAGGATTAAAAATATATAAATAAAGTACCTCTCAGTTGGATACATCCATAGATAATTTACGGGGCCTCCTAATTTAGTTTCCTCAACTAAATGAATAGTTAAATTCATCTTGAAAGTAAAACAAAATGGAGAAAATATCATATCCATTAAACAAAGTTTCAATAAAAATATCTCCTAAAGGTTTTCAAGATCATATGTTTGTATATTTTTCTCACATATTTGTCTGAATAATGTGAAAAATTGGAGTGTAATAGCAGTAACCTTTTCAGGTAATAATGTACACAATTCCAATGGTTTTAACTACTGTAACAAAACATGTGCATCGTGAATTTTAAATTTATGTAACTTATGATTATTTTAGTCAAAAAACCTAGATATGTTACTTTAATACCCATCAAATACATTCACATGTTTTTAAATTCTAATGAATGTATCTTTATCCCTATTTTTCATTGCAAAAATTGTTGGATCATACTTTCCATTCTCATATAGTCAAGGATCATGCTTTATGTTCATTGTTTGTAATACCTACCTAGTATTGAGATGGTCCTTTGATTTTTCATGATCATTAAGAAATGTAAAGATCAAATTTTCAAAAACAATATTCTCATTATTCATAAAATCAAGATTATGTTGCAACAAATTAAACTCTCAATATGGATGTTTTATGAATATACTTGTTTTCTTCCATTATTGCATTATAATTTCACTTGATTATGCACTTCAAAATCATTTCCCAATATCATTAAAATGATGCAGCTTCCCAAATTATGTTTCAACATTTCCATGTTGTGCTAATATTTCAGAACCAATCAACAACTTTGGATTTGGTCTACGGTCAATAGAACCATTGAATTTTTACTTGTTCAACTGAAATCTATGAGATATACTGAGAAATATTTGATCACACAAGAAGAACCATTTTTAATATAAGGTATTAATTCAGTCTTAAAATAATTGTTACAAATAGGAAAAGACAAAACTATGTGGGTGTTCCAACTAGAAAAGTTACCAAGTCCATGGAAGTCACTAATGGTCCACAATAGAGAAGCATGCATTTTGAAAATTGTTCTAGAATATGTATCATATCCCTCAACATCTTTTCTCCATAACTCAAATAATTCTTCAATTAGAGGATGAAAGTATACATCAATATAATTTCCATACATTTTTTTCAAGTAATAATCACTGAAATGATAGAATATTTTTATTTCATATACATTCAAGGAGGTATATTATAAGGGATTAAAACAACTGAACAAATGCTATAACTGGTACTCAAAGTCCTAAATGGGTATAATCCATCGGAAGCCAATCACAGTTTCACAATCCTTGGATCATATGATAAATATGGATGTAATGAATCAAATGTATTCCCTGATTATAAATCTATTATATGTTACATTAACCCATCATTTTTATTATCTATATAATTCCACTTCATGTTCTCAATGGTTTTCGATGACAGGAATAATCTTTGCAATTGAGGATTTAAAGGGAAGTAATGCAAAACCTTTTAAGGTTTATTCTTTTTCTTCATCTTCATAGTAGTATGTTGATTTAGACTTCCAACATTTACCATTTAATTATATATAAAATAATAAAATTTCTCCAATCCTATATATTACAATCCTCTCCCAAATAAAGCATAAAATCATTGGGACAAACGTATATTTTTGTATAACTCAAACCAAGCATGTTAACAAATTTTTTCATATTATAAAAAGAATCCAGGATCTTATCTTCAGAAAATGCATCGTGAAAATATTATAATATCATGGACATCACCTTATTTGTAATTTCATATTGGCATTAGATATTATACAACTTTAGTAGAAAAGAATGTTTTGAATAATTCAAACATCCACCATAAAGATCTTGATTTACATCATCAACTAAATCATGAAACACATTTTTCTTCTCAATGAAGTTCTCTCATACATTATTCTCCATAGAATCAATAGGAGTATCCAATGATATGCTATAAACTTGATTCAGTTTTCCTATAGTCCTAAAAACCTAACATGTCAAGTTACTATTTGTAGCACCCTCAACCGGTTGTTCTAATATGTTTTGATGTTTATTTTATTTAATTTCAATACTTAAAGAATCATTTATAAGGTTTTTCATTTCATTTTCCATTGTCTAATAATTTGGGATCTCATGTTATAGATTGACACTGGTGCTCAAATTTTCTATAATTTTCGATTCTCCATGCCAAATACCACCAAAATATTGAGAAGGGAATTTCTTCAATATCAAGTGTTCATAAACTTCATCTCTCTTAAACCATCATCTAAATTTATATTTATGTCTTGGACTTCTTATTGTCCCATCAACGGATTGATTTGAAATTGAAAAATCTAAAAACTCTTCCAAACCCTTAGCATACTAAGGTGTGTTACTCAGTAATGCGATATAACTTTTATGCATATATATCACCATATTGCAACACTTTATTAAAAAAATTAAAACACATAACTATTGCTAATGAGGAAAAGAGATAAATATAAATGAAACAAATACAACCCAATTAGATATAATAAGAGTCATATAAGTACTAAAAAGTCAATGTAAAAAATAAAATCAATCATGGATAGTATAATGTAAAATAAAAGAAAGATAAAAATCATAAAATAATTAAGAAAACAACATTTCAAATGTTCATTCAAAATCATTTATCAAACCTCCCATTGAAAATCAATTTAGATATCTAAATATTTTTATAAAATCACTTGTTAAGGAAATACACCCCTCTTTAAAGGAAGTCAACTGGTGTTAAGAACACATTTTTCAATGATATGATAAAACATATATTCTAGTTTTAAAACAAATCAGAAAATACATTAATATTTTTAAGAGATATTAAATAAAATAAAAAATACATTTACTATTCATTTTCAAAATAAAGATAATTTTTAAAACTTGAAACAAATCAATCAAAACCAATAAACATCAGTGGATACCTCTCGTGTTCTTAATGAGACAATATAATACTTTACTAACACATAAGCATATCTCTAGGGTATGATGCAATCCTATCAGTGCACCCCAACATACACTTCCTTGGCCTTATTGAGAGTGAATTATAATATCTAGATTGAAATAATAACTATGGGTACGAGTAGAATGAAATAAAATTATTATAACACTTGTACCTAGAACTCCCACTTAGATACCCAAGGCTTCCAATGAATTTTTCTAATTAAAAACATCAAAATATTAAAAAATATATTTATAATACTATCATGTCACACATGTACATTCATGTATAGAAAGAAAGAGTTTCATATCAATATATCACCATATAAAATCATATGATTCAAAAATGATATATATGATAAAAATTAGAACATATAAAAGGTGGAATCAAATAATATCACCATTACTTTAATCCAAACATGGATAAATAAAAAATATAATTTAAACCTATGAGATCAATATCTTAAAATCTATAATAACTCATATAATCAATTATGGGTTTTCCTTAAAAATTCACTAAACCAAATTTTAAAATAATTGTGCACATACAATTCTTGATGAATAAAATTTTCTTATGAAATAATTTATTTTGATTATATAATTAATTTATGGGATATTACAAATAATGAGATGCTTGGTTTTGATTGTTTTTTCCAATATAAAAAGTTTTTTATTATTATTATCAATGTTATGATTGTTTTTTAATATCAATAATTGTTATTGGTTTTTTATTAATATCATTATTATGAGGTGTTATCAAGAATTTTTTAGATTAATATAAATTTTATTAGGTGCTAGTATATTGAAAAAATTATTTAATGGGATTCATAAACATTGAATTGTTTTCAATTAATATCAGAAAGTTTTTTATTAATATTAATAATTAATTTATAGGATGTTTACTAATTTTATTTAAATAGTGAATGGTCTTTTTGAAATTTCAAATAGGGGAACTACATTTATCAAAAATGAAACAATCCAAGGTTTTGGAAATCCAAACCCATGTTTTAAATAAATATTATTAAACACACACGCACACAAATGCATTTAGGATAACATGGCCAAATAATCTCAATAAAGATAATAAATTATCATGTGTCATGTAAAAAAATCAAGCATCACATCCATGGAGAAAATAGTACCTATAATTAAATAAACAATTATTAATGTCAATATAAAAACTTACATCATGAAACTGAAAGCTTATTCCAAATCCTTGATGATGATATCAAAACAAGCAGCAGTAGCTGCACAACATCTACACCAAGATGCAACACCAGAAATCCAATAACTGAACTTAAAATTCATTCAAAGTCAAACTTCAAAAATTATAAGACACAAACTCTTAAATGTCACTATAGATAAATAATAATAATAAAATTTCATAATCTACCAAAATCATCATTGATAACCAAACAACCAAATTATGAAAATAAACAACTACAACTGACTGTAATATGAGAAAACCTTGTATGGTCCAAACAAAACAACAATACATAAATAATAAAAAATCACCATGACCTCATGGTATATAGTAACACTATCCAACCATCACTTCATCTTATAATAACAGTCAAAATTTATAATGGAAAATCACATGAGCCTTAGCCCGGTTGCTGAGGACACCTTAAGTGCATCCAGGTGACCTAGGATCAAATCTAGGTGGGGGAATAATTTTTGGGGGGTACTGTAGAAGGAACTATAGTGGTCGATACTATTCCCCCTGTTTGGGCCTTCAGGCTACTGATTTGGTCCTAGAGTCCTTTAAGGCCATTAGGCCACCAAGGCCTTCGAGTCAGTAAGGCCTTCGGGCCACCTGAAGGACTTTGGGCCACCTTAAGTGCATATGCAAACCAGACAACCTATAATGAAAAAACTCTAGAAGGAGGATGAGCAATGAGATATCACCACAGCAAAAGCTAAACAGATTGCAAGAATGAGAGGGTATGGCACATTCCATCGAGACAAGCCTGTGCATTCATGGGAAAGCCAAGTTGAACCACCAAGCAAAGGTTCAGTGTTGATATTTCGATGAAGATGCTAGGAAGGAGTATTTCAAAGTCGTTAGTATGGGTTGTACGTAATGTTTGAATCTTATGGGAAATGAATTCCTATAAGGTTTATGGGACATGTAATACTTACACCTATGGGACTTGTAAGGGTTAAACCTCACCCCTTTAAAGGTTTATTATCAAAAATCAATAAAAAAAATGAAGGCCTTTGGGCCATTGGAGGATAGTGGAAAAAATAGAAAAAAAATTACACTGCACAGGAGAACCCTATAGGCGGTGAGGGGAAATCTAAGGGCTAGGAGGCTTAGGGGAAATTGTATAGCTAGGTCGGGGAAAGATTCAGTGCTAATCAAGCACTAGTGAGGGTGAGTGTTCATGGTGCTAAGGGTAAAATGACATTTCAAGGAGCATCAGTGATGGATCATGGGGGATCGGGGGAGGTAGGAATATCAGTGAGGGTGGAAACCACCATAGCATCGGTGAGGGGGGAAATTTTTTGGTGGATAGGGCTCACAGTAGGGGGTGCGTGGTGTTATTAGGGGAGACATGGTGGGATTGGGGTAGTAGTTAGGGGGCTCTGAGTAGAATCTTATTTTTTATAAGTGGATAAAATTTAGCTGTAGTTTTTTGAAAACCGCCACTAAATTATAGTAATTTTTTATGGGTAGTTTATTAAACTACTGCTAAACTATGAATTTGGTGCAGTGCGACCTACAAAAAAATCATTAATAATAATTCACAACTCACAATTTAAATGGAAATAATTATAACATTTCAATGATCACATAATAAAATAAAAGTTCTAAGTGTTGGGAACTCACCCAACACAAATTCACATTCCCATTAAGTTGGTCACACTTACACACCCAACCCCTTTATGAATATCATTCCATTATATGTTACCACCCTAATATCTCTATTTTATTTTTATCTCAGGATCCATAAAAATATATACCCATTCCCTAGTCTTCTAAGTAACAACATAGATAAGGTTCCCTCTTTGGTTCCCTTTACAATTTCCCGAAACCTCTTGACATATCTAGAACTTAATGGGAATATATTCCCTCAAAACTAGACATTATCACCTCATAGATAAATCTCCAAATTTAAAAAACTATATAGGAATCAGACATAAGGGATGGAATAATGTCAATCCAAACTTAAAGGTTAATCTTGGTTGGTACCCTCACACCCAACCTACAGATAAATTCAATTCAAGGAATACCCATTTAAAGTTACACATTATATTAGAGGAGGAACACTGACCTCACATGCTGATCAAACTAGATAAGAGGTTATTATGTAACTCAATATTCCACATAGCCCACACTTAAACCAGAAATCCATAATCAATCACATACTTTACTTGGAGGGGACAAATGGGACCTATCAAAGGATATTTATGTGTTAACTAACCAAGTACATACACAACTAGAAAAAATAGTTGTATTCATTGTCCATTCTTATGGTTAGAACCCTTGTTATCAGGTTTATATTTTATATTCCATGGTATTTAACCCATGGTTTTTATTTGTGTGGATATAACCCTTGGCCATAGTGGGTCTAACATTGAACTCAGTCCATGTGGGTCCTATAGCCATGGGAAAGTTCCTCACAGTTATAAGGTTTGGGAAAACATTTATTATACTTTATTTTTGAACCCAAGTCTTGAGAATATAACTGAAATATACTCTACCAATTTACTAAGAAACTCATTTCTAATATATAAATATATATATATATATATTATAATTTTTAAATTAATTATAAGGTATTTCTATTACGTAGACCTATGGTCACAACCATATATGACTATAGATATAGATCTCAGGTGATATGGCTTATAGCCATAGTAATATAGTACAATGTATATAAGTGGCCTATATCCTTGAGAATCTAGGATTGGGGATACTGGGTCTATATGTGATGGTCTATATCCATGTTCATCAAAGTTCGTGGCTACAGGTTTCTGCGTGCAAAATCATATAGCTACGGTCATCTTGGACTTTGGGTGCAAAGTCCTATAGTCATGTCCATATAGTCCTATGGATATATTCCACATATATCCACAATCATATATAGATTTCGATCGAGTTTTCTAGGTGTGAATCCCTATAGAAATGGTCATAGTGAACCATGTCTATAGGAACATTCATGCACCCTTCCCATGGAAAAAATAATTCATGAGTTATGGTGGGTTAATGTACAGCCAAAAGCATAGGATCTTATGGCTATAGGTGACCTATAGGCTATAGGATATATATAGAAACAATAATCCCACCCATGGATATATCCCCATGGATGTATCTTTATTTTTTATTAGTGATATCACTCTTGGGTTTAGTTATCATTTTCTTTATGATTTAAGTAAGCATCATGCCCATCAGTGGCTGAGGAATCAATTTTTGAAGATAAAAGGGTTCATCACATCCCTAAGTATCCTCATTCAACTCATACAGGTAAATGGGAAATAATTTATTTTGGTTTAGGGTTATCCATACATAAGAAGATAGACAATATATCACATTTCACATAATAAAATCATAAATGTTAGTGAGATATTCAGGGACCACCTACCTCAATAGAAGTTCACCCCTTGAGAAAATCCCATCCACCATCATTGACCAAGCTCAACCAACAACCATCCATCATTTTGAGGCCCAAACAAAATCAATAACTACTTAAATTAATTAACAACCAATTATAATTATTAAAATAGTTAATTACATAATTAATTCATTGGAAATATTCAAATAACAACTCACTTGGAAGCATCCCACTCCCAAAAACTTGAATAATAGGTTATGTATCACTCTTTAAACACCCCCAAGATCACTTCCAAACAAGTCCCTAGAACCTGATACCAAAACAACACTAATTTAATTTCCAATTTTATGTAAAAATAAAAATAAATTAAGTTAGTGGATTACATCTAGAAAAATAGAACTTGACCATGAGTGATTAAGGAATTGTGATAAGTGTAAAGGTATGAATTTACTGGTAATTATTTTTTATAGTAGAATATGGAGAACCTGAAATCATGGATAATGTGAAGAGTTTAGAATACTAAAATCAATGGGAGTTATTTATGAGGGGTTTACATGATTCCCTCTATGTGTCTAGAACATGGGAACTGAGAGGAAGACCTGGTGGGAAGAAATTATTTCAAAACAAGTGGGCATTTTGAATAAAATATGAAGTGTGTGGTAGGAGGAAGTATAAGGAAATGATATCTATGAATAGATTTTAACAAACAAAAGGATTTAATTTATCAAATATTTTTTCTCCTGTATTTAAGTAGACAACTATCAGAACAGCGATAAGCATCTCTGATTCTGAAAGATTACATCTTGAGTAGATGGGTGTGAGGAAATAATTTCTTCAAGGGGAATTAGAAGAAAGAAATATCTATGGAATAACCAAAGGGTTTTGAAATTAATTAGAACCAAAACCTTGTGTGTTATCTAATATATAGTATTTATAGTCAGAATCAATTGATAAGGAATTGGAATCAGAAGTTCAATGATTTCAAGATGAAATGATAGTTCATTCGGAATAATATTAATTGTTACTATTATTGTATGGTGTTTGATGATGGGATTTTCATTATCCTTATACATTACATGGATGTAATTACTATTTAAATTCTTGTGAAATAAAGGATAAATGATCTAAAGGTGGAGTCATCACACCCTGACCTGGTTAATTCAATTTTTATTTTAATTATTCAATTATATTTAATCATATACTTGTTTTATAGGATTATCCATTTCAAATTTTTTAATTTTTGAAGATTCTTCATAGGTTAATAGTGAATTCACAGTTAGAGTAAGTAGTGTGTTGAATGTGAAAAAGCTTATATAATCAGGTAGAGTCAAGATTCATAATTAGTTCATAGTTTGTTTGACCATGTAGCCTCGCTAGACCCTCTAATAGGGATGCACGGTTGGTGTATGGTTTGAAAAACCATGAGTCCAAAACCGTTCCTAATTCCCAGAACTTTAAAAAAATGGGAAATCCTTAATCTACCCTCCCCCCATTATCTTTGAGTCACACCCCACCCCCATTCCCTTCTCCTTTCTTTCACACATAGTTTCAAGGGTGACCCTCATCCATTAGTCCTCTTCCTCCCTTTACAAAATTTTTAGCTGCCTATTCCACTAATTTCTTATGTGTTCATAATAGTAAGTTCTCTTCTCCTTTCCTCCTTATTCAATTTTTTCTTTATCTTTCCTAATTCATTGTTCACACTTCATGTATGAACCCTAACCTTATTTGGGGGTACTTTTTATCATTTTCTGGTTCCTAGGTTTTGTGGGGTTCGATTGAGGCTAGTTCTAACCATGGACATTGAAGGAATGAGTTATCCATTGGTTTTGGATAGGGTTTCTCCCATTATTCCTCTTTTCCCATGATTTTATTTAGGGATTTTCTGATTTTTGGGTTTCTCATTGTTTGTAATAGAATTACTATTTTTTAAAATAGTGGGTTCTAGGTCTTTCTCCCCTTGTTTTGGTATTTAAATCTTATAACCTTTAGTGCTTTCATTTTAAATTTATTAATTAAATTCATAATAAATTAATAATATATGTTTAAAAGATTCTTTAAGAAGGACACCATATTTCACCTGGTTTCCACTTAGTGTGAGGTACTTTTCTATTATAAATGCATTGTCTAAAATTAATTAGCAACCACCTATCATTTTAAAGGTTTTATAAAATTTCTGAATGGATTTTACCAGTGAATTGTGATATTTTAAATGGTGATTCTATTCTTAGAGGGAAATCCCTCTTTGTCCATTTATGTTTTCTTAGAATTTCAAGTAATACTTTAAATGGTAATAATTAATAGATTATTTAAAAATATAGTTTCAAATAAAAATAAAAGATTATTAAAATGTCTTTTTGATATATCTATTGGTTATTCACATATACATGGGTATACGTGTATATATGTTTGTGTGTGTGTTTATATGTATAAATACACATGGGATTATGTGAATTTCCATAATTCAAGGAATATATATATATATGTAAGTACATATGGTTATAACTATAAAAAGATTAATTTCAAATTAACATATATGCTTATTTTGGTTTTGAAGTAAGTTAAAAATGGGATATTTTAGTTTGGCTTCTAAAATATACTTCAAAGGCTCAGTTGGCACCTTCAAATGTTTTTTTGGAAAGTGAAAACTCATTTTTAGTAAAACCCCTTGAATTATGGAAGATAAATTATTATTGAAATGTGATGTGTGTATTATGCTTGAAATGGGTTGTGTATTGCCTATATATATTTTTTAGTAAAAAGAGGATGACATCTAAAGGGTGTTCTGAGGTGAGGAAATGTGATGTAAGTTTTTTTATAAACTTTACTCTTCACATATATGATTAGTACTTTTAATATACTCACCTCCATTAGTATGTCATGTGAATTATTTGGTAGTTTGGTGGGAACTCTAGGTACACACATTGTACTAGTTTAGTATCATACTCTGACTAGTGTCCCTGAGATAGACTATGTTCTACTTTTGGGATATTTCCCTCAGTTATACCAATGAGGGTGTCACTGAGTGGTAGGTCTGGTTGATTATTTTGGTACCAATCATTTCATATTATGTAATTGTTAGTCATTTCATAGTTTATCCCCTAATGACATTTGGATCCCATGGTGACTCTAACTATTTTATTTGTGATGGCATGTGTTTTCACTTGATCATGGCTTCATTTTTATACCATTTTTCCTTATTAGAAAATGTTTTCCTTAAAACATGTTGAAAAGAATTTTTTAAAGAATATTTAAAAATACAGTTTTTAATTGGCTATTTTAATAAAAATGGGTATTGGCCTAAAAATATTTCTTAGCCATTTTTTCATTTAAAGAAAAGAAAATGAAAAATTTATAAAATTGTATTGACATGTGATTGGTTTTAAAATAAAACCTACTTTTATTTATGTATTTTAAACAATCACCAAAAGTATATTTTATTTAAAGACTAAACATGTGGTATAGATTACCATTGTCAAGCCTAATGATCTTTATGTTCATTCCTGTATATATCTCTTAGTTGTAGGTTATGGTTCTCTTCCTCTTTTGGAGTGTTGATTAGTTGTATGGTGACTTTTATAATAATGAGGAGGTATCTTGTTAGTTTTTTTTATTTTATTTTTCATTTATCATGTCAACCACATAGGCTTTTATTTATTTTTATGGATGGAGGTTAGCTATATATATAGGATTCTAGGAGGGAACTGAAGGTAGATATGGTTTTATTTATAGTAGAGGGAGACTGGGGGTAAGTAGAGGGATTTATTATTTATTGTTTTATAGTTTATTTATTATACCTATTTGATTTATCATGGAAATATGAAAAACGTATGGGTTGTGCTCTTTTTTACACTTATTATTAAACTCTTTTTCTAGGAGAAATAATTCCAAATGGTTATACTTTTATTACACAGTGCTCGTCGCCACCCTGGGGAAATTAGGGACACAACTTGGGAATGTCACAGGTCATCTCAGGCATCCAACATAGGGATATCTCGGGTTGGTTCATGAGAAAATGGTATCAAAGTAACATTTTTTTATTTGGGAGTAAAGGTGGATGGAGATAGGACTGTCAAGACTTTAGCTATGGGTATGAAAAAATGTTTGTCCAAATCTTTTAATTTTGACCCATGAGTTTTCATAGGAAGTTGGTTTGAGTATTTTATTTATTTTTAGATTTTTTTTTATTTAGACAATTTCATTGTTTTGAGGGATAATAATGGGAGTTAACTGGCATCATGTAACGAACTCACATGGCCTAGAAACCCATACAGAGCTTGAGTTCGCGCTTCAATTTGACTTCTAGTAGCAGTTTCATGCTTGTCACATAGACCCCTAAACCATTTGGGCCAGTCATGCATAACCACTAGTCCCTCATGTAGAGTTTTTATATTGTGAGAATATATTTATTGGGTCTTTGATTATAGTGTGTCAGTTTTAAAAAGGAAATTTTTTTGTAATTTAAAAACTAATTGAGGGGTCTAAAGTTAGGAACAAAAGTCTTTCTTTAAAATAAATATTTAAAAAAAATAGAACTCCAAATGATAGAATCTAAAATTTAAAGTTTTGTGTTGAAAGGTGTGGTTTTTATTGAAAAATAATAAACTATATTACTTAAAATAATTTGAAAGAAAATTTTTAAAATTGTTTGAAGTGGATTATTGGGGTTTTTGAAATTTAAAGTGATATTTTATCTTGTGAATTTAATTTTAAATGTGAAAGTGGGGTTTAAAATTTGTCATGTAACTTTGTAAAAATAATTGGAATGCATTTATTATTGTTTTTAAAATTAAATAAATGTGTTTGAAGTTTTCTACTAATTTAAAAGGGGGAATTTTTCTTTTCAAAGGTTTTTAAAAAAGGGGGGATTTTGAATCTTTTTTTCGACATTTTAAAGTGCGTGTTGATTTTTTTTAGTGATTTGAATTTGAATAGGGGTGGTTCAGTTGTTTCTATTTTTTTATTTTCCCCATGTTTTACCTAGTTTTGGGTGATTCTAATTTTGATGTTTATTAATTTAAATCTTATATTTTTTTATTGGATTTTACCCTATAAAGGTACAGTGGGTTTTATAAAGTTTGTGTCTTTAGATATCCCTAAGTGGCATCTCTTATAGTTAAGAAGTTTAACTCTTTTGGTTGATGGCCTTACCCAAACTCTAAGTGGACTGGTAAATATGAATCCTAACTTAGTAGTTGAGATTTTTTGAGATATCTTGGTTAGTTTTTCTCATTGAGTTTTCCCTGAGTTCTCTTGGTAAAATGATGAACTTCTTAGAGATTTCATCTCTTTGGTGATTAGTGGTGCCCACTTTTCATATGGGGATACTATTCATGTTGTTGATATTGTTTCAAGGAATTTTGAAAATGAATTTGTGTGTGTGTGAATGGGAACATGAACAAGTGATAACCCCAATATAGGTTGTATCCTTTAAGGTGTCTTTTTTTGGATGGGTTCACTAGGGTCTCAATGTTTTGAGTATAACATGCATTTTTTATTCTTATTTCACCATTTTATTATTTTTATCATTAACTAATCTTATTTTGGAATGTTTGTTTGAAATAATTATAGTCATACCTTATCTTATCTCATTTTTATTACTTTGGTTTTATTTTTTTGAGGTGACATTATTCCTAAGATTTTGGATAATTAGAAGTTTTTTTATGATGGAAATTAGGAAAAAAAATTGATTGAGCGTCTTAGTTGAGACCCTTTTTTTAAATCCCCTCTCGGATGTAGCTTTTCCCTTGGAATTTTCTCTAGTTATATTGATCTTTTTTCTTGGTTTATTCTTTATGGTGGGGAGATTATCTCTATCTTTTGGCCTTGGTTTCTTTAGTGATCTAGTTCAAAGTCTCCTACGAATACTCATTTTGGTGAGGAAGCATCCAACAACGAGTTTTAGTTTTAGACGATCTTTAAGAAACAAACTAATTTTGGGAGAATATCATGGCTGTTTTCAGATAGTGCCATAGGTCATGTTGTGGTGTGGTCAGGGTGTTCTATAGTTTTAGAGAAACATGTTTTGATTGATTAGGTCTGATTTTTTATTATTTTGTTGATCTGTCTAATAAATTGACACTTTTGGGGGGAAGAAATAATTATAGTTGATAGAATTGTCACACCTCAACCTAGTTAATTCCCTTTTTATTTTAATTATTTGATTATATTTAATCACATTATTTTTTTGGTCATATCCATTTAAAAAAATTGAATTTTTAAATTTTTTTTATAGGCACATGGTTGGAGCATAATTAAAGGAAATATTCCATCAACCATGTAAAATCTTCTATAATTGGGTAGAGGTGAAATGTGCAGTTGGTTCACGGTATTTTTGATTATGTATTCTACCCATGTGGCATATCCCAGACCTCTAATAGGACTTTCACGGTTTGGAAAACCCTATAGTAAAATCATGTGTGATTCTAAGAACATAAAAAATGGTAAAACCCTAAGCTACCTCCCCCCACCCTTTATCTTTGGGTCATTCCACACTCCATCCCCTTCTCATGTCTATTGTGCATAGCTCTAGGGGAGCCCCTGATTATTCTTCCTCCTCCTATTTTTCCATGGTATTTATCCATCTCTTCTGATTATTTCTTCTGTGTTCATCACAATAATGTCTTCTCTCCTATCCTTCTTATTCTCTTCTTTATTTTTCTCCCTTCCTCTATTTATCATGCACTATGGCTAAACCCCAACCTAATTTAGGGGTTCTTTTTTTATCGATTTTAGTTCCTAGGTTTTCTGGGGTTCAATTAAGGCATATTATAGTCATGATCATTGAAGGCGATTAGTTATCCCGTGGTTTCACATAGGTTTTCCTATATTCTTCTCCTTTAGTTGGATTTTATTTAGGGATTTTGTGGTTTTTGGGTTTCACATTGTTTTCTAGAGTACCATGGACCCCATTGATGTGGAATAGCACAACTATTTTCTCAGGCAATCGGTTCTAGGTTGGTTTCCCCTTATTTTGGTTTTTAAATCTTAGAAACTTTACTAAATGAACATTAAATTGATGTTTTTAATGCCTAATAAAATAATTATATAGATTTAAAAGATTATTTAAATACTAAACCAATTTTCTCATGGTTTTCACTTAGTTTGGGGTACCTTTCAATTATAAATACATTTTTTAGATTAATTAGAAACTAAGTTGTAATTTAAATAATTTATAAAATTATTGAATGGGTTTTACCAATGAATTATGATGTTTTAAATAGTGTTTTGATTCTTAAATGAAAATCCCATTTGTAATTTTATAACTTCATTTAATTTCACGTAATACTTGAAAAGCCAAGAATTAATAGATTATTTCAAAATCTAGTTTCAAATATAAATGTAATCTGATTGAATTGAATTTTGGATATATTTGGTATTCATTCTCATATACATGGGTATATGTATATATGTATGTATGTATGTATGCATGCATGCATGTATGTATGGATGTATGCATGTATGTATGTATGTATGTATGTATGTATGTATGTATGTATGTATGTATGAATGTATGTATGTATGTATGTTTTTATGTATGTATGTATGTATGTATGTATGTTTGTATGTTTGTATGTATGTATGAACAAATATATATGGGATTATAATTTTTGTAATTCAAGGAATATATGTGTGTGTGTGTAAGTGAATATGGATATAACTATACTAAGAGGAATTCCAACTTAAGTATGATGCTTGTTTTTTTTCAAGTAAGCTGAAAATGGTATATTTTAGTGTGGTTTCTAAAATATATTTGAAAGGCTCGGTTGGCACCTTCAATCATTTTTTTAGAAAGTGAAAAAAATTAGGCATGTCCCATAAATTATGGAAGATAAATGATTATTAAAATGTGAGGTTCGGATTATGCCCGGAAGGGGTTTTGTATTAATTATATGTATGGTTTATTGAAAAGGGTTTTTTCTTTAAAGGGTTTTCAGTGGTGAGGAAATGTGATGTTGGTTTTATTAGAGAGTGTATTCTTCAAGTAGATTCTTAGTACTTTTAAAATTCTCACCTTCATTTGTATATCATGGGAATCATTGGGTAATTAGGTGTGAACTCTAGGTACACATGTTTCACTTATTTAGTATCGTTCTCTTACTAGTGATCATGATATAGACTATGTCCTGATTATGGGATATGACCATCAGTTAGACTGGTGAGGATGAAATAGAGTGTTTGATCAGGTTGATTTTTTTCGCATCTGACACTAGTCATTTCATATTATGTAGTTGTTATTTGTGTCCTAGTTTGTATTTTGAGCCTCTTTGGTTCACATACTGACTCTAAATATTTTATACAAGATTCCATGTGTTTTCACTTAATCATGGATTCATTTTTATACCATTTTTTCCATATTAGAAAATGGTAATCATAAATCATATTGAAAAGTATATTTTTAAAAAAATGTTTTAAAATCTAGTTATCAATATGTTATTTTAAAAAATGGTTACATTGGCCTGAAAATATTTTCTTAGTTATTGTTTTCATTTAAATAAAAGAAAATTAAAAGTTTATAAAAGATTAATGACATGTGATTGGTTTTTAAATAAATCCAACATTCATAATTTTATTTTAATTTATCACTAAAAGGATGTTTTATTTAAATACCAAACTTGGGGTTTGGTTTAACTTTGGTAGGACTACTAAGATTTATGATCATACTAATCTATATCTTTCATTTTTAGGTCCTAGTTCTACTCCTGACCTCTCTTTGATTATTGGTTTGTTGGGTGGTGACTTATATAGTCATCAGAAGGTATGTTGGTAGTTTATGATATTTTAGTTTTTTTATTTAATTATACATATTGGATTTTATTTTTTCTAATAATGTATGGTATCTATATTTTTGAGATTCTAATAGGGTTTTAGAGGCGTCAACAGTTTTCCTTGTAGGGAAGGGCGATTAGGGGTGAGTGGAGGGATTTCTTGTTTTCTTCTTTATAGTGTATTTATGCCACCAATTTGATTTAGAATGGATGTCTAAAATATGGAAAGTTTATTCCCATTATTACGTTGTTTATTAAACTCTATTTGATAGGAAAAACTATTCCCACTAGTTATACTTTCATTTCACAGCACTTGTCACCACACTAGACCAATTGGGAACAAGCCTCGAGAATGATGTGAGCTAGCTCAAGCATCCAAAATATGGAATGATCAGTTTACTTCATGACAATAATTATCTGGAATCTATGAGATAAAGGAATTTGGTCTAAAAAAAGTGTATTTTGAGATGAAAATTATGAGAGATCGAAGTTATGATACCTTATACCTGACTCCGGAAGATTACATTTGGAAGGTGATAGAACGCATCAGAATGGGAAAAGTGAAACTGGTGACCACACCCCTGGATTCACATTTTAAGATAATTAAGTAGAAGTAATTATGAATATAATAGTATTTTGAGTACATGGAAAAATATGTTATGAATCATTTATCAAAAAAATTAAGTAAAACATGGTTTGTACTCATTCGGACATTGTTCGAGTGGTGGGATTCATCAGAAGATACATATTGAACCCCAGAAAGCAACACTATGAGGTAGTGAAATGGATTCATATGTACCTAAAAGGTTCTATAATCCTTGAATATTTCTTTGAAAGAGAATAATCATTGTAAGGTTTTGCGAATTCAAACTTTGGGGGAGATTCATAATCACGTAAGAGAACATTCAGATATGTGTTTACATTAAATGAAAAGGAAGTTAGTTGGATTTCCAAACTCAAATCAATGGTTTCTCCCTTAATAATGAGAGTTGAGTATATCTACTTGAAAGAATATGGAAAGTAGTTCATTTTTATAAAGGGTTTATTGAAGGGTCTTTGAGGAAGGAAAAGTGATGATAGGTTCTTTTGTGATTCAAAAATTTTGATTCACTTAGCCAAGAATCCAACATTTTATTCTCAGACCAAACACATTTAGCAGAAGTTTTAATTTATTCAGAATTTGTTGGAGGTAAGTTGGATGGACTTATGGAAGATTGAAATAACATAGAATCTAAAGAACCTAATGATGAAAGTGGTTGCTCGGGATGTCTTAAGGAAATGTTGTGTCTCAATCAAACTGGGTTGACCAAAAGATATGGTGGTAAACCATGTTGTTTCTTAGTGGAAGTTTAGAAAATGTATGGAGGTTTTCTAGAGACGAAGGGATTCTTATTTGTGAATCCCAAAATGATAATTTCCAAATAGTAAATTACTTGGATATTACCATGTCATGGAACCCATTTTCAAGATAATGGAACTAGACCAACGGAAGGAGAAAATATAGAGGAAAAACTTCTATAAATATGAATATATGGTGGAATTGCAACAATATAGTCTATATGATCAGTATTTAGGTGAATCATATGTAGGACCATGAGGTGTTACTAAAAGTCAAACTGTCAAAATATTCTTACTATAGGATGTGTGGTAAAATCTAGGGAATCATGAGATCTCCAAAATCTAAAATTTTTCATCAGGCAGAAAAGTTGTGGTGGTAGAGATACTTGATAGAATATAGGATCATCTATGAAGATTGGTTGAGGTGTACTTATCCCAAGGAAATTATATGGTGGTGACAAGTAGACTCATAGGTTGGGAACTCCTTCTTAAGGAGGGTTGAACACTTGTTAATAAAAATGGTACAAAGTGTTTAATAGTCCTTTTCTTCTCTGGAATAGAATAAAATTATCATTTTCCCAGGGATTATGTTGAAAGAATAAACTACTTAATCTCTTATTTTATTCTTTTCATTTTTTTTCCTTCTATCATTGTTTCTGTTTGTCTTGTTTGTGTTATCTTGAAAGAAAGTGCATCGACATGGTAATTTGGGAGTGGTTCATATTTTAAGTTTTAGATGTTGGGGAATGGGATCATTCTAAAACTTTTTTCTTCTTTCATAAGTTCTAATGGAGTTACATCTGGTAGTTTTGTTCTAAGTATACCTTTTATGGATCCAATTGTGAAGACTATAGAATACCATGGTTAGTGGTAATTAAGAATAAAATATCAGGGATGGACGCTCATTATTTTTTTGGGTATAACAGGTTAGAATTGTAAGTATGGTTATCCTTGTTCCTTGGATTCATTGGGATATTAATCCATCAATTTATAAATGGGTTCAGAAGTTCATGGACCTTGTGTTTCTCATTTTGGACTTGACATTAAGGCATCAGTATAACAACCTCAAAATGGTACTCTTGCATCCAGTGATAAAAACATAATCTTTATATTTCTAGACTTGATACCAATAAAAATAACCCAATTTCAAAAATCCAAACAAACAATATCGAATGGAAATATTGGATCACTTATATACCCAAGGACCTTTTAGGTTTAGATATTTATATAATTTGTAAAAACTCTTACATAACAATTCCCATGTCTTCAAGTGATCATTTTTTCAAATATTTCTCACTTTTATTATTTCAAATTACATCTTCAATATTTCCCATAAAATTATTCACATATTAATAATTTCTAGAAATAATTCATTTAACATAAATCTTTATAACCTAGGGAAATAGAAAACATATAAAGGGTGATCTCAAACACTCAGTAAGGGTAAACATAAGCATTAACAATTGAATTAAATTAGTGAGAATATGATGAGCATAAGGTTATGATTAAATAATAAATGTGTATTAGAATAACATAAGATAATTCATACCCATGAAAACTTGGATCATAATTCATGAGACGTTCCATAAATCATTAAAATTAGGTAATACTACATAAGTTAAGAATCATGACACATGTGAAAACTACCCATGAGGAAATGATACCATAGAATATTATGCAAGAAAAAATACAACATGTTAGTAAATTGGAACATTATTTTCATATAACTATTACAAATGGAATAACCTACCTAGAAAATTCCAATAATCTCTTATGAGAAACCTATAACCAGCTAACATCATCCCATTAATCAAGGAATTGGATAGCTATATCAGTATAACCCATTCTTAATTTATGATGGAACCACCCATCCTTGGTTTTTAATGGAACCTCCCATCAATAATCCACACATATTTCTAATAACCATATAATAATAAAAACAATTATAAGTTTACTCTTTTCAATATAACAATAACCATTATTCTTCATTGTCTTAACTTACCATAGGAAAAGAAACAAGTTTCATGAAAATGTCTTTAAAATAATCATAATACATCCAAATAAATAATAAGTATGGTATAATTAAAAAATATCCCCATTATATCATAAGGAAAATAAATTATCATTGTCATTGGGGAAAATAAATACAATTAAAATATCATTAAAACATTCTTTTGAAAAACACCCTTTCTACATTGAAAATCACTTTTAAAAAGTATAAATTCAAAGAAAATGCTGAGAAATTTCTTTTCTTTGAAAATAAAATTATAAAATTATAAATGAATATTAAAAAAATAATGGTAATGATCGTTGGAAAATCTATTCATGTCATAAACATTAAAAAAAATTCAAACTTTTGTAAAGAGGGATAAAAGTGACCCATATAGAAAAAATTAGGAAAATGTTCTTTTAAAACTCATTATAATAAGGTCAAAGATCATGTAAAATGGATTTAAGAAATATGTTATGTTTATAAAAAAACATTCTTGAAAATATTTTAGAAAATATGGACATGGAAGAGAAATATTTTTAATCTAAAAGAAGATACAGAATCAGTATCACTTACAATAAAACTTATTGATGTTTATTTATTAAATAAAGGAGGAAATGGAAACTAAAAATATAGAAAAAATTCATAAAAATAAGAGAATAAAATATATGTGGTTCAAGAAAATGATATCATGTTATCTCTCAAAAAGGCACTTTCATCATCAACAATCTCTAAATATGATGAGATTGTATCAGAAACATCCTTATCATTTTGGTAATTTTGAATCCTAATCACGTGAAAGAAATGAATTCAAATAAAACTTTAAATACCATGAATATAAAAATGTCCATGATACAACATGTCAAGGTTTAGTGTATACACCTCATAAAATTAAATAGGTTCATAACATAAACATATGTACCAAAGATGGAAAATTTGAGATGAATAACCCTTTAAAATATCATATCATTGAATTCAAAGTTAATAAATGTATAGATTATTTTAAAGAAATTTAAATCCAAAAAAAGTGGAAATATATCATAAATAAAACAAATTTAATTTCACACATAATCTTGGTATAATATAATCAATTAATAAGTGATATAACCCAATGAAATTATATTGAGTTATAAATTCCCTTACTACTTTGTAACATTCAAGTCAAAACAACTTGGTTGATGTAATTTTAAATGTATTTTAAATTACCATGAATTATTAAGTATTCATGAAACAAAATTTAAAATGGTATTTATATACGTCATATAAAATAAATTAGGTTCATAATATTAAAAAATGTTTCAATAAAGGGAAATTGAGATGAAGTACTTACCTCAAGTCCAGACTTGCTATGTATTTACATTAACACATGTATAATAAACTTATATCAATTATTATTTTTCTTAATAAATTTTTAAATGATTAATGCCTTAACATTAAACCATTTATTTCATTTATGTCAATAACATGTCTAATTACTTAATCAGTTAAGTCTGCATCGGGTGTTTTGAGGGTGTTTAATTTATAACTTCAATATGAATTTGGTATGTTGATTGTGGTCAAAGGGAAATTTTTACATTATCTATATAATAATAATTGTTAAATAATTACCATTTTTATGTATTAATTATAATTTTAAAACCAATCATGAAATATGGTTATGAAAAATTAATTATGTTATAATCATTGAGATTGTAGTTCATACATACGCATGAGTAACGCTTCCATTTTGTTTAAAACATGAGGTAAAGGATTTAGATATAATCTTATATTTATATTATTATTATTATTATATTATAAATTTCATATAAAATATTCAAATACACTTATATATAGCATTCATTTGATGTAGTGATGAAAAAGTATCACATCGCTTCATGAAGGTGACAATCCACACATACGCACAAACATCGTTGTCATTTTTAAATGAATAGTAACGTAATAAAAAATGATATATTATCTTTATATAATTATAATTATTTCATTAATACCATATATATACAATAAATCCATCATTATAACCAACTCTGATAGGTGGGGTTGCAAAATGAATATCATCAACTCGAGAGGTGTTTGTCCGCCATACAAATGAATGATGGTTTCCTTTCCAATTTTATGGAATAAGTAGATGTATTAAGATTAATAAATCATCATAATAAAATATAATTATATGTTATTTACTTATTTTATTACATCATAATGTTTATAAGAGTCTTTATGGAGGTAGAAGCTGAAATAAACTAAATAATTCAGTTAAAAGTTATACCACTTATTCGGCCAACCTTTTTTGATTTATATCGTAATCCCTTTAAGGCTAGTATTATACCCTAAAATAATACCTCTAAGACATGGTAACTAATGTTGGAAAGTTATTTATGCTGGTATTTTCTAAACTAGAGTGCTCAAGTAGTGTGAGGAAGAGAGGGGAGGTGGTTTCATTTTATAAGTGAGGGGAGGGGCACTCTTGGAATTACCTAAAGTATTAAAAAAATATAAGTTAATTTTCATGGAAAATAGGAACCAAATTAATATATTTTTAATATAGGATTACAATTATTTTAAATCATAAAATTAAATAAAATTTATACATGTTTATGTTTTGATTTCACCCTTGTCTCTTTGTTTTAACCCTCTATTACCCTTTTGAGGATTATCATGATATCAAAGCATTTTTTAAACTTTATGGTTAAAAAAGGTTACTATGAAAGGAAAATAAATGAATAAATGTACCATAGTTGATATGTTTAATTATATACCATTCACTTGTCTGAATATATTATTTTTATGAATTTGGATCAATTAATAAAATATTTTTTATTGTAAAATATCATTAATGCCATTTTTAGAACAATTATTTTAATTTGACTTTAAATTCATAAATATATAAATAAATTATAATATAGACTTTTAAAACATACCTATCATGACCCGTCCTCGTGGCCCGTGCCATGACTACCCCAAGCCCTCCTTCCATAGGCCAGGGGCTGGTGACTAGCACCAAAGGCGTAAATCCTAAAAGAAGGGAAGGCATTGCCTTTATGAAGCAATAAACGCAACAGAGTACACAAGATGAAGTAAACACTAAGTTAAGTGATTACAAAAGTAAGTGCTAGAAACTAAATGGGCCAGAATAAAAACCCAATCTAAAGTAAAGTACAACTGAAAAGAAAGTACAACAGTAGAAAGTAAAACAGCAACTCTGAGTCGTCCTCCAGAAATCCCACCTGAAGGGTGGGTACAGATAGTCTCCTCAGCTCCTCGGTCTGGCCGTCCATTCCGTATACGTCCTGCCAAGTGGTCCACCTCCGGGTACCTTCCAGCTCCACAAGCTTCTACCTCGATCAGTGTTGTCCTTCATCTGCATCCAACACAACGTAGTGCGAGAATAGCCTGTGCAGGGGTGAGTATACGATACTCAGTAGGGACCACAAGACCCTCGAAGGTATCTCAGAATCCACAAAGGATAAACCACAAAGGAAATATACAATCATGAAGTATCAGCAACACTACTTAGGTATATTACCATACATATACCTAAGTCTTCAGTTACAGTTTGGCTCTAGCTCCCGAGCCCAAGAAAAACCCAGTCCGCAAAGGAAAGCACAACCCCGTCCACACAGGAAAGCATAACCTAATCCACAAAGGAAAGCACAACCCAAGCAAGTAAACAACATAAAAGATAATGATTGAGAATCAAGACTCAGATCACATAGTTATACACTTCGTAAGGCGATAGAGATCATCAGATGTAGCCACTGATTCATCTAAGCTGTCGGACCCACATAGGATATAAGACCAGCTAAGCTGTCAGACCCGCACAGGATACAAGACTAACTACTCTGCCAGACCCACACAGGATACAAGTACAGAGGTCAATACTGCCAAACCCACATTGGATACAAGAACATTAGTCATCGTCGTTGAACCCATGGAGGATTCCAGTACGGTCGTCGTCACTGTCGAACCCACAGAGGATTCCAATACATAAGTCGATGCAGTCGCAGCCAACTCTAGGGTTCCCACACACAACATGCTCGATTCTAGGAGGGTCCACTCCACGAGCCAAGGGGTTGATACATCAACTGTCACGAATTCCAAAGTAGATTTATCACAATGTTCTGTCTCGTTAATAGGAACTCAATGCGACAGACTGTGCGTCAATCGGAGGCACGGTCTGAGAGTTATTGGCTTTTTCATCCTAGGGGCCCGGTTTGTTTTTAAGTTAAAACCAACCTGGCCATACTCCAGTTATTTCCAAATCTCAATCGTAGTAATCTAAAATAATCATCTCACTAAGAGGAATCCAATGAAGTCGACAGCACGTCAATCGGACGTCCGGAGCTTCAGTTATAAGTGTTTCCGCTCCGAGGGCCCGGTTGGTTTCATGTTCGAACCAACCCGGCCATAACCAAAGTTCTCCAAAACCTTAATTGTAATATACCGAAACGACCGACTCGATCCAAGGATCCCAATACAACTGACGGTGCGTCGATCGGAGATCAGCAACCCAAGATATGGTCAAATGGCTAAAAACAGTCAAAAATGGGTGGTCTCGGCCCGGCCCACCACCCCCCCCCCCCCCGTTTTGGCCCGAACCGGATCGACCCGACCCGGGTCCGGGTCCGGAACGGTAGGGTATGGCCTGGCCCGGCTGGGCGCGGCCCGGCTCGGTCCGTGCGACCCGCCCCGGCCCGGCCGGGGGGTGCGTTGGCTCGGCCAGTAGACCGAGCAGGGGGGATGCACTTCCCCCCTTTGCGCTCCACAGATGCAGTAGGCACTGCGTCCTCCTCCTCCGAATCCCGCACGGATGCGGGATCCGGCCGCCTGCCGTCGCAGCTGAAGCCGCGGCGGTTCCTCCTGGCGGCGCGTCGGGGCGCCGCCGCGCTGCTGGAGATGTCTGCGGGCCACCGGAGCCACTCCGGTGGTCCGTTCTTGCTCCCAAAAGCGCATGTGGTCCCCTCGGGACCCAAAGATTACTGCGAAAGCCTCCAATCGCCATTATGGCCTCACTTCGCCGTCGCCAATTGTTCCGCACAATAAGAACAAAGCAGCGGTGAGTTGGTCTTGTTCGTTAACCCGCACCCACCACGTTAGTGGTTTGAAACATCTCCCAACAATTTCCCACAAATAATAATCCCCAACCCTCAAATAATAGTTCACGGATCAACTTGATAATTAGTTGGTCCGCTTTCATGTTTTAGAGGAAAACAAACATGGGAGTATTATCATTCTCAAAATAAACCCCTACCTCTTAGTGGTTCGTTGTCGCGCATTCGTCCTCAAGGGGGGTTAAGGCGTCAGCGTAGCTTTCCGGCTCCGATATTCAAAAGGCATCGAGGAAGAAGAGGTTTTGTCAGCGTTCTTCGTTCTTCACTGGGGTGGAAGTCCGTCAGAGGTTCTCCATAGAATCCTCCAATTTCTTTCTCCACATATCCTTGATGTGCCAAAATATATGAAGGAGCTCGTCGTAGCGTTTCCGTAATGGTGTCATTAAAGCAACGTTAAACTATGAGTTTAATGAACCATTAATGAGCCTCATTGATGGGAATCATCACCACCATGTCTCTACCATGCCACCCAAAAAGGGTGAAGGATAAAAAATAATTCATTTAAATTATTTTATTATTTTTCTCGAAGGGTAAAAAAAAAAAATTTCTCTCGGCCCTTGCTAGCCGAAGTTAAGCTTTGCCTAATCGAATCCTAGCGCTGCGAATTCATCGGTGCCCTCGGATTTTAATTCCGAGCTCCAGTTTAAAAGTTAGAAAAACCCACTCATTCTTTCACTGAACGTACCCAAGCTAAACTTTGAAAATTGATTCTAGGCACACCGAGCCTCTGAATCAAGCGCCATCAGAAACTGCGTACTTGTAAAATTCCAAAGTATTTTAAAAAAAATCCTTGAAAATTACGGGTCTTTACATTAATCCCACCTCAGGGCTTTACGTCCCCGTAATGCTACATTATAAACTAGGGAAACAAATGAGGATACTGAGCACGCATCTGAGCCTCCCACTCCCATGTGTTCTCCTGGAGGTTCCCGTGCTTCCACCTGATGCGCACTAGAGGAATCGATCGTCCATGTAGGACTCGCTATTGTCGATCCTCGATTTCCACCAGGACCTCTGCAAAATGCGCCCCGTCATCAATTTCCATCTCCCCATGATCGATGATATGCATCGGTTCGTGCACGTATCTCTTCAGCTAAAATACGTGGAAGACGTCATGCACCCGGTGAAACTGAGGTGGAAGAGCCAGGCGATAAGACACCTTGCCTATCCTGCTGAGAACCTGGAATGGTCTGATGAAGCGCGGAGATAACTTGCCGCCCCGGCCAAATCTCCGTAATCAACGTCGAGGTGAGACCTGTAAGAAAACATGGTCTCCATCCTCTAACTCCATTGGTCTTCACCTCCTATCAGTATAGGACTTCTGTTGGCTCTTAGCAGTCCTCATCCGCTCCTGGATAATATGCACCTTCTCTGTCGTGGCATGGACCATCTCTTGTCCTACAAGTGCTGACTCCCTAGGGTATGTCCATCATAGAGGTGATCTAAAAGGTTGGTCGTACAGTGCCTCGAAAGGTTTCATCCTGATGGTGGAGTGTTAACTGTTGTTGTACGGAAACTCTACCAAGGGTAGGTGATCCTCCCAACTGTGACCAAAGTCAAGGACACATGCACGGAGCATGTCCTCGAGAGACTAAATGGTCTTCCCCGTCTGGCCATCCGTTTGAGGGTGAAAGGAGATGCTCAGGCGTAGCTGCGTCCCAAAGGCCTCCTGCAACCCCTTCCAAAGCCGGGAAGTAAAGCGAGCATCTTGATCGGAGACGATAGATGATGGCACACCATGAAGCCGTAAAATCTCCTGAACGTAGAGGAGTCCCAAGCTCTCCACTGAGCCCTGCTCTTTGATAGGTAAGAAGTGGGCTGAATTGGTGAGTCGGTCTACAATCACCCAAATGGAGTCGTGTCCTCTGGGAGAACTGGAAGCCCTGTCACGAAATCCATGGATATCCCATCCCACTTCCACTCCGGGACCTCTAAGGGTTGTACCAAGCCTGCAGGAACCTGGTGCTCTGCCTTCACTTGCCGATAAGTGAGGCATCGAGAAACAAATCCTGCCACAACCTTCTTCATACCCGGCCACCAGTACTGACGTCTGAGTTCCTAATACATCTTCGCTATTCCAGGATGTACCGCTAGAGGGGAAGTGTGGAACTACCTGAGCACCCTCTCCTGCAGTGTAACCGGTACCGTGGTATGTTCCCTGAAAAGGATGACATGCTCTCCTCCTATAGAAAATCCATCAGGTGACTGTCCTGAGGATATATGTGCACGTCGCGTCTCACGGTCCATGTCCCCACTCTGTGCCTCTCTGACCCACTGAAGTAGTGGAGGAGTGACTATGAGGGAATGAAGATAGGCTGCCCCATCTCTATCCATGAAGGATATCTGGAAATCGGATAACTGCTCTGTCATCTCTCCAAGTAACTGATTGCCTAATCTCCTGCTGAGAGCATCAGCCACAATGTTCCCCTTCCCAGGAGAATAGACAATCTCAAAGTCATAATCCTGGAGGAACTCGAGCCATCACTGCTGTCTCAGATTCAGGTCCTTCTGCGAGAAGATTTACCAGAGAATCTGGTGGTCAGAGAAGACTGTAAAGTGCTAGCCCATCAGATAGTGTCGCCACATCTTCAGGGTGAAGATCACTGATGCTAACTCCAAGTTAGGGGTGGAATAGTTCTACTCGTAAGGCCTTAACTGCCGTGAACCGTAAGCGATCACTGCTCACTTCTGCATTAGGACACACCCGAGTCTGGTCCCTAATGCGTCGCAGTAAACTATGTACCCTACGCCCTCCTCTGGCAGCCTCAATATGGGCGCACTGGTCAATCTCCACCTCAGCTTTGGGAAGCTCTACTGACATCTGTCTGACCACACGAAGGGTTTCCCCTTCTTCGTCAAAGCTGTAAGCAGTGCTGTAACTCTGGAGAAGTCTGGCAAAAATCTCCGATAGTATCCATCTAGACCTAGGAAACTCCGCACCTCCGTCACGTTCCTGGGTGGCTCCCAAGCAAGTATTTCCTCAACCTTCGCGGGATCTACTGCAACACCCACCTCAGAGATGACATTCCCCAAGAAGTGGACCTCTCGAATCCAGAACTGGAATTTCGAGAGCTTACCATAAATTTAGTTCTCTCGGAGTGTATCCAGTACAACTCGTAAGTGGTAGGTGTGCTCCTCCGCGGTCATCGAGTAAATCAGTATGTCGTCAATAAAGACTACGAACAACCGATTGAGGTAGGGCTGGAAGATATTGTTCATGAGACTCATGAACACTGCTAGAGAATTGGTCACACCGAAGGGAATGACCAAGAACTCATATTGGTCGTACTGACACCTGAAGGTCGTCTTCTGCACATCCTCATCCCGAACTTGGAGGTGATGATAGCTTGACCTGAGGTCTACCTTCGAGAACCAACGTTCTCCCTTGAGCTGATCAAAGAGGTCATCAATCCTCGGAAGCGGATACTTGTTCCTCACAGTCACCTAGTTCAGGTGACGGTAATCGACACACAGTATCAAACCCACATCCACCTTCTTGGTGAATAGGACTAGAGAAGCCCAGGGTGAAACACTGGGTTGGATAAATCTCTTGCCCTACAAGTCCTCCAGCTGTACCTGTAGCTCTCAAAGCTCAGCGGGAGCCATCCATACTGATCCACCACTACAAGAAAACTCGGACTCTGCAGGTTGACTGCTCCGAGGATGAGACTATCCAACTGATGTGTGATTGGCTTCCCTCTCCTCTGTGTGAGTCCATCCTGTGCTGCTAGGGTTCCCTTCTCGCCGGTGAAGGTGAACCTGGTCCCATCCATGCGGACACACCGCACCTTGCGCCTAATACAATCGATTTTTCCATGGACTGTAGATAACCAGTCCATACCCAAGATGACGTCATAAGGCCTCGACGCCGCTACAAGAAGATCCCAGCCGAAACTCTCACCTCCTAGAGTAAGCTCACACTGCCGGCACCAGTGCGTAATCATCGATTCTGATCCCGTAGGAGTCTCTTGCCACAAGGATCGAGCCAACAGCTCCGTCGAAATCTCCGATCTCTGAACAAGGACATCGGCAATAAAATAATGACTCACACCTGTGTCTGTAAGAACTGCAGAAATGGTGGAGTAGACACAGATAGTACCTCAAATCATCTCGGGTGCGTCATGGTCGTAAGCCTTTGCTGCCTGGAGCTGAGCCTGCCTCTGCCCACCAGCTCCCTGTGGTCGGGGTGGACTTCCTGGGGGTGGTGGTGGTAGAGCCTCGAAGCATCGTCCACCACTTGCTGCTCATCCAGCTCTTCTGCCTCGTCCGCCTGCTCCCTACAGACCGCCACGGTCGAACCTCTGCCTCTTCCTTGGAGGTCCCTCCACTGTCTGCTGCTCTTCTGCATGGAGGGTCGGGCAATCACGAGCCATGTGACCCTGCCCGCTGCATGAATAGCGTTGTTTGATCCTTGGAAGGATGGCTCTGCACCGTGTGCCCCGCACAGTAGAACCCGTGTCCTGAGGTCGCCCACCTAACAGCCTGGTCCACTTGGACCCCTGCGTCGTCTGTCGACTACCTGCTGTGGAAGACTCCACTTTGTGCCATCCTGCGGTGGGTCTCGCTGCTAACAGCTACTCGGTGAGAAAGATCTACACTAGCAGGGCGCGCTCTAGCACCCCCGCCTGATTCGGGATGCTGAGTGGAATCGTTGAAGCTCTGATATCATGCCTCAGCCCTTGCTCAAAGGTCTGGGCCCGGAAGAATGGGTCCCATACCATGTTCCTGGAGTAGCGCGAGAGGTCGGTAAATCTCTTCGCGTACTGGGCTATTGACATGCTTCCCTGCCGCAGCTATAGTAACTCCTGGATGCGCACGGCATGGAGGGTGGCTGGAATGAACTCCGAGCGGAAGAGGCTCTAGAAGTCCGTCCAAAGAAGAGATGCCTCGTCATGCACCTGGAGCATCAAGATCCACCATCTACCTGATGCTGTGTGCAATAGACTCGCTTCAAGGATCACCATGAGGTTAGCTGGTGTCCCTACTAATCTGAAGACTCTGACGACAGCCTCCAGCCAATCCTTGGCTTCCTGAGGATCCGTCTCTCCATGAAACCTGGGCAGCCTCTACCTCTGAAATACGTGCAACGTGCTGAGGCGGCGTGCACTCTCTACCACTGGGGCTGGTAGCATCGGTGGCTCGGCGGGAAAAGGTACCTCTAGTGCCTCCACTGTAAAGGGGCCCTACACCGAGGCCTCTTCGCTCAGTGGGTTGCCGTCTCGCACAAAGCTCAGAACCCTAGCTGGCTACCGTCGTGGGGCCATCCTGAAAAGAAACAGGTGTGCCACGGTTAATACAGTATACCTTGTGAGCTGACATAAAGTAATCACAAAGAAAACTTTTAAAACACACTTGCAATCAATGTTTTCGTGCACTGAGTCGGAAATCAGAAGTCAGGGTCCTAGTGTATGGATATGTCATCCGCTGCACCAACACTGGACTCCCTGGACTGATAACAACACTGATTACTCTAAACATTGTTGCTTCACAGAGAAGAAATTATCAGAGTCCTGAGTTCTGCGGTAGAACTGACCCCCTCTAATACCAATTTGTCAAGACCCGTCCTCAGGGCCCATGTCGTGACTACCCCAAACCCGCCTTCCGTAGGCCAGGGGCTGGAGACTAGCACCAAAGGCGTAAATGCTAAAATAAGGGAAGGCATTGCCTTTATGAACAAACAAACACAACAGAGTACACAAGATGAAGTAAACACTAAGTGAACTGAGTACAAAAGTAAGTGCTAGAAAGTAAATGGGCCAAAATACAAACCCAATCGAAAGTAAAGTACAAATGAAAAGAAATTACAGCAGTAGAAAGTAAAACAGCAACTCTGAGTCATCCTCCGGAAATCCCACCTGAAGGGTGGGTACAGACAGTCTCCTCAGCTCCCCGGTCTGGACGTCTATTCCGTGTACGTCCCGCCAAGTCATCCAGCTCTGTGTACCATCCAGCTTCACAAGCTTCTACCTCGATCAGTGTTGTCCGTTTTCTACATCCAGCACAATGTAGTGCGGGCATATCCCTTGCAGGGGTGAGTATACGATACTCAATAGGGACCCTGAGACCCCCGAAGGTCTATCAGAATTCACGAAGGATAAACCACAAAGGAAAGATACAATCACAAAGTATCAACAACACTGCTTAGGTTTATGCCCATACATATACCTAAGTCTTCAGTTACAGTTTGGCTCCAACTCTCGAGCCCAAGCACAACCTAGTCCGCATAGGAAAGCACAACCCAGTCTACACAGAAAAGCACAACCCAATCCACAAAGGAAAGCACAACCCAAGCAAGTCAACCACGTCAAAGATAATGATTGAGAATAAAGACTCATATCACATAGGTATACACTTCATAAGGCGATAGATATGATCAGATGTAGCCACTGATTCATCTAAGCTGTTGGACCCACATAGGATACAAGACCAGCTAAGTTGTCGGACCCACACAGGATACAAGACCAGCTACTCTGCCGGACCCACACAGGATACAAGTACAGAGGTCAATACTGTCGGACCCACATAGGATACAAGAACAGTATTCATCGCCATCGAACCCATGGAGGATTCTAGTACGGTCGTCGTTGCTGTCGAACCCATGGAGGATTCCAGTACAAAAGTCGATGCAGTCGCAGCCAGCTCTAGGGTTCCCGCACACAGCATGCTCAATTCCGGGAGGGTCCGCTCCATGAGCCAAGGGGTGGATACATCAACTGTCACGAATTCCAGAGTTGATGTATCACAAAGTTCCGTCTCGTCAATAGGAACTCAACGCGACAGACGGTGCGTCAATCGGACGCCCGGTCTGAGAGTTATTGGCTTTTTTGTCCCAAGGGCCCGGTTGGTTTTTAAGTTAAACCAAATTGGCCGTACTCTAGATGCATCCAAACCTCAAGAAGATTAATCCAAAATAAACGTCTCACTAATAGGAATCCAACGAAGTCGACGGCACATGAATCGGACGTCTGGAGCTTAAGTTATAAGTGTTTCCGCTCCGAGGGCCCGGTTGGTTTCGTGTTCGAACCAACCCGGCCATACCCAAAGTTCTCCGAAACCCTGATTGTAATATACCGAAACTACCGTCTCGATCCAAGGATCCCAACACAACTAACTGTGTGTCGATCAGAGGTATGCAGCCCAAGATATGGGCAAATGACTGAAAACTTTCCGAAAGGGGGGGGGGTCTGGGCCCGGCCCGGCCCGGCCCAACCCCCCACCCCCCCCCCCCCCCCCTCGGGTCTGGCATGGTAGGGCATGGCCCAGCCCGGTCCGCGCGACCCGCCCCGGCCTGGCCGGGGGGGGGGGGGGGTGCGCTGGCTCGGCCAGCGGGCTGGGCAGGGGGGACGCGCTTCCCCCCTTTGCGCTCCACGGACGTGGCGTGTGTCACGTCCTCCTCCTCCGGATCCCGCACGACCGCCGGATCCGGTCACCTACCGTCGCGGCTTCAGCCACTGCGGTTCCTCCTGGCGGCACGCCGGGGCGCCGCCGGAGATGTCTGCGGGCCACCGGATCCGCTTCGGTGGTCCGTTCTTGCTCCTGAAAGCGCCTACGGTCCCCTCGAGACCTGAAGATTACTGCGAAGGCCTCCAATCGCCGTTACGGCCTCGCTTCGCCGTCGCCAATTGTTCTGCACAACAAGAACAAATCAACGGTGAGTCGGGCTTATTCGTTAACCCGCACCCACCACGTTAGTGGTTTGAAACATCTCCCAACAATTTCCCACAAATAATAATCCCCAACCCACAAATAACAGTTCTCGGATCAACTTGATAATTAGTTAGTCTGTGTTCATGTTTTAGAGGAAAACAAACATGGGAGTATTATCATTCTCAAAATAAACCCCTACCTCTTAGTGTTTCGTTGTCGCGCATTCATCCTCAAGGGGGGTTAAGGCGTCGACGTCGCTTTTCAGCTCCGATATTCGAAAGGCGTCGGGGAAGAATAGGTTTTGTTAGTGTTCTTCGTTCTTCGCTGGAGCGGAAGTCCGTCAGAGGTTCGCCAGAGAATCCTCCAATTTTTTTTCTCCACCTAACCTTGTTGTGCCAAAATATATTAAGGAGCTTGTCGTAGCGTTTCCATAATGGTTCCATTAAAGCGTCGTTACGCTATGAGTTTAATGACCCATTAATGAGCCTCATTGATGGGCATCGTCATCGCCCTGTCACTACCACGCCACCCAAAAAGGGGGAAGGAAAAAAACTCCTTTAAATTATTTTATTATTTTTCTCAAAAGGTCCGAAAAAAAACTTTTTCTCTCGGCCCTTGCCAGCCGAAGTTAAGCTTCACCTAAGCGAATCCCGGCGCTGCAAATTCATCGGTGCCCTCGGATTTTAATTCCAAGTGCCGGTTTAAAAGTTAGAAAAACTCGCTCATTCATTCACTGAACGTACCCGAGCTAAACTTGTAAAATTGATTCCGGGCACACCGAGCCTCGGAATCAAGCGCCGTCAGAAACTGCATACTCGTAAAATTCCAAAGTATTTCAAAAAAAAATATTTGAAAATTACGGGTCTTTACAATACCTAATAAGTAATATATTTCTATAAAATTCTTGGGACACTATAAATGACCCAAAAAAATTACTTTTAGAGTTTTTAAAATCATTTACTTGATTGTTCTACTTCTTGCACAAGCACTGTGACAGTGTTGTGCGACCATTAAAGGTAATTATTTCATAAATAAAAAATTAAAATAAATTACCACCATAAAATAATTTTATTATTATTATAATAACCTTTAATATTAGATCAAAAATTATTTTTATTTCTATGTGAATATATAAATGAAATTTAAAATCAATATAGTGACATTTTGTATTTTTCTTTACTTAAAATAATATATGTCTTTTTCAAAGAAAAATAGAAAAAATCATAACTTATAATATTTGTTAATTATGGTCAATCACCACTCATAAAATATATTAAAGGAAAGTTTTAGGGTTATTTTTAGTTCTTATCATACTATTCTAAACCTTAATTACTCGATTTACTTTTACTGAGCAATCAAATATTTACTACGGTTACTATTCATAATAACCAATAATTAAAAGAAATTATTCAAAAAAATTAAAATTTATGATTAAAAATATTTAATACATTTTTATAGATTCAATTTCAAGAAGTATAAAAAATTAATTTAAAATTAAACACACAAAATGCAATAAAAAGTGGTTTTTAGAAAAATGCATTTTTCTAGCATAAGATGATTTTACCTTAACTTTATGATTAGTAATTTCATTATATGAATTAAAATTCACATATATAGATATATAATCTATAATTAAAATTTAAATCATTCACCATTAGTTATTATTTAAATTAATTAAAATAGAAAAACTTTATCCACTTAAAAATAGTTTTTAGAAAAATTCATTTTTAACCATAAAATAAACTTATACCAAAATCAGGTGTAATGATGATTAAAATATAATTAATTATCCTATATCTAATTAAATAATAATTATTTTAATTTGATATCAAATTTAATCATAATGATACTTTTTAATTAAAATAAATGATAGTTTAAAAAAATTCAATATTTTCACTATTCACTGAAAAATCAATTTTTATAGCAAAATAACAAAAACATTCCTTAATATAATTTTGATATACTTATTTAAAAATGATATAATTTTTATCATATAAAATTTATAAAACTGCCAGAAATTAAATATAATATTTTTTTAGAAAAATGAATAAAAAACATTTTTGAAGAAAACATATTTTTGAAGCAAAAAATGACTTTACTAAAAATTCAGTGATTATTTCCAAAGAATTAATAAATAAATATTTATTTAGTAAGACCCTTGTGTATATATATATATATCATAATTATGTTCCTTCTATTCATATACACTAATTCAACAGCTATGTTATATCGGTTATTTGTAAATAATAATATTGCATGGTTCGTTTTAGACCGGTGTTTCACGTCGTATATGCTATCGAATATAGTGTCATTTTAAAATATTAGGGAATTACATCCCCCCTAACTTTAATAAATTATATCCTTACAATTTTAACTTAAAATCAGTAATTAATGGTTTGGAATTTGAAAATACCTTTGTTTAAAACCCAGATCATAAAAATGGTTCTTAAAACTTTCTCCTGAAAAAAGGGAAAGAGAAATACGAACGACATATGGAATAAAACCTAAATAGGTTTTTATATGGGAAAAAATTTGTGGGAAGTAAAAATTTGTACATGGAGGAAAAAATTAATATCCAAATAATTATGGTGAGTGACAGTGAACATTGATCACAAGAAATTGAATGATCGTAAGAATGTTAATGATCAAAAAACCATAAATTAAAAACATGTGAATAGGACCATTGATTTATAATAAATGAAGGTAATAAGATAACATTTTTTAATATCTTATTCCTAGAGATGCGTAATTACTTTACCATCTAGACTAAGAACATAAGAAGATATACTTACTCGATTTTATTCAAATCCATAAACACAATTTCATCATTTTGGTTCTGTGTTTCAAAAAGATTCCACCTTTATCTCATCTTTTATTCAGAATGAAGAATACTGTTGGTCAAAAATCCCTCAATGCATCCTATTGGTATGTTTTGGGAGTGATTGTGTTTGTTTAACAATCCAGATGACTGTAGATGAGTATGGTTGGTGTTTGCAGAATATAGGTTTTTAAGGTGGCGCAATTGTAACGACCCGAAATTTTGAATAAATCTTGTTTCCTAATTTTATGTGTTATTTTATTTTATTTTTATACTCAACAAAAATGTTTCTTTTGATAACATGATTATAATTAAAATGAGACCGTTGGGTTTTGACTGTTATATGACCATTGGTCAATATGACCGTTGGAAACTAAACATTTCTATTATTGTCTTCAAATACAAGTAATATTGGTTAATTATTATAGAAAGAAGATTTGATGGCCTCACCCAGTAGTGTTGGACCGATCGAAGCCCATCTAACAGTACTTGGGAAGGAGGTAGCACCATTGGGCTTTGCTCTGGACCAAATCCAAGCCGAACTTCATCGTGTGAAGCTAGAACGGAATCGCCTTTGCGAGAAGTTCAAACTGATAGAAATTACTACTCGTGCGATGTTGGCCGAGCCTCCCACAGATTCTCTCACCTTAGCACACCTTACAGTTAGGTCATATGCTGGTGTGATAAAGGGCTATGTAAGGAGACCGTAACTGCCTTGTGTAATCCTTTGTTTTAAATAAAAATTGGGATTTCTTCTTATGATGATGTTTATGAATTTTCAAATGACCAGATAAATATACTATAAATATTTTTGATGAATTTTAGAAAAAGGATATTTTAAAAAATGTTTATGTAAACCTTAAATAATTAAAAATGTGTAATGATTTTCAAAAAATGTCCTTCTACAATTATGTTCAGTATGAAATTTAGAGTCTAATAAGATCAACTTAATTTTTGATGAATAGTAAATTATGAATAGTGATTTTATGCTTAGTATTAGTAATGTGACCAAATGGATTAGTAATCTCACTTAATGAAAGTATTAATATAATCTAGGCACCTTGATTAAGTAATGTGATTCAATAAAATGGTTAAATAACGGTTTCATAAATTATTATTCAAGTATTAGTTTTTTCGGGTGAATAGTGTTTTTTAATTAAAAATTAATTAAAAATATTTAGAAAATTATTTTTATAAAATGGATTTCATTTCTGAACTCAGAACATCGATATTATGTTAAGGTAATTTTTGGGGATTTTTCTGAAAAAAATGAATTTTCGATGAATAGTGTATTTATTTAAAAAAATAAATTAAAAATATTTAGAAAATTATTTTTATAAAATGGATTTCATTTTTTAAATCAGAGAATTGATATTTTGTTAAGGTGAAATTTTGGGATTTTTCTAAGAAAGTTGAATTTTCAGTGAATAGTAAAAATACAGTTTTAGGGTTTCGGTATGTTTAATGACATCATAACTGTGTCATGATGATGTCATGAGATATTTTAAGGGTTTTCTGACCAAAGGTGATGAATTATTGTATTGGGGTCCCCATGTGACCTAACTTCATGGGAAATATCATGGGAGAGCACATGGTTTTGAGAAAACCACTTTTGAGGTGTCCCTTGGCCATTAATGCCTTGTCCCCTCACTTTCCCTATAAATACCAAGCCCTCCTCTCATCCATTCGACTCAAAAACCATCCTCAACGAAGTTCTGGTCTCCTTACCTCCCAAGGAGTCCTCCCAAGGTTCCCCCAAGCCCTCAAGGTCCCAACCTTTGAGTTTTAAGAGTTACGTTTTAAGGTAAGGGATTCGACCTCTCTCTTTCTTTTCATGAAATCTCTTTTATGTCATTTATTTTATTCTCCATGTTCTTATGTTAAAGGATGTTCTTTTATACTCCTATTACTTCCCTTTTCATTTTCATATAATGAGAGATCCCCTCTTACTCTCATTATTTCGATTTATGATGTTTTAAGTTGCACCGTTAGGCTGCCGAAATTTCTGTAACGGGTTCTTTCTCCCTTCTCATTTTTCAAGATCTATTTTCATGTAAAATATTTCAAGTTACTTTTTATTATGTTGGGGTATGATCTCTAAATATATCATACTGATCTTTTATGTTCATATGATGAGATACCCCATTTGATCTCTTCAATTCAGTATTTTGAAGTTTTAAGTGGCGCCGTTAGGCTGCCGAGTTTTTAAGGGATTCTTTCACCCTTCTCTTTTTCAAAGTTCTACTTTCATGTCAAGTCTTTCATGTTCCTTTTTATTATGTTGGGATATGATCTATATATCTATCATAATGGAATATTATGTTAATATGATGAGATACCCTATTTTATCTTGTCAATTCATTTTTGTTGAAGTTTAAGTGACGTCGTTAGGCTGCCAAATTTTTAGGGGACTCTTTCACCCTTATCTTTTTCAAAGTTCTACTTTCATGTCAAGTCTTTCAAGTTACTTTTTATTATGTTGGGGTATGATCTCTATATCTATCATAATGGACTCTTATTTTCATATGATGAGAGACCCTATTTTATCTTGTCAATTCATTTTTGTTGAAGTTTAAGTGATGTCGTTAGGCTGCTGAATTTTTAAGGGATTCATTCACCCTTCTCTTTTTCAAGTTATATTTTCTGGTCAAGTCTTTCAAGTTCCTTTTCATTATGTTGGTGTATGAACTCTATATCTATCATACTTATCATTTATGTTCACATGATGAGAGAGCCTATTTGATCTCGTCAATCAATTTTTGGAAGTTTTAAGTGATGTCGTTAGGCTGCCGAATTCTCATAAGAGAAATCTTATTTTTTGTCATCCTTTCAAGTTCTTCGTTTCATATGGTATATCATTAAAATTTCATTACCATGTTCTTAAATAATTTATATTATGTTCCCCTACTATTTTATGAATCATTTTTGAGTGGTTGGCCTATGTCCCCTCTCTTTTCAATGTTTTCTAAAACCATGTATCATAGTCATTATGCTGCATAATATTCGTCTCAAAATGCCTCCCTCTTTATCTCAGAATTATTTTATGTTATTAAGTGAATACTCAAAGCTATTATTTCTATAGGGTTATTCACATATATATCAAAATTTTCTATTTTAAATTCTGGGATTTACATACATGAAACCCGCTTTCCCTTTCCATGGGTTTAAAGTGACATAAAGATCATGTCTTTAAAGTAGTTTTTAAAACATTATGATTATGAAATGAAACCCATTTCTTTTATGCTATATGGGTTGTTTATGAAATGATTGATGATGATATATGTGGCTCACATGATAATAAATACATTTCAAGGGTGTGCCCAGATAGCGCTCCAATGCATTGGGTAAAGACTTAATCTCTAGAGATGACCTTTTAGACTGATACCTTAGTGAATAACCTTGGTAATTTTTAATGACACCTTGGGGATGGACCTTGGTGAAACGAAATGATTGTCAATATTAAATGTTGTAGCCACATATTCAAGTTATTAAAAAATGTTATTTTTATTATGATATGCCTCATGATTTCATTTTCATGCCTTAAAGTTCTTTTCATGACTTTATTGATGTATCTCAAGTTCACATGTTAAATGTTTTCCCTTGTTTCCCTTATTGGGCCTTCTGCTCACCCTTTCTTTTGATGTATGTCCCCAGGTTATGAGATGCAGTAATGAACCTAGGATGAACATGAGGAGAATCCTTTAAAGTGTTTAAGAAGAGTGTTTTCTATTTTCATGTTTTATGTTCCTGGTTTCCAAGACACTAAACCTTAAAGATCCTCGGTTCTGTATAATGAAATGAAAGTTTATGTTATAAAAAGGCGGGATGTTATAGCAATTTCCTACTGTTTGACATATTTTTGGGTCTCAAAATTGGGAATTTGTGTTTGGAAATGTAAGTATTTATTCATAAGACTGAATGGTGTGAAGAGTTGAGAAATAAATCAGAAAAGGACAAGAAATTTGGAGCCCGGGACATGGATTGTGTACCATGTCCGGGAAGAGTACGTGGTTGTGTACCCGCCAGCAGGGATGATACGCAGGAGCGGTTTGCAAAACCAAGAACGATTCGCAGTGGAAGGTGGTGCGGTTTGTATATGTCTTGTCATTGGTGGAGGAGATTTTCCATGTAGGGGCAAAGGAAGTACGTGGACTGCGTATGACAAATTATCCGCATGAAGGATTGCAGTTCACGGCGGTAGGAGGATCGGTATGTGATAGAGGCTATATCAAATAAAAGATTTGGTCAATCTGAGATTAGAGGATATTTCATATATATTTTCCTATATAAGAATCGTTATTCCCACCAATTATGGATGACATTGAATATCATTATAGAACAACTTTTGGATTTGAGATTTCATCAAGGTCTGAAGGAAGTTATCGTGGGTGAATTCCACGAAAGATAAATTAGTTCATGTGAAAGAAATTTTGCCGAAGGTTTTTGCAGAGAACTGTAATGAGCATAAGACATAGTACGCAAAGGAATAAAGTGTGGTATGAAGGCGGTTTATGAAGGCAGTTTGTGAACAGAGAACAGTTTGCGGACAAAGGGTGATTCTCAGAGTCGGTACGCATAGGTGGTACGTGATAGAAAAGGAGGAGGCAGTCGGCGGATGAAGGGAGGTTCGAGGAAGTAGAAGAGGTATGTGAAGAAGGTGTTATGCTTACTGAAATCAGTACTCAGTACGCAAGAGAAGAAGGTGGTTCTAGATTTACACAAGGGGGCTTGAAAAAACTTCAAATCGGTTTGTGAAACTACTTTCCAGTACCAAGCAGTACTCAAGAAGGTGGACTTCATCTACGGGTGAAAAAGGAACTTCAACAGTTTATATACCTATATTTTAGGATTTATGAATTTATGAAAATGAAGGGACCTACATGTCCATAAACTATGTTCAACCTACATGTCTATAAACTATGCTTGGATTTCTTTCCAAGGGCAGTGAGTGTAGGAAGAGGAAGAAGTTGACCCTTTCCACCAATGGTGATCTAGAGAAAGAGGTATAGGAAGTGACCCTTGGGAATTCAGTGAATAGACCCTAAAATTTGTAAAGTAAGTGAGAATGGGCATAGAATATCCACCCTGAACATTGTAATCATTGTTGGTAGTGAGACTTATTAGATTTGGTACATCAGAACATCGTTCTTGTATACTCTTTGGATGTAGCCCAGTGAGGTTAAACCAAGTAAAAAATCATTGTTTCATGTTCATGATTTCATATCTGTTCATATATTTCTAACAGGAGGAAAAGATAAGTGAGTTTTTTTAACAATGAAACAAGATCCAAAGGGGTAGAAGTTTCAATCTATCATACCCGGATTCCCCCCCCCCCCTCTCAGGGTATTCAACCTTGTAGACCAAACAATTTATATCAGATGGAAAGGTAGAAAGCTAGTGGATTTCTCTCAAGAAGAAGAAATGTAGGTAGTCAATCATAAAGGAATTTCGATATTTTATGGCAATAATTTTCAACTATTGAAGAATCGAATGATGTAATACTTCTGATCAATAGGGATAGATGTCTTCATAGCATATATTCATGGAATATCAGCTGACATTAATAGTGGCTCTTTATCAAAAGTTGATATAAGATAATTGGATGTTGATGTTAAAGTGATCAATGATTTAGGGGGAGCCTTATAAAATTAAATTTATATGAATGTGATGTCCTTAAAACATCATATGAAATGTGGGAAAAATTATTGAACATTTATGAGGGTGACACAAGAGTCCAAGAAGCAAAACTGTAGGTTCTATGGAACAAGTATGGGGGTCTCAGAATGAATCCCAATGAAACTGTTGATTCATTATTTGACAGGATAAATATTATTATGGAAGACATGTGAGGTTTTAGAAAATTCATTAAAGATATAAATATTGTGAAAATTATCTTGAAGAAACTTCCACCACGGTTCAATCTGAAAGTTTCAGTGATGGAAGACAAAGACCCAAAAGAGATGAAATTAGATAACCTACATAGTACCCTTGTAGCATATGAAATGAGAAACGATGATAATGATGTAAATTCAAAGAGGAAGTCTAAGGAACTAGAATTCAAGTCCAAGAATAATCTCTCTGTTGAAGATATTTCTGGGGAGGAAAATATGGATGATGTCATGTCATTTTTCTCCTCCAATCTACAAAGGGTAAAAGGGAAGTTCAAAGGTAAACTTCCATTTTCATTATTTCAGTGCGGAAAGATTGGGAATTTTGCAGTAAAGTGTCCTAAGAAGTTTTATGATGAAAATAAAGAAAATAATGAAATTCATAAAAACAGGTATTCATCACATCAGAAAGGAAGGAGAAGTACTAGGAGACAGTTCTTTAAAAAGAGAAAAATTCCTTTCAAGAGAGGATGAAAGTTCAGAAGAAACTGAGGCAGAAGATTCAAGGGACTGCCAGGATCATAAAATAGAGTATTTGGTGGCAATTTTCAGAAATTAATTAATGAGAGAAGAAATTGAATTGTGAACAACATGGCTAGAACAATGCTCATTGAGAATGATCTTCCAGAGAATTTTTGGAAAGAGGCATGGATAATAGTAAAATACTCTTCAAATAGAGATTTACTTTATCCAAAAGAGGAGAAGACTACATACGAGTTATGGTAAGGAAAGAATCCATCATTAAAGTACTTTCAAGTCTTTAAAAGTAAATATTTCATTCTCAATAAGGAGAAACATAGGAAGTTTGAATCCCATAGGGATAAAGGGATACTTCATGGTTACTCAAAGAAAAGCAAAGCATACAAATTCTTTAATAAGCAGCTAGGAAAGATAGTTTAAAGTCATGATGTGAATATAGTGGAGAATGAACAGAATATTCAGAAAATACATGATTAGAGTCATGAGGATAGTGATGAAGATATGAGTAGGTCAGAAGACATTCCACCTCTAAAGGTTGATTCAGAAGAAGACTCAGATGATGAGAATAAATCAATGACTACCCAGAGACCAGTGAGAAGAGATGAAATTGATAGGCATAACATAATTGGTGTTCAAAAAGTACCCGTGCATACAAGGAAGATGAATTCTCTACAGAAAGCATCATACTTATCATAAGTTGATCCTAAATACCTTGATGAATTAGTTAGATATAAGAATTGGGTTTAAGAAATTAATGAAGATCCTGACCAAATTGAGAAGAATCATACATGGTAAATTGTTTCAAGGACAGTAGATAAGAATGTCATCCGGGCTAAATGGGTCTATCACAACAAGATGAATGAAGATGGCACAATTATTTGAAACAAATCATGACTAGTGTGCATAGGATAATTCCCAATAGAGGGTATTGATTTCATTGAGACATTCACACCTATTGCAAGGATGGAAAAAATTAGATTATTATTGGTCATAGTAGTGCAAAGAAAGTTTAAAGTTTTTCATATGGATATCAAGTCAGAATTTCTGAATGGAGTTATAGAAGAAGAATTATGCATTGAGAAACCAGATGGTTTTTTCATTCATGAGGATGAGAATAGACTCTATTTGCTAAAGAACGCTTTGTATGGTATGAAGCAAGCACTAAGAGCATGGTATTCAAGGCTTGATCAATTTTTAAAGAAACTTGGTTTTCAGCATGGTGGAGTTGATTAAAATATATAATTCAACAAAGGAAATAGTCAAAGGGTGATGGTGATAGTTTATATTGATGACATAATCTTTTATGTATTAGATGAAGAAAAATGCAGACAGTTTTATGAACTCATAAAAACAAAGTTTGAAATGTCGATGATTAGTGAGTTGAAATTTTTCCTTGGCTTACAAGTGACGCAAGGAAGGAATGAAACTTCTATTTCTCAATCTAAATATTCCAAGGAGGATTTGTGAAGGTTTTAATGGACAATTCCAAAATAGATTAAGACTCTAGTTTCTACCCGGATGAAACTATGCCAAGATGATGATGTCAAGGTAGTTAACATCATAAAATACAGGAAAATCATTGGAAGTCTGCTTTGATAACGATAATTCCTCAAAATTGTATTCGCCACATTCCAAGCATCAAGATATCAAATCATTCCCAAGTAAATCCACATGATTATAGTAAAAAGGATACTTCATTATATGAAAGGAACTATGGATTTTGGTTTGATGTATAATGACAAATCTCAATCGAATCTATTGGGATATAAAGATACATATTGGGCCAGTTCAGAGGATGATAGGAAATCAATGTTATAAGGTTCTTTCTATCTTGGTGGATTTTTTATTTCTTGGTTAAGTATGAAATAAGATTGCATTTCATTGAGAACCATAGAAGCTGGATATATTGTGGCTATTCAAGCTTGCACACAAAGATTGTGGATGAAGCAGCAACTTGAGGATATGGGAATTGAAGTGAAATATATGATCAGAATCCATTTTGATAATTCAAGTGCTATAAATTTGAGAAAATATTCATTCCATGACTCAAGTACAAATCACAATGAAATCAAGTATCATTTTATCAAGGAGAATGTAGATTAAGGAATTGTGAAGTTGGATTATGTGCCTATAGAACAACAAGTTGCAGATATTCTTATGAAGGCATTACCCAAAGAAGCATTTGAAAGTCATTGACTAGATTTAGGAGTCCATTAGACTCCACACACTTGAAAAAGTGTGGATGTGGGTCCCCCTCTCCCCTAGGTATGATATTTTTTTCTACAATATGTTGTTATGTGTTCTTTACCCATTTGTATACAACCTTCATGTGCCCTTTGGATTCATCAACAAAGGGGGAGAAAGTGTGACTATTCCAGGGGGTGAAAAGACACAGGGAGAAGCTGTTAAGTGGAGCTATAAAATAGGGGGGGAATTAAATCTAGAGGAGCTATAATCTAGGGGGAACATTAAATCTAATGATGCTTTAAGTGATCGATCAAACATTAGATATCACGATAGCTGAGGTTTGTGATGAAAGTGGTTTATTTGTATCAGTATGGCATCCACAATTGGTGATTATAAATGAAGTTCTTAATTGATGAACTTTGAATTATACTCTTGTTTCTCACGCCGATCCTGGATCATATGTTCTTAGAGTATATGTTGAGTAAATTTGTGATCGCTATCTTAATCACATAAATAAAATGGTGGTTGTTAATGGAAAGAGTTTTAATGAGGTATCAAAATGTGAAGAACTGTTATGAGAAGAGTTGTCAACAAACCCACAGGGGGAGATTGTTTGGAAAAAAATCCCTCAAAATGTCCTCTCGGTATGTTTTGGGTGTGATTGTGTTTGTTGACAAAGCCAGATGACCATGGATGATTATGGTTGGTGTTTTCCAAAGACAGGATTTTATGGTGATGTAGTTTTCTAGTGTTTTCCAAATTTTTGGGCCTTAAATTCAGGAATTTGTGTTTCGAAATTTAAGTATTTATTCATTGGACTTAATGGTGTGAATAGTGGTGAATGAAATCATCAATGGACGAGAAATGTAGAGCCTGGGACATGGATCACGTAACATGTCTAGGAAGAGTACGCAGCCACATACTAGGCAGTCAGAATGGTATGCGGGAGTGGTTTGTGAAAACGAGAATTGTTCATAGTGGAGGGTGGTGCGGTTTTCAAATGGATTGTCATTGGCGAAGGAGATTGAATGTGTAGGAGAAAATCCAGTACGTAGGTCGTGTATGAAAAATGGTTCATAGGAAGTCTTGCGGTTTGTAGTTTCAAGAGGATCGGTATGCGATGGAGGCTGTATCGAATCAAAGATTTGGTAAATATCGGATTAGCGGATATTGTGGATATATTTATCTAGATAATAATCTCCAATCCCACCGATTATAGATGAGATCAAATATCATTAGAGAACATCTTTTTTCTCCAATATTTCAACAAATTCCGAAGGAAGTTTTCATGGGAGAATTATGCGAAAGCTGAAGTGATTCACGTGGAAGAAATCCACAAAAGGTTTTTGTAGATAACTATAACCCGCATAGGACATGATACACAGTGGAAGAAGGCATGGTATGCAGGTGGTTTTCAAACGCATTTTTCAAATAGAGAATAGTTCTCGTACAAAGGGTGATTCACAAAAGAAGTTCGCAGAGACAATACACATAGGCGGTATATGATAGCGAAGGCAGAAGTAGTTGTCGGACAAAGGGAGGTTTTCGGAAGCTAAAGCATTACGTGAAGAAGTTGTTTCGTGAACCGAACCTAGTACTTAGTATGTGGTAGAAAAAGGCGGTTTGTGATTTATACAAGGAGTCTTGAAAAATCTTCAAATCAGTTTGTGAAAGTATTTTCTAGTACATAGAAATACTTTAGAAGGTGGAATTCATCTAGAGGTGAAAAAGGAACTTCAAGAGTAAATCTACCTATAGTTGAGGATGAAAAAATTCATGAAAATAAAGGGTCCAACATGTACAAAAATTATATTTAACCTATAAGTCTATAAAATATGTTAGGATTCCTTTCCAAGAAAAGTGATTGCAGGAAGAGGAAGACGATGAACCATTCCACTAGTAGTGAGCCAGAGAAAGAGGCATAGGAAGTGACCCTTGGGAATGCAGTGAGCAGACCCTAAACTTTGTAAAGGTAGTGATTCTGGGCATATAAGATTTAGCTAAACATTAAATAATGTTTTATCCTCAAAGTTTTTCTCATATATTTTATCTTATATCACTAAAAATAAAGTAGCATTCTTATGAATTAATATTTTACATTAAAATTAAAGATTACATATACCACAACCCAAAAAAATGTTACGTAAAATATCATTAATCGCCACAAAATCTCATTAATTAACACCTAAAATGGGTGTTTAAGGATATGAACTCATGATCAACCATAAACTTATAAACCCATGATGGAATCCATAACTCTTAAGCTATCCTCAAATGAAAACATCCTAATATCCAAAGTTATTTAAACCCTATAATGATACCAACTATAATTTCCCTAAACTTGTACCCCCAGATCTGGTGATAAAAACATAATCTTTTCATTTATGGATTTTATAACAATTAATGTGACACAATTTCAACCATCCAAACTTAAAATATCACATAAAATTGTGGATTAATTATATTACCATGGACCTTTCAGCTTTACAGTTTTAGAGAATTAGGAAAAACTCTTACATAACAATACTTATATCTTTAAGGGATCATTTTTCCCCTATTAACCACTTTTATTATTTCAAATTATATCTTCAACATGTCACATAAAATCATTTACACATGAAACCTTTCTATAAATAATTCATTTAACATAAATATTCATAACCTGGGGAAGTATAAAACATAATATGGGTGATCTCAAAAATTCAGTAGGGGTAAATATAAGAATTAACTATTGAATTTAATTAGTGATAATAACATGGGAATAAGGGTATGTTGAAATAATAAAAGTGAAAACGAATCATATAATATAATTTATACACATAGACACCAGGATAAAAATTCATGATACATGGCATAATGATTTTTCATAAGGAAAGACACATGTAAGTCAACAATCATAAGCCATGATAAAATAATCCTTGGGGAAAATATCCATTAGAACATGATGCAAAAATAAATAAAACATTTTGGTAACATGGAACATAATTTTTATATCACTCTTATAATCACTCTTACAAATAGAATAACCTACCTAGTAAATTATAATAAACTTATATGATAAATTTATAACAGGTTAACTTCATCCCATTACCTAATGCATTAGAGATCTATATCAAGATCACCCATCCTTAATTTAAAATGGTACCACCCATCCTTGGTTTATAATAGAACCATCCATAAATAATCTATACATATGTCCAAGTACTATAAAATAATCAAAATAATTATAAGTTTATACTTTTCAACATAATTATAACCATTTTTCTTTCATAGCTTCATTTACCAATGGAAAAGAAACAAGCTCCATAACAATATCCTTGAAACAATCACGATCCATCCAAAGAAATAATAAGGATAGTATCGTTATAACAAATACTCATTAGAGAAAAAGTAAAATCAATGGATGTTTTCATTGGTGAATATAAATACCATGAAAATATAATTAAAACCTTCTTGATAAAAATAACCCTTACACTTTGAAAATAACTTTTAAAAACTAAAAATTCACAAAATACTGTGAAAATAATTTTCTTTGAAAATAAACATAGAAACCTATAAATGAATTTTTAAAGAAAATAGTTATCATGATGTTGGAAAAATCCATTCATGTCAAAAAAAATTAAAATAAACATTCTTTTCAAACGTTGATAAAGAGAGTCAAAAGTGACCCATATCGAAAATGTTAAGAAAATTTCCTTTTAAAACAATTTAAAAGAAGGTAAAAGATCATGTAAAATATATTTATAAAATCATTAATTTTTATAAAATAACATTATTGAAAACATTTTAGAAACCATAGATATTGAATAATAATATTCTCAATCTAAAGTAAGATACAAGTAAATAAAAGAGGTGAAACTAAGGAACTTTGATCACAGACAATCCTAAAAAAGATTATATTATTTTATAAAAATCCTTAACATTTGGGTAACTTTTAAATTTTAATCTTGTGAAATAAATGACTTCAAATGAAACTTTAAATTCCATGAATATAATAACATCCACTATATAACATGTCAAGGGTCAGTATATACACCTCATAAAAGAATATCGGTGCGTAACATAAACATATGTCCCAAAGAAGAAAAATTTTAGATGAATAACCCTTTCAAAGACGATATCATTGAATTGAGAATTAATAAATGGAGGGTGAAGTTCCATTTGATTGAGATCACTAATAGGGGGAGGGTGAATCTGTTATCACTTTTTCTTTTTATATGAAAATTTCTAAACTTCTTAAGGAAACTTTATTAAGCTCTAAAGACCTATTAAAGTTACGGTCCACTGAAATATAAATCCTAACATTAAATTTTGTATGTGAAAAATATAAAGAGATACAATAACATGATATTTACAAGTTAGGTAAAAGGACCTACTCCTTTCCTTGTTTCATATCCCCACTGATATGTATTCTTTTACTAACTTCTTTTTGGAATGCAAAGACACAAGCAGCGAATAGTTCTGCAACCTAGTAATAAAATTTCCTACTATAGTTGGTTATACCCAACATAAATATCCTTTTAATACCATATTCCATCATATCTAGTTATACACATCAAAAAACAATCCTTTTCATCAACTGTTTATACACTCCAGCTATAATCTTATTCATTCTTCTTTTTTGATCAACTTTAGAAAGTTCTTCACTTCCTCCACAAGAAATCCGGATCAACATTACATGTGTACTTACCTAAACATATTCAAAAACCCTCTTAAGAGTCAATTATTATTGAAACTTACTCATAATATTCAGTAGACCTAGATATTCTCAATCCGAGTTTTCTAAAACTTCACTAAAAAACTCCCTTGAAAAATGTAAATTTGATGGCTTAGTTTGATTTTCCTCTATCTGATGGCTCTATTCGGTTTTCCACCATTTGATGGATTGATCCAATTTTCCTTAGACTAAATCTCCCCACTATGCTTCATTCAAATTCTTTTTATTCAGGTTTACTTCATTTGATAGAATTTTCTGATGAATCTATGTCCCATAAAGCAAGTATAACCTTTTTCACTTTCTACTTCAATTGAGTGGAACTCAATCGACAACTCACACTTTATTTTTTTCTAAAATAACCCCACTTGATGGATCTATGATCAATGTTCCTTTATTAAATGAACCTTCATATCATATTCTCAACTTCAACCAGATTAGTTAGAAACTCAGCCTGTCATAAAATCATCAAAGTGATGGCTTTTCGCACACTTGAACAGTGATGCATATACAATTTACGTTTCATCCTTTATTTATAGACACTCTTAGAATATCAAAGGTGGAAAGCTGTAGTGTTTTTACCACTCACTCAAATTTACAATTTTGAATTCTTATCACATTTTAATTTCTTTCCAAATATTCTCAAGTATTCTAGAGTCACCTTGAACCTTCTTTAATTATACAGAACTTCAATGTTTCTAAATTTATCTCAGTTATGAAAATATATATCTAGATTTTATTAAATAACTCTCGATATGAAAGATAAATGTTTATCCATCCAATCATTTAATCTCATAATGTTACTAAAACATTGAATACCATATTTGGAATCATGATAATTAAAGACTTTATATAGTGAATGGAAAGTTCCTTATCTTTCTTCTATCCATTCTCTTTTCTAGGACTTATTTTTCTAAAACTACTTTATCATTCTCTCTCTCGTGCATGTTCATCCAGTACTCTGAACTTCATCAAAAACTTCATTTATCTATTTCTACTTATAATTACCTTATATTTATTTAACAAATTTGTAACTTATACTCTATTCATCCTATCAGTCTAAAATTTTGTTGTACAAAAATCTTTCTCCACTAATTTGTATCCATAAGTTAATCTAGTAGATTGTTTTTGAAGAAATTTATATAGAGATCACTTTTATAAACTTCTTTTATGTCTAAAACTTGTGTTCATAACTCTCTTTCCATAAACTTGTGTTCAAAACTTTGTGTATGGAACCTCATATTTCTTTCACTTTACTTCTATAAAATTCATGAAAAAAAATTCCATTTAAATTCTTCTCAAATTCAATTTACAAACTACTTTTTACAAATAGCATGTTTGGAATTCTTAGCCTATAAACCTAGTTCTCCCCCTTTTTATTATTTTTCCATTATTCTGTGTATGGTTCTTATTCCCAGTATATCAGATAAATTCTATCTAGAAACCAAATATATACTTATTCTCTTTTACAACATCCAACTTGTATCATGATATTTTTATGATTTAGTAACCTTGAATGATCAGAAAAGCATCTTCTAATTTTCATTACTCAGAACCACTATCCAATCTTCTAAATTTGAAAAGGTGTGTCCAAGAATTTTGTACGAATAATAGAATCTTAGACTTTTATCTTCTTATAATTTATAACTTCAATTCTTCAGCATCTTCCTAATTTTTCTTCTCATAAATTTCAGCTTTAGTTTTTCTTAAGAAACTTTATTTACTCATAGTCTTCTCCAATTTTATAAATATTTATCTATTGAAAATAAATAAAACCAAAACACAACTTGGGACTTATAATCTCCCCCTTTTTTTGTTTTAAATACCCAAATAAAACTTCAAACATATTCATAATAAATTTATATACTCATATTTATTCTCAATTTTTGTTTTCATTTCCTTACTTCCGTATTTTTCTTACCCCCTTATTGGAAAAAAAATCAAACGGGCCACTCGAGGTTATTTTTCTTCACTTCAGAATATTAAAAAATTTATTCTTGGGAACATTGGCATCACATGAGTTTCTTAAAAAATATTCATTAACTAAACATATCTAATTCTATATGGGAAACCCAGGTCTAGAAAACAAGAGTGTATAAATAAGGTGATCAATGTTATCCATAACACAACTTTCATGTAATACTTTTCTCATGCTTCTTTCGATATCCTAATATTTGTGGAAATCTAAGAAAAATTTTTAAGATAAAAACAACCTTCACCAATCCTAACAATAATATCAAAATAGTTCAATTGCATAAACACAACTTCCCAAAAATCTCAGTTTTCTTAACCTCATTACTTTCTTCTTTAATAAAATTAAGATACTCAAACCTCATCTTCAGTTTTTCTCCCACTCAAGGGTATCATTTCATTCTTCATCATGGTAGGAGAAGTTTTATTATGTACATTTTCTTTACTATAAAACTTATAATTCACTAAGCCAGCTTCCTTAATTTTACTCCTTCAATTCCCTACAAGTTTATACAGATAAAAAAATATTTTGGGAATAAGAAGAAACCTCATTTTTTCTTAGAAGAAACGTTTGGACTCAGAATACTCTTTCAATATTTAATTCTTATTAGTATTATATTTTTCTTGTATTTGTTTTCTTCCTTCTATTTGTCCTTATTAGATTATATAACAGACTTATTCTCATCTATATAATCTTCAGATGAAGCTATCAACTTTTATTCAACTCTTGTAACATGTTTTTTTACTTTGTGTATGTAAAAAAGTATTTATAATTCCTTCTTGGTATGGTAATATAGTCATACAATATTTTGTAACATTCCCATATTTCTCAAATCTCTTTCACTTTTTTTTAATTTCCAAAGTACTGTTGGTTGATATCTATTTGTTAACATTTATCTCAATATCATAAATATTGTTTTTTCATTTTTATTTAGTATATTTTTGTGCATACTCCAACTTTATTTCCCAGGAAATTTAATCTGGAAAAATAAATATGCTTTCTTTCCCTACTAAACATTATTACTTTACTTAACTTTCATAAGGTTCCCAAATTTCTTCAGTTTTTCATTTTTCTTTATTAATGTTTCAATATTCTTTACCTTTTGAGATTTCTTTTATGTCTTCACAAATGTTTTAAAAATTTTCTTATTTGATCATTATAAAACCCCCTTGATTCAAAATAGTTTCCCAATAGTGACATGTTCTACCAGCATGAATGAGATATATTTTTAAATATTCCACAACACCAGTAGTGTATTGTGAACATTTATATTTTAGATAGATAGTAAAGATTCTCTGGATTATGTTGTTATTTTTTTGTAAAAAACCAAGGGAAAATTTTCTCAGGGAGAATATTTCTTGATGAATTCCACCATTTCATAGAGGAATAAGGTTTTCCAAAAATATTACCTTTTATAACTACATAGATAGTATAAATAGTTAGACATTTTTATCTTTTAGGAATAGAAACAGTCTTATTTTTTGAAACTTTCTTTTCACCATATTTATAAGTTTTACCCTTTACCTCAACTATTTTAGTGAATTATTCTCTCATATTTCTTAACTAACTTTGTGTTTTAAGAAAAATTGATTGTGTTTCTAACAACTCTTATTCCTTTTCTACTAAAAATTCTTTAATAACAAATAAAATCTTTTTAAGTTTAGTTATCTTCAATCTTTTCTTATTAATTTTTTTGATGAGAATATTCTCTACTATGTTGATATCACCAACTGATTTTTCTTTATAAACTTTCATCTTCCTTTCAATCTTATCAACTTTCATTTTCTAATCCCTAGTCACATTGAGGTTTATCTCCTCCTTTTTTTATTCATTCACCATTCCCAAGTGTTGATTCCAAATTCACTATTAAAATTCATTCAAGTTTTTTTCTCACTTCACCATCATCATCACTTCTTAATGCATCACATCTATTTCTAACTAGAGTAGTGAAGTTTACATGATGATTAGAATCATCAATGGATGAGGAATAATCCTACATTTGTTTCTTTAAAAACTCTTATTTCTGTTATAAGGAACATTTTTCTTATTTTTCTTCCACTTATTTTTCTGATACTTCTCATAATCTTCATTAGACTCAAACTCTTCATTTTTACTTTAAGGGAAATTTTGTGCAAAGTGAGCTTTCCTAACATAATTATAACATTTAAGTGATTTTTTACCTTTTTTATTTCCAATTTCCCTTGTTGAATCTTTTGGGAAGAATTGATATAATAGTGTTAAAATATTTTTCTTCTTCGTATGCCTCTGAATAACTTGGTTATTTTTCTTTAGCTTCCTTATCTCAATTTTTCACTTTTAAAAAATCTTTTAAGGTTGTTTCATTATTATAATTTTTCATAAATAATGAATATTTTCTCATTTTATATGCCACATTAATATTTTGAAGTTCACCTAGAGATAAATCTCCAAAATATTCCAATGATAATACTTTGGAATCAAATCTATATAGAAATTTTCTCATTAGTTTTTTAAAAAAAAGTAGAATATTCCAAATTCTTAAAAAAACATTTTTTTTCTTAAAATATCATTTAGTCTTGTAAATTAATCATAAATACATTACTTATCAACCATTTTTATATCTTAAAAACTACTTCTCAAAATTTGTAACTTGGATTCCTTAACTATCTAATTTTTTTCACATCTACTTCTAAAATAATCCCACATTTTCTTATCTTTTAGAATACCCATAATATTTGTATAAACATTTTGTGTAAGATATATCAAAATATAATTATGATATTTTCAATTAAATTATAAACTTATCTTATCAATATTTGTCATAAAACTTTATTAATGGGAGGAAATATTAATATTGTCGCATCTATGACTTCAATTATGAGAGATGGAACATAGGGTAACATCATATTCTTCCAAATATAAAAAAAAATTTCCTCAAAAATAGGAACACCCCAAATTTTCAATGAATTGAAATTCTCCATTCTCATAGTCATACATTTGATAGGTAACCTACCTCATACACTAATTGAAGTTATCTAGGATTCATATCACTAAGAGGGGGAAGGGGTGAATTAGTGATCACTTTTTCTTTTTAAAATAAGTTTTCTTAACTTATAAAATTTATTAAGGAAATTTTCTTAACCTATTAAAACATGTTAAAGTTATGATCCATTGAAATATAAATCTCAAGATCACCATTTATATGAGAAAAATATAAAGAGATACAAGCGCATGTTATTTATAGGGTTCAGTGTAAAGACTTAATACTTTCCATGTTAGATACATCCACCTACATGGATTCTTTTACAAATTTCTTTCTAAAATACAAAGACATAAGCAACGAACAATTCTACAACCCATTAGTCAACCTTCCTGTTATAGTTGGTTATACCCCCAATTCTCCTTTTCATATCCTCTTCATTCATGGTTGGTTATACACCCCATTAAAAAAATCCTTTTCAACAACTTGTTCTACAGCCTAACTATTGGATTTTTCCTTATTATATTTTATCTAATTCATAAAGGTCTTCACTAAATCTATAAGAAATATTTATCAAAATTTCCTATGTAAAACCTTTAAGATATTCAACAACCCTGTTAAGATTTTATTAGTTTTGAAACTTCCTCCTGATCTTTGGTAGACTTAAATTTTCTTAATCTGACTTTTCCTAAACTTCACTAAAGATCTCCCTCTTCAAATGTACATTTCATGGATCCATCTAATTTTCCTCTATTTAAAGGCTCCATCCGGTTTGACTTTATTCAATGGATTGATTTGGTTTTTCTTCATCTGAACTTCATGACTATTCTACAATCAAATTTTTTTCATTTAGAGTTACTCTGTCCAATATCATCATTTGATGAATCTCTATCTAATGAAGCAAGTCTGGCCTTGTGCACTTTCTACTTCAATTGAGTTAGAACTCAATCGAAAACTCACACTTTCATTTTCATATTATGGAAACTAGTTCAATGGATCTCTGATTAATGTTTCTTCATTTGATGGAACTCTCTCTGGTCTTCTCAACTTCAACCTAATTTTTTGGAAACTCATCCTATCACAAAATCATTATATTTTCAGTTTTTTCATGCTTTAATAGGGATGAATGTACAATGTAATTTTTATCCTTTATTTATAGGAGCTCTTAGATTATCCAGGGTAGGAAATTGAGATTTTTCCCTCTCACTAAAATTTCCAATTCCAAATTATTTGAACATTTGAATCTAATTCAAAATCTTATCAAGTTTTCTAGAGTCTTCTAGAACCTTGTTGAATTGTCCATAACTTCAATGTTTCTAAAATTATCTCTTTTTTTAAAATATCTCCCCAGATTTTATTTAAGAACTGTCCACCTGATGGATAAATGTTTTTCTATCAGATCAGTAAATATTAGCATGTTACTCAAACAATGAATACTCACTTTGGAATCATCATAATTAAGGATATTGCATAGTGAATTTAATATTCATTATATTTAATCTATTAATTATATTTTCTAGGTATTTTTTGTCTAAAACTTCTTTAGAATTCTATATTTGGTTTATGTTTATTGGATACTCTAAACTTTATCTCAAACTTAATTTATCTATTTATTCTTATAATTCCCTTGAATTTATTCATCTGATGGACTTCACAATATACTACATGTTCTATCTTTTAATACATTTGTTATATGTATTCTATTGATTTAATATTTATACAAATTTCTCTATCTTTTGGTCTACCTATATTGATCTTCCATATAAATTTGTAACTCAAACATTGTTGGACTAAAAATTCAAGAATCATTCCTTTCACAACCACTTTTTCACAGATTCTTAACCTAGACTTTATTCATTCTATCTATCTGGAAAAAAAATCTAGAAATCTTTTTTTGCAGATCTCCATTTAAAATTTCATCTGGTAGATTGTTTCCAGAGAACTTTATAAAGGGATCTCTTTTAGAAACTTCTTCTCCTTCCAAAAACTTGTGTTCAGAAATTTGTGTCTAAAAACTTGTTTCTATACCTCTATGCATGGAACCTCATATGCCTTTCACTTTACTTCCATAAACATTGTACAAAATTTTTGGCACTTGAATTCTTCTCAACACCCACATATAAAATACTTTGTACAAATAGTCTATCTAGAAGTCTATGTCTTGAAATTTGGTTCTCACCCTTGATTATTATTTTTCTAGTTTTCTGAGTATGTTCCTTATTCTTATTCCATCTAATATAGTCTTTTAATAAAAAAAATCTCCAATTATACTGTTTTAGAACCTCTAGCTTGTATCATGATACTTTCTTGATTTAGTTACTTTGAATGATCAACAAAGCATCATCTTATTTTCCTTACTCGAAACCTCTATACAATCTTCTATATCTAGAAAGGTGTGTCCATAAAATATAATCATCCTATTTTTTCTTTTAAAAATTTGAATCTTTATTTATTTATCATCTTCCACTTTTTTATTCTCATAATTTTTAGCTTTGGTTATTATTAAGGAACTTTATCTACTCATATTCTTCCCTAAGTTTCTATATATTGATCTATTGACAACAAATACCACCAAAACAAAACATGGGAATAACATAGAGATTATGTGTAAAAAAAATAAATATGAATCAAATAATTGGAAATAAAATATAAATCAAGAAAATTTCATTTCATATATAATCTTGGTATAATATAATTACTGAATAAGTGATATAACCTAATTAAATGAAATTGAGTTATAAAATCTCTTACCACTTTTTAACTATCAAATCAATTCCCCTTGGATGAAATAATTTGAAAAAAAAATTAAAATAATATAAACCGGGAAGGAATATTCATACAACATGTAAAAGCTAAAGTATATAGACAATATAAAAAAATAGGTTTATAATAATAAAACATGCCTCAAAAAGTGAAATTGAGAATAAATCCCTTACCTCAAGTCCATACTTGTTATATATTCCCTTTAACACCTGAATAATAAACATATATCATTCATTATATTTATTAAGAACATTTTTCAAGATTAATCCCTTATCCTTAAACCATTTATTTCATTTTATTTAATAAAATATTTAATAACCTAATGAGTTAAGGCCATGTCTAGTGTTCTGAGGATGTCTGGTTCATAACTTCAAAATGACTTTGTTGGGTTGACCATGGTCAAAGGTATATTTGTAAATTAATCAAATTAATAAAAATCATGACATAATTATCATTAATATACATTACTTATAATTTTAAAACCAAATATGAAATATGGTTATGAAAAACTAATTATGTTATAATAATACAGATGGTAGGTCGTATGTACGCATGAGTAATGTTTCCATTTTTCAAAAAACATGATTGAAAAAATTTAAGTATAATTTTATACTTCCATAATTATTATTATATCAAAAATATATTATAATATCTTTAAATACAATTATATATAACATCCATGTGATGTTATTATGAAAAACAAATCACATTATTTTGGGGAGGTGGTAATCCAAACATATGCACAAATGATGTTATCATTTTTCAATAGATGGAAAGGTAAAAAAATATGTAATATATTATATTTAAATAATTGAAATTATTTAATTAATATCATATATATATATATACATTAAATACAGCATTATAACAGTCTTTTATAGGTGGATGTGGAAGAATAATTACATCAGTTTGTGAGGCAGCAATCTCTCATACAAATGAATGATAGTGTCCTTTCACATTTGATCAAAGATAGAGATATATTAAGGTTAATAAATAAACAAAATAATATATTATTTTATTTATTTAATAATTTTATTATATCACAATGGTTAGAAGAGTTTCTAAGGAGGCATAAGAATAAATAAAACTAAAACATTTGGTTAAAAGCTATATCTATTCTTCAGACAACCTCCTCTACTATATACCTTAATACATATAAGGCTTGTATTATGTCAAAAATAATACATATATGATGTAGGGATTAATTTTTTAAGTTATTTGGGTCTTTATTTTCAAAACTTGAGTGCTCAAAAGGAACGAGGAAGAGATGAGGGAAGGTTCCCTTTTATAAGTGAGGGGAGTCATACTCTTGGAATTACTTGAAGTATTAAATTAATATAAATTATTTTTCTTCAAAAACTAGAACCAAATTGATATTTTTATAATATATGATATTTTTATTCAAAATAATCTCATATAAAAAAATTTCACCAGTTTAGGTGATGTTTTCACCATTATCCCTTGGTTTTAACCCACTGCTAACTTTTTTTAAGATTACCATGATATCAAAGGTTTTTACTCTTTAGGGGTTAATAAATTTAGTACAAATGTAAATTATATGAATAAATATAACTTGTTTTATATTTTCAAACATATCCCATTCACTTGGATGAATATATGACTTTTATGAATTTTAAATCGTATAATAATGTATTTTTTATTATAAAATTCCATTAATCACATTTTTTGGAACTATTCATTTAATTTGGATATAAAGTAATAAAGATAAAAATATAAATATGATATATACTTTTAAAAAACCCTTAATTTTTTTATATATATCTATAAAATTCATGTGACACTATAACACAACCAAAAAAATGTTTAGTTTTTTCAAAATCATTTACTTGATTTGTCTACTACTTGGACAAGCGCTATAATGACGTTGCGAAAGCATTTAAGGTGATTATTTCATCATTAAAAATTAAAAATAAATTTCCATCATAAAAATATTTTTATTATGATCAAAATAACTTTTAATATTCATTCACAACTTATTTTTATCCCCATGTGAACATATAATTGAAATTTAAAAGTAAGAGAGTGACATTTTGTATTTTTCTTTACTTAAAATAATATATAATTCACTTTTAAAGAAAAATAGAAACAAATTTCCATAAATTATAATATTTTATGATTATATTAAAACCACACACATAAAATATATTAAATTAAAGTTCTAGGGTTATTTTTAGTCATTATCATATTATTTTTAACCCCAATTACTCGATTTACCCTTACCAAGTTGATAAATATTTACTATGATTACTATTTATAATGACAAAAAATATAAGGAAATTATTTACCAAATTTGAACCTAATAATTCCAAATATTGATTTAAATTTTCAATATTCAATTTATATATGTTTTATAAATTAATTAAAAATTAAATCCGTAAAATGCGACGAAAAGTGATTATTAGAAAAATTCATTTTTCAAGCATAAGATGATATTACACTAACTTTATGACTAGTAATAATTGGTATATTAATTTAAATTCATATATATAGATATATAATATATAAATTTCATTTAAATTATTCATAATTATGGGTTATTTTAATTAATTAAAATGTAAAATCATTATACACTTAAAAACAGTTTTCGAAAAAATGTGTTTTTAAGCATAAAATAAACTTTTATCGAAATCAAGTATAATGATGATTAAAATGTAATTAAATATAATATATGTAATTAAATAATACTTATTTTAATTTTATATGAAATTAAAATCATAATGGTTGTTTTTAATGAAATGAAATGGCTTTTACAAAAATCGGTATTTTCATTATTCATTAAAAATCAGTTTTTCAGAAAAATCCTAAAAAATCAATCTAAGATAATTTTGATATAATGATTTCAAAAATTATATCATTTTTATATAATAAAATTTCTAAAATTATAATAATTTAAATATAATATTTTATAATAAAAAGAAATAAAAATAGTTTTTGAGGAAAACAAATTTTTGAAGCGTAAAATGACTTTACTGAAAATTGAGTGTTTATTTTCTAATAATTAATTAATAAATTTGTATTGAGTGGGAACATTATATATATATATATATATATATTTCAAAATTAGGTTTTTCCTATTCATATCTATCAATTCAATGGCTAGGTTATATAGGTCATATTTAAATAATAATATTCCATTATTCCATTAAGATCGGTGTTGTGTATCATATTTTTTGTCAAACATAATGTTATTTTAAAATATTAGGGTGTTAAATTTTCCCTAATTACCATAAATAAATTAAATACTCATAATTTGGACTTGATATCATACTAAAGGGTTTGGAATTTGAAAATACCTTTATTGAAAACCCACGTCATAAAAAGGGTTAATAAAAATTTATCTTTAAAAGAGGGAAAGAGAAAAGGACTTCTAGAATGATAAAAAACTTGTATTAAAAAGAGGATAACATTTGTGGGAAGTGAAAATTTGAATATGGAGGATAAAATTAATTTCCAAATAATGATATAGAGTGACAAATAACATTTATCATAAGAAAGTGAATGATCATGTGAAATTCAATGACCAAAAAACCATAAATTATTGAGGTGTGATAAGGAACATCGATTAATTAGAAATAAAGGTAATAGGATAACATTTTTTTCAATATCCTTTTCCTAGAGTTGATAAATTCCTTTACCATATAGATTAAGAACAAAATTTAATATACCTGCATTATTTTTTTCAAATCCATAAACATAATTTTATCCTTTGGTTGTGTGTTTAAAAAAGATTCAACCTTTATCTCATCTTTTACTTTAAATAATAATTAATAATATTTAATGCCTAAAGCACTATAATCAACTTATAATTGACCATGAGGTATATAAAAGAATGAAAATGTATAATTCTTGTATTTACTAAAACCAAAATGATTAGAACCTGATAAGATAATACCCCAAATGAATAAACCTTCATGTGAAGAAAAATACATTAATCTCCAAAATTCAAAAATAACACCAAAGGTTTGACATATATCCTTCCATAAATAAAAAACCCTACACCTAAATTAATCTCAATAACCTAAATATTAAATAATTTTTTAACCTTAAAGGTTTTCTAATATATTTTATCTTATATCAAAAAAATGTAATATAATTATTTTTGAATAATCCTTTACTTTAAACCTAAGGGTTACAAATACCAAACCAAAAAAATCACCCAAAATATCTTTAATCAACTCAAAATCCCGTCACTTAAAACCTAAAATGGGTTGTATAAGTCCTTAAACTCCTTATCAACCTTAAAATTATAAACCCATTATGGTATCCATAACTCTTAAGTTAACCTCACATAAAAACATCTTAATCCCCAAAGTTATCTAAACCTTACTCTGATACCAACAATAATAGCCTTGAACCCATACTCCTAGATTTGATACTAAAAACATAATATATATACATATTAATATATTTTATACCAATAAACATGAACCAATTTAAACTATCCAAACATACATCATTAAATGGAAATATTGGATCACTTATATACACATGGACCTTTTAGGTTTGGAGTTTTAGACAATTAGGATAAACTCTTACATAAAAATACCCATATATTCAAGTGATAATTTTTTACACTATTCCCCACTTTTATAATTTCAAATTATATCTCCAATATATCCCATAAAATCCATTACACATGAATCATTTCTGTACATAATTCATTTAACATTAATCTTCATAACCTGGGGAAATAAAAAACATAATAAGGGTGATATCAAATGCTTAGTATGTGTAAATATAAGAATTAATAATTAAATTTCATCAGTGAGCTTATGATGATTATAAGGGAATGATTAAATAATCAAAAAGAAATATCATAACATAATATAATTCTTACCCATAAAAATATGGATCAATATTCATGATATATGGCATAAAGCATTAGCATAATACAAGATTTATATAAGTCAACAATCATGAGCCATGTGAAAACATTCCTTCAGAAAAGGGTACATTAGACCATGATTCAAGAATAAATAAAACATGTTGGTAAGTTTGAACATCATTTTTATATCACTCTTACAAATAGAATAACCTGTGTAGTAAACTCAAATAATCACTTACAAGGAACCTATTACTGGTTAACTCTGTCCAATTACTCAATGCATTAGAGATCTATATCAGTATCACCCATCCTTAGTTTATAATGGAAACAACCATCATTTGTTTTTAAATAAAACTCCCATAAACCATATTTACATATTTATGACTACAATATAATAATAAAAATAATCATAAGCTTACACATTTCAAAATAACATTAACCATTGCTCTTTAAAAACTTGATTTACCTGGGTAAAAGAAATGAGTTACATGAAAGACTCTTTGAACAAATCACAATCCATCCAAATAAAAAATAAGTGTGGTATCATTATAAAATATCCCCCAGGGATAATGTGTAAAATCAAGTTTTTTTGTCATCACTAAATAGAAATACCATTAAAAGATTATTAAAAATATTCTTAAGAAAAATTCCCTTTCCTCTTTGAAAATCACTTATAAAAACTAAAATTTCACAAAATATTTTGAAAATAATTTTATTAGAAAATAAAATTGGAAACTTATAAAATAATATTCAAATAAAATAATGTTCTTGATGGTGGGAAATTTTATTCATTTCTTAAAAATTAAAAATAAACATTGTTTTCAAAATTTTACAAAGAGAGTCAAAGGTGACCCATGCAGGAAAAATTAAGAAAATTTACTTTAAAAAATTTAAAAGAAGGTAAAATATCATGTAAAATTTATATATATGAAATCATTTATGTTTATAAAATAATATTCTAGACAAAATTTTAGAAAACATCGATATATAAGAGAAATATTTCTGATCTAAAATAAGAAACAAGATCTGCAGCACTTACAAAAAACTTTATTTATGTTTATTTATTCAATAAGTGGTAGAATGGGAACTGAATATGTAAACCATGTTCATAAATATAGGATAATAAAACATATGTGGTTAAATAAAATAATATCATATAATCCCTCCCAAATTAACTTTTATCATAAACATTCCTGAAATTAGATGAGAGTGTATCATAAAAATCCTTACCATTTTGATAAATTTGAATAGTAAGAGCATGAAAGAAATGGTGAAAAATAAAACATTAAAAACTATGAATATAATAAAATATAAAATATAAAATTTCAAGGTTCAGTATATACACCTTAAAAAATAATATAGGTGCATAACATAAACTATGTCCCAAAGAAGGAAGATTTGAGATGAATTACCCATTAAAATATCATACCGATGAATTGAGAATTAATCAGTGTAGAGATTATGTGAAATAAAATTAAATGAAGAAAAAATTTGATATAAAACATAAATCAAACAAAGGTATTTTTACACATAATCTTGGAATAATATAATCAATGAAGAAGTGATATAACCTAATGAAATGAAATTGATTTATGAAATCCTTTACTGCTTGTAACTTTCAATTCAAATCCACTTGGATGAAATAATGTGAAATTTAAATTAAAATACAATGAATTATTAAGGATACATGATAAAAAATTTAAAATGGGAATTACATACACCATATAAAATAAATTATGTGTATAACATTAAAACATGCCTCACTGAAGTGAATTGAGATGAAATCCATTAACTTGAGTATAGAATTGTTATATATGTTGTTTAACACCTATATAATAAACTTATATAAATTATTTTATTTATTAAGAAAGTTTTATATAATTAATATATTATCCTTAAATCATTTATTTCATTTATTTTAATTAAATATTTAATTACTTGATCAGTTAAGTCCACATCGGGTGTTTTGAGGGTGTCTCATTCATAACTTCAAAATGAATTTGGCATGTTAACTATGGTAAAAAATATCTTTATTAAATAAAATATATAATAATAATAATTGAATAATTATCATTTATATACATTAATTATAATTTTAAAACCAACCATGGAATATAGTTATGGAAAATGAATTATATTACAATCATATAAACGGTAGGTCATATATACACATGAGTAACGTTTACATTTTTTCACAAAACATGAGGGAAATAAGTTAAGTACCATTTTATCTTTCTATAATTATTATTATATCAAAAAAATTATATAATATCTTTAAATACATGTATATATATCATTCATGTGATGTGGTGATGAAAAACGAATCACATCGCTTCATGGAGGTGGTAATCCACACGTACACACGAATGACATTATCATTTTTAAATGTATGTAAAGATATGAAAATATGTGATATATTATATTTAATTATTAATAATATTTTCATAAATATCATATATATTCACTAAATCCATCATTATAACCATCCATGAGAGGTGGTTATGGAAAAAACAATTACATTGGTTCGCAAGGTAGTAGTTCCTCATACACACAAATGATGGTTTGCTTTCAAATTTTATGAAATAAGGATGTTTATTATGGTTAATACATAAAAATAATAACATATAATTATATTTTAGACACTTATTTTGTTATATTACAATGCTTATAAGAGTTTTTATAGAGGTAGAAGAATAAATAAAGATAAAAAAATCGGTTAAAAGTTATACCTCTTTAACAAAAAACCTCCTTTTATTTACACATTAATCCCTATAAGGCCGGTATTCTACCCAAAATAATACATATATAATGTGGGTATTTTTTTGGGAAGGTATTTGGGTAGGTATTTTCTGAACTAGAGTGCTCAAAAGGTGTTTGGAAGAGAGGATAAGCGGTTCCCTTTTATAAGTAAGGAGAGGGGCACACTTGTAATTACTTAAAGTATTAAATTAATATAAATTAATTTTCTTGGAAAATTATCACCAAATTTATATATTTATAATATATCATGATTATGTGTCAAAATAATCTTATAAAATAAAATTTGGAAAATTTTACGTTATGTTTTCACCCTTATTTCTTTGTTTTAACCCACTATTAACTCTTTTGATTATTATCACGATATCCAAGTTGTTTTAATCTTTAAGGTTCAAGAAAGCTACTATAAAAGGGTAATATATTAATAAATAGACCATGATTGATATTTTTAACCATATCCCATTCACTTGGCTGAAGATAATATTTTTATAAATTTTAAGTAATTTAATAATATATAAATTATTATAAAATATCATTAATTTCATTTTTGGAACTATTAGTTTAATTTGGATTTAATCTTGGGACACTATTAATCAACCAAAAAATATACTTTTAGAGTTTTAAAAATCATTTAATTTATTTTTCTATTACTTTCACAAACACTATATCAGCATTTCATAAGAATTTAAGTTAATTATTTTGTCACTAAAATTTATAAATAATTTCATTATTCTAAAAATAACTTTAATATTCATTCAAAAATTATCTTTATCCCTATGTGAACATATATGTGAAATTTAAAAGTAGGAGAGTGATATTTTGTAATTTTCTTTAATTAAAATAAAATATAAGTCATTTTCAAATAAGAATGGAAAAAAATTACATATATTAAAATATTGGATGAGTATTTTTGAACCCCACACACCTAATATATTAAAGAAAAGTGTTAGGATTATTTTTTTGTCCTTATTATATTATTTTTAATCCCAATTACCTGATTTACCCTTACCAAGGTGACAAATATTTACTACGGTTACTACTCATAATGACCAAAAATAAAAGAGATTTTTTTTAAAAATTGAACCTAATAATTCAAAATATAGAATACATTTTTCAGAATTCAATTTCAATAAGTGACTGAATTTGATTTAAAATTAAACCCGTAAAAGGTGACCAAAAGTGGTTATTAGAAAAAAAATGATCTTTTCAAGCATAAGATGATATTACATTAACTTTACGACTTGTAATAATCATTATATGAATTTAAATTTATATATAGAGATATATAATCTATAAATTTAATTTAAATCATTCATCATTATGGATTATTTTAATTAACTAAAATGGAAGAAAATTATGCACTTAAAAACATTTTTATGAAAAATGTGTTTTTAAGCATAAAATAAACTTATACCAAAATCAAGTATAATTTTGATTCAAATATAATAAATTATATTATATCAAATTAAATAAAACTTAGATTTCTTTGATATAAAATTAAAATCATAATGGGGTATTTTAATGAAAATAAAAGATATGTTTATAAAAATCGAGATTTTCACACTTCACTAAAAAATCAATATTTTTAGAAAAATCACAAAAATTCACCCTAAGTTAATTTTTATATATTATTTTAAAAATAATACCCTTTTTATCGAATAAAATTTATAAAAGTGGTATAAATTGATTATAATATTTTCTCACAAAAATAATAAAAATAATATTTGAAGAAAACGTATTTTTGAAGCATAAAATGACTACTGAAAATTGATTGATTATTTCATAAGAATTAATATATAAATTTTTATTTATTAGGAACCTTATATATATTTTTATAATTTAATTAATGTTGTTCATATACACCAATTCAACAGATATATTTATTCAGTCATATTTAAATAATAATATTTCAGAGTTCATATATACTCGATGTTGTGTTTCTTATATGCTATCAAACATAGTGTTATTTTAAAATATTAATTTTTTATAATCATGGAGACTTAAAATGGTTATATGATTATATTTTCATGAGATTTCATGTTGTATGGTTTTTTCTAAGGCTGAGGGAACTTTAAGTATGAAAAAATGTGGATATATCATTCCAGTCCAACATTGGTTGAAGTAGGTAAATGTTTACTCATAGTTGGTTTAGTAACAATGGAGTAGGTCATATGATATGTGTGAGTTTCTATTTATTTATATTCTTTCATAAACTAGTATATTTATGGATACAATCTACGGTAACTATTGGTGGTATTCTACTAAGTTCATACTCACATCCTACATAAGCCCTTCGAGACCCAGCAGACTGCATGGTTCTCGATATAGGTTGAGGTAAAGGTTATCCATATGGTACCTAGTGGATATGGTAGTACTATTGGTTTGAAAGATGGTAGGTAGGATTTTTCAAAAAAATATGGGTAGTTCCTTGATGTCAGGATGGTTTTTTTACATTTATATATATATATATATAATCGGCTCGAGGGTAGTCTTACCTATTTTTGTATGGTTGGAATGACATGGTATCAATTTATTGGGATGGCCGTATGTATATTTTGGCTATTTTTTATGTTATTTAAATTGGTTTCACTTTACGGTGTTGTTATTATTATTATTATTATCAATAGATGGTATAGTCTCTTCATTGACATTGAATAGACCCTCACTGCTAATCAGTAGCCCTTGGTATACAGGTAGGGGAACCAAATTACTAGTGGTGACCCAGTCTAAAAACTAGTGAGTGGTCTCAGGACAAAGATACTACAAAGTGGTATAAGAGTATAGTGTTTCCAAATTGGTATCACCAAGTGGAATTAAATCAATGTTATTATAAGTTTTTTTATTTGGGGTGTTGTGTATAGTAGATATAAGGAAGTGTAGTAACCTATAATATATATATTATGTTGTGTGTATATCCAACACTTGAATAAGTTGAATTATAAGTTACCATGGATGATGGGAATGTTTTTTTCATGGCTAAAGTTGAGTTATTTAAGTTGGTTTAAATTAGTATTTAATGTTATTGACTTATGGTTTCTAAATATTTCCCCTAAGAGGAAATATGTTAAACTCATTTATCTTGCTTAGCACATAGGTATCACATGTCATATGTAAGTTTCTTGTGATTGTTGTTTGGAACCTAGGATTAAAGAGAGGTTTTAGTTATTTAAAGTGTCAACAAAGTGATAAACAATGTTTTCCCTAATAGCCTCTTGGTGTAATTATACTTAGATGACTAAGGAATGGTGGTGATTATATAATGAAAAAGGTTTAAGTTATTTACAATTTCAAAAAAAAACCTATATGGTATTTTCCTATATAACTTCTTGGTGGAATTCTACTTAGTAAAACTAGGTATGTTAATCTTAGAGTGATTGGTATGTAGTTCCTTCATGGGTATGGTGGATGTGGTTCCTGACCATGATATGGGTAGGTAGAGGTGATAAGGTTGGATGGTACATGACTTGGGTGCAGTGAGGGAGTGTAAAGGCTAGTGGGTTTTGGTGCTTGTGATAGCTTTCCCTATTTTCAGTATCAGGACTATTATATCTATATTGACCCAGGTATTTTATTTTTAGTGAAATTACACCTAGAAAAACACTATTGGAGAGTTAAGAGGGTGGATACATGGTTCCATTTATTGGATGAGGCCCCTAAGGGAGGGGTGAACATGAGTCATGGGTAGAGGCTCTGAGGTAGGAAGAAAAACCATAGTGGGTAGAAGAGTTGGGGTAGTGGATGGATGGGATACTCAGGGAAAGCTATCTAGAGTACTTATTGGGGAGATCATGGAGTTGTTCCATCTATGGCATAACTAACACAGTATTTCCAATCATAGTACCATTCATTGTTTAAGGGAGATAGTGATACCTAGATATTAAAGTATTGGAAAGATCTTATATCAAAAATATTTGACCTGATTGAGACACCCTTACCATAGAGAGTTATGTTGTCCACATATATTCCCATAATTCTAGAAAAAAGTGGTGGCATATATAGGTATAGGTAAGAATACATGATTGGTTGATGTGGAAATACTTTGAGGCCATTTTTTAGCACTTATTTCCTAATACACTAAAATCGGACCAAGCCCATGAGTTTATATGGTTATAGTTGGGAGATACCTTAGTTATTAATTAGGATATAAGGTTTATAGATGTTTTTTATTTTTTTCGATGATTGAGGGAAATGAGATCGGTGTGGTGTTAATGGTTTACTTCATACTATGAGGGTGTAGATAAATATCTTCAGGTTGACCTCATTCTCGGAGGCATTGAATTAGGAATTGATAGTTGATTGGAACTTGGGGGGATGGAACTATACCAATCCAAATAATTGGGTCAAGCGAGACAAGTAGAGGAGATTCAGGAAGCTAGAAGCGGGGATATGAGGAGACCCAGTCGGGTGGTCACAATAGAAGAGTGATGATTCCATCGTAGAGTGGATCGATGATAACATGTTTCTAGGAAGACAATTCATGTTTTATTCTAGTGTGATCTAGATCCTAAAAATTGTAGGTCATGTGACTAAATAGGGTATTTATAGAGGTTTTTTCGTTGGACCTCATTGGCAACTAGAAGTCATGGATTGAGTCAAACTCAAGGATCTAAGAATGAATCAGGAGTAGGAGTAGGATTTGGTATCCAAGATTCATCTATAAACATAGGTTATGGAATTTTATAGGATACCCAATGGTGGGAATAATGGTTTTTGGTGAGTAAATATCCACAGGTATGACAGACATCGATTATTAATGCTTCGGGCAAGCTGAATGTAGTTGAGAATACATATTCAGAGAAGGAAGAAGAGATTATTATAGTTAGAGGTTTTCCATGAGCATGTACCCATGATTTTTTTGATTTTCTCTAGAAGATGTTGGTATGTGAGGTGTATATATGATAAATGAATTAATGAGGTGTTGTTTGACATGTGAGAATCAGATACAATGCATAGTAAATGTAGTATGTGTTGGCATCAGGTATAAAAGTGGGAATTAGTTATGATGTGGGATAAAAGTGGAAATTAGGTATGATGTAGGATGACATGTTGGAAACAGGATAATGTGGGGTGATAATGGATCGTGGATGATGGTTATGTGTGGATTACTAGTGTATACGGAAGGTATGGTTGTGGTACCATTGTTGTGTTGGGTAGTGGGTCGAGATGAGACTCGATAAGTGATTCTGGTAGTGGTGAGTTACCATGGGAAGATTCTAATGTTTATGATTAGTATCTAGGGTATTCCATAAAATTAGGTATGGGACAAATTTCTTCTTTATTGTATCAATGGTTGGGAATGTGAAGAGTGGGATTATAACACCCGAGATTCAATTATAGTAAGTAAGCTTTTCCTTCTAAAGAAACTATAACATAATGAACATAGATTTATACAAGAATGTGATTAAAACTTAAATTACCAAATTTTATAAATATAATTTGAATAAATCAATTTTATTTTTGAAATAATCATGTCAAAATTATCTTATAATTAATTTTTAACATTTTTTAGAAATATTTGATTTTTAGGTGAATACTGAAAAATATTAATTTTGAAAAAATTTATCTTTTATAACATTATAATGATATAAGAATAACTTTAAATTTTATGAAATTATTTTTATAGGCCAAATATATTTTAAATAATTAATATAATTCATACAAAAAATAAAATGTTAAACTTATAAATATATTCTTAACATTTTTTAAATCTAAGTAATGTTTTTATTCAAATAAAAACTATTTTTAATTATTTTATTTTAATCAAGTATTTATAGGAAACCCTTCAATTTTGGTTTGGTTTTAAAGAAAAATAATTATCCTTTTATTTAACATAATTTTATTTCAGCCAACATTATACATTATTTTTCTATAAACTCGCTTTTACGCTTAAAATAAACATTTTTTTAAAAATGATTTTCATTGTGTTCTGTAAACTTATATTAAAAGTAATTTTTAAAATTTATTTGAGTTAAATAATTTAAAAAGGATTCCATATTTTGAATCAAAAAAATTAATATTAGGTAATAAGGTCAAATTAATTTTTGGTAATAACTAATATTAACCATGGTAAATATTTATCACCTCAATAAAGGGTAAAATGGGTTAAAAATAAAGGGTTAAGGCTTAAAGATAACACAAAACGCTTAATTAAACCTTAGTGGTTGGTTTTATTTAGACTTTACCCTTATAATCTTTTAATATATGTAAATTTTCATCCACTTTCATAAGAAAATGAATTTATATTAGTCTTTTCAATAATTTCATCTATGACCCTCCCCTCACTTACAAAAGGGAGCCTCTTATCCTCCCTATTTAACAAACTCTGACCCTTATATATCAGAAAATACCTACCCAAAACCTCCCTAAATTCCTTCCCTTTTTTCTTTATCTCCTTTCCTTACCCTAAGATATCCCTAATAAGGATTTAGGTGTAAACCAATGGAGGTCTCTCAAAGAAGTGGTAATCGTATTACTAGACTCTTTCAAAGTTTATTTCTTATTATACTTACTACAAATATATTTTATTTATCATAAAATAATGAATAAAATATCCAAAATATAAAAATATTTTATTATTATTATGTTATAACCATTTTCCACCTCATTTACATCCTATGGAAAATAAAAACATCACTCGTGCTTATGTAAAACCTACCATCTACATGTAGCTATATAATTCATTTTTCATCACTATTTTACTTGGATGGTTATAAAGGATAAATTGGTGAAATATAAATGATATGTATGAAATAAATATTATTATTTAAATATAATATATCATCTACCTTCTTACCCTTACATCCATTAGAAAATGCTAACATCATTTGTGCATACATGTTGTTACCACCACAATGAACGTATGTGATTCATTATTCTATTACCGCCATGCATGGATAACTCTAAAATTTTAAATAATAATTAAAAAATATATTCATTAAATTTTTAAAATTATTTATACGAATTAACCATTATATAACTCCTTTAATACTGAATAATATATCGAATTAATTTGGAAGAAATTAACCGAACAACCTTAAGTGGTCGACATAAGAAAGAACTATTCAATGAATAGAGTTCAAATAATAATAAAAGGACTTTAAAAATTGGAATATAGATGAAAATATTTCTTATTAAAGTATTTAATAAATTTAAATTCATTGTATAGGAAGATCAAACACATACAACTAAGTGGAGAAACAAAGTAAGGGATTTCTATTGCAATCTCATTTTATTTCGGGATTCTTTGTGCTCAAATTCCCTTTAGTAAAATTATATGATCCTAATATATAAAAAACCATATATTTTATTATATTGTGGTTTTGTTTTTGTATTATATATATATATTTTATTTTTTCTATGTTTGGATCAAGAATTAAAAAGTAAGTTATATGTAAGGAACTTTGTTTTAAAAAAAACATTTTTTAAACTTTTACTTCAAACTCTTTTTCTTCTATATCTAGGTACTTTTAAATTTTTCAAGAATTTTCTTATTTATTCTAAAAAGTTTAATAAAGTTCATTTTACACTATTTTTTTATTCTTTACAAATTATTAAAATGAATCTTTTTAACATTTTCCATATGTGTTATTTTTAACTTTTTATACAAGTTTAAAAAATGTTTTTTTAACATATAGGAATTGACTATACTTTCTAATGGTCATATCTATTATAAGTTATTAGGATTCCTTTACATATTTATGCGGTTATTTTCAAAGAAAATATTTTCCTCAATATTTTTGTAATTTTTATTTAAAATTGTATTAAAATAAAAGGAAATTTTTTTCTTAATGGGTTGATTTTTTTTTTGAAAAGTGATCTATAACTATGTTCTTGCATGAAGCTACAAAGAAGTTATTTTTAATTTATATCTTTTATTTTATTTTTCTAAAGTCTAGTTTTTACTATAAAACCATTATTTCTAATGAATCAATGGTATTCTATCATCCTTTATTGATAATGGAATATACCTTATTTTGAGATCATTATCTTTCTTGTGATCATGCTCCTTATCACTCTCCATTATTTATTGGATATTATTTTTCTCATTCATGTATATATTTTTAATATCATGGACGAATTCAGAATCATTTCTATTACTTTGATGATGTTTAAAACATATATCATGGTATAAATTGAAAGAATATTATTAAGTAAGTTCTTTAATTTACTAGGTAAATATTCATATTCCTTATTATTGATTCAATTTGGATAATTATTGAATTATACAGTATTTTGAGTATAAATTTTATCAGTCGTTAAAAATATGAGGAATGTATAGAACATGAAATTGATTAGTGAGACCCTATTATATATATACCTTTGATGCATCGATAGCTCTCATGAGACAAAACAATTAGAATGGGATATTTTATGTGTATTTGGTTTACACCTACCCATTTATTAAGAACTATATCTTAGTTAATATGTATTAATAGTAATATTAATGATTACTTGGTCGAGGCCTTGATGTAAATTTCATGAATGTTTATATTTATACATTTAAGAATTCAATTTCCATTATCTATGTGATTTATATGTTGATATTAGCCATATATGTTCATTGAACTCAAGTTGTTTATTGAATGGCATGTATTTTGATTATCCGCTCTTTCATATTTATTATACCTTATTTAATCATGATGGATTTCATTATATATAACCCTTATTATGTATCTGAGCTCACCCTTTATTTTTTTTCCTTTCCCATGATATAAATGAGGATATTATGAATGATTTCAAGGATGAAAAAATATTTCTTATTCTATGTTTTTATATTTACAATGTTATATGGGAATTATGTATGTGTTTAGTTTTCCAAGACCTCTAAACTGATTGATCATACATGGTGAGATCCCTTATCTCTTATAAAAATGTAATAAACTAAACACCGGCTCCAGTTTAATAGTGTATGGGCATTACATTTAGTATCATAAGACGTTTAGTAAGAACCTTGGGGATTATATTTTAAATTAATATAGTTAACATGAGAATTATGATAATCCCTTAAGGTAATTGAGAAATTTTACCACTATATGGATTTTTATTTTATAGGTCATTATGCATGATGATTATGAGCAAAATAAATGTGTTCCATTATTTATAGATGGAACCTAGTGGAAGAAATGGAATTAATACCATTAGTTAATGTTAGTATTCCCAGGATGAGAATGCCAATATAGCTGGTGATGGAACTAAGTAGATCATGACCATATTAGGGTCGTTGGCTTGGGTTATGGTGAATAAACTTTCCTATATAGAGAAATATATTGTTCCAGAGTATGATTCACCTATGTTGGATTTTTTCACATGAAAAAATACATCATCTATTAATATATCTACTAATATACTTGTTTCTAAAAAATGGATTAAGTTCCTTGAAAATATATTTATGGCCTTGGGAAGTAATGAAAGGGAAAAGGTTATTATATAAGTGTATTGACTGGAGGGAGATGTTGATCAATGCTGTTCATTGATTCAGGACACTAAAAAGGTTGATGAAATAGAAATTATGGAATATAGAACTTTTAAAGTGATATTATTTGAGAAATACTTTACTTGAGAGCAGTGAGAACGAAGAGAGAAGAAGTTTTTCACTTTAAATTAGAAGAAAGAATAAAGTGTTTCATAGTATGAGGATAACATTAAAATACTATCCATGAATTTTTCTGACTATATACATAATCCAAAAATAAATATTGACCATTACTTTGATAGGCTTAAGCCGAGTCTCTAAACAGCACTGGTTTCTCAAATATTTTCAGTATATGATGATATAGTATCAAGTTCCATCAAGGTAGAAAAAATAATTTTCTAGGCCTTATATCTTCAAGGGAAATCGAGAAAAAAAGTTCATATGAGCACCAAGAATAAAATACATTTTTTAAATAATAATAACGGGAATATGGTTTACCCAATATGTGATTATTGTTGAAAGAAACCCCCAGGTATTTACTTAATGGGAATATGAGTCTATTTCCAATGCATAGAAAGTGGTCATAAGGCTCATAAATGAAAGTTAATGAAATAAACCATTGATTTCCAGTACTTCATCTATAAGGAGATAGGTCATTATTAAAACCAATTTCCTAATAATCAATGGATTTTTTCATATAAATGGATAAGGGAGAAAGTTCAAGCTTATGTGATCATTACAACTGAGGTGGGATTTCCTAAAGATGTAGTGGTAGGTACTTTGATCATAATATAAAATGTATCTAATGTTTTATATGATTATATATCTTTTCACACTTTTATATCTTCCACGCTTTCTAATAAAATTAGATATATTCATAGAACCTTGGGGTTATCAATCAAGACTCCTATTGGAAGTATTTTTGAAATAAGGATGCATTAGATAGTTCCCATTATAATTCATAGACATTCCCTACTTACAAACTAGATTATTTTAATTGTGGTTGAATTTGATATAATCATTGGTATATATTATATTTAAAATTATAATGAAAAATATTATTGCTAAGAGAATGATATTTTGATTGGTGATGGAGATGTAGAATCCCTTATCTTCAGAGGGGAGACCACATCATCTGAATCATGTCTCGATCCACCTCTAGTGGATATCCTTAATGAAATTATTAGAGAAAAAGTTTCTAATGAAACATATGAATGGGAAAGGTGTCCTTATAATAGATTATATACCTATTTTATAGGAATACATTGATGTATTTCATGAATAAATACCTGGACATCCAATTGAGTGTGAATTTTATTTTTCTATTGATCTCATACCTCATGAAAAACATATATATAAGACTCCATACATGACGGTCATAGTGGAATTATTGGAACATAAGAAATACCTTTAGGAGTTTTTTTATAAGGGATTTATATTCCTTAGTCATTCACCATGTGGATCCCCTATTCTTTTTATTAAGAAGAAATACTTTTCTTTGAGTTTGTTCATTTACTTCAAGGAAATCAAGGTCATTACTAAAAAGAACAAGTTTCTTCTACCCTGCATTGATGAATTATTTTATCAGCTTCAAGGATCTTAATAATTTCCAAAGATTGATCTCAATTCTAGGTATCATCAGCTACAAGTAATGAAGGAATATTTCCCAAAGATTAAATTTCATTCAAGGTGTGTAAATTGAGAATTTATAGTAATTCTATTTGTATTGGCTAATACACCCTCTATTTTTATGGATCTGATGAACAAAGCATTCAAGGATTATCTATATAATTTCATTATGGTATTTTTAATGATATATTGATATAATATAAAAGGTATAATGAGCATAAAAGTAATTTTTGAATCATTATTAGGACTCTTAGTGGATATGAGTTATATAGAAAATTTAGAAATTTGAATTATGGATTCATGAATTGTCTTATCATGGAAATGATATATCTTAATATGCAATATCATTTTATCCTTAAAAAAGGTAGTGATGGAATTTACAAAGCTAATGAATATAACTGAGGTTTTGGAATAGTTTATCCAGATCCTTTGGATAATTTTGGGCTCACTTCTAGCAGGCCAGAATGCACACTAGACCATAAATCTCATGGTTCTTCCTCTATGGTGAGGTCACTGGTGGTTGCAGGGGGTAGTGAACCCCTGATCAGGGGTTTGGGGGCCTTCAACCCCTGGAAAAAATATAACATTATAGTAGTGTAGACTTCAAAATGGAATTATAGTAGCATGTGACTGGTGACACTAACATGTCACTATATCTCTAGGGACTTCAATCCATCTGTTATTGTAGTACAGTGAACTTACTATACGGTTGGTGGAACAGTTGCATCATCTTCATTAAAAGGTCATTTGAGATAGGGTTTGATATACACTGAAAATCTCCCTATAATTCTACTCCCAAATTGATGAACTGATTCTACCTCTTTGTGGACATAGGTATTTTTATTGAACCATGTAAATCATTATGTCATGTGATCTTATTCTCATTCTTTTGTTCTTTCTTTTCTTCATCTTCAAACCATTTTTTCAATGTGGCTCCTAGAATTTATATAACATGATTTAGGTAGTTTCTTATATTAGCAGGTTACTATCGATGATTTTTTTAGAATTTTTCTCAATTGTGTAACCCATAAACAAAATTGACACATAAATGGGTTAAGTTCATATGATCAAAATAATGTAAAGAATGTTTTAAAAACATAAATAGGAGATTGGTTAATGCACAAATATTGAATTTACCATCAGGAGGGTATAGATTTATGATATATATTAATCCATCAAATAAGAAAATTGTATGTGTCCTTATACAAAATGATAGAGTTATTCCTTATGCATAAAGTCAGTTACATATTCATGAACAGAATTATCCAACCCTTAATCTCGAGTTGGCAATCATAGTCTTTTCATTGAAGATATATAGGAACTACCTTTATGGTTAAAAATGTGAAATATATATGGATCAAAAAAAATTAAACACATCTTTTTGTAGAAAGAGATCCACATAAGTAAAATAAAATGGCTAAACTTACTCAAGGATGTGATTTCTCAATACACTACCACACTTGGAAGGAAAATATAGTGGTTGAGGCATTGATTCAGAAAGATCATATATTTTTACAAAAATGAGGATTTAAAATGATCCTATATTAATTAATATAGTAAATTTGGATATGGTAATCATTAAGGAATGGGACACAACACATCTATTCCAAATGATTCATAAACTATCCTTATTATAGAAAATAAAAAGTTCCCAGATTGATGAAAAGAATTTTCAAAATAAAATAAAATATTTGAATAATGGGAATGTTGAAGACTTAAAATATGAAGATGGTATATTGAAATTTGGAAAGAGGTTATTTTTTCATCTATGCATAATATAAAAAGGGAATTATTGGATGAATCTTATAGCTTAAATTTCCTAATACACCCTAATAGCACCAAATTGTATCAGGATTTGAAGGAAATTTTTTGGTAGGATAATATAAATTGGGAAATTTTAAACTATGTATCAAGAAGCTTGGTTTTTCAATCGATAAATGATGAGAGAGAATATCCTAAAGGATTCATGCAACCTATACCTATTCTAGTGTGTAAATGAGAGGATACTACTATGTACTTTTTCACTGGATTAACAAACACTCTAAGAAAGAATGATTCTATATGGGTTATTATTGATCACCTTACCAAGTCTACATATTTTATCACTATAAGGGATGATTTTCCTCTTGAGTACCTAGAGTGGCTCTATATTAATTAATTTGTGAGACATCATGGTACACCTATTTCGAATGTATCCAATCATGACCCATGGTTTACATCAAAATTCTAGAAGATTCTTCATAAGGCTCTCAAAACTGAGATACATTTGAGCACTACTGATCTTCCCCAAATAGATGGACAGATGGAAAGGACTATTCAAACATTAGAAGACATGTTGAGTTTTTTCTCCTTTGATTTTAAAGGTATGTGGTATCAATATTTACCTGTAGTGGAGTTTTCATATAATAATAGCTTCCATTTGAGAATTCAAATGGAACCATATGAAGCATTGTATAGGAAAAAATATTGTACACCAACATATTGGGATAAAGTTACTGAAAGTAAGCATTTGGGTCCATAACTTATTGAGGAGACAATGGTGAAAGTGAGAACTATTCAAAGTCATGTTAAGGAAGCTAAAAGTAATAAAAAGAGATATGTGGATAACTGAAGTAAGTGTTTATAATATCAATTGGGTGATCATTTTTTCTTTAATGTATATACATATAATGGTTTTATAAGGTTTAGTAAGAAATTGGAACTGATTCCTAGGTACATCGAGCATTTTTAAATTCAAGAAAGAATTAGAGTTTTGGATTAGCATCTAGTAATTCCACCTAACATCTCTAAATTTCAAGAAGTGTTCCATATCTCTTTATTGTGGAAGAACATTCCAGACCCATTACATGTTTTCAACTCTGAGAAAATATAATTGTAACATGATTTATATTACTATGAATATCCTATCAAGATTATTTACACTAGATAATAAGTGTTGAAGAATTGAACAGCTCTATTAGATAAGGTACTTTGGAGAAATTGTAAAATAGAAGAGGTTGTGTGGGAACCTGAAGAAGTTATGAAGATTAAATACCCCCATCTATTTAGGATGTTAGATTCTAGAAATTTAAATCATGAAATATTTTAATGAGGGAAGAATGTAACACCCAAGATTCAATTATAGTGAGTAAGCTTTTATTTCTTAAGAAACTACAGCATAATGCACATAGATTTATACAAGAATTTTATTAAAAAATAAATTTCCAAATTCTAAAAATTAATTGCAAAAATTAATTAATTTTTTTAAATTATCATGTAAAAATTATCTTCGGAGGGAATTTTTAGATTTTTTATAAATAGTTGATTTTTAGGTGAATGGTGAAAAATACTAATTTTACAAAAATGTCCATTTTATGACTTTATAATGATATAATAATAACTTAAATGTCTATGAAACTTTTTTATATACAAAATATATATTAAATAGGTAAAATAATTCATATAAAAATAAATTTTTTAACTTGGAAATGTTTGCTAAACATTTTGGAAATCTATGTAATGTTTTTATTCAATTAAAAACTACTTTTATTATCTTATTTTAATCAACTATTTACAAGGTACCTTAGGTTTTTTTGGAAATAAAAATAAGAATAATTTTATTTAACATAATTCCATTATATTCAATATTATAGTTTATTTTACTATAAAATTATTTTTATGCTTAAAATAAACATTTTTCTAAAAATGATTTTCATTGCATTTTGAGAACTTATATTAAAATAAATTTTCAAAATTATAGGATTTGAAAGAATTAAAAAGGATTTAATATTTATAATTATAATAATTAATATTATTTAATACAATCAACTTAATTTTTTTTCATTGTGAATAGTAACCATGGTAAATATTTATCACATCGGTTAAGGGTAAAATGGGTTAAAAGGGTTAAAAATAAAGGGATGAGGATTTGAGATAACACAAAACACTTTATTAAACCTCATTGGTTGATTGGATTTTGAAATTACCCTTATCATATTCAAATATATGAAAATATGGAGCCACCTTTACAAGATAATTACTTTATATTATTAAAATGTTTTAGGTAATTCCATGGGTGTCCCTACCCTCACTTATAAAAGGGAACCTCTTTCCATACCTTATTCAGAAACTTTTATACCTCTATATCAGCGAATCCATTCCCCAAAAAATTCCTAGATTCATTTTATTCGTTATTTATCTCATGGTATTACCTTAATACCATCCTAATAAGGCTTAAGGTGTAATCCAACTGAGATCTCAAAAAGAAGAGGTAATCGCCTTACCCAGCCCTTTCAAAGTTTATTTCTTTATATACTACCAATAAATATATTAAATCCATCCTAAAATAGTTACTCAATTATACACAATATACTAATATTTTATTATTATTATGTTAAAACTATTTTCCACATCTTTTACATCTTATAGAAAATGAAAACATCACTCGTACACACGTACAACCTACCGTCTCTAAATAATTGTGTAATCAATTTTTCATCACTATTTTACTTGGATGATTATGAAGGTGGAATTAATGAAATATATATTATATTTATGATATAATTATTATTCTTTAAATATAATATACCATCTACCTTTTTACCCTTCAATCCCTTAGAAAATGATAATGTCACATGTGTGTACGTGTGGGTTACCACCTCCATGAAGTGAGGTTATCTATTCTTATATTACCAACATGAATGTATAATTATAAAATTATATATAATGAATAAAAATATTATTAATGATATTATAAAAAGTATATATATGATGGAACCATTACATAACTCCTTTAACCATGAACAATATAATGAAGTAATTTTTATGAAATTAACTGAGTAACCTTATGTGGTCAATGTAAGCAAGAAATATTCAATGAATGGATTTAAAATCATTATAAAAGGACCCTAAAAATGTAATATATATGAAAATGGTTCTTAAGAAAGTTTTTAATACATTTAAATTAATTATATAGTATTATCAAACATGTACGACTAAGCGGAAACCCAATGTAAGGGATTTCTGTTACAATATCATTTTATTTTAGGATTGTATATATTAAGATTTACATTGAAAAATTATATGATATTAATAAATTAAAACCCATATATTTTCTTATCCTCTTATTATGTGTGGTTTTTACATTTTTATATTCTATATATTCTCTTTTTGGATCAATAATAAACAAGTAAGTTATATGAATGAGACTTTGTTTTAAAAAAAATATTTTAAAGTCCTCTTTACAAATCTTTTTATTCATTGTTGAGTTTCTTATAAATGTTACTATAATGTTATTATTTAAACTTAAAAGGTTGATAAATTTCATTTTAAACTATTTTTTAAATTATTTATAAATTATTAAAAATGAATCTTTTTAATGTTTACCATGTTTGTTATTTTAATTTTTTTATAAAAGTATAAAAAAATGTTTGTATTGACCTACCTTTCCTATTGTCATAGCTATTATAATTTATCAAGATTACTTTAGATGTTTCTATGATTATTTTCAAAGAAAGTATTTTTTTAATATTTTGGGAATTTTTCTTTAAAATGATATAAAAAGGGTTTAATTTTCTTAAAGGAATGATTTTTTTGAAAAGTGATGTATAACTCCATTATTACATGAAATTAAAAGGAAGATATTTTTAATGAATTGATTTTATTTTATTTTATAAAGCCACGTTTTTTCAACAAAACCTTCATTTCTAATGAATGGATGGTCTTCTATCATCCTTTATTGATAATGGGTTTTACCTTATTTTGAGATCATTAACTTTCTTATTATCATGTTCTCTATCACTCTCTATTATTAATTTAACGTTTTTTTTCTACTTTATGGCCAAATTTTTAATATCATTGTCAAATTCGGAGTAATTTTTATCACATTGATGATGTTTCAACTATGTACTATTTTTATATATGGTATCAGTTAAAGGAATCTTGTTAAGTAATTTATTTTATTTTCTAGGGAAATATTGATGTTATGTATTCTTGATTCAATATAGATAATTGTTGACTTACAATACATTTTTATAATGAATTGTATTGATCATTAAAAATATTATGAATGCATTGGATGTGAAAGTGATGGTTGGGGACCTATTATATATATCTCCTTGATGTGTCAACAGGTCTCATGAGACAAAACAGTAGGCATGTCATATTATATGGGTATTTTCTTACACATACCAATTTATTATGAATTATTTCTTGGTTGAGAGGCCTTGATGATAAGATTCATGATTACTTGGTCAAGGCCTTGATAGAAAGTTCATGATTTCCCAAATTTATACATTTACATTATTAAGAATTTAGTTTCCATTATCCAGGTGATTACGATGTTGATATTATCCATGTATGTTCATTGAACTCATATTATTGATTTCATATAATGTGTTTTGATTATCCACTCTACCATATTTATTAGGCCTTATTTACTCATGATATATTCCATTATGTGTAACCCTTATTGATCATCTAAGCTTACCCTTTATTATTTTTTCTTTCCTTGGGTTATGAAGAAGTATATTATGAATGTTTTCAAGGAATTAAAAATGTTTGTTATGGTATGTTTTTATATTTCCAATGTAATATATAAATCATGTATGTTCCTAGTTTTCCAAGACTATTAAATTTATAAATCATGTTTCATGAGATTCCTTGTATCTTATAACAATATAATATTATAAACACTGGATCTAGGTTACTGGAGTCATGTTGTTATAGGGATACTCAGGATTCTAAGGGAGTTTGGTAAATATATGGCATGAGATATCTTGATGGTGAAATATCATATGGTGGGAAGATTATAAGGTCCCAAGTATTTAGATCAGTTATTCAAGTTATATTTTAGATAGATCAGGTGGGAGTGGACCCCGTAGAGGTATTAGGGGTATCATTATATGTTGGGGAATGAGCCTATAGGTTGTCTAGTCTCAGGGAGATGAAATTATATGGCAGGAAACATTCTTGTCCTGACATATGGTAGTCACAATGTGGTGTGGAATTTTTGTCACAGCTAAGGGGAAATACACTACCAATGACTGAAGGTGAAATTTTTTCTAAGTATTTTATCTTATGAATTAGGATGATTTGCATCATGACATGGAGGGTCACACCATGATGGGTCCTGGTGAGATGCATAAGGTTCTTTTTAGAAAACATAACATGTAATATTTTTGGAAAAAATATATGAAAAGGGTGAATAGCCATGCCACAAAATAGTATGCATGTCATGATGACTCATAAGTTTATTTTAGGATGTGTAATATATTGTAGTTTTAAAAAAATTGATTTTTCAAGATATCATGTAATAATGGGGGTGGTTATTCCATGAAAGAGGTTATCACAATTGGGAGTTTATCTACAAAATGTTTCTTTCATAGGGTCATCATGCTGGATAATCTAAGGATTGCACTAGATGCGACCCTGGGTAGCGAATCCAAAGCATTGAGAGACTTATGTCATGTCGTGAAGGGGGGATCATTCCATGATAAGTGTTGGTGAGGAGGGATTTACATCATGATCCTGATAGTCACATTTTGACCAACCATTTCCACTTAAAAAATGAATTGAGATTAAATTAAACTAATTTTAAAATGGAATTAAAAACCTAAGGAGGCCATTTTGGCCGAGCATAATAGTGATGTTGTAAACCCCTATTCCATTTTGTTTTTCCATATATTCTGGAGAGAGATATCTCATTTATGATCATATTTTAGAGCCATTAGAAGAAAGAAGTGATTATAAGTAAGTATATCATTCCATAATCTTTCATCTTTCATATTTCTTACTTTTTCATTGTCTTTTTCTAAAAATCCACAATTCTTTGGCTTTTCAAGATTTTTTTATATTTTATTTTTGGAGCTGAATTATCTATATATTCCTAGTGAGTGGATCCCTCTTAACTCCAGATAAGTTGTATATTGATTTCTTCTAAGTTATACTTGTGTTATATGATGTGTGGTAAATGGGTATAAGTTGGGTAGTTTCAGTGAGACTGATAATGGAACTGCTTGTAGTTTATATTGTTCCTAGGGAATAATTAGGGTAGATTTGTGTATGAAATAATGGGTTTAGAAAAAGTATGACACAAATTTTTTGATATATGGTTTATTTTATAGGCGTATATGATGATTCTTATTGTGGACCTTTTTCTTAGGTTCGGAAGATCTTGGTCCTTGTGTTTCATATTGTTAATGTGTCGTAGGGGCATCGGGGAGACTCTGAATGGTTATATGGTTATGTTTGAATTTGATGTCTTGTAGAATGGTTTTGGTTACAAGGATAGATGAACTTCTTATGTGGAAAACTATGGATATATCATTCCACTCTATCACTATACAAAGTAGGTAAAGGCTCACTTGAGGTTGGTTTAGCATGAGTAGAGTAGGTTGTATGATATGTGTGAGTTACTATTTCCTTAAAAAATCACACAATGGTATATGTATGGATATAATCTAGAGACACCATTGGTGATGGCCTAATGAATTCATTATCACACCCTACATTGTCCCTCTGAGACACATATAGACTTTATGGTTCTTTGTATAGGTAAAGGTAAAGTTTCGATACCTAGTTCCTAGTGGAGATGGTACTACTACAAAAATGTCATTTAACAGCACACAAATTAGCTTTAATAGTGCTAAAAAAGCACTGTTAATCACAGCGATGATAAAGGGAGGATCCCCTTTATCAGATCTCTTTTAGTACTGATAAATTCCTAACTACCTGTAGTGTGCTATTAATATAACAGCACACCCATAAAACCTACAAATACAACCAACCAACAAAAACCAACCAACCAACCTGCAATTTCAAATGTAAATACTTGTTTTGAATTCTATATAAAACAAACCAAAAATTTAAAAAAATTATATATACATTTAATTGACATCATGATTATAAAAATTCCCACCCATGGTATATAAAAAACACTACTATTTACATTTCAAACAAAATGGTTTATATAATTACATTTAAAATTATCCAACAAACATTCTAAAACATTAATATTTCATTTTTTGATGTATGTGATACCCTCTCAAAAATGTCCACTCATGGTATTAGTTTCGAAAAAAATCATCTCAATCCAATAAAAATATTCTTCCTATATAATAAAACAAATATTATGTTAATAATACTATAAATAAATAAATTAAACATCAATATGGAAGAATATATTAATAAAATGTCAATATTTAAAAAATGAAATATTTGGAGTTATACCGATCACACTGTGCATCATATTGAGGTGGGGTTGATTCTTATATATCACAAATGACTTATAGATCATTGTCCTAAAATATCAAAAAAATTGAATGTGTTTTCTTGGTTTTGAGTATGTCACTTGTTCTTTTAGTAAAATTAATGTCAATTTTAAATAATGACATATTTGGAGTTATATCAGTCACACCATGTGTCATATTGAGGTGCATATGATTCCTACCTATCACAAATTACTAATGGATCATTTTACTATAGTATCAAAATAATTTTAATGTGTTTTCTCAGTTTTCAGTATGTTAGTTGTGTTTGTTTACTAAAATGTCATTTCCAACTAGAAACACGCATTATGAGTCATACTGATTGTTTCAAGTGTCAGTTTGATGTGAGACTACTTCATAAACATAAAAAATTACTTATTAATCATTGTCCTAAATTATTAAGACAGTCAGAGCATGTTTTTTTGGGGTTTAGTGAGTGACACGTTTTGAACTAAAATGTCAATTTTAAACTGATAACGGAAACTTTTAGTCATACTGGTCACAATGTGCATCATATTTAGGTGAGGTTGACTCATAGACGACACAGATGAATCATGGATCATTATAATAAATTATCAAAACAATCTGAATGTGTTCTCTTGGTTTCTGTAAGTCACTTGTTGTTTTTACTTAAATTAATGTAAATTTTAAATAAAAAATACAATTTGAGTTATACCGGACACACCGTACATTGTATTGAGGTGAAGTAGGTTCCTACACATAAATAATGACTAATATATGGTTTTTCTAAAATATAAAAACAATATGAATATGTTTTTTCAGTTTTCAGTAAGTCACTTGTTGTTTTTACTTAAATTAATGTCAATTTTAAATAAAAAAGACACTTTGAGTTATACTAGACACATTGTGAATCTTATCAAGGTGATGATGATTCCTATAGATCACAATGACTAATAGACCATTTTTCTAAAATACCAAAACAATGTGAATGTTTTTCCTCAGTTTTCAGTATGTCAGTTGTGTTTTTTTACTAAAATGTCATTTAAAACTAGAAACACACATTTTGAGTCATATTGGTCACATCGTGAGTTTATTTTTTGTGATACTTCTTCATACACATCAAAAATGACTTATTAATAATTTTCCAAAATTATCAAGACAATCGAAGTTCATTTTCTTGGTTTTTAGTGAGTGACACATTTTGAAATAAAATGTCAATTTTAAACTAATATTAAACACTTTTAGTCATACCAGTCACACCTTACATCGTATTGAGGTAAAATTGACTCCTACATGTCACAAATTACTCATTGACCATTTTTCTAAATTATAAAAACAATCCAAATGCATTTTCTTAGTTTTCAGTATGTCGCTTGTTGTTTTTTACTTAAATTAATGTCAATTTTAAATAAAAAAGACACTTTGAGTTATACCTACCACATCGTGCATCGTATTGAGTTAGGTATGACTCCTAAAAATAAAAAATGAATCATGGATCATTTTTATAAAGTATCAAAACAATATAAATTCATTTTCTTGGTTTTCAGTATGTCACTTGTTCTTTTTATTTAAATTAATGTCAATTTTGAATAAAAATACACACCTGGAGTCATACCAGTCACACTGTGTGTTATATTGAGGTGTTCTTGACTTCTACACATCACAAATAACTCATGGATCATTTTCCTAAAATATAAAAACAATATTAATGTTTTTCTTGATTTTCATTATGTCGCTTGTTCTTTTTACTTAAATTAATGTCAAATTTAAATAAAAAGACACACCTAGAGTCATACCTGTCACACCATGCATTTTATTAATGTGAGGTTGACACCTACACATCAAAAATTACTCATGGATCATTTAAATAAAATATAAAAACAAATTGAATGCATCTTCTTAGTTTTTAGTATGTCACTTGTTGTTTTTACTTATATTATTATCAATTTTAAATAAAAAGAAACACTTTGAGTTATACTGGTCACATCGTCCATCGTATATAGGTGAGGTTGATTCCTACATGTCAAAAATAACTTATAGATCATTTTCCTAAAGTATGAAAACAATATGAATGTGTTATCTTGGTTTTCAGAATGTTTGTTTTATTTTTTTACTAAAATGTCATTTCAAATTGGAAACACGTATTTGGAGTCATAACTATTGCATCGTGCATCATTATGATGTGATACTGGTTTATAAACATCAAAAATGTCTTATGAATCTCTGTTCTAAATTATTAAAACAATCAGAGCATGTTTTCTTGGTTTTCAGTGAGTGACGCATTTTGAACTAAAATGTCAATTTTAAACTGATAACATACACTTTTAGTCATACCCGTCACACCATGCCAAAATAGTTTAGGTCTAATGAATTTGGGAACATGGAAAAATAAAGAACTAGTTCATAATAGTCTCTTGTTGATTTATTCTTTACTAGAAACCTACTTAGACATATCATTTATAAAACCATTCTTAATAACCTAAGGATAAGAAACATAATAAAGGGTGATCATTTTATAGTAAAAAACTTTACCTTCTCATTGAATTCTAAGTTGCAGTATTGGATTCCAATCTCTTATGAGCATGATCATTTTCGACCAAACCACCCTAACTCGAATATATTAATCAACCTATATAAGAAAACAATTTTTATGTGAGTAATACTAAAAAGAAGTAAATTAAACATAAATATGAAACAATCCACTACTTCTATGGAAGTCGCATCTTCATTCCATTTGTGTACATTCTTCTATAAGTTATGTTTCCAATTCGTTTCTGAGCACATCTATATCATCTTGTGAATATGAGTCTTTTTGAAAGTCATAGTAGTACTAGAAAAATATATATACACAAAGTATTAATAAATATTTTAAATAAAATAGTAATTATCTTCAAAAATACCTCTTCAGGGATGGTGGTTTGTTCATGGAATATGATCTCTCTTATAAATTTACAAACATAATAACCAAAATATTTTCCATTGGTTTTTTTCGGACACTACAGTAACATTGAAGAGAATAAGTAATTTTTTTATAAGTGTTTAGATAGTGAAATATTATTATATATACCCTCATACGTATCTATTATTAGAACTTGTCTTCATCCTTTTACTTAGCCCCTGATCTCATTCCTTATATTTCATGATTTCAATGCATCGCCCTATCATAACAGAATCCCCATTAAAATATAATATCCATTATATAACATGATTTTTAGTTCTAAAATGTTGGATATAGTGTATTACAAACTGACAAACACCATCATTTTTTGACGGTTTTTTGGATATCCATGAATTAAATCCAAGAAATAAATCTTTGAAGTATCCAAATTTACTGCAATGAGCACCCAATATAGCCTAAAAACACAAAAATGAATAAGTAATGAAATAAATGAAAATATATTTGATGTTATTAAATTGTATAGTTTTACCCTTACATTGTTGGTATTAAATAAATTCTATGGTCTGAAAGTTTTCTTTCAAATGATTTGATCAGACCTAAAACCATTTCATCCTTTTTTTGGAATTTATTTTCTTTTGTTCTATATAAGAGATGTGAGGACTAATGAGTCCAAATTTTCTTTCAGGGGAAAATCCATTCAATTTTTTTTCATATATATTCCATCCAAAAATATGAAATGTATTTAGAAATAATTAACACTGTAATGTATCGTATTTTTTTGTATTATTTTTAAATATTATATGGAATTATTACGAGACTAGGATTTGTGACAACGTGCGATTCCATGGCTTGGAGTGCCTGGAATAAATGTTTGAAATAAATTTAACTTTTAAATAGCGCGAACGAGAAGTTTTCCTAAAAAAATAGAATAACTTTTAAATGGGTTCCAGGATCAAAAATATAAGGGAACTATTTCATTTAGAGCAGCGACTTTACCTTAGGCAAGGCCTAACATCCACTTCCATGGGTCAGCAGCAGAATTTATTTTTTCAACGGTTTAAAGGAAATAAAATAAATTAATAATTTCTTTTATTTTAAATGTTTCCATAATTTGGTGATGAATTAATTGGTTTTAAATTACCAAGATCCTAGGGTTAGGCTCATAACCCTAGAATCTTTCCGTAAAATTCTCTGGAACTTTGGAGAGGATCTACCTTGTAGAATTCCTGACGAACGACGATGAACAATGAAGCGTGGATCATTGCACAGAAAAATATGATCTTGATTTATGACCACTCTCCCTCTTCATCAAAAATCGAGGTAGGGTAGTTGTTTGATTTAATTTTTCCCCGTTCTTTGATTTAATGATGAACATGGATCAACCCATGGACACATTGACATGTGGACCATTCGTTCTTACACGAGGGTATTTTATTGGGTTTATTTTGGGGAATTGATTCACATTTGGTTTGATTCATATTTGATTTGTTCCATTTTATCCTTATAATTTGATTTAATCAGTGTTGTGATGAACTATGGTAGGGGTTCATTCCTCCTTTTTTCAGATTTTATTTCTTCTCCCTTTTTGACCCCACGTTCTTCGCGTTCTTCATGGGGTTATGAACAATGGATCATTGCACATCCAATTCAAAATTAAATGATCCCAAATTATAGATCTGATATCATGAAGACCCAGTAGAGGTGAGACAATGATGGAGGATGAAAAATTGACACAGTTTAGAATAAATCATTCTTTTCATGGATGATCGGAACGCATTTGTGGAGCCGATCAAAGTCCCAAAACATTTTGTTTTGGTGTTATCATGGGGGGATGACCTTGGATATTTGATTTTTAGGTGATTGGACAATTGGATCAAAGACTGTAGAATCACCCAAGACGTTTCGGTGAAGAGCTGGATTTCTAGAAAATTGCGAAGAACACAGTGTGTGGGGATGGCTCTGCGGTGGATAGGGTTTCATAATGAAAGAATAGATTACACAGTGTGTGACATAAGTCACATGGAATTTGGGTCCCTACATGGGAATTTATGTGTATCTCATGCGATACATGGACACGAGGTGGAGTACATGACATGTACTCAACCACATGGCCAGACCATTTGGGATATGTGGGCTACCCCATGTATAGGTACACGGGTTGGCAGACACAGGTTGATACCATGTACTGGCACAAGACTAGGGTACACGGGTGGACCTTGGTTGTAGGAGAACAGCGTGTGATTCCTTCTACACGTTGTGTACTCCTCTTTCTACATGACATGCTCTTCGAAACTAGTCATTGTACACAGGCAGTACTTGGGGTCATAGGACATGACATTTGAACTATATACACATTGTGTACTTTTATGTATATGGATTTATCTTCTTTTCCACCATTCCTTGGACAAGTTTCATTTGGGTTAGTTCCCCCTTTTCTCGATCCCTTGAAGTTTGGGTATCATTTCCATCCACATGAGTATGATCCATTTAATAGGAATTTCTCGATAAAGTCATAATCCATCCTAGAGGCCCAAAGCGATATCCTCTACCCATTCTTGGCCCTAGGTAGAGTAAGGTATCCACATGACCAATCCTATAGGACATTGATCCTCTACTTAGCAGGTGAATCCAGATGAGTTGTGGTATACACCAAAGCCCTGGAAATTTTCCTCATCTGTGTATCATGATCTTTCCCCACTCAAGAGTGAGTTCTCCCAGAATGAGTGCATTTGTTCTATATTTAGATATATCAGTGTGTCTATCTCTATCATGACACTTCCCAATGAATATACTCCTTAGACGAATTTTATTTTATCTATCAATCATGTGGAGTGAGTTCTCCCATATGAGCGCTTTATGGAATCATTGAACTAAATCCCTAGCATGGGTATGCGGTCATTGTGACTTACCTCTAGACTACAGGCTTGGGTTTTTATTATATTTGGATATATTTATCTTATAATATGTTCTGTAGAAATATCCTATGTAGAGATGATTTTGCCTTTAATTTTGTATTTCTTTTTGGTTTTTGGGGTCCTCTGTTGAGTATTGTTATACTCACCCCTACACGGGCTTTACCTGCATGTGTCATTTCTTGTGCAAATGAGCGGCCTTTTGATGAAGTCTAGCACGGACCAGGACTAGACAGAGATTTTTGAGATTCCTTATAGGCTGAGTTGTTCCTACAACTACGAGCAGTATTCCTAATACCTATTTCTTACTTACAGGTTGGATTTTTTAGTTTGCAGAGTCTTTATTTTGGTGGGCTTATATTCTGGCCTGGTTTACTTTCCACACTTTACTTTCCATTGTACTATGTTGGTTGGGTTTAGTTGTATTCATAAATTTTGTTCCTTAGTGGGTTTTACATTTTATCATTTGTGGGCTTGGAGATTTTTTTGTGTGTACATGTACTTAAGAAATGCCTCTCAGGTTAGTTATATGCCTACTTAGTGTTAATCACCAAACCCTGGCCTATTAGAGGCGGGCTTGGGGAGTTGCAGCATGGGACCCACTGGGACGGGTTGTAAAAGAGTGGTATCAGAGGTGATTTGGTTCTACCTTAGGACCAAGAGTCTGTGAGATTGGTTTGGGGCAATAGTGTTAAGTGTTTCGAGCTCATATTTTAGTCTAGGAACTCTAGTGTTGGTGTGGGTAGACGAGGTTTCCATACACTCAGACTATGATAACCTAATTTTTGACTCAATACATGAGAACACTAGTTGTAGGGAAACAAAGTAATGGTTCTTGCATTATATAAAAATGGGTTATGTTTTCCATGTTCTTTAGTGTCAGCTATCCAGATATACTCTTTGACAATGGTACATCTTGTTTCCTTACAGGGTGCCTATGTGATGCATACTCATTAGGATTCAGTGACTCGATCATGAGGATGACCCCTTAGTGATAAGGCTTCAATTCAAGGACATGTTCCGTAGGAATTACCTCTAGGTGGTGCACCTGTTATACCACCACTAGGGGACCAGCACATGGTACATGCAGTACAAGAAGATGAGGAGCTTAGGCTGAGCACACTCCATGAGTTTTACAGACAAAGACCCCTCAAGTTCGGAGGCGAGCCCGACCCTTAGGTGGATGAGACTGGCTTGAGGTGGTAAACGGAGTTTTCCATCTAGTGAGAACACTAATATACTAGATGGTGATCCTAGGAGCAATCCTTCTTTAGGGTTCGGTGGGACGATGGTGGAGTTTGACCATGTAGAATCACGATGAGGAGACTCTTTCATGGATGGAGTTCGAGCGACTCTTTAGGGAGGAGTTCTCTCTAGTTATGTTGAGATCAGTGCGTATCCAGGAGCTTCTTCGGCTCTAGTAGGGTAGTTTAATGGTGGATGACTATTCATTAAGGTTCACCAACCTTTCCAGGTACTCAATGGATATGGTCAGGGATCAATAATTCATAGCTCGGACCTTCGAGCGAGGTCTACAATGGTAAATATGATCTAGTGTCATGCCTATATGAATTTTGACTTATGTAGGAGTGCTCGAGAGATCTTTGGTGGTCGAGATCTTCTTGGCTGAGCAAACACAGCTAGTAGCAATCTGCAGCAGATAGATAGGTGTATATACCTTGATAGTATGGATCTAATGTTAAGAATAGGTATCAGAACATGGGATACGTTACAAGAGGACACAAGATACGGGGTCTAAGGTCTGGGGCTCTTAGATTGGATCTAGTCAGCCTTGGGAGAGGTGATGTTACTCATGAGACAACATAGGAAATCTCGTTAGAGATTATCCAACCCACAAGATGCTGATAGGGACATGGTGGATAGACCACCAAGGAATAGGTAGATAGTGGAGCAAGTAGACATTCCAGGCTGTGGATGTGGTAGAGGAGCAGGGAGAGCTGCAGGAGTTCGCAGATGCTTTGACATACTTCCACCACCACCCCCAAGAGGTCCACACAAGGCTTAGGGAGGTGGGGGATAGGGGCGGGGGCAGCTACATGCGGTCAAGGCATATGAACCTACTACTCCAGGGATGATCCAATGTATGATATGTGTCTTTTATACATTATTTTTCACACTTATAAACACAGGTTCCAGTAATTCTTCTCTCACTACATGTCTTGTGCGGAAACTTTAGATTTTGATGGAGTCATTGACTCGACCCTTATGCTTGGAGACACTTACAGGAGGAGACTCAATGATTATACATCTTTTCCAATAGTGTGATATTACCCTTGGAGGCAAGAGTTTCAATTGGAACCTCTTGGTGGCAGCGTTGAGGCCTTACGACATCATTCTTCGTATGGATTGGTTATCTTCAGTTAATGCCCAAATTGAATACTTTAGGAAAGAGTGTGGTGTGTCTGTAGATATGGAACAAGTTTTTCCTTTTTGGTGAAAAGGAAACCCAAGAAGAACAAAATGGGCTCATTCTTAATAGGGTGAAGTAAATCACTCATGAGTTGGCAAGACTTACCCTTAGAGCAGCAGATGTTGTGAGTTTTTAGTTCTCGGTAGTAGTGGTGGAGTACGAGGACATCTTTCCAAAAGATATTCCAGGAATACCTCCCCATCCGGAAATCAACTTTTGTATCGACTTACACCCTAGGATGGCACTGATATCCTCACCGGCATATCGGATGGCTCCTGTATAGCTTTGCAAGACGAGGGTGCAGTTGGAGGATTTGTAGAGGAAGGGATTCATATGACCCAAGGTTTCACCCTAGGCAGCCCCAGTTTTGTTTTACAACAAGTAAGATGGGAGTTTGAGGTTGTGCATGGATTACCAGAACCTGAATTATTTAAAGGTGAAGAACAAGTATCCATTGCTGAGGATCAACAAAATCTTTGATCAACTAAGAGGGGCATGATGATTCTTGAAGGTTGGCCTTCGATCGGGTTACCACCAATTACGAGTATGAGATGAGGATGTACCAAAGAAATCTTTTAGATGCCTCTATAGTCAATATAAGTACTTGTGGATGCCTTTTGGAATAATGAACACCCCCGCAGTGTTCATGGGACTTATGAACTAGATCTTCCGACCATACTTGGATCGGTTTTTAGTGGTCTTCATCGACGACATCCTTGTGTACTCAGTGTCAGAGGAGGAGCACACGAGACACCTATAGATGGTTCTAAACATACTCTAAGAGAACCAACGTTATGGGAATCTCTCAAAGTTGTAGTTATGGATACAGGAGGTCTAATTTCTGGGACATGTTATCTTAGTAGATGGAGTAGCAGTGGAACTAGCCAAGGTTGAGGCGATGTTAGCATGGGAGCCACCCCGGAGTGTGACAGAGGTGCAGAGCTTCCTTAGGTTGGCAGGAAACTATCGAAGATTTATCCCTAATTTCTCCCAGATATCAGCACCGATGACATCCTTGACCGAGAAGGGGCATCCTTTAATATGGTCGTAGAAGTTCCACTAGGATTTCCAGTAGTTGAGTTAGATTTTGATGAGTGAACTGATCTTGAGGTTTCCAAAAGTGGGTGTCAAGTACATAGTTTTCTGCGACACGTTAGGGACCGGGCTTGGAAGTGTCCTAATGTAGAGACAGGCAGTGATTGCTTATGGTTCGCACCAGCTGAGGTCGCATGAGTAGAACTACGCGACCCATGATCTTGATTTGGTAGCGGTAGTCTTTGCATTGAATATGTGGTGACGCTACCTGATGGGGAAAGGTTTATCACCTAATCTAACCATAAGAGCCTAAAGTACATCTTCTCACAAAAGGATATTAATTTGAGTTATGGGAGATGGCTATAGTTCCTCCAAGATTATGACTTTGAGATTGTCTATAATCATGGTAATGGGAACATAGTAGCTGATGCACTTAGTTGGAGATTGATTTCACAACTATTGAGCGAGGCGTCGGAGTAGTTGGCCTCGCTAGAGTTATCCTTCTTGGATGGAGATGATACAGCTTATCTCCAGTCAAAGGTTTTCACCCCTCTACTCTTATAGAGAGTTAGGGATTCATGGATAGGGTATGTCTATTGCATGACTTTATGTGCTAAGTTATCCACAGGACATGCTCCTGATGTATATTCACAAGGTGGGGATCACATCGTCCTTTCCAGAGGGAGTATAGTTGTACCAGTGGCATTGTTGGAGGATATTCTAAGGGAGTTTTATACATCCACCTTATAGGTACATCATGGAGTGGAAAAAATGTACCAGTACCACCAGTGTCAGTTCTGGTGGACGTGTATGAAGAAGGCAGTAGCAGAGTTCATTTCTCGATGCCTTACGTTCAAGTAGGTGAAGGTTGAGAACCATGTTCCAGTGGGGTTATCTCACCCCCTGGAAGTTTTGGAGTGGAAGTGGGATGGAATATCGATGGAATTCATGATGGTATTACTGACTCACCAAGTCAGACCACTTCATAGATATCAAGGAGTAGAGTTCCATAGATATATTTGGATGCCTCTATGTGTAGGAGATAGTTCGACTTCATAATGTCGATTCGATGATATTCTCGGATCGTGATGCCCGTTTCCCATCTTGGTTGTGGAAGGGATTGCATGAGGAATTTGGTAATCATATATGATTGAGCATAGTGTTCCATCCCCAGATAGATGGTCAGACAAAGAGAACCATTCAGGTTTTAGAGGATATGTTGTGGGCCTATATCATGGACTTTGGTAGTAGTTGGGAGGACCACCTACCCCTGGTGAACTTTGGTATACAAAAATAGATACCAATCCACCATCAGTATGGCACCATTTGAGGTTTTATATGGGTGACCCTATCGGTCATCGCTTTGTTGGACTGATCCTAGAGATTCAATACTCATGGGTCCATATTTGGTGTGAGCTACCACTAAGAAGATGCATATCATCCATGAGGAGATAAATACTAGATAGAGTTGGCATAAGTCTAATGCTGACAAACAGTGGAGACCTATGGAGTTCAAAAAGGGATATCATCTCTTCATTTGGGTCTCACCTTAATGAGGGTTGCATAGATTTGATCCGGTATACAATTTTTCTTCGAGTTTCATAAGCCCTTTTCAGATACTATGTAGGGTGTTCAAGGTGACATACCATCTAGATCTACTGTTGTAGTTGCACCAGGTACGTGATGTTATCTACGTGTCACAACTGAGTAGGTACGTGCATGACCCATCACACGTCATCGAATAGGGAAAGATGGACACCGATGATGGAGCAACCTTCAGAGAGTATCCAACGGAGATAGAGGGTTAGCAAGAGATGGTCCTTTTTGGGTGATTGATTCCCCTAGTTTGTGTTTGGTGGTATCATGGAAATCTTCAGGAGAGCACATGGGAGTGGGAGGCTTAGATTCGTGCATAGTACCCACATCTTTTTGAGTAGCCTTATGTTTTGTCTTTTCGAGGCATAAATACCTAAGGTGTGGAGAATGTAATGTCTTGTATTTTCCATATATTATTTTTAAATATTATATGGAATTATTATGAGACCAAGTTTTGCAACGATGTGCGATTCCAAGGCCCAGAGAGCCCGAAATAAATTTTTGAAATAAATTAAACTTTTAAATATAATGTGAGAGCAGTTTTCCTAATAAAGTGGAATAACTTTTAAATTGGTTCCTGAATCAGAAATCTAAGGGAATTGTTGCATTCATAGATGAAAATTTTCCTTAGGTGAGGCCAAACATCGATCGACATGGGTTGGCAGCATAAGTTAGTTTTTGGACGTTTTAAAGGAAATAAAATAAATTAAAATTTTATTTTATTTTAAATATTTCCATAATGCAGAGACATGTGAATTGATTTTAAATGACTAGGTACCCAGGGTTAGGCTCATAACCCTATAAACTTTCCCTGGAATCCTCTGGAACTTTGGAGGGGAGCCACCCTGGATAATTCCAGATGAACGATGATGCATGGATCATTGCATGGTGAGATCGAATCTTGATCGAAGACCGCTCTCCCTATTCATCGATGATTGAGGTAGGGGGTTTTTCATTTTTCCCCATTCTTTGATTTAATGATGTATACAGATCAACCCATGAACAGGTTGATCCACGGATCTTTCGTTCTTATGGGGGGGTCTTTTATCGGGGTTATCTTGGGGAATTGATCCAAGTTTGGTTTGATTCATATTTGATTTGTTCTGTTTGATCCATCTAACTAGAGAAGATTAATTTTTTGACAAACAATGGTTGGGGTTCCTTCCTCCTTTTTTCTAATTGGATTTCTTCTCCCTTTTTGATTGTGCGTTCTTCATGTTCTTCGTAGGGTTATAAAAATGGATCGTTGCATTTCCATTTCTCAATGAAATGATCCCAAATTATATATTTGATATCTTGATAACCCAACAGAGGTTCAATGATGATGGTAGAAGAAGAACTGACAAGGTTTGGAAGAAATTGTTCTTCGACCATTCTTCTCACAGATAATCAGAACGCATTCATGGAGCCGATCGAAGACCTGAAACCTTTCATTTCGGTGTTATCATGGCAGGAAGACTTTGGATTTTTTCTTTCAAGGTGATCAGATAGCCTGATAAAATATTGAAGAATCACCCAAGGCAGGCCAGTGAAGAACTAGATTTCTGTAAAATCGTGAAGAACACGGCATGTTCTCTAAAGAACACTATGTCTGGGGTCAACTTTGTGGTAGATAGGGTTTCACAATACAAGAAGTGATGAAACATCATGAAACAGTTGTCACGCGGTGTGTGGGTCCCTACGTGGGACACGATGTGTATCTCGGGTGATACACAAACACAGGGTGGAGTACATGGCATGTACTCCACCACATGGCCAGACCATGTCGGATACATGGGCTACCCTGTGTACCAGTACACGGGTTGGTAGACACGGGTTGACACTATGTACTAGCACATGTCTAGGGTACACGGGTGAACCTCGGTTGAAAGAGAAAGGAGTGTAATTACTTATACATGTTGTGTACTCCTCTTTCTACATGACATGCTCTTCGACACAAGTCATTGTACATGGGAACTACTCGGGGTTATAGGACACAACATGTGACCTTTCTACACGTTGTGTACTTTTCTTTACATGTCTTCATCTTCTTTTCCACCATTCCTTGGAAAAGTTTCATTTGGGTTAGTTCCCCTTTTTCTCATTCCCCTAAAGGTTAGGTATTGTTTCTATAGATAGGAGTATGATCCCTTCAGTAGGACTTTCTAGATAGAGTCAAAATCCCTCTCAGAGGCCTGGAGCGAGATCCTCTACACATTCTTGGGCCTAGGTAGAGTTAGGTATCGACGTGACCAATCCTACAGAATGTCGATACTCTAATTAGAAGGTGAATTTGGATGATTCATGGTATATTCCAAGGCCCTAGCAGGGATCATCATCCATGTATCGTGATATTTCCCTACTTAGGAGTGAGTTCTCCTAGAATAAATGCATTTGTTATCTCTCCAGATCTATCAGTGGGTCATCTCTCTTGTGACACTTCCTAATGAACGTACTCCTCAGACAGACATCATCAGAGCTATCAGACTCATGGAGTGATTTCACCTAGATGATCTCTTTGTGGAATCTTCAAACTGAATCCCTAGCGTAGGTATGTGGTCATTGTGACTTACCTCTAGACTATAAGTCTGGGTTTCAAGTACATCTGGATATATTTCACTTGTTATATGTTCTGTAGAAATATCCTATGTAGAGATTATTGTACCTTTACTTGTGTATTTCTTTGTAGTTTTGGGTTCCTCTACTGAGTATTTTTATAATCACCCCTACACAGGCTTTTCCCACACGTGTCGTGTCTTGTGCAGACGAGCGACCTTTTGATGGAGTATAGGGTGCACCGTGACCGTACTAAGCTTTGTGAACTTCCTTATAGGACAAGGTGTTCCTATGGATATGAGAAGCAGTCCCAATACCTATTTCTTTCTTACAGGTTGGACTTTTTAGTTTAAAAACTCTTTATTTTGGTGGGCTTGTATTATGGCCCAGTTCACTTTTTTCACTTTACATTCCATTGTACTCTATTGGTTGGGTTTAGTTGTATGCATGCATGTTGTTCCTTAGTGGTTTTTACATTTTATCATTTGTGGGCATGAATATGTGTGTGTGTGGATAGGTACTTAGGTAATGTCTCTCATATTAGTGATATGCCTACTCAGTGCTAGTCAACAACCCCTAGCCTATTGGAGGTGGGCTTGGGGAGTTGCAGCACGGGCCCCATTGGGATGGTTCATGACAAATATAGTATCTCAGCTTTTGAAAAATCAAATCATGAAAATATACCTCATGTATACATTTACAATTGATCTGAATATCCAATCATATTTGAGGATTTTAGTTGCACCCTCAGCACCAATGAAGTATTGATCTTTCTAACCATACATATTTTCTTCAAATTAAAATATGTGGTTGCAACCATCTTTTAAATTTGTATCCACATGGGACTTTAATGATAGTAAATGTGGATATAGAATGGGTGGGTTAATTGTGCGTTCAGTAGATATTTTTTATTGTTTGGTCGATCCTTAAATTATTTTGATATAGTCTTTCATTTTATCCCCTTATCTTTTTCTATCTGTAATAACATTCATCAGTTCAAACCTTCTTTCATTAATTATTAAAGGTTTATCTTGAAAATTAAATTAGAAATGAATACCTCCTTGTCGACCTATTTTTTACAAGATTTTACGGCCATGTGATGAATGCTTCAATAGATTTTTCTACCATATTAATAGTATCCTCATGTATTGGATTAGGTAGCTCAGTGCTCGTCTCATGGGATATGCTAATTAACACTCGCACATGCCCTATTGGAAGTGGTTTGTTTTGTAGCATGCCATTTTGAATATTGAACACCATATCCCTTGCCACAAGGAAATGGGTCGGTGTTTTTAAAAATAAATCATAACAAATATCTCCCTATAGAATATTAGTATAGGAAAGGTATCAATGTTTGTTTAGTTTTAATTTCACAGAAAAATTTATTAGAACCTTGATTATATTTTCTAAGACATCTCTTTGAGGGGAATGGATAGCCTCATATATGGTGGGGGTGGGGAGGGATCTCCACGTAGTGGTCGTTCTTGAGTTTCTTCTTCTCTTTTTCTCTCCCCCATTAAATTTTCCATCATCTCTCTATACCATTGGAATTTTCCTTTAAGGGTAGATATTCTTTCTCTCATTTGTTTTATTAATTCACTTTGATCCTCCTCTTGTTTTTTTTCTCAAAATATGTTTGGGGTGTCACCCTAAAACTCACACCACTAACATGGCCTTACTCTTCTGGATGCTATAAGGCCACTGATAGTTATTGTTCATCCAGAATAGGTGTTGATGATTCCTATGACTATGTCGAATAGAAAATATAGGAAAATAAGATATCATTGTTATGTAATAGCGATTTAAATAAAAACAAAATTTTATTATGTAATAGTTACACAAGTTTCTCATACTTTTTGAGTGTTTTCATCTATTAGTATCCAGTATTTATTTACACATGCCTCCTTCTATAGAATATGGAATGGGATGGAAGAGGCTTTGGATTTTGAGTCATCAATCTGCATATAAATAGAGGAACATAATTATGGTGTTGTTTCATGTCACATAAAATAATTAAGGTTGGTTAAAAATACATACCAATTTTTTTCAAGTGAATCATACCCCATCCTTTCTTTTTGGTAGGGGTATGCTAGTTTTACTGCATGTTCTGTATTTACAACACTCAGTTTTTGTTTTATAAATAAAAAATTATAAATCAAAGTGATGAATACACGTATTTTTAAACAATGTATTATTGGAAACAATATACCTTAAAATACGCATACACACGATGACCAGCAAATGCATCCCACACTTCTTGGGTTGTCAGGTGAGTATAGATAACTGATGGGTGCATTTTTATATTCCCTTTGGCATCTTTAAGATGATGTCTTGTTAGAATTGGGTGAAATCATCTATGAATCCTTCCATGAAGCATTAATACATACTTATTATGATATTTATCTACTATAAATGAACTATACAATGTATAATGAAGATTAATTCAATGTTTCATTATTTTATTTTTTAGTAAAATAAAGAAATGATATCATAAGGTTACTGTAATCTCTTCCCACATTAGTGCCTTCAGCCTGAGCACAACATGGTTCCATGAATATATATAAATCAGCATGCATTGACGAGTGACGATTCCAATATAACTATTGAACATGGCCTTGTTGGGGTTAACATGCTAACCCCATGCATTCCATCCCACCTCGAATTTGATGCCCTTGATTTTCTCCTTAATGATGTTTTATAACACCATCAAACTATGGTGCTCTTGTTTTTTCTAAAATGTCAGTCCTTCATCACCTATCATTTCCCCATAATCAACATCATCAATATGTTCCTCTAGAGTGGTAGCATTAGTATGTGTAGATGTTCATTGTACCTCTGCACTGGGAGGAGTAGTAGGTTGAGAAACTTGTTGTTCCTCAGTAATGGAAGCACCAGCACATGCAGAAGATCATTCCTCTGCACTGTGAGTAGTAGCAGGTTGAGAGAACTATGGTTCCTCATGATTAAGAGAACCAGTACATGAAAAATCATTATATGATTAAGTGGTTTAACAATTAATTTATAGTACATAAATACTGTAGAAAACTGATAATAATATGAGGTAACATGATGTATATTACAAAAAAAATGTTACCAGATTATTGAACTCTCTTTATCCTTTTTAAAGGATGAGGATATTTGATCCCTATATCGATGATCCAAATCCATTCATTTTAGTCTTATCTGATATAAAAAATGTTGTCCACATTGGTATTGTTGTGAAATGATTATGACATCCCAATGAAAGGGTCTACCTCGATTGAATTTTCATTTGACCCTTCAATGTTGTTGGTCGATAGGATAACAATTGAACACTTTTGGTTTACAGGATATGAAATATAAAATACTTTTACTGCCCATGATTCCATTATAAATAGTTCATATTTTTACCCTTCCATACTAAAATCAACTTTCATAAATCCCAATTCATATATTTTAACATAAATCATGTTATCAACCCACTTTCATTAAAAAATCAACACATGTAATGTTGTATAATCTAACTCCCATATTTTTTGGATGATTCCAAAGTATGACATATTTGCATAAATTTGATTTCTATCCTTAGTACTGAAAACATGAATCACTTCATCCATGAGTGTAACTCCACTATTTTTCCTGGTACTATGTTCATCATCCTCATTTGTATAGAATTTATAACCAATAATTACATAACCATTGTAAGATAATACATACACACTTGATCCTCCAGCTAGCCAATGAAGTCATTCAGAAATTGAATCTAGATTTTCATCTGACTCCTTAAAAATATGGTCTTAAAACCATACTATAAACTGTTTATTATGTTTATTTGGTATCCATATTTTATCCCTTGATAGATTCAAATGCCTAATAAGTTATTTGTGGGTTTTAACATATGTAGAAACCACCAAACTATAATTCAAAACCTAAAGTTGGTCCTGCTCCCAATCTGTAATACTGATTGTGACAACATCTCTTCCAGAAATTCCTTCACCCGTAAACCACCCAATGTGATGAGATTTTAGTAGACCAATTCCTTCCACACCGAATAGGTGTTCAGTATAGAATTCAATGGCTTTCTTAATAATATATCTCTCTAAAATACAACCCTCTAGATGACTTCAATTTTTGACATACCCTTTCAAAATATTCATGTACCATTCAATGGGGGTATATCCATCTATAGTATATAGGACCACTTAGTTGAATCTCTCTCACTAAATAAACCATCAAATGAACCATCATATCAAAGAATTTTGGCAGTAAGAACATTTCCAATTCGCATAATATGATGGTAATTTCTATTTCTATAGTCGGAAATTTCACCAAGCCTATAAATTTGTAGCATATAACATTGAAGAAGAAATAGGGTTTGGTTAATGTGTAATGGTTATTCTTGGTAAAAAATCAATGTAAATATATATGCATTAGATCTTTCATAAAAACATGGAAGTCGTGTGATTTTATACCCTTTAACTTTAAATTAGTCATGGACATGATGTTCTTGATATTTTATGAATACCCCTCTAGAACCTTTACATCATTCAAGAAGTTTTAAAACTAATATCTCCCCTGCCTGGAAAGAGTGTAAGCTGATGGTGTAATAAAATTTCATTTTTCACCCTTTATTGGTGCCAACTCTTCTTGTATTCTCATGTCAACCATGTCTAACCTACCCTTAATTCCTTCCTTTTTTTTCAGGGTGCATTTATCAATGTTCTGATGACACAATCACATATATTTTTTTAAACATGCATAACATCAAAAAAAATCTAAGGTACGGAAAATTCAAATATGGTAATTAAAAATAAAATTAATCTCCTTTTCCAACTGGTTTTCATAAGGTTTTTCAAAAATATTTTACCAAAAGAAGAGTCCATATCTTTTACTTTCTCAAACAGTTGATCACCAATTAGTGGAGATGGTGTTTTACATTATTCTAAACATCCATTAAATGATTTTATCCAATATCAGTACTTATTTCATCAGGGTATAAATTTGTGATGTCCTATAAATATGGTTTTCTATGAATTTTTCAACCTAATTGACTATGTAACTTGTTCACAGATGGGACACCATTGAGTTCCTTAAATTCTATATCCAAAAAAAAATTCATTAGTAGAAAAGTCATTTATCATACCGAACAACATGTATCACAATGTGAAATATTAATTTTTGTAATCATTATAAAACGTAACACATGAATCCTACAATAACTTCAAATCTTCAATCAATGAATCCAAATAATCATCAATATCATTACTTTGTTGTTTTTGTCCTTATATAAGAATAGATATCATGATGTATTTTCATTTCATGCATAACCATGGTGGAAAGTTATAATTTACCAACATAACTGGCCATGTACTGTGAGTGTTTCTTTGAAAACAAAAATGATTCACTCCAGCTATAAATAAAGAAACACGAAGGTTTATCAGCTCGTTTCCAAATTTGGGATACTCATGATCAATTCTCTTCCACTGAGGATATTCTTCTGAGTGATGTAGTGTCCTATATTTAATTCTTTCATATGTTTTACAGGTCAATTTACCTATAGTCACCTCACTTCCATATAGGTGCCTAAATCTTGGAATGATTGTAAAGTACCTTACAACTTCTATAAGACCATATTCATCCTTCTTGTATCGATAAGAACCACACTTTGGTCATTCTATAAGTGATTTTTGGTCCTCGTAAAATGGTATACAGACATTCGTGAAAGAATGTATTCTTTTATAGATCATACCCATTGAGCATTTCATTCATTTAGTATCATATGTTTGGATTGGGAGCTCATTATCTTCTGGGATCATTTCATTCAAGAGTGAAAATAACTCTATAAAACTAGTTTCACTCTATTTATTGATTTATTTCAAATTATACATCTTTAGTATGGCTAATAAGGTTATATATTTAGTGCAACCACCATACAATTGAGTATTTTCATAACTCTTTAACTTCTCAAACAATTTTGGGAAATCATGATGTTCATCTTCAACTATCCTTGTCATTTTCTCAATACGATCTTTATCATAATTCACATCTATAATGACATCCTCGATATAGTATTCTTTATTTTCAACACTTTTAATTTTATCAGATGATCTATAAAACATAGTGTTATCCCAATCACTAGCCACATTTTCTTTTTCCCCATATTTATTCTAACATTTATAACTTCGATCTATTATGTGAGAGAATAAGTGTTCTTCTAACTCCTATAGACTAATTTGTCTTGAATAACAATAACATAAACATGGAAAAAGGATTTGAGAAGGGTCATATGCATGATCTTTTGAAAACTTGATGAATTATTTCACTCCATCTTCATACTCTTTTGTAAGATGATCAGAATCCATACATTCTTTTTTTATATCCATCCTATTTGATTTGGTAATATTAATATTTAAACAAATAAATACACAAAACATTGATATAAAAATTAACCAATGCTAAAAAAAGTTATAGAATTTAAGTCTCCTTTGAAAACTATTTATAAAATCAAAGTTGAAATCCCATTAAAAACCAACCATTTACACAAATTTCTCTTTAAAATAGCACACCCTTTTTAAAATAAACCAATTAGTTCCAAACACTATTTCTCAAAACCCCAATCCATTTTTTTAAAGAATTCAAGGAAACTCCATGACCCAAAAATCTTAATCATTTAAAATGAGTGACAACCCTCTATATTTTAAAATTTTTCCTTTAAAACTTCACACACCCCTTGTTAAAATAAAACCAGCATTATATATGCTTTCAAAACATTCAAATCCCTTTATGAAATCCAATCAGATGAGTTGACAAACACTTGGAATGAAACCTAAGTCCATGCCAAGTGTTTAAATCATTTTAGAGCTATTTAAAATCAAAAAGGGTATGTTGAACACATATAATTTTTTAAGAAACATTTCAAAACACTTGAATCATTTTAAAATATCCTCTTTGAAATTTTCACAAAGACATAAATCCCAAGAGAGGCACTTTATAAAGGATACATGAATCAGAAATAACCAAAATTTTATAAAGAATAAAGTTATAAAAGGTTTATCATGTCTCTCATGAATAAATAGTATGAAACCTATAGTTTACTCCTATAATACTACTGAGGAGTTAATAATTGATAGATAAAGACATAAGTATCACTTGTCCATGATATTTTTTAACATAAAGTCACATCTCTTAAAACTGGGAAACCATATTCCACTTGATGCTTGAATCGTGTATTATCTAAGCTTGATCCTTCCAATATGGTACATTAGAAAAAATGTTCCCATTATTGAGTGTCTATATTAGGTCAAAGTTAAAGGACTATAGGTACTAAAACCTTCTCCACTATCAATGGTTCATTTCACTTTGTGATTAAATATATTTCAAATTCTTCTTTTAGTGTATTCCAAAAATATCTCACCCTAAAGATAATCCCAAGAACACCTCATTGAAAGAACCACTATTTTCAAATCTAAAAAAGGATTTGGAAATTTTCTCTTATGTGTCTTTAACTATCTAGACCCATAAGCAACCATATGACCATCATGGACTAGAACTATTCAAATCTTGACTACTGATAAATCACCATAAACTAATGATAACTTTATATCAAATCAATCTTAGAGAAAACTTTAGCACCTCTAAGTTGATCAAATAGTTCATAAATATGTATAAGTGGATATAAGTTCATTTATATCACTTATCATAACCTCTAATAGTCCACACATATTTTCAATAATCCATTTGAATTTTTATGGAAAAAACTATGGCACCCCAAGGAGAAATAATAATTTATATGAACCTCTTCACCTCAAAGTCATTCAATTGAGCCTTATTCTCTCATAGATCTATAAGATCCATCCTCCCCTTGCCACTATCCACCATAAAGTTCTACCTCAAGTTAAATGCAACATGAATCCTCACTATAAAGTTTTACATTATTATATTCCTCATCATAATTTATTTCACTTTAAAGGCCCTCCCTGCATTGACATATTACATTGATAGGAAGGTCCTCCTCTGAAAGAAACAACTTTGAGAAAGCCCACATATTATGAGGAACTCATGAGAATTTGGAAATCTACACAAAGTACCTTATATATAATGAGTGATATCATTTCTCAATTGTAAGGACATATTATGTGTGACTAACTATTAATGCCTAGTATGATGCATGAACAAAAATAAAGGTTTAATTTCAATCAATACGAAATTGTGCTTTTTTATTTCCATTACATTCGACTTTAGATTAGAAATCTAAAGCTTCACTTGATCCTATAGTGCCTACTCGGTACTGTACATCCCCTGGTAACTTGATCTCCCACTAGAAAGATGTTTACAATGCCTTTGTATGTATTACCCATCATGTATTTTCTATCATACTTGTTATAAAAAAAATTAAAAACCCCATTAATCATGACATCTCACTGATACCATTTTATAGAGATTCTAACATGGACAGTCACATTGTACTCAAGTTTTTCTCACTACTAATCCATAGAGAGCTCCTAAATCCCCTATAGTGGGATACTAGTACAATGGGTGTCAATATATAATTAGGGAATGATTTAAACACATTTATTACAAATGAAATTTCAGGTCTATTTGGAATGACACGTCTATAAGTTAGGTGGTCTAAAAGAAAAACTCAACCCTACACAAACTATACAAGAAATGACAAAATGATAAACATTCCATTCCTATCTAGATGAATCCATACAGAAGTAACTAACATGAAAACAATAATATATAACTAGGTAACAAATAAAGACAATTCTAAATAGGTATTAAGTCTGGGAGAAAATATAAATGACAAGTCATGCGCCAAACATAACCTATAATCCACTTTCAGCTAGCTCCAATGTCAATAGGGGAACTAACCTAATCTAACAAAAAGCATGAAAAACCAATTCATGTTCAATCATCACAACTAGTTTTCCCATACTTACTTCAAATGAAACAATTTAAGCTACACAACCATCATAGTTTTCATGTAGGGTGTTAGCATAAATACACATTGGGAGATGAGTATACTTATCCTTATGAGGAATATATGATACCAACAATGAATTATATATAAGTAAAAATCATGAAAATTGGCCTTGAGGATGATATGGAGCATGAAACCTATGTATTAGAACTAGGGGATGAGGAGACGGTAGTGGAGGAGGAGGAGGTAGAGGTAGTGGTAGAGGAGGAGTCGACAACGGAGGAGGAGGAGGAGGAGGCAGCGATAGTGGAGGATGGGGAGGAGAAGGAGGAGGCAACGAAGGAGGAGGAGAAGGAGGCGGCGGCGGTAGTGGCAAAGGAGGAGGAGGAGGAGTCAGCTAAGGAGGAGGAGGAGGAGGCGGCATGGTTCAGCTTCCATGAGAGCTTGAGACGTGTGGGAGGAGGAGGAGACTGTTAGGGTTCATTTATAAAATCGGGTAAACCTTTTATCAGTGATAGCTCAAAAGCGCATATAAAGGTATTTTTTTCCGTGCTAAAATAGAAAGCGCTGATAAAACATGCTTTTATCAGTGTTTTTTAGCGTTGATAAAGATAGATCTTTATTAGTGCTAAAAAAGCACTGATAAAACTATAATGATGATAAATTATTTATATATATATATATATATAAATAATTATATGCATAATAAATATATATTTATTTATTTATTTATTTATATTTATTTATAATAATAACTATAAATAAATATATATTTTTTTATATTTATATATATAATAATTATATATTTATTTATAATTATAAATTTATAATAAATATATTTATTATATTTATAATTATATATAATTAACATCTTTACTATAATTTTATAATTATTTAAATATAACTATATTTAATTATAATTATAATTTTGAATATTTTTATATATTTATTATAATTTAATAATTATTTAATAACCATAAATTTATCTATATTTATTTACAGTTATAATAAATATATATTTACTTATAGTTATAATCATAAATATATTTATTTATTTATTTATTTATTTATTTATTTATTTCAATAATTATAAAATTATAACAAATATTTTTATAACATTTATAATTTTATAAATATATATAATTAATATAATTTTTATAATTTAATAATTATTTAAATATATATGTATTATTTATAATTATAATTATAAATATTTGTATTTATATATAAATATTTGTATATATTTATAAATATATTTATTTAATTATATATATTTATTATAATTTTATAATTATTTAAATATAATATTTATTTATTTAAATAATTATGAAATACTTATGAAATAAATATATATTTATTATAAATATAAATTTATTACATATATATTTTAATTATAATCATAAATATAAATAAATTATATATATATATATTTAAATACTAATGAAATTAAATTAAATATATTAATTATATATAATCGTAAATATATATATATATATATATTTAAATACTTATGAAATTAAAATAAATATATTAATTATATATATTTTTTATAATTTCATCATTAATTAAATAAATATATATTTATATTTAAATAATTATAAAATTATAATAAATATATTTATAATAAATATAGTTATTATATTTATAATTGTAATTATAAATATTTATTTATTTATTTATAGTCATAAATATTTATATAAATATATATATAAATTTAAAAACATAAGAAACTAAAATAAATATATTAATTATAATTTTATAATTATTTAAAAATAAGTATATATTTATTTAAATAATTATTAAATTATAAAAATATATATAAATAATATATTTATTTTAATTTCATAAGTATTTAAATATATATTTATTTATTTTTTTATATTTACAACTATAAATAAATATTTATTTATTTATATTTATAATAATAAATATAATAAAAATATTTATTATAATTTTATAATTATTTACATATATATTATTTATACTTATAAATATAAATATTTGTATACATGTATAAATATTTGTATATATGTATATATGTATATATTCATTAAAGACATATATTTATTTAAATATATATATATATATTTATTTATTTATAATTATAATTATAAATAAATATATTTAAAAGGTATTTATATATAATTGTAAATAAAATAAATATATTTATAATTTTAAAAAAAATATTGTCATTCTATAATCATTAATATATATATATATAGTTATATATAATTATAATTGTAAATATATTTTAAAAATTATTAATATATAACTAAATATTTATAATTATAAATATAATAAATACATTTATTATTTAAATATATTTATCGCAATTTTAAGTATTTATGAAAACATAATAGCTTTATGGGAACATGAATGAATCATATACACCGAGTAAGGTATAGATCATAAAAAACAGGTCCAGATCTGTGCCCGTCATGATCCAGATCTCGAGGTTCTGTCTGTTGCGACTTGTTTCTCGACATGCTTCTACAGGACCCAACCATGTCCTTATGGTTTGATGTCATTGGAGGCCGGTTTTTTCCATCCTAAATAGCCTCACTTTCCTTTTTTCTAGGGAAGCCTCGTCGTCCATGTCTTTTGGTCAACGCACTGCTACAGGATTCGAGTCCCGCTCCACGATCCTTTGATTTATGGCGATTATCGCTTAATCCTTTTTGGGCAGGGGAAGTTTGATTCGTATAGGTGTGTTGCGTCAAGATCACCTCATGTTGATGTTGATCCAATGATTTTGTGCACAACTGCTCGTGGTGTTCCATCCATTGCTTGTGGTGAAGAAATTGTGGATCTTGATGGGGTGGGCAAGCACTCTTTCTCGATCTACAAGGGTTTGGATGACACTCTCATCCATCAGAAGGGAACTGTTGTGCACATCAAGGTAAATCTATCTATTTTTGTAGAGCATTTCAAAATAGGTGAACACACCATAATTGCTCGTCTTATTCTACCTGAGGGTGCTACTCTACTGAAAATTGATGTTTTAAATGAGCGGATCACAGCAATCTGGAGGTTCTCATCCTAGAAGTGTGTTTATTTGGGGTTAGGCTTCTTTCATATGATCTTCCCTTCTGATGAGTTGAAAATGTGGTCATGGGGATTTGGATCAATTTCGCTCAAATCAGGTATTATTCATATCCTTGAATAGGATCGGAACTTTAATCCTCTTGAAATTGGGTAGTCTTCTATCCAACTCTGGGTAAGGGTTTGTGGTCTTAACTAGATTTTATGGCATCCTAAGATACTATATTATATTTAAATGTCAATTTGATTTCATATCAAAATTGATAAAGAATCGGAGATTGTGATATTTGGACACTTTTCTGGTTTTTTTGTTGAAGTTGATTTGAATTACACTTTGGAGGATCGTGTTCTTCTATCTACTGATGATGATGATCTTGATTTGTGAATTGTGTATGAAAAAATGCCAAAAATTTTATTGGAATACAAGGTAATTAGTCATGGCATTTCGACTTGTAGGAAATCGGTTGTCTGGGATTTTTTCTCCCTGTGTGGGTATGATTCTAAGATGTGTTTGAAGAAAAAGATAAGTAAAGCCACCCATACTAGTGGGTGTGATTGGGTTTTGGTCACAAAATATTCAAATGATGATACAGGGCATGGAAAGATTGTGCAAACATAGGTGGATGTTGATCCTGCTCCTATGTTAGAGAATCCTGGAAACGAAAGTGAAGGGGTTGGACAGCAAGCTTATGGAACCTCTGGACAGCTGCTAGGTGACACTAGGCGAGTGGAGGAAGGGGTACATATCTTCCAGAAATTTAGTGCACTAGTAAATATAAATTATGTTCAGATATTATTGTTGGGGAGTAGAATGTAGGGGAGGGAAGTTTGGACCAAGTTGCTCCAAAATCCACTGAGACTGTTAGCAGACAATCGACTGATAAGCATTCATCAACTATTATGGATAGAATGGAGTTTATTGACCATGATACTAGGGTGAAATATGAGGTGGATGATGCTTCAAGAGTCATTAAGGACTCTATGGAGTAGCCTCCCACTGAACCAGGTGGGATTGGTAGCAAACAAAAACATAGAAGTGAAGTCGGCATCTGAAAAATCATGGATGAGGACGCGGTTGTAATGAACCACCAATTCTCATTGGCTTGAGAGTAAAACAAGACATTACGGGGCCTCAAGTGACATCCCCAAGACACAAAAATATGGCAATAAATTCCAAAGGGTTTCAAAGAAAGTGGGGGATGATTTTCCCTTTAATGTCTAAAAATAACAACCCGGAAAACCATCCACCAACAACTCACTATTTGATGCATGAAATAAACTAAGACATTTCAAAATATTCTCTTTAAAACAACCAACCAATGTATGCTATAGTGGAATAAAACCCAACATCAAAGTAAATAGCATAAAGACAATGAAAAAATATCCAGATGACAACAAGACTCTATGCTCCAATATCACCAAGTAGTCCAAAGTATCACAACGTGGTGCTAAAGAAGTGTGATACTTTACCTTTTTCCAAGCCCCGAAAGGTAGCATCTACAAAAGAACCAAAGTCCTAAAGAAAGGGTGAGTATATAACTCATTTGGTTTTCCTCAATGACTTCCCTACTCATGCCACTAGGATAGAATGGTTAGCACATTATATAAAATAGTTTATATAAATAATTTACCAGAACAATTTATAACCAAATATAAACAAGTTCGGAAACCAATTATAACAAAGTGAAAACAAAGGTAAATGAAACCAATTTCTTGCAAGTTATTTTCTATAAAATAACTAATCTAATCTTAAAAACCAAATCTTATTATCATTTTCGCATACTCATTCCATAGTTCACAACACACCCACACATGCATACTTCATTTGACAGTTCCACACTCATGAGTGGTCTCTCGTCCAATTACCTTGTGTCTCAATGACACACACCCTTGATCCAGGGCCACACCCATTTTACCCCAATGGTACATGTCCCTTATTTAGGGTCACTTCAAACATGAATGCACGCTACACATATATTCTAAAACCATTCAAATAAACCACTTTAAACCATTCTAATGAAACTGTACTTTTATTGAAAACCAAAGAGAAAACCAATTTCAAAAACCATTTAATTTCAATAAAACATCCCCTTTTTATTGAAAACATCAAATCAAATCCATGGGCTACCATTCGAGAAAATTTCCATTTTAAAACCAAGAATTAAAGCACTTTATTCAAAACACCCAATTTTACAGACTTCCCCAATTTGCCAAACCATCACAAAGAAGGGTTTACAACAATTGATTAAACATCCAAATCACAACAAATTCAATACAATATATTCAATTTGAAATCATTCCCATAATTTCTACTAAGTAGAGTCGAGAGAAAAGCCACTTACCTCAAATGTTTTGATGAAACTAGACAACGGATGAAGAATGCTTAAGAAAACCAGGTTGATTCTACACAAAACATCCTTAGATATCTTCTCATAGAAAGATGAAGACCAAATATCAACTTATTTGGAATATGAACTCATATATCTACCCATAATGGGTGTAGATCTGAGAAACCAAGAATGGAGGATAATTATATCTAAGTAAATTTAAGAAACTGATCAAGAACAATGAAGAAATATCACATACCTCAAGAAACTAAGTTCAAAACACCAAGGGAAGCCTTCAGATTACCACTGGATAGATGGGAGAACCCTAATTTCCCTTTTTAGAATAAAAATACAGATTTAGAGCCGATTTGGGTCAAAAACGAGAGATTTGTGGCAAAAACGAGTGAGATCCTATTTTTAAGGATCTAGATTTGACTCTGCGCACAGTTTGGCTGCACGATTAGGCAAATAGTGTGCTAACCATGTGGAAGCTACTGCCTACACAACCTCCCCTTGAATGGTCTCCCCAAACCATGCTCCAACTGTGATGGAGCTACTACCTCATGAATAACACGACACATGGTTTATCCTAGGAATTCAGCACGGTTTGGATAAACCGTGTATCGCATGTGTGACCTTAATTTAGCCCAAAAAACACTTCCAAAGCTCTCCAAACTCTCCCAACCTCCACCCTTACACTTTATAACCATAAATGTATCAAGTAAGGGTTACATACCAGAAACCATGGGTATTTCATTCTCCCCACTATTGATATTTCCTTCCTTAGAAAGTAGAAAACAATCTCTTCCCTAAGAGTTTCAGCCACTATTCTTTCATTTCCTTCTCACGTTCCCATGTCTCTTTCTGAAGCTGACGATGCTTCCATAAAATCCACACTAGACTGATGTTTTTCCCATACAAGACTTTCTCTTTCCTATCCACAATCTGCATCAGAATATATACCAATAAATCATTAGCGTCTAGGTCGACATGATGCCATATGATTACATGGTCAGGATCAGGCTGATACTTTTTCAACTGAGATACATGGACAACATTTTGCACCTAACTGAACCTTGGTGGTAATTCCAACCGATATTCAACCTCTCCAACTTGTTCCAGTATCTCAAAAGGGCCAATGTATCTAGGAAATAACTTTCCCTTCTTCCTGAAATGAAGATTTCCAAGCCTTAGAGATATCCTTAAGAATACAAGATCACCCACGACGAAAGACAATGGTCTTCGACGGTGATCTGCATATGATTTCTGATGACTTTGAGTCTTCTTCATCCTCTTTATAATCAACTCAATCTTCTTCATTGTTTCTTGGACAAGTCTCGGCCCAACTTGTGAAGTCTCACCCATTTCCACCTAACACAGTGGAGAACGACAAGGACGCCCATACAGTGCTTCAAACGGAGCCCCATGTATTGAGGCCTGATAGATGTTATTGTATAATAACTCCACGAAGGGTATATTCTCCTCCCATGAGACACCAAAATACATTACACTTTCCTGCAACATGTCTTCCAATGTCTGTATCATCCTCTCAGACTGGTAGTCTGTCTGAGGATGATACGTCATGCTCATAGTCAACTGAGTCCTAAGGGTTTTTGTAAGGATTTCCAAAAACGAGATGTGAACCTCAGATCTCTATTTGAGACGATTGAAACTGGTAAGCCATGTGTGTTTACCAGTTCTTGTATGTAGATTTTGGATACATCCTCCACCATATGAGTTTCTCGAATTGGGATTAAATGGGCCGACTTGATTAGATGATCCACTATCACTCATATGGCATCATGTTTCTAAACCATTCTTGGGATACCTATAACAAAATTCATTTCTATCTACTCCCATTTCCACACTGGAATAGGTAAATACTGCAACATACCTGCTGGTCTCTAATGCTCTGCTTTAACCTACTGACATGTTAACCACTGTGAGATGTACTTGGCCACCTTCCTTTTCATTTTGCTCCACCAAAACTTCACCTTAAATTCCTTATACATATTATGTGTTCCTGGATGTATAACCCATCTCAAATGGTGGTAATCATGAAGGAGTTGTTCCTAAAAAGCCATAGGTACAACCATCTAATCCATAAAACACAAAACTGAATTCCTATTAAGTTTATAGACCTTGATTGTCTCCCCACCATTGATTTTTGAACTCATAAATAGATGGTCAGCATCGGATGTTTGTACCACTTTGACCATATTTACCAAATTAGGAACAAGCATAGCTGAAACTAAAACCACAACATCACCTTGGTCTTCACATTCCACATACATGTCGACTAGGACCTACATCAACTGCCATTAATATGAATCTGCTTTCTCCAACTGAGCATATGAATTTCTACTTAATGAATCTACCACTAAATTTCCTTTGCCTGGTGTATACATAAAGTCAAATTCAAATATCTAGAGATACTCCATCCATCGCATTTTCCTCATTTTCAAATCTCCCTATGAGAAAATATGTCTCAAGCTTTTTCGGTTTGTGAACATAGTAAATTTCTCACCAAAGAGATAATTATGCCAATTCTTCAAGTCATGAATGACTACTGCTAATTCTAAGTCTTGTGTTGGGTAATTCTTATCATGCACCCTCAAATGCCTTGAACAATAAGCAACCACATGTTCTGCTTGCATGAGAACACAACCCAACCCTGCTCCTAAAGCATCAGAGTACACCACATACCCCCATCCTGATTCTAGAAAAATCAGGATTTGTGCTAATGTAAGATGAAATTTCTATTCCCGGAAAGACTTATGGAATTCCTCTGTCCATTTTCATGGAGCATTATTCTTTGTCAAAGCTATAATTGGTGAATCTAGTCATGAGAAATCATACAAAAAACGTCATTAGTAACCAACTAGACCAAGAAAACTTTGTATCTTGAAGAAATTATTTGGTGGTTGCCACATGATAACATCTTCTATCTTTTCAGGATCATCAGAAATGCATTTTTCAGAAATGACATGGCTAAGAAAACATACTTCATGTATCCAAAATCACACTTTGATAATTTTTCATACAAACGGTGATCTGTCAAGATTTTTAACACTGTTTCCAGGTGCTCCTCATGGTTATCCCTTGTCTTTGAATACACCTAGATGTCATCCACAAACACCACAAAAAATTGTTCAGATATCAATGAAATATCTGATTCCTCAAATCTATGAATACCATTGGTGAATTCATTAGACTAAAAGGCATGACTATATATTCATAGTGTCCATTTCTTCTTTTGAAATTTGTCTTTGGAATATATTCCTTAAGAACTCATAATTGGAGATATCATGATCGTAATTCAATCTTGAAGAACCACTGAGTTCCCCTTAATTGATCGAACAGATCATCAATGTGTCTAAGTGGGTACCTATTCTTTTTCATAACTTGGTTAATCTTATGATAATCAATACACACCCAAAGAGTTCCATCTACTTTCTTCACGAAAAAAATCGGTGCTTCCCATGGAGACGTACTTGGTCGAATGAAACCCTTGCTTTCCATCTCCTCCAACTACACTTTCAATTCCGGTAACTCTGTTGGTGGAATCCTATAATATGGAAGGTAAATAATACTACTCCTTGGAAGGAGATAAATCATAAAATTCACTTCCTTTATAGCTGCTAACCCTAAAAATTTATCAGGAAATACATATGGAAATTGATCTACAACAGATGGAAAACTATTTTCATCAATCTATTCCATTGATTCCAAAGTCAATTCCACCAACTGGTAAGATATAATTCCCACCTTTATTTCCAAAAATCTCTTTCCTGCTCTCTTTACCATCCTATCTCCTCTAAAGATATGCTCGATTCCATCCTCAGTCATGAAAGTAGTTGTTCTCCTATAACAATCGAGGTGAGACTTAAACATTGTCAACCAAACCATACCTAGGATTAAAACATAGAAATCCATGTCCAACATCAAGAAGTACAATTTCATCTCAACTCCATCAAAAGTTATAGCACATGCTCTACACACAAAGTCTTGACATTCTCTTTCCTCAAGAGGAGTTTGGAGTTTTAAAACAAAAGGCATCATTTCCTACTTTAAAAATAGAAAATCAACAGCACAATAAGCAATGAAAGAATGTGATTCACCAGTATCAAAGATCACTTGCATAGGGGTACAATTCAAAAGAATTATACCTCCCACCATAGATGGTCCAGCCTGATCATCAACAATCATCTTCTCAGCTCCATACAATTGCTTTTTCACTGCATTGTTCTTCTTGTTGCCTTGCTGAGATTTTCCGAGTTAAGGACTCAGGGTATTTCTAGAATCACCATGGATTTATCTGCTCTACTAATGAGACTAATTCTTTTTTCCTCGCCCTGTCGAAGCATACGATGCTTTTAATGCCTGAGAATTATCTCGAGCACCTGACCTTAGATCACTGTGACAATAGCACGGAAGACGCCTCATCTTTTTATAGTTATGGAATTCTCTAGTTTGTGCCATAACCTCTCGATTTATATGGTCAAATGAACCACATTGAAAACAACATGCTTTTCTCTTAGGTCATGGAGAAAGGTTTACTGATCCATCCATATGATTCTGATTTCCACTTCCACCTTGGAAATGGGTGTCCCTTTTATGCTTCCTCCCAAAATTTGAGTTTCTGCCATTTCTTGTAGGTATTAGCATACCACCTCCCATAGATCTTGATATATCACTCTCATCCATAGTCACTTTGTTCACCATCTCTATATAATCCGTAATACAGTGGACTACAATCTTCAATCGAATCTCCTGCCTTATACTCGATTCGAAGATACGTACCTTTAACGATGCACTTGCCACAAATTCTAGTGAAAATGTACTAAATTCATGAATTTAGCTGTATATTCTATGACTGAGAGATTATCCTGCTTTAGGAAAAATAAGTTCATCATTTTCTGGATTTTGAACGTGTGAGGATAGAATTTTCTGTTGAACAATTCCTCAAAATCTTCCCATGTAAGGCATTCATCCATTTTATCAGGCACCGCTAAATCTCACCACTATCATGCAAGATCCTCGAGAATATAAGTTTCCAACTTGACTTTGAGCTATGATGGTGTGCTGATGAAATTAAAGATATGATTCATCCTACTTATCCACACCACAAACTTTTCAGGTTCAGAATCACCCCTGAAGATGGGTGTATTATGCTTCATGAACTGGATGGTATAATACACATGCCTAGGCTCGTTCCTCAGGTTCCTTGTATCGATAGATTGAAAAGCTTGGAAAAAACTATGAACTAGCTCTTGTTTCACTAGTGGTTCAAGTGCAACCAAATTCTCTGTAGCTTCTTTGGGTTGGTTTCAATGATGCCTACCAGGTTCCATTTTCTAAACCAACAACAAACTCTGTCAATCTTAATCTTTATCAATGGATAGCTTAGCATTTAAACTTTTATCACATAAACTATCACAACATTGTTTTCCAAAAATAACCCTTTTCCAAGTTCAACCATTTTTGAAAAATATCAACTTGAATTTTGAAAATTAAACCATTTTCAAAATATATCAACTATGCTTTTACAAAGTCTTTCATTTTAAAATATTTTAATACTTTTCAAAAATCAACACTTTATACACAACATGAATCATTCCTCAAAATAATGTATGCACTCTTAGTGGGAAGTCATTCCTCTACAATTCATGTTAAGTGTGTCTCATTGGATAAACTCATGAAAATGAGATTTCCAAATCCTAGAAGTGTGGCCTTGCCCAAATTTACCCAATTTGTTAGGGTTAAGTGGTCGCTTGTAATTTAGCTTCGGTTGTCGAACCTTAGAGACCAAATAAGTAACCTAAAAACATGTACATTCTAGGGATATTTTTTGGCTTTGAAGTGGCCAACCTGGGTTGATTTTATATGGGTTTAATTTAATTCTAATAGACTTAAGTGAATTCAATTTAAAAGAATGATTTGATCCAAGGTTATCACTTGGGGTGGATTGGATGCATTCCTTTTTCAGCTATTTCAAATTCTTATATTTGAGATGGTTTCATTAAAGAAGATCAAACAACATCATCACTTACTGGTTTAATACCTACACACCCTAATACTAATAAAATATACACTTGTAGGATCAATTTTTTGTGCACTCCAAGGTAAAGTTTCGTATTAGCACTTGAAGTGTGCGACCTTAAAATTCAAAAAGGATGAAGAAGTTTAAAATAGTTAAATAAAATTATCAATTAAAATAATTGATTATAAATTAATAAAGTGAGAAATAACATCCAATCCATCCCCTTATTATTCCTTTGATCATCCCATAAGAGTATTATCCTTCAATTGATGTTATGGTTTCAATGGAAGTAGGAAGTATACTCGTGAGGGAGGAATTGAAGAAGTAAAAAAACAATAAAAATAAAATGATCATTTCACCATTATGTGAATAATTTCACATGGTTTGGTGTGAATAAATTCACATATTGAGGCAATGGTATCAACATGATATGGAGAAGAAAATAATAATAGGATAAGAATAGATTTTACAAATTAACTAAGATTAATTAGAACAACTTACATGTTAAAGACAAACTTAAGACAACAAAATCGCAGCATAACATTATAATGAAAGAAAGCACCAAATATGATCAACTCCTCTACCACCACTACCTTAAATAGGAGTTTCAAGAGGCATGTGTCAATATCCCAATAGTAAAAAAGAATCCCACTTGAGTATGGTAGGCCTAGGGTGGTGGAAAGTAAGGGAGAGTGTACTTCTTTATCCTTGACCTAAAGTGGTAGACATCTTGCATCTACCAAACAGAGGTGACGAAATGACATTCTAGATGGCATAATTAGAGTGGTCAATGTAAGAAAAAAATTGATCCCTGGATGTCTCCTAACCTCCTGTGAAATTTTGTCCCAAATAAAAAAACGATATATGATTGAAATGGTGGGATGTTTTTATGGGACTAAGAATCAGGCCCAAAATTTTATCTCCAACTTGTACTGCCTGGAACTCCATTAAAACATCCGAATTAACTCTTTTCACTATTGGATGAAATTTTCCCCATTTGTAAGTCAAATTTTTAGAATCATTGGGCTTGGATCCTGGCCACTAAAGTCTCTTTATTGGGTTGTTGTCCAGTTTACTTTTCCAAGAATGTGTTTCCATAAAATCCCATTTTGGTAGTCTTACATTGTGAATCTTCATGTAATCCAAAAGCATGAATTGTTCCTTATATAATGAGAGTCCTTAAAATAAAATATAAAAATAAAATGAAGACCATTTTGTATTTTAGGATTTGTTCAGATATGTACCAAGTAATAGTGCACTTTAACAATGAATTACAATCATAATGTGAAATAATGTTCAAATTTTAAAATGCACTAAAAATGGTGTTTATGAATAATTAAGCTCATGAATATTATAAATATTAAAAATGAATATTTTCCTATATCAATGGCTAGTCACACCCACAGCTTGATTTTTTCTTGTCTCGAGCCAAATATATCTCAAAAATATGAAATTTCAATTCCCTTTTCCTAAAACATTTTAATACACAATGCTAAAAAAAACCCTTCTACCAAACGATCATGAAACCCATAAAAATATTTTAATATAAGATAGTTTCATAAGCATATTCCAATACCAATGACATTCTTTTGTTCAAATTCATCACTGTATTTTATCCAATATCAATTAGGCATGATGATGTGTTGTGTAACACAATAGACATGAGGGTTCATCTTTATTCAAGGGGGTAATGATGGAAGTGCTAGGTGTAATCACATTTCAATATTAAGATAATTATTTCATTTTTTTCATTTTTTTTCTTTTGTATTTTGTTTTTTTTTCAATGTTTCCATGGTAATTTAAATTACACTCAATAGAGTCAACCCATGTAGTGAGACTTTGTCGATGACTCCCAAGATTAAAGACCTTAGGTAACCAAATGAATCCCACTTACTCAAGAAAAATCTCAAGTTAACTAAGTCAAAAACAAAGTCAAATTACCACAAATAGAGATAAAATTACTAACTCTGGGCCAAAAAACTATGGAGTAATTATCCCCAAGTGCCAAAATCCACACATTAGCTTATTTCATTACTCTATGTGCAAATTTATTGCTTTTTTATTTCATTTTTTGATTTTTTTTATTGAATACTCATATTAAAACAAAAATGATCACCAAACCTATACTATTTATTTGGGGGACTCCATGAACTCAAACTAATACCCCACTATCCAAAGGATATACATTGTGAATTTTTTTTATTTGTATGAAAATATAAATGATGAAATATTACATTATACAGACATACTTTCCAAAATCTATGCTCATGAAATTATACATGGATTAAAATTAGAATCAGGGAATGCTAAATTATTTGAAATTCAATTTCAAAGTGTGAAATGTGTACTATCATGTTCAAGGTTAAATAAATTTTTCCTTCCACACATTTTTTTATGCACACAAAATTAATTATTTTTTTCATTCTTTTCACCCCCCCCCCCATAACATAGAATAACACTGACCATAGTGTTTAATTAAAAGAAAAATTAGAAGTGGGTATAAGAGAGGAGTTCAAAGAGGAAATTGAAAATGAGAATCATGGAATGAAGTCACCTGGTGGCTGAAGTTGATGTTCATGTTTCTCCAATTTAGTTCTTTGATATCAATGTCACTCGTAGAGTTCCATAGTAGAACAAAGAAAAACAAACAAACAAAAAAACAAAACAAAACAATATATATATATATATATAAAGTAAAATATAAGTATATATACAAAAATTTTAAAAGAAGGAATCACTATAAGTCATAGCTAAGTGAAAAGTGCATGCCCCTATCTCCCTTTGGTCCCAGGTTCAAGTCTATGTGGCTCCGCCGGTTGTGGAGGGGTTTTCCCCATGATCTATGACATGTCCTTTTAATTTGTTTTTAATTATTATTATAGTTTTTTTGTATTTTTTTACATACAGACACATAAAAATAAAATAAATTGATGATACATTGTCTTATTTTTAAATTTGGGGGTAAGGTATTACTCAAGGATCACACCACATGATATAGATGAATATGGTGCTCCCCTTTTATACCCATCCATACTCATAATAGAAGAACAACTCAACAGTATATGGTACTATCATATTCATATTTGATTGATTAAGTATTTTTTTTAATATCAAATTGATTTATTAATTCTATTTAAAAAATAAATTTGATTTACAATGATTGGAACCATGAAAACCATGGGTTTCCTCCCATGCAGCGCTTTTTTTTACGTCTCGAGCTCGACTTAAACCCATAATTGTTTAAGTATTTCCCTCATCTCAGGTTGGTTCACACAAGTCTTCATCAACTTCTTGTTTTTTGAATGGTTCAATGAATGGTTTGACTCTATGACCATTAACATTAAAGGTTTGACCATTAGTGGGATCTTGAATTTCTACATCCCCATGGGGGTACACCTTATGCACTATGCATGGACCTAACCATATGAACCTCAACTTTCCTGGGTGTAAATGATGTTTTGAACTATACCAGAGCCCAAATTTTCCCAGTTCAAAGTGTTTGACTTTGATATTCCTAGATTGGTAGGCTTGAACTCTAGATTTATTTATCCTTGAATTTTCATAATCATCTATCCTAAGTTCATCCAGTTCATTAAGATCTAATTCCCTCTTTTCTTTGGCCAAATAAATGTAAAAGTTCATTTTTTTGATTGCCCAAAACACCTTATGCTCAATTTCAACAGGTAAATGACATGATTTTCCATAAACCAACCTATATGGTGACATTCCTAGGATAGTTTTTAATTTTGTATGATATTCCCAAAGGGAATACAAGAGTTTCTTGGACCAATCTTTCCTAGAGGGATTGACAGTTTTTTTAATAATTTTCTTAATCTACCTATTTTCTAACTCAGCTTGACCATTGGTTAGAGGATGGTATGCATTGGAAACTTTATAAAAAATCTCATACTTCAACATGAGTGAAGAGAATGGGAGGTTGCAGAAATGGGTTCCTCGATCACTGATTATATCCCTAGGAATTCCAAATTGAGAAAATATGTGCTCTTTCAGAAATTGAATCACAACATGATGGTCATTAGATTTGGTGGGAATGGCCTCAACCCATTTCAAGACATAATCAACATCTAAGAGGATGTAGAGGTATCCTTTAGAGTTTGGTAAGGGTCCCATGAAATCAATTCCCCAAAAATCAAAGATTCTAATGACCAGAATGGGAGTGAGAGGCATTTGATTCCTTTTGGTAATGGATCCTAATTGTTGACACTAAGGATAACTTTTTCAGAATTGGAAGGAATACTTAGTGAGGTTATGCCTATATAAAAAACTTTGGAGGAGCTTTTTAGTGGTTTTGTTTGTGGAAAAGTGGCCTCCACATGCCTCTCCATGAAAAAAAAATTAGAATGGACTCTTTCTCAGACTCAGGAACACATCTCCTAATAATTTTATCCAGATATAACTTGAAGAGGTAAGGATCAGAAAACACAGTGTCTAACATCATAAAGAAATTTCCTCTTAGCTTGGGTCCCTAGAAATTTTGTAATGTTTCCCATCACCAAATGGTTTGTTATGTCATCATACCATGGGTAATCACCCACATAATAGAGGTTCTCATTAGGAAATGAATCAGACATAGAAAGGTAATGTGAGTTGTCTTTGAATTCTATCCTAGAGAGGTGATCAGCTAAAACATTTTGAACACCCTTTTAATCCTTAATGGTCAAATTGATCTCTTGATGAAGAAGGACCCACCTAATCAATCTAGCCTTGGAATCTTGTTTTTGGAAAAGGTATTTCAAGGCTAAATGGTCAGTGAAGACAATGATGCGTGATCCTAAGAGATATGACCTGAATTTCTCTAAGGTAAAGACAAACGCAAGAAACTCTCTCTCAGGGGTGGTATAGTTTATTTTTGCATCATTTAAGTATTTTCTTGCATAATCAATGAAACATGGAGTTTTCTCACACCGTTTTCCTAATACTACACCTACAATGAAGTCACTCGCATCACACATGAGCTTAAAAGGAAGTTTCCAATTTATAGATTTCATGATAGGTGGAGAGATAAGATCTAACTTGAGTGTAGATAATGATTCCTTATAATTTTTTGTCCACAAAAAATGGAGCATCTTTCACCAATAGAGCACAAAGTAGTCGAGAAATAGATCTGAAATTCCTAATAAACCTTCTATAGAAACCATCATGTACTAAGAAGGACCTCACTTCCTTAACATTTTTAGGAGAGGGAAGGTGACGAATGATGTCGACCTTATCTTTATCAACTTCAGTACCTCTACCAGAAACTAGATTTCCAATAACAAGTCATTCCTTTACCATGAAATGGAATTTTTCCCAATTTAGAATGAGATTATTATCCTCACAACTTGAAAAACCCCTTTCAACATTCAGAAGGAATTTCTAAAAAGTATCCCCAAAGATGGATAAGTCATCCATAAAGACCTCTAAACAATCCCCCGCCATTTCTGAGAAGATTCCCATCATGTACTGCTGGAAGGTACCAGGGGAATTACATGACCCAAAGGGCATGAACTTTTGAAGGAAAATTTTCTAAATAGACAATTGAAGGTTTTTTCCCTTGATCCTCTAAGGAGACTTTGATTTGATTATACCCTGAGAATTCATCTAGTAAGCAATAGAATTGATGACTCGCCACTCACTCAAGGACTTGTTCAATGAAGGGCAAGGGGAAATGATCTTTCTTGGTATAAGATTTGAGCTACCTATAGTCAATACAAACTCTTCATCCACTACTGGTCCTTGTGGGGAGAAGGTCACCATCCTCATTGGTGATCACAGTGATTCAATCTTTCTTTGGGACAACTTGAATTGGGATTACCCACTCTCTCTCAACAATGGGGTAGATGATACTTGCTTTCAACAACTTAAGAAGTTCTTTCCTTACCACATACATAATATTTGGATTGAGTCTCTGTTGAGGTTTATGAAATGGTTTGGATTCAGATTCAAGTACAATTCTATGAGTTCCAATGACTCTTCTAATCCCAGGAATTTCAAAAAGGGTCCATCCAATTGTTTTCTTATGCTTTCTTAGGACATCAAGTAGTATCATCTCTTGATTGGCTTCAAGAGAGAAAGAAATGACAACATGAAAGGCTCAGTTATCCCCAAATAATGCATAATTGATTGATTAAGTTAGGACCTTAAATTTGAGATCATATTTTTTATCACTTTCCAATAAAGGATAGGACTTTGTATTGAACTCTGTTTCTTTGTTCGGATTTCTTGACAGAATTGGTTCCTTGTGGACAGAATTTTAATTAGCTAAATTGGCCATATCAGTGTCATGAATGGGTATAGACTCAATTTTATTTATTTCACCAATGGTATCATTGATTGGTGATTTTATAAAATTATCAATAGAGCTATCTAAAATAGATTCAAGCCAAGGAGACAAATTTCCCTCATGTGAACAAAGAAAATCAATCTCTTATTGACTTAAACATCCTTCAGTAATTCCTTGATGTTCCTCGATTTCACTATAAACACTACCAAACCAATTAACCTCATGGATCTCTCCATCATCCCCAATTTTATAGTTTTCATTGTATATGTTCAAGTCAAGACTTATGTTTCCAAAGGTGATGGTCATGTTCCCATTTCGGACTCGGATAACAGAATTGATTGTTGCAAGGAAGGGACAAACAAGGATGATTGGGGTTTTCTCCCTAGGAAATAAGCTTGGTTTATTTTCAATTACCATTAATTTAGCTAGGTAAATGAAATTTTCAACATTCACCAAAACATCTTTTAATATCTCCTTAGTAACTCGAACACTGCGATCAGCTAGTTGAAGAGTGGAAGATGTGGGTTGGAGTTCTTCGAGCCCTAACTAACAATACATGACATAAGGAATGAGTTTCACACTGTCTACCAAATCACAAAGAGCTTTGAAAAATTTGTTCTCTCCTAACTCAACATTGATGTATTGACATCCTAGATATTTCAACTTTGGAGGAATGGTCCCTTGAATGGTTGTACTCACATTAGTATCCAAAAGGACTTGGTTTTTATGTGAAAATTTCCTTTTAAAAGTGAAAAAGTTATTAAGGTACTTTGAGTAGGTAGGAATGGTTTGTATTACATCAATAAGTAGAATGTTCAACTTAACCTGAGAGAATATTTCCCTCAAAGTTTCATTCAGTTCTGGATTAGATTTTCCTCTCATGCGTTGAGGGAACGGAGTATGTTGTTTGATTTTTTGATGTGGTTTTAGTTATTTCACATTCTCATTGGGTTTTTCAGAATCGATGGGTGGTTATTCGTCATTTTCAAGCATTTTTTAATCTTTTAATGGTTCTGGAAAGGTTTTTTCAGGTTTCTCAATGGATTTCCCACTTCTTAAAACATTCACTGCTTTGATTTGTTCATGAGAGGTTTTTGTGTAACTAGATTCCCCCCTAAAAGTTGAGGATGGCACCGCCTGAGTAGGCATGGGTGCCTTCCCAGTTTTAATAGTTTTTAGTTAATGTTTATGGGATAAGAGTTCTAAGTTCATTTTCTCCATTTTTTTACACAACTAATCAAGGATTGGAAGGGGGGAAAATTGATTAGGGTCTTGTGCTGGTTGGTTTATCTCATGAGGATACTTTGGTTGTTGGATTAGTTATTGCATGGGTTGTTGGATGGGTTGTTGGTATTGGAAAGTAGGGTGTTGGTATTGAACTGGTTTTTTTTGGAACTGGTTATGGCTTTTAAAATTTTGGGGAGGGTAGGGGTTTGGTCTTTGTGGCTAACTAGGTCGTTGGTTATCCTTACAACGGAATCCTAGATGGTTATTGTACCTTGGATTGAAAATGTTTTCGTACTGTGGATTCTGAAATTTCAGAGCATTAACCTCCATTAGTGGTCCTACAAGAAGAAAATCTTTAATTTAAGTGATGGTGGGGAAATTGTCATTCTTGTGGTCATGTTTGTCACAAATTGTGAAAACAGGGTCAACAGTTTGAATTTCATGGACCTTCCTAAGATCAATCTTTTAGACCTTCCTAGTGAGTGTAGAAAGTTTCTCCCTAAGTATTTACTCCTCCCTAAGTGTGTGAATTACACAAGATTTTGGTTTCTTCTTATATTAATTTGATGTTTTTTTGTCCAGCCCTTCTAGATACTCATAATCATCATTTGGGGCTTTGTTTTTGAAGGTTCCATTACACATCATGTCAATGAATTGTTTGTTTCCCAAACCCAACACTTCATAGAAAATTAAAACTTGTTTTGGGATTGAAAATAAATGGTGAGGTACCATGTTGAGTGTTTCTTTGAACCTTTTCCATGTTTCATAAAATGACTCCCCTTCTTTTTCAAAAAAGTTTTGGATGTTCTTTTTTAAGTGCAATTGTTTTGTGATGGGGGAAGTATATTTTGTAGAATTATCTTTGCAATTGGTCCTAGGAGGGGATTCATGCAGGTCTCATATTTTTTAACCAATTATTTTCTTGATCCTTAAATGAAAAAGGAAAGAGCCTCATCTTATCTGACTCAAGTTGATGTGGTGGGCACATAGTTTCAACAATGTCATTGAACTCTTTGACATGAAGGTATGGCATTTCTAATTCTATCCCATGGAAGGTTGGAAGGTGGTTTAGAACATGAGGTTTGAAGACATAGTGGGATTATACTAGGGAATAATTCCGAATTCAAGAGGGTGCATTGGTCCAGGTAGGTGTGAGGTATTCATTCATGGTTTGATCGACTGTATTCCCCAAGTTGGGGCTGCCTCATTTGGATTTCCATTTTGGTTCCCACCCAGGTTTATGAGTTGGTTTCTTTGAATTCCTTCTAATTAAATGGGCTAAATTTTTTACTATGGAGTATTATGAAGATTATGATCTAATGGAAATATTTCCCTTGGTGTACTTGACTCCCCAACCCCAGGACTTTCCACCCTAACTAATTTGTTTGAGTTATCGCGGGTGTAGGCGGACATGCGCCAAAAGAAAAAAAAGAGATAAAGAGAAAAAGAAAAGATAATTTTGGGTTACAAAATAGAAATGGGGTAGAATATATTGGGTGTTGAGATGAATTACTTGGGTCCCTGACAACGATGCCAAAATTTGGTCTTGCCCAAATTTATCCAAGTTTTTAGGGTTAAGCGGTCGCTTGTAGTTTAGCTTGGGTTATCGAATCCTCAGAGACCTAAGAAGTAACCTAAAAACACATAAATTATATGGATTATTTTTTTCTATGAATTGGATAACTTTTTTTGATTTTATATGGATTTAAGTGAACTCTAAGATAATTAAATGAATTCAATTTAAAATAATGAGTTCATCTTATGTTATCACTCGGGGTGGATTGGATGCATTCCTTTTCCAACTATTTCAAATTATTATATTTGAGATGGGTTCATTTAAGAAGATAAAACAACATCATCACTTACTAATTTAATACCTACACACCCTAATACTAATCACATATAAACTTGGAGGATCAAAGTTTTGATTACTCCAAGGTAAAGGTTTGTATCATCATTTGAAGTGTGTGGCCTTAAAATTCAAAAAGGGCGAAGAAGTTTTAAAATCATCAAATGAAATTCTCAATTAAAAGAATTGATTAGAAATTAATAGAGTGAGAAATAACATCCAATCCATCCCATTGATACTCCCTTGGATTATTAGCCCTCCATTGATGTTATGGTTTCAATGGAAGCGGGAAGTAGACTTATGAGGGAGGAATTGAAGAAGTAAAAAAAATTAAAAGAAAACGATCACTCCACCATTGTGTGAATAATTTCACAAGGTTTGTTGTGAATAAATTCACACCTTGAGTCAATGGTATATAATAATAGTAGAGTAAGAAATTTTATTATGGAACTAAGATGAATTAGAACAACTTTCATGTGAAAGACAAACTTAAGACAACAAAACCGTAGCATGACATTACAATGAAAGAAAGCGCCAATAATGATCACTCCTTCACCACCACTACCTTAAATAGTAATTTTAAGAGTAATGGGTAAATATCACCATAGTAAAAAGCATACCACTTTAGTATGGTAGGCCTAGTGTGGTGGAAATTAAGGGAGAGTGGACTTCTTTATCCTTGACCCAAAGTGGCATCCAGCTTGCATCCACTGAACAGAGGCGCCAAAATGACCTTATAGATCACCAAATTGGAGTGGTCCATATAAAAAGAAAATGTATCCCTAGATTTATCCTAACCACCTATAAATTTTTAGACCAAATATAATTTTTTTGGATATATGATTGAAATGGTGGGATGTTTTTCTGGGTCATAGAATCTAGCCCAAAATTTTATCTACAGCTTGGGGCACATGGAACTCCATTAAAACATATGAATTAGCTCTTATAAATTTTGTATTAAATGTTTTCCATGATTTACTCTATCTTCAGTTAAATTTTTAGAATCATTGGGCTTGGATCCTTGCCGCTATAGTCTCTTTATTGGGCTACTCTCCAGTTTACTTTTCCCAGAATGTGTTGCCATGAAAGATCATTTTGGGGGTCTTCCTATGTGAATCTTCAAGTAATCCAAAAGTATGAATTGTTCCTTATATAATGGGAGACATGAAAATGAAATATAAAAATAAAATAAATACCATTTTTTATTTTAGGATGTGTTCAAATATGTACCAAGTAATAGTGCAATTTAAAAAAGAATTACAATCATAATGTGAAATAATGTTCAAATTGTAAAATGAACTAAAAATGGTGTTTATGAATAATTAAGCTCATGAATATTATAAATATTAATAATGAATATTATTCTATTTCATTGGATAATAAAAGTTTCTCCAAAAACTTATATACCCAACTCCCTGGTAACTTGAAGTTCAGCATAAAAGGGTTAGTTACATCCTTTTATGCTATACATTTCAAGTTCTGACAATCCTAATCCTTTCTAAGATTCCAAATCAAGGAATATACAAGAATTAATTTTAACTCCAAGACTAATAACACTTATTACTACTTTTTAGGAAAGGACTGAACAAGCTGATAGCATTTGTAATGACCAGCCAATTCTCATTGGCTTGATAGTACAACCAATCATTACTGGGCCATAAGCAACATCCCCAAAATGTCAAAGGTTGGAAATAAATTCTGAAGGGTATAAAATCAATGGAGGTATGATTTACCCTTTAATGTATAAAAACAAAAACCCTACAAACCATCCACAAACATCTCACTATATGATACATGAAATAAACTAAGACATTTCAAAACATTCACTTTAAAACAACCAACCGAGGTATGCTACAGCAAAAGACAAACCAACATCAAAGTAAATAGTGAGAAGACAATGAAAAAACATTCAAAGGACAACAAGACCCCATTCTCCACAAGCTCCATGCTCCAACATCACTAAGTAGTCCAAAGTATCACAACGTGGTGCTAAAGAAGTGTGATACTTTACCTTTTCCCAAGTCCTGGAAGGTAGGATCTACAAAATCACCAAAGTTCCAAAGAAGGGGTGACTATATAACTCAATAGGTTTTCCCCCAATGAATTCCCTACTCACACCACTAGTATAGAATGTTTATCACATTATATAAAACAATTTATATAAAAAAAATTCCAAAAATTTTTACAACCAAATATAATCAAGTTCAAAAAACATTTATAACCAAGTGAAAACAAAGGTAGATGAAACCAATTTCCAGCAAGTTATTTTATAGAAAATAACTAATAAAATATTTAAAACCAATTCTTATTATCGTTTTGGCATACCCATTCCATAGTTCACAACACACCGACACATGCATGCTTCGTTTGACAGTTCCATACTCGTGAGTGGTCTCTCGTCCAATTACCTTGTGTCCCAATGACACACACCCCCGATCTAGGTTCATGCACCTTATACCCCAATGGTACACATCCCTTATTCAGGGTCACACCAAACATGAACACACACCACACATATATTCCAAAACCATTCAAATAAACCACTTCAAATCATACTAATAAAACCATACTTTTATTGAAAACCAAAGTGCAAACCAATTTCAACAACTATTTAATTTCAATAAAACATCCCCTTTTATTGAAAACATAAAATAAAATCCATGTGCCACCATTCCAAAAAAATTCTGTTTTAAAATCCATATTTTAAAACCAAGAATAAAAGCACTTTATTCAAAACACCCAATTTTCCAAACATCCCCAATTTTCCAAACCATCGCAAAGAAGGGTTTTCAATGATTGATTAAATAGACAAATCACAACCAATTCAACACATGATATTCAATTTGAAATCATTACCATTAGTTCTACTAAGTGGAGCCAAGAGATAATCCACCTACCTCAAAGGTTTTGACGAAACTAGACAATGGATGAAGAACGCTTAAGAAAACCAGGTTTATTCTTCAAGAAACCTCCTTAGATATCTTCTCATAGAAATATCATGACCAAATATAAACTTATTTGGAATCAAAACTCATAGATCTACCCATAATGGGTGTAGATCTAAGAAACAAAGAAGAGAGGATAATTTGATCTAAGTAGATCTAAGAAACCAATTAAGAATGATGAAGAATGATCACATACCTCAAGAATACAGGTTCTAAACACCAATGGAATCCTTTGAATTTCCACCGGAAAGATGAAAGAATTATATTAGACCTTTGGAGAAGAAAAATCATGAGTTAGAGCCAATTTGGGTCAAAAACGAGAGAGTTATGGAAAAAAATGAGTGAGATCCTATTTTTAAGGATCTTGATTTGACTCTGCGCACGGTTTGGTCGCATTGTTAGGAAAATTGTGCACTAACTATGCTATAACTACTACCTGCACGGCCTCCCCTTGAATGGTCTCCCAAAATTTGTTCCAAATATTCTAGAGCTACTGCATCATAAAGAAAACTGCGCACAGTTTCACCTAGGAATTCTGCACAGTTTGGACAAACCTTGTGCCGCTCGTGCGACCTTCATTTGGCCCCAAAAACACTTTCAAACTTCTCCAAACTCTCCCAAACTACACCCTTACACTTTATAACCGTAAAATTATCAAGTAAGGGTTACATACTAGAAACTGAGGGTACTAAAGTGGTAGAGATGACTGGGATGGGTGTGGTAGGTCTACCAGGACTTCTTTAAGGGATCTCACTCTTGAGCAGATTAATCTTAGGGAAAAGTACTATGTGCTTTTCAGTTAGAAGAATTAGTAGTTAGAATAAGAATATGCTAATTATATCTCTAATCAGGATTATGGGGATGATCCTGGTTCTACCCATTTTTAATTTTCTTTTCTTCATGAGGAATCTTAATTTGTTGTTCTTATCCTCTCTCTTTCTCATGTGTTGTCTTTTATTTTTCAATAAATTTTGGTAGGACCAAGTTCGTCTGACTCCTAAACCTTTCTGATAAATATACATATTTAAAAATTATATATATATATAAATTATTTATATATAATTATAAACATATAAATATATAAATATAATAAATATATTTATTATTTAATGAAATATTTTATATATATATTTTAATTATTAAAAAAAATTAATTATAAACATGCGTTTTTTATTTAATGTATACAAATAAACATTGTTTTTGAATATAAATACAATAATTTTATATAAATTAATAAAAAAAATTATTAAGAACTTTTACTATCGCTAAAAATAGTGCTAATAAAGGGTAGATTTATCAGTACTTTTCACTGGCCTTGATAAAATCCCCCCTTTTATTAGTTCTTTTTACATAGCACTGATAAAACCTAGTGCATCCATTGCCTATATTTGTGGTAGTGGGGAAGTATTGTTGGTGCACGAGATAGTAGGAAGGATTTTGTAGAAAATCTTGATGGTTCCTCGATGCTAGGTTAGTTAGTTATTTTGGATATTTTTTATATGTATATACATATATATACATATATATATATCATCATCCCAAGGGAAGTATTTCCTATTTTTAGATGACTAGAATGGAATGGTAATTGATTATTAAGCTGACTGTTAGTATATTTTGGTTATTATTGCTTGTTATTTAAATTTATTTTGTTGTACTGTGTTATTATTACTCTTATTATCATCATTGTCAGAGGTTATAGTATCCCCATTATCACCCAATAGACCCTCAATGCTATTCAAAAACCTTTTTCATATGAGGAGGTGTGCCTAAGGTTCAATATCGACCAAGCATGGACACTTGCGAGTGGTCTCTAGTGAGGGACGTTACACATATCTCTAATTACATTTAAAATTTCCTATTTAATGTCACACAACATGTGACCTTGAGAAACGCATTTTGTAAATCAGAAATTATGGATACTTGGGTTTTTTCATAGGATTAAATATCACATGTTGTATGACTTCATGTCTTACGTTGTGTATCATGGAATCGAGTGCCACAACATGAGCTCTGTGTACATTTCAGGTCAACACGTTGGAACCGCACATCACATGACACATCACCCATAGTGTGTATTTTGGGAAATTTGGCTCAGTGTGTATACGTTGTACATGCCAAGTAGTTACATAATTCCACATGTAGTGTAATCCTAGAGATTCCATGTACCGCTAGTGACATGACTTGACTTGTATATAGAATACACATCTTCCATCCTGAGTAGCCTTGCATGATGTGTGATCCCTATTGATATGTTGTGTATATTGACTTCACATAGATTTAGAGGTGGAAGTACACAACTAGCCTATCCAAGTGACCTACATATTGTGTACTACATTGACATTCCATGTACTAGGCATATTTCAGTATTTTTCATATATTATCACCTATGTGCTAGAATTGAGAATATGGGTAGTCCATTTTGAGTGCTTTTTTATATATAATGTGATTAAATATATATATATCTTCATCATATGAGGTTTATATTAAAGGAATTTAATAAATTTTATTTTTGTAGCTACATAGAGATGATGAAGAGTATGGGTGAACAATTAAAAATCAACCATGGGGTTAGAACCCTCTTCGTAGCATACTATCCTTAGGGAATAGTTCCTCCATGTAATTATTAGAGTTTTTATGTAAAGACCCAGAATTTACATGTAATTTTTTTTAAATAAATGGGAATTTTACAAGTTCGCAAAAATTGACGGCACGTGATTCTGAGGCCCGGAGTGCCCGGAATCAATTTCTGAACTTTTTTTTGGGTACGTACAGTAAACGTGCAAGTGGGTTTTTATAAATTTTGAAATGGTGCTCTGAATTGAAATATGAGGGCACTGTTGAACTTGCAGCATCGGTATTCTCTTAAAGAGACTTTCACTTCGATGGTATATGGTCAAGAGTAAATGTTAGTTTTTGGGGTTTTCATGTAAAAATAAAATAAAAATAAAAGTGTGTGACATTTTTATTTTTATTTGAAACACCCATGTGGGTGTGGGGAGGGGGGGTCCACCAAAACTAAACCTCCTCTTCATGTTTAATTGTGGTGGGGACCACCCAGGACCAAACCCCCCTTTAATTGAGAGAATCTCTCAACCCCCCTCATTAATGTGGAGGAGCCTCTTGACTTCCTCTACATTAATTGTGTCAATGCACATACCTTTAATTCTGCTAACTTAGTTAATTGTCTTGACCTCTTTTTAAATTAAGTAATGGCGTCGTTGGAATTTTGGAAGGTTCCTAATAAATGAACCGTCATAAATTCCATGATCGTTACCTACCTACACCCTTTTCCTATATATATGGACCTTGGGGGGAGGATTTGGCACAGCTTCACCAAGTGACGAAGCACTGGTAAAGTGACGCAATTCCCAACACTTGGTGGATTTTTCTCTCCAACAAATAATGCATTCTCCAACAAAGAATGCGCTCCCCAACAAAGAGCGTCGACCACCTTCGACCTTCTTCCTTGGGACTTCTTCCGACGTAGGACGTCCTCATCTACGACGAACCGACGCATCAGCTCGGGGTTGGAGGTGTGTGGAAGATGCGACAAACGATGGAAACTTCACCTTATTCCATCTCTGTCGATGTATCAACCCGAGGTAGGGGTTTAATGCTGTTTGGTTATCACTTCACAAGTACATCCCTTATTTTCTTTTGCAGGTTGGGAAGAATATTTGTCGGAGGGTTTGATGTGCTTCGATCTTGTGAACCTCTTACTACCACTCTAATGTGGAGAGTGTGGGCAAAACTAACATGGCCCATCCTCTTCATAACCCTTGTGTTGTTTTGTGGTGTTCTTCGAAATGGAGGAAGGAGACGAAGGCAACGACGTCGCCACATGCGGCCTCCGCAACCCGCGCAACCGCAGACCGAATCGGACCTGAGCCGCACTGTGCCCTGGACACACCATGCCCTGTTCACGCCACACCCCAGCCGCACCACACCCCGGCCACTCCGGCCTCCCGGTCGAACCGGCCCCTGGCCACCCCGGCCTCCCAGCCGAGCCACCCTGGCTACGCCATCCGCCGGTCGAGCCACCCTGGCCGCTTCGACCTCCCAGCCGAACCTGCCCCGGTCGCGCCACCCACTCACCGAACCGGCCCCGGCCACTCCAGCTCACGGCCACCCGGTCGAACCGTCCCTAGCCGCGCCACCTCGGCCCCCAGGCCGAGCTGCCCCGAGCTGCGACCCTCCGAGCCAAACTAGCCCCGCACCCCGGTCTGAACCACCCTCGCGGCACCCTCCATGCCAAACCACCCTCGCGTCGACCCACAGCCGTTCAGTGCCCTCGCTACCGGTCTGCGCCCTCACGGCACTCTGTGGCCCCTCGCAGCCTGCTGGGCTGGGCCCAGCGGGTCGGGCCAAACCCAACGGGCTCGCCCACCCAACAGGCCAGGCCAGACCCAACGGGTCAGGCCAGGTTAACTCAAACTGGGTCGGCCTAGGTTAGGTCGGTCCGAGTCGGTCTGACCGATTCGGACCAGACCCGGGCCCACTATGACCCATTTACGCTCCTTCGGCCATATCTTTGGCACCGGACGTCCGTTTGATGAACTGTCAGCAGCACTGGAAATATTGGAGTGTGACGGTCCCTTTGAGTATACCCCACTGAAGTTTGGGGTATAGTTTAGATACGGTCAGGTTGGATCGTGCACGAATCCAACCGGGCCCCTGGGACTAAAAGGCTAATAACTGACAGACTGGGTGTCCGATTGACATGTCGTCTATTACGTTAAGACCCCTATGACATGGCGGACCTTTGAGATACTTCCTTGTGGGACTTCTTGCAAGTTGGAGTATTGACCAGCAACTTGTGGATTAGATCCTCCCAGAGACGAGCGAGTATAGTGCGGAGACCTAGTAGCTAGCTGAGAGCTGATGACTGCTAACCATTTTGACTCAGAGTGACTCTACTAGCCCAGTGGGGAGCGCCTTGGTATCGCGATAGACCTGCAATGGGGAGTGCCTTGGTGTCACTGTAGACCCACGGTACTCGACAGGAGGAGTACCTCGGCAGGCTATGAGGGGGAGCGCTCTTGGTGACGCAACAGACCCACGGTGGGGAGCACGCTTGGTGATGCAGCAGATCCACGGTACTTGACATGAGGAGTACCACAGCAGTCCAAGGTTATTGGGAAGTGTGCTTGGTGTCGGGGCAGGCCCACTGTACTCGATAGAGGAAGAGTTCTCCAGTAGCCGAGGTTTCGACAATGTGGTTGGGGATTTTACTTGATATTACCCCTAGAATAAAATCCTGGTTGAGTTGAGTCAGTTTTTCTGTGTTTTCCTCATGTTTGAGATGGATCACTTGATAACTTAGGTATATGTATAGGCATATAACTAAGTAAGTTTATATGTTGATTTCATTCTTTTTGTTTATCCTTGATGGATTTTGTGAGAACTAGAGGGTCTCGGAGTCCCTAATGAGTATCGGTATACTCACCCTTGCACGGGCTAGGCCTACACCTTGTTGTGTAGGTTGCAGACGATGGACAATGCTGAATAAGGCTGAAATTTCCATGATTGGATGGTGCTCGGAGGTGGGTCATACAACGAGTCAGTACACTGAGGGGACAGACGGATGAGGAGTGCTGAGGAGGCGATCTGTACCTACCCTTCAGGTAGGAACCTCGGAGGATGACCCAGTTGCTTCTTTCCCTTTTTTCTATTGTATTGTATCACAGTTGTACCTGTACTTTCCATTTTGGATTGTATTCTGGACCCTTTTACTTTCAGTACTCTTTGTTATACAATTTACTTAGTGTTTCGTATCTAGTTGTGTGCTTGCTTGTGTGTGTGTTTATAGGTTATAAAGGCAATGCCTTCCCAGGTTTAGGGAATTATGCATTTGATGCTATTCTCCAGCCCCTGGCCTATGGAAGGCGGGCTTGAGGTAGTCACGGCACGGGCCCCGGGGGACGGTTTGTGAAAAATTAGTATCAAAGGAGTCGGTTCTACCACATAACTAGGACTCTGATCTTTTATGTGAATCAATATTGTTATGTGTAGGGAGTGTGGTTTTCAATTTAGGTAGTCCAGTGTTGGTGCGGTGGCCGACGTATCCATACACCAGGATCCTGACTTCTGATTTCTGACACAGTGCATGAAAACACTGATTGTGTGTGTGTTTTCAAAAGTTTTCCTTAAGTCATCTCATTAGGTCATCTCACCAGGTATGACTTTTAACCGTAGAGCACTTGTTTATTTTCAGGATGCCTTCATGCAGACAGCTGGCTAGAGTTCCAAGAGTTGTACGCACTAATAGCCCACTGAGCGATGAGGCCTCAGTGCAGGGCCCTCTTCTAGTAGAGGCACCAGTGGATGCACCAGTGATACTATACCCCATTGGGCCACCGATGTCACCATCCCCAGCAGCAGATGATGCACGCCGCTTGAGCACGTTGCACGAGTTCCATCACCAGAGGCCACCCAGTTTCAGGGGAGAGACAGACCCACAGGCATCTAAGGATTGGATGGAGGCTATGGTGAGAGTTTTCCGACTGGTACAGACACCAGCCGATCTCATGGTGGTTCTTACTGCAAGCCTTCTACAGGAAGCAGTGGGCAGATGGTGGAGCTTGATGCTCAAGGTCCACGATGAGGTGACACTTCTATAGAAAGACTTTGAGAGCTTGTTTTGGGTAGAGATTGTCACAGCGAATCTCCGCGCAGTGTGCATTCAGGGGATACTTCATCTGCAGCAGTGCAGCATGATTGTAGCTCAATACTCAGTGAGGTTCACGGACCTCTCACGCTACTCCACGGATATGGTGTGGGACACATTATTCAGGGCCCGGACCTTCAAGCAGGGACTCTGAAGGGAGATCAGGGCTTCAGTGATCTCACTCAGCATCCCGACGCAGGTAGGGGTGTTAGAGAGAGCCCTCCTAGCGGAGAGTTTCCTTGCTGAGTAGTCTCTAGTAGCGAGATCCACCACCAGCCGAAACGTAGTGGAGTCTTCTACAATTGGAAGCAGACAGATGTCACAGAGGTCTAAGAGGACCAGACCTACAGGTGGACTACCGCATGACTCAGGATCGATTGTGTGGATCACCCGAAGCAGAGACAGACATTCCAGGAGTGGGCAGTGTTTCACATGTGGTGGGCAGGGCCACATGGCTCGTGACTATTTGACCCACCATTCGTATGATCAGCAGACAGTCGAAGGACCACCCAGGCAGAGATAAAGGATTGATCAAGGAGGTCCGCAGGCTAGAGGCTGACGTGGTAAAGGAGCAGGATGTGCAGCTGGCAGTGGGTGATGATTTGAGATATTACCGCTACCACCACCAGGAGATCCACCCTGACCGTAGGGAGCAGGTGGACAGAGGAGAGCTCAGCTCCCGGTAGCTGAGGCCTAGGACCACGACGCTCTGGAGATAATATGTGGTACGATCTGTGTCTACTCCACCATAGTTTCAGTACTTATAGACATAGGTATCATTCATTCTTTCATCGCCACTACCCTTTTTCTGAGCTCAGAGATTACGACGGAGTCGTTGGCTCGATCCTTACGGCTAGAGATTCCTCTGGGAGAAGATTCGACGATTACGCACTAGTGCTGGCAGTGTGAGCTTATTCTAGTAGGAGAGATCTTCAGTTGGGATATCCTAGTAGTGGCGTAGAGGACTTACGACATCATCTTGGATATGGACTGGTTATCTACATTCCATTCTCAAATTGACTCTATTAGGAACAAAGTGCGGTGTGTCCGCACAGATGGGACCAGGTTTACCTTCACTGGTGAGAAGGAAGCCTTTGGAGTGCAGGATGGACTTACCCGGAGGAGAGTGTAGCCGATAACTCATCAGTTGGCTAGCCTTACCCTCGGATTTGTTGATGTGGAGGGTCCGAGCTATCCTGTAATGGTGGACCAGTACGCAGATGTTTTCCCTGATGATGTTTTGGGACTACCTCCTCACAGAGAGGTCGACTTTTACATTGACTTGTATCCTGATATGTTACTGATATCAACACCAGTGTATCGGATGGCTCCCACAGAGCTTTGTGAGCTGTGGCTACAGCTGAAGGACTTGCAGTGGAAGGGATTCATTTGGCCCAGTATTTCTCCTTTGGTAGCCCCGATTCTGTTTTCCAAGAAGGCGTATGGGATATTGAGGCTTTATGTCGACTACCGATGCCTGAACCAAGTGACCGTGAAGAACAAGTACCCACTCCTGAGGATTGAAGACCTCTTTGATCAGCTGAAGGGAGCACGGTGGTTCTCGAAGATAGACCTCAGATCAGGCTATCACCAGCTCAGAGTACGAGACAAGGATGTGCAGAAGATGTCCTTTAGGTGTCAGTACAGCCATTAAGAGTTCTTGTTTATGCCATTTGGCATGACCAACAGTCCAGCAGTGTTCATGGGACTCATGAACAGGATATTTCAGTCGTACCTTGATCACTTTGTAGTGGTATTCATTGACGACATTCAGATCTACTCAGCTACTGAGGAGGATCATGCCTATCATTTATAGATAGTATTGGACACACTCCGAGAGCACCAGCTTTATGGTAAGCTCTCAAAGTGCTAGTTCTAGATCCAAGAGGTTCACTTCCTAGGATATGTCATATCAAAGGCTGGAGTTGCAGAGGATTCAGTGAAGATTGAGGCGGTACTTTCTTGGGAGTCACCCAGGAGTGTGACGGAGGTACGGAGTTTCTTGGGTTTGGTTGGATACTACCGAAGATTTGTACCAAATTTCTCCAGATTTTTAGCACCCCTATCAGACTTGACGAAGAAGGGGAAACCCTTCGTTTGGTCGGAGAAATGCTAGTGGATTTTTCAGGAGTTGAGGCAGAGGCTGACTAGTGCCCCCATCTTGAGGCTTCCAGAGGAGGGTGTAGGGTACGTAGTTTACTACGATGCATCAAGGACCAGACTTGGATGGGCCCTGATGTAGGAGAAAGTAGTGATCACATATGGTTCTCGGCAGTTGAGACAGCATGAGTAGAACTACGCTACCCATGACCTGGAGTTAGCAGCAGTGGTCTTCTCCTTGAAGATGTGGTGACACTATCTGATGGGCGAGTGTTTTACTGTATACTCTGATCACAATAGTCTCAGTTATATCTTCTCTCAGAAGGATCTGAACCTAATACAATGATGTTGGCTTCAGTTCCTCTAGAACTATGACTTCGAGTTAGTCTATACTCCTGGGAAGGGAAACATTGTCGCAGATGCACTCAGCTGGAGGACTGGTATACAGCTGTTAGGCGAGGCGATGGAGAAGTTGGATGCTTTGCAGATATCCTTCGTGGAACATGATGGAGCATATTTTCTAAAGTCTCTTATAGTCACTCTCCCACTTCTTCAGCGAGTCAGGGAGTCATAGCATGGGGACGCTGACTGCAAGGCACGACGTGCTCAGATATCCACAGGACAGGCACCTGAAGGATTTTTTGAAGGTGGGGATCATGTCTTCCTCTTCAGAGGATATACCATGGTACCAGTGTCACTTCAGGATGAATTGTTAAGGGATTTAAATACATCCCCTCTAGTAGTACATCTAGGAGTGTTGAAGATGTACCAGGACCTCCGACGACAGCACTGGTGGCTGGGAATGAAGAAAGAAGTAGCAGAGTTTGTCTCTTGGTACCTCACTTGCCAGCAAGTGAAGGCGGAGCATTAGGTTCTAGTACTCTTGGTTCATGATTTAGAGGTCCCAGAGTGGAAGTGGGATGGGATATCCATGGACTTCGTGACAGGACTTCCACGTACATCCAGAGGTCATGACTCGATTTGGGTGATCGTCGACCGACTCACTACGTCGGCCCACTTCCTACTGATGAGAGAGAATTGTTCAGTAGACAGCTCGGGATTCCTCTATGTGCAGAAGATTGTGCGGCTACAAGGAGTACCCACGACGATTGTCTCGGATCATGATGCGCGTTTTACTTCCCAGCTATGGAAGGGGTTTTAGGAGGATTTTGGGATGAAGCTTCATTTGAGCACCGCCTTCCATACGCATACGGATGGTCAGACCGAGTGAACCATTCAGACCCTCGAGGACATGTTGCATGCTTGTTTCCTCGACTTTGGTCGCAGCTGGGAGGATCACTTACCTATGGGGGAGTTTTCATACAACAGCATCTATCACTCCACCATTGGGATGGCACCTTTTGATGCGTTGTACAGGCGACCCTGCAGATCACCTTTGTGCTGGAATGACCCAGGGGAGTCAGCACTAGTTGGACTAGAGATGGTATGAGCTACCACATATAAGGTTCAGATCATTTAGGACAAGATGAAGACTGCACAGAGTAGGCATAAGTCGTATGATGACAGGAGACAGAGACCTCTAGAGTTAGAGGATGGCGACCACGTCTTTCCACAAGTCTCACCCTGACGAGGTCTACGGAGATTTGTCTGAGACGGCAAGTTATCTCCAAGGTTCATCAGACCTTTCGAGGTTCTCACCAGAGTAGGTGAGGTGGCTTACCGCATAGCTCTTCCACCTCAGTTGCACCAGGTGCACGACGTCTTCCACGTATCCTATCTGAGGAGATACGTGCATGACCCTTCTCGGATCATCGACCGTGGTGAGATGGACGTCCATGATGGGGTGAATTTTTTGGAGGTTCCAGTAGAGATTGAGGATTGATAAGAGTGGGTCCTTCATGGATGGTTGATACCTCTGGTGCACGTTCACTGGCAGCATGGGAACCTCCAGGAGAGCAAATGAGAGCTGGAGGCTCAGGTGCGTGCTCATTACCCCCACATGTTTACCTAGTTTGAGTTGTGGCTTATGAATACGTAGAACCCTGAGGTGGGGAGAATGTAAAGACCTGGAATTTCCATGTAAATTTTATTTTAAATAAATGGAAATTTTACGAGTCTGTGAAAATTGATGGCCATGATTCCGAGGCCCGGAGTGTCCAGAATCAATTTCTGAACTTTTTTTTAGGTACATTCAGTAAACGTGCGAGCGGGTTTATCTATCTTTTGAACTGGTTCTTGGAATTGAAATATGAGGGAACCGTTGAACTAACAGCACCGGTATTCACTTAAGGAGACTTTCACTTTGACGGCAGATGGTCGAGGTTAAAAGTTAGTTTTTGGGTTTTTTGTGTAAAAATAATATAAAAATAAAAGTGTGTGACATTTTTATTTTTATTTGAAACACCCATGTGGGTGTTGGGAGGTGGGTTCCACTAGACATAAACCTCCTCTTCATGTTTAATTGTGGTGGGGACCACCCGGGACCAAACCCCTCTTTAATTGAGATAATCTCTCAACCCCCCTAATTAATGTGGAAGAGCCTCTTGACTTCCTCCACATTAATTGTGCCAATGTACATACCTTTAATTATGCCAACTTAGTTAATTGGCTTGCCCTCTTTTTAAATTAAGTAACAGCATCATTGAAATTTAGGAAGGTTCCTAATAAATAAATCATCATAAATTCCATGATCGTTACATACCTACCACCCCTCTCCTATATATATGGAGCTTGGGAGGAGGATTTGGGACAGCTTCACCAATCAACAAAGCACTGGTAAAGTGACGCGACGCCCAACACTTGGAGGATTTCGCTCTCCAATTAAGAACGCATTCTCCAATGAAGAACGCGCTCCCCAATGAAGAACGCCGACCACCTTCGACCTTCTTCCTCGAGACTTATTCCGACATGGGATGTCCTCATCTATGATGAACTGACGCATGAGCTCAGGGTTTGAGGTGTGTGTCAGACGCGATGAACGACGACAACTTCACCTTCTTCCCTCTCCGTCAACGTATCAACCCGAGGTAGGGGTTTAATGTTGTTTGGTTATCACTTCACAAGTACACCCCTTTTTTTCTTTTTCGGGTTGGGAAGAATCTTTGCGGGAGGGTTTGATGTGCTTCGTTCTTGTCAGCCTCTTACTACCACTCTAATGCGTAGAGTGTGGGCCAAACTAACATGGCTCGTCCTCTCCGTAACCCTTGTGTTGTTTTGTGATGTTCTTCGAAACGAAGGAAGGCAACAAAAGCCACGGCGCCACCACCCGCAGCCTCCACGACCCGCGCTGCCCCCACGCCGCTGCCGGCCGAACCGGCCCCGAGCCGCACCGTGCCACGGCCACTCCGGCCTCCTGGCCGTACTTCCCTTGGCCCCCTGACCTCCTGACCGAGCCACCGTGGTCGCGCCATCCACCGGTCGGGCCTCCCCGGCTGCTCCGGCCGAACCGGCCCCGGTCGCGCCACTCGCTGGCCGAACCGGCCCAGGCCGCTCCAGCCCCTATCCACCCCGGCCCTCCGGCCACACCGGCCCCGGCCGTGCCACCCCGACCCCCATACCGATCCGCCCCGATCCGCGCCCTCACGGACCTCCGAGCCGAACTAGCCCCGCGCCCCTGTCTGAGCCACCCTCGCGGTGCCCTCCGGGCCAAGCCGCCCATGTGGCGCCCCCCGGGACGAACTACCCTCGCGTCGACCTGCAGCTAGTCCGCGCCCTCACAGCTCTCTGTGGCCCCTCACGGTCGGCTGGCCTAGGACCAGTGGGCCAAGCCGAACCCAATGGGCTGGCCCGCCCAACAGGCCATCCCAGACCCAACGGGTCAGGCCGGGTCGACCCGAACTGGGTTGGCCTAGGCTGGGTCGGGCCGGGTCAGACTGGACCTAGGCCCATTGCGACCCATATACGCTCCTTCGGTCATATCTTTGGCATCGAACGTCTGTTTGACGAACCGTTAGCTGCGCTGGAAATCTTGGAGCGTGACGGTCCCTTTGAGTATACCCAACTAGAGTTTGGGGTATAGTTGAGATACAGTCAGGTTGGATCATGCAAGAATCCAACTGCCCCCCCCCCCCCGAACTAAAAGGCTAATAACTAACAGAACGGGCGTCCGATTGACGTTTCGTCTGTTACGTTGAGACCCCTTTGACATGGCAGACCTTTGAGATACTTCCTTGTGGGACTTCGTGGCAGATGGAGTATTGACCAGTAGCTTGGGGAGCAGATCCTCCCAGAGACGAGCGAGCATAGTGTGGAGACCTAGTAGCTGGCTGAGACCTAATGACTGCTTACCGTTTTGACACGGAGTGACTCTACTAGCCCAGTGGGGAGCGCCTTGGTGTCGCGGCAGACCCACAGTGGGGAGCACCTTGGTGTCACGGTAGAACCACAGTACTCGACTGGAGGATTACCTCAGTAGGTTACGAGGGGGAGCGTGCTTGGTGACGCGGCAGATCCACAATACTAGACAGGAGGAGTACCTCAGAAGTCCAAGGTTAGTGGGAAGCACGCTTTGTGTCACGGAAGGCCCACTGTACTCAATAAAGGAGGATTTATCCAATAGTAGAGGTTTCGACAATGTGATTGTGGATGTTACTTGATAATACCCCTATAATAAAATCCCGATTGATCTGAGTCATTTTTTCTGTGTTTTCCTCATGTTTGAGATGGATTACTTGATAACTTAGGTATATGTTTGGGTATATACCTAAGTAAGGTTATCTGTTGATTTCATTATTTTTGTTTATCCTTGATTGATATTGTGAGACCTAGAGGGTCTTAGGGTCCCTACTGAGTATCGTTATACTCACCCATGCACAGGCTATGCTCGCACCTTGTTGTGTTGGTTGCAGATGACGGACAGCATTGACTAAGGCTGAGAGTACCAGGACTGGATGGTGCCCGGAGGTAGACCATACGAAGAGTCGGTACACGGAGGGGACAGACGGACAAGGAGTGATGAGGAAGCGATCTGTACCTACCCTTCAGGTAGGAACCTCGTAGGACGACCCAGTTGTTGTTTTCCCTTTTTTCAGTTGTATTGTATCACAGTTTTACTTGTACTTTCCAGTTGGGATTGTATTCTAGACCCTTTTACTTTCAGTACTCTTTGTTATACAGTTTACTAAGTGTTTCGTATCCAGTTGTGTGCTTGTTTGCGTGTGTGTTTATAGGTTATAAAAGCAAGGTCTTCCTAGTTTTAGGGAATTACGCCTTTGGTGCTAGTCGCCAGTCCCTAGCCTATGGAAGGCGGGCTTGGGGTAGTCATGGCATGGGTCCCGGGGGATGGGTTGTGACATGTTATCCCTCCCATTATGACCGAGTATGGGTCCTCCACTCATGCAGTAGGTAACCCTCTCATTTTATGTACACTACACACGTCAGAGTGTGGGTTATCTATAGGGGTCGGTAACCCTATTGACTAAGGTGTTTTCTAGTGAAGTGAAGGTCCAAAATTACTGCTACTACAAAGGGATGATGTGCATGTGATAGATGTGAGATGGTTGGTATACTATGATTCAGATGATAATTTACTAGGTTCCCCCTATGAGATCCTTTTATATTGAAGTTAATTTGGTGATGAGACTTTTCCTATCCTTAGTTTCCTTTGCGGCATGTTTTACAACTGGGATTTTTTCATTGAGATTAGTGGAATTTTACTAATTCTTAGAGTATATATGGTTTCACGTGAGATATGATGCTTCATAGATATGATCCATGATGATTGGGACTCTCCCTTTTACATGGTTGACTTGACCTTAGAGCATATCTAGTTTTTCGGTGGGATTCTCTTTCTCATTCTTCTCTTGGTCATGATTGGAGATGACTTATTTTTTTATCATTCTCTTTGTGTATTTAGGGTTTCCTAAGGGGTATATTTATAAAAACTTTTTCACGGGCCTTTTTCCCACATGTGTTTTGTCTGTGTAGACGTTGCATGGATTAATACTGTCAATTATAGACATCAAACTGGTGGTTCTTGGTGGAGATTGTTAATGATGGAGTTTGTTTTAGGAGACTATATAGCTAGGAGGTGACATCCCATTTCTAGAGTTATTAGCACCTAGTGGTTTCTACCTTCTTTATTTGTATTTCCCTTTTTGGGATTAGTCATTATGGAGTTGTACAACCACAAAAATGGGTTTTTTCAAATCAGTGCTTTTTTTAGTGGCGCTGATAAATGAGGGTCTTTATCAATGCTTTTTTTACTAGTGCTGATAAAGGTTATATTTCAAAAAAAACATAAAAAATAATATATAAATATATAAATATATTTATATTGATATAAATATATTTTTATTGATATAAATATATTTATATTGATATAAATATAATATATATTTTTTAAATCTGTTTTAGATAAGTATAAATAGACATTTACACTTAATATATAAGATATTTAGTGAAAATGACTTATAAAATATTTTAAAAAATCTAATTAATTAATAATTTTCTAATTATTATCGAGTAATAATCATTTAATAACAATTTGAAGACACAAAAAATCAAAAAAAATAATAAAAGATCTAAAATAAATTGAAAACGTAACTCAAACTTCAAACGGCCATAACATTTGATCCGAGTGTCCGTTTGAGCTCTACCACATATCAAATCAAAGTCTAAGATGATCTCTACACCCCTAATGTCATAAGTAAACCTCTTTCACACTTTTCAAGGAAAAAAGGGCTCATAAGGCATCCAAAACTAAGTTTTTAGTTAGGGTACCTTAATTTTTTAACATTTGATGGATTTTCAACCTCATTTAAGGGGTATTTTTGTGATTTTTCAGTGAGGACTGAATTTATTCTCAGGCCATACATTCATATTGATATTATGACTTTGGAATTTTATCATTTTTCACAATGTATTGTTATTTATAATGAAATTTATAATAATATATACATATTTTTTATATATTCACACATAAAAAATTAATTTTATAAAAAATAATTAAACATATTTATATATAAAATATATTTCTCAATATATAAGCCTTATATAAATAAAAGCTAATATCCATTTTATTTAAAATACAAATAAATGAATCTTTATATACTTATATAGTGTGTGTGTGTGTTAACAAACTGAAATATATTATCTATATATTCTAACATATGAATATACATATTAATATATAATATATATAAATATATATAAATATGTATAATTATACTTACAAATACACATATATATAATATATATACATATGTATGTATGTTGTATATATGTATTTATTTATTTATTTATAAACACATACAAAAAACATATTTTATAAATGTATTTAAAACTAATCTTATAAATAAATATTAATATACAAATAAATATACGGATATATATATATAGATATAAATATATATTAATATACGAATAAATAAATATATATATATATATATATATATATTAATATAACTATATATATATATTAATATAAATATGTTTCAATATAAATATGTATTATTATAAATATATATTAATATACGAATAAATATAACTATATACATATAAATAAATAGATATATCATTAAATGGAGAACAAAACAAGCTAGGTGAGTGGTAAAGGTGTAGGCGCGCAAGGGAGAGGTCTTGGGTTCGAATCCAAATGGAGGCAGGGGTGCGTGGGCAGGTGCAGAAGGGCTAACTATTAAAGGGGAGGTGGGCATGTGCGTGTGGGCGGGGCTTCTAGCACAATTGAAAGGGGGTCAGGTGTTGTTAAAAGGGGGACCCTTTGATTTATAGATTGTATTTATTTATTTATTTTATTTTTTTGACTTTTATCAGTGATTTTTTAGTGTTGATAAAAGGGAACCCGTTTTAATTGCACCTCAGTTATCAGCGCTTTTTTAACGCTGTGGGTGGGGCTTATAGCACAATTGAAAGGGGGTCGGGTGTTGTTAAAAGGGGGAACCTTTGATTTATAGATTGTATTTATTTATTTATTTTATTTTTTTGACTTTTATCAGCGATTTTTTAGTGTTGATAAAAGGGAACCCGTTTTAATAGCACCTCGGTTATCAGTGCTTTTTTAACGCTGATAAATGTTTTTTAGCACCGATTAAACTCTATTTTTTAGTATTGTTGTGCTATATAGTTATTGTTGCAAGCATGCATTATTATATAATTTAATTGTTTATATATATATGTTGGAGTTTTTGGATATTATTGTGTATTAGAAATGAATTTATGTCGATGTTATTATAGGACAAGGCCTCTCATGCATAGAAATGAATTTATGTGTGTGTGGGCGGGGCTTCTAGCATTGCTGAAAGGAGGTCAAGTGTTGTTAAAGGGGGACCCTCTGATTTATAGATTTTTTTAATTTTTTTAAATTTTTTTTACTTTTATCATCAATTTTTTAGTGTTGCTAAAAGGGAACCCTTTTTAATAGCACCTCTGTTATCAGCGCTTTTTCAATGCTGATAAAGATTTTTTTAGCTCTGATTAAACTCTATTTTGTAGTATTGTTGTGCCATATAGTTACTGTTGCAAGCATGCATTATTATATAATTTAATTGTTTATATATATATGTGTTGGAGTTTTTGGATATTATTGTGTATTAGAAATGAATTTATGTCAAGGTTAATATAGGATAAGGCCTCTCATGCATGTTTATGTCTTCTTGGTTCTAGTCGTCACCTTCTGGCCTATTGGAAGTGATCTTGAGACAACATGCACAACTTACTACCAATCCAAGAGATGTCTTATTGGATCAGGTCATGTCATGACCTCGTTAGGATTGTATTTCTATAGCAGGTATGACTTGTGGATTTTTAACAATGTTGTTTTTTCACCTATTTTTTATTTATCTTTATATTAGAATTGTTGTTTTCTAATATATATTTAGAATATGGAAGGGGAAAATATTTTCTGGATCCAATCACAACCTAAGGGCCTATTTGGTACACATGAAAGGGGGTTGGGGAAATGTAAATGGAAATGGAATCATACAGAAGTGGTTGTTTGGTGCAGTGGAATAGAATAGAGAATTCCATTAAAAAATAAACTGGGTTCCATCCATTGGTCGCCTATAATGCTGCAAGCACTCACCTCTACAGTAGCATTGTAAACAATCCCCCATCACATCGCACAACAAGGGACTCCATTGGCGACGGCTTAATTGTTTTAAAAGTCCTCTACAAGCAGACTTCATCGTGTCTATGTGTAATCAAATCACCCAAGCTACATATATGTAAGAAGTTTGTAGTAGGGTTGAAAATTTGATTTTTGATTTTTTGATAAAATCACTTACCATGTATTATTTCTGAAAAATCCTAATCATAATTTCTATTATGGGTTTTTACTGTAATTTTTGTTGATTTTTTTGATCTTCTATTGATCTATATGCAAGTTTCTTGTGATTCATATATGAGATTTATAATTTATGGTTTAATCTGATGTGACAATTGAAATAATCAAGTTATTATGTGAGATCCAGTGCTAGTGATTTAATCTGACACAACAGTACTCTTTTATGTTCCCTATTTACATAGCGCTCATCCTCTGTCATTTAATCTCACACCGTTCTAATCTATTCTGACGTTCTTTTCTTCACCTTATACAGCACATAATGATTCCTACGTAGCTCATACTCCGTGTGTTTTATTCGTATGAGGCAAATTCTATTAATCATAAATTATTATAAAACATCTCATGAAGCAGATTTATATGCAGTGATAAAACATTGTGTCCAAGGGACTTCAATTTTTCAAGCAAGGTAAAATTGTTTTTTTCAAAGATATTTTTTAAGATTGTTTTATTAATCCAAATTCCTATTCCATTTCTTGGCATACAAACTCAACTATGGAACTCAAATTCCATTTGATTTTCCTCATCTCTTTCCTTCTTAATCTTTCATGCATACCAAATGGGACCTAAGTTCTGATAAAGCTTCTAATTTTCTTAGTCAATATTATATTTTTCATAACATGTATGATTGTATTGTTGTTTATTTGGTTTTATGTTAGCATTTCTCTTAAAGATCCTATGTCTTAAATGAAATTAACAGAAACTAGTAACTTTGTTTGGATTACTTTTTTTGAAGGTTTTTTATTTTTCTTTTTGAGACACTACTTACAACTTTTTTTTGAAATATTTGATAGATTCTATTCATCAATTTTTTTTATTGATTCTGATAGAGCTCTGAACATGTTAGTTGTTTTTAAATTGTTGTCTTTCAATTTTGAGAAGTAACTCAATTGGATGGAAGAAGTTGTTGTACAAGAATAGTCATCTTATCATGTTCAATCTATAAGATCTATTCTTGTCTTAAAATGTACAATAAGCTTTTTTTGCGACATGGTTAACCATTCTGTCAAGGTTTTGGGCAAAAAGTTTTTGTCCAGCTTCATTTTATGTTAACCTTTTGTGCCCGTGTTATATTAGCTGTAGTGAAATGATCTTGTTTTTCAATTTTTTAACATGAATTATATGATTGTATAGTACAAGTGTTAAAAAATTAAACAGGTATTAAAAATGAAACGTGTTTGAGTAAATAAATTTATACGTTTTGGTTTTCATGTAAAGAAAAAATAAAGGGGTTTAGATAATTAAATGGGTGTTTTAAATTTTATTATGATAGTGTTTAGGTATTGATTTTTAAATTTCAATGAATAATAAATGGATTCAGGTTTTGATATTATTTGGACAATTTTTTAATTGGTTTTTTAAAAAAAAATGGAAAAGAGATAAGGTTTTCAATATTTTGCAAAAGGGGTTCTAGGAAGCATGAATCTTGTTCGTGCTTCTTCCTTCGTCAAGAAGATTGAACATAATTCACACTTCCTGTGTAAGCTTTGGCTAGGAAGAGTGAACACAATTCTCTCTTTCAAGCGGGTTTTTTTTTTAAAAATCCCATATTTTTCTTATCTTATATATATGTGTGTGTGTTAATAAAATAATTAATATAATAAATAAAAAATAATATAATTAATATGAATAGTAATAAAACATATTTAATTAATTGAAATAATTAATAAATAAGATAAGTAAATAACATCATAAAATTAAATTTTATTAATTAATAGTATTATTTAAATAATTAGTAACTTATAATATTATTAATGCATATAATTATCAACTAATAATATAATTAATATAATATGAGTAGTATAATATAATTAATATTTAATATAGTATAATTAATAGTTAATTAAATATAATTATTAATATATTATAATACAATTAATATTTAATATAATATGATTATTAATATAATTAATATTTAATATAATGATAATTAATAGTTAACTCAATAAAATTTAATTAATATTTAATATGATTAATAATTAATGTAATATAGTATAATTAATGGTTATTATTATATAATTATTAATATACTATAATATAGTTAATATTTCATATAATATAATATAATTAATAGTTTATCTAATATAATTATTAATATAATTAATAGTTAATTTAAATAATGTTTAATATAAATAATTATTAATTTAATTAATAGTTAATATAATATAATTGTAAATATAATAAAATATAATTAATAATTAATATAATTATATATATATATATATATATATATATTAGGTGTTTGGGGGCACAACTGCATTAAACACACACACCACACATACATGCCAAAAAGGTAGGTCATACCCCCACAAGGGATAGCCCACCCATCAAGCCTTGTTTATTCAATACATGGATCAAAAGTCCAGTGGGCATGAAGCCCATTACATAGCCCAAAGGCACAGTGTAGCGTCATGTCTGCATCATACTACTTGTGTCACCATGCCTGCATCACCACTAGTCTGCGTCATGCGTCATGTTTGCATCATCGCCTGCTTGCGGAAATTCTCTCCCACCCAGATTTGAACCCAGGTTTGATGCAGGATTATGAGTAACCTTTAACACTCAGGTAAGCCCCCCAACTGCAAATAATTTAATATAATTAATAGTTGATATAATTGATTATTAATTTTATTAATAATTAATTGTGTCAACTATTAATTATATTATATTATATTAACTATTAATTATATTACATTATATTAACTATTAATTAAATTGTCTATTAATTATTAATTACATTATCTATTAATTGTTATATTAATAATTATATTATTCGTGTATGACCAGTGTAACATACCAACATGGGTCAACTCATAATGTCATTCAAATTGATCTTCCACAAGGCCCGATGTGCATTCCTAATCCCCACGAAAGGTGACATCCAACAACTGGATAACAAGGTCTAGATGAACAAGCTGAAAGACCATCAACCTGGAACCTAAATCAACCTATGGGTCCGTCTCCACATGACCAGAAGACACCAACATCTCAACCCATTGGAAGACAACACGTTCCGGGAGATTCATCATCTACATGACACTCTTCCCTTTACTTGAATCCAGAAAAACCAAGGCTACAAACACCCAAAGTTAAAAGTAGGGTCTGAGAAATAAAGATCAGTAGGATTCCACCAAAGAATCTATATAATTTCTATCAACATGAACTTGTTGGTTCTTACATAAATAGATTTTAAAACACTCTAAAATAAATCATTTCTCTATATAAAATCATCCTTTGGTTTTGTTTTAAAAAACATGCCATATTCTAGTAGTCAAAAAAACATGACATAACAAATATCCATGAGACATAAACAGATGAATAAACCAGTTTTCAAGAATCAATATCAATATAAATTTGTAAAATAAACATATCAAATAAACATGCATGTAATGTATACACAAATCACCAAAGAGAAATCCATGACACGAGAGTGTACACAACTAAGACAAACAATAAACACTAGTCAGTATAAGTGAATCCTAAAGTTTGGGAACCTCAGTCCCCCATTAAGGCTACCCATTAGAAACCATGCAATCATGATCATCTACTATGGTGATGGATTAGTCTACTAAGGTTTTCATATGTTGAGTCATCCCTTGTACCCTAAGGTCTTCCAATGTGTTATTACATCATCATTAAGTTTCAATAAAATCAAGCCCACATTTTATAAAACATTTTTGATAGTGATGCCACACCACTTCCTTTCTTGAAAACCCATTTCCATTTCAAAATTGTCTTTGACGCATTCAATCAAATCCAAATTTAACATTTAAAACCCAGTTTTAAAAGAAAATACTTTTTTAAAACAATTTCATAGCCATCAAATATTATTTCACATCTCATGGATTTCAAAACATCAATTTCATTATTCAAAACCAAATGGAATCATAAGAACACAAAGCATGCCAATGAATAGACCATAGGATAGAGACACCTACCTCAAGATCGATGAAAACAACATTTCCTTCTAGACCGTTGATAGGATGTAAAGGGATCTGGTCCCATGAGCCTAGATCTACCAAGAGTTATCTCAAGAAGAAATGGCTCACCCTAATTCACTACTAGATGGAATACGAATGTCCAAAACCCCTTCTTGGAACACGCTCATTCTGAAAATTGAGCCAAGGGAAGGAGAAAATCAGTTTAATATAGGGTAATTGAGTCAAAATATGCATTAAAACCCCTCATTAAGGTTGCATGTTGTTGGAGTAACCACCCTCATAAGATTAGAAGGTCATTCATTCATTTAAAAATTTTAAAACAAACACCACCATGGCCTAGTGTCGCCCACCATGGTGTGGTGGCTTGACCCAGGGATAGACCACGTGGACCAGTCATGGAGTGGTGCAGAAATCTAATCCATTTTGGACTCGCAATGTCCTCCACCACGGTTCTCATCCTATCAATTTTTCCCTAAAATGTCCAAAACCCAATTTTAAGCCACCATGAACCTCCAAACCTTCCAAAACCGAAAAAACTTATGGATTAAAAGAAAATATACCTATAACCTAGAGGGTGTCACAGTTCTCCCCACTATAAAAGATTTTTCTCCTTGAAAGGATCAAGACTATGAACCCAAAAAGAGATAAGGTCATTGTCACATCATCAAGGCCTTATGCTCCCATGTATCATGGTTTTCCCTAACATAATTCCAGCTCACTCGAACTAATGGGATCATCTTTCCACACATCACCTTGTCCTTGCAATTCACTACCTTAACAGGCCTTGCAATCATTTAGTTGAAGGGTCCAATTTCAACATCCTCCTATTCGATCATGTGGGATGGATCTGGATGATATGTCTTCACTTGAGAAACCAGAAACACATCATGGATAGAATTCAAATGATTATGTAAGTATAATCAATAATCCAGATTCTTGAGTTTCTTCACAATCTCAAAGGAACCGATATAATTAGGTACTAACTTACCCTGCCTCCCCAAACATCTATGTCCAAACTAAGGTGAAACTCTAAGGGAAACCGGATCACCGGCCTCAAAATTCCAACAGACAATGACACTAATCAATATATGATTTCTGGAGACTTTGAGCTATCACTAACCAGATCCTGGTCAATTTCATAATATTTGTCATCTCTTGAACATTTATCTTCCAACAAAGGATAGTTATCCAGTCTCTATTATTGGACAAAATCCCTTTGGGAGTTTGTATGAGTTGTGTTTATTGACAAGATTGCTTGGAAGTTACTAAAGAATAGTTTTATTTGGAAGAAATATTCCACATCCTAGCTCATTCTCTACAAAATAGAATATATGGAATTTGAGAGGCCTATACCACACCTCATTCAATTATGATGTAGATGTTTGGCCACACCACATCCAGATACCCAATGGTGCAGGAAACCAATGTAATGGTATCTTGGAAACTTGTGTAAGGGTAATTAGGTTTTGTGTAAATGTATATTAGCACTCGTGTAAGGGTATCCACGAGGTTCCTCAACTCACATAAAGCTAAACCCAAGATCCCATAAGGGTATCAGTCATTGGAACTTTTAAAATATCCATGCCATAGTAGAGTAGGCTATGTCACAGTTCTTGCATAAGGTTAAACTCAAGGCTATGTAAGTGTATCGGCCACTAGATATTTCAAGGTGTATATTTCACAACGGAGAAGGATACACCATAGTTCCTTTTAGAGAAAGGGTGTCAACACCGTATATATTCCTTTCACCATGGATGGTTCAAATTTGATAGAAGTAAAGAATTTTGAATCTCCAATCCAACTAGAGACCACATCGTAGTAGAGAAGGCTATTCCACTGGACCTGTGGAGAAGAATAAGTACACACCGTAGGGATCTGTCCACAATGTAGTTGGTTCTGTGTGACAAGTGATTAGATGAGATCATGTTAGAGATCATGTGTGGGTTAATAAAGGAGTTACTAGTCCAGAAGAAGTGGATCTGGTCAACTACAGGACTCCATATCATAGTATTGTTTGAACATGATATAGGAAGAACCAAGGAAGTGATGGGTGAACCACATTGAAGTTGGTCATGAATTAGGATATGAAAAATTGGTGATACTACGTTTTAGCATATATGACCACATCGCAGCTAGGTAGTTTCAATGTGTTGGCAGCTCTATCCAGAAATAGAAAGATAGAGAGTTATAGTTTGAATATCCTAATGTTAAATTCAAATTGAATGGTTCATGATGACCCCAGTAATCACAAGGGACACTAATAATAGTCCTATAAAAAGTGGATTCAATCCTAACGAATGGGTTGAGATAAAAAGAGGAAGATTTATGTTGTGAAATATAGAGAGAAAAATATAGAAACACGGGTAGAATTTTTTTAGCTTAATTTTATAGAGTTTTTCCTTATCTTATATGGAAGTTTGAAGGTAAAAGAAGGTATTTTTTCAGGAGTCTTATTCTCACTAGAAGTTGGTATTATTATTTTTTTGAATAGAAACACCATCGTTGGTGTATGCTTGAATCATCTTCATGTGAAGAAGGAAATATTCCACAGATAGGGTAGTGAGTTACTTATTAAAGGGGGTAGTGAGTTCTCTAAATGTTCATGGTAGTGAACTAGGAGGGTCAGTTATACCACTCTAAATTATACTTAAATTAGTGATCTTTTAGTGAATTTGTTTCATAGGTGCATTTCCTTGCATTCTCCTTGGATGTATCCAAGTGTGGGTGGGCCAAGTAACATCTCTTGTATTGTTTACTATTTTTATTTCTCATTGAGGGTAAAGGTAGAGAGAAATATAAGTGTTCTTATAGGTGATAGAAAAAGATTATGACTCAAAGAAGAATTATTTTAAACTTCAATACCCTGATTCACCCCCAACCCCCACCCTCCCACGGTGTTATCCTCTATAGGCGTCTAACAAGTGGTATCAGAGGGGAATTTATTCTTTTTTTTCTCTTGGAACCATGGTAACCATTGTTAACCATAAAGGTATCCCCATATTTGAAGGCAGTAATTTCCCGTTGTGGAAAATCCATATTCAAAATTATTTCATCTCCTTGGGCATGTAAGTTTACACATAGACTATTTATGGAATCACCAATAATATTGAAAGTGGATCCTTAATGGAGAGGGGTCATCGATAATTGGATGCAGATTCCAAAGTTGTAAATGCCTTGGGTAGTTCACTTTATAATCCCATTTTCACAAATGTAATGTCCTATAAAACCTCTCATATTATGTGGTAAAGTCATTGAATATTTATGAAGGACATTTGAAGGTTCAAGAGGAAAAGTTTCAGGTTCTATGGAACAAATATAAATATTCAAGAATGAATTAAAATGAGATGGTTGATGCATTTTTTGATTGTTTAAATGTTATTTTTAAAGATATGTGAGACCTTAGTTAATATCTCAAAGTTTGGAAGATTGTGAAGAGGATCAAGAGAATACTCCATCCTCATTTCAATGAAAAAAATTTGGTTCTAGAAGAAAATGACTCGAAATAGTTTTCTCTAGATAGTTTTCATAGTACTCTTGTGGCTAATGAGATGACAAATGAAGAAAATGAGTCAAGAAAAAAGGAACGGCCTTAGGAGGTGTGTAACATCCCTCGCCCTGAGACTCTCTCACATGGTAAAAACAGGTTGGTTATTGGGCTTCAAGAAAACCTCCTCGTACTCCAAAGGCTACTGAATAATAGTGGATGTGTGATATGTATAGTGGGGATACTATAACCCCTAGTTACAAAGTTACAAAATAGCATAATAATCTAATAAATAAATAAATATATCATAGTGTGAAAATAATGGAAACAATATGATATAGTGGAAACCAAATAATCAGCCAACTGAATAATCCAACAAAAAAATAAGGGATAATGTAATGAAATTCTAGAATGTAACTAAATTTCATGCTAGTAATAACAAAAATAAAAGGATAGTATACCCAAATAAAGATTAAAAATTCCTCTGCCATGAACCCCATGTCGGTTCCATCTCCAAACTCCATCCCATACAGTAAGAAAATAATCAATATGAAGGTCCCTTACCCTTGTCCAAACCTACATCCATATAATCTTCTCGGGGACCAAACGGTGTCCCAAATGGGGTGTGAGTATAACTCAGTAGGTAGACACCTCAATGTCTAAATATAACTGGTATGATAAGAAGTGTATGCAATAATGAAATAAATAAGAGTATTAATTAATTAAATAATTAAATTAATACCACATCAACCTGCTTCAGCACTAAGCCAGAATATCTCTAAGCATGTCTCTCAACCATGAAAACAAAACCATATAACCATGGTAAAACATAACCTGCCTCGGAACCATGTCGTAATGTCTCTAAGAATGTCTTATAACCATGAAAACCATAATTGTATAACCAAGGTTTAAATCAAAAAAATCTAGGTCAAATCCACTATATAATCATTTTAGAATTTAATTAGGTATGATCCCACTACATCATCATTTCATCATTTAATTAGGACAAGCTCGTTATATCATCATTTAAACAGGTGTCACTGGGCCTAGCCCGCTATATAATCATTTCACCATGTCAACTGGGTCAAGTCTATTATATTAGCATTTCAGCATGTGTCACTGGGCATAAACTACTATATAAGTATTTTAGCATGTATCACTGGGCCAACATCCTATATAAGAATCACACATTTAATCACAAAACAATTCATAACAACAAGGATATCACAATATCACATTATATGGATCAATGGTTAATTATGAAAATTACCATTTAACTTTCATTTACACATTTCATATATCAATTGGTCATAACCAATAATAGTACAGTTATATTAATAAATAATCCAAGCTAATGTGAATCTATATCAAGAAAACACTCATGATCCATGTCATGCTACACTTTACGACACTAAAAAATTATTTATACTTAGGGGTTCGCTCACCCGAATAGTAACCACAAGCCAGGTCAATAACCCGTTGGATCCAAAGGGACTCTAAATAATAATCCAATTTAACATTTAATTTATTCGGTGTACCATATGTTGGCACAATTTCAATATTTCACATACTTGACAATTATAAAACCATGGGGTTAAGGTTTATACCCCTACCTTTAACTTCCAATCAAACAATGCTTCCAATGGAAAACACACATAAGGAAGAAGGTGTAGATGATCGCAAGAAGGATCCTATATCAAAACTGATCAAGATCAAAACCAAAAACGAACATGGTCAATAGATTACACCATAACATCTAGAGAAATGAGGGAGATAAGGGAATATAAGAGAAAAAACACTTACCAGGGATCATATGCATTATTGGGACATCTAAAAGGGAGGCTAGCACTCTAAAATTTCATAAAAGATTTCCTAAGGTTGAGAGAAGAAATATGCACATGAGATGAAATAAAATTAAACCACATAGAATACTTTAAAACTACGGGTCAGGGAATTAAAAAACTAATAATATAGTTACATGATGCATAATTATTTTTATTGGGATACACCAAAAAACATGTCACCTCGGCTGAATATTAAAAACACCCAAACATTACATGATGTGTAATCCATGTACATGGAATGTAAATGTTCTTCGTATGGTTTTTCAGCCCATTTTCCTTATAAAACAACCCAAACCCCCTTAAAATCTTCTCAACATACCAAGAACCCATGGTAACACTTGACCCTTTATACCCAGACTCCATTAATTCAAACAATCATACATCACTGGAATTTAATTCATTTTCTCCAACAAAATATCTACACATATATCCACTTTGGTTTTATCAAGTTTTCTCACAACCCAAGACTATTTTTATTCAAAAAAATAGTCAACCATGTTGAAAACATAACCACCATGGTTTAGAGATGAGGAAAAACTCAATTGAAATAAGTATAATGAAAAACTCAAAGAGAGAGGCACCTGAAAAAAAATAGGATCTTACAACCTCCCAAACATATAACAGCTCATCCCCAAGTTACTTAAAGCATCATTTTTAGGTCTCAGTGAACAAGTTTGATCACTATACTCACATATTAGACTCCCTCTCCCAAATATCCTCCTGAACTCACCCATGCTTCCAATGTACTCGAACCAAAGGAATCGCCATGCCCTGAAGATATTTCTCACTACAGTTCACAACTCGTATTGGATGATCCTCAAAGGATGCATCAATACTAAGCTCGATGTATGCTACGTCTACCACATGATAAGGGCATGGATAATATCTTTGAAGCTGTGATACATGAAACAAATCAAGTGTAGTGTTTCGTCAATATGGAAGGACTAAATTGTATTCCACTGGACCGACCCTATCCACTATCTCAAATGGCCAAACAAACCTGGGTGCTAGCTTTCTCTGTTTCCTTATACGAAATTGTCTCAATCTTGGAGACACCAAAAAGAAAACAAGATGACCAACATTGAAATTCAAAGGTCATATATGATGGCCAACATAAGATTTATGCCTACTTTACATGGTCACCAACTGTTGTCTGATCAACTGAACTTTCTCAGACATATCCTTCCTGAGAATAGGCCCAACAAGCACTGAATCACCTACCTCCATCCAATAAAGAGGAGAACAAAATGGACATTCATACAAAGCCTCAAAATTTTCCATTTGAATATATTCCTAGAAGTATTTATTATATTAAAACTCTATGAGTGACATATGTTTCTACCATGAACCACAAAAATCCAAAACATAGGCTTGAAATATATATTCAAGAACCTGAATAGTCATCTTAGATTGACCATCAATCATAGGATGATAAGTCACAATCAAAAGAACCTATGATCATAGAGCCTTTTGAAGACCCTACCATAAATGTGATGTGAAATGAGGATCTCTATATAAAATGATCTGAACTACCTCACGCGCATAAAGAATGCCCAGATCATCAACTGTGAAGGTCTCCCTGACAGGTAGAAAGTGGGATAACTTTATCAATTGATAAACATTCACCCATACAACATTATTATTATGGGTTTTCCTTTGTAGTCTTATCACAAAATACATAGTAACATCATCCCATTTCCACTCAGGAATGGGAAAATTCTATAAAATCCCAACTGGCCTATGATGCTCAGATTTCACCTACTGATAAGTGAAACATCTCACCACAAATCTTACTACTTGTTTCCTCATTCCTAACCAACAATACTGTCTATGGAGATCACGATACATCTTTGTAAAACCCACCCATCTAGAATCATGAAACTCTTTCATAATCTCCTTATGCAAGCCCATAGGTACCCATATTCAGCCATGGAAAATAAGATTATTTACATTAAAAAGAGGCCATCCTGATGGCATCTCCCCACCATATAAGTTGTCTCTAAGAACTAATCCCACCAGATCATAAAATTTCTAGGTCATAATCCGGTCTAAAAGCATGGGTATAATAGATGTCAAAGTCATAGATACTCATCCCTAAGACTCCTCGACATCTAGATTCATGTCTGCAAATAGATCCATTATTCGCCACTCATCACAAGACTCCCATGATTCCTCAACCTGCGTCTTCCAGCATAATTAATCGACAACAAAATTTCTATTTCCTAGTGTATAATCCAAATCAAAGTCAAAAGACTACAGATACTCGACCCACCTTTTTTCCAAAGGATTAGGTCCCACAGAGTAAAGTTGTACCTGAGGATATTGTGGTCTGTGTATATCAAAAACCTCTCACCCATGAGATAGTGCCTCTAGTATATCATGGAATGTACCACTGTTTCTAACTCCAAGTTGTGAGTAGGATAATTCCTCTCATGCGAGCTCAACTTTCTGGATCCATAATCAACCACTCGGTCCTCCTTCATAGAAACCTCTCTGAGTCAAACTCCATATGTGTCACAATACACAATATATGATTTACCTGACACATGTAAAGTGAGGATAGGTGTTGAGGTTAACTTACCTTTTAGCTCCTGAAAAGATCTCTCGCAAGAATCTAACCAAACAAAATTTATTCCCTTTTTGTTCATACCTGACATTGGTGATTCCATATGGGAGAAGTCCTAGATAAATCATCGATAATAACCTACTAATCCCAAAAAGATACAAATCTCAAAGAAATTATTAGGTAATTTCCAAGATACCACAGCTTCAACTTTCTCTGGGTCTACCAACACTCCTTCCTCTGAGATGACATGGCCCAAGAAGTGAAATTTATTAATCCATAAACTACATTTGGTTAGCTTGACATAAAGATGATTCTCTCTCAATATACTCAAGATGATTTAAAGATGTTTAGCATGATCATTTACTGACTGGGAGTACACTAAGATTTCATTGAAAAAAAACCACCACAAACTGGTCCAGAAAATGATGAAATATCTTATTCATCAAGGATATAAATACCACCAGTGCATTAGTCAAAACAAACAACATCACTATGAACTCATACAATCCATACCTGATCCTAAAAGTATTTTGATGTATATCAGATGGTCTCACCCTCAACTGATGGTATCCTAATCTAAAATCAATGTTGAATAATATCTTAGAACATCTCAACTAATCAAAGAGATATTCAATGTACAGAAGAGGATACTGGTTCTTGAACGTTATCTAGTTCAATATTTAATAATCCACACATAAGTGTAAAGTCCCATAATCCTTCTTGGAAAAGAGAACTGTAGAACCAAAAGGAGATGTATTATGCCATATAAAAATAGAACTTTCGAATATCAGAGCTATTTTGTTTCCATTCTATAAGAAAATATATAATCTGGCTCTACTCCAGACACCAACTTGATCATAAACTTAATTTCTCTCTAGGTAGGTAAGCCATAGAAATCATCAGGAAATACAACCTAAAAATGGTCTACCACTGGAGGGAAAGAATCCTTCTACATTCCACCATCATCTAGAGTAAGAACAATTATCTAAGCCATGAGAAAATCCAATCTGCACTAAATTAACCCCACAAGACCAGATTTAAGATCCCACTCACCCTAGTGAGAATATATGCCTCCTTCTGAAGATATAAAGATAACTCTCCTTTGGTAACAGTCGATATGATCCCGGTATAGAACTAAAAAATCCATACCAAGAATTAAGTTGAATCATTTCATTTACACTAAAAATAGTTCCCAAAAGAAATAGTAACCACCATTCTATAGAGAACATGATTTGAAATGTTTTATATTATATGACAGCACTCCCAACAGTGTGTCGATGGTAAAAACACCATCCATGATTTCCACATCCAAACCCAAACCATTTATAAAAAGAGAAGATAAAAAGGAATGCGATACTCTTGTATCAAAAAAATACAAACAAGGTTAGATGACATAAGAATCATACCTCTGATGGTATACAATCTTGTGTCCATAATAGGTGGAGTAGTCTGCATAAAATGCAGTTGACCGGCCTCTCTTCCGTGGGCTCTAACCTAACCCCCCTAAGTTATACCATATGCCTCATACTATCATTCCTACATGGGGGTAAAACATCCCCTACCTCAACCAGAACATCCTCTGGAACTCCATCTACCTATCTGCTGAGGCATAGTCGAGTCCTTCCCATACTTTGGTACATTTCATGTTCCCCTTCCACTACTCTGTTACTGCATTCCCCTGCAAAACCTCTTTAGGTGGGCCAATTTACCACAAGTGTGGAACTCCAAAGAGGGGTGTGGACACTGAGCTTATTTTTGACACATCTTAACACATTGATAGCATTGTAACAGTACACAGTTTTAATATAGATTCCCACTACCTTGATTGATCTGCCCGCTGTTTCCCTAGAAAAAACTATCATAACGATTCTTCTTTCCACTAGACGAAGTGTTCATAGTTTTCCCTACTGAAACATCCTAGCCGCTACTTGGGTCCTCTCTCAGATTTCCTTCCATGATGAGTGCCTAATTTTTCATATATGTAAAACTACTCAGATAGAACATGTTTACTTGTGACCTAATCTCATAGTGAAAATCATCCTAAAAATGTCTTGCCATAGAGATCTCATCATCTTCCAAAGATGGCGCAAAGCGCTATAGGTTGGTGAAACATTCATCCTAGTCTAGAACTTACATGACCTCTATCTCAAGTGCATGAACTCATGAGCCTTATCATCCCTCAATGTCTTGAGATAGAAATGGCTCAAGAATTTCATCTTTAATTCCTTCCAAAATAACTCCTTTGGTTGCCCTGCCAAATCCAGAATGTACCAGCAATGTTTAGATGGTCCAAAAAGCATATATGTAGCAAGATTTACCCTCTTATCTGTGGGTGTCTTGAGTTTATTAAAGATTGTATAGATTAAATAAATAAATAACTTGATTTCATAGTATCCTCCATCCCTAGTGAAGATAAGCTGATGATGTAGCTGAAACTATCTCATCATCTGAGACATTAAAGGCATGGTGAAAATAGTCTCTCTTTCCATGGATCTCATAACCCTCAAGAAACTACAATGAATATGAGCATCTATCTGGTCCCTAATATCTATAGTAAGATATGGTTTAGGTGAATAGGAGTATGATGATTTCCACTCTCCAGATGATCAACTCGAAGACAATGAGGAGGCATTTTCTCTAGAAGAAAAACACACTCCTTAGAACACAGGCTATAATAACAAGGTCAACCTCAACAGGTGACAACAATAGATAACCAATGACTCCTGGTATCTCTATACATGGCTAAAAAGTGTTTTAGCATGACATAATTGTTCATTTATTTTATTTCTCAGATACAATAATTATCTCATATTATAGTTCATTAGGCAAGTATATATCACATGAAAAAATAAATATGTTCTTATCATGAACAATGAACATCAATGTATATCCCTATGTTCCTATAATGATGCATGAATACTCATATCATGCTATTCTAGGCCATGAGTATAAATCTGAAGAACCAATAACATCATAAAACAATAACCTCACACAACATGTGAATCACCCAAGGTGAAATTACATCAACTGTAACAAGAACATAGTATAAATAGCAATCACATCCCTGGGCAATCTGATTTTCCATCATACATGGGTTATCTACTCCCATGCACAAGCTCATTACCAAGTCCCAACACATCCTAGTCTCCATTATAAATTTCCCAAATAGTACAAAATAGAAAAGAAACATGTACCCTATAATACCAATTTGTAATGTCCCCCACCCCAGTACTCTCTCACATGGATGAAACGGGTTAGTTAATGGACCTCAAGCACGCCTCCCCATACACCAGAGAATGATGAATAGTATTGGGGGTGTGATATGTATAGTGGGGAGACTATACCCCATAGTTATAGAGTTACAACACAATAGAAAATTCCAATAAATAAGTAAATGTATTAGAGTGCCGAAATAATGAAAATAGTATTATACAACCAAAACCAACTAATTAGACAACTGAATAATCCAATAAATAAATAAGGGACAATTTAATAATGTGATGACTGACTGAAAATTAATTTTTTTATTCAAAATCACTTTTGAGGAAAAAGTGGGAAACCATATACATGAAAATACCCAGATCAAGACTACAAGGAACTGGCCCTCCCCAACAATTACATCATTATGTTAAGCCTCCACCTCACATGACCGCTCAGCAAGATGCCCAATGCAGGGTTGCATGGGACTGGTACCGATGGCAAATCCATACCCTCTCATTCGTCCAAATCCGAATGGTCATGCACAAATGGAAGCTTCCTTCTTTGAAACCTCATCTGGCACTGATACTTATAGAGTGCTGGTTGCATCCACCATCAAAATTTAAAATAAAACAAAATACAAAATATGCATCAAATCCCTCCCATTTCGGAATTCAAAAACTGCCAGAGTAGAAACCAAAAACCAAATTCAAAGTCACCAAAAGACCAATGAACCTATCATCGCCGATGATTTCTCTGAACTGGACACTCAAACTCACATCCCAAAGGACCAAAAAGACCATCATGCTGCTCTGCCTCGGAGAGAATGGAGGAATCCTGGAACCAGAGTAGAGACCAAGAAAATAGAGGTAGAATGAAATGTCAATGATGAGATGTCCCGAATTCCAATCAACTATAGAAATACAACCATCGTATTCCAACAAACATGAACTTCACGAGTTGATTTAGAAGGATCAAAAAACAATACAGACAATCGTAAGAAGGAAAACTGTCTCAACCAAAACTAGAACGTGAACTCATCAAATATGAAATCTGAAAGAAACACTGCCACAGAATACTAGAACAAAGGAGAAACACCAAGCCATCCCTGTTTCATCACAGAATCGAAACCCTCGCAGCAGAAAAATCCCCAGATCAGATCTGCAGAAACGCATACCAGATACATAAAGATAGACCGACCAACCGAAAGGATGAAAAGGAGATGAGGTTTTGGAGATAACAAACCATCATCTTGAATACCGGAGGCTGACCAGAAGCACCACCCATTCCACTGTTGAAAGCCGGAAACCGATACGTCACCGTCGAAGCCAGAATCTGAGATGCCACCGCTAAAAGCCAATCCGAGATGCCTCTACTGAAATCCAAAATCCAAGCCGAAAAACCAAAGCTACAGACAACCAGAAACAAAGACGTCATCGCCGCTGAAAGCTGATAACCGAGATGCCACCCCTAAAATCTGGTCTGAGAAGCCGCAAGCTAGAAACTGAGCTGAGAGACACCAAGCTGCCTCTGAGAGAGGATGTATCCCAAAGACCCGAGAGAGAGTGAAGCCGTCGAGTGAGACGCAACCAAAGAACAAGCTGCCTTGGACCTTCCACCTCACCGAGATGTTGCTACCTTGGACCTTCCATCCCGAAGACGCCGCTTCCATGGAACTTCCGCCTCGCTGAGACCTTGTGCCGACCCCATCCACACCGCCAGATATAAACGCAGGAGAAGAAAACCCTAGGACGCTCCCAAGAGCAGAGCTCCCGAGAGTGTTGTAATACATTAAGGCCTTTTATGTGATGGAATGTAACTAAATTTAATGCTAGGAATAATGCAAATAAAAGACTAGAAGGCTCAAATAAAGACTCAAAAGTCCCTAGTTCTAAACCCCATGTCGGTTCCATCTCCAAAATTCAGCCCATCTAGTAAGAAAATAATCAACAGCATGGTCCTTTTCCCTTTTCCAAACATATATCCATATAATATGCTTAGGTACCAAACACTTTCCCAAATACAATTTGAGTAAAACATAGTAGGTCAACACCACCATGTCAAAATATAACCAGTATGATAACAAGTGTATGAAATAATGCAATAAATAAGAGTATTAATTAATTAAACAATTAACTTAATACCACATCAACCTGCTTTAGTACCATGCTAGAATATCTATAAGCATGTATCACAACCATGCCAGAAAAACCATATAACCATGGAAAAACATAACCTTCCTCAATGCCATGTCATAATGTCTTTAAGCATGTCATACAACCAGGCCAACTATAACCTTATAACCAAGGTATAAATCAAAACAATATAGGTCAAACCCACTATATAGTCATTTCATTATTTAATCAGGGTCAAGCCTAATAAATCAACATTTCAATATTTTATCAGAGTTGAGACCTATATATCAAAATTTCATCATGTGTCTCTGGGCCTAGCCTGCTATATAAGCATTTCAGCATGCCAACTGGACTAAGCTTGTTATATCATCATTTCAGCATGTGTCACTGGAATATCCATCTATATAAGCATTTCAGCATGTGTCAATAGGTATATCCTGCTATATAATCATCACCACATTTAATCATAAAACAACTCATAGAAACAAGGATATCACAATATCACATCATACGGCTCAATGGTTAATTATGAAAAATACCATTTAACTTTCATTTACACATTTCATATATCAATTGGTCATAACCAATAACATGTCAATTATCTCAATAAAAAATCCAAGACAAGCAATAAAACCCACACAATTCATGTCATGATAAACACACTTTAATCCATTAAACAATTCATTTATACTCAAGGGTTCTCTCACCTGATAGTATCCACATGCCAGTTCAATAACCAGTCAGATCCAAAGTGACTCCAAAGAATAATCTATTTTATCATTTAATTTATTTGGTGCATTATATGTTTGAAAATTTTCAATATTGAAAATACTTGACAATTATCAAACCATAGGGTTAAGGTTTAGACCACCTACCTTTAACTATAGATCAAACAACACTTCCAATGGAAAACAACTGTGAGGAAGAAGGTGTGGAGGATCGAAAGAAGGATCCTAGGGAAAAAATGATCAATATCAAAACCAAAAATTCACACAATCAAGATATTACACTACAACATCTATAAAAATGAGAGAGATAAAGGAATACTAGACCAAAACTACTTACTAGGGATCATATGTGTTATCAGGACATACGGAAGGGATGTTGGCACTCCAAAATCAGTTGGAAGGTTCCCTAGGGTTGAGACAAGGAAGCTACATGTGAGGTGAAATAAAATTAAACTGCATGGAATACATTAAAACTATAAGTTAGGGAATTACACAACATATAATATAGTTATACATTGTGTATTTATTTGTAATGGGATGCGCCAAAAAACATGACACCTCAGTAGAATATTAAAATCACCTAAACATTACACGATGTGTAATCCATTTACACAGCCTATAAATGTTCTGCAGATGGGTTTTCATCCCATTTTACTTATAAAACAACTTAAACCCCATTAAAATATTTTCAACTTACCAAGAACCTGTGGTAAAACTTGATCTATTTAAACCTAGAATCCATTAATTCAAACAAGAATACATCTCTGGATTTTAAGTTGTTTACCGTGAAAAAGGATCTCTATGTGTATCCTCTCTAGTTTTCTCAAGTTTCCTTACAACCTAAGACAAATTTTATTCAAAAAAATAGTCATCATGATGAAAAAACAACCACCAAGGTTTAGAGATGAGGAAAAACTCAACTAAAATAAGTTTAATGAAAAAATTAGAGAGAGACATACCTGAAAAAAGATGGGATCTTACAAGTTGGTCATTAATTCCATGAAGAGACTCTCAATCGAGGATAATACAAAAGTTGATGAAGCTGACGAGGTTATGTAATTTTTTTCCTTTAATATTAAGATAAGAATATGAAGGTTTAAGGGTAATATTCTTCTTTCTTACTTCAAATGTGGTAAGGTGGGACATCATGTGGCCAAATGTCCCAAAAAATTAGGAAATTTTTTATGAAGACAATCAGACCAAGAATATGAAAAAATAAGGTATAAGGAATTCTCAATGGAGGTCCTTGAATAGTAATAATTTTATTTCTAAAGAAAAAAATAGCTTTGTAGAAAGTGAATTGGAATAAGTTGAAAATTTTAAGGATGAAGGTGTGTGGATGGTTATTTCATATAATCTAAGAGATGATGACAGTGATGATGAAAATGAAGGAATTATAGGAAAGGTTGATCTACAAGAAGAACATGAAGAATCTATTGAATAACTTTATGTTTAGAGATAAAATACAAATAATTCAAATGCAATGGTACATGATTCCAAGATCTACATGAAACAACAATAAGAAGAATAATTAAAACTAAAGTATGAGATTGAAAAACTCAAATCTAGAATTTCAAGAAATTTAGGGAAGGAAGTTGAACTGAATATTAAACTTAAATAATAAAAAAATCATTGATTGTTTGGATAAAACTATCAATGACAGAGTCAAGATAATTGAGGGGATATAATAAGAAGTTTTGAATTTGAATCAGAAGTGTGGAGATCAAGAATGATTATTGAAACCTAGTATGATGAAAGAAAATTTAAAGGCATCACCATCGATTCAAGCCAAAGGAGTTTTTAAAAAAGAGTATAAACTTATTCCTCAAGTACAATAGTTTAGAGATAAAGGAAAATATGTGTTCAATCATTTTGAATAAAGGAATATATCTATGGTTGTTTCAAAACCACAAGCACTGACTCCCCAAAAGAAGGTATATGTTCATGATACTGGAAGGCAACAAATCATGTAGACAAGGAATACTCTTTTATATCGAGAGTTGAATTTTTTTTCTTTGGAAAGTTGGGACACACTTATTATGTTTGGTATATTGCTAGGATGTATTTTTGGGAGCAACTCTAATCCAAACGTGCAAAAAAATATAATCATTATTTTTATTTTAATGGATGATATTTCTGTTTTAAATTCTTCTAGCATAAGTTAATCAATTGTCATCAAGTATTCAACAAATGACATCGATATTGACTCAAAGTAAAAGAAATTAAAAGATGGAACATTCATTCAAATTCATTAAAACTCAAAAAAATGTCAGTTTTGTAAGAAGAAGAAGAATTCATGGAGATAGTTGTAGAGGAGGTACACTCATCCCTAACATGGGTGATGAAAGGGAGTTTTTAGAAGGCCAATGTTTCTGAGATTTCCTTGAGGTAAATTTACAAGTTGAGCTCATGGATATTGGATAGCGGATGAACATCACATATGAAAAAAAAAAGACCTCATTTTGAATTTGAAGCACAAAAAATATAGTGTCATTTGTTTTAGGAATGGATAAGGTATTAAGATTTTAAACTCAAGAAAGCCCAATATTGGAGGAAAAGGCCTTAGCCAGACTGATGTTATTTTGGTTGATGGGATAATTCATAATCTTCATAGTGTTATCCAATTATGTGACCAGAGAAATGTGGCAGAGTTAAATTAATAGGTATGTACTTTCAAATCCAAATATAGTTCACTTATTCTACTAGGAAGAATAACCAAGGGAAATTTATACCTTGTCAGAGAAGAAAATTTAGGTATATTTTCAAAGAATATGATAACAATCTATGCTAAAAGTGGCTTTTCCATTTGATCCAAACATCTCTAGATAGGTTGGTAAAGGGAAATGGAGCATGTGAAATTCCCCATCTCACATATCATCACACTCATATATTTGATTCATGTCAAAAAGGGGATATTTTTTAGAAATCTTACAATTCAAAAAAGATGAAGGAATCAAGGTTTCTTGAACTTGTGAATGTGGATTTTTGTGGGATGATCACGCCAAAATTGATGGATGGAGTAAGTACTATGTGTTTTCAATTGATGAGTTTAGTAATATGTCATGGATTATTCCTATAACACACAAGACTGAGGTGAAAAAATATATCAATCTATATCAGAGGAGAGTTGAAAATATGGTTGGAGTAAATATTCTAAGATTGTGAATTGAAAATGGGACTGGATTTAAAAATAATTAAGTTGAAGAATATCTAGGGAAACATGGAATTTAACATCAGGTTTTGGAAATTATAATACCCCATCAAAATGGGGTAATTCAAAGAAGGAACCACAACTTGGCCTGGAAAATATTGATTGAGAAGTCTCTTTTGGAAGGATATTAGAAAGAAGTTATTCTTGAATGGTGGATCTGTTGAAATGGTGTGAGGCGGCTGGTTTATTCACTCCCTGGGTCTTCTTGGATCTGGATGTGATTTTTCCTATTGTGTGATTTCGTGAATGATTCGACAGTGTTGAGAGTGGTCATCGTGGGTCTTTGGGATGGCGGCGATGGAAACTCATTCGGGATTGAGCTGCACTTCTTGCATTTTCTATGCAAGGGTTTGATGGATTTTATGTATTGGTTTGGCATGTTGGTTGGTTGGGATGTGAGGTATGGTTATGCGATGATGGTGAAAGAGGAATTGTGGTTTAAGGGAAAAGTGGGTCTTCTGAGTTGTCTGCGGATCAGGGTGCTAACGGTGTTAGGATCTGGTCATTTTCATTTTGGTTTCTTTGATGTCCTTTGTGGATGGATTCTTCCTGGAGGTCCATTTCATTTCGCTTGATGGATGGGTGAATTTTGCTGGAGTTTGCCGACGGGAGGATTTGGACCGGTGTCGATGGTCACGCCGGGGGACGTTCAAGGTTTTCCTTTCTGAGGTATGGCCACCATTTCTGATGTTCTTGTGCCCTGGTTCGTGGTTTTATGGACTCTTCCATTGGTTTATGATGTTTTTGTGTAATGTTTAATGTGGTTCTATTGGATCATGTTGTGGGGTATCGGGAACCCATAAACCGGCCTTTGAAAATGAGAAAAAAAATTATTAGCAGTATAAGAAAATGTTTTATTTTAAAAAAGGCAAAGAGTATAAAATTTGAATATTGGGATGATGAAGGAATACTTTTTGGATACTCATCAAAGAGTAAATATTACAAGTGTTGCAATGAGATACATGAGAATATGACTGAGATAAATGATGTTATGGTGGTTGAAAGTGGGAAAATGAAAGCATCACATGAATATATTTTGAATAAAAAAACAACCAATTTTTGAATCTAATAGTGATAAAAAACCATAAGAATCGTGGGGAGTTACAAATATTGAATATAATTCTAATGAAGACTTGGATTTTAAAGAAATTTAAGAAATTATATAATGATCAATAAGATAAAAAAATATATATAAAATCACTTAAAGAAACATTGTTGGAGACCAGATAGCCCTGTTTCAAACTATAAAATGTAAGGATTCGTAGTAGGTGTCTTTTTTATCATTGGTAGAACCAAAATCCTTTAAAGAAGCTATAAATAATGATATTTGGGTCAATTGTGTGGATTTAGATCTTGAACAAATAGAGAAAAATGAAACTTTGGAGGTTATTCCAAGTCCAAGTGACAAGAATGTCATCAGAGCCAAGTGAGTGTTTTGAAATAAACTTAATAAATAAGGAAATTTGATTCGGAACAAAGCATGATTTGTGTGCAAGGGGTATTAGAAAATTGAAGGAATTTATGTTGATGAGATGTATTCTCTTGTAGGATGACTTAAAACTATCTAGTTATTATTATACATGGTGATTCAAAATGGTTTCAAAGTATATCAAATGGAAATAAAATATTCTTTACTTAAAAGTGTTCCTGAAGAGGAAGTGTGAATTAAGCAACCATATAGGTTTATCATTAACAAAGATGAAGGAAAATTATGTTGACTGAAGAAGTCTTGGTATGGCCTCAAACAAGCACCAAGGGCATGGTATTCTATATTAGATCAATGTATAAAGAAGCTTGGTTTTTATAGAGAAGGATTTGACCACAACCTCTATATCAAGAAGGAGAAAGAGAAGTTATTGATGGTACTTATCTATATTGAAAACATAATTTTTAGAGGCTCAGATGACAACCAATGCAAGAAATTCTTATACCTAATGAGGTTTGAATTTGAGATGTCTCTAATTTGTGAAATTATATTTTTACTTGGCATGCATTTTATTCAAAGACTGGATGGGATATTTATCTTACAAAATAAATATGCCAATGACATTTTAATAATAATTCAAATGGAGTATTTTAGGCCCTTGGAATCTCTGGTTAAGATAATACTAAAATTATCACAATATGGGTAGGGAAACAAGGTTTATATGACAACATACCAAAAAAATAATTGGGAGTTTACTCTATTTGACTACCACTCAACTAGATATTTTATCTTCCACTTATAAAGACACTCATTTTTAGAGTGATCTCAAGGAAATCCATAGTAAATCTATGAAAATAATACTTTAATATATTCATATTATGACAGACTATGGGTGGTTCTATCACAATTATTCAAAGTATATTTTTTTGGGATTTACCTATGTAAATTGGGATGGTTTGGTAGATAACTGAAAATCAACTTCAGGTCATGATTTTTATCTTGGGATTTTTTTGTATGTCATGGAAAATAAAGAAGTGGGGTTATATATCTTTGAGCACTGTAGAAGCCGAGTACATTGCTGCCACTCAAGCATACACCCAATTGTTAAGGATGAAACAACAACTTGAGGATGTATGAGTTGAAATTAATTATCCTATTCCAGTCATATTTGATAACTCAAGTGTAATAAATCTTATAAAAAATTAAATCCAAAATTCATAGACTGAGAACATTGAGATTAAATAACCCTTCATAAAGGATAAGGTGGAGCAAATAATTGTATTTTTGGAGTACATTTCAACAAAATATCAAATAGTTGATATCTTGATAAAGGCACTACCAAAATTGATGTTTGAGAATCATCAGTTGGATCTTGGATTCTAACTGTATATGTCCACTTAATTGATTTTGGGATTGAACCCCACTCCCCATAGTAACTTTATGAGAAAGGTGTTTTTTCTATTACAAAAACACTGGGAGAAACAAACAAAAAATTATTCTCAGAAGAGTAAAAGGGAAAAAATAATGAGAAAACGATCATAGGAAAAAAATTACACGGTGTGGGAAATGATCCTTATCTTCATGGAGAGGAATAAAATTAACTATAATTAGGAGAAAAATTATAGGGAAATTTTAGATTTTCATACACACACATAAACCCAAGTTCAAATGAGCTAATAAATAAGATGATGCAATTGTACCACTAACCACAGAGTAAGTACATTATGATATATTGTCATAGCCACTCAATTATAAGTTGCTATAGTGTTGGTGGAAATAATTCCATGGAGCTGTAGTGACCTGTTGGTGTCACCAGTCACAAGCTACTATAGTGTTATATCGAAGTCCACACTGCTACAATGCCTTATCAAACTGTGATAATTGCATTCTGGTGTGTAATCTAGGACCCTAGGGCCAAAATAATCTAAAAAGATTGGGATACAACATTCAAACATTTTATCACCTTAATTAGTTGGCTTTCTAACCCTATCATATAAAATTTTAAGAGAAGTGATCCCTTTGGGTTTGTTTCCAAAGGGGAGAAATTTACATTTGTGTTTGGAAGGGGGATAAGTGTCTGAAAGGGGGAGAGTATGTTAATGAAAAATCAGGGGGAACTTTGATAGAATTCAAGGCATCTATTCATGAAAAAAAAATTCACTCAATTATTGTTTCTCACACTAAGCATGGATCACATGTGCTTAGAATTGGTGATTGGTGGCTCACGGATACACATCTTGAAAGTAGTGTTTTTTCAATACAAATGCATTGACTCTTGGAATGTTTGGATTATTTTTAATAAAATCAAATGGATAGATTTTTGGGAAAAACCATTGGAGGTTTGTATGAGTTGTGTTTATTTACAATATTTCTTGAAATGTTTTGAAGAATATTTTTATTTGGGAAGATATATTTTGTGCCATAGCTCATGCTCCACGATATAAAATATTTTTAAATTGAGAATCCTAAATTGTATCTCATTAATATATGTTCTATACATTTAATCATTCCATAGATAAATACACTACTTCCCAAGTCCCTTTCATAAGGTATTTGGGCAACCAGCATAAGGGTAACTAGGCACTGTGTAAAGGTAGGTTTTCACTCACATAAGGTTTTATGTGAGGTTCATTAGCTAGTGTAAAGGTAAACCTGATCTCCCTTAAGGGTATCATAAACTAGATATTTTAAATTTTCTATTTAGTAGTAGAGTAGGCTACACCATAGTTCTTATGTAAGGGTAAACCCAAGGCTGCATAAGGGTATCAGCCGATGGAGATTTTGAGGATTACACATCATAGCAGAGAAGGCTACATTGTAGTGCCTTTTAGAGAAAGGGTGTCCACTCCATAGCTATTCCTTTCACTATGGAGGGTCTGAATTTGAAAGAAATAAAGAATTTGGAATCTCCAATCCTATTGTAGACCACACTATAATAAATAAGGCTATGCCGCAGTCCCCATAGAGAAGAATAAGTCCATTAAATAGAGATGTATCCATGTTGTAGTTGGTTCCATGTGATAAGAAGTTAGAGGAGAACATGATAGAGATCATGCGTGGGATAATGAAGTATTTACTACTCTAGTAGAAGCAGATCCAATCAACTATAAGACTCCACATCATAGTTCTGTTTGACCACATTATAGGAGTAACCAAGGAAGTGATTATTTCACCATAGTAAAGGTTTCCACATCATAGGATATGAAAAATGGTAATATTACACCGTAGAATAAATGAACATTTAATATCTAGGTAGTTTTAATCTACTGGTAGTTCCATACAGAAACATAAAGAGAGGGACTTATGATTTAAATATCCTAATGGTCAATTCAAATTGAATGGTTCATGATGGCCCCAGTAATCACAAGGGTCACCTGGCACAATCCTTGTAAAAGGGGAGAAATCCTAACAAATGGATTGTGATAAAAAATAGGAAGAGTTCGGTTATACAACATAGAGAGAAAAAGTCAGTAACACTGGGAGAATTTCTAGAGCATAATTTCAAAGGATTTTTCTAGATCTTATCTGGAAGGTTGAAGGTTGAAGAATTTTTTTTCAGGAGTCTAATTCTTACTCTAAATTGAAACTATTTGGGCTGAAGAGAAACACTATCATTGATGTATGTTGGAATTATCTTCATGTGAGGAAGGAAAGATTCAAAAAATGGATCAATGAGTTCCTTGTTGAAGGAGGGTAGTGATTTCTCCAAATGGTTGTGGTGGTATTCTAAGATGGTAAGTGAGACCACTCCAAATTGTACTTAAAGTAGTGATATTTTAGTGAATTTGTTGCATATATAAATTTTCATTCATACTTATTGGATGTATCCCATTTCAAGTAAACCAAGTAAAATACCTTATGTTGTTTACTATTTTTATCACTCATTGATGAGAATGGTAGACATAAATCAAAGGGTTCCTCAAGGCAAGAGAAAAATATCCTCACTTAAAGATGGGTTAATTTAAAATTTAATACCATGATTCACTCCCCCCCCTCTCAAGGTGTTATCCTCTATAGGGATCTAACATCTTCCAAACAAAGAGGAAATCTGCAAGGCCTCCCATACAATGCCTCAAATGGGTCCATCCTGATTGAATCATAATAACTATTGTTATAGGAAAACTCCACTATGGGAATATGTTTCTCTCATGGTCCACTAAATTCAATCACATATTCCTGAAGCATTTCTTCAAGAAACTAGATGGATCGATCAGTTTAACTATCCATTCATGGAAGATATATCATGCTAAACTTCAACTGAGAACCCATAATTTCTTTTAATCCACTCAAAAAAATAGGATGTTAAGCGAGGTTCCCTATCTGAAATGATAATTTATGGTATACCATAGATCCAAAAATATCCTACACATAAAATTTCCCAATATCCTCTACCTTCATTGACTCCTTGATGGGTAGAAAATTCACTTATTTCATGAGTTGATCAATAATCATCCATATCTCATCCTTACCACTAGGAGTACAAGGTAGACCTATCATGAATTACATTTCTATCCCATCCCATTTCCATACTGGAAGGGGTAAGGGTTGCAGCAAACCAATAGGCCTCTGATGTTCTGCCTTAATTCTCTCACATTTAAGGTATCGAGACAAAAAATATGAAATTGATCATCTCATTCCTGGCCACTAATAGTGATTTCTCAGGTCATGATACATCATTGTAGCTCTAGGGTACATGGACCAATTAAACTAGTGTCCATTATCCATTAATTCATATCTCGGTTCTATTGAAACAACCATCCTTCCTCAGAAGTGTAAAACCCCATCAAAAGACTGAGACCACTCACCTGAGGTCTCTCTACCATAAATATTATTGCTAAACCACTAACACTTCACATCATCATCCAGTCCAATTCAAATTTGATCATCCATAGATGATCTAGCCTAAGTACAAGCAATGAATACATTCCCATAAGTTATCCATTCATTCAAGTGCATCTCAGCAAACAACCCCATCAGGAACCACTCTTCTACTGATTACTTCACTGTCTGAGTTGGAAATTTTATGCTCAAATCATTTATAGACATATCTCCTTTATCAAGAGTGTATGAAATATCAAAATAAAATGTCTGAAGATACTCCACCTAGATTATTTATTTCAAGTTCAAATACCTTTAAGTGAAGATATAATCTAGGCTCTTATGGTATGAATACACCATAAACTGCTCCCCAAAGAGATAGTTCTACTAAGTCTTAAGAACATGCATGACTAACTCCAATACAAGATCATGAATGGGGTATTTATTTTCATGAGAGTGTAATTTATGAGAGACATAAGCTACCACATATCTTCACTACATCAGAACACAACCAAAACTCATACCTAAGACATCATAGTAGACATCATATCCCAACCCCTACTTAGGAAGGATCAAGATTGGAGTTGAAGTCAATATCAATTTCAACTCATCAAAAGATCTCAGTAACTGATCACTCCAAAAAAAATCATACCCTTAATGATTAACTCTTTTATGGGAGATTCAAGATTAGAGAATCCCTAAAAAACCCTATAATAACCAGTTATCCCAATAAACTCTAGATATCAAACACATTTCTAAGCTGATCCCAAGACATCACTACCCGAATCTTCCTGAGATCCATCGAGATTCCTTTCTCAGAAATCACAAGGCCCATAAATTTCAAATCTTGGATCCAAAACTAAAATTTAGATATCTTCCTATATAGATTATACTCTTTAAATATTACAAGTATGTTATTCAAATACTCAGTATGATCCCGCTCTGATATAGAATAAACACTGATATCATCCATAAAAACCCATGAAATAATCCAAGAACCCTTGGAATATTCAATTCATCAAAGCTATAATCACTATAGGAGAGTTAGTAAGGCCAAATGGCATAACCAAATACTCATAATTCCCATATCTTCTCCTAAATACTGTCTTAGGAATATCTTCCTCTCAAATACTTAGCTAATAGTACCCTAATCTTAGATAAATTTTTGAAAACCATTAGGATCCCTTGAGCTAATAAAAATGGTTATCAATCCTAGGTAAGGGATATTTTTTCTTAACTTTCACCTAGTTGAGATTTTCGTAATCAATATAAAGTCAGATACTCTTGTCCACCTTCTTTTCAAAGAGCACTAGAGATTCTCAAGGTGAAACACTAGGATGAATAAATATTTTGGCCTTAATATCCTCAATTTAAACCTTTAATTATTTCAAATTAGTGAGTATTATATTGTTTGAATGAAAATAAATGAGCATCATCCCTGGAATAATGTCTATAGAAAACTCAACTTCCCTTTGAGGTGGTAACCGAGAGAAATCATCTAGAAAAATATCAGGGTACTCACTCACCACCACACTAATAGGGCCACTAAGACAGGTTCAAAATCATTAATAAACATGTCCAAAAACAGGCATGTGGTTATCTCAATACTAGGGGAAATGATACATTATCTACCATATCAAGGATCCCACTCACCCTGAAAGACATGAGTGACTCCATTGGATGAAGGAAACTAGACCCAACAATGATAGAAATCAATATGGGATTTATTTTTAAGCATATATTCCACGCCAATTATGATATTAAATATTTTAGGATCACGAACTAGAAAATATCATACGGTTTTGTGGTTAGAAATCATCACCCAACACTCAAGACATCAAAAAACATGCTCTAACTTATCTCCGTCATGAGTGGTAAGATTCATTATAAAAGGAATAAACTCTAAATGTAAACCCAACACATCAATAATATTGGACAAGATAAAGGAATGAGTTACACCAGTATCAAATAATGTTATAACCATAAAAGATTCAATAAACACCATACCTCTCACAATTTCTGGTCCTACCTTTTAATCCTCTAGTACAATCTACTGTATAGATATATCCAAACTCATATTTCCATTTCTTCACAACCTAAGTATCACCAATGGCATGAGGTTGTTATCCCATCACTTTTTCCATGTTAGATCTAAACTGAGATCCCTTGATGAAGGTGTATCTATTTTTACTTCCCTAGAATTCCCTTTCATTAAAATGTTTAAGATGACCAGATTTTCTACATGCACGAAACACTTTGGGTGATAACTTACAATCATGTTTGAGGTGACCCTTTATCCCACAATGATAGCAGGACACCTGATCCTTCCCTAGAATCTATTGTTCACTCTTAGCACTAACTCAGTGTTGGTCACCCTGCATCCTCTTCTAGCTAGAAAACAAACTCTAGATACCTCATGTTGTCACTAATGCCCCCCAAAATTCCTATATTCCTAGATATATATGCCTCATCCATATATTCCTTTTATATAATCTATGTGAATGTCGGTAGGCACATAAGAATCATCATAGACTAAGTATCATCCCTCAAACCCATCTCAAACCTTCGAGTTTTAAGGTTGTCAATGGAAACAAGATATGGATATAGGTGACCTGATTGGAAACGAAAATAGAATAATATTATTTTTTAATATATATAATTTCCATGTGCATCATTATTCATAAACACCACTTTTAGTGCATTTTACAAATTGAACAATATTTCACATTATGATTGTAATTCCTTCTTAAAGTGAACTATTTCATAGTACATTATTGAACACATCATAAAACACTAAATAGTATTATTATTTTTAATATTTTATTTTCATGTTTCCCATTATATAAGTAACAATTCATCCTTTTGTAGGAATTTGATATTCTCATTGGAAGACCACCAAAGTGGGCCTTGAACTAAGAACATTCTCGGTGAAGTGAACTAGACAACAACCCAATAAAACTACTATAGTGGCCAAGATCCAATCCTAATGATGATAAAATTTTAACTGTAGTTAGATAAAATCATGGGTAGCATTTAATTTAATATTTTAAAGATATAATTCTGATTTTTTTTAATTGATTTCTAGGTGGCCCAAGTTGAAGAAGAAATTCTGGTCTAGATTCAGTTCTCAGAAAAACAGATCACTATTTCAACCATATATCGAAAACCCAACATCCATTTAGGCTTAAATTTTATAGGTTCTTAGGGAAAATCTGTAGATTCATATTTTTCTTCTATATCCCACCCAAATTAATCCATCTATAAGGTCATTTAGGTGCCTCTTTTTGGTGTATTCAAGCTAGCTCAGATTTTTTTCAAGGGTGGAAAAGTCTCCTCCCCATTAACTTTCCACCCACCTAGTAATACCACCATTAATTGGGGTGACTTATACTATTGGAGTAATTACCAAAGTCTTCAAAAATTCATATTTAAGGTAGTGGTTTTAGAGGATTTAGAGATCTTTGTGTGTTTTTTTTTCATTTTAATGTTATGTTTCCAATCTAATGTTGTAATCGTATTTATCAAATTGTAAGTTGTTCAATTCACCTTAGTTTCTAAATAAAAGTTATTATTATCCAATTATTATGTTCTTATTCATTTTAATTTTATATTATTGCTTCAATATGTGTACTTATTCACACAAAAACTTGTTAAATTCTTCACACAATAGTGGAGTGATCATTATTTCATTGTTTTTCACTTCTTTAATTCCGCCCTCATGAGTCTACTTTCTGCTTCCATTGAGAGAATAGCATCAAAGGAGGGCTAACCCAATTATGGTTTTATCCAAGGTAGTATCAAGGGTATGTATTTTATGTTATTTCTCACTCCATAAAGGTTTAATAATTTATTTTATTTGAGTTTTTCATTCAATGTGTTTCTCTCTTCCTCTTCCTTATTGAATTTTATCGTCACACTTTTCATGTGATTATAAGATCCTTTACCAAGAAGTACTCATTAAAATTATTCTCTAAGTGTATAGGTGATTAAAATTTGTATGTTAAGGTTTTAAACTAGTAATTGATGAGGTTATATTGATTTCATTGAATGAATCATTCTCGAGTTAATGAAATTGAAATAATTTAAAAAGAAATTAATCCAATCCATCCATTATAATAACCTAGGATCAACACATTATCATAATTTTAATTCACTTAGGTATCTTAGTTCTCATTTAAACCCATATAAAATCAACCCAAAGTTTTCCACTTCGTAGCCAAAAACTATCCATAGAATGTATGTGTCTGTAGGTTTCTTCTTAAGTATTTGAAGATTCAACAACCCAAGCTACACTACAAGCAACCTCTTAAACCTAAAAACTTGGATAAATTTGGGAGATACCAAATTTCAGTGTCATTTTTGGAGACCTATGTAAGTTATCTTAGACACTATCATCCTTTTCTCACCCCAAGTTCTCTATTCTCACCCCCATTTCTCTTATCTTTTCACCTTTCTGTTTGTGTGTGTCCTAAGAATCTCAAATCCTAGTTTTGATCTACTCCAATGGAGTCACTTAAAAATTACCCCATAAAAAATCCATGTTGGAGTAAAATTGTAAATATATATTTGTATTCCCCTAACTTATTAAATTTCTTTAATCAAAACATGAATGATCACCCCACACCCGGTGAGATGTACAATCATTTGGATGATGACTATTTAAAGGATAAATTTTTTACCCTCACAAGGATGGTTGAAGTGAAAAATGTAAGAACCCAGATCTTCTTTTCAGGTATGTTTTCCTTTTCTGTTCATTTTTTAGAAAAGAGGAATTTCTGGAAAAAAAATTAAGTACACACTATGTACTTTATGAGTACGTGTCGTATACTCGGTTGCCACATGAAGTCGTGTGATGGTCATGTAATGGCTGCACACATGGTCATGTGGGGGTGACCTGGAGACCACCTAAAGTGGAGTATGTAAATGGAAAGTACACATCGTGTACTTCCAAAGTACATTTTTTTTCATTAAACGTACCGGGGTTGTGTCTAATCTCCAGAAAGGTCTTCCTATCGACCTAGTTCATTCGAGAGAACCCATAAGACCACAATATTCTTCTGATCCCCTGAACGAGCATATGATCTCCGATTTGACCACTGTTGATTGCATTGGAATCACCTCGGTAAGCTCTTCCTTCTTTTAGAGCTTCATTTTCTGATTCCTTCTTTCTCTCAAGTTATCCTCAGTTGAACATTTTAGATGTTTTTGTATATATACGGTGTTCTTGGGAGATTCAAGGATTGATGTTCATGTATAGAGATCTCCCAACACCTAGGTAAGTGGTTTGGGCCTTTCTATTGAAATTATATGAGTTATATGTGCAAATTTGTCCAATACCCTTGAACGGGGTATTGCGTGTTTATTGTTTTAGCCCTGTTAATTTCCTGCCATGCTTGTGTGCTTGAGTAGAGGTTAATTTAATGTGAATAGGGTAAATTTATATGCTTTGGGGTTGTTTTCCCATGTATGTTTTGGTTATGACCTTTTGGTACTGTTTATCCAGTTAGGTTGCCTTGTTTTTCCCATGACTAGTATTGTAGGATGGTGTGACTATTGTTCTGACATGTTGTTATGTTGTAGACTGTTTAGCCAAGTAGTTATTGAGGTTTACTTTGGCCGATACATGATGTTATGCTTTATTGACTTACACAGGGCCGTGAGAACCTGGTGTAGTAGACCATAGGGAGAATGGAGGGAAGGGCTTCTCTAGAGTGTTTGTTTTTGCTTATGATGCGAGACCATAGGGGGAATTGACGTAAGTGCTTCCTCAGAGTGTTTGTAGTTCCTCAAAGTGGGCCATAAGAGGAATGTGATGTAACTGCTTCCCTAGAGCGCCATTATTTACCAATACAAGATTATAGGAGGAATTAACGGTGAGTGATTCCTCAGAGAGTATATACTTAAGCTGAACCAGAGGGGTCAGACTGAGTATACTGCCCAGAGGGTTTCTTGTGTTGCTAGGAAGGACCAGAGGGGATAGGCTGTGAGTACTTCCCAGAGGGTTACCTTTTGTGTTTAGCTTCTTGCTTGTGTTTCTAGGTAGGACTAGAGGGGATAGGCTATGAGTACTTCCCAGAGGGTTACCTTTTTTGTTTAGTTGCTTTCTTTTGTTGCTAGGTAGGACCAGAGGGGATGGGTTGTGAGTAATTCCCAGAGGGTTACCTGTTTGTGTTTACCTACTTTGGTTAGATATTAATTGATATATGAAATTGAATTCATTGAAACTTTGGATTGTTTAATGCTGAGTACTTTCCTGTTTACTGCTTCCTTTTACTTTACCTACCATATATTCACTGACTGTTAGGCATAGATATTGTGGTGGTTGCCTATTGGGATTTAATCTCACACCCTATTTGGGACATGCTTTTGGGCCCAAACAGATTATATTGCTGCAGTTATAGATAAGGGAAAGCACTCTTCCACTTCAGGTACTTGATTTGTTGTGGAGCTAGAGAGCATGGGACCAAGCTGAGGCTTGCGATGCTGAGGAACTGTTTATTTGTTTTCTTTTGTATTGTGGTTTATTAATGTTTTGTATTACATCATTGTGATTTTTTTGGATACTTTATTATACATATGTATCATGCATCATTTATATATACGTGTGATCTAGTTTATTATTTCCAGTCTTCCACTGTTTACTTTTTTATGGATTATTACTGCTTATGTTTTTTCCATTTGTTTACTTCAGCTATGTTACTCTACCAATGAGGGAATAGTTTCCCCACTATCACACCCAAGGCCCTCGCTGCTAGTCGGCAGTCTCTGGCGTTTGTGGAAATGTGCTTGAGGTCATGTGACCAACCGGGTACGGGGCACCTCTGGGAAGCTTCCAGAACCGGGATGTTACAAAGTGGTATCAGAGGGATTATTTTCTCTTGACTTACTATTTGGAGGCTATATATAGGGAAAGGAATACATACTTGGTAATAATTTGTGCCCGGAAGTAGCTAACCCATGTACATGGAAAAGCTAATATACCTTGTTTATTGCAATTTTTCTGGTTTTTCAATTATTACAGTTGATTTGATTTCACCTTGAGTGATTCACATGTTTTGTGTTGTTATTATTGATGTTATTGAGGTTCTATTTCTGTTTCTACCTGATGAGATGAGGGTATGCCATCCCATGCATCATATAGGAACATGATATAAATCACATGTCAGGCATTCTTGCCATGCCATTTAGTGTGCATTAGTGATTGCATGTTGTTGTGATAGATGTTGTGATAGATATGCATGTCATTGTGATAGATTCCTTGATAGAATACCTGTTGTTTTATAGGGTATTGATTTGTATATTTTGCTTGAATGAATGCCAAAATTTGGTTCTTGAGGTGTTATGGGCCCTCATGGACTGGAATTTGGTGGATCGTTGCCTTGTTTTTGCTTTTTATAACATGTATAAGATGCCAAGATTTGATTCAAAGGGATTGTGGGCCCTCATGGATCAGAATTTGGCACTTTGGTGTTCGTTTTAGTATTTTTCTAGGCTCCGAAGTAGTTTTGGAGGCTTACGGTCCGGAAAAACACAGAATACATGTCGTGTAGTTTTGACTACATGCCATGTGTTCTTCTATTTGGGAAGAAACTGTTTTTCTTAAGTACATGACGTGTACCTTATGTACATGCCATGTAGTCTCTAACCATGTCATAGGCTGTGCGGGCAGAGACACGAGATAGGGAAATTCTTATGGGAACACGTCGTGACCCGGTTGTACTTGTTGTGTCGTGTTGACCCTGTGTCTGCCTGTGTGACTAACAGTACGGATGGAAAAAACATAGTTTATACATGTCATGTCAGTTCTAAACATTCCATGTAGTTTAATATTGGAATTCGGCCGTGTGACTAACAACACGGGTCAGTTATATCTTTTTTAGTACACGCCATGTCCGCCTGGAACACATCGTGTAGTGTCAGCCGAGTATCCGTCTGTGTCATGAACAACACAGGTTGGTGAAGCTCATCTAGTACACACTGTGTTTGGAACAAACATTTCATGTACTCTCATTATAAGGAGAACCATGTGGCTTAGCCGTGTAGAAGGACTCAGGCAGGGGAAGATAATTCAAGTACACACCATGTGTAAGGACAACACGCCGGGTGTTTGGGGTGTTACATGACCAGTTATGGCAGAAGTACATTCCCATGTGAAAGGCTTAAGGGAAAACATTGTGTAGTAATTATACACGTTGTGTAGTCATGTTTTTTAAAACATTAATGTTTTCTTTCTTATGTTCCCTTATTATGCATCCAGTTTTTAGTCCATGACAATCTTGATCTAAGGTGTGCACTTGACCATGTAGAGTCATGCCACCGAGACGTCCTCCAGTTGTATGTCAGTTTCCAGGTGGTGACTAGACACCAGATATGGTTGATCAGGGACTACCTACAGATCCTCCAGTTGTGCCAGTCTTGGAACCAACTGTTATACCTAACGCAGATGTTGATGCACAGTTCAGGGAAGGCTTTATGAGGTTCATGCAGACCTTATGTGGGGTACCGCATCCTTCCCTGTCTATGGAAGAGTTGACGTGGGTCTTTCAGAAGTAACATCCTCCCACTTTCACAGGGGAAGGAGGACCCTAGGCTGCAGATTCATGGCTGGAAGCCATTCTTTCTATCTTCGAGCATCAGGAGACGCCTCCAAAGAGTAGGTTCAAGCTCACTACGTGCATGCTTCGGGATTCCGCTAAGAGATGGTGGGATGTGATCTCACAGGATGGATTCCAGTAGGTAGTGGCTTGGGATGAGTTCTGATGTTCCTTTTATGACTACTTCTACCCAGAGACCTTGTGGGATGATCAAGACTGATAGTTTATGAGTCTGGAGTATGGTACTCTTTCAATTATGGAGTATTCCTCTCTCTTCACTGATCTACAGCACTTCACGCCTATTCCATGAGGTGATGAGTTGTTCCTAGCAAGGAAGTTTGAGGATGGTCTGAGGAATGACATCTAATCACAAGTGAATATCTTCAGGTTGACTTCTATCACACATATCTTCAACCAGGCGCTGATCATGGAGCACAATCTTAGAGGTTCTGGAGTTGTGATCCAGGGTGGCTCAGCATCCATAGTTAGTATCCCTCCTACTAATAGCAGGAAGTGTTGTAGGGAGTCTATGCGTGGAGATCCTAGGAGGCAAGATATATCTTATGGTATCTATGTGGTGTGCTACCAATGTGGGAAGAGCAGGCATACGAGTCCACATTTCCCAAGAGACCTGGTGGAGTGCCGATCATGCGGCAAGACGGGTCATCTTTAGCACTTCTGTCAGATATTCTCACCAACAGCTGGTGACAGGGGTTCTTTTATGACTCCTCATTCTGGGGCAGCACCACCAGTTTCTCACCAGTCTAAGAACTGAAGTTCTTCCAGCCATTCAGGCCGAGGTGGAGGTCACAGTCGTGGTATTCAGTCACCAGGATTTCAGAGACAATAGGTTGGATCATCTCATGGTGGTCAGGCAGGGTCACAAGGTCGCAGTGTAGGTCATAATTTTGCGGTGGAGCAGAACCAGCAGGAGAAGGATCCCGGACCCTCTACAGGTCGAGGTATGATTATAGTTGCCTCGGTTTTAGCATCTAATCTTTTTGATACAAGGGCATCCCTTAGCTTTATATCTCTTTCTGTTGTGGAGATTATTGGGCTCTACATCTTTTCTTCTACTGATATCTTGACACTGGACACTTCGTTGAGGACTAGAACAGCTAGTGTACGTCAGTGTAAGGATTTCCCTCTAGATTTTGGTGGGTTTCACTTCTTTTGGGACCTCTATGTCCTAGAGATGACAAAGTATGATGTCATTCTTGGAATGGACTAGTCGGTTCCCATCCAGGAAATCATCGATTTCTACCATCATAGGGTGAGTTTTACGTCACTAGAAGGAGGACTATTTCTTCATAAGGGTGAGTGGGACGTCAAGGCGAGCAGAGCGGGACCCAAGCATCATGTGTTCGGAGGAGTTATAGCCCAGATTTCTAGTCTATATCTGGATGACCAGGGGACTCCATAGATGGAGTTTTCTCTAGTGGTGGATCGTTTCAGGGATTTATTTCCAGAGAACTTTTCAGGTTTTCCTCTGGAGAGAGGTGGAATTTTCTATTGAGCTCGTGCTAGGAGTGGCACCGGTGTCCATTCCTCCTTATAGGATGGCTACACCAGAGTTACAGGAGCTCAAGAAGTAGTTGGAGGAGTTGTAGGAAAAGGGTTTTATCTGAACCAGTACTTCTCTGTGGGGTTCACCTATCCTATTTGTGAAGAAGGCAGACAGTACCCTCAGGCTTTGTGTGGATTATCGAAAGCTGAACCAGTTGACGATCAAGAACTGATATCCCTTTCCAAGGATTAATGATCTGTTTGATCAGCTTCGAGGATCCTGGGTGTTCTCGAAGATTGACTTGAGATCTGGTTATCATCATTTGCACGTTATACCATCTGATATACCTCTTACATCCTTCCGGAGCAGATATGGTATATACAAGTATATGGTTATGTCGTTCGGTCTCACGAATGCGCCTGCAGTATTCATGGCACTGATGAACCGAGTGTTCCGTCCATACTTGGATTCTTTCATGGTGGTCTTTGTGGATGATATCTTAGTGTACCCTCACACTCGACACGACCATGCTACCCATATTGAGATCATTTTGAGTACACTGAGAGAGCATCAGTTATATTCTAAGCTCTCAAAATTCCACTTTTGGATGGACTAGATTCACTTCTTAGGTCATGTTATCTTAGATATAGGAGCATCAGTAGACCTAGAGAAAGTGAGAGTAGTAGTTTCCTAGGAACATCCGAAGAAAATCTTTGAGGTACAGAGTTTTATAAGGATGTATGGTTATTAAAGACACTTCATACAAGACTTTTCACGCTTAGCAGCACCACTGACGGGTTTGACTAAGAAGGGAGAAAAGTTCTTGTATTTAGACTCTTGTGATTCTGCCTTTTAGGAGCTGAAAGGGAGGTTGAATTCATCACTGATACTAGTTTTTCCATAGCCGGTCAAGAGCTTTACTATGTATTGTGATGCTTCAGGTATCGGTCTTAGAGCTGTGCTTATGCAAGATGAAAAAGTTGTGGCGTACGAGTCTCGGTGGTTGAGGCCACCTGAGAGGAATTACCCGACGTACGATCTTGAGTTGGTTGTTGTTGTTCATGCCTTGTGCTTTTGGAGACATTATCTTCTAGGAGATAATTTTATGGTTTTCATGGACCACAAGAGTCTCAAGTATATCTTCACTCAGCATGGTTGAATTTGAGATAGCGAAGGTGGGTTGAATACCTTCAGTACTTTGACTTTAAGCTTGCCTATATGCCTGGGAAAGGCAATGCAGTGGCTGATTCATTGAGCAGGAAAAATCAAATATAGGTAGTTTAGGAGGCTAGCAGTGAGTGTCATCTTGTGGCTATGTTCTTTGAGATTCATTCGGAGGTGCACGACAGGCAGGGGCATATGTTTATTTCTTTTGTAGTTGTTACCTCTACTCTTCTTGATCAAGTGTGAATGAGGCATCTATCAGATTCTGAAGGCCTAGTCCTACGATAAAGTGTGTCAGGAGAGGACCTTATTCCTGGATGCACCATAGGTTAGGATAAGATCTTGCATTTTTATGGGCGTGTATGGGTGTCAGCAGACATACGCGAGGAGTTGATGTGGGACTTTCATTCCTAAATTTGGGCAGTTCATCCTGGTGTCACCAAGATGTATCATGATCTACACTATCGGTATTGGTGGCCAGGTATGAATATAGATGTTTCTGGTTTCGTTATGAGGTGTTCCACCTATCCGCAAGTGAAGTCGTAGCATCAGCAACTAGCAGGGCTTTTGCAGCAGATACCCATTTCCGAGTAGAAGTGGAATGATGTCGTGATGGATTTCATGACAGGTCTGCCAAGGTCACCTCGAGGGAATGATGCGGTTTGGGTTGTCATTGATAGACTCATGAATTTTTCTCACTTCTTACCGATCAAGGAGACCTTCAGTGTTGATGAGCTGGGATGGTTGTATATCTGATTGATTGTACGTCTACATGGGGTTCCACACTCCATCATTTCATATAGGGATTCCCGTTTTACTTCTTGGGTTTGGTAGGGGCTTCAGAAAGATTTGGGTACATAGGTACTTTTGATTATAGCTTACCATCCTTAGACAGATGGCCAATCCGAGCGTATGATTCAAGTGCTTGAGGACATGCTTCATGCATTCCTCCTGAATTTTGGAGGTTCTTGGGAGAATCATATACCTCTTGCGGAGTTTTCCTATAATAATAGTTTTCAAGGAACTATTCATATGGAACCTTATGAGGCTTTGTATGGTAGGTCATGCTGATCACCTTTATGTTGGCTAGAGGTAGGAGAGGCAGCTATGCTGGGGCCTCGTCTTGTTCAGGAGAGAATAGAGCAGATAGTGTTGATTCGGAAGAGGATGGCTACTGCACAGTCTTGACAGAAGTCTTATGCTGATCAGCAGAGACAAACTCTAGAGTTCGAGGTCAGGGATCGGGTTTTCCTACATGTCACACTGAGGTTGGGACACAGAATGATTAGGAGACAGGGTAAGATTTCATCGAGATATGTCAGGTCGTTTGAGGTTTTGGAGAGAGTTGGTCCAGTTGTCTATTGGTTGTAGTTACCTTAGAGGTACTGGGCTATGACCGACATCTTCCACATTTCTCAGCTCTGACATTACTTCTTAGAACCATCTAATGCTTTTCAAACCGAGGAGGTTGAGTTATAGGTGGAAGCCTTGTTCGAGGAGCATCTTATCTGGATTGTTGATCATAGTTTTAAGGTTCTCCGCGGTCGGTCTATTCCTATGGTACGAGTGGTATGGCAGCACGGGCGGGTACAGGACAAGACCTGGGAGAGGGAGGCTGATGTACGATCATAGTGGCCAGAGCTGTTTGAGGATTCTTCTTCAACGCCGCCTTTCTAGGAAAATTTGGGGATGAATTTCGTTAAGGGGGGATTTTGTAAGAACCTGGATCTTCTTTTCAAGTATGGTTTCCTTTTCTGGTCATTTTTGAGAAAAGAGTAATTTCTGGAAAAAAAAATTTAAGTACACACCGTGTACTCGGTTGCTGCATGAAGCCATGTGTTGGCCGTGTAAAGGATGCACACACGGCCCTATGGGGGTGATCTGGAGACCGCCTAAATAGGAGAATAGAAATGGCAAGTACAGGCCGTGTACTTCCAAAGTACACACCATGTATTTTGTTTTTTTAATTAAATGTACCAGGGTCACGTCTAATTGCTAAAAAGGTCTTCTTCTCAACCTAGTTTTTCTGAAAGAACCTGTATGACTACGATCTTCCTTGGATCCCCTGACCGAGCATCTGATCTCCGATTCGACCACCGTTGATTGCATTGGAATTGCCTCGGTAAGGTCTTCCTTCTTCTAGAGCTTCATTTTCTTATTCCTTATTTTTCTCAACTTATCCTCAGTTGAACGTTTTAGAAATTTTTGTAGATATACGGTGTTCTTGGGAGATTCAAGACTCGAGGTTCATGTATAGTGATCTCCCAAAACCGAGGTAGGTGGTTTGTTCCTTTCTGTTGAAATTCTTTGAGTTATATGTGAAAATTTTTCCAATGCCCTTGAACGGGGTATTGCGTGTTTACTGTTTTAGCCCTATTAATTTCATTTCATGCTTGTGTGCTTGATTAGAGGTTAATTTAATGTTAATATGGTAAATTTCTATGCTTTGGAGTTGTTTTACCATGCATGTTTTGGTTATGACCTTTTGGTATTGTTTAGATTATTAGGCTGCCTTGTTTTTCCCATGCTTAGTATTGTAGGATGGGGTGACTGTTGTTCTGACATACTGTTATGCTATATAATGTTTAGCCAGTAGTTATTGAGGTGTACTTCGGCCGATACGTGCTGCTATGATTTCTTGACTTACACAGGGTCGGGAGAACCTGGTGTAGTATACCATAGGGAGAATGGATAGAAGGGCTTCTCCAAAGTGTCTTTTTTTGCTTACGATTCAATACCATAGGGGGAATTGACATAAGTACTTCCTCAGAGTGTCTGTAGTTCCTCGACGCGGTCCACAAGTGGAATGTGATGTAAATGCTTCATCAAAGCACCTTTAGTTACCGATATGAGACTATAGGAGGAATTAACGATGAGTGCTTCCTCAGATAGTCTATGCTTAAACTGAACCAGAGGGTTTAGACTGAGTGTACTGCACAAAGGGTTGCTTGTGTTTCTAGGTAGGACCAGAGGGGATAGGTCGTGAGTACTTCCCAGAGGGTTACCATTTGTTTTTAGTTGGTTTCTTGCGTTGCTAAGTAGAACCATAGGGGATAGGTTGTGAGTACTTCCCAGAGGGTTACCTTTTGTGTTTAACTGATTTCTTGTACTACTAGGTAGGACCAGAGAGGATGGGTTGTGAGTACTTCCCAGAGGGTTACCTGTTTGTGTTTACCTTCTTTGGTTAGTTGTTTCTTGATATATGAAATTGAATTCATTGAAATTGTGGATTGTTTACTACTGAGTACATTCTTTTTCACTGCTTCCTTTTACTTTACCTGCCATATATTCACTAACTGCTAGGCACTGATCTTGTGGTGGTTGCCTACTAGTATTTAGTCTCACACCCTATTTGGGCCATGATTTTAGGCCCAAAAAGATTATATTTCTATAAGTATATATAAGGGAAAGTGACCTTATACTTTAGGTACTTGATTTATTGTTGAGCTGGAGAGCATGGGACCAAGTTGAGGCCTGTGATGCTAAGGATATGTTTATCTATTTTCTTTTGTACTATGGCTTAGTATTGTTTTGTATTCCAGCATTGTGATTTGTTTCACTGCTTTCCTAGATGTATGTATCATGCATAATTTATATATACATGTGCTCCAGTTTATTATTTCTAGTCTTCTGTTGTTTACTTTTGTATGGATTATTATTGCTTCCACTTTTACCATTTTTTTACTTTCGCTGTGTTACTATTCCAGTGAGGGCATAGTTCCCCACTATCACATCCAAGTCTATCACTACTAGTCGGTAGCCTCTGGCATTCAGGGAAATGTGCTTGAGTCCATGTGACCAACTGGATATGGGGTGCCTCTGGGCGGCTTTGGAAATCGGGGCATTACAATAAATATTGGGTAATTCCAAGATTTTCAACCTCATACAAATTATGTTCCTCAAATATTTATTGAATATTTGTTTAATAAAATAGAGATAATTAATTCCGAGGTTTTTTATTTGTGATTAGAACTACAAATCATTAAAACTTGTGATCCCTACACTGAATATCCCTTCCATAACCTTATGTGGAGTGTCTGGTTTCCAAAAAACCTCCCATGAATTTACTGAATAAAAAACATTTGGATTTTTGGTAGCTGAAGATGATCAAGGAATTGTTGAAGGGTCTTCAAATCAGGAGGAAATTGATTTTTTGTATTAAATTGAGGATAATTTTACATCATTGATTGAGGTTCCTAAATATTACTCCATTGATGATTTTTTAGAAACTCTAATCACTAAACCATTGGGAGAAATCAAAACTTTTGAGTCCATATCCACTACTGACACTGATATTTCCAAATTGGTGGTTTAATCTTCTATTAAGGAACCAATTCTATTGATAAATTTTGAAAATGAAATTGAGTTTGATTCAAATTTACAACCTATGTTTGAAAGTGTTAGCCAACCAGAGATCATATTCAAGTTCTATACATCCCCTCTAAATTTTTCCTTTATAGGGGATAATAAAAAACATTTTATCATCATTTAATCCTCTCTTGATACTAATAAAGATAAAATTCTCCTTGATGTATTGAGAAAGATTATGACAACAATTGGATGGACCATTTTTTATATTCATGGGATTATCCCATTCATTAAGACCTATATGTTTTTTTGGGAATCAATTTCAAAACATTCTTGTCATCCCCATTAGAGACTCTATCAAAATATAATTAAAGTGGTGAAAATTTTAATCCTTAAAATGGTAAAAGTTAGTGTTGGATAATTTGGGGGTTTAAGTCAAGCTAATGACTTTAAACTAAATGCTTTTTGGGAGGTAACCCAGCATCAAAAATGTATTTTGTTTTATTTTCTTTATTTTTTTGTGTTTTTTTCTATTAAAAAAATAAATTTCAAAAAAAAATATTTTCAACTCTTTTTCTTCTTATACCTTTTTTTTCTTCTTTTATTTTCTATATTTTCAATTTTATGTTTTTCTATGTAATATATATTTTATTTTATGTGCTTATATATATATATGTATGTATGTATGTATGTATATATATTTATGTATATTTAAAAAATGGAGAAAGACAATTAAAAAAATAAAAAAAAATATAATATATATTCATATTTTTGTGCAAAAGAACACACCATAGGTCATGGGGATAACCCCATCTTGACCGGAGAAGCCATGGGACTCAAACCCATGACCAAAAGGAGACAAGGGCATGCGCTTTCCACTGACCTACAACCTATAGTGCTTCCTTCTTCTATTTTCTTTATATATATACTTATATTTGAAATATATATATATATACATATATATATACATATATATATACATATATATATATAAATATATATATATATACATACATATATAAATATATAATTTTTTTATTTTAATTTTTACTTGTTCAAAGTATCGGTATTTGGGGTGCTAAAATAAATAGGTATATTTTTTTCCTTTCCTTTTGTATTTGTTTGTTTTTAGTTAAGGGTAACTCTCAGGGATTACATGGTTTCTAATTTGGGTTGTTTGTTAGAAGCAGGGGTTGTCGAAGTTGAAGTTTTTTTAGGGAAATCACATACATCCGAAAATTCCACACCATTCTACCATCCACTACGAAGAGTCCATGAGTGACATGGGGATCAAAGGATCAATTTTTTATGTCATGAACTTCATCATTATACCACTAGGTGACATTATTCCATAATTCATTTAAAATATTTAATTTTATAACTCCTATCCAATACTTCTACCCCCTTCTAATTTTTTTCTTTAGACACTAGGTACATTATTATTCTAAGTTGGGGTGATGAAATAAAACAACTGTTTTTGTGTGTATAAATAAAAAAAATAAAAAAAATATTTGAATTGAAAAATACTATGTGTTAAAGGAAGGAAGAATTTATTTAACCTCAAACATGATAATAAACATTTTAAACTTTGAAGCTAAACATTAAATAATTTCGCATGCCTTGATTCTAATTTTAATCCATGTTTAAGTTCATGAGCATAGATTTTTGAAAGTTTGGATGTATAATGTGAATTTTTACTATTTACATTTCCATCCAATTAATAAAAAAATCACAATGCACGTCTTTGGATTGTGGGGTGTTAATTTTAGTTCTGGGGGTCCCATAATAAATGACATAGGTTTGTTGATCATTTAATTTGAATATGAGTATTTGAAAAAATTAAAAAATATACAATTGTGCATGGAGTAATGGATTGACCTAATGTGTGGCTTTCAGTACTTAGGGATCATGACCCCATAGTTTTTTCACCCAGAGTTGGGAATTTTATCTCTTTTTTTGCTAATTTAAATTTGTTTTTGATTGATTTAACTTGAGATGGTGCCCAAATATGTGAGCTTCACTTAGTGTCCCAAGGTCTTTGATCCTGGGAGTCATTAGAAAATTTTCACTATAGGGCTTGACTTGATCTAGTTAAATTTCAATTACCATGTAAAAAGTGAAAACAAAACTCATATTAATATTAAAATTTGATTCCACCTAGTTCTTCCATCTTTTCCCCCTTGAATAAATATGAACCCCCATGTCTATTGTGATGCACAACACATCATTATGCTTAATTGAAGTTGGATGAAATGTGGTAATGAATTTGAACTAAGGAATGGTTTTGGTCTTAAAATATTCTTGTGAACCTATATTGTTTTAAGTGATGTTAATTAGTTTCATAAATTTTTGGTATGAGGCCTTTTCATGAGCATTGTTTATTAAAAGTTTTTTAGAAAATGGAATTTGAATTTCCTATTTTTGAGATACATTTTGCACGAAAATAGCAAAACTCAAGTTGGGGGTGTGATTAGTCACTGAAATAGGATAATATTCATTGTTAATTTATATAATTTCTATGTGATTCATTATTCATAAAAATAATTTTTAGTGCATTTTACAAATTGAACATTAATTCACATTATGATTGTAATTCCTTCTTAAAGAACACTATTACATGGTAAATTTTTTAACACCTCAAGAAATGGAATTTATTTTATTTTCCTGTTTTATTTTCAGTTCTACCATGCTATAAGGAAAAATTCATCCTTTTGGAGCACTTAGATTTTCCCATTGGATGACCACCAAAGTGGTCCTTGAACTAAGAGCGTCCTGGGTGAAGTGAACTAGACAACAACCCAATAAAAGTATTGTATAGTCCAAGATCCAAGACCAATGATTCTCAAATTTTAACTAGAGTTATATAAAACCATGGGGAACATTTAATTAAATGGTTTCTAGATCTAATTATGATGTTTGAAAGTAGTTCTAGGTGGACCAAGTTGAAGATGAAATTCTAGGCCAGATTTAGTGGCCCAGAAAAATGTACCAATATTTAAACCATATCTAAAAAAAATATTAATTTTGGATGAAATTTTACATTATAGTAGTAAAAATACTTATATTCATTTTCTTCTTCTATGTTCCACCCAAATTCTTCCATCTAGTAGGTCATTTCAGTGCCTCTGTTTGGTGGATGCAAGATGGATTGAATTTTTTTCAATGGTGGAAGTCTCCTCTCCATTAACATTCCACCCACCTAGTCCTACCACCATTAATTGGGGTGACTTAAAATTTTGTATTATATACACAAGGATTATAAAATTCATATTTAAGGTAGTGGTTTTGGAGTATTTCTAGATCATTGTGTGTTGTTTTCATTTTAATGTTATGCTGCCAATTTGATGTTGTAATCACATTTCTCAAATTGTAAGTTGTCTAATTATCCTTAGTTTCTTAATAAAAGTTTTTCTTATCAAATTGTTATATATTTATTAATATAAATTTGATACATTTTCTTCAATGTGTGAACTTATTCACACAAAACCTTGTAAAAAATCTTCACACAACGATAGAGTGATCGTTATTTCATTGTTATTAACTTCTTCAATTCTACCCTCATGAGTCTACCTTCCTCTTATATTGAGAGCATAGTATCAATGGATGGATAACCCTATTATGGTTTTATCCAAAGGAGTATAAAGGGTTTGTATTGGATGTTATTTATCACTCAATAAATTTAAATAATTTCTTTTATTTTAATTTTTCATTCAATTATTTTCTCTCTTCCACTTCCTTATTGAATTTTATCACTACACTTTTCATGTGATTATAAGATCATTTACCTAAGAGTGATCATGAAAATGATACTCTAAGTGTATAGGTGATTATAATGTGTATTTTAAGGTGCTAAAAAAGTAAGTGATGAGTTTATATTTATTTCATTGAATGAATCCTTCTCTAGTTAATCTATCCAACGGCCCAAAGGCCTTCAATTTTTTTTATTATAAGAAAATCCCCTTTTAAGGGAATACGGGGGGTACCCAAATAGACTTCATGGACTTAAACATATCCTGAACCAAAGGTATAAGAGAGTAAAACCAGAATGAAAACATGGATCTTCCCCTCCCAGGCATTTGATTATGATTAAGATCTCCACTGTTGCATGGTTGTATGATAAGAAAGTGTCATGTGTCAAATCACAAGCCTGATCTGATGGCTGATGTCATACCCTCTCAAACATCCAAATCTATAAATATTTGAAAAGATGAACTGCCAGCTCTGTATCCTCCTCTTGGGCCTATTCCATGTAGTCGAGACCAGTTGCAACACCATTCATAAATCTCAAAGACCAAGAATCATCGTTCAGGAAAAAACAACCCTTACACCTGCCTCGTACAAAAAACTGCCATCACAACCATAGAAGCATGGAAGATGATATAATGGACACGAAGTCAAGACATCATCACCTAGGACTGAATGACCCAACACCGCACTGAGGGAACATCACTGAAGCAAGGATCCAAGCTACTCTGAACAAGAAACACTGATCTGGGCATGGATCCGCTCACACCAGAACCTCATATGCACCCTCACCAGGTACTGAAACAAGCCAACCATGGTTGGAAGAGAGGACCAAAGGTAGTGATGAACCGATGAATCGATCCAGAACAACCAGTAAATCACAAAAACATATCCAACCGAACAAATAATGAACATCACCAAACCATCAAAACTGTAAAAACACACCAAATAACTGGAATCTAGGACCTCCCTTCTCCGAGATACTGTAGATCTATCACCAACCCACACTGGAAGCATTCCATAAATGACACCTAGCCTCACCAAACTGAACCAAGAAGCTGAATCCAAACCAAACCATATCTTCGCCACAAGGTTCGAGCCGATCTGAGAGCCACACGCTAAACTAACATCACCGAAAGAGAAGATCCATGCATAACTGAGCTGAGAAGTCAGTGTTTCGCCGAGTCATGTTGTCACTAAGAACAAAGTCAGAGACAAATCCAAACCACATTTGAACCCCATCACGTCGTGTCATCTCCAAGCCACGCCTATGCCGAGATGATTCAAAGGAATATGACATCGAGACTGAGCCAGGCCGAGGGGGAAGTGTAAACAAGGTAAGAGTAGAACCCTAGCCACTGCGAAGGGGGGGGGGGAGATGCTGCTTAGAGGAAAAAAATTACCACTATTGTACCATCTCCTTCTCGAGTTAATGAAATTGAAACAATTTAAAAAGAAATTCATCTAATACATACCTTATAATAATCTAGGATAAACCCATTCTCATAATTTGAAATCACTTAGGTATATTAGTTCTCAATTAAACCCATCTAAAATCAACCCAAAGTTTTACACTTTGTGGCCAAAAACTATCAATAGAATTTATTTGTATCTAGGTTTCTTCTTAGGTCTCTGAGGATTTGAAAACCCAAGATACACTACAAGTGACCTCTTAACCCTAAAAACATGGGAAATTTTGGGTGAGACCAAATTTTGGTGCCATTTCCGGGGACCTAAGTAAGTTAAATTAGACACTATCATCCTTTTATCACCCCAATTTCTCTATTCTCACCCCCATTCCTCTTATCTTTTCACCTTTCTATTTGTGTGTGTCCTAAGAATCTTGAATCCCAGTTTCAATATACTCAAATGGAGTCTATTAAACATTACCCCAACATAAACCCATGATGGAATCAAATTGTAAATCAATATTGGGAAGCCCCTAACATAGGAAATTTCTTTGATCAAAACATTAATGATCACCCCACACCCTGTGAGATGTATAATCATTTGGATGATGACTATTTAAAGGATAAATTTCCACTGCTCACAAGGATGGTTTAAGAGATCAATATTTGGGAAGTCTGTGATGTTCACCCTTAAAAAAATTATGTTCCTCAAATATCAATTGAATAATTGTGTACTCAAATTGAGAGAATGAATTCTGAGGTTTCATCTTTGATATTATAACTACAAAGAATTAAAACTTGTGACAAAATCATCCCTATGTTGATTGTCTCTTCCGAAACCTTATGTGGAGTGTCTAGTTTCCCAAAAACTTCACATGAATTTACTTGAGAAACAACCTTTAGATTTTTTATATTTGAAGAGGATCAAGGAATTATTGAAGGGTATTTAAATCAAGAGTAAATTGATTTTCTATATTCAAAAGAGGATAATTTTATATCATGGATTAAGGTTCATGAATATTGATCCATTGATGATTTTTTAGAAACTCCAATCATTGAAACATTTGGCGAAATAAATAATTTTTAGTCTATATCCATTACTAACACTAATATTTCCAAATTGGTGGTTGAATCTTCAGTTCAAAAGAAACCAATTCTATTGATAAATTTTTAAAATGAAACTAAGTTTGATTCAAATCCCAAACTGTGTCTAAAATTATTATCCAACCCAAGCTCATATTCAAGGTCCATACATCCACTCTAAATTTTTCCTTTATATGGTATAATAAAAAAACATTCTATCATCATTTCATTATCTCTTGATGTTAATAAAGATAAAATTCTCCTTGATGTCTTAAGCAAGATTAGGACAATAATTGGATGGACCCTTTTTGATATTCATGATATTGTCCCATTTATTGGTACCTATATGGTTTTTCATGAATAAATTTCAAAACCTTTATTTCATCCCCATTACATACTCAAAAAAATATAATTAATGTGGTGAAAATTTTAGTCCTTAAAATGTTAAAAGTTGGTGTTGGATAAGTTAGGGGGTCTAAGTTGAGCTAATGAGTTTAAACTAAGTTATTTTTGGGAGTAAACCCAGAATCAACATGTATTTTATTTTATTTTATTTATTATTATTTTTTTATTTGTGTGTTAAAAAAATTTCAAAAAAAAATCTTTTCAGTTCGTTTTCTTCGTATACCTTTTTTTCTTTTTTCTTTTCATTATTTTCAGTTTGATTTTCTTCTATATGTTCTTGTATATATATTTTCATATTTATATTTAAAAAAAGGGTAAATAAAATAAAATTAAAAATATTAAAAAAAATATAATATATATTTATATTTTTGTGAAAAATGACACACCGTAGGTCAGGGGGACAAGCCCGCCGTGACCGTCGAAGCCGCGAGACTTGAACCCGTGACTAAATGGAGATAGGGGTGTGCACCTTACACTAACCTACAACCTATATTTCTTCCTTCTTATATTTTCTTTATATATATACTTTTATTTGAAAGTTATATATATATACATATATATATATAAATAGTTTTTTTATTTTAATTTTTAATTTTTCATAGTATTGGTCTTTGGTTTTCTAAAATAAATAAGTATGTTTTTTATCCTTTCCTTTTGTAATTATTTGTTTCTAGTTATGGGAAACTCTTGTGGTTTCTATAGTTTATAATTTGGGTTGTTTGTTAGAAGCAAGGGTTGTTGAAGATGAAGTTTTTTCCTAGGAAAATCACATACATCTAGAAACTCCACACCATTTTTCCATCCACTATGAAGATTCCATGACTGACATGGGGATCAAAGGATCAATTTATTATGGCATGAAATTCATCAATATACCACTAGGTGACATTTTTCCATAACTCATTTTGAAATTTTAATTTTGGAAATCATATCCTTTTCCACTACCCGCTTCTTAATTTTTTTATTTAAACATTGGGGACAATGTTATTCAAAATTAGGGGGTGAAATAAAAAAAATGTGTGTATAAAACAAAAAAACAAAAAAAAAATATTTGATTTGTAAAATAATGTTTGTTAAAGGAAGAAAAAATTTTGTTAATATCGAACATGATAATAAACATTGTAAACTTTGAAACTGAATATTAAATAATTTTGTATGCCCTGATTCTAATTTTAATCCCTGTTTAAGTTCATGAGCATATATTTTGTAAAGTGTGGTTTTATAATGTAAATTTTCACCATTTACATTTTTATCCAATTAATAAAAAAATTCACAATTCATGTCCTTTGGATTTTGGGGTATTAATTTGAGTTCTTGGGTTCTCATAATAAATGGCATAGGTTTGGTGATCATTTTAATTTTAACATGAGTATTCAAAAAAATAAAAAAATAGATAATTGCATGTAGAGAAATGGATTGACCTAATGTGTGGATTTAATCACTTGGGGATCATGAATTCATAGTTGTATGGCCCATAGTGGGGAATTTTATATTTATTTTGTGGTAATTTAAATTTTTTTTGAGTTAACTCAAGATGATCCCCGAGTATGTGAGTTGCACATGGTGCCCGAAGGTCTTTGAGCCTAGGAGTCATCGATAGAGTCTCTCTATAGGGGTTTACTTGATTGAGATAAATTTTAATTACCATGGAAAAGTTAAAAAAACAAAAAAAAAGAATACTCGTATTAATATTAAAATGTGATTCCACCTAGATCTTTCATATTTTACCCTTTAATAAAGATGAACCCCCATGTCTATTGTGACACACAACACATCATCATACTTAATTGAATTTGGATGAAATGTGGTGATAAATTTGAACAAATGAATGGGTTTGAGCTTGGGATATTCTTGTGAATATATCTTGAGTTAAATTATGTTAATAGGTTTCGTAATTAATTGGTATGAGGTATTTTGGTGAGCATTGTGTATTAAAATGTTTTTGAAAAGGGGAATTCAAATTTCATATTTTTGAGATACATTTTTCTCGGGACTAGAAACACTCAAGTTTGGGGGGTGTGACTATACACTAAAATAGGATAATATTAATTATTAATATATAAAATTTTCATGTGATTCATTATTCATAAACACCATTTTTAGTGCATTTTACAAATCAAACATTATTTCACATTGTGATTGTAATTCCTTCTTAAAGTGCACTATTACTTGGTATATTTTTGAACTCCTCATAAAACACCAAATGGTATTGATTTTATTTTCATGTTTTGTTTTAGTTATTACATGCTAAAAGTAGCAATTAATCCTTTTGGATCACTTGGATATTCCCATTGAAAGACCACCAAAGTGGTTCTTGAGCCAAGAACATTCTGGGTGAAGTGAACTAGATAGCAACCCAATAAAATTATTGTATAGGCCAAGATTAAATACCAATTATCCTAAAATTTTAAATGGAGTTAGATAACATGATGGGGAAGATTTAATTAAACATTTTCCGGTGCTAATTATTAATTTTTAAGGGAGTTCCAGGCAGCCCAAGTTGAAAATGAAATTCTAGGCCAAATTCGGTGGCCTAGAAAAAGACCCCACTATTTCGATCATAACTCAAAAACCCAACATCCATTTGGGATGAAATTTTACAATATGTTAGGAAACATCTGTATATTAATTTTCATCTATTTACCACCCAAATTCATCTATCTATAAGGTCATTCTAGTGCCTCTGTTTGGTGGATACAAGCTGGATAATACTTTTTTCAAGGGTGGAAAAGTCTCCTCTCCATGAACTTTCCACCCACCTAGGCCTACCACCATTAATTGGGGAAAATTATACTATTGTAGTATCAACCCAAGGATTCCTAAATTACTATTTATAGAAGTGTTTTTGGAGGATTTATAGATATTTTTTTGTTGTTTTAAAAAAATGATTCCTTTTTCACAAAATAAATTTTGGAGGATAGAATCCAAAAGGATAAACTTATAAACAAGGATATTAGACAACCCTATATTTCCCAAGGTAGCTCGAGATTTCTCATTAAAGTAAGCTAGTCAAGAACACTCCCACACTAATACAAGAGTTTCGATAGTCCTACCTCCAGTATATTAGCAACCCCCACATATAAGAGGGTGATACAAAATAATGAGAATAGGCTTAAACAATAACACAATATATGATACCGATTTACAAAAAAAACAACCTAGGTCAACTCATAATGTCACCCGAATTGGATCTCCACAGGGCCCAAAGTGTGTTCCCAATCACCACAGGCTGGTTAAAAGCAAAAGAGTATCATAAAAAGAAACATGGGAATGATTTCACCCTTAACAGACATATGATGAGATAAAACTAATTAGAGTATCATATTAGATATCCAAAATACATCATATATCAAACAACCAAACTAAAAAGATAACATCCAATAATTTGATAACATGTTCTAGATAAAAAAGATGAAAGAATCAATTTGGAACCCAAAGCTACCCATGGGTCTATCTCCACATTACCATAAATCACCACCATCCCAACCCACTGGAAGGAAACATGATCCAGGAGAGTCATCCACTACATGAGGCTCTTCCCTTTACCTGAATCATTCAAAACCAAGGATAAAAAATCCCAAAGGAAAAAGTAGGGTGTTAGAAATAAATATCAATAGGATTCCACCAAAGAATCTATACAATTTCTATCCACATCCTTGTTCAGTTCAAGGTGGAACAGACAGTGTAGGAAGTTTATGAAAATGGTTCATCAATGACCAGAATTGAAAATGACTACTTTGTTGGTCTAAAGGTAATGTGTTTTCTCCAAGTGTACAACCTAAGGTAGTCTGAATACATAGGGTATAAAGATTTTAATTTCCATTTGGTGTGATGTTTGTGAAGGAAGTTTGAATTTTGAACTTTTAATTGGGTTTTGTGTTGTATTTAGTTTACCACTGTATGTTTGTATCGGTTCTCACTTAACCATATAAAAGTTATTATTCTAAAAATAAAAAAAATAATCATTTTGAGTGAGTATATTCACATGCATCTGTTAGTTCTTATATAAACAGGATTCAAAACACTTTAAAATAAATTATTTTTCCATATAAAATCAACCTTTAGTTTTCTTTTCAAGAACATATCATATTCTAGTAGTCAAAGTAATTTGAAACAACATATATCCATGAGGCATAAGCATATTAATAAACTGGGTTTTAATCATCAATTTCAATATAAATCAGGAAAATAAAAAAATCAAATAAACATACACATAATGTATCCAAAAAACCCAAAGATAAATCCAAAACATGATGGTTTAAACAACTCAAAAAAATAAGAAACACTAGATATAATAAGTTATCCTAAATTATAGGAACCTTGGTCCCTCAATAATACTACCCACTAGAAAATATGGCATCACAGGAACCTACCCTAGTGATATATTACTTAAAAAAGGTTTGTATATGTTTATTTTTCCCCCATAAATCAAGGTCTCCCAATGTGATATTACATAATCATTATGTTTTAAAATATCAAGCCCACATTCCATAAAAAAATCTATAGTGATGCCACACTACTTCCCTGCTTGAAAAAATATTTCCATTTCAAAACTGTCTTTGAGGCATTCCATAAAATCCATGTTGAAAATTTAAAGATTAATTTTAAAATAAAATACCTTTTTAAAACAAATTCATAGTCATAAAAGATCATTTCACCTATCATGGATTTCAAAACATCAATTTCATTATTCAAAACCAAAGGGAATCATAAGAAAACAAATCATAACAAGGGATATAGGCCATAGGATTGTACACCTACCTCAAGATAGATGAAAACAACATTTCCTTCCAGACTAGTGATGGGATAAGAAGAGGTCTGGTCCAAATATGCCTAGATCTAAATAGGGTAAACCTAAAAATAAAGGGATTACCCTAATTTGATGCTATATGTAAGATGAGTGTCCAAAAACCCTTCTTAGAAAATGCTCAATCTAAAAAAACAAGATAATAGAAAGATAATAATCACTTTAATAGAGGAAAATTAAGTCAAAATATGCATTAAACCCCAAGGTTTTACATGGATAGAGTAATCATACCCACAAGATCTTGAAACCATTTTTGCATTTAAAAAATCTAAAACAACTACCACTATGGTCTGGTGTTTCCCACTAAGGTGTGGTGGATTCACCCAAGAGATGGACCATGGGGACCAGCCATGGCATGGTGTAGAAATCTAATCCATTTTGGACTCTCAAAATCCTCCACCACATATTGTTGGGGTCCTTATAGCCATGGTGGATAGGAAGAATCCCAGTGCATTCCATCTGAGACCATTCATGGATTCTAGGCATTTTTTCCCTAACCATTTTACACCGGAGGCTCAAAGGCACACCACAGCCTCCACCTTGTACATGATCCTTATTATTTATCACAAAAATGTACAACCCCTGATTTTAATCCAACAAGAACCTCCAATACTTCCAAAACCTTAAAAAAACTTGTAGATCAAAATGAATACCTTTAACCAAGAGGGTGTCACAACCAGGATTCAAATCCTAGAAGACCCATTTGGGGGATTTATAATCCATTTATTGATAGCGACATAAGTAGGTGATGTGGGAGATGATGAAGGAAGGGTTCTAGTGAAGGTTCCGGGTGCAGTGGAAGCGCGTGGGTGGATGTGCCCACTTGGATTTTTGTCATTAGCAATGATCAATCCAGGATCAATACGACGATAAATGTCAGTCTCCACAGATCGAATCACAGAAAAAGACAAAGAAGATGGTTTGTCCCGGAACCACAAACAAGGATCGTTACAGGTTGATTATAATTAATTTAATTAATTATAAAGAAATACCTTTTGGGTGTTCTTTCTTCGTTGATGTTCTCGATCATGTTTTCGATGTGATCCGTTGTTGCGTCACATAAGACAAGTGTAGACTCCCTCTAGCGGTGATCCACACGTGTACCTCGTATCTCTAGACGTCGCCAAAGGATTCTCCAGGTGCTAGCGTGGAGAAGCCTTTGCTTGCGTTGTCCTCCTTAGATCGTCTTGATCTGATGGAAGAGGATATCTCTCGATCTTGAGAGTGTTCTTGGAGGAAGAGGTTCTTTCGACCTTGAAATAATTCTCCAGAGATGTTGTTCACAATGATTCTCTTGTGTGTTGGAAAAGAGTTGGGGTTGTGAGGATATTTATAATTGGGTGTGTGGGGTTATAGAGTTCTGACAATAAATAAACGCATTACGCGTTTTATTTATTTCATTGACTCTTATTTAAAATCCCATTTCGAATAAATAATTCCTTGACATGCGCTCACGCTGATTATAATAAATATCATTTAATAAAACGATATTATATCCTCAAAACCCCGACTGGAAAAACTACACGGCGTGTAATAATAAATGCACGGCGTGTACTTTTTTTTCATTGAAAACTACACGGTGTGTACATTAAATGTACACGGCGTGTATATCTTGTTTTCATTTATTCATTTCCTTTCCAAAATAAAACTACACGGCGTGTACATTTAATAATACACGGCGTGTACTTGTTTTATTTTATTTTTCCTCCATCATTTAAAACAACTTAGGCTTCCTTGAATAATTATTAAACCACGTATGGTAATAATCTTTATTCAACTTGAGATACTTATATACACTTAGTGTGTGACCCTCTAGGCCTCTTTCTCATTGGCATTAGGCGGGCTTGCCTAAAGTCTAAGATTACTGTCTAGCAACGGGTCAAGGCACCCAAGAGAAAGAAGTTGATGCCGCATTGACGTATCACCTCATACGAATGCTTACTGTGTAATTTAATCCCTTTGTCTCGATATCTCATCAAGTAGGTTTCATGGAAGTGTCATAAACCTATACGCTTGATCCGCCGTTCTTTGACTACCTGAAATAAACTCATCGTTCACACCATGGCCATGGAATTTAATGCAACAGTTCTATTTCAATCAAAGGGCCGAGATATCAACTTCCATAAATGGAAGGGACAGATCCTTCCTTGACTTATCCATTAACAACATGTCACTCATGACGCACCCAACGTACCCTACTTCCCGCCAACTATCTGCATGAAGGTTTTCTTCAGTAAATCTAAGTGCGTGAGTCATGACATGAGTTAATGATAATCTTCCAGTCTAAGGACCATTACACACGCTCGTAGATAGCAATGTCCGATGACACCAAGACATGCATAATTGCTATTGGTGGGTCTGTTCTCATAATCTCCCATCTTGGAGATTACCAAGTGCGAACTCCATGAGAGAGATTCTCGTCTTCTTACGAGTACTCTCACATGACGGTCTGTATACTATATGTCCTATCATAGTATGTCATCCAACCGCAGAACTTTATTTAAGAATATTGTTATATCATTTCAAGGTTCTCATCATAGCGGGGATCTTCTATGACCTTATTAATGCAACAAATATTCCAGGACATTGTAATATTATAGTCATGCAGAACAATGAACAATATATAATAAGTGAACATTCATGTAATCATAGTACAAAACAGTTGGTTCTGTGGACACCAACCCTTACATCTAGATCCAATTATATGTTGATGAAATAATGGATGTAGTTAAAATACCTTTGGTCTAGGAAGAAGGATTTTCATGCCACAATTCCATAGGGTCTTCTATTATAATAGGTTGTCTATGGAGTGGGTCAACACTTAGAGGTGGTTTGGCATGTCCCTACTAGCCTAAGTGTGTGTGTGTGTAAGTGTTGTTTATTTTTATTATAACCTCTAGGACCATAAATAAATTATATTATGGGGGAGATGGGATCTCTGATGATCATGGTGATTCATGGTGATCAATATTTTCTCTGTAAATTTTAGGGATTCTTCTCAGAATGGCCTTACTTAGCAATACTTATTTTGTTGAGTTCCTCCTCTCTAGTGGTCTTACCAATATTCAGGATGATTCTAAGAAGTGGATTGTACTATTGATGGTGAATTTAAGTAAAAACCCTAGAATATGGGAATCACTGATTGTTCTTATAGTTCAAGGATGTAACCTTTGAAGGAATTCATAGTAAGGGTACCTCCACTCAAGTTGTTTCATATTAGGATTCCATTGATAAATAGATCAAATTAGATAAAAAATATATAATTTCTTTCTTTATTATTCTAAATGTCTCAAATCCTTAGATACTTTAAAACCTATTCAATCATATCTCTTCCATATGGGGCTTCACTGAAAAAAATGTGTCTTAATGGGTCAACAAAAATTCACCTCTTTTTTCCCTTGAATTATTTGAAGATGAGGGCTTGTTGATTTAGTTTTATATCCTTAAATACATTCATCCTTCACATATAGGAGTGGGACTACAGATTTAGTCCATTTTGGGTAAGGAAAAATCCGTCTAATTATGGGTAAGGGTCTATGGGATTAATAGGATTCTCTGGAATCTTATAATATTGTATGATGTGGATTTTTCCATAGGGGTTCTTATCAAAATGGATAAAGCAACTAAAATTTATATGTTATGTCACATTGATAGACTACTAGTTTAAGTTGATTTTCATTTTGAATTATTTAATAAATTTTTCCTGACAACAAAGAATGATGAGTTTGAGTTTCACATTGAGTATTAAAAATTCTCATGGTGTTATTTGGATTTTAAATCTATGTGTCATGAAAAATATAATTGTATAAGGGTTGTTTCTTTTTATTTCTTTTTGCGGTATGGGAATAATGAAATCGTTTTTTTAATAATAATAGATGTTCTAAACAAATAAGCGGAGATGATTGAATGGTTTCCATTTAAAAAGGTGTGCCTCCTTTATAGGATGATTGGGCAAGGAAATCTCAATGTGTAGTTATATATGTTGCTAGTGTGATGGGATAGAGGCAGGATACTGGAAGTTCTAACTCATAGCTTGATTCAAAATCTCTATTTGTTCTTTCTGGGCAGGCTATTAATTCATAGGTCATTGAAGATGGGGAAGTTGAAGCTAGAAAGGGCTCTAAGTCATAGGATCTTGTGAGGTTGAATGTAGCTAATGTTTTTGGGTTAGAGAAACCTAAAATTAGGATTATAGGGGATTCAACTATTTTGGGGAAGAATTCGGAGCAGTCAGCTGATCCTTTACATCATAGATTTCATAAATCCTATTTAAACAAGATGTTGGGTAGGATGTAAGGGTCATGGGTTAATGCTATGGATGAAGGTTTAATTTATCATGGAACTTGGGTGGGAAAAAATGTTGATTAAGATGATGATGGACAATCTGTTTATGAATTATCTATATAAGGGGAAGTTGGCCATAAATTATGGAAAGATAAGTAAATGATTTCTTCATAGGCTCAAAAATTTAAACATAAATTGGATGCTCCGCTAGTAAAATAAAATCCATCTATGATAGCAAAGTAATGGATAGTTGAGGAGAGCATGAAGGGATAAGGAAAATGGAACAAAGCCTTTAGGGAGTGAAGAGGGTTTTAAAAATGTTCTACCAAGTAAATAAATATCATTTATGTCTGGTCATGTTTCTTCACCAGTTCAAAAGTAGAATGCAAATTAGTCAAATTATTCATAGGGTGAAGATGTTCATTATCATATTTAGATGGAATATAATAATAATGATAATTTGGATTAGCAATTAGCAGTTTCCAAGGTGGGTGTTGGTGAATATAAATCTAATGGTAAGGACAAGGTGCACATGTTTATGGGGGTTTCAAGGGATACACCTGGTCAGATAGCAGGTTTCTCTGGATAGGTTGTTTTGGATGAGGGTTGTAATAAGTATTCCCCCCCCCCTCATTTTTCTGATTCAATGAAAGTTTTTAGGATATTTTTGGTAAATACACGAATGAGTAATGTGATCAGGCAAGGATTAAAAACACCACCCTCATAATATTAGAGGAGGTTGTGTAGGAGAGGATTTCTAAGGGCTTGAGTGATGCTTTTACATATTGGTTTGACTCACAAGTTGAGTACAAATATGAAAAAATTGAACATGAATTATTTGCCTATAAATACTGCCTCAAACTCCTAAAATTTATATCATCTAACTTTGTTGACAATATCTGATCTAACCCAGAGTTGGACATTCAAGATTTATCATGGAAATACAGTTCTTAATCCATCTCGATTGACAACACTGAAACATCATCAGATTATGATCAAAAACATTAATATAAAGAAGATACATGGAGAAGAGGTTGATATCTACATGGTAGAGACAAACCTAAGAATATGGGTTTTAAAGGGAAAATGAGAAATGAGTTTTTTTTTCTGATTTCTGACTCAATGAACTTTCGGTTGTTTTGTTTCTTTGATGAGGGTGGTTTTCCATGTCTGGACCCATCTTACTTTCTTATATTTATCATTTCTTCTAATAAATGGGTTTGGGCCTTTGAGCTCTACCCTTGACTTGTTCTAAATTATATTATAATAATTATTAACTATATTATATTAATTTTAACTATTTTTCATATTAATTAATTTTATTATATTAATTATTAATTATTAATTAATTATTTTATATTATATTTATTATTAACTATATTAAATTTATATATATTAATTATATGATATTAACTGTTAACTATTAATTATATTATATTGATTATTAACTATTAAGTATTAACTATAATTATTACTTATTAACTATTAATTATATCAATTATTAACTTTTAAATATTAATTAATTGATTTAAATATATTAATTGTTAGCTATATTATTAATAATTTCTAATTATATTAATTTTATTATTAACTAAAAATCACCAAGGACAGGGGAAAGGTGGAAACTGCTACCACTAAATAGAAAAGAATTAAGTAAAGGCTGATAGATAAGGAGAAACATTAGCGTTCCTCCCCTAATGGTCTGTGTGTTATCAATGAAGTGGTGGTTAACACCATTTCTAGATCACTGGATGCAAAAGGTATTGCTTCTCTAGAATTTGTGCGATCAGATATTCCTATTCTTGATGCCTCTCAAGAATCTATCACTATGGATACCTCTTAGAAGGATGCTTCACAAGCCGAGGTTGGAACTGGTCCTAACCATGTTCTGCTTTTTGGACTAGCTAAGACATTGGAATTTGTTGTTCCTCCAATGGTGGTGGGTTTTGTACAAAGCTCGGGCAGAGTTTCACTCTGCACCTAATAATGATGGGGATGTCCAAGATGAATGTGGTATTCCTAGAATGTCACTGATTCTACATAGAATTCCATGGTGTCATGTAAAAAAGTGGGTGAGGGGAACTCCACCTCTATTCACTCACAAGATATTGCTCAAACATCCAATGATGTTGCTACTTCCAAGATTCCTGGAATTAGCAACTTATTTTTTAGTCTTGATTCTATTAATACACCAGAATTTGGCCATTTTTATAATGATTTCAAAGAAAAGGAATAGATCATGCACAAGGCACCTACCCCTATGGCTATCAAGGCATGGTTTCTTAGAGATTCAAACACCTATGGCCAACACCCATAGGGTGAGGATCATAAGCAGCCTCCAGCTACACAACATGCACCTAATGCAAGGGATGTTGTTGTTAATTCCAATATGATTTCTGCAACGGTGGAAGAACTTATGAGAGATCCTTGGGAGTTACAACTTCAAGAGACCTCCATCAATGTGGATATTCTTACTCTTGACTCTGGTGAAAGTAGAGGTTCCAATGCTCCCACTATTGAGAACAAGAAAAAGTATGGTTTCATTAATCCATGGAAGGATGGTTCATCAGATAAGGATGAACAAGATCCTCTAGGGTATCCTCCTAAATAATGGAGGAGAGTTCAACATATAAAATGTTTTGGTGAATTATAGAATAGAGGAAATAATCATAAAAAATATGGAGTTGAATGGATGTCTTGTATTGTTGTTGTGATGATGATGGCCTTTGATCATAATGATGATGATGATAGAGATGGTGGTGGATGAATATTCTAATCTTAAATCAAGGTGAATATTTTTGGGATATTTTGATTTCAAAATTTGAATATTATATAGGAAAAAATGGATAAAAGAGTTTTAATAAAAAGAGATATGTGGGATGAGATATGAAAAAAATTTGATATTTTTTATTATCTTTGAGAGAGGGGTGGTTCATGCATATTTATATGATAACGTGATGAAAATAGGGATAGATAAAAAGGGGTCATGGCTAGAGAGATATACCCTCCAAGTAAGAGAGAACTGAGAAGGGGCTACCGCATTTGTGGTAGCTTGTCTGAATTTTTGATGATGTTGATAATGGTGTTTCAATGATGAAAAATGAAGGTATCAATGATGGAGAACAATGAGATCCATAAAAAAGATTCATGTATCAAAATTCTCTTAGTTTCAAATATCAATTGTTGTTTCCTGGTTCCTGATAATAATGGTAAAACAAAATGGATAGTTCATGTGAATTGTGAAAAAAATACTTCATGTGATTCAAAAATCCTTCAAGTGAATTTTCTATTTTTTGTGACTATTTCTACCATGATGTTGAGTTATTCCCCCAATAAGTTTTATTAGAGCTGATGGTTCATGCTTAAAATTTTTCATGGAAATTATTTAAGTGATTTCTAAGAGTAACAATGGAGCACATGTGTGAGGAAGAATAACATTTGGAAACTAAAGCAGATTGAGAGAGGTTTTTCAGGTATTACACCTGATTTTTTTATTTAGATAGTGTCACCAATGAATAAAGAATTAAAAATTGAAGATCTGGGTTATGTGGTTGTCTACTCAGAATATATTGAGTATGTGGGATTTTTTTAGTAGATTATCTAGATTATGTGTCAAGAAGGGTCCTATTTTTTGTTCTAGTCTTGTTCATTAGGGCAGTAATGATTTAGATGCGATGAAGACTTTGGAGTTGAGATTTCTTTTATAGGGGGAGCTATCAGGTTTCTGTCAGAGCTACAAAAAGGTGTAGTCATATTTTATGCAGAGGGTGATGGTTGGTGTGATACCAAATGGTTTTCTTTCCAAATAAGTTTATTGGATGGTGTCTTCTTTATTGATAGGATAAAGTGGGAGATTGATAGGGTTTAGCCAGTTTGAATTTTAATTGGATATATTTTAAGAATGTAGATAAGTTTTTCTTTGTCTTGATGCATGGATTCTGGGTAGATTTATTTTTATATCTATTTGAAAGTGGCAATAAGAGAGAGAGTTTTATTTTAACTCTCGTTATGCATGGGGGTTTTGAAGATATTTTTATATATCTATTTTATGATAAGATCATATATGAATGTGATGGAAATATTTTGAAGTTTAAGATATAAATTTTTATGTCTTATTTGTATTTCAAAAAGGATCATGTGATGGATTTAAAAGGAGAATCATCTAGTGAAATACATATCAAGGTGGTTCATAAATATATAGTACACTGAAAGGAGAAAGGGTGATATCGTGTTTGTAGTATCATGTGTGAACCATTGGTAATGGAGAGCGAAGCATTAATAGTGGATATACAATGTGATGGTCTGCCACATTTGTGGTAGCATGGGCGGAAGATCGACAAGGAGCATCAACAAGTCAAATGATCATTGAAGTGGGTGTCATGTATCAAAATTCTTCATGGTGTAATAATCAGGTGGCATGTTCTAGTTATGAAGATTTATAGTACATAGGATGACATCACAACAGTAGGTCAACAATGATGCATGTTTGGATGGAATATCCATGAAGTAGTGGTATCTAGTCACAAAAGAGTGATGTTTTTCATAGATGGATATTTGAGCGTGATGTTCTGTCATGGAAGGGTGGTGTTTGTCACCAGGATAGAGAGATGACAGAGGTGTATTGGGATGTGATTTTCACATTGTATTTTTCTACATTGTATTTTCAATTCATGTTTGGGAATTTACTTGGATTTTATACTCTCTGGTTTATAGTGTAATTCTAAAGTTGCCTCATTGTTTTTTAATCCTCTTCATTAGATTGTTTTTCCACATTAAAAAATCTTATGTGTTGATTTTATTTATTCTTCTTTGATTTGTCCCTTCCATATTTCATTAGGTTTCTAACAAAAGTTTTTCAAGGGATTTTATTCCCAGGGTCAGGATTCTCTCCAACATAAGGTTCCATTACTCCATAGAATGATGGTTCATCTAATATGGATAAACAAGCTCCCCCGGGATAGCCTCCTAAATAATAGAGGATGGGTTGACATATGAAAAATCAAGGTGGATCTCAAAATAGAGGAAAATGCATAAAAAAAAGATGAAGCTAATTGGATTTCCTGTGTTTATGATGGGATTATGATGGACTACAATTTTTATTGGAGTGTTGTTGCATGTTACTTTCTTTGGTGGCTAGGTGTCACTCTATAGTTCTATTTGTCATGTTGTTTTTGTTCTTATGGTGGCACTGAGCCACTTTTATGTGTCTATAACCCCATGTACATTGTGTGTGTGGGTTTTTATTAAAAAATGTTTCCATGTTCATGAGTTTGTGTCTCTAAATCTATAGCTTGTGTGTTTCTGATTTACTAATTATTTATATTAGGTATTTTATTTATTAATTATTTAAAATTAATTAAATATTTTTTATTTATAATTATATTACTTATATTATTAATTATTTATTATATTAGTTATTATGTTAACATATATATACATATAACAAAAGATAAGAAAAATCTAAGTATTTAAAAAAAAGTTAATATGAAGAGTGAATGATGTTCACTCTTCCCACCCAAGGCTTACACATGAAATGTGAACCCCATTCACACTTCCAAGAAAAGGATGAAGCGTGAATGAGGTTCATGAGTTTTTTTATAATAGGTTTTATTTTCTTAAAAAATGGGATATGGTTTTACATATTTTGAAAACGGGGTTGAGGGAGGTATAGTTGGGGGATTTCATATCTTTCTTATACATATAGAGTGTTATGCAGCGCATGTTGCATTGATAAGAGGAAAATTATAGGATGTATTGTTTTTATCCAGATGTAGATATAAGAGTTCATCTCTCTCTTAGCTCAACATGCATGTGCACTATTGTTTTCCGATATTTTATGGGAGTCCCCATGTGGATGATGATATGTTTTTCTTTCCTTATGTGAAAATAAAATTTATAAATTTATATTATGAAATATAAGTATAAAAATGTTATATATATGTGGAGTTAGACATATCGATATTCAAATACCACTAGAAATTATGTTCACGCTTAGACTTATGTTGAAGAGTCTTCAATGATTATTAATTATATAGTTAAATTATTATTGTGTAGTTTACATGAATTCGTTTATTAATTTCTTATGAATTTTTTTTATATTTCTGGTTTCATGAATGTCATATTTTGAGCCTATCATCCAGTGTCTCCCACCATACTGTACAGTGATTTTTGTTTTCAACTCATGCATCATACCTATGATTCATTTTTATATTATTGAGTGGCATCATGTTGATAGAGTTATGAGTAAATTCAGCTTAAATCAGTTTATTATCACATCTCCCATTCAGTTGTCTTCACTTCATTCCCTGAAGATGTCAGGGAAGTGGGACTTCAACGGGAGGTGATATCATGCATGCTATATTGAGATGTGAGATAGATGACATGAGTCCTGATTATAAGGGGTAGACACAATACACATTAATCTATCAAACTAGTTAGATTATGGGTCCTAGTAAAACATGTTCTCATTGATATATCTTACACGACACAGATGGGGCTATCATCAGTTGATAAAAATTATTCCTTCCACTTTTGAATATTTTTTTATTAACTTTAGTTAAATGTATAATTTTTTTTCAAGATACTCATATTTCACACCTCATTCACATCATTGATCCCTCAGAGGGAGACGTATTTGACCATATCTATTTTCATAGAGCATTGATAGAACTACATCTCATGAGTGATATTTATCATGGGAATTTCTTGGATGTGTCGGGTGATCACTACAAAAAAACAGCAGATTAGTGGTGGTTTTTTAGAGGGGTTTATGAACAACCCCCTATAAATTTATTTTAAAGGGGGTTATCCACAACCCCATCTAATCATCAAATATAGAGGGGGTTCACAACCCCCTCTAAATTTTTTAGCATTATTTTTTTAGTATTTGGTTTGATTATATATATTATTGATTTTTTTAAGGAAATAGTAGGGGTCCACAACCCCCTAATTTAAGATATTGGAGGGGGTTCATGAATCACTTCTAATACCTTAGATTAGGGGGGGTTTAAACCCCCTATAATTCAAGAAATTTGATGGGGGTCACGAACCGCCGTCAATCCCTTTGATTAGAGAGGGTTTTAAACCCCCTCTAATTTTTTATTTATTTTTTTAAAATAAATCTCATAAATTCAAATTTTATAATATATATGTGTGCGCATGTGTGTGTGTATATATATATATTACATAAACACATTATATAAATGTGTTTAAATACATTATATATATATATATATTTATATTTATATATAAGGACATTTTATAAATAATTTAAATAAATTCTTATACATATAAACAAAAATTTATACATATATAAATATAGGTATACATAATATAAATGTAATTATAAATATATTTATTAAAATTTATAAAAACATTATATGGTTTTATAAATACTATACATTTATATTATGATTTATATTATATTATGTATACAAATATATATAATATAGACAAAATTAAATATAAATATATATATATATATATAATTATATTATATATATTATATTATAAATATTTAATTATATATAAATATATATATATATATATATATTATAATTATTTTATATATATTGTAGTTTACCATATTAATTATAAATTAATTTAGTATATATATATGTATCATTTAATTATATTATATATTTTCAACTATATGAATGTATTTAGTTTTATGTGTATATATATATGATATAATATAATTGTATTTAATATAATATATGTATAATATAAATCATAAAATATATAAATGTATATTATTTATAAAACCAACATATAATTTTTATAGTTTAAAAAATAGGTGTAATAAAAATAAAAATAAATTAATAATATTATGGTTACATCCACGTACATATATAAAAATATATAAAAATGATTATATAAATATATAAACTATAATTATATTATATCTATAAATATTATATAAATACATAAATACACAAACGAACATAAATATAAATGTAATTACAAATATATGTATAAATATATATTTATATATGTAAATATAATTATTTATATATATATCATGCACAAATATATTATATATTGTCAAATATTTATTAATGTAATATTATATATATGTATATATATTATAGACAAATATATACATCATATATTATACGCAAATACATTATATATATATTCCACAATATATATATATATATATATATATATATAATACACAAATATATATTATATATAAATATTAACATAAATATATCATGTATAAATATTATATCTATTTAAATATTTATTCAAATATTATATTTCTGAATCACCTTCCAAATATATATAAATATATTAATGTGCAAGTAAAAAATCAAAATTCACTTTTCCATAGTGGTTAGTATGTTATCTAGGTCCGGAGTTCGAATCCTTCCCTTTACATTTTACAAGGGGAAGGTCGGTGCATGACACATAACAGTAGAGGGGTGGGACCGGGATCAGAATAGGAGGCAAGGTTACGAGGTAGACTGGGAGGGAGGGTGTGAGAAGATTGGGTTGGGAATAGAAGGGAGGGTGCGAGGTGGGACCAGATTAGAATGGGGAGGATCGGGAGGGTGACTTGGTGGGATAGGGACCAAAAACTGAGGGGGTGGACTGGAACAGGAGAGGGGGCTAGGGTGGGGGAATAGGAGGGAAGGTGGGGTGGGAACAAGGAGTGTGGAAATTAAAAAAAAACATCTAATTAGAAGTGATTATGCAAGCTACCTCTAATTTGTCCTATATTAGAGGGGGTTAAACCCCCCTCTAATTTAGCCTTAAATAGTGGCGGTTCTCAAAACCACCTCTAATAGAGGAAATTATTATTCTCATAATGTTGGTTTCCAACTGCTTATATTATAGTAAACATATTAGAGAAAGTTAAAATCCTTTCTAATCTGAGATTCTGTGATGAAATTAGAGTGCGTTTTAACCCCTTCTGATCTAACTGTCGTTAAATTGATCACTACTTTACCAGTGGTTATTCAAAATTTCCTCTAACAATAGTAGGTGGGCACATTAGCGGTGGTTCCTTATAACCACCGCTAATGTGTTTAGAAGGTGTTATGACCCCTTATAAACTAAAAAATAACCCCCTATGATCGGGTAATTTTTTGTAGTGGATGCTGAGGGTGATGAGATCGATATAGATTTGCTAGAGGGTGATGAGTCTATTATGGATGCAACACATAATGGCGTGGCACAGGAGGAATATGTTCATTATGATCATCCATATGTTCAGTAACTTCCTATTGCATACAAGCCACAACCATTCCAACGACCCAAAATTCTAGCAATGAAAATTCCTTTCTTATAATTATGTCATATAGTATAAACCACATAAAATTACTTTGAGAACACAATAAAAACTTTATAAATGAAGAATGAATGAAATAAGAGGTATTTGTAGAAGTTAAGGAACTTTTACCAATGGAATAATAACTTGACCTTTGGAATAGTAATGTGACTATTAGGAATAGTAAATCAACCAATAGAATAGTAACCACATCCATAAAAGTATAAATAAAATTTAGGTATCTCATAAATGATAATATGAAATAATTATATCATAGTATAAGTAATTAAAGTTTTTAAAAATTATTAATTATGTGTTGGTATTTTTATAAAACTTAAATGTTTATTTACGATTTTATTATTAATATAATGATTTAAAAGAAAATTTATTTACATAAAATAGATTCATAAACTAATATTTTTTCATTTTATGACTATAAGATAATTTTATTAGACATTAATTAATTTTTCGAAGCGTTATAAAATCAGTTATAATTTTAAAATCAATATTTTCAAAGTAAATGATAGTTTTAATTAAATATAAAATTTATCATATTTGGAAAATTGTTTTCATAAAATGGAGATCATTTTCGAATTCTACATGTTTAAAAATGGTTAGGGTGAATTTTTGGGATTTTTCAAAACTACCATAATTTTTTGTTGAATAGTGAAATATGGTAATTTATGGTATATATACATTATAAGTTAAATACACTATTCCTTGAGTCATTGCGTATGTAAGAATAATAATCTTGAACTCGCCATTATTTTAATATATTTAGTTATAGTTCTCAAACTATTCATAGTTTTGATCCAAAATAATAAACTAATGAATAAAATAATGACAAAACACCCTGCTCACCCACTATAGATACCACCACTCACCACCTCTTCTACTCACAACTTCTAAGCTTTTATTCTTGTAAAAATTATGCCCAATACTATTCCCAAGCCCCTCCCTCGTTTCTAGGAGCCCTTGGTCTCATAAAAAGATCAAACCCTTTTCCCTAACGAGGTTCTCAAGGAGGAGAAATTCAAGAGGTAAATCACTTTTTCTTTTTCTTTTATTTTCTTTTCAATTTAGTTTATTTTATTATCCTCTACTCACATACACTTATCCAAGTGGTGTGATAAGTTTATTATATTTTATATACTATAATTTTATTATGTTAATGGAATAATTCATCTTCAAGTCTCTTCCCATTTCCTTTTTTCTAAACATAAAAATATTGCATGTGGTGTGTCGATTTACCACCACCATGGACGACACGTTTTCATTTTTCACTACCACCTTCAAGAATGGTCATAAAACCATAATTATTGTTAAATAATATTTTATTATACATATTATAAGTTATATAATTTTTTGGAAGCAATATATAAACTTTATGTTAAATAAAATGATATAAGCACATAATGGCCATAAAACTGCCAAAACTAATTAAATTGTTTTCATTAACATTCAATCTAATAAATCATCATCATAAAATATATCCAAATGATATATAAGATCATTTAATCTTATCTAAGTTCATTAATTAAATATAATTTCAATAATGGATAATTATTTCAATTTTACATGAACTTCTATACTCATATACAAGCAAATCGATCTTGAAAACCAAGAAAACGAACACTCCTGAATGATAAAATTAAACTCTATAACTCATAGAAAAGACAAAAAAAGAACTTAATAAATATATAATGAATCAAATTCATGTATAAAATATTATATATTTGTTAATTAATCAATTTAATTTGATTATCCATGGTATTAAATTGAAAAAAAACATTCATACATAAGGTAAGAGGATTATCGAACTAAACTCTCTTTCTTTGGGTTTTCCCTCTTTCACTCCATTTTTAATATTGATGTAACTTTAATGTTTCTTAAATATAATCTCCTTTTCCTTCAATTTTCTTTTCTGGGATATACATGTTTTCATAGTGGTTTTATGACCAATGCAAATTTTTCTCAAAAATAACTCTTCTTTCCAAAACACATTTTGACACCTCTTGAGTTGTTTCTTCTTCACTCAAGAATGATGAATCCTATAACAGCTATGTTTTCCTTTTATTATTTGGTAATCATAAAGCTTATTCATGAATGTATGCTTTATTAAATGAAACTCATTCCTTTCCATGAGTTATTTTATATCAAATATCGATATACGTTCAATATGGAATGCATGATAATGTAAATTTTATGATGTGATGGGTGCGCCTAGAATTATAGAGCGCATGTAATTTATATGATGTAAAGAGTGTGCTTGTAATTGTATAGTTCTTTAATTAATTTGGTAATATAATGTATCTCATGAAATAAATTGAAATATGTGTGGTAGTTGACCACAAAGACATGATGTTTCATTTTTATGCATTGACACATTTCATGTATTTATTTAATGCTTTCACTAATGATTATGATGATGATGTTATCATGATGATTATGCTCACACATGTTTCATGTCTCTTATTTATCCTCTTACTCATATTTTATCTCACCCCTTCATTTGATGTATACCCTCAAGTGAATACTTATACTAAGGAGAACTCGAGGGCCATTAATAAGCTAGAGAAGAAATAATTAAATAAATGTTTATGTTTTATTATGTAAAATTTGTGTATAAGCCTAATTTTTAAAAGATACAAAACTTTTGTATCTTGGTTTTGTAACACATTTATGTTGTTTATCTTTAAAACGATGTAATAATTATATAAGAAAAAACAAGGTTGATATAGTTGGTATCAGAGCATGGTTTAGTTAATTTGGAAATTATGATTAGAGAACCTTAGTGAAATGTAAAGACCTAGAATTTCTATGGAAAAAATTTTCTTAAATACATGGGAATTTTATGAGACCGTGAAAACTGATGGCACGTGATTCTGAGGCCCGGTGTACCCAGAATCAATTTCTGAAGTTTTGTTCAGGTACGTTCAGTAAACGTACGAGCGAGTTTTTATAACTTTTGAATCAGTGCTTGGAATTAAAATATGAGGGCATCGTTGAACTCACAGCACCGGTATTCACTCAAGAAGACTTTCACCTCGACTGCAGATGGTCAGGAATAAAAGATAGTTTTTGGGTTTTACGTGGTAATAATAAAATAAAATAAGGGCATGTCTTATTTTATTTTATTTGTTATAACCACCATATGGAAGTTGGAGGTGGGGACTGCCACACCTGAACCTCCCATGAGTGGTTATGGAGGTGGGTCCCACCCAAACCTAAAATTCTCTTCATGTTTAATATGGTGGGGACCACTCGAGGTTAAAACCTCTTGAACTCAGCATTAAATGGGGAGAAACCTCTTGAGCTCCCCACTTAATGGTGTCACCCCTCTTTTTAATTTATTACGCCAACACCTCTTGAATTAATGGTGAAATTCAAATTAAATTATTAAAACATAATTTAATTTATATTGGACATTCCTTTGTTGGGAGAGGGGTTGGAAGAGCACTTGGAGAAACTTATTTTCTATAACGAAGAACGCTCCTCCCAATGAAGAAAGACCATCAAAGAACGAAGAACACTTCATCTACCAACGATGGAACTCTTCTTCTTTGATCTTCAACCGGAATAAGGGAGGAAGTGCCATCCTTGAAGAATGTCGATGACGTCATCCTCGACTTCTTCATCTTCTTTCCTGACGTCAACGAATCGACATCCGCTTTCTGCAACTTCGTCAATGACCAACGAACAAAGGTAGGGGTTCAAGCTTGGTTAATTGTTGCATTTTCTTCGTTTTTTGTCAAGGATTAGAATTCAAAACTTCTTGATATCACCCTAACGTAGAGGGCGCGGTCCAAACAAACACGGCATGACCCCTCCGCCTTCTTTTTGGAATTTGACGCTAAACACGGCATGAGTCTGGGATGATCGTTACTCGTCTGTAATGGTTGCGGATCGAAGGCGACGTCCCGAGGAGTGCATGACTTCTTCTAGAATGAAAAGAGGGCCACCGAAACTTGTCCAATGACCCACGGAAAGTTCTTCGGTGGATGGAACCGACGAACATCACCACGTTATGGAAGTGGTGCAACCGCGCTGCCGGAGGAGTAACCTGCGGTCGTCGGGCAGTGGTGGTGCAGCGGTGGCCGGTGCAAGCCCGGCTGCGAAGAAAATCGGCGGCCCAAGCCGCTAGGTTTTCGGAGAAGGTACGGAGCAACAGCGCCACATAGTGGAGAAAATGGGGGCCACGACCCCTGGCTGCGGCAGTGCAGCAGCGGCTGGCGCAAGGCCGGCCGTGAGGAAGACCAGTGGCCCGAGCTGCTGGGTCGCCGGAGGAGGCACGACGCATTTGTGTCGCGCGGGAGGCAGCTGGCCTCTTGGCCAGCCGAGAGGAGCGGGACCCATAACTGGGTCATGTGTGACACGGACCGGCGCCACGTGGTGCTGTTTGACTCTCACCCAAATGGCTCAGTCGTTCGGGATTTCCAGGGGCGCAGCCTCCCCCCTGGACGTGGTTAGGGTGGACGCCACAGGCCGCCAGCCGCGCGGGCCGCAGGACCGGACCCAGCGCGGGCCAGGCCGCCCCCACGTACTGGGTCAGACCCATGGATCGGCTCAGACCTACAGACCTAGTCGGACCCTAGTACTGACCCGGGTCGGGCTGGGTCAGTCCGACTGGGCTGGACCGAACCCGGACCCGTTTGACATGTTTCCACTCTTTTGCTCGTAACTTGAGCTACGGACATCCAATTGACGAACAGTCTGTGGTGACAGAAAACGTGGAAGGAGATAGTTTTTTCTGTATAACCCACTTGAGGTTTGGACAAAGTTGGGGTATGACAGGGTTGGATCGAACATAAATCCAACCAAGCCCTTGGAACTAAAATGCCAATAACTCTCAGACTAGGCGTCTGATTGACGCATCGTCTGTCGCGTTGAGTTTCTTATAGAAATATAGATCTTTTGAATATATCAACTTAGAACTTTGTGGAAGTTGATGTATTGAAACTTTTCATGAGGAGAGGACCCTCCCAGAATCAATCATGCTTTGTGCGGAACCCTGTGGCTGGCTGTGCACTGACGACTGTTCCTGGATCCTGTGTGGGTTTGACAGCACTGACGACTGTTCCTAGATCCTGTCTGGGTTTGACAGCTTCGAGGACTGTTTCTGGATCCTGTGTGGGTTCGACAACTCTGTTTACTGTTCCTGGATCCTGTGTGGGTTCGACAGTTCTGAATTCTGTTCCTGGATCCTTTGTGGGTTCGACAGAATAGATGATCCAGTGGCTACATCTGATCATCTATATCTCTCTACAAAATTTGTATACTTGTGTGAGATGAGTTAGTAAAAAACAATTCCTTATGATTGAGATGGATTATTTGATAACTTAGGTATTTGTATGGGCATATACCTAAGTGGGGTTATTTGTTGATTTTATACCTTGTGGTTTATCCTTGTTGGATTTTGTGAGACCTTGAGGGTCTCGGGGTCTCTACTGAGTATCTTTATACTCACCCCCGCACGGGCTATGCCTGCACCTCATTGTGTTGGATGCAAACGACAGACAGTGCTGACCGAGGCTGAGTTTACTAGGACTGGACGGTGCCTGGAGGTGGACCTCATGACGAGTCGTTACCCGGAGGAGACTGACAGACGTGGAGTTCTAAGGAGTCTATCTGTACCTACCCTTCAAGTAGGATCCGTGGTGGACTATCCAGGAGCTACTTTTCATCTTTCAGTCCCCTTTCAGTTGTACTTGTACTTTACAGTTTGGTTTGTATTTCCGGCCTCTTTACTTTTTATCACTCTCTTGTTATATAATTTTACTTAGTGTTTTGTATCCAGCTGTGTGCTTTTTTGTGTGTGTTTATAGTTATAAAGGCAATTCCTTCCTAGATTTAGGTAATTACGCCTTTGGTGCTAGTCGAAAGCCCCTGGCCTATGGAAGGTTGGCTTGGGGTAGTCACGGCACGGGCCCCAGGGGACGGGTTGTGACAAATTGGTATCAAAGGAGTTGGTTCTACTACAGAACTTAGGACTCTGATCTTTTCTGTGAAGTAATAGTGTTAAGGGTACTGAGTGTTTTTTTTAGTTCATGGAGTCCATTGTTGGTGCGGCGGCCAACGTATCCATACACCAGGACCCTGACTTTTGATTTTTGACTCAGTGCATGAAAACACTGATTGCGTGTGTGTTTTAAGAGTTTTCTTAGTGATCTCTTTGAGTTATCTCACCAGGTGTAACTTATTGACTGTGGCACACCTATTTCTTTTTAGGATGGCCCCATATAGACATCCATACAGGGTTCCAGGCTTTGTATAAGATGGAATCCCACCGAGAGATGAGGCCTCTATGCAAGGCCACATCATAGGAAGGCACCAGCGGTACCACTACCCGTTGGGCCACCGATGACACCATCCCCAGGAGCAGAGAGTGCACTCTCCCTGAGCGCATTTCACGAGTTCCAGTGCCATAGGCCACCCAGGTACAGGGGCAAGATGGACCCGCAGGCAGCTGAGGATTGGCTTGAGGCTATGGTGAGAGTCTTCAGACTAGTAGGGACACCAGCAGACCTTATGGTGATCCTTATCGCGAGTCTCCTTCAGGCAGCAGCAGACAGATGGTGGAGCCTGATGCTCTAGGTGCAGGATGAGGCGACACTTCTCTGGGCAGACTTCAAGAGCCTGTTTCGGGCAGAGATTGTCCCAGCCACCCTATGTGCGATGCTGATACAGGAGCTACTGCATCTATAGCAGGGTAGCATGACGGTAGCTCAGTACTCAGTGAGGTGCACCGACCTCTCGTGCTACTCCACATATATGGTACGAGACCCATTCTTTAGATCCTGGATCTTCGAGCAGGGGATCAGGTGAGAGATCAGGGCTTCGATGATCTCCCTCAGCATCCCGACACAGGCAGGGGTGTTGGAGCGAGCCCTCTTAGTGGAGATTTTCCTTGGTGAGCAGTCACCACCAGCGAGACCCACTACCAGGCGTCACATAGCAGAGTCTTATAGAGCAGGCAGCAGACAGATTTTGCAGAGTTCCAAGTGAACCAGACCATCCGGTGGATGACCAAAGGACTCGGGTTCGATTATACGAGGCACACAAGATAGAGCCATTCATTTGAGGAATAGACAGTGTTTCACATGCAGTGGGCAGGGTCACATGGCACGTGACTGTCCGACCCACCGTTCGGATGATCAAAAGACATTTGAGGGACCTCCCAGGTAGAGGTAGAGGTTCGATCGAGGCGATCCAAAGGGCACAGGTGGATGTGGTAGAGGAGCTAGTCGTATAGCTGGAGGTGGGCGACGTTATGAGGTTTTACCACGACCACCATGAGGAGGTCCACCCCGACCATAGGGAGCAGGTGGACAGGAGAGAGCTCAGCTCCAGGAAGCTGAGGCTTACGAACACGGTGCTCCGAAGAATATATGAGGTATGATATGTGTCTACTCCACCTTAGTTGTAGTTCTTATAGACACAGGTTACAGTCACTCTTTCATTTCCACCACCCTTGTTCGGAGCTCAGAGATTCCGACAGAGTTGTTGACTCGATCCTTATGGATAGAGATTCCTATAGGAGCAGATTCGATGATTATTCACTAGTTTCGGAAGTGTGAGATTACTCTAGGAGGTGAGATCTTCAGCTGGGATCTTCTAGTAGTGGCATCGAGGCCTTACGATGTCATTTTGGATATGGACTGGTAATCTATAGTCCATGCACAGATTGACTGTATTAGGCGCAAAGTGCAGTGTTTCCACATAGATGGGACCAGGTTCACCTTCACCGGCAAGAAGGGAGCCTTTGCAGTGAAGGAAGGACTTACTAGGAGGAGGGTGCAACCGATCACTCATCAGTTGGCCTGCCTTACCCTCAGAGCACTTGATGTGGAGAGTCCGAGCTATCCTGTAGTGGTGGACCAGTACGAGGATGTTTTCCTTGATGATGTCCCAAGTCTACCTACTCACAGAGAGGTGGAATTTTACATTGAACTGTACCCTGATACGGCACTGATATCTACACCAGCATATCAAATGTCTCCCGCGGAGCTTCGCAAGCTGTGGGAACAGTTGGAGGACTTGCAGGGGAAGGTATTCATCCATCCCAGTGTTTCTCCCTGGTCAGCCCCGATTTTTTTCACCAAGAAGGTGGATGGAAGCTTGAGGATTTGTGTTGAATACCATTTCTTAAACCAGCTGATTGTGAAGAATAATTACTCACTCATGAGTATTTATGACCTCTTTGATCAGTTGAAGGGAGCATGGTGGTTCTCGAAGATAGACCTCAGATCAAGATATCACCAGCTTAGAGTTCGAGATGAGGATGTGCAGAAGACGGCCTTCAGATGTCGATATGGACACTACGAGTTCTTGGTTATGCCTTTAGGTGTAAACAATGCTCCAGCAGTGTTCATGGGACTCATGAATAAAATTTTCTAGCCATAACTCAATCGCTTTGTTGTAGTCTTCATCGACGACATTCTGATCTACTCGACTACTAAGGAGGAGCTTGCCTACCATTTGCAGGTAGTACTGGACACACGCCGAGAGCACCACCTTTATGGTAAGCTCTAGAAGTTCCAGTTTTGGATCTGGGAGGTTCACTTTTTGGGACATATCATCTCGTAGTTTGGAGTTGCAGTAGATCCAGCGAAGATTGAGGTGGTACTTTCTTGGGAGCCACCCAGGAGTGTGACGGAGGTACAGAGATTCCTGGGTTTGGATGGTTATTACCAGAGGTTTGTATCAGACTTCTCCAGAGTTGCAACACCACTATCAGCCTTGACGAAGAAGGGTCAACCCTTTGTGTGGTCAGAGAGATGACAGCAGTGCTTTCAGAAGCTGAGGCAGAGGCTGACTAGTGCCCCCATTTTGAGGCTTCCAGAGGATGGCGTAGGGTACGTAGTTTACTGCGACGCATCAGGGACCGGACTCGGATGTGTCATAATACAGGAGAAAGCAGTGATTTCTTATGGTTCTCATTAGTTGATATAGCATGATAAGAACTATGCCACCCATGACCTGGAGTTAGCAGTATTGGTCTTTTCCTTGAAGATGTGGTGGCACTATCTGATGGGCAAGCGTTTCACAGTCTACTCTGACCAGAAGAGTCTCAGGTATATATTCTCTCAGAAGGACCTGAACCTGAGATAGTGATGTTGGCTTTAGTTCCTCCAGGACTATGACTTTGATATAGTCTATACTCTTGGAAAGGGTAATGTTGTTGCTGATGCACTCAGTAGAAGATATAGTATACAGCTTCTAGGTGAGGCGACGAAGCAGTTGGCCACTTTGAGGATATCCTTTGTGGATATAGATAGAGCAGCTTTCCTTCAGTACCTTACAGTCACGCCCCCCACTTCTTCAACGAGTTAGGGAGGTGCAGCATGGGGACGTTGACTGCGAGACATGACGTGCTCAGAAATCCACAGGGCAGGCACCTGATTGATTTTTTGAAGGTGGGGAGCACATCATCCTCTTCAGAGGACGTACTATGGTCCCATGTGTCACTTTATAAGGAAGTGTTGAGGGAGTTCCACACATCCCCTTTAGCGGTACATCGAGGAGTGGAAAATATGTACCAAGACCTTCGACGACAGTACTGGTGTCCAGGTATAAAGAAGGCAGTTGCAGAGTTTGTCTCACGGTGCCTCACTTGTCAGCAAGTGAAGGCGAAGCATCAGGTATCAGCAGGCTTGGTTTAGCCTTTACAGGTACCAGAGTAGAAGTGGGATGGGATATCCATGGACTTCATGATAGGACTTCCACGTATATCCAGGGTTCACGACTTGATTTGGGTGATCATTGACCGACTCACCAAGTCGGCCCACTTCCTACCGATCAGAGAGAAGGGTTTAGTAGAGATCTTGGGACACCTCTACGTGTAGGAGATTGTGCGACTACATGGAGTACCTTATTCTATTGTCTCCAATCGTGACACACGTTTTACATCCCGGCTATGGAAGGGGTTGTAGGAGGCTTTCGGGACGAAGCTTCTTCTGAGCACCGCCTTCCATCCTCAGACGGATGGCCAGACTGAGCAGACTATTCAGACCCTCGAGGATATGTTGCGTGCTTGTGTCCTCAACTTCGGTCACAGCTGGGAGATTCACTTACCTTTGGTGGAGTTTTCATACAACAACAGCTATCACTCCACCATCGGGATGGCACCTTTTGAGGCCTTGTATGGTCGACCTTATAGATCACCACTATGCTAGACAGACCCTGGGGAGTTAGTACTAGTGGGACCAGAGATGATACGAACTACCACGAAGAAGGTGAAAATCATCTATGAGTGGATGAATATTGCACAGAGTAGATATAAGTCGTATGCCGACAGGATACGGAGACCTCTGGAGTTCGAGGATGGAGACCACGTCTTTCTACGGGTCTCACCCCGACGAGGTTTACAGAGATTTGGCCGAGGCGGCAAGTTATCTCCATGTTTCATCGGACCTTTGTAGGTCCTCAGCAGAGTTGGCGAGGTGTAATACTTCTTATATCTTCCATATCAGTTGCACCGGGTGCATGAAGTCTTCCACGTATCTCAGCTGAGGAGATACGTTCATGACCCTTCTCACATCATCGACCATGGGGAGCTGTACATTGAGGATGGGGTGACTTTTATGGAGGTTCTAGTGGAGATTGAGGATCTACAAGATCGGGTCCTTCGTGGATGGTCGATACCTCTGATGCGCATTCGTTGGCAGCACGAGAACCTCCAAGAGAGCACATGGGAGCAGGAGGCTCAGATGTGTGCTCAGTATCCCCACTTTTTCCCTTAGTTCGAGTTGTAGCTTACAGGGACGTAAAGCCCTAAGGTGGGTATAATGTAAAGACCCGTAATTTTTGTGGAAATTTTTTTCTTAAATACATGGAAATTTTATGAGACTGTGAAAACTGACGGCGTGTGATTCCGATTCCCAGTGTGCCCAAAAACAATTTTTGAAGTTTTTTTCAGGTATGTTCAGTAAACGTACGAGCAGGTTTTTATAACTTTTTAACCGGTGCTCGGAATCGAAATCTGAGAGCACCGTTGAACTCGCATCACCGGTATTTTATTAAGAAAACTTTCACCTCAATTGCAGATGATCGGGAATAAAATATAGTTTTTGGGTTTTACGTGGGAATAATAAAATAAGTGCATGTCTTATTTTATTTTATTTGTTATAACCACCATGTGGAAGTTGGAGCTGGGGACCGCCACACCTTAACCTCCCACGAGATGTTATGAAGGTGGGGCCCACCCAAACCTAATCTCCTCTTCATGTTTAATATGGTGGGGACCACTCGAGGTTGAAACCTCTTGAACTCCCCATTAAGTGGGGAAAAATATCTTGAGCTCCCCACTTAATGGTGCCACCCCTCTTTTTAATTTATTATGCCAACACTTCTTGAATTAATGGTGCAATTCAAATTAAATTATTAAAACATATATTAATTTATATTGGCCATTCCTTTGTTGGGAGAAGGGTTGGAAGAGCACTTGGAGAAACTTATTCTCTCCAATGAAGAATGCTCCTCCCAATGAAGAACGACCATCGAAGAATGAAGAACACTTCATCCACCAACGAAGGACCTATTCTTCTTTGATATTCAACCAGAACAAGGGAGGAAGCGTCGTCCTTGAATAATGTCGACATCGTCATCCTCGACTTCTTCAAATTCTTTCCTGACGTCAACGAATCGACATCCGCTTTCCGCAACTTCGTCAATGACCAACGAACAAAGGTAGGGGTTCAAGCTTGGTTAATTGTTGCATGTTCTTCATTTTCTTTCAAGGATTATAATTCAAAGCCGCTTGATATCACCATAACGCAGAGGGCGTGGGCCAAACAAACACAGCCCGACCCCTCCGCCTTCTTTCTAGAATTTGATACTAAATGTGGCATGAGTCCAGGATGATCGTTACTCGTCAGCAATGGTTTCGGATCGAAGGCGATGTCCCGAGGAGTGCGTGACTTCTTCCGGAACGAAAATCGGGCCACCAGAACTCATCTGGTGACCCGTGGAAAATTCGCCAGTGGATGGAACCAATGAACGTCACCGCGTGAAGGCAGCAGCACAACCACGCAGCCCGAGGAGTAACCCGCAGCTGTTGGGCTGCGGTGGTGTACTGGTGACCGGTGCAATCCCGACCGTGAAGAAAACCGGCGGCCTGAGCCATCAGGTTGTCGGAGAAGGCACGACGCAACAGCGCCGCACAATGGAGAAAAAGGGGGTTGTGGCCCCTAGCTGCGGTGGTGCAGCGGTGGCCGGCGCAAGGCCATCCGTGAGGAAGACCGGCGGCCCGAGCCACCGGGTCGCCAGAGGAGGTGCAGTGCATCTGCACTGCGTGGGAAGCGGCTGGCCACTTGGCCAGTTGGGAGGAGCAGGACCCATCGCAGGGTCCTGCCTGAGGCAGACCAGCACCACATGGCACCGGTTTACTCTCACCCGAATGGCTAAGCCATTCAGGATTTCCAGTGGGCGCAGCCTCCCCCATAGACACGGCTAGGGCGAACCCCATGGGCCGCCAGCCGCACGGGCCGCCGGTCCAGACACAGGGAAGGCCGGACCCAGCGCGGGCCGGGCCGCCCCCGCGGATTGGGTTGGACCCAAGGAACGGGTCGGACCCCCGTCTGAACCTAGGTCGGGCCGGGTCGGGCCGACTAGGCCGGACCGGACCCGGACCTGTTTGACATGTTTCCACTCTTTTGCCCGTAACTTGAGCTATGTGAATCCGATTGACGAACCATCTATGGTGACAAAAATATTGGAAGAATATGGTTCTTTGGTATACCCCACTCAATGTTTGGATAGAGTTAGGGTATGGCTGGGTTGGATCGAACGTAAATCCAACCGGGCCCTCGGAATAGAATTGCCAATAATTCTCAGACCGGTCGTCGAATTGACGCACCGTCTGTCGCGTTGAATTTCTTATGTAAAGACGGATATTTTGGATTTACAAACTTGAGAACTAGTGGCAGTTGATGTATCGACACTTGGATTGAGGAGCAGAACCTCCCGGAATCAAGCATGCTTTGTGCGGAACCCTGTGGTTGGCTGTGCACTGACAACTGTTCTTAGATCCTGTGGGGGTTCGACAGCACTGACGACTGTTCCTGGATCCTATGTGGGTTTGACAGCACTGACGACTGTTCCTGGATCCTATGTGGGTTCGATAGCTTCGAGGACTATTCATGGATCCTGTGTGGGTTCGAAAGCTCCATTTATTGTTCCTAGATCCTGTGTGGGTTCGATAGTTCTGAATTTTATTCCTGGATCCTGTGTGGGTTTGACAAAATAGATGATTCAGTGGCTACATCTGATCATCTCTATCTCTCTAAAAAAGTTGTATACATGTGCGAGATGAGTCAGTAACTTTGTGTTTTCCTCGTGATTGAGATGGATTACTTGATAACTTAGGTATATGTTTGGGCATATACCTAAGTGGGGTTATCTGTTGATTTCATACCTTGTGGTTTATCCTTGTTGGATTTTGTGAGACCTTGAGGGTCTCAGGGTCCCTACTGAGTATCGTTTTACTCACCTTTGCATGGGCTATGCCCGCACCTCGTTGTGTTAGATGCAGATGATGGATAGTGCTGACCGAGGCTGAGTGTACTAGGACTGGACGGTGCCCAGAGGTGGACCTCATGACGAGTCGGTACCCAGAGGAGACTGACAGATGTGGAGTGCTGAGGAGGATATCTGTACCTACCCTTCAGGTAGGATCTATGGTGGATGATCCAAGATCTACTTTTTATCTTTTAGTTGTTTTGTCCCTTTTCATTTGTACTTGTACTTTACAGTTGGGCTTGTATTTCTGGCCCCTTTACGTTTTATCACTCTCTTGTTATCTAGTTTTTCTTAGTGTTTTGTATCCATCTATGTGCTCTGTTGTGTGTTTTTACAGTTATAAAGTCAATGTCTTCCCTGATTTAGGGAATTATGCCTTTGGTGCTAGTCGTCAGCCCCTGGCTTATGGAAGGCAGGCTTGGGGTAATCACGGCACAGGCCCCGGGGGACGGGTCGTAGTGAAAACCCTTAGTATGAGACCTCATATATATAATCACCCAAGAATATTTGTTTTAGAAAATTATAAACATAGGGACCCCACAATATATTACTTTGGATTTAATTTCACAAAGGAATAATTTATTTATTCATGACTTGTTTACTTATGTTTTGTTCAAACATTTTCTATTTTAGAAAATGGTGGGAACCAGGAGAGACCATACCAACAACCCGTGCATGGGGTAATGTAGTGATTGTCCGAGCGACATCCCCAATGCTTTGGGAGGTGGAGTTTAAAATTTTATGGTGATGCTTACCCAGCCATCTCAGGCTATGAACAATAACCTGAATTATGTGGAATGTCCTCCTTCACTTAAGAAGGAGAAACTGAGTATTTTATATGATAACGGCCACTGACATTTAGTAGATCTTCCAATACACTAGTCGTAGAAAAATGTTTCAACTCAATGGAGAAGATATTTTTTGTGCTCCGCTATTCTGATAAGGAGAAGGTGAACCTGGTCATTTATCATTTAGATGGAGAGGCTGATCAATGGAGGTGTTGATTAAAAACACCAAGCTAGGGGATGAAATTGAAGAGATGGAGTGGGAAGACTTTAATATAATGTTTATTAACAAGTATTTCCCTCAAACTCTTTGTATAAAGATAGAGAGAGAATTCATAGATCTAAATCAAAAGGAAATTGAATCTATCATGGACTACGAATAAAATATCACAAGGTACGCTTCAGGTATTGTTATCAATAATGATAGAAAAATTGATATATTCTTTAGTGGTTTAAAACCACGCCTTCTAAAGGCTCTAGATATCTGATACTTTGAGAGTTATGAATAAGTTGTTTTATGTGCTCTCAAAGTGGAAATGAAGTTTGAATAATGATCCCATGACTATGGTGATAAGAAACGAAATATGGAGTTTCAAGTTGGGGGTCTATTGATAAGGGTGTAAAGAAAACTTAACCACTCATATGTCAAAAATGTGGGAAGAATCATCATGGTAACTACCTCAAATAGACAAAGAAATTCTATAAGTTTGATAGAGAAGACCGCCAAGCTCATAAAGGTCGAAGAGATATAAAGAAGCTGACTAATGTGATGGAGTAAAGGAGACCACCACCCATGGTTCAATGCTTCAACTATAGGGATAAAGGTCACTATTAAAGCTAGTTCACTAAACCTCGAGTCATAAAGGGTAATCATCATCATCAACCACCAAAGAAAAAGGATCAAGGGAATAATTATCCCATCACTACCACTGAGGAGGAGTCGTACAATGATGTGGTGATAGGTACGTTGTTCATTCATTCTAGAATAGTGAATGTGCTATTTTATTCTGGTTCTATTCATTCTTTCATATCTTTAAATTTTAGTAGAACAATTCGAACACCACCTAAAAATATGGAAGTTGAATTATTTGTGAGATCATCAAATGAGGTAATTATTGCATTAAAAGTATATAAATCCTCCCTGGTTAATGTTTATGGATTGAGCCTCCCAGAAAATCTTGTCCTACTTAATTTGGTGGATTTTGATGGTATATTAATCATGGATTGACTATCTTTATACAAATCTAACATAAACTATTGAGAAAGAAAGATCACTATTCACATCCTGATATATCCTCTAATTCTGTACAAGTGTAAGGGGGAAGATGAATCTCCTTCAGAATCATCATCTCAAGTGTGGATATTATTGACTTATGAGAAAGTATATCTAGCTCAAATGATTGATCCAATAAATAAAATCATGCTCGAAGACATGCCCATTGTGAGGGACTACACTAATGTGTTCCCCAATGAATTTTCTGGTCTTCCTCCCGACCAAGAGGTTGAGTTCTCAATTGAACTTATTCCTGGATCTTTGCTGGCATCAAAGACACCTTATATAATTACCACTATTGATTTAGAGGAACTGAAGAAGCATTTACAATAGAATATGGAAAAGGGTTTTATATGTCTGAGTGTTTCACTATGGGGTGCACCAATCCTCTTCGTCAAGAAGAAGTATGGACCAATGAGCCTCTGCATTGATTATTGTGAGCTCAAAAAAATCACAATAAAGAACAAGTGTCCCCTTTAATAGATAGATTATTTGTTTGATCAACTACATAGGGTCAAGTATTTATCTAAGGTGTGATTTAGGTTAGGATATTACCAATTAAAGATGAGGATGGAATATGTTCCCAATATTACCTTTCAAACAAGGTATGGACACTATGAGTTCATAGTGATGACTTTCAGACTAACTAATGCTCCAATAATATTCATGAACTTAATGAATAGAGTCTTTAGATATTACCTAGACAAATTTTTGGTAGTATTTATTGATTCCATTTTGATATACTCCAAGAGCAATGAGGAACATTATGATCATTTGAATATTGTGTTAAATACTTTTCAAAGGGAGAAACTTTATGTAAAGTATAGTAAATGTGAGTTTTGGATGGAGGAAGTATCATTCTTGGGTATTACTAGTGATTTTTGAAGAACTTCTAAATCCCACTAACTAAGATGAATTGGAAGAGAGAGAAAAATTCTAGATTAGTGAATGTGAATATTACGTCAAAGAGTTAAAAAATAGGTTTAACACCACATCAGTACTCACACTTCTGATAAGTGGGAACTCTTTATGGTATACAATGATTCCTCAAAGAAGGTATTAGACTTGTACTAATGAAAAATGATAAAATGATAGTCTACACCTCAAGGCAGTTGAAAATCCATGACCAAAACTATCCCATTCATGGCCTGGAGTCAGCAGCTATGATCTCTACAATGAAAATATGGCGACATTATCTCTATGGGGAGAAGTGAGAAATATATACTGATCATAAGAGCCTCAAATATATATTCCCACAGAAGGAGCTTAATATGTGACAATGAAGATGGTTAGATCTCATCAAGGATTACAACTTCTCAATTCACTATCATCCTAGAAAAGATAATAAAGTGGCATATGCTTTAAGTAGAAAGGATCCTACAACATTATCAATGATGAACCTTGATAAGGATCCAAAATTATTATATTTTCAAAGGATGGACATGATAATAATTAAATAATGAATATAACCAATCATTTCTCAAATGATTTCTTAACCATCCCTCATAGAGAAAATAAAGGATGCTTAAAGAAATGATGTGTCAATTCTAAAGAAGGTGGAAGTTATGAGAAAGAGGAAATACTCAAGAGTTCAAAATTGATGTGGAAAGAATTATAAGATTTTGGTTATGACTATGTCTACCATCCAATCTAGAGATATGAAGGATCTTCTGAATGATGCACATAGATCAACCTTCTCTATTCACCCAAGGAGCACAAAGATGTATGAAGATATCTAAGAGAACTATTATTTGGACAATATGAATAAGGTGATCACAAAATATACATCAAAGTTCCTAGTATGTCAGCAAGTGAAGGTAGAAAGAAAAAAGTATAAGGGGATGATGCAACCATTACCCATACCGACATGAAAATCAGAAAACATCACCATAGACTTTGTCACCATGCTTCCAAAGACATCCAAAGGAAATAATTCTATATGGGTTGTTGTGGATCATCTTACAAATGTAGCTCACTTGATCTCAATTCGATATGACTTCTCATTGGATCAACTTTCACGAATATACATCAGAGAGGTGGTAATTCTACATGGAGTACCATTATCGATTGTATCCAGTTGAGATCTGAGATTCACCTCTAAGTTCTGGAAAAGCCTCCAGCATGCTCTAAACACTGAACTGAACTTTAGTACGGATTATCATCCTCAAACTAATGGTAAATTAGATCATACTATTTATACACTGAAAGACACGTTTAGAGCATGATCTATAAACTTTAAAGGAGGATGGGACCAACATCTGTCTCTAGTTGAGTTCTCTTACAACAACAATTTCCACTAGAGCATCCAAATAACTCCATATGAATCCTTTTATGGGAAAATATGCAGAACACCAGCATGCTATTATGAAGTCGGTGAACATAAGATGATAGGACCTGAAATGGTTGAAGAAATGGTGGAAAAGGTGAAAATCATTTAGCATCACATCAAGCCATCCCAAATTCAATAGAAGAGCTATGTAGAAAATTATCGATGAGACCTGGAGTTTAAGGTTGTAGACATGGTATTTCTCTACATATCTCTATGGAAGAGGATCATAAGATTTGGGAAGAAAGGAAAGTTTAGTCTCAGGTACATCAGCCGCTTTCAGATCCTTGATCATGTCGGACTGGTGGCCTATCGACTGACACTTTCACCTACCATGTCTCAAGTCCACGATGTATTCCATGTATCCCTCTTGAGGAAGTATACACCATATATCTCACATGTACTGAATCTAGAGGTGGTACAGTTAGAAAATTACCTCTCGCATGAGGAGCAGTCATTGAATATCTTGGACCGTAGAAATAAAGTTCTACGCAACAAGACTACTCACCAGGTCAAAGTAATATGAAAGAACCATAACTACTAAGAGGAAACATGAGAACCTAAGGAAACAATTAAGGAGAAATACCCTCACCTGTTTCCAACTTAGAATGTAAAATGAAATTTCAAGGGTGAAATTTCACAAGGGGGGAAGAATGTAACAACCTAAAATTTTATCAAGGGAAATTCCTTTCTTATAATCATGTCATATAGTATAAACCACATAAAATCACTCTGAGAACATAATAAAAACTTTATAAACGAAGAATGAATTAAATAAGAGGTATTTCTAGAAGTTAAGGAACCTTTACCAATAAAATAGTAACTTGACCTTTGAATAGTAATATGACCATTAGGAATAGTAAATCATCAAATAGAATAATAAAATCATCTATGAAAATATAAATAAAATTTAGGCATCTTATAAATGATGATATGATATAATTATATCACAGTATAAATAAATGAATATTTTAAAAATTATTAATTAAATGTTGGTATTTTTATAAAACATAAATGTTTATTTACAATTTTATTATTAATATAATGATCTAAAAGAAAATTTATTTTCATAAAATAGATACATAAACTAATATTTCTTTGTCTTATGAATATAAGATAGTTTTATGAGACATTAATTAATTTTTCAAAAAATTATAAAATCAGTTATAATTTTAAAATCAATATTTTCCAAGTAAATGATGATTTTAATTAAAAATTAATTTTATCATATTTATAAAATTATTTTCATAAAATTTAGTTCATTTTTTAATTCTACACGTCGAAAAATGATTATGGTGTATTTTTTATATTTTTCTAAAATACTTGAATTTTGTGAATAGTGAAATACGGTAATTTACGGTATATATACATTATAAGTTAAATACACTATTCCTTGAGTAATCTCTGATGTGAGAATAATAATCTTGAACTCTCCATTATTTTCATATATTCAGTGATAATTCTCAAATTATTCATAGTCTTGAGCCAAAATAATAAACTATTGAATAAAATAAAAAGAAAACACTCATCTTCTCCCATATAAATATCATCTCCCACCACCTCTTCTAATCACACCTTCTAAGATTTGAGTATTGTCCCAATTCTATCAATCCCTCTTCTAAAGCCACTCCCCCATTTCTAGGATCCATTGACCTCATCAAAAGACCAAACCCTTTTCCTTAAAGAGGTTCTGAAAGAGGAGAAATATAAGAGGTAAAATCGTCTTTCTTTTTTTTTAGTTTCTTTTCAATTTCATTTATTTTCTTATACTATACTCAAATACACATATACAAGTGAATGATAACTCCAATATATTTTATATACTTAAATTTAATTATGTTAATCGAATAATTCATCTTCAATTCTCTTTTTTTCTTTTTCCTAAATATGAAAATATCGTTCGTGCTGTGTCGATTTACCACCACTGTGGGTGATGCATTTTCATTTTTCACTACCACCTTCCAGGCTGATCATAAAACCACAATTATTATTAAATAATATTTTATTATAAATATTATAAGTTATATAATATTCTGGAATCAATATATAAACATGATGTTAAATAAAATGATATAAGCTCATAATGGTCATAAAACCACCAAAACTAATTAAATCATTTTCATTAACATTAAATATAGAAAATCATCCTCATACCATATAAAAAATGATATATAATATCATTTAATATTTTTAAATTTCATTAATAAATTATAATTTCAATTCGGATAAATATTCCAATTTTACATGAACTTCTATACTAGTATACAAGCAAACTGATCATGAAAACCAAGAAAACAAACACTTTTGAACAATGAAATTAAACTATATAACACATAGAAAATAAAATAAATGAACTTAATAAAACTATAATGAATCAAATTCATATATAAAATGTTTTTTATTTTTTAATTGATCAATTTAATTTTATTATCTATGATATTAAAGTGAAGAAAGCATTCAGACATAAGGTAAGTGGATTCTCGAATCCAACCCTCTTTCTTTGGGTTTTCCATCTTTCAATCTATTTTCAGTATTTACGTACATTTAATGTTAATTAAATATCATTTCCTTTTTCTTCCCTTTTCTTTTTTGGGATATACATGTTTCCAAACTGATTTTATGACAAATGAAATGAATTTTTCAAAAGAACTCTTCTTTACAAAACATATTTTGACACCTCTTGAGTTGTTTATTCTTTGCTCAAGAATAATGAATCCTATACCAAATATGTTTTTCCATTTCTCATTTGGTAACCCCAAACCTTATTCATGAATGCATGCTTTTTGAAATGAAACTCATTACTTTCCATGAGTTATTTTATGTCAAATATTGATATATGTTCTATGTGTCATGCATGATAATGTAAATGTTATGATGTGACAGGTGTGCCTAGAATTATATAGCATGTGTAAATGTTATGATGTGATGGGTGCACTCAGAATTATATAACATTCCAATGTATTTAGTAATGTGATGTATCTCATGAGATAAAGTGAAATATGCATGGTAGTTGACGATTAAGATATGATGTTTCATTTTTATGATTTTCCACATTCCATACCTTTATCTAATACTTCCACTCATGATTTTGATTATTATTATGATCACTCATGTTTCATGTCTCTTATTCATCCTCTTATTGGGATTTTATCTCACCCCTTCTTTTGATGTATATCCTTAGGTGAATACTTGTACTAAGGAGAACTCGTGGGTCAATAAAAGAAAAAGAAGAAGGAATTAAATAAATGTTTATGTTTTATTATGTAAAAGTTATATATAATACTAATTTTCCCAAGACACTAAACATTTGGATCTTAGTTTTGTAATTATTTTATGTTTATCTTTAAAAATATGTAATAGTTATGTAAGAAAAAGCAGGGTTATTGTGATCATTGCCACAATTAGAGGCATAGGTATATGTACAACCACAACCATAGACACAACTAAAGGTTATTACTCCAAGGGGCCCCAATGCATCAGTTACTGATTATGTTACATAGTATGTTAGTGTGCTATATTTTTCTATAGTGACAGTATGACATCCCACCTTTTTATTATATAAACTAATTATTACATTGTACAAAATAGAGGATCTTTTAAAATTTAGTTTATTGGAAAAAAGGTACATAATATATAAAAACTTAAAACATTCTTGTAATCCAATTGAAATAATTATCCAAAGTTTCATCCTACTTATATTTATAGAATCTCATAACATGAGGACATATATCAAAGGAAAGTGTGAGCATAAGACCTATTAAGGGAAAATAAGGGCAAAAGGTTTACATGTGATCTTGAGGAATATCAATAAGAACATAAGAAATATCATTATGGCATGAGAAAGATAACACGAGACATATCATAAATAAAAGAAAATGAATCATAACATGAAAATGTGGCTACAAATTTTAATTTAGATATTCATAAGAATATAACCAATGTTAATCACTAAGGTGTCATTAAAATTATCTAGGTTATTCACCAAGGTATCGTATAACATGTCATATCTAGAGATTAAATTGTTTACCCAATGTATTTGAGAATTATCAGGACACACTCTTCATATGTCTTAATTTTCATGTAATCCACATATATCATAATAAATCATTCCATAAATAACATGTGGAGAATAAAAGCAATTAGTTTCATATTAAAATCATGGCATTTCAAAAGTGCTTTAAAAATGATCATTGTGTCATTTTTAACCCATGTAAAGGGAATGTGGGTTTTATATATTTCCAACCTAGAATAAAATAAATCATTTTTACATATTGGTGAATACACATGGAAAATAAAGAGGTTTGGTTATTCACAAAAAGAAAATAAAATAGCATTTCTTGAGGAGAAAAGAGAAATTTTGAGAAGTAAATTCGACAGCACAACGGGTATAAAAATGGTTTTAGAAATGGATAAAAAGAGATGGGACAAGGTTATACCATTGATAAAATGTAATTTGGAAATAAGACATTTAATACAAAGGAATAAAATAGAGTTACCATAACATTCAGAAAACATATTCAAAAAGAGGTTCTTGAAATAAAGAGAAAAGAATGATAATTCTCTTACCTTGAAAAGTAACTCTTAAAACTTGAGTATTTGGACCTTGAGGGATTTATTACACCTTGGGAGAAATATTTTAGAGGTAAAACTATCATATATTCCTATAGGATGAATTTGGAGTGAAATAAAATGCATAAATAAGTGGTTATTTATAGCAAAAGTGGTGGATTTTTTTATTAATTTCCAAATATAGGCCTTGGGAACTTAGGTTGTGAAAAATGAAAAACCATGGGATTTAACATGGTATTTTAAACTTTCTACTCCTTTTATGTTATTTTAATCCAAAATATTCAATCATCATTTTATATTTCTTAATTTGACAAGGAAAAGTAAAGTTTACTCAAAATAACATTTTTAAAGTTAATGTTTCCATTTTATAATTTAGAAATTAAGTTATTGAAACACCCAAAGCTTCCACGGTACGCTTCTCTTTCAAAAATGCAATAGATTGCATTGTATGCAAGTTCGAGATTCTAACACACCGTGACCAATAAAAGTAGCCGTTATGAATAGTAATACCCAATTTTTGAAATTTTATAAATTTTATTATTCAAATTGGACTTCATTTTTGGATTCGGAATATCGAAATTATCCTAAGTTGAATTTTTCGTTTTTTCTAAGAACTTCATTTTTATGAATAGTGTAAAAAACTAAACTTTAATTAAAAACAACTTTTTTAATCAAAATAATTCATAGTGATAAATTATATTATTTAGTGGTTTTAAAGTATAATTAAAATATATTTTTACCATTTTATCCAATGGTGGTCATTAAAATTAATTTCACTTTGAAATTCGACATAAACAATTGTCAATCTTTTGATTGATATTCTTTCTTATAAACACGTTATTTGTTTTGAAAACGATAATTAATCATAAAATTAATTAATGAAACTTATATGTTTTGAATTTGTTAAAATATACATCATCTTTGAATTTGGAATATCAAATATAGTATAGGGTGAATTTTTGGTATTTTTCTAAAAAACTTCAATTTTTGATGAATAGTGAAACTACTAAGTGGTAGTTAAAAAACTGATTTTTTGTTTAAATGAAATTTTACCACTTCTGTGAATTTAATTTCAAAAATACAACATACATAGTTTTAATTAGGAAGTAAAATTTGGTTCAATGGGATGAAAATAATTTTTGTTGAATAGTAATTTTTGAGTTTTATTAACCGCGATTAGAGGTAATTAGAGTAATTTAAGGTAAAAATAATGTTATAATAATATGAAATTACCTTGAAACATATACTAATCTTATTGGATGACTCATGTACGACTAATACAATACATGGGTCAATTTTTGGTACCCCATGGATCCACTTGGGTAAGATAATTACATTAATCCCTTTTATTTAAAGTAAAAATAAAAATGTCACAAACATGTATTGTTTTACTAAAACAATTTTTACAAGGGTTTATACAAGTTATCTTTTTGACTATAAATATCCATTGGAAATCTAAAAATATTTCCTACATCATGGTAATTTTTTTATAATTTTTAGGCATTAAATAAATAAATTTATTTATCACGCCATGATGATGCAGCGATTACCTCATTAATGAACGATTTAAATAAAATGAAAAGATAAGGTAAAATATAAGACTTTCATTTGTCTAAATCCTATTGGATGGGTGTATTTAGAACCCTTATCACCTTATCCTAGAAATATATCATTTTGGGACCTTTAAAATCCGAAAATTATTTCATAATAATGTAACATTTCATGACTTTCCAAGAGTGCCTCTCCTCTCCTCTTATAAAAGGCCCCCACCTCTACAACCTTACTCACACCTTCAAAGCCATTTGGATCGTCCAAAATCTGAAAAAATACTCCCTAAACTTCCCTCTATTACTCCTAGAAGCCTCACTTTGGGCATAAGTCTTCCCAAGGAATCCTTTGGCTCAAATCAAAAAGAGTTACCCGCTTTTAAGGTAATGTCTTCTCTTATGTTCTTTTGTTTTATTTAGCTTTTCTAATACCTTAAACTCTTTTTATTACTTTATTTTATAACAACACCATTATCTTCAATATACTAGTATGTTTTTATGAGAAGGATTTGATTTACACTTACACACACCTTCATCTATTGGTTAAAGAACATACTGTTTCTGTGGGTGGAGAATTACTACCTCACGAAACGATGATTGTTCAATCTTCTTTTAACACCTCTCATGGTGGACATTAAGATGTCACTATATTTATATATGATATATATTATGTTTATTTTTTCCTTATGCTTCTTTATTTTTCATTTATGTAATACCTTTATGATTTCCATTATGGGTAAACGCGATAATTTCATTTTAGGAAGTGAGGATTACCGCCCCCTCAAAGTGATTTGAATTGTTAATGCCATATGTGGGACGTATAAAGGATGGACTTAATGATATTATATATGATATTATACTGTAATTATAATATACCTTTATATCACTATGATTTCATTCCATTAAATATGAAATATAAATGAAAGTAGCATTCATGCGTACGTACGGCTTACCGTCTCCATGAACGGTGCATTTCATTTCTTACCTCTAAATATTATGTAATATTATAAATGCATGTATATATTGTATATATATGATATATATGATATCTACATCATGAATATAATTCTGGAGATAATGGATATTTTACCACATGAATAACTTATAATTATAAGAAGTTTATTGTTGACTCAAGTACCAAAGATCGAAAAAACGACCGTTATTAACTTAAATGACTACATAATGTTCATAACATGGTAATAAGTGATATAAAAGGAATAATGAACTTGAAAAAGGTTTTTAAGCAAGTGGATATTAACTCTAGTTTATTATTTAGGATATTAAAGAATGATTGAGTCAAGTCGGACACGAGGTAAGGGACTTCGTCTCAATCTCCTTTCATTGAGGAATATTTTGTTTTGTACACAACTTTCCTTTATACGGTGTATAAACCCCTTTGACTTTTAATTTTATTCAAAAGGAATCTTTTTATATGAAGTGTTTTTACTAAACGAAAAAAGGAATGTTTTGTCTTACGTATGCGGCTATAACGATTTCTCCGCCGCCATGACCATTATTTGAGTTTCGGCTTCCTCTACAAGCCATAACTTTTTTTAAATGAAAAATAAATACCAAGTTTTAATTTTCTTTTATTTTGGTATTGAAAATTGTTTTGATAATGTTTTGATTATATTAACGTGTTTTATTAATATCTTGTGACTGAAATGTGGAAATTTTATATTCCTTTATGCATGTTTTATGTGATACGATTATGTTATGGTTCTTGGAAATTGTTTATGATATGTTTAAACCTTTTCATATAAGGAATGCATTGGATTTAATAAGTGATGGGCGGATCCCTCTCTAGCTCCTCGATGCATTGGTAGGTCTCATGAGACAAACTCGTGTCTTGCCACGAGGCCTTGACAAAATCTTATTTGTAGTCTTGGCACGAGGCCTTGGCTACGTGGTTATGATAGTCAGGAATTATGCATTCCATCATTATGAAAGTGTTTATTGATATTGCATGTGATTATTCGACTAGTGGAATATCCATGTGAATAAGTAAATTGCATTATTTCATTTTACTTTTTCCATATTATGCTGAAGTTTAAGTTTAAAAGGCTTTTTTTAGTTATACATTGCCTTAAATGTTTATGTTTATTTATGAAAGTTTCCGCTATATTGTTATCCTTACTGAGCATCTGAGCTCACACCTTTCTATGTTTCATTTTTCCCAGGATGTGAAGAAATATTTTATGACTGACCTGCGGGGATATTCTGAAGGGGATATGAGTGTGGACTTTGGAGACTATGTTATTGTGATTTTTCTCACTTTATGATGTAATGTAACATTTATGAATGTATCTAGTGTTTCCAAGGATACTAAACTAATCGGTCTTTAGAGACTTGATCTTTTTTTATCACGCCAATGTTACGTAATAATGCATCGACTCTAGGTAACTAGGGTCGGGGCGTTACAGTTGGTATTAGCGGTAGTTTAGTACTAACCTTGGAAGCTATATTTAGATAAACTCTGATTAGAGCACATAGCCCTAAGATAGACTTTGAGGATTAGTATAGAAGAACATCCTAGAATTTTGGTAAAGTATAGATTTTGTGTATTTTACGAGAAATACATCCCTGTCTGGATACGAACAGGTAGAGGAAGCTCTGGCACAAATGTACCTAGTGGTAAAACCCAAAAACACTACTTTGAGCTAGACTCGAACATGAACTGGTGCACGACAACAGTCCTTGCTGCACTCTTGGTTATGACACTATTGGGGGATATGCTTAGGATAATTCTCATTTTATTTACAAACCATTATAAAGGGTTTATGAGTATATACTACCTCAAATAAAATATTTTTATGATTATGGATTATGTCCATAAATTGTTCAATTTATGTTAAGTGTTTTACAAGTATGGAATTATGTATTTTGATTCATAAATTGATCTAGTTTATGCCATTGTTTAGAAATGGCGCCTAGTGGAAGGAATGGAAATTGTATCATTGCACGCACTCCATGTAGGGATTTCCCTCCTGCTCAAGATAATTATAATAGAGCTGGTGATACAACTGGTGCTGATCAGCTTATCACCATACTAGGACAACTCACTCAGGTTATGAATAATAACCTTACTCGTATGGAGCATCCTGATCCGCACCGTGGAGGATCAATGTTAGACCGCTTCATGAGGCAATAACCACCAACATTAAATTGGAGTAAAAATCCCTTAGTAGCTGAGCAATGGATAAATTCCTTAGAGAAAATATTCCACGCCTTGGGGAGTAGTGAATGGGAAGAGGTTATCATGGCAGTTTACCGCCTCACTGGAGATGCTGATCAATGGTGGTCATTGATTCAAAATACAAAGGAAGATGAAGAAGTATCAAGTATGGAATGGAGAGATTTCAAAGAGCTTTTCTTAGAAAAATACTTTCCTCGTGACCATCGAGCAAATATGGAAAGGCAATTTCTGAGTCTGAGGCAAAAGGAGGATGAGAATGTCGCAAAGTATGAGTCTAAATTTATAAGGTTAGCGAGGAATTATGTATATTATATATGTAACCCAAAAAGTAATATTGATAGTTTCTTTGATGGGTTAAAACCATTTCTCCATCGAGAATTAGTATCACAATCTTTCTCAACATATGAAGATATAGTCTCTTGTTCTATCAAGACAGAAAAGAAATTCTCTAAATCTTATGACAATAAAGTAAAGCAAGAGAAGAATAGAATGGTGGAACAAGAGAAAGATAAAGGGAAAAAGGGAAAGAAGGATTTTCCATTATGTGATAATTGTGGGAAGAATCGCCCCGGTACTTGCCTAAAAGGAATGGGAGTTTGTTATAAATGTAGAGAAAAAGGTCATTAGGCTCGTTATTTCAAGGGAAAGAGAGAGGCTATCAATGTTGAATTCTACAATTGTAGAGAAATGGGTCATTATGCAAATGAATTTCCTAAGCATCTGGGAAACTTACCTCAAAAAAGGGCAAGGTATCAAGTCCAAGCTTATGTTGTTACTACAGATGAAGTTTAATAATTATTGTATTTGTGTTTTTGGACTTAAGAACTATATTATGGTTATAAGAATAATGTGATATATATAATGATTGTACTGCAGTACTTGTTTTTTTCATTAAGGTTTTAATATGATGAAGGTAATCATACTTTTAGTATGTGACAATAAGAGAAACTTTACTTTGTTTGGGGAATCTGATGAATTGATTTTGGAATTTAGAGACCTTTTAGAGAAAGTCTGGACAGAGGTATTTTGGATAACTATAAAGGTTGGAATGGATTAATTTTAACTTTGGATAGTATTGTTTAGGGTTAAAACATTTCTGAAGATTATTTTTGGAATATTATAATACTATAGTTTTAGGAAAAGGACAACCTGCAGGTCGGAGGATAACCCATCGCGTCGGACAAAGCTGTAGGAATCGAACCCACAACCATAGTGCAACAGACCTTTATTACCTACCACTAGCCTACAGGAAGTCCCTGGTTATTACAAAATAGTTTTCCTAATCTAAATGGTATGTGTTAATATTTGGAACCTTGTACAATCAGGATAAATAAAATATTTTTGAATTCTATTACCTTTTGAAGTGAAAGACAGGTTTGTGGTAAAAATTTATTGAATAATGAAATTCTACATGACAAGTAAGTATATTTCCTTACGTTCTTAGTAAATCTCCAAAATGAATTCCTCAACTTTATGAAATGTAATTTAAAACAAAAATGTTGTTGGTTAACTTTTCCTACTGGGGAATCAAAGACCGTTTAACCAATCACAAGTTTGTAATTTTCTTGTAGTTAACTTCCTCCTAATATTGTTTTCTACAACTCTCCATCAGACCTTGAAGGTTTGTTTCTCCTCCATATCCATGTTTTCATAGAATTCTAGTATGGTATATCTCAGGTGACCTTTGTACTTCTCTTTCTTTCTTTTAAAGTTATATACTTATTAACCTTATTTCTGATGTGGGTTTTCCACAAAGGTATTTGCTACTTTAAACCTTTTATTTTCGAAGAACAATTTCAAATTGTGAGGATGAAATTTATTGAAGGATGGGAGAATGTAACACCCCAAGCTTCCATGGTGCGCTTCTCTTTCAATAATGCAATAGCTTTCATTGTACGCAAGTTCGAGATTCTAACACACTGTGACCAATCAAAGTAACTGTTATGAATAGTAATACCCACTTTTTTAAATTTTATAAAATTTATTATTCAAATTGGACTTCATTGTTGGATTTGGAATATCGAAATTATCCTAATTTGAATTTTTCGTTTTTTTCTGAGAACTTCCAATTTTTTATGAATAGTGTAAAATACTAAACTTTAATTAAAAACAAATTTTTTAATAAAAATAATTTATAGTGATAAATTATATTATTTAGTGGTTTTAAAATATAATTAGAATATATTTTTACCATTATATCCAATGGTGGTTATTATAATTAATTTCACTTTGAAATTGGACATAAACAATTGTCAATCTTTTGATTGATATTCTTTCTTAAAAACATGGTATTTGTTTTGACAAAGGGAATTAATTCTAAAATTAATTAATGAAACTTATATTTTTTGAATTTGGTAAAATAGAAATCATCTTTGAATTTGGAATTTAAAATATAGCTTAGGGTTAATTTTTGGTATTTTTCTGAAAAACTTCAATTTTTGATAAATAGTGAAACCACTAAGTGGTAGTTAAAAACTGATTTTTTGTTTAAATGAATTTTTACCGCTTCTGTGAATTTAATTTCAAAAATCCGATATACATGGTTGTAATTAGGAAGTAAAATGTGGTTCAATGGGATGAAAATAATTTTTGGTGAATAGTAACTTTTGAGTTTTATTAACCGCGATTAGAGGTAATTAGAGTAATTTAAGGTAAAAATAATGTTATAATAATATGAAATTACCTTGAAACATGTCTTACTCTTATTGGATGACTCATGTCCGACCAAGAAAATCCATGGGTCAGTTTGTGGGACCCCATGGAGCCACTTGGGTAAGATAATGACATTAATGCCTTTTATTTAAAGTAAAAACAAAAATGTCACAAACATGTATTGTTTTACTAAAACAATTTTTACAAGGGTTTATACAAGTTATCTTTTCGACTATAAATATAAATTAGAAATATAAAAATATTTCCTACATCATGTTAATTTTTTTTAATTTTTAGGCATTAAATAATTAAATTTATTTATCACACCATGATGATGCAGCGATTACCTCATTAATGAACAATTTAAATAAAATGAAAAGATAAGGTAAAATCTAAGACGTACACTTGTCTAAAGCCTATTGGATGTGTGGATTTAGAACCCTTATCACCTTATCCTCAAAATATATCATTGTGGTACCTTTGAAATCCGAAAATCATTTCATAATAATGTAATATTTCATGACTTTCCAAGAGTGCCCCTCCTCTCCTCTTATAAAAGGCCCCCACCTCTACCACCTTATTCACACCTTCAAAGCCATTTGGCTCATCCAAACTCTACCCAAATACTTTCTAAACTTCCCTATATTACTCCTAGAAGCCTCACTTTGGGCAGAAGTCTTCCCAAGAAAGCCTTTGGCTTAAATCAAAAAGAGTTACCTGATTTTAAGGTAATGTCTTCTCTTATGTTATTTTGTTTTATTTTGCTTCTCAAACCCCTTAAACTCTTTTTATTCCTTTATTTTGTATCAAAACCAGTATCTTCAATATACTAGGATTTTTTTATGATAAGTATTTGATTTACACTTACACACACCTTCATCTAATGGTTAAATAACATACTGTTTCTGTGGGTGGTGAATTACTGCCTCACGAAACGATGATTGTTCAATCTTCTTTTAACACCTCTCATGGTGGACATTAAGATGTCACTATATTTATATATGATATATATTATGTTTATGTTTTCCTTATGCTTCTGTATTTTTCATTTATGGCATACCTTTATGATTTCCATTATGGGTAAACGTGATAATTTCATTTTAGGAAGTGCGGATTACCACCCCCTCAAAGTGATTTGGATCGTTAATGCCATATGTGGGACGTATAAAGGATGGAGTTAATGATATTATATATGATATTATACTGGAATTATAATATACCTTTATATAATTATGATTTCATTTCATTAAATATGAAATAGAAATGAATGTAGCGTTCATGCGTACGTACGGCTTACCGTCTCCATGAACAGTGCATTTCATTTCTTACCTTAAATGTTATGTAATATTATAAATGCCTATATGTACTGGATATATATGATATATATGATATCTACATCATGAATATAATTCTGTATATAATGGATATTTTACCACATGAACAACTTGTAATTATAAGAATTTTATTGTTGACTCAAGTACCAAAGATCGACAAAACGACCGTTATTAACTTAAATGACTACATAATGTTCATAACATGGTAATAAGTGATATAAAAGGAATAATGAACTTGAAAAATGTTATTAATAAAGTAGAGATTAACTCTAGTTTATTATTCTGGAGATGAAAGAATGATCGAGTCAAGTCGGACAAGAGGTAAGGGACTTCGTCTCAATCTCCTTTCATTGAGGCATATTTTGTTTTATACACAACTTTCCTTTATATGGTGTATAAACCCCTTTGACTTTTACTTTTATTCAAAAGGAATCTTTTTATACGAAGCGTTTTTACTAAATGACAAAAGGAATTTTTTGTCTTACGTATGCGGCGACAACGACTTCTCCGCCGCCGTGACCATTATTTGAGTTTTGGATTCCTCTACAAGCCATAACTTTTTTTAAATGAAAAATAAATACCAAGTTTTACTTTTCTTTTATTTTGGTATTGAAAATGGTTTTGATAATGTTTTGATTATATTAATGTGTTGTATTTATATCTTGTGACTGAAATGTGGAAATGTTATGTTTCCTTTATGTATGTTTTATGTGATACGATTATGTTATGGTTCTTGGGCATTGTTTATGATATGTTTAAACCTTTTCATATAAGGAATGCATTGGACTTAATAATTGGCGGGTGGAGCCTTCTATAGCTCCTCGATGCATCGGTAGGTCTCATGAGACAAACTGGTGTCTTGGCACGAGGCCTTGACAAAATCTTATTTGTAGTCTTAGCACGAGGCCTTGGCTACGTGGTTATGATAGTCTGGCATTATGCATTCCATCATTATGAAAGTGGTTATTGATATTTCATGTGATTATTCGACTAGTGTAATATCCATGTGAATAAGTAAATGGCATTATTTCATTTTACTTTTTCCATATTATGCTGAAGTTTAAGTTTAAAAGGCTTTTGTTTTAGTTATACATTGCCTTAAATGTTTATGTTTATTTATGAAAGTTTCCGCTATATTGTTATCCTTACTATGAATTTGAGATCACCCCTTTCTATGTTTTATTTTTCCTAGGATGTGAAGAAATATTTTATGACTGACCTGCGGGGATAGTCTGAAGGGGATATGAGTGTGGATTATAGAGACTATGTTATTGTGATTTTTTTCACTTTATGATGTAATGTAATATTTATGAATGTATCTAGTGTTTCCAAGGCTACTAAAATAATCGGTCTTTCGAGACTTGATCTTTTTTGATCATGCCAATGTTACGTAATAATGCACCGACTCTGGGTAACTGGGATCGGGGCGTTACAATTATAGATTTGGAAATGGATTTAAATATATTAAAATAGATTATATTAATAAAATAACATATTTTAGGTCTTGGATTGTGGTTAATGATTTATTATATCATCATGACATAATTATGAAGTCTTTAAACATACCAAAAAACTCAAACTGTATTTTCACTATTCATGAAAAAATAAAGTATTTTAGAAAATTCTCATAAATTCACCCTAACCTAATTTTGACACGATGATTTTAAAAATGATATTTATTTTATCATAATAAACCTCTAAATATAATAATTATAACTTTTAAATATAAAAAACTTTATTTATTAAAAATAATATCAGATTCTGACACATAAAAATTTTAAAATTATTTTATCATTTATATTTAAAAACGAGTGTTTTTATCACACTATTTTATTAAAATAAGTATTATTCATAATATCTTAGTTTATTATAAATATTTAAGTCTTTTATGAAATGAAAATTTTCTATTCAAAAAATTAATTCATCAAATTTCATCTCAATTTTATTAAGCAAAACTATTCTTAAAAAGGAATTAATGGACTAACAATTTTATTTAAACAAATGAATTACACTTTAAGTAACTAAGGCCTTGATTCACAACCCATTATTACACACACATATTCCATAAGATTAAGGTGTACAATGGTGGTAGTTTTGTGGGGTGCCTCAGCTAACATCAATTGAGTGGTAATCTCCACTAACTTGAACTTCTCGAATATGTGATTTCATTCAACCTTCACTTATTAAAGCTCAACTTGGGATTGTTTAAAGGCGAACCCCAGTGATGATAACTCCCTCCAAATCTCTAGAAAATGGGATTCAAATGGAATGACTCTACTGGTTTAGGTCATTAACTCTTCTTTCTGTATCAATTAACCTTTATAAAATTTTACTTATAAACACTAATTATAAAATTAAAATTATTATTAAGAGTATATTTCTCAATGGTCATACTAACCAACGGTCATATAACGGTTGAATCCAGAGGGTCGCATTTCCCTTTATATTTAATTCATTATTAAATAGATATGGTTTTTTTGTGTATAATATAATATAACACACATTTTCTCAGGAAACAAATATTATTCAAAAAGTTCAGGTCGTTATATTCTTCCCCACGTAAGAAATTTTGTCCCCAAAATTTCAACTTGTTATCTCATTTGAGAAGAGGTGTGGGTACTTCTTCCTCATTGTATCCTCTGGCTCCCACATTTCTTTTTCATATTTATGGTTCCTCTACAACACTTTGATGGGGTGGGTAGTCTTATTGCATATAACCTTGTCTCTACGGTCCAAAATCTCCACCGGATACTCCTCATAAGAGATTCCATGTTCCAATTGTATCATCTACAGATTCAGTACATGTGAAGGGTCAGATATTTACTTCCTAAATATGGATACATGAAATACATCATGAAATTGAGATATATTTGGTAGAAGTACTAGATAATAGGCCATTGCTCCGATGCAATCAAGAATTTCATAGGGTCCAATGTACCTGGGGCTAAGATTTCTTTTCTTCCCAAAATGTATGACTTTATTCCAAGGTGTTATTTGAAGGATCACTTTATTGCTAACACCAAACTTCAAGTTCCTTCAATGTTTGTTAGTATATCTCTTCTTCCGACTATAAGTAGCCTTTATGTGTTGTTAGATGACATGAACTTTTTCTGTCATCTCTTGCACAAGATCATACCCAAACAGCTTTCTCTCATGAACTTCACCCCAATAAGTATGATTTCTACATCACTTCCCATATATAGTTTCATAGGGATCCTTTTGAATACTCGAATGGAATTTTTTATTGTATTAGATCTCAATTAATGGGATATGTTGATCTCATTCACCTTTAAATTTCATTGATCATGTTTTTAGCATATCCTTGAGTGTTTAAATAGTCCTTTCATATTGGTCATCAGTTTGGAGGTGATGGACCATACTAAAATTCAATTCAGTACTCAAAGCATGTTGAATACTTCTCTATAATTTTGATGTGAACCTTGGATCATGATTAGAAATGATATAAAGTGGAACTCTATTCAACCTCATCATTTACTTTACATAAATATTGGAAAGTTGGTCAAGAGAGAAGTCTTCCTAAATAACAATGAAATAGGCTGTCTTGGTGAGATGATCCACTATAACCCATATCACATTGTTTCACAACTACAAAATTAGTTTATTTCCATAGTTTGAAACCATGGAAATTGGCCCAAAAACTATGGCCATAGCTTACAACCATGGTTTGGAAAAATCACGAGGCCTATTGTCATTGTAATAGGGTCCAGTTGTGTTCATGGTTTAAACTATGGAAATATATGTTTTTTTCATGGTTTAAACCGTAACAATATCCACCTATTTCCATGATTTAACTATGGCTATTTAAGGCTATTTCCATTGTTTAAACCATGATGATAGCTAGGTACAACCATGGTTAAACTATGGCTATTTAAGAATACTCCCATAGTTTAAACCATGGGTGTTTAATCCTAATTCCACTATTTAAACCATGGTAGTATGAGGCTATTTGAATGGTTTAAACCAAGCCAGTATCCTCCATATACCATAAAAAAATTCTTCCCTACAGCTGCCAGAACTCATATCCTCTAGCTCTTGTAGGTTACAACCACACACAACACCACTCAATTACATATTATAATGATATTATATCACTTAAAAATGAAAAAAAAACATTTTTTGGGTGAGTTTCATTTTACAACTATACATTATCATTAATCTCTTTAAAAAACTCATAACTAGAAGGATATAGTGGTGGCAGGGCTTCAACCGGAGTAGGGGTAAACTCAATACTCTCATGTGCTGATACCTCCTAGATCAAGAGGTAATCCATGTGCCTTGTATTGGGATCAATGAATGAAATATCCGGGATATCCAGTGTCTCATGGGTAGAAACTCTAATGGGGATAGGGGTCCTTTGAAATGTGTGCTCGAATGGGGATAAAGGTAAGCTGATGTTGGAGGTGGAAGAAGATAAACAGATCAGGTAAAAGTGGGGTATGGTCATCGAGGTAGGTGGTGGGTATTGTTGTGGATGATGTGGATGGGGGTATTGGTATAGGTATTGGGGTACGAGGTGGAAAAGGTGGTGGGTCATAAGATAAATGGAGTGATAGATAGATCCTATTCTGAAGCTCTATCAAATAAAGTAATTCATCCCAAAATACCTATTCAACTATGGATGGGGGACTGAATGTGGTGTGGCCTAGGTATTATAGGCCTTTATTGTCCTCAATAGTGGTGGAGGTCTGGAATATGAGGTATCCAGTGAATGGCATGCCTCATCCTCCTTTTTAAAGTAAGTTCACTCCTCATTCCACATGCACCACTTTCTTTTATTATTCAACAATATCAACTTAGACAATAATGGTTAATCAATAAACTATATCTTTACAAGTGAGGCAAGTGACATAGATGGCACAAAGGCACCCAAGTTCTTCTCTAAATGGGAAAACATTACCAACCATGATCGTACCCTTGGACTTATTTTGGTGTCCTGTAAAATATATGTCAAACTTCCTCATGATATTAATCTTTCTCAGACTATAAATTATATACAATATAAGTACATATAACTGACTCACTAATCCCTATGAATAAAACATGGAAATCCAAGAATGTGTGACAGATCAATATATAATTCAGAGGAGGGAGTTCATCAACTATGTGATCTTTATATTGGATATATCATGCTTGTTCTTTGGGTCTGCTATAAGGGTAGACCAAACTGACTATATGTGAACTCTAATGGGATTTAGATTCACCATATTATATCCTTAGTTTTACATAGTTTTAGGGTTTTAAACACCAATTACTTCCCTAATGTATACTATTAATAGGTTTTAGTGTTTTTGACCTAGCCTAAACTCAACATCCTCTAGGGTAATTTTAAGATTCAATAAAAACTCCAAAGTAAACTCTCATAGGCCTCCTCTCAAACATGCATAATGTGCTCCAAATATATAGCCTATAGTGCCTCCATGATATTATTTCCCATGTCAATTTACTACATAACCCGTATATCCAAGGTTCTAATCATTTTCAACCTTCAATTTTGTGTCTTCCCAAGCCTATCTCAATGAATGAGGTTTGCGAAGCATAATCAAAGATAGAGGTGGAATTAGTGTAAAACCTCACTCAAGGATGAGTAAGGGGTTGGATTCTCAGTATGGATAATGTTTTGAGAATATAGGGGGATATAGGATGTTCTATAAGATGTATTGATGTAGTTTGGGATGAAAATATCCCCTCTCTTGTTGTTGATGAAAGTGAAGAAGATGCACCTTCTATTAATAAAAATGAAAGTAGTTTAGATACCAAGCTCAAAGTCCATGTTAAAGGCTTAGGGAAATCATGTAATATAGGAGAAAATACCATTTCAAAGAGTCAAAACAAATTTTCATAGCATATAAAAATTATATAATAATGAAAACAATTTTTTAAAACAATCAAGAAACGGTGGGATTCAAATTAACGGGTTAGGCAGAGGAAACCTACCTCAACCTCAAGGCGCACTTCTTTTGACGACGACAACTCGAATCTTCCTTTTTTACACTTTCATGAATATGAACCTTCACATATATATAAGGATGCCTTGTAGGACCCCAGGACACCCTGACAGGGGAGGGGTGAATCAGGGTGTCAACTTTTACTTTTAAAAACAAGGATCTTGTTCCCACATTGGTAGGAACTAGTTAAACCTGTATGATGGATATGATCAGTAATGAAACATTCACATGCAAAGAGGTGACATGGAAATTTTTACTTGGTTCACCACTAAGGGCTACGTCCAAGGAGCATACGCCGACAATTTGTTGGTCGTGCCAAATTCCACTAATCTTCACTAGATGTGGATTACAAAGGTTCGGGAACAGTCACTCTATCCCAGGCTCACTGCCTTTACAAAAGTTCAGGGATAGCTCACTACGTCCCTCAGGTCACTCCCATTGACTCCCCCTGGCTCACTGCCTTTGGTAAAGTCCCACTCAGTTTATAGATGTGAAGGTCTCCTCATTAGATAGACATGAAGTTCTTTATCTCCTGTTCAGCATGAGACTTTTCTTGCATCTGGGTTCAGGTTTGATGCTCTGTTCAGTACAATCCTTCTTCTTTAGTGCAATGAATGAATGCACAAGATCCTCTTGTCTTTGTTTTCCTAACTCACAACCACTTATGTGATTGCTCAATAAATGAATCTCATCTTAATTGGCATTTTCATAATCATTTCTCCATGTATGCATGAGATCATGCATGTATCATTTAGATTTACTCTTTAATCTCACTTTGCACTGAAGGTATTGGGAAATCTTCTGTCTTTTGCGCAGCTCCTAAAAGACCGGCATGCTTCGACTACACCTGGTGCGCTTCCCCAATCCTGGTGAGCAAATCTCTTGATGATGGGAAAGTCTCGGCGGGAAAGTCCAAACCAGCACACAAGTTCACCTCAACCACTTGCGCGACACTCACTCCTTCAACTTCAAACTTGCGTGACCCAATCCCTTTCTCACCCAAAACACCTTGGATGCGCAGCAAACAACTGTCTCGCAACTTACACTTGCGCGACCTACACACCACTTGCACAACCAGCACACCTGCACGACGGGAGATATGATTTTCTTGAAGTTTTGAGCTCATGCAGAATGAGGAGGGGTCGACCTGTATTTATAGGCATTTGGACGCCCTGCGCGATAGCACGCAAGTATCCCCTCGGCGCGCAAGTTCTGGTGCGCAACTCCAACCGCCCAAGCCTTTTTCACGCTACTCACTTGTGTGACCAAACCAATACTTGTGCGACCCTCTTTCCTTTTCCATATTTTGAAGTTATGATCTTGAAAAACAACAGGTGTGCAAGTTCCCAAGCCTCTAAGTAATCGGCGTGCAAGTCCCTTTTGTCGCGCTAGTCACTTGCGCGACCAAACCCAAAACTTGCACGGCCCTTGTCCCTTTTCCATATTTTTATGTTCTGATCTTGAAAAACATATGGCGTGCAATTTTCCTCTCCTTCAATTCAATGGTGCGCAAGTCCCTTTTCCAAAAACCACTTTTCTTCATTTGCCAATTTTTAGGCCCAAAAATTTGGCAAACACTGGAAAACGGCGACACCTTGTATCTGCTCTTTTTGTACCGCCTTCAGATCATTCATTCCTTTGTTGATGTTCTTGAATCAAACATAAAACATTAACCACATCCCTTGAACTCTACATGCCACCATGAAATCCCCTTTGTCATAAAATTTGTGTGTCATTGTTTGCTTTTTCAACAAGCACAATTACCTCAAATTTCCTTCTTCAACAACTCTTCTTCTTTCATCACAAACTCCACTATCGTGATATATATACTTTGATAGATCAGCTTTAGCATCATCATATTTTGATACAATGCGAAGTTCATGGCCATATCATAATTCCAATCCCTTTCACTTTGTCTTCTTCTTCAATTGTCATTCTCTACTTCATGCAAATCATACGATTCTATTCTTTAAGAAGTCTCTTGCATGGTTCTCATGCAATCATGAAGAATTGCATGGTCTTCATCAAATACCCATTCTTCTTTAATCATCGTCAGATGGATTATACCTCACCATTCTTCACTGTTGTAAACAATGTGTCACCTTTGACACATGTTCTCTGAACTTATGATCAGTACAACAATCATCTGAATTTCCATTCCTCCATTCCATTTCATTGGAGTACTTATTGATCTCCTTCATTTTGATCTTCATTGGAAACTATTGACAACAAATACAACCTTATATACAAAGTGGTCCCAACACACCTAGCCCCTATGTACATATTTTCATGGTCAAATATGCACAAGGGGGTCCTTGGATATATGTTTATACTTTCATATACCCCTTTACACTTACACATGTATGCATTTTTAATATCTATATGTAAGCACACCTAGCTATAATATATAAATTCATACTGCCATAAGTGAATATATATATAAAGGGGGAACTTATATATGTATATGTTTGCCTATTCATACACATGTAATTCACCTTCGACAACAGCGACTCGAATCCACTTCAACGAGATCCAAAACACATTACAAAAATATAGGGAACCCAAAAATCACAAATTCCATAATTAAAATTAGGTCAAAGAATAAAAACAGAAGAAACCTTACCTGAATCCAATGTAAAACTCACTGCCTTCGATGGTGGTGGATAGAACTGGCCTCATCATAAGAAACCACATGTAAGGAAATAATGGGAAAATTTGAGATTTAACAACTTCTTATATACATGTGATCAGTGTGTCAATTGTACATGATAAATGATAAGAAATGAGGAAATAATATTCATATAGATTAATAGAGGAAATAAAGAAATAAAATGGGTGGTTTCAAAATTTCTTTATTTATGTGTAAGGATATTTTGAGTATTTAAAGTATATATTGAAAATTATTGGGAGAAGAGAAAGAAGATCCTGATTTGTTGAGTTTGAAGAAGATCATGATTTTTATTATTGATTTATCTTAAAAAATTTCCTATTTTTTATGTTTAACAATAAATAATTTATACACTTATTTGAACCATGTAATATTTTTGTATCCATTTTACTTTTACTATTGTCCACTTATTTGAATGTTTGTGTGTGATTTTCTTGAAATAATTTGTATGAATTGTGACATAATGGAGGTTATTAGGGTGAAGTGAAATTCCTAATTCTAATGCTCTAAGATGTCAGAAATTCTGGTGGTTTGAATTACTTAGTGAAAGTCCACTGGTGTGTCAAAAAAAAGGATTGAATCATATTGCAACATATGATCCTAAAAGAAGAAGAAGAATAAGGATAATTTGAGTATATTATAATTGTTGAATAACAAGAAATCAAGGAGGAAAAATATGGAGAGAGTGCACTGCATTAAAATATTAGAATCAATAAGGATAAAGAGGGGGTAGCCTATGAATTATGAAGATCTGGTTTCTATGGAGAAAAATAAAAAATACTTGATGGATTTCCATTTACCACATCAAGAAGGTTTTGAATACAACAGGCTTGAAGCAGGAAACCATGTTGCCTTATTTATAGAAATGTAGGTTCACATGCAAAGGGAGAAAGGAATTTCAAAGGACAATTCTATTATTCAGAATTATCATTATCCGAGACAAGTGTTGTGGTTCGAGGAAGAAAAAAACTAATTAGTTTTACCTGAAATGCCTAAATCCACACACACACATCATAAATTCCTGAATCCACGCACACACACACAAACTAATAAAATAAAAAATAATCAAAGAAATGGAAATTAATATAGAGATTATAGTTAGATAAATTCTATTCAAAAAAATGAGGAAGTAAGTTCTCATGATTAAGGTAGGAAGGAAGATTCACAAGAATGAACCAATGATCAAGAGGTTCATTAAACGGAGTGAAAACAAACTGGTAATATTGCAATGGATTTCATGGTAGTGCTATCTATATATGATTTGTTAAAAATGATTTATATTTTCTTTATAAATTGTAGACTTCCTAAAAGTGGTGTAATTTCTCTTCAGATGGATGTTAAAAAACCTTTTGACTCTATAAATTGAGACTTCATGTTTAAAATTATTCAGTAGTTCAGGTTCAAAGACTCTTTTTCTAACTAGTTGACAATTATCTTCAACTCTATCAGGTTTTTCATTCTAGTATATTATACCCCAAAGGGATACTTCCCAAGATCATGTAGGGTCAACAAGGTGGCCCTCTTTATAATGTTTTATTTATAATTTTTAAATACTATCTAAGTATATCCACATTTTTAAATGGTCGAGAAGGGATTGATCAAACCTATCCAATAAATCATATCATTTATGTTAATAAAAACAACATTTAAACAGTGTTTATATGTTTATTTAGATGTTTATTTTTTTAATAAAATTAACATATAAACTATATGGGCTTTGTGGTCTAATTTTTTTTTTAAATATTACCATATAAGATAAAAAACAATAAAATAAACATATAAACTCATATTTTCATGAACAAGTTTAAAATAGAATCACTAAAACATCAATAACTAAACAGAAATACAAAATGAAAGGAATCTATTTGAATGAGTTTTTAATATAGAAGTAAATGATACATGAAATAAATTATTACATACCATTTGGTACAAAGATGACATTGATATGGTACTTGAGTCTGTTGTTTGGGATCTTGCATTAGAAGAAGCACCTTGTAAGGAAATAAACAGTAATGTCAGATTGAATGACTACTCATATTCTACACACAGGTGGCTGGAAGAAACTAATAATCTTCACTCTTTGAAGTAGATCCTCATTCTAATGCTTTTGAATCAAACCAATTCATCCTCAATCTTACACCGAAATAAAGAAAAATATGCATATAAAATAAAATAATGGGACAGTTTTATATAAATTAACACTAAATCATTAGAAAACCATTTAAATACATATGAAATTATAAACTACTAAAACTTAAACCCCGTGTTGTAAGTCATACATACCAATACATAATAAATAAAACTAAAAGTGATAATGGACTGAAGTGTAGACAACACGCTCCTTAATAATCTCTAAGATGGAAAATTAAGTTTCAAACTGTTGCTAGAAATCAATACTCAGCTACAAAGTCCAAATTCAATTACCTAAAACATAATTCATTCAATTGATACACAAAAAAGGTGTTATGTATATTTAGTGAGAACATAATCCTTGTAAAATATCAAAACAACCTCTATTAACTCAATGAGTTATTATGTGAGTATATAAATAATAGTGTAATGCCAAAAAGGGTCAATTGCCTTCAAGGACAATTATGACATACCATGGAATTGCATAACTCATCTCACCATAAGCCACCTATAAGTGACCATTAACATATCTAAAACATATCACAACACATTTAGTAATAAACATCTCATACAATACTAAATACATAACATATTATGTCATTTCTTTCCCATGAAAACTGATGTTGTCATTTTATTCCCCCTACATAGCCTGTGAAATCAATAGGGAAATAAAAATACATACTCTATGTTAAAGATAATTATTTTTACAACCCAATACACATAAATAACATCCAAGAATGTATCAATATCCCATATTTCATTTCAAGGTTAATTACCCAACCATTACCCAATTATTCTTAATATGTAACCCTTTAAGGATTAATTTGTAACCTCATTACATATAAATTTAGTATGTAACTTACACCATAACAAACCTAGTTAAGGAAAATCATCACACATTCTGGTTTAATTCACCAAAGTAGTCCTAACATGCTTATCCCTTTTAAACACTAATTTCCACATGTGAAAATGACCATTTTAGTAGCAATTGTACCTCTTAAAACCACCAAGCTATGTTTAACTTATCACCAGGACATAATGAAACTTATAATTCAACCATGACAAATTGATAGGTCATATAACACAAATATGACAAGAAATAATCTTATAGTATAGACCCATAGCTTCTCTAAGAGTATAAGGATTAAATAATCTGATCAACTAGATGAAATGGTCAAGACCCCCATAATTTAAAAACGTGTTGGAAAAATAGAGTTAAAATAAAATCACTCAAATTATAATTTTAAAATTTGTGTCATCTAGTTATCATTGCTTGAATTTTTTTTCCAACAAAAGGTTATGTTACCTAATTAGAAAAAGTTCATTTTACCTAATTACTCAAGTAATTTTTTTAAAACATATTGGAAAAACATAAGAAAAAAAACAATACAATTCATTTTAGAATGATGTTAATGTAGATTTCATTATTGAATAATTTCATACAATTAAGAAACTATGAAATACAGAAGGAAAATTAATTAACATCAGAACATACAGAAAACATATGTCATTAAAAATAATTTTAAGAATTTATAATTATAATAAATTAGATGGAAACAAAATTCAAGGAAACCTGGTGGTATGAGAATAAATATGTTTTCTCAAGAACCTATCATAACACTAAAAATATTTACCACCATATCAAATAACAATGTGATAATATTTTAATATAAAAAAATACATTATTCCTTTTTTTATTTATGATTAGATGAATCATACTACAAAAAAATAGATAAGATGAATCGATGGATAGAAATACATTTTTTAAGAAATGGAAATTGAAATGGAATAATTTTAAATAAATAATACATATGGAGAGTCTATAACTAAACTTTTTAATCTATTCATCAAATTAAAATCCAGCACTACCGTACAAGACAAAGTTGATAGGATCACTAATATCTAAATCTATGTAAATGAAAAATATAAAATAAATGTTTTTATTAAAGGATGTTCATATTTGAAAATAAAGAAACAAAAAAAATTGAGTAGGAGAACAATGACATAAAATGATCCTTCTAATGTGGAGAAAAACACAGTAGAACCTTTTTCATAGAGGTTTGATTTTATGCTTTCATTTATTGATTAAAAAAATCTAAGCAATAAAACTAATCTTGAAGTTTCATTGGAGTATAACATAATAATGAACATCCATTAGTTTGTAATATTTTATCTATATGCAGAAAATCATACATTTTTTTGTTGATGTTATGTTAGTGTTAAATTTGAAAAAAAAAAGTCTAAAGAATTTATATAATAATGTATTTTATAAATTTAATAGTAGTGATTAATAGGAAAATCCACTTGAAGTGGAATTGAATTTTTATTGAATATAAACTGCATTTTAAAACTGTATACTGCACATAAGGATGTTGAAAACTATCATTTTTATTGATTTTGAAAAGCATCGAAAAAACAAAGAGCACAAAAGCATCATGGAGGTATAAAGTAGTGCAACCCCAAAGCATCATTAACAAAAAATTTGATTCCCTCGCTAGGAAAAGAACCTAAGGTGAGGAAGAGGGAAGTACTCTGATTTGGGGATGCCACTAACGCCAGGAAATCCTCTACCATGTTCCCCTGCCTCCAAGTATGAAGGATCTCCATATGGTTACCCATGAGTTGTTTACACTTCATAATCATATATGAAATGTTCCAGGGAGACCTGGATTTTCCTGAAAAAGCCTTATAGAGGTTCAAGGAATCAATCTCTATTGCCTTCAACATGATTTGTCTTTGTTTTCAAATCTCCAAACCCATGACCATAGCCTGAGCCTCCGCCTATAGAGCATCACCATTTCCAAAAAATGATGACAATGCTGCAAGAAAAAATCCCCCGTAGTCCCTAATGACCCCTCCCCCTCACAAATCCCCTTTGAGAAGAGACCCATAAGTGTTAAGATTGAGCCTACAGCTGAGAGGATACCACCGGAACCAATGTCCTTGCCTCGGGTTGCTGGTCTGTCTGGAAAGAAAATGGCTTCAGATGCTCATTAAACACATAAGGAGGTGACTTATCATAATTTATTAGTTAAATAAAGTTATATTGAATGCATAAAATCCATGTCTATATGATATATATACCATAAAAAACTCTTACCCTATCCAGCTACTGCAGGTTACAATAGAACCACTAATCAAGTATTCCAATATAAACACAACACCACTAATCAAGAGTATAGGCTTTCCAAAAGTAGACAACAACACGTCTCCAACACAAAAAATTAAATTCAACTAAAAAATGAGACAATATTGAAATGTGCCAAATCATTTCCATGGTTCTTTCACCAAACATATAATAACTAGAGACCAAGATTACCATAACATCCATATCGAAGAACAGAGATGTTAAAATAAGAGGATATTTTGACAAATTGAAATTAAATACCCAGAAAAAAATTTATTTTAACTTGATAACAAACCTTTCATCAATTATTTAACCTAGAAGTAACTATAATGGTTACCTTGATGTTTCCTCCACTTTAAAGCATGGAAAATAAGGGCCATCAGTTGTGATGGACTATAGTCACTTCAACAGCAAGAGCAGAAAGAGAGTATGAATGAAAAATCATTTAGGTCAAATACAGTGAACATGTCTATTAGATAATTTAAAATGTGAATATAAAACTATTCATACTCATTATGTGGTTATGTATTGGAGAAAATAAAAGATAATAAAACCCAATAGCAGAAATAGAATAAATATTTGAGGAAATAGAATAATCATAATTCAAACAAACCCCACCACATGCCAATCATAAGTGGTGATCCATGGAGCACCTATCGACGAGGTGTGGAGAATCCCCTGGAATGTGGGAAGACTATAGAGACATCGTGAGTCAAGGAGGTGGGTATCCTGAATGTGGAAGTGGATGTGAAGGTGGAGGCAAAGGTGGAGATAGAGGCAGATCCACGTCGGAGCCATGTCAGAGCCACATTACAGCCGTGTTGGAGGAGGAGGATCATGAGTAAGTGGGATGGATGCATCAGAGGTGAACCGAAGGAGGATTTGGGGAGACCTCCCCAGAGCATCATTGATGGGGAGGTTGGTTACTATGTCATAGGAGGAGTATTGTGGGGAGATTGGGTGACTAAGTCACGGAGGAAGATTGAGGGAGGTTGGGATCGTTGGGGGAGGAGGGTCGTAGGGAGGAGGGTCACTTGGAGGAGAGATTATGAGTAAAAATGGGGTAGGTAAATACTTCCATAGATCTTTCATGAAACGTGGAAATATTTTAGGTAACAACCACTATTTTTATAAACCGTGGATACATATGTGTGGTCATAACCACAATTTCTAGTAGTGTTTCATTTGGATGTTATTGGGAGACCAGTGACAAAGTCCATAGTGATATTTTTCTACTTCCATATTAGTATGGGTAGTTGTTGTAATACCCCTTTAGGAATTTGTCTCTATTCCTTCACTTGTTGACACACCAAGCACCTTGTAGTGTAGTCGGAAATCTCCCTTTTTCATGTTATCCCACCAATAATGATCACAAAGGTCCTTATAAATTTTAGTGATTCCTGGATGTGTAGAGAATATAGAGCTATGAGCTTTATACATCAACTCCTTTATTTTTGGAATATATGGAACACATAGCCTTGTATGAAATTTCAGTACACCTTATTAATCAATATTTAAATCAAGAAACTTCTAATTCTTCACATCCTCTATCTTCTTCTATAACAAGGTATCTCCTCTTTGAGATTTCTTGATCTTCTCTAGTAATGATGGTTGAGAAATCATTTGGGATAGGGTTGTTGATGCCCCTTCCCTTATGATTCTCATGTTCAGTTTTACTAGGTATTTGATTAAAGGATTTCCTTTAATCCTCATAATTTCCAAAACAACGGGGTCTTTCCTACTTAATGCATCAGCAACATTGTTTTCACTTCTCGGGTGATCGTGAATTGAACAATCATAATCTTTAAGAAGTTCCAATAATATTCTCTATCTCGTGTTCAATTCCTTTTGCATGAAAATATACTTCAAAATTTGGTGGTCTGTATATATATCACATTTCTCTCCATAAAGATAGTGTCTTCATACCTTCAGAGCAAAAAGAACCGCATCCGGCTCCAGGTCATGCGTTGGATAATTCTGCTCATAAGGCTTTAACTGCTAAGATGCATAAGTAATCACCTTGTCATTTTTCCTGAGGATGCACCCAATACATTTCAGAGATGCATTGCTAAAAATAATGAATCCTTCTCTGATAGATGGTAGAGTTAACACAAGTTCAGTAACCAATCTCTTCTTCATCTCTTGAAAACATTCTTCACACTCCTTTTTCTAGATGAATTTAACCCCTTTTTAAGTTAAATTGGTTAGTAGATTAGAAAGGTTTGAATTTTTTTTCACAAACCTCATATAATATCCTACTAAACTAAGAAAACTATGAATCTCAGTTACTATTTTAGGATGAGGTCACTCACTACTGGAAAATAAGGTTATACCCATAGTTCAAAATCATGGGTATAGCCCATAAAACAGTGGGTATAGGATATACCCATGGTTTTATGAACTGTGGGAGATCAAGGCGTCGGTATAGACCTATACCCACAATTTATAAACTGTTGGTTCATGAAATTTCAATAAAAATACTTATACCCATGGTTTGGCCAAACAGTGGGTATAGGTCTATACCCATGGTTTGCTCAAACCATGGGTATATATTCTCATTAAAAGAAATAAATCCTCCAATAGGATTTGATCCCGGCACCTTCTACTTACATATGAACGACTTTACCACTATCCTACAACACATTTTATGTTCTTATATTAAAATATATATATATATATATAATATATTAAATAATTTAGTATTATTATTATGGAAAAATAATGGGTCAACCTATACACATGGTTTGGTAAAACCATGGGTATAGGTTTTCCCACATATTTTTTTTGGAATTATCTATTTCCAAAGTTTACAAAAACCATGGAAATATAAGTCACCTATATCTACAATTTCTAGAGAACCGTGGGTATAGGTCCTTCCTATGAGTTTTTTCCCCAAGGAAACATATTCCCACAGTTTACGAAAACCATGAGTATAGGGTAGACCTATACCCATGGTTTTGGGAGAACTGTGGGTATAGGTCATTCCCATGAAATTTTCCCCCCATGAAACATATTTCCATGGTTCTTCAAAAACCATGGGTATAGCTACCCCTATACCCATGGTTTTTAGAGAACCATGGGTATAGGTCCTTCCTTGGATTTTTTTTTCCTGTTAATATATTGGTAACCTATACCCATGGTTTTTTCCAAAACTGAGAGTATAACCTTATTTTCCAGTAGTGACTCCTCCAAAACCCTTGTCTTGGTAGGTTCAACTGAGATTCCTTCATTGGTTACAATGTTCCCCAATAAAGAAACTTGATGTAACCAAAATTTTCATTTTTTGAACTTTCTAAATAGCCTCCCCTTCCTAATAGTTTTCAATATAACCCTTATATGATCAACATGATCCTTATGACTTTTGGAATATATCATAATATCATTAATAAAAACTACCACAATGTTATAAAGTTATTCCTTAAAGACTCTATACATCAATTCCATAAATATAACATAAGCATTAGTCAATCTGAAGGGCATAACAACAAACTCACAATTACCATATCTTGATTGGATGGAAGTATTTGTAAAATATTCTTTCTTCAACCTCAATTGATGAGAACCAGATCGGAGATCAATCTTGGAGAAGAATTGAGCCCCATGAAGCTAGAAAAATAAATCATCAATCTTTGGGAGAGGGTACTTATTCTTCACTGCAATCCCATTAAGTTCCCTATAATCAATGCATATCCACATTGATTGTAAGAACCCGGTTCTTACTTTTGAGGTACGGGTTTCTTCTTTTCTCTTTTGATTAAGTGTTTTTGAGAAAATAAGGAAAATGGGGGAAAATCCCAAATTTTGGAAGTACACGCCGTGTACATGTCCACACGCCATGTACTTTTGGCCGTGTGGTATGAGTACACAGGGCGTGTAGCCATGTATGCGACGAATGGTGTAAAGATCGACTACATGCCATGTAGTGGTCCCTTACACGCCATGTAGTCAGTCGGCAGGCGAATAGTAAGGTAGTGTCCAGCTGTGCGACAGAACATGCCGTGTACTCAAGGAGACACGTTGTGTCGTCATGTCAGCAAATGAACAGTGTCACGCTGGCGGGAAGCCACCAGAGGAACAGTTTAAAAATTGGAAGTACACGCCGTGTACTCAGAAGTACACGCTGTGTACTTTGTTTTTTTCTCTTAAAATGGGAAGTAGCCTAACCTGTTTACAGGGAAGTCTTAGAACAAGAAGAGAGCTCGGGAGAGGAAGGCCAGAGCTTCAAGGATCTGCCGAGTGCACGTCGGGAATCTGATTCCGCCTCCGTCGATCCCGTTGGAACCGCACGGGTAAGAGCTTCCTCCTCCTGGTGTGTCTCTTTCCAATTCTTCCTCTAATGGAAGTTATTTAAGTTTAAACAGAGTTTCTTCTACGTCAGATCTATGTCGTTCTTGGGAATTTCTGGAATCGGCATTAATGTATAATGTTCGTTGGCGTTTAAGGTAGGTGGCTTGGTGTTATTTTCCAACTGTTGTGCATTTTTGTGTTTTTTTTAGCTACAAACCCATATTTGGGGTGTCGTGTGGCTAAGGTCATGGCTATTTTAAATACCTAGAATTGTATAGGTAATTGAATGTAATATAAAAATGTTTTTTGGGATTGTTGCTTGGATCCAGGACCACCTCAGGGGTGTGTTCCTCTGTTTAGCCGTTTGGCCAGGATACCTGAGGGTATGCCATGTTTAATTATGCATTACTTTTTCTTTGAGAGGATTTGTATGTAAATTGAATTTTTATTTACATATTGGTCATGGCCTAGTTACTTGCACCTGAGGGCAGTGTTTTACTTAGCTCGCGGGCATTATTTTTCTTAGCCCGAGGGCAGTGGTTATCTTAGCCTGAGGGCAACTTCTTCCGTGCCTGTGGGCAATAGACTCTGTGCCTGAGGGAGAAACTTCATACTCCTGAGGGAAACATCTATTATGCTCGAGGGAAAGATTCTAATTACCTGAGGGTAAGGGTTTGCGTGTCTGAGGACACTGACGGTTTGTATAGAAATTCAGTATGGTGGTTTCTTAAATAATAAATAATGAAATGAATGTTAAAATGGAAATAACTGGTAAAGTTAGTTACTTTTGAGTACTGTTTAGTTTATTGCATTTACTTTTCCACGTTGTTGTTGCATTTTTACACCCAGTTGGGCACGGGCCTTTGGTGGGTGCCTACTGAGATATATTTCTCACACCCTGTTTGGGTCATGTCTTTCGGCCCAAACAGATTACGTTTCTGCATGTGTAGATAAGGGCAAGGGTCCCTATACAGGTACTTGATTGCTGCTGGGGCGTAGGAGAGCATGGGACCGATCATTGGGTCGCGATGTCGCTGGCTGTTCTATTTTTCTTTTCTGTACTTGTACTTCAGTTGTATTGTATTGTATTGTAGTGTAACATGTTCTGGATTTTTTCATAGAATTGAGGCATGTGGCGTCATTTTATATACTATTTGGTTATATCTATTGCAGTTGTTAATTTCAGTTGTGTATGGTTTACTACTTCTGTTGTTGTTGTATGTTATATTATATTCCGCTGTGCTACACTTTGACAAATGAGGGAATAGTTTCCCCACTATCAGACAAGGGCCCTCGCTGCTAGTCGGCAGCCTCTGGCATTTGGGGAAATGTGCTTGAGGTCATGTGGCGAACTGGGTTCGGGGCACCTGTGGAGTGGTACCCAAAACCGGGACGTTACAAAGTGGTATCAAAGGCGGTTCTTTTCTTTGACTTACTATTTGGAGCCTTAGTCAGGGATAGGACATGAATGGTAGTTGGTAATAAGTTGTGCCCGGGCGTAGCTAACCCATGTACAGGAAAAAGCAAATTTACCTTGTATTGAAATTTTTTTGATTTTTCAATTTTACAGTTGAATTGATTTTCACCGTTGGGTGTCGCTCTTGTGATTGTTAAGTTGATATTTTATCTATGGGTTCTACTTAGTTGAAACCTGATGAGATGAGGGTATGCCATCTCATGCATCATTTAGGCACATGTTAGAAATCACATGTCATGCATAGTTTCATGCCATGTAGGTGCATTAGAATTTGCATGTTGTTGTGATAGTTGTTGTGCTAGAAAAGCATTCTCTTGTGATAGCTGCTTGATAAATACCTACTATGTGATAGGGTATTGTTGTATAAACTTGTTAAAATAATGGACGCCGAACTTTGGTCTTTGGGGATTATGGGCCCCCATTTACTGGAATTTTGTGGATCATTGACTATTTATTTCTTTATAACACAGATAAGATGTCAAACTTTTATTCGTGGGGAGTATAGGCCCTCACGGATCAGAATTTGGCACTTAGGTGTTGTTTTTCAGTGTTTTCTAGGTTCCGGAGAAGTTTCTAAGGTATACTGTCTGGAATTCTCAGTATACACGTCGTGTAGTACTTAAACACGCCATGTATGTTCTTCTGTTTGGGAAGAAAAATAAACTTTTCTAGTACATGCTGTGTACCCCGATTACACGTCGTGTAGTCTCTTCCCGTGTCACAAACCGTGTGAGGGGCGACACGGGGAAGGGAAGAGCTTGGGGCGAACACGCCATGTAGCTTCAGTACACACCGTGTAGTGTTGACCCGGTGTCCACCGTGTAACTAACAACACGGGCGGAGTAAACCTTAAGACATACACTTTGTGTCCACTATGGAACACGCCGTGTAGTGTTAACCCAGAGACCCGGCCGTGTAACTAACAAACACGGGCCGGTGTAGTCGTCTCTTGAACATGTTGTGTCAATGAAGAACACACCGTGTAGTGTGACCTGAGGACCTGACCGTGTAACTAACAACACGGGTCAGTGTAATCCTTTCGTGTACACGCCGTATAGTGTGAGTCGTGTGTCCGGCCGTGTAACTAACAACACGGGTCGGCGGAGCTTGTCTAGAACATGTCGTGTACCTATAGAACACGCCGTGTAGTCTTGTCCGTGGACAGACCGTGTGGACTTAGCAGTGTGACTGGGAAATGGGGTTTTTGACACGCCGTGTGTGGGTGTAACACACCGTGTAGTGTCAAGACAAATAGTCGGCTGTGTCACAAGCGACACGGGAAGTTGGAAATAACACCATACACACCGTGTAGATGATATACACGTCGTGTAGTTTTGTTCAAATGGGAGCCATGCAGAAGGACTCAGGCAGTGGAAGGGAAGTCAAGTACATGTCGTGTAGACAGTATACACGTCATGTAATATTGTTTTGAAAATTTTGAATGCCTTATTCCTGCTGTTCCCTTTTGGGTTTCTTTGTTTTAGGTCGTTGTTAATCTTGTTCTGAGGTGTACATTCGACCTTGTAGAGTCATGCCGCCGAGACGGCCGCATATTGTTCGCCAGGAGAGTGGAAACGAGTATACTCCGGAGATGGTGGGCTATGGGCTACCAGTTGATCCTCCAGCAGAGCCAGATGTGGCGCCAGCTGTTATACCGGACACAGTCACGGAGGCGCAGTTCTGTGAAGGCTTTATGCTGTTCATGCAGACCTTTCAGGGAGCACCGCCAGCTGCCACATCTATGGCTGAGCTGACTCGTATATTCCAGCAGCATCATCCACCGACATTTTTAGGTGATGGCAGACCGCAGGCTGCGGATTCTTGGCTAGGATCGATGCAGACTATTTTTTAGCATCTTGAGATGCCCCCAGGGCGGAGGGTCAAGCTCCCAACATACATGTTGTGTGATTATACCAAGAGGTGGTGGGATGTTACCACCCAGTCAGATCATCACAGGGACATGGCCTAGGAAGATTTTCAGGCAGTCTTCTATGACTTCTTCTTCCCATAGACGCTGAGGGCAGATAGAACTCGAGATTTCATGAATCTGCAGCAGGGCGCTATGTCGGTGATGGACTATACTGCTCGCTTTACCAAGCTTCAGCGTTTTGCACCCGTTCTGGTGGGTGATGAGACGCTAAGATCCAGATGCTTTGAGGATGGTCTTTGATATGACATCTGAGAACTGGTGAATGTTTTCAGGTTGCCTCCAGTACATGCTATTGTAAACCATGTGCTGATTACAGAGAGGAACCTGCGGGAAGCTAGTGGTGTGGGCTAGGGCGGTTCAGCACCAGTTTCTGGTACTATTTCTACTGGCAAGAGGAAGTGACAGATGGACTTCTCTCGGGGTGGCAGTGCCAGCCAGGCAGTTTCTTCAGGTGGCCAGGTCATGTGCTACCAGTGTGGTAAGGAGGGGCACAAGATACTGCAGTGTCCATGAGACCTAGTGGAGTGCCGATCTTGCAGCAAGATGGGTCATCTACAGCACTTTTGTAGGGAGTTTCCACCAGTGGCTAGTGAGAGGGGTTCTATACAGACTCCGCGTGCGGGAGCAGGACTAGTGGATTCTTACCAGTCAGGGAACTAGAATACGTCAGGGCATGTAGGACGAGATGGTGGTCATGGTCGTGGTAGCCAGACACCAGGATCTCAGAGGCAGCAGGGTGGGACAGCTCAGGGTATTCAGGCTGTGTCGCAAGGTCACGGCACTGGGCAGACATATGTGGCACAACAGACCCAACAGGAGCAGGATCCCAGACCTTCTACAGTCAGAGGTACTATTCTAGTAGCTTTTGTCTTATCTTCAGTAATTTTAGATACGAGTGCTACATATAGTTTCATATCTGTGCCCGTTGTGGAGATTCTTGGGCTCTGTGTTTCTACTTCTTCTAATATCATGACACTAGACACTCCGTTGGGGACTAGAACGGCTGGCGTGCGTCAGTGCAAGGAGTGCCCCCTTGAGGTTGGTGGGTGTCACTTTCTTTGGTACCTCTATGTCTTAGAGATGACAGCTTATAACGTCATTCTCAAGATGGACTGGTTGGTTCCCTTTCGAGCCTTTGTAGACTGCTATCGTCGCAGGGTGAGTTTCACATCACCAGAGGGTGGAGAGTTTCTATACAAGGGCGAGTGGGATGTTCAGGCGAGTCGAGATGGACCAGAGCATCAGGGGTGAGGTGGTATCATAGCCCAGATTGCGAGATTATATCTGGACGAATAGGGGACTTGTTAGACGGATTTCCCTCCAGTGGTGGATCGTTTCAGGGATGTCTTCCTGGATGAATTTCCAGGTCTACCTCCAGAGCGAGAGGTGGATTTCTCTATTGAGCTTATGCTAGGAGCAGCACTAGTGTCCATTCCTCCTTATAGGATAGCTACACTAGAGTTACAGGAGCTCAAGAGGCAGTTAGAGGAGTTACAGGCAAAGGGTTTCATACGGCCCATTACTTCTCCTTGGGGTTCTCCAGTCCTCTTTGCGAAGAAGGCGGACGGTACCCTCAGACTCTGTGTGGATTATCAGAAGATGAACCAGTTGACGGTTAAGAACCGATATCCTTTTCCAAGGATTGATGATCTTTTTGATCAACTTTGTGGAGCAGGAGTGTTCTCGAAGATTGACTTGAGATCAGGATATCATCAACTGCGCGTTAGACCATCTGATATACCTCTCACAGCTTTCAGCAGCAGGTATGGTCTATATGATTATACGGTTATGATGTTCGGACTCACAAACGTGCCATCAGTTTTCATGGCTCTGATGAATCATGTGTTCCATCCTTATCTGGATTCTTTTGTGGTAGTATTCATGGATGACATCTTGGTGTACTCTCACACCCGACACGACCATGCCACCTATCTTGAGATCATATTGAGTACACTGAGAGAGCATCGGTTATATGCTAATCTCTCAAAGTGCCACTTTTGGATGGACCAGATTCACTTTCGGGGTCATATCATCTCAGAGGTAGTATTTTCAGTAGACCCAGAGAAGGTGAGAGCAGTAGTTTCCTGGGAGCCTCCCAAGAACGTGTTTGATATACGGAGTTTCTTAGGGCTGGCTAGTTACTACAGATGTTTCATTCAGGACTTCTCCCGCTTAGCAGCATCGTTGATGGTTTTGACTAATAAGGGTGTGAAGTTCGATTGGTCAGAAGCTTGCGAGACAGCCTTTCAGGACCTGAAAGGAAGGCTGACATCAGCACCGATCCTGATACTCCCAGAGCAGGGGAATAGCTATATAGTTTACTATGATGCATCAGGTATAGGGCTGGGAGCTGTGTTGATGCAGGGTGATCGAGTTGTTGCATACGGGTCTCGTCAGTTGAGGCCACATGAGAGGAATTACCCGACGCATGATCTCGAGTTGGCTACAGTGGTTCATACGTTGCGTTGTTGGAGACATTACCTATTGGGAGAGCATTTTGTGGTTTTCACCGACCACAAAAGTCTCAAGTATATCTTTACTCAGCGTGAATTGAATCTGAGGTAGCGATGGTGGGTCGAATAAATTCAGTCCTTAGATTTTGAGCTTGCCTATACACCTGGTAAAGGTAATGCAGTAGCTAATGCACTGAGTAGGAAGACTCAGATACAGGCTGTGCAGGAGGCCAGTAGTGAGTGGCATCTTATGGCTTTGTTCTCTAAGATGCATTTGTAGGTGTATGACAGTCAGGGGAAAACTTATCTTTCCTCTTTAGCTGTGACTTCTACCCTCCTGGATAGAGTGAGGAAGAGACAGCTATCTGATCCAAAAGGCCTATTTCTACGGGAGTCGGTGGTAAGCGAGGACCCTCCTCCTAGTTGGATGATAGGCGATGATGAGGTTCTTCGTTTCCATGGATGAGTGTTGGTTCCAGGGGTTATACGTGAGGAGCTGATGCGGGAGTTTCATGCTTCAGCTTGGGCAGTTCATCTCGGAGTTACCAAGTTGTACTGTGACTTGAGACATCAGTACTGGTGGTCGAGTATGAATAGAGTTGTAGCTGGTTTTGTTACGAGGTGTTCCACCTGTCAACAGGTGAAGGCGGAGCATCAGAGGCCAGCCGGACTTTTACAGCAGTTACCTATTCCAGAGTGGAAATGGGATGATGTCACGATGGATTTCGTGACTGGGTTTCTGAGGTCACCTCGAGGCAATGATGTAGTGTGGGTTGTGGTGGACAGACTCACGAAGTTAGATCACTTTTTTCCGATCAAGGAGACCTTCAGTGTTGATGAGCTTGGAAGGTTGTATATCTGAGAGATCGTACGTCTTCATGAGGTCCCTCATTCTATCATTTCAGATAGGGACGCCCGTTTTACGTCTCATTTCTGGCAGGGTTTTCAGAGGACACTGGGTACACAGGTGCTTCTGAGCACAGCTTACCACCTTCAGACTGATGGCCAGTCAGAGTGTACAATACAGGTGCTTGAGGACATGCTACGTGCATGCGTCCTAGACTTTGGGGGCTCTTGGGAGAAGCATATACCCTTAGTCGATTTTTCCTATAACAATAGTTTTTAGGCAACTATCGAGATGGGACCTTATGAGGCTTTATATGGTAGGCCATGCCGATCACCTTTGTGCTGGTTAGAGGCAGGTGAGGTAGCTTTACTGGGACCACATCTCATGCAGGAGACATATGAGCAGGTCTAGTTGATTCAAAAGCAGATGGCTACCGCGCAGTCTCGTCAAAAATCATATGCTGATCGCCGCAGTCGACCTTTAGAGTTCATGGTCGGGGATCAGGTTTTCTTGCATGTTTCGCCGAGGTTGGGACACAGGCGAATCAGGAGACAGGGTAAGCTTCCACCGAGGTATGTGGGGCCATTTGAGATTCTGGAGAGATTCTGGCTGGTTGCTTATCGGTTGCAGTTACCACAGAGGTATCGGGCCATGCACAACATCTTCCATGTATCTCAAGTGCACCGCTATCATTCAGACCCATCTCACATCTTTCATCCTGAGGAGGTTGATCTTCAAATCGATGCATCCTTTGAGGAGTATCTAATTCGTATTGTTGACAGGAGTATGAAGGTTCTTCTAGGCTGTTCAGTTCCTCTCGTACGGGTGCTATGGCAGCATGGATGAGTATATGACGAAACCTGGGAGCGGGAGATCGATGTACGTGCTCAGTGGCCGGATTTGTTCATGGATTTATCTTCTCCACCCTTGTAAGGGAAATTCGGGGATGAATTGCTTTAAGGGGGGAAGTTTTTAAGAACCCGGTTCTTACTTTTGAGGTACGAGTTTCTTCTTTTCTCTTTTCCTTAAGTGTTTTTGAGAAAATAATGAAAATGGGGAAAAATCCCAAATTTTGGAAGTACACGTCGTGTACTTGTCCACACGCCGTGTACTTTTGACCATGTGGGATGAGTACACAGGGCGTGTAGCCATGTCGGCGACAAAGGGTGTAAAGACCGACTACACGCCGTGTAGTGGTCCCTTACACGCCGTGTAGTCAGTCGGCAGGCGAATAGTAAGGCGGTGGCCAGCTGTGTGACAGAACACGCTGTGTATGCAAGGAGACACGCTGTGTGGTCATGTCGGTAGATGAACAGTGCCACGCTGGTGGGAAGCCGCCAGAGGAACAGTTTAAAAATGGGAAGTACACGTTGTGTACTCAGAAGTACACACCATGTACTTTGTTTTTTTCGCTTAAAATGGGAAGTAGCCTCCCCTGTTTATAGGGAAGGCTTAGAATGGGAAGAGAGCTTTGGAGAGGAAGGTCGAAGCTTCAAGGATCCTCCGAGTGCACGTCGGGAATCTGATTCCACCTCCGTCGATCTCGTTGGAACCGCACGGGTAAGAGCTTCCTCCTCCTGGTGTGTCTCTTGCCAATTCTTCCTCTAATGAAAGTTATTTAAGTTTAAACGGAGTTTATTCTACGTCATATCTACATCATTCTTGGGCATTTCTAGAATTGGCGTTCATGTATAATGTTTGTTGGAATTTAAGGTAGGTGTCTTGGTGTTATTTTCCAACTGTTTTGCGTTTTTGTGTGTTTTTGGGCTACGAACCCATATTTGGGGTGTCGTGTGGCTAAGGTCGTGGCTTTTTTAAATACCTAGAATTGTATAGGTAATTGAATGTGATATAAAAATGTTGTTTGGGATCGTTTCTTGGATCCAGGACCACCCCGGGGGTGAGTTCCTCTGTTTAGCCGTTTGTCCAGGATACCCGAGGGTATGTCATGTTTAATTATGCATTACTTTTGCCTTGATAGGATTTGTATGTAAATTGCATGTTTATTTACATATTGGGCATGGTTTGGTTACTTGCACCTGAGGGCAGTGTTTTACTTAGCCTACGGGCATTGTTTTGCTTAGCCTGAGGGCAATGGTTATCTTAGCCTGAGGGAAACTTCTTCCGTGCCTGTGGGAAATAGACTATGTGCCTAAGGGCGACACTTCGTATGCCTGAGGGAAATATTTGTTATGCCCGAGGGCAAGATTCTGATTACCTAAGGGTAAGTGTTTGTGTGTCTGAGGACACTGACGGTTTATATATAAATTCACTATGGTGGTTTCTTAAATAATAAATAATGAAATGAATGTTAAAATGGAAATAACTGGTAAAGTTAGTTACTTTTGAGTACTGCTTAGTTTATTGTATTTACTTTTGCACGTTGTTGTTGCATTTTTACACCCAGTTGGGCACAGGCCTTTGGTGGGTGCCTACTGAGATATATTTCTCACACCCTGTTTGGTTCATGCCTTTCTGCCCAAACAGATTACATTTCTGCAGGTGTAGATAAGGGCAAGGGTCCCTATACAGGTACTTGATTGCTGCTGGGGTGTAGGAGAGCATGGGACCGAGCATTGGCTCGCGATGCCACTGGCTGTTCTGTTTTTCTTTCCTGTACTTTTACTTCAGTTGTATTGTATTTTATTGCAGTGTAACATGTTCTGGCTGTTTTCATAGAATTGAGGCATGTGGCATCATTTTATATACTGGTTGGGTATATCTACTGCAGTTGTTAATTTCAGTTGTATATGGTTTACTGCTTCCACTGTTGTTGTATGTTATATTATATTCCGCTGCGCTACACTTTGACAAATTAGGGAATAGTTTCCCCACTATCAGACCTGGGCCCTCGCTGCTAGTCGGCAGCCTCTAGCGTTTGGGGAAATGCGCTTGAGGTCATGTGGCGAACCAGGTTCAGGGTACCCATGGAGTGGTACCTGGAATCGGGACGTTACATTGATCCATCCTTATTCTTCACAAAGAAGATAGATTCTCCCCAAGGAGACACACTTGGTTGGATAAACCCCTTTTTCAAAAGTTCATGAAGTTGTTTCTTTAATTCCTCCATATCCACATTTTCCATTCTATAGAGGGTTTTTGATACCTGCATGGATCTGGGCATGAGTTCAATAGAGAACTCTACCTCTATTTATCAGGGAGGTCCAAGTAACTCCTCAGAAAATATGGCAATGTATTCCTACATGATGGGAAATTTTTTATTTGTATACTTTCATTTCTTTATTCATTTTCACTAATCGTCTCTATAAAGAAGGCTATAGGAGGTGATTCTAGACAAAGATCAGGTTGAGATGTCTCTCCCTTTAAAACAACTATAGGTTTTCCATTCAAGACTACTAAGATTTTCATACTTCTATATTTTATCTTATCATTATACTTTGAGAGACAGTCCATCCCTAGTATAGTTTCAAATTCCATCATGGGAATTACTACTATATTTTCAATGATATTGTTCTCTCCAACGTGAATACTAGAGTTTCTATATAGTGTTGGTGATTGTATAATCCCTCTAGTATTTTTGAAAAATAATTATACTTCTATAAGTTCAGAGATTGATTCTATATTCCATACACACTTGGAGAAAATAAAGGAATGTGTAGAACCAAAATAAAAAAAGTACTTGAAATTTTGAGAGAAAAATGAGAGTACATGCTACCACATCATTTTGAGCTTAAAATTTAGTTTTCATGATAGAAAAAGGTCGACCTTACTCCCTTGGCCTAAGTTGAGGTTGATAATGATTCCCTTCCATTACCTTTTGATTTTAACAATGATTGGAAAAGTGCCTAAGTTGTCCACACTTATAGCATTGGACTTCAAGATAGGATTGCATCATCTTCCCTTTGTTGTTAATGTTGAGAAGTTGAGGCTTCACCTCACTATGACAGTTCTGAGCTATATGGTCATCTCTTCCATACTTTTAAAATTTCCCACTCTTGAGAAAGAAGTTCCCCTAATGCTTCTTCCCACATTTGTTACATGTGGTAATTTGCACTTTCTTTCCTCCTCTTCCATGATCAAAGTTCCTCCATAAGCTTGACTCCATTTATCTATTCTTTTCATTTGATCTATGGTCCACTACATCTCTCCAAACCCCAGTTCAACCTTTATAGCACTTCACACTATCTCCCCATAGCCATCATAATCTCCATTGGATAGATTATTCCATAGATGTGTTCTTTGTACACCAAATATTCTATCAACCTTTCCATTATGATCCATGAAAAATTTAGAGGTGTAATGAGAAATTCTTGTAAAGTTCATCTCATAGCTTCCCAAATATTCGTTTTCCTTTTGCTTCAGCTCAAGGAATTTCTTCTCTATTTTCGTTTACATTGAATGGGGGAATATTTATTAAAAAAGGATCCCCTAAACTCTTCTCACTCCATATCATCAATATCCCTTCTTGGCCTCATTTTTTTAATCACTGACCACCACTGATCAGCTTATCCCTCTAAGTGCTATAAATACAAGGTGAATTTCTCTTGTTCTGAATAACAAATTACAGAAAATATTTTTCTATAGAGCTTATCCATTGTTCAACAATCAATGGGTTGGTATATCCACTAAAATAATATGGTCATTGACGCATAAAGGACTCAATGTAAAGTTGTTCCCTTTGAGGTGAATCTGGTCTCTTGTCTTGATTCAGGTTATTATTCATAACTCAAGTCAATTGATTCATCATTCTAATAAAGTTTTCCATTCTCGCTTCCATCATAGGGTCATCGATTCATGGTCTGTTGTGATCACCATTTATGTGGTTCCTCCTATTTCCCGTCATTTTCTAAAAGAATAAAACCTTAGCGAGAAATGTGTTTCTTTTAATAATCTTATCATTTCTAAAAGAATTTGATGTCTAAAAACATCATGCTTAAATATGTTAATCAATAACAATAATTACAATTTCTATAAATCCTTCATAATGGTTTATAAAAATCTTGTGATTAACTAAAGATATCCCTTAGGAGTATCAAACCATGAGTGAATTAAGACCCATTTTCATGGAAAAGTTCTCATTTGAGTTTATAGAAAAGTCTTGTTTTTGGGTTTTACACCTAGATACATCTGTGCCAGAGCCACATCCACTTTTTCATATCCATACATGGATTTATTTTCTTGGAAACCACTTAATACTTCACCAAAATTCCTGGATGTTTTCCAATATTTTAACTTTTCCCTAGGGTTATTCCTAAGTTTTCAAATCCTAATTTCCACAAATAACTAAATTTCCTTTGATACTGACTATGGAATCCAACCTTTTATTACATAAACTTTTCATTACATGGTACAAAATAGAGGGTATTTTAAAGTTGAGTTTCCTAGAAAAAAGTACATATTAAATGAAAACTTAAAAAATTCTTCTAATCCACTTGAAAGGATTCTTAAAAGGTTCATCCTAAGTATATTTAATGCATCTCATAACATGGAGACATACATCAAAGGAAAGAGTGATCATAAGGCCCAGTAAGGGAAAACAAGGGGAAATAGTTTACATGTCATCTTAAGGGATATCAATAAGAACATGAGGAATATCATTATAGAATGAACAAGAGAACATGGGGAATATCATAAATAAAATAACATGAATCATAACTTGGAAATATGGCTCAAACATTTAATTTAGATATTCATAAGCATATCACTAAGGTTAATCCCTAAGGTGTCATAAAAATTACCAAGGTTATTCACCAAGGTATCGTATAACATGTAATATCTGGAGATTAAATTCTTTACCCAATACATTGAAGAGATATCAAGGCACACCCTTCATATTTATTAATTTTTAGGTGAGCCGTATGTATCATAATAAATAATTCCATAAATAAATCCTGGAGAATAAAAGCAACGTGTTTCATATTAAAATTATGGCATTTCAAAAATGATTTAAAAACATGATCATTATGTAATTTTTAACCCACAAAAAGGGAATGTGGGTTATATATATGTCAAAACCAGAATAAAATGAATTATTTTTACATCTTGTTGATTTCCCCTAGAAAATAAATAGGTTTGACTTTTTACAAAAAGAAAATTAAAAGGAATTTCTTTAGGAGAAGATATAAATTTTGTGAAGTAAATTTGGTAGCATAACAGGTATAAAACATGGTTTATGAAAGGGTAAAAAGAGAGGGGACATGGGTATCCCATTGATAAAACATAATTTGATAGTAAGGAATTGAATAAAAAGTAAATAAGAGAGAGTTACCATAACATTCAGAAGACATATGCAAAAAGAGGTTCTTAAAATGAATAGAGAAAAAAAGATAATTCCCTTACCTTGAATTGTAACTCCTAAAACTTGAGGATTAGGATATTGGGGGCTGGATAACACCTTGGGAATTAAAACTATAAAATCTTCATAGAGGATAAATTGAGAGTAAAAGGAAATGGATAAATGAGTGGTTGTTTATAGCAAAAGTGAAGGATTTGTTAATTAATTTCCAAATATAGGCCTTGGAAACCTATGTTGTGGAAAATGAAAAACCATGGGCTTGTCCATGGTATTTTCCCATGGTATTGGACACTTGGAAAAATTTAATGTTATTTTAATTCACAAGAGTCGACCATCATTTTATATTACTTATTTTGGCATGGAAAAGTAAAGTTTACTCAAAATAACATTTTTAAAGTTAATGTTTCCATTTTAGAATTTGGAAAGTAAATTATAGATTATGAAATTGATTTAAATTTATTAAAATATATTATATTAATAAAATAACATATTTTAGTTCATGGATTGTGGTTAATTAGTTATTACATCATTATAACATAATTATGAAGTCATTAAACATACTGAAAAATTCTATGTGTATTTTTACTATTCATGAAAAAAAATAAAGTATTTTATAAAATTCTCATAAATTCACCATAACCTAAGTTTGATGTGTTGATTTCAAAAATGATATTTATTTTTGTTGGATTTGGTGTCATAGAACCAACTACTTTGTACTTCATGATAAACTTATATTCATGGATTTTAATATTAATAAATACCTTATCACATCTTGATTGTTCTTCTATGTGACAATGCATGTGATAATGTCCTAAAGATAGTTGTTTCACTAAAGGTTTATAGTGGATCCCAGTTATGATGAGAACCCGGAAGTGCCATAACACTTTTCTTGAATATATGTTCTATGGCCATATGATTCTATTTGAGGGACACAAATAATATAGGCCATTAGGGGTGAGGACTCAGAAAACATTGAGGCACCTTCTCATGGTGGGAGCCCTTGGTAATATCCAGGAGGATATTATGAGAACAAGACCCGTGAGTAGGAAATCCACATTTCATAGTGTCATTGGATGTTTCTATCTGTGGATGTGTGTATTGGCCCTTAGACTTTAATATTATTATTAATGGGTATTAAAACTCGCGCACTTAGATGTATTGATGAAAACTGTGATTAAACACTATTCTCAATGAGGTAGGATATGTTGGATGCGTCACGAGTAATACTACATTAATAGATAATGTGAGAAAGGATTTGTCCCTTATATTTAATAATGAAAGTTGATATCTCAAGACCTTTGATGGAATTTATATAGCCTAAATAAATCAATATTTGTGGTAAGGAACGGGTGAGTTTAATTCCGAGAATTCAAAGAAATAATAATCAAGAACATGGGTTGATGGAACTAGCATGCAACCCCCTTGATTGGAGATATCGAGATAAAGGGATTATATTACACAGTAAGCATTCCTATGAGGTGACATGTCATCGCGGCATTAACTTCTTTCTCTATGGCTGCCTTGGCGTATTTCTAGATGCTAACCTTGTACTTTAGGCAGGTTTTTCCTAATTCCATTGAGAAAGAGGCATAGAGGGTCACACACAAAGTGTGCCCAAGTATCTCAGTTAAATATTCATTTAAAAAGTTGAATAAAGATTGTTCCTAATTGTGGTTTAATAATTATTCAAGGATGCCAGATCAGATTTATTTCAACACTAGTTATTCAAGAGAATATATTGTGAAAAAAAATATGTTTATTATAGAGTAATGTATTGATATTTATTTAAGAAATAAATATTCATTATTCAAGGTCTAATAAATGTGGAGGAAATAAAGAAAATGGAAACAAAAGTACACATCATGTATTAATATACACGTCATGTTGTTTTTCTTGGAATTTATGAGAAATAATATTATTTATTTAATTAAATAATATTAGGTGTAATTCACTGGGCACACGTCAAGTGATAATAATAGTCAACTATTATTATTAGACATGCGATCTTACTAAGAATTAAATGAAATTAATAAATGATTTTGGGTAAATAATTCATTTTATTATTCTAAGTAATAAAATCCCAATTACAATATTCTCATTAGACCTAGCCATTCTCTGTGGTTGAGCATAATGGATCTGAAAAAATATCTCAATCTAAGAGAGAATTCATTTTCCTCCAAGAATGCTCCCAAGTTACGAGAGAGGTCCTCCTCCACCAGATCTAGGAGATCGCTTTGGAAGCGTCTCTCAAGGCGATTGAAGATAGACATCACAAGCAAAGGCTCTTCCATTCTAGCACCATAAGATCCCTTCAGCGATGTCCAGAGATATGTGGAGAATGTGTGGATCACCACTATAGGAATCCTACACTTGGATTATATGACATAATGACAGATCACATTGGATCGTAACCGGAAGCATCAACGAAAAGAGAATTCCATCAAGGTAATTCTTTTATTTTAATTAAATTAATTATAACCAATATATGATGATCCTCTCTATGGTTCTAGGACTCCCCTCTTTTCTTTAATTCTTCGTTCCATTCCAAAGATCTAGCATTTTATCATCGTGATGGATCCCATATTGATCATTGTTAACAACAAAATTAAAGTTGTGTACACCCATCCATGTGCTTCTACTACACCCGGAACCTACAAGTGGTATCAGAGGGGTTATATCGTTGATTATAATTATTTAGTTTTTTGTTGATGATTTACACATTTAATAATTTAGTTGTTTAAATTCAAGTTAATCATTCTGCAAATCTGAATCTTGAGATTTGTTCCTCCTCTTTCGTTTCTTTTTTACCTTACAGAAATGATATTTTCTTTTAATTTTGATTAAAATAAAACAGAGGATATCATCCGGAGGTGCCAAAGGTTCATAGTCGTACAACACCAGAACACACGGTGTGTCTTCGGTAGTACACATTATGTAGTCAAGGTTCAATGTATTGGTTCTGGTCCTCCAAACCAAGCTATTTCATTAGAGTTTTTCTAAGTCTTAATGATTTCGTGTGTTGACCAGGAATAGGTGGAATACAGTTTTCGAATTACACACCATGTAGCCCACTAGACATGGTGTGTAGTCCCTTCAGGTTAGGGTTGGACCGTGTACCCTGTACACGTCTTGCCCAGCTGGAGACCGTGTAACGCGGATACTACATGGAGTGTGGCCCACTGGACACACCGTGTACTCCAAATATTTCTGAAGTACATTTACACACTGTATCCCCGAGCCTGTACTTCTTATGGACATTGAACGTTGGTACACACCATGTAGTTGGAACTACATGTTGTGTACTCATCCAAATTATACATATTTATTAAAATTTATTATTATATTATACAAACCCTTGAGACGTATACCATGGTGCGGGAGTAAAGATGAGGCACAACACATGATAGGTGTTTTATATATGTGTGTTTAGTTTAACATCTGCATAATGTTCATTTCTAATCATTGGGTAGTTATGAATGGGAATTCAGCGGGTTGCCTCCAAGGTACAAGTTACCTACAAATATAATTTTAAATAAATTTATTTGTTTAAAATTATGATGGATAAGAATCTCAATGAAATTCAAAAAAGGGTTTAAGATAAAAGGATTGATTAATTAAAGATAATTAATTGATTCGAGCATGATTTATCTTAAACAAGAATGATTGAAGAATTGAATTCTTGTTTTATTTATGCGTAAATATCATTGCATGTATGGATGATCATGAGATAAACCAAGACCTTTATATGTGGATGTTTTATTTTAATTTATTTATTTAAATTAAATTTGTTGGCCTGTGAGCCTTCTCCTTATTAATATATAGGGCCTACATGACCAAGGTTTCTTTTATATAAAACCCCATTTTACCCCTCACCTGTGAGTGAGATAAAAGCATATGTAATGGATGGAGCTCCCAAGATAGTGGAGGTGTCTCAAGTTAGGAGCCAAGGTGAAACCAATCCAAGGAGATACAAAGGTGGACAGGTGGAAATATGTAAACATTAAAACAAAAGGTTCAAGGTGTTTCTCCCCTAGGTCTTGGGTTAGTTTATCAACCGCTGGATAAACTAACTAATATAACAAGATCATGATCATACCATTTATTTTATTTCTGTCAGTTTTGTGGTTTATTTATTGTGGGTGTGTTTTTGCAATCACACAATTAATTATTTAAACAAGAATGCAAGATAAAACTAAAATAAGATCGATTTATGCATAAATATTATCTTAGACATGGTTAATCACTTAAGTATAATCCACTTAATATTAACAAGAATGTAGTCAAAGATAATAAAATAGAAATTACATATAAGGATAAAATCCATCAGAGAAATATTAAGTCTGTATAGACTTCCATAATCTTGGTTAGAATAAACTATAGTTCAAAGTGCTTGACCAACCCTAGTTGGGGTGATTTAAATTATCGGGGAATTATAATTCAAGGTTTTGGGTTGAAATGACGTGGTTCACATCAAGGGTTGACTCCCACAGCAAGACTTGTTGTGACCAAGAGAAAAAGGTTGAGAAAATCCCAAATAAAAGGATTTCAAGATTTGGGAGTCCACTCAGCGGATCAAGGAGCTGTGAGTTAATGAAGTTGGAATTTGGAATACCTACCTAAAACCTTTCAAGTTTCTTGACCAACCCTAGTTGGTGTAATGCAAAGGGAAATATGGATCCTTTCCACTAGAATATTCAGACAACGGAATATTTTAATGCTAATGGTGAGGCCTATTGGATTTCGATAAAATAGTGGGAGACTAATAAGTATTAATTTATTTATTTGTATCATTTTTATCATGATAAAGTACTAAATATTTTCCCATCTTAATTTTTATAAATATAAAAGAAAAATTACATCAAACATATCATTTTGAACCATACTCAAGAAGGAAAACCTACTCACCGGCACCAATATCCAGGAGTGGCAGAGGTGTTTATGCATCATCATATGCCACGAGAGGAAATTGTATGTGCTAGAGGAGCCTCTTCCAGTTGAGCCTAGAAACAAGGATAGTTACAAGGCCACAGCCTTAAACATTACCTAATCTTGAGTTAATTCAAGAATACACGTTGAGGATATTTTCAGGTTTAGAGTTTTAGAGAATTAGATCATAAAACATTCATTACAATCCACATTTAAACAAAGTGGTTACATAAAAGATAGTACTCATTTTTCCCATCAACGGAAACATATTTAAAATAAAACATGGATTCTTTCTTGACACTTCCATGACACTATCATCACATCATGTACCTTTCCCTTGACCTGTGAAAAACATTTCAAAAACTTGGGATGAGCATAAAAAGCTCAGTAAGGGATATAAAAATATGGAAAGGAAACATGAGTACATGTATACGTAAGAATAAATGAAATCATACTTTACTCATAAAACATAAGCACTTTAACATACCTCATAAAATCATGAATAAAACATAGAAATCATAAGACATAAAGGTAACTTGAGGCATTCATAACATTCTTACGTAGGGAGTAACCCTCTTGGTTACGTTTGGAATACCCATCACAGTATATTCCCTAACTCTCTTCGGAGAAACCTTAGCGTTTAACCCCTTCATGTTACCCAATGAATTAGAGAGATATATCGGGCTCACCTTCCCTTATTTTTTCACGAAACCACCCGTATCCATAACAATTCCCAAGAACCATAACATAATCGTATCACATAAAACATGCATAAAGGAAACATAACATTTCCACATTTCAATCACAAGATATCAATATAACACATTGATAAAATAAAAACATTATGAAAACCATTTTTAATACCAAAATAAAAGAAACATAAAACATGGTATTTATTTTTCATTTAAAAAAAAGGTATGGCTTGTAGAGGAATCCGAAACTCAAATAATGGTCACGGCGGTGGAGAAGTAATTGTCGCCGCATACGTACGACAAAAACACTCCATTTTGTCGTTTAGTAAAACGCTTCATATAAAAAAGATTCCTTTTGGATAAATGTAAAAGTCAAAGGGGTTTATACACCGTATAAAAGAAGGTTGTGTATAAAACAAAATATGCCTCAATGAAAGGAGATTGAGATGAAGTCTCATACCTCGGGTCCGACTTGACTCGATCATTCTTTAATGTCCTGAATAATAAACTCGAGTTAATTTATACTTCCTTAAGAACCTTTTTCAAGTTCATTATTCTTTTTATATCACTTATTACCATGTTATGAACATTATGTAATCATTTAAGTTAATAACGGTCGTTTTGTCGATATTTGGTACTTGAGTCAAAAGTGAACTTCTTATATTTACAAGTTGTTCACGTAGTCAAATATCCATTATCTCAAGAATGATATTCATGATTTAGATGCCATATATATCATATATATCCAGTATATACATGCATTTATAATATTACATAATCATTTAGAGGTAATAAATGAAATGCATCATTCATGGAGATGGTAAGTCGTACGTACGCATGAACGCTACTTTCATTTCTATGTCATATTAATGGAATTAAAACTAAATGGGAGATATGTATATTTTAATTCCAGAATTATATTAATTATTTAGATGTAACATACATAATATATATCCATTATATATATGTACTTATAATAGTACATTACATTTGGGGATAAGAAATGAAATGCATCGTTCATGGAGACGGTAAGCCGTACGTACGCATGAACGCTACTTACATTTCTATATCATACTTTAATGGAAATAAATAATAATTATATAAAGGTATATTATAATTCCAGTATAATAACATATATAATATCATTAAATCTTTCCTTTATACGTACCACATATGGTATTAACAAATCAAATCACTTTGAGGGGGCGCTAGTCCGCACTTCCTAAAATGAAGATATCGTGTTTACCCATAATGGAAACCATAAAGGTATGCCATAAATGAAAAATACAGAAGATTAATTAAAACATAAACATATTATATATCATATATAAATACAGTGACATCTTAATGGCCACCTTTGAAGATGTTATATGAGTGTTGAACAATCATCGTTTCGTGAGGCAGAAATTCGCCATCCACAGAAAAAGTATGTTCTTTAACCATTAGATGTAGGTGTGTGTAAGTGTAGCTAAAATACTTATTATAAAAAAATCCAAGTATATTTATGATACTGTTGTTGTTACAAAAGAAATGAAAAAAAAAGAGTTTAGGGGGGTTGGAGAAGCAAAATAAAACATAAGAACACAAGAGAAAACACTACCTTTAAAACGGGTAACTCTTTTTTATTTGATCTCAAAGGCTTCCTTGGGAAGACATCTGCCCAAAGTGAGGCTTCTAAGAGTAAGAGATGGATGTGGAGAGACAAAATGCGCATGGGTTGGCCAAGCCAAAGGCTTGAGAGGTGTTGGTAAGGTGGTATAGGTGGGGGTCTTTTATAAGAGGAGAGGAGGGGCACTCCTGGGAAGTTATAAAAGGTTACTTTATTATAAAATTATTTTCAGATTTAAAAGGTCCCAAAATTATATATTTCGAGGATAAGGTGATAAGAGTTAGAAATACACCCATACAATAGGTTTTTGACAAGTGTAGTTCTTAGATTTTACATTATCTTTTCATTTTATTTAAATCGTTAAATAATGAGGTAATCGCTGCATCATCATGGTGTCATAAATAATTTAATTTATTTAATGTATAAAAATTATAAAAAAATATCATGATGTAGGAAATCTTTTTATATTTCTAATTAATATTTATAGTCAAAATTATGACTTGTATAACCCCATTTAAAAATTGTTTTAGTAAAACTACACATGTTTGTGACATTTTTATTTTAACATTAAATAAAAAGTTATTAATGTCATTTTCCTACCAAAGTGGCTTCATGGGGTCCCCAAGTTGACCCATAGATTTTCTTGGTAGGAAATGACACATCCAACAAGGGTAGGACATGTGCCAAGGTCATTTCATATTATTAAAACATTACTTTTACCTTAAATTACACTAATTACCTCTAATCGCGATTAAAAACTTAAAAGTAACTATTTACCAAAAAATTATTTTAATCCCATTGAACCACATTTTACTTCCTAATGACAACCATATATGTTGGATTTTTGAAATTCAAAACACATAGGTGGTAAAATTTCATTTAAACGAAAAATCAGTTTTTTTAACTACCACTTAGTGGTTTCACTATTCATCAAAAATTGAAGTTTTTCAGAAAAATACCAAAACATCACCCTAAGCTATATTTGATATTACAGATTCAAAAATGATGTATATTTTAAAAAATTCAAAACATATAAGTTACATTAATTAATTTAATAATTAATTCCCATTGTCAGAGCAAATAGCGTGTTTTTATGAAACAATAAGTATCAAAAGATTGACACTAGTTTAAGTCCAATTTCAAAGTGAAATTAATTCCAACGAACACTATTGGACTAAATGGTAAAAATATTTTCTAATTGAACTTTAAAAAAAATCTAAATATAATCTAATAATATAAACAAATTAGATTAAAAATAGGTTTTGAATTAAAATACAACATTTTTCACTATTCATTAAAAAATGAACTTTATCGGAAAAATACCAAAAAATTACACAAAGTAAATTTTGATGTCCCAATTCTAAAGAAGAATTTTATTTGGTCCAATAGAATGTATAAGAGTGACCAAAACTATATTTATAGACGGTTCTCCATCAAAAGGTGATAAGTCGACCTTTAGTGAATGTTAGAGTATATATGCCTAAAATTGAATTCTTTTCGTATTTTAAGCCTTTATCTTTTATTGGATAAATGTAAAAATATTTAAAAAACATATATAATCATATTTTAGTTATTTCTATTCATTCCTACCAATACAACGGCTACGTGTTAACTACCATTTAAAATAATATTGTTTTATTACTAGTGTGCAACGTAAGATTTCAAAGAAACTCTTTGTTGCGTATCGGGTACGCTATCGGACATAGAAACCCCTTTAAAGTAAAATTAATATTTGATTCGTAAATATTAATAAATATGAAAATGCTTTATTCTTTATTTACCTGGGATGTTACATCCTTCCCCCCTTTTGGGAATTGCGTCCTCGCAATTTTATTCACTTATCAAAATAAGTGGGGGTATTTATCCCTCATAGCATTTTCAGATTCTCATGTTGTCACTTCACTCATGTGGTTTTTTCACAAAACCTTTACTTGATTAATCACCTTATTCCGCAACACTTGCTCCATGTGGTCAAGAATCTGGACCGGTTGTTTCTCATAAGATAGATTCTCTTCCAGCTGAACCACCTATGGACTCAAAACATGAGATGGATCAGGCATGTACTTCCTTAACATTGAAACATGAAAAACATTGTGTACCTGAGATAAACTCAGAGGTAAATCCACTCGGTAAGCAACTGATCCAACTCTCTCCAGAATTTCATATGGCCCAATGAACCTTAGACTCATCTTTCCTTTCTTTCCAAATCGCATCACACTTTTCCAAGGTGAAACTTTGAGAAAAACATGATCACCCACCTCGAAAGATAGATCCTTCCTCCTGTTGTTTGCATAACTTTTTTGTCTCTACTCTGAGCTGTTCTCATGTGTTTCTGAATCAACTGATCTTTTTCTGCCATCTCTTCTACCAATTCTGGTGCCATCAGCTTCCTTTCACCCACTTCATCCCAAAAAGCTGGAGTTCGACACCGCTTCCCATATAATGCCTCAAACGGTGCCATCTGTATACTAGAATGAAAACTGTTATTATATGAAAATTCAGCCAAAGAAAGATGTTGGTCCCAACTTCCCTAATAATCCATCAAACAAGCACGTAGAATATCCTCCAATGTTTGAATTGTTCATTCTGACTGCCCATATGATTGCGGATGAAAAGCTGTACTAAAATTTAATTCAGTACCCAATGACTTTTGAAGGCCTTTACAAAAGTTATAAGTAAACCTGGGATCATGATCAGATACAATGGAGAGGGGAACTCCATGCAACCTGACTATCTCTTTAAGGTACAATTGAGAAAGTTGATCTAGAGAGAAAGTATCTCGAATGAGCAGATTTAGTTAATCGATCAACAATAACCCAGATTTCATTATTACCTCGAGATGTCCTCGGTAATCCCACAACAAAGTCCATGGATACATTTTCCCATTTTCACTATGGAACTGGTAAAGGCTGAAGCATCCCTTTCGATAACTGCCGCTCTGCTTTAACCTGCTGACAAGTCAAACACTTTATAGTAAAATTAGCAATATCTCTTTTCATTCCATCCCACCAGTAATACTCCCGCAGATCTCTGTACATCTTAGTACTTCCAGGATGAACTGAAAACGGGGAACTATGAGCCTCACATAACAACTCATTATTCAACTGTGAATCACCAGGCACACATAATCTCGTCCCAAACCTCAAAACACAATCATTATCAATATTAAATTCAGAAAACTTACCCTTCTGAACCATCTCTACCTTTCTCTACAACTCACTATCTTGCTTCTGTGCTTGCTTGATTCTGTCTAATAGAGAAGATTTCACTGATACCTAAAACAAAACAGAAGGACATCCTGCACCAACAACTTTTATGCCAAAGTTCATCAAATCCTTAACCAAAGGATCACGTTCCAAACGCAACATTGTTAATGAAGCATTACTTTTTCAACTCAAAGCATCAGCCACTTTATTTGCTTTTCCCGAATGGTAATGAATTGTATAGTTATAATCCTTGTTTAATTTCAGTCATCTCCTATGTCTCATGTTCAATTCTTTCTGAGTGAATATATACTTTAAACTTTTGTGATCGGTATATATTTCACACTTTACTCCATACAAATGATGCCTCCAAATTTTTTAAAGCGAAAACAACATCAGCTAATTCCAAATCATGTGTAGGGTAATTTACCTCATGAGTTTTCAACTGATGTGAAGCATATGCAATTACTTGATCATTCTGTATAAGGACACAGCCAAGTCCCTTCAATGAAGCATCACTGTATATAACAAACTCACCATTCCTGGAAGGAAGTGCCAAAACTGGAGCATTCACCAATCTTCTTTTCAACTCCTGAAAACAATCATCACATTCTTTTGTCCAGATAAACTTAACACCCTTCCGAGTTAGCTTAGTCATTGGACTAGATAACCGTGAAAAATTTTCAACAAACCTTCGATAGTAACCTGCCAAACCAAGAAAACTATGGATCTCGGTTACATTTTTGTGTCTTGGCCATTCTTCAACAACTCTTGTTTTTGCAGGATCAACAGTTATGCCATCTTTAGAAACAATGTGATCAAGGAAAGAAATTTGTTGTAACCAAAACTCACACTTGCTGAATTTTCCATACAGCTTCTTTTCTTTTAAGGTTTGCAATATAAACCTTAAATTACTTTCATACTCCTCTTTACTTTTAGAAAACACCAAAATATCATCAATAAACACAACCAAAATTTTTCAACTGAGTCAACTGAGCCATCACTGTAATAAACTGTTTAGTTCTGATTCTGACCATCTCAGGATACTGATTTGAAAGGTCATTTCCCTCTGTATGCCTTCCCAGAAAAGTTGTTCTGTTTCCTCTATGAAAAAACATTCTTAACACAGAAATATCTTAGGCGAAGCAACATGGTAATCTTTAAATGCTATAACATTTCAATCATAGCATAAATTAATTTATAATTTAACAATTTTCTAACTCCTAAATTTGTCTAAACCTCCCTCTGATACAAACTATAAGGCCCCAGCCTTAAACATTAATTAATCTTGAGTTACTTCAAGAATACACGTTGAGGATCTTTTCAGGTTTAGAGTTTTAGATAATTAGATCATAAAACATGCATTACATTCCACATTTAAACAAAGTTGTTACATAAAAGATAGTACTCATTTTTCCCATCAATGGAAACATATTTAAAATAAAACATGGATTCTTTCTTGAAACTTCCTTGACACTATCATCACATCATGTACCTTTCCCTTGAACTGTGAAAAACATTTCAAAAACTTGGGATGAGCATAAAAAGCTCAGTAAGGGATATAAAAATATGGAAAGTAAACATGAGTACATGTATACGTAAGAATCAATGAAATCATACTTTACTCATAAAACATAAGCACTTTAACATACCTCATCAAATCACGAATAAAACATAGAAATCATAAGACATAAAGTTAACTTGAGGCATTCATAACATCCTTACGTAGGGAGTAACCATCTTGGTTACGTTTGGAATACCCATCACAGTATATTCCCTAAATCTCTTCGGAGAAATCTTAACGTTTAACCCATTCGTGTTACCCAATGAATTGGAGAGCTATATCGGGCTCACCCTCCCTTAGTTTATCATGGAACCACCCGTCTTCATAACAATGCCCAAGAACCATAACATAATCATATCACATAAAACATGCATAAAGGAAACATAACATTTCCACATTTCAATCACAAGATATCAATACAACACATTGATATAATAAAAACATTATGAAAACCATTTTCAATACCAAAATAAAAGAAATTTAAAACATGGTATTTATTTTTCATTTTAAAAAAAAGTTATGGCTTTTAGAGGAAGCCGAAACTCAAATAATGGTCACGGTGGCGGAGAAGTCGTTGTCGCCGCATACATACGACAAAAACATTCCCTTTTGTCATTTAGTAAAAAACTTCGTATAAAAAAGATTCCTTTTGGATAAACTTAAAAGTCAAAGGGGTTTATACACTGTATAAAAGAAGGTTGTGTATAAAAAAAATATGCCTCAATGAAAGGAGACTGAGACAAAGTCCCATACCTCGGGTCCGACTTGACTCGATCATTCTTTAATGTTCTAAATAATAAACTTGCGTTAATTTCTACTTTCTTAAGAACCTTTTTCAAGTTCATTATTATTTTTATATCACTTATTACCATGTTATGAATATTATTTAATCATTTAAGTTAATAACGGTCGTTTTGTCGATATTTGGTACTTGAGTCAAAAGTGAACTTCTTATATTTACAAGTTGTTCACGTAGTCAAATATCCATTATCTCAATAATGATATTCATGATGTAGATTCCATATATATCATATATATCCAGTATATACATGCATTTATAATATTACATAATCATTTATAGGTAAGAAATGAAATGCACCGTTTATGGAGACGGTAAGCCGTACGTACGCATGAACGTTACTTTCATTTCTATGTCATATTAATGGAATTAAAACTAAATGAGAGATATGCATATTTTAATTCTAGAATTATATTCATCATTTATATGTAACATACATCATATATATCCATTATATATATGTACTTATAATAGTACATTACATTTGGGGATAAGAAATGAAATGCACCGTTCATGGAGACGGTAAGCCGTACGTACGCATGAACGCTACTTTCATTTATATCTCATACTTTAATGTAAAGAAATAATAATTATATAAAGGTATATTATAATTTCAGTATAATATAATATATAATATCATTAAATCTTTCCTTTATACGTACCACATATGGTATTAACGAATCAAATCACTTTGAGGGGGCGGTAGTCCGCACTTCCTAAAATGAAGATATCGTGATTACCCATAATGGAAACCATAAAGGTATGCCATAAATGAAAAATAAAGAATCTTAAGTAAAAAAATAAACATATTATATATCATATATAAATATAGTGGCATCTTAATGGCCACCTTTGAAGGTGTTATATGAGTGTTGAACAATCATCGTTTCGTTAGGCAGAAATTCGCCATCCACAGAAACAGTATGTTCTTTAACCATTAGATGTATGTGTGTGTAAGTGTAGCTTGAATACTTCTTATAACAACATCCTAGTATATTTATTATACTGGTTTTGTTACAAAATAAATGAAAAAAATGAGTTTAGGGGGGTTGTAGAAGCAAAATAAAACATATGAACACAAGAGAAAACACTACCTTTAAAACGGGTAACTCTTTTTGATTTGAGCTCAAAGGATTCCTTGGGAAGACATCTACCCAAATTGAGGCTTCTAGGAGTAAGAGATGGATGTGGAGAGACAAAATGGGCAGGGTTTGTCTGATCCAAAGGCTTGAGAGGTGTGGGTAAGGTGGTAGAGGTGGGGACCTTTTATAAGAGGAGAGGAGGGGCACTCTTGGGAAGTTATAAAAGCTTACTTTATTATAAAATGATTTTCGGATTTAAAAGGTCCCAAAATTATTTATTTCAAGGATAAGGTGATAAGAGTTATAAATCCACCCATACAATAGGTTTTTGACAAGTTTACGTTTTAGATTTTACATTATCTTTTCATTTTATTTAAATCTTTAAATAATGTGGTAATCGCTGCATCATCATGGTGTCATAAATAATTTAATTTATTTAATGTCTAAAAATTATAAAAAAATATCATGATGTAGGAAATATTTTTATCTTTCTAATTAATATTTATAGTAAAAATTATGACTTGTATAACCCCACTTAAAAATTGTTTTAGTAAAACAACACATGTTTGTGACATTTTTATTTTAACATTAAATAAAAAGTTATTAATGTCATTTTCCTACCAAAGTGGCTTCATGGGGTCCCCAAGTTGACCCATGGATTGTCTTGGTCGGCCATGACACATCAAAAAGGGTAGTACATGTGTCAAGGTCATTTTATATTATTAAAACATTACTTTTATCTTAAATTACACTAATTACCTCTAATCGCGATTAAAAACTTAAAAGTTACTATTCACAAAAAAATTATTTTAATCCCATTGAACCACATTTTAATTCCTAATGACAACCATGTATGTCAGATTTTTGAAATTCAAAACACATAGGTGGTAAAATTTCATTTAAACGAAAAATCGTTTTTTTTAAGTATCACTTAGTGGTTTCACTATTCATCAAAAATTGAAGTTTTTCAGAAAAATACCAAAACATCACCCTACGCTATATTTGATATTCTGGATTCAAAAATGATGTCTATTTTACAAAATTCAAAACATATAAGTTACATTAATTAATTTAATAATTAATTCCCGTTGTCAGAGCAAATAGCGTGTTTTTATGAAACAATAAGTATCAAAAGATTGACACTAGTTTAAGTTCAATTTCAAAGTGAAATTAATTCCAACGACCACTATTGGATTAAATGGTAAAAATATTTTCTAATTTAACTTTAAAACCAAATCAAAATATAATCTAATCATATAAACAAATTATATTAAAAAGAGGTTTTGAATTAAAATACAACATTTTTCACTATTCATTAAAAAATGAACTTTATCGGAAAAATACCAAAAATTTACACAAAGTAAATTTTGATGTCCCGATTCTAAAGAAAATTTTTATTTGGTCCAATAGAATATATAAGAGTGACCAAAACTATATTTATAGATGGTTCTCCATCAAAAGGCGATAAGTCGAACTTTAGTGAATATTAGAGTATATATGCATAAAATTGAATTCTTTTCATATTTTAAGCCTTTATATTTTATTGGATAAATGTAAAAACATTTAAAAAACATATATAATCATATTTTAGTTATTTCTATTCATTCTCGCCAATACAACGGCTATGTGTTAACTACCATTTAAAATAATATTGTTTTATTACTAGTGTGCAACGTAAGATTTCAAAGAAACTCTTTGTTGCGTATCAGGTACGCTATCGAACATAGCAACCCCTTTAAAGTAAAATTAATATTTAATTCATAAATATTAATAAATATGAAAATTCTTTATTCTTTATTTACCTGGGATGTTACACTAGTGATGAGTAAATATCTCTCTATATAAAACATTTGTATTATGCCACAGATTTCCAATGTTTCATGCTATTGTCCATGTCTAATGATCTCTTGAAGCAACATGAAAACATGGACGCATATAGCATGATGTCTCACCTTAAGGATATCTATCAAGAGAAGGTGATATAGGAGAGATATGAGATCTCCAATGTTTTTTTGCAACTATGATTGGAGAGTCTGCACCAATTGGGCCTCATGTAGTCAAGCTTATTGGCTACATTGAATGCCTAGACATCTTAGAGATTAAGTTCCTGGATGAGTTGCGTACAGATCTCATCATATCATCACTGCCCAAGATCTTATATAGATTTATTCTCAACTAAAACATGAGAAACAATGAGAAGAGTTTATTAGAAATTTTGACCTTAATTCTCCAGGTTGATAAGGACATGGGGCGTGACAGACCCACAATCCATATGATGAATAAAAAAGGAAGGAAAAGGCAAAGGGTCCAAGGATTTATAAATAGTCTGAAGCCCTCGATCGTCGTCCCTCTAAGAAGGGGAAGATTCATAGTTAGGGTAAGGAACATGGGGTAGTGTGTTTTTCATGTGGAAAGCAATGCCACTAAAAGAGGAACTGCAGCCAGAAGCATGGGTACACTAAAGGTGTGTTCGTTATCGAGTTTAATTTTCCATTTCTACACATTGGGTATTAGATACAGCATGTGGGGATCACATTTTTATTCAAATTCTGGAACCAAGTAGATTTAGAAATATTTTTAGAGGAGAGGTGGATCTTCGAGCTGCTAATGGCGCAAGGGTGGCTACATTGGCCATTGGCGATTACCATCTCTCATTGCCAACTAGGATGCTTTTGGTTTTACATAACTATTATTATGTACCTAGTGTTACCAAAAAAATAATTTATGTATCATGTTTGGATATGGATGGATTTATTTTCAAGTTTGTAAATAAGGATTATTTCTTTTATAAGAACAACGTATGTTATGGTATGGTGCATTTAAATAACAGTTTGTATGTATTAAATTATGAAAACCAAGTATTGTAAATTGATAATGAGACAAACTCACATGAATCATATAACACCCAATCATGGAATCACTATATCGATCATGAAAACGGAAATTCTTGACAAAGCTCTACCAAGATGGTTATTTAGACTCTACTGAGCTAAACCCACTTGATAAATGACACGCTTGTTTATAAGGGAAAATGACCAAGACGCCTTTCGGTGGATAGGGTGAAAGGGCCGCAAAGCTTCTAGGATTGGTACACACGGAAGTGTGTGGACCATTTCTAGTAGAAGCTAGAGGTGGATATTCTTACTTCATTACTTTTACTGATGATTTGAATAGATATGGATATATCTACTTAATGAGGTATAAGTCAGAGTCCTTGGATAAATTTAAGGAATTCAAGAATGAATTAGAGAATCAGCTTGGTAATAAGATAAAGAAGCATCGATCGAATTAAGGTGGAGAATATCTGAACTAAGAGTTCATCAACCTTTTACCAGAGTCTAGGATTCTATCTCAACTCACTCCTCCTTATACACCATAGTAGAATGTTGTTAGTTAAAGGAGAAACTGCACCTTGTTAGACATGGTGAGGTCAATGATGAGTCATGAAGATCTTATATTATCCTTTTGTGGATATGCATTACAAACTACAACATACACATTAAATCAAGTACTAACTATGGCGGAAAATGGAATTCCCTCTGAGTTATAGAATGGAAAAAAACCCATTTTGTCACACACACGTGTATGGGGCTGTGATGCATTTGCTAAAGCCTTCTCGGATAACAAATTAGTACCCCGGGGCACAAGGTGTATCTTTATAGGATATCCCAAGGAAACAAAAGGATATTACCTATATAACCCTTTAGACAAGAAAGTTATTGTCTCCAGACAAGATGTCTTTCTTGATAGGGATCACATCCTCAAAAAGGATAGTGGGAGAAATATTGACTTCAACGAAGTTGATGCTCAAGATACACAAGAGTTGGTACAGGAACAAGTTCCTCAGGTACCTGTGGAAGAAGTTCCAGAAACACAATTATTGTGTAAGATCTCAAGAGAGGTAAGGGAAACAGAGAGATTTGGTTTCCTAGTCACCAAGGATGGTGAATCATTATTGTTGGACAATGATGAACCTCTATCCTACAAGGAATAAGTAGAGAGATTAGAAGCTGCAAGAAGTCTAGAAGCAATGAATTCTGAGATAGATTCCATGTATCAGAACCAAGTCTGGGTTCTGTTCGATAAGCCAGTTGATGTAAATCTTGTTGGATGCAAATGGGTATTCAAGAGAAATTTGGACATGGAAGGTCAAGTTAGCACCTATAAATAAAGGCTAGTGGTTAAATGATTTAGAAAACGTCAAGGAATTGACTACAATGAAACCTTCTCGCCAGTTTCCAGTTTTAAATCCATAAGAATCATACTTTCCATAGCAGCTTACCATGACTATGAGAATTGGAAAATGGATGTCAAAATAGAATTCCTTAATGGGAACCTTTAGGAAGATGTCTATATGACACAACGATAAGGGTTTGTGACACCAGGTGAATCCAAGTGGGTTTTTAAGTTGCAAAAATTCCATTTAGGGATTAAAGAAATCATCCAGGTCATGGAACATTTGATTTGATTAATCCATAAAGGAATTTGGTTTCATTAAGAATGAATGTGAACCATGTGTTTATAAAGGGTTTAATGGGAATGTGGTCGTTATCCTAGTAGTATATGTTGATGACATATTACTTATTGGAAATGATTTACCAGTCTTACAGTCAGTTGAAGACTGGTTGAACAAGTATTTTCCCATAAAGGACTTTGGTGAAGGAGCCTACATTATATGGATCAAGATCATTCATGATAGATCCAAGAGGCACCTTGGACTAAGTCCGGATACATAAATTAACCAGATACTAAATAGATTTAGTATGGAACAATCCAAGAGGGGATTGTTTCCAGTGTCACATGGCCTAAATATTTCTAAGAAAATGTGTCCTCAGACACAACAAGAGAAAGATAGGATGAGTAAGATTCTATATGCTTCAACTATAGGATCCATCATGTATTCCATGTTATGTATGAGGATTTATGTTTCCTATACACTGAGCATGGTTGGTAGATATCAAGAATATCCAGGAGAACAACATTGGACTGTTGTTAACACTATCCTTATGTATCTAAGAAGAACTAAGGATATGTTCCTGGTGTATGCAGGAGATGAGGAGATTTTCATCAGAGGGTATGTTTATGCTTGTTTTTAGACAGGTCTAAATGATCTAAAGTCATAATCAGGATATGTTTTCTGTCTCAATAAAGGAGCTGTGAGCTCGAAGAGTTCAAAATATCCAGTTGTCGTTGATTCTACAGTGGAGTCTGAATATATAACGACTTCTAATATAGCCAAGGAAGATGTCTGGATTTTGAACTTTGTCCAAGAGCTTAGTGTGGTTCTTAGTAGTAAAGATCCTATCACATTGCATTATGATAATACTATAGTGGTGGATCTTGCAAAAGAACCAAGGTCACATAAATGGACAAAGCACATTCTCCAAAAGTATCACCTCTTGAGGTATTTCTATCAAAGGGGTGAAGTTGTAGTGAGTAGAGTTTCCACAGAATAAATCATAGCAGACCCCATTACTAAAGCTCTATCTTAGCATAAACATGAATATAATGTGAGAGCTAGAGGGTTAAAGGTTTTTAGCAATTGGATCTAGTCCAAGTGGGAGTTTGTTGGAGTTGGTGGCCTAGAACCAACTACTTTGTACTTTATAATAAACTTATATTCATGGATTTGAATATTAATAAATAACTTATCACATATTTATTGTTCTTCTACATGAAAATACATGTGATAATGTCCTAAATATAGTTGTTGCACTAAAGGGTCATAGTGGATCCCTACTATGATGAGAACCCAGAAGTGCCATAACACTATTCTTGAATATATGTTATATGGCTGGATGATGTTATTTGAGGGACACAAATAATACAGGCCATTAGGGGTGAAAACTCATAAAACTTTGAGGCACCTTCTCATGGTTTGTGACCATGGTAATATCCAGGAGGATATTATGAGAACAAGACCTGCCTGTAATAAATCCACATTTCATAGTGTCATTGGATGTTCATATCTACAGACGTGTGTATTGGTCCATAGAATTTAAGATTATTATTAATGGGTATTACAACTTGTTCACTTAGATATATTGATGAAAACTGTGATGAAATGCTGTTCGCGGTGAGGTAGGATATGTTGGATGGGTCATGAGTAATGCTGCATTAATAGATAATGCGAGAAAGGATTTTTCCATTTTGTTCAATAACGGAATTTGATATCTCAGACCCTTTGATGGAATTGATATAGCCTAAATAAATCCATGGTCATGGTAAAGAAAGGGCGAGTTCAATTATGATAAGTCAAAGAAATAATAATCGAGCACATGGGTTGATGGCACTAGCATGCAACCCGCTTGATTAGAGATATCGAGACAAAGGGGTTACATTACATGGTAAGCATTCGTATGATGTGACACATCATTGGGGATTAACTTCTTTCTCTATGGGTGCCTTGGCATGTTGCTAGACATTAACCTTGGAATTTAGGCTAGCTCCGCCTAATGTTGCTGAGAAAAAGGCCTAAAGGGTCACACACAAAGTGTGTCCAAGTATCTTAGTTAAATATTCATTTAACAAGTTGAATAAATATTATTCCCGATTGTGGTTTAATAATTATTCAAGGATGTATGATCACATTTATTTAGACACCGGTTATTCAAGTGAATATATTATGGGAAAAATAATATGTTTATTAGTGATTAATGCAGTAATATTTATTTAAGAATTAAATAGTAATTATTCAAGGTCTAATAAATGTGGAGGAAATAAATAAAATAGAAAAACAAAAGTACACATCGTACATTAATATACATGTCGTGTAGTTTTTTTGGGGATTTATGCGAAATAATATTATGTATTTTATTAAATAATAATAGGTGTAATTCGTTGGGTGCATGTCTAGTGATAATAATAGTCAACTATTATTAATAGATATGGGTCTTACTAAGAATTAAATGAAATGAATAAATTCTTTCTGGTAATTAATTCATTTTATTATTCTAAATAATAAAATCTCAAATACATTATTCTCATTAGACATAGTCATTATCTGTGGTTGTGCACAATGAATCTGGAAAAAGCTCTCAAGACAATAGATAATTCCTTTTCCTTTAAAAACACTCTCAAGTTACGAGAGAGATCCTCCTCCATCAGATCTAGGAGAGTGCTTTGGAAGCGTATCTCAAGGCGATCAAATATGTAAAGACTCAAATATTCCATGTAAATTTTTTTAAAATTATTTAGGATTATTACGAGTCTATGAAAATTGGCGGCACATGATTCTGAGGCCCAGTGTGTCCAGAATGAATTTATGAACTTTTTTTAGGTACGTTCAGTAAACGCGTGGGTGGTGTTTTTTATCTTTTGAACTGGTGCTCGGATTAAAAATCTGAGGGCATCATTGAATCTACAGTGTTGGGATTCTCTTAAGGGAAGCTTCACTTCGACCGTAGTAGGTTGGGAGAAAAAGTTATTTTTTGTGGATTTTAAAGAAATAATAAAAATAACATAGAGATTGTTATTTTATTTTATTTTATCCTACCACCTCTTGAGCGGTAGTGGAGAGGACCACAGTGGTGGTCAGACCTTTAAATATGGGATATTAAATGCCCAGTTACTCTTTGGTTGCATAACTACCCCTCACATAATTATTGTGGCACATTAATTACATCAATTAATGTGGCACATTAATTATGTCAATTAATGAATCTCATTAATTCATCAGTGTGTTACCAACCCTTTCCCCCTCTATTTAAATGGGGATTGGGGTAAAGTTATGACATGGATTCACCAAGCAAGGAACATTTGGAGAAGTGACGCAATGTCTTCCACTGATGGAGATGGAAGCTCAGGTTGTAAAGAACTGGGAGTGACAAACGCCGGTAGCTTCATCAAAGCACATATTATCCTTCCACCACCGTGACGACTCCAACAATTCTCAGGGTATGGTTTGTTTATTAATTCAAGAAATCCTCTCGATTCTATTCTTCATTCTTGAATTTTTGGGAGGTTTTGTGGGGATTTTTAATGGGGTTTATCATTATTTTAACGTGATGTATAAATTACCCCTTGTTATAATGATAACGCGGAGGGCACAGGCCAAACGAACAAGGTCTGAACCCTTTTCCACTTGATTTTCATTTACATTCTTTGGAGGTGGGTTGTTCCAACTTGACGAAACCTTGAAACTGAGAGGTTCACAATGACGGCAACATCCTGAGAGGACCGTAGGAACATATGGAAGGAAGAACGGACCACCGGAGCACACCTAGTGGCCCATGGAAAAAGCATCAGTGCTGGAGACCGGCATCAGCGGACGAGGGTGGCGGCTGGAAACCACCGGACACAGTGGAATATTGGCACCGCTCGGCACCGTGGTGGTTGGACAGGCGGCTGGAAGAGGCCGGATACGAATGTGGAGGTGTCACACTATCGCGCGCCACGCTAGAGGAATCCACAGCTTCAAAACTGCGGTGATCAGGCAAGGGACTTGCCTACTACGGGACCCACGGGTGATGAGGCAGCGCCGTGTGGCACCGCCAATTTAATGGATCCATTCAGTAGTAGTAGACCACGTGACCCTGGTGCGGGTCGCACCAGCCAGCAGGTCGGGTTGGGTCGGACAGGACTCGGACCCCTCTCGAGCCCTGATACGCATAAGTGACCGCATCTTGTGAATTGGACATTCGTTTGATGAACCATCTATGGTACTAGGATCCTTGGAGAGAGAAAGTACTTTTGAGATACGCTATAAGAGTTTTGGAGAAATTTGGAGTACATCAAGTTTGGATGACTTTGAATCCAACCGGGCCCTTAGTACTAAAATTCCAATAACTTACAGACTAGGTGTCTGGTTGATGCGCCTTCTATTGCGTTGGAACCCTTATGACATGAAGGATCATTGGGTTACTTCTATATGGTAATTTGTGCCGGTTGAAATACGAACTATGGCTTGAGGAGCGGTTCTCCCAGAATCAAGCATACTATGAGAAGTAATCCAGTGGCTGGTAGTGAGGCGGAGGTTGGAGACAGATCATATGGAGGTTAGTACCGAGAAATCATGTGTGGGTTAGAACTTACCGATCCCATGTGGGTCAGGTCCTGTGTGGGTCAATGGTCGGCGATCCTGTGTGGGTCAACACATACCAATCCTATGTGGGTCAAATCCAGTGTGGGTCAGTGCTTAGCGATCTTGTGTGGGTTAGTGCATACCGATCCTGTGTGGGTCAGATCCTATGTGGGTCTTACGGGGGTTAGTACCTATCAACTCCGGGAGGGTCGGATCCTGTGTGAGTCTTGCGGGGGTTAGTACCTATCGATCCTGTGTGGGTCATACTCCGTATGGTCAGTAGTAGTACCTCTTTATAGAATAAGATGATCAAGCTTTATAACTAATCATCTGTACTTTTGTGCTTTACTTATACCTGGTTTGAGCTGAGTCTTTTGGTTTGTGCCTTGTGATTGAGATCATGCTTTGTGGTTTTCCTTTGTGGAATTCTGAGAGACCTTCAGAGGTCTCGAGGTCCCTACTGGGTATTGTTATACTCACCCCTTCATGGGATTTGCCCGCACCTTGATGTGTCTTGTGCAGACGATGAGCAACTCGGCTGAGTCTATAGGAGCCAGGACTAGGCGGTACATAGAGGTGACTGGTTGATGTGGAGAGTAGTGGAGATGAGTTGTACCTACCCTTTAGGTAGTATCCTTGGTGGATGATCTCAGGAGTTGTTTTCTATTCTCTTTTGTAGATGTATCTTTTTAGTTGGGCTTGTATTCCAGCCCCTTTACTTTCAGTACTTACTATTACACTTAGTTGTGGTTACTATTTGTGGTTGCACCTTACTCTTCCATTGTGTTTTACTTTTTTATAGTGTACCCTACTTGTGTGTGTACAATTTTTGAGTCAATTCCTTCCCATTTTTAGGAAATTTCATTCTGGTTCTAGTCGCCAATCCCTGGCCTATGGAAGGAGGGCTTGGGTTAGTCAGGACACGAGCCCCGGGGGACGGTTCGTGACAAAGTGGTATCAAAGGAGTCGGTTCTACCGAAGAATTAAGACTCTGGTATTTTTAATAGATCAATAGTGTTAAGTGTTTTGAGTATGGTTTTCAGTTCTGGGAAATCAATGTTGGTGCGGCGGCCGACGTATCCATACACCAGGACCCTGAATTCTGATTTCTGACTCAGTGCTCGAAAACACGGATTGCATGTGTTTTGGAAATGCTTTTACCTTGATCTCTTTTGAGTCATCTCACCAGGTATAACCTATTGATCATGGCGCACCTGTTTCTTTTCAAGATTCCACCGCATAGACAGCCAACCAGGATTCCTGAGAGAGTACATGATGATGAACCAATGAGCTAAGAGGATTCAGTGCAAGGCCCTCTTACTGTGATAGCACCTTCAGGTGGTGCACCAGTAGCACCACCACTTGTTGGGAAGCAGATGCCACCATCCCCACCAGCAGACCATGCACGCCGACTGAGCATGTTGCATGAGTTCCAGAGATATATTCCTCTGAGGTTTCGAGGTGAGACAGATCCCCAGGTAGCTGAGGACTGGCTGGAGGCTGTGGCTAGAGTCTTTCACTTGGTTGAGACACCAGCATAGCAGATGGTTATCCTAGCTCTAGCCTTTTCCAGGGCACAGTAGGGAGATGGTGGATCCTGATACTCCAAACACATGATGAGGCGACCCTCACCTAGACATACTTTGAGAGCCTCTTCAGGGCGGAGTTCGTTCCAGTGACACTATGCTCTATGTGTATTCAGGAGCTCCTATACTTACAGCAGGGCAGCCTGACAGTAGCCCAGTACTCAGCGAGAATCACTGACCTCTTGTGCTACTCCACTGACATGGTACGAGACCCATTCTTCAGAGCTTAGACCTTTGAGTTGGTTCTCCAGAGAGATATCATAGCATCGATGATATCGCTGAATATTCCAATGCAGGATGGAGTGCTCGAGCGAGCATTACTGGTGGAGAGCTTCATGGATGAGTAGGCACCAATGGTAAGAGCCACCATCGGATGACAGGTAGTCGATTCATCTGTAAGAGGCAGTAAACAGATGATGCAGAGGTCTAAGTGGGCCAGACCCAGCGGTGGACGACCCCGGGATGCCGGGTCGGAGGTGTGGAGCTCGTGAGGAAAAGAAGGTCAGCTGGGAGGCAGACTGTGCTTCACATGCGATGGGCAGGGCCACATGGCTCACGACTACCCAACCCGTCATACCGAAGATCAACAGATGTTCAAGGGACCACTGAGGTAGAGGCATAGATTTGAGCGAGGAGGTCCACAGGACGACAGACAAGGCAGAGAAGTAGGTCGTGCAGTAGGCGGGGGTGGCAATTTGAGGTTCTACCACCACCACTACCGGGAGGTCCACCCTGACCACAAGAAGTAGGTGGACAGGGGTGAGCACAGCTATAGGCAGTATAGGCCTATGACCACGGCACTCCGTAGATGATTAGAGGTATGATCTGTGTTTATTCCACCCTAGTTGCAGTTCTTATAGACAGGTTTTAGTCACTCTTTCATTTCCATGGCACTCGTTTGGATCTCGTAGATTCTGACGGAGCTATTGGATTGATCATTGTGATTGGAGACTCCTACGGGAGAGTATTTTATGATTACACACTGGTTTCAGTAGTGTGAACTTACTCTAGGATGTGAGATCTTTGTCTAGAATCTCCTAGTAGCATTGTTGAGGCCTTACGACATCATCTTGGGTATGGATTGGCTATCGACAGTTCATGCTCTGGTCTACTGTTTTAGGCGCAAAGTGAGGTGTTTCCACGAGGATGGGATCAGGTTTTCCTTCACTAGTAAGAAGAAAACCTTTGTAGCATAGTATGGGCTTTCTCGAAGGAGGGTGCAGCCAATCACTCACCAGTTGGCCAGCCTCACGCTTGGAGTAGTTGGCGTGAGGAGTCTGAGTTATCCTACAGTGGTGGATTAGTATGCTGATGTGTTTCCTGATGATGTTTTGGGACTACCTCCACATAGAGAAGTAGACTTTTACATCAACTTGTACCCCAGGACAACACTGATATCTACACCCACATATTGGATGGCTCTTGTGGAGCTTTGAGAGTTGGAGGTACAGCTGGAGGACTTTTAGGGAAAGGGGTTCATAAGACCCAGTGTTTCTCCATGGGAATCCATGATCTTGTTCGCTAAGAAGGTGGATGGGAGCTTGAGGCTTTGTGTGGACTATCAGCACCTAAACTAGGTGATCGTGAATAACAAGTATCCACTCCCAAGTATCTATGATCTCTTCGACTAGCTAAAGGAAGATCGTTGGTTTTCAAAGATAGACCTCAGATTAGGCTATCATCAGCTCAGAGTACAGGACGAGGACATACCAAATATAGCCTTCAGATGTCGGTATGTCCATTACGAGTTCTTGGTGATGCCTTTCAGTGTGACCAATGCTCCATAAGTGTTCATGGGGATCGTGAACAGGATATTTCAACCATACCTTGATCACTTTGTGGTGGTATTCATCGATGATATCTTGATATACTCGGTGTTAGAGGAGGAGCATGCCACGCACCTACAGGTAGTTCTGGATACACTCTGAGAGCACTGGCTTTATGGAAATCTCTCAAAGTACCAATTCTGGATACCGTAAGTCCACTTCCTATGGAAAATTATCTCAAAGGATGGAGTCGTAGTAGATCTGGTGAAGATAGAGGTAGTTCTTTCTTGGGAACCACCCAGGAGTGTGACCGAAGTGCGGAGTTTCCTGGGATTGGCTGGGTACTATTGGATATTTGTACATAACTTCTCTAGGGTAGCACCACCCTTGTTATCTTTGATAAAGAATGGGAATCCTTTCTTGTAGACAGAGAAGTGTCAGTAGAGTTTCCAGGAGCTGAGGTAGAGACTGACGAGTGCTCCCATCTTGAGGCTACCAGAAGAGGGAGTTGGGTATGTAGTTTACTAAAATGCATCAAGAACTATACTGGGTTGTGTCTTGATGTAGTAGTGAGTGGTGATCACCTACGGCTCACGGTAGTTGAGACGGCATGAGAATAACTATGCTACCCATGACTTGGAGTTAGCAGTAGTGGTCTTTGGACTGAAGATGTGGAGACAATACTTGATGGGTGAACGGTTTACTATTTAATCTAATCACAAGAGTCTCAGGTATATCTTCTCACAGAAGGACCTGAACCTGAGACAGTTAAAATGGCTAGAGTTCCTCTAGGACTGTGACTTTGAGATAGTCTATACTCCTGGGAAGGAGAACATAGTAGCAGACACACTCAGCAGGAGGTGTGGTCTACAGCTGCTGAGTGTGGCGATAGAGCAGCTAGCCACATTGAAGATATCCTTCATAGATAGAGATGGAGCAGCTTACCTCTAGTCTATGACACTCACTCCCCTACTTCTTCAGTGAGATTGGGAGGCACAGCTTGGGGATGTAGACTATGAGGCCCAACATGCTCAAATATCCTCAGGATAGGCTCTTGATGGATTTTATGAAGGTGGGGAGCACATCGTCCTCTTAAGAGGATGCACTATGGTACCAGTGATGCTTTGAGAGGAGGTGTTGAGGGAGTTCCACACATCCCCTTTGGTGATACATCCAGGAGTAGCAAAGATGTACCAGGACCTTCAGCATCAGTACTGGTGGCCAGGGATGAAGAAATCAGTGGTAGAGTTTGTATCTCGATGCCTCACTTGTCAGCAAGTGAAGTTCGAGCATCAGGTACCAGTGGGATTAGCTCAGCCACTTGAGTTATCAGGGTGTAAGTGGGATGGTATCTCCATGGACTTCGTGACATGGCTACCACATACATCCAAGGCCATGATTCCATCTGGGTGATTATTGAACGACTCACCAAGTTGTCCCACTTCCTACCCATCCGAGAGTAGGGATCAGTAGAGAGCTTAGGATGCCTCTATGTGTAGGAGATTATGTGAATTCATAGAGTTCCATCGATGATCATCTCATATCACAACGCACTTTTTTCATCCTTCTTGTGAAGGGGATTTCAAGAGGCATTTGGAACTCAGCTATGCTTGAGTACTGCCTTTCACCCTCAGATAGATGGTCAGACGGCTTCACCAAGCAAGGAACCTCTGGCAAAGTGACGTGATGTCTTCCACCGACAGAGATGGAAGCTCGGGCAGTAATGAATCGGGAGCGAAGAACACTGGCGGCTTCATCAAAGAGCAGATTCTCCTTCCACCACTGTGATGACTCCAACAATTCTTGAGGTAGGGTTTGTTTATTAATTCAATAAATTTCCTCGATTCTATTCCCCGTTCTTGAATTTGAGGGAGGTTGTTATGGGGGTTTTGAATGGGGTTTATTGTTATTTTAACAAGATTTATAAATTACCTCCTTGTTATAATGCTAATTTGGAGGGTGCAGGCTGAACGAACAAGACTCAGACCCTCTGCCGCTTGATTTTCATTTACGTTCTTCGGAGGCGGGTTGTTCCAACTTGAAGGAACCATGAAACCGAGAGGTGTGCAATGACGGAACCATCCTGAGAGGACCATAGGTGCATCCAGAAGGAAGAACGGACCACTGGAGATCACCCAGTGGCCCGAGGAAGAAGCGCCATTGACTGGCGCCAGTGGACGAGGGCGGAAACCGGCAACCGCCGACAGCGGTGGAAGAGCGGCATCGCGGTGGTCGAACAGGCGGCCAGCAGCGGCCAGCCATGAAGGTGGAGGCAGTGCGTCGTCACGCATCGTGGCTAACTGGAAATGGACCCACCTCTTGTGGGTCCCGTGGGTGATGAGGTGGCTCTATGTGGTGCCACCAATTTAATGGAGTCGTTCGGTAGAAGCAGACTGCACGACCCCGGCACAAATCGTGCTAGCCAGCGGGCCACGCTCACTGTGGCCCCGCCCAACCAGGCCTACCCAGGCCAGTTCGGGCTGGGCCAGGTTGGACCTGGATCAGGTCGGTCTGGGTCAAACCGGAGTTGGACCCCACTCGGGCCCTAATATGCATAAGTGACGGTATCTTGCGAATCGAACATTCGTTTGATGAACCGTCTACAGTGATGGGATCCTTGGAGAGATAAGGTCCTTTTGAGATACTCCATGAGATTTTTAGAGAAAGTTGGAGTACGTTCGGGTTGGATCAACTCTAAATCCAATGGGGCCCTCGGCACTAAAATTCCAATAACTTACAGACTGGGCGTCCAGTTGACACGTCATATGTTGCGTTGGAACCCTTATGATGTGATAGATCATCAGGTTACTTCTTCATGGGACTTTGTACTAGTTGAAATATGACTGATAGATTGAGGATCGGTTCTCCCAGAATCAAGCGTACTACGAGTGAGAATCCAGTGGCTGGCAGTGAGGCAGAGTTTAGAGACATATCATATGGAGGTTAGTATCGAGCAATCTTGTGTGGGTCAACACTTACCGATCCTGTGTGGGTCAGATCCTATGTGGGTCAGTGCTCACCGATCCTATGTGGGTCAGCACATACCGATCTTGTGTGGGTCAGATCCTATGTGGGTCAGCGCTCAGTGATCCTGTGTGGGTCAGCGCATACCGATCCTATGTGGGTCAAATCCTATGTGGGTCTTGCGGGGGTTAGTACCTATCAAATTTTGGTGGGTCGTATCCTGTGTGGGTCTTGCGGGGGTTATTACCTATCGATACTATGTGGTTCAGACTTTGTATGGTCAGCAGTAGTGCCTCTGGACAGAATAAGATGATCAAGATTTATGACTAATCATTTGTACTTTTGTGCTTTACTTATACCTGGTTTGAGCTGAGTCTTTTTCTTTGTGCCTTATGATTGAGACCATGCTTTGTGGTTTTCCTTTGTGGAATTATGAGAGACCTTCGGGGGTCTCGGGGTCCCTACTGGGTATTGTTATACTCACCCCTGCATGGGCTTTGCTCGCACCTTGATATGTCTTGTGCAGATGACAAGCGTCTTGGCTGAGTCTATAGAATCCAAGACTAGGTGGTACAAGGAGGTGACTGGTCAATGTGGAGAGCAATGGAGATGAGTTGTACCTACCCTTCAGGTAGGATCCTTGGTGGATGATCTCAGGAGCTATTTTCTGTTCTCTGTTGTAGTTGTATCTTTTCATTTAGGATTATATTCCGGCCCATTTACTTTCAGTACTTACTATTACACTTAGTTTTGGTCACTAGTTGTGGTTTCACCTTACTCTTCTGTTGTGTTTTACTTTTGCGTAGTGTACCCTAATTGTGTGTGTACAGGTTTTGAGGCAATGTCTTCCCATTTTCAGGAAATGCCTTTCCGGTGCTAGTCATAAACCCCTGGCCTATGGAAGGCGGGCTTGGGGTAGTCACAGCACGGGCCCCAGGGGATGGGTCATGATAGAATATGACATCACAATTGAAGGATCTTATGTGCTAGAACTCGGAGATCCCTTCGGTGACGTTCAGAGATACGTTGAGCACGTGTGGATCATCGCTAGGGGAAGCTTACACTTGGCTTCTATAAAACAACAATGGATCACATTGGATCATGACTGGAAGCATCAATTAAGAGAGAATTTCATCAAGGTAATTCTTTTCTTTTAATTAAATTAATTAAAACCAACATATGATGATCCTCTCTATGGTTTCGGGACTCCCCTATTTTCTTTTGTTCTTCGTTCTATTCTGAAGATCCGGCTTTTTATCATTATGACGGATCTCAGATTGATCGTTGTTAATGGAAAAAATTAAAGTTGGGTACACCCATCCACAGGCTTCCGCTGCACTCGGAACCTACAATTTTATCATAATAATTCTCTAAATATGAGAATTATAACTTTTAAATATAAAAAAATTTATTTATTAAAAATAATAGCAGATTGAAAATGACTAGTAAAATTTCTGACACTTAAAAATTTTAAAATTATTTTATCATTTATATTTAAATAAGAGTTTTTTTATCATACTACTTCATTAAAATAAATATTATTCATAATATCTTAGCTAATTATAAATATTTATATCTTTTCTGTAAAGTGCAATTTCTGTTCAAAAAATCAATTTATCAAATTTCATCTCAGTTTTATTAAACAAAACTATTCTTAAAATTGAATTGATGGACTAACAATTTTATTTAAACAAATGAATTAAGTTTTAAGTAATTATGGTATCGACACATAACCTTTTATTACACTCGCATACACCCTAAGAGTAAGGTGTGCAATGGTGGTAGTTTCATGGGGTGCCTCGACTAACATCGACCGAGCGGTAATCTCCAATAACTTGAACTTCTTCCATAGACGATTTCATTCAAGCTTCACTTGTTGAAGGTCGACTTGGGCTTGGTCAAGGGTGAACCACAGTAATGATACCTCCTTCTCAATCTATGACAAATGAGTTTCAAACAACACGACTCTACTAGTTGATGTCATCGACTCTTCTTTATGTATCAATTATCCTTTGTTAAATTTTACTTATAAACACTAATTATAACGTTAAAATTACTATCAAGAGTATAATTTTCAACATTCATAATTGACCAATGGTCAGATAATGGTCAAATTCAAAAGGTCACATTTCCCTTTATATTTATTTCATTATTAAAGAGAGATGATTTTGTTGTGTAAAATATAATAGAACACACATTTTCTTAGGAAACAAATATTATTCAAAAAGTTCGGGTCGTTACAGATAGAGGTTGACTGGTATGTGTTAGAGGCTTTATTTTTCTCTAATCTACAAATACCCATTACGCATCATCCATCTTATTCACATATTGTAGAAATTTCCAATTAACAGTCACTTTCCTTGCATCTCGGACATGGTACGAGTGTAGAGACTATATATCCACCATTTGTCACACGGATGATGTGGAGGTAGGTACCAAAGATGCTACACAAGAGATATGCATGCCATAACATAGAAATCGATAGACATAACGTGAATGTATTATGTATACACTGAATTATGGTGTGAATGAGCACCCGAGATAGAGACGTAGATTGGACTCAAACATGTGACATATTTTTTAAATCATTAGTTGTACATTATTTAAAAACATACTAATATATTACATTTTGTTACATAAAACAAAGAAAATGATATAATTTGAAATTAATACGAAGGTTTATGAATGATCAAGAAACATTAATATTAATAACTATATTGGTAATAATAATAATAATTAATATTTTTTGATTGTATCAATACTTCTTATTATAATTATCCATATTATGTTTAATTAATAACTTCATTGGTAATAATAATAATTAATATTTGTTAATTATATTAATACTTATTATAATTATCCAAATTATGCTTAATTAATAATAATATTAAATCTATTATTAGATATTAAGAATAATATTAATTATGAATTCTATTAATTATATTAATAACATAATAATATGTGATTAATTAATAATAAACGATACAATTGATGATTAATAAATATATTACCAATTAATAAATTACAAATAATTATGTCAATAAAAAATTCACAAAAAAAATCTACATTGTTAATAATAATAATTAATATTATTAGCACTTGATAATAATTTTAATGAATTATCAAGAAGCATTGATATCAATAACTACATTAGTAATAATAGTAATTAATATTTGTTAATTATATGAATACTTCTTATTATAATTATCCATATTATGTTTAATTAATAATCATATTAAAGCTATTATTAAATATTAATAATATTATTAATTATGAATTTTATTAATTATATTAACCCCTTTTCGAGTTAACTTGGTTATTAATTAGAAAGGCATGATTTTTTTTTCACAAACCTAATATAATATCCTGTTAAACCAAGAAAACTATGAATCTCAATTACTATTATAGGATGAGGTCACTCACTACTAGAAAATAAGGCTATACCCATGGTTTAAAATCCTGAGTATAGACCATAAAACTATGGGTATAGTTTATACCCATGGTTTTATGAATTGTGGGAGCTCAAGGCATCGGTATAGACCTATACCCATAGTTCATAAACTATTGGTTCATGAAATTTCAATGTAAATACTTATACCCATGGTTTGGTCAAACAGTGGGTATAGGTCTATACCCATGGTTTGGTCAAACAGTGGGTATATATCCTTATTAAAAAAATCCTCCACTAGGATTTGATCCATACACCTTCTGCTTACAGATGAATGACTTTACCATTATCCTACAACACACTTTATGTTCTTATATTCAAATATATAAATATATTTTTTTATATGTATAAAAAATATATATTAAATGGTGAATTATTATTATTATAGAAAAATAATGGGTCAACCTATACCCACTGTTTGGTAAAACCATGGGTATAGGTTTTCCCACTTTTTTTGGCATAATCTATTTCAAGAGTTAACAAAAACCATGGAAATAGGGGTGACCTATACCCGCTATTTTTAAAGAACCATGGGTATAGGTCCTTCCTATGATTTTTTTTTCAGGAAACATATTCCCACAATTTAAGAAAATTGTGGGTATAGGATTGACCTATACCCACGGTTTTGGGAGACCTATGGGTATAGGTCATTCCTGTGAAAAATTTTCCCCTAGAAAACCTATTTCCATGGTTCTCAAAAAACCATGGGTATAACTACCCCTATACCCATGATTTTTGGAGAACCATGGGTATAGGTCCTTCCCTGGATTTTTTTCACATGGATATAGGGGTGACCTATACCCATAGTTTTTTACAAAACCGTGGGTATAACCTTATTTTTCAGTAGTGAATCCTCCACAACCTTTGTCTTGGCAGGTTCAATTGAGATTCCTTCATTGGTTACAATTTTCCCTAAGAAAGAAACTTAGTGTAACCAAAATTTACATTTTTTGAACTTTCCGAATAGCCCCTCCTTCCTAAGATTTTTTAATATAACCCTTAGATGGTCCTCATGATCCTCATGAATTTTGGAATATAACAGAATATCATTAATAAAAACTACCACAATGTTATCAAGGTAGTCCTTAAAGACTCTATACATCAAGTCCATAAATAAAGAAAAAGCATTAGTCAATCTGAAGGGCATAACAACAAACTCACAATTATCATATCTTGATCGGAAGGCAGTATTTGGAAAATATTATTTCTTCACCCTTAGCTGATGATAACCACATCGAAGATCAATCTTGGAGAATAATTGATCCCCATGAAGCTGGACAAAAAAATCATAAATCTTTGGGAGAGGGTACTTATTCTTCACTGTGATCCCATTAATTTCCCTATAATAAATTCATAGACACATTGATCCATCCTTATTCTTCACAAAGAAAATAGATGATCCCTAAGGAGACAGACTTGGTTGGATAAAACCCTACTCTAAAATATCTAGAAGTTGTTTCTTTAATTCCTCTATCTCCACATTTTCCATTCTATATAGGGTTTTTAATATCAGGTTAGATATAGTCATGAGTTCAATGGATAACTCTACCTCTCTTTCTGAGGGAGGTCAAGGTAACTCCCCAGGAAACATGTCAATGTATTCCTTCATGATGGAGAAATTTTCTATTTTTATACTTCCATTTCCTTCTTCATCTTCACTAATCATCTCTATAAAGAAGGATATAGGAGGTGATTTTAGACAAATATCAGGTCGAGATATATCTCCCTTGAAAAAAACTATAGGTTTTCCATTCAAGACTACTGAGATTTATATAATTATGTAGTTTATCTTATCATTATACTTTTAGAGACAGTCCATCCCTAGTATAGTTTTGAATTCCATCATGGGAATGACTACTATATTTTCAATGAGATTGTGCTCTCCAAAGTGAATACTAGAGTTTCTATACAGTGTTGGTGATTGGATAATCCCCCCAAGATTATTGAAAAATTATTATACTTCTAGTAGTTTAGGGATTGATTCTATATTCTTTACACACTTGGAGAAAATAGAGGAATGTCTATAACCAAAATCAAAGAAAGTAATTGCTATATTTGAGAGAACAATGAGAGTACCTGCTACCACATCATTTTGAGCTTAAAATTCAGCTGTCATGATAGAAAAAGGTCGACCTTACTCCCTTGTCCAAACCTAAGGTTGATAGTGATTCCCTTATATTACCTTCTGATTTGAACAGTGATTGGAAAAGTTCCCAAGTTGTCCACACTTATAGCATTGGACTTCAGGAAAGGCTTTCACCATTTTCCCTTTGTTGTTAGTGTTGAGAAGTTGAGGCTTCACCTCACTATGACAGTTCTAAGCTATATGGTTGTAACGTCCCGGTTCCGGGTACCACTCCACGGGTGCCCCGAACCTAGTTCGTCGCGTGACCTCAAACACATTTCCCCAAACACCAGAGGCTGTCGAATAACAGCGAGGGCCCAGGTCTGATAGTGGGGAAACTATGCCCTCATTTGTCAAAGTGTAGCGCAGCAGAATATAGAATAAACATACAACAACAGTGGAAGTAGTAAACCATACACAACGGAAATTAACAACTGTAGTAGATATAACCAACCAGTATATAAAATGATGCAACATGCCTCAATTCTATGAAAACAGCTAGAACATGGTACACTGCAATACAATACAATACAACTAAAGTACAAGTACAGGAAAGCAAAATAGAACAGCCAGCAGCATCGCGAGCCAATGCTCGGTCCCACGCTCTCTTACACCCTAGCAGCAATCAAGTACCTGTATAGGGACCCTTTCCCTTATCTACACCAGCAGAAACGTAATCTGTTTGGGCCGAAAGGCATGACCCAAACAAGGTGTGAGAAATATATCTCAGTAGGCACTCACCAAAGGCCCGTGCCTAACTGGGTGTAGAAATGCAACAACGGTGTGCAGTAGTGAATGCAATAAACTAAGTTGTACTCAAAAGTAACTAACTTAACAGTTATATTTCCATTTAATTATTCTTTTATTCCATTTAAAATAAGAAAACACCACCGTGCATTTCTAAGTAAACAGTCAGTGTCCTCAGACATGCAAACCTTTACCCTCAGGTAATCAGAAACATAACCCGCAAGTAATTGCCCAAAGACATAACAGATTTTTCCCTCAGGTGTACGTAGTGTCGCCCTCAGGCACAGAAGTCAAGCCCTCAGGCATGAATGGTTTCCCTCAGGTGAAATAGTACATTACCCTTAGGCTAATACAGTCACGCCCTCAGGCTATAATAAAGCACTGCCCTCAGGCATAAGTAATCGGTCCATGCCAAACATATAAACATGCAATTTACATACAATTCCTCTCAAGGCAAAAGTAATGAATAATTTAAACATGGAATACCCTCAGGTATCCTAGCCAAACGGATAAACAGAGGTACGCACCCCCGGGGTGGTCCTGGATCCAAGCAACGATCCCAAATAGCATTTTGATATCATATTTAATTACCTATACAATTCTAGGTATTTAAAATAGCCACGGCCTTAGCCACACGACACCCCAAATATGGGTTAGTAGCTCAAAAACATGAAATGCACAGCAGTTGGAAAATAAACACCAAGCCACCTACCTTATACGCCAAAAAACGATATATATGAACGTCGATTCTAGAAACGCCCAAGAATGATGTAGATCTGAAGTAGAAGAAATACTGTTTAAACGTAAATAACTTCCATTAGAGGAAGAATTGGAAAGAGACAGACTAGGAGGAGTAAGCACTTACCTGTTCGGTTCCAATGAGATCGACGGAGGTGGAATCGGATTCCCGGCGTGCACTCGGCGGATCCTCGAAGCTTCAGCCTTCCTCTCTCGAGCCCTCTTCCCGTTCTAAGCTTTCCCTGTAAACAGGGGAGGCTACTGCCCATTTTAAGAAAAAAAAAACAAAGTACACGGCGTGTACTTTCGAGTACATGGCGTGTACTTCCCATTTTTAAATTGTTCCTCTGGCGGCTTCCTGCCAGCGTCACACTGTTCATCTTCCGACATGACTACACAGCATGTCTCCTTGAGTACACGGCGTGTTCTGTCGCACAGCTGGCCACCGCCTTACTATTCGCCTGCTGACTGACTACACGGCGTGTAAGGGACCACTACACGGCGTGTAGTCGGTCTTTACACCCTTCGTTGCTGACATGGCTACACACCCTGTGTACTCTTCCCACATGGCCAAAAGTACATGGCGTGTCGAAAAGTACACGGCGTGTATTTCCAAAATTTGGCATTTTTCCCCATTTTCCTTATTTTCTCAAAAACACTTAAGGAAAAGAGAAAATAAGGAACCCGTACCTCAAAACTAAGAACCGGTTTCTTACAAACTTCCCCCCTTAAAGAAATTCGTCCCCGAATTTCCCTTCCAAGGGTGGTGAAGATAAAGCTGAAAATAACTCTAGCCACTGAGCATATACATCGGTCTCCCACTCCCAGGTTTTTTCCTGCACTCGGCCATGCTGCCATAGCACCCGTATGAGAGGAACTGACCGGCCTCGTAGAACCTTCGTGATCCTATCAACGATACGAATCGGATGCTCCTCAAAGGACGCATCTAACTCAAGCTCAACCTCCTCAGGCTGAAAAACGTGTGACGGGTCTGAATGATAGCAGCGTAACTGAGATATATGGAAGATTTCGTGCATGGCTCGGTACCTCTGCAGTAACTACAACCGATAGGCGACCAGCCCGACTCTCTCTAGGATCTCAAATGGCCCCACATACATCGGTGAAAGTTTACCCTGTCTCCTGATCCGTTTGTGTCCCAACCTCAGTGAAACACGCAGGAAAACCTGATCCCCGACCACGAACACCAAAGGCTGTCTGTGGCGATCAGTATATGATTTCTGATGAGACTGTGCGGTAGCCATCCGCTTCTGAATCAACTGGACCTGCTCAGATGTCTCTTGCACGAGACGTGGTACCAGTAAAGCTACCTCACCTACCTCTAACCAGCACAAGGGTGATCGGCATGGCCTACCATATAAATCCTCGTATGGTGCCATCTTGATAGTTGCCTAAAAACTATTATTATAGGCAAACTCGACTAGGGGTATATGCTTCTCCCAAGAGCCCCCAAAGTCTAGGACGCATGAACGTAGCATGTTCTAAAGCACCTGTATCGTATGCTCTGACTGGCCATCGGTCTGAGGGTGGTAAGTTGTGCTTAGAAGCACTTGTGTACCCAGTGCCCTCTGAAAACTCTGCCAGAAACGAGATGTAAAACAGGCATCCCAATCTGAAATGATAGAACGAGGGACCCCATGAAGACGTACAATCTCTCGGATATACAACCTTCTGATCTCGTCAACACTGAAGGTCTCCTTGATCGGCAAAAAGTGAGCTACCTTTGTGATCCTGTCCACAACAACCCACACGACATCATTGCCTCTAGGTGACCTTGGAAACCCCATCGCGACGTCATCCCATTTCCACTTCGGGATGGGTAACTACTGTAACAGTCTAGCAGGCCTCTGATGCTCCGCCTTCACCTGCTGATAGGTGGAACACCTCATAACAAAACCATCTACTTCTCTCTTCATACCCGGCCACCAGTACTGATGTCTCAAGTCACAGTACATCTTGGTAGCCCCGGGATGAACTGCCCAAGCCGAAGCATGAAACTCCCGCATCAACTCCTCGCGTATATCCCCTGGAACCCATACTCGTCCATGGAAATACAGAACCTCATCATCACCTATCGTCCAACCAGGAGGAGGGTCCTCACTTTCCACCGACTCCCGTAGAACTAGGCCTTCTGGATCAGATAGTTGTCTCATCCTCACTCTATCCAGGAGGGTAGAAGTCATAGCTAAAGATGAAAGATAATTTTGCCTCTGACTGTCGTGCACCTCCAAATGCATCTCAGAGAACAAAGCCATAAGATGCCACTCACCACTGGCCTCTTGCACAGCCTGTATTTGAGTCTTCCTTTTCAGTGCATCAGCTACTTCATTACCTTTACTAGGTGTATCGGAAAGCTCGAAGTCGAAGGACTGAAGGTATTCAACCCACCTTTGTTGTCTCAGATTCAAGTCACGCTGAGTAAAGATATACTTGAGACTTTTTTGGTCGGTGAAAACCACAAAACATTCTCCCAATAGGTAATTTCTCCAATAGCGCAACGCATGAACAACTGCAGCCAACTCACGATCATGTGTCGGGTAATTCCTCTCATGTGGCATCAACTACCGAGACCCGTACGCAACTACTCGATCACCTTGCATCAACACTGCTCCCAGCCCAATACCTGATGAATCATAGTAAACTGTATAGCTCTTCCCCTGCTCTGGGAGTATCAGTATTGGTGCTGATGTCAACCTTCCTTTCAGGTCCTGAAAGGTTGTCTCGCAAGCTTCCAAACATATGAACTTCACACCCTTCTTATTCAAACCCATCAACGGCACTGCTAAGCAGGAGAAGTCCTGTATGAAATGCCTGTAGTAACCAGCCAGCCCTAAGAAACTCTGTATCTCAAACACGTTCTTGGGATGCTCCCAGGAAACTACTGCTCTCACCTTCTCTAGGTCTACTGAAACTCCTGCCTCTGAGATGATATGACCCAGGATGTGAATCTGGTCTATCCAAAAGTGGCACTTTGAGAACTTATCATATAGTCGATGCTCTCTCAGTGTACTCAATAAAATCTCAAGATGGGTGGCATGGTCATATCGAGTGTGAGAGTACACCAAGATGTTGTCCACAAATACTACCGCAAAAGAATCCAGATAAGGATGGAACACACGATTCATCAGATCCATGAAAACTGCTGGCACGTTCGTGAGTCCAAACGGCATAACCGTATACTCGTATAGACCATACCTACTCCTGAAAGCTATGAGAGGTATATCATATGGTCTAACGCGCAGGTGATGATATCTTGATCTCAAGTCAATCTTCAAGAACACTCATGCTCCATGAAGTTGATCAAAAAGATCATCAATCCTTGGAAAAGGATATCGGTTCTTAACCGTCAACTGGTTCAGCTTCCGATAATCCACACAGAGTCTGAGGGTACCGTCCGCCTTCTTCGCAAAAAGAACCGGAGAACCCCACGGAGAAGTACTGGTTCAGATGAAACCCTTTGCCTGTAACTCCTCTAACTGCCTCTTGAACTCCTACAACTCAGGTGTAGATATCCTATAAGGAGGAATGGACACCGGCACTACTCCTGGCATAAGATCATTATAGAAATCCACCTCTCGCTCTGGAGGTAGACCTGAAAAGTCATCCGAGAATACATCCTTGAAATGATCAACCACAGGAGGGAAATACGTCTGACAAGTCCCCTGGTCATCCAGATATAAGCTCGCAATCTGGGTTGTGATACCACCTCACCCACGATGCTCTGGTCCAGCTCGACTCGCCTGAACATACCACTCCCCCTTGTATAGAAACTCTCCTCTCTCTGGTGACGTGAAACTCACCCTACGACGGTAGCAGTCTACAAAGGCTCAAAAGGGAACCAACCAGTCTATCCCGAGAATGACGTCCTAAGCTGTCATCTCTAAGACATAGAGGTCCCAAAGAAAGTGACACCCACAAACCTCAAGGGGGAAATCCTTGCACTGACGCACACCAGCCGTTCTAGTCCCCAACGGAGTGTCTAGCGTCATGATATCAGAAGAAGTAGAAACACAGAGCCCAAGACTCTCCACAATGGGCACAGATATGAAACTATGTATAGAACCCATATTGAAAAGTACTGAAGATAAAATAGAAGCTACTAGAATAGTACCTCTGACAGTAGAAGGTTTGGGATCCTGCTCCTACTGGGTCTGTTGCATCACATATGTCTGCCCAGTGTCGCGGCCCTACGACACAGCCTGACTACCCTGAGCTGTCCCGCCCTGCTGCCTCTGAGATCCTGGTGTCTGAATACCACATCCACGACCACCATCTCAGCCTGCACTCCCTAACGTATTCCAGTTTCCTAACTGGTAAGAAGCCACTGGTCCTGCTCCCACACACGGAGTCTGCATAGAACCCCTCTCACTAGCCACTAGTGGAAACACCCTACAAAAGCACTGCAGATGACCCATCTTGCCACAAGCTCTGCACTCCACTGGGTCTCGTGGGCACTGCAGTCTCTTGTGCCCCTCCTTACCACACTGGTATCACACGACCTGGCCACCTGAAGAAACTGCCTGGATGGCACTACCACCCTGAGAGAAGTCCATCTGTCACTTCCTCTTGCCAGTAGAAATAGTACCAGAAACTGGTGCTGAACCGCCCTAGCCCACACCACTAGCTTCCCACAGGTTCCTCTCCATAATCAGTGCCTGGTTCACAATATCATGTACTGAAGGAAACCTGAAAACATTCACCAGTGCTCGGATGTCATAACGAAGACCATCCTCAAAGCGTCTGGCTCTCAGTGTCTCATCACCCACCAGTACGGGTGAAAAACGCTGAAGCTCGGTGAAACGAGCAGAATAGTTCATCACTAACATAGCGCCCTACTGTAGATTCATGAACTCTCGAGCTCTGTTTGACCTTAGCGTCTCGGGAAAGAAGAATTCATAGAAGATTTCCTGAAAATCTTCCCACTCCATGTCTCTGTGATGCTCTGATTGGGTGGTAACATCCCACCACCTCTTGGTGGAATCACGCAGCATATTCGTCATGAGCTTGACCCTCTTCCCTGGAGGCATATCAAGATGCTCAAAAATAGTCTGCATCGATCTTAGACAAGACTCTGCATCCTGTGGTCTACCATCCCCTGAAAATGTCAGCGGATGCTGCTACTGGAATATACGTGTCATCTCGGTCATAGATGTGGCAGCCGGCGGTGCCCCCTGAAAGGTCTACATGAACCGCATAAAGCCTTCACAGAACTGCGCCTCCATGCCTGTGTCCGGTATAACAGCTGGAGCCGCATCTGGCTCTGCTGGAGGATCCACTGGTAGCCCATGGCCCACCATCTCCAGAGTATACTCATTGTTGCTCTCCTGGAAAACAACGTGCGGTCGTCTCAGCGGCATGAATCTACAAGGTCGAATGCACACCTTAGAACAAGATTAACAACGACCAAAAATGAAGAAACCCAAAAGGGAACAGCAGGAAGAAGGCATTCAAAATTTTCAAAACAAGATTACACGGCGTGTATACTGACTACACGGCATGTACTTGACTTCCCTTCCCCTTCCCGGGTCCTTCTGCACGGCTGAGCCACATGGCTCCTGTTTGAACAAAACTACACGGTGTGTATATCATCTACACGGTGTGTATGGTGTTATTTACAACTACCTGTGTCACTTGTGACACGGCCGACTACTCGGCTTTACACTACACGGCGTGTTACACCCGCACACGGCGTGTCAACAACCCCGTTTCCCTGCCACACGGCTCACTCCACACGGTCTGTCCTCAGACAAGACTACACGGTATGTCCCACAGGTACACGGTGTGTACTAGACGAGCTCCGCCGACCCGTGTTGTTAGTTACACAGCTGGATACACCGCTCAACCTACACGGCGTGTTCAATATACACATGGCGTGTACATGAAAGGATAACACCGACCTGTGTTGTTAGTTACACGGTCGGGTCCCTAAGTCAACACTACACGGCGTGTTTCATAGTGGACACGGCGTGTATGTCTTAAGGTTTCATCCGCCTGTGTTGTTAGTTACACGGAGGACACCCGGTCAACACTACACGGCGTGTACTGAAGCTACACGGCATGTTCTCCCCAAGCTCTTCCCTTCCCCGTGTCGCCGCCCACACGGTTTGTGACATGGGAAGAGACTACATGGTGTGTACTCGGGGTACACGGCGTGTACTCGAAAAGTTTATTTTTCTTCCCAAACAGAAGGCCATACACGGAATGTCTAAGATACTACACGGTGTGTATACTGGGTTTCCGGACAGTATGCCTCAGAAACTTCTCCGAAATCCAAAAAACGCTGAAAAACAACACCTAAGTGCCAAATTCCAATCCGTGAGGGCCCATACTCACCACGAATCAAAGTTTGACATCTTATCTGTGTTATAATGAAATAAACAGTCAATGATCCACCAAATTCTGGTAAATGGGGGCCCATACTCCCCAAAAACCAAATTTTGGCGTCCATTATTTTAACAAGTTTATACAACAATACCCTATCACATAGTAGGTATTTATCAAGAAGCTATCACAATAGCATGCTTTTCTAGCACAACAACTATTACAACAACATGAAAATTCTAATGCACCTACAGGCATGAAACTATGCATGACATGTGATTTCTAGCATGTTACTAAATGATGCATGAGACGGCATACCCTCATCTCATCAGGTTGAAACTAAATAGAACCCAAGGATAAAATATAAACAGCATAATCCCAAGTGCGTCACCTAACGGTGAAATCATATCAACTGTAAATTGAAAAATCAATAAAATTGCAATACGAGGTAAATTGGCTTTTCCCTGTACATGGGTTAGCTACGCCCGGGCATAACTTATTACCAACTAATGGTCCGTCCTATCCCTGACTAAGGCTCTAAATAGTAAGTCAAAGAAAAGAACCTCCTCTAATACCACTTTGTAACGTCCTGGTTCTGGGTACCACTCCATGGGTGCCCCGAACCCGGTTCATCACATGACCTCAAGCGCATTCTCCCAAACACTAGAGGCTTTCGACTAGTAGCGAGGGCCCAGGTCTGATAGTGGGGAAACTATGCCCTCATTTGTCAAAGTGTAGCGCAGCAGAATATAGAATAAACGTACAGCAACAGCGGAAGCAGTAAACCATACACAACGAAAATTAACAACTGTAGTAGATATAACCAACCAGTATATAAAATGATGCAACGTGCCTCAATTCTATGAAAACATCCAGAACATGGTACACTGCAATACAATACAATACAACTAAAGTACAAGTACAGGAAAGCAAAATAGAACAGCCAGCAGCATCACGAGCCAATGCTCGATCACACGCTCTCCTACACCCTAGAAGCAATCAAGTACCTGTATAGGGACCCTTTCCCTTATCTACACCAGCAGAAACGTAATTTGTTTGGGCGAAAATTCATGACCCAAATAGGGTGTGAGAAATATATCTCAGTAGGCACCCACCAAAGGCCCGTGCCCAACTGGGTGTAGAAATATAACAACAGTGTGCAATAGTGAATGCAATAAACTAAAATGCACTCAAAATTAACTAACTTAACAGTTATATTTCCATTTAATTATTCATTTATTACATTTAAAATAAGAAAACACCACAGTGCATTTCTAAGTAAACAGTCAGTGTCCTCAGACACGTAAACCTTTACCCTCAGGTAATCAGAAGTGTAACCCGTAGGTAATTTCCCACAGGCATAATAGATTTTTCCCTTAGGCGTACGTAGTGTCGCCCTCAGGCACAGAATTCAAGCCCTTAGGCACGAATGGTTGCCCTCAGGCAAAATAGTACGTTGCCCTCAGGCTAATACAGTCACGCCCTCAAGCTATAATAAAGCACCACCCTCAGGCATAAGTAAACAGTCCATGCCCAACATATAAACATACAATTTACATACAATTCCTCTCAAGGAAAAAGTAATGCATAAGTTAAACATGGCATATCCTCGGGTATCCTGGCCAAATGGCTAAACAGAGGTACGCACCCCCGTGGTAGTCCTGGATCCAAGCAATGATACCAAACAACATTTTGATGTCATATTTAATTATCTATACAATTCTAGGTATTTAAAATAGCCACGGCCTCAGCCACACGACACCCCAAATATGGGTTCGTAGCTCAAAAACACGAAATGAATAGCAGTTAGAAAATAAACACCAATCCACCTACCTTATACGCCAATGAACGATATACGTGAACGTCGATTCTAGAAACGCCCAAGAACGACGTAGATCTGAAGTAGAAAAAATACCGTTTAAATGAAAAAAACTTCCATTAGAGGAAGAATTGGAAAGAGACACACCAGGAGGAGGAAGCTCTTACCCGTGTGGTTCCAACGAGATCGACGGAGGCGGAATCGGATTCCCGACGTGCACTCAGCCGATCCTCGAAGCTCTGGCCTTCCTCTTCTGAGCCCTCTTCCCGTTCTAAGCCTTCCCTGTAAACAGGGGAGGCTACTGCCCATTTTAAGCGAAAAAAACAAAGTACACGGCGTGTACTTCCAAGTACACGGCGTGTACTTCCCATTTTTAAATTGTTCCTCTAGCGGCTTCCCGCCAGCATGGCACTATTCATCTGCCGACATGACTACACGACATGTCTCCTTGAGTACACGGCGTTTTCTATTGCACAGCTTGCCACCGCCTTACTATTCGCCTGTCAACTAACTACATGGTGTGTAAGGGACCACTACACGGCATGTAGTCGGTCTTTACACCCTTCGTTGCCGACATGGCTACACACCCTATGTACTCTTCCCACACGGCCAAAAGTACACGGCGTGTATTTTCAAAATTTGGTATTTTTCCCCATTTTCCTTATTTTCTCAAAAACACTTAAGGAAAAGAAAAAAGAAGGAACCCGTACCTCAAAACTAAGAATCAGATTCTTACAATGGTCATATCTTCCACACTTTTAAAATTTCCCACTATTGAGCAAGAAGTTACCCTAATGCCTCTTCCCACATTTGTTACATGTGGTAAGTTGCACTTGCTTTCCTCCTCTTCCATGAAAAAAGTTCCTCCCTAATCTTTACTACATCGATCTCTTCTTTTCATTCGATCTATGGGACCACTGTGTAACGGCCCGAAATTTTGAATAAATCTTGTTCCCTAATTTCATGTGTTATTTTATTTTATTTTTATACTCAACAAAAAAAATTTATTTGATAAACATGATTATAATTAAAATGAGACCAGTGGGTTTTGACTGTTATATGACCATCGGTCAATATGACCACTGTGAACAAAATGTTTTGATTATTGTCTCAAAATATAAGTAATCTTGGTTAACTATTATAGAAAGAAGATTTGATGGCCTCACCTAGTAGTCTTGGACCGATCGAAGCCCATCTAACAGAGCTTGGGAAGGAGGTAGCACCATTGGGCTTTTCTCTGGATCAAATCCAAGCCGAACTTCATCATGTGAAGCTGGAACGGAATCGCCTTCGTGAGAAGTTCAAACTGATAGAAATTACTACTCGGGCAATGTTGACTGAGCCGCCCCAAGCTTCTATCACCCTAGCACACCTTACTCTTAGTTCCTATGCTGGTATTATAAGGGGCTATGTAACGAGACCGTAACTACCTTGTGTAATCCTTGTTTTAAATAAAAATTGGGATTTCTTCTTATGATGAAGTTTATGAATTTTGAAATGACCGGATAAATATAGTATGCATATTTTTGATGAATTTTAGAAAAAGGATATTTTAAAAATGTTTATGTAAACCTTAAATAATTAAAAATGTGTAATGATTTTCAAAAAATGGTCTTCTACAATTATGTTCAGTACAAAATTTGGAGTCTAATAAGATCAACTTAATTTTTGATAAATAGTAAATTATGAATAGTGATTTTACGCTTAGGATTAGTAAGGTGACCAAATGGATTAGTAATCTCACTTAAAGAAAGTTTTAAAATAATCTAGGCACCTTGATTAAGTAATGTGATTCAATAAAATGGTTAAATAATGGTTTCATAAATTATTATTCAAGTATTAGTTTTTTCGGATGAATAGTGTTTTTTAATTAAAAATTTAATTAAAAATAATTAGAAAATTATTTTTATAAAAATGACTTTATTTTTGAACTCAGAGCATCGATATTATGTTAAGGTAATTTTTGGGGATTTTTCTGAAAAAAATGAATTTTCGATGAATAGTGTTTTTATTTAAAAATTAAATTAAAAATATTTAGAAAATTATTTTTATAAAATGGATTTCATTTTTGAAATCAGAGCATTGGTATTTGGTTAATGTGAAATTTTGGGATTTTTCTGAGAAAGTTGAATTTTCAGTGAATAGTAAAAATACAGTTTTAGGGTTTCAGTATGTTTAATGACATCATAACGGTGTCATGATGATGTCATGAGATCTTTTGAGGGTTGGCCGGCCAAGGGTGATGAATTATTGTTTGGGGGGCCCCATGTGGCCTAACTCCATGATAAATGCCAAGGGAGAGCACATGGGTTTGAGAAAAGCACATGTGAGGTGTCCCTTGGCCATTAATGCTTTGTCCCCTCACTTTCCCTATAAATACCCACCCTTTCCTCCTTTAGTTTTCACTCCCAACTCTCCCCAAACGAAGTTCTGGTCTTCTTACCTCCTAAAGAGTCCTCCCAAGGTGCCCCCAAGCCCTCAAGGTCCAATCCTTTGAGTTTCAAGAGTCACGTTTTAAGGTAAGGGATCCGACCCCTCTCTTTCTTTTCATGTAATCTCTTTTATGTCATTCCTTTTATGCTCCATGTTTTTATGTGAGAGGATGTTCTTTTATATTCATATTACTTCCCTTTCATGTTTATATGATGAGAGATCCCCTCTTACTCTCATCATTTCATTTTATGAAAGTTTAAGTGACGCTGTTAGGCTGCCGAATTTTTAAGGGATTCTTTCACCCTTCTCATTTTTCAAGTTCGATTTTCATGTCAAGTCTTTCAAGTTCCTTTTTATTATGTTGGGGTATGATCTCTATATCTATCATACTGATCTATTATGATCATATGATGAGGGACCCTATTTGATCTTTCCAATTATTTTTTATTGAAGTTTAAGTGACGCCGTTAGGCTGCCGAATTTTCGTAAGAGAAATCTAATTTTTGTCTTCCTTCCATGTTTTTCATTTCAAATGGTATGTCCTTAAAATTTCATTACCATGTCCATATATCCTTCTTATTCTGTCCCCTACTGTTTTATGGATCATTTATGAGTGGGTGACCCATGTCCCCTCTCTTTTCAATGTTTTCTAAAACCCCAAAACATAGTCGTTATGCTGCAGAATTTTCGTCTCAAAATGTCTCTCCCTCTTTTCTCAAAATTATTTTATGTTATAAAGTGAATACTCAAAGCTCTTATTTCTACAAGGGTATTCACATATATATAAAAATGTTCCATTTTAAATTCTGGGATTTACATACATGAGACCCACTTTCCCTTTCCATGGGTTTAAAGTGACGTAATGATCATGTCTTTAAAGCAGTTTTTAAAACGTTATGATTATGAAATGAAACCCATTTATTTTATGCTATGTGGGTTATTTATGAAATTTTTGATGATGATATATGTGGCTCACATGATAATAAAGTAAAATTTAAGGGTGCTCTCTGATAGCGCTCCAATGCATTGGGTAATGATGTAACCACTAGAGATTACAATTTTCACGATACCTTGGTGAATAACCTTGGTAATTTTCAAATGACACCTTGGGGATGGACCTTGGTGATATGTTCATGATTGTCTATGTTAAATGATGTAGACACATCTTCAAGTTATGAAAAATGTTGTTTTTATTATGAAATTCCTCATGATTTCTTTCTCATGCCTTAAAGTTATTTTCATGTCCTTATTGAAGTATATCAAGTTTACATGTAAAATGTTCCTCTTGTTTCCCTTACTGGGCCTTCTGCTCACCCTTTCTTTTGATGTATGTCCCCAGGTTATGAGATGCAGTAATGAAACTAGAATGAACTTAAGTAGACGCCTTTAAAGTGTTTAAGAAGAATGTTTTATGTTGTTTTCATGTATTATGTTCCTGGTTTCCAAGACACTAGACCTTAAAGATCCTCAGTTTTGTGTAATGTAATGAAAGTTTATGTTATAAAAAGGCGGGATGCTATAACTGCGTCTCTCTGAACTCTAGTTCAACCTTCATAGCACTTCACACTATCTCCTCATGGCCTTCATAGTCTCCATTGGCTAGATTATTCCATATATTTGGTCTTAGTCCACCAAAGAATCTATCAATATTTCCATTAAGATCCATGAAAAATCTAGAGGTGTAACGAGAAAGTCTTGTAAAGTTCATCTCATAGCTTCCCACTGATTCATTTTCCTTCTGCTTCAGCTCAAGGAATTCCTTCTCCATTTTTATTTGCATTGAATGGGGGGGATATTTATTGAAAAAGGATCCCCTGAACTCTTCTCACTACATAGTAGCAATCTGCCTTCTTGGCCTCATGTTTTTAATCAGTGACCACCACCAATCATCTTCTCCCTCTAAATGATACAAATACAAGGTGAATTTCTCTTATTCTGAACAATAGATTATAAAAAATAGTTTTCTATAGAGCTTCTCCATTGTTTGACAATCAATGGGTAGGTAGATCCACTAAAATAAAATGGTCATTGGTGCATAAAGGACTCAATGGAAAGTTCTTCCCTTCGAGGTGAATTTTTTCCCTCATCTTGATTCAAGTTATTGTTCATAACTCGATTCAGTTGATTCATCATTATCATAAATTTTTCCATTCTAGATTCCATTGGAGGGTCGTCAGTACATGGTTTTTTGTGCTCACCATTTATGTGGTTCTTCCTATTTCCCGTCATTTTCTAAAAGAATAAAACCTTAGCGATAAATCTGTTTCTTTTAATAATCTTATAATTTCTAGAGGAATTTTATGTCTTAAAACGTCATGATTAAATATGTTAATCATTAAAAACAATTACAATTTCTATAAATCCTTTATAATGGTTTATAAAAATCTTTTGATTAACCGAAGATATCCCTCAGGAGTTTTAAACCATGAGTGCAGTAAAACCCATTGTCATGCACCAGTTCTCATTCAAGTTTAGCTCAAAGCGTTGTTTTTGGGTTTTACACCTAGATGCATATGTGCCAGAGCCACATCCACTTGTTTGTATCCAAAAATGTATTTATTTTCTTGGAAACCACTTAATATTTCACCAAAATGTAATTTCCCGGACCTCTCCAGCCCATTCCTTTGTCAAAAAGAAGGTCATGAAGTGTTCTGGAGGGTAAAATGGACTTTTCCCACACCTTTCCAAAATTTTGTAAGTACACGCCGTATAGTGTGAGTACACATCGTGTACCCCCTCGTTGGGTATACCCTGTGTTGAAGTTTGTGTCCTTTCCACGTGAAATAAATGGGTACACGTCGTGTATCCCATACTACACGTCGTGTAGTCCCTCCCCGCGTATGCGTTACCCTCAAACCGTGTGTTGACCAGTCAACGGTTGTATGCCGTGTTGATGTCATGTCCTTGCCACGTGAAATAAATGGGTACACGCTGTGTATCCCATACTACACGCCATGTAGTCCCTCCCCGCTTATGTGTTACCCTCAAACCATGTGTTGACCAGTCAACGGCCGTGTTCCGCATTGAAGGTCGTGTTGGAAGTCGCGTGGTGACCGTGTGAAATGGTCGAGTACACGTCGTGTACTAGGAAGTACACGCCGTGTACTTTTTTTTCTCGCCTATAAAAGGAGGGGTCATCTCCTCATTTTCAACTCACTCTCCTCCCCATTCCCTCAAGCAGAGCTCTCCCAAGAGACTCGAAGGCTCTTTTCTTCCATAACTTCTTCATCTGAGCTCCGATTTACGATTTGTCAGTGGCCACAGGATTGTAACGACGAGGCAGAACTTCTGAGCTTGGATCTGTTGTCTTCCCTTTGGCCTTTCCTTCCTAGCTTCCACCCAAGGAAGTTTTTCTAGGATTTGACAGAAGCGACGGACGCCGACGAACGTCTTCTAAAGATGATCTGGGGGAGTGTTGTGATTAGAACCTGTTTAGGTAGGGATCTTACCTTCGTCTCTCTAAATTGTGCATCATGCAGGGTGGGTGTCCTTATAGAGACCCAAAGCTTGACGTACATGGACATTACATTACTTTTGAGGAATACTTAATACATAACGAAAACAGACACACAAGGACCGCAATAGTTTAGTGTCTTTGGAAACTCGGAAAATAATCTTCTAATCGTGGTGAAAGATCTTCAACATCTCTCATAAAGATCTTCCCCTTTTTGTTTTCTTACCTAAAACCTTTCTTTAAATCCTGGGGAAAAGAAAACATATAAAGGGTGATCTCAAATGCTCATTAAGGTTAAGTATAGAGAACATAAAACAATCCATAAACATTTGAATGCAAAAACTTGAACATAAAATCTAAACATCAAAATCATGAGCAACGACATAAATCTTGGAAGTACACAAAGCATAGATCATAAAGGAACATTATTCATGATAAACTATCATGGTAATAAAACATGTAATTGTGGAATCCATTAAGCACATGTTATGATTTCCATAGTAGCCAAGGAATTGCTGCCAAGACCATCTTAGTGGACAAAGTCCCATTCTGAATCGAGTTCACTCCTCGTTCCAGTCCTGTAACACTAAACCGGATTAACTTACCGTTTCAGCCATGTATATCTCATGAGATATAAATCTTTACCCAATGCATTGGAGGGAGATATAGGTCCCACCCATCTCATAATGAAATCATTCTTACTTGTGCCACAACATAAACATAAATCATTCATCATAACCCAAAGAATAAAAATGGGTTTCATAAAAATCATAACATAATCCATATAAAACAAATGGATATAATTTCATCATAAGAAAATTGAAACCATGTAAATCATAGAGACATTATAATTGAAACATACACATATGAAATAATTCCTTCTTATATGGAAAATGGTTTTGATAAAACACTTGAAATGAATTCTTGAGGAAAATATCCTTTCTTTTCCAAAACCATTTTCTTTTCAAAAAATGCCATGAAATTTTAAAAGAAAAGGATTTTTTTGAAAATACTTATTAAATATTTTAGAGTAAGCTTCATGAAAATAAGGTGTTATAAAACCGTAAAAATCCGTTCACGCTGTATAAGTTAAAAATAACATTCTCCTCGTACTTTTGTTGGAAAAGTCAAAAAGTACCTCGTAAAAGAAAGATTCCTTACATACCATGTAGTAAAAGTCAAAAATGGTTAAAAGGGACTTCAAACTTACATTAAACCATTTTTATAAAATCGGGACATGGATCATAAATATAACCCCAGTAAATACTTACGTATAAGCAATCTCGGATAAAAAACGAGATTGGAAAAGTTATCCCTTATCTTATGTCTGATATGCTTCGTATGTATCCAAAAATCCTGTATAATGATTTAAATAATGTCATTGACTTATTAAAAAATCATATTCATTGTTATTATATCATATATGGTTCACTTAGGTATTTATATTACCTGTTCATTTGTCAATTCCATGTTAAAGTAGCGTTTTGGGTAAAATTGTTTCATTTATCGTACGTGTTTGGACTTGTTGTTCTTGATATTATTATTACTTATATCATGATTTAATTAATTCCAGAATGTAAAACATGATTTATATATCATATATATTCAGTATATATATATATATATATAATAGATAGATAAATGAAATGAAACACACCGTTCATGGAGACGGTAGGCCGTACGTACGCATGAACGTTGTTTTCCTTTCTTTATTGACTTGAATGGAAGTACGTAGATGACATATATATATATATATGTATACATAAATCCAGTAGCTTCATTATGTCATATATTTCGTTATTATTCATTATATATACTTTATAATCATTCTTGAATGGTTAATCATGGAAAATGAATCTCATCGCGTTCGTGGAGACGGTAGTCCGTACATACGCACGAGCGATGATATCATTCCCATGATCATGGAATTGTATTGAAGTGTATCTATAATATTAAATAATAAATATCACTTTAAAATAACCATATATAGTTATTTATTTACACCATTATACCCATCCATGTAAGGTGGTGGTGGAAAAACTGATTACACCACGGCGTGGAGACGGTATTCCGTACGTATGCACGCGTGGTGATTTTGTTTTCCGTAGGATGGATAGAAGGTGAAATAGGGTTGTTTCATATTCATAATAACATATCAGTATATTATTGATACTTATGTTATTACTTTATAATGAAACAACTAAATAATAAGGAGTTGAAGAAGAAAGAAACTTGAGATAATCGAAAGAAGAGATTACCTCTTCTTCGACGCACCTCCTTAAAGCCTTCTCTTAAGGAAGTAGAGTTGGTCTTTTGAGAAGACCAGAACATCCAGAATGTTTCTAGGGAAGTGGAGAAGAGAAATTTTCAGGGTTTGGCAGAGATTCAAGGCTCAAAAGGGTGTGAAGATAAGAGGGAAGGGGTGACCTTTTTATAAGGGAGGAGAGGGGCACCTTTGGAAAACTTAAAATATTATTTTATAATAAAGTCATATTCTGTTTTTAATATCTCCAAATTGATTTATTTAGAATATAATGTGGGTATGGGTCTAAATATTCTCAACCAATATATTTTAGATAGGTTTGGGTCATTATATTAACCTTATCTTTTAGTTTTAACTCTTAGTTAGTTAGATTGACATTTACCATGTCACTTTGTATTTTTATATTATATAGTTAATAAACTTACCATATACATCCAAGAGACCCCAAAGTGGTCCATTAATGATACACATATCATGATATAATTATCTTGGCCGAACCTTATATTTTTATGAATGTAATAACAATTAATAATATAATATTTGTTTTAAAAACTATTTTATGTCAATTTTGACACTATTTGGTAATGGATTTTTGTGAAAATAATAACAGCATGATTAGTTCCAAAAAAGTTAATTAATTCAATACTAACATGTCATATTAACATATAAAATTAGTGTAATTCATAAAAATTCTCAAATTACATTTATTTGAGTATTTATAACATCAATTATGTTAATATTTTATTAATAAGATAATTATTGCATCATCATTGTGTCATAAATAAATTAAATTATTTAATGTCTAAAAATTATAAATAAAATAAAATTAAGTAGGAAATATTTTTATCTTTCTAATTAATATTTATAGTCGAATTTATCTTATGTATAACCCTATATTAAAAATTAATTAGTTATTAAACTTTGATTTTAACTATTTTAACCCTTCTTTAAATAAATTAATAATAAATGTTCTAATCTAATCCAAGTGGACCTAAATGGTCATATTTTATTCCTAAGGTTGTTTTTGGTCAAATTACACTTATCCAATAGAATTAGGACATGTGTTAGGGTAATAATAATATCATTTTTACCCTTAATTACCCTATTTACTTTTAACCGTGGTAAATAAAAGTAAAAAGTTACTATTCTCCAAAAATTATTTTCATCTCATTGAACCACATTTTAGTCCTTGATATTAACCGTGTCTCTCGTATTTTTGAAATTCCACTCACAGAAGCGGTAAAATTAAGTTTTATGTGAATTTCCAAATTCTCCTAGGAGGTGGGTAAAAGACGGTGAAAAGTTCAATAAAATTTTTATATATCTAAAATTATTATAAAATGACTCCAATGAATTACATTTAACTTATATAGGTATTATGTATCAATTTTGACCTAAAATAAATTTAAATAAAATAAATAATTATTTAAATAAAAAGTCGGTTTTTAAATAGTAACCCTGTGTTTTCACTATTCATTAAAAATTGAAAGTTTTCAGAAAAATACCAAAAATTCACCCTAGGATAATTTAGATATTCCGAATCCAAAAATGAAGTCCATTTCGAAAGATAAAATTTATAAAATTTCAAAAAGTGGGTATTACTATTCATAATGGCTAGTTCATAATAATATTATAATAATATCTCGTTTAGTGAAACTCGGTATTGCGTACTACACACACTGTTGAGGAAGGTCATGATTGCGTGTAATGTAAGTCAAGTTAGGGTTGCGTGTAGTGCAAGACTACTTTGTTGTTGCGTATAACAGAATCCAACCATATTTCATTTATACATTGAATATATATATATATACACTCAATGTTGCGTATAACATAATCAAAACGTATTTCATTTATACACTAAAAAAAATCTATACTTAATGTTGCGTAAAATAATTTCCACAAAATGAACTTGAAATTGTGTGTAACACTAGCCAAGAATAGTGTTGCGTATACTGCAAGCTAATACGGTGTTGTGTATAGCGCAAGATAATCTTAGTGTTGCGTACAACAAAAGACATCAAAGAAATTAAAAAAAATCTCATAAAATCTAGGGTTGTTACAGTCCTCTTGTTTACGTGAAACACATTTGAACCGGTTTAATAAAGATAATAATTGGCTTATATAACGGGGATGGGAAGTTTGTGAATGCAGTTACTTTATTTATATCCTTTGTTGTGAATTGAATAGGCTTATGCCTACTGAAAATCACGGTCGTTGGGGGCCTTTGCTTGCGTAATTAAATGTTGCCCTATCTTTCTAGACCGTTTATGATGGAAACTTTATGGAATGTGGGAATTGGTTAATCACGTAAATTTGGCTGATTAAATGAATAACCGGAACCCTTGTGTGATCACCCCGGTTAAACAAAAACTTAAATAATAAACATGTGGGTGCTGGTTAGGGTTTATTTATGTGATGGGAGTGTTTTGTGGGTTGTTGTGGATCGGGTGAGCGGCGGGTCTGCGGTTGGCTTGGTTGTGGGTTGGTGTGGATGCTATGTTGGTGATGGGCAGCGGGGCTACGATAAATGGTATCAAGGGATGACGATGTACAGGTTTCGGTGTGGTTGTGGTTACGGTGGTTGGCAGTGGGGCTGCAGTGATGGGTTTGAAATGTGAACGAACTATGGGTTTTGAATAATAAATAAAAGTGGAAGAGTTAATGAATAGTGGGGCATGGTAATGGAACGGGAATGATAATCAATGGGGCTGGTTGGTTAATAAGAAGGGACTTGGTTGTGTTGCTTGTGTTTTCCTAACTTGATTTGTGGATGGCAGGGATATGTTTTACGAATGATTTCATATGGTTGGTTGTGGATAATTGACCAGTAGTTAAGGAACTAATAAACTAATTCTGTTGAAACGTGAAAACCTAAATGGGGTTGGGTATTGTTGTTGTATGCATTCTTCGACATAGCAGTGCCGAGGCACGTGCTCAGTTTCTCTTTTTAGAATCCATAGGTTGGGTTGTGTGTTTGGTATACATATATATGTCTGTATCTTTGTGTTTTGTCGCACCCCACCCATGTTGAGAACTTAGTGCCGAATACTCCCATTTCATGGGAGAGGGTGTTTTCCCCTTAGTTATTAGCTCCTTCCTACTCCTTCTTCCATAGGTTGTGATGGCTTGAGGCGACCTTACACCTAAGACTCTTCAGGTAGGTTTCTATTGGGGTGGTTTAGCCCAAGACTCTTCGGGAAGGTTTTACTATTTCCCAAGAATCTTCGGGATGAGTCCCAGGTGTGTGTGGGCGGGATATGTGGTTGTGAGGCCCAGGTGTGTGCAGGCGGGATGTGTGGTTGTGAGGCCCGGGTGTGTGTGGGCGGGATACGTGGTTGTGAGGCCCAGGTGTGTGCGGGCGGGATATGTGGTTCTTGAGGCCCAAGTGTGTGCGGGCGGGAAGAGTGTGGTAGCGTCAGGACATTCGCCATTAGGAAGAGTAGCTAACTAGTGGGAAATAGTTCAGGGTACCCAATACTCTTGTTCTTATATACTACTACCTGTTGTTCGTGTTTTTGGTGAGCGTGGCTGGTGAGGTTGGTTGGATAGAATTCCTTGTTAGGTTTTGGTTTCCTCTTTTGTTCTCACGGTACATTAGGATGTCTCACCACTTGTGCACGAGAGCTTTAGGTTTCCCTACTGAGTATACTTGTATGCTCACCCTACGTTTACTTTCAGGTTTCCAGGAGGACTACCAGTGCCGTGCAGGACCCTACTAGTCGGGACAGTTGTAGTTGTTGCAGTTTTTTGTACTCTTGTTTCTTTTGGTATTGTATTTTTGAGCTTTCTTGTACTTGTACTTTGTTTCAAAATTGTTTAAACATGCATGTGGGATTGGTTTGGGTTTATTTCCTTTTTCTTGTCTTCTTTTTCTTTTTATGTTGGACTCATCCTATTTCCCGATCTTAAATAATAAAAATGGTAATGCCTCCCATATTTGTGAAAACTCATACCCTTGGTGCTAGTTGCCACCCCGGGGCCTACTGGAGGCGGGACTCGGGGGTCATTATCTCCCTTTCACCATTTCCAGTTTAGGAGGGGCATCTTTGGTGGGCGGGGGTCGTGACAGAATGGTATCAGAGCTGATGGTTGAGAGATAGGATGGAGTCTGAAGTTAGGCATAGTGAGTATGGTAGGGAAATAGTGTTGGTTGATCTTGGTGCGTGACATAGGCTAGGGAAGACCGGCTAGGACACGGGATTTTAGGTCCCCCCATGATCTGATGCAAGGACTCTGAGCCTACCGAACGACCAAGTGAGACTACATTGTTTCCAAGGTAGATACCCTAGGGAAGGTACATGCATCATCATGATTGTGTTTTAATTGATTTGGGTGTTCTAGGAAAGAAATTGAATAAAATGATAAAATAAAACCTTGAGAAATTTCCTTACTACTTGGGCTTAGGCGATCCTTGTTTACCGTACAGCTATGGCACCTAGACGACGTTCCCGGGTGGCTCAGACAGCTGAGGCCCAGCAGATCCAGGCGGTCGATCAGTTGAGGATTGACTGAGAGGAGGAAGATATCCAGTGGCAGAAAACTCTCCGTTCTTTCCAGCGGAAAACCCTCAAGAAGTACGAGGGTAGTACTTCGGATATGGAGACGAAGGGGTGGCCTGAGGAGCTAGGGATCGCTTTTACCTTGATCCGTGCTCCGAGGGAGTACTGGGTTCCCCTAGTAGTTAGTCAGCTGAGAGGTGCGGCGCGACAGTGGTGGACGCTCTACCTCGGAGAGAGGACAGAGGCAGAGGTTCTGTGGGCTGACTTTGAGAAGGAATTCCGAGAGTAATTCCTTTCTTCCATGATCAAGGCGGAGAAGCGGTAGGAGTTACTCTCCCTCCAGCAGGGGATTATGTCAGTACGAGAGTTGGGGATCAAGTTCAAGGATCTCCTACGCTTTGCACCGGATCTCTTTCCAGATGAGGAGTCTTGGGTGAGATGTTTGGAGGAAGCACTTCGTCCTTCGCTCCAGTATGTTGTCACCCCCTTCACTCTTCTGACATACTTGGCAGTACAGAAGAAGGCAGAGGTTGTAGAGAGGATGCACTCGCAGGGAGGTGCACCACGAGAGGGGATCCAGTCAGGTTCGTCGAAGGGGAAGGCAGTCAGCAGCAAGTCTCCTATGACAGGACCTTCCAGGATCAGGCCAGTAGGGAGCAGGCCCCATCAGTTCTAGTTCATATCTTTAGGTCCTCATCCCTTTTTCACGAGCCCAGGACCGAAGTGTTTCTCTTGTGGAGGTTTTAGGCACATTCAAAGTCAGTGCCCGACCCGAGCTCAGTACGGTGGAGGTGGGCAGGTTCAGCGCCCACCTCAGCAGCACCAGTTGCCGGCAAGGCCCTTCCAGCAGCAGAAAGACCCTGCTCCTCCGAGGGAAGACTTTGTAGGAGGAGGCCGACCTCAGGGTGCTCCTCAGGGACCTCGACCAGGGCGTGGTCAGGGAGGTGGACGACATCAGAGAGGCAGAGGATATGGGAGTGGATAGTTGCACGCAGCAGAGTTGAAAACTCTGGCAGGACCAGAGGTGGTTCGAGGTACAATTTGTTTGTTCATCACTCTTGTTTCTGCCTTGTTCGATTCAGGAGCTTCGCACTCCTTTGTTACACCCGGTCTAGCCCATGCTTTGGGTCTAGACATAGAGAGACTTTCCATACCCCTGGTGCTGAGTACACTAGTTGGAGGCCAGACCAGCATATCTTGTGTTTACCGGGGATGTGGGCTAATGTTGGGACCGCACCAATCTAGTGGTGATCTTATTTTGCTACAGATGAAGCCATACGATGTCATCCTAGGCATCAACTGGTTGTTTTCTGTTAGTTTTATTATCGACTGCTTCCTAAGAAGGGTTGTGTTCTCCGATGTGGATGGGCAGCGCGTATCTTTTGTTGGCGAGAGGAGCTATCAGGTGGGAAGCCGGCATGTGAAGCCTCTCCTTTTCTTTTTAGGTGGGTTATCAGTGGTTTCCACTGATACAGAAATGATGGATGTCCCAGAGGTTGTTGGGGAGTTCCTCGATGTTTTCACTGAGGAGGTTGTGACTCTACCCCTGACTTATAGCCTGGTGCATGTCCAATTTCAATGGCCCCTTATCGGATGGCACCTTCGGAGTTGTGGGAGTTGCGAATTCAGATTTACAATCTGATGGAGAAGGGTTTTGTTCGACCGAGCGTTTCGCCATGGGGTGCTCCAGTTTTGTTTGTGAAGAAGGCAGATGGTGGTCTCAGGCTATGAATAGACTACCGAAGGTTGAACCAGGTAACGGTCAAGAACTGTTACCCCCTTCCAAGGATAGATGATCTCTTCAACCAACTAAGGGGAGAAGGTTGGTTTTCTAAGATTGATCTATGATCTTGATATCATCAGCTGAGGGTAAAGGACAGTGACATCTCGAAGATGGCATTCAGGTGAAGGTATGGGTACTTCGAGTTTGTAGTGATGTCGTTTGGAGTTACAAATGTACCAGATGTGTTCATGGGACTTATGAACCTTGTCTTTTGAGAGTTTCTAGTCTATTTCGTCGTTGTGTTTATCAATGACATCCTGATCTACTCAAGAATAGAGGAGGAGCATGTTGATCATCTCAGGGCAGTCTTGGAAGTCCTTCGACACCACCATCTTTATGGGAATTGTCGAAGTGTAAGTTCTTGACACAAGAATTACACTTCCTTGAGCACGTGGTGTCTCAGCATGGAGTGTCAGTGGACCCATCGAAGGTAGAGGAAGTTGTTTCTTGGGCAGCACCCAAGAGTGTGGCATAAGTTCATAGTTTCCTGGGGATTACATCTCAATGGACTTCGTCACAGGACTACCCAGAGCTCAGGGTGGTTATGATGCTATCTGGGTAATGGTGGATCGACTTACAAAATCAGCTCACTTCTTAGCAATTAAGGAGTCAGGCTCGGTGAGTACCTTAGCACAGAGGTACGTAGACGAGGCGGTGTGTTTTCATGGAGTTCCGAATACTATCGTCTCAGATCGGGATACTCGGTTTTCCTCATGAGTCTGGAGGGGGTTACAACATGCTTTTGGCACCCAACTATGCCTTAGCACTGCTTTACACCCCCAGACCGATGGGCAGACCGAGCGGACTATCCAGACATTGGAGGACATGCTGCAAGCATGCGTTTTGGATTTCAGAGGGTCATGGGTGCGGCACTTGCCTTTAGTAGAGTTTTCCTAAAACAACAGCTTCCACTCTACTATTGGCATGGAACCGTTTGAGGCTTTGTATGGAAGACCATGTCGTTCACCCATTTGTTGGGTGGAGGTTGGTGAGACAGGTGCTCTTGGGCTAGAGGTAGTACAGAGCACCACAGAGAAAGTCCAGCTTGTGCGTGAGAGGATGAAAGCGGCTCAGGACCGACAGAAGTCTTATGTTGATCATCGGTGGAGGCCCTTGCAGTTCGAGGTGGGAGGTCATGTGTTCTTGATGGTTTCCCCTCGACGGGGGTAGTGGAGGTTTGGGAAAGGGAGTAAGCTCTCCCCTAGGTTCATTGGACCTTTCAAGGTGCTGAGGCGAGTCGGTGAGGTGGCATATCAGCTAGCCCTGCCACCTTAGTTGGAGAAGGTTCATGACGTCTTCCACGTCTCCCAGCTTCTTCGGTACTTGCCCGACGACTCCCACGTTATCGACTGGGGAGAGTTAGATATGGAAAATGATGGGACCTTCGAGGAACGACCAGTCAGAATCGAGGATCGTAAAGAGAAGGTGCTCCATGGATCAACTATTCCCTTGGTTCGTGTGTTATGGAGGCATGGCGGCCTCGAGGAGAGCACTTGGGAGAAATAGGCTCAGATGCACGCTCAGTACCCGAAGTTTTTTTGACTTGTGTTTTGCTTTGTTCTTCTGAGATTTGTTTTGATGTTATACTCTGTACCTTTTATATATAGAATTCTTGGCTTGTCGATTGTGAGACCTTTTGTTTCCTTGTTCTCTGGAAGTGTGTAGTATGTCTGGATGTGTGGGGAAAGGTGAAAACCTTATCCTTAATCGAGATGCATTAATGCGGATGCGATTGAACTCGTGCGGGCGAGTCAGTGCTGCCTAAAGTGGATAATATCTTGACATAGGAGAAGGAATTTCCCCAAACCACGTGTTCGGGTAGTGTGTTGGTTGTGTGGTGTTGGGGGTAGTGAAAGTTGAAAAATCCTAATGTATGAAAGTGGGAAGACCCAATTCTTAATTGAGACGCATTAATGAGGATGCGATTAAACCTGTGCAGGTGAGTCAGTGCCGCCTAAAGTGGATAATATCTCAACATAGGAGAAGGAATTCCTAACACATATGATTAGGGTTGTTAGATGGGTTCCTGTTATAACGAGATCCCTAAGAGGTATCTTGTTGGGTTCCTCTGGGTTGGTTTGAATTCTCGGGGATGAGAATGTTTTAAGAGGTATCTGATGTAATGGCCTGGACCTCTCCGGCCCATTCCTTTGTCAAAAAAAAGGTCATGAAGTGTTCTGGAGGGTAAAATGGACTTTTCCCACACCTTTCCAGAATTTTGTAAGTACACACCGTGTACCCCCTTGCCGAGTATACCCCGTGTTGAAGGTCGTGTCTTTTCCGCGTGAAATAAATGGGTACATTCCATGTATCCCATACTACACGCCGTGTAGTCCCTCCCCACGTACGCGTTACCCTCAAACCGTGTGTTGACCAGTCAACGGTCGTGTGCCGTGTTGATGTCGTGTCCTTGCCACGTGAAATAAATGGGTACACGCTGTGTATCATATACTACATGCCGTGTAGTCCCTCCCCACTTATGCGTTACCCTCAAACCGTGTGTTGACCAGTCAACGGTCGCGTTCCGTGTTGAAGGTCGTGTTGGAAGCCGTGTGGTGACCGTGTGAAATGGCCGAGTACACGCCGTGTACTAGGAAGTACACGTTGTGTACTTTTGTTTTTCTCACCTATAAAAGGAGGGGTCCTCTCCTACTTTTTAACTCACTCTCATCCCCATTCCCTCGAGCAGAGCTCTCCCAAGAGACTCGAAGGCTCTTTTCTTCCATAACTTCTTCGTCTGAGCTCCGATTTACGATCCGTCAGCGGCCACGAGATCGTAACGACGAGGCGAAACTTCTAAGCTTGGATCTATTGTCTTCCCTTTAGCCTTTTTTTCCCAACTTCCACCTGATGAGGTTTTTCTGGGATTTTACAGAAGCAACGGACGCCGATGAACGTCTTCTAAAGCTGATCTGGTGGAGCGTTGTGATTAGATACTATTGAGGTAGGGATCTTACCTTCGTCTCTCTAAATTGTGCATCATGCGGGGTGGGTGTCCTCTTGTTTACGTGAAACACATTTGAACCGGTTTAATAAAGATAATAACTGGCTTATATAATGGGGATGGGAAGTTTGTGAATGCAGTTACTTTATTTATATCTTGTGTTGTGAATTGAATAGGCTTATGCCTACTGAAAATCACAGTCGTTGGGGGCCTTTGCTTGCAAAATTAAATGTTGCCCTATATTTCTAGACCGTTTATAATGGAAACTTTGTGGAATGTGGGAATTGGTTAATCACGTAAAGTTGGATGATTAAATGAATAACCAGAACCCTTGTGTGATCACCCCAGTTAAACAAAAACTGAAATAATAAACATGTGGTTGCTGGTTAGGGTTTATTTATGTGATGGGAGTGTTTTGTGGGTTATTGTGGATCGGTTGAGCAGTGGGGCTGCGGTTGGCTTGGTTGTGGGTTGGTGTGGATGCTATGTTGGTGATGGGCAGCGGGGCTATGATAAATGGTATCAAGGGATGACGATGTACGGGTTTCGGTGTGGTTGTGGTTACGGTGGTTGGCAGCGGGGCTGCAGGGATGGGTTTGAAATGTGAACGAACTATGGGTTGCGAATAATAAATAAAAGTGGAAGAGTTAATGAATGGTGGGGAATGGTAATGGAACGGGAATGATAATCAATGGGGCTAGTTGGTTAATAAGAAGGGACTTGGTTGTGTTGCTTTTGTTTTCCTAACTTGATTTGTGGATGGCAGGGATATGTTTTACGAACGATTTGATATGGTTGGTTGTGGATAATTGCCCAGTAGTTAAGGAACTAATAAACTAATTCTGTTGAAATGTGAAAACCTAAATGGGGTTGGGGATTGTTGTTGTATGCATGCTTCGACATAGCAGTGTTGAGGCACGTGCTCAGTTTCTCTGTTTAGAAGCCATAGGTTGGGCTGTGTGTTTGGTATACATATATATATCTGTATCTTTGTGTTTTGTCGCACCCCACCCATGTTGAGCACTTAGTTCCGAACACTCCCATTTCATGGGAGAGGGTGTTTTCCCCTTAGTTACTAGCTCCTTCCTACTCCTTCTTCCATAGGTTGTGATGGCTTGAGGTGACCTTATACCTAAGACTCTTCAGGTGGGTTTCGATTGGGGTGGTTTAGCCCAAGACTCTTCGGGCATGTTTTACTATTTCTCAAGAATCTTTCGGATGAGGCCTAGGTGTGTGCGGGTGGGATACGTGGTTGTGAGACCCAGGTGTGTGCAGGCGGGATATGTGGTTCTTGAGGCCTAGGTGTGTGCGGGCGGGAAGAGTGTGGTAGCGTCAGGACGTTCGCCGTTAGGAAGAGCAGCTAACTAGTGGGAAATGGTGCGGGGTACCAAATACTCTTGTTCTTATATACTACTACCTGTTGTTCGTGTTTTTGGTGAGCGTGGCTGGTGAGGTTGGGTGGATAGAATTACTTGTTAGGTTTTGGTTTCCTCTGTTGTTCTCACGGTACATTTGGATGTCTCCCCACTTGTGCACAAGAGATTTAGGTTTCCCTACTGAGTATACTTGTATGCTCACCCTACGTTTACTTTCAAGTTTCCAGGAGGACTACCAGGGTCGTGCGGGACCCTACTAGTCGGGACAGTTGAAGTTGTTGCAGTTTGTTGTACTCTTGTTTCTTTTGGTATTGTACTTTTGAGCTTTCTTGTACTTGTACTTTGTTTCAAAATTGTTTAAACATGCATATGGGATTGGTTTGGGTTTATTTCCTTTTTCTTGTCTTCTTTTTCTTTTGGTGTTGGACTCATCCTATTTCCCGATCTTAAATAATAAAAAAGGTAATGCCTCCCATATTTGTGAAAACTCATACCCTTGGTGTTATTCGCCACCCCGAGACCTATTGGAGGCGGGAATCGGGGGTCATTATCTCCCTTTCACCATCGCCAACTCAGGAGGGGCATCTTTGGTGGGAGGGGGTCGTGACACAAAATGTCGAGATGTTTTCATATATTTTAATTTTTCCCTAGGGTTCTTCCTAATTTTTCAAATCCTAATTTCCACAAATAACAAAATTTTCCTTTGATACCAACTATGGCATCTAGTAATGCGAAATAAGTGGGCTGGGGTGGTGTGGTCCAAGCCCACGCGGGTTTGAGCCCACATGGGTTTGTCTGCAAAAGCCCGCATATAATGAGAACAAAAAAATCTAAGCCCGACCCACCCTGCATAAGCCTGCAGGTTGCCCACGGGCTGCCCACATTTTAAAAAAAATTATATTTATAATCATTTAAATATCGTATTTTTTCTCATTATTAATTTTAGTTGTTGGGAGAAGTATGAATTTACAATACCTAGAGTTTTAAGAGATGTTATGGAACATTTTTCTATGGGTCAATGGTGTCATGTGCCAACATCGATGTGTTGGTGAATTGTTGCAATGCAAAGTAGGTGAGTGATCAATGAGGAGCGAAAAATGATGATGTTGATTGTGTGGCGATGAGAATGGCTAGACCTATGAATGAATGACGACACTTCAAGCAATGACTGGTTTCATAGGAGGCTATTAGGGTCTCATGAGGTCCTTTTATGTTTTCTTAATAACAAAATAAAATTAAGTAATAACAAAATTAAATCGGTCCAAAAAAAATATTATAATTATAATAACTCTTTTAGAATTGAAACCAAGTGCAGGAGAGATGAGTTCAATTTTTCGAGAGGTGAGATGACACACCATGTGAATATGGTTAATAATTACTATATAAATATTATAATATCATATTAAAACAATAAATATTGACCTATTTAAAATTCACATGTAAATTAATGGTGAATTTGTATGACCATTACGGTGAGAAATCATATGTCATGATTTAATCATGTTTTTTTAAAAAACTAAAATGAAAAAAAAGCATATATTGTACAAAACAAAATTTAAATTAGGTCTGCGGGTCACCCCACACCCGTGCGGGCTCAACCCGCTTTGGTTCGCACCCACGCGAGATCAACCTACATTGGCCCGCGCTCTTTACAGTCAAACTTTTTAGGCCCACCCCGCCCCGTATCCAAACCATACCCACAAAACCCATGGGTTGTAGGCCCATTTTGCATCACTAATGGCATCCTTCCTTTTATTATATAAACCTTTCATTACATGGTACAAAACATAGGATCTTTTAAAGTTGAGTTTCCTAGAAAAAAGGTACATAATACATGAAAACTTAAAACATTATTCGAATCCACTTGAAAGGCTTCTTAAAAGGTTAATCCTAAGTATATTTAATTCATATCATAACATGGGGACATACATCAAAGGAAAGATTGAGCATAAGTCCCAGTAAGGGAAAACAAGGGGAAACAGTTTACATGTGATCTTGAGGGATGCCAATAAGAATATGAGGAATATCATTATGGAATGAACAAGAGAACATGGGGCATATCATAAATAAAAGAACATGAATAATAACTTGTAAATGTGGCTGAAACATTTAATTTAGACATTCATAAGCATAACACTAAGGTTAATCCTCAAGGTGTCATAAAAATTACCAAGGTTATTCACCAAGGTATCGTATAACATGTCATCTCTGGAGATTAAATTCTTTACCCAATGCATTGAAGCGCTATCAGGGAACACCCTTCATATGTATTAATGTTCATGTGAGCTGCATAGATCATAATAAATCATTCCATAAATAACTCATGGAGAATAAAATCAACGTGTTTCATATTAAAATCATGGCATTTCAAAAATGATTTAAAAACATGATCATTATGTAATTTTTAACTCGAAAAAAGGAAATGTGGGTTTTATATATGTCAAAACCAGAATAAAATAAATTATTTTTACATCTTGTTGAATAACCCTAGAAAATAAAGAGGTTTGAGTATTTATAAAAAAAATTAAAATGAATTTCTTTAGGAGAAGAGAGAAATTTTGTGAAGTAAATTTGGCAGCATAACAGGTATAAAACGTGGTTTTAGAAAAGGGTAACAAGAGATGGGACATGCGTATCCCATTGATAAAACATAATTTTATAGTAATTAATTTAATAAAAGGTAAATAATGTATATTTAACATAACATTCAGAAGACATATACAAAAAGAGGTTCTTAAAATGAAGAGAAACGAAAGATAATTCCCTTAACTTGAATAGTAACTCCTAAAACTTGAGGATTAGGATCTTGGGGGCTTGATTAAACCTTGGGAGGTAAAACTATCAGATCTTCATGAAGGATAAATTAAGATTAAAAGTAAATGGAGAAATGAGTGGGTGTTTATAGAAAAAGTGGAGGATTTGTTTATTAATTTCCAAATATTGGCCTTGGAAACCTATATTGTGGAAAATGAAAAACCATGGGCTTTTCCATGGTATTTTCCCATGGTATTAGACACTCGGAACATTTTTATGTTATTTTAATTCACAAGAGTCTACCATAATTTTATATTACTTATTTTGGCAAGTAAAATTAAAGTTTACTCAAAATAGCATTTTTAAAGTTAATGTTTCCATTTTAGAATTTGGAAAGTAAATTATAGATTTGGAAATTTATTTAAATATATTAAAATATGTTATATTAATAAAATAACATATTTTAGGTTGTGTATTGTGGTTAATTAGTTATTACAACATTATAACATAACTATGAAGTCATTAAACAAACCGAAAAACTCTGTGTATTTTTACTATTCATGAAAAAAAAAGTATTTTAGAAAATTCTCATAAATTCACCATAGCCTAAGTTTGATGTGTTTATTTTAAAAATGATATTTATTTTTGTTGGATTCGGTGGACTAGAACCAAATACTTTTTACTTTATGATAAACTTATATTCATGGATTTGAATATTAATAAATACTTTATCACATCTTGATTATTCTTCTACATGACAATGCATGTGATAATGTCCTAAAGATAGTTGTTGCACTAAAGGGTTATAGAAAATCCCTATTATGATGAGAACCCAAAAGTGTCATAACACTATTCTTGAATATATGTTCTATGGTCGGATGATGTTATTTGAGGGACACAAATAATACAGGCTATTAGGGGTGAGGACTTGGAAAACTTTGAAGTACCTTCTCATGGTGTACATCCTTGGTAATATCCAAGAGGATATTATAAGAATAAGACCCGCCAATAGAAAATTCACATTTTATAGTGTCATTGGATGTTCCTATCTACGGACGTGTGTATTGGTCCTTGGACTTTAAGATTATTATTAATGGGTATTAAAACTTGCACACTTAGATGTATTGACGAAAAATGTGACGACGGACTATTCGTAGTGAGGTAGGATATGTTGGATGTGTCACGAGAAATACAGCATTAATAGATAATGCGAGAAAGGATTTGTCACTTCTGTTCAATAACAAAAGTTGATATCTCATGCCCTTTTATGGAATTGATATAGCCTAAATAAATCCATAGCTGCGGTAAGGAATGGGTGAGTTCAATTTTGGGAAGTCAAAGAAAGAATAATCGAGCACATGGGTTGATGACACTAGCATGCAATCCACTTGATTGGAGATATTGAGGCAAAGGGATTACATTACATAGTAAGTATTCGTATGAGGTGACACGCCATTGCAGTATTAATATCTTTCTCTATGGGTGCCTTGGCGTGTTGTTAGATGTTAACCTTGGACTTTAGGCAGGATCCGCCTAATTCCACTGAGAAAGATTCCTAGAGGGTCACACACAAAGTGTGTCCAAGTATCTCAGTTAAATATTCATTTAACTAGTTGAATAAAGATTATTCCTGATTGTGGTTTAATAATTATTCAAGGATGTTTGATCGCATTTATTTCAAAACTAGTTATTCGAGAGAATATATTGTGAGAAAAATGATAAGTTTATTAGCGAGTAATGTAGTGATATTTATTTAAGAAATAAATAGTCATTATTCAAGGTCTAATAAATATGGTGGAGGAAATAAAGAAAATGGGAAAACAAAAGTACACGTCGTGTATTAATATACACGACGTGTAGTTTTTTTGGGGATTTATGAGAAATAATATTATTTATTTAATTAAATAATATTAGGTGTAATTAACTAGGCACATGTCAAGTGATAATAATAGTCAATTGTTATTATTAGACATGAGGTCTTACTAAGAATTAAATGAAATGAATAAATGATATCGGGTAATTAATTAATTTTATTATTCTAAGTAATAAAATCCCAATTACATTATTCTCATTAGATCTATCCATTCTTTGTGGTTGTGCACAACGAATCTAGAAAAAGCTCTCTAGCCAAGAGATAATTCTTTTTCCTCTAAGAACACTCTCAAGTTACGAAAGAGGTCCTCCTCCACCGGATCTAGGAGAGCACTTTGGAAGCGTCCCTCAAGGGGATCAAAGAGGTACATCTCTAGCGAAGGCTATTCCATGCTAGCACTCGGAGATCCCTACAGTTATGTCCAAAGATACATGGAGCACATGTGGATCACCGCTAAAGGAAGCCTACACTCATATTCTACGATGCAATGATGGATCACATTGGATCATGACCAGAAGCATCAATGAAGAGAGAATTCCATCAAGGTAATTCTTGTATTTTAATTAAATTAATTATAACCAACATATGATGATCATATATATGGTTTTGGGAATCCCATTTTTCTTTCATTCTTTATTCCATTCTGAAGATCTGATGTTTTATCATTGTGATGGATCTCAAATTGATCATTGTTAATAGAAAAATTAAAGTTGAGTACACCCATCCACGCGCTTCCACTGCACCCAGAACCTATAAGTGGTATCAGAGGGGTAATATCGTGGATTATAATTATTTAGTTTTTCGTTGATGATTTACACATTTAATAATTTAGTTGTTTCAATTCAAGTTAATCATTGTGCAAATCTGATTCTCGAGATTTGTTCCTCCCCTTTCGTTTCTTGTTCACCTTATAGAAATGATCTTATCTTTTAATTTTGATTAAAATAAAACAGAGGATCTCATCTGGAGGTTCCAAAGGTTCCTGGTCATAAAACACCAAAACACACGGCATGTATTTGGTAGTACACGCTGTGTAGTCAAGGTTCAATGCATCAGGTATGGTCCACCAAACCAAGTCGTGTCATTAGAGTTTGTCTAAGTCTTAATGACTCTGTGTTTTGACTAGGAATATGTGGCATGTGGTTTTTTGATTAAACATCATGTGGACCACTGTACATGGCGTGTAGTCCCTTCAAGTTAGGGTTGGACCATGTACCCCGTACACAGCTTGCCCAGCTGGAGACCGTGTAACGCGGATACTACACGGCGTGTGGCCCACTAGACATATCATGTACTCTAAAGATTTTCAAAGTTAATTTACACACTGTATCCCCGAGCTTGTACTTCGGATGGATGGTGAACGATAGTACACATTGTGTATTTGGAACTACACATTGTGTACTCATCCAAATTATGTATATTTATTAAAATTTATTATTATATTATACAAACCCTTGAGACGTGTACCATAGTGCAAGCGTAAAGTTGAGGCACAACACGTGATAGGTGTTTTATATATATGTGTTTAATTTAACATCTGTGTAATGTTCATTTCTACTCATTGGGTAGTTATGAATGGAAATTCACCAGGTTGCCTCCAAGGTACAAGTTACATACAAAGATAATTTTAAATGAATTTATTTGTTTAAAATTATGATGGATGATAATCTCAAGGAAATTCAAAAAAAGGTTTAAGATAAAAGGATTGATTAATTAAAGATAATTAATTGATTTGAGCGTGATTTATCTTAAACAAGAATGATTAAATAATTGAATGTTAGTTTTATTTATGCGTAAATATCATTACATGTATGGATGATCATGAGATAAACTAGGACCGTTGTATGTGGATGGTTTCTTTTAATTTATTTATTTAAATTAAATTTTTTGTCTTGTGATCCTTCTCCTCATTAATATGTATGGCCTGTGTGCCCAAGGTTTATTTTCTATAAAACCCCATTTTACCCCTCACATGCGAGTGAGATAAAATCATATGTAATGGATGGAGCTTCCAAGCTAGTGGAGGCGGATCAAGTTAGAAGCCAAGGTGAAACCAATACAAGGAGATACAAAGGTGGACAGGAGGAAAGTTGTAAACATTAACCCAAAAGGTTCAAAGTGTTTCTCCCCTATGTCAAGGGTTAGTTTATCAACCACTAGATAAACTAACCAATAGAACAAGATCATGATCATACCATTTATTTTATTTCTATCAATTTCATAGTTTATTTATTGTGGGTGTGTTTTCACGATCACATAATTAATGAATTAAACAAGCATGCAAGATAGAACTAAAATAAGACCGACTTATGTGTAAATATTATCTTAGACATGGTTAATCGCTTAATTATATCTCACTTAATATTGATAATAATGTAATCAAAGATAATAAAATGGAAATTACGTATAACGATAAAATCCCTTAAAGAAATTTTAAGTTGGTATAGCCTTCCATAATCTTGGTTAGAATCGAACCATAGTTCAAAGTGCTTAACCAACCCTAGTTAGGGTGATTTCAATTATCGGGGAATTCTAATTCAAGGTTTTGGGTTGACTTGACTTGGTTCACATCAAGGTTTGACTGCCACAGAAAGACTTGGTGTGACCAAGAGGAAAAGGTTGAGGAAATCCAAAATAAAATGATTTCAATATTGGGGAGTCCACTCAGTGGATCAAGGAGTTGAGAGTTAATGCAGTTGGAATTTGGAATACCTACCTAAAACCTTTCAAGTTGCTTGACCAACCCTATTTGGGGTAATGCAAAGGTCAATATGGATCCTTTTCACTAGAATATTCAGGCAACATAATATTCTGAAGTCAGTGGTGAGGACTATTGGATTTCGATAAAATAGTGGGAGACTAATAAATATTAATTAATTTATTTGTCTCAGTTTTATCATGATAAAGTACTAAATCTTTTCTTATATTAATTTGTAGAAATGGAAAGAAAAATGACATCAAACATATCATTGTGAACCATACTCAAAAAGGAAAACCTTCTCACTGGTACCAATTTCTAGGAGTGGCAGAGGTGTTCACGCATCATCCTATGCTGCAAGAGGAAATTGTATGTGCTGGAGGAGCAAATTCTAGTTGTTCCTAGAAAAAAGGCCCGTAATGTGGAAATATCTCTCTATATAAAACATTTGGATGGTTCCACATATTTCCAATGTCGCATGCTATCGTCCATGTCTAATGAGCTCTTGAAGCAATATGAAAACTTGGACGCATATAGCATGATGTCTCACCTTAAGGATATCTACCAAGAGAAGGTGAGACCGGAGAGATATGAGATCTCCAATTCTTTGTTCACAACTAAGCTTGAAGAGTTTTCACCAACTAGGCCTCATGTAGTCAAGATTATTAGCTACATTGAATGCATGGAAATCCTGGGGATTAAGTTCCTGAATGAGTTGCGTACAGATCGCATCCTATCATCACTGCCCAAGATATTATCTAGCTTTATTGTCAAATAAAACATGATTAAAAATGAGAAGAGTCTATCAGAACTTCTAACCTTAATTTTTCGAGTAGATAAGGACATGGGGCATGACAGTCCCACAATATTTATGGTGAATAAGAAAATGAAGGACACGACAAAGGGGCCAAGGATTTATAAATTGTATGAAGCCCCAGAGCATTATCCCTCAAAGAAGGGGAAGATCTAGAGGCAGGGTAAGGAACCGGGGGCAGTGTGTTTTACATGTGTCAAGCCAGGCCACTGGAAGAGGAAGTGCACCCAGAACCGTGGGGATGATAAAGGTGTGTTTTTTATTGAGTGTAATCTTTCCATTTCTACGCATTGGGTATTAGATACAGCATGTGGAGATCACATCTGTATTCAAATGCAGGAACCAAGTAGATTTAGAAAGATTGCCAGAGGAGAGGTGGATCTTCAAGCTGCTAATGGTGCAAGGATGGTTGTGTTTTCCATTGGCGATTACCATCTCTCATTGCCAACTGGGATGCTTTTGGTTTTACATAACTATTATTATGTACCTAGTGCTACCAAAAACATAATTTATGTATCATGTTTTGATATGGATGGATTTATTTTCAAGTTTGGAAATAAGGGTTGTTTATTTTATAATAAAAACATATGTTATGGTATGGCGCATTTAAATAACAGTTTGTATGTATTAAATTATGAAAACCAAATATTGGAAATCGATAACGAGACAAACTCACATGACTCATACAACACCCAGTTGTGGCATCACTGTCTTGATCATGTAAACGAGAAGTGCTTGACAAAGCTCTACCAAGATGGTTATTTAGACTCCACTGATCTAAAACCACTTGATATATGTCACACTTGTTTATAAGGTAAAATGACCAAGCCACCTTTTAGTGGACAGGGTTAAAGGGCCACAAAGCTTCTAGGATTGGTACACACGAATGTGTGTGGACCATTTCCAGTAGAAGCTAGAGGTTGATATTTTTACATCATTACTTTTACTGATGATTTGAGTAGATATGGCTATATCTACTTAATGAGGTATAAGTCAGAGTCCTTAGTGAGATTTAAGGAATTCAAGAATGAAGTAGATAATTATCTTGGTAAGAAGATAAAGATGCTTCGATTGGATTTTGGTGGAGAATATCTGAACCAAGAGTTCATCGACCTTTTATTGGAGTCTGGGATTCTATCTCAAATCACTCCTCCTTATACACCATAGTGGAAAGGTGTTAATGAAAGGAGGAACCTCACCTTGTTGGACATGGTGTGGTCAATGATGAGTTATACAGATCTTCCATTATCCTTTTTTAGATATGCATTACAAACTACAGCATGCACATTAAATCGAGTACCAACTAAGGCGGCAAATGGAATTCTCTCCGAGTTATGGAATGGAAAAAACCCATTTTGTCACACACATGTGTATGGGGATGTGAGGAATTTTTTAAGGCATTCTTGGGAAACAAACTAGAACCCTGGGGCATGAGGTGTATCTTTATAGGATATCCCAGGGAAATAAAATGATATTACCTATATAACCCTTCAAACAAGAAAGTTATTGTCACCAGAAAATTTGTCTTTCTTGAGAGGGAGCACATCCTCAAAAAGGATAGTGGGAGCAATATTAACTTCGATGAAGTTGATGCGCAAGATACACAAGAGTTAGTACAGGAACAAGTTCCTTAGGTGTACCCATGAAAGAAGTTCCAGAAACACAAGTATTGCATAGGAACTCAAGAGAGGTAAGGGAACCATAGAGATTTGGTTTCCTAGTCACCAAGGATAGTGAATCATTATTGTTGGACAATGATGGACCTCTCTCCTACAAGGAAGCATTAGAGAGCTCAGAAGCTGCAAGATGGCTAGAAGTTATGAATTCTCAGATGGATTCCATGTATTAGAACCAAGTTCGGGTTCTGGTCAATGATCCAGTTGATGTAAAACCTGTTGGATGCAAATGGGTATTCAAGAGAAATCTGTACATAGAAGGTCGAGTTAGCACCTATAAAGAAAGGCTAGTGGCTAAAGGATTCAGACAACATCAAGGAATTGACTATGATAAAACCTTATCGCCAGTTTCCATGTTTAAATCCATAAGAATCATACTTTCTATAACAACTTACCATAACTACGAGATTTAGAAAATGGATGTCAAAACAGCATTCCTTAATGGGAACCTTTAAGAAGATGTCTATATGACACAACCAGAAGGGTTTGTGACACCAGGTGAAGCCAAATGGGTTTGCAAGTTGCAAAAAACCATTTATGGATTAAAGCAAGTGTCCAGGTCATGGAACATTTGATTTGATGAAGCCATAAAGGAATTTGGTTTCATTAAGAATGATTGTGATCCATGTGTTTATAAACGGTTTAATGGGAATGTGGTTGTTATCATAGTAGTATATGTTGATAACATATTACTTATTGGAAACGATGTACCAATCTTACAGCCAGTTAAGGACTAGTTGAACACGTGTTTCTCCATGAAGGACTTAGGCAAAGCAGCCTACATTCTAGGGATCAAGATCATTTGTGATAGATCCAAGAGGCTGCTTGGACTAAATCAGGGTACATACATTGACCAGATACTAAAGGGATTTAGTATGGAACAGTCCAAGAGGGGATTGGTTCCAGTGTCACATGGACTACATCTTTCTAAGAGAATGTGTCCTCAGACACAACAAGAGAAAGATAGGATTAGTAAGATCTCATACGCTTCAACTATAGGATCCATCATGTATGTCATGTTATGTACTAGGCTTGATGTTGCCTATGCACTGAGCATGGTAGGTAGATATCAAGCAGATCTAGGAGAACAGCATTGGATTGTTGTTAAGACTATCCTTAAGTATCTGAGAAGAACTAAGGATATGTTCTTGGTGTATGGAGGAGACGAGGAGCTTGTCATCATAGGGTATATTGATGTTGGTTTTCAGATAGATAAGAACAATCTGAAGTCGCAGTCAGGATATGTTTTCTGTCTCAACGGAGGAGTTGTGATTTGGAAGAGTTCAATGCAGCCAGTTGTCGTCGATTCTACAGCGGAGCCCGAATATATAGCGGCTTCTGATGCATCCAAAGAAGCTGTTTGGATTTGGAACTTTGTCCAAGTGCTTAGTGTGGTTCCTAGTAGTAAAAATCCTATCAAATTGTATTGTGACAATTCTGCAGCAGTGGCTCTTGCAAAAGAACCAAGGTTACATCAACAGACAAAGCACATTCTCTAAAAGTATCACCTCTTGAGGAATTTCTATCAAAGGGGTGAAGTTGTAGTGAGCAGAGTGTCCACGGAAGAGAACGTAGTGGGCCCCATGACTAAAGGTCTATCTCAGCAAAAACATGAATAACATGTGAGAGCTAGCGGGTTAAAGGTTTTTAGCAGTTGACTCTAGTCCAAGTGGGGGTTTGTTGGAGTTGGTGGCCTAGAACCAACTAATTTTTACTTTGTGATAAACTTATATTCATGGATTTGAATATTAATAAATACCTTATCACATCTTGATTATTCTTCTGCATGACAATGCATGTGATAATATCCTAAAGATAGTTGTTGCACTAAAGGGTCATAGTGGATCTCTGATATGATGAGAACCTGGAAGTGTCATAACACTATTCTTGAATATACGTTCTATGGCCGGATGATGTTATTTGAGGGACACAAATAATATAGGTCATTAGGGGTGAAAACTCATAAAACTTTGAGGCACCTTCTCATGGTGTGTGCCCTTGGTAATATCTAGGAGGGTATTATAAGAACAAGACCCGCCAGTAAGAAATCCACATTTATGGTGTCATTGGATGTTCCTATCTGCGGACGTGTATATTGGTCCTTAGACATTAAGATTATTATTAATGGGCATTACAACTCGTGCACTTAGATGTATTGACGAAAAATGTGACGACACATTGTTTGCAGTGAGGTAGGATATATTGGATGTGTCACGAGTAATATTGCATTAATAGATAATGCGAGAAAGGATTTGTCCCTTCTGTTCAATAACGGAAGTTGATATCTCAGGCCTTTTGATTAAATTGATATAGCCTAAATAAATCAATAGTCATGGTAAGGAATGGACGAGTTTAATTCCGGGAAGTCAAAGAAATAATAATTGAGCACATGGGTTGATGACACTAGCATGCAACCCGCTTGATTGGAGATATCGAGACAAAAGGATTACATTACACGGTAAGTATTTGTATGAGGTGACACGTCATTGCGACGTTAACTTCTTTCTCTATGGGTGTCTTAGCATGTTGCAAGACGCAAACCTTTGACTTTAGGCTGGTTCTGCCTAATGCCACTAAGAAAGAGGCCTAGAGGGTCACACACAAAGTGTGTCTAAGTATCTCAGTTAAATATTCATTTAACAAGTTGAATAAAGATTATTCTCGATTGTGGTTTAATAATTATTCAAGGATGTTTGATCGTATATATTTCGACACTACTTATTTGAGAGAATATATTGTGGGTGAAATAATATGTTTATTAGCGAGTAATGCAGTGATATTTATTTAAGAGTTAAATAGTCATTATTCAAGGTCTAATAAATTTGGTGGAGGAAATAAAGAAAATGGAAAAAACAAAAGTACACGTTGTGCATTAATATACACGCCGTGAAGTTTTTCTAGGGATTTATGAGAAATAATATTATTTATTTAATTAAATAATATTAGGTGTGATTCGCTGGGCGCATGTCTGGTGATAATAATAGTCAACTGTTATTATTAGACATGGTTCTTACTAAGAATAAAATGAAATAAATAAATGATTTCGGGTAATTAATTCATTTTATTATTCTAAGTAATAAAATCTCAATTACATTATTCTCATTAGACCTAGTCATTCTCTGTGGTTGTGCATAATGGATTTGGAAAAAGCTTTCAAGCCAATAGAGAATTCCTTTTCTTCTAAGAACGTTCTCAAGTTACGAAAGAGATCATCCTCCATCAAATCTAGGAGAGCGCTTTGGAAGCGTCTCTCAAAACGATTGAAGACGGATATATCAAGGGAAAGCTCTTTTGTGCTAGCACTTGGAGATCCCTTCGGCGACGTCCAAAGATACGTGGAGCACGTATGGATCACCGCTAGAGGAAGCATACACTTGGCTTCTACGATGCAACGATGGATCACATTGGATCGTGACTGGAAGCATCATTAAAGAGAGAATTCCATCAAGATAATTCTAGTCTTTTAATTAAATTAATTATAACCAACATATGATGATCCTCTCTATGGTTTCGAGACTCCCCTCTTTTCTTTCGTTCTTCATTTTGTTCCAAAGATCTGGTGTTTTATCATTGTGACGGATCTCAGATTGATCGTTGTTAACAACAAAATTAAAGTTGGGTACACTCATCCACGCGTTGCCGCAGCGCCCGGAACTTGCAATTTTATCATAATAATCCTCTAAATATGATAATTCTGAGTTTTAAATATAAAAATATTATTTATTAAAAATAATAGCAGATTGAAAATGGCTAGTAAAATTTATGAAACTTAAAAATTTTAAAATTATTTTATCATTTATATTTAAATAAGAGTGGTTTTATCATACTACTTCATTAAAATAAGTATTATTCATAATATCTTAGTTTGTTATAAATATTTATATTTTTTCTGAAAAGTATAATTTCTGTTCGAAAAATCAATTTATTAAATTTCATCTCAGATTTATTAAACAAAACTATTCTTAAAACTGAATTGATGGACTAACAATTTTATTTAAACAAATGAATTACGTTTTAAGTAACTGGGGTCTCGACACAAAACCTCTTATTACACCGGCATACACCCTAAGAGTAAGGTGTGCAATGGTGGTAGTTTCGTGGGGTGTCTCGACTAACATCGATTGAGCGGTAATCTCCACTAAGTTGAACTTCTTCCGTAGACGATTTCGTTCAAGCTTCACTTGTTGAAGGTTGACTTGGGCTTGGGCAAGGACGAACCTCAATGATGATATCTCCCTCTCAAACTCTGACAAATGGGTTTCAAATGACACGACTCTACTGGTTGATGTCATCGACTCTTCTTTCTGTATCAATTATCCTTTGTCAAATTTTACTTATAAACACTAATTATAACGTTAAAATTAAGAGTATAATTTTCAACAGTCACAGTTGACCAACGGTCATATAATGGTCGAATGCAAAATGTCACATTTCCCTTCATATTTATTTCATTATTAAAGAGAGATGATTTGGTTGTGTATAATACAATAGAACACACATTTTCTTAAGAAACAAATATTATTCAAAAAGTTCGGGTCGTTACAGATATAGGTTGACCGGTATGTGTTAGAGGCTTTATGTTTCTCTAATCCACAGATACCCATTACGCATCATCCATCTTATTTCACATATTGTAGAAAGTTCCAGTTAACAGTCACTTTCCTTGCAGCTAGGACATGATACGAGTGTGGAAACTATATATCCACCGTTTGCTACACAGATGATGTGGAGGTAGGTACCAAAGATGCTACACAGGAGATGCGTACGCCAGAACATAGACATCGACAAACATAACGTGAATGTATTATCCATACACTGAATTATGTTGTGAAGGAGCACCTGAGATAGCAACGCAGATTGGACCGATACATGTGACATGTTTTTTAAATCATTAGTTGTATATTATTTAAAAACATACTAATATATTACATTTTGTTACATAAAACAAAGAAATTGATAGAATTAGAAATTAATATGAATGTTTGTGAATGATCAAGAAACATTGATATTAATAACTATATTGGTAATAATAATAATTAATATTTGTTGATTATATCAATACTTCTTATTATAATTATCCATATTATGTTTAATTAATAACTACATTGGTAATAATAATAATAATTAATATTTGGTAATTATATTAATACTTATTATAATTATCCATATTATGCTTAATTAATAATAATATTAAAGCTATTATTAAATATTAAGAATAATATTAATTATGAATTCTATTAATTATATTAATAACATAATAATATATGATTAATTAATAATAAACAATGCAATTGATGATTAATAAATATATTACCAATTAATAAATTACAAATAATTATATTAATAAAAAAATCACAAAAAATTCTACATTGGTAATAATAATAATTAACATTATCAGCACTCAGTAATAATATTAATGAACAATCAAGAAGCATTGATATCAATAACTACAATAGTAATAATAATAATTAATATTAGTTAATTATATTAATACTTCTTATTATAATTATCCATATTGTGTTTAATTAATAATCATATTAAAGCTATTATTAAATATTAGTAATATTATTAATTATGAATTTTATTAATTACATTAATAACATAATAATATATTATTAATTAATAATAAATAACACAATTGAAAATTAATAAATATATTACCAATTAATAAATTGCAAATAATTATATCAACAAATTTTTTTAAATATATGAATTACCCTAATAAATTAATAAGCGAAAATATATTATATTTTAAATAAATTACGGCATTTTAATTTAGTAATTATATTATTAAAAATAATAATTAATAATCATTTATATTAAATATATTGTTTATATATTATTTATTACTTGCTAAAAATTATTAAACTGTCAAGTAATTATTAATAATCTAATAATATATACAAAAAAATTAAAAAAATCAAAAAAAAAATCAGGATACGTAAAATGTGTGCACATCTATTTCTGAGCTCCACAAAAATCGTGAATATCACGATTTATGTCCGGAAATGGAATCCAAACGGCGTTCATGCTTTCAGACCCTGTTTTAAAATTATATAAAACCCCATTTCCATTATTTTTTATTTTTCAAAAACACAAAAATAAATTACTCGAGGTTCACGTACCCATTTTGCGAAATACTTAAACCCTATCTGTTTTATAATTTTTTTAAAAAAACACATAAAAAATTATCCATATTATTTGATAGGTTAGGATTTGGAAACTCCGAATTTCACAGTATATCGGCGTCAACACTAATCAACGTCAAATGTAATAATAATAGAAAAAAAGTTTGATAATATCTCGCAGATTGGGCCGCTGAAGTAGGTCGGATTTCAGGTTTGAGTTTAATTGGAGTGGGCAGCTAAACGTCAAGGGACCCACGTATGGTATGACGTGGCCAACTGCTCCTTTTCCTTTTTCATTTCAGTCATTTATCCGGATTCAGATTTTAAGAATATAATACAATATATATTATTTTTTTTTTATAAAATTATATATATATAATGATTATTATGATTATATGATTATTTTTTTAATGATTATTATGATTATATGATTATTATATTATATATTATGATTATATCGTTATTTTTTTAATTTTTTTTATTATGATTATTTTATTTCGTGACTAATCTTCGAGACAGCTCGCCCGTAGAGAACAGCCACAGCAGGTGCCCTCCATCGACAGCCCGTTAAAAATGCTTTCTCGTCGGACGGGGAAGGGAAGCCCCACCATCCACCCTTGGCCTTATCCAACAAACTCATTATTCTAATAAAATAATACGATGCAAAAAAATCAAGAATTTATTTACAAGATTCATCTAAATTCATTATTTTATTTATTTATTTATTTTTATTAATAAATCCAACCCAACCAATGCAATTCCTGGCATGAGAGTCAATCGGGTAAAACTGTGCTCTCCAATTCCGGACTGCTGGGTTCATTATTTTATTTGTTTTATCAATTGTTTTTTTCTTAATTAAATAACACTTAATTATTTTGTTTTTTTGTTTGTTTATTTATTTATATTTTAACTTTACATTACAGGTAAGGGTATACTCTACAAAAATCAACCATAGTGGTATTTTTTCAGGCTGTATCGCATCAATATTCAAAAATACAGGTCAATTATCAATTTAAGATTCTTTTATCATATATTCAAATCTGATGCTAAAATCATAATCTTTACATGTTGGATTTGATACCAACTGAAGCGATCCAAATTTTCACTTTCATAATTACAATGTCAATCCCAAATACTGAGCCACTTACATCCCAAAGACCGTTTATGTTTAAAGTTTTAGAACATTAAGAAAATATGCTACGTACAAAGTGGACACTTCTATTCAATGTACATTTTATTTCCACATAATCAAGTTTTTATGTTTACACTCATGTTTCATTCATGACACTTTATTTCCTTCAAGACGTGTCACCATTGATCTTACTATATTATTATAAAGAAAGAGAATTCCCGAGAGTGGCCTTTTCGAACCCTCCACACTCAAGAATCCCCCTTCCCACGAAAAGGTCATCCGGGGATGCCCCAGCCAGGGAGGAGCCGTTGTCAGCTGAGATGAGATTGCGTCCCACGGGGTAACACCTCGATCAACGATGGTTCGTCACAACAAGCCGTCAACTAGGTGAAGTGCGCCCATTCTGCCCACCCGGCGAGACACCGGGTGACCCGGCAAGACGAGTGGTACATGGGAGGCGGAAATTCCTCCGAAAGCGTGGATCGAACCCCAGACCTCACCGAACACCGTTGCTTTGGCTCTCGACCCTGCACCACTACGCCACCGCCGAAGCGGCATTGATCTTACTATAATCTCTACACATCCTTAATCTATGAAAAACATTTGAAAACGTGAGATGAGAAAAACAAAGCTCAGTAAGAGGTATAAAAGGAAAGAAAACTTGTTAATCCATTTGAAATTAGTGAAATTTTATATAGAAGTTTGCTTTTTCACGGTTTTTTTTAAAACAAAATAATCATTTAATTACTCTTGAAAGCAATTTTAGTTATCATAAAACATTTAATAAGTATAAAGCCAAAATCATAAATCATGAGGGTTTCTTAGAAAAACATAAAAACATTTCCTTAAAAATAACTATTTCACCCATAAGAGATCATAAACTTTTCTTTTAAATCACAAGCTCATTTTCTTATCTTATGAAATCAAAAGATTTCCATAAAAACTCAACAACTTGAACATAAAAATATATCCAAAGATAATGTAATGTCCTGACCCAACAACTTGAACATAAAAATATATCCAAAGATAATGTAATGTCCTGACCCAGATGCTACTAAACCGATGCTCTGAGCCAGTTCGTCACAAGGCCTCAATCGCACCTCTCTATACACCAGAGAGTGACAATTAACAGCAAAGGTCTAAGGCGTGTCCATGGAGAGACTATGCCTGTATATTAGAGTAAATAACAACAAAAATAACCAAATATCATCCAAAGCAGTAAATAAGTAGAGTGCAGAAGCAGTAAATAAACTGAAATAGAAGCATGCTGTAATAATAAATGAAATGTTATAAATGTTCGAACAACCATGTCATACATACAACATTGGTCACCCACTGAGATGACCATACATGCAGGAGTACATAAAGGAGTTGAAATAAAAGTATAGAGCTCTCTTATTAACTCCGAGTCAGACAACATACCCGATCTCCGAGACACTGCCGAGTTGCTCCAACCCGATCGAAAGAATCCACATGAAAGGCTTCGCTCAATCATGCAACCCTGAGCCTCAAACCGATCCACCATGCGATCTATGCTCAACCTGAAAAGAAGACATAAGGTTTGCATGCACATCGAGGTGCACGCACGAGGGGTAAGAAATAAATCTCAGTGGCCCACCCCAACAGTGACCCTATAACCTGTTGTCACAAGTGCATGCTCATGCAATATGTTCAGCCTAGTCGAGACACAACTGGAATAATAAAGACAACAAATAAATAAATAATCCATAGCCGATCCTTGGGTCTGTGATCTCGATCGACTATACCTGCTTCAGTCCAAACCGAAAATGTCTCCGAGTAATGTGCCCCATGTATATATATATATGAGTAAGGTGACAAATAACACAAATCAACCATAGCCGATCCTTAGGTCTGTAACCCTAATCATATAGACATCCTATGAATAAGGCATTGAGCTGGACATCGTACCACTCAAGTTGTGTATAATTAAGTCGATCCCTGGGTTTGTAATCCCAATCAACGATACCTGCTTCGGCCAGCGCTGTAAATGTCTCTGAGCAAGCTACACAACAACTGGGAGATACATGTCCTAATCCCGAGTTCACCCATACTCGTCTCCAATCAGTATAAAAGAGAATTCCAGGCAATATATGTACATCTTATAAATAAGGCACTGAGTTGGATGCCAAACCACTGAAGTCGCATGCAATCCAGTCTGATGTCGGATTCCTAGGTCTTAATTCATAGACAATCCCGACATTGCAACTTGGATGATCCCTAAGGGAGATGACCCTTAGACAATAAGAATACTCTCTAGATCCAAGATAATGCTCATAATCCATTCAATAACCGGCTCAATAGCCCCATTCCTAGATAGCTTTGGGCAATGCAGTAATGGTGCATCCACCTGAACCTAGGGAGTATCCTAGACATCACTAGAGGAGATCAACATCAATCCTCAAGGATGTCAACAACATCCACAGCTCGGGGGAAGTGCGCCCCACCTGACAACCTCTCGTAATCCTCTCGATCCTAGCAGATAGACATCCACATAGCGACACTAAGTAGAGGGGTTCTCTGATAAACTTGGCATCCACCTCTAAAAATCCCTAAACTGGGAGGAACCCCAATGAAGAATGGGCATTCCTACAATGGTAGCAATCAATAAGCAAGCTAATGAGGCAGACCTAGGAAGTGCATCTGGTAATCCCCACCACAACATCATATCACCTCAGACTCATCGGCTGGGTACCCAAAAGTACCTCAGGCTCATCAGCAGGGTACCAAGAAGTACCTCTGGTAGTCCCATAATACATCATATCACGTTAGGCTCATAGGCTGAGTGCTAGAAAGTACCTCTAAAAACCATACCCGCATCAATAAAAACCAAGTGAATGCATAAATAAAAGAGTGAAGCTGGTCGAATACCTAAACCCACCACTACATCCACAGCCTCTCAAGTTCACAAGTTTGGTACGAGTTCTAAGGTGACACCTGCTACCATCTCTACCCAAAACCCACGTATTAGCTCAGGATCAGTCAAACATTGGGGCACCCACTGGGTCCCTCAGGTCAAAACATTGGAGAGACATCCTACTTGGGACCCTCAAAGTCTACACATAAGCGAAGGCATCCCTCTCAGGAATCTCAGAAACAGTAAGCTACCAAAGGCATCCTGCATGAGATCCTCATAAGGAGTAAGTAAATATAGACATCCTACACGATATCCTCTAGGTTGAAACATATACAGAGGCATCCTATGCGGGATCCTCAGAATGGTATACGTAGGTAGATGCATCCTACACAGGATCCTCAGAAAGAGTAAACAAGTAGAGGGATCCTAAATGGAATTCCCTAGATTATCCTATAAGCGAAGGTGTCCCACATGGGACCCTCAGAAATAGTAGTAAGATAGAGACATCCTATATGATATCCTCTAGGTCAAAAGATAGGACAGCCTCTTGGCCTAAAAGGAAGAGTCTTTGAACATTATAATAGAGATATGACTCATAGCCCATCTCAGAATAAGGGCTCACTCTAGGTTGGTCCGAACACCCAACTAATCTATCTCACTCTCAGGAGATAACCAAATCCAATTATTGGTGGAAGCACCTATCCATTATATATTTTTCACCATAAAAAACCTTTTAGGAGTTCTTAAATGACCCCAAGGGATCCACTATAGCGATCTATGTAAAAAAAATGATCAAAATAGACTGCTCATATGTCTAATTCCAGCTCCATGATGCGAAGATATGAAAAACCTTCAAAAGGGTAGCAAGGGAGGAGTACATGACGAGTATAACCTGGTACATGGTGTAGTGACTCAGGTTTTGACCTGTCAGACTTTGGAATATTTATAAGATTATTTTTGAAGCTAGGCGCTAAGTCAGCGCAAGATTCCAGGTCCTGGAGAGTCTCAACGTAGTGATATTAAAAATATTCAATATATGTTATCACATGCACGTTGTTTCTTTGGAAACATGGAATAAATCCTAAGTGGAGTCTTGAATTCAAATTATAATATCATGGTTGAGTTCAAAACGTGGTGTTTACCCTAGGTGAGACATAAAATTTATCAGCGCTGGGTGTTGAGTCGGAGGTGAGTCGTTGGCGGGGTGTTAAAAGAAGGTTAATTGATTTAATTTCATTAAATCAATTAACCCTCCCCACCTCCTTAGTGCACATAGAATAGAGGAGTTTAACCCTCTCCCCCTTTGGAGTGATGGACGAACCAAGGAAAAACCAAGGAGAAGAGACACTATTGATATCTGATCTTGATGACGATCACTCCTGGATCGTGTTGCAGCAGCTCCCGAGCACTGTTCTGAACCTGAAGCTTTGGCGTTTCACCATAAGGTAGGAAGATTTTAGTTTTAAGTCCTGACCCACTTTTGATGAATTGTTTTAAGGTTTTAGATCCATATATTACGATTTCTAGAGATCCCCTGGGGGTTGATCTGTAGGCTTTAGGAGAAACCGGGGTGATTCGAGCAGTTCAGAGGGGATCCCCGTTCAGAATTTCCAATCACACGGTGTGTAGTGCAGGGTCACACATCATGTGTTATTCTCATTTGGGGAAGATGAATTTTGGGAACTACACACCATTTACTGAGGTACATGCCATGTAGTTATCCCATGTCGTGTGGCCATGGGACATGGCCAGGGTAGCTGTGTTAAGAGACATGGTCATGTGACAGTACACGACTATAGTACAAGGGTACAAGGTGCCAGACACAGACACTGGAAAAATGCATGGACAAGTGACCGGTTAGCCGGGAAACACTATTCACCAATGGTACATGCCATGTGTTGGGGAATGACTGGCCAAGCCATGTAGAGAAAGACACGACTGGGGCCCGGGTGTGGTGAGACACACCGCGTATAGCCTGCACACGCCGTGTAAGCTCACATAGCTAGCCAATCCGTGTAGAAAGGGACACAAACATGTGTTAAAGCGGGGTCAAACATCATTTACACACCATGTAGTATTCCTGTAGACTTCTTCCCATCGTATCTCCTTCTTTGAGGCTCAAATTCAGGCCCATGATTAGCCTATCTTGAGCACTTTTCCATGTAGAACGTGATGAGGGACACATTTTGGGCCTCAAAGATACTATGTGAGGTGATGTTGTGGGTTGCTTCAGTTAGTGACGTTTGGACCAGTAGTAGTTGAGTGAGTCCCTTGGTCTATTCCCAATGAGGGTATGAGTGACATTACATGCTCATTACAGGATTTTGATCCCCTTGATAGGATGATCTTAGATAGAGTTGTAGCATCCCTCTAGGGAGGCTGGGGTGGGATCCTCTATCATCTCATTTACCTAGATTGGGTTTTTGGTATTTTTGTGACCAAAAATACATGGGAAATGATCCACTATCTAGTAGGATAGCCTAGTAGGATTTGTGTCATCATCAGACATACGATCCCCTACCCAACAGACAATTTATGTAGGGTTGTGGCATCATCAGTTATACAATCCCCTACTTTGCAAGTTGTACCAGATGGGGTTTTTGGACTCATCATGACCTACACTACACAGGCGATGATCCTTTATTAGAGTGATATGATCTTCGGAATGCTGTATTGGGTTCATGGTGTCCCCAACGGTCTTGGTAATGATCCCCCATATAAGAAGGTGTGGTTTATAGTACTCCAGACTGGGTTCATAGTGTCCCCCAGTGGTTCTAGGAGTAATCCCCTTTCTGGGTGATGAGACCTATCATGGTTCCAGTAGGGTTAGTAGTGTCGACCATCAGGGATAGTTGAGAAACCCTATCTAAGTATCGAGATTTGTTGGGTTCTAGCATGACTTTATTCTTGAAAATATTTGACGAGCATGTTCTCTCAGATTTATGACCTGGGATGGCAGGGTTGTGCCATCAATGTTTCAATACTCAATGGAGTGTTATCTATTGGATGTTCCATCAGGATTGGAAAATCTATTATTGATATAGCATGTCTCTTAGACTGGTTCCATCTAGGATGATAGAGATCACGAAGTGCATGCTTCTAGTTGGGTGTTTCTTTAGATCCTTGAGTAGAATCCTATAGCTAGATATGAGGTTTGGAGATTAAGAGATCGTGAGTCTGATAGAAGTATATCTGGGTGATTCTGGGAGTCCTTAGGGTGTTGTCACATGTCTTGGTTGACACCCCATGTGGACTGAACATACTAGTCTTGTATAGCTGAGGATGTTCGAGATGAAGTTTCTATCTCATTAGGGTTCTCTCTGGCTGGGTCGAGTGGACAGTTGCATTTTAGTTGCTCCCTTTTATTTTGGGTTCTTGGGGTACCTACCGAGTATTGTTATAGTCACCACTATATAGGATTTTCCCACACATTTCATGTCTTGTGCAAATGATAGACCTTTCAAAAGAGTCCCAGAAGGACCCGGAGTAAGTAGAGCTTAAGGAGCTAGTCATACCAAGGTGTTTACCAGGGATGGACCGTGGTGTGTTATGGCGGTTGCATTTGATAGTGATCCCCTTGTCTTGAGTAGGTTGGATGATTTTATAGTTTTTTGTGAGCTTTTATTCCACCATTTTTACACTTTTAGTACTTATGTTTTACTCTGGTTTGGGGTAGATGTATGCATGCATTTTTATTTCCAGCTTTTTATATTTCTACACTGTTGCATGGATATGTTTATGGGTGTGTGCATACAGGTACCGTAGTCTAAGGCCCCCCATTCGTGTGACATGCCTACTCGGTGATGGTCCCCAACCCCTGACCTATTGGAGGTGGGCTTGGGGTAGTTGTGGCTCAGGCTCTGGTGGGTCGGGTCATGAAAGAGTGGTATCAAAGGTGGTTCATCCTCGGGTTGGTGTAGAGATGAACCCATGGTAAGGATTGGTTTGGGATTTAGGGAGAAAATGTTAACATGTCTCAAGTTCAGCTCACAAGACACATACTTCAGTTTTGGTGCGGAGGCCGATGTATCCATTCACTAGGACTCTGATAACCTGTTTATTGACTTGGTAGATTAGGACACTGGTCATAGATTTTTTTTTGGGTAAATTCATCATATATGACTAGGTGGTGGTTTTTCCTATCTTCCTTGAGTTATCTCCCTATATATACTCTTTGACCATGGTACGTATTGATTCTATTTCAGGATGCCTCTGTGACAACATTTAGACAGGATTTCGCGGTGGGATTGTGATGATAATACGCCCATAGACGAGGCTTCAGTGTAGGACACTAGTCTAGAGGTTGGAACTTTGGGTGGTTTTCCAATTGATCCACCACCCATCGAGAAGCAGGTTATGCCAACGGTTCATTCCAAGGATGTGTGTAGGATGAGTGCACTGCACTAGTTCTAGAGGCTACGACCTATGAGGTATTGGGGTGATCCTACCCCTAGGTAGTTGATGACTAGTTTGAGGCAGTCACACATGTTTTCCTCCTTCTGAGGACACCTCCCGATCAGATGGTGGTCCTACTAGTGAGCCTTCTATAAGGTTTGTCTGGGTGATAGTGGATTCTAGTGATGTAGACCCATGATGAGACGACACTCACTTGGACAGATTTTGAGTGGTTCTTCCGAGAAGAATTTTATCCAGCCACATTGATATCAGAGCGTATCTAGGAGCTTTTGCAGCTTCGATATGATAACATGACTGTGACAAAGTACTCAAAGAGGTTTAAAAATCTTTCACGAAACTCCTTGGATATGGTACAACATTAGTTCTTTAGAGCATAAAACTTTGACCAGGGCTTACATCGGGAGATTAGGGCATTGGTGGTACCATTGTGCATACCCACCTATACTGGAGTGCTTGAGCGGACCTTGGTGGTGAAGAGATTTCTGGTTGAGTAGACTTAAACTGTTAGCATTGGGAACACGGTAGGTGAGAACTTGGTAGCTAGTATCTGATGGTAGGCTCAGGGATTTGGGTGTGTGTGACACTTCAGGAGGTGATCCTAGGTTGGAGGATCTAAGGCTGAGGGCTTTCCGGATGGTTTTGGTCAGCTGTAAGAGAGGTGGTGTTGCGCTCGTGACGATAGAGGACATCTTTCCAGATATTTTCCAACCTGACATGCTTTTAAGAGAGAGAGATGGTCGATGGACCACCCTATTAGAGGCAACGTTTGGATCATGGAGCTCCGCATGATGACATACATGGCAGAGGAGCGGGAATGGCAGCAAGAGGTGGTAGACGGTTTGAGTTTCCACTACCAACCCCAGGTGGTCCACGCCAAGCTCAGGGAGCTAGAGGATGTGGGTGAGTATAACTGCAGGCCATAATGACCTATGAACTAGAGGTTCCAAGGATTATTAGAGGTATGTTCCATTTCTTTTCCACTTTCTGCAGTAGTATTGATATACATTTTTTGTGAGGTACTATTTTCATGCTATTTCTTTCTTGCGGGTTATTTAGGGCATCGGTAGAACCCTATGTTTTATTTGTTGGACATAGCTTCAGATGTATGAGGAAGAGGGATGATTCCCCCACTGAGATGAATTTTTGTGATGTGAGTAAAACCATGAAGGTGAGTCAGTGCCTACCAAAATGTATAGTGTCGAGGTGTGGAAAATGAGTGCCTTTGACTTATGTGTTTGGGGTAGGGTTGCCTGTTGGTGGTCTATAGATGAAGGGCCCGGTAATTCCCAGTGTGTACACTTAGGAATCCCTTTGTTATTCATTAGTACCCTCATGTACTCGGTGTCGGAGTTGTACGTGAGGCACTTGAGGAGGATGTGGTGCGATTTTATGTGGCTTTAGACTTACAAGACTTAGGGATTCTTCCCCCACTAAGATGTGTTCTTGAGATGAAAGTAAAACCATGCATGTGAGTTAGTGCCAAACAAATTGGATAGTATTGAGATGTGGTGGATGATTTCTTTATCGTGTGTGTGGGTTAGTGGGGTGTCATGCCACTAGACCCTTTGGAAACAATTTGGTGGGTGTTTGTGTTTCCCACCTATTATAGCTGAGGAGACATGTTCTCTCTTTGTTTCATGATGTCGACCTAGTTTGAGCTGGACTTTGGGTGTGGTTTGGCCTTTTTGGTTCCCCTGAGTGCGTACTTGTAAGCAGCATGGGAACCCCTTAGTGAGCTTGCTGGAAGGAGATTACCAGTTGAGAGATCAATTCTCCTCTTGTGTGTAATATTTCTCTCTTCAGGGATGAAAAGTCTTAAGGTGGGGAGGAAGCAGTGACTTAGGTTTTGACCCATCATACTTTAGAATATTTCTAAGAATATTTCTAAATCAAGGTGTTGAGTCGGGATGGGATTCTAGGTCCCCTAAGAGCCTCGGTGCAGTGTTATTAAAAATATTAAATATATGTTATCATGCATGCACATTTTATTTAGAAACACGGAATAACTCCTGAGTAGAGTCTCAAATCAGCATTCAAAGACCACAGTTGAGTTCAGAACATGGTGTTTACCTTAGGCGTGACATAAAATTTTCCAGCACCAGGTGTCGGGTTAGAGGTGAGTTATTGGAGGGGTGTTAAAAGGAGGTTAATTGATTTAATGAAATTAATCAATTAACCCCCACCACCTTGGCATGTATAACAGAGAGAATCCAAACCCCTCCCACCCTTTGGAGAAATGGGAAAACCGAGGTAAGACCAAGGAGAAGAGGTGTTTCTGATCTCTGATCTTGATGGTGATCGCTCCTAGATCGTGCAACAGTAGCTCCCAAGTGCAATTTTGAATCCTAAGCTTCGACATCCTGCCGTAGGGTAGGCATTTTTGTGTTTTAAGTTAGGATCCACTTTTCATGTGTTGTTTTAAGATTTTAGAGCCCTATTATGACTGCTATAGATCCCTTGGGGACTGATCTGTAGGTTTTAGAAGAAACCGGGGTGATTCGGGCGGCTCAGAGGGGATTACCATTCGGAATTCACGATTACACGGTGTGTAGTGCAGGGTCACACACCATATATTCTTTCTATTCAGGGAATATGAATTTTGGGAACTACACACTGTGTATCAGGGTTACATGCCATGTAGTTAGCCCATATCGTGTGGTCATGGGACATGACCAAGGTAGCCGTGTCAAGAGACATGGTCATGTGATACACAACTACAAAACTAGGTTTATCCAGTGCTAGGGTTTTAACAACACTAGCCAAAAGCACTATTAAAAACCCCCTTTGCCAGCGCTAGAAAAAACACTGTTAAAAGGGGTCTTTAACAACGCTAGTTAAAAAGCAATGATAAAAAGGGGTCTTTATCAGCGCTTTTAAAAAAGCACTGATAAAGGTTATATTTCAAAAAAAAAAAATTCATTAAAAATTATATATTAATATATAAATTTATTTATATTGATATAAATATACTATATATTTTTTAAATATGTTTTAGATAAGACTAAATAGGCATTTACACATAATATATAATATATTTAGTGAAAATGTCTTATAAAATAATTAAAAAATATTTTTAATTAATAATTTTCTAATTATTATTGAATAATAGTAATTTAATAACAATTTGAAGATAAAAAAATTAGAAAATTAATAAAAGATCTAAATTAAGTTGAAAACCTAACTCGAACTTCAAACAACCATAACTTTTAATTCAGGTGTTCGTTTGGGATCTACCAAATATCAAATCGAAGTATGTGATGAGATCTATGCCCTAATGATAGAGGGAAACAATCTATTACAATTTTCAAGGAAAAAAAGGTCTAGAAGGCCTCCAAAACTGAGTTTTTAGTCGAGGCACCCCAATTTTTTAACATTTGATGGATTTTCAACCTCATTTAAGGGTTTTTTTTGCCATTTTTAGTGGGGATTGAATTTATTTCTAGAGATTACATTCATATTGATATTATGGAATTGAAATTTTATCATTTTTCATAATTTATTTTTATTTATAATCAAATAAATAACAATATATACATATTTTAAAAAAATAGGGTACAACCACTAAAGCGACACACACGCAAGGAAGAAAATTACATTAAATCGCAAGCTCAAGGACTTGACTCCGCAACCTTCCCCTCACCCCCAAACCCTTACCACCCACCACCAATGGCGGGACAATATATACATATTTTTTTTATATATTCATGCATAAAAAATTAATTTTATAAATAAATAATTATACATATTTACATATAAAATATATTTCTCAATATATAAACCTTATCTAAATAAAAACTAATATCCATTTTATTTAAAATACAAATGTATGAATGTTTATATACCTATACAATTAATATATATATATATATATATATATTTGTGTGTGTGTATTGATAAAAAAATATATGTTTATCTATATATTCTAATATATGTATATAAATATTAATATATAATATATGTAAATAAATATAAACATGTATAATTATATTTATATATGTACACACACACACACATATATATAAATGATATATGTATGTTTGAATGTATTTATAAACACACACACACACAAAACATATTTTATATATGTATTTGAATATATATATATAAATATATATATACATAAATATATATAAATAAATAAATAAATATAAATAAATAAATAAATAAATATATATATATATAAATATATGGATAAAAAATGTAACGAAATATATATAAATATATAGCTATATCATAAAATGTAAAACAAAACATTATAGGGGAGTGGGAAAGGTGTCGATGTATAAGCTGGAGGTCTAAGGTTTGAAACTTGCTGGAGGTAGGGGCATGTACGGGAGGGTGAGATTATCTAAAGTGATGATAAAGGGGTGGTGGAAGCACTGATAAAGGGGGGCGGGTGGGAAGTGTTGATAAGAGGGGGTGATTGGGGCATGAAAAAAAAGTATACCCTTTATCAACGGGGCCTTTATCAGTGTTTTTAGCATTATTAAAGGCCCCCTTTAACAATTCTAAAAAAAGTGTTGATAATAGTGGAATTTAACAACACTAAAAAAGGATTCGTTAAAGGTCCCCTTTATCAGAACTTTTTACGAGCATTGTTAAAGCTAACACTTTAACACCCCTTACATTATAAATCCCTTTTACTAGCACTATTAAAGGACCAATTTGTGATAGTGATAGTACATGACCAGAGTACATGGGCATGGGGTGTCGGACAAGGACACATGAAAGAGGCACAACCAATCAGCTGGTTAGCCAAGACATGATGTGTACCATTGGTACATGTCATGTGTTGGGGCATTACTAGTCGAGCTGTGTGGAGAAAGACACTACTGGGGCCCAGGTGAGGTGAGACATGCCGTGTATAGCCTACACACACTATGTAAGCTCACATGGACAACTAAACTATGCAGTAGGGGACATGACTGGGTGTTCAGGTGGGGTCACATATCGTGTAGACCCCTGTACACACTGTGTAGTCTTCCTGGATACTTTTTCCCAATGTATCTCCTTATTTAGGGCTCAGATTTAGGATCATGAGTAGTCTATATTGAGCAGTTTTCCACATAGAACACGATGTTGTCCATGTGGGTCACTTCAATTAGCGATGTTTGAACCAACAACGATTGAGTGAGTCCCTTAGTCTATTCCCTATAAAGGTACATGTGGAATTACATCCTCGATACAAGATTGTGATCCCCTCTATAGGATGGGCTCAGATAGAGTTGTATCATCCCTCTGGGGAGGATGGGGTGGGATCCTCTATCATATAATTTCCCTATATTGGGTTTTTAGTATCGTCATGACCAAAACTACATGGGTGAAAATCTTCTATCTAGCAGGATAGCCCGGTAGGGTTTGTGGAATCATTGGGTACATGATCCCCTACTCAGCTAAAAGTTTATGTAGGTTTGTGGAATCATCGGTTATATGATCCCCTACTTCACGAGTTATACCAAGTGGTTTTTGTGGAATCTTCATGACCCATGAGCAATGGAACCCTATCCGAGCGATATGATCTCTGGGATGTCATATTGGGTTTTTTGTGTCCCCCAATGGTCTTGGGTGTGATCCCATTTTTTGAGAGATCTTTGTGTTACTAGATTGGGTTTGTGGTGTCCCCCAGCGGTCTCAAGAGTGATCCCCTATCCGAGGAGGTGTGATTTATAGTACTCAAGACTGGGTTTGTAGTGTCTCCCAATGATTCTTGGAGTGACCCCCTTTTTAAGTGATGATACCTCTCATGGTTCTAATAGGGTTAGTAGCGCCCCCATCAGGGATGGGTGAGATCCCCTATTGGAGTATCGAGATCTGCTGGGTTCCAGTATGAATTTCTTCATGGCGAGATCGAACGAGTGTGTTCTCTCAGATTTATGCCCTGGGATGGTGGGGTTGTGCCATTGATGTTGCGATACCTGATGGAGTGTTATCTCTCAAATGCGCCATCAGGGATGGCAGAGTTTTTCCCAATGGAGGTGTTGGAGTTGGTTCCCTAGAACAAACTTTGGTGTACTTTATGATAACCCGTATTCATAGTTTTGAATATTAATAAAATTCTTATCACATCATAATTGTTCTTTTACATAACATAGTATATGATAATATCCTAAGAGTATTTTTCACACTAAAAGGTCATAACATTTCCCCGCTATGATGAGAACCCATAAGTTATATGACACTATTCTTAAATATATGTTCTATAGTTGGATAATATCATTTGAGGGTCACAAATGATATGGGATATCAGGATTGGAGACTCATAGGAATTTGAGGCACCTTCTCATGGTGTACGACCTTGGTAATATCCAGTGTAGGATATTATGAGATTAAAACCCGCTAGTAGGAAATCCACATTTATATGTGTCATTGTATTTTCCTATCTAATGACATGTGTATTGAACCTTATACTTTAATATTATCATTAATGAGTATTATGAGTCACGTACATTGATGTATTGATGAAAACCATGATGACATATGTTTGTGGTGAGGTAGGATACATTGGGTGTGTCACGAGTAATATTACATTAATGACTTATGTGAGAAAGTATTTACCCTTTTTGTTCTTTAATGGAAGTTGATATCTTAGGCCCTTTGTTGGAAATGATATAGCCTAAATAAATCCATGGAAATGGTGTTCTACAAGCAAGTTCAATTTTCAGAATGTCAAAGAAATAGACATTGAGCATATAGGTTGATGACACTAGCGTGCAACCTGCTTGATTAGAGATATCATTATAAAGGGTTTATATTACACAGTAAGCGTCCATATGAGGTATTATGTCATTAAAACATTAACTTCTTTATCTATGGGTTCCTAGGTGTGTTGCTAGATGCTAACCTTGGAATTTAGGCTGCTTTACCTAATTCCACTGAGAAAGAGGCCTAGAGGGCCACACACTAAGTTTATCTAGAATCTCAGTTAAATAATATATTATTATTTATTATTTAACAAGTTAAATAAATGTTATTCCCATATGTGGTTTAAAAATTATTCATGTTTTCTTGATCACATATATTTTTTTACTAGTTATTCATGAGAATATAATGCAAAAAAAATATTTAATAAATATTTATTTTCTATTTAGTGAATATAATATTTATTTATTTACTGGTGAATAATGTAGTGATATTTATTTATTAAATAAATAGTCATTATTCAAGGCCTGAAAAATATTATGGAGGAATTGAGGACCGAGTTTTTAGATCCAGTGAGAAATAATATATATTGAATATTATTTTATTAAATAATATTTAATTTAATTTGAAAGTTAAGTGCATGTCAAGGAAATAATAATAATATTATTATTTTAGACACGAGGTTCCACAAGGGATTAAACAAATTTTAAAGGGCACTTGTGAAAATATTTATTTCTAAACCCTAGAGGAATTTAAACCTAATTATATTATTTTTCCAACAAAGAAAATTCATTTTGTGTTGTTCACAATGACAACTGGAGAGAATCCTCTCAATCCCTAGAGCACTTCATATCTGATAACACTTCCAAGAATAGAGAGAGATCTTCCTCCACCTCCCACTCTCGAGTCTAGAGAGATCAAATAGAATTCTTTAGAAGTGATTCCAGAGGTGATCAAAGGAGAATGATGCAAGTGATAGGATCTACCATGCTAGGACCTGACGATTCCTATGACGACATTCAGAGATTTGTGAAACATGTGTGGATCACCACTAGAGGGAATGTTCTCTTGATTCCTATAACTCAATGACCGTACAATGTAGATCCATTGTCAGATCCACCAAAAAATAAAGAATTCACATAAAGCAATTCTTTAATTGATTAAATTAATTATAAATAATATGTGACGATCCTCTCTCTGGTTTCAATGTTTTATCCATTCTTTATTTTCTTTGATTCAATTCTGTTGATCACGACGTTTATCATCATGTAGATCTCATATCGATTATCGATCATGAAAAAAAAGTCATTTATGACCCATCAAACGTTTCTAATATGTCCAGAACCTATAAGTGGTATCATATGGTTCACATAATTATTTATAATTATTTAAATATCATTGATTTATTTATGCATTTTTTCATTTAGTTTTAAATTCAAGTTTATTCGTTCTTTTAATCCGAATTAAGAGATTTTATTCTTCCTCTTTTTTTTATCACAGGCCTAATCAAATAAATTAATCTTATGAATAAAATAAAATAGAAGATATTATCCAAAGGTGCTAAGGATTCTGGATGGATAAAAAAAGAGTACACACCATGTAACCGGAGTTACATACCATGTACTAGTGTTTAATGCACCAAGAATTAATTCAAACCATATGAATTGAATACACACGGTGCATTTAATTTATTACATTTCATGTTTATCAGGCCAAACTAGTGCACAATCAGTTGAAGCACACTCGGTGTAGCCTACATACATGGCGTGTAGTCCTTTAAGTCACATATGGGCCAGGTATTTCAATACACGACCTACCTGACTGGTGACCGTGTAACTTAGAGACCACACATCATGTATCCCTTTGTACACACAGTGTACTCCAATTTTTCTAAGGCATGGTTTACACATGGAGTCCCTAGGTGTGTGCCTCAGATAGATGGAAAGAGACATACACACCATGTAGCTCACTTGTACATTCCATGTACTTATACCAAATTATGTAGAATTAAAATTAATTTATTATACTGCGTAAACCTTATTGAAATGTTCCTGCATGTGGCCATTAAGTTTATGAGACATTCCATGTTATGGGGTTTAATATATATATATATATATGTTTAATTAATTTCTGTATAATGTTCAGATCTGCATATCATGTATGAGTTGTATTACAGTTATTACTCTACATGTATTGAATCATAATACGTTATAGAAAAATCATGTAATTCATGCAGTCATTAAGTTTATAGTACACTTCATGAAAGTATGTGATAAGTTGTGTATGCCATATGTCACAATAGTAAATGATATACAAGTATAATACATATTGGGTAGATTCAGACGAGTATTCACCGTGTTTCCTCCAAGGTATATTTATGTACATAGTTAATTTTAAATAAATTTATTTAATTTGTTTAAAATTATGATGGATAATAATATAAAGGAAATTCAAATGAGAATAAAGATAAAAGAATTTATTAATTAAAGAATATAATTAATTGATTCAAGTGAAATTTATCTTAAATAAAAATGAATAATAATTGAGTGTTGGTTTTACTAAATGTGTAATTCGTTGCATGCATGTTGATGATCATGAGAATAGACTGGACCTTTGTATGTGATTGGTTTCATTTAATTTATTATTAAATTAAATTGGTGGCCTCCATGTCATCTCTCATCTCATTATGTACGAGCCTGCATTCCCATGGTTTCTTTTATGTAAACCCCTTTCCCCTCACTTATGTGTGAGTAAAATCATATGTAATAGATGGAGCTCCCAAGCTAGTAGAGGCAGTCCAAGTTTGTAAGTGAGGCAAAACCACTCCAAGAGAGATATATATGTGTATAGGTGGAAAGTTATAATATGAATCTTAATTGGTTTAAGGTGTTTTCCCCCTAGGTCAATGATTAGTTTATCAACCAATAGATAAAATAACCATAATTAGTAAAAGCTCACGATCATATCACTTTATTATTTTAATTCTATCAAGTTACATGGTTATTTCATGATGGATGTTTTTTCATGCTCACATTAATTAATGAATTAACAAGTATACAAGATAGAACTAAAATAAACTATCTTATGCGTAAATATTATCTAAGACATGGTTAACCACTCAAGTAATTCCACTTAATATTTACAAGAATGTGATAAATATAATAATTTGGAATTTAGGCATAAAATATAAAATCCCTCAATTATATATTAAGTTGGTATAGTCTTCCACTACTTTAGTTAAAATCGAACCATAGTTCAAAGTACTTGACCGACCAAATTTGAGGTGCTTTCAATTATCGGGGAATTATAACATCAAGTTTTGGGTTTACTTAATTTAGTTCACATCAAGGGTTTACTACTAAAGTATGACTTGGTGTAACTAAGAGGAAAGGGTTTAGGAAATCCAATTTAATGATTTCAGGATTGGGGAGTCCATGCAACAGATCAAGGAACTATGAGTTAATACAGCTGGAATTTGGAATTCCTACATAAAACCATTCAAGTTTCTTGACCAACCAAATTTGGGGTAATAATAAGGGGAATATGGATCCTTTCCACTAGAATATCCAAGAAATTGAATATTCCGATTCCAATGGTGAGGGATATTGGGTTTCGATAAAATAGTGGTAGATTAATAAACATAATATTTATTTATTTATCTAAAATTTATCAGATAAAGTAACAAATATCTGCTCATCTTACTTGTATAAATATCAATAAAAATGACATCAAACACATCACTATGAACCATACTTGATAAGGAAAACCTTCTCATTGGCACAAATTTCTAAGAGCATCAATGGAGCTTACACATTATCCTTCACCATGAAAGAAAATTGTATGTGATGAAAGAACCTATTCCTAATATGCCTGGTAATAAGGCTAGCGATGAATAGTTAAAACTCTATGAGAAATATTTTAATGATGATACATATGTTTAGTGTTTCAAGATATCATCCATGACCAATGAGATTTTAAAGCAACATTAGGACATGGATGCATATAGTACGATGTTTCACCTTTAGGATCTCTATCAAGAGAAGGTGAGATAAGAGAGATACAATATATCAGATTCTTTGTTTACAACTAATATTGGAGATTCTATGCTAGTTGGTACCTGGATACCCTCTTCCCTGGAGCCATGACTCCATCCCTAGATGGCATCCTTGACTCTACGATGCTCATGCTCTGGATGTCCCAAGGTCCTCTTTTAGGGGGTCAAATTTCATGCAGGATGGCCAGTCATCTCGGCCCTCCAATTTTGCCTTCGTCGTGCTCCCTGGAAGCTGTTCACTCTTCAGAGGCTCATGCCTTGACGGTTTCGGTCTACCTCTCTCAGGAAGTTGCTAATAGGGGGTGGAAGGACATGAATTCGGTCTGCTCTTAGGGTATCTACTCTAGGAGGTGGTCGGTCTCAATTGTTTCAAACACCTTACGGATTTTAAAGGTATCCACCACCTATAAAAGTCCCAAGCTTCAAGGGCGGGTATTTCGGTCACCTTATAGTGCAAGAGGCCATCCTCCCAATGGCCACATGACGACTCAATATCTGGCTCCTCCGCTGGCACCCAATTTGACAGGAGTTTTCACCCACTCTCGATTGATGAACCTAAAAGAGTACTCTTCCTATCATTTCGATAAGGCCATAAATTCTAGGGTCAATTACAGGATACTATTTGATAAATGATTCCTGTAATCATTTGTAATGCCCGCAGCATCGGATCTCGGGTTAAGGAGGACTTCCTCGCCATAGAAATCAGAAGCCACAAGGCCTCCATTATAGCTGTTCTAGAGCACAAACAGTCTCCTTACAAACTCAATAACCTCTCAAAGAAAATCAATATGCATGGATTCTTGCATACCGACCCTTATAATAGTCATATATGGGTTCTATGGAACAGAAATGTCTTCGTGGATCTGGTGCAGGCTAGCGACCAGTTCATCACTACGAGAGTGGGGTATGGAAGCATGAATATCTTCATATATTTCGTCTACGGGAGTTGTGATGCAACTCAAAGGGTATCCCTATGGAGAAACCTCAATTATTTTGATTCGGGAAACACTCCTTGGATTATCGGGGGGGGGGGGGGGGGAATTTCAACGTGGTTTCTGATGTAGAGGAGAGGAAAGGTCGAGGCCCATTTCAGAGGAATGAAAGCATGGAATTCGTTCAGTTCATGGATGGGAAAGGGCTCTCTGATCTCGGCTTCTCGAGAGACCATTTCACATGGTGAAACAACCATAAGGGGAGGAACCATTCGTGGAGTCGTCTAGACCGTTTCCTAGCCAACGTGCATGCCATCTCCGCGTTCTCCGACACCAAGGTAAGGTACCTTGTCTGGGGATTATCTGATCACTCCCCCCTACTCATTTCCCTTTCATCAGGTTAGGATCAGTCTGCAAGATTCCAATATTATCATCACTGGGATAGCCTCCTGGGTTTCCATGACCTGGTTAATGACACTTGGGGAGATCCCACTCAGGGACATTCATTGATGGTCATTCATAACAAGCTCTAAAGGCTCAAGGAAAGGCTTTAAGAGTGGCTGAGAGCTCGATCCCCCATGGATAGTGAGATTACTACTGCCATGCAGGACGTGGATCACCTGGAGGAAAACCTAGAGGTCGACTGGGATGATAGGTTGTTTGAAGATCTATCCAACAAGAAGAGTGCTATGGCAGATATGCTCCTCAAGAAGGAACACCTAACAAGGGAGGAGTCGAGGATCAAGTGGTTTAGGGAGGGTGATAGAAACACAGGCTTCTTCCATGCTTGCATCAAGGAATGGAGGCACATAGTGACTCCCAACATCTTACTGGATGATTCTAGGTACTTTGACGATAGAAACACTGTAGGTACTATGGCCCTGGACTCCTTGAAAGATGTACTTGTTGGTCCTAATCCCCGCCTACCCAATGGTTATTCGGGGCAGGAAGGGGGTTATTTTGATGTGATCACCAACTAGATTTCGTCCCAGGACAATGATGACATGAGTTATATTCCAGATGATAAATAAATTCAGGGAGCTATGATGAGGCTTAATCCTGAAAGCACTCCAGGCCCTGATGGGTTCCCGGGCTCGTTTTACAGAGCATCGTGGGACATCGTTAAAGTGGATGTTGTCTCTGTTGTTCATGATTTCTTCCAGGGGGTCACCTTCCTAGGGCCTCCTGTGCCACGACTGTCTTTTTCCTTCCTAAGATCAAAAACCCATCCTCCGTATCTCACTACCATCCAGTAATCTTGTGTAAATTTCCTTATAATATTTTGGCCAGCCTAATAAATACAAGAGTGGCTGCCCATATTCCCTAGTGTGTGTCCTTGGAACATCACAGATTCGTGAAGGGAGGTCCATCCAGGGGGCCATTTCTCTTGCACATGAGATGATCAGAGACTTAAAATTCAAGACTTGCGGTTCCAATCTGAGCCTTTTCATTCTTTCTCAGGATATCCTCAATCAACATCTACACAGGGGCACCAATAGCAGGGAGGTCACGACTTATTGTAGAAGAAGGAAAGCTTCCCATGTTTCTCATTTTATGTTCATGGATGGAACATTCATCTTCACCAATTCTAGTCGGTAGTCCATCAATGGCCTCAACAGGATTATGTAGGAGTACTGCTTCTGGAGTGGGCAAGTCATCAACAAGGCCAAAAGCAACTTCTTTATACCCGACGACTGCGCCGCTTCTCAGATCCATGTTATTCAGCAAAGCTTGGATATTCACAGAGGGTCCTTCCCCATGGAATACCTAGGTTCCCCAATTTCTCTAGGGAGACTCCTTGTATGTGACTTCGACGCCATTTTCAACAGGATTACCGATTGAATTCTCAACTGGAAGAACATCTTCCTCTCATTTAGGGGACGAATAATGCTAGTTAATAGAATGATTATTTCCACCCCCTTCCACTCTCTCCCATTGATCAAATTCTCCAAGAGTATCATTAACAATATTGATAATATCCTTACTAGTTTTATCTGGGATTCATGTTCGGAGGGTAGGTGTCGCTGGACTTCCTGGGATAGGGTGGCGAGGACAGCTAGGGAAGGCGACATCAATGTTCATTGGCTTGAAGATACGATCATGTTCATTCATGAAAAGATATCCTAGGAGGTTCCGGAAAAGCACACGCTATGGGGGATTACCATGCACAACTTCTATATAGGCTTCAAGCTCAGGGACATTGTCCATGCTTCCCCTTTCTGGTCAGTTATTTACCCTCTTATTGCTGCACTGAAACCTTAGTCTAGATGGATCATGGGGAGGGGGGACATCCTTTTCTAGCATCACAACTGGGCCGGGTCCGTCCTTGGATTTTTGGGGTGATTGGGCACATTGATCACCTTCAAGGAGGCTAGTGCTCACCCAAACTTCATCAAAGTAGTCTTGGATGAAGACCAACATGATACCTTCAACCTTATCGAGATCAACTCTGAACCGGATCGATTCATCTTCTCTCCCTTTGAGTCAGGATCCTTTTCTTCAAGATACTTCTAGAGCTCTCTGGCCCCCATCGATCAGAGTGACTCATGGAACAAGATCCTCTAGTCCAAAGGCACTCCGCTCAAAAAGAACTTTCTTACCTGGAGGCTGCTCTACAAGGCCATTCCCACAGATGAAAACATTAGGCACTACAATATCTTGTTGGATTCAAGGTGTCACTATTGTTCAGATTACCGGGAGTAGAGCATGGGTCACCTGTTCTTTGAAGGAGATTGGGTGAGGGAGGTATGGCAACATTTTGGTGAGTTCACAACAATTTATGATAACCGCATGACCGAAATGCCTTTTCTGGATCAATGGTTTCACGATGCGGAGGAGAGGGTCCCTAAGCAGATGGCTCACACCATGGTCCTCCATACAGGATGTTAGTTGATTTGGAAAGCGGGAACAAGGCTCAACATGAAGGGACTATCACCTCCGTCTAGGGAATTGTACTACGTACTAAGTTACTCCTCCTAGACTTTATTAGATCCTTTAGAAAATGGAAGGAGGTGACCACTCTCCAATGACTTCAGACACGCACTGATAGCGCTTCTTTGGGTAGTAGAAATAGTAGAGGCAACTGGTTTTGTTGGTCACCGCCCAGTAGAAGACTCAAACTTAATCCAGAAAGGTCATGAAGCATGGGGGTGATTCGGGGAGGAGGGGTGGTGCGAAACCCTTTCAGTTCGGTCATCATGGATTTGTCTGGCCGCCTGGGACATGATTCTTCTCTCCAGGCCGAGGCCAAGGTGATGTTGTTGGGCCTCTCACTTTGTCATAAAAAATGGATCATCTTATTGGAGGTTGAAACCAATTCCCAAATCCTTCACAATGCCTTGCAAGGCTTCGATGCCATTCCATGTTCTATCCACTACATTACAAGGGAGTGCATGGGCATGATCAACAGCAACATCAGTGTAGTCCACACTTGGAGTGAGGGGAATAAGGTCACAGACCACCTTTCTTCTCTTGATGTCCCCGCTCCGGCCGATTTTTGTTTTCATACTACTATCACTATGAAGCCAGAGGGGGTTAACTTGGTTTGATGGGATGCCCTCAACCTCCACTACTTTAGGCCTCCTTAGTCTTATCATTTTAGGCGCTTTGGGCTCGTTTTTTTGTTGTTCTTGCTTTCTTGGAATAAAATTTACATGATTATGATGATAAGAGTCTTTTAGAAATTCTTATTTTGACTTTACAAGTGGATAAAGACATGGGACATGAAAAACCCACGACCCTTATAGTGAATAAGAAAAGGAAGAGCAAGGAGAAGGGGTCCAATACTCATAACAAGTCTAAAGCTCCCAAGCATCATCCTTCCATGAAGACAAATATCTAGAGGCAAGGCAAGGAAAAAGAGGTATTATGTTTTTCATGTGGAAATAAACTCCATAGAAGGAGAACTACACCCAAAAACAAGGGGAAACTAAAGGTGAATTCATTATTGAGTGTAATATTTCAATATCTGCACATTGTGTATTGGATATAGCTTATGGTGATCACATCTGTATCCAAATTCAGGAACCAAGTAGATTTCAAAAGATTGCTAGAGGAGAGGTGGATCTGCGAGCCACCAATAGTGTGAGGCTGTTTTCTCTAGCCATTGGTGAATACACCTTTAATTTCAAACGAGAATGATTTTGGTTTTAATGGATTGTTATTATAATGACCCAGTCTTGACATACATAAAAATTACATCATATTTGTAGAATACTTAAAACATTATACAAACAAACACCCAAAGACCCTACTAGTCTAGTGCCTTTGGAAACATGGAAATATAAACACTAGTACATAAAGGAGCTACATCATCTCCCACTAGGTTCTTCTTTACTATAACCCTTCTTATACACATAAATCATAATACATATCTTCATAACCTGGGGGAAGGAAACATAAAAAGGGGTGAGGTAAGATGCTTAATAAGGGTAAACAAGGGAGATACGTAAGCATAATCATGAGCATAAGTGTATGAGAACATGGTCATGAAAATAGAAGATCATACCCTATATATCAAGGATCATAAACATGAATCATGGAATAAATCTTGGCAGTTCATAAGATATGAATCATAAGGAAATAAAGAATATAAGCTATGAGAGCATAACATAGGAATAAACCATGGAAATGTAGAAGACACATAAGAATATAATATTATTTCCATAGTAGACAAGGCATCTCTTCTAAGACCATCTTAGTGAAAAAATTCCTTTACTGAACGAGGTTCACTCCCCATTCCAGCCCTGTATTATTGAACTGAGTTCACTCTTCATTCTATCCCTATAATACTAAACTGAGTTCACTCCTCATTCTAGCCATGTCTATCTCATGAGATATAAATCTTTACCTAATGAATTTAAGGGAGATATAGGCCCCACCTATCTTATAGTGAAATCATACATACATGTGCCAGAAAATCATAAATAATCATATCTTAACCCATGAAATGAAATGAGTATCATAAAAATGTAATCATATCATAACCTATGAAAAAAGATATAATTTTCATAATTATTTCATCAAAATCACAATCCATGAAAGAAAATAGATTTCATAAGCATATAACCCATGAAAGACAAATAGGTTTCATAAAGACCATTACATAAAGTATAAACCATTCAGATAAATAATATGAATGGAACCTTTAGATTATTTCCAAGAAAGGAATGAGTAACATCAACAAATGTCATCTTAGATGGAAAATATTTTGAAATATCTTTCGAAGACTTTTCTTGAGGAAAATATCCTTTCTTCTTTGAAAAGGTTTTTTTTTAAAACATAAAACCTTTTGAAAACCATTTTATTGGGTATGAAACTTATAAATAAATCTTGAAAATATTTTGACAACTATTTTACTTGAAAAATTATAAAAGGAGATTGAAAATATTTTGAAAACTATTTTCATTGAAAACTTATAAAATAGCTTAAAAACATTTTGAAAACCTTTTTCGTTGAAAATACTTTGAAAAAATGAATTGAAAGAATATTAAGAAAATTTTTCTTTTTTAAAATAAAATATGTTTTTAATATTATCATATATAAATCCTTTGATTGGAATCTCTCTCATTTCTCCCCGAGTTAGGGTTCCTTTAGTGGCGTTCTGTCGGGGGAGGCCTGTGCGTCGATTCTCCAACGCTATCTCCCCCTCCCGTATTTCCTTCCTTCCTCCCCTCCCTTATTTTCCTATCTTCTTCTTCCTCCCGTTCCTTTATTCCCACATTCTATTACTCTTCTATATTCTTTCTTGACTCCCTGTTGAAGCCGATCGATTTTTCCTCTGATCTTCCCTTATAGTTACAGTGTTTCTGACCCCACTATGGTCCAGTATACTAGTTTTATCAAGGAGGTTTGGGATGTGTAGGTTGAATCGTTCCGGTGTCCCAAGAGCTCAAAAAAAATTTCAGTATATTCGACAGCTAGGGTTAGTGTTTCTGGGCAAGGAAGAGCTTCTTTGTGGAGACCCTACCGCTTTAAACACTGCTCTGGATTCTTTCTCCCTCGTCGCTCTCCCTGTAGGTCTATTGCTGTGGCTTCAAGAGGCTTTGGGATGTGCTATTTTTTCAGTCGATAGTTTTACAAGAGGCGCATCCTTTTCCATCTTCAATCTATTCTGTAGCCGTTTCAAACATTTTTTGCAGTTTATATCGATGGAATGGGTTTTTCAACATTGGTATGCTTGCTGTTTGATTTTTTTAGGGATGTTGGGTCTCTGAAGGTCACAGCATTGTAGGGTCTCATCGATGGCTAGGGTTTGTTTCATTTTTGTGCATGATGTTTGTATCGTATGGTTTGATCTTGAAGGAGGTTCAGTTTTTTGGATTTCGATTTAATTTGAAGGTGAATTTGTGATTTAATGATGGAGAGGTTGTTCGGTTTCTCTGTGGTTTATTGTTCAGATTTGGTCCTCTAGGAAGATGACTTTGATTATACCTATATTGGATATGATGAATCCATTATGTGTTTTTATGAATGATATTTCTGTGATCTCAAAACTTTCTGATGTGGTGTTGGTGAGGATAAAAGACGACGGTGCAAGTGTTATCTCCAGTGGGGTTTTCGCCGGTGTGGTGACCAAGGAGGTGATGTATTAATGTTTGGTATGGAAGACGATGACATGATGACGATGATGGTGCTGTAATGATGAGACAATGCCTGTTTCTTAGGTGACTGTATGATTTGTGGGATTTTCCTATTTTTGAATTTCAAATATGGGACCTGGTTTGAATTTTGAATCTGTAAGGTGTGATCAGTTTTGAACAGTTCCCACTTTTTCCTGAAAGTGGATTTTTTCATAAAAAAATTATTTTGGGGTAAAGGAAGATTCAAGGTAGTGACGGTCATGAAGATGGATAAACCTAAAAATGATGAAGATTCCTTTTACACCGTAAAATTTTTAGAAAGGTGCATCAATTGGAAAATGATAAGAAGATTACTTATTAAAAACCCTTTTATTTTAAAAGGTAAAACATGGGTCAAAATATCTTTATTAAAAACACTTTCTTAACTATATTATATACCAAAGAGTGGAAAAATGGAACCAATACATGAATATATCATGAATAAATAGAGGAGAATAAAATTAATGAGTGTTATTGAGATATGGATCATAATATTTCATCAAATAAAACATAATCATAAACAATCTCAAAAAGTGATGATATTATTTCAATGAACTCTTATAACTTGGTAACTTTGAACCATACTTCCCATGTAAGAAAATGAAATTAAATGAAGCTTAAAATATCATTAAAGGAAGGAGATTTATTTTATAACATGTCAAATTCATTATATACACCTCATATAAAAATATAGGTTCATAACATGGCATGCGTCTTAAAGAAGGCAAATTGAGATAAAAATTACATTACCGATTTCATAACTTTTGAAAATTAATCCCCATGATAGAATGATCATAAAATGGTTATGTAAATATCCATATATTTAAGTATAAGAGGAATATAATACATTAATGGGTAGTATATACACCACAAAAAATAAGTGATTGGTGAATAAGGCATGTATCTCATGGAAATAAGGAGTGAGATGAAATTCTCTTACATTGTGTCTTGTCTCTCGTCGTACTCATTAAAAAATACTGTGTGATAAATATAAATTTATAATAAATATATCTCATAAAAATATTATTAATTCTAATACCATAAATGGTTTGATTATGGATTTATATTACCCCCTGTTAACTATTATATGCTAAGGTTTCACTTCGGGTAATATCTGCTTTGTTTTTTGCATGTGTCTTAATTTGTTATATATTTGGTGCTTATATTTATATCACAATTTAAAAAATTTAAACCATGATTTAAATATAATTTATATTAATTATATTTTTATTATAATAATCATTATAATATATAATTATCAAATGTACTACATCCTTCATGGATGCGATAATCCGTACGTACACATGAACATTATTTCCGTTTAATTGTTGTGTTGAAAGAAAGAAAGTAAAAGGCACACACACAAAAACACATATATATCATTATTAAAGTATATTAATTATATCATATATATCATATATATTCACTAAACCTATCCTTAATACATTACATGTTGTGTATGAACGAATCACATCGCTTTGAGGGGGCGATAGTCCACACTTTCTCAAATGGAATTACCATATTAACACAAAATGGAAAGTATAAAGATATGTGTTGTAAAATAATTAAAAAGGCTTAAATAAATTATAAATATAATAAATATAATATATAAATATATTTTCCACTATGATTTCCACCATGATAAGAGGTAAAGGAAGAATAAACAATCATCATTTAGTAAGGCGGTAGTCTGCCATACATGTAAACGGTATGTTCGTTACCAATTAGATGGAAGTGTGTGTAAGTGTAGGTAGAATCCTTAGAATAAAAAAATTATAGTATATTTATGATACTGGTGTTTTTATAAAATCATGGAATAAGAATATTTGATTGAGTGGATAAAAGAAATGAGTTTGAGGGAGGGTGTTACCTCTTAATCGGGTAACTCCTTTTGGTTTGCACCAAAGGGATTACTTGGAAGGATTTCTTCCCAAAGGAGTATTCAAGGAGGAATTGAGGGATTTTTTGGATCTATTTTGGTAGATTTAGTTTTATACAAAGTGTATTGAGTTGTGTTATAAAGTGGGAGGATATGAGGCCTTTTATAATTGAGGATGAGTGACACTCTTTTAATATTTTGGAAAAAGGAAACCCCACCCACATTTTTTTTATTGAAAGTGGATCCAATAATAGTAAAAATTCAATAAAAGGGAGGATGGGGTTGATCTATATCCATAAAATGTATTTAAGACAAATGTATAGGTCATTTTGGGCCTTAAGGTTATGGTTTAGTCCCTTATTAAGTTTAATTTAACCTTAATCATTGTAATTAATTTTAATTACTTCCACTAATATTTTTGGTCAAAAAATAAGTTTACCATATTAGAAATTATAAATTATTATGATTCCAAATATTTAATTCATTTTTCCAAATTAAAAACATATAAGTGTCAGATGTTAATTTAAATATAATCTCATAGTCGAGTTAACAATGCAGGTCTTTAAAGTAAAAACGTTCAAAAGTTTGCAATGTTTTTATATTTAATTTCATATTGAAATTTATTATAATGACCTAAATTAGATTAATTGATAAAAATATTATCTAATTAAACTTTTAAACCAATTTAAAATATGTTTTAACCTTATAAATAAATTAGATGAAAAAAAGTTTTGAGTTAAAATTCATTATTTTTAACTATTCATTAAAAAATGAAACTTTACAGAAAATTATCAAAAATTAATCATAATAGAATTTTTATGTTTATATTTCAAAAATGAAGTTTATTTTGACATATAAAATCGATAAAAGTTCCAAATATTGGATTTAAAATGGGTTTTCCATTAAAAGGCGGTAAAATGCCTTAATAAAAATATAGGGTTTTAAGGATAAAATTGGGTTTGTTCATATCTTATGTCTATCAAATCTATTGGATGAATATCAAAAATATTTGATTGAATATATAACATATATATTAAATTAATATTATTACTAATTGTAATTAATTTATTAGGATTAAAACAAATTTGAGAGCATAATATAGTTTTTTATAAAAATACTCCCTTTATATTCAATTGGTTCTTATATTCATTTCTAAATAATTTGTAACTAATTAATTAATTTTATATTTCATGAAAAAACAAATATTTACATAATTTAGTTAATAATATTCATAAAATCCGATTAAACGGATATGTTATATATTATTATATAATATCTTATTGTTCGGTAACACTCGGCCTTGCGTGTTACGCAAGCCATTGAGGCAAGTCAGTCTTGCATGAAACATAGACTCACCTTAGTGTTACTTATAGAGAAATTTAACCTTTATATTGAGTGTACTGCATAACTTGTCATTTAATATAAATCAATACAAAATTAATGCTTTAATATATATAAAATAACTATTTTTAGTGTTGCGTGAAATGAAAAATATCAAAAAGATTAAATTAATTCAAAAAAAATATTTCAAAAAATCTAGGGGTGTTACATTCTACCCCCCTTAAAATGAATTTCACCCTTGAAATTCGTCTAGGTTATCAAAGGTTTAATACTTGAGAGTTACTTTCATAGAAACCCACATCGTAAAAATAAATACTAAAACTTCCTTAAAAAAAGAAAGTTGGAACTGTAACAGTTACCCAAAGCAACTCATAACTAGATTACCACATAGGAGAACATAGGTGGGAAGTGAAAACATGGACATGTAAGAGAAATATAACCATCAAGTTCTGATGGATAGTGATAGATAATAAGTTCAGGAGAAAGTTAATAATCACAAAGCCATAATTCTGTGATGACCTAAAAGACCATCTGATCCATCAAAAACAAAGGTACTAGGATAAAATTTCATTTATATATATTTTCCTAAAGCTAAAGATTTTTTATGAAAATATATACTTGCATGATTTTATGATAATATCACCCTTTCTTGTTACTTGATCCACTTTACATCTTTATCTAAAAAGGAAGTTGAATTTTTCATTCCTGAAGCACTAACAAATCATGAGATCCATGATAAGTCACCCCATATCTCTTTAGTTATCATCAACACAAAACTATCAGAGAAGGTTATCCAATATGCATGAATCCTCATGTAGTGATATAATAATTTAATCTCACAAAATTCATCTGAATTTTAACTTAAAAATCCCATAAATGGTTAAACTTATAACCCTTCTGAATTCTGAAAATCCAAAACATTATAAATAAAGTCACAAAATCAGTTTAAAATTGATCCCCAATATATCACAAAGTAGTTCTTGGTTTTTATATTAAAATCACGTGAATACCCTCATTATATATTCTATTGAAACACGGTAATGACCTGAATTACCATAAATAATTTTAGAAAACATGCATGCTTCCTTATTCCAAAGGTCACTGGATATATTCCTTAAATCTAAAAAAATTTGTAAACTTGACAGCATAAACTACTTGTTAACAAGTCCTTAATTAGTTCCAAGGTAATCAATACTGTCCAATTTACTTATTCCTATAAAAAATATCTTTATCCAAACAACATTATCTTAACATAATGAACATATTAAGGGTTATCTTTCCTTAGTCAAAATATTTTACAGTTCATCGAAATCAGTCAACATAATCTTTTAAATCCTTAGCGAAAAACATAAACTGAACAATCCTTGCATATTTCACCATTCATAATACACAATTATTTAATTCAAATACATAGAAACTTTGATTATTCTACTTCATCCATAAGTCATAATAAGGATACCTCATCCTATTACATAATACCTATTCCCTTTCTCATTTTTTCTATAGTCTCATCATCATCATCAATAATATAACCATTAATCATACCACCTTGATGATTCTCTTCAGAATCATTCCACTTAGGACATCAATTTGCATAATGACCTTTCATTCTACATTTAAGGAATTTGACCTTTTATGATGTCTTAGGGAGGCCGATATTCCCATCCATTTGGTTAGCTAAACCCTTCATTTTTACTTTACAGTTACTTTATTTGTGTCCTTATTTTCCACAGTCAAAACACCTTCTTTTTCCTCTAAGACATTCACTTAGGCGATTATTTCCACATTCTTGAAAAAAGGAAACTGAATATTCTTTCCTCCATGGTCTCTATTATCCGAACTCTCAATGAACTCCTTCTTTATCTCCCTTAGATAGTCTGAGAGTTGGTTAAGGTAAATGCTATTAATCATGTTCCATAAAAAATGATTAGGCATGATCACAACATCTTTCACTCTAGTGATCATCCCACTCGACTCCTCATCATAAAATCATCCATCACATTCAACGTTAATATAGTTCCTTCCAATTACCACCATTAACTAAAACCAGAACCATAGTGTGAGCATTACTTATCATAGCATTAAACCACATAGTCATTAAAATAATTACTTATATGATTTATAAATCATAACAACTTCTTTAATCTATGAAACCCTAGGTTAATCCTAGGTTATTCATAGCCAACTTATATTTAAATCCTTAATAATGGTTTGTGAAGAGTTTTGTGAATTTATGAAGCATATCCCCTAGGAGTGTCAAACTAGGTGTGCAGCAAGGACCATTTTCATTTACCAGATTACCCTGAGTTAGCCTTGAAACATCTTGTCATATTTGTTACCCCTAAGTACATCTATTCTAGAGCCATATCCAGTTTTAGTATCCACATAGGGATATATTTCTAGAAATCCACTCACTCTATCCTTCACCAAAATTCTAGGACATTTTCCTAAACATTAAATCATACTTATACTTATCCTTAGATATATCTATAGACATATCCTTATAAATATACTTCATTATATCAATAAAGTTTTATCATCCTAGTTTACAAAGGTTAACTAAAACTTCAATCTGATACCAACTATAATGACCCAGTCTTGACATACATAGAAATTACATCATATTTTTGGAATAATTAAAACATTATACAAACAAACACCCAAAGACTATACTAGTATAGTTCCTTTGGAAACATGGAAACATAAACACTGGTATATAAATGAGATACATCAACTCCTACTAGGTTCTTCTTGACTAGAACCCTTCTTAGACACATAAAACATAATACATATCCTCATTACCTGGGGGAAGGAAACATAAAAGGGATGAGTTAAGATGCTCATTAAGGGTAAAAAAGGGAGATATGTAAGCATAATTATGAGCATAAGGTTATGAGAACATGGTCATGAAAATATAAGATCATACCCTACATATCAAGGATCATAAACATGAATCATGGCATAAATCTTAGTAGTTCATAAGACATGAATCATAAAGAAATTAAGAACATAATCTATGATATAATAACATAGGAATAAAACATAGAATTTTGGTAGAAACATAATCATATAATATGATTTCCATAGTAGCCAAGACATCATTTCCAAGACCATATTAGTGGGAAAAGTACTTTACTAAACTGGGTTTACTCCCCATTCAATCCCTGTATTACTGAACTAAATTCACTCCTCATTCCAGACCTGTAATACTGAACTGAGTTCACTCCTTATTCTAGCCATGTCTATCTCATGAGATATAAATCTTTACCCAATGCATTGGAGGGAGGTATAGGTCTCACCCATATTATAGTTAAATCATACATACATGCACCAAAAAATCATAAACAATTATATCTTAACCAACGAAATAAAATCAGTATCACAAACATGTAATAATAATATAACCTGTGAAAAAATATACAAGTTTCATAATCATTTCATCAAAATCAAAACCCATAAAAGAAAAACGAATTTCATAAGCATATAACCCATGAAAGACAAACATGTTTCATAAAGACCATTACATTAAGCATAAACCATTCGGAGAAATAATATGAATGTAAAATTTAGATCATTTCTAATAAAGGAATGAGTAATATCAATGGATTTCATCTTATATGGAAAATAATTTTGAAATATCTTTCAAATACATTTCTTGAGGAAAATATCCTTTCTTCTTTGAAAAAGATTTTTTTTAAAAACATAAAAACTTTTAAAAACCATTTTATTTGGAATAAAACTTATAAATAAAGATTAAAAACATTTTTACAACCATTTTACTTGAAAATTTATAAAAGGATCTTGAAAATATTTTGAAAACCATTTTTCTTGAAAACTTATAAAATAGCTTGAAAACATTTTGAAAACCTTTTTCTTTGAAAATAATTTGAAACAATGAATTTCCAAAATATTAGGAATTTTTTTCTTTTTAAAAGAAAATAACTTTTTAATATTGTAAAGGAAGCTTCAAGGGATTTTTGTTCATGACAATGGATAAACTCAAACACACCAATCATTCCTTTTACACCGTAAAAAGTTTAGAAAGGTGCCTCAACCAAAAAATAACAATAATATTCCTTATTAAAAACCCTTTTGTTTAAAAAGGAAAAACATGGGTAAAAATGTATTTTAAATATCATATGAGAGTAATATAATTTTTTTGGAAACTTTTTTGAAGACATGGTTTTGAATGAATACTGATTTTCGACCAAAGAGTAAGTTAAAGTCAGACTTTATTAAAAACACTTTCTTAACTATCTTATATACCAAAGAGTGAAAAAATGGTACCAATAAATGAATATATCATTAATAACCATATTATAATAAAATTCATGACTATTATTAAGATATGGATTATACTATTTCATCAAAGAAAGCATATTCATAAACAATCTCAAAAAGCGATGATTATTTCAAGAAACTCTTATAACTTGGTAACTTTAAACCATACTCCCCATGTAATAAAATGAAATTACATGAATATTAAAATATAATTAAAGGAATGAGATTCATGATATAACATTTTAAAGGAAGTATATACACCTCATATAAAAATATAGGTGCATAACCTGTCATTTGTCTCAAAGAAGGCAAATTGAGACAAAAATTACATTACCGATTTGGTAACTTTTGAAACTTAAACCCATGATATAAATATAATAAAATGGTTATGTAAATACCCATATATTTACATATAATAGGAATAGAATACATTAACGGAAATTATATACACCACACAAAATAAGTGAGTGGTGAATAAGGCATGTATCTCATAGAAATAAGGAGTGAGATGAAATTCCCTTACCTTGTGTCTCGACTCTCATCGTAATCATTCAAAACTTCTGTATAATAAATATAAATTTATCATAAATCTATCACAGAACCATATTATTACTTCTAATACCATATATTTGGTTCTTATATTTATATCATGATTTCCATAATGTAAAACATGATCTAAATATAATTTATATTAAGTATATTTGTATTACAATAATTCTTAGAATATAGAAGTATCAAATGGACTACACCATTCATGGAGACAGTAAGCTGTATGTACGCATGAACACTATTTCCATTTAATTGTCGTGTTGAAAGAAAGAAAGTAAGATAAATAAATATATATATATATCATTATTAAATTATATTTATTATATCATATATATCATATATATTCACTAAACACATCCTTAATACATTCCATGTAGTGTATGAATGAATGACGTCGCTTTGAGGGGGTGGTAGTCCACACTTCCTCAAACGAAATTATCGTATTACCACAAAATGGAAATGTAAAGACATGTGTTATAAAATAATTATAGAAGATTAAATACATAATAAATACGACATATAACATATATAAACAGTTTTTCTATCACAATGTCTACCATGATAGTCTGTAAAGGAATAATGAACAATCATCGTTTAGTAAGGCGGTACTCCGCCATACATGTGAAAAATATATTTGTTACCCATTAGATGGAAGTGTGTGTAAGTGTAGGTCAGATAATTAGAAAAAAACATCATAGTATATTTATTATATTTTTTTTGTTATAAAATATTGGAATAAGAATATTTGAGGGAGTGGATAAAAGAAAGGAGTTTGAGGGAGGTTGTTACCTCTTAATCGGGTAACTCCTTTTGGTTTGCACTAAAGTGATTTCTTGGAAGGATTTATGTCAAAAGGAGGATTCAAGGAGGAAGTTATGGATTATTTGGATCTATTTTATTAGAGTTTGGTTAAGCCAAATTGGTTTGATAGGTGTAAGGAAGTAGGAGGAGAGGAGGCCTTTTATAATGGAGGATGAGTGACACTCTTGTAATATTTTGGAAAAAGGATACCCCACCCATGTTTTTTTATTGAAATTGGATTTAATAATGGTAAAAATTAGATAAAAGGGATTATAGGGTCTATATATGGCCATAAAATGGATTTAGGATAAGTTTATAGGTCGTTTTGGGCCTTAAAGTTATGGTTTAGTCCCTTATTAAGCTTAATTTAACCTTAATTATTATAATTAATTTTAATTACTTCCACTAATATTTTTGGTAAAAAACTAAGTTGAAATTATTATAAATTATAAATTATTCTAATTTCAAATATTTAATAAATTTTTCCAAATTAAAAACATATAAGTAAAAGAAATTAATTTAAATTTAATCCTGTAGTTGGGTCGATAATGTTGGTTTTTAAAGTACGAATGTTCAAAAGTTTTCCATGTTTTTATATTCAATTTCAAAGTGAAATTTATTATAATAAATTAAATTGTAGTAATTTTTAAAAATATTATCTAATTAAACTTTTAAAAAATTTAAAATATAATCTAATCTTCTAAATAAATTATATGAAAAAACATTTTTGAGTTAAAACATTATTTTTAACTATTCATTAAAAAAATGGAACTTTACAAAAAAATATAAAAAAATCATCATAACCAAATATTTATGTTTAAATTTTAAAAATTAATTTTATTTTGACATAGTAAGTCTATAAAATTTCCTAAAATTGGATTTAAAATGGATTCTCCATTAAAAGGTAGTAAAAACGCCTTAATAAAAATATAGGTTTTTAAGCATAAAATTTGATTTGTCAATTTCTTATGTCTATAAAATCTATTATATGAATATAAAAAATATTTTATTGAATATATAAAATATATATTAAATTAATATTACTTACTAATTGTAATTAATTTATTAGGATTAAAAAAACTTTGTGAGCATAATAATAGTTTTTTATAAAAATACTCCCTTTATATTCTAGTAGTTCTTATATTAATTTCTAATTAATTTATAACTAATTAATTCATTTTATATTTCTTTAAACCCACATATTTACATAATTTAGTTAATAATATTCATAAAATCTAATTTAATGACTAGGTTATATATTATTATATAATATCTTATTGTTCAGTAGCACTCGACCTTTCGTATTATGCAAGCCATCGAGGAAAGTTAGTCTTGCGTGAAACACAAGATTACCTTAGTGTTTAGTATAGAGAAATATAACCTTTATATTGAGTGTAATACCTGATTTAATTGTCATTTCATGTAACTCAAGAAAAAATTAATTCTTTAATATATATAAAATAATTATTTTCAGTGTTGCGTTAAATGAAAAATATCAAAAATATTAAATTAATTTGAAAAACACATTTCAAAAAATCTTGGGGTGTCATAGTTATATGTACCAATGGTTTCCAAGAACATAATTTCTATATCATTTCTGGATGTAGATGGTTTTATTTTCAAGTTTTTAAATGAAAGTTGTTTTTTATAAAGACAACATATATTATGGTATGACACATTTAAATAATAGTCTTTATTTATTAAATTATGAAAACAAAGTATTGATAATTGAAAACGAATCATGTTCACATGAATCATATAACACCCATCTATGGCATCATCATCTTGGTCATGTAAATGAGAAGTGCTTGAAAAAGCTCTATCGAGATGGTTATTTAGATGCTTCTAAGCTAAAAAAACTTGAAAGATGTCATGATTGTTTACACAGAAAAATGACCAAACCTCTATTCAGTGGATAGGGTGAAAAGGCCACAGAGCTTCTAGGATTGGTACATATTGATGTTTTTATACCATTTTTAGGAGAAGTTATATGTGGGTATTCTTACTTAATAACTTTTACTGATGACTTGAGTATATATGGTTATGTCTACTTGATGAGGTATAAGTTTGAGTCCTTTAAGAAATTTATGGAATTAAAAAATGAAGTAGAGAATAAACTTGGAAATAAGATAAATAAGAATTGATCAGATCGAGGTGGTGAATATTTTAACCAAGAGTTTATCAACTTTCTACAGGAGTTTGAGATTCAATCTCAACTCAATCCACCTTATACATCACAGTGGAATGGTGTTAGTGAAAGGAAGAACCATACATTGTTAGACATGGTAAGGCTAATGTTGAATCATGTAGATATTCCATTATCCATTTTGGGGATATTCATTATAAACTATGACATACACACTAAACTGAGTACCAACTAAAGCAGAAAATAGAATTCTCTTTGAGTTATGGAGTGGAAAGAAACCTATTTTGTCACACACATGTGTATAGGGATGCAAGGCATTTGTTAAGGCCTTATCAGGAAACAAACTATCACCATAGGGCACAAAGTTTATCTTTATAGGGTATCCTATGTAAACAAAGAGATACTACTTATACAACCCCCCAGACAAGAAAGTGATTGTCTCCAGATAAGAAGTCTTTCATGAGAGGGAGCACATCCTAAAAATGGATGGTGGGATTAAGACTTAATCTGATGAATTTGGTGCTCAAGATACGTAAGAGTTGGTACAGTAAGAGATTACACATGTCCCCATGAAAGAAGTATTTCTTGAAACACAAGTACGATGTTGGATCACAAGAGAGGTAAGAAAAATAGAGAGATGATTTTATGTGAATGAGACTTTCCAGTAGGAAATCCACATTTATATGTGTCATTGGATGTTCCTATATATGGATGTGTGTACTAATTCTTATACTTTAAGATTATTATTAATGAGTATTATGAGTCACATACTTTGATGTATTGATGAAAATAGTGATGACATATTTTCCCAGTGAGGTAGGATATATTAGGTTCATCACGAGTAATATTTCATTAATGAATAACGTGAGAAAGGATTTTTCCCTCATATTATTTAATAGAAGTTAATATCTCAAGAACTTTTTTTAAAATTATATAGCCTAAATAAATCCATGTACATAGTGTTATATAGGAAAGTTTGATTTTTTGAAAGTCAAAGAAAGATACATCGAACACATAGGTTGGTGGAACCAACATGAAACCTAATTGATTAGAGATATCATGATAGGTATTATATTACATAGTAAGAATACATATGATGTATTATGTCATTGTGATATTAAATTATTTCTCTATGGGTTCCTTGGCGTGTTTCTAGATTCTAACCTTGGACTTTAGGCTGCTTCACCTAATGCCATTGAGAAAGAGGCTTGGAGGGTTACACACTAAGTATATCCAGAATCTCAGTTAAATGATATATTATTATTTATTATTTAATAAGTTGAATAAATATTATCCCCACATGAGGTTTGATAATTATTCATGCTTTCTTGATTACATATATTCTATCATTAGTTATTTGAGAGAATATAATGTGTTCTGAATATTTATTAAATATTTATTTGATATTTAGTGAATATAATATTTATTTATTTATTGGTGAATAATGTAGTGATATTTATTTATTAAATAAATAGTCACTATTCAAGGCCTAATAAATACTGTGAAGGAATGGCAGACTATGTTTTTAGGTCTGGTGAGAAATAATATATATTAAATATTATATGATTAAATAATATTTTATTTAGTTCTCAAGTTAAGCGCTTGTCAACGGAATAATAATAATAATATTATTTTAGGCATGGGGTTTCACAATGGATTAAATAAATATTAAAGATCACTTGTAAAAATATTTATTTCTATACCCTAGAAGTATTTAAACTCAATTATATTATTTTTCCAATAGAGCCAATTTATTTTTTTGTGCATAATGACAACTAGAGAGAATCCTCTCAATCCCTAGAGAGATCCCTCTCCAAGAACAATCCTAATAATGGAGATCAATATTCCTCCACCTCCCACTCTCGAGTCTAGAGAGATCAAGGAGAATGCTTTGGAAGCGATTCTTGGGGCGATCAAAGATGAATGATGTATGCGATAGGATCTGTCATGCTATAACCCAAATATTCTGACGATGATGTTTGGAGATTTGCAGAACACATGTAGATCACCACAAGAGAGAATCTGCTCTTGATTCCTATAATGCAATGACCATACAACATAGATATACTGTTAGATCCATCAATGAGAAAATAATTCATCCAAGGTAATTATTTAATTGATTAAATTAATTATAAATAATATGTGATGATCCTCTCTCAGGTTATGACATTGTATCCATTTTCTGTTTTCTTTGATCCAATTACGTTGATCACAACATTTATCATTTTGTAGATATCAGATTGAACATATATCATGACAAAAAAAAAGTTTTAAATGACCCATCACACACTTCTATTATGCTTGGAACCTAAAAAATCACGTCTCATGGATGGGTTCTATCTAGGATGTAAGAGCTCGTGGAGTGTGTGCTCTTGGTTAGATGTTGCTTTAAATCCTCGAGTAGAATCCTATAGCTGGCTATGAGGCTGAGACCTCAAGAGATTGTGAGTTTGAGACGAGTATATCTGGGTGATTCTAGGAGTCCTTTAGGTTTTGTCACATTACTTCGTTTAAACCCCACATTAAATGAGTTGAATAGTCATGTATAGCTGAGGATGTTTGAGATGGAGTTTCTCTCTCATTTGGGTTCCCTTTGGCTGGGTCGAATGGACCGTTACCTTTCAATTTCTCCCTTTTCTTTTGTGTTTTGGGGAACCTAGTGAGTATTGTTATACTCACCCCTGCATGGGATTTTCCCACACAAGTTGTATCTTGTAAAAATTACATGCCTTTCAATAGAGTCCTTGGAGGACTCAGAGCAAGCGGAGTATAGGGAGCTAGATGAATCGAGGTGTTTATTAGGGCTGGATCAAGGTGTGTTCCGACAGTTTTAATTAGAAGATATTCCCTACTTATGAGTAGGTTGTATGATTTTACAGTTTTTGGTGGGCTTGTATTTATCCCCTTTTACGACTTCAGTGCTTCTATTTTACTCTAGTTTGAGAAAGATGTATGCATGAATTTTTATTTCCATATTTTTATATCTCTACACTATTTCATAGATATGTTTTTGGGTGCATGTGTACATGTAAAATATGCTAAATCCTACCATTTGTGATCTATTCCTACATGGAACTAGTCGCTATCCCTTGGACTATTGGAGTCAGGATTGGGGCAGTCATGGATCGGCCCCCAATGGGTCAGGTCATGACACACGATGTGTACCCTTGAAGCCCCACCCGTGGATGTAGTTCAGCCATACATGGCATGTAAAGCCCATGTACATGGTGTGTATACCATTTACACGATGTATACCTTATATAGGGAACCTTCCCATGAACCTCACATGGCCTAGCCATGTATTCTTCCTGGTTGTGTACTTCTACATGGCATGCATCCCATATGGGGTTTAGCTGTGTACTTTACACAACCAAGTACCACTGCACGGGCTATCTGGATAGGTACTCGAATACACTAATGAGTACTCATATTCCCCGAATAGGAAGAACAAATGATGAGTGTTCTTAAACTACACGCCTTGTGATCGACCTACCTATGGGAAGAATCTTCCGAAGCTTCGCCCACATCCATGGTCCACAACTGTTGCACGATGATCTGACTCCTCCCAAGCTCTGTGGAAGCACCTTCCTTCCTATCCCTATTTATCTTTATATACATATCCATTTTTATATCTTGTTAATATGAAGGGGAATCCCATATGGAATATGTGATAAGCTAGGTGGAGGAGAAGAAAAGAAAAGAAAAAAAATAAAAGGAAGAAAAAGAAAAGAAAAAGAAAAAGGGGCCCGAGCCTGGCTTCAACACCTAACACGAGTTTATTCCTCACCTAGGAAAAACCCTCCATTATATACTCAAAGGTGGAGATATAATCTCAATATGGAAATCCTTTCAGAATATATAGACAAACGAACATGTGCAAATAAATTAATATTTAATTAATTAAATATTAAATATCAATTAATCGATGAAAATTAAAATGAATCAGAATTATACCAAACCCTTGTAATAGTGTAAAAACCCTATTCTGGGACCAATGGAGTGGTAAAAAAAATTATTTGAGATCACCTGTTAGGGTAAAATTACCATTTTACCCCTTAAAAGTATCTGAAAGTAAAAATTTAAATTTACGTTTAAATTTCCAATATGGAAAAACATGGGTCCTTATAATATCCCCACCATAACCCTTATGATCCCTAAGAAGCCTTGGTGATCAAATAGCAGCCATGATCTCATCACGAGCATCTGCACAACTGCACTATCTTGATTGTCCAACGACCGGTCTTATAGCATTCAAAACTCTCCCATCATGAGAGTTGTTCAACCATGATCAATATAATACTCCCCATCACAGGAGTATACTTATCATCACCCTACAACTTTGATCCAATATCAAAGGCCCACACTCTTTCCATTACTAGAAACAATGACTGGAGTGGCCAGAACCTCTCATACAAGAGCGTCAATGTGGAAGCATCAATATCACCCTTTCCCACTTCCTGATAATGGTTTCCATAACAAACACTAAATTATAACTCATCACAAGTTTTACCACCCCCAAACTACCAATGGTGAACTCACCATCATATTTCTTACCATATACCGCTCCTCGAACATAACCTCGATAGGTTCCTTCATCCAATCAGGAAAGATATTTAAAAAGATCAGCGTATAACCGACGCTCTCTCAGTGTACTTAGGAAGATTTAAAGATATCGAGCATGATTATCTTTAACCAAAAGTATGCTAATATTCCATTGATAAGCATGTATATCTCTCACCAATCCATGCTCACTATCTCGTCAATACCTGACTAGGATCCAATAACTCATCCATGCCACAACTTCTAATCTATCCTTGATGTCTCCCTTAACATAGAGGGACATTTAACACCTTTTCAAAACTCATGTGAAACAATGCCCAAAATATTCATTTAAAATCATCGGTCTACGACTCTCATCCGTCCACTCACCAATTTTCAATTTAAATGGTACTTCATGTAATCGATGTGTACCATTATCACCCAAATCATGCTCTTGTGATTAATCCATCAAAAGGACAAGCTATCTGTTCTTCACATCACATCAATCTCATTAAACTATAATATTACTTGGAACCTCTCTTCAAAATAGGGCACCTCACTCATGCCGTGATTATTTCCACAACCACTCATCACTCGGCATCATTTTTCTAAAATTTAAGTGTAAACCGTGCAACCACTGGTTGACTAGGCCAGGCACCTGAATAGTCCTTCCCATCGAAGCCAGTCTCAAAACACGAGCACCCTAGGTGCTTCCTCAGAAACCAAGGGTATCATCATTACTATATCGAAAAACATAAGTACCTATCATGAATTGGTCTCAAATGATCATACAACAAAGCTCATTTCCTAATAATGCATCTATAAAATTGGGCCAACCCCTCTTGTAGGTTTCCCATGATCAAACTGAACATCAAACTACAAGGTTCTAATTAAAAACTAAGGGTCTCTATGTATCCCACCTAGACCTACTGATCAATTATCATAAAAGGGTAACTAGGTCCGACCACCTATCCCTAAAGGTCAAACCTCTCAACAGGGTCACATATCATAGGGTATCATCTGTACAACCATCTCAGCATAAGGAATTTAATTCAACTGAAAACTCTCTCTAAAAATAGTAAATAAAACATCAACCTACAAGGGTTAAAACTATCAATAATATACCTAACTAGGACCTAATCCTATCTAATAATCCTCATAAGGTACTTACCATGGAGTATCATGATGTAACATAGGAACAATTATGAACTGAAACTCACAGACATCCGTATATGAAAATACCCCTTGAGGTCTAGTTCACTATAAATTTTTAAGTGTCTATAAGAATCATATAAAGAGACACAACTAGATCACCTAAAAAGAAAGTATCATTTGTTGACGTTGACCTACGAGGGTCAATGGTATGCACACAACATCATCCTAATGATCCATGTCATATCATAAGTACGCAGTTCAGTTAAGTAGAATTCCATTCCAAGCTATGCAGGAAACACCGTATAGGTTTTCAATGAAACTTTAAATAACTAAAACTAAGTAAAAAAACCCTATGAGGGGTTTAACACATGGGAATAATATGTCATATAGACCTAATAGGGTCACTTCACCTCCTGTGCATGAGGAATGAGTCATCAGCCTCACCATCAAACATCTCACTATAGATCCAAATAGTGTTCCATCAGAAGGAAATATATATAAAAGTCGGCCCAATTGAGTATAATTACATTAAGAACCTATATGGGAAAAACAATTTAGTTTTTTATTAACACTTTAAACAATTTCCTCTATCATCAATAATAACCACACACTAATAGGCCTATAACATGTTTATTCTACATTCCAAATATGATGCATGAGATGCCTCTTTCCTTTTTCGTCCAAGATTCACAATTGATCACTAGTCTCTTTCCAATAGATAAGATCCATAAATATATCAATGGACTCTCTACAATGGGCCGAGAACCATAGATCCATAGTAATTTATAAACTCTACAAAACATGTGCATCACTCAAAGAGAAAATCATATAAAACTATAACATCATAGATCTGGAACAAAAATCCTATATCCTTAGTAACCTGGACTTACTACTGGAATAAGTGTTCTCAATGCACCAGTTCGATATCCATAACAAATTCCAACACATTACTAATACTCTTGTCCTCCATGTCCCAAATAGTAATGAAACATGAAAGGAACACCTATAATTCCACTATGTAATGTCTCGACCTAGATGCCACTAAATTGGTGCTCTGACCCAGTTTTCCACAAGGCCTCAAGTGCATCTTTCCATATACTAGAGGCTATCAAATAGTAGAAAGGGCCTATAGTGTGACTTTGGAGAGAATATGCCCTCATATTAGAGTAAACAATAGTATAAATAACTAGATACCATCTAAATCAGCTAATAGATAGAGAGTATAAGAATTAAATAAACTGAAATAGAAGCATGTTGTCATAATAAATGAAATTATCTAAAATCTTGAACAACCATGTCATACATACAACATTGGTAACCAATTGAGCTAACCATACATGTCAGAGAACATAAAGGAACTGAAATAAAAGTATAGGGCTCTCCTACTAACTTTGAGATAAACCACATACCTAGTCTCCAAGACACTACCAAGTTGATCCAACACAATCAAAATAATCCATATGAACTGTTCCACTTAATCATGCAACTCAAGGCCTCAGTCTCATCCATCATGTGATCTGTGTTCAACCTGAAAAGAAGACATAAGGTTTGCATGCACACCGAGGTGCACTTAGAGAGGGTGAGAAATAAATCTCAGTATTAAACCCTCAAATGTGACCCTATAATCTATTATCATAAGTGCATACTCATGAAATATGATCATCTTAGCTGAGAAACAACTGGAAAAATAAATACAATAGACAAATAAATAATCCATAGATGATCCTTGGGTCTATGACCCCGATCGACCATACATGCTTCAACCCAAGATGGAAAATGTCTAAGAAATGTTCCCTCATGTATAAATATATACATATATACATATATATATATATATATATATATATATATATTTTTATATAAATATTCCCATAAACACACAAACACACACATATAAATATATACGAGTAAGGAAAAAATAACATGAATAAACCGAAACCAATCCTTGGGTCTCTAACCATGATCATCTAGACATCCTGTGAATAAAGCCTTGAGTTGGATGTCTTACCACTCAAGCCATGTATAGTTAATTCAATCCCTGGGTTTGTAATCTCAATCAATGACACCTACTTTGGCCAGCATCGTAAATGTTTGAGCAAGCTACATCACAACATGGAGATACATGTCCTAACCATGGGTTCACACATACTTTCCTCCAATCACTATAAAATAGGATTCCAGGTAATATATTGACATATTTTAAATAAGGAACTGAGCTGGATTCCAAACCACTCATGCCGCATGTTATCCAATCAGATGTCAGATTCCTAGGTCTCGGTCCATAGGAAATCCAGATATTTTAACTCATATGATCCCTAAGGGGGATGACCCTTAGGTGATATGAATACTCTCTGGATGAAGATAACACATAGAATCCATTCAATAATAGGATCAATATCCCTATTCCCATATAGCTCTAGGAAATGTAGTAATGATTCATCCAACTGAACCTAGGGAGTATCCAATGCATCACTAGAGGAAATCAATGTCAATACACAAGGATGTCAACAACATCCATAACATGGGATACATGTTCCCACCAAACAACCTCTGGAAATCTACTAGATCCTAGCAGATATGCATCCATAGGGTGGCACTGGGTAGAGGGGTTCTCTGATAAACTTGGGATCCACCTCTAAAAATCCCTAAACATAGAGGAACCCAAATGAAGAATGGGAATTCCTGTAATAGTGGCAATAAACAAGAAATATCATGAAGCAGACCCAAGATATACATCTAGTTGTCCCCACCAAAACATCATATAACCTCAAAATCATCATCTGGGTACCCAAACGTATCTCAGGCTCATCAGCCAGGTACCAGGAAGTACCTCTTGTAGTCCCATAATACATCACATCATGTTAGGCTTATAGGATAAGTACTAAGATGTACCTTTGACAACCATAACTGCATCAATAGAAACCGTGTGAATGCATAAATAAAAGAGTGAGGGTGAATGAATGGATAAACCCACCACTACATCTATAGACTCTTAGGCTCACAAGTTTTGTATGGGTTCTAAGGTTACACCTGCTACCATCTCTACCCAAAACCCATGTACTAGATCAGGGCCAGTCGAACACCGAGGTACCCACTAGTTCCCTTAGGTTAAAACACTGGAGAGAAATCCTACTTGGGATCCTCAAGGTTTACACATAAGCGAAGGAATCCATCTTAGGAACCTTGAAAATAGTAAGCTACCAGAGGCATCCTACATGGGATCCTCAGAATGTGTAAGTAAATAGAGGTATGCTACACAATATCCTCTAAGTTGAAACATAAGTGGAGGCATCCTACATGAGATCCTCAGAATGATATACATAGGAAAATACATCCTACCTGGGATCCTCAGAAAGAGTAAAATGGTAGAGGGATCCTACATGGAATTCCCTAGGTCAATATGTAATTGAAGGAATCCCACCTGGGACTCTTGGAAACATTAGTAAGATAGAGGCATCCTACATGGGATTCTCTAGGTCAAAAGATATGATGACCTCTTGGACTAAAATGAAAATTATTTGAATATCATACTAGAAAGATGGCTCATATCCCATATCAGATTAAGGGTCTCACTCTAGGTTGGTCTGAACTCCCAACCATTCTATCTCACCCTCAAGAGATAAATGAATCCAATTATTGGAGGAATCACCTATCTATTATATCTTGTTCACCCCAAAAAATATTTTAGGAGTCATCAAATCACCCCAATGGTTCCAACATTGTGATCTATGTGAAAATATGCTCAACATGAACTACTCATGTGTCCAATTACAGTTCTAGGGAGTGAAGATAAAAAAAATCCACAAAAGGGTAGTAAGGGAGGAGTACATGGCATGAAAACGCTGGTACATGGCCTGTACCCTCGAAGCCCCACCCGAGTGCATACTTTAGCTGGACATGGCGTGTAAACCCCATGTGCACGATGTGTATACCATGTACACAGCATGTACCCTACTTGGGGTACCTTCCCATGAACCTCACATGTCCTGACCTTGTATTTTGCCTGATCATGTACTCCTACATGGTGTGCAGCCCATCCAGGGTCTGGCCATGTACTTTACATGACAAAGTACCCCTACACGGTTTGTTTGTCCACGTACTCGACTACATGGCCAAGTATTAGTACACAAAGTGTATACCCTATTAAGAAAATGTACTTATAAAAATATTATCTTTCCCAAATGAGAAGAACACACAATGTGTTTTCCTAAACTACACATCGCGTGATCAGGATTTCTGAATGGGAGACCCCTCAAATCAGACCGAAACCCCATTTACCTCCCCAAAATCTATAGATTGAACCTTAAGGGGTCATAAATAGTGATAATAAATCTATAATACTATAAATAGGTAAATATATGGGGATATATAGTATAAAATTAAAAACAAACTACCTTTGGGAAGAATTCACCGAAGCATTACCCATATCCATGATCCACAGCTACTGCACGACGACCCGACTCCTCCCAAGCTCCATAAAAGTACCTCCCTTCATCTCCATATTTATCTCTCTCTATCCATTTATCTTTTTCTATATTGGTCACATGAAATATAATACTATATGGAATACAAGAAAATCCAGGGGGATGGGAATAAAAGAAAAGAATAAAAAGAAAAGGAATAAAAAGAAAAGAAAAATAAAAAGGGGCCTAGACCTGACCCTGATGCCTGGCATGAGTTTTTACCTTGACTAGGAAACCCCCCATTCCGAACTCAATGAGAGAGAAAAAATCTCAATCCAAATCTCTATTCAAAATATATATCTAAATGAACATGCACAAATAAATTAATATTTAATTAATAAAATATTAAATATTAATTATTCCATGAAAATTATAATGACCCAAAATTCTACCAAACTTCCGTCCTAGGGTAAACACCATATTCTGGGACCAATGGAGTGGTTAAAAAAATTATCTAAGATCATATTATAGGGTAAAATCACCATTTTACCCCTTATAAGCATCTAAAAGAAAAAATTCAAATTTATGCTCAAATTTCCCGTCCGAAAAAACATCGGTCCTTATAGATAATAACACAAATAATCAAATGGATAATAATAACTAATTTCATAATGATATAATTCATAATGTTTGACATCATAATCTTTCTGTCAAGACCTCATTTCAAGACATAATATATAAATAAGTATGGAATACGCCAAATACCCTAGCTAATTTGTCTCATGAGACCCACCAATGCATTGAGTGACTATCTAGTTACAGACCCCACTCATTCACTTACTAAGTCCAATGAATTTATCATATAAAAGAAACAAATAACAATAAATTATATAATACATAAATATTCATATTGAACAACTAGCATAAAAAATGTCAATACTATAACACCTCAAGATTTTATGATATATTTATTTTTAGAAAAATTTAATTTCTTCGATATATTTATTTATATACAATACTAATTTTGAAAGAATCATGATATACTATTAAAATATTATTATTTAATGTGACAATTATCGTCTACCTGTTGTATTGATGAGTATGAGTAGGAATAAATAATTTACGAAAACTTATTGTTTACATATGTATACATGTTTTATATAATGAAAATTTATTTATTAATGCATAATAAATAAGTACTCAATTTTTTGTAATTTCATTTTATGCTTTAAAAATATGTTTCTTCAAAAATAGTTTTTATTACAGTTTATGTATGGATATTATAATTAATTTCACTAAATTTTATAAATTTTATTTTATTAAAAGGATATCAGTTTTGAAATCAGTATATCAAAATTATTTTAAGATCAAATTTTTAGATTTTTCTAAAAAGATTAATTTTTCAGTGAATAGTGAAAAATACCGATTTTATAAAAAAATTTCCTTTCTATTAAAGTATTCACAAAGTAAAATTTTGTATTGAATTGAGTTTAAAATTTCAATATTTTATTTTTTTTAAAAATAATCCAATCAATTTCATTGAAATTGAAATTATGCTTAATATTGGTATAAAAACATGCAATACTTAAAAATGCATTTATCTGGAAAACCGTTTTATTGAATTTTTTATGTTTATTTTTAAATTAATTTCCACCAATTATATAAATTAAATCATTTAAAATGGGTTCCATATTTGGAATCATAATAATTAATATTATGAAAATATATCATCTTAAATTTTTATTATAATTAATAGTAAAAACTTTAAAAATTTGTTAAGGTTAAAACGAGTTTACGAGGGGGTTAATTTTATTATTTTTTAATATTTCAACCATATAATTCTTATATTCTAATATTTTTTAATTTTTGAGCCACTTTAATTTTTTTAATACTTTAATATATTTTAATCTTTTGAAAAATTCAAAGTGCTTACTCTCCCTTCCTTATAAAAGGTCACCACCTATCTACTCTTAATAACACTTTATAAGTATTCTATATCAAAATATCCCTACCAAAATATTTTCCTAAAATCTCTAACCACATCCTAGAGGCCCTGGTTTGATTATAATGACATCATTTTAAGGCTTATGGCCTAAGGTGAAGGAGGTTTCTCAATGAAGAGGTATAACTCTTAACCAAGTACTTTAAATTTTATTTCTTCTTAAAACTTCTATAATCCTATTGTATCCATCATAAAATGATTAATAAATAATAATAAATATACTGAGATTTTATGATTTCCTTGGAGAAACCTTTATTCATCTCCTTCTCTATCAAATGAGAAATGAAACTATCACTCATACATACATGTGAACTACCGCCTCAATGTAGATATATGATTCATTTTACATCACCATATTTAATGGTAGGTTATTATGATGGATTTAATTTTTATATATGATATTTATTATATAATTATACTTCTATAAGTATAATATATTCTCTACCTTCTTACCTTTACATCCATTAGAATACAATAATGTCTCTTATGTGTACGTGTGGACTACCACCCCCACAAAGCGATGTGAGTCGTTTTTCATTTCCATTTTACATTGATGGTAATAATGATAGATTTAATGAATATATATGATATTTATGATATAATAATTATTCTGTAAATGTGAACTATTATTTACCTTTATTTATTTCCATCTATCAAATAGTTAAAACATCACTCATGCGTATGTATCGACTACCGTCTCCACGAAGTGATGTAATTGAATTTTCACCACCAATTTTTATGAATGGTTATAAATTTTTATATAATGAATAAATATGAAACTTACTTCATGATTAATATTCTAGATATGATGAAACCACGACAAAGATTCATGTACTAGAACCATCTAACCGAAACATGCATAGAAAACAGACCATTTTTACATGAATGTTCATTTTAATGAAGAAATTTTTAATAAAAGGATAATTGGAAATTATAAAGTAATAATACATAGTATGTTATTTATTAATATGGTTATGGAATATATGTTTAATAAATATATATTTATTATACCGGATATTTGAATATGTATGAAGAAAAACAGAACTTTATGTAAGGGTTTATATTACAATATCATTTCATTTTGGGATTATCTATGCTAAACGTCAACTGATGGAAATTATATAGATCTTATACTTTAAAAACCATATATTTTATTATACTCTATTTATTTCTAATTTTTTTTATTCATTAGTACCATTTTCATCTCTTTGGTACTTAAAATGATCAAGAAATGTTTTTATAGAAAAGTCAACCTTATTTCCTCTTTGGTCAAAAATATTTTTCTTCCATGTACATACTCTTAAAAATTATTTTATGAAAGTTCTTAACTATTATTGAAATATTTTTAAAAATAAAATTTTAAATACCTTTTAATTAACCATTTTTTTTTCAATTTAATATTTTTAAATAATTTTTTTCCAAACAAATCATTTTTGACTTTTTTCAAAGGTGTGAAGGTAATGTTTTCTTTTAACATATACAAAATAAAAATATTTTACCTCCATCACGATTGTTATTTTTTTCTAAGTTTACTTTAAAAATTTCCTTGTTTATTTTCAAATAAAATTATTTTCTTAATATTTTGGGAAATTTTAGTTAAAATGTTATCAAAATAAAAGGATATTTTTATCATGTTTTAAAACAAAGGGTTGAATGTTATTTTAATGGAATTTTTCATCTATTTCAACATGCTTTAAGTATTGTTATAATTCATTAGGAATATTGTCTTATGATACCATTTAATTTCTTTTTTGGACATCTTATGATGATATTGATTTAAGTATGATTTTATGAAACCCTTTCCTTTCCCATGAGATTATTAAGTTATGATGAAACATATAAAAAAACCATTTACTTTCCACGGGTTATGCTATGATTAAATGATGAAATATTTATGAAACTAGTTTCCTTTACATGGGTTATGATATGATGAATGTTTAATGATCTTGTAGAACACATATATATGGATTTCATTATGTGATGGGTGGGCCTTGAATTATGTAACTCTCTAATGAATTGGTTAAAGATGGATATCTCATGAGATAATAAGGACTATAATGGGGAATAAAACCAGTTCAGTAAGGGACTCTATCCACTATGATAGTCTTGGGAGTGAACTTTGACTAAGAAAATGATGGAATGAGGAGTGAACCTAATCCACTATGATAGAATTGAAAATGAGCCTTGACTAAGGAAATTATTTTCTATGATTATCTGTATTCCAAAAACCTATGTCTTAGGATTATGATTTTTTCTCTTGGACCATGATTTATTATTGACGATTCCATACACTTATAACTTATTTATTTTTTATAATAGAGCCTTATGATATGATTAATGATTAATGATCATTGGATGATTGGATATAATTATCATAAGTTGTGATCATGTTATCATACCATTATTCTTATCTTATTATAACTAATTATCATTGATTAATATTTCCTATGTTTACCCTTATTGAGAATCTGATCTCACCCTTTCATATATTTCCCTTCTCTAGGTTATAATGAAAGGTTTTAAGTAGGTTATATCTAAAAAGAGTACCATGTAAGAAGATATTTTTGGGATATGTTGAAGATATTTAAATAAATAAGATGATTATGTATCTATTATATAAATAAACAAAACATTTATAGTCCTCAGGCATGTATTATTGTTAAATGTTTTGAATATTCATAAAAAATGATGTAACATTTTTTTATGAAATTCTCAGGTCACCTCAAATATTTTCCTTAGTCAATAAATAGAACAGAAATTTCAGAATTAATATATATAAATAATATGGATGGTATCATTATATTATATCCTCAGTTAAGCATAATAATATTTAAATAATGTTGAAATAGATAAAAAACACTTATATAATGACATTATAAAGTCTCTTTGAAAACAAGAAGAAATATCCTTAAATTTTGAAAAAATTTTAAAACTAAAAATTTCTAGACTAATGGGAATATGATTTTATTTTTTAAAAAATATATACTTGAAGAGTAATATTGGTAAAAAATTATATGTATGATAAAGGGAAAGGAAATCACGTGACAGACATAAAAAACATTCTTTTGTACCTTTGTAAAAAAAATTCAAAATAACCCATTCAAGAAATGTTGGAAATATTACTTTTTTAATATATCATAAAAAAATAAAAAATTAGTTTAAATGAACTTTAACAATATTTTAATAATAAATAATAACTTTATTGAAAAATTTAAAAGAACATGGACATGGTGGAAAGATATTTTGAAAGAAAAAATTAAAAAAAATGTTTTAAAGAAAACTCTCTTACCTCGAGTTCTGAATCACTTCATACATTATATAACCCCTAAATAATAAATTTATATTAATAATTTACTTTATTAATAACATTTTTTATTTTTATAATTATTAATTTTAATTCAATCATTATCACGTTTCATTTAGTTACTAAATTGGTTAAATTTATGTCAGATTCTTTGAGGTCGTTTGGTTCTTAATTTCCAAAAAAAACTTTGGTAGGTTGATCGTGGGAGAAATGTTCATGGCTTAATCATATCCAGAATCTTAAAACTATTATAATTATTATTTTTAAAAATTTAATATAATTTTATAACTATTTATGTAATGCGTCTACGAAAAATTAATTAGATAACTTTGTGAAGATGATAGTCTTTACGTACACATAAGTGATGTTTCCATTTCTCAAATAGATGGAAATAAAGAAAGGTAAATAATAATATATCTTTAAAAACCATAAATATATAATAATTATAATACATATTCATTAAAACTATTCTTATAACCAACCATGTGAGAAAGTAATGAAAAATGAGCCACATCTCTTTGTGGTGTAGTCCATACATACACGCAAACGACATTATAATTTTCCAAAAAATGATAAGGTAATAAGGTAAACAATATTTTATCATTAAAAAATTTATAAATATTTCATAAACATATTATATTTTCATTAATTATATCTATATAAGCATCCATGTGAGATGGTAAAAAAAATGAATCACATCGCTTCATGGAGGTGGTAGTCCACATGTATGCATGAGTGAAGTGATCATTTTACATTGAATGGAAAAGGTAATGGAAAGAGGGTCTTATCATAAAAATAATAAAATTTAATTATATATTATATTCTGATGTTATTATATCAATATGATTACGATATGTTTAAAGGAGGTAGAAGAAGAAATAATCTTAAAAGAAATCAATTAAGACTTATACCTCCTCTTTTGATATCCTTCTTTCAATTGAGATTAAGGCCTTTAAAGGAGATGTTTATGATCAAACTAGGGGATTAGATATATGGAAATTGAAATTTATATAGGTATTTTTATAGAGTTTTTAGATAAAACCTAACTTGATTTGTACTTGAAAAGGTTGAAATGAATCCTTTTTTATAGGAAAAAATCAATGGCATTTTCACAAATTTTCAATCTTTAAGGTTCATTAATGTAATTTTAAAAAATATAAGTGGGAAATACATGGGATATGGATTATATTATTGATTATTTACAATAAAATTGTTTTAATATAGATTTTTATGATTTTATAATTATTTAAAAATAATTTTTAAACATTAAATAACATTTAAATCCATTTTCATGACTATCCACATATTTTGAATTTAACGACATAAATATAACAATGGAATTATAATATAAATACTTTAAACATAAATAATACATTATAATTATCCAATTAATTTTTGTAACACCATAATTTATCCATATTCATTTTACTTTTAATGTTTTTAAAATAATTTACTTGATTTTTCCATTTCTTGCACAAGTGCTGCGTCAGTGTTACGTAAGCATTCAAGGTAATTATACCATAAATTAAAATTAAAATAAATTAATCTCATTAATATAGTTTATTATTAATAAAATTTATCATATATATTCATTAATATATCATTTTTATCTATATCTATATCATGGAAATATAATAACTGAGATAAGGTGACATTTTGTAATTATTCTTTACTTAAAATAATATAAAGGTTGTAATCAATGTAAAGTGGAACTAAAATTACATATATTTAAAGAAAGGATTATTTTGGTATAAATAAACTCATACAATAAAATAAATTCAAGTGTTTTAATATACTTATGGACCTTATCCCATACTTTTAACCCCATTTAACCCATTTTACTCTTTACTATGGTTATAAACTTTTACCATGATTATTATTAATTATGAACAAAAATAAAATGGAACTTTTAAATAAATTGAATATGATGAATCCAAATATGTAATACATTTATAATTTTTGAATTTCCATAATTTGTGAAAATTAATTTTAATATAAGTGAGCGAACTGCAAGGAAAACACAATTTTTATAAAAATACTCATTTTAAGCAGAAAAATGATTTTATTAAAAAATCATGTATAATATTGATTCTTAAAAAATAAATTAGGTTGGTTTTAATCAAATGGATATTATTTTACTTTAAAATTAAATCTAAAATAAAATGTTTCTTTTAAATTACTTGATTTAAAGAAAAGAAATGACAATTTTACAAAAATTAGCATTTTTCACCATTCACTCAAAAATTAATATTTTCGAAAAAATATTAAAAATAAAATCTAAGATATTTTTGAATTGATGATTTAAAAAATTATTTCCATTTTTTCAAATATAATTTCTAACAGTGGAAGAAATTAATTGTAATATCCGTACACAAAATGAAATAACAACCATCTTGAAGAAAATGTATTTTAAAGTATAAAATGACTTTATTCTCATTCCATTCCTAATAAATATAATTAAATGAATGTTTATTCATTTTATTGGATATATAATATCTAATTTCATTAGAATCATTTATAAATACTGATTAATTTAATTTATTTGGATAAAAATACATTGTGCACATAAAAGCAGTTTTATGAAAAATATCCCTTTTACTTTCAAAACATTTTATCTTCATTTATAACCAATTGAAAATCAATGCATGGTTTATTATTCATTTTATTAATAAAAAAAATTAATTTTTTTTTCATAATATAGTTACTTCTTTTTATACCCATCAATGCAATGGCTGTGTTATAATGGTTATATTTAAATAATAATAATTTAATAGTATATCATAGTTTGTTTTAAGCTCGGTATTGCATGCGATACACACAATCGAACATAGTAATATTTAAAGGATAATTTCATATTTAAATATTAGGGTATTACTTTCTCCCCTTATTAAAAATATTTCATTCTCATAATTTGATTTTTTATACCAAAATGAATGTATCTTGACATAGGTATAACCAATAGAGAATTTTTTTTACCTTCAAGACAGAGAATGAGAAAACTTACTTACTTGGTTTCTTTCCATTCCATAAATGAAATTTCATTATTCAGTTATTTTTGAATCAGTTTTACACCTTTTATTCATCTTATATGATAGATAACCATAATGATTTTTTACTTGAATAACTAAAATTAACTTTCAATGGATCACGAGATCCAAAAAAAACGACAAGTTATTTCTCCTATTTCTGTCCATTAACAAAAATAAAAAATTATTAGTAAAATTTGAGAAAATATCCAATATGAATAAACCTTTATATGAATAAATACTGTATTAATATCCAAGTTCTCAATAATAACACCCAAAGTTCAACTTAAATCTTTTCATAAATAATTAACCTTAAAACTCCTCAAAAAATTCAAAACCAAAATTGAAACCTAAAAAAAATCAGAAATATTTGATGATATATTCTTCCAATACCAACTTAATATTTATGTCTAAGAAACATTAATTATTCATAAGGTCATATACCAAAAATGAATATACCATAATCATATATTCTTCAAAATATACTAATATTTTCCCAAAATAATCTGAATCACCATGACATAAAACTAAAAAAAATCATATATAATTCCAAAAGGTTACCAATTATTTATTCCTCAAATAATATCAATATTTTTTGTCATAAAATCTACCTTAATACTATAATGTTTCCAAAAATATAATGAAAATTTATCCTAAATTACCATAATTATATTAACCTAAAAGATAAAATTAACCCTAAAGGTCATCTATACCTTTCAACTTATATCCCAATAATAAAATTCTTCCCAAATAACATTCATATTAAATCAGATGATAAAAATAAAGGTTATATATACCTCAATCATGTATCAAAACCCCATATATAGAACTTCTTTGAAAATAATTTTAATCATGTAGTCACTAATTTACTTTTCAATCCCCCTGGTAATCTTAACTTATATTCCCAAAAATCAATTTAATTATTACCCCAATTACCTCAATATCAAATCTCATGTCAACCCAAATGGTTTTAATCATCTATTTTTTTAAAACATAATAAAAACCTCAAAAAATTATCATTAATCACATTAGAATACAACCACATAAGGCATAAAAAGGGTTCCTATACCTTTGAATTGATTATCATCCTTAAATTTATCAACCCTTAAATAAAAAAACAGGACATCATAAATATTAAAATCATATATGTTGGTAATTCAATCATTAAACTTTCTTCACAAACCTTTAACCAAGAATTTCAATATTTTTCCTTAATACTTCATTCTTACAATTAAAAATATGTGTAATGTATTAAGATTAATCAATCTCAATCTAATAATGTTTCCCACTATAAAAAAATAATTTTTCTGAAATGTTTTATACATTTTATATGTTATTTTTAGTTTCTTCATCTTTAGTTATATAACACATGAATTTGAAAAACCTTTATTATAATGATCTTTTTGATCTAGTTTACAAACATCCCTCCTTAGGAAATTATTTTCATAATTCCCATACCCACTATATTTAAAGAATTTATTTTATACCTTATGAAGAACTTTATTCCCATCCATCTTGTTAACTAAACCCTTCATACATTTTATTTATCTATTCCCTCCCTTAACACATATAAAACATATTCATTCCCCTTTAAGACACTTCCTTGGGTGCTTCTTCCCATATTATTGATAAGGAGGAAGTTGAATCATTTTACCTTCAGGATTTTTATCAGATGAACATCCATGAAAATACATTTTTATCTTATTTTGTGTGTTGGAAAACTCATATAGGTTTATGTTGTTAATCATTACTTGAGATAGATGAATAGGAATAATCATAATAGTTTTCATTCCATCTCTATCACATTTAGTTGCTTATTCATAAAACAACCACATTTTCCTCCACACCCATTATTAACTTGGTTTTTCATAGTTCCATCCATTTAGAAAAATAAAAAATAGTTATAGTGGGTATATAAAAATAAACCATCTTTTAAAAAGGATAAATACTAATATATCATTAACCAGGTCATCTTCAATTTGACTATTTGGATTTAATAAAAATAACCATAATTCTCCATAACATATGAAACTTTACAATTATAGAATATTTCTAAATTATGATCCCAAAATATAATTTTAATATTTGAAGTTTTCTCATAAAATAATACCCTAACTAATAAAGTTATCTAAAAATTTACTTTAATACCAACTGAAACACTTCAGACTTGTTCACCTATATTTGGCGCTAAAATCACACTCTTTACATTTTGGATTTGATACTAACTAAAGCGAACCAAAATTTAACTTCCACAATTATAATTTCAATAAAAAATTTCAAGTCACTTACATTTCAGAGACTATTTAGGCTTAGAGTTTTATGGAATTTTTAAATCTTTTACATAAAAAGAGGAAACTTTTTCTAGGTTTAAATTTTGTTTCGATAAAAATAGGATCTTATATTTGCACTCCTATTTTATTCATGAAACCGTTTTCTTCATTCAATTCATGTCACTATTGAACTTTCTATAATACCTATACATGATTAATTACTATGAAACACATTTAAAAACATGGGATAGGAAAAAAATTCATATTAAGGGATATAAAATGAAAGAAAACCCATTAATCCATTTGAAATTCTTAAAAATATATAAAGTGGTTTTCATTTTCGTGAAATAATACTTGAGAAAAAAAGTCCATTAATTATTATTGAAAATAATTTTAGAATAAATTTTTTTATAAAACATTTAATAAGGAAGAAGAAAGGAAAAATTATTATTCATGAGGGTTTCTTAGAAAAATATGAAAAATCTCCCTTGAAAATAATCCTTTCACCCTTAGGAGATCATAAAATTTTATTTTAAATCATAAACACATTTTCTTATCTTAGAAAATTCAATGATTTATTTAAAAACTCATCAACAAATTGAACATAAAATATACCCAAGGATAACACTATAAATAATCACATGGATAACAATAACTGATTTTATAGTGATAAAATTTATAATGATTGACATCATAATCTTTCCATCAAGGCCTCATGACAAGACATCATACATAAATAGGTAAGGGATATGCCTGATACCCAATCTAGTTTGTCTCATGAGTCCTACCGATGAATCGAGGGAATATAGCCAAAAGATTGGGGTCAAGCCCCTTTAATAGTAGTCCCAAACCATTCACTTACTAAGTCCAATTTATTATTAATATGAAATAAATGAATAAAAATACAATACATAATCAATATAGACATTTATATTAAATAACTGACATATGAAATGTCAATATTTTCCCTAGTAAATAAATAGAATAACATGATTATAAACCATACAGAGAAATAAAATGGATAGTATCATTAGAGAATATCCCCATTTAAGTATAATAATCTTTAAAAAATATCAACATATATGAAAAAAACTTTTATAAATACATTAGAAAGTATCTTTGAAAACAAGAAGAAATATCCTTTTATTTTGAAAATGTTTTAAAACAAAAAATTTATAGAATAATGGAAATAATATTTTATTTGAAAAACTATGTAAAATTTTAGAGGAATATTGATAAAAAATAATGGCTATGATGTCAAGAAATGTGTTCATTCAGTAAATGTTAAAAAACATTCTTTTTAACTTTTTAAAAAAAATTCAAAATAACTCATCCAGGAAACATTAAAAAGATTACATTTTAAACCTTCAAAAATAAAGTAAAAATTCGTTGAAATTGAAAATAAAAAATATTTTAATCCTAAATAATAGCATTACTAAAAAATTTAAAAGAACATGTACATGGATGAAAAATATTTTAAATGAGAAACTTTAAAACAAGGTTTTAAAGAGAACTCCCTTACCTCAAGTCCCGAATCATTTCATACATATTCAAACCCCTGAATAATAAAATTATATTAATAATTTACTTTTTGATGAATATTTTTCAAGTTTATCATTATTTATTTTAATTTAATCATGATCATGTTTCATTTAGTTACCAAATTGGTTAAATTTATGTCTAATGTTCTGAGGTCATTCGGTTCATAATTTTTAAAATAGCTCTGGTAGGTTGATCCTGGTAAAAGTTGTCATGGTTTAATCATATAAATAAACTTAAAAATATTATAATTATCATTCTTATGCATTTGATATAATTTTATAATGATATATACAAGGTTTTCATGAAAAATGAATTGCATCACTTCATGCGGATGGTAGTCCTTACGTACGCATAAGCGATGTTTCCATTTATCAATTGGATATAAAGAAAGAAATGAAAACACTAATATATATTTAAATAATAATAAATATATAATTATCATCATATATATTCATTAAATATATCCTTATGACCAACCATGTGATATGGTAATGAAAAATGATTCACATCGCTTTGTGGAGGTGGTAATCAACATGTATGCATGAACAACCTTATCATTTTATAACAGATGGGAAGGTAAAAAGGTAGATAATATTTTAACTTTAAGGAATCATAAATATTTCATAAAAATATTATATGTTAATTAATTCCATCATTATAACCAATTGTGTGAGATGGTAATAAAAAACGAATCACATCACTTCATGGAGCTGGTAGTCCACACGTATGCACGAGTGAAGTGTTAATTTTCCCTTGGATGTAAAAGGTGATAAAAAGGGTTTTAATATCAACATAACAACATTTTAGTATTGAAAATATACCTATGTTATTATATCAACATGGTTATAATCAGTTTTTAGGATATAGAATAAGAAATAAACTTAAAAGAAATCAGTCAAGACTTATACCTCCTCTTTTAATATCCTTCTTTGGATTGAGATTAAGGAATTTAAAGGAGAGGTTTATGATCACTAAAATGGATTTTGGATATGGGAATGGAATTTTATAGAGTTATTGTGGTAATTTTTTTTGAGAAAAATGATATTGAGTTGTGTTTTGAAAAGGTTTAAATGGGTCCCTTTTTATAAGAAAATATCAACGACATTTTCACAATTTTACAATTTTTAAGGGTTATTTAAGTATTTTTAAAAATTAAAAGTGAAACATACATGGAACAAAAATGATAGAGTCTAAAATTTCCCATAAACTTCAGTTAATATATGTAACACCCTAGAAATTTAGTTTAAAATAATAATAAACTCTATATCTTTTTTAACGCACAACACCGAGCTTTAAGTGAATTACAATATACTATAAAAATATTATTATTTAAATATGACCATTATAACCATGTCATTGAATTATTGGGTATGAATATGAGTGACTTCATAATAAAAAATATATATAAATTTCCTATTTAATACAAATTTATTGATTATTTTTTTTGGAAATAAGCACTCATATTTTTAGTGAAGTTATTTTATGCTTCAAAAAATAAGTTTTCTTCAAAAATGGGTTTTATTGTTTTTTGTGAGAAAAGATTTTAATTAATTTATAAAACTTTTAGAAATTTTATTTTATAAATAGGATATCATTTTTGAAATCATAATATATAAATTATCTTTTGGTGAAATTTTGGGACTGTTCTGAAAAGATTAATTTTTTAGCGAATAGTGAAAAATATAGATTTTATAGAAAACTTTTTTTCCATTTAAGCAATTAAAAAGTCTCATTTTATTTTGAATTGATTTTAAAATTTTATTAATTAATTTTTATTAAAAATAACTCAATTAATTTCAATATATTCAAAATTATGATTAATTTATGTATAAAAACATTTTTATACTTAAAATTTCATTTTTCTAGAAAAACATATTTCATCCCATTTTGCAGGTTTATTTTATAATTATTTTTTTACACTTGTAGTAATTGATTTTATAAAATGGATTCAATATTTGGAATTAGAATTTCCAAATTTGGTAAATTGGGAAAATTTATTTTTGGTCATAATGAATTGTAACTATGGTAAATATTTGTCACCTTAATAAGGGTAAATCAGGGTAATTTAGGTTAAATATAATTTGATAAGGATTTAAAAATATATATAACACCTTAATTATTTCTATTATATGAGTTTATGTCATATATAATCAACCAATATTTAAATATATGACAACTTGGTTACATTTTTCTTTGATAATGACCTTAATGTTATTTTAAATAATGAATCTATCCAAAATGTCACTCAATTTGTTTTAGTAAGTAAAATATTTTTTCCTAGAGATAAAAGGAGGTTATGTTTCGTTATAAATGTTTATTTGAAATATTTAAGATATTTTTTATCATGGTAATTTATTTTTAAGTTTTAGTGGTGGGATAATTACCTTAATTGCTTACGCAACGTCGAAAGAGTGCTTGTTCAAGCAGTAGAAGAAATCAAGTAAACAATTTTAAAAACTTTAAAAGTAATATTTTTATGTGAGTTATGGTGTTATAATATTTTTTTAATAAATATAATGTATTAGTGATGTGTTAAAAGTTTATATTTTAACTAAATTACTTTATTGATATTTTTTAAAGTCAATTATGTGATTAGTACAAAAAATGACTTTAATGGCATTTTATGTTAAAAAATATTTTAATAAATGGTTTAAAATTCATAAAATATTATATTTGGACACTTTAATGGGATATGGTTGATAATTTCATCCATTTTCAACTTATAGGTCATTTTTACTTTTATAGTAACTTTATTGACCACTAAAAAGTGAAAGGCTTTGATATCACAACAATCATCAAAAGTGTTAAAAAGGTGTTAAAAATAAGAGACAAGGGTTAAAACATCACCTAAACTTGTATAAATCTTATTGTATGAGTGTATTTAGACTTATATTCATACTAGATTCTAAATATATCAATTTGGAGCCACATGAATATGAAAATTAATTTATTTTAATTTAATAATTTAAGTAATTCCATGGGTTCCCTCTCCTCTCTTATATAAGGAAACGACCTATCCTATCTTCCTCACACTTCTTGAGCCACTTATCTTGAAAAATGTAACATCCTGGGTAAATTATACACTCTCTTTTAAGGTTTGGGGGTTCTTTTTTTCAGGTCTGAACATGTTTTATGAGTTTTTATAGAGCTTGGTTTGGGTGCTGCCTGTAACATGCTTTTACACCATAAAAATATATCTTACGGTGTAAATAATTCATGGGGAACAGGTTGAATAAATTTGATTTAGTTTGTAAAATAATTCTAGATTTGAAACCTATTTTATGGTGTAAATAATTATTTTACTTTGTAAATGTGTTGCTCAAGGTTTATTTAAGCCTAGGTGACGTGTTTTTTAGTGTATGCGAGTTATGAGAGATTCACATTATAAAACTAGGATTTACAATGTAAATCCCTCATTCCTAGTGGGTTTTTACCACTCACATAAAGCCCTATTAATTTATTTTGAAACCATATCCCTTAAACCCTAGATCTCTCCCAGGCACATTTGTGTGTTCTAGTCTCTTTGGATCTCTCCATTTGGTGTGGTTGATATCCAGTGTGGTTGGTTGTCTCCCTTTGGGTAAGTGAGACCTTTATACTTCTTCAATGATCTTGGTTTAATTAGTGAAATTAGGCTGAATTTATGGGGTGTGTTGATCATATGATGATTCTTGTTTTATCCCTTCTAGATCTATTATGTGATCATCTTCTAGGGGAAACCCTTGTGTTGGTTGTGGTGCGGTGTGCGAGTCCCTTGTGGTATGTTTTGATATATCCTCTCTGCCAACTATTTTTCTTATATAATTCGATTTTGAGGTGTGGAAATCAGTTCTAGGACCACTTTTTTTGTTCTACATTCCTTTTGGAATGTGTGGATTCAGTTTTGGGTGGTGTGAAACCTAATTTTGAGGTTGGTGGTTCTGTTTCTAGCCTATGTTGGATGAACCATAATTACTCTTGGTTTTATTTTTTTTATAAATAATCTAGCATGTTTATTTGTGTAAGTAAATGGGTTTATGATAAAATATTATTTCCCCCCTATTTTGGTAAAGAAAAGGAATTTTCAAAGTATTGTGAAATGATTTTTGAAATGGGTTTTCAAAGCATTTTTTTGTATAATAAAGGGTTGTTTTCAATTATTTGTGAAATATAAATCCCTCTGAAATTGATTTGATAAATGAAGCACATGTGAATCATTGGGTAATTAGGTATAAGGTGAATCCTTTGACCTCATCCATTTTATTATAGATAGGTTCACTCATAAGGTGTTCCTCTTCTCTCTAGGCCTATGTTCTAGGGACTTGATTTTGACATCACAAGGGGGTTCACTCATGGGGTGTTCCTCTACTCCTTAGGCCTATTTTATAAGGACTTGAGTGTAAAATAGTCATTGATTGTGGTACGATTAGTCTTTTATCTTGACCTGTAGTGATCCTTGGTCCATTTACCATTGTTCTTTGGGTTTTTACAATTTTGACTTTGATATACATGATTTAAAAAATGTGGATTTATAACTTGAAATTGTTTTACATAGCTTGTTTTATAATTGTGAAAAAGGGATATATTTACTATGATTTTGATATAAATTTTTTTTTCTTATTAATATGAAATGTTTTATTTAAATGGAAATATTGGGATTTTTTATATAGAGAATTAATATGGAACACTTGGGTGGGATCCTACTGATCCTGTTTAGTTCACACCTTGCACACCCCTTCGGTGGTGTGTAACCTTGTAGTGTGTTTTGATATAGGAAAAGGAAAGGTGCCACTGTGAGGTGAATAAGTTTATTTTAGCTAGGTATGGGTAGCTTGAGGTGAGATAGTGGGATATTTTCCACATATCAAATAGAGAATAGGTGTTGGTATTTTTTTGTCCTTTCTAGTTTTGTTTGACACATACCTTTAGTTTTATCTGGATTTCAAGTTGTATCGCTACCACTATCTTTTTTTGTTTTGGAATGAATTTATTTTATCTTCCTTCTAATATTTCTTTCTATTGAATATGTTGGAGTTGGTGGCCTAGAAACTAACTTATTTGTAATTTATGATAAACCTGTATTCATTGGATGAATATTAATAAACTTCTTATCACATCACGATTATTCTTCTCCATGACATAGTATGTGATAATGTCCTAATAATAGATGTCACACTAAAAGGTCATAGAGGATCCCTACTATGATGAGAACCTGGAAGTGCCATGACACTATTCTTGAACATATTTTCTATGGCTGAATGATATCATTCGAAGGGACACAAATGATACAGGATATTATGGGTGGGGACTAATAAAACTTTAACGCACCTTTTTATGGTGTGCACCCTTGGTAATATCCAAGAGGATATTATGAGAACAAGACCCGCCAGTAGAAAATCCACATTCATAAGTGTCATTGGATATTCCTATCTGCAGATGTGCGTATTGGTCCTCAGACTTTAAGATTATTATTAATGGGTATTATGACCCATGCACTTATATGTATTGATGAAAACCGTGATGGTATATGTCTGAAATGAGGTAGGATATGTTGGGTGTGTTATGAGTAATACTATATTAATTATTAATGTGAGAAAGGATTTTTCACTTCTACGGAAGGAGATATCTCAATACCTTTGATGAAAATGATATAGCCTAACTAAATCCATGACCATGGTGTTCTCTAAGAAATTTTAATTCTAAGAAGTCAAACAATGAGAAATCAAGCATATGGGTTGATGTCACTTGCATGAAACCCGCTTGATTGGAGATATTGGGACAAAGGGATTATATTACACGGTAAGCGTTCATATGAGGTGACATGTCATTGTGATATCAACTTATTTCTCTTGGGTGACTTGACCTGTTTCTAGAGAGTAATCTTGGACTTTAGGAAAGCCCGCCTAATGTCAATGAGAAAGAGGCCTAGAGGGTCACACACTAAGTGTAGAGAGTATCTCAGTTAAATAATTTATTATTTAACAAGTTGGATAAATATTATTCTTGGTTTTGATTTAATAATTATTCACGTATGCCTGATCATATTTATTTCATCACTTGTTATTCATGAGAATATATTGCAGATGGAATATTTATTTATCAGCGAATAATGCAGTTATATTTATTTAATAAATAAATAGTCATTATTCAAGGCCTGATAAATATTGAGGAGGATAGGCGAGCCAAGTTATGGGTCCGATAATAAATAATATTAAATATTATTTGGTTAAATAATATTTAAATTTAACATGAAATTTAAGCACATGTCAGGGAAATAATAGCATTGCTATTATTATTTAACATGGGGTTTCACATGTAATAATAAAATAAGTAACGAAACTTGTACTAATTATTTATTATTACTTAGTGAATTAAATTCCCCATTATGTTATTATTCTATAATTATCTAGGGGTTATTCCACCGACTAACCAATGGTTGTGTTCATAACATCCTTAGAGAAAATATCTTGAGCCTAAAGAACTCTTACCTCTCTAAGAATGCTCTAAAGAATGAGAGAGATCCTCCTCTATCGGATCTAGGATAACACTTTAGAATCAATTCTCAAGGTGATCAATAGCAGACATTGCAAGCAAAATAATCTTCCACGCTAACACCCAGAGACTCCTTCAGTGACATTTAGAGATACGTGAAACATGTGTGGATCACTGTTAGGGGAATCATATTCTTGGATTCTACATTGCAACGAAGACACACCTCAGACCCAAGGTCAAACGCATCAATAAAGAAAGAATCACCATGGTGGCAATTATTTAATTATATTAAATTAATTATAAACAAAATATGTTGATCCTATCTTCTCGGTTCTGGGTTCTATTTTTTTTCTTTTTTCTTTGATTCAATTCCATGGATATTGGCGTCTATGATCATATTATTCCTGGATTAATCATCGATCATGACAATTATCAAAGTTGGGTACACACCCATCCTACACTTCCGATGTGCCCAGAACCTATAATTGGTATCAGAGGGGTTATATTTTCATTTGTAATTATTTAAATAATTCCTTAATGAGTTATTTTTTAATAATTTATTTTGTCAATTCATGTTTAATCATTCCTATAATCTGAATTTCAATATCTATTCTTCCTCTTTAGTTTCTTACAGATCTAATAGAAACAAGTAATTTTTAGATTAAAATTACATCGAGGATCTCATCAGGAGGCGCCGATGATTTTTTCCAGGTTACACGAAATCACACACCATGTATTCAGAATTACATGCCGTGTAATCTTCCACACATGCTGTGTAATCTGGATTACACACCATGTAGTTGTGTTCAACGCGCCTAGAGTAATTCTAAAATTACTCAATACATGTGTATTAATGACATATAGTGTAGTTAATTCTTACACCGCATGTTGAACAAGACAAACTGGCACACGATCAGCTGGACTACACACCATGTGGCCCACTGGACATAGTGTGTAGTCCCTTCGGGTTAGGGTCAAGTCATGCATCCCATACACAACTTTCTTGGATGGTGACCATGTAACATAGAGTCTACATAGCATGTGTCCCATCGGACATGCCGTGTACTCTGAATATTTCTGAAGTACACCTCACACCCCGTTTCCCCATGCGTGTACTTCGAATGGGCGGTGAGGAGAGTACACGTCGTGTAGTTGGATCTACATACTGTGTACTATTTCCAGATTACACAGATTTAAAAATTTATTATTATATTATATAACCCTTGAGATATGTACCATCATATGGGCATAAATTAGGGAAACAAATGTGATAGGTGTTTGATATATATATATATATATATATATATATATAAAATTTTAATTAACATCTACATAATTTTCAAAGATCTACACATCATGTATGAGTTGTATTACAATTATAATTATGTGTGCATGCTACATGTCACAAATAATAAAGTGTATACAAGTATAAATACATGCAGGTTAGTTTTGGATGGGTATTCACTGGGTTTCCTCCAAGGTATAAGTTATGTACAAGGTTATGGATGACAATCTCAAGGAAAATCAGAAAAAAATTAAGATAAAAAGGATTGATTAATTAAATATAACAATTAATCGATTCGGGCATAATTTATCTTAATAATAACGATTAAATAATTGAATTCTAGTTTTATTAAATGAGTAATTTTTTTATGTATGTGGATGATCATGAAATATACTAGACCTTTATATATGATTGGTTCCCTTTTAATTTATTTATTAAATTAAAATTATTGGCCTGTGTGCCTTATTCTCATTAATATGTAGGGATTGTGTGCTAATGGATTCTTTTATGTAAACCCCATTTTACCCCTCAGTTGTGTGTGAATTAAAAGAATATGTAATGGATGGATATCCCAATCTAGTGGAGGCAGTTCAAGTTAGGAGCTGAGGAGAAACCAATCCAAGGAGATACAAAGGCGGACAGGTGGAAAGCTGTAAACACAAACCTTAAACGGTTCAATTTGTTTCTCCCCTATGTAAGGGTTAGTTTATCAACAAATAGATAAAATAACCAATAGTAAATCTCATGATCACACCCTTTATTTTTTTCTATCAGTTGTATGGTTATTCCTTATGGATGTTTGATGGGATCACATAATTAATGAACTAAAAAGCATACAAGATGGAACTAAAAATAAAATGGATTATTCATAAATATTATCTTTACATGGTTAATCACTTAAGTATATCCCAGTTAATATTAACAAGCATGTGAAAAAATAATAAGTGTAAATTTATGCATAAAGGATAAAATCCCTCAATTAAATATTAAGTCGGTATAGTCTTCCGTTACTTTATTTAGAATCGAACCATAGTTGAAAGTTCTTGAACAACCCTAGTTGGGGTGCTTTCAATTATTGTGGAATTATAATTTGATGTTTAACTTAGTTTACATCAAGGGTTGACTGCCCTAGTAGGACTTGGTGCAACTGAGAGGAAAAGGTTAAGGAAATCCAAAATTAATGATTTCAAGATTGGGGAGTCCACTCAACAGATCAAGGAACTGTGAGTTAATGCAGTTGGCATTTAGAATGCATACCTTAAACCTTTCAAGTTTCTTGAACAACTCTAGTTTGGGACATGTGAAGGGAAATATGGATCCTTGCTGCTATAATATCTAAGAAACAGGATATTCCAAAGCCAATGGAGTGGGATATTGGGTTTCAAAAAAATAGAGGGAGACTAATAGATATTAATTTTTTTTTACATTTATCAAGATAAATTTCTAAAACTCTATTCATCTTATTTGTAGAAATAGAATAAAAATGATATCAAACATATCATTGCGATCCATACTCGAGAAGGAAAAACTTCTCATCGACACTAATTTCTAGGAGTGGCAAAGGTGCCTTCGGGTTATCCTTCACCATGATAGGAAACTTTATGTGATGGAAGATCCTATACTAGTTGCGCCTCAAAATAAGGTGAGTGAAGAGGAACTATCTATGTATGAGAAAAATTTGAATGATGCTATAGATGTTCAGTTCCTCATGCTACCATACATGACCAATGAGATCTTGAAGCAACATAAGTAAATGGATACTTATAGTATGATGTCTCACCCCCAGGATATCTATCAGGATAAGGAGAGACAGTAGATGTATGAGATCTCCAACTCTTTGTTTAGTAATAATCTTGGAGAGTCTACAGTAACTAGACCACATATAATCAGGCTTATTGGGTACATTGAGTGTCTGGACATATTAGGGATTAAATTCCTATATGAGTTGCCTACAGATATCATACTATCATCGCTGCCTTAGACCTTATCTAATTTTATTGTGAATTATAATATGAGAAATAATGAGAAGAGTCTATCAAAACTTATTACCCTAATTCTCCAAGTTGATAAGGACATGAGGTGTGAAAAACATGTAGTTCTTATGGAGAATAGAAAGAGGAAGGACAAGGAAAAGGGGACAAAGATTTATAAATAGTATAAATCTCCTAATCACCATCCGACCAAGAATAATAATATCCAGAGGTAGGGCAAGGAAAATGAGGTAGTATGATTTAAACGTGGAAAGTTAGGACATTGGAAGAGGAACTACACCTAGAGGCAAGGAGAATCCAAAGTTGAATTTGTTATCGAGTGTAATATTTCCATTTCTACACATTGGGTATTTGATACAGCTTGTGGTGCTCAAATATGTATTTAAATACAGTAACCAAGTAGATTTCAGAAAATTTCCAAAGGAGAGGTGGATCTGTGAGCTTCTAATAGTGGGAGGCTGGCTTCTCTTTCCATTGGTGACTACCACCTCACATTTCTGACGAGGATGGTTTTGGTTTTACATGGCTGTTATTATGTACCTAGTGTTACCAAGAACATAATTTTTGTATCGAGTTTATACACATATGGATTTATTTTCAAGTTAGGAAATAAATTTTGTTACTTTTATAAGGACAACATATGTTATGGTATGACACATTTAAATGAAAATTTATATGTATTAAATTATAAGAACCAAGTGTTGGTAATTGATAAAAAACCAGGTTCACATGATTTATACAACACCCAGTTGTGCAATCATCATCTCATTCATGTAAATGAGAAGTGTTTGAAAAATCTCTATCAAGATGGTTATTTAGACTCTTTAGAGATAAAACCACTTGATAGATGTCATGCTTGTTTACAATGTAGTTTACTTTAATTTGGGAAAAATCATTCCCTCTGGTTGTTGTTTGATGCCCGTGTGCTAGTCTCCAGCTCATGAGGATCAGGAATTCCCTTCGGGTATGAAAAAAATTGACTATGGTACTAGTTTTAGAGGGTATACTGGGTGAGTTCGTTACAAATTTCTAGACACCAGCCTATGGGGATCAAGAATTCCCTTCAGGTATGTAGTGAATCAGTTTAGGTTCTAGTTTTGGAGGGTATCACAGACTGGTTCATTAAAAATTTGTATTAGAGCTGGGGTTTTCTTCAAGTGTCATTGTCTTGGGACATCTATTAATAGGGAGATGTGATTGTTGAGACTTGAGAGGAAGGTTGTGATGATTTCCTAGCTAGATATTTCCACGAATAGCATCAACTTACCCTAGGATATTGGGATGTGTCTGTCTCCTGTGTTGAATTTTGACCTTGATCTTGGTTTTTTCCTTTATTTAAATGGTTTAAAATGATATCATCCTATTTTCTAATCATTTTATTCAGTTTTAGAAGTATAGAAATATGCCTTAGATACATTTTACATGGGTTCCATAGGAGGGTGAAATGAGAGATTCTCCTCAATGGAATACTCCTTTGGATTAGAATCTTTTTGAGGCTATTGTTCAGGTAGTTCATGTTGTGGATCAGAATGTATCATGATTTTAGGACCAAGCGATTGAGGTGAAACCATGAGTTGGAGGGGATAGTGATCAATCATGAGAGTTCTTATAGGAGAATCCCCCATCATTTAAGGGTATAAATGAACCCAAATAGGTGGAAGAATGTCTGGAAAATATTGATTAGATCTTTGACTTCCTAGATACACCTGAGTTAATCAAGGTAAAGTGCATGATGTTCAAGATCAAGGGTCCCAAAAAGAGATTATGAGATTCTATAGCAGTATTAGAAAGGAATGCATGACCGGATTAAAAATATTTCAAGACTCACTTATTTCAGTAATTCTTATTAGAGTCTTTGATGATAGAAAAGTATATTGAGTTCCTCTCTTTGCATTAGGGAGAGTGCTCGGTGTCAAAATACACAAATCATTTTGTATAGTTGGTTCTGTTTTATCTAGAGGTGGTAAAGAATGATTAGATGAAAGCTTAGAAGCACCTATAGGGTTTACAAATAGTTATCTGATAGCAGGTGTATATGCTAAAACTTACCACCTATGCCAACATGATAGACATGGCTATGATGGTAGAGATGGACATGGCAGGAAATATTGTCTATACTTCCCCTTCTCTTACACCCATTGTAAACTTTATTGGTTTGTAGGGAAATAAGAGGAAGTGGTGCGATCATCACAAGGTTGGTAGAGGTTGCTCTCAGTAGTGAGCCTCCTCTGAACCATCAGCAACTGTCAGAAGTGTTCCCATTATTTTCTACCAGTACAGCATGGTCGGGCACACCCGACATTACTGTTTTTCTCCCAAAAATACACAGAGTACTTATGGCCACTACAACCACTTATAGATGTTCTTCCAGGCTGTGTCTATACCCCATTTTGGTCAGGGATATTTGAATCCAAAGGGTTATGCAGCGTAGTCAGAAGCTTTAAATTCTATAGGTCTCAGGAGTGAAGAACCTTCATGTAGTGGATGAGTTTCTAGTGGAGGTTGAAGTGGGTCTAGCGATAGTGATAATTACCATTTTTTTCAACATCTATAGTGAATACTCTATTTGATATAGATGCATAGAGCATGTTTATATATTCTCATTTTGTTTATGTGTTGTAAATTCCAATGGTGTTCATTTCATTTGTTATGGAGTTAGAGAAACCTCTTGGAAAGTGGAAAGAGAAGGGGTTTCAGTGATCATCTTTCTCTCTATCAATAACTGATGAGGAGTTAGTATGATTTTTCTAGGTTCTTGATATGGATTTATTTGAAAACATAATTAGGATAGATTGGCTTGTTTATCATCATTATAAGATTTATTATTATCATTAGTTTGTTTAATTATTTTCTACTGATGGGATATCTTAGGTGTTTTAGGGAGAGTGGGATCCGAGGTCCGATTATATAGGACATTCCTGACTAGAGCTCAGATTTTTTTATTTTCTATTGTAGTTGAGTCTAATGCAATTTCTTCAATTAGTAATATTTTCTTGGTTGTTAAGGACTTACTGAATGTATTCCTAGATGACTTATTTGGTCTTCCTCCAGAGAGGGGGGTAGAGTTATCGATTTATATGGTGCAGGGTACACTACTGATTTCTATACCCTCTTATCACATAGAACTAATGGAGTTTATAGAGATCAAGATCCAAATGGATGATATTATAGAGAAAGGTTTTGTTCTCCCTAATGTTTCATTGTGGGAATCCCCCATGCTCTTTTCCAAGAAGGTTGATGGTTCACTTCATTTTTTCATGAGCTATCAAAATTCAAACCGAGTGATGATTTAGAATAAGTACACTTTTCCCCATGTGGATGATTTGTTTGATTAGTTAAAGGGGTGAAGTGGTTTTTGAAGATCGATCTTCAGTTGGGTTATCATCAGCTCAGGGTTCAGGAGTTTGATATTATTAATACTTCTTTTAGGGGTTGTTGTTGACATTATAAATATCTTATGATGCCTTTTGTTTGGATGAAAAATCTTATAGTTTTTATGGATTTGATGAACCAAATATTCTATCAGTATCTCGACACCTTTTTGTGTGTGTTTTTGGATGATATACTTGTTTATTTGAGATAAAAATATGAGAAGAAACACCATTTAAACATGTTTTTGTAAATCCTGAGGAGTCTCCATCTTTATGGGAATCTTTAAAAAATAAATTTCTAGATCCAAGAAGTGAATATCTTGGGGCATGTGATTTATGGATGTGGATTATTGGCTGATCTTGAGAAGGTGAAGGCTATATTTTTGTGGGAGGATCCATGAAATGTATTCATGATTCAGAGCTTATTAGGCCTTGCTGGATACTATTGGTGGCTCATCAAAGATATTTTGAAGTTGGTGTCACCTTTGACTACTCTTACCAATAAAGGGGTGAAATTCACATGGATGTTAAATACTAAGCTTATTTTGATGAGTTGAAGATGCTTCTGACATTATCACCTATTTTGATCATACTTGGTCCCATTAAGGGGTATGTGGTATACTGTGATGCTTTTAGTGATGGTTTGGGTTGTGTTCCTATGCAATACAATCATGTGGTGGAATATAGATCTTGTTAGATACAGAAGGATGGGAAAAGTTACCCCACTCATGATTTAGAGATTGACATAGTCATGCATGCACTTAAATGTTAGAAATAAAATCTTTTTGGGGACAGGTTCATAGTATTTTCTAATCATAATAACTTGAGTTATATCTTTTATTAGGAATTGAATCTTAGACATAGAAAATTGTAGAAATATTTCCAGATGTTTGATTTTGGGATCACCAACACTCTGGGGAAGGGTAATGTCATAGCTGACACTCTTAGCAGGAAATTTCCACCACATTCTATTTTGAAATTGAAGGAAGATGTATTATGACATGATATGGTGATTTTGGTGGCTGGGTATGAATCGAAACATCGATGATTATGTGTCCCACTATTAAAACTTCTAGAAGATAAAGGTAGAGAACTTGAAACCTTATGGTATACCCAAGACTCTCCCAGTTCTAGCTTGTAAATGAGATGAGGTGTCCATGGAATTTGTCATCGGTTTTCTATGGACTACCTGAGGGAAGAATACTATCTGGGAGGTGGTTGATTACTTAAAAAAATCTATTCATTTCATTTTGGCCAAGGAAACCACTAAGTATGAAGATCTAGTTAAGTTTTATGTGTAGGATGTTGCATGGTTTCATGGGGTTTACATTTCTATTTTCTCAAATAGGGATCCCAAGTTTACCTCCCAGTTTTGAAAGAGTTTGAGTGAGGCGATGGGGAATCAGGTTAGGTTGAGTATATATTATCTTAAATAGATGGATGGTTAGACAGAGCATGTTATTCATATCCTAGAGGGTATTCTTTGTTCATATATATTGGATTTTAGTAGATCATGGGATATCTATATGAGACTAATTGAATTTTATCATAATTATAGTTACCAGTCATCAATCATAATAGATGCCTTTAAGGCTTTGTATGGTTTCCCATACAGGTCACCTATTTGTTGGGAAGAGGTGGGAAAGATCTCTATTGTGGGAATAATTTTTATTTAGGAGATTTCAGTGTGGATATAAGATATACATTTGTTCCTGGTTATAGTGTAGATTCATCAAAAATTATATATATGTATATATATATATATATATATATATATTATCGATTCCATCCTTTGTAGTTTTCCGTTGGTGACTGAGTTTTCTTGAAAATTTCTCCTCAATTGGGTCACCATAATCTTGGGAAAAAAGGGAAGATATCTCTATGATATGTTGGACCATTTGAGATCACTGAGTATATTGGGAAGGTTACTTATCGGTTGTCATTGTCTATTTAGTTGATAAGAATCCCTAATGGTTTCTATATATCTCATCTTAGGAAGTATCATCTCGATCCCTTTCAAGTTCTGAGTTGGGAGGAGATCGAGTTAGAGTTAGATGTTTTTATTATGGTTAAACCAGTGGAGATCCTTAATTCTTAGGTGAAAGTTTTTTGTGGTAATTCTATTCTATTATTTAGTGTGTTGTGGTGACACAGATCATATTCTCATGAGACTTAGGAGCACGAATCGTCAGTGGGGGTGAAAAAACCTCACCTATTTTCAGAGAATTATTCTTCCACCTAACTTCCTAGGAATGGGAAGTCCAATGGTGGGGAGATTGTAACATCCTAGGTAAAAGGTACACTCACTTTTAAGGTTTTATGGTCCATTTTTTGAGTTCATACAAGTTTTGGGAGTTTCTGTAGAGCCTTGATTGGGTGCTACGTGCAACACACTTTTATGTCATAAGAGTATAGATTAAAACATAAATAAATCATGAGGAAAAGGCCATGGAAATATGGTTTAGGATATACAAAATTTTGTCTGTAAAACCCTTTTTAAGAAATAAATAATTATTTTATTTCATAAATCCATCGATCGGGTTTTATTTAACCCGAGGTGACGTGTTTTTTAGCACACATGTGTTATGGGAGATTCATGTTGTAAAATAAATATTTATGAAATAAATACCTCATGACCAGTGGTTTTGTTCTTTGTTCAAATAAATACCTCTTCATTCATTGTAAACTGATATCCCTTGAGCCTTAGACCTATCCTAGGCATATCGAGTGTTCCGATCTCTATGAATTTCTCCATTTGGCATGGTTGATCTCCAACGTGGTCGGTTTTAACCCTTTAGGTAAGTGAAATGTTATACTTATTTTTTTATATTTTTTTTAAGAAACATTGGTCTATGTTTAATGGGTATTTTTATCATATGATGATGCTTTTTTTATCCCTTCTAGATCCATTGTATAATAATCTTCTGGGGTCCAACCTTTGTTTTGGTTGTATGCAGCATGAAAGTCCCTTGAGGCATGTTTTGATCTATCCTATTTGCTAACTATTTTTCTTATGTAATTTGATTATAAGGTGTGGAAATAAATTCTAAGGTATCTATTTTTTATTCTATGTTCCTCATGGTATGTTTGGATCCCATTTTGGGTGGTGTGAGACCCGAGTTTGAGGTAGGTGGTTTCGTCTCTAGACTATATTGGATGAAGCATAAATTATCTTGGTTTTATAAATTATTTTATAAATAAACTAGAAATTTTATTTGTGTGACTAAATGGTCCTATAATAAAAGGTTATTTCCCCCTTTTTTTGATAAAGAAAAATATTTTTCATAGCATTGTGAAATGGTTTGAAAAATGGGTTTTCAAATCATGTTTTTTAGAGGAATAAATGGTTTTTTGGAATTGTTTGTGAAAAGTGAAGCCCTTCGAAATTTATTTGATAAATAAATAACTTGGGAAGCCTTGGGTTATTAGGTGGAAGGTATATCCTTGGGCATCATCCATTTTATTATAAGTAGGTTTACTCAAGGGGTGTCCCTCTTCTCCCTAGGCCCGTGTTATAGGGAATTTATTTTGACATTGTATAGGGGTTCACTCATGGGACATTCCTCTGTTCTTTAGACTTGTGTTATAAGGACTTGAGTGAACACTATTCATTTATTATGGTACGAGATGTCTTTTATAATTACCTATAGTGATCTTTGGTCTGTTTACTATTGTGATTTAGCTTTTTACTATTTTTTACTTTGATATACATGATTTTAGAAATGCAGATTTATGCTTAGAAGCTATTATACTTGGTTTGTTTTAGAATAGTAGAAAAAGGGAAATATTTACCATGATTTTGATATAAAACAACTTTAATTATTAGTATGCCATGTTTTCTTTAAATGATAATATTGGGATTATTTGTATAGAGACTTGATATGGAATACTTGGGTGAGATCCTACTGATCCTGTTTAGCTCACACCCTACACACCCCTTCAGCAGTGTGTAGACCTTGTATTCACTTTTGATGTAGGAAAAGGCAAGGAACCATAGTGAGGTAGTGGGGTTTATGTCAACTGGGTATGGGTATTTGGAGGTTATATGGTGGTATATTTCCCATATATCACATGGATTAACAGTGTTGTTATTCATTGTCCTTTATGATATTTTTGGACACGTACCTTCAGTTTTATTTGGCTTTTGAGTTGTATCGCAACCATTTTTTTTATTTGATTTTGGCACGTATTTTTTATAGATTTCTTCTAATATTAATTTTTATTTGCGACATGTTTCTTGTTTTTGTTTTTTTAGTCAAAAATTTTCCCTCTGGTTGTTGTTTGATACCTATGTTCTATTCACCAGTCTGTGGGGATCGGGAACGCCCTTCGGGTATGTAGAATTTCGGCTTGGGTACTAGTTTTGGAGGATAAATTTAGTTGGATTGTTAAAACCAAACAAAAAAAACTCTTCTCAGCTTATATAAATTATAGTGGATCTTTTGTTCTTAAAAGACCATCCCTAGGGTCCTTAAGGATAGATCCAAAGTAGGTTCTTTAAAGAGAAGGTAATCGACTTAACCAAGCGTTTTCATTTTACTTCTTCTTATCCATCATTAAATTATATCATAACCATTAAAATATAATTACCTAAGTAAATCCCATATAATTATAAGTTATTATGTTAATGGAATAACCTAATTAATCCTTTTTCTCTATCAAATTGTAAATGAAAGTATCGCTCATGCATACATGTGGACTACCACCTCCACGATGCGATACGATTCGTTTTCCATCATCGCTTCACAAGGCTATTTATAATGATAGATTTAATAAATATATATGACATTTATGATATTATTATGATTATATAAAGGTGAATTATTATTTAAATTTATTTTTTTTCATCCATTGAAAAATGGAAACATTACTCCTGTGTACGTACAAACTCCCATCTCCATGAATGGTGTAATTCATTTTTCTGTCTCTAGATTTTATAAAAAACTATAAATATGTATATAATGAAAATATGTGATATTTATATCATTATTAAAATTATGGATATGATGAAAACATGATCAATATTCAAATACAATAACTTTCATACCAAAAATTTCATGAAAATCAAAATAATTAATACTTAGAAACAATGATTTTGGTAAAAAATTAATGATAAATGGGTGTGGAAATATAATAATTGGATCATATATGAAATTATAAGTATGTATATGGTTATTTTATAAAAATATAATAAATTTAAATTTATTATATAGGAGGTTATAGTGCTTATGAAGTAATTCAGATGTGAGGTAAGGGTATCTTGTCTCACTTTTATTTTTGTGATACATATACCATATTCACCACTTGTTTCCTTTGTGTGTCGTATATACTGAACATGAATGTATTTTATGATTGTTTTAATGAAAATTATTGGGAATTAAAAATACATATATGGTTCTCTCTTTTATGAGGTTTTGATTCAGAGATTACCAAAGTTTTAAGGGTTCTTCTTCTCAAGATTGTTTCATTGAGACATGTTTGATTTTATACACCTATTTATGTTTATAAGGTGTAAATACTAATACTTTAAAATTTTATATAATGTATCCTTATTAATTAATTATATTTAAAATTAAAATTTATATTTTTTCATCCAAGGGGGTTTGATTTGGAAGTTACTAAGGTGGTAAAGATTTATCATCTCAAATAGTCTTCTTTTGGACATATATTATGCTATTCAACTATATTATTTTACGAGGTGTAAATAATACCAATTTTATATGTTATGTCATGAATATAATTATTTTCATGATATTTAAATTTATATTTTAAGTTATTCTTTTATAGAGCTTATAATTCAAAAGTTAGCAAAGCGGTCAGGGTTAATTTTTCGATCTCACTTTTAATTAGGACCGCTTATGTTTAAATTTTATTTGGGGGAATTGTATGCTTTAACTATTCTAAAATCCCATGAATTTTCTTCTCCTATAGTTAATTATGAATTTTTATTATTTTATTCTCATTTTAATCTCTTTGTTACACAAATAAAACAATGTATTTAAAGAAAAAAAACCATATTTCTCTTTATGGTTTATAATATTTTTCTTACATGTACATATTTTGTAAAATTATTTAAATAATATTCCTTTATTTGATCCAATGATTATTTACATTCATTTTTAACTATGTTTTAATTTTTAATAAAAGTTTTAAAAGGAATCTTCTTTCTATTTTCTGAATGAGGTATATTTTTTCTTTTTACCAAAGTGTGAAAATAATTTTTTTAACATACATGACATGAATGAAATTTCCCATAGTCATGACTATTAAATTATTTTATGTTTCTATGAAAATTTTCCATATTTATTTTTAAAGAAAATGTCTTACTAGATATTTTTGAAATTTTTATATTTTAAATAAATGATTTCAAAATGAAAAGGTTATTTTACAAAATAAATATTCTAGGGATATTTTAAAGAATTTTTTATCTGTGATATCATCCTTTGATGTTACCTATCATTCACTAGGGACATGATTCCATGATACCACCATTATTATTTCTATGGATGGTTTATGGTTATGATGATGAAATATTCAGGAAACCCATTTTATTTTCCATGGGTTAAGTTATGATGAAATGTTAAATGTTTTCATGATCTTTTGGAATACATTTGAATGAATTATGATTATGTTATGGGTGGATCAATTATATACCCTCAATACATTGGGTAAATATTAATGTTTTATGATCTCAAGGGGTACACATGATTTTATTTGAAGCCTGAAATAGGGTATATGTGAGGTTATTCTAAGCCCAAAATATGGTACACGTGAGGTTATCCCAATCCCAAAGCAGGTACATGGGTGGTTATACCAATCCTAACATGTGATTAATTCCTTGGTGGGTATCCTTAACATAATATTTATATGATTTTTATTATTCCACACTTTATGCCACACTTTTATGACATGATATTAAGTAAATGTTATTCTCTGATGGCTCAAGTTATTTGATTTATTTTTTATTTATGTCTTATGAACTTACATGAATTTTACATAACTAATGATTATGATATATGAATTTTTGGGTATTATTTTCAAATGTTAGTCTCACATTCTCATACCCTTATGCTTATCTTATTATTAAATGATCATTGATATCTACCATGTTTACCCTTACTAATCATATGGGCTCACCCTTTCTTATGTTTTCTAATCCCTAGGATATGAATAAAGGTTTTGAGTATGTTATGTATAAGAAGGGTACTAGATGTGAATAACTTAGTGGGACATGGTGTAAAAGTTTATGAACTAGTTGTTATGTATCAAAGTTTCCTAAGACACTAAACCTTTATGGTTTTGGTGTGGATCGTAGTGATATGTAATGAAAATATTATAATAAGTTGTAATATTTATTTATGTAATGTTTGGGTTTCTATAAGATATGATTTTTTTATGATTTTATAATTATTTTAAAAAATTAAACATTAAATACCATTTAAATTCATTTTCATCACTATTCACATATTTTTACTTTAAATGCATAACAATAAAAATGGAATTTGAATATAAATATTTTCACCATAATTAATACTTTATAATTATATAGGGAATTCATATAACACTATGATTTATCCAAAACATATTACTTTTAATGTTTTTAAAATAATTTACTTGATTTTTCAACTGCTTGCATAAACACTACGTTGACATTGCATTAGCATTCAAGATAATTATACCATCACTAAAATTTAAAAATAAATTATTATAAATTATATATTTTATTATAAATAAAATTTAGCAACTTTATTTATTCACATATCATTTTTATCTATATCCATATCATGACAACATAATAATTGAGAGGGTAAAATTTTGTAATTATTATTTACTTAAAATAATATAATGGTTATAATCAAAGGAAAGTGGCATAAACATGCCATATTTTATAATATAGGAAGAAAATGATATAAATATATTCATAAAATGAAATAAAGGTATGTTTTTGATTTATTTTTAGACCTTATTTCATAGTCTTAACCTCGTTTAACCCAATTTACCCTTTAATGTGGTGATAAACTTCTACCATCATTACTATTTATTATAACTAAAAATGAAATGCACACTATTTAATAATTTGAATATGCATATTTCAAATATGGAATCCATTTTCAAATATTTAATTTCTATAATTAGTAAAAATTAATCTTAATATTAGTGCATGAAATGAAATGTAAAACAATTTTTAGAAAAATACATGTTTTAAGCATAAAAATGATTTTATACAAAAATCAAATATAATATTGATTATTATTAAATAAAATAGTTTATTTTTAATTAAAGGATATTATTTTACTTTAAAACCAAATTTAAAATATAATGGGACTTTTAAATTCCTTGATTTAAATAAAGAAATGATAGTTTTTCGAAAATCATAATTTTCATTATTCACTTAGAAATCAATCTTTTCTAAAAAATAATAAAAAATTCAATACAAGATAATTTTGACCTACTAATTTAAAAAATTATTTTAATTTTTTCAAATAAAATTTCTAAAAATGTTATAAATTAACTATAACATCCACCCATAAAATTCAATAAAAATAATTTTTGAAGAAAATGTATTTTTCTAGCATAAAATAAATTTATTTTTATTCAATACCTAATAAAATTAATTAATTTTTTAAGAGAAACAAATTCCATCTGAAACAAATAATTCTAAAATTCCAGTGAAATTTTTTATTTTTCAATTTCATTATGTAGTTTTTCATTGGAATTTTTCACTGAAACTTTAGAATGGAATTTATGAGTGTAGTTTTCAATGGAATTTTCCACTAAACATTTACAATTAATTTTTTCAGTGTAGGTTTTCAGTGGATTTTTGTTTTGAAATTTTAAAATTTAATTTTCCAATGATTTTTTTTAGTGGAATTTTACACCTAAAATTTATAGTGAAAATTTCTTGCATAGTTTCCCAATTTTAATAGGAAAATTTACAAATGCATGTTTTTAGTGGGATTTTCTATTAAAATTATTTAGTTATTTTTTATAGTATTAATATTTTACTAAAATTTTTTTATAGATATTTTCAGTGTAATTTGCTAGTAAAAATTCCATATATAGACTTTCAATAAAATATCATTGTAAAATTATCCACTACTTTTTAAAGTGAAAATTTTCTCTTTAAATTTCATGTTAAATATTTCATTGTAATTTTCTTTATATTTATCCACTAGTATTTTGTAGTGGAATTTTCCATTAAAATTTTAGAGTGGAATTTCCATGTTATATATTTTTAATAAAATTTCAAATGTAATTTTACAAAAAAACTTTTAATTTTAGTTTTTATATGAGATGTTTTATTCAAAATTCATAATAGATATTGTCCTTTGAATTTTAAAACATCATTTTTGGTCAAATTTTCCATTGTAATTTTCAATTGAAAAATTTCATTGTTATTTGTAATAGTATTTTTTTCACTATGAAAGTGCCCAAATGGATTTGGTTGAATAATTTTTTATTATTTATTATTTTTTCAATATGTCAATAAGGATTAAAGTAAATTTGTGTTGAGAGATGATGAGGAGGTTATTGGATATGTGTTGAGATATATCTTGGAGTTTCACTGGATTATATTCATTGTTTTCTTCCCGAGTGTTTTGGAGATCCATTCATGAATTGGAAATAAAGATATAGTTTGAAGGTAATAATTGATGAAGAAGTGGAGTTTCATTGAAACACTTAAATACAACCATTAATATTCTACAAGATGATTTGGGAATTGTGTTGGGGAGTTATAATATGGTTTTATATATTATTGGAATCATTTAAGTTATTTTGAGATGAGATAGAGAATCCCTAATAAGATTTGAGGAAGTTCTAAGATGATTTGAAGAAGTTCTGGAATTATGATTTGGAGATGAAAATTTGGAAAATTCATAAAGAAGATCCCTTAGAATGGAATGTTGGAAAAGTGATGGAAGTCACTATGATATGTATGGGTACTCAGGATGATTTATTAGAGTTAGTATGAGACTCTATAGTATACTTAAGGGTTGATAAAGAGGTATCTATGATAAAGGTAATACATAAGGGCTACCCTACAATAAAGGAAATATGTAAGGGTTTTCCAAACTAGAAAACTAAAATTAGCAAAGTACCAAGTTACACTGTGATACGTTAAGGTACGTTTCTTGATTCATAAAGGTTATTATAGGGATTTTTAAGAGTAATAATGTGGAAAAATATTTTATGAAGTACCAGAGACACACTATGATTCATAAGGGTGACTCAAAATTTATAGTACGTACATAAGAGTCTATAGAGGGATACATAAGGGTGACCTCAAGAGTTTTAAGGATACATAAATGATTTTAAGATAATATTTAAGGGTAAAATAATCTTCCTAGGAGATACTTAAGAGTATAAAATCATCATATAAGGGTTATTGGTTTTATTAAATGTTAGGTTACAAGAGATAAAATTATAACATTATTTTACTACCCTTAAAATCATAAATATAGCACTGTTAGTGATTAAGACAGGATCCAAACTGAGTTATAAGGATAAATAAATGAGAATAAATTGAGAAGATATTAGTGTGATAAATATGGGTTTTAAATTATAATATTTAAATCATTCATTAAGATCTTATTTAGAGGATTTATAGAGAATATTTTTCAACCCGTTTTAAATGAGAAGATGGGTATTTTTGGAATACCATTTGTGATAAGAAAAAGAATATTTTCAGATTTTGGGAAGAAGGCCCATGTGATTCAGTTGAGAAATTAAATGAGATTATTGAGGAGATCATGGTCCTAAGTATCATGGAATTTCTATATTAAAAATATGTAAATTATATTAACATGATACTATGAATAAAATAAATAAGAAAATATGAACATGAGAGGTGAAATAATCTGATATTGTATACTATTTATGATCCTATATATATAAGAGAGTGAAGTAAAAATATTCAAGATAATAGATCTTGTATGTTTAGGAATAATAATAAGTAAATAATAAGAAGGAAGCTGATGAGGTACTAATACTTCATACCCATTATCATTGAGGACATAAGTAAAGAAAGAAAAGGAAGAACGAAGATAAATAAGTGAGTTGAGAAAGGCCAACACAACTACTATCTTGTTCTTGATCTTTGTGTTGAGGATATTAAATAATAAGAAAGAATACCTAGTGAGTATAGCTAATATCTTGGATCCTGAATAAGTTTTGGATGTTAGGATACTTGAGAAAACAAGGATTAAATGCATGAAGAAGTATCATAATACATGTCAAGAACCAACCCAGTCCACCCCTGATCTGGGTACCCAAGTCATCTCATGAAAAGGCCTGAAGAGAATTCTCAATTTCCATGGGTTGTAAACTAGTTCTAAGACATCAAAAAATATACAAGAGGTAATTATTTCACTTTATAATCAAGAATGAATATAGAACTCCCCTATGCAAGTTCAAAATGAACACTCTGTATGTTGGAGAACCATACACATAAAAAATAAGCAGTTTCATAAATAAACAGAGCCAAACATGAAACAAAATAAAATATAACTCATATTACATACAAAAAGAGAATAAAATAATCCATTCTATCCCAAATAAAATGAAACACCATATAAAATATTGGAACACAATGAGAAAAAATAAACTAAAAGGAAGAAAATATAAAGTGTCTTGACACATTTGTCAGATAAAAAAAATAATAACAAAAACTACAACCATCCATCTCTATGTTCCAAGTGGGACATCTTCAATTACCACCTCCAACAAACCTGAACCATAATCCTACAACTATCCACTATATCCATCCAGAACCTAATATATATATATATATAGGCATGATAAAAAGTGCTCGATACTTATCTTCTACACACCGTATGCATAACCTTAAAAAAAATAAATCTATTTCATGTTATTTTGAGATACAATTATAAATGTAAATTTTTTTAATTTTTTCAAAAACCAATAACTTTTTATCATCATTTATAACCATTCAATTCTAAACATGGCAGTTTCACATCTTGAAATAAAATGATCCATTAAATTTAAAAGATAAATAAGAATTTATTATTTTAAAAAGGAACATTAATGATAATAAACATCAATCACAATACCCAAAACAAGAATAATGAAGGATCAATATAAAATAATCATATATCGAATATTAAAGAAATAGAAAAATCACAGTTACCATGATATAATCAAGAACTAGCAATCATGAGAACACTTATTATCCCTAGGGATGATCTAGGGAAAAAATAAAACTGAATCCATCCTATGGTAACCTAATGCAATTCAGTATCCCAGATACCCAGTCGTACCCTACTTGGTTTAACTGAGGTGAAAATCCTCAAATTAGGGTGTACCCTCACTTGATGCCACTAGAAGAGTAAATTCATACACTAGTGTAGTATGTAAACACTAATATCCTACCAAGATAATCTTTTTACACATTATATATAAAATGGAGGTGAGAAAATAATAAGTAACAAGTATCAAAGTATACTAAACAAAAAATATGACACATCCTCACCTTCAAACACCCTTCATAGATGCAACCCATTTTTATCAGGAATAATAATATAAAAAATATGTCCTATAACATGGACCATTTTAATTAATCTATAAAAACAACCATAAGGTTAAAACTTCAAGGTTATTTTTTATTCAATAAAACCTCTTCATAAAGTTCCAAACGATATTTTAGAACATAATTTTAGAAACCAAGTAATGAAAAATCAATTTTAAAAAAAATCACATAAACATTATGAAGTAAATTAAATTACCAAAGAATACCCCAAAATCTTTAAAAGAAGCCAAGAGAATCATTATTTTGAATTTAGAACCTTTAAAATATATTTTAAAAATAATACATATTTATGGACATAAAGTTACTTTAAAAGATTCCTTCAGGTATTAAAGTGAGCACACAGTGGTCATCGTTACTTGGAAACAAATTTAATCCTTTAAAAGAAAAAAAGAACCATTTTTATATGATGAAAATCATGTCAACTTCATTTGAAAAATATTAATAAAAAAACTTAATACTATCATAGGAGGTCCAAATCATGAATTAAAATAAAAAATAAAGGGCGTTTCTAAGTTTAAATATTCAGCAAAACTACATCAAATATTTCACAAACATAGGTGTTAATACACCACATTAAGGTAAGAAAAGCCCATAAAGAATCAGTTTGAATCCTAAGACATGAAAACACACAATTAAAATTTGAGAGGTAGAAAACCTAGGTCTCCATGACCATATTAGGGTACTAAACAAGAAGGGTAAGAATTAAGTAGAGTAGAGGAAGAGATTCAGATGATCTTACCTTAATGAATCGACCTTATAAGTGGAATAAATCTAAGGAAGAACTTAAAGGGAGGGAGGGATGAAGGGAGATAATTCTTATATAAGTTGAGAGTTAAATAGGATGAAAATATATATCCAAAGTAATTAAATATAAATAAGGGGAAAAGAGGAAAATCACAAAATTAAAATTGAGAACCAGCATTTCATGATGCGACCTCCCTATTGTGGTGTGACTACTCCTCCCTAAAACTAGGTAGATCTATGGCCAAATTTCCTAGGGTTACATCATGAAATGATACATCATCTGTGGTTTGATTTCCTATGCACTAGAAACCCTTCATGGTGTGGTACTCCTCTTTCATGGTGTGAGGTTCCTTCCCCAAATCTAGGTAGAACCATAGGCATTCTTCTTGTGGTTGTGTCGTAGTGCGACCCAACCTCTGTAGCGTGACCTGCCACTCGCTTGAAAATTCACAACCTGAAAAATCATATTTAATATATATATATATATATATATATAAAATCATACATAATATATGATAAATTTCTAAATTTTTTCTATCTCAAACACCTGTTGTGGAGTGACACCCATAGGTTATTATGTAAACTACTTGAAGTCCTAACGTTCACAAAGCCATGAGGACCCATCATGATGTGACCTAATGCATTCCATAAGTATATAATCCACCAAAATTCCAATAAAGATAATTAAAATGAAAATGAAATATAAAAACTAGTAAATAAATAAAATACTAAAACATTAATGGTAGGGGTGTGACAATTCTCCCTACTATAACTAATTATGTCCCCAAAAGACTAAATATAATAGATTGATCAAGGAATAGATACGGTTAAAATACCTCCTTCTCCACTCAATTCCAAAAACCAAGGAACACCACAACATCACTAAGAAAAAGCCTATGAAGTTAACTATTATGATCAATACAACCAAAATCAAGCACTTTGCTCAATGAAACATAGGGGCCAAAACCAAAAATCATATATCTCATTATCAATACAAAAGTCCATTGCACCCTAAGAACTCAACCTATTCAAATATAGTCAACATAAAAGAATATAGGTAAAATCATTATAATGGATCAAGCTCAATGGAACTGCAACCCATTATAGAGTGGGGTAGGGCCAGGGAAACTTAATACTTCACCCGAAAGACTTATATTGTAGACTATATAAGAAAAAAAAGAAACACTTAGCTAAAAGAAGACTAAGTATGGTGGTCTACAAACTATATTTAGAACTCATCTAACACAATAATCTTCCAACCCAGAAAAATTCAAAAAATAATGAAAGACTCAACAAGAGAAATGAATTTGGTATAAGTCCCACTAACCAAGTGTTCACATCACCCAAGTGAGATATAATCAACCACATTATTAATCCTCATACATAACCACTAATGATTCATAATTAATATAATAATGCATTATAAACCACAAATTTAAAACATAAAGCCTAAAATTAATATGTCCCACAACCTCAAATAGATTAACAAAAACAAAAACCAGTTAGTGAGAACAAAAGATAACAAGGAATACCTCAAGCAGATACTACATCTGTATCAGGTTCAGTAGATTGAACTTGAGGATCCTCCAAAGGGGTATATCTAGATCCACTCCATTTATATTAGGATCCTCTAAAAAATATTTATAGCATTTTTACATGAAGGATTCTTATAAAATGACTTCCTACACTAATAGAAAACTAGTATCTTACTCCCAAAATAAGCTTATAAGAAGAAAATAGATAACCTATTTATACCATCACCCATCCAATTATACTCAAATCTCTCCTCTATTACTTTATTAGAACACATTTAACTACTATAGGAAATAAATGAAGTATTGTTCACCTCAATCATTTTATCCATGATCACCTTAACTCTAACATCATGTCTCACTACCACAAAAACAGTTTTTCCCAGCGCCCCCCGTTATCAGCGCTAACGAAAAAGTGATGATAAAGGGGGGGGGGGCTTTATCAGCGCTCAAAAAAGCTCTGATAAAGGGTGCCTTTTTCATCGCTAAAAAGAGCGCTGATAAAAGTACCCCTTTATCAGCGTTTTTTTAGTGCTGATAAAGCCCCCCCCTTTATCAGCGCTTTTTTTAGCGCTGATAAAGGGACCCCCTTTATCAGTGCTTGTTTAGTAGCACTGATAAAGGGTCAAATTCAAAAAAAAATAAAAAAATAAAAAATATATTAATATATAAATATATAAATATAGTTATATTGATATAGATATAATATATAATTTTTAAATATATTTTAGATAAGTATAAATGTACATTAACACTTAATATACTTAATATATAAGATATTTAGTGAAAATGGCTTCTTAAAAAATTAAAAAAATATTTTTAATTAATAATTTGCTAATTATTATGGAGTAGTAGTCATTTAATAACAATTTGAAGACTAAAAAAATAAAAAAATTAAAAAAATATCCAAAATAAGTTGAAAACGCAACTCAAAGTTCAAACGACCATAACTTCTGATCTGGGTGTCCGTTTGAGCTCTACCACATATCAAATCGAAGCCTGCGACGAGATCGACATCGCTATGACTGAGGGGAGCCTGGTCAAGCGTTTTTTGAGGCCAAAATAGGGCGAAAAGGCCTCCAAAACTGAGTTTTTAGTCGGGGTACCCAGATTTTTTTAACATTTTGTGGGTTTTCAGCCTTGTTTGAGGGGGTATTATTGGATTTTTTGGTGGGGACTGAATTTATTCCAAGGTATTACATTCATATTGATATTATGTCTTTGAAATTTTATCGTTTTTTATAATGCACTACTTTTTATAATCAAATATATAACTATATGTACATATTATTTATATATTCACACTTAAAAATTAAAATTTTAAAATAAATAATTAAACATATTTACATATAAAATATATTAGCCCTATCTAAATAATAACTACTATCCATTTTATTTAAAATACCAATATATGAATATTTATATAACTACTATATATTAATATAAATATATAAATATATATATATATATTAATATAACTACATATATATTAATATTACTATATATATATATATTAATATCACTATAAATATATATATTAATATCACTATAAATATATATATTCATATAACTATATATATATGTATATTAATATAAATATATATTACTATACGAATAAATATAACTAAATATATATATATATATATATAAATAGAGATATATATTAATATAACTATATATAGATATATTAATATAACTATATATATATACTAATATAAATATATATTACTATACGAATAAATATAAATATATATATATAAATAGAGATATATATTAATATAACTATATATATATATATTAATATCACTATATATATATTAATATCACTATATATATATTAATATAACTATATATATATTAATATAACTATATATATATTAATATAACTATATATATATTAATATAACTATATATATATTAATATAAATATATATTACTATACGAATAAATATAACTATATATATATATATAGAGATATCATGAAATAACAAACAAATCAAAATATAGTAGTGGTAAGGGCTTAGGCGTGCAGGGGGGAGGTCTCGAGTTCAAAACCTGCTGGAGGCAGAGGCGCGCACATGGGGGTGGATGTTGGGGGTTAGCGCTGATAAAGGGTGGAGGGGGTGCGTACGGGCGCTGGAGGGGCTAAAAAGCACTGTTAAAAGGGGGATCAAGCGCTATAAAAGCCCCCCCACGATTGGCATCATTTTTTTAATTTTTCGTAATTTTTTTTTTAATTTTTTTTAATTTTTTTTAATTTTTTTATTTTTTTTTAACTTTCATCAGCGCTTTTTTAAAAGCGCTGATAAACGGGTACTTTATCAGTGATAAAACAAAAGCACTGATAAAGGAAGCGCTGATATAGGACCCCTTTATAAGCACTAAAAAAGGGCTGATAAAGGGGTACTTTTATCAGCCCTTTTTTTAGCGCTGATAAAAGACCCCTTTTATCAGCGCTTTTTTTTGCACTGATAAAAGGGGTCTTTATCAGATCTTTTTTTGAGCGCTGATAAAGGGGACCGCCCCTTTATCTTCGCCGACTTTAATAGCACTTTTCCTAGCACTGTTAAAGGCCCTTTTTAGCACTGATAAAGGGCGTATTTGTAGTAGTGTCTTAACACTTCTACATAAATGTTAATCCTGTAATGCCCCGAACCCAGTTACCCAGAGTCGGTGCATTATTACATAATATTGGCATGATCATAAGGAAATCATGTCTCGAAAGACTGATTAGTTTAGTATTATTGGAAATAATATTCATACATAAGTTCAACTTTACAACTTGAAAACAAATACTACACAAATATATTTCATTAGAAACATCCAAGCCTCCTAGATTATTCCTGCTGGTCACTCATAACTAACTTCTTCATATCCTAGTAAAATGAAACATAAGAAAGGGGTGAGCTCAAATGCTCAGTAAGGGTAAGTAATACGGTGGAAAATGACATAAATATTAAGCATGGTAAATAATTGAAACCACATGCCTTTACCAATAATAAACATGAATACTTTTATAGCAAGAATATGAGCTGAGTAAATAATGCCATAATAAAACATAATAATTGGTATTCTACTAGTCAAATGACCACATGAACCATCAATATTATTTCCATAATGAGGGAATGTATAATGTCGGACATTCTAAAACATTTTGTCAAGGCCTCGACCAAGACGTCTAAAAATGATTAAGGCCTCAGCCAAAACCATAAATCAAATTGGGAAAGGGCCTCAGCCAATTCCACATCTAGTTGTATCATGAGACCTACCGATGCATCGAGCAGCTATAGCAGGCTCCACCAGTCACTTACTAATTCCAATACATACCTCATATGAAAAGGTTTAAACATATCATAAACATTCGTATTAAAACTAGCATACAAAATGTCAATACTTTAAACATAAATCATGAATGGTATAAAAATAGCACATCCACAGTCAAACATATCACAAAACCTTCAATACAATATGGAAGTGTTTTATTATAATAAATCAACTCCAAATAAACTTAAAATCCATCAAAGGATGTTGACATAGATTAAATCAAAACCCTTTTTAGAGAAATATATCTTTCTATTTTGAAATAATTTAAGAGTCACATAATTATAAAATAAAACATTTACTTTGAAAATATTCTTATAATCTTGTAATGAGAGATTATATGAGTTTATAATGGTAGAAAATAGCCACACCCACTGTATAAGTTAAAAAAAGACATTCTTACCTTAATTTTGTTGAAAAGGTTAAAAAGGACCTTGTTTGGAAAACGACAGAAAGATTCCTTTATAAACATCTTATAAAAAGTCAAAAAAGGGTATAAATGACTTTAAAACATATTATTTAAAATAGGAAGAATGTTTTGAAATACATTTTTAATAAACATGGATGTGGATGATAAAGAGGTCCCATTAGATAATTATGTATAAACAACCTCGGATAATGAAGAGATTGTGAAATAAACCCTTACCTTGTAATTTTACTTGGTTGATGGTAGGTTAACCTCCTGTATAATGGTTAAATAATTGTTATTAAATTATACAATAATCATATATATTAATATGATATCATATATGATCTTTTAACATTGATTTGTTAATAATACCTTAGTATCATCATCGTTTCAGGTGTTAACAAATTCGTTTTTCTTTATATTATTTGTTATGTGAGCCATATTTGTTATGGATGGAATGTTTATTATTCATATCCAGAATTATATCATGTTTCCAAAAATTATTTTTAATCATAAAATAAAATTTAGTCTTGAATGGATATGATGGGGAATGAATCTCATCGCATTCGTGGAGACGGTAATCCGTACGTACGCACGAGTGACAATATCATTCTTTTGATATTAAAATAATATATAACTGGATGTTATATCATATATAAATAATAATTATCATGTTATATTTATTATTTAAATGAATTAAACATCATTATTATACCCATCCAAATAATAATGTATTGAATAACAATTACACCACGACGTGGAGACGGTAGGCCGTACGTACGCACGTATGGTGACATGTCATTCAAAGGATGGATAGAATACTGAATATGGTTGTACCATATTTATAATAACATCAAATTATATAGAATATACTGGAGTTATTATTTTATAATGGAAATAACAAAGAAAGAATAAGTTGAAGAAGAAAGGAACTTGAAAGAGGGTGGTGAAAACATTACCTCTTCTTCGGGTTCTTCCTTTTGATTTGATCAAAAGGGATCCTTAGGTTGGATTTCTGACTAAATTAAGGCCTCTAGGATTAAGGTAGGATTGTTGAGAAGGTATTTGGGAAGTGGTTGTCCGAACAAAAAGGATTTGAAGGTATGAAGAATTGGTTATAAGTGGTGTCCTTTTATAAGGGGGATGAGGGGCTCTTTAGGAAAAACTTAAAGTATTAATTTATAATAAATTCATATTCGGTTTCTAATGGCTCCAAAGTGGATTATTCAAAGTATAAGGTGATTATGGGTCTAAATCCTTGCATACAATATATTTTAGATAGTTTTGGGTCACTATATTAACCTTATCATTTATATTTAACTCTTAGTTAAATAGTTTGACATTTACCATGTCACTTTGTATTTTTATAATATATGGTTAATAAACTTACTATATACTTTCAAGAGACCCCCAAGTGGTCCATTAATGATAGAAATATCATGATATAAGTCCTTTGGCCTAACATTAGATTTTTAGGAATAGAATATCAATTAATAATATAAAATTTGTTTTAAGAACTCATTTATGTCAACTTTGACACTATTTAATAATTGATTTTTGTTAAAGTCTTAAAAACTTTATTAATTATAAACAAATTAATTTAAGAAATAATAACATGTCATATTAACTAATAAAATTATTTTATGGCATCAAAACTTTCAAATTATATTTATTTTAACATTTATAATACTAATTATTTGATTCTTTCATTAATAAGGAAAATACTGCATCATTATTGTGTCATAAATATATTTAATTATTAAATGTCTGAAAATTATAAATTAAATACCATTATGTATAAAATATTTTTATGTTTCTAATAAATATTTATAGTCTAAAATATAACATATATAACCCTATGTAAAAATTGTTTTTTTAAAAGATATGTGCTTATGTCATTTTTGTATTTACTTTAACTTGATTAATATAAAGTGTCATTATCACTTACAAGTGGATCCATGGGATCCCAAAATCGACCCAAATATTCCCATGATAAGATATGTATCAACCAATAGGGTTAGGAAACGTTTTAGGGTAATTTATTATTATTATAATATTATTTCTTTACCCTTATTTACCAGATTTACCCTTTAACCATGGTAAATAAAATATTTTACCGATGTAATTATTCAAAATGTCTAAAAATAAAAGTTACATATTTACATAATTTGGACCTCCTGATTATAAATATAGAATCCATTTTTCTAAATTCAAAACACATAAGTGGCAGAAATTAATTTAAAATTAATTCCCGCTGTCAAAACAAAAAGCGCGTTTTTAAGAAATAATAACTATCAAAAGGTTGACACTTGTTTATGTCCGGTTTAAATGTGAAATTATGTCCAATGACCAAAATTGTATTAAATGGTAAAAATATATTCTAAATATACTTTAAAACCACTAAAATTCATAATTATAACTATTAATTATTTTGATTAAAAAAGTTGTTTTTAATTAAAATTTATTGATTTCTACTATTCATCAAAAATTGAAAGTTTTCAGAAAAATACCAAAAATTCACCCTAAGATAATTTCGATATTACGAATACAAAAATGAAGTCCATTTTGAAAGATAAAATGTATAAAATTTAAAAAAGTGGGTATTACTATTCATAATGGCTAGTTTGATTGGTTGTGGTGTGTGTTAGAACTCAAAGTTGCGTACAACACACGCTACTGTATTATTCAAAGAGAAGCATACCATGGAAGCTTGGGGTGTTAAATTCTACCCTCCTTTAAATAATTTCATCCTCAAAATTTATTGAATACTACCACATGAAAAGACTCGGGTGGTTCTTCATCATAAGTTCCTCGGGTTCCCACGTTGCCTCTTCCATCTTATGTTTTCTCCATAGAACTTTTACCAGATGAGTCGTCTGGTTTCTCAACACTTGTTATTTTGTATCAAGAATCTTGACAGGATATTCACAATAAGAAAGATCGGGTTCCAGTTCTAATTCTTCATAGGTGAGTACATGCGTTGGGTTAGGCATGTATTTTCTCAACAGTGATACGTGGAACACATCGTGAACTTTGGAGAGGATTGGTGGCATTGCCAAATGGTAAGCTACAACCCCAATTCATTCTAGAATTTTGAATGGTCTGATGTACCTGGGACTCAATTTTCCCTTCTTATAGAAACGTATAACACCCTTCCATGGAGATATCTTCAAGAAAACATGATCTCCTACCTGAAATTCCAAATCCTTCCTTCGATTGTCAACATAAATTTTCTACCTACTTTGAGCTGCTTTGATGTGGTTTTGGATTACCTTCACCTTTTCCATCATTTCCTCCACCAGTTCTGGACCTATGAGTTTTCTTTCACCAACATCATCCTAACAGGTTGGTGTGTGACATCTCTTTCTGTATAACGCTTCATATGGTGCCATTCGAATACTTGACTAGAAGATATTGTTATAGGAAAATTCTACCAGAGGTAAATATTGATCCCACATACCTTGAAAGTCAAGTGATTAGGATCTCAACATGTCTTCTAAGGTTTGAATAGTCCATTCTTATTGTCCATCTGTTTGAGGGTGGTAGGCAGTGCTCAAACGAAGTTCAGTATCCAAGGCCTTCTAAAGGCTCTTCCATAATCTTGCAGTGAAACGGGGATCACGATCAGAAAAAATCAATAGGGGTACTCTATGAAGTCTCACAACTTCATTAATATATAGTCTTGCGAGATGTTCAAGTGGTAAATCCTCCCTTATAGCAAGAAAATGTGCTGAATTGGTAAGATTATCAACAATGACCCATATTGCATCGTTCCTTCTAGGAGTCTTTGGTAGTCCCATGACAAAGTCCATAGTGATATTATCCCATTTCCACTCAGGTATGAGAAGAGGTTCCATGACTCCTCTAGGATGTTGCCTTCCATCTTTCACTTGTTGACAAACCATACATCTTGACACAAAATCAGCAATCTCCCTCTTCATGTTGTCCCACCAAAAATGTTCCTTCAAATCTCTATACATTTTGGTGCTCCCAGGGTGTATAGAGAAATTAGAACTATGAGCATCATCTCACAATTCCATTTTTAGATCGAGTATATCGGGAACACAAAGTCTCTTCCCAAATTTCAAAATTCCTTCTTCATTCACAAAGTCTCTCAATCTCACATCATTCACATCTTTAATCTTCTTTTGAAACTCTTCATCACCAGTCTGAGAACTCTTTATCTTTTCTAGTAAAGATGGTTTGGCAACCATTTGAAAAAGCATTGATGTTTCACCTTCCATGGTGATTCCCATATCCATCTTTACTAGATCCATGTTTATAGGATCCTTTTCAACTCTCATCTTGTTCAAAACTCCATGATCCTTTCTACTCAAAGCATCTGTCACCTTATTTTCCTTTCCCGGGTGGTAGTGTATCGTGCAATCATAATCCTTGAGTAGTTCAAGCTAAATCCTTTTCCTCATGTTGAGTTCTTTCTGTGAGAAAATTTACTTCAAACTCTTGTGATCAGTATAAATATCACATTTTCACCATAGAGATAATGTATCCAAATATTCAAAGCAAATATTACAGCAGCTAACTCAAGATCATGAGTAGGATAGTTTTTCTCATGAATTTTCAGCTGTTGTGATGCATAGGAAATAACTCTGTCATTTTGCATAAGGACACAACCAAGTCCTTTCTTTGAAGCATCACTATAAATAAAAAACCCATCATTCCCCGATGGTAGAGTCAATATAGGAGCATTGACTAATATTCTATTAAGTTCTTCAAAATATTATTCACACTCTTTTGTACAAACAAATTTAACCACTTTACATGTGAGTTTCATTAATGAGTTAGCCAATCGGGAAAAGTTCTAGACAAAACGTCGATAATAACCTACTAAAACAATAAAACTGCATACCTCGGTTATACTCGTTGGTGTTGGACATTATTGGATTTCCTTGGCCTTAGAAGGATCAATAAATATTACATCCTTAGAGACAATATGACCAACAAAAAAAATCTCCTGAAGCCAGAATTCCCACTTGCTAAACTTCCCATATAATTCATGTCTTCTAAGAGTCTTCAGGATAATGCGCAAGTGATTTTCATGATCCTCGTAGATTTTGGAGTATAATAAGATATCATCAATAAATACCACAACAAAATCATCGAGATATTCCTTTAAATATCTATTCATTAGATCCATGAATACAGAGGGTGCATTAGTCAATCCAAAAGGCATTACTGTAAACTTGTAATGCCCGTACCTGGTTTGAAATGTTGTCTTCGGAATGTATTCCTTCTTTATACACAAATGATGGTATCCAGATTGAAGGTAAATATTTGAAAAGTATTGACCTCCATGCATTTGGGAGAATAAACCATCAATGTGAGGTAGGGGATACTTGTTCTTTATTGTTATAGCATTGATCTCCCTGTAGTCGATATATAACCTCATAGATCCATCTTTCATTTTAACAAAAAGGACAGGGTCTCCCCATGGAGAAACACGAGGGAGAATAAATCCCTTATTACTCAATTCTTATAGTTTTTTATTTAGTTCAACCAATTCCATAGTGTCCATTATATAAGGGGTCTTCGATATAGGCCTTGAACCAGGAATTAAATCAATGGAAAACTCAAATTCTCATTATGGAGGATGTCCAGGTAAATCTTTCAGAAACACATGTACATATTCTTTCACAATAGGTACATCCTCTATTTGAACATTACTTTTCTCATCCACATTAATTTCATTCTCTTCCTCCCCAATAATTGAATTTAGTTGAGCTATTGGGGGTGGATCTAGATAAGAATCAGGTGGTGACGATTCTGATATAAAGATAAGGCGTTCTTTATCATCATCATCAAAAATTGTAACCTCCTTCTTCTTAAAATAAATCTTCGCATAAAGGTCCAAAAGCCAATACATACCGAGGATTATATCAAATCCAGTCATGGGTATGATGATGAGATTAGCAGATAAAGAACATTTATATTCCCTAATGGGAACGGATCCACAGAACTTTGTAGCAATGATACTTCCCTTAGGAGTTTTAACTGACAACTACCTGGTTAAATCAATTTGGAAATATCTAATTTTCTTAGAAAACTGGGAAAATATGAAACAATGCGATGATCCAGAATCAAATAAAGCATTGGCTAAAATTGATAAAACCATTAAATTACCTGCCACCACATCTTTTGGAGCTTCAACCTCAGCAGTAGTGATAGAATAAGCTTGGCCTTGATCCCTTGGACTTTTCTGAGGTAAGTTCCCCTGACGCTTAGGAAATTCATTTTCATAATGCCCCATTTCTCTATAATTATAGCATTCCACGTTGACAACAACTCTCTTTCCCTTGCAATCATGAGCTTGGTGTCCTTTTTCACCACACTTGTAGCAGACTCCCATTCCCTTCAAGAAAGTACTGGGGTGTTTATTCCCACATTTACTGTAGGATGGATAATCAACTTTTCCCTTCTTCCTTTTATTTCCATTTCAAGAGTGGTCACTAGATCTCTTCTTCTCTTTCTTTGCCTTAAAGTCGTAAGACTTAGCGAATTCCTTTTCTGTCTTGATAGTACATGAGACAATATCTCCGTACAACGAGAAAGATTGTGAGACTATTTCTTGATGGAGAAACGGTTTTAACCCATCAAATAAACAATCAATATTACTTCTTGGGTTACATATATAATCTGCTGCATGCCTCGCTAACCTTGTAAAGTTAGCCTCATACTTTGCGACATTCTCATCCTCCTTTTTCCTCAGACTCAAAAATTATCTTTCCATATCTACTCGATGGTCATGAGGAAAGTATTTTTCTAAGAAAAACTCTTTTAACTCCATCCATTCCATATTTGATACTTCATCATATTCCTTCGTGTTTTGTATCAATGACAACCATTGATCAGGATCTCCAGTGAGGCGATAAACTGCCATGAAAACTTTTTCCCTTTCACTACTCCCCAAAGCAAAAAATATTTTCTCTAGGGAACTTATCCATTGCTCAGCTACCAATGGATTTATACTCTCATTGAATGTTGGTGGTTTCTGCCTCATGAAGCAATTTAACATTGATCCTCCACGTTGTGGATCAGGGTGCTCCATATAGGTATGATTATTATTCATAACCTGAGTAAGTGTCTCATTATGGTGATTAGCTAATCAGCACCCATTGCATCACCAGCTCCACTATAATTATCTTGAGTAGGAGAGAAATCCCTATATGGAGTGCGTGCATTAATACAGTTTCTATTTCTTCCACTAGGTGCCATTTCTAAATAATGGCATAAACTAGATTAGTTTATGAATCGCAATACATATATCCAAACTTGTAAAACACTTAACATGAATTGAGAAGTTTATGGATATAATCCATAATCATAAAAATGTTTTCTTTGAGGAAGTATATACTCATAAAACCCTCATAATGGTTTGTAAAGAAAATGAGAATTATCCTAAGCATATCCCCTGGGAGTGTCGTAGCCAAGAGTGCAGCAAGGCCCGTTGTCGTGCATCAGTTCCCATTCGAGTCTAGCTCAAAGCGGTGTTTTCGGTTTTTACCCCTAGGTACATCTGTGCCAGAGCCACCTCTACCTGCTCATATCCAGACAAAGATGTATTTTTCGGAAAACTCACAAAATATCTATGTTGGCACCAAAATATTGGACACAAAGGGAAGAACAAAAAGAAGCCCGAGCGCTGCCTCGCGAAGCGCGGTCGCGAAGGGCCCCCGAGCAATGCAGCCACCGTGAAGTGACATAGGCTGTAACGCTCTGAGAATGGATTGACGTTCGCGACCCGCTGCGAAGCAGAGGAGGTGGTACCCCTCCGTGAGGGAGGTTGACGTTCGCGACCTGCCACGAAGCCACCGAGGCCCCCTTCGCGCCGCGTGAGTTCTGCTCCATGGCGCCTCTTGCATATAAATACCGAGATACCCCTAAGCTTGAGGGACGGACAATCCGACCTTTCGGCTTCTCAGCTCCTGAATCACAAATCATCCTTCACCCGAGAATCATGAGCTCCACGAGGTATTTTTGCTTCGCGAGATGCTTTCGCCTTGTCTCGTTTTGAGCCCCTCTTCCGAGAGGGATGCCCTTCGCGAAGCCTAAGGGCATTATCAAAGGAAGGGGATTCCCAAGGGAACCCGGGCAGCCATGAAGCATTTATGCTTCGCGAAACACCCATCCTGTACAAGTGATCCACATGCCAAGGCAGGGTCACTGTACTTCACGAAGCACACTACTTTACAGCACCTTGCTTCGCGAGGCACCTCTGCTTCGCGAGGCTGTGCTCCACGAACACCCTTCCACTTTGCGGAGCACCTCCCACTCGCACTTCTACCCCATGCTAAGGCCAATGCACTCCACTTCGCGAAGTACACCCCTTTGCAAGTGCTCCCCACTATGCAAGGCAACCAAGATCTACAAGTTCCCTGCTCGTGGACCCCTTTGCTTGGAAATTTCTCTTCCCGTGAAACCCTCCCGGTTTGCACGGTGTGATTTCAAAGTCCTATGGACGACACCACCCTTAGCATTGCTCCGCTCGATGCTTCTTCTCATAGGCACGCTAACGGCTATTGCTTCTTCGCATAGCCACACTAACATGGACCCCTCGATGGTTTGCTCTGCGACCCCCCTGCTATACGGAATTTTCGGTACCTTCCCTCCCCCAAGGGGTAGGGTGTATCAGTTATGTAAGTCCTAGGGGTGCAGACTAAGCCCACTTAGTCTGAGCTGCATGACGTTAAACTGCCAAGCACCTCGTCCTCAAAACATGAAGTTAAACTGTGACCCGACCCCGTGCCTCGCACGCAGGGTCCCCCCGGCTCGGACATTCTTTACGCCGCTCATCTCCACGGGAATGGAATCACCCACATAGGGGATGATATCCTCCTTATTGGAGTGGCGTATGTCCACAGGAGAAGGGAAAACACCTTGGTGTAATCCCCCTAGCCCCTCTTGTGGAAGGGAGCACCCATGAACCTCCGTACTTCCCCACTGCCAAGGCCAGTGGAGGGCGCGATAGGGAACGAGGCACCTTCCATATTTGGTCCCAAATCCCTCTCACACTACGATTTTCCGCACTTTGGGCCTCTATCCTGGAGTAAGTCCTAGTACCATGGGCCACCTAATGCGTAAGCCCCTCTTTGCTCCTCACGGATGCACCCTTCGCGACGTGATCGTCAGGTCTCTGCTGCCTCTTGTTTCTCACATCGAGCATGACTCACGTGGGCTTAGAGTAAGCATCGACCATGAGAATTCCCCCGTCCAGCATGACGTTAAACTGTATGCCCCCGTCCAACATGACGTTAAACTGTATGTTGTCCCGCATGACACTAAACTGTACATCCATATGAACTGCGAGGCCTTTGATCCATGTCAAGGCATGGTACGTAGGAAGCCTCCACGAGGTTCAAGCCCACTGCCTATCGTTCATTCACGTCAGGTTGCACCCTCGGCCCGCATGATGTTAAACTGCATTCCAGTCCAGTGGAAAGCCGTTGTGACTATCCTGAACTACGTGGACTTTGATCCATGCCAAGGCCTGGAACGTAGGAAGCCTCGTTAGGTTCAATCCCACCACCAGTGGACCACCGGGTTCACCTTCACGTCGGTTCTCTAGCGAAGCCCTTTGAACTACGAGGTCTTTGATCCATGTCAAGGCATGGTATGTAGGAAGCCTCCTTGAGGTTCAATCCCATCATTCATCGGACCAAGGTCCTTCTTCACGTTGGTTCGCTGACACCCACATCCCATTTGAACTACGAGGACTTTGATCCATGTCCAGGCATGGTACGTAGGAAGCCTCCCTGAGGTTCAAGCCCGTCAACCATCAGACCAAGGTCCACCTTCATGTCAGTTCACCAACACCTGGGCAACCTAGTGTGTAAGCCCCACACCATCTGGACCAAGGTCCTCACTCGAATCGGTTCGCCGACACACCATTTTGAACTAAGAGGTATTTGATCCATGTCAAGGCATGGTACGTAGGAAACCTCACGAGGTTCAAGCCCACCATCCACCTGAACCAAGGTCCTTATTCACGTCGGTTCTCTGACGCACCCCCATCCCACATGACATAAAACCGCATCCCAATCCAGTGGTAAGCCGTTGTGACCCTACCGTCCAGTTGTTCTGACACCCCTTCATGTCAGTATAACACCCCTCTTCTCAAACTACGCGGAATTTGATCCTTTCCAAGGCATGGTATGTAGGAAGTCTCATGAGGTTCAAGCCCACCACCTGGTCGTTTCGACCGCATCCATGCTATTATCCATCATCCATCCTGATTCTTACCCGGGCCGCCACATCCCGGTGAGATCATGCCACCCCATTCCCCTCAAAAACATTCGGGAAGCCGCCCATGGTTTGGCCCCAATATCGGCATTCCCTCAAGGGGGATTCCTCAATCTGATCCACTCCAGCTAGTGTTCTGATCAGGCCGATCCGTCTCCGCTAGACGTTAAACTTGCGCCATACCTTGTGTTAAACATAGGAATATGAGGAAAACCTCAGATACATGCCTATGACATACGATTCCCCGCGCTCGATGTGGGATGCCTTGGGCTTCCGTGCCCTCAAGAAGCCCTATAATAAGGGACAAAATACAGACACACCAATTCCCCAGCGTTCAGACACGTTACTGATGCCTCGACGTGACTACTCCCCCGACTGAAGGTTACTGCCCTGACCAGAACCTTTGGAATGTCCTGACATAAGCAGTGTAATTAACCAGTGTCCATGAAAATATGGAACTGAGAAGAGTTTCATGAACAACATATTAAATCTATGAGGGAGACCCGGACTAGGTGACGAGTTCCGAGGAGGAATCCACTGAAGGAAGAACCGACATCCCATCATCCCAGTTTTGATCAAGGAGCAGACATCCCTGAACAAGGAGTGGATGCCGCCCGCCTTTGGAAAGCGGGAATGCGGGGCAACACAAAAGCCGCACCTGTCGCACCCAAGAGGACGGATGCATGCGCCCCAGTGAAAGCATCGGAAACAGAAATGGTGAACCCAGCGTGAAGGTATTCTCCTCAATGTGGAGATTAGTAGCGCTCGAGACACCAGTATATTGATGTATCACCGGATCCAGATATCCGGCGCCGGGTCCCGCCAAGAAAATAGCAGTACTGGCTTGAAAATCACCAGAAGTTGGGGTAGTAGAACGTGGGGCATTCCGTTCTACAACTTTGTCTACGTGGATCCCTCCTGCCGACCCTGGGAGGCGGAATGACACTGGGGAACTGGTTGTCGATCTCTTTTCCTCGCAATACTGATGAGATAATCTCCCTGCTTCTTATGAATTAGGTTGTTGCTACAGGGACACGATCGCCGACCACCCTCCTACGCAGGGGAAGGGGCAATACCAGCACAGCCGCTCCGCGTGGCTCCACTGCTACTACAACGGCATCTGCATCCACGAGCGTGGGGCACCCACACCCCTCTCCCCATCATAAGTCATCCAACGAAGGGTGATTAACGACCTCGTACGTCGTTACGAGGAGGAGGGCATAATCCCAACTCGGGATATGGCCCGCCTAGACCTGGAGGCGTCCAGGAGCCGCCGTCAACGCCGACCTTGAGGGCCACGTAGGGAGCCCCTACTCCCCACCCCAACGTTCAATCGTTTCGGGTGCCTATCCCCAGAATGCCTCGACGACTCCTCGCCTTACGCTGATGAGGTGGGTGATGTCCGGATCAGCCCAGTCAGAGCCCCAATCCAAGGACTCCAGGCAGGGGCCCCTACCCGGTCGTGTCAGCACCACTGTCCGGCCTTGCCAGAGGAGCAGGTAGGCTATGCCCCTGCACCACCTGCACCAGCTCGTTTGACCCGACGCCAGTGTTGGGCCCGAGATGAGGGCGCCCGTCAAGGGGCATCGACGTCGACGACTACTGTGGCCCGAGACACCATCGACGTATATCAAGAATCCCCTACATGCACTGAGCAGGAACACACCTACGCCCGACCGGGGTTGAGGCCCCCACGGCCCCACGGGCAGGCTGGGTCGACTCTCCGGGTCGCAGGCCCGAGTGTTGATCGTCGCGAACCAACCCGCGGTGGTGTCACTCCGTACGGAGGTCCTCCCCGTACCACCACTCCACAGAGCGTGGGCCTTCCCCACTCTAAATTTCTTCATGGAGGTATGCCCCGTGCTACCCCCAACCCGAATGAAGACCTACCCCGCAGTAGTGACACTTGGGGCAGAAGTCTTTCCCGTGCCCATAACACTGGGTATGGAATTCCTCCTCCTACCCCCGACCGTCGATGTGAAGTCATTGCCCATCCGGTCCCTCTCCAATGTGGGGATCCTCCCTACGTTCTTTCCACAACTGGTGAAGGTCTTCCTCACCCTGGTAACCAAAGGGCTGAAGCTCTGCCTCACTCCACCCACACCAAGCATGGATGACCTCCCCATGCTCCCGCCGATTCCGATGGAGGCTTCGCCCACTCAGGTGCTGTCCATGGAGGTCCTCCCCATGTTCCCTTCGACATTTTCCCCGGTTCCCCTCGCACCCCATCTATCTCAAGCGGAAGTCCTCTCTGCCACGACATCAGGACGACCCCGAGACTACATGTCGGGAACCAGCCTTGTCCCAAAGAGCCATCTAGGGGCAGGAGGGCGGGTCGTCACCACCACAAGAAGAATCCTAGGAAATCCCGAACGGATATCAAACCGGCCCGCTTCTTGGATTTCGAAGCAGAATGCGACTCGGCATTGGAACCCTCCCCCCGCTTCTCCGCATTAAGGACCGGGGCAGGAACAAGGCATGTCAGCCTCATCCTTTCAGAATGCGAGGTCGACCGGATTCCCGTTTCTCTTCACAGATACATCCAGGAGGAGGAAATTGTGGGAATCCCGCAGGTTCCGACCGTACAGTCACCACCATCGTCACCAGAAGCACCCTCTACCTCAACCAGAGATCACAAAGAGCTATTTTGGGGAACGATGGTGGTCGAGAGACAAGGGGGTCCATCGCCGGTAACCGTAATTTCTGCGCTAGAGGTTGTGGCTATCAGCCCATCGTATCGTGACATTGTGGTCATGTCACCTCACTCTTCAGAGGATGGCCCGGAATTTGGCGGCCAGTCAGCCCGTTCACCGTATTCTCCGCCACCCAGTTTACTGTCCCAGCGGTCCGCCTCAGTACCACTACCGGTTCCTCAGCCACCCCCGGTTGACAAATGGGGTAATACGGGGCCAGAACCTGAATCCGAGACCAAGAGTTTCTGGAACATTCTCGCAGTGGACCACTTCCCAGAGAAGTTCTGGCCGGTGGCCACGCCGAACTTCTGTGCGCCAGAATCCCTCAACCCAAGGGAAGTCGAGTGCTTCTGTCAAACCCTATGGGAGACACACTTTTTTCTTCGCTATCAGCAAGTACTGTACCCTAGGAGCCAAGTGCACTTTGAGGAAATTGGCGATCAATGTCGTCTGGTCGATTTGGTACTCCCTGTGGCCCAGCACCCTGAGTCACCAGGTCGCCAGAGTTCCCTCCAACAAAAATGCGTTCAGAGTTTCAAGGTACTCCACAAAATCATCAGGGAAGCTACCTCCCATGTGCAAGTCTGTGGCTGGGGACAGTATGCCACCCTCCTCTTCAGTCCTATCCGACGGCAGCCCGATTCGTTATGCGACATTGAGAACATGCCCCCAGGAATGGTTGAGGTCCATATGGCTGACATAGTGGACAAAGAGGACGAGCTGTAGTTTCTCGATGGAGACTTACCCCCTGAGGGTGTACCACCATTGTTGGACCCATCAGGGAGGATTACTCATCAGCAGAGGAACCTTATAGGCCTCCCTGTGACCACCGAGGCGTTGGTACTCGGTCGAAATGCCGGTAAGTGTAAAGAGCATGTCGAAACCGTCAAGAACTCTGACCCATCCGCCTCTGTACAGAATATGGACGAAGACCCTGAGAAGGCCACATTGCGCTAGCAGCTTGCTAAGCAGAAGAGACTGGTTGAAAAACTCTTGGCTAAATGCTCTATCGAGAGACGACCGACTATGGTGATCCTAAGCCAGGGCAGCAGGGGCAGGAACACCTTCCCCCCGAAGAGATACCTTTGGGAAACCCTGATCATGCTACTCCTGCAGACAGGATAGAAGCCGAAACGCACGACAAGAGGGCACAATACGTCTCGCCAAACCCTTCTAAACGGCAAGGCAATCCGAGGAATCCATCCCGGGTTCCCACAGCTGCCCCAAGGGCCGTTCCGCCAGTCGCTCCACGAGACATTGAATCCGTTTACCATGTCGAAGATCCTAGAAATGCACTCGTAGTTAGGGATACCTGTCAAAACAGGGACCCCCACCCAAATGATCCTATGATGGCACTCATCGCCCGCCTCAAGGCATTGGAAACGCGGAAGGTGGCAGTCCCATCGGATGGCAAGCCATATCCCGTGTGGGTGGATGATATGCCTGCACCCCTGGGTTTTGGGAATCCCATTTTTTCTCCCTTTAATGGGACTGGGGACCTGCCGCAGCACTTAGCTGATTTTTCCTCCAGGTGTGGCCCCATGTTGGGGACCCCGACACAGCAGGAAGCTGCCAAGATCCAATGTTTTGTGAAGACATTGGAGGGCCCTGCATTCGTCTGGTACAGACAGCTCCCTATCGGATCAGTGACCGGCTAGGAGGATCTTCGCCGACAATTCTTATACCAGTTCAGCTCCACCACGCGAAAGACCAGCATCGCCGACCTCTTCAAGTGCAAACAAAGGCCTGATGAGCAAGTCGTGGACTTCATCGCCCGGTGGAAGGGGCTTATATACTCCCTCGACATGCCAATGACTCAGGAGAAATTACTGACGATGTGTATAGGGAATGTCAAAATGGAACTGGTTCCTTCCCTGATCACCCAGAACTACCCCGAAGGGTTCCGAGATTTCTCAGATAAGGCTCAGCACCTCGAGGAAGCTCTGCATAAGGCTAGTCAGGCACGTCTGCTGCCCCCTATAATCCTAGCCAGGAGGGATTCCAGGGCCGAACCCACCATGGTGGCCCAAATAGAAGCCCCCAGGTAGCTAGAATTACTACCAGGGGCACCAGACCCACAACCCCACAGAGGCCCTCCACCTCAAGCACAGGCTCCTGCCCAGTAGCAACCGCCTCAGAACCGACAGGTTCCCCCGCGCAATGCGCCACCACCACCTTGGCGAGACAATCAGGCTCTGCCTCCTCGGCAGGCCCCTCTGTCCACTCGTCAGGGCTATGCTCCCAGGGACCCCTATCCGGAAATAAGGCACCAGACTTACTCGTTCAATGATAATCAGGTCCCTAGCTACTTCCGAAGTGCTCTAGAGAAAGGGATTGTGTGCTTACCCGAGTATAGAAGGCCGGCAGAGGTGAATCTCACCGATCGCCCCAACTACTGACCCTATCACCAGATTCTAGGGCACACCCTCAAGCAGTGCTATGTGTTTAAAGACTGGCTTCAAGAACAGGTCGACAACAACATAGTCAGGTTGAGCCTAGCCCCGACACAAGTGGCGGGTTTCTTCGTAGGGTCAAAAATTAGTAGCGACAGCGAAGGCGAGTGTCAGCAGGTTATCAGCCATGGGTCCTAGAAGTACGACGACTGGATGGCCTGTAAAACCATCACCCGTGCCCATGGCATCATTCGGGCATGCCTAAATTAGTCGGAGCCTTCAGAAGATGCGACCAGTACCTCTGCGTCATCATCATAGCCGACCTCTTCCCAAAAGGGCAAGCAGCGACGGCGCAAGAAGAAGCAACGCGCTCCACCACTACCGTTGCCATCCCGTAATCTTGGCGACTTTATGCCCCCTAAAATGGGGATTCCTACCAGAATCTTCCCAGTGGTGGATGATTCTTCGAGCGACAACCATGGGTATGTTTCAGTTAATACCGTGGAGTTGGTAAATCCCTATATGACTCCCGACGAGGGGGAACGCCAGGCGAACCTCCCCAACGTCCCCAGCTGACGTTAACGTCAGCAGAACCGCGACCACATGGGTCGTCGAGGCACATCTGCGGGCACTTTCAGTCTGGCCGTGCACGCTACTGAAACCAGACAGTAGGCCCAGCGCAGAGCTCAGCACGCGCAACCTCATCTAGTGCCCTCAGATCTACCTCCACCGCCGTTTGTGCTACTAGATCAGGCAGAGCTACCTCGTTCATACCGCGGTTAGTATTGCCTGGCTACAGGACAATCTCAGTTGTCCGGTCCTCATCTAGAAGCTACTCTTTAGGCATAAAATAGCGGGCAGCAGGACGTACCCAGTACCAGCCAGCCGCCAGTCTAGCCGGTAGGGCCCGTTATGCCTCCAACTGTAGAACGACCTCCTATAAGCAGAGGTTCACATTTGGCATGAAAGTATGATGTCCTGAAGCACCTGGCTGGTATTACAGCATGGATTTCTATTCTTGAGGCTCTACGCCTATCGTCTGAAATGCGTGAAGCACTTGCCGAGGCCCTAAGGAGCCCCCTCCAGTTTGAGACAGAGGTAGCAGCTGCAGAAGCGTACCATGATGAGGAAATTGAGAACACCGAATGCCAGGATGTTATCTCATTCTCTAGTGAAGATGAAGACCCTCCCATACATGGGCATATTTTCCCACTATACATCAGTGGCCAGTTCAATGGCATGGAAGTCCACCGCTGTCTTGTTGACACGGGTTCTGTGATTAACCTAATCCCGACTCGGACACTGCGAAAGCTGGGTTTGTCTGAGGATGATGTAACTCCCACCGACCTCAGAATCCAGGGATACGACAGGACCAAAAAATCCCCAGTCGGAAATATTCGCTTGAAGACCCAGTTCGGTGGCCTAATTTCTAGCACCGAGTTCATGGTTGTCTCCCAGGACACCACATACAAGGCATTGATGGGAAGGCCATGGCTCCATCTGCATGCAACGATCCCTTTGTCATATCACCAATGCCTCAAGTACTCCCTCAATGGTCGGGTAGGCATGCTCCAAGGAGATGTGTCTCCTTTCGCCTCTTGTGAAGCCCGCTATCTGGACACTGACTATTACAAGAGCAAGGATAAGCAGATCCTAGCAGGTGAGGATAAACCCGCCCCGGTCACAAGTGATCCCTGGGCAGGCCTGGATGATGCCTACATCTTCCGGATCCATCAGTTGGAGGCCACGACCCCCGACATGGGGCAATGTTTTCTTGTTTCAGGTACAAGAGGAAGGCATGTTACCATGTCCAAGCGACGGAAGAAAATCACCTCGTACTCCTACACCAACCAGGCTCAGGTGATCCCGGAACCACCTACCCCTATGCGGTATCAGAATTTCAAGATTATGGCAACAGCGGTACGTCATACGTGTCTCTTTAGCCGGGATGGAATCAACCGGCTCAGGCTGACGCATCGTACTTCTTTGATGTCATCAAACGTGGCCCCTTGGGTCGAAGACCGGATGGGATAGAATTGACTGCCTTCATCGCTATGGTCTCAGTGGCGTATGGGTCTCCAGATATGATGACCACTACTACCCAGGACGGAACTAGCTGCCCATCAGGGTTTGATAACTCAAAAGTAGCTCCCCCTATGGGAAATCCCTCCACGGGTGGAGAGGAGGATCTGGAGGATGCTCCCCCCGCCTTTGAAGAAGGCATCTCTACCATGGTTGATGAACTGGTACAGGTGAACCTTGGTAGTGAGGAAGACCCGAGACCCACATTGATCAGTGCAGCCATGCCCCTCGAGGAGCAGCAACTGTACTTGGACTTTCTCAAACAGTACCGTGATGTGTTTTCCTGGAGTTATAACGATATGCCAGGACTAGATCCCCAGGTAGCCATCCACCACCTTGGTCTCCTAACAAACCATCACGGGTTTAAGCAACCTCCTAGAAAGATGCACCCTTCTCACGACACCATGGTTGAGGCCGAAGTTGACAAGCTTATCAAAGCCATATTCGTCAAGGAAGTCCGGTACCCCAGGTGGCTTTCCAACATTGTGCTAGTTAGGAAGAAGAATGGGCAGATCAGAGTCTACATCGACTTCTGCGATCTCAATCGCCACTGCCCGAAGGATGATTTTTCCCTCTTAGTGACAGAGTTATTGATTGATGCCACGACCGGGTTCCAAGCCCTCTCCTTCATGGATGGGTATTCCAGATACAACCAGATCCAGATGTCCCCTGAGGACGAGGATTCCACTTCCTTCAGGGCTCCCCAAGGTACTTTTTGTTATCAGGTTATGCCCTTTGGCCTGAAAAATGCAGGTTCCACCTATCAGCGGGCCATGCATCGTATATTCAAGCCGATTCTCGGGACGCTAGTGAAATGCTACGTGGATGATCTGGTGGTTAAATCTTGCTAGCGCCGGGACCATCTCAAGGACCTTGATAAAGTGTTCAGCTTCCTCCGTTCCCACCACCTAAAGATGAACCCGCTTAAGTGCACCTTCGTGGTCACCTCAGGGAAGTTTCTTGGCTTTGTTGTTAGATACCGGGGCATTGAGATCGACCCAGAGAAGATCAAGGCCATCATCCAGATGCCTCCCCTAAGCAATATTCGGGAGCTTCGAGGTCTCCAAGGCCACTTAGACTACATACACAGATTCATTGCGAATCTGGATGGCAAGTGTAAGCCCTTTTCCCGGCTTATGAAGAAAGGCGCCGCCTATGAATGGGATGAAGAGTGTCGGACCGCCTTCGAGGAAATAAAGCAATATATTCTCCAACCTCCAGTCTTGATGCCACCCATCTCTGAAAAGCCACTGGTCCTTTACGTGACCGCCCTGGAACGGTCCCTTGGTGCGCTTCTCTCCCGGAAGAACAATGAGGGGATAGAGAACACCCTCTACTATCTCAGCCGCATGCTCCTTGATACGGAGATCAGATACTCCCCTATCGAAAAGAGCTACCTTGCGCTCGTGTTCGCCATACAGAAGTTGTGGAATTACTTGCAGCACCATGAGGTATAGTTGGTCTCTTGGGTAGACCCACTGAAGTACATCCTGAACCACCCTATGTTAAATGTCCAGCTAGCGCGGTGGGCGGTGATCCTCCAGCAGTTCGACATCAGGTTCATGCCTCAGAAGGCCATGAAGGGACAGGCATTGGAAAACTTCTTAGCTTCTCATCCAACCTCCGTGGATCAATCCCTAGATCTGGATTTTCCTGATGAGATGATCCTCTCAGTCGATCATGCCATATCATGTTGGAAAATGCATTTCGACGGTGCCTCCAGGAGCCCCATCGGTATAAGGCTCAATGATCCTAAGATCAACAGAGTGGGTCTGGGTATCGTCTTCATCACCCTGGCACAAGACTTTATTCTATACTCATTCCTGTTGTCATAAAGCTGCACCAACAATGAGTCAGAGTACCAGGCTCTCATCACTGGTCTCAAGCTGGCCCTTGAGATCGATGTGCCCCATCTACATGTGAAAGGGGATTCTGAAATGGTCATCAAGCAGGTCAATAGCGAATATGTTGTCAAGAAGTCGGAGCTTGTGCCATTGCTGGAGTGCACCCTCCATCTAATGGACCAGTTATCTTCTCGACCAGAGGTTACCCATGTCCCTCAGTTGTAGAATGGTCAAGCAAACACTTTGGCTAGCTTAGCTACGTCGGTCGTGGAACCCAAGCAAGATGATTTGATCATACATGTGGCACAACCGAGAGTCATTGCCCCTGTCACCCTAGAGGACAACGATGGCCTACGGGTAGGCCATCTTACCACCAGACATTCTACGTCAGGGGTCCCGGTTTCGTCAGATACAATGGTCGAGTCCACTACCGACTGGAGAGCACCTTTTGTCGAATATCTCCAAAATGGTTGCCTCCCGGATAATTGATCTGAGCGCGAGTGAATCCGACGCCACGCACTGCAATTTACCCTCCAGAGTGGTCCCATTTTTGAGAAGATCCTCTATAAGCAGAGCTTCGATGGTGTTCTCCTGCATTGCATTCAAGGAGTCGATATTTCTCAGGTCATGCAAGAGGTTCATGCTGGTTCCTACGATGCCCACCAGGCTGGGCCCAGGCCATCCCATAAGATCCGGAGGATGGGGTACTTCTGGCCCTCTATGATCCATGATTATATCAAGTTTTCCAGGAGATGCCAGCATGCCAAGTTCACGCTAAATTCCTACATCGACCACCAGAGCCTCTCCACTCCACCAAGTATTCTTGTCCATTTGCGGTGTGGGGACTCAATGTCGTGGGACCATATCCTCCAGCGACAGCTATCCAGTGTAGGTTCATCCTAACTTCTACATATTTCTTCTCCAAGTGGGCAGAGGCAGTTCCACTCAAAGAGGTCAAGGCCTGCTCTATCGTTGAATTCATGATCTCCAATATCATCCACCGGTTTGGAGTCCTTCATGTTGTCCTCATCGATAACGGCACCAAATTTCGAGCAGCAGAGCTGAAGAAATTCTATGGCAAGTACAATATCCGTTCGAACCATACCTCTCGCTATCATGTGCAGGCGAATGGACAGATCGAGGCATTCGACAAAACCCTCTCTAAAATTCTACAGAAAATGGTTGGTCAGAATAAGAAAAGTTGGCCGGAAAAACTCCCCAACGCCCTCTGGACTTATCGGATGACGACTCACAATTCTACCCAGGTGACCCCATATTCCCTGGTGTATGGGGCTGAGGCCATCCTGCCCATTGAGATCTAGATGCCATCGTTACGCACTGAAGTCTATGACTAGCAGGCACCAGATAAGGTGGCCTAAATCCGTCTAGCTGAATTGGAAGCACTGGGCGAGAACAGGCTTCGTGCCCTGCATAATCTGGAAAGACTTCAGAATAAGATATCCAGAGCCTTCAATAAGAAGGTTTTCCTTCGCTATTTTTTGCAAGGCGACCTAGTGTTGGCCCTTCGAGTTCCAATGATTCCTGGTAGGAAACCGCCCAAGCTTGAGCCAAAATGGGAAGGACCTTACAACATCCATAAGGTTTACCCCAATGGAGCATACTCCTTGGTGACCACAGATGATGAGCACATAACTCCTCCCACCAACGCCGAGTTCCTCAAGCAGTACTTTGCCTGATCCCCTTGGTCCTGCACAACCTTAAATTGTACGGTCTCGCGTGACCCTAAATTGCACCACCATCCTGCATGACATTAAAACTACGATATCATCCTGCAAGATGATAAACTGAAAAATGGTCCAAGCTCTATGACCTTAAACTAAGATCTCCCTTGTCCTTAATGTAAGTCGTTAAACTGAAAGCCAGTCAGGCCTTCCTGACCGAGGCTTAGCCTCATGCTCTTTGGTCTCTTCAGGCCCCTGGCCCCCGTCCTTACTGTAAGATGTTAAACTGCAAGCCGGTCAGACCTTCCTAACTGAGGCTCAGCCTCAGGCCCCTTGGACTTCATTGACTCATGCTCTCTTATGGGATCGTACGGTGTGGTGTGGGATTACGTCCTCATTCACGTTGGGTTACCCACTGTACCTCACATGCCCCCAGATGAGACGCATCTTTCATCCAGCATGACGTTAAACTATGCTTCAAGAACTACATATGGCTTGATTCACATCCTAATGGCATACGTAGGAACGCTCAAACGTCTCTTCTTGAGCTCAGCCCCGAGCTCTTCTCTTTGACTGTCCCCCCTGGGTATAGTTTCCTAGGAGGGACCTTGCATGATGAGGAGTAGGCTTCCTTAGCCCCACTCATATGAGGATTATAATGGTCGCACCATGTGCCCACTCCCATTATTCTATCCTCCCACGTCTTTACCGCATGACGTTAAACTGCATGGCCTTCAAGAAATACGTATCGCTTGATTACCATCCTAATGGGATATGTAGGAACGCCTGGACATTTCGTCTATTGGCCCATCCCAAAAGAAAAAATCTTCCCCTCGGGTTAAGACATATGGCAGGGTGCACACTTCTTCCCCAACTCACGTCGAGCAAGCCTCGACCCGGCTGTACATCCCCTCCCTTGGAGATTCTCGCCTCTCTCGTAGATGGGTATGGCTATGATTCACCCAATACTTGACCGGGATTCCACCACTTTCCTCATCCTGAAGGCCCCCTGAATGGTACAGATGCTCGACCTAAGGGCCCTCTTACCACTTCGGGCCAACGCCCTCGAGGATATCGAGCAACAAGCCGATACAAGTCTCGCGTTTCGAACGTGGTTAGCGGTCTACGCTCATTTGTTGCTCCCATGTCAGGTCACCATAGGGATGTTGTGTTTCGAACATGGTAACTAGTGCCCCGGATCTTCGGGTCCACCCCAAGATGTCCCAAACATCGAGTGCAGTGATTCGTTCTGCCCCATCCAAAAGCGACAAACTTCCCTCCAGGTGGTGACAACGGTTGGGCCCACAGCCCTGATTCTCCTATAAGGGATGTGCGGCGTGATGTGGGATCAGGTCCTCATTCACGTTGGGTTTCTTGCCATGCTGTACGCACTCCCTCACCGAGGCCCAGCCTCAGGCCCCTTGGCCTTTCTGGGCCCACGACCCCCGTCCTTGCTGCAAGACGTTAAAATACAAGTTAGTCAGGCCGTCCTGACTGAGGCCTAGACTCAGGCCTCCCTCACCGAGACCCAGCCTCAGGCCTTTTGGCCTTTTCGGGCCCTAGCCCAAATTCTTACCTGGAGTGTATGGTGTGGTGAGGGATTATGTTCACATTCATGTCGGTTTTTCCATCGTACCATACACCTCCTCTATCCAGGGACTCCTATTCCCCGACCATCATCCTCACTGCAAGACGTTAAAGTACGAGTAGGCCAGGCCTTCCGGACCAGAACCCAACTATTAGGCCCCTTGGAATTTTCGGGCCCCCCTGGCCTAGGTTCTTTCCAACAGGACTGTACGGTGTGGTGCGGGATTACATCCCCATTCACGTCAGGCTACACACCGCATTGTACACATCCTCGTTAGGGAATTATGTCCCTCTGGGTATCTTCTATAACTATGTGTGGCTTGATTCCCATTTTTATGGGATATGTAGGACCACTAGAATGTACAAGCTTCGGGTCTAGCCCCATCTTCTGAAAATCTCCGTCCCACCTTGGCCCCTTGGCCTACCTTTTCTAAGAAACTTTGCCAACCCTTTGCGGCGGTTCACCGATATGCCTAAGGGTACTCTGGTTTAAGTTACCTGGAACGTCGGATTCTATTCGGACACATCCGCACCTGCTTTTCAGGATTCGTGTTTCCCTTCATTAGGGCTTTCATAATCTTTCACACCCAGAGGGACCCCCAAGAACGGCCTGGATACAATTCCCAAGGGCTATTCTACCGTTATGGGCCAACGCCCCCAAGGGTTTCAGTCAACAAATCGATAAAAATCCCGCGTTGTGAATATGGTTAGCGGTCAATGCTCGTTTTTTGTTCCCACCTCAGGCTAACACGATATGGAGACTATTTTTCCACCATAGTTAATAGTTATCCTCCATCACCACGCCAACCCCATGAAGCCCAAAATGTCGATTACACGATTCACATCCTTCTCCATTCTCATCATATCCAAGTAGAGTTTCGAAACTCTTGATACTATTCCTCAGTGCACATCTGCGCATTAGGGGAACAAAGCCGCATTAAAGGCGTCCTTCGGGGCTCTTCACCGACTTCCCCTAGATGGATGTTTTGGGTATTGCGATAAGGATCTTCCCCCCTTGTTTCCCACAACGAGTTTAACTCACGTGGGCTTAGGGATCGGGTCGAGGTCTGCGCTTACCTGGAAAGTTGTCATCCACCCATGGTCCGAGCTCTAAGACCATAAACTAAGATCTTCTAAGAACTACGTCTGTCTTGATTCCCATCCTCATGGGATACGTAGGAATGCCCAGACCTCCTGTCTTTGGGTCCAGCTTGAGTTAAGCTAATTTTTATCTTCCGTCCTGCCTTCGAGACCATGACTACGGGACTACGTGGTGTGATGTGGGACCAGGTGCTCATTCCCGTTGGGTTTGCAATAGACTCACCACGCGCACCCAGTTCTCAGAATTAGCCCTCCTATTTCCTGTCCCGCATGACATTAAAAGGCACCTTCAAGAACTACGTGTGGCTTGATTCCTGTCCTAATGGGATACGTAGGACCACCCGAATGTATAGAATTCAGGTCCAGCCCCACCTCCTAGAGATCTACCGATCTCCTGGTCACCTAGGCCCCTTGGCCTGTCCCTCTCTAAGGGGGGATATAGGAATGATATAGGGTTTTTGGCACTATGCCCCCTTTCTTGGGAATCCTACATCTCTCGATCGCCCTCAAGTTGAGTCCCTCGACTCCTTGAAGTGATTCAACCATGTGTTAAGAGTACTCTGGTCTAGGACCAAGAGTGTCAGATTCGACTTGGTCAAGTTCCTTCCACTTGTCAAGCTTCGTGTTTCCCTTCGTTCGGGCTTCCATCATGTTTCACACCTGGAGGGACCCCCAAAAAATGGCCTGGATACAACGCCTAAGGGCTCTCCTACCATTACGGGCCAACACCCTCGAGGGTTTTAGACAACAAATTGATACAAATCCCATGTTGCGAACATGGTCAGCGGTCGATGCTCATTTGTTTGTCTTCATTTCAGGCTAACGCGACAGGATGCTGTGTTGCGAACATGGTTAGCAGTAATCCTCTATCGTCACGCCATCCCTTCCCGACATTGAATATTGGTTACATGATTCAAATTATGTTCCACCCCAACGTGTCCAGGTGGAATCTCGATACACTTGGAACTACCCCTCAGTGCACCTTCGCATATCAGGGGGATAAAGCTGCAATACGACGTCCTTCGGGGCTCCCACGGTCCAAGATCTAAGATCATAAACTAAGATCTCCTCATAAATACGTTCAGCTTGATTCCCATACTCATGGGATACGTAGGACCGCCCGAGCGCCTCATTTTCGGGTCCAGCTCATTTGGGAGCTAATCTATCCCCATTCACCTCTCACCTCTATGTGGGCCCCTCGGCCTGAGGTTCCTCTCTTGGGATTCTGTACGGTATAATGTGGGATTACGTCCCCATTCACGTCAGTTATGTCGCACGACACCGTACACATTCCCTGTCTAGCATCGTCTCTGCTACGTCTGCGCTGCATGACGTTAAAATGCATGCTTGGTCCTATCACACAACCCTAAACTGTGACATTATTGTCCTGGACACACGACAAAAAATGAAACTGCATTATGATGACCTTATTGTAGAGGGAATCATGTTGGGTATTGGTCATGTTCCATGCCATTTGTCAACGCCTATCACGACTTGATTCTTATGGCGAAACCAGGGCTTGCTACCTTAGGCCTGTTGCTTCACAAAAAAAAAACCACTCACCTTAAAGGAAAAAAAAGATTTATCAAATTACGCTTCTTTTAGTGAAAGGAACACACCCACACTCCCCTTCTTCCATAGCACTGGTACCTTACCGTGCCACCCTTCAGAACTACATGCAGCTTTATCCCCATCCCCATGGGGTACGTAGGAACAACTTTGAACTTTTCTTCAGGCCCAGATCAACTTCAACTCTCATTTTTGGTCCCTTGACCTAAAACCCCTCTCAAGGGGGGTCATGCGGTGTGGTATGAGATTATGTCCTCATTCACGTCAGGTTGTTCACCGCACCGTACACACCCCTGGTTCCCATCCACGTCGGGTTTTTTGTAAATACCCATCATGTGCCTCCTGTGTTTCCTCCCACCCATGGTCCGAATTCTACGACCCTAAACTAAGATCTACCTATGGGAAAGGACTCTGATCCCTATATCTAATATGTATCATTGCCATATTCATATGCATCTTGACAAAGAGCCCAAAGTGTGGGATTTTCATGGGGATATTCCCCTCATCCCATGACCAAGCTTTGTGAGCTCTCTATTTGGATCCTCATCCTATTCCACATCCAAAAGGACCCTCGGACGACATGGATGCTAGGCTTAAGGGCTCTCCATGGATGTTGGGCCTAAGGGATCTCCTATCATTTCAGGCCAACGTCTCGAAGGATTGATTGACAGCATTTGTGACATGGTCCCGTGTTTCGAACATGGTCAACGGTCGACCCTCATTTGTCTGTCCCCATTCTAGGATAACGCGATATGGATGCTGCGTTTTTGCCATGGTTAACGGTTATCCTCTATCGTCACGCCGACATCATTGTGATCCAAATTTCAAGCGTCATGATTCACACATTTCCACTTCCTCATGTTCAAGTGGAATTCCAACATACTCGGCTCTATCTCTTCATGCATCTAGGTGCACCACATGGTTATGTTAGTGTCATTGGGCCGGTATTCACCAAGAATCCCTTTACCCTAACCTTACCTTTTCTATGTCGGGAGATTCCCACCACTACTTCTTGTTTCCCACACCGAGCACGACTCATGTGGGCTTAGTAGTTTTGGCGGGATGTGTACCAACACGACCAGGCTTCTCATCATCCTCTCAGAACTACGTATGGCTTAATTCCCATCCTCATGGGATACATAGGGAAACCCTGGTATTTTTCTTAGGGTCCAGCCCGCAGAAGTCATTAATCTTGTTCTTCCCCTTTCCGCCCCCCTGGCCAGACCCCTCGCTAGAGAGGCCCTGTCTCAAAGAAGGAATGATCCATGATCAAACCGATACACCCATCTAGCGTACTCCCACCGTGGTGGTGTAATTACATGAGTGTGGGATTCTGTCTGGACAAACCATCACTCCATGTTCCATGATTTACGCGCCCGCCATTCGGATCCCCATCCTATTCCATGTCTAAAGGGACCCCCTAACGGCCTGGTCCCATGCCGCATCGACTCACCTACCATCCTGGGCCAACGTTCCGGAAGGCTGGTTATGTTTGGAAGGACCCCCTGACAGTATGGATGCTTGACCTAGGGTCCGCCTACTGTCCTGGGCCAACGTCCCGAAGGATTGATCGACAACATTTGTGACATGGTCCCATGTTTCAAACATGGTCAACGGTCGACCTTCATTTGTTGTCCCCATTTCAGGATAACGCAGTAAGGATACTGTTTCTCCGCTATGGTTAACAGTTGTCCTTTATTGTCACGCCATCCCCACAGTGTTCCGAATCTTGGGTATCGTGATTCACACTCCTTATTTCCATTTGTTCAGACCGATTTCAGTGCCCCTGGAATTGCACCGTTCGTGCATAAGAGCACGCTGAAGAAATGGTAATTCAGTTGTTTTGAGAACTTCCTTCTCCGACTAGGTCTCTTCTATTTTCCGGAAATCCAGACTGGTTATCCAAACCCCGGATGCTCGAAGATTGGTTTCCACTTCTATGGTGGGTGGGACGATGAGGCAACTATCTCTTATTTCTCATGTCGGGCCTGACCCAAGTGAGCTTAGGGAATTGTCTCCAGACGTCCCACAAACATTGTAAGGATGTAATAAACCGATGCAAATAGTGGAAATTGTGAATGCTACGACATTCAAAGAAAGAAGAAAGTCGAAGCACAAGAGTACCATTAAATGGTTTTTAATTGTTACAGTACCTGGGGGTTGACTTCCCCCATGGACGAATTGGCCCCGTCAAAAGAGTGTTGCAGCTCCGCCACCCGTTGACTCGTGGCGTCCAGGAATTGCTGCCGCCAACTCAGCTCCCACTCCTCCTCAGCAGCGACGGGGCGCAGTTCGTCAGCCTCGGCTCGGGCCCTCTCTATGTCAGCCTGAATGGAAGCCATCTCTCCAAAGGCCTGCCTCATACACTCTTCTGCCTCTGCCAGTTGGGCCTTCAACCACGAGATCAGCTCAGATTGTGCATTAAGAGAGGCGGAGTGCTCATCCACCCGGGCCCGCAGCTATTGGACCTCGTTTTCAGCCTCCTGAAGCTTCTTGACATTCGTCGCCTTCCTCCGCTGCCAGCCCACGCTGAGCCCGCGATCGTATTCCCAGATCTTCTCTGCCCTAAGATCTCGGATGAGCATATGAGGATGTTAGGCATCCACTCCCCCAGCACACAATTTGTGCAGCCACGAGCGAAGTCTGTCCATTTCATTCAGCCATAGCGCTTGGGGGGTGTCATTGATGAAGCGTGTGATTAGTTTCCATGATCGGTTATGGACTATTTTGTTGTCCTCTTCATTAGAGGTCGTCTGGTCCCAGTCCGCGTGATTAGCAGGCTTATATGCTGGATACGCCCACAGGCAGGATCTGCATCTCGTGTTGAATCCAGCATGAAATTTGGCACTGCGGAAGGCGTGGCGGGACTTAGGTCATCCAGTTGATCCTCATCATCAGACTCCACCTCAATAATTTTGGGCACAACCCTGCTGGTGGCCCCGCCAATGATAGGGAGTGCTGCAGCTCGGGTAGGTGGGGGGATTATCTCCACCATCACCGGCACTCCCCTAGGAGGGGTGCCACCAGACATCCCGACTAGCCTTGCCGCAACAGCCCATGCTAGTCGGAGAACTGTATGACAGAGAAGGGCATGAACGTCAGTTGGAATGATCTACATATGACAACAATGAATCCAGTGGAGAAAACTTACAGAGATCGAACTCCTGGTGCTGCTCTGGAGTCGATGCTGACGCGACCCCGAGGCGTGGCCCTCCGTATACTGTCGGAAGATCTAGAGATTCTAGAGGAGCCACCTCAGGCACTCTAGCCCCACCAAACACAGAACTGGATGCAATCGTAGGTGCGGGTTCTGAAGGTCCTGCATCATCACCCGCCAAAGGGCGAGAGTGAGGCCTGTGTACAAGTTCCTCCTACACGGTTCAAATATTGGTAAGAAATCCATGATGGTCTGAGAATGGAGCATGAGGAAAGAATCTCGGAATGCTACCTTGAGAGCCTCTGCGAAATCATCAGAATCTGAGTCTTGATCTCCGACTTCTCCCTCCTCCAATAGGCTCCCTCCGCTAGCCTCATCCTCCCAAGAGGATTCCTTCGATTCTTCCAGCAGGGGGAAGCGCTCCCTCAGATCGGTGGCTGACAGCTGTGGGGGAACCGTCCGATCCAGCAGTACCCTCACCCGGTCTGTCATTGGTCAAGGGACACCAGTGAAGTGAATGTAGTCCTCCAGCTCATCTAAGTATTGCTCCGCTCCGCCGGAGACACCGTGAAACTAGACCGGACTGGGCCTATGCCCGGTAACTCCATCCCAAGATGATTCAAGTGTTCCCACACCTCAGGCGGACTAAGGAATTTCCGGTTGACATCCCAAATGTCCCAGGCCTCCAGGAAAACAGAATCCTCTGGCATGTCGATGTGGCGCAGCCGCTTCCCCAGAGCCTGAGTAGATATCCTGCGAAACCCCCTCAGTGGCCGCCCCTCCGGATGTCGCTGCTCTTCCAGAACCACCGGGTCCACTACCACTGTTGGGTCCACCACTGCTATCACATCCTCAACAGGTGCAGGTCTCGCCACCACGATAGCCCTACCACTGCGAGAGGCCTTTGCTACCCTCTGACCCCGACCTCGGGACATGGGAGGCCTGTCGTCACCAGCCCGAACAGTTGGCTGCCTCAGCATCTCCCCCAGATAAGCTACCTCCCAGCTGATGGCATACTCCTTCACCAATCCGAAAGTGGTGGTGGACGGAGGCAATGCCATTCACATTTTCCCATCCTCCCGTGTGAACATGAGCCACAACTGCCTCATTACACATGGGTTCTCCTCATGACGCACCTCCCAGTAGACCTGTGGGGTCAGCCCCTGCAGGCACCGGAATTGCCTCACAAACCGATGCAGGGTGTATGGCTCACAGAGCGGCTCACGGTCCACTCGTGCCACAAAGACTCTACCTCGAAAGGCCAGGAGATAGGCCCGATGATCTTCAGTCCCCTGACCATCGTCAGTGAGCACTCCCGCCAGCAATGGAAATGGGTGGAAGTTGAACTCATCTGCCCTCCACACCCAGTTCAGCACCATCGGCACGATTAATTTGACTAGAAATCTCCCGACTTCATTCAGAATGGAAGTGCGGAAGTTTGATCCTGGTGGTGAAATAGGGTTTGGGTATTCATAAACCCCCCTTATGTGCGCCACAACCCACCCGTACAGAAGGTGGAAGGGCCCACAAATTCTCGGTGGCTTCTTACCCTCGCTGACATGCCGCAACATCCTTTACAATCTTGCGAGCATCAGAATCCCCAGATTGACCCGCCTTCCCATGGCCAGCATGGATTCCATGATGAATGAGCTGGGCCGCACCCCCATGTTGGTATCCCTCACTGGTAGGATCCAACCGCAGATAAGGGCCACGATGAACGCCACCAACCTGACTATTGGCTGTTGTTCAGTGCTGACACTGAAACCCCAAGTCTTCCATTGGCTGTCCTCCAAGAGCCACCAATACGAGTGCTCCTTTCCCCTTTGAGCCCCTTTCGGACAAGTTCGAGGCCTCAGAGGGAACTATCGATCCTCCAGGAAGTTTAGGAACCGCTTGAACCACTTCTTAAAGTGGACATCTCTCACCGCCTCCTTGTCCTCTCCAGGGACCAGTGCCATCAGCGCCGACTCCAGTCGCGGAATCTGCTCTGGATCCTCCCACATGCTCATGACGGGGATGAACTCATCATACATGGACCCCAAGATCGGGACCCCCAAAATCTGATGGACATCCCACAGACTGATGCCCAACTCCCTATGGTGCAGGGGAAAAGTTTTGGTCCTAGACGACCATCTGCTCAGCAACTCCGACATCAGCTATTTAGGTTGATAAATGTGGAATTGGGAGGCCCATGTCGCCTCGTACATGCCCACTCTCCTTAGCTTGGCCCCAAACTCCTCGCACGAGGCACCTACCCAGTAGGTCCACGCCCAGTCGTTGGTGAAGTTACCGCCTTGGCGGAGGTCCCACTCGTCGGACCACCCCCTTTTCGGATCCTGCAGAGCCGCCTTCATTATAGTGCGGTACATGGGATGGGACGTCTCTGGCTGCAGTGGCTCCCCATCGATGTTGTTCAGATGGTTGTATAGATATTCGGCGGTGACGGGTGTGAAGTCCTCCCGCACATGACCATCGGCCGCCCTGAACCATTGGCGTTGGCATGGCGTGCTCCGGAACCAGCAAGCTGGTTCGTCCCTACTCACCTTAGGAATGAAGACATCATCCCTCAGCCTGAATCCATACAAGGGTTGGTTCTTTCATAGCAGATAGTTCTTTTGGCTTTCTGATAGGAGTCCTGTCAAATATTTATGCTTCGAGTGACTTCGGACCATCTCTCCAAGGCCCAGACGGTTGGCCATCTCATCCCTCCGAGCGACGTCTGCAAGCACCCCCAACACAGCTTCTTGATGGGCCATTACGGTTTCAAACCTCGGAATTTTTTTTCATGTCAAGTCGCGGAGCTTATTCGTGAAGCTCACTCGCAAATCTCGGGCGCAAATCCAAGACGCGGAGCCTAGCCTCAGCTTGAAAACTGAAGTTCACTTGGCGTAGTCTTGGAGTTGGAGACTCGCGGTGAGGAGACACGGAGTACGCGGAGCTTCGCGAAGTTGAGGGTGCAAAAGGACAAAATTCGCGAGAGGAAAAAAGAGTGGTCATCCCCCCTATTTATAGGTGACGACCCCGGAGCTTTGCGACACGTCCCGCCCGCGCGGAGCATCGCGGTGCGTCCGTACCGCACCGCCGCTGTCCGCCCCGCGCACTCTCTTCGCGAGTCAGCACCACGAACTGCCGATAATTTTGGCGATTTTCCCTCAGACATTGACCCTTGATCCCTCTGCGGCTCCAAGTCGGAGGGGGGGAATTTGTTGGCGCCAAAATATTGGATGCAAAGGGAAGAAGAAAAAGAATCCCGCGTGCTCCCTCGTGAAGTGCGGTCGCGAAGGGCCCCCGAGCAACGCGGCCTCCACGAAGCCCCATAGGCGGTAACGCTCTGCAAACAACTTGATGTTCGCGACCCGCCATGAAGTAGAGGAGGCTGTACCCCTCCACGAGGGCAGTTGATGTTCGCAACCCACCGCGAAGCCACCGAGGCCCCCTTCGCGCCGCGTGAGTTCTGCTCTGCGACGCCTCTTGCCTATAAATACTGAACTCCCCCTGAGATCTAGGGACAGACAATCCGACCTTTCATCTTCTCAGCTCCCGAATCACGAAGCATCCTTCCCCCGAGAATCATGAGCTCCGCGAGGTATTTTTTCTTTGCGAGATGCCTTTGCCTTGTCTCATTTTGATCCCCTCTTCTAAGAGGGATGCCCTTCGCGAAGCCTAAGGGCATTCGCGAAGGAAGGGGATTCCCAAGGGAACCCAGGCAGCCGCAGAGCATTTATGCTTCGCGAAACACCCATCCTGTACAAGTGATCCACATGCCAAGGCAGGGTCACTATACTTCGCGAAGCACACTGCTTCACAGCATCTTGCTTCGCGAGGCACCTCTGCTTCGCGAGGCTGTGATCCGCAAACACCCTTCCACTTCACGAAACACCTCCCACTCGCACTTCTACCCCATGCTAAGGCCAAGGCACTACACTTCGCGAAGCAAAACCCTTTGCAAGTGCTCCCCACTATGCAAAGCAACCAAGATCCACAAGGTCCCTGCCTATGGACCCTTTTTCTTGGCAATTCCTCTTCCCGTACAACCCTCCTGGTTTGCACGGTGGGATTTCAAAGTCCCATGGAGGACACCACCCTCAGCATTGCTCCGCCTGATGCTTCTTCGTATAGGCACACTAACAGCTATTGCTTCTTCGCATAGCCACGCTAACGTGGACCCCTTGATGGTTCGATCTGCGACCCCCCTCCTATACAGCATTGCCGGTACCTTCCCTCCGACAAGGGACAGGGTGTGTCAGTTATGTAAGTCCTAGGGGTGTGGAGTAAGCCCACTTCGTTCGAGCTGCAGGATGTTAAACTGCCAAGCACCTCATCTTCAACACATGACATTAAACTGTGACCCAACCCCGTGCCTCGCACGTAGGGTCACCCCAGCTCGGAAATTATTTACGCCGCTCTTCTCTACGTGAATGGAATCACCCACACAGGGGATGATATCGTTTTTATTGGAGTGGTGTATGTCCACGGGAGAAGGGAAACCACCTTGGTGTAATCCCCCCTAGCCCCTCTTGAGGAAGGGAGCACCCATGCACCTCCGTACTTCCCCACTGCCAAGGCCAGTGGAGGGCGCGATAGGGAACGAGGCACCTTCTATATTTGGTCCCAAATCCCTCTCCCGCTGTGCTTTGCTGCACTTTGGGCCTCCATCCTGGAGTAATTCCCATCACCATGGGCCGCCTAACGCATAAGCCCCTCTTCGCTCCTCACGGACGTACCCTTCACGACGTGATCATCAGGTCTCTGCTGCCTCTTATTTCTCACCCCGAGCATGACTCATGCGGGCTTAGAGTAAGCATCGACCATTTCAATGCCCCCGTCCAGCATGACGTTAAACTTTATGCCCCCGTCCAGCATGATGTTAAACTGTATGCTGTCCCACATGACACTAAACTGTACATCCATATGAACTACGAGGTCTTTGATCCATGTCAAGGCATGGTACGTAGGAAGCCTCCACGAGGTTCAATCCCACCGCCTGTCGTTCATTCACGTCAGGTTTCACCCTCATCCCGCATGACGTTAAACCGCATTCCAGTCTAGCGGCAAGCCGTTGTGACTATCCTGAACTACATGGACTTTGATCCATGCCAAGGCATGGTACGTAGGAAGCCTCATGAGGTTCAATCCCACCACCAGTGGACCCCCGGGTTCACCTTCACATCGGTTCGCTGACGAAGCCCTTTGAACTACGAGGTCTTTGATCCATGTCAAGGCATGGTACGTAGGAATCCTCCTTGAGGTTCAAGCCCATCATTAATCGGACCAAGGTCCTTCTTCACATCGGTTCGCCGACACCCACATCCCCTTTGAACTACGAGGACTTTGATCCATGTCAAGGCATGGTATGTAGGAAGCCTCCCTGAGGTTCAAGCCTGTCAACCATTGGACCAAGGTCCACCTTCATGTCGGTTCACCAACACCTGGACAACCTAGTGTGTAAGCCCCACACCATCTGGACCAAGGTCCTTAATCGCATCAGTTCGCCGACACACCATTTTGAACTACGAGGTCTTTGATCCATGTCAAGGCATGGTACGTAGGAAACCTCACGAGGTTCAAGCCCACCATCCACCTGAACCAAGGTCCTTCTTCATGTCGGTTCTCCAACATGCCCCCATCCCGCATGACGTTAAACCACATCCCAATCTAGTGGTAAGCCGTTGTGACCCTACCGTCCAGTTGTTATGACACCCCTTCGTGTCAGTATAACACCGCTCTTATTGAACTACGCGGACTTTGATCCTTGCCAAGGCATGGTGCGTAGGATGCCTCACGAGGTTCAAGCCCACCACCTGGTCGTTTCGACCAAATCCATGCAATTCTCCATCATCCATCCTGATTCTTACCCGGGCCGCCACATCCCGGTGAGATCATGCCTCCCCATTCCCCTCCACAAAATTCGGGAAGCCGCCCATGGGTTGGCCCTGATATCGGCATTCCCTCAAGGGGGATTCCTTAATATGATCCAATCCAGCTAGTGTTCTGATTAGGCTGATCCGTCTCCACTGGACATTAAACTTGCGGCATACCCTGTGTTAAACATATGAAGCTGAGGAAAACCTCGGATACAAGCCTATGTCATACGATTCCCCACTCTCAATGTGGGATACCTCAGGCTTCCGCGCCCTCGAGAAGACCTATAATAAGGGACAAAAGATAGACACGCCAATTCCCCAACATTCATACACGTTACTAATGCCTCGACGTGACTACTCCCCTGACTAAAGGTTGCTGCCCTGACCGGACCCTTTGGAATGTCCTGACAAAAGCAGTGTAATTAACCAGCGTCAATGAAAATATGGCACTGGGAAGAGTTTCACGAACAACGTATTAAATCTATGAGGGAGACCCGGACTAGGTGACGAGTTCCGAGGAGGAATCCACGGAAGGAAGAACCGACATCCCATCATCCTAGTTTCAATCAAGGAGCAGACGTCCCTGAACAAGGAGTGGATGCCGCCGGCCTTTGGAAAGTGGGAATGCTGGGCAACACAAAATCCGTGCCTGTCACGCCCAAGGGGACGGATGCGTGCGCCCTGGAAAAAGTGTCAGAAACACTCTACAATACCAAAATTTTAGGAAGTTCTTCTATAAAAATCCTCAAAGTCCATCTTAGGTCTATTTTCTCTAATCAGAGTTTATCTAAATTTAGCTTCAATGGTTTGTACTAAAATTCCTCTGATACCAACTGTAATGCCCCGACCCCAGTTACCTAGAGTCGGTACATTATTACTTAACATTGGAATGATCATAAAGAAATCATGTCTCGAAAGACCGATTATTTTAGTATTATTGGAAACAAGATTCATACATAAGTTCAACTTTACAACTTGAAAAGAAATACAACACAAATATATTTCATTAGAAACATCCAAGCCTCCTAGATTATGCCTGCTAGTCACTCATAACTAACTTCTTAATATCCTGGGAAAATGAAACATAAGAAAGGGGTGATCTCAAATGCTCAGTAAGGGTAAGTAATACAGCATAAAATGACATAAATATTAATAATGGAAAATAATTTAAACCACATGCCTTTACCAATAATAAAAATGAATACTTTTATAGCAAAAATATGAGTTGAGTAAATAATTCCAAAATAAATCATAATCATTGGTATTCTACTAGTCGAATGACCACATGAACCATCAATATTATTTTCATAGTGAGAGAATGTATAATGCTAGACATTCTGAAACATTTTGTCAAGGCCTCGAACAAGACGTCTAAAAATGATTAAGGCCTTGGCCCAAACCATAAATCAAATTGGGAAAGGGAAAAAACCAATTACACATCTAGTTGTCTCATGAGACCTACCGATGCATCGAGGAGCCATAGCGGGATCCACTCATCACTTACTAAGTCCAATACATTCCTCATATGAAAAGGTTTAAACATATCATAAACATTAGTATTAAAACTAGCATACGAAATGTCAATACTTAAACCATAAATCATGAATGGTATAAAAATAGAACATCCACAGTCAAACATATCACAAAACCTTCAATAAAATATGTAAGTTTTGTATCATAATAAATCAACTCCAAATAAACTTAAAATCCATCAAAGGATGTTTACATAGATGAAATCAAAACCCTTTTTAGAGAAATATCTCTTTCTATTTTGAAATCATTTAAGAGTCACATAATTATAAAATAAAACATTTACTTTGAAAATATTCTTATAATCTTGTAAGGAGAGCTTATATGAGTTTATAATGGTAGAAAATATCCACACCCATCGTATAAGTTAAAAAAAGACATTCTTACCTTAATTTTGTCGAATAGGTTAAAAAGGACCTTGTTTGGAAAATGACAGAAAGATTCCTTTATAAACATCTTATAAAAAGTAAAACAAGGGTATAAATGAATTTAACCCATATTCTTTAAAATAGTAAGAATTTTTTGAAATAAATTTTTAAGAAACATGGATGTGGATAATAAAGAGGTCCCAGTAGATAATTATGTATAAACAACCTCAGATAATGAAGAGATTGTGAAATAAACCCTTACCTTGTACTTTTCCTTGGTTGAGGGTAGGTTAACCTCCTGTATAATGGTGAAATAATTGTTATTAAATTATACAATAATCATATACATTAATATTATATCATATATGATCTTTTAACATTGATTTGTTAATAATACCTTAGTATTATCATCGTTTCAGGTGTTAACAGATTCGTTTTTCTTTATATTCTTTGTTATGTGAGCCATATTTTTTATGGATGGAATGTATATTATTAATATCCATAGTTATATCATGTCTCCAAAAATTATTTTTTATCATCAAATAAAATTTAGTTTTGAATGGATACGATGGGGAATGAATCTCATCACGTTCGTGGAGACGGTAATCCGTACGTATGCACGAGCGACAATATCATTTTCTTGATATTAAAATAATATATAATTTGATGGTATATCATATATAAAGAATAATTATCATGTTATATTTATTATTTACATGAATTACACATCATTATTATACCCATCCAAATAATAATGTATTGAATAACAATTACATCACGGCGTGGAGGCGGTAGGCCGTACGTACGCACGTATGGTGACATGTCATTCAAAGGATGGATAGAATACTGAATGTGGTTGTAACTTATTTATAATAACATCACAGTATATATAAGATACTATAGTTATTACTTTATAATGTAAATAACAAAGAAATAAGAAGTTGAGGAAGAAAGGAACTTGAAAGAGGGTGGTGAAAACATTACCTCTTCTTCGGGTTCTTCCTTTTGATTTAATCAAAAGGGATCCTTAGGTTGGCTTTCTAAATAAAGTAATGGAACTAGGATTAAGGGAGGATAGTTGATAGGGTATTTGGTCAAATTTTGGCTTAACCAAAAGGCTTTTATGATATGAAAAATTGGTCAGAAGCGGTGTCCTTTTATAAGGGGAAGGAGGGTCTCTTTAGGAAAAACTTAAAGTATTAATTTATAATAAATTCATATTCGGTTTATAATGGCTGAAAAGTGGATTATTCAAATTATAAGGTGGGTATGGGTCGAAATCATTTAATCCAATATATTTTAGACAGGTTTGGGTCACTATATTAACCTTATCATTTATATTTAACTCTTAGTTAAATAGTTTGACATTTACCATGTCACTTTGTATTTTTATAATATATGGTTAATAAACTTACTATATACTTACAAGAGATCCTCAAGTGGTCCATTAATGATACACCTATCATTATATAAGTCCTTTGTCTGAACCTTAGATTTTTAGGAATAGAATATCAATTAATAATATAATATTTTTTTAAGAACTCATTTATGTCAATTTTGACACTATTTAATAATTGATTTTTTTTAAAGTCTTAACAAGCTTATTAATTCTAAAAAATTCATTTAAGAAATTATAACATGTCATATTAACTAATAAAATTCGTTTATGTCATCAAAACTTTCAAATAATATTTATTTTAACATTTATAATACTAATTATTTGATTATTTCATTAATAAGGAAAATACTGCATCATTATTGTGTCATAAATATATTTAATTATTCAATGTCTAAAAATTATAAATAAAATACCATTATGTAGGAAATATTTTTAGCTCTCTAATAAATATTTATAGTTGAAAATATAACATATATAACCCTATGTAAAAATTGTTTTTCTAAAAGATATATGCTTATGTCAATTTTGTATTTACTTTAATTTAATTAATATAAAGTGTCCTTATCACTTAAAAGTGGATACATGAGGTCCCAAAATAGACCCAAATATGCCCATGGTCGGATATGTATCAAAAAATAGGGTTAGGACACATTTTAGGGTAATTTATTATTATTATAATATTATTTATTTTCCCGTATTTACCGGATTTACCCTTTAACCATGGTAAATAAAATATTTACCGATGTAATTATTCAAAATGTATAAAAATAAAAGTTACCTATTTATATAATTTGGAACTCCGGATTCTAAATATGGAATCCATTTTTCTAAATTCAAACTACATAAGTGGCAGAAATTAATTTAAAATTAATTCCCACTGTCAAAACAAAAAGCGTGTTTTTAAGAAATAATGACTATCAAAAGATTGACACTTGTTTATGTTCGGTTTAAATGCGAAATTATGTACAATGAAAAAAATTGTATTAAATGGTAAAAATATATTCTAAATATACTTTAAAACCACTCAAATTCATAATTTATCACTATTAATTATTTCGATTAAAAAAGTTGTTTTTAATTAAAATTTAGTGATTTCTACTATTCATCAAAAATTAAAAGTTTTCAGAAAAATAAAAAAAATTCACCCTAAGATAATTTAGATATTAAAAATCCAAAAATTAAGTCCATTTTGAAAGATAAAATGTATAAAATTTCAAAAAGTGGGTATTACTATTCATAATGGCTAGTTTGATTGGTCGTGGTGTGTGTTAGAACTCGAAGTTGCGTACAACACACACTACTGTATCATTCAAAGAGAATTGTACCGTGGAAGCTTGGGGTGTTACAAATACAAACTAGGATACACCAAAATTAAGACCATAAAAAATAACTCTTTCAAAATACCAATATTTTAAAGAATAATCCAATGTAGCCATAGAAATATAGGGTTCTAGTTCAATAAAATGACAAGCATACTCCAACATTGATTGATCTACCTTTTAAAGGAAATATAACTTCATTTCCTTAGCCACTTACATGATATTAGGGAAATACTATTGGATGAATAATGCCTTAAAACCTTCCAATGAACAATTTTTCTATGGATCATTCTAAATAATAGACTTCCACCACTTCTAACTTAGAACTTCGAGCATACGGGTAGAAAAATTAAGTTTAAATGTCTTAGAGAGTTAATGTAACATCTCAAAAATTATATATATATATATGTATGTATATATATATACATATTATTCTACTTCTGAATAAATAATTCTTTTCATAATTAGATATACAATATACTTTAAACACATGCAAAAAATAATGATTTATTTAATTAAATAAGAACATTGTGTTTATAGAATAAATATATCCAAGATAGTTGAAAATATTAAAAGGGGTAAAAAAATAAAATAAAAATTACAAGAATATGAAAATTTGGATCATATGGATCCTCTAGATTCATCATATTGATGAACAACACTATCAAAAGGAGATAAACCGTCAGCAATACAATCAACATATTAGAAATAAGGAATAAAGAACCTTTATAGGAATGGAGATGAATTATGAATGAATGAATTAAGAGGTATTTATTGGAGTAATATAACCTTTGGGATAGTAAATGATCATCAGAATAGTAACATGACCAATAAGAATAGTAACCTGGATATTAGGAATAGTAACATGATCATTGTAATAGTAAATTTAACTCAAAATAGTAAATTGTAATATAAATAATTTTAATCCTAATTAATTTTAGAAAATATAAATATTATAATTTCACAAATAAATATAAATATTAAAAACTCATAGAAATTATAAGCACATTTTTTATTAATCACATTTTAATGCATTTCATACAAATCATAATTTTTTTGTTAATAATTAAAATTAACTATATTATAAAATTATTTTTATAAAATTAATTTCATTTTTAGAATCAGTAAATTGAAATTGTATAAAGTTTATTTTTTGTTAATTTTCATAAAAACTTAAATTTTTATGTGAATAGTAAAAATACATTTTTTTCATTGCTATTATAGTTTAAATTACATCATTCATGACGATATAATGAAAAAACGAATTATAGGGATTTAGGATTGACTAAAAAGATGCTTTAAAAGTTAAATAATTCATGAAATTCAAATTCAAAACCTAAAAAGTATTTTTCCAAATTCTAAAGTCTAAAGTATTCCATAAAAAAATCAATTTTTTTCATTTTTCCTCTTTCCTTTTTAATAAACTAGTGAATTTAGTTGATAAAGGGTTTTAAAGTATTAAAAACACATATTTTTAATCAAATATAATTCATAATGTACAAAATATCACTATTACATGTTTTACCTTAGAAATTATATTTTTATTAAATATTTTTATTAAATATTTTATCTTAAAATACCCCCTCCTTTTAAAAAATTTCTTCTCATCACCATGAATTATGATATTTTATGAAAACATTTGATTTCCAAAAATATGTTTTTCCCTTCATATTTTAGAAACCTCAAAGGTTATTCACTGATATGTGATTCATGAAACCGTTATAAAAATCATTCTCTTTCAGTGGGTTTATTCCATAAACATCTTGGAAATTTTTTCCCTTTCTATGTGGCATGAATGACTATATTTATTTTCTGATGTGAAGGATGAGACCAAAATTTTATCACTCTCTAATTCATTAGTAAATGTGATATATCTCACGAGACTATATATATTATGTATGAACATGATGTTATCTTTGTTTATAATTATGATGTTACGATTCATGCACATATTTTATGCATGAACATGATTATTCTCACCAATGTACTATTGATTCATTTCTCTTATTACTTTCAAGTTATTCCTCCCCTTATTGGGCTTTTAGCTCACCCATTTCTTTTATGTATATCCTTAGGTTAATACATGTACTAAGGAGAACATGATAGATTTTAGGATGACTATTAATAAATATTTAATTAATATTTAAGGCTTATTATGAACTCATGATTTATAAACAAAATTTTCCCAATATAATAAGTCTTAGGTTATGAAATGTATTATTATTATGTTATTTATCTAAAATATTATGTAATAGTCATGTAAGAATAATTTGGGTCGCTATAGTTCAAGAAGGCTAAAGATTGTTTCAATATTATGAAACCATTCTTACGCTTCATGTGAATTTGGTTGCCCATTTAAGATAGGAGGATTCAAATCCTAGAACTTTAGAACATCATATCTAGTTCGATCAAGTGGAGGCTTCACATACAAAAAATATCCTACAACTTCCCCTTGAAAATCCATAAATACTTGGTGGGGGTATACTCTAAAACGTATGAAACATGAATCAAAATAAAAAAAAGTCTCAGGGTTACAAAATTTATGAAACTAAATAACAAGATACCAAATAATTTCAACAAATCAATCTCAAAGAATAAAATAAAAACACACTTATCCAACCTTTTGAAAACATTTCCAAACCAACACATTGAATTAATAAAAATATTTTTCTAAAACTTTCCAAACATTTTGAAAACATTCTACCCAAACTGCCATTTTTTGTTTCCAAAAAACCTTAATAAAACTAATACCCTTTAAAAAAAGATAAAAAAGTAAAACTTAAAGGTTCATTTTAAACATTTTCTATAATGTAGTCCAAAATCACCCACATTGGCTTTAAAATTGTAAAATTTGACTTGAAATTTGAGCTTCTATTTCCAAAATCCATTATTAAAATCATTTAATAGGTCCCAAACACCAAATACATTTCAATTATTTAGTAAAACACATTTATTAATTTTTACAAAACTCAAATTTTACCATCAAACAAGGTTTTCCTTGAAAATAATTTTCGCAACCCATAAAAACAACATTTAAGCATCATAACACTAGTGAAAAAAGGGGCTTTCATGTTATTTTTTTTAAATATTTTAACGTCAATTAATTAGTGAATCATTGTAAGAGACATTTTAAATAATTATTTACATTGTTTATTTTAGCCACCATAAAAAATATATTTTACGTTGGTTATTATAAAAAACATCATAGAAAACCTTCAAAAAGTGTAAAATCGATAACCTTTTTTTACGTCTGTTTTAAAATAACCAACCTAAAAATATTTTTTTAAATATTGTTTACTAAAACTATAATATATCAAAATCCAATAATAAAACAGAAAAAATAGTAAAATATACCATAGTACAATTCTATAAAAAATATTTACTTCACAAATTTTTTCAAATTACAATAACTATACAATTTGAAATTTAAACTTAAAAATATATATTGAAAAAAGATATAAACTAAAACTAAATCAATATTTTAAAATAATCTACCCATTATACACATAAATTATTTTTTTGTTTCCATTATAAGGTTGAGAGTTATAAAAAAAAATACAAGGAAAGTATTCAACATGTATTATCAATATTATTATAATATATATAAAATGATAGTTTATAATAAAATCTAACCCTGTTTAATTTTTTGAACTATTTTAGTTGTAATTATTTCATACATTAATATATGAAAATCATATCCAAATTACATTAATACTTACCAATGATACTCTTTCTTTCAGATGACATTTCTATTTCAAAATATTCTATCAATTGAAAATTATACTTTAAGTGTTGACAAAATTATAGTACTTATAAATTAATTCAACTTTGTGAACACATATTTAATCTTTTCTCCTCCTTATTGAATGGTTATAGTTCACCCATTCCCTATTTAAAAATGTTAAGTATGAAATAAAATAAATATGGTATTATAATATGTAAGTATTACAATAATCAAATTTACACATATAATATTTCATTAAAGTTTTCTCACACATAAACATGGATGGAGTGTAACGAGTAAACAATATTTTCTTATAGAAAAAATAAAAAACATCCAATGAGCACTAATATACAAGAATATAATGTTAATGGTAATTTAATTAAGATAAATAAATTTATGAAATATATGTTTCATACCCATTAAGATAAGAAGACATCCTACACTAAATTGCACCATTCTGAAATATTTCAGAAATATATATTATTCTTTCTTTATCCTTCATTGTCTTCACTATTGGAGAAATAAATTGTGGGTCCAAGAATCCATACATTGATGTAATATAATAATGAATAAAAAGTGTATAAATATACCTAATAAAAAAAATATTTATTAAGTTATATAAAATTGATATTATTGAAAGAAATGAGATATTCAACTTTCATGGAAAAGTCATGCATCACTGTGATACTCAACATCTCTATAGTTATATGATTTAAGATATATCTCTTAAAAATCATCACTATAATATCACACCCACAAATTTTATCACTCATTAGAAGATCATAAAAATATGAAAAAATAAATTCATATATCGATAATTTAGAAAGTTATTTAGAAAAAGTAGTATGAAAATTTGAAGGGACAACAATATGATTTTTATTTCTATACATAATGTATTTAGATTTAATTAATTCCCATAATATATATATATATATGTGTGTGTGTGATATAGAATATTAAAAAAAATTTAATACCAATATGAAATAAAGGATATAATCTATGAATAAATCAATGGAAAGTTTTTGGACAAGTTTAGTTTGAAAAAGTAAAAAAAATGTATGACACGTTATCTAACTATAGGAACCACATCTATAGGGAATGGTAATCTAGCCTATGCATCTATAATATCATGTACTTCCCTAAGCTGATCTATCTCTATCTTTTTGATGCTTCAGGGTATCCCCAATATAATAATGATACCATACACTCCAATATTATATTGGGGATCCTCAACATATAATTCAAAGTATGTGGGAAACTATTGAGGTGGAGGGGAAGTATTGGTATATGAATTCATAGGTGGAGGAGTGAGATATAAATATATAAGTTGAGGAGTGGTATATTCAACCTAAAAATGTATCTACATGTCTGAAAACGTTAGATTCATTAATGATATAATCCTCTTCTCTATCATCTCACCAATATCTCGAACTTTATATTCTAAAGAATCAATTTTCATTTACATACATCCTACCTTGAAGAAGTTTTAAAATGGTTTTTTTTTAATTGATACACCTACTTCATATCCTCATACGTGACCTGGGTATTTGAGATTTCTTAATCCAAGATCCAAAATATCCTTCTTACCCTCAGGTATAAAGTTCCCTAGTGTGCTCTACTCCTCAAGTTCTTCATACTAAATATTTTAAAATATTATTAGTGAATTAAAAAAATATAAAGATTTTAAATATAAATTAAATAAAAAAATAACTTCTTATAATTTTATCATCCACAACCTTGGAATCTTTTATAATAAATTTTCCCTTTTTAGTCATCCAATCCCCTTTTTATTTTTCATGTATAATTGTGGGGGGGGGGGATATCTACTAAGTTTAAAGTCTTGGCTCAAAATTTTTCAAAAATTTTCATCCATCATTTATTCTTCCAATATAAAATATCCTCAATGAGATAAAGTATGATGGTATACATTTTTTTGTTGGATTTACCAATGATAATTCCTCAGTTCCTTTTAATTAAGGACAAAAAAATCATTAATATGATCATTATTAAGGATTATATAAAAAACATAAAAAACATGACATTTAATTTTACAAAAATGATTCTTATCGACTAGTTTTAACAAAATTATTCCATGTATCATCATCTAGAAAATAATATACATCACATTGATTTTAATTTTGTATTCAACTAAAAATGAAATCCAAAGTTAGGGTGGATTTAAATCCCTCTATCCCCTAAAACAAAAAGATAAACATTTCCTCCAGAATTCCTTAGTATTAGGTAAATCATATTTAATAGGATGAGATGGAAAAAATAACCTAAATTAGTAAAAACATGTCATAATAAATAAAATAAATAAATGACCTTAAAAAAATGGTTTCCCATTGCTAAACTAGTGTCTTCTTGTTGACACATATCTAATCATAAATAAAAATTATTAGTTTTACTTGAGATTTCATGGAAACAAAGCTCTTAAATTGTTTCAAATTTGGACCCTTCAGATTAAAATTACCATCAAACTTGATAGATATATTCTGGTCCTATCTATGAGCAAGTGATAATTTTGGTAAACACATTATACCATGTATACCAACCCTAGAAGCATCATCATTACTTATAGAAGTATAAGGCTCATGTGCCGTAGAATTAGGAGGATCCTTGATAGAAGTATGTGTGTGCTCCTCCCTAGAATATAAATGTTACCTAGATATTTTATCTAACATTATCTTAAAAATAAAATTAATTAAAAACTTGTAAAATATTATACAAATACAACTTTTAAATGTAAGTTAAAAAAAAATTGATTAATTATCCAATAAAAAGTAAACTAAAATATTTTTTATTCATATTTATTAAAGTAGTTAAAAAAATTGTAAAAAAAATGTGGAAGACATTTATGAAAGATGAAGTGATAAATATAGAATAAAAAAAATCTACAAAACATTATAAAAATCGTAATTTGTATATAAGTTTGAATAAAAATATGAAATTGATGAAAAAAAAAACAAACTCTTTATCATATTCATTAGAGTAGTTAAAAAAATTATAAAAAAATACCAACATTTATGGGCATACAATGATGTAAAAATATCAACATAAATTACAAAAGGTAATATAAATCCAACTTTGACACATAAATTTGAATAAAAATTGGAAAATGTTGCTGTCAAAACAAAAAACTAAGCTAACTCTTTATCATATTTGTTAGAGTATTTAACAAAAATGCTAAAAAATACTAAAAAATTTTATGAGCCCTTAAATGATATAGACATAAGAAAAAAAAAAGAATAACTAAAAATATATAAAAATTGAATAGTTACATTTAAAAATTAATATTTGGAAAATGATACGTACAAAATAGTACAAAAAAAAAACAAAAAAAAATAATTTATCATATTTGTTATAATATACGAATTAAATAAAAATAAAATTAGAAATAGTATAACTAACAATTTTAAAAATTTAAAAATTTAAATAAGAAATTAATATATGTTACATATAATATTATAATATTAATAAAGAATTGTTTTCTCATATTACTTCTTCATGATCATTCTATATGGAACAAACCACGTTTATGATGTGGTCATCAATATTCTCTGATAATCAATCCGTGGAAGTATTGATATCACATAATTCATCATCATTGTCAAGTTTTCATCACCAAAATGTTATTTTCCTTTGAAAAATGATAGACCCCATTACATTTAATGGATCATGAACAGATAAAATTTATTTCTCAAGTATTTCGATGATAAAGTGGTCATCTTTGTATTATAAACTATTCAAATTTACTAGCATCATACCAAATTTGTTATGTTTAACACTGTTGTTAACAATAAACCATTTATAATTGAACAAAATAAATTAAAATTTAATATAATAAATCTCCCATATTTATTCAATAACTCCATAATATTCACTTGATATAGATATTCATTTTTTTATTTTTTCACTCGAAAGAGGAATTGCTTTAATAAACACCAACACACTAATATTATGAACTACACTTCTATTGTCCTAATATTTTTTATATAATACATAACTATTAATTTCATACCCATACCATGTTATCACATTTAAAATCAGGCCTCCCATTAACTATCTCAATGTTTCTAATGCATCTGATCTACCATGTGAGGTCCCTTTAAATCATGGTAAAAAGGTTTTTTTATGCTCATTTAATACCCACATATCTTTATTTTGTGGATAAAATTGTTTTAAGACATTAATATGTGATGTTATATATGGATACGTACCATATATGCTATTTAATATGTATAAATGTTCCTATTTTATTTTTTTTACCCATCAACAATTTTTTTTCCAAGCCACAAATCCCCTTTCCCTAAAAACTAAATTGTTCATGATCAGATATAGGAAACTGATGTGCTCCTCTATATATAAATAATCTAAAAAAATTATAAAAACTTCTCAAAAATATATTTTTCAATAATATAGGATTTTTTTGATAGATTCCTAAGATAAATCTTCAATATCTTTATATACATTTCAAAAGGATATAACCAATGTTGATATATGGGATCACAAAGATTTATTTATCAAAATAAATGAACCATTAAATGTACTATGATATCAAAAAATATGATGGAAAGTAAATTTACATTGAATATATATATATATATATTGCATCATTTTCCAAAATTTTCAATGAATTTAGATCTATCACTTTATTATAAATAGAATTGAAAAAAAACAGATCTTGATGATAGTCAATCTGACATGGATGGGTTGTATTCCACACAATGAAACTGATAGGATTTTTTTCATCATAACACACTACTAGAAACTAGAGCAATACCCACGGGACTGCACCAATGGTTTTATAAATCGTTGGTATAGGTAGCTTATACATAAGCTATACCAATGGTTTTGGAAAATCATTGGTATAGGTTAAATAAACTTTTCTTGTACGAATGGTTTTTACAAAACCATTGGTTTAGGTTAATTCTATACCAACAGTTCAAAGAAACTGTTGGTAAAGATTATGATATACCAAGGTTATACAAATGGTTTCTAGAAACGATTTGTATATATACTGCTATGCTCATAGTTTTTCAAAACTATTGGTATATTCTTCAACACAAATACAAGTTATATTAATAGTTTCTATAAACCATTGTTATAGATTCTATTATACCAATAGTTTTTTTTAAAACTATTGGTATATCCCTCTACACAAATCTTAGTGTGTGGTGTCCTCCTCCTCCCATATGACTATCATCCAGAACCCTATAACCAGTGTTCCATTTTCTTCCCCATCCATGGCGATCTATCCTGAGTTTTAGTTTTCATTTCATTTATCTTCAACATGAAATTGGTGAGTTCCAAATTGGTTATACCTTCTTCTAAGATCCTTTTTTATTTTTTTCTAGGTATAAAACACTAACCCAGTTTTTTATGGAATTATTCATTCAGATTCATTGAATAAGGTTTAGATTTTATTATATTTTTTAATGAATTTAATAATAAATATGATTATTGGTGATGTAATTTTATTTAATTCTGTTACTCCCTACTACTATACAAACTACTATTTCCTCCCATGTAGTTGCATGATATTTTATTTGTGGTTTCTTTACAAAAATAATGAGATGAAAATTGATTAGTACTCATGCTCATAGATTTTTGTGCAAGCAATGATACTTGTTTTCATGGATTGCTGAAAAGGAGTCTCTATGAGTTATTATATAAAATAGGGAATTTTATATAATATGAAATAAATTATTAAAAATTTAATTCAAACCTGAAAATTTCATATTTATTTTATGTATTTCATATTTTGGTACAAATTATTATAACTCATACTCAGGGTGAGAGATTGGATAAGTAAGGTTTTGTTTGACCTCTTTGAACTTTCTAGGAGATGTTTCTCTGTTAGATAGGCTTGAAAATATTATTCTCCTCTAATATATTTTCTTGGGGGTATTTTTGGATGTGTTCTATAAATTCATCAATATAAGATGTTAATTTTAATGAGATGCACATCATATATATATATGATTTCCATATAGTGCATATTAATATTTTTATGGATATATATTTGATTCATGAATTAATGTATGAAAAGCTAAGACAAACAAGAGAAAAACATAACTGAAACTTTTAATCTATAATTGGAATGTTTATCCTTATATATACTTATACTATGTAACATATTATTTGAAACATTGATCAAAAATATACCATGATCAAACGAGACTTAAATCTGTACATGAAGATTCACCTATTCCAATTTTACTCATTGATAGAATATGTAAAACCTTTCCACTAAACTAGTTTAAGAGCTGGATTTCATGTAAGAACGAGGTGAACAACAAATATTTTTTTCAAATGTTTCATAAAAATCAATTTTTTTCTTAATTATGACTATTGGTTTTTCAATATATGGTATTTTAATATCAAAATTGATGTGTATATATTCTTCCGAACTAAATTTAGAACCTTTATTATCAATGAAAATTAGTTATTCTTTGGCCTATATAGGAACAAACACTATTCTAATAGAAAAATAAAATTCAAAGTATATGTTTTCAATACTAACAAATCACTCCTTATAATTTTCAAAATATTTTAATTCAATAAACACAATCCCTTTCATCCTATATAAAAAATAATTTCAAAATAAATTTCATTATTGATGAATTAAACTTTATCATGTTTTTCATGTAACTAAAAATTTTCAAAATAATTCATATTTTCAAATTCATTTCCATATTCATTATTTAAATTCTATTCCAAAGGGAATGTTTCAAATTTAAATTGTTTGAAAGAATTTATTTCTGAATCCGCATCATATGTTTCAATTTTGTTTATTGAAATATCAAGTTTTGCATGTTCAATTTCAATTTCAATTCGATAATTATCATTTGTAGTAGTGAAGAAACATTCAGATTTTGATTCAAAACAATTCAACTCAACTTCTAGTTAATCATCTATGTCAAGAAAAAAACTTTAGTTCATGTTCAACATATCCTTCTCCATTTTCCTCCATTCTTCTCCAAAAATTCATTTGAAATTATTTCTTTAAGGTGGTTCTCATCACTTCTATTTTTATTTTTTAAAGAAATAAATAAGTAGTATTGAATTCATTATAGATATTCTTTTCCAAAAATAATTTCTCTTTTAAGGATATTTTTAAAAAGATTCACCATTTTCTATGCCCCATAAAGTCTCATTTTCGGTAAAAATATCATGAAAATTTGAATATTCTAGTCCTAATGAAAGTAAAAAAGATATAAATTATATCCACAAAGAAAAAATAATGTGTTGTGGGTTGGTTGAGTAAACTTATCCCTTTTCACTTCAAATTATTTCATTTCATTCTCATATATAGAAGGTAACAATGGTACTGAAATTTTATAGTTAAAATAACATAAATGACTTGAAATTTCATGTTTAGAAAGAGTTAATAATTAAAAATGTAAATCTTATTAAACTCCCTTCCAAGTATCAATAAAATATTCTAGATTGAGTAGTGTATTTTGGATGAATTTAACAATTTTATCCAACAGATAATCTTTTATATGTTCTTTAACTTCTAGTGAAATATATTTTTTATAGGTCTGAGAAGTTTCATTAACTAATGATTACATGAGAGATGGTTCCTCTACATTTTATACATAAAACTATATAAAGTAAATATATAATTTACTATGATCATTGAATAATGTATTAATGATTACAATCTTCAATATTTCACCATTTAATTCTATTAAATATCTTAAAATATTATCCTTGCAACCCAAATCAAAGACACTTCTATTGATCAAAGTAAAATTACAACCGATTCTTATAAAGTGAACTATTCTTCCTCATGTAGGAAAAATTATTGATTAAATTTCACACCAAAATAAAGTCACCAATGATGAAAAAAATCTACTCCAATTCTATGAAAAATAGTATCTAATTACACAATTTCAATGAATGAAATATGGATAATGTTTTAGTTTTGAGTTTTATTTTTTTTAAATATTTTATGAAATTATTTATGGATCACTAGTGATGGTGATAATTTATGGAAGATTTTTTTTGGAATCACTAATATAAATATTTTTTATTCCCCAAGGATTAATAACAATAATACATAATGACCTAGTGTCTATATCAAAATAAGTCCACTAACAAACACTGTGTTTTTATTACCACTATTATTTATTTATATAAAATAATGTTAATTACATGGAAGCAGTGGGAGATGCAATTGAAAACACATGATATATGTATTAATATGAATAAATACAAAATAAAATGGATCATAATGATTATTTATGAATAATATAATCTTATTAATGAGGAAACTACTGCCTGTATGTGACTTCAGTGATATTAATCATTGTTTTAAAAATATTATTCAATAACATTATATGTACTCACTATGATGTTGAATACAAATATAAAAAATAATATATTATCTAGAAACATTTAACCAATAATCAATACCTGAATATCATTTAGAACTTCTAATATGTGGATCCACAACCATTCCACCATATCTAATGAATTCACAAATCATTTCTATCATATGTTGGGTTATGTAACGGAAGTTATGTAATGAAAATTACAAAAATTTATTCTCACAAAAATGAATTAAAAATAATTATCCATTCCATGAACATAGGTAAAAAAATTATTAATCTAATGAAATTTAATATTTATATTCATAGAGAAACTTTAATTCCTCACATGGTTATTCAAACACTAATAATTTATTATTTAAATTCCAAATATCATCAAAAATAACATTTGAAACAAAATCATATAAAAAAAAGTATTGTTTATAAAAATATTTAGAATTTAATTCCACTCCATATAATCCACTATCTATATCTCAAAGATTCAATACTATCTATATCTTTATCATAATATAGGGAAGAAAAACTGCCACAAAGAGTGCATGCTATCTATGTATGCTTGGGTGTATTGAAATACTTTATCAATAGAAATTCCAATAAATATAATCCAATATATATATATATATATATCATCTCATTATCAAATCCACTGATGTAAAATGAAGAATACCAATCTAGGAAATCCATATGCACTATATCCAAGACAATATCTTGATCTTGAGCTCATAGGAACTAATGTAGATGTCATTAAAATTTTCACCATCCTAGCCCACATAGACAATCCATAGATTCAATAATATTAATCATGAAATCATAAAATATTTAATTTTATCTATATGATTCACACTTCCCTCCATTAATTCCTACTTTTCTCACTAAGGTTCAAATCATGTCATTTTTATTAATATGTTTAATTGCACATCCATTGATATGACCACTATAGTGGGTACATGTAAATTAGATCCTTAGTAAGATGTAGTATATACTACCCCAATAAATACATACGTGTTACTATCCTGAAATACATTGTATCTCTCAGATACCAATTTTTAATGTCCTAAAATTTGGGTAGGTAAACTCTTAAATGACTCCTTTGAATTGCTAGGGGATAATAACCAAAATTGAGGAATCTATATAATTTTGGGTGGCATTACCTCTAAAAAAACCTATTACTGAATATCACATATAAAAATCCACCATAACATGCCTAAATCATAAACTAAAAGATAATAATAATAATATACATAATACAATCCTCTATAATATGATGTGAAATAATATAAATTAATCACCAAATAAAACAACAAATCTTGAAAAGATGTGATCTCAAACACTGATGACACATGGGTGTCTATCATAAGGAGATCTATAATATTACAACTATCTAAATCATCTATCCATATATAGGATATATAATTATAAATTATTCATATATATTGATCTTCTTCATCATAATTTGTACAATGCACAAATTGCGTATGTAGTGGAGAGAAAAATAATAGTCAATACAGTCATCCCAAGTAGTGAGCCAGCCCAATAATCATTCAGTTCCCACATGCGTCAACACAGACTCTCATAATGATGTTTTAATATTGAATGTGATTTCATATACGTGCAATTTATTATAAATTGTTCAATAAATTAATTTTTTTCTTTATTTTTCTATGTTGGGTGATACTTGTTTGGGGGTCCCTGTGTGTGATGGTTTTGGGAAGGCATTGAAGGTGTTACTGGCTATCGTGGGAGGTTATTTTGGTTGGAAATGTCAAGAAAGGATATAAAAAAGGTTCTAAAAACCATTTTAATAGACCTATAAAAAATCGGGGCTTCCTATACCAATGGTTTCAATAAACCATTGGTAAACGGTTGGTATAGGGAAAATCCATACCACCAATAACGATGGTTTCATGAAAACTATTGGTATAGGGATATACCCACTTCAAATGAGGCAAAATTTTAAGGAACCATTGATATAGGATATACTAATGATTCCATATTCTATAACAACCGTTTAAAACCATTGGTATATGCTAAATTTCTTGTAGTGAGATGAAAATAATGAGATTTCATGCCTTTTAACTTCAAATATTTTAGTGATATTTTTTTTATATTTGAACAATAACCCTAAGGAACTTTGATACCATTGAGTCTATGAAGAAAAATAATTTTCTTAATCTTATATAACATTGAAAATCTAGAATCAACTATGTTTTTTTCCATTAGGAGTTAGAGATAACTTTAAATGTATTCCTATTGACAATACATCTTATCTTGCATTCAAAAAATCATTCATATCACCTTTAATATCTAATAATTCTCTAATTATCAGTCACAAATATTCCTCTTAATATTTATTACATTAATTTTATGCTTGAACTCATGATATCTCCAATATGGATTCAAAAAAAAATATTGATAATTTATTCCATATAATTCTTTCATTTCTATATATTTTTGTCTTTAAAAATATGACATTAGTATTTTTAACCTTCTGAAAATATTTATTAGTTGGAAAAGTATTTGTAGAAATATAAAATTCTTATGATACATTGAATTACTTTTTATTATTTAATAATATTTATCAATAGATATATTTTTTTGATAAAATATGCACATTGTTTTCCTCCCATGTTGTACTTGACAAAATGAATTCCCTTCATCACAAATTGGACACAATTTATTATCCTTAAAACTATATCTAAACGAATTTCTATATATTAGGAATTCATTTATAGTGAACATAATCATTTCATGTGATTGAAAATATTCATTTTTATAAGAATAAAAATCTTTAATACCTTTCTCCCATAAGTGTTTTAAATCAACAATTAGTTGTGGAAAGAAAACATCAATATCATTTCCAATCTGTTTTAGTCCATAAATCATTAAACCCAAGATGATAAAATTCCACTTCATAAAAAATTTAGAAGATAAATTAAAAATTTCCAAAAAAATAGGTCATGAATTATGTTTATTACTAAGGATTTGATATTAATTCATTATATATATATTCTCAACACATGTATGATATTTATAAATTCGTTTCCAAATTTAATAAATTGGTGATCAATTTTATTCCATTGTGGAAAATCATCTAGAAGATATAACTTTCCATTAGATATTCACTCATCTTCATTCCATATTAACCTTTTTATATCATTTTAATTTTAAAATAAACGTTTCAAATGAAGAATTATAGGAAAATACCATGTTTGACCAGTAGGAATCTTGGTAATTTTTAAAATAGAAAAATCAACTTCTAATTTTTCTTTCATCTTTTATCATGATGTATCACATTTTGGACACTCTGAAGGACTATTGTATTCCTTCTAATACAACACATAGTCATTGGGGTAGACATGTATCTTATTGTACCCCAATCACATTATGTATAATATTTTGTTGAATTATAATTTTAATACAGAAGATAATTTTCCTTATGAAGTATGTATTTCAATAGCTATAAAATTTATTCAAAAATCCTGTCACTCACTCCATTATTGGATTTCAAGTTCACCAATATTAACACTTTTGATAAAAATGTAAATTTCATAAAACCTAGATACAATGTTTTTTTAACATCAATGTAGTACCCCTATTTTGAGGTATGTGACCCTTATTGATGTCATTTTATGTTGGTAAAGTGGTTGGGTAATGTTTGGGAGAGTTTGGGCAGGTTTTAGTATGGTTTTGGGGATTTTCTAAGGGAGCACAGTTTAAGCATAGTTAGGGTAAACCGTGCAACAATCCCAGGTAACCGTGAAACTTGGTACTGTGGGATTTACATGGTTTGTGTATGGTTTCTCTAAATTTATGAGGAGCCCATGCGGTGTGCCCTTCGATATAGTATTAGGAGCACAATTGGCGCATAGTTTTCTTAACCATGCACAACATTAAAAATTGTTATTTTAAATTCATTACCACTCAAGATTTGCCCTAAACTCCTTATATCTTCTCCCATATGAACATTACTCGTGATTTTTGGTTCTCAAGGGTTGGAGGGGCTCTCCCACTCATTCTGGAAGTAAATCTATGGGTTTTCAAGGTGCAGTGAAGGCAATTCTCTTTCGATAAGCCTTCTCTATTTGTTCTTTCTTGGTTTTCCTTAGATCTAGATATCTCTCTCTCTCTCTCTCAGTTTTCTAGATCTAATATCCTTTCATGTATATCTAGGTTTTTTGTTTCCTAAAATTATGATATTGGGTCTTTTTGATGTTAGTCAAATGAATCTAAGGCAATTTTGGTGGAGATTTCACCCGAATTTGTGGTGCGGTTGCAAGTTGTTCGATTTCACCAAAACCCTAAGGTAAGTGGCTTCTCTCTTGACTATATTTTGATAGAATTAAAAGTATTGATTTAAATTAATTTATTTTATTGAGATTTATTGTTAATGTGATGTGTGATGCTTAATTTACATTCGTTTTTGATGATTTGTGGGTTTTGGAAAAAATGGGCTATTGAGGTGAAATGTTCTTTATTGTTGGGTTTTAAAATGTTGATTTTAAAATTGTTTTCTTGGTTTTGTTTATGGAAATGGTTTTTAAAAATTAGTTTCAATAAAAAGGGTGTTTATTGAAATATGAATTGTGAAATATCTATTTGCATATTTTTGTTGCTTTAGTGGGTGTATATTACTGTTTATTGTCTTAGGCATTTTATGCATGTGTTGGAATGATGAGAAGTGGTAGATAAGTACCACTATAAAAAGGGGATGGATATTCTATTGAAGGGCCACCATCAAGGATAAGTGGGGGTGAAGTACCACTAGATTGGGAAAGGAGTAAACGGTCTTGGATGGGAAGTACCACTATGATTGGTTACCAGGTTGGGTATGTGAGAATCTATAGTTATGCTTTGTCTATGTGTGGTTATTTTAGGTAGGAATAATTTTTATAATATGTGAGGGTAAAAATATTATGGCATGGTTGTTTTGATTTCCCTCTTATTGTGTGGATTTGGGTGGAAAACGGATTGGTAAGGGCATGTTTGGCTTGTTGGAAATTTGTTTCACTATTTGATGTTTTATATAAACTACTTTATATAAATGTCCTAATGGTTCTATACTAGTGTCATGTGTAGGGAAGTCATTTGGGGAAAACCTACTGAGTATTTGTACTCACCCTCTGCTTTGACACTTTGGTGCTTTTTCAGATGTCGCTTTCCAGGACATAGGTAAGGGAAACTAATCTCATTTTGTAAGTGGTTCATAATGATTCTTGGGTTGTATTGTGGTGATTAGAGAATGGAGCTTGGTGTAGAGACATGGAGTGTGTCATGGTTTCCTTTGAGTTTTTTCATTGAGTCTTCCACTTTGTACTCTGATATTGGGATTTTTGTGGGTTGTTGTGTTGGTTTATGGGAGATGTTATGGAATAGTATGGTTGTTTCTTAGTAAGATATTTTTTGGGGTGTAATTTGTTGACATGTATCATGTAGTTACAGTTTTTTATTCCTTGTTTGTTGGGTTGTTTTATTCTAAGGTAAAATCATTCCCCAATTGTTCTTGAATCCCTCGAAACTTATTTCCAGCCTTTGGTGCCTTGGGAATGTTGCCTAAGGCCAAGTAGCATATCACCTCCTTATCAATACAATGAGGAAGGGGTAGGATTTTACAAGTGGTATTAGTTTGTTTGGTCCTTAATGTTCAAGTTTGTTCAGTTCATTGGTGTTGATTGTCAGTCTTGGTGTTGGCATTCATTCTTAGTCTATTCCTTGAGTGGGGATAACAACAACACTTAGGATTGTAAGAACTATAAATGTATAACATAAAATAATGTAGCTAACCCTTTTATGCTAAAATTCAAGTTATTAGGGAGTTGTGTACATAAGTGTTTTTGAGACACTTATAAGAGTGTGATCTCATTTTCATGGGAGTATCCAATGAAATGAGCATGACATGCATGGTAGAAACGACTTCCCACTAGGATTGAATATTTTATTGGACATAATGATTTATGTTGTGATATGAATATATGGACTGGTGAAAAATTTGGGAAATTTTTTAAAATTTGTGGATTTGAAATGTGGATGGTTGTGGTATTTTGAAAATGGGTTAATTTTCAAAACATGGTGGATTTTTAAAAAATGGTGCAACATGGGAAATATAAACTTGTGGAGATCCTAGTTGTGATAGTTGAAATTCAATTGAATTTGAAATTGAAATATTTTTCTTACTAAGGGAGTGAAACTTATAGTTGTATTTGTGTTGATAGAAATTGTACCGGGTAGGCTTTGTAGAGACAAACTAGAGGATGCTTCTGAAAATGTGGTTACACCTGAGCCCTAGGTGAACCAGAAGCTAGTGTAGAGTGTAGTGAAAGCTTTCCAAAATGTCGGAAGTGGGAATAAAGAGGATGAGCCAAATCATGTGAATCATTCAGTTTAGTTTCAAAATAATAATCCACCCATATTTGGGGGTGATTCTGAAACGAAAAAGGTGGAGGCATGGTTGAACATAATGAATAGGATATTTGAATTTCTGGGAACACCAATGGAGCTGAAAGTGAAGCTAGTGACTTAAATGTTGGAAGATCTTTCCCTTCAGTGGTGGGAGTTGGAGTTCCAAGCTGGAATGGACCAAGGGATGTCATAGGATAGTTTTTAGGAATTTTTTAACAAAGAATTATACCATCATACATTTAGAATTCAATGTACAATGGATTTATTTCATTTAAAACAAGTGACCCTCTCAGTAATAGAATATGCAGCTAAGTTTATGAACTTAGTGTATTTTTCACCCAAGGTGGCAGTTAGTATATCATTGAAGGCATGTATTTTTGAATATGGGATGAGGAAGGAAATTCATTCTAAAATAATGGTGTTATGTATAAGTGATTACATGGAAACACTGAATAGAGAAACATTAGCTGAACGAGATATCTTCAAGGCTATAGGTGGGGGAAGTATGTTGGTACCCATAGGGAATTGTTGTAAGGGTTGGTGTCCTGAGAACCAACTGTTTTGTACTTTGATTACATGAATGTTCACTTATTATATATTGTTCATTGTTCTACTTGACTATAATATAATAATGTCCTGGAATATTTGTTGCATTGATATGGTCATGGAAGATCCCCGCTATGATGAGAACCTTGAAATTCTATAACAATATTCTTAAATAAAGTTCTACGGTTGGATGAAATACTATGATAGGACACATAGTATACAGACCATCATGTGTGAGTACTCGTAGGAAGACGAGGCTCTCTCTCATGGAGTTCGCACTTGGTAATCTCCAAGATGGGAGATTATTAGAATAGACCCGCCAGTAGCAATTCAGCATGTCTTGGTGTCATCAAAAATTTCTATCTATGAGCGTGTGTAATGGTCCTTAGACTAAAAGATTATCATTAACTCATGTCATGACTCACGCACTTATATTTACTGACGAAAACCGTCACGCAGACAGTTGGCGGGAAGTAGGGTATGTTGGGTGCTTCACGAGTGACATGTTGTTAATGGATAAGTCAAGGAAGGATTTGTCCCTTCCATTTATGGAAGTTGATATCTCGGCCCTTTGATTGAAATATAATTGTCGCATTAAATTCCATGGTCATGCTTTAAACGACGAGTTTATTTTAGTTAGTCAAAGATGGACGGATCAAGCATATTGGTTTATGACACTACCATGAAACCTGCTTGATGAGATATTGAGACAAAGGGATTAAATTATACAGTAAGCATTCGTATGAGGTGATATGTCAATGCAGTGTCAACTTCTTTTTCTTGGGTACCTTGACCCGTTTCTAGACAGTAATCTTGGACTTTAGGCAAGCTCACCTAATGCCAATGATAAAGAGGCCTAGAGGGTCACACACTAAGTGTATTGAAGTATCTCAAGTAGAATAAAGATTATTACCGTACGTGGTTTAATAACTATTCAAGGAAGCCTAAATCATTTCAATAATGGAGGAAAAAGGAAATGAAAAACAAGATATACACGCCGTGTATTAAAGATTACACGCCGTGCAGTTTTTCATGGAAAACAAGTACATGCCGTGTATTAATAATTACATGCCGTTTAGTTTTCTTTATGAAAGGAAATGAATAAATGAAAACAAGATATACACGCCGTGTACATTGAATGTACATGCCGTGTAGTTTTCAATGAAAAACAAGTACATGCTGTGTATTTATTAATACACGCCATGTAGTTTTTCCAGTCGGGATTTTGAGGATATAATATTGTTTTAAATGATATTTATTATAATCAGCGTGGGTGCATGTCAAGGAATTAATTATTCGACATGGGGTTTTAAATAAGAGTCAATGAAATAAATAAAACACGTAACCCATTTATTTATTTTCATAACTCTACAACCTGAAACTTGATTATAAATATCCTCACAACCCCAACTCTTTTATAACACACAAGAGAATCGTTGTGCACAAAAACTCTAGAGAATTATTTCAAGGCTGAAGGAACCTCTTCCTCCAAGAACGCTCTCAAGACCGAGAGTGATCCTCTTCCGTCGGATCAAGACGATCTAAGGTGGACAATGCAAGAAAAGGTTTCTCCACACTAGCACCCAGAGACTCCTTTGGCGATGTCCCGAGATACGAGGTATACGTGTGGATCACTTCTAGAGGAAGTCTACACTTGGCTTCTGTGACGCAACGTCGAATCACATCGGAACGTGATCAATAACATCAACAAAGAAAGAACACCCAAAAGGTATTTCTTTTAAATTGATTAAATTAATTATAATAAACCTGTAACGATCCTACTTTGTGGTTCTAGGACTTTCCTTTTCTTTGTCCATTTCTCTGATTCGATCCGTGGAGACTGGTATTTATCATTGTATTGATCCCGGATTGATCATTGTTAATGAAAAAAAGCCAAGTGGGCACATCCACCCACGCTCTTCCACTGCGCCTGGAACCTTAAAATGGTATCATAGGGAGGTTACAATGTTGATTATAGTTATTTAATTTTCGTTGATAATTTATGCATTTACATTTGATTCAATTCGAACAAAATCATTCTATAAATCTGAATAAACGAGATCTGTTCTTCCTCCTTCGTTTCTCGATTCATATCATAGATACAGACTTCTAATTTTAATTTTGATTAAAATAAAAATGAGGAACTCATCTGGAGGATCCGCTCTTTCTGTATGTACAACACGGGATTACACGGCATGTAATTAAAACTACACGCCGTGTACTTCGGTTCAACAAACCGGAACTGGTCCGCAAAACCACATCGTGTGAATTGATTATGCCTAAGTTTTAATAACACCGTGTTGACTAGAAATGAACGGAACATGGAAGATAGGATTACATGGCGTGTGTGTTGGAGAAACACGCCGTGTAGTCCGATCCAGTCCAGGTGAAACCGTGTACATGGAAAAGACGTGTTCCACGTACATGGGATCGCCAAGCTGGTTACCACATAACAAGGAAGTACACGCCGTGTATGATTTATCTACACACCGTGTACTCCAAAATTTCCAAAGTACAGAGAACATGCCAAATCCCCCAGCGTGTACTTTGGATAAAAGGTGAAAAGAAATACACGCCATGCAAATTTAAACTACACACCGTGTACTTTCAGAAATTTCACCAGGTTTCCTCCAAAAGTACAAAGACCAGTACAAGGAATGTGGATGAGAAGAATCTCAAAGAAATTTAGAAAGTAATTTAAGATAAATAATTGATTAATTATAAGATCATAATTAATTGAATTCAAGCGCAACTTATCTTGAATAAATAGAACGATTAAAATAATTTGAATTCTAAATATGAATAAATGTCATTGCATTCTATGGATGATCATGAGCTAGACCAAAGACCCTTTGTATGTGTGTATGGTTTCATTTAAATTTATTTAAATTTGTTGTCCTGCGAGCCTTCTTTCAATAAAATGTAGGGCCTGTGTGCCCATGGTTTCTTTAATGTAAACACCATGTAATGGAGGATCTCCCAAGCTAGAGGAGACAGTTCAAAACCCGAAGCTAAGGTGAAACCAACCCAATAAGATACAAAGGTGGATAGGTGGGAGCTGCAAAAAACAAACCATCATGTTCAAGGTGTTTTCCCTAGGTCAGGGTTATCTTATCAAACCGCTAGATAAGCTAACCAATAAAAGCTCATGATCATGCCATCTTATTTTATTTCTATCTGATTGCATGGTTTATTTATTATTTATGTGTTGTTGCGATCACATAATTAATGAAATAAACAAGCATGAAAAGATAGAATAAAATAAAAACCATACTATGTGTAAACATTACCGGAACATGGTTAATCACTTAAGCAAGCATCACTTAATATTAACAAGCATGTGATAATTAAAAAATACGCATAAAGATTAAAATATCTCAATACCATATTAATTCAGACCAAGCCTTCCGTTACTTGATTAAGGTCAAGACTCAATGAAACTATTTGTTTAACCAACCCTTGTTGGGACACTTACTTTTATAAAGGAAGCCCATATGAAAGGTTTTGGATAGACTTAACCATATTACATCAAGAGGAGTATCCCTTGATAGACTTGGTGTAATATTGGAGGCAAGAGTTGAGGAAATCCAAGTCAGGATTTCAGGATTGGGGAGTCCACTCAACAGATCAAGGAACTGTAAGCTCACAGTTGGCAAAGACCTGCATACCTAAATACCTTCAAATAGCTTGACCAACCCTTCTTGGGGTTATACGAAGGGGAATATGGATCCTTTCCACTAGAATGTCAAAGAAACTGGACATTCTGAGTTCAATGGTGAGGGCCATTGGGACTTGATAAAATAGTGGGAGAATTAATAAATTGATTTATTATTTCTCATAAAAATGTAATCAAGAAAGTACTAATAAATCTGCTATTTTAATTTGTAGAATCAAAATGACAAACTCGTCAACCACATTTTCTTTGCGATCAATTCTGGAGAAAGAAAATATCCTCACTGGCAGTAACTTTTAGGAATGGTTTAGGCACCTTCGGGTTATCCTATGCCATGAATGAAAGTATTACGTGCTAGAGTCCTCACTTCCTGATCCTCCTGCCCAAGGGGCGAGTGATGAATATTTCCTTGTCTATGATCAACATTTGAGTGATGCAATAGACGTTCAATGTTTGATGCTATCATCAATGTCAAGTTAGCTCATGAAGTCTCATGAAGACATGGATGCTTATAGCATGCTTGAGCACCTCCGTGGTCTATACCAGGAGAGAGAAAGACAGGAAAGGTTTGAGATCTCCAAGGATCTATTTCAGAGAAATCTTGGAGAGGGTGCCCCAGCCAGGCCTCATGTAATCAATCTCATTGGCTACATTGAGTGCTTGGAGGTTATAGGGTTTAAACTCCCCGAAGAACTAGGTACCGATCTCATTCTTGCATCACTCTCCTAGAGCTTCTCAAACTTTTTTGTGAACTTCAACATGAACAACATTGAGAAGTCTCTGACTGATCTTCTTATGCTTATTCAGCAAGTGGATAATGACATGAAGCGTGAAAAAACTTCTATCCTTATGGTGAATAAAAGGAAAGGGAAGGAAAAGAGCTTTAAGCCCAAAGATTCTTCAAGGCCTTCCAAGAAAAGGAAGATCAAAGGGGAGGCAAAGGAACATGATGTTGTTTGTTTCACATGTGGAAAGAAGGGCCACTAGAAGAAAAACTACACCTAGCCAAAGAAGCAAGGGGAAGCTTCAGGTGCGTTTGTTATCAAATGCAATCTATCTGTTTCTACTAATTGGGTATTAGATACTGGTTGTGGTTCTCACATATGTATCCAAATACAGGAACCAAGTAGATTCAGAAAGATTGACCGAGGTGAGGTGGATCTACGAGCAGCCAATGGATCCAGACTCACTATTGTAGCTTTCAGAGACTACCACCTCACATTGCCTACTGGGATGATCTTGGTGTTAAAGGGTTGTTATTATGTGCCTTCTGTTACTAAAAACATTATTTAAGTATCCAGATTAGATACTGATGGATTCATATTCATGTTTGGAAATGAATGTTTCTACTTTTATAAAGATAGCATTTGTTTTGGTAGGGCACATTTATATAACGACCTTTATGTGTTAGACTACACAAACCAAGTAATGGCAATCAATGACAAAGTAAATTCACATGACTCATACCACACCCAACTTTTGCATCACCGGCTAGGTCATGTTAATGAGAAATGTTTGAAAAAATTACATCAAGATGGGTATTTAGATTCTTTCAAACTTAAACCACTTGGTGTATGTCATGCGTGTCTACAAGGAAAAATGACCAAAGCCCCATTTAGTGGGAAAGGTGAAAGGGCTAAAGAGCTTCTTGAATTAGTTCACACAGATGTGTGTGGACCATTTCCAGTTGAAGAAAGGGGTGGGTTCTCGTACTTCATAACTTTTACTGATGATTTTAGTAGATATGGATATATCTACTTAATGAGGTATAAGTCAGATTATTTTGATCGGTTCAAAGAATACAAGAATGAAGTTGAGAACCATCTTGGTAAGAAGATTAAGAAACTCTACTCAGAAAGAGGAGGATAATATCTTAATCAGTACTTCATTGATTTCTTATGGGAGTTTGGGATTCTATCTCAACTCACTCCTCCTTATACACCTCATTGGAATGGTGTAAGTGAAAGGAAGAACCACACCCTGTTGGAAATGGTGAGATCAATGATGAGTCATGCGAGTCTTCCAATATCCTTTAGGGGATATTCATTACAAATAGCATCACACATATTAAACCAAGTACCAACTAAATCGATAAATTGTATTACATACGAGTTATGGAGTGGACACAAAGACATGTTATCGAATTTACATGTGTGGGGGTAGTGAAGCATTTGTTAAGGACTCTTCAGGTAACAAACTTGCACCCCGAGGCACAAAGTGTATCTTTATAGGATATTCCAAAGAAACAAGTGGATATTACCTATAAAACCCCTCAGATAAAAAGGTAATAGTGGAAAGACACGCCATATTCATTGAGAGGGAGCACATCTCCAAAATAGATAGTGGGAGCAAGATATACTTCGATGAAGTCGAGGCTCAAGATACAAAAAAGTTGGTATAAGAATAGATTCCACAAAGCCCCGTGGAAGAACAATCTGTTCCAGAGACACAAGAACTGCGTAGGAGCACGAAAGAGGTGAGAGAACCAGAACGATATGGTTTTCTTGTCACCGAGGATGGTGAATCATTATTGGTTGACAATGATGATCCTCTTACCTACAAGGAATCAGTTGAAGGCACAGACGTTGCCAAGTGGCAAGAAGCCATGAATTCTGAAATGGATTCCATGTACCAAAACCAAATATGGATTTTGGTAGATCCTCCAGTTGATGTAAATCCTATTGGTAATAAATGGGTATTCAAGAAGAAACTGGACATGGAGGGGGCAAGTCAGCACCTATAAGGCAAGACTGGTTGCAAAAGGTTTTAGACAGCGTTAAGGAATTGACTATGATAAAAAAATTTCACCGATTGCGATGCTGAAATCCATAAAAATCCTATTGGCCATTTCTACTTTCCATGATTTTGAAATTTGGAAAATGGATGTCAAAACATCATTCATTAACGGGAACCTCCAGGAAGATGTCTACATGACACAACCTGAAGGGTTTGTGACTCCAAAGGATTCCAACAAGGTATGCAAGTTGCAGAAATCCATTTATGGATTAAAGAAAGCATGAAGGTCATGGAACATTTGTTTTGATGAAGCTGTAGCAGAATTTGGATTTGTTAAGAATTAATGTGAGCCTTGTGTCTACAAGAGGTTTAGTGGAAGTGCAATCATTTTCCTAATAGTATATGTTGATGAAATATTACTAATTGGAAATGAAGTACCTGTCTTACAGTCAGTTACAACATGGTTGCATAAATGTTTCTCCATGAAATATTTGGGTGAGGTAGAATAAATTCTTGGGATCAAGATCCATCGTGATAGATCCAATAGAATGCTGGGCCTGAGTCAAAGTACATACATTGACAAGATACTGAAGAGATTCAGTATGGAACAGTCCAAGTGGGTATTGTTGCCAGTGTCACATGGAATTCATCTTTCCAAGAAAATGTGTCCTCAGACACATGAGGAAGGAAAGATAATGGCAAGGATCCCTTACGCATCCATGATTGGGTTAGTCATGTATGCTATGCTATGTATGAGGCTAGATGTTTCTTACGCATTAAGTGTGGTAGGCAGATATCAAGCTGATCCAGAAGACCATCATTGGATGGCAGTCAAGACTATCCTTAAGTATCTGAGGCGTGCTAAGGACATGTTCCTAGTTTATGGAGGAGATGAGGAACTAGTCATCAGAGGACATGTATATTCTAGTTTCCTGACTGATCAAGATGACATGAAGTTGTAGACTGGATACATCTTCAGTTTTAATGGAGGTGTAGTGAGCTGGAAGAGCTCAAAGCAAAGTGTAGTGGCAGATTCTACAGTGGAGTCCGAGTATATCGCAGCTTCTGAGGCAGCTAAATAAGTAGTATGGATGCGAAGCTTCGTCCAAGAACTAGATGTAGTACCGAGTAGTAAAGATCCTATCACACTCTATTGTGATAATAATGCAGCGGTGGCACTTGCAAAAGAGCCAAGGTCACATCAGCGGACAAAGCTCATACTTCAGAAGTATCATATCTTGAGAGATTTTTCTTAGAGAGGTGAAGTTGCAGTGAGCAATATTTCCACATAAGACAACATGGCGGACCCCTTGACTAAATCCTTGACTCAACAGAAACATGATCATCATGTGAGGTCTAGCGGACTAAAAGTCGTAGGTAGTTGGCTCTAGTCCAATTGGGATTTTGTAAGGGTTGGTGTCCTAAGAACCAACTATTTTGTACTTTTATTACATGAATGTTCACTTATTATATATTGTTCATTGTTCTCCATGAATATAATATAATAATGTCCTGGAATATTTTTTGCATTGATAAGGTCATGTAAGATCGCCGCAATGATGAGAACCTTGAAATGATATAATAATATTCTTAAATAAAGTTCTACAGTTGGATGACATACTATGATAGGACACATAGTATACAGACTGTCATGCGCGAGTACTCTTAAGAAGATGAGACTCTCTCTCATGGAGTTCACACTTGGTAATCTCCAAGATGGGAGATTATGAGAACAGACCCGCCAGTAGCAATTCTGTATGTCTTGGTGTCATCAGACATTACTAATATACGAGCGTGTGTAATGGTCCTTAGACTAGAAGATTATCATTAACTCATGTCATGACTCGCACACTTAGATTTACTGACGAAAACCGTCACGCAGACAGTTGGTGGGAAGTAGGGTACGTTGGGTGCGTCACGAGTGACATGTTGTTAATGGATAAGTCGAGGAAGGATTTTCCCCTTCCATTTATGGAATTTGATATCTCGGCCCTTTGATTTAAATAGAACTGTCGCATTAAATTCCATGGCCATGGTGTAAACGATGAGTTTATTTTAGGTAGTCAAAGAACGATGGATCAAGCATATAGGTTCATAACACTACCATGAAACCTGCTTGATGGTATATCGAGATAAAGGGATTAAATTAAACAGTAAGCGTTCGTATTAGGTGATACATAAATGCGGTGTCAACTTCTTTCCCTTGGGTTCCTTGACCTGTTTCTAGATAGTAATCCTGGGATTTAGGAAATCTCTCCTAATGCCAACAAGAAAGAGGCCTAGAGGGTCACACACTAAGTGTATTCGAGTATCTAAAGTAGAATAAATATTATTCACATACGTGGTTTAATAATTATTCAAGGAAGCCTAAATGGTTTTAATAATGGAGGAAAAAGGAAATGAAAAACAAGATATACACGCCGTGTATTAAAGATTACACACCGTGTAGTTTTTCATGGAAAACAAGTACACACCGTTTATCAATAATTATACGCCATGTAGTTTTCTTTATGAAAGGAAATTAATAAATGAAAACAAGATATACATGCCGTGTACAATGATTGTACATGCCGTGTAGTTTTCAATGAAAAACAAGTACACGCCGTGTATTTATTAATACACGCCGTGTAGTTTTTCCAGTCGGGATTTTGAGAATATAATATTGTTTTAAATGATATTTATTATAATCAGCATGGGTGCATGTCTAGGAATTAATTATTTGACATGGGGTTTTAAATAAGAGTCAATGAAATAAATAAAATGCGTAACGCGTTTATTTATTGTCATAACTCTACAACCTCAAACCTGATTATAAATATACTCACAACCCCAACTCTTTTCCAACACACAAGAGAATCATTGTGCACAACAACTCTGGAGAATTATTTCAAGGCTGAAAGAACCTCTTCCTCCAAGAATGCTCTCAAGACCCAGAGAGATCCTCTTCCATCGGATCAAGACGATCTAAGGCGGACAACACAAGAAAAGGTTTCTCCACACTAGCACCCAGAGACTCCTTTAGAGACGTCCTGAGATACGAGGTACACGTATGGATCACCGCTAGAGGAAGTCTACACTTGGATTCTGCAACGCAATGAAGAATCACATCGGAACATGATTAAGAACATCAATGAATAAAGAACACCCAAAAGGAATTTCTTTTCAATTTATTAAATTAATTATAATCAACCTGTAACGATCCTACTTTGTGGTTCCGAGAATTTCCTTTTCTTTGTCCATTTCTGTGATTTGATCCGTGGAGGTTGGAGTTTATCATCATATTGATCCCAGATTGATCATTTTTAATGAAAAAAATCCTAGTGGGCACATCCACCCACGCGCTTTTGCTGTGCCCAGAACCTTCAATTATGAGAACTCTAATGATGGGATCAAGTGGATGAGGGACATTTATTTCTAGGGTGGAAGTTGTAGGACCCTGGGACACCCTGAGAGGGGAGGGATGAATCAGGGTGTCAACTTTTTCTTTTTATGTGATGGATATTGTTCCCACATTGGTAGGAACTTGTTAAATCTGTATGATGAAAATGATCAGAAAGCAAACATTCACATGCAGAGAGTCGACACATCACTTTTTACTTGGTTCACCACTAAGGGATTCGTCCAAGGAGAAAATGTCGACAGATTTTCGGTCATACCAAATTCCACTAATCTTCACTAGATATGGATTACAAAGGTTCAAGAATAATCACTCTGTCCCAGGCTCGCTGCCTTTACAAAAGTTTCAGGAATAGTTCACTGCTTCCCTTGGGTCACTCTCGTTGACTCCCCCTGGCTCACTGCCTTTAGTGAAGTGCCACTCAGTTTATAGACGTGAAGGTCTCTTTATCATTTCTAAATAATACATCCTCTGTTGCATGTATATACTCTTTTGAAGTCCAAATCTCACCTATAGTCTAATATCACTTCCCACCGAGGGTACCAGGCAATCTCCCAACTTTCACATAGCTTAAAAACACCGATGCGCTTCTTTACTGCCTGGAGTGCAAGGCACCTGCACGACACAAATTCAGCGCGCAAGTCTCACCAAACCACTTGCACAACACCTCCGTATTCCATTCCACACTTGCGCGACTCACCGTCTTTTAGGCCCAAACCACCTTGGATGTGCAACCAACAACTGGCGCGCAAGTTGTACTTGCGCGACCAAACAACCACTTGCATGACTCCAACACTTGCGTGATGAGAGCTCTGAAATTATCCAAGTCTTGAACTTTTTTTCAAATAAGGAAGGGGGGGTCCTCTATTTATAGGAAAACTAGACACCCTGTGCGGTGGCATGCAAGCCTCCTCTTGGCATGCACGTTCCGGCGCGCAGCTCCATCCGCCCTAGCCTCTGTCGCACAAATCACTTGCGTGACCCAACCAATACTTGCACGACCCTATTTCCTTTACCATATTTTGAAGATATGATCACAAAAAACATCTGGCGTGCAACTTTCTAACCCTCCTAGGTACCGACGCGCAAGTCCCTTCATGGCGCACAAGTCACTTGTGCGACCAAACCAATACTTGCGCGACCCTCTTTCCTTTGACATATTTTGATGTTTTATTCTTGAAAAACAATAGGCACGCAAGTTCCCAAGCCTCCATGTAGTCGGAGCACAAGTCCCTTTTCCAAACAACATTATTTTCCCCTTTTTTCAATTTTGAGGTCCAGAAATTTGGTAAACACTAGAAAACGGTGCCACCATCAATACTATTATCAGCTTGACCTGTATGAGCACTTTGCTGGCACACATTCGGAACTTCCTCTGAGGATTGAAAAAAAACACAAAACATTCTCCAAATCATGCACATATGACCATGGTTCCAACAATCCCCCCCTTTGGGTTTGTTGTAAATTAGTAAATAGATTCAAATAGATCACCACCATCCACATGCAAACCAAAAACGCAAGAATCAACTCAGCCAACACTCTAAGTCTACATGAGCAATGCTCGGTGTAGAAAAAGAGAGAGAGAGCTTGAATTGGGTTCCCATACAATGTATTCCTTCCCATCCTATCACCGAAACTGAATTCGTAATTTGTCACAAAGTGTCACAAAAGCATTACATGTATAAATTTATTTATTTATCCCCCATTGAAAATAAACCCAAAGACTGGTAATTGTACATTTTTTAGCTCAAACCACACTCCCCCTGGATAGTATCTCCCCCAAAAACCTCCTTATGCATTCGGAGGTGGATGAACACCGAGGTTCAACCGATGCTTCTTAAACACAGCCGTTGACAGTGGCTTGGTCAGGATATCAGCCACTTGATCACCAGTTCCCACATGATCCATTCTAATCATGCCTTCTTCAACTTTTTCTTTGATAAAGTGATACCTAATTTAAATTTGTTTTGTACGAGAATGCGGAACTAGATTCTTTTTAAGATGAATTGCGCTCTTGTTATCACAGTAGATCACCATTGGTTGCTTCACCTCATCACCAATATGTGTTAATTGTTGTTTCATCGATTGTAGTTGAGTGCATGCCTTTGTGGCGGAGATATACTCAGATTCAGAAGTAATAAGAGAAGTACTTTCTTGTTTCTTGCTCAACCATACAACACATTTATTCCCAATATAGAATGCTCCACCACTAGTAGACTTTCTATCCACAACATCGCTATCCCAGTCAGCATCAGAAAACACTGATAATTCACTATTCCTTCCCGCAACAAAGTATAAGCCACAATTGTGAGTACCTTGAATATACCTCATGATTCTTTTTTATTACTGCCATATGTTCCTCCTTTGGATTACTCTAAAAGCGGGCCGCTAGACAGGTTGCAAAGACAATATCTGTCCGTGTCGCTGTTAGGTATAGTAGGCTCCCAATTATCCTTCTGTACATAGTGTTATCTATAGAGGTCCCATCCTCATGCTTTTCAAGTTTAGTTCCAACTACAATTGGAGTTGACATTGGTTTGGAGTCTTGAATATTAAACTTCTTCAGCAGCTCTCTTGCATACTTTTCCTGAGAAATGAAAGTGCAATCCTTCTTTTGAATCACCTGCAGCCACAAGAAATATGTGAGCTCCCCAATCATAGACATTTCGAATTCTAATTTCATGTGATTGGAAAATCCATCCACTGATTTCTGCCTGCTGCCACCAAATATGATATCATCAATGTAGACTAGAACCATGAATTGATCTTTTGGATAATTCTTCACATATAGATTGTGATCAACTCCTGCTCTTTTAAATTCCAGCTTCTTGAGATAAGAGTCCAGCTGGGAGTACCACGCCCGTGGTGCCTGTTTCAATCCATAAAGTGCTTTCTTTAGTTTGTAGACCTTTGTTTCATCAGTACCAAGAAGAAAACCCACTGGTTGTTCAATGTAGACTTCTTCTTCGAGTACACCATTTAAGAATGTTGTATTGACATCCATTTGATATAGTTTATATCCTATTTAGAGAGCCATGGAAAGGAACAACCTGATTGACTCCAGTCTAGCCACTAGAGGAAAGGTTTCTTCAACATCAACACCTTCAATCTGGGAATATCCCTTACATATCAGTCGATCCTTATTTCTGATAAAACTTCCATGCTCATAAAACTTGTTCTTGAGGATTCATTTTGTACCGATCACATTGTGACCTTCGGGTCTCTGGACAAGATCCCATGTCTAATTCTTGTTAATATAATCTAACTCTTCATTCATGGCTTTCACCCAAGATTCATCCTTTACAGCTTCTTCGAACGAGGATGGCTCCACAACTGACAGAAATGCAGATTGTGTGTTATTCCTCATCCTCCTTATTTGAGTGGGTGAACTCCTGTCCCCAATTATGTTAGATGGATCAATCTGAGCTCTAAGATTTCTCCTGTGTGGTTCAGTTGCATTCTCTCCAGCCACAGTTTCTTCTTCAGATTTTTCTTCTGAGTCAACATCAAGATGTGACTTTTGAGTGTTTTTTACAACTTCCTCTATTTCCGTAGTTGTATTTTCTCCACGTTCACTTTATTCCTCACTTTCTATCACATAAACATATGACGTTCTTGAATCATTTGTGGTTTTCTATTCAATTATCTTAACATCACTTCTTACCACAATCCTTCTTAATCGTTTGTTGAAACACTTGTAGGCTTTGTTGTTCATTGGATACCCAAGAAAAATTCCTTCATCAGCATTCTCACTAAAATTACCTTGATTTCCTTCTTTGTTCCGAATGAAACATTTGCTTCCGAAAACACAAAATTATTTCAACGAAGGATTCCTTACATGAAAAAATTAATATGGTGTCTTCATTTCTCCCATATAAAGCCCTGTTCGATTCTGAATATGCACTATAGCTTCAACAACTTCCTTCCAGTAATGGCGAGAGATACCACTCTCAATTAGCATAGTCCTGGCCATATTGTTAACCTGTCAATTTCTATGCTCAACAACTCCATTTTGCTGTGGATTTCTCACGGAAGATTCCTCATGTTGTATCCCATGCTTCTACAGGTAGTTTTCAAATTCAATGGATGTGTATTCCCCTCTATTGTCTGATCACAACACTTTGATTGTTCGTCCAGTATCATTCTTGGCGATTCGACGATACATTTTCATGCATTCAATCACTTGTCATTTCATATGTATAACCATTACACATGCCATTATGCTGTAATAATCTATGAAAAGGACGAAGTACCTTTCTCCATGAGTTCCGACAACATTTACTGGGCCACATACGTCTGTATGAATAAGATCAAGAAGATGCGATGCCCTTTTCTTATTTGGCCGATATGAACTACAGACCAGCTTCCCACGAATGAAAGCATCACAAGATTTTTCCTGTTCACATTTTAGAATGGGGATATCCATGACTATATTCAGCTTAGATATCTTTTCCATGTCTTGTTGGTTAATGTGACCCATCCTTAAATGCCACAAATTGTTTTCTTCTTCAACAGAAAAATAACAGGAGTTCACCTTGCTGTCGACCTGATATAAGTTTCTATATGTTCTACATCCTTTCATAAGAGAATTCCCTATTTTTCCCTTTATAGTGAAGCCTTTTTGATTGAATGTTACTATGAACCCTGAGTCACAGAGTTGAATCACACTAAGGAGATTGTGACGTAGACCGTCCACATAAAGAACTTTAGTCTTCTTTAGCTCTCCATTGGCGAGAGCAGTATTTCCACTACCTTTAATCTTTAAAGCACCATCATTACCAAACCTCACTGTTCCATAAACCTTCTTTTTAATGTTCTTCAAAAGGTCATCATTTCCCGTCATATGGGAAGAGCATCCACTATCAAGAATCCAGGTGCTGCTGCTCTTTGTAGCTTTTAGGGATACTTCTGCAAGATTGGATTTCTCGATCTTCTTCTTTTCTTTCCATGAAATGATGGATCGAGTAAAGGATACTGATGGAATTCTAACACTTTCCTCCAAAAAATCTGATTCTTCATACCCATAATATTCTTCCAGAGGAGAGAAACTGTTTGTGAGAACAACACCATCAGGAGGGTGAAAAGTGGCCCATCTCTAAGAGTTGTATGAATTTCTCCTATCGTATCTCTGCCTGTAATACATAGCTTTATGGCCAAAGTTAGAACAATTAAAATAGTAAACATATAAGATATTTCTTCTATAAGATGAAAGATATGAAATAGGTCTCCTTTGTTGACTTTGCAGATCTTCCCCTTTCAATTAGCTTCTTTCCTCTTCGCAATATGACATGGTATGACCCAGATAGCCACAGAACTGACACTTCATGAGGGGAAATGTATTCTCACTTAAATTTCTCCTCATTCCTTCTTCCTTGGGAGAATGGTTAGACTGCCTGTTATTTTTGAAAGTTTGAGGATAATATTCAGTTCTTTTTTTAGTTTGGATTGGGGTTTTCTTTTTTAGCACTTCACGCAACATTTCAACATGTCTGACTTTCATCTTGTCTTTATTTTGGCTCTCTTCACTTCCAGTAGTTGAAGGCCCAACTTCACAAGCAATTCCACTCTTTCCCATGAATGCAGGTCTTTGACCACTCAAGATTTTTTCAACCCCATCTAAACCACTGTTGGCTCTTTCCGGTAACTCAACATTTGAGAATATTCCAAAATGAATTTTCTTCTTACCCTCATTTGTGGTTGATCGACACTCAAGTTTTCTTCTAAGAATAATAACTTCTTCCTCAAGACCCTCAATAGTCTTGGAATTATCTTCCAGTAAGGATGTAAGGTCATTTATGACCTTTTCTTGTTCTTCAATTCTAATCTTCAATTCAGCAATGTCATATATGCTTTCAGAGATTGAATATTGAACTCTCATTAGTTCTTCAAGTCGTTCAATTTTAGATTCAAGATCATCCACATATTCTGATGATTCTTTCACCATTTCTTTCCACTTACTACATTTCTTGAATTTGTTCTCAATATTTGAAAAGGAAACCTTAATTTTCAACTTGGGATCACAATTCTGAATCATATGATTGTCTCTATCTTTGTCGATAGAGGGTTCTAAATTTTCAATGGTAGCCATGATGGAAGGATGGTTTCCAATTTTAAATTCGGGTTCTTCTTCTTCATAGAATTTAAAATCATCCTCTTCCTCTTCACAGAAAAAACTCTTCTTCTGTATCTTTTTTCCATATTTGAAGTCTCCCTTTTTGAAAAACCTTTTCAGAGGCTTCTCAATGTCTTCTGCTTCACTTTATTCATAATTAAACTTTCTTTGGCACTGAGAGGCAATGTTCCCAACTCTTCCACAACGAAAGCATGCCAGAGGTAACTTACCTTTAAATTTACATTTCCCTTCTTCAGCTTCTTGGAAATAAGAGAAAGAATTTCTTTTTCCTCATAATCTTCATCACCACTATCTTTTGAAATGTTCAGTTTTTACATGGCTTTAAATGCCATTTCCTTGCTAACACGAGTCGTAGCTTCTTCGGGTTTGACTCTCATCTCATATGCCACTAGACTAATTAGCAGATAATCCAGAGATAGTTTAGATAGATCTCTTTCTTCAAGGGATAATACCTTTTCATTGTACATAGGATTAAGTATTCACAAGATTTTCTTTACGATATAAATGTCTTTGATTTTCTCTCTAAGACCTCGAATTTCTCCCACTACTTCAGTGATTCGATTCAAGAATAAATCTGCATTCTCATCAGGATACATCTTTAGATCATGAAACCTGTTGTGCAGGACTTGAAGTTTTGCCTCTTTCACTTTGTTGTCTCCTTCATAGATATTTTCAAGTTTATCCCACATAGACTTTTCTGAGGTGCAACTCGTCACCTTTAGATAAATTTGATCAGAAAGAGCTACAGTGATAGCATTTTGAGCTTTAACATCTGCATCAAGAACTTTACTGTCTGTATTTGTCATAGCCGGACCTGTTGGATCAGTAACATGTATTCCTTTCATAGTAGAAAAGAGGACTTCTATTGATAGAGATCTTAAATGAGATCTCATTCTGTTATTCTAGATCTGGAAATTACTTCCATCGAAGAGAGGGGCTCCCTTGACATTGACTGTATTCTCCATGAAGTCAAAGGACAGATTCAACACCAGCAACCTCCCTCGGATACCACTTGTAGGACCCTGGGACACCCTGAGAGGGGATGGGTGAATCAGGGTGTCAACTTTTTCTTTTAATGTGATGGATATTGTTCCCATGTTGGTAGGAACTTGTTAAAACTGTATGATGAAAATGATCAGAAAGAAAACATCCACATGCAGAGAGTCGACACAACACTTTTTACTTGGTTCACCACTAAGATCTATGTCCAAGGAGCATACGCCGATAGATTATCAGTCATACCAAATTCCACTAATATTCACTAGATGTGGATTACAAAGGTTCAGAAACAGTCACTCTATCCCAGGCTCACTACCTTTACAAAAGGTTCAGGAATAGCTTCCCTTGGGTCACTCCCATTGACTCCCCCAAGCTCACTGCCTTTGGTGAAGTCCCACTCAGTTTATTGATGTGAAAGTCTCTTCATCATCTCTAAAGAATACATCCTCTGTTGCGTGTAGATGCTCTGTTGAAGTCCAACTCTCACCTGTTGTCTAATCTCACTTCCCACCGAGGGTACCAGGCAATCTCCCAACTTTCACGTAGCTCAAAAACACCGGCGCACTTCTTTACTACCTGGCGCGCAAGTCACCTATGTGACAAAAATTCAGCGCTCAAGTCTCACCAACCCACTTGTGTGACACCTTCATCTTCCATTACACACTTGCGTGACTCACCGTCTTTTAGGCCCAAACCACCTTGGACGCACAACCAACAACTGGTGCGCAAGTTGTACTTGCGCGACCAAACAACCACTTGCGCGACTCGAACACTTGCGTGATGAGAGCTCTGAAAATCTCCAAGTCTTGAACTTTTTTTCAAATGAGGAGGGGGGGTCCCCTATGTATAGGAAAACTGGACACCCTGCGCGGTGGCGTGCAATCCTCCTCTTGGCGCCCCAGTTCCAGCGCGTAGCTCCATCCGCCCTAGCCTCTGTCGTGCAACTCACTTGTACGACCCAACCCATACTTGCACGAACCTCTTTCCTTTGCCATATTTTGAAGATCTGATCATAAAAAACATCTGGCGCACAACTTTCCAAACCTCTTAGCTACTGGTGCCCAAGTCCCTTCATGGCGTGCAAGTCACTTGTGCGACCAAACCAATACTTGCGTGACCCTATTTTCTTTTCCATATTTTGAAGTTCTGTTCTTGAAAAACAACAGGCATGCAGGTTCCCAAGCCTACATGTAGTCAGCGCACAAGTCCCTTTTCCAAACAGCACTGTTTTCCCCTTTTGTCAATTTTGAGGTCCAGAAATTTGGTAAACACTAGAAAACAGTGCCACCTTAAATACTGTTATCAGCTTGACCTGTATGAGCACTTTGCTGGCACACATTCTAAACTTCCTATGAGGATTGAAAACAAACACAAACCATTCTCCAAATCATGCATATATGACCATGGTTCCAATAGAAGTATGGATCAAAATCCGATGAAAGGATTGGTTAATCTTCCTCTGAATCTTAAAAGTAAGCTGGGATGTTTTTAGTGTGGCTATATGGGACATATCAAGTGGGATTATACAACATAGCCTTGGACATGTCGTAACTATAAGCAGATGGTGAATCTTCAACGTTATTGTTGTAATGTTCTGAGGTCGGGTGTTCATGACACTCCTTAGCGGTCACATGTGTTATATTCCTCAATAGGATGGGAGAATGTTGCACCATAACCTCATACACTCTTTTAATTTATTATTTTCTTGGTCTCGTATCTTTTGGATGAATTTGGGTTTGGGGACCGGGTTGAAATTTTTGAAACTTGGAAATTTTGATGGGTTTTAGACTGGTGCATGGAAACTGCAAGGTAGGAGGTAACCGTACAGTTGACCTAAGTGCGTGTGTGGCTTCCTAATGTTTAAAATAAATAATTTTTTATGAAAATTAAATAAAGTAAATGTTTAAAAAATAGTAATAATATTATTTCATTAGATGATAATATTATTATTATTAAAAAATTTATTAATATTTTAATTATTAAATTTTTATTAATATTTTTATTTTTTAAATTGTTAGTACTACTATTATTATTTAAAAGAATAAAATTATTTTTAGAATTATTATTATTATATTATTGGAATTAATATTATTAATTTTAGTGTGATTATTATTCTTATTCTTCTTATTATTATTATTATAAATCATTTTTGTTATTTTTTAGAACCCTAAACCTACCCAACACCCCCTTTCCCCTTACACACTATATGAAAACCTCACTTTACCTGGTTTCCCTTTATGCACGCTTGACCAGCCAGACTGGATCCCCCCATCCTCAGTGACGCTCCGACCAACTTACTGTTCGGCCAGCCTACTACCTCGCGGCGCGCCCTCCTCCATCCAATAGCACCCTCTCCATTTCAACCCAACCTAAGACAATTCCCCTCTCCCACTCGACATGACCTCCAACCACATCTTCTTTTTGGTGCAAATCCGCTCTGACCTGCTCTGGAGCGCGGCTCTGGCAGGAGCTCCCTATCTGGTGTGAGCTGCCCTAGTGTGAACCCTCTCCTCCTTCAGTTTGTTTTCCTTTCATGTTTGGGGGTTTTTCTTAAATTTGGACAAACCCTAATCATGGGGTATGTTGGTGTATTTTTATTAATTTTTTAGGGTGTTCGAAGGGTCCACCAAGTTCTTTTCTCCCCTCTGTTGAAGCGCGGTTGCATTCACACACCTCTAAGGTAGGGGTTTCTAACTTTCTCCTTTGCAGCATAACCCATAGTCACTTACATGTTTAAATTAATTTTTAAATGTATTTATCACCTCCATAAGTATCATGGTTAATTTATTGTATTGTTTTCGTGTTAGTTAAAATTGTTAAAAATAGGTTTTGAAATAATTATTTGAATATGTGTAGATGGTTCCGTGTGTAAACGTCTTTTGATAATTTTTTTTTCTTGTCTAATTGACTTAGCATGTTCTTTAATTAAATTATTTCATGCGAACTTAGTTTTTAAGTGAATTTAACATGAATTTGATTTATTTTTGGTAGCATGTTTATATGACATGGTGTGTTTTTTTCGTGAAAACCACTATTGGGTCATTTTTTAGTTTTCATAAATTTTGAAATTAGTTCATTTGGTTGTGCAAGTGGTGCGAGTTATGTTTTGAAAGGCGAAAAAGTATTTTTTGAAGTGTTTGGATATGGAATTGGTTTTAAAATATATTTCTCATTTTAAATTGGAGATATCATAATGTAAGCCTTTGCTGTGTTCTTTTGAAATGTTTTATTAGATGAGTAAATTATTTATGAAATGATGTTTGAAAGACGAATCATGGGTGCAAGGTATTTCAGTGTGGATTTGGGTTTGGTTTGAAAGAGAATGGTAACTTTGTGAAATTGGTTCTTGTTTTCTAAATGATGTTGGGTCGTTTGTGTGGTTTAAAAAAATGGTTTATGATGGAATATCAAAGGGTATACCCATTTGGCTCTTAGTGTGTGTTTTGGTAGATGTTTAGCTTAAGGGCCTGTTTTTTCCATGCAAACATGAATGTGGTATTTAGTTGTTCTGGAAATACTTTGTAACTATTGTTTGATATTCTGGGTTTGAAAGTATTTGAAGGCCTATAACACCCCAAACATTTTATGGCATGTTTCTCTTAAATACTTTCAATTCATTAGATAGCCTGTTTTTCATGAAGTATTGAGTCTCTGTGAATAAAAATTTGGTTATTTATAGGATAATTTCATAACCTTTCTATTAAACTTAAATTTTCCACATCTATGTTCTGAATTTCAAAAAATGGTCATCTATAGTTGTGATTAGTAAGTTATTTGGAGTCTGATAGAACCAACTTATTTTTTTTGATGAATAGTAACATACCCTTATGAATAGTAATATGACCCTTATAAATAGTAAATCATATTATTATTTTATTTTCTTGAGGTTATAAGGTACTGAGATGTTGATTAATTTTTCATGGTATTAGAAAAAGAGTTATAGATTTAAAATTTTTATTTTTTAATAAATTATGATTTTGTTTAAAAATTAAAATAATAATAATTAGAAAATTATTTTAAAAAAATGGAGTTCATTTTGGAATTATACATGTCAAAAAATTATTAGGGTGAATTTTTGGGTTTTTTCTAAAATACTTGAATTTTTCATGAATAGTAAAAATACACTTTTGAGTTTTCGATATGTTTAATGACATCATAATGATGTAATAATTAATATAAAAGGCTAGAAGACTTTTATATAGTAAAATATGACATGAGGTGTCCCAGGTGGCTAATACCATGGGAAAATACCACGGTCAAGCCCACAGTTTTGCAAAAACTACTAATGAGGTGTCATTTGAAATTAATAAAAAACTCCCTCTCATTTACTATAAATACCCACTCATTTATTCATTTTATTTCATTCCAAACTCATTATCCTCGAAGATATGGTAGTTTTACCTCCTTATGAGTCCTCTCAAGGTGTCCTCAAGCCCCCAATGTCCCAACCTTCAAGTTTTTAGAGTTACTCTACAAGGTAAGGGAATCTACCACCCTTCTCTTTTTAAAGCTTTCATTTTATGTTATTCTCTTTTATTTTCTATTGGATTACATTGAAACATGTCACTTAATATTCCTATTTATATACATATTATGTAATAATTACAAGAGACCCATTTTCACTCATCAAACTATTTTATGAATTTTTAAGTGACATCGTTAGGTTGTCGAATTTTCATGAGGGATTTCTAAACTTTTCTTTTATTTCAAGTTCCTTTATTTTATTTTTATTTCCTCATATCCCCTCATCCAAATTCTATGATAATTCCAGTACCTTAAATGAAATGGAATTTTATTTTTCTAGTCTAATCTTTCATCATCATCTCTTTCCCCCCCTTTACTGAACATTAAAATATAATCATAGATGTGTTAATTATATCACATTCTAGGGCGACGAGTTTTCAATTTCTACTACTATCTTCAAGAATGGTCATGAAACCCTTTTTATGTTTGAAACAGATCATAATTTATGTATTTAATCTTATTTAATGTTCTGAAATCCTTACACACTCATAATATAAAATAATAATACAAAATAAGCTCATTATGTACAAAACTGTCAACTTAATCCAAGCTTTTATCATTATCTTTTATCAAACAAGTCATTCTCATTGTATATAACCAAAATAATTATAAGATCATTTATATCTCTATAATGTCACTAATAATGTATATTAACAATTCTGTATTTTTAACCACATTTTAAATAAACTTCCATCCATGAATACAAGAAAACCGATCACGGAAACCAAGGAAGAAAATGATTCCAAAAAAATAAAATTGACCCTATTAAACCCATAAAAAAGGAAATGAATGAACCTAATATGTAACACCCCAAGCTTCCACAATACGCTTCCCTTTGAATAATACAATAGCTTGTGCTGTACACAACTTTGAGTTCTAGCACACCACAACCAATCAAACTAGCCATTATGAATAGTAATACCCAAATTTTGAAATTTTATAAATTTTATTTTTCAAAATGGACTTAATTTTTGGATTTTGACTATCAAAATTATCTTAGGGTGAATTTTTGGTATTTTTTTGAAAACATTCAATTTTTGATGAATAGTGATAAATACTGCGTAATTGTCTAAAATCGACTTTTATTTAAGTAATAATTATTTTTATTTAAATTTATTTTAAAGTAAAAATAGATACATAATACCTATATTATTCCAATGTAATTCATTTAAATCATTTTATGATAAGATTTGACATATAAAATTTTATTGAACTTTTTACCGTCTTTTACCCACCTTCTAGGCACATTTGAAAATTTGCATAAAACATAATTTTACCGCTTATTTGAATTAAATTTTAAAAATCATAGAGACACAGTTGATATCAATAAGTAAAATGTGGTTCAATAGGATGAAAATAATTTTTGGTGAATAGAAACTTTTGGATTTTATTTACCACGGTTAAAGGTAAATAGGGTAATTAAAGGTAAAAATGATATTATAATTACCTTAACACATGTCCTAATTCTACTGGATAAGTTTTTTAGACCAAAATAAACCTTATGAATAAAATATTATCCTTTTGGTCCACTTGGATTAGATTAGGACATTTATTAGTTTTTTATTTAAAGAAGAGTTAAAAGTGTTAAATTCAAAGTTTAATAACTAAACCATTTTTAATATAGGGTTATACATAAGATAAATTAGACTATAAATATTAATTATAAATATAAAAATATTTCCTACATAATTTTATTTTATTTAAAATTTTTAGACATTAAATAATTAAATTTATTAATGACACAATGATGATGTAGAAATTATCTTATTAATGAAAGATTAAAATAATTGATATTATAAATATCCAAATAAATTTAAATTGAGACTTTTGATGCATTACACTAATTTTATAGGTTAATATTACATGTTAGGGTCGATGAAATAATTTTTTTTGAAGTGATAAAGTTTTTATGACAAAAAAACAGAATACCAAATAGTGTCAAAATTGGCATAAATGAGTTTAAAAAAAAATACTATTTTATTAAATGATATAATATTCCTAAAAATCTAAGGCTCAACCAAAGGGCTTATATAAGGTTATATATGTCAATAATGAACCACTTAGGGTTCTCTTGGATTTTTATAGTAAGTATATTAACCATTTATTATAATAATACAAGAATACATGGTAAAAGTTAAACTATTTAACTAAGAGTTAAATCTAAAAGATATGGTTAATATGGTGACCAAAACCTATCTAAAACCAATTTTTTGAAAGGTTTTTGAACCATACCCACCTTATCCTTGAAATAAATCTTTTTGGAGCAATTATAAACTGAATATTATTGTATAATAAAATAATATTTCAAGATTTTCCTAAAGTGACCCTCACCTCTCTTATAAAAGGATACCTACCCTTCTCTCAAAATCACACCTCCAAATCCATTTGGCTCGGACAAACCCTGCTCAAATATCCTCTCAACTATCCTCAATTAAACCTAGATGCCTTACTTTGATCATAATCCAACCTAAGGATCCTTTTTGATCGAATCAAAAGGAAGCACCCGAAGAAGAGGTAATAATTTCAGCACCTCTTTCAAAGTTATTTTCTTCTTCCACTTTCTCTTTATTTGCTGTTTCCATACCAAAATATTAAATCTAGTACCTTATACTTACTGTGATTTTATTATAAATATGTTACAACCATATTCATTATTCTATCCATTCTATTAATAATAAAGTCACCATACGTGCGTACATACGACTTACTGTCTCTACGTCGTGGTGTAGTTTGTTATTCAACACTTCATTATTTGGATGGGTATAATAATGAGTATAATTTATGTAAATAATAAATATAAAATGTTAATTATTATGTATATATGATATAACATCCAATTACATATGATTTCACCATCAATTGAATGATATTGTTGCTCGTGCGTACGTACAGATTACCGTCTCCACAAACGCGATGAGATTCATTCCCCATCGTAATAGTTCAAGAATAATTTTCATTTTATGATTAAAAATAATGTTTAAGAACTTAATATCATTATGGATATTAATCAAATACATCCTATCCATTACAAACATGACTTACATAACAAAATATATAAAGGAAAACGAATCAGTTAACACCCGAAACAATGATACTACTGAAATATTATCAACAAAGAAATATTAGAAGATCATATATGATATCATGTTTATGTATTTGGTTCTTTTATAATTTAATAAAAATTATTTAAATATTATATAAGAGGTTAATGTACCCTCTATCAAGTAAAATTACAAGTTAAGGGTTAATTCTACAATCTATTCATTATCTGAGGTTGTTTATACGTAAGTATATACTATGACCTCTTTATCATCCACATCTGTGTTTCTTAAAAATTTATTTTAAAAACATTTTCACTATTTCCAAGAATATGGGTTAAATACATTTATACCCTTGTTTTAATTTTTATAAAATGTTTTGAAAGGAATCTTTAAGTCATTTTCCAAACAAGGTACTTTATAACCTTTTCGAAAAAATATGGTAAGAATGTTTTTTAACTTATACAACGGGTGAAACTATTTTTCACCATTATAAAAACTTAAAAGCTTCCCTTAAAATCTTATAAGAAAATTTTAAAAATAAATGTTTTCTTTTATAATTACATGACTTTTAAATGATTTCAAAATAGAAAGATATATTTATCTCAAATAGTATTGATTTCATCTATGTCAACATACTTTGATGGATTTTACACTTGTTTGAAGTTGATTTATTATGATAAAATATTCCATATTGTATTAAAGGTTTTGTGATATATTTTACTGTGGATGGGTTATTTTTATACCATTCATGGTTTATGGTTAAAGTATTAACATTTATTATTCTATTTTAATATAAATTTTTATGTTATGTTTCAACATTTTCATATGAGGAATGCATTGGACTTAGTATGTGATGGGTGGAGCCCGCTATAGCTCCTAGATGCATCGTTTGGTATCATGAGACAAACTTGTGTCTTGGCACAAGGCCTTGAAAAAATCTTATTTGTTGTCTTGGCATGAGGCCTTGACTATGTGGTTATGATGTCCAACATTTTCCATTCCATCATTATGAAATTGGCTATTCATGTTGTATGTGATTATTCAACTAGTAGAATATCCATGTGAATAAGTAAATGGAATTATTTGATTTATCTTTGCCATATTATATTTAAGTTTATGTTTAAAATGCTTGTGTTTTAGTTTTATAAATTGCCTTAAATGTTTATTCTTATTTATGAAAGTTTCCACTATATTGTTATCCTTACTAAGCATCTGAGCTCACCCCTTTCTTATGTTTTACTTTTCCCTGGATGTGAAGAAGTATATTATGACTGACCTGCAGGGATAGGCTAAGGGATATGAGTGTATTCTATAGAGACACAATGTTATTTTTTATTCATAATGTAATGTAAAACTTATGTATGTATCTAGTAATTCCAAGGCTACTAAACTTATTGGTCTTTCGGGATATGATTCCTTGTATCTTGCCAATGTTATGTAATAATGCACCGAATCTGGGATTTTGGGGTCAGGGCGTTACATAATAAGGTTATAATAAATAAATTACATGTATAGGAGGTTTTTTACTTATTAATTAATGAATCTAAATTTGATTATTTAGTTCATTAAGATCAATCAAAGAACACTTTTAGACATAAGGTAAGGGGTTTCTTATCTTACTTTTAATTCCATGAGATTTCCATTGTTCACAACTTATTTATTTCATGTGGTGTATTGTATACTGAAATTTTATATATATTATCATTATTCTATTTATATTCATGGTATTATATTATTCATTGGGTGGTTATTATTTTTTTTTCATACGACTCGATTGATTACAACGCAGTAAGAGAATTTGTCTCAATTTCCATTTCATTAAGACTTACATGGTATTGTGAACCAAATATTTCTTATGTGGTGAATCCACTGACCATTTGAGATCATTTTTCATTTGAAATTGTAAATATATTATATATCAATATTCTAGTTTCATGTATATGATTATTGTCTTAAGCCGTAAACCCTTTTACATATGATGTTTATTTGGAATGTTGTTTTAACTATGGAAATATTGATGAATCCGTATCCTCTAATCTATACAGATTTTAAGAAGGCATATTGTACTTGTATTAAATATTTTTATAAAGAATTATTTTTAATTTCAGTGATTTTCAGGGCCCTCTATAGCCCCTCGATGCATCGAATGGTCTAACGAGACAAATCAGTTGGCGATAAACCCCTCGAGTTTCTTTCCAAAAATCAAACATGTTTCTACCCACAGAATTAAACCATTTTGATGATATAGTGGTATCATATTCCAGATACCTGACATCTAATTAATAAGAATATCTACTTATTCATTTTCAGTTATTACTATCCATGAGGTTTTCACTATGACAAAATCTATGGATGTAGTTTCATTCTCAATTTATTAATGGAATGTGTTTTTCATTTATTCACCATACCATATTGACTATGCCAATTCGTTTATGATTCAGTTATTATTGATTCATGCTTCTACTATTTTTAACCCTTTCTGAGCATTTGATACCACCCCTTTCATTTGTTTACCTTCAACAGGTTATAAATATGGGACTATTTATTGAGTTATCATGGATGTAGTTTATTAGTTTTTGTTATGTATTATATTTTGTTACCTTTATCAATGTAATATGAGTTACATGTATGCATCTAGTTTCTTTAATACTACTAAACTGATCATTCCTTTGGTATTTCATTCCTTTTAATCATTCTAATGTAATAAGTAATGCACCAGATCTGGGCTTTTGGGGTCGGGGCATTACAAGGCCCGTTTGGCATCCTATGTTGTAGTAGAAATGGAATGTGGTTTTTAAAGTGTAATGGCTGATTGGAATATTGACATGTTTTTAGAAAATTATTTATGAGCGTATGTGAAGTGATATCCCAGTTTGAACTTTCCATAAAATGATGTATGTGTATGTACATGGATATAGTGGGCACACCTATCTAGGATTTCCCTTTATGGGTTATCATATTGGCGGCGTCCGTGTTTTGGGTAATAAAGTGCGGTGACAGTAGGTAAGGTGAGTCACGCATGCAGGGGACTCCTACTTACATAGTCTTAATACTACCATGGGTTCCTAGGAATCTTTTAGATGATCGAGTGACGATTGCTTACTAGCCCCAATTAGATGGGTCAGTATACTCTTGGAGTTGTAGATAGTCCAGTAGGGATGTTCCACTAGTGAGGCCAGGTTAGAGAAGCTAGATGGTTATTGACTTAGGGATTTTCTATACACCGGTAGGTGGTTTCTAACTGAGTACATCTAGGGGTCTTCTAATAATTTTTAGGATCACCCATGGTTAATATTTTTGATTCTTGGGTTTTTTCTTTATTTTTTTGTCAGTATTTTTCAACACTTAGTTTTCTATTTACCCTATCTATTTATTTTCAACACAGCCCTAGTATATTTTGGTTTGGGGTTTTATTTATAAAATGGTAGTTTATTTTGGAAATAGAAGGTGGCATGGGTTATTTTAAAAGAAAATATGTGTTGTTTATTAAATTGTGAAAACCCGTTTTATAACTGCATTTCAAACTATTGTTAATGGACTATGTTGGTAATGGAAACACTTGGATCCAGTGGTTTATATTGGCATTCCTACTGATCATTTTGGTACTCATGCCTATTTTATCTTTTCAGTTGTAGGTTCCTTTTGCTCAATTTCTCCTGGTTTAGTTGCTCATTATTGGATAAAGGGTGGTCTTGTGGTTTGTGGTGACCAAGAAGTCATAGGGAGATCATGTGGTAGTGGTTTAATTTTGCTTATTTTATTTTTTAGTCCTTTTGTTTGTATCCTATAATTGAATCAGTTGTTCATTTATTTGAGACTTAGTTGTTAGTCTTGCTGTGTTTGTAGTTTGTACCATTTATTTATATGGTCCTAGTTTTTTATTTTGGGATTAAATCATTCCCACTTGTATGTTTTGATGCCCGACACTAGTTTCTAGCCTGTGGTGATTGGGAATGCCCTTCGGGCCATGCTGCGGACTGGCTCGGGTGACCGGTTCAGGGTCAACCCAGGTTGGTTTGTGACAAAATGGTATCAGAGTAGGGACCTTTGTTATTTGGGGTGTCTGGAAGATAGAGACTAGGACTCTTAGGACTCGGGAGGAAGGTACGATAAGAGCATTGAGAAATGTTACTCGCACTATTCCTTGAGTTACTAGGGGTAATCCAGGAATTGTGTCCTTGTTTTGTTCTAGTTTGTTTTAGATTGAGGGATGACAATAGAGGCGATCCGGTGACATGTTGTGACCTCACATGGTGTAGTGATGTATGAGTAGTCCAAGTGCATGGTTTGGGGACCTCTTAGTTGCTATTTCTTACTTGGGGGCATGGCCGATTACCTTGTCATCAGGTTAAGCATGGACACTAGTCCCTCATTCCAGCAGTTTGGTGTAATTTTTGTTTTTTTTTGGTTTTGGTTGGTGTGAGTAGGGTTTTAAAATGGAAAATTTTTTGAAAATGGAAAGGATTTCATTTTTATGGTTTCAAATTGTTAATATGGGATTTAAAATTTAAATTGTTTTGGCTTGAAAATTTTCTAAATGTTTGGAATTGATAAGAAAAAGAGATGTGACCTTGGTACTCTTTGTGGAAGGTCACATGTGTGTAGGTTGTGTATAGAAAGTGTGTGGAGGACACTTGTTCATGGATTATGTGAGTGTAATGGATGTATATATATGCGACGATTTATAGGATGTCATGGGTGAGGTTTCATAATATGATGGTTTTGGAAATTTTTTTATTTTTATTTTATAATGTGGATTTTATTTTTTGAAAAGTGGGTTTCGGTATTTGGAAATTGGCCTTGGAAGAAGTTAGTTTTGAAAATTAAATGAAAATGGTGATTTTTAAAGAAATGTTTTTGGTTGTGTATATATTTGTTTGGTTTTTGAGCTGGTTTTTTAGATGAAGATGATTTTATTGATATTGTTTTGTATTGATATCGGTTTTGGCTTTGTGTTTTATATATTGTTCATAAAATGTCACCCAGAAAGGTCTTCAAAGTTTCCAATGATTCATACCATGTTTTTGGTACTTCTAAAATGTTGCCCATTTTCATGGTGATCGAGGTCCTTTAGAGGTAGTGGAGTGGCATGAAGAGGTTGAGCGTGTCTTCAAGGTATTGAGATCTCTTGAAGTTGTTAGAGTGCATGATGTATTGGGTATATTAGTAGGTCTGACTTTGGATGAATGGTAATTTTTCATCCTACCATGAATGCAATATGGGATGCCATGGGATGTATTTAAATCCATATTCGTCTAATGGTTCATACCTGAAGAGGTTAAGATGAAGAAAAGGGAAGAGGTCATGCATATTCAACAAGGCCAATAGATGGTGAAAGTGTATGTTGACAATTTCAGGGAAATGATTTCATTTTCTCCAAAGTTAGCATCATAGGATTTGATGAAGACTTCTATCTTCTTTGGGGGTCTTCATATAGAGATAAAGGAGCAAGACCTCTATTATAAGGACCATTATTTTGAGAAGCTATTAGATGAAGCGTTTATAGCTGAGTTGGTCTTCAAAATGAAGATGGTTGGTAATCCGATGCTTCTCCTCATTCGTGAAGGTCCCCCATTTAGTGAGGAGCAGATGCTAGAGGGACCTATTCCTAAGGAGTCATATTTATTGATTCTGGTTTCCAGTTCATCAGAAAGTTCGGTTGTGTGCCACCAATGTAGCCGGTTCGGGCACTCGAAGCTGTCATGTCACATCCCTCCAAAGATGTGACATCATTGAGACTGTCTAGGTCATCTAGATAAGTTTTGTAGAAAGCATCACCTGAAAATTATTTTCTGATTGGAGGATGCTAGTGCCTGACTGTGAGGCTGGAGATGCTTCATCCATCGGATTCTCAGCCATAGGTCTCGAGGTGAAGCTTGCGCGCAGTTAGGAGTTACCGAGGGTGTGAAGTCTCAGTCTGGGTTTCTATTTTCATGTTGGTAATGGACCATTTGTAGTCCTTAATTTCTTTTTTCTATGCTCTTAAAGTTTTACCATCATTTCAAGTTCATTATTTCATTGTAAGAGTGTGATGGACTTGTTCTATTGAAATCCAAACAGTCATGTTTGTCTGAGTGTGGTTTTTAGAATCTCTCATCTTTCTTAAAGTGAATTTGGAATTATATGAGATTGTTTTGGTTCAGTGGTGAGCATTTGGATATGTGAGTGCTTGTGGAAAAATTTGTGGTTGTAATCGTATTAGATTTTTCTTTTTTGGTTAAATTTTTTTCTGTGGTTATACTCTCTCATTGTATTGGGAGGTTTTGATTGGTTGGGAATTCCCGAATTGGCCCCCTCTCTGGGGTGGCGAGTTTAGGGTTTAATTCTCATACTAGTTTAGTCCTTGTGGTGGGGATAACCCTCTTGTGTTCTCATAATATTTTGTGCTATGGTTTCTTCCTAATCAGTTTGTTGTGACTTGTATAATGAAAGGTCTCCCTAAGGTTCTTAATTTCTCTCAGTTTTGACCGACATGCATCTGAGCTTGGCTATCTTTGGGCTTGGTTACATTTTGGGGAAAAAAGTATTTGTGGTGGGGAGAATTGTCACACCCCAACCTTAGAAAATATTTTAATTTATTCTTTTCTCAGTCTCGCATATTTTGGATGGAGTTGGGTTTGGGGCCTGGGTTGAAATTTTTGAAACTTGAAAATTTTGATGGGTTTTAGACTGGGGCATGGGCACTGAAAGATTAGCGGTAACTATGCGGTGGGCCTAGGTGTGCATGCGGTTTCGTGATGTTTAGAATAAATAATTTTTAATGAAAAAAAATAAAGTAAAATTTTAAAACATAATAGTAATAATATTATTTTAGTAGATGATATTATTATTATTAGAAATGTAATTAATATTTTTATTATTAAATTTTCATTAATATTATTATTTTTTAAATTGTTACTACTACTATTATTATTTAAAAGAATAAAATTACTTTTAGAATTGATATTATTATATTATTGGTATTATTATTATTATTATTATTTTTAGTGTGATTATTATTATTATTAAAACTCTTTTTTTTAGAACCCTAAACCTACCCAATGCCTCACTTTCTTCTTACCCGCTATGTGATAGCCCCCCTCCTCCCTGGTTTCCCTCTGTATACGCATGACTAGCCAGCCCAGATCCCACCTTCCTCATCGATGCTCCGATCAGCTTCCCGTCCGGTCGCCCTACCACTCACAACTTGCCTTCCCCCATCCAACAATGCCTTATCCTACTCGACTTGACATGTGAAAATGCCCCTCTCCCATTCAAACTGACCTCCGACTGTATCTCCTTTCCTGTGAGAATCTTCTCTAGCCTGCTCCGGCGTGTGACTCCAGTGTGAGCCCCCTGTCCGGTGCGAGATGCTCTGGTGCGAACCCTCTCCTCCTCCGGTTTGTTTTCCTTTCATGTTTTGGGGTTTTTTCTTCAATTTGGACAAACCCTAATATTGGGGTATATTAGTGTGTTTTTATAATTTTTTTTAGGATGTGTGAAGGGTCTGTGAAGTTCTTTTATCCCTTTCTTTGAAGCGCGGTTTCATTCACGTACCTCCGAGGTAGGTGTTTCAAAATTTTCCCTTTTCTACATAACCCACTGGCACTTATATGTTCTAAATTAATTTTTAAATGTCATTATCACCACCATGGGTATTGTATTCAATTTATTGTAGTGTTTTTGTGTTAGTTAAATTTTTTAAAAATATATTTTGAAATAAATATTTGAGTATGTGTAGGTGGTTCCATGTATAAACATTATTTGATAAATTATTTTTCTTTTCTAGTTGATTTATCATGTTCTTTAATTAATTTTTTTGGTGCGAAATTAGTTTTTAAGGGAATTTAACATGCATTTGATTTATTTTTAGTATCATCTTTATATGAAATGGAGCACATATTTAGTGAAAACCTATATTAGGTCATTTTTTAGTTTACATAAATTGTGTAATTAGTTCATTTGGTTGTGCAAGTGGTGCGACCTAAGTTTTGAAAGGTGAAAAATACAATTGGTTTTAAAATGGATTTGTAATGTCAAATTGGTGAAATCGTGATATAATCCTTTATTGTGTTCTTTTGAAACATTTTATTAGATGATTAAATGATTTATTAAATGATGTATGAAATGATAATCATGGGTGCAAGGTGTTTCAGTGTGTGTTTGGGTTTGTTTTGAAAGTGAATGGTAACTTTGTGAAAATGGTTCTTGTTTTCTAAATGATGTTGGGTCCTTTGTGTGGTTTAAAAAAATGTTTTAGGATGGAATATCAAAGGGTATGCCTGTTTGGATCTTTGTGTGTGTTTTGGTAGATGTTTTCCTTAAGGTCCCATATGTCCATGAAAACATGAAAGCGGTATTTAGTTGTTCTAGAAATGATTTGGAACTATTGTATGATATTCTAGGTTTGAAAGTATTTGAAGGACCATTTGGCACCTTATGTTGTAATGGAAATGGAATGTGGTTTTTAATGTCCAATGCCAGATTGGCATATTGAAATATTTTTAAGAAATGATTTATGAGTGTATGTGAAGTGATAGCCCGGTTGGAACTTTTGATAAAATGATTTATAGGTATATACATAGATATAGTGGGAACACCTATCTAATATTTCTCTTTATGGGTAATTGTATAGGTGGAGTCCGTGTTTGTGGTAGGAATGTGTGATAATGGAAGGTAAGGTGAGTCACACGTGTGGGGGCCTCCTAATTACAAAGTATTACTACCACTATGGGTTCCTAGGAATATTTTAGATGATCGAGTAATGGTTTATTTCTAGACCTGATTAAATGGGTTAGTACCCTCCTGGAGTTGTAGATAGGACATGAGGGATGTTCCTTTAGTGAGGACAGGTTAGGGTAGATATATGGTTGTTGACTTATGGGATTCACCATACTACGATAGGTGGTTCTGAACTGAGTATGTACACGGTCCTTCTGAGATGTTTAGGACCACCCATGGTTAATATTTATGATGCTTATTTTCCTTCTTTATTTTCTTGTTAGTATTTTTCTGCACTTAGTTTTCTATTTACTTTATCCATTTATTTTCAACACAGCCCTAATATATTTTGGTTTGAGGTTTTATTTATAAAATGGTAGTTTATTTTGTAAATGGAAGGTGGAATGGGTTTTTTTAAAAGAAAAGATTTTTTTATTAAAGTGTGAAAACCTATTTTTATAACTACATTTCAAACTAGTGTTAATGGACCGTGTTGGGAAATGAAACACTTGGATTCCATTGTTTATATTGGCATTCCTACTGAGCATTTCGATGGTCACACCTATTTTATATTTTCATTTGCAGGTTCCTTTAGATCAGGTTCTCATGGTTTAATTTCTCATTATTGGAGCAAGGATGGTCTTTTGATTAGTGTTGACTAAGAGGTCACATGGAGATTGCGTGGCAGCAATTTAGTTTTTTTTTCAGTCCTTTTGGTTGTATCCTGTAACTGAATCAATTGTTTATTTATTTGAGATTTAGTTGTTAGTATTGCTTCATTTTCAATTTATATCATTTATTTATCTAGTCCTGGTTATTTATTTTGGACTTAAATCATTCCCACATGTATGTTTTTATGCTTGACAGTAGTTTCCAGCCTGTGGGGATTGGGAACACCCTTCAGGCCAAACCGTGGATTGACTTCGGTGACCGGTTCAGGGTAGACCTATATTGGTTTATGATAGGAAGCAACATTCCCCTCGTTAGCAGAGTAAAGTTAGTCATGGTGATTCAAGTAATTCCATGACTCCCCAGTAGGGAGATAAAGTGTAACACCCCGATATTTTATGAAACATATTCTTTTAATTTCATTAATGTCTTGTGTTGTATGCTACACCAATATTACCTTGCGCTATACACAACACCGTATTAGCTTGCAGTATACGCAACACTATTCTTGGATTGTGTTACACACAATTTTGATAATAGTTATTCTACGCAACATTGAGTATATATATATATATATTCAATGTATAAATGAAATATGGTTGGATTATGTTATATGAAACAACGAAGGATTCTTTCACAACACGCAACCCTGACTTGGCTTGCATTACACGCAATCACGACCTTCCTCGATAGCGTGTGTTGTACGCAATACCGGGTTTTACTAAACAATGATATATTATTATAATATTATTATGAACTAGCTTTTATGAATAGTATTAACTAAATTTTGAATTTTATAACATTATTATTCATCTTACACATTTTCTAGAACATGGTATAAGAACAGAATAATTTTTTCGGGTAAAATAAGTATTTTTCCAAAAATGCAGTTTTGCCTCCTTTTGATGGAGCATCCACTTTAAATCTAGTTTTTGACATGTTTATAAGTTCCATTTGACAAAATAAAATTATTCTTTGGAATAAAGAAATAAAAATTTACTTTGGATAAATTTTTCATTTTATTCTGATGACTTCCATATTTTAATGAATAGTAAAAACATGCTATATTTTAATTAAAAACAACTTTTTTCATCGTAATATCTTATGTGGTTAAATTATAATATTTAATGGTTTTAAAGTATAAATAGAATATATTTTTACCATTTAATATAATGTATGTCATTAGCATTGATTTTACCTTGAATTCGTAGGTTAAATCAATTCAATGTTTTGCAATGTTTTAAAGAAAAACCCGTTTTCTTTCAACAACGGGTTTAATTTTAATTTAATTTCTGAAACTTTTGTGTATTGAATTTGGAAAAATGGATTCCATATTGGGAATCAGTGGGTCCATATTATGTTAATAAGCTACTTTTTATTTTTGGGCATTGTGAATAGTAACTACGGTAAATTTTATTTACTATAGTTAAAGGTAAATCGGGTAATTAAGGGTAAATATAAGATTATAAAATTATCCTAACACTTGGAAATATCCTATTGGATGACTAAAAGTAGACCCATATCACCTAAGGGTCAGATTATATTCATTTAATAGACTTTTTTTCCATGAAAATAATTTAATTATTATTAAAACCAAAGAAAGTGACAACATGTCACTCTCTTAAATACTATAAGTATAATAATTTTAAGTTAGTGATAAACTTCATGAAACTTCTAAAATTAATAGTCTATAGAAATCTAACAAAATTATATACATCATGAGAATTTATTTAGAATTTTTTGGGACTAAATAATTATCATTAATTGTGACACAATAGTGATGCAGAAATTATTTATCTAGTGAAAAATCAAGAATATAGTTTTTATTAAACTAATAGTGACCATAAAAGGAACAAAACCCTGACCAAAACTTATTGGTCATGTAAATTTAAACTATAATCATCCAATGGTCTAATATTTGACCATTTTGAGTCTTATACAAGCAATTATGACACTTATATTATTTTATTTTAAATGATGCCAAAGTTGTCACCTTCATAATTTAATAAATATAACAATTTAAATATTGTTATTTTAAGATGATAAATTCGAGTAAAATTATTATTGTGAAAGTTAATAGATTTATATTCATCATAGGATTTTATTTTAAATTTTTATGCAACAAATCAGTATATTAAATAATTATACAAAAATGTTGTAGTAATTATTTTATTAAGAGATAAACCAAATAAATGGTTTTAAAAATAATAAAATAAATATTATATGAACTATTTAATGTGATCCACTAATTTTATAGATACATATGACCTTTTATGAATCTATTAAAGCTTTTAGTTCGAACATATTTTCTGTATATATTTTATTTAAATTCAAATAAATGAATAGTGTCAAAATTGACACTATTGTTATTTTATAAAAATAACATATTATAAAATTGTTTAAAAATCACGAAATATTTAAAAATTATAAATTTAAATTTATATGGTCTATAATGTTATAAAGTAAATAATTATGGAAAATTCACAACAAATAAGTAATTATTTGTTATAATTTAAAATTTATAATTTTATTACCACAAATAAACTTAAATAGATTAAATAAGGATAAATCAAAATGATAAGGTTTAAAATAAGTTCCAAACATGTATAAATTTGATTTTTTGATGAGATTACAACCCTATATCATCTAATCTTCGAATATGAGTCATTTTTGGATGTTTTTAAGTGGGGTTAGATTTATTATAAATTAATATTTTTAAGAATTCCAAAGGTGCCCCTCTCCTCCCTTATAAAAGGGCACCTCCTCCCTCTCCTCCTCACACCAATTTGAGCCTTCAGGCTCGGACAAACCCTGAAAAATTATCTTATCCACTTCCCTAGAAACATCCTAGAGGTTCTGGTCTACTTTAAAGACCAATCTTAGTGCCCTAAGAGGAGGTTTCAAAGAGGCGTATCGAAGAAGAGGTAATTTCTTCTCCCGATTCTTTCAAGCTTATTTCTTATTCAACTTCTTCTTATTTAGTTGTTTAATTATAAATTAATAACATCAGTATCAATAATATACTGATTTGTTATTATAAATATGAAACAACCCCATTTCACCTTCTATCTATCCTACGGAATACCGTCTCCACACCGTGGTGTAATCTGTTTTTCCACAAACACCTTACATGGATGGTTATAATGGTGTAAAGAATAACTATACATAGTTATTATAACATCATACTGATTCTAATATATTGTATCATCCACTCCAATTCAATTCAATAATTATGGAAATGATATCATCGCTTGTGCGTACATACGGACTACTGTCTCCACGACACGATGAGATTTATTCTCCATGTTAACCATTTAAGAATGATTATAAAGTATATATAAGAAATAATAATGAAATATATGACATTATGAAGCTACTGGATTTATGTATATATGTATTTCATCTACTTAATTCCATTCAACTCAATAAGGAAACGAAAACATCGTTCATGCGGCCTACCGTCTCCATGAACGGTGTATTTCTTTCCATTTATAGATCTATTATATATATGTATATTCTGAATATATATTATATATAAATCATGTTTTATATTCTGGAATTATGTAATCGTGATCTAAGTAATCATATGAATAATTATAAGTCAAAACACGGACGACAAATGAAACGATTTTACCCAAAACGCTCTTTAACATGGAATTTACAAAAGAACGGGTAATATAAAGTCATAAGTGAACCATATATGATATCATAACAATTAATATGATTCTGGAATAAGTCAATAACATTATTTAAATCATTATACAGGAGGTTCAGATACGTACGAAGCATATCGGACATAAGGTGAGGGATAAATTTTGCAAATCTCATTTTTATCTGAGATTGCTTATTCGTAAGTATTTACTGGGGTTATTGCTATCATCCTTGTCCATGTTTTATAAAAGTGTATTCATGTATTTTTAAATTACTTTTTACCCATTCTTGACTTTTACTACATGGTATGTAAGGAATCTTTCTTTTTTTACGTTTCGAGGTACTTTTTGACTTTTCCAGCAAAAGTACGAGAAGAATGTTTTTTTAACTTATACGGCACGAACAAATTTTTATGGTTTTATAAAGACTTATTTTCATAAAGATTCCTAAAAAATATTTCATGAATATTTTCAACAAAATCCTTATCTTTTAAAATTGCATGACATTTTGTGAAAAGAAAATGATTTTGAAGAAGAAAGGATATTTTCCTCAAGAATTCATTTCAAGTGTTTTATCAAAACCATTTTTCATCTAAGATGACATTATTTCATATGTTTATGTTTCAAGTATCATGTCTCTATGATTTACATGGTTTCATTTTTATTATTATGAAATTATATCCATTTCTTTTATATGGATTATGTGATGATGGAATGATGTTTATGAAACCCATTTTGTTTATCGGGTTATTATGAATGATGTATGTTTTTTTTGTGGCACAAGTAAGAATGATTTCATTATGAGATGGGTGGGACATATATCTCCCTCTAATTAATTGGGTAAAGATTTTATATCTCATGAGATAGACATGGTTGGAACGGTAAGTTAATCCAGTTTAGTGTTACAGGACTGAAACGAGGAGTGAACTCGATTCAGAATGGGACTTTGTCCACTAAGATGGTCTTGGAAGCAATGCCTTGGATACTATGGAAATAATTAAATGTGCTTAATGGATGCCACAATTACATGTTTTATTCCCATGATATTTTGTCATTATTAATGTTTCTTTATGATCTATGCCTTACATACTTCCATGTTTTATGTCATTTCTCAAGATTTTGATGTTTAAACATTATGTTCATGTTTTTAAGTTCAAATGTATATGGTATGTTTTATTTTATCCATGATTACCCTTACTGAGCATTTGAGATCACCCTTTTTATGTTTTATTTTCCCCATGATATAAAGAAAGGTTTTAGGTAAGAAAAAAAGGGAAAGATCTTTATGGGAGATGTTGAAGATCTTTCACCACGATTAGAAGATTACGTTCCTAGTTTCCAAAGATACTAAACTATTACGGTCCTTGTGTGTCTATTTTTGTTATGTATTAATTATTCTTCTAAATTAATGTAATTTCCATGTACGTCAAGCTTTGGGTCTCTACAGTTGGTATTAGAGGAAAGGTTTAGTCAACCTTTGGAAACTGGGATGCGAAAACGTTAGTGAGATCCCTAGAGATATTTCTAAGGTATGTCTAAGGATGTACCTAAGGATAAGAATACGTATAGGATATAGTCCTAGAACTATGGTAACGATATTAGAATTTAACCTAAGATGTTAGATATTTAGGGTGCTCCCCCTTTACTATGTTGTTTTCCCTAGCTTGATTTTTGCCTCTCACACTATTCTTTTTGGGTATTAGAAAATGGCTGGAAACAGGAAGATTCATGATAATAGAGGATATGACGGACAATGGAATGATTTTCTTCATGAGAAACCAAATGAAACGGGATCTGGAAGTCCAAACATCATTATTATGCCTAATCATCAATCTCATAATATGATCAATAATCTCAACTTTGGTAAGTTTTCCGACTCAGATAATAAGAGAAAGATGGAGTTTCATGATGATCATAGAGGAAAGAAAGTTCAATTTCCCTCATGTAAATCATGTGGGAAGAGGCATCAGGGAGATTGTTTCAAAGGAACTAGAAGATGATTTGGGTGTGGGAAAGAAGGACACAAAGCCAGTAAGTGCAAAGGAAATGGTTTAGTTAACACCATGGATAAGGATAATGGTATTGCTACGACATCAACAATGATTATATGTTTTAAATGTGGAATGTACGGGCATTATGCAAACCAATTCCCTAATGGAAAATCTCATGAAGAGAATCAGTATGGTCATATGGGTAGTATTTATGTGGATGATGATGAGGAGACTACAAATGATATATGAGCTGAAAGAAGTTTTGAAGCTCAGTCAGTTGTTTTAGAAGGTAGTGGAATGATTGTATGTTTATCGAGAGTTATGTTGTATAGTTAATGGTAATATGGAATAAAGAATCATCTAAGGATTGTTACACTATTGTTTTTCCTAAAAGTATTTGAAAGTATATGTTGAATGGTACCAGTAACCATGGAATGTTATTCAGATATTTTTGTAAAGTAGATTATATGCGCATAATGAAGGAATAAGAAGATAATGAGATGTTTGATTGTATTCATGAGCTCATGATTGATATAAGGACTAAGTGATATCATGGTTTGAGTATATAGAATTTTGAGGATTTTGGTATGTGGAAAGTGTTAAATTTTAACTGCATTCATGTTTTCACTAAGGTTCAATGGGTATTCATTTTTTAAGAGAATACATGATTAAGGCCTTTGAACGTTTGTAATGTGACCAACAAGACATATCTTATGATATATGGGGATCAACGATGGTATTAAAATGCTTCTTATATGAAATATCTGGTAATCGTTTTCACTATAATATGACAATGGACTACAATATTATGGATAAGACTAAAGATTGGAATGGATTATGTTGTACATAAGTTAGTATTGTTTAAGGATATAACCTTTTTTCGATATTATTGATGGGATGATATAGTAATGTAGTTTTAGAAAAAGGACAACCTGCAGGACGGGTGACAACCCATCGCGTCGGACAAGGCTGTGGGAATCGAACCCACAACCGAAGTGTGACTGGACTTTATCGCCTACCACTGACCTACAGGTGGTCCCTAGTTAGTAGAAACTAGTTTTATTTTATTAAGCGGTATGATATATGAAGTATAAGTTCATTTTTGGAACCATATACGATTAATCTAACCATAAGATGGACTTATAACTTTTGCTAACCTTTTGTTTGAAAGAGATGGAATGACCCATCATTCTATCACATGATCTCCTAACACATCACGAATAACAAATTCAACTTCATTTCTTTAAGGGATGAAGTGGAAATTGTTTAATTCATGAACAACATTAAGATTGTACCAAAAGCATGCAAGTATTTCTATTAATTCATCAACTTTAGGGAAATGATCTTGAAAACCAAAAATTTTGTCCAAGTTCCCTTATATCCGATGAATCAGATGGTACCTTAGATCATCACAAATCAATAGCTTTGTGATTGTTGGATTTTTCATAGCCATGTTATCTACCACTCTCCATCAGAACTTGATGGTTAGATTTTTCTTCCATATCCATATTTTCACCTATGTCCTCCTACGTGGAAACCCAGTGATGAGTTAATTTGGGTAACCGTTACATTTCATACTTTAGTTTTTAAAGCCATTTTTTTGGTATTCCTTTTTACGATGTGGGTTTCTATTAAACAAACTTTCGAGTAGTAAACCATTTATAACCCCGATGAATTTCGAGGGCGAAATTCATTTTAAGGGGGGTAGAATGTAACACCCCGGGATTTTATGAAAAATATTCTTTTAATTTCATTAATGTCTTGTGTTTTATGCTACACCAAGATTACCTTGCACTATACACAACACCGTATTAGCTTGTAGTATACGCAACACTATTCTTGGATCGGGTTACACACAATTTTGATAATAGTTATTCTACGCAACATTGAGTATATATATATATATATTAAATTTATAAATGAAATATGGTTGGATTCTTTTATACGAAACAACGAAGGATTCTTTCACAACACGCAACCCTGACTTGGCTTGCATTACACGCAATCGCGACCTTCCTCGATAGCGTGTGTTGTACGCAATGCCGAGTTTTACTAAACAACGATATATTATTGTAATATTATTATGAACTAGACGTTATGAATAGTATTAACTAAATTTTGAATTTTATAACATTATTATTCATCTTACACATTTTCTAGAACATGGTATAAAAACAAAATATTTTTTTCGGGTAAAATAAGTATTTTTCAAAAAATGCAGTTTTGCCACCTTTTGATGACGCACCCACTTTAAATCTAGTTTTTGACATATTTATAAGTTCCATTTGACAAAATAAAATTATTCTTTGGAATCAAGAAATAAAAATTTACTTTGGATAAATTTTTCATTTTATTATGATGACTTTCATATTTTAATGAATAGTAAAAACACGCTATATTTTTATTAAAAACAACTTTTTTCATCGTAATATCTTATATGGTTAAATTATAATATTGAATGGTTTTAAAGTATAAATAGAATATATTTTTACCATTTAATATAATGTATGTAATTAGCATTGATTTTACCTTGAATTCGTAGGTTAAATCAATTCAATCTTTTGCAATGTTTTAAAGAAAAACCCGTTTTCTTTCGACAACGGGATTAATTTTAATTTAATTTATGAAAATTTTGTGTATTGAATTTGGAAAAATGGATTCCATATTTGGAATCAGTGGGTCCAAATTATGTTAATAGGCTACTTAATATTTTTGGGCATTGTGATTAGTAACTACGGTGAATTTTATTTACTATAGTTAAAGGTAAATCGGGTAATTAAGGGTAAATATTAGATTATAAAATTACCCTAACACTTGGAAAAATCATATTGGATGACTAAAAGTCGACCCATAGCACCTAAGGGTCAGATTAGATTCATTTAATGAGCTTTTTTCCATGAAAATAATTTAATTATTATTAAAACCAAAGAAAGTGACAACATGTCACTCTCTTAAATACTATAAGTATAATAATTTTAATTTAGTGATAAACTTCATGAAACTTCGAACATTAATAGTCTAAAGAAAGCTAACAAAATTATCTACATCATGAGAATTTATTTATAATTTTTTTGGATTAAATAATTATCATTAATTGTGACACAATAGTGATGCAAAAATTATTTATCTAGTAAAAAATCAAGAATATAGTTTTTATTAAACTAATAGTGACCATAAAAGGCACAAAACCCTGACCAAATCTTATTGGTCATGTAAATGTAAACTATAACCATACAATAGTCGAATATTTGACCATTTTGAGACTTATACAATCAATTATGACACTTATATTATTTTATTTTAAATGATGCCAAAGTTGTCACCTTCATAACTTAATAAATATAACAATTTAAATATTGTGATTTTAAGATGATAAATTCGAGTAAAAGTATTATTGTGAAATTTAACAGATTTATATTCATCATAGGATTTTATTTTAAATTTTTATGCAACAAATCAGTATATTAAATAATTATACAAAAATGTTGTAGTAATTATTTTATTAAGAGATAAACCAAATAAATGGTTTTAAAAATAATAAAATAAATATTATATGAACTATTTAATGTGATACAATAATTTTATAGATACATATGACCTTTTATGAATCTATTAAATCTTTTAGTTCGAAAATATCTTCTGTATATATTTTATTTAAATTCAAATAAATGAATAGTGTCAAAATTGACACTATTGTTATTTTATAAAAATAACATATTATAAAATTGTTTAAAAATCACAAAAATATTTAAAAATTATAAATTTATATTTATATGGTATATAATGTTATAAAGTAAACAATTATGGAAAATTCACAACAAATAAGTAATTATTTGTTATAATTTAAAATTTATAATTTTATTACCACAAATAAACTTAAATAGATTAAATAAGGATAAATCAAAATGATAAGGTTTAAAATAAGATCCAAAAATGTATAAATTTGATTGGTTTATGATATTACAACCCAGATCATCTAATATTCTAATATGAGTCATTTTTGGAGGTTTTTAAGTGGGGTTAGATATATTATAAATTAATATTTTTAAGAATTCCAAAGGTGCCCCTCTCCTCCCTTATAAAAGGGCACCTCCTCCCTCTCCTCCTCACACCAATTTGAGCCTTCAAGATCATCCAAACCCTACCAAATTATATTCTCCACTTCCCTAGAAACATCCTAGAGGTTCTGGTCTACTTTAAAGACCAATATTAGTGCCCTAAGAGGAGGTTTCAAAGAGGCGTATCGAAGAAGAGGTAATTTCTTCTCCCGATTCTTTCAAGATTATTTCTTCTTAAACTTCTTATTCTTTAGTTGTTTCATTATAAAGTAATAACATCAGTATCAATAATATAATTATTTTTTATTATAAATATGAAACAACCCCATTTCACCTTCTATCCATCCTACGGAAAACAAAATCACCGCGCGTGCGTACATACAGAATACCGTCTCCACGCCGTGGTGTAATCTGTTTTTCCACCAACACCTTACATGGATGGGTATAATGGTGTAAAGAAAAACTATACATAGTTATTATAACATCATACTGATTCTGATATATTGTATCATCCACTCCAATTCAATTCAATAATTATGGAAACAATATCATCGCTCGTGCGTACGTACAGACTACCTTCTCCACGACGCGATGAGATTTATTCTCCATGTTAACCATTTAAGAATGATTATAAAGTATATATAAGCAATAATAATGAAATATATGACATTATAAAGCTACTGGATTTATGTATATATGTATTTCATCTACTTAATTCCATTCAACTCAATAAGGAAACGAAAACAGCGTTCATGCGGCCTACCGTCTCCATGAACTGTCTATTTATTTCCATTTATCGATCTATTTTATATATGTATATTATAAATATATATTATATATAAATCATGTTTTATATTCTGGAATTATGTAATCGTGATCTAAGTAATCATATGAATAATTGCAAGTCAAAACACGGACGACAAATGAAACGATTTTACCCAAAACGCTCTTTAACATGGAATTTATAAAAGAACGGGTAATACAAAGTCATAAGTGAACCATATATGATATCATAACAACTAATATGATTCTGTAATAAGTCAATAACATTATTTAAATCATTATACAGGAGGTTCAGATACGTACGAATCATATCAGACATAAGGTAAGGGATAAATTTTGCAAATCTCATTTTTATCCGAGATTGCTTATTCGTAAGTATTTACTGGGGTTATTGCTATCATCCTTGTCCATGTTTTATAAAAGTGTATTAATGTATGTTTAAATTACTTTTTACCCATTCTTGACTTTTACTACATGGTATGTAAGGAATCTTTCTTTTTTTACGTTATGAGGTACTTTTTGACTTTTCCAGCAAAAGTACGAGAAGAATGTTTTTTTTAACTTATACGGCATGAACGAATTTTTACGGTTTTATAAAGACTTATTTTCATAAAGCTTCCTACAAAATATTTCATGACTATTTTCAACAAAATCCTTTTCTTTTAAAATTGCATGACATTTTGTGAAAAGAAAATGATTTTGAATAGGAAAGGATATTTTCCTCAAGAATTCATTTCAAGTGTTTTATCAAAACCATTTTTCATCTAAGATGACATTATTTCATATGTGTATGTTTAAAGTATCATGTCTCTATGATTTACATGGTTTCATTTTTCTTATTATGAAATGATATCCATTTATTTTATATGGATTATGTGATGATGGAATGATGTTTATGAAACCCATTTTGTTTATCGGGTTATTATGAATGATGTATGTTTTTTTTGTGTGGCACAATTAAGAATGATTTCATTATGAGATGGGTGGGACCTATATCTACCTCCAATTCATTGGGTAAAGATTTTATATCTCATGATATAGACATGGCTAGAACGGTAAGTTAATCTAGTTCAGTGTTACAGGACTGAAACGAGGAGTGAACTCGATTCAGAATGGGACTTTGTCCACTAAGATGGTCTTGGCAGCAATGCCTTGGCTACTATGGAAATAATTACATGTGATTAATGGATTCCACAATTACATGTTTTATTCCCATGCTAGTTTTTCATTCTTAATGTTTCTTTATGATCTATGCCTTACGTACTTCCATGTTTTATGTCATTTCTCAAGCTTTTGATGTTTAAACATTATGTTCATTTTTTTAAGTTCAAATGTATATGGTATGTTTTATTTTATCCATGCTTAACCTTACTGAGCATTTGAGATCACCCTTTTTATGTTTTCTTTTCCCCAGGATATAAATAAAGGTTTTAGGTAAGAAAAAAAAGGGAAATATCTTTATGGGAGATGTTGAAGATCTTTCACCACGATTAGAAGATTACGTTCCATGTTTCCAAAGACACTAATCTATTACAGTCCTTGTGTGTCTGTTTTTGTTATGTATTAAGTATTCCGCTAAAGTAATGTAATGTCCATGTACGTCAAGCTTTGGGTCTCTACATAAAGAGCATAGTGTGGCAAGAAAATAGTTGTTTGGATTTGAGAAGGTTGTGATGGATGATCAATCAGGATCATCCAGAGTATGTGGTACGATTATTTTAAATTCTACCTTGATGAAAGAATTGTTTGATTCAGGTGATTCAAATTCTTTTATTGTTGCTCATGCTATTAGTTTGATGGGTTTTACTATGGAAATTATGTCTTCGATTTTAAAACTTCAAACTTCTCTGGTTCAAAGGGTGTGTTGAGCCTTCATATGTAGAGCATGCTATATAGTTGTGAATGGTATTGAGTTGATATGGGATTTATGAGTGATTGAGATGGATGCTTATGGTATAATACTTGGAATGTATTGGTTGACATTTTTTAAGGCCCACATTGAATGTTATGTGTGAACGATTATTTTCACGATGGATGATGGTGTTAAACATCTCTTTAGAGGAGAGAAGAATGAAAAGCAGGGTGCAACAGGTTTGTTGGCACCTTCTATTAGCACAATCTCATATCAGTTAGTGGCATTGTCATTGGAATCAATTGAAGTATTACAACGTAACATTTTTCTAGCAGTTGTTGATCATTTTTTGGATGTCTTCATCAAATAATTCTTAAGTTTTCCACCCATGAGAGAAGTCGAGTTTATGATTGATCTCCTTGTTGGGATCAGTCTTATCTCACTTCCATCTTACTGTATGGGACCAAAAGAATTGTGGGAATTAAAAGTGTAGTTGGAAGATTTATAAAACAAAGGGTTTATTCAGCCTAGCACATCTCTGTGGGAAGCACCGTTTAAATTTGTTAAAAGTAATAAGGAACTTTATGGATGTGTGTTGATTTTTGTAGGATTAATCAGGTTACAATAAAGAAGAGATATCCAATTGCACTCATTGATGATTTTTTTAATCAGTTGAGGAGAGATCATTGGTTTTCCAAAATTGAATTGCGATCATGATATCATTAATTGTAGGTGAATTAAGAGGATATTATGAAAATAGCCTTCAGAAGTAGATATGACCATTATGAGTTTGTGGTTATTCCCTTTGGTCCGACGAATGCACCAACGGTTTTTATGGAACTGATGAATCATATATTTCATAAATATCTGTATTCTTTTGTAGTGATATTTGATGATGATATATTAGTGTATTCCAAGACAAGGGTGGAGCATGAGCAACACTTGGTGATAGTGTTGGGGATCTTGAGAGATCATTAGTTATATGAAAAATTTTCAAAGTGTGATTTTTGGATACGGGATGTTTGTTTCCTTAGCCATGTTATTTCTGAGAAGGGTGTTTGAGTTGATCTAAAAAATATAGAGGATGTTATTTCATGTAAATTTCCAAATAATGTCTTTTAAATATGGATATTCCTTGGCCTAGTTGGGTATTATCAGTGTTTTTTTCATGACTTCTCATGATTAGACTCACTGATGACAACTTTGACTCAGAATAATGTTCCATTTCCATGGAATGAGCAGTGTCATAAATATTTTGAAGAGCTTATGAGTTTCCTTACATCTGCACCAACCTTGGTTCTTCTAGAACTAGGGAAAGGTTATGTGGTGTATTATGACCCATCAGGATCAGGTTTGGGATCTGTTCTCATTTAAGGGGATCATGTGATTTCATATGGCTCACAGTAGTTGAGGGTACATGAGAATAACTACCCAACACATTATTTGGAGTTCGTGGTTGTGGTTCATGCTTTGAAAATGTGGAATCATTATCTATTTGGTGATAAATTCATTGTGTCTACTAATCATAAGTGTTTAAAGAAAGTTTTATCACAAAGAGATTTTAACTTGAGTCAAAAGATATGGATTAAGTATCTTTAGATGTTCGATTTTGACTTGATGTATACACCACATAAGGGAAATTCGGTGGCACATGCATTAAGTAAGAAGTCATATGCTTAAGTGGAGAAACAAGCATCAGATCAATGACATCTGATGTATTTCATAGCCGAAATGCAGTTGGAATGTGAGGACTAGGGTGACCGAGAATTTTTCTTTCCAATCTCATTGCTTCTTGACTTGTTTGGGTTGGTTAAAGGGGAACAAGTGTCTGATTCTGAGTGTATGGAGATGAGGATGAAACTCAATGGTGGGGAGACCATGTAATGATGTGAACTAAATGAGCATTCAGTTTTATGTTTTCGGAATCATATGGTTGTACTGGTGGCTTTTCAAGACCAAATTCTTAGGGCTCATCATCATTCTAGAAGGGATTTCCATCTTGGAATTCATAAAATTTATAAGACATTGAAAGCACAATTTTGGTAGTCTGGTATGAAAAGGAAAGTGGAAAAGTTTGTTTCAAGATGCTTGAATCATTAGCAAGTCAAGATAGAACATCAGCAGCCGGAAGGTATGTTGTAATATTTACCTATCACTGTTTCGAAGTGGGAGTAGATAACAATGGATTTTGTTATAGGTAACCTAAGAATGGTCAGTAAGCATAATTCCATATAAGTGATAGTGGATCATCTCACAAAGTCATCCCATTTCATCCCTATTCATGAATCTCATACAGTGGAGGACCTATCCAAAATCTATATTTGTGAAGTGGTAAAGAGGCCTGGTGTTCCAGTTTTGATTGTATCAGATAGAGATCCAAGGTTCACATCTCATTTTTGGAAATCCTTTCCGCAATCCCTTTATACTCTGTTAACGATGAGTATGGTGTACCATCCTCAGATATATGGGCAATCTGAGAGAGTGATAAAAAATATGGAAGACATGTTATGGGCTTGTGTAATGGATTTTGATGGATCATGGGAGGAGTAATTTCTGTTATTATAATTCTTGTATAATAATTAATATCATGCCTCAATACATATGGATCTGTTTGAAGCATTGTATGGGTGTCTGTGTCATTCTCCACTTTGTTGGGTGGAAATGGGTGAGACTTTGATAGTGGGAACAAGCCTTGTCCAAGATAATTCTAAGAATATCAAGTGGACCAAGAATATAATAGAGACAGATAAGAGTCATAAAAAATCTTATGTGGACAATCGTTGACAACTGTTGTCGTTCGAGGTGGGTAATCATTTGTTTTTGAGAATCTCTCCAAGGCTTGGACATCATTGAATTGGAAAGTAGGGAAATTTATCTCCATGGTATATTGAGCCATTTGAGATAATTCAACGAGTTGGAGAGGTGGCTTATATTTGGTTTTTCCACCACAATTTAGTACGGTGCATAATGTATTCCATGTTTCTCAGTTGATTACGTATCATCTGAATCCTAACCATGTGATTCGATGTGATCATGTTGAGCTAGAGCCGGATGCTTATTAAGTGAACGTGATAGTACAGATTGTGGATAGGCAATATAAAGTCTTACATGGTAAAATCATTGGTATATTTTGAGTTTTGTGGCATCATGGTTAGATTTAGGAGGAGACTTGGGAGCAGGAGAAAGATATGGTCGAGCAATGACCTGAGATCTTTCAGAAGAGCGATGGTTATCTACTTTCCAAGGATAGAAATTCCAATGGAGGGGAGAATTTAGTACCCCCAGTTTGAGTTATGAGACCCTTATTGATTCCTTTTTATGTTATTAAAGTGTTTGGATAATGTTTGGGAGAGTTTGGGAAGGTTTTGGATTGGTTTTGGGGCTTTTCTAAGGGATCACGGTTTTAGTAATGTTAGGTTAAACTGTGAAACAATCCCAGGTAACCATGAAACTTGGGATAGTGGGATTTTTATAGTTTTATCATGGTTTTTCTAACTGTGTGAGGAGACTGTGTGGGGTGCCCTTCGAGAAAGTAGCAGGAGCAAGTTTAGTGCACAATTTTCCTAGTCGTGCGAGCTAACCATGAGCGACATTAAAAATTGTATTTTTAAATCTGAGACCACTCAAGATTTACCCTAAACTTATTATCTATTCTCCCATATAAAACCTACTTGGGATTTTTGTTTTTCAAGGGTTGGTGGGGCTCTCCCATTCATTTTGGAAGCAAATTTGGTGAAAGCAACTCTCTTCCGATAAGCCTTCTTTCTTGGTTCTTTCTTGTTTTTTATTTGTATCTACATATCTCTCTATCTCTCTCGATTTTCTATATCTACTTAGATAGCATATATATCTAGGGTTTTTTTTCAAAAAATGATGATATTGGGTCTTGTTGATTTTTGGAAAAGGGATATAAGGCAATATTGGTTGATAAATCACCCAGATTTGTGGTGGGGTTGTGAGTTGGTCGATTTCACCGAAACCCTAAGGTAGGTGGCTTCTCTCTCAACTCCATTTTTCTAAAACTAGATTTCTTGTTTTAAATTAATAGATTTTCTTGAGATTTATTTTGAATATGATGTGTGATTCTTGATTTATGTTCATTTTGTGATGATTTGTGGGTTTTGGGGAAAATGGGTTATTGCGGGGAAATATTCTTTATTTTTGGATTTTAAAATGTTGATTTTAAAATTGGTTTCATGGTTTAGTTAATAGAAATGGTTTGTAAAAATGGTTTTCAATAAAATGGTTGTTTTATTAAAATATGAATTGGCATGGTTAATGGATTAAGGGTTTTTTTTGGTTGTGAAATAATTGTTTTCATATTGTTGTGGCTTTAGTGGGTTTATATGCTTGTCTATTGGCTTAGGAATTTTATGCATGTATTGGAATAATGAGAAGTGGGTGGGAAGTACCACTACAAAAAGGGGATGAATAGTTTATGGAGAGGCTACCATCTAGGATTAGTGGGTGTGAAGTACCACTAGATTAGGAAAGGGGTAAATGGGCTTGGACAGAAAGTTCCACTGTGACTGGTTACCGGGTTGGGTATGTGAGACCCTATAGTTATACTTTGTTTGTGCGTGGTTATGTAAGGTGGAATTTTTTTACTAATATTTGAGGTTAAATTGATTATGGAATGGTTTTTTTTCTTTCCCTCATATTGTGTTGATTTGGGTGGAAAATGGCTTAGTTAGGGTATGTTTGGCTTGTTGAAAATTTGTTTCACTATTTGATGTTTTATATAAAATGTTTTATATAAATTTTCTAACAGTTCTATCCTAGTGTCATGTGTAGGGAAGTAATTTGGGGAAAACCTACTGAGTATTTGTACTCACCCCCTACTTTGGCACTTTGGTGCTTTTACAGATGCTGTTTCTGAGATATAGGTAAGGGTAAAACATCTCATTTTTCAAGTGGTTCATCATAATGATTGGGCGGAATTGTGGTTCTTGAAGCATAGAGCTTGGTGTGGAGCCATGGAGCATGTCATGGTTTCCTTTGGATTTTGTCTTCAAGTATTCCACTCTGTACTCTAATATTGGTAATTTTTTGGGTTATTTTGTTCATTTATGTGAATTATTATGGAATAGTTTGGTAGTTTCTTGGTAAGATATTGTTTGGGGTGTACTTTTTTAACATGAATCATGTAGTTATGGTTATTTATGGCTTTTTGGTTCATTGGTTTATTCTAAGGGAAAATTATTCTACAATTTTTCTTGAAGTTCTCAACATTTATTTACAGCCTTTGGTACATTGGGAACGTCAGCTAAGGCCAAGTAGAATCTCACCGCCTTCTCAAGATAATACGGATGGTTTAGGTTTTGGGCACAGTGGAATCACAGTATGGGAGTGTACCCAACTTTTCAAATTTCTATGATCGATGATTAATATAGGATCAATATGATGATAAATTCTAGTATCCACAGAATTGAATCATAAATAAAAGACAAAGGATAGAACTCAGAACCGAGATGACAGGATCAACATATTTTGTTTATAATTAATTTAATTAAATTACACAATTACCTCCAAGGTGATTCTTTCTTCATTGTTGCATTGGACTATGGGTCCGAGGTGTGGCTTCATTATGATGTAGAATCAAAGTATAGGGTTCCTCTAGTGGTGATCCACACATGCCCCACGTATCTTCGGGTGTCGCTAAAGGAGTCTCTGGGTGCTAGCATGGAAGATCCTTTCGCTTGCGATGTCCACCTTTGATCACCTTAAGAATATCTTCCAAATAATTCTCCTAGATCTGGTGGAGGAGGATCTCTCTCATTCTTGAGAGCATTCTTGGAGAGAGAAGAGTTCTCTAGGCTCGGTAGCTTTTCTCTAAGGATGTTGTGAACACAATGATTGGTCAGCTGGTAGAATTACCCCATGTCTAATTTAGAGAATAATAACATAATGGGGAATTTATTTCACTAGGTAATAATACATAATTAGCACAAGTTTCATTACTTAATTTATTATTCCATGTGAAACCCCAAGTCAAATAATAATAGAAATGCTATTATTTCCATGACATGTGCTAAAATTTCATGTTATATTTAAATATTATTTAACCAAATAATATTTAATATTACTTCTTACCGGACCCATAACTTGGTCCTCCAATCCTCCTCAATATTTACCATGCCTTTAATAATGACTATTTATTTATTAAATAATCATAACTTCATTATTTGTTAATAAATAAATATTCCATCCCCAATATATTATATCGAATAACTAGAAATGAAATAAATGAGATTAGGAATACTTGAATAATTATTAAACCATAATCGGGAATAATATTTATTCAACTTGTTAAATAAATAAATTATTTAACTGAGATGCTGGATACACGTAGTGTGTGACCCTATCAGCATCTTTCTCATTGGCATTAGGAGGGATTTCTTAAAGTCCAAGATATTAGTTTAGCAATGGGTCAAAGCACCCAATATAAAGAAGTTGATTTCACAATGACATGTCACCTCATACGAATGCTTACCGTGTAATATAATCCCTTTGTCCTGATATCTCTAATCAAGCGGGTTGCATGCAAGTGCCATCAACCCATGTGCACGATTTCTTATTCTTTGACTTCCTAGAATTGAACATTCCTAGAGAACACCATATACTAGGATTTAGTAAGGAAATATCATTTCCATCAAAGGTCCTAAGATATCTACTTCTGTAGAAGTGAAAAATCCTTTCTCAAATTATTCATTAATGCATTATTACTCGTGATGCAACCCATATATCCTACCTTTCCGCGAACATCTTTCATCATAGTTTTTATCAATACATATAAATGAACGAGTCATAATACCCATTATTAATAATATTAAAGTTTAAGGACCAATACAAACATCCAAATATAGGAACATCCAATGACACTTATGAATGTGGATTTATTACTGGAGGGTCTTATTCTTATAATATCCTCCGGGATATTACCAAGGGAACACAACATGATAATTTTCCTCAAAATTTTATGAGTCCCCACCCTTGATATACTATATCATTTGTGTCCCTTAAATTGATATCATCCATCCATATAACATATATTCTAGAATAGTTTCATGGTACTTCTGGGTTATCATCATAGTAGGGATCCACTATGACCTTTTAGTGTGAAAACAATTCATATACTATGTCACACATAAGAACAATCATGATGTGATAAAAAGTGTATTAATATTCTTACAATGAATATAGGTTTATCATAAAGTAAAAAGAAGTTGGTTTCTAGGGTACCAACTCGAAAAAACTCCCACTTTCACTAGATCCAACTACTAAAAACCTTTAGTCCTCTAGCTCTCACATGATATTTATGCTTCTTCTGAGATAGGGCTTTAGTCAATGGGTCCACCACGTTCTCTTCCATGGAAACACTTCTCACTATAACTTCACCCATTTGATAGAAATCCCCCAAGAGGTGATACTTTCAGAGTATTTTCTTAGTCCATTGATGTGACCTTGGATCCTTTGCAAGAGTCACCACTGTAATATTATCATAATACAATGTAATAGGATCCTTACTACTAGGTACCACATCAAGATCCTAGACAAAGTTCAGAATCCAGACAACTTCTTTGGCTACATCAGAAGCTGCTATATATTCAGGCTCCATTGTAGAATCAATGATAACTGCCTGCTTTGAACTCTTCCAGCTCACAGATCCTCCGTTGTGGAAGAAAAAACATTCTGATTGTGAATTTAGATCATTTTGATCTATCTAAAAACCAGTATCATTCTACCTTCTGATGAAAAGCTACTCATCTCCTCCATACACTAGGAACACATCCTTAGTTCTTCTCAAATACTTAAGGATATTATTGACAACAATCCAATGTTTTTCTCTTGGATCTTCTTGATATCTTCGTACTATTATCAGTGCATAGTAAACATCAAGTTTGGTACATAACATGACATCCATGATAGATCCTATCACTGAAGCATTTGTAATCCTACTCATCCTATCTTTTGTATGTTGTGTCTGGGGACACATTTACTTGGAAATATGTATACCATGTGACACTAGAACCAATACCTTCTTGTATTGTTACATAATAAATCTCTTTAGTATTTGGTTAATGTATATACTTTGACTTAGTCCAAGAAGCCTCTGGGATCTATCACGAATGATATGGATCCCTAGAATGTAGGCTGCTTCACCTAATTCCTTCTTGGGGAAGCACTTGTTCAACTGGTCCTTGACTGACTGCAAGACTGGTATGTTGTTTCTAATAAGAAATATGTCATCAACATACACTACAAGGATAAAGACCACATTCCCATTAAACCACTTGTAAAAACATGACTCACATTCATTCTTAATGAAACCAAATTCTCTTATGGCTTCATCAAATCAAATGTTCCATGACCTGGATGCTTACTTAAATCCATAAATGAATCCATGCAACTTGAATTCCATTTTAGAAGCACTTAGTGTCACAAAACCTTCTATTTTTGTCATATATACATCTTCCTGAAGGTTCCCATTACGGAATTCAGTTTTGACATCCATCTTCCAAATCTCATAGTCATGGAAAGCTACTATGGAAAGTATGATTCTTATGGATTTGAACATGGAAAATGGTGAAAAGTTTTCATCATAGTCAATTCCTTGACGCTATTTTAAACCCTTAGCCACTATCCTTACTTTATAGGTACTGAATTTACCTTCCATGTCTAGTTTCTTCTTGAATACCCATTTACACCCAACATGATTTACATCAACCGGGACATCAACCAGAACCCAAACTTGGTTCTGAAAAATGCAATCCATATCATAATTCATAGATTTGATCCATCTTGCAGCTTCTGATCTCTCTACTTGTTGGGCAAAAATCCCTCAAGGTATCATTGAAGCCTTTTTGAGGTGATTGTGTTTGTTGACAAAGTGGACATCTGAGTTGTGATTGTTGACAAAGAGGATTTCATGATGGAATGTCGAGTTCAAGAGCTGAGGTCAACGATCCATGTTTGATTCATGAACGTCGATAAAAGGAATGGAAGATCTGGAGGCGGTACAAAAGAACAGATACAAGGTGACGCCGTTTTCCAGTGTTTGCCAAATTTTTGGGCCTGAAAATCGGCAAATGAAGAAAAGTGTTTTTGGCAAAGGGACTTGCGCGCCGTGGACTTGGAGTATAGGAAACTTGCGCGCCACATGTTTTTCAAGATCAGAAGATCAAAATATGGCTAAGGAAATAGGATCGCGCAAGTTTGGGAGTTGGTCGCGCAAGTGTCTAAAGGAGAGGAGACTTGCGCGCCGAAATTGGGTCGCGCAGGTGACTTGCGCGCCGTCGCGCAGGGTGGTCAGATTGCCTATAAATACCGGACCACCCCTCCTCATTTCTCACCGGAGTTCAAGACGAGAGCTCCCGTCGCGCAGGTGTGGTGGTCGCGCAAGTGGTGTGTGTGGTCGCGCAGGTGGGACTTGCGCGCCAGTGGTTGAAGTTGTGCGCCGGTGTTAGAAGTTGCGCGCCGGTTTGCAGTTGCGTTCCAATAGTGGTTTGGGCGTAAAGGGAAGAGAGTCGCGCAAGTTTGGAGTTGTGGAAGCTTGTGTCGCGCAAGTGTCAGAGGAGTACTTGCGCGCCCGTTGTGACTTGCGCGCCTATACTTGCGCGCCGAGGTTGACTTGCGCGCCAAGTAAGGTTTTGTTCCCGCAGTGATTTTCAGACTGTGTGGAAGCTGGAAGTTTGCCCGATACCTTCGGTGCAAAGAGATATTCATCAACGGGTGAAAGCTAAACTTCAACAGAGCATCTACATACAAGAGAAGATGCATTCTTTCAGGAAAATGAAGAGACCTACAGGTCTATAAACTGTGAGTGGATTCCATCCAAGAGCAGTGAGCTCAGGAAGAGGAAGAAGGTGATCCTCTCCACCGGCAGTGAGCCAGAGAGAGAGAAACAGGGAGTGACCCTTGGGAAAGCAGTGAGCTGACCCTAAACATTGTAAAGGCAGTGAGCCTGGGCATAGAAGTGATCTAGCCCGAACATTGTAATCCACAGCTAGTGAAGATTAGTGGAATTTGGTACGACCGGAAACCTGTCGGCGTATGCTCCTTGGACGTAGCCCTTAGCGGTGAACCAAGTAAAATTGCTGTGTCCTATGCTTGTTTTGCATTCTGTTTATATCGTGCAGCAGGAAAAAGAGAGAAGAGTGTTTTGCTTAACTGTGAAACAAGATCAGAACGGGCATTAATTTTGAATTAGTCATACCCTGATTCACCCCCCCTCTCAGGGTATCCAGCCTAGTGGACCTAACAAGTGGTATCAGAGGGAAAGGTTGAAAGTTGTTCTTCTCTAAATGGAGGTAACCAATCATAAAGGGATTCCGATCTTCGACGGATATAATTTTCAGATATGGAAGAATCGGATGCAACACTATTTCCGATCCTTGGGAATGGATGTGTTTTCAGCAGCTATGCATGGTATCACAGCTGATATTAATAGTGGTGCCTTATCAGAAGCTGAGCATAGAGAGTTGGATGCTGATTCCAAAGCAATCAATGCCTTAGGGGGAGCCCTTTCCAATCCCATCTACACAAAGGTGATGTCATGCAAAACATCACATTCCATGTGGGAAAAGCTTTTGAATATATATGAAGGGGACACAAAAGTCAGAGAGGCAAAGCTGCAGGTGTTGTGGAACAAATATGAAGATCTGAAAATGAACCCGAATGAGTCTGTTGACGCATTCTTTGATAGGGTAAACATTGTTGTGGAAGATATGCGAGGTCTTGGAGAAGTCATTGAAGACATAAAGATTGTAAAGCGCATCTTGAGGAAACTTCCACCTCGGTTCAATCCGAAAGTTTCAGTACTAGAAGATAAAGATCCAAAAGAGCTGACATTGGACAATTTGCACAGTACCTTGGTTGCATATGAAATAAGGAACGATGATAATGAGGCTGTGGAAAAAGGGAAGTCTAAAGAGGTGGCATTTAAGGCCATGAAGAAGCTCACCATTGAAGATTCTAATGAATAAGAAGAGACAGATGAGGTGATGTCATTCCTTTCTTCGAATCTACAAAGAGGAAGAGGAAAGTTTAAAGGTAAACTTCCACTAGCATGCTTTAGATGTGGAAAGGTTGGTCATCTTGCGGCAAGATGCCCCAAGAAGTTTCAAGACGATGATGATGATGATGACGTTGAAATTCCCAAAAAGAAGTCTTCAGCTTTTGTGAAAGGGAAGAAACAATTCAAGAGAAATTTCTTCAAGAAAAAGAATCTTCTCTCACAAGAATTTGAAAGTTCAGATGAGTCTGAGGATGAAGAAGTTGAGGAAATAGAAAATTGCAGAGATCGTGGGGTAAATGCCTTGGTGGAAATTGTTGGTAGTTCTCAAAAGGGAGAAGAAGCTGATGCTAAAGAAGAAGAAGAAATTGAAGGGAGAATTGATATGGAAGCCGAATTGGAAGCAGCTCTTGAGGAGATAGATGTTTGGAGAGCCAAAACGAAGAAAGCCAATAAAGTGGTTCGTGATGCCAAACTCTACATGCAACAACAGGATGAAGAAAAGTCTGAGCTGTTAGAAGAAATTGAAAGACTAAAATCCTCAACACCAGAGAGCTCAGAAAATATTGTTGAGTATAAGCTTAAAATTGAGGAACAAAAGAAGGAAATTGATTGTCTGACAAACAAAGGAAAGGAGCAGGTTAGATGTATCAAAGATCTTGAAGAAGAAGTGGTCAGTCTGCGACAAAAACTCAAGGATCAAGATAAACTCTTGATCCCCAATGTGATATCCGAAAAGCAGGCTATTCAGAAGACAGAGAAGATGAAAGCGGAGCCTAGCAGTTCAGTAGGAAAGAAACAGCAATTAAGCTCAGATGTTAAGGTCGTTTCTGGGCTTAGTCAAGAACAAAAATTGGCAACAATTGCAGTCAGACCACAAGCACTCATCCCGAAAGTGAAGGTTGATTTGGGAACAAAACAGAATCAGAATATTCAGAGATCCCAAAGGAGAAATCAGAGTGCTGAAATATCACGAGGGAATGCATCCTATATCAGGTGCTATTGCTGTGGGAAAATGGGACATTCACAGTTTGTGTGTTCCATAGCCAAGAGATACAGAAGGGAACATGAGCAGAGACGGCAACCAAACAGAGAATGGTTTTCCAGAACACATTTTGAAGGACACTGTTTTTGGTGCGGAGGATTTGGACACATGGCTAGGTATTGCACATCAATCATTCAGAGAAATGTGTCAAAGAATAATCAAAATGTTCGCAAGCAGCAGATCAATAAACCAACAAGTGAGTTAAAAGTTCAGAACAGATTTGCAGCTCTGCAAGATGAGGGTGGTCCGTCATACTCTGAGAAAGAAAAGAAGCCTCAATCCATGCCGAGTGTGAAAGAAAAAGTATGGACCAAGAAGAAGAAAAATGAGAAGGCTGTGGTGGCGCAGATTGCCCTTAAAGCATCAGATCGATCTGGTGTTTGGATCCTTGATAGTGGTTGCACATCCCACATGACGAGTAATAAGGATCTTGTTACAGGCATCAAATATGACAAAGAAGGAGTTGTCAAATTTGGAAATGATGAAGGCCTGAAGATTGTTGGCTCAGGGAAAGCCAAGTTTGGGGGCAAAGAGATGAGACGTGCTGATGTCTTGGTAGTAGAGGGTCTCAGTCATAATCTACTCAGTGTCAGTCAACTATGTTACTCTGGGCACTCTATCCAATTTACCAAGAAGATGTGTGTTGTGAAAGGAAAAGATGGAGCAGCTGTTCTGCAGGGAAAAAGGTCAAAGGGAAATCTCTATCTTGTAAGTGGGGAAGAAGATACTTGTCTTTTATCCAGAGAGGAAGAAAACCAGCTGTGGCATAAGCGACTTGGTCATCTATGCCAACCATCTATGGAGGATCTCGTTAAATGTGATGCTGCTAGAGACCTTCCCAAACTATCACGTGATCGCACTCATACATGTGATGCTTGTCAGCAAGGGAAAATCATCAGAAAGACATACAGTCCAAAGGAACAGAAATCAACTAGAGTGCTCGAATTGGTGCATGCTGATGTATGTGGACCTATCTCACCACGAGCTATAAATGGGCAAAGGTACTATGTTCTTTTCATTAATGACTATAGCAGAATAGCCTGGGTATTCATCATAACTCACAAGACAGAGGTGTTCAGTTGCATAAAGCAGTACAGGAGGGAATCAGAGAAGATGCTTGGGCAGAAAATTCTGAAGTTTCGTACTGATAACGGTACGGAATTTACAAACAGTCAAATTGAAAACTATCTCGAGAAACATGGGATAAGGCATCAAGTTTCATCAGTGAGAACTCCCCAACAGAATGGAGTAGTAGAAAGGAGGAATCGGATCATTAACAACATGGCCAGAACAATGCTTATTGATAAGGACCTACCAGAGAAATTTTGGAAGGAAGCAGTTTTGACATCGGTCTATGTTTCAAACAGGTCACTGTTATGTCCGAAGCAAGGGAAGACTCCGTATGAACTGTGGTACGGAAAGAAGCCAACGTTGAAATACTTTCGAATCTTTGGAAGTAGGTGTTTCATTCTCAACAAATAACATCATAGGAAGTTTGAGGCACGAGGAGATGAAGGGATATTCCTCGGCTATTCAGGGAAAAGCAAAGCATATAAATGCTTCAACAAGAGGCTGGAAAAAATTGTTGAGAGTAATGATGTCACTATAGTCGAAAATGAACAGACTGCTCAACGACCCAGTGAACAGTTCCTGGATGAAAGTGATGATGAGATAAGCAACCCAGGGGGAGCAGAAGTGGCAGAAGCTGACTCAGAATAAGATACTGATGATGAAGAGGAAAGTGTCAAGTCGGTGTCTGCGAGGAAGCCAAAGAGTCGAGCTGAGATTGATAGGCAGAATATCATTGGTGATCAAACAGCTCCAGTTCAAACTCGAAGAATGAAATCATCACAGCAAGCATCGTTTTTGTCTCAAGTAGAACCGAAATGTTTTTCTGATGCAGCTGAAGATGAAAACTGGGTTCAGGCCATGAACGAAGAGCTTGATCAGATTGAGAAGAACCAGACATGGGAGATTGTTTCGAGGCCAACGGACAAGAATGTCATTGGGACCAAATGGGTCTATCGCAACAAGATGAATGAAGATGGCACAGTGATTCGGAACAAAGCACGTCTAGTGTGCAAGGGGTACTCCCAAATCGAGGGAATTGATGTTGATGAGACATTTGCACCGGTTGCAAGGCTGGAGACAATAAGATTATTCCTAGCCATCGTAGTGCAAAGGAAGTTCAAAGTGTTCCAGATGGATGTCAAATCCGCATTCTTGAATGGGGTTCTGGAAGAGGAGGTGTATATTGAGCAGCCAGATGGTTTTCTCATTCATGAGGATGAGAACAAAGTTTGCAGGCTGAAGAAGGCATTGTATGGGCTGAAACAAGCACCAAGGGCATGGTACTCAAGGCTTGATCAGTACTTGAAGAAGCTTGGTTTTCAGCGTGGAGGAGTTGATTACAATCTCTATTTTAGCAATGACAGTAATCAAAGGATGATGGTGCTAGTGTATGTCGATGACATAATTTTTGGCGGATCAGATGAAGCTCAGTGCAGACAATTTTCTGAATTCATGAAAAATGAGTTTGAAATGTCAATGATTGGAGAGCTAACGTTTTTCCTTGGTTTACAGGTGACACAAGGAAGGAATGGAACTTTCATTTCTAAATCCAAATATGCCAAGGAATTTCTAAGAAGGTTTGGAATGGATAATACCAAGGAAATGAAGACTCCGGTTGCTACCCGGATGAAATTATCAAAAGATGAGGATGGCAAGGCAGTTAATATCACAGAATACAGGCAAATCATTGGAAGTCTGTTGTACTTAACCGCAACAAGGCCTGATATTGTTTTCGCCACATGCCAAGCAGCGAGATATCAATGTAATCCCAAGGAAAGTCACATGCTTGCAGTGAAAAGAATACTTCGGTATATCAAGGGCACGGTGGACTTCGGTTTGACATACAACGACAAATCTCAGACAGAGTTATTGGGATATACTGATGCAGACTGGGCCGGTTCAACAGATGATAGAAAATCAACGTCAGGTGGTGAATTCTATCTTGGTGGATTGTGTATTTCTTGGCTAAGCAAGAAACAAGATTGCATTTCATTGAGCACCGCAGAAGCTGAGTATATAGCGGCCACTCAAGCATGCACACAGTTATTGTGGATGAAGCAGCAGCCTGAAGATATGGGAGTTGAAGTGAAGTCTCCGATCGGAATCCAGTGTGACAACTCAAGTGCTATAAATCTTAGCAAAAATCCTGTCCATCATTCCAGGACAAAGCACATTGAGATCAAGTATCATTTCATCAAGGAGAAGGTTGAGCAGGGCATCGTGAAGTTGGAGTATGTGCCTACAGAGCTACAGGTTGCAGACATTCTGACAAAGGCCTTACCCAAGGAAGCTTTTGTGAGGCATCGACTAGCTCTGGGAGTTCAGTCGATTCCCCGCACTTGAAATAGTGTGGACGCGGGACCACCCCCTCTCCCCGAGGTATGCTGTGTTTTCCCTACTGTGCTAATGTGTTCTCTACTATGTTACAGACTACAAAGGCGTGACCTTTGGGTTCGTTGACAAAGGGGGAGAAAAAGTGGTTGTTCAAGGGGAAGACAGTGCGGAGATTTGATAAATCATGAATGATATGGGGAGACGCTGACAGGTGGAGCAGCCAGATAGGGGGAGTTGAAGCTAGTTGAACGTGCTTAGCCAGAGCTTAGCTTGGACAACACAGGAAATATGGCTAAAGAGGTGTTGAAGCTGTGAGCAGAAAGGGGGAGCGTATTACATCTGACGATGCTAGAAGTGATCGATCAAAGAATAGATATCACGACAGCTGAGGATCGTGATAAAAGCAGAAGAGTGGTGTTGGACAGTGTTTGGTGTCAACAATGGATGTTAGAGACAAAGTGATTCATTGATGAACTTTTCATTTACTCTTGTTTCTCACGCCGAGCATTGCTCATGTGGGCTTAGAGTATGTGTTGAGTAAATCCTTGGTCTCTATCGGAATCGCAATGCGGCGAATGGAGGTTGAAGAATCAATGACGTATCTTTGTTTGGAAGAGTTGTCAACAAACCCAAAGGGGGAGATTGTTGGGCAAAAATCCCTCAAGGTATCATTGAAGCCTTTTTGAGGTGATTGTGTTTGTTGACAAAGTGGACATCTGAGTTGTGATTGTTGACAAAGAGGATTTCATGATGGAATGTAGAGTTCAAGAGCTGAGGTCAACGATCCATGTTTGATTCATGAACGTCGATAAAAGGAATGGAAGATCTGGAGGCGGTACAAAAGAACAGATACAAGGTGACGCCGTTTTCCAGTGTTTGCCAAATTTTTGGGCCTGAAAATCGGCAAATGAAGAAAAGTGTTTTTGGTAAAGGGACTTGCGCGCCGTGGACTTGGAGTATAGGAAACTTGCGCGCCACATGTTTTTCAAGATCAGAAGATCAAAATATGGCTATGGAAATAGGATCGCGCAAGTTTGGGAGTTGGTCGCGCAAGTGTCTAAAGGAGAGGAGACTTGCGCGCCGAAATTGGGTCGCGCAGGTGACTTGCGCGCCGTCGCGCAGGGTGGTCAGATTGCCTATAAATACCGGACCACCCCTCCTCATTTCTCACCGGAGTTCAAGACGAGAGCTCCCGTCGCGCAGGTGTGGTGGTCGCGCAAGTGGTGTGTGTGGTCGCGCAGGTGGGACTTGCGCGCCAGTGGTTGAAGTTGTGCGCCGGTGTTAGAAGTTGCGCGCCGGTTTGCAGTTGCGTTCCAATAGTGGTTTGGGTGTAAAGGGAAGAGAGTCGCGCAAGTTTGGAGTTGTGGAAGCTTGTGTCGCGCAAGTGTCAGAGGAGTACTTGCGCGCCCGTTGTGACTTGCGCGCCTATACTTGCGCGCCGAGGTTGACTTGCGCGCCAAGTAAGGTTTTGTTCCCGCAGTGATTTTCAGACTGTGTGGAAGCTGGAAGTTTGCCCGATACCTTCGGTGCAAAGAGATATTCATCAACGGGTGAAAGTTAAACTTCAACAGAGCATCTACATACAAGAGAAGATGCATTCTTTCAGGAAAATGAAGAGACCTACAGGTCTATAAACTGTGAGTGGATTCCATCCAAGAGCAGTGAGCTCAGGAAGAGGAAGAAGGTGATCCTCTCCACCGGCAGTGAGCCAGAGAGAGAGAAACAGGGAGTGACCCTTGGGAAAGCAGTGAGCTGACCCTAAACATTGTAAAGGCAGTGAGCCTGGGCATAGAAGTGATCTAGCCCGAACATTGTAATCCACAGCTAGTGAAGATTAGTGGAATTTGGTACGACCGGCAACCTGTCGGCGTATGCTCCTTGGACGTAGCCCTTAGCGGTGAACCAAGTAAAATTGCTGTGTCCTGTGCTTGTTTTTCATTCTGTTTATATCGTGCAGCAGGAAAAAGAGAGAAGAGTGTTTTGCTTAACAGTGAAACAAGATCAGAACGGGCATTAATTTTGAATTAGTCATACCCTGATTCACCCCCCCTCTCAGGGTATCCAGCCTAGTGGACCTAACACTACTACTTCCTTTTAGGATAGAGGTTCATCATTGTCCAAAAATAATGAGTCACCATCCTCAGTGAAAAGAAAACCATATCTCTCTGGTTCTCTTACAACTCTTGTACTCCTATGCAGTACTTGTGTTTCAAGAACTACCACTTCCATGAGGACCTATGGAAATTATTCCTATATTAAATACTGTGTATCTTGAGAAATAACTTCATCGAAGTCTATATTTATCCCACTATCTTTTTTGAGGATGTTCTCCCTCTGAAAAAAGACAACTTTTATAGAAACAATCACTTTCTAGATCGAGAGGTTGTATAGGTAGTATCACTTTGTTTCCTTGGGATACCCTATAAAGATACACTTTGTGACACATGGTGCTAATTTGTTTCATGATAAAACCTTAACAAACACCTCGCATCCCTATACACATGTTTTCAGAAAATCAGATTTCTTTCCACTCCATAGCATGAAGGGAATCCCATTTACCACCTTAGTTGGTACTTGGTTTAATGTGTGTGCCATAGTTTGCAATGCGTATCCCCAAAAGGATAATGGTAGATCTACATGACTCATCATCGACTTTACCGTGTCCAACAAGGTACAATTCCTCCTTTCACTAACATCATTACACTGTGGTGTATAATATGGAGTGAGTTGAGATAGAATCCCAGATTCCCCTAAAAGGTCAATGAAATATTGGTTTAGATATTATCCACCTCGATCTGATCAAATATTCTCTATCTTCTTACCAAGATGAATATCTACTTCATTATCAAACTCCTTGAATTTCTCAAAGGAATCAGATTTATACCTCATTAAATAGATATATCCATATCTACTCAAGTCATCCATAAAAGTAAAGAAGTAAGAATATCCACCTATAGGTTCTAATAGAAATGTTTCATACACATTAGTGTGTACAAATACTAGAATCTCTATGGCCCTTTCACCCTGTCCAACAAATGGTGGTTTGGTCATTTTATCTTGTAAACAAGTGTGACATCTATCAAGTGGTTTTATCTCAAAAGAGTCTAAATAACCATCTTGATATAGTTTTTTCAAACACTTCTTGTTTATATGAGTGAGATGGTGATTCCACAATTGGGTGTTGTATGATTCATGTGAACTTGGTTCGTTATCAATTTCCAACACCTGGTTATCATAATTTAATACATACAGACTATTATTTAAATGTGCCATACTATAACATATGTTGTCCTTATAAAAGTGACAACATTTATTTCTAAACTTGAAAATAAATCAATCTTATCTAAACTCGATAGAGAAATTATGTTCATGGTTACAATAGGTACATAATAGCATCCATGTAAAACCGAAATATTTCCCATGAGCAATGTGAGGTGGTAGTCACCAATGTCAAGAGTAGCCAGCCTCACACCACTAGTAGCTCTAAGATCCACCCATCCTCTGTATTTTTTTTAAATCTACTTGGTCCTTTTATTTGAATATATATGTGATAACAAAAATTTGTATCTAATACACAATTTGTAGAAATGGAAAGATTTCACTTGATAATGAATGCACCTTTGGCTTCCCCTTTCCTTTGGGTGTAGTTTCTCTTCCAAATAGCCTGAATTGCCACATGTAAAGCATACTGCCTCCTTTTCCTTGCCCTACCTCTGGAACTTCTTCTTCTTAGTCAAATGGTTCTTAGGAGCTTTAGACTATTTATAAATATTAGGCCCCTTTTCCTTATCCTTCTTCTTCCTATTCACCATAAGGACTGGGGGGTTTTTCACACCCCATGTCCTTATCAACTTGGTGAATCAGGGTAAGAAGCTCTGATAGAATCTTCTCATTATTTATCATATAATAATTGACAATAAAACTTGAGAAGTTCTTAGGCAGTGATGATAGTTTGAGATCTGTATGCAACTCATCTGGGAACTTAATCCCTAATATGTCCAGATACTCAATGTAGCCAATGATCTTGACTACATGTGGTCTAGATGGTGTAGACTCTCCAAGATTAGTAGTGAACAATGCATTGAAGATCTCGTGCCTATGATATATTAGCTTCTCTTGATAGAGATTCTGAAGGTGAGACATCATGCTATAAGAATCGATTTCCTTATGTTTCTTCAAGATATCATTGGTCATGGATGATAGCTTGAGGCACTGAAAATCCATAGCATCATTCATATGTTTCTCATACATAGAGAGTTCCTCATTATTCACATTATTTCTTGGAGCAACTGGTAATAGCTCTTCCAACACATAAATTTTCCTCTCATGGCGAAGGATAACGCGAAGGTGCCTTTAACACTCCTGGAAATTAGTGCTGGTGAGAAGGGTTTCCTTCTCGATTATGGATCAAAATGATATGTTTGATGTCATTTTGATTGTTGTTTCTACAAATTAATTTGAAAAGAGTTTTAGTACTTTTTCTTGATAAATAGAGACAAATAAATAAATTAATATTTATTAGTCTCCCACTATTTTGTTGAAACCCAATAGCACTCACCATTGTCTTCGAAATATCCTTTTTCTTGGACATTCTAGCGGTAAGGATCCATATCACCCTTCGCATTACCCAAACTAGGGTTGGTCAATCAACTTGAATGGTTTTTAGGTAGGCATTCCAAATTCCAAATGCATTAACTCACAACTCGTTGATCTGTTGAGTGGACCCCCCAATCCTAAAATCCTTAATTTTGGATTTTTTTTCAAACTTTGCCTCTCAGTTAAATAATTATGATTCATATTGAATAAAAAAAATTAATGAAAAAAATATAAAAGAAACCATAAAATATGTGGAAGGTATAAAATAGTAGTGGGAGAAGTTATAGAGAGGTCGATGATTGTGGTGGCTAACAATGATGATGGCTGTTAGCAGCAGTTGTGGTAGTTAAAGGAGATCAGAGGATGAGTGATTCAAGTAAAAGGGGATATTATTCTATTTTAGGAAGATTGTATAGAGTGACTTAAAAAATATAAATATCATGCTTAATATTCGAAAAAAATTAAATGATTTACATCGGTTATATAATAATTTTTGTAAAAAACATCAGTTGATGGTCATTTATGTTGATTATAAAATAGTATATGTAAAAAAAATTTATAACATTGTTTATAAATAACTATTGTTATAACTATGTTTTTTGAATATGTTTTGTACTAGTGTAAAAACCCTTTCTAATTCACCTAAAAAAATAATACCCAAAACTAGAAGAAAATCAAGGGAAATATGGATTCAATATGAAAATTTAAAATAGGTTATGTTTGTTCATGGTTTGTAAGACCACGTTCCAAACATACAATTACTTCTAGGATCATCATATAACCATGCAGATAAGCTCCACACAACTTACCAGAACATGTGAACTAATGAAACACCTCCATTTATTCTCCCATTTTCACCTCAAAACATGAAAAACCTCTATGTAATCCATATAGTTTCAATAAGATTCAAAATATAATCAATATAATTAAAAATAAACCAAAAATAGATAGAGAAGAAAAATTAAAATACAAGAATCATAATGAATCCTCCCACAACAACTCGAGGTTCTGAAAGAGAAAAATAGATCTAGACTCTCTATGGACATACCTATCAAGTTACAATATTCCTATATCAAATCTTCCATTATCCCCAAATAAAAACTGATATTTGATAACATTTGGTCTTGAACTAACATGGGACACACCTAATTTGGGTACTTGAGTCGATTAGTGATAAGTACTGAAGGGAATTATTGATCACCATGGGCTGGAAACTAGTGTCCAGTCATCAAAAAACACATAGGAGGGAACAATTTCAACCTATAAATACGAATACATGTGGAAATTACCCTCAAAAGTATAACATGACCATTCTATACATAAGATAACCATGAAATATGAAATAATTATTTTAATAAATAAACATAAAAAACATGAAACAACATAAAATACAATTCATAAACCATAAACAAAGATAATAAAAGAATCCAATCCATCCCAAAGACAATTAAATCCCTTATAAAATATAGGAGCTTCATGATAAAAAAGAAACTAAAAGGAAGGAAAATTGAAATGGATTGATACATCAAGGAGATAAAAACCAAAATAATAACATGATAGCAACCACTCATCTCCATGAAAAAAATTGAAATTTATTCACCTACCACCTTTAATAAAACTAAAATATAATCAGAAAACCAACTATTGCATCCATATACAACGAGAAATATATATTGGTGTGTGAGAAAAATATAAGTGGGTATCATCTCCACACCTCATTCACACAATTGTTAAAAAAACATTTAATTATAGTTTTAAATAATAATATAAATTTCATCTTTTCATTTTTATTGAAAACCAATAGCCTATTATCATTATTTGAAACCATTCAACTCTAAACATGGAAGTTACACATCTCAAAATGAAATAGTCCATTAACTTTTAAAGATAAATAAGTATTTATTCTTTTAAAAAGGAACACTAATTATAATAAGCATCAACGAAAATAACCACAACAACAATAATGAAGGATTAATATAAAATAACAATAAATAAACTATCATGGAAATAGATAAATCATCATCATCATGAAATAATCAAGAACCAGTAATATTGGAAACACTCAGGAGCCCTGGGGATGATCTCATACAAAAATAAAATGGAATCCACTATATTGATGCCTGATGTGATTAAATATCCCTAATAATCAATCTTACGATTCCTGACCTAACCAAGGGAAAAATCATCAATGTAGAGAATACTCTCAATTAATTCCACCAGTAGAAAAAAATCATACACTATTGAAGTATTTGTATAACACCCCAAACATTTTATGCTATATTTCTCTTAAATAAATTCTATTCATAGCCTATATTTGATAAAGTACTAATTTTGTTTGAAACAACACTTGTTTATTTAGTATATTGTCATAAAATAGTCATTAAACAAGAATTTTCCACTTTTGTGTTTTGAATTTTGAAAAACGGACATACACAATTGTGATCAGGGTGATATTTAGTGTCTGATAGAATTAACATAATTTTTTTGTGAATAGTAACCTACCCTTATCAATAGTAAACTACCCTTATAAATATTAAATTAACCTTATGAATAGTAATATGACTCTTATGAATGGTAACCATACCTATGAAAGTGTAAATAAAATTTAGGCACCTTAAAAATAAAGATGAATATTTTAAGTGTTTGTATTTTTTGATTAAATAATGATTTTAACTAAAAATTAAATTTATCATATTTAGAAAATTATTTTTGAAAAATGGAGTTCATTTTTGGATTCTACACATTGAAAAATGGTTAGGGTGAATTTTTGGGATTTTTCTGAAATACTTGAATTTTTGGTGAATAGTAAAATACATTAATTTACCGTATAAATACATTATAAATTAAATTAACTATTAATATCATCATGAGTGATGTAAGCACCCAAATATAGAACTCAAATCCTCTTATTACTATTATAGGTCATGGAATACTCACTATTTCTTGTCATGATAAGAAATAATAAATTTTTGATTATAATATTAAGAAAACTCTCCTCCCCTCCACTATATAAACCACCCCTCAGCCCCTCTTCCTCCCACTCCACTCAAGCTTCAAGACTTTCCTAAATTATTCCAAATACTCTTCCAAATCCCTCTCCCCACGTCCAAGTTCATATGGTCTCACCAGAAGGCCAAAAACAAAGGCCTTAAAGAGATTCTCAAGGAGGAGTACTCAAGAGGTGAACCTCTCTTCCTTTTTCTTTCAATTTCTTTTACAAGTTCCATTTTTTTGTTCTATCTTCTCACCTAACCTCATAAAAATTCCATGATAATTATAATACCATAAATTTAATGTATTTTCATTATTCTAATGGAATATTGCATCATAATATCTCTTTCCCCCCCTCCTTTTATACTATAAATGCAAGCACCATTTGAGATGTGTTAATTTATCACACTCAAGGAAGACAAGTTTTCAATTTGAATTACTATCTTCAAGAATGGTCATGAATCCCTTTTAATGGTTGAAAAAAATCATAATATATGTATTTTATCTTATTTAATGTTGTGGAATTATTACACACTCATAATACGGATTAATAATACAAAACAAGTTCATTGTGCACAAAACTGCCAAGCTAAATCCAAGAGTTTATCATTAACTTAATGAATAAGTCATCCTCATGGTATATAAAAAAATCATTATAAGATAATTTATATCAATTTAATTGTAATAATAATATATATTAAAAATTATGGATGTTTAACCACATTTAAAACGAACTTCCACTCATGAATACAAGTAAACAGATCATGAAAACCAAGGAAGACAATGCTTCCAAAACAATAAAATTGAACCTCTTAAACACATAAAAAATTCCCTTAATGAACCTAATATGGTTATAACATATAAATTAAATGTTTAATAGTTTCTAGAATTATTTATTAATGAATCTAAATTTTATTATTCAGGTCATTAAGAACAATCAAGAACACCTTCAAGCATATGGTAAGGGATCCTCTCTCACTTTTGTTCAATAATTTCCCCCTATGTTGTGCCCTTTTATTCCTAATGATGTGGAATGTTTTCACACCTCCCCCATACTTCAATTATGATATATAAATAATGTTATACCCCTTTACCTCTCATTAATCCCTCATAGGAACACTCATTACCATGCTGAAATGTTTTTAAGGGGTTTTATCACCTCACTTTCATTTCTATGAGATTTCCATTATTCACCACTTATTTCTTGTGTGTGGTATATATGTACTTAAATTTGTAATATAATATCATTATTACCTTTATATTCATGGTATTAAATGATTCATTTTATGGTTATTATGTTTTGGTCATATGATTCGACTGATTACATTGTTGCAAGGGACTTTGTCACAACTTCCATATAGTTTTGACTTACTTTGTATTGTGCACTGAACATGCCAGAGGTTGTCACAGCCCTCAAAATTATATTTATTACTTCTACACTAGCACAGTGGTGTAGGGTCGATCCATAGAGAAGGTAGATGAGAATTCTAGGTTTTATTCAAGATAAAATCCACTGTTGTCAGCAGTGAAGCGAGTGTACATTTTTTACTTTTTTTTATTAAAATGAAGTTGAAATATGATGAGGAAACAATATTTTCTACAAAGGAACTAAAATTAAACTAAGTACTATTAAACTAAGAATTATATCAAACTAACATTAAGCAGCAAAGACAAGGAGCTAAGAACAACTATTTTCTCGGGAATTCAAAACTTGATGGTTAAAAGGATAACTCTCCACTAAATTTAATTGAATCACACCTTAGAAATTGGTTGATATATCTTCCTTTCTAGAAGATATGTCAAACAGAGGAATGACTTTTAGAGTTCAACACTCTAAAGATCATCATCTGTTAAAGGTTTGAAAAAGAATATAGTTGAAATTAAACTCGCCATGAAACTCCAACCATCATGACATTAATGCATCAATATAAAAATCATCAAGTTAAATCTCGCCAATTGAACTTGAAACTATGAAATTTTTCAGTAAGGTGTGAACAATTTGACCTAACATCAGAGTTGACCTCGCCGATTAACTCTGATGTCAATCGAAGAGTAAGTGAAAAATTAAACAGATAAACCAAAAAAGATTAAATCTCCCAAGATGGAAAATCAACTCATGTTCATCCTGAAATCTATCATTTAAAACAACCGTAAACAGAGTACAAGACTTAAAGAAAAGAGGAAGAAAGACTCCCTAAATATTGCTCTGCCTTCGGGCTCCTTAGTCTCCATTTTGATTCTATCATCTCCCGAGAGTTCTTCTCTCCAATTTTCTGGTGTGGAATGTTGAATGAGAGTCCCTTTAAAATTATGCTACTGCTCTGCTTTAAATATCAACTGTCAACTGCTGCATGTCACTGCTCTATTTCCACCGACTTGGATTGTCCTTCATGAGTGCACCGCACACGTGCGCTTTTTCCGTGACTAGCATGTCACATGAGTTTTTCTCATGTAACTAACTTTCGTTAAGTTAGTTGCATGAACATAAACATGTATCTGGACATGTTTCCACCTCTTGAATGAACTTGCACACGATAAATACAAAATGAAATAATTAAATATTAACAAAAGCAATTAAAAAGTTACTATTATAGTACTTATTTAAAGTTAAATAATAAATATCTTAAATGGATAATTATTATCTACTTTTATATTATTTATAAAAATATCCATTTAATATTACTATGGTATTACATAAATTATTAAAAAGTTATTAATTTAATTAAGTTAATAAAATAATTACTAAGTTATTAAAATTGACAACATAAATAATTAATTAAGATAATATTTAAGATTGTATTAATAATTTAATTATTACCATTAAATAAATTAAATCGTTAGGTTAATTAATTAATTAGTTAATTTTTAATTAAGTAATTAAAATTATCATTAAGTTATAAGTATTTTTAATTTATTAAGTAAATTTTATAGTTTATTTAAAAAATCTATTAAATTAGTTCTATTATTAGTGTATTAATTAATTATTTGCATTTATTAATAATTTAGTTTAATATTTTAATTTATAATTTAATTATTTAACATTATATTAGTTACAATATTAATGAATATTTTATATTAATTTTACTATGTAAGTTAACTTTTATGTAAAGTAAACTTACGTTTTGCTTTTCATTTTTTCCTTTTTGATTTTCACTTTACTTTGTCTTTTTATTTTATATTAATTATACTATTATTATTATTATTTTTTTAATCTTCTTCTTCCTCCCTTGAACCCGGCGCACAGGGGAAGGTAGGGTTTTTGGAGTTCTTCTTCTTCACCCTATCGACGACAGCGAGATCCTCTTCGCAGTATCACCAGCAGGTGTGGTGGACAAAAAACACCAGCAGTGCGAAGAAACCTCCTCCAACTCAGCCTGGACTCTCTTTAAAGAAACTACATGGCTCCCTCTGCTTGCGGACCAACTCGGCTCCTCCTTCAAACAACTAAAACACGACCTCCTGAAAACCGGTGGTGCCTCATCAAGTGCGTGGCGCAGCAGACAGCAGACACCAACAACGTCAAGCTCCTCCTCTCCAGCACAACTAGCATCAATGTTTCTCCTTTGTAATGGCAACGCGGGTGGTGCGGCTTGAGATCCTCATAACAACGGACAACAACAGGGCAACAACCTCCTCCAAAACCAGTGCTATGAAGGTCTTCAGATGCTCGGGTGGCGCGACTCATCCAGCAGTGGAATACCTTCTTGCAGTGGAAAACTCAACTCCGCAATGTAGCGCAAAACTCCCTCTTCACAACAGACCCTTAGTGAGTGACGGGGCTATCAGTGAGAATTGAGAAACAATATCAGTGAGGTTTGGGATGCTGGGTAATAGTGAGAAAAGGGGGAAAAAAACTATGAGTGAGTGTGAGGATAAATGAAGTATCGGTAGCTGAGCTACCGATACAATAAAAATAAAGGAAAACAATCAGTGAGGAAAAACAGTGGCGCAGGGTAGCGGCTGTATCAGTGAGGCAGTGAGGAAGCTACTGATAGAGGCCAAGCAGGGTCACTGATACACAAAAAAAAAAAATAGTCACCAGTAGTATTAAAAAAAACTCACCATTAAGAAAAACTAACGGTGAACTTAAAAAAATGAAATTGAACTAAAATTAAAACTAAAGGGAAATAAAAGATTAAAAAAAATTAATTACAAGGAACCTAAATATAAACACCATTAATTTAAAATAGAAATTTTTAATTAACCATTAAAACATTAAAATAATTAATTGACAACACTTAATTTATTAACTGAAAAATTAATATACTAAAATTTTAAAAGACTTAAATTAAAATAACCAAACACGCTAATTACATAGTAGCAGCAAATAAAAGTAAAAAAAAATATCGGTGACCCAAATAAATCACCGCAAGATCTCTTCTACCTCAACGGTAGACCAAAAAAATTATAAAAAATAAATTTAAATTCAATCTGCATACATAAAATAATATAATTAATGTTTAAAAACTATTAATTAATTAATTAATTAACTAATTGAACTAAAAAAATTAAAAACGAGCTAATTAATTTAACTTAAAACACTAATTATATACTTAACTACTAAGTAGAATGTCTAAAAAAATTAAATAATAAAGTTAACCTATTCTAAAGTAACTAAGTTAAAAGATTAATTAATAAAACAAAGACTAACTTAATTAATTATAATTATGTTGATTAAATAATTGTTTAATTAAAAATTAACTTATTAAAAGAAAGTCGAGTAGAATTAAATTAACCAAAATAAATACTCATCGTTGTTTATAAAAGTTAAGGTTCACCGATAGTTAAAATTACAGGCAACCGTAAAAAATTAAAAGAGAGCTACCGGTAGGATAAAGTATCGGTGACAAAGGTCACCGATACAGGCAAGGTCACCGATAGATGAAATGTCACCGATAAACAGTACCAGTAACCTGCTATTGGTAGCTAAGCTACCTGTAGTCTGGTAAGCCAGACTAAGTTGTATAAACTTTAAAAATTAAAAGTAAATTAATTATCAAACTCATTAATTATTAACAATGAAAAATAAAATAAAATAAACAAAAATATATTTAATTAAACAAATCAGAAATTAATTATATTAAAAACAAAGAAGGAATAAATCAACTATTTAAGGGTCCATAATTACATAAAATGTTATAAAAAATGAATATTTGACAAATTTAATTATAAAAATACAAATGTTCATTTATTAGATAAAAAGTGTAAAAATAATTAAATAAATCATTAAAAATTAATAAAAAGGATGTGGCAAAATATGTAAAAATAAGGCCACATCATGCACCTAATAATCCCTATATGGTGTAACTACTACCCATTTGAGATCACTTTTCATTTGAAATTATATTTTTATTAAATATCCATATTCTCATATCATGGATTTTTTTATTTTCTAAACTGTATACCATTTTATATATGGTGTTTATTTGGAATGTTGTTTTAACTATGGAAATATTAATGAATCTGTGTCCTCTACTATATACAGATATTGAAAAAGAATATTGCTAATGTATTGAATCTATATATAAAGAATGATTTGGAAATAAAGTGATGGGTGGGGCCTTCTATATCCCCTTGATGCATTGACGTGTCTCATGAGACAAATCAATTGGCGATAAAACCTTCGAGTTTGTTTCCTAAAGTCAGACGGGTTTCTACCCACAAAACTAAAACGTTTTAATGGTATTATGGTATTATTTTACATATACATGACATCCAATTAATACGAATTATCTTTATTCATTTTCAGTTATTACTGTCCATGAGGTTTTCACTATAACAAAATATATAGATACAGGCTCTTTCTTAGCTTATTAATGGCGTGTGTATTTTCATTTATTCACCATGCCATATTTGTTTATGATTCAGTTATTATTGATTCTTTCTTTCTCTACTTGTAACCCTTACTAAAAATTTTAGCTCACCCCTTTCATTTGTTTACCTTCTACATGTTTTGAACAGTAGACCATTTATTGAGTTTCTGTGGATGCGGTTTTATGTTTTTGTTATGTATTTTAATTTTTTACCTTTCCCAATGTAACTTGAGTTACAACTATGTATCTAGTTTATTCAAGACTACTAAACTGATCGTTCCTTCGACATTTCATTCTGTTTAAGCATGCCAATGTAATAAGTAATGCACCAACCCCGGTCTATAGGGGTCGGGGTGTTACTATGTGAACTAGGATATACCACATAGTAACTCTTAGTGCCCCATGATTTTTAAAGTGGTGATGAGAAATCAAGAAGTAATAAGTAGAAAATTATACAAAACAAGAAACATGGGATTCCCTCTCTAAGAACCCAAATATTATTTTCAGGGATGTTTTTCTTTTCAGGTTGTTTTTGAGAAAAGAGGAGTTCTGGGAATTTTAGGTGTTTATGCCGTGTACTTTTAAGTACACACCGTGTACCCAGTTTATGCTAGTGACTGCGTGCTAGCTATGTGACGGCCGAGCACATGGCTGTGTGTGGTGAACTAGAGAGCACCTAAAGCAGAGGCCAGAAAAGGCAAGTATACGTTGTGTACTTTTAAAATACACACTGTGTTCTTTTTTTCATTAAATGGACTGTGGCCATGTCTAATCAACATAATCCATTTTCTCTTTGTTTGTATCATCCAGGAGTGACTATACAGTCACATATCTTCACCGAGCCCCCGACTCACCATTCGTTCTCCGAATCAATCACCTTTGATTGCGTTGGAATCACATTAGTGAGTTCTCTCTTCTTATTGAACATAATCTCCTGATTTCTTCTCGTTCACGAGTTATCCTCGATTGAACATTTTAATCATTTCATAGATATATGGCATTCTAGGGAGATTAAAGGACCTAGGTATAAGTATATCGATCTCATGACACCGAGGTAGGTGGTTTTTTCCTTTCCATATATAGTCTTTGAATTTTATGTGCAAAAGTGCCCAATACCCAAGAATGTGGTATTGCGTGTTTATGGTTTCTAGCCCTGATTTTCCTGCTACGACTTGTTTGTTTGGATAAGGGGTTGTTTGTTTATGAATATGGTTAATTTTTCCGTCCTATGGAGGTTTTTCCCTTGTTTTCTTGTTTCGACCGTTTGGTCTAACTTGCCTGTTTGGCTGCTTTGATTTCCATGCCTAGTATTGTTAGGATGGAGTGATTATTATCTGACATGCTATGATATGTTATAGATTGTTTATCCAAGTAGTTATTGAGGTTTACTTTCCAGAGGGTTACCTACTTTTGTTTAGATTCTTACTTGATATATGAAAATGAATGCATTTGAAATTGTAGGTTAGTTACTATGTGTAATTCCTTGTTTACTTCTTCATTTTGTTTATTTCCTGCCATATATATATTAACTGACTATTAGGAACGGATCTTTGGGTGGTTTCCTACTAGAATTAGTGTCACACCCTGTTTGGGTCATTCTTTTAGGCCCAAACAGATTATATTGCTGCTGGTATAAATAAGGGCAAGCACCCTTCTACTTCTGGTACTTGATTGCTGTGGAGCTGTGGAGCAGGGGACCAAGCTGTGGCTTGCGATGCTGTGGATATGTTTAATTGTTTTTATTTTTCACTTTGGTTTAGTACTATATTCTAGCATTGTGATTTGTTTTGATACTTTCCTAGACATATGTATCATTCATCATTATATATATATATTCTTCAGTTGTTTATTTATTCAGTCTTCTGCTATTTACTTATCACAAGCTTTTACTGCTTCCACTTTTGTATATTTGTTTTACTTATACTGTGTTACTCTGCCAATGAGGGCATATTTTCTCCACTATCACACCCAAGACCCTTGCTTTTAGTCGGCAACCTTTGGCGTTCGGGGAAATTTGCTTGAGGCCATGTGACCAACCAGGTACGGGGCACCTCTGGGCGGCATCCAGAACCAGGACGTTTCAAAGTGGTATAAAAGGAATTATTTTCTTCTTAAATTACTGTTTAGAGCCTATATCCAGGGATAGGAAGGAATAGATACTTGGTAATAAACTATCCGTGAGAGTATCTAACCTGTGTACAGGAAAAAGCCAATTTACCTCATTGTTGCAATTTTTTCTGGTTTTGCAATTTTATAGTTGATTTGATTTTACCATTGGGTGATTTACATGTATTGTGATATTATCATTGATGTTATTGAGGTTCTATTTCTGTTACAACCCAAGGAGATGAGGGTATTCCATCTCATGTATCATATAGGCACTTGCTAGAGATCACATGTCATGCATTCTTTCAATGCCATTTAGGGTGCATTAGTGATTGCATGTTGTTGTGATTGATGTTGTGCTAGATATGAATGCTGTTGTGATAGATGCCTTGATAGAATACTTTATTTTTATGAAGTTTTGGGTTGTGTAAGGTTTTGTTTGAATTGACGCCAAACTTTGGTTCTTGAGGTGTTATGGGCCCTTATGGATCGGAATTTGGTGGATCATTGTATTGTTTTTCCTTGAATATGACATGTATAAGATTACAAGATTTGATTTGCAGGGAGTATGTGCCCTCACAGATCAGAATTTGGAAATTTAATGTTCATTTCAATGTTTCTATGGGCTCTCGGAGTTGTTTTCAAGGATTTCTGTCTGGAAAAACTCAGAATACACGACGTGTAATGATGAATACATGCCATGGGTCCTTTGGTTCAGGAAGGAACTGTTTTTCTTAAGTACACACCGTGTACTGTATGTACACGCTGTGTAGTCTCTAACCGTGTCACTGGATATGTGGGTAGAGACACAGGGTTGGGAAATCTTTGGTGAAACACACCGTGTTCTTGAAGTACACCCCTTGTTGTGTATACCATGTGTCCACCCATGTGACTAACAACACAGATGGATAAAACTAAATTTATACTTGTCGTGTCAAGATTGAACATGCAATGTAGTGTAACCCATGTATCTGACCATGTAAAAAACAACACGGGATGGTGGAAACCTTCTTGTACATGTCGTTCCTAGAACTAACACACAATGTAGTCTTATTTTAGGAGAACCGTGTGGCTTAGCCATGTAGAAGAACTCGGGCAGGGGAAAAAGGATTCAAGTACACACTGTGTGTTAGGACAACATGCCGTGTGTATGAGGTGTTACACATCCTGGGTTGAAAAAAGTACATGTCCATGTAAAGGATTAAGGTAACACGCCGTGTAGGCATTATACACGCCGTGTATCCATGTTTTGAAAAACTTGAATGCTTTATTTCTCTTGTTCCCTTCTTAAGCTTCTAAGTTTCAGTCCCTGTTAATCTTGATCCAAGGTGTGCACTTGACCTTGAAGAGTCATGCCACCAAGACATCCTCCGATTGTCCACCAGTTATAGGGTAGTGATCAAACACCATATATAGATGATCATGGACAAACATTAGATCCTCTAGTTGTGCCAGTATTGGAACCAACCATCATTCCGGACATAGGTGCTGATGCATAGTTTCGAGAGATCTTTATGAGGTTTATCCAGACCTTCTAAGTAGTACCACATCCTACCTCCTCTATGGTAGAGTTTATGTGAGTTTTCCAGTAGTAGTATCCTCCCACCTTCACAGGGGAAAGAGGACCTCAGGTTGCAAAGTCATGGTTAGAATCCATGCTTTCTATCTTTGACCATTTGGAGACACCTCCAGAGAGGAGGGTGAAGCTCACTATGTATATGCTATGAGAATCTTCCAAGAGATGGTGGGATGTGATCTCATAGGCAAGACAACAGAAGGTTATGGCGTAGGATGAGTTCCAGCATGCCTTATATGACTACTTCTACCTAGATACTTTGAGGGATGATCGAACCTGGGAGTTCATGAGTCTGAAGCAGGGTACTCTTTCTCTTATGGAGTATTCTTCTCACTTCATAGAGCTATAGCGATTCACGCCTATTCTAGTTTGTGATGAGTTATTTCTATAAAGTAAGTTTAAGGATGGTCTCATGAATGACATCCGATATCCGGTGAACATATTCAGGCTGACTTCCATCACTTCCATAGTCAACCAGGCGCTAATCACAGAGCGTAATCTGAAATATTCTGGAGCTATGAGCTAGGGAAGCATGACATATGGAGTTGGTATCCCTCCTACTAACAGCAGGAAGCACTGTAGGGAGTCTATGCATAGAGATACGAGGAGATGAGAGACATCTTATGGTAGCTAGGTGGTGTGCTACCAGTGCATGAAGAGCAGGAATATGAGACCACATTTCCCAAGAGACCCAGTGGAGTTCCGATCATCGGAAATATGGGCCATCTTCAGCATTTATGTCAGTTTTTCTCACCAAAAGTTGGTGATAAGAGTTCTTATATGACTCCGTGTTCAGGAGCAACACCACCAGTATCTCATAATTCAGAGAACTAGAGTTCTTCTGGCTGTTTAGGCCGAGGTGGAGGTTGTGGACATGGTAGTCAGTCACAAGGCTTTCAGTCACAACTGGGTGGATCAGTTTAGGGTGATCAGGCAGGGTCGCAAGGCCAGAGTTAAGGTCAGAATTTTGCAGTGGAGAATACCCAGTAGGAGAAAGATCCCAGACCCTCTACAGTTCGAGGTACGATCCTAGTTGCCTCAGTTTTATCTTATGCTCTTTTCGATACAGGGGCTTCCCATAGCTTTATATCTGTTGCTGTTGTAGAGAGACTTGGGATCTGTATCTTTTCTTTTACTAATATCTTGATGTTAGACACTCTGTTGGGGACAAGAATGGATAGTGTACGACAGAGCAAGGAGTGCCCTATAGAGGTTGGTGGGTGTCACTTCTTTTGGGACCTCTATTCCCTAGAGATGACATGCTATGTTGTCATTATCAGAATGGACTGGTTAGTTCCCTTCTAGGATGTTGTCAACTGCTATCGCCATAGGGTGAGTTTCACATCACCAGAGGGTGGATCATTTCTTCATAAGGGAAAATGGGATGTTCAGGTGAGTAGAGCAGGCCCCGAGCATCATGGGTTGGGAGGAGTTACAGCCCAGTTTTCTAGTCTGTATCTATATGAACAGGGGACTTCACAAATGGACTTTCCTCTAGTGGTGGATCATTTTATTGACATATTTCCAGAGGACTTTTTAGGTTTTACTCTAGAGTGAGAGGTGTAATTTTCTATTGATCTTGTGCCAGGAGCGGCACCAGTGTCTATTCGTCCTTATAGGATGGATACCCTTGAGTTTCAGGAGTTCAAGAATCAGTTGAAGAAGTTTCCAGAAAAGGGTTTCATCTGAATGAGTACTTATCCTTGGGGTTCACCTATCCTATTTGGGAAGAAGGTGGATGGTACCGTCAAACTTTGTGAGGAATATCCTAAGTTAAACCAATTGATGGTCAAGAACCTATATCCATTACTGAGGATTTATGATCTCTTTGATCAGATTCAAGGATCACGAGTGTTCTCAAAGATTTACTTGAGATATGGTTAACATCAGTTGGTCATTATACCATCAGATATACCTCTTACAGCCTTTCAGATTAGGTATGGTCTATACGAGTATGTGGTTATGCTGTTCGGTCTCACAAACGTGTCTGTAGTTTTCATGGAACTCATGAACCAAGTGTTCCATACATATTTAGATTCTTTCATGGTAGTATTCATGGATGATATCTTGGTGTACTCTCACACTCAACACGACCATGCCACACATCTTGAGATCTTTTTGAGTACACTGAGAGAGCATCGATTATATGCTAAGATCTCAAAATTCAACTTTTGGATGGACCATATTCACTTCTTGGGTCACGTTATCTCAGATACATGAGTGTCAGTAGATCTAGAGAAATTGAGAGTAGTAGTTTCCTGGGAGAAACCAAAGAACGTCTTTGAGGTACAAAGTTTTATTGGGTTTTCTAGTTACAACAAGAATTTTATATAGTACTTCCATGCTTAGCAGCACCACTGATAGGCCTGACTAAGAAGGGTGTGAAGTACTTGTGTTCAGATTCTTGCAAGTCATCCTTTCAGGAGTTGAAAGGGAGGTTGAAATTAGCACCAATGCTATTATTTATAGAGTTGGGAAAGAGCTATACTATATACTATGATGCATCAGGAATTGAGCTGGGAGCAGTTCTTATGCAGGAGGAAGGGGTTGTTGTGTACGGTTCTCAGTAGTTGAGGCCACATGAGAGGAACTACCCAACACATGATCTCGAGCTAGCTGTAGTTGTTCATGCTTATGCTGTTGGAGACATTATCTTCTAGGAGAGTATTTTATGGTTTTCACCGACCACAAGCATCTCAAGTATATCTTCACTCAGCATGATCTGAATTTGAGACAACGAAGGTGGGTTGAGTACCTTCAGTCCTTGGACTTTGATCTTGACCACGCACCTGGGAAAGGCAACATGGTGGCTATTGCGTTGAGTAGGAGGACTCAGATATAGGTAGTTCAGGAGGCCAACAGTGAGTGGATGCTTATGACTATGTTCTCTGAGATTCATTTGGAGGTTCATGATCATCAGGGGCAGACATTTCTATCTTCTGTAGCTATTACCTCTTCTCATGTTGATCGAGTGTGAATGATGAAGCTATCATATTCAGAAGGCCTGGTCCTATGGGAGAGTGTGTCAGGAGAGGACCCTATTCCTGGATGGACAATAGGTGAGTATGATATCTTGCGTTTTCATGGACGCGTGTGGGTGCCAGCAGACATATGCGAGGATCTGATGCGGGACTTTCATTCCTCAATTTGGGCAGTTCATCCTAGTGTCACAAAGATATATCGTGATATTCAGCATCAGTATTAGTGTCCTGGTATGAAGAGAGATATTTCTAGGTTTTTCATGAGATGTTCCACCTGTCAGCAGGTGAAGGTGGAGCATCAACGACCAACAGGTATTTTATAGTAGTTACCCATTCCCGAGTGGAAATGGAACTATGTTGCGATGAACTTATTGACAGGTTTAACGAGGTCGCCTCATGGGAGTGATGCAGTTTGAGTTGTCATTGACAGACTCATGAAGCTTGCTCACTTCTTGCCGATAAACGATACTTTCAGTGTTGATGAGCTGGTAAGGTTGTACATCTGAGAGATTGTACATTTACATGGAGTTCCACACTCCATTGTTTCAGACAGAGACACCCATTTTACTTCTCGTGTCTGGTTGGGATTATAGAAGGATTTGGGTAGATAGGTACTTCTGAGTACAGCTTACCATCCCCATATAGATGGACAGTCCGTGCATACGATTTTGGTGCTTGAAGACATGCTTCAAGCGTGTATCCTAGATTTTGGAGGTTCTTGGGAGAAACACATACCTCTTGCGGGATTTTCCTAAAATAATAGTTTTCAAGAAACTATTCTGATGACACCTTATGAGGCTTTGTATGGTAGGACATGCAGATCACCCTTATGCAAGATGGAGGTAGGAGAGGTAGCTGTGCCGGGACATCGACTTGTCCCGGAGACCACATAGCAGATAGAGTTGATTCAGAAGAGGATGACTACTGAACAATCATGATAGAAGTCTTTTTCTGATCGATGGAGAAGACCTCTAGAGTTCGAGGTCAGAGATTAGGTTTTTATACATGTCCTGCCGAGGTTGGGACACAGGAGGATTAGGAGGCAGGGTAAGATTTCACTGAGGTACGTCGGACCGTTTGAAGTGTTAGAGTGAGTTGGGCCAATTGCTTATCAGTTGCAGTTACCTTAGAGGTACCGGGATATGCATGATGTCTTCCACATTTCTCAACTTCGACCTTACTTCTTAGACCCGTATCATGTTTTCCAAACTGAGGAGGTTGAGTTAGAGGTGTATACATCCTTCGAGTAGCATCCTATCTGGAGTGTTGATTGAAGTGCAAAGGTTCTTTGTGGATGGTCTGTTTCTCTGGTACGAGTGCTATAGAAACATGGGCGAGTACATGACAAGTCTTGGGAGAGGGAGGCTGATGTACGATCACAATGTCCGGAGCTGTTTGAGGTTTCTTCTTATATGCCGCCTTGTTATGGAAATTCAGGGACAAATTTCTTTAAGGAGGTAAGTTTGTAAGAACCCCGATATTCTTTTCAGGTATGTTTTTCTTTTTTTATTGTTTTTGAGAAAAGAGGAGTTCTGGAAATTTCAGGATTACACACTGTGTACTGTTAAGTACACGCAATCTACCCGGTTGTCACTGGTGACCGTGTTCTGGCCGTGTAATGTGAGAGCACAAGGCCTTGTGTGGTGACCTATAGACCGCCTAAAGCCGAAGCCAAAAAAGGCAAGTACACACCGTGTACTTTTAAAATACATTCCATGCACTTTATTCTTGTCATTAAACGGACCAGGGTCATGTCAAATCTAAAGAACCCATTTTCTCTTCGTTCATCTCATCCAGGAAAGACCGTATGACCACAGATCATTGTCGAGCCCCCGACTCACCATTCGTTCTCCGAATCAACCACCACCGATTTCATTGGAATCACATCGGTTAGTTATCCCTTGTTCTTGAACATCATCTCTTGATTTCTTATTTCACACGAGTTATCCTCCATTGAACTTTTTAAGAGTTTTGTAGATCTATGAAATTCTAAGGAGATTCAAGGACTGAGGTTCAATTATATCAATCTCACGACACTGAGGTAGGTGGTTTGTGCCTTTTTGTAAATTGTTTTTGAATTTTATGTGAAAAAGTGCCCAATACCAAAGAACAGGGTATTGCGTGTTTATGGTTTTTAGCCCTGATTTTCTTACTATGACTTTTTTTTGGATAGAGGTTGTTTTTTATGAATAGGGTTAATTTTTCCATGATATGGATGTTTTTCCCATGTTTTCTTGTTTTGACCGTTTGGTCTAGTTTGTCTGTTCGGTTTCTTTGTTTTCCATGCCTAGTATTGTTAGGATGGAGTGATTATTATCTGACATGATATGATATGCTGTAGATTGTTTATCCAAGTAGTTATTGAGGTTTACTTTGGAAGCCATATATCTTTGTGCACGACTGACTTACACAGGGCTGTGAGAACTAGGTGTAGTAGACCAGAGTGAGAATTGACGTTGAGGGCTTCTCCAGAGTGTCTGTTTACTTTTATGTTGCGAGACCATAGGGGGTATGGATGTAAGTTCTCCCTTAGAGTGTCTATAGTTTCCTCTATATTCTTCACATGGGGAATTGGACATTGAGTGCTTCCTCATAGTGCCTATTAGTTATCGATACGAGACCATAGGGGGAATTGACGGTGAATGCTTCTTTAGAGTGTCTTTGCTAAAGCTAAACTAGAGGGGTTAGACTGTGTATACTTACTAGAGGGTTTCTTGGGTTTGTTTAGTTGAACCAGAGGTGTTAGGCTGTGAGTAATTCCCAGAGTGTTACCTGCTTTTTTTAGCTACTTACTTGATATATGAAAATGAATGCAATTGAAATTGTTGGATTGTGACTATGTGTACTTCCTTGTTTACTGCTTCATTTTGTTTATTCCCTACCATATATATTCACTGACTATTAAGAATAGATATTTGGGTCGTTTCCTACTAGAATTAGTCTCACAACCTGTTTGGATCATGCTTTTGGTCCCAAAAAGATTATATTGCTGCAGGTATAGTTAAGGGAAAGCACCATTCTACTTCAGGTACTTTATTGCTATGGAGCTGGTGAGCATGGGACCAAGCTGAGGCTTACGATGCTCTGGAGCTGTTTACTTGTTTTTCTTTGACAATTTTGTTTAGTACTATATTTCATCATTGTGATTTGTTTGGACACTTTCCTAGACATATTTATCCTGCATCATTATATATATATGTGCTCTAATTGTTTATTTCTTCAATCTTTCTCTATTTACTTATCACATGCTTTTACTACTTCAACTATTGTATATCTGTTTTACTTCCACTATTTTACTCTGCTAATGAGGGAATAGTTTCTCCACCGTCACACCCAAGGCCCTCACTACTAGTCGCTAGCCTTTGGCGTTCGGGGAAATGTTTTTGAGGCCATGTGACCAACTGGGTATGGGGAACCTCTGGGTGGCACCAGGAACCGGGATGTTACACCCTCCCCTCTAGAAACCCTTCATAGAAGTAAACCCTTTTTACTAAAAGGAAATATTTGAAAAATATATATAGAAAATGGAACATTTTATCTTATTTATACAAACAGCCACAAGGGGTATACTTCAGGGGTATATTTTATTCATTAAAAACACTTCATAAAGTTCCATCCAAGACTTTAGAACATAATTTTGGAAACTAAATTAAGAAAAAAATCTTTTAAAATGAAAACACATAAACATCCTTAATTAACATAAATAACCAAAGTAAACACTACAATATTTAAAAAAAACCAAGAATACCCTTAGTTTGAAGGTAAAAATATTAATTTTTTTTTGAAAACTAGAACATTTATATGATCTTGAAATTATTTTAAAAGATCCATTTAGGGATTAAAGCGAGCACCTGATGTGCATGGTTACTTGAAAATAGATTTAGTCCTTTAAAAGTGAGAAATAACTATTTTTATCTAATAAAAACTTAGTGAAAACAAAATTCCATTGAAAAAAAAATTAATAACCACACTAAATAATTTTATAGGAGGTCCAAATAATGAATTTAAAGTTGAAATAAATCATGGTTCTATGTTAAAATATTCATACGTGGAGAAAACCAACCTCAAATCACCATTTTCACTAGATAAGATATTAATACACTATAAAGAGTAAAGGAAAAATATAAAATAATCAATACAAACACTAAGACATAAAAACCACTAATTAAAATTTGAATAACTACAAATCCTAGGTTTCCATGACCATATTAGGGTAAGAAACCCAAAGTGGAAGAAGGGACGAGAGGAGAGGAGGATATTAAAATGAGATTACCTTGAAAAATCGAAAATTGGAGTGGAAAAAATTCCAAGGAGAATTCCAAGGTAGAGAGGACTAAAGGGAGATGATGTATGAAGGATTATAGGGTCAAATGGGAGGGAAATAGAGTTCTAAGGTGATTAAATTTGATCGATGGAAAAAATGGAAACCCATAAAATTAAAATCGGTCACATGCATATTATAGAATGACCTCCTTATCGTGGTATAAATCATATCCCCTTAAACTTGTTAGATTCATGATATTACTTTCTGGGTTCATGTCTTGATGTAACCCATCCTCCCTGGTGAAATGAAACCTTCATGATTAGGTCTTTATGGCATGTCACTCCCTTGTTATGGCATGAGGTTCCCTCCCCAAAGATAGGGAGAACCGAGTGTATTATACTTAGGGCCACACCATGACATGAAAAAATTCCATGGAGTGTCCTTCCACTATCCAAATAATTCACGAACTCAAAAAGATATGCAATATATAAATATATATACTCATACATAATATATATAAATTTTATAAATTTTGGTTTTCCTAAAAACCCATCTTGGTGTGACATCCATGGGCCATACAGAGACCACCTTAGGTTACAACATGATATGTAGTCCAGAAATGTGAAATCTCCCAAAAATAAAGAGAAAATTAATAAAATAATAAGTGAATTAAAAATCTAGTAAATAAATAAAACAATAATAAAGGAAAGTTCAAGGTGTTAAATTAAAAATCAGTGGTCAAAAACCTATCTCTAATGAATAAAATCTCACCAGTTGATTTAGTGTTATCCTATAGAATATTAGATATCTTTTTTAGAAGTTTAGTTGAAATAATAATACATTGGAATGAGCCAATATAAAGAAACTATTCATGAGACTATGAACCTATTATGATAAAACCTACTATTGGGAGATAATTTTTGAGTTAAGGAAGATACCTTCCTAGTGGTTAGGATATTATCTTCTCACCCCTTGTTAGTGACAAGTTAGGGAAAATACCTTGTCACTTTTATAATCAATTCAATTTATTAGTGATAAAATATGTGTCCTAAACTAGACACAAACACAACAAGGAGATGATACATAGATTGAGATTAAACCTTATTAAAATACCATGTGTTGTTGTCTTTTTTTATTTACTACTTTTCATGTGGTGTTGTGTTCTAAGGATTCATAAGAAGATCCATTAATTTTAACCAGTAAAGAGGTTAAAATATTAATTGGGGTAATTAAAAGATGAAAGAAATTGGTAAAACTCATTTACACTGATTTAAACCCCTCTTAGTGTGACTACATGATCATGCTATGATAATTCAAGTGGTATCGGTTCTAATCTTTATTAACTTTGATTGGATATATTTTCTTTACCATTTTTTATTAGATATATATCAAGTATAGATTTGAAGAAACTATTGAGTATCTTATCAATACAAATATGAAGATTTTATCCAAAACCTTAAAGAAGAGGAATTTGAAAGAGTCAAATAAGATAAGAAATATCTTAAAGGAGAAATATGATCCATCAATAATTAAAGGTTATAAAAGTGGTAATTATTTAGCTATATTTATTGAGAATGATCCTCTTGAAGAATAAAGCTCAATCTATGAAGAGTTTGAGTGTTTTAGATCAGTTGAAACCAAATACTTTTGAATCATGAATATTTTTTTAGAATCATTATCAGTGATTTTTTTTATCATAATACTACCAAATGTGGTTTAATTTTGATTAATTTTTAAAGGATAATTTATTTGAATAAATTCTATTTGTTAGATGAGGTTTGAAGAAAATTCAGTCCTTTGACACTATAACATGAGTGTTCATGGTGCATCCAGGGTAAATTCTATTCTAGAGATAATAAATATAAGAATCCATCCATGATCCTAGTTTTTTTTCACTAATAAAGATAACTTAAAAAAAGAGACTACATTTGAAGATGACAGTGATTTACAATGCAACATTTAGCTAGTGTCATGACTGAAGAACATAGAAAATTGACTAATTCCTAGTGGGATTCAAAAGATTAATATCAACATTGGAAGGGTGGTTCATGTTATGATAGATGGTTTCAAATCTTGACATGAAAATCAAGAAATTTCTTAGTCTATATAAATTCATAAGGTTTTTGGAGGATTTCAAAAGGTTATTTGAGAAAGTTCCTAAGATAAGATCATGATGTGATAACCATTGTTGTGTTGTGATCCATAAAGAGTATAATTGTATAAGATGATGGATTTTTTATATGATGTTGTAATTTTTCATGGATATGAGATTATCTAGTTCATAGGATATTCTTGTTCCATGATTTAGGGTTCCACACTAAGAATATGACTTCATAAGGTTCAATGAAAAGATCATAATGTTGATTTAAACCACTACTTGTTAATTCATGTCATGACCACATAATTTGGGAAATTTAAAGAAGTATTTTCCCAGAAAGAGTTGGTGTAGACAATGATCTAAGAGACGTTTATAAGATAATTTAGGATCCTTGTGTATGTGAATAATGTTTTACATAGTCTCTATAAAAGAAATTTAAGAAATTTCATGAAGCATGAGGTCATGTCATGGAAGGAGTTTGAATAGAGTTCCAAGGATTAGCTTGAAGGAACTCATTCCATGTTATAGGAGTTAATTACATGAGTGGTAGTAGATGGATGGATCAATGGAGATGAAAAAATCACTTAATTAACAAGTATTCCACACCATGAAATTTTGTTCAAATATTAAAAGGGAATATTACCCAGATGATATCACAAATATCTCACACCCAGATATTTAGAGGGAATTCAGAGTTCAAAAAAAAGAAAGACCATGTCACATTTTGAAGGTACTGGCCATGTTGTTGTATATTTGAATGAAAAAATAAAAATGAAAAATTTACCCTAAATCCATAGATTCATTCCATGACACCCTTTATCTCACCGAAATGATTGTTTTTTTATTTAAGGGTAGATCCAACTAAGTTTTTGGGATCCTAAATTTTCTTGAATATTTAACTCTTGTTTTCATTCTCTTCCAAGTTATTTTATTCTTTCCTTTCTTACAATGTTTTTTTATTCTGAAACATTTATCCATGTATGATCCTTTAATTTTCAACATTTCTTAGTTATACATCAATTTTGTTTCTCAAATATATTATTAAGATGATTTATTTACATGTGATAGGGTTTTTCTCTATCATGCATGGATAGTCACTTAAGGGGTGAGGGATTGATAGTAGAGGGATGTGAGGGTTAATAAATTAATAATATCATTTGTGGAAGATTGTTTCAATTATGAATTGGGTTATAACTTAAATAAAATATTATCCTTTCATACAAATCTAATCAAGAGAAGTGTAGAGGGAGGAACTTTAACCCAGTTGAGTGAATCAGGCTATGATGAATAACACATATTAATATTTTACTTAAATGGGTGAGATTATTGCATCCAATCATAGTGGGTTTCCTCAACCAAGGGTTCTTAAATAGTTTAGGGATAATCAAAGGTTTTTAATATAAAAAATTGGAAACTTTAGAACATATTTGTGAATAATCAATCCAATTAATCAATGAGTTAGAAAGGTGTCACCTTTTTGAAATAATCCCTCAAATTTGATCACATATCCATCTATTCATAATTATTTTAATCAAAAAGAGTTTATTTTTTTAATTTATTTTTTCCAAAACCCAATTATAATATCGAGTCAAAAACTTAAAAACCAACTATAAAGGCTTACAATTTCTTCTTCATGGGATGACCACAAAACCCCTCTATCTATAGACTTTTAGTAAAAAGGATTGAGAAACTTTTATAAATTTCTAGACTTCTGTCCAACAATGGGGAGATAATTAAACCTCATGTATAGTCATTTTTTAGCACCAGTGATAAAGAGGCATGGTGACCTTTAGTGTACCAAAAGTTTATTGATTGAATCACTCTTTTCATTTCTCATTTATATTTATATTTTTTATTCTTTTTATGTTTTTTTGGGGTATTATTTTTATCATTATAGTGTGGGTACTGTATGATAATGAATTTAACCACTTGATGAAGGTTCATGGACACTCAAGATCCACTCGAGTAAAAACCTGAAATCGAACGAGCTTTATTTTCATAATGATGTATATTGATAGTAGAGAGACACAAACAAATTGTACCAGATATGTATAATGAATATTTCATTAACATGGAGTAACATAATGATGTGTCATTGATTCCTAGGGAGTATACCATAATATACCATGAATTTCTATCCATTTACTGGGAATCCCATAGCTACATCTGACCATAAATTTAGGATTTTTTTGAAATAAAACCCAGTATTATCTCGATGATCCAGAATATGAGATAGTTTAGTAGGATATGAAGTGAAGACTCACATGAAAATATTTCAAGCTTCCTTGAGATCTATAACACCTTCTAGAAAAATGGGGTGTGTTTAGATGTTATAAGGTTATGGGAATTCCAATTATCACTATAGGATAGAGCTAAGGATTGGATAAAGAGTTAGCTCTCTGATCACCACTTGGGATAAATAGTCCAAGAAGTTACCAAATAAGTATATTCCCCCAAATCAAACTTGGAATCTCAAGATAAATATCCAAAATTTCATTCAAATTTGTTGTGAATCTATCTAGGATTCCTGGGATAGATTTAATTGATTTTTAAGGAAGTTTCCAGACCACTGTCTAGACTTGTAGCTATAGATACAAAATTGTTTATTATGAATTAATCCCAGTGCCAGAGACTTGGTGAACACTTCAATAGATGGGGGCATGATGACTAAGACACTGTAAAATGTCCAATACCACCTCAATAATATCTCTCAAAATGTCAGTATTTATAAAAGTGAGAGAGGACCACCGAGGATAGTCTTGCGTGTGGTATACATGACCACCCGCTTGGCCACTCAAGTGGAGGCCCTCGCTAAGAAGCATGATAATTTTAAGTTTCTAGGTCAATAATATTCACCATTGACACCCACAATTGAGATAAAGTCTTGTGAGATGCATGCTAGTATACACTCTTATTAGGAGTGTTGGTCAGGATCAGAGGATAACTAGACCTTGAATTATAACAATGTTAGTTATAATTAATATCAAATGTAATTTTAGAACATCAATAACTAGTATAAGTCATTGAAACCCCAAGAATCACAAAATCCATGATGGAACTAAAATAAAGGAGGCCGAAATTATAGTATAAATCTAGATCCACCTATGTATCCACCTCATCCATAACCCCAAAGGCTATTTCATCCATTCCCATACTTAGATATTTGTAATATCAACCACAATAATAATTAAAGAAACCATTCCATCCTAGACTACAACAAAAAACCCAACCCCAAAAATCATTTATTAAGTATCCACTTCATTACTATATTCAAAGATAATATAATCATTTTTATAGCCAAGAAACTAAGATTATGAACTAGAATGCCACTCTTTGGAACCTTAAACATGAGGTGTGGAATATTTCTCAAACCATTCCAGACCAGTTTCTTGGTATAATACCTAATAACATTGAAACACATGCATGAGAGGAGTATAAAGGTATGATTTTTAAAATTAGATGTGATATAGAAGAATATAATCCATAGGATGATGAGAAAATTGTGGAAAATAAGATATAAGAATTAGGAAATTCCAAGGATGAAAATAAGAAAGGGAAGGAGTACAGTGATAGGAAAAAGTTGAGATCGAGGAAGTAAAAATAAAAGAGAAGAATTAATTTGAGAAGAAATGATGATCTGCACTTTAGGATGGGAATTCAGAAAAAGAAGAAGAGGTTTTCAAGGTGGTAAAACCCTATATATCCCTTCTCCCATTCTCAAAGATAACGAGACCAGAGAAAGTGGTGATATAATAAAATCTTTTTGATATATTTTCAAGAATCTACACATAAACATTCCATTTATAAAGGAAAATTTAGAAATATTTACTTGTGTAAAATTATTAAAATCGATTTTATCTAAAATGAAAAAGTTATAAGACTTGGGAGTTATGTACCTCGTTGAAGAATAACCAGCTTTTCTTCAAAGAAAAAACCCACCAATGATGAGATACCATAAATAGTTTTTTAATTCACTGGGTGAAAGTGTCAACCTAATACCGAAGAGTGTGTTTTGGAGGTTGAGATAAGATGATGTGAAGAGTAAAATTATATCATTTAAAATTTCTGATAGATTAGTGAAACACCCCTGGGCGATCCTTAAATATTTTCTGGTAGATGTGGGTAAATTAATTTTTCTTACTGATGCGTTTGATCCTCATGATGGAGGAACAAGGGAATATATCTATCATATTGAAAATACCAATTCTTACTACCTGGAAGGAAATTATTTATGTCAACTAGGGATGAATTATCTTCTAAGTTAGCGTGGAAAAAATTGTTTTTTTTATTTGTTTAAAACTAAAAATAAAGGAATGAATTTAGTGAATTTTTATGATATTTTAAGTATGGAAAATGATGTAGAAGATCCATACCTACTAAGTTTGTAAGAGTAAGAGGATGTAAAGGAGTCATCACTACTCAGTCTATAATAATAATAAGAAGAGATGAAAATTAATATTATAGATGAGATAGTGGAAAAAGAGTGAAATAATTATCCTTATGGTAAAGACAACATAAAAAAAGATGTTATGTAGTGGATATAACTTTTTTCAAGGTACTCCTATTGAGAGTTTCTCCACTCAATATTAATCCATTAATGCTTGAGATAAAGTCACCACTAAGTAAACTAAGGTTCTCATTAATGGGAAATAAATAGACCTTACCAGTGATTATAAATCAATATCTATTCAAGAAGAAATAATAAAAATAGTTATCCTTTTTAAAGAGTGGAAAAAAAGTAATTTCTTGGATTATAGTTTATAAAAAATGAATCATCCTAATTGTGTGGGCCTGAAAAGTACTTCTATAATATGAGATGAATCCAAGTCATCAAACACAAATAATAATCACACCACCCATGAAATAATTAATCAAGAAGTTGGTTCTAGAATCATTAAATGTAAGTATTATATTTTCTATCTCTGTCCATGAATGGGTGAGTCCTATACAAGTGGTTCCAAAGAAGGGAGGCTTTATAGTAATTAAAAATGAGAACAATGAGTTGATTCCAACAAGAATAATCATATGATATAAATTTCATGTAGATTACATAATTTTTAATGCAACCATACAAAAAATCATTTTACACTTCCATTCATGTATCATATGATGGATATATTAGCCATAAATGAATTCAATTATTTCCTTGATGGATATTCTAATTATAAAAAAAATATCAGTAGACCCAGATGATCATTCTAAAATGAAATTCACTCTCCATAATTATAATTTTTATTACTATCAGATGTTATTCAATATGTGTAATGCATCATCAAATTTCAAAATGTGCTGGAATATATATTTCATGATATGGTAGAATAATTCTTTGAAACTTTCATGGATGAATTATCTATTTCTGGGAGATATTTTAAGGTACGTTTAAGTAACTTGGATTTGGTTCTAAAAATGTGTGAGTAAAAATTCTTGGTAATACATTAAGATAAGTTCCATTTCTAGAAACAAGGACATATAATTATAGGGAACATAATTTCCAAGTAGGTAATTGAATTTGACACTTCAAAAATTAAAGTGATAAATGAGTATCTTGAACCAACCATGAACAAGGGGATTAAGATCTTTCTTTGATATGTGGTATTCTACCACTGCTTTGTCAGATATTTTTCCAATATAGCTAGGACACCCAAAAATATTTTCTAAAGTGATATTAATTTTAATTTTAGTGATTCCTATAAAGAATCCTTTTTTATTTTGAAGGGTAATCTTTTGGCCTCCCTAATTATAGTTTCCCCAAATTAGGAAAAGGACTTTGATATCATATGTGACATAATTGATTTCATAGTGGGAGATGTTCAGTGGGATGATCAAATATTATTATAAATTTATTATTATATACACACTCTCAATGATTTGAAAATAAACTATAAAATACAAAGAATTAGTTTATATATGTTGTGTTTTCCTTTGATAAATTCTTGTCATATCATGTGGTGTCTAAAGTAGTGGTTTACATTCACCATGAAAGTTTGAGTTATTTTTTGCATAAGAATAATTCCAATATGAGGAAGATTAATTATATTCCACTAACAAAAGATTTTGATATTAAAATTAATTATAATAAGGGATTACAAAATGTGGTGTTCAACCACTTTTCAAGTCTACAACTACCACACATAGAAGAAGAGAAAGAGATGGATATTCTTGATGAGTTATTAGATGAGACAATATTTTATGTTTTTTTAATATATTACATGGTTTTATTACATAGAAATCTATTTGTAAACCAATAATATTTATCCTCACTTATCATACCAGTATAAGAAAAGGTTACTATACAATGAAGCTTTCTACTTTTGGTATGATCCACTATTACTTAACCAATATAGAGACAACCTGATCTAGAGGTGTGTCCCCGATGACGAGATACAAGTCATTCTTTAATTTTCTCATTCCCCAACTATGGGAGGAAAACATGAGACTATCTTAATAATATATAATATTCTTAAAAGTGTATTATTTTATTCCACATTTCATTAGGATTCTAGTGAGTTTGTACAAAGTTCTGATCACTTCTAAAGAATAATAAATATTGTAAGATGAAATAAAATGACATAAAACCCAATTCTTTAATTAAAAGTATTTGATGTGTGGGGTATTAACTTCATGATACCCTTCTCAAAATCATTTGACAAAAAATAAATTCTAGTATGTATGTATTATATGTCAAAATGGGTAGAAGTGGAAGAAAATTCTTTCAATACTACTAAGTTGGTCATGCAATTTTTGAACAATAATATTTTTTCTTAGTATGGAATTCCCTAAATACCCATTAGTGATTTGTGTAATAACGTAAATAATCACTTTAAAAGGGTATTTATAAAAATGGTAGCATTAGATACAACAACAAAACCCCTTATCACTTATAAAATAGCAAGAAATTGTAACCTTCCAATTGATAACTGAGATTGATTTCAGAGAATATGGTGAATGAAAGTAGAAAAAACTGAACTAAAAAGGCAGATAATGCATCTTTGGCACACAAAATATCTTATTGGACACTAATTGGTATGACCCAATTTCAAATTTTCTATTAGAATCCTAGTTATCTACCATTGGGGCTTGAAAACGGGTTATATTGGGTTATGAAGAAGATGAACAAGGATGCACAACAAGCATGAGAGAATATATTGATGAAACTATATGAATTAGATAAGCTAAGATAAGATTCCTATAAAATTTACAAGATTTACAAGGATAATAACAAACAATTTGATGACTGATATATTTCCTGGAGAATACTTACCCCTAGAGATAAGGTATATTTTTTAACTCACATTTGAGGTTTTTTCCATGGAAATTGAAGTCATGGTAGTCAGTACTATTAATGGTGATCGAGGTCTTCTCACACTGAGTGGTATAAATTAAATGTGATAATGAGACCTCTTTCAAGGTGAATGGCTAGTGACTGAAGTTATATATGGTGATTTTCTAATAAGGGTGTGTTTTATCACTAAATGTTGAGTGAAGCTGAGGGTATGCCAAGATCTTGACATTAAATGAAGCATTTTCTGGGAGTAAATTAATAAACCCATCATCGGGTGGATTAAAAGATATTTTTTTCATGGTTAAATTAATTTATATTGGTAACCCTTATGTTTTCTCTAGAGAGGAGTTTATAAAATCAGGTATCACTTTACTTATAAAAGGGTGTGTTTCTTTTGATTTTTTTTGGATTTTTGAAATCTAAATGAAAAAAATAAATATGATATGGAAAAAATATAATGATAAGGGTGATTGGGTTAGGTTTTATTTAATAATACAATGCTACCCTATCCCTTAAATTTATTCAACTCTTCTTCCTATTAATTGGTGAGTGAGATGATTCACAGTCATTTCCCCTCACACCCTGATTTGAATGGTGTGGCTGAGGATTCTCCAAATTCAGTCCCAGTTTGGTATACCCTCCTTCCTATGTTTGTAATATTTATAGTGAATCACCTTTAATCAACTTAGGAAATACACAATCAGGTCTTGTTCTCATTAAACAATCAAAAGTGTCCACTACCCCTTCCACACATGCTGACAATCGCCAAGCACCTCAACACTCTGATCTGGCCCATTACATCATATATAAACCAAAACTAAGTGGAGGGAGATTATGGATCATTTTAATAAGTAAATAAAAAATAATAAAATTAAAACCAAATACAATCGTATATATTATTAAGGACTACTACTGAATATGAAAACTAGTTAAAAATAAATAGATAATTTTAGTAAATAAAGTGTGAGGACTTAACCATTACAAAAGGAGAACTTTTTATTCCCTAAAAACTTGAGAATTACCCCTATATTTGAAGGTTATAATACATGAATACAAAAGAATAAAACATTATGGAACTTAAGAAAATGGAAAATAAAACAAATAATTAAAAGAACAACAATAGAAACAATAGTCACTAGCATGAAATCATGACTCACATCCTATTATCATTATCCCTTTTATCATTTTTAAGATATTTTTTTTCATTTTATTCACTCTTTATCAAATATATGAGATCCTAATTTTTGAATTTCTATAAATATTACTTCTTTCTCATGGAATGAAATCTACACAAGATCCTTTCTTCATAAAAATCCATAGCTTCCTTACTTGATTCTTGATTGAAATATTATTCATGTTATTATTCACATGGATACCTATAAATGTTTGTATGAATGATAATTTAGTTCCATAAATACACATATTGAAGGATAGGTGAATTCCCTGAAGTTTTCCTGTGATCATCATTCGGTTTATTTTTCACAAAGTAAATTATCCTACATGTGGAAAATTACCTCACATATGAGATAATTTTCCTAAACATAGATAAAATCTCATACCAGGACAAATTTATTATGAATAGGATAATTCTATTATGTGTAGATGACATTTCATATGTCCTATTGAAATTTCATACATGTATGAATTTTTCCTTTGAAAAATATTGATGCTCCTCAAATATCATATAATATATAAAAATTTCCTTCAAACTCTTCAAATTCCTTATGCGTAGGATAATTCTCCCATGTGTAGATGAAGTCTCATATGTGTAGGATAAAATTACCTATATAGCTCAAAAATGATTCTAAAAATGCTTCATAAGACTATTTCCTTATCTATTTTTCCTCGACTCTAGTACAATACTTCCATAATGAATTAGTATTTCTTGAAATCAAATCTGAGTCTTCAAAATCACGTCTAAATATCTTATAATAACATCAAAACACCCATACATAAGTTTAGGATTTATTTTAATAATCACAAAGAAGAAATAAACAATTAAAAATCAAGTTTTAACCCATTTAAAAATTAAATTCTAGATTATTACTAAAACTCATAAATGTAATATTCATACAAGAACTAATCAAAATTATGGGATTAAATTCATGAATATAAAAGTGAAATATATTAAAAATTGGCTCTATATACCCCCACACATAACCCTTAGACTCTTAAACATGTATACTTCAAAAATATTACTAAATCTAGGTTCAAAAACTAGCCAATGTAAATTCCATCTTTCAGTAGTACGATCCTCATTCTTATCATGACTCTTTAATTTTTTTTTTATATTTTCCTCAAAAGTTACATTCAATAAATTTCCACTTCTATTATCCTCCAATGTACACTTATACCTATATTTACATAAATATTTTACTCAATACTCAAGTATGAATTACATGAAACATTTGTTTTCTCATTCCAAGATCATGCAAGGGTCATTATAGGTTTGATTAATTCCTTCATTTCCACACAATATGTTATGTATTTATTCAAATAATGAGGCATTTTTAGGGATTTTTTCTAGTGCACAAGGTTGATGGATTTTATTCATAAAAATATGAGGTGGTTTAAGAGTTTTTTATATATGTTGAAGTATAATGCATGAATCCCAGTTTCTATCAATAATGGATTCCTACTCCACTTAATCCTCTAATTTTATAGATTTTTTACCTTTTATATTGAGTATGAAATCTAACACCCTTTATAAATTTCATCAGTAATAAAGATCCCTATTCTTGTTTCCTTTAGTAAGTTTTTAGTTTCATTTTTTATTTTACTTTGGTTATTCTTTTGAAGTCATAAAGGGACTTTGGATTTTCTTCAGTAAGTGTGAGATCTTTAATTAACTGGATTATAAATTATTTTCATTAAATTATGATATATTAGAGGGCATTTCTTTCGAAATCTTTAAAGATCCTTCTCAAACAACTTGTTCAAAACATCATACAAACTTTAACATTTTCACTACAGATTTCAGTTGCCATTCCACATCTGTTATCCATTAAATCTATTATACAACTTCTTGGGAAGTCCAAATTTAAGTTATTTGGTATAAATGATATATTAATAAGCTATTTCAAACGTTTTTAGAATTTTATTTTTTAGATTTATATACAATTCCAACTTTTCTATTCTGGAATTCTTTTGCAAATTTGAGTCTTAGAGGGGAAGAGAATCACTCTTTTTTTTACATCAAAATAGTGATAGAATTACATGAACAATTAAGATGATGTCTTGACTATATAACCATACTTATTAGTATTATTTTATCTCAAATAAACATAAAAAAGATTTCAAAAATTTCTTTCTTTAATTTTAATATATTTTTAGAGTAGCTTATTCTAGTTCAATTTGATTCTCCCCCACAGTTGAACTCAACCTAGATCATGAATCAACTTCTAGAGTAAGGTTGATATGTATTTTTGAAATGAAATGTGGATATATAATAACATAATTCATTTATTCTAAGGGTTATACGGGTGAATTTTCAATTTTGTACAAAATTCAAGGTTCATGGTAAAAGGGGCTTTAAAATCAAAAATAATTTCATAATCATTTATAACATAAGGTCTTCAATGCTCCTAGGTTTTGAATAAAATACTTAAAAAAATCTGGTTATTAAAACTTGTCTTGGTTCTCTCCATAAAAATTGAGTTGTATAAAATATGTGGAACTTGGTTTATAAGATTCATAGTTTAGTCTTTTAAAGTATAAGGCAACATTTCAAGACATTATATTCCAAAATTAGTGGGATTTTCTTGAATTTAAATCACATAAAAAGTTCATTTACCTATTATTATAAGGAGATTAATTAGTTCAAATTAAATCTTCAACATTGTAATTTATTAAATTTTTTTAGGGCATTCAAACTTTTTAAGGGCATTAAAATTAAGCACAAAATTTTTCAAAAAAACAATAAAAATTAAAAATAAACACATATAAAATTTTAAAAAGATACATTTTTTTTAAAAAAAAATTAAAAAATCATAAAATACAAATATTCACCCCAAACTTAAATGATACAATGTCCTCAATGTATTATAACATATTTATAATGTAAATAGTATTTTAATTGGAATCTAAAAAATCAAATAAATGTCAAGGAAAGGTACAACCTAATGGTTTTAATGATAAACATATTAGAAGAGTGTAATGTCCTCTACAAGTTCTTAATGAAAATATTCATATAATATTTTCATTTTATGACCATTATTAGTGAATGTTTTATTTTATCCTTATTTAAAAATATTCACAAAACCAAGATGATAGAAATTAGCGATTAAAAATGTAACTTCTCATTTGGAATGAAATTTACTTAGTATGATATTTACTCTTGGTTTATACAACAACTCTTTATATCCTTGATGAAATTATTTTTATTGAATAAATTTATCACAATCCACTCTTATTATCTTATTGTAAATTATAGAATTTCCAAAATATTCTATTTTAATTTCCTCAAGTTCTTATAGATATGATCTTATCTCTTTTCATATCCGTTTCTATATTTACTTCTTTCACAACCTAGTGGTATTTATGATCTAACTATATAGGTAACCGATAATTCATTCTATAAATCATAATGTATGGATTAATTGCAATGAGGGTATATTGGATGTATTATAATCCCATGATGATTATTACAACCTTTAGATCAAATATTTTTCGTTGGGTTTTATAGTTTTTTCCAAAGTTTATTTGATTTCTATGTTTGAAACATAATATTTCCCATTTGTTTATGGGTAGTAGGGTGTTGATGTCTTATGGTTCACTCCAAACTTCCTTATTAATGATTCCATGTTTCTATTTAAGAAGTGGATAACTTGATTATTTATGATAGATATAAGTACTTCAAGCCAATAAAATATGTTAGATTTAAAAAAATTCACACTCAACACAAGCATAATTAGTTTTAGTGGCTTCAGCTTCCAACCATTTTGAATCATAATCCACTACAAGAATGATTTCAGAATTTAAAAATGGCATGGTAAAAGTTCACATAAAATATATTCCCTATAACTAATATTTCAAAAACATTGATTGATTTTTGGGTTATTTCTTATCTTCTTAAAATGATTATAGTGAAATAGAATTTCTCATATTTTTAAAAACAATTCATGAACATATCTAAAAAATACAAGGTAATATGTTCATATTTATAAAATTTTTCTTACTATTATTTAAGGTATAAAATGTCCTTTGCAGTCTAAAGTGTGAGAAAATTTAAAAACAGATTGGGTTTCACTCCCAAGTAATCATCTGCTTATCACTTGGTAATTATATATTTTCCATACATAAGGATCTTACCAAATGTAATATTTTGATTTTGATTTATGTCTTTAAAATTTGTGGGGATTCAAGTGAGATGATACTTGAGAAGTTACCAAATAATTGACCATGTTAACATACAAAGGAACTTCCCCTACAATAAATTATAATTTCTCACCTATAATGTAATCATTTAGAAAGTTTACAGTTGAAATTTGCACTGCATATATGTTGGGGAACCTACTTAGGTGATAAAATAATTGGTTCTAAATTACATTATTGACCTTAATATTCATATTAAACTCATGAAGTATAAACATTCATCGAATAGCCTCAAATTGGATTTATCCTTATATTGGTTTCACAACTTGATTGAGAAGAACCTTCATAACAACCACAATTCAAAAAAACGACTTTCCAGTTTCCAACCTTTTGAATATCTTCTCTTCTCCCTTGAATCAATATTCTGGAACTAGGATATATATAACCTAAGCACCATATGAAATCACCATACACCCAAAATTGTAGAATGAATTTAAAAACAAATAGAATAACACACAAAATTTATATGGTTCTGAAAAAATTACCTACATCCATGGGAGAACACTATAACCACCATGATAAAAGTTTATAAGAGATTATAATCACTCTCACTCTCAAATCACTCTATAAAAAGGCTCATGTTCCCAAGATTCATATAATTTTCATAAATATCCATAGCAGCTAATCATACCTAATATTTATAGATGTATTAATTTAGTAAACCCGTTCCATTCCACCACCCACTAAGATTCATGGTTTTCCTTATATTGACCAAATAAACTTTGATACACTATTTTAACTTCTATTTAATCACTAAAAACCAATGAACTTGAGTGATTCCCAAGTATCAAAACTATCCTTTGGATACTTTATTTGAAACATCAGAAAACATGCTTCCATTTGATTCTTTATGTAAATGTTGAGGTCCTCAACCAATTCCAGAAAATTATTTTGAAAAGGATCCTTTTAAAAATATCATTATGGAAAAATACTTTTAGAAAAACTTAAGAGGATTCATAAATCCCAATAATATCCTCCTTGAATACTTATTTAAGGATTCTAAACACATTTCATTTTTATCCGAGTTTTTCTCCTTCTGTTGCATGTAATTTTCAATATTTACTTCCATTAATCTAAGTCTATCTGGGGAAAAATGATGCTTCAAAATTTCTTAGACAAACACCTTTATAAACATGTTTTCCATATTATTTTTTAAAGTTACTTTTTTGATGTTCTAATACTTTTTATTTAAAAAGATCTCAGATGAAGTGTAATTTCAAGTTGATTTGTTTTGTCCTTTCATGAAAAACCGGATTCATAGTAAGGTGAATATAACTCTAATTGTCATAGAACAACATTCCTCCGTATTATTATTTCTTTATTTTGTTTAGAAACCACATTTACTAAATAAAATCCTTTCTCACTTTTATAACAACAACATATTCTAATTTGTTTATTGAAAAAGTAACCATAGGATGTAGATGAGGCATCCAACATAGCATTTTCCTTCCAAAAGTAACGAATTTACCAATGATACTCTTCCAAGAATCCATGTCTCTAGTAAAAATTGTATCCACAAACCCTTTAATGTATCATTATTTCTAAAACATAAAAATATATCTTATGAACCTTTTAGATATTTAATTTTCCATTTCACATCCTCCTAATGAATCCTTCTGGGATTCAAAATGAAATGACTCACTAATCCCATGAAAAAGGAAATATCAAGTCATGTAGAAATCATTTCATACACCAAACTTACAATAGTTGAAGCATAATTGTTTTCCATGTTATGGAATTATTCTTCTGAATATGGTTCTTGTGATTTTATAAGTTTGATGTGTCTAGAAAGTTTATTTGGGACATGTTTACATTCATTCATTCTGAATATTTGAATGTCCTTATGAATGTATTCCTTTTGGGATAACACTAAAGTTACAACTTTTCTATCCCTCTCAATTTTCATCCTTGATATTTTCTTATCATGTCCAATATACTTCATTTCAAACCTTCTAGAAAATTTACTCTTAATATCTTCAGTTCATTGAATTTATAGTCCCATAAGTAACATATCATCTCCATACCTGAGTATTAAAATAAATGTTCCATCATTCTATTGCTTATAATAGAAAAAAATGATCATAATCACATCGATTAAAATTTTACTTAAGCATGAAAGTATCAATATTCGGATTCCACAGTCGAGGGTATTGATTTAAGCTATAGAGGATCATATTTAACTTTAAAATAAATTTCATATTATTTAAATAATCTTAAAAACCTATGGTATGAACCATGTAAATATCCTCCTCTAAAATATAATAAATAAAGTATATTTTGACATCCATCAACTCCAACTGAAAATTTTCAGAAGAAAAAATGATAAATACTATATGGATAATATTTTTATTGATTACTAGTGAGATAATATCCAAGAAATCAATTCCTTTTATTTAAAACATTTCACTACCATATGTACTTTTTACTTATGACTTCTATCTTCTTCTTCCTTAAAAAATAAACCCGATTTGTTTTCAAGAGGTTGTTTTCCTTAGGAAATTTATGCTAGATCCCTTTTTTTTGAGTTTCAAGGAATTATTTTCCTTCTTTATAGATAAATTACACTACTAAGAGTCACTAAGGATAGCTTATTTTTATATATTTTTCTAGTTCACCATCTTCCGATAAAAGGATAAAGTTCATATTATCCCTAAACCTCAGAACTAGTTCTATATTTTAGTCGATCTCCTCAACAGAATTGGTTATTCTGTTCAACTTGGTTACAAAATTCTTTCCAAATCTATTGATTCTAGTACTCTATATTGAGTTCCATAACCTTATAAACTTTTCAATTTTCCTACTGATTTTCTCGGAAGTACTATTATTCCAGTAATCCCATTTTGATCAACTTGAACTTCAACATTTGATCTTTCTTAAACTTTTTCTCTACCAAGTTCTAATATTTCCACATAAGTTTCTCATTAAATATAATATATTTAATTAATATGTGTTTCTTATTTTCATATACCACAAACTACATCCAAAGGTCTCATCACTATATTTAAAAATAAAATTTACTTTGGATTTATCCTCTAACATATCTATGTTCTTTGCATGAACATTAATATATTCCATGCTTCTAAAAGATTTGAGATGCTTAAATTATGGTCTTATACCTGGACAAATTTATTTAGGAAGTTTTATCCCATATTTGAAGAAGGAATTATTTTGATCAAGTAAGATTTTTTTTATATATTCTACCCAAAATCCCTTTGGAATTCTGAAATGAAGTCTTATACTCTAATATTTTCTCTATAGAGTCTTGTTCATTATTTTAGCTACTATATTCTATTGTCAATTTTAAGAAACTATATTCTCATTCCTAACTCCCTTATTCTATTAAATGTTTTATGATTTGTGGCTGGTGTATTCTCCATCATTTTCTGTTTGGAGGCACTTCATATTCTAATTTCACTCCCATTCAACTAATGATTTCTACTGAATAAATGCCTAAAAACACCAAATTTATTCTCTAGGAAGTAAACCCAGATCTTCAAATTAAAATTTTCAATAAAATTCACAAAGTAAAAAGATCATATATTGAAATCCATAGGGGAAGGCCACCAAAAATCACAATGCACAAGTTATAGCTTTTTTATTTCTTTGTTTTCATCCATCCAAATTAATAGAGACCTTCTTTTGTTTCCTAAGAATACAACTCTCACATATTCTAAAATCAATGTGACTGATTTTGAGTATATTATCTGACTCTATAAATTTTATATTCTTCGCATTTTTATGTCCACACCTATAGTTCCATAATCTTAGATCTTCCGATGAAGTGCATACAATCATTGAAACTTTATATTTACTTTTAGTTAAGTATAGAGTTCCATTATTCACTCTATAAGTAATCACCATTGATCCTATTCTTATATTCCATAGTCCATTTGATAAATTGGTTTTGAAACCTAGTTCATCAAGTTTTCCAACTAATATTAGGTTCTTTTGAAGACTGAGAATGGGTCTAATAACTTTCAGCTTCAAGACACTTTAATTATTCATATGAATTTTGATATTTACCTTTCTAACTATCTCTAGAGATTTATCATCTTCCATATGTAATCTAAAAAATATTCTAGAGATATTGTCCACCATACATCCCTTCCCACCATTTTAATAAAAATATATACTTGAGTCAATAACCCATGATTCTTTTGAAATATTCACACTCAACAACAAACTATTACCTCCTTACATTGTACTAACATAATTTGTGATTTTGTAAGGTGATTCCATATGCATAGACTCCTTATAATTTATATAGTCCTTATTTATATGTTACTTATTTTAAAAAATCTTATAATTAATTCCTTGAACAATAAATTTACTATGGATTCTTTCATGGGACTTATCTTCCATTGACTTCTTTTGATTTTCCTTCCATTGATGTGACTATCCTTGTCTACCAGTATTAAGAGAAATTATGGAGGGTAATTGTATTTTTTTCCACCATAATTATTCATTAAGAATCTTATTCCAAATTTCATTAAATAAAAGTTCTTTATTTCCCATCTAATTACTTATTGATATCACCATGACATCCCAACTTTCTAAAAGTGAAGATAGAAGAAGAAATGCCCACACATCATCCATAAAACTAACCTTTATTGATTCGAGATATCCTTAGATCATGTTGAAATCATTCACATAATCTATTTTTTATATTTCTTATGATGGTATCATGCTAAATAGTCACCACATTATAAATAATTTGTTGAGTACCATTGGTTTCTTATACGTTCTAGACAATGATTTTATAAATTATGCAGTTCTTTCTTCTCTTGAATATTAAAAGAAACATTTTGGGAAAGTGAAATTCTTAACATGGATAGTGACTTCCTATCTAACCACATCCATAATAATTTCTACATCTTCTTAGTAAATTCTCATGAAAAAATTTGTATCAAGGTCTTTTGGTATTAGAAGATATTTCAACTTCATTTACCAGAAACCAAAATCTATCCCATTAAACTTTTCAATATAGATCTTTCCTTTTTATGATTCCACTCAATCCACTTCCAGGATTGTATAAACAAACCTTCCTTTTACACCACTTATTAGGGAACCAACTTTATTCAGAAGAACCTTCCCATCATCAGTAATTTGGAAGAACTTTCCTATGATTACTAACCTTTCAAATATCTTCTATGCTACCTTGAATCCATGTTATAGAACTAGGAGATATACAACATAATCACCACATGAAATAACCACACACACATAGTTGTGGAATTAAAAAAAACATTAGAACACATAGGAATTATGTGGTTCAAAAAAAATTCCTACATCCATGGAAGAAGACGATAACCACTATGATAAAAGAGTACAAGACATTACTGTAATGACTTGAACATCTATAAATAAAATTCCCCTTATCATTAAAATTAAATGCATTATTATGTATTATGTTTATATAAAACACATTCACTTATTTGTTTTTATTATATCCTATCAGATTTGAAAGACCATTATTTATCATTTCCTTTGATAATATATCCTTTGAACAGTTATCATATAATTAGTAGAAATATAGGGTTTCAATAAATCCAATTGACCCATACAAAGGAAGTGATAACCTTAAGAAGTAGGATTGTACCCTATGAATCCCATTTATCATTTATTCTAAGGGAGATATCATCCCTTATCTTTGCCCTTGACAAATTCCAAGCTGATATCCAACAACTTAAGCATGAGAAAAACCTTTTACGACAAAAGTTTAAGCTCATCGATATCATGATCCAAACCATGTACACCGAGCCACACCATGAACGTCTCACCATCATGAACCTTACCCTTATATATCTTTCTAGTGTATTAAAGGTATATGTATCAATAACTTAGAAATATGAGTATGTACATCATTTTCCATAGAATAATGGTTATATTTACTTCTTATTATTTTTACTTTATAAATGATTTTGATTTTTATTCAACAAAACACAAAGTGTATTTTTGAGTAATAATCAAATTAAATTAAGGAATTTATTTTAATGAATTAATGGTTTTTTAAATAAATAATACTTTTATAAAATATTTTTATTAAATAATTTTTATTAAATATAAATGATCATATAATTTTTATGAAGTTAAATGTAATTTTTGTAAGGGTTTAAAAACTATTACTGTCAAAAACCCAAAATTTCTAAATTAATACTTATTTTACTTTAAAAGTTAAAATTCAAATATTTAAAAAAATATTTGGTTAAAATAAGTATTATTTTTGGAATTATAATTTTTAAATTATCCAACAGTGAATGTTTTATAATTTTCTGAGACAATCAAATTTTTGGGTAAAAATTAAATACCGTATAAATATACGGTGTGTATTATGACATCATAATGAACTAAAAGTGATGTAATAAATACAATAAAGGTTTTAAACAAGAAAATATATGTTTTTTAATTTAAAATAAGGTGATTTTATGTTTATTTTATTAATTTTATAAATCCATTATGAATCCTCCAAAACTAATAATATATTTTAAGGTTTTAAAATCATTTCTTTAAGAGTATGACTCAATGAGGCATAAAAAAGGGTATTATTTTGTTAATTTCGGCCCTTTTAATTATAAAATAATGAAAAGAACCCCAATTTCGAAGATACCATGGGTAAAAACCATGGGAAGGTATGTGGTTTTGGTTATTTTATTATATAGAGTCAAAAACCTATGTTTGAGAAATGATAAATAATTCCCCACTCATTTCTATATAAACCCATCCAATCTCCCATTTCTCTTCACTAAAAAACCTTTAAGTATGTCCTTAATCTTCCCACCTCTATCTAGAGTCCTCCCAAGGTTCCCCTATCTCTTAATAATCTCCTCCCAACCTTTTAAAGTCACACTCTCAAGGTAAGGGATCTCCCGCCATCTTTTTTTATCGAGCAACTATTTTATATCGTGTCGCTTAATTTATATTTTTTTCTATTGGGAAATTATTTTCCATATCCCCCTTACTATAAATTTGATTTATAAATGATGATATAACCCTTTCACTCTCATTAATCCCTCCCATGAACCTTTATGTACTCCTGTTAAAAATATCAAAATTTAGTAAGGGATCCTCACATTCTCTTATTTATTCAAGTTTCCTTATTATATTAGGCATTCTATTTCCAACTAATAATGTTGGGATATGTATTTACATATCCATATTAATTTCCATTTTATGTTAAAATGATTAGATACCCATTTCTCTCTCATCAACCCATTTTATGAATTTTTAAGTGATGTCGTAATACTACCAAAATTTCACCGTAATTTTCCATGCCAAAATAATTGTATAGTGAAAAACATACCCATTTCCTATCAATGGTGTTCACCTTTATACACTTATACTTATTTTAATTGAGACTTACATGTATTCATTCCACACACATTTATCACATAATAAAATATGATTATGAATGAATGCATGTTGTATGATCTGTGTGGCACACTTAAGCATGAGAATGAAATGAAAGTGACAGATGCGCTCAAAATTATATAGCACTTCAATGAACTGGGTAATGCTTAGTCTTATGAGATTTCATTTTGGTATTGGGATTAAACCTAATTCCTTTATAGGAAATTTTCAATCATTATGTCTTGAAATTTATCCTTGACCTATGTTTATGATGTAGAGTTTTATATTGCTTCTATATTTCCCACATTGCCTTTATGTTATCATGTTATATCATGACTCATAGTTCATTTTTATGATTTTCATCCATTTTATGCCCCATTTATATTCCTATTTTTTAACATTTATTACCTTATTCCTATTATTCCATTTTTATTCCCTTACTGAGCTTCATATCTCACCCCTTTCTTATATATATCCCTAGGTTATCCCATATAGTTTTAAGTATGAGAATGTTAACGAAGTTTTCAATAAATGTGATTTATTTTCTATTTTAATTTGTTATTTAATGTATATAATTCCTAAATACACTAAAATTATTGATATTCAAAATTTTATTACATGTAATTTTATGAATTCAATCAATAATTAATGTGTAATAAAGAGAAGGGTTGTTACAGTTTGTAACAAATTAAAAGTTTAGTTATTTTTGGGGTTAGGATTAGAAAATACATCCCTATCTGGATACTACAAGTGGATGTGGCTTTGATACAAATGTACATAGGGTTAAAACACAAAAACACTACTTTGACCTAGGCTCGACTTGGAACTGGTGCACGAAAATGGGCCTTACCGTACACCTGGTTTGACACTCCTGGGGGATATGCTTTGGTAAATTCATAATATCATTACAAGACATTATTGAGGAAAACATATACCCATAATAATATATGTTAGGAAATAGATTATGGATAACATATATTGAAGCCTAGAAACTCATAAGTTAAGGAATAAAGAACATTTATAAGTTATACCTTTAATGTAATTGGATTCCCTTCTTTGTATTTAATAGTTTAAAAATAATAATCCTTAATTTTTTTTATTTTGTCCAATGGTCAGAAATAGGAGGAATCAGGTAAACAATCAATGAGAAGTGCAATGTGATGTATGACCCAATTAGATTCCTAACTTGATGGGAGTGGGAATCATGAACTTTGTGATAATAATATATGATCTGAATCTGGTTTGGAATAGAAACTTGGATCATAAGAAACACCCAAATCCCCCTAAGAAATAGAAAGTTTTAATTGAGAACTTTATGCGACAAATGCCTTTAACCTTCAATAGATCATCTGATCCCTTAATCTCGGAACAATAGATCAACTACATTTAGAAGATCATCTCCATCCTTCAATTTTCTGAGAAAGAGAAGGTTTTAATATATGTTAATCATATGGAGGGATAAGATGATATGTTATTGACATTGATCAAGAATATTAAGCCTCTAGAAGATATTTAAGTAATGGTGTGGAAGGAATTCTGAATTTTCTTTGATAAATATTTTCCTCACACTTTCCGACTTAAAATGGAAATGTATTTCCATGCCCTCAAGAAAAAATATGATGAATCTGTCCGGGAATATGAGGAAAAATTCCCAAGAATTGCATGATACACCTCTATCTTGGTCGTTACTCCCAAATTAAAGGTTGACCACTTCTTTGGTGGGTTAAAACCTATTATATAAAAATCCATCATAATCTAAGACTTTAACAATTATGAGGAAATTTTCTAATGTTCCCTCAAAGTAAAAATAGAGATCGATAATCTCATGGGTATCATAGGGATAATAAGTGGAAAGTGGAGTTTAATTATAGCATTATGATGGATAAATATAATGATGTTAAGAAATTTTAACATCCACTTGTCAAAGGTGCGGAAAGAAGCACCCTACAAATTTCCTTAGGGGGATGAGGAAATGATTTAGGTGCGGGAAGGAAGAACACCTTGCTAGAGATTTCCAACAGGAGAAACCCACTAATGTGCTAGAGGAGAGGAATACTCTGGTCAACCCTTATTGCATTGTTAATTTCTTCAAATACAAGGAACCAAGGCACTTTTCAAACCAAGGCACTAAACCAAGGGTTTTTTGAGACAACCAACAACCTCCAAGGTAGTAAGGGATATATTTTTACATCACAACCACTGAGGTAGATCCAAAAAATGAAGTGGTGAAAGATACGCTGATTATTCATTTAAGAATAGAAAATATACTTTTTGAATCTACTTCTATGAATTACTTTATATCATGAAAGTTTAGTATAACTATTAAAACACACCAAAAAATGGAAGTAGGGCTATTGATGAAAATGGAAAATGGGGAAATTATTGCATCCCAAGTATATAACTGATCCCCTGTCAAAATTTATGGGATGAACTTCCTAGTGAACCCAGTGATACCCCTTTTGGTGGAATTTGATGGAATTATTGGAATGTATTGTCTTTACCAATATAGATCCAACATATATTTATGTGGGAAGGAAATCACTCTCTATATTGTGAATCGACCCCCCGATTCTGTACAAGTTCAAGGAAGAGGGTGAATATTTTCTAGAATCAACATCTCAAGCATGGATGCTATTTCCCTATGAGCAATCATATCTTTCTCAAATGATTTAGTCTAAAGAAATAATCTTCCTTTAAGACTTTACCATTATGATAGAATACACTAATGTGTTTACTGAAGAATTTCCTAGTATTCTGATTAGTTTAAAGGTTAAATTTTCAATTGAGATTATTCCCGGGGCATTACCATTATCCCTGACTCTGTATAGAATGGCTCTTATGGAATTTGAGGAGCTGCAGAAACAACTACAGGAGAATATAGATAAAGTGTTCATACACCTATGTGCTTCACCATGGGGTGTACCAGTCCTCTTCATCAAGAAGAAGGATGAGTCAATGTGACTTTTCATTGAATATCACGAGTTCAACAAGATCATGAAAAAATAGGTATCCTATGCCACAAATTTATGAATTTTTTGATCAACTACATGGAGATAAATACTTCTCCATGGTGGATCTGCAGTTGAGGTATTACCATTTTAGGATAAAGAAGGAGGATATCCCCAAGATTGTTTTTCGTATAAGGTCCGAGCGCTATTAGTTCATAGTAATTCCATTAGGACTCACTAATGCTCCAAAAAATCTTCATGGAGTTGATGAATAAATTCTTTAGAGATTACCTCAACAAATTTTTGGTACTATTTATAGATGATTTTCTAATATACTCTAAAATCAAGGAAGAGCATGAGGAGCATCTGAGAACTGTGCTAAAGAACTTGAAAAAGGGGAAGCTGTATAAAAATTACATAAAATGTGATTTCTTGTTTAATGAAGTCTCATTCATAGGGAATATTATCACAAGAAATGGAATATCTATATACCCTTTAAAAATAGAATTAATTGAAGGATGGTTGTGTCTAGTATACGTGAAAAATATCTGTAGTTTCCTTGTATTAGTTGGGTACTATCGTTGATTTGTGAGAAATTTCTCACAATTGTCAAACCCTATAACCAAGTTAACTCAGAAGGGAGTCAAGTTTTCTTGGAATGATGAATGTGGAGAGAGATTCAAGAAGTTGAAAAGGAGGCTTATCACTACACATGTACTCACACTACACATAATTGGAGAACTTTTCATGGTATTTAGCGATGCTTAGCAGAAGGTATTGGATGGAGTGTTAACACAAAATGAAAAAGTGATAGCCTATGATTCAAGGCAATTGAATATTCAAAAAAAGAACCACCCAACACATGATTTAGAGGTGGATGCAATGATATTATCTTTGAAAATATGTTGGCATTATCTCTTTGGGAGAATTTTAAAATATATATAGATCACAAAAGCCTCAAGTATATATTCACACAAAAAGATCTGAATATGTTCCAATAAAGATGGTTAGAGATTATCAAGGGCTATGAATGCTCAATTCACTACCATCATATAAAAGAAAATGAAGTGGAAGATTATCTAAGTAAAAAGTATCCAGAAATTCTATCACTTATGGGAATTGAGAGGGATCTGATATTCTTATATTTGGAAAGGATGGACATGAGAATCATAAAATAAGGAATATCATAAATCCTTTAAAAAAATGATTTCTCAACCATCCCTTCTAGAGAAGATAAATGATGTTCAAAGAGATGATGTCAGAATTCAAAAGAATTTGGGAACTATTAGAAAGGTAAAATCCTTGGAGTTCAATGTTAATGAGGAAGGATTTGTAATATTTTTGTCACGACAATATGTATCATCCAATCCTAATTTAAAGAAGGAGTTGTTGGATAATTCACATAGTTCGACCTTCTCTATACATTCTGGAATGTATCGAGATCTTTAAGAGCACTATTGGCGATACAATATGAAGAAATAGATCATATAATATACATCAAGATGTCTTCTATGTCCACAAGTGAAGGAGAAAAGGACAAAATCTAAGGGGATGATTTAACCATCACCCATATCTACATGGAAATGGGAAAAAATCCCCATGGAATTTTTCACCGGCCTTTCATAGACATCAAGAGGAAATAATATTGTCTGGGTTGTGGTGTATTGTCTTACAAATACTACACACATCATTATGATTCAAGAGGAATTATCAATCAATCAACTTATAAGGATATACATCAATGAATTGATGTGGATACGTGGAAAACCAATATTGATTGTATCATATTGAGATCCAATATTTACCTCTAATTTTGGGAAGATTATCTAATATGATCTAAATAAAGAGTTGAAATTCAACACAAATTATCATCCTCAAACTGATGGCCCATATGAGTGGACCATCCATAAACTTGGTAAAATGTTGATAGCATGCTAAATTGAATTCAAAGGAGGATGAAATCAACATATTACTATGGTTGAGTTCACATACAATAAATATTTTCACTCAAGCATCCAAATTACCCCTTATGAAGCCCTTTATGGAAAGGGGTGAAGAACACCTACATGTTCGGATGAATTTGGGGAACACAAATTGATAGGTCCTTAAATGGTTGCAGAAATGGTGGAAAAGGTCGAGAACATTCATCAACACATCAAGGATGCTCAGATTGGACAGAAGAGCTATGCTAAAAATCATTAATGAGACCAAGAGCTTGATGTTGAAAATATGTCATTCCTCCACATATCTCTATGGAATAAAGTAATGAGATTTGGGAAGAAGGGAATGATTATTACAAGATACATCATCCCCTTTAAGATCCTTAATTACATAATATTTGCAGTCTATCAACTATAACTCCCAACAAACCCATCTCAAGTACATGATGCCTTCCATTTATCCCTCTTGCGGAAGTACATACCAGACTCCTCACATGTACTCAATCTAGAGGTGGTGATGTTGGAGAATTACCTTTCCAGTGAGGATCAGCTGGTGAAGATCTTAGATCATAGATATAAAGTTATACGGAATAATACAATGAACCTAGTCAAAGTGCTATACAGAAACCACAAATTTGAAGAAGCAATGCGGGGACCAGAGGAAGTGATGAAACCAAATTACCCTCATCTATTCTAGTGTGGGAAAAGAAAATTTCAAGGGTGAAATTTATGAAGGGGGAAGATTGTAATGACCTTAACATTTATAAATAAAATTCCCATTATGATTTAAATTAAATGTCTTATTATGTATTATGGATGTACAAAACACATGAAATTATTTGGTTTTATTATATCCTATCAGATTTAAAAGACTGTTAAGAATCTTTACCTTTGATAATATAGCCATTTAATAGTGATCATATGATTAGTATAAATATAGAGTTTAAAAAAATACAATTGAAATAGAGATAGGAAGTGATAGAATCAACTAGTAGGATCATACCCTATGAAGCCCATTTATTAGAGATTTTGAGGGAGATAACATCACTGGGATTTTCCCTTGACCAAGACTAAGCTGAGATCAAATAAATTAATCATGAAAGAAATTGTTTATGGGACAATTTCAAGATCATTGAGATCATGAACCAAACCATGTATTAAATGGATATGTATCAATACCCTAAAAATATTATTATGTACATTATTTTTAATAGAATAATGGTCATATTTAGTTATTATTACTGTTACTTAATAAATGATTTTTTGTTTTTATTCAATAAATAGAAAGTGTATTTTTAAGTAAATTTAAAATTAAATTAAGACATTTATTTTAATGAATTAATGTATTTTTGAAATATATATTATTTTAATAAAATAAAATTATTAATTATGTTTATTATATATAAATTATCATAAAATTTTAATGAAGTGAAATTTAATTTTTATAAGGCTTCAAAAACTGCTATTATCTATCAATTAATGTAGATTTTAATTTAAAAGTGAAAATTAAAATATTTGGAAAATTATTTGTTTAGAAAAATATTATTTTTGGAATTAGAACTTTGAAATAATCCAATGGTGAATTTTTCATAATTTTCTGAGACAGTCGAATGTTAGGGTAAAAATTAAATACCATATAAATATACAGTTTGTATTATGACATCATAATGACCCAAATGTCACACCCAGTTTTTCATGTCTTTGTTTTGATCCGGTTCATTGGTAATTCTGATCCTTTTATTGGGTCTTGGGTGATATTAATGTTGAGTTTTTAAGTATTATCTATGTCTAATCACCCTAATTTGGGTTCCCCATTGCTTTTTTAGGAGTTTTTAGAGAAAGGGTGGTTACTTCATGATTTGGGCCAACCGTGAGCCCATTTACAGATTTAAAATAAAAATATTTTTCTTTTATAAATTCTTAATTTCTCAATTTTTTTAACTCATTCCACTTCCCACTTTTCCTACACTGACATATTAAAACTACCATATCCTTTTGGACCCCATAGAAATTCACAAGCATGGTGAATTTGGGTTATTCATTCAGGTATTGGGCCAACCCGAGGGCCCATTTCCAGTTTAAAAAATAATTTGTTTCTTTTATATTATATTCATATTTTTATAATTTTTGGTGATTTCACCTCCCACTCGATACCAAGAACCCGAGGACCACCTGAAAGTTCCAATTTATCTCTTTGTACATCATCTTGTCATGAATTAGGGAAAATATTCTCAATGGTTCTCAAATCATCCATATTTTACAAAGGTATTTTTCCTTATTCATAATTCATTCAATTAGTTATCTTTTTGAAAAAAATATTCTTCCCCTGGTTCTTCCTGACATTATGAGAGTCTTCAAAGATTTTCAAGCCATTCATTTTCCTCTATGGGTTCAGATCTAAGGGAAGACAAAGAGTTTTCTGGTTTTTAAGGTGAGATTCCTTCTCATTTCTCCTCCCCCTTATTCCTCCTTTCATTATTTAGAGGTTTTATATTCTCCTACAATCATGATCTACCTAGGGTTATATTATCCCATTATTTTTTATGTGGGTTTTGTTTGTTTGGGGTAGGTCGTCATAGGTTTAGGGTTTATAAACCCTCGGATGGTGATATTGGGTGTGCGTTTCCATTACGTCAAGGATTTGATGTATGATATCCATTTCACATGCCTTTATCATTTAAGTTTCATCAATTTATTATTTTTCACACCTGATATATATGTTTATTACTGTTGTTCAGCCTTTGGATGATTTTCTAGGTGTGCAAAACTGTTTTTTTAAGCTTTGTTTTGTGAAATGTAGTGTTGTTTTGTCATAAAAGTGCACACCAAGTGTTTGTTTAAATGTTCCATTATCTTTCTCACCTGTTTTGTGAGTTTTAGAACCAGTATTATGGTATTTTGAACATTTTCTAGTATCTTGAATAAAATATGGAATGAAATTTGTGTTTTATTCCTAATCAAGTTCTTAAAATAAATTGTTTTTTTAAAAGTGCATGTCATGTGTTCGGTGAATTGCCCGTTTGGATTTTATGTGTTAAGTGTAATTTAAAAATTATTTTTCTGGATTTATAAATGAATTGGATGAATTAGAAATTGTATTTTTGGGTCCTTCTATGGATTCCCAATTTGTATTTGGTTTCACAACCAAATGGATTTTGGTTTACAACATGTTTTGGCCCGAGTTGTCGGAAAATGGCCCATTTCACATCCTTTTGAAAATGGCTGTGTTTTGAATATGTAACCTGAGTGTTTTAATGGATTTATGAATTTATTTTTCTTTTTTAAATGATGTGTATACACCTCCTTAATTAAAGTTAAATGCATACCTTTGTCAAATGTTAGTTTCGAGAAAGGCTTAAAGGCCCGTTTGACATTTTTTTGTAAAAATGGTTTCCATGTGTATTTCATGTTCTATATTTTGGGGACATTTTATGGTCCATGAAATTGATTTATTAATTGTTTTTCGGAATTAAAAATATGTGTTGATATGTTATTGATTGTTTTTGGCCGTAAAAGATCATTTTTAATGGATTTTATGTGCAAGGACTCGTTATAGTCCTTGAAATTTTTTTACGTAACTTTATAGTGGTTTATTGATTCGTAAAAGAAATGTAAAGCATGATTGCAATCTGTTTGTGTGTTTATGGTTTAATAATTTATTTTTTATGTGAAAGGTTTATTTTATAATATGTGTAACTTTATTGATCACTAAAGGGAATCCTGGGTATCTAGGTGGGCGAATATGTACTAGTATGCTAGTAATCCTGTGGGGTTTGGCCCCTGTTTCACGTAGGAAGTTTTATAATGAAAACACAACTAAAATATGATGATGATGTTGTTGGGGGGCCACTAGGTTATGGGTATGATCCCTACTAGTGGCTCATGTGCACGAGAAAGGATATTTATTATGGTTACTTTCACTGAGATACGAGGTCCCTGGGGCTCACAACTAACTACTGCCTAGGGGTGTTCCCGTGACTTGTGCTCATTGGATATTTTGCACTCACCGTCAACATACAATGCACTTAGTTGTTAAATTAAGCAGTATGTTTATTTTATTTAAATGTTTACCTTCTTTAAATTATCCCTATTTAAAACTATTTTTATTTTGATGTTGCACCTCTTTGAATTTTTTTTACTAGTATTATTTGTTGCGCCCAAATTTACCCTACGGGTAAAAGCGATCGATGTAGTACATGTAGGGGTCGAGTCCACAGGGACCGAAGAAGTAACCTTGAGACGCTATGATTTGGTGAAGGATGGGCTATGAAGTAGCCAACTTTGGTTTTGATTTTGGATGGTTTAAATAACGCTAAGACACCTACGTGAATTCAATTTAATGAAAATGGGTTGATCTAGGATTATGCTCGGGGTGGATTGAATGAATTTTACTTCTTTAAACAATTTTGGTTTTATTAATTCTTGATGAATCCATTCTTCAAAAATAACACTACCTTCATCATTTTATGGTTTGGTGCTTACTAAACACAATTACTAATCCCATATACACTTAGAGAACCAAATTCATGATCTCTCCGAGGTATATGGTCATTTAGTAATTGAATTTATTTTTCTCAAACACAGTAAAGATGAAGAGTAGAAATAACTGAAGAATGGATGTCTTAAATTAATTATCCATTTAACAACAATTCGTTCATAAAATAACATTCAATCCAGCCTTTTCATCCTTCTAAGATCAACCCATTAAGGGTTTACCCCTCCATTGATGGTATACTCTCAATGGTGGGCGGAAGATGGCTAACAAGAATTGGATTGAAGAAATTAAAACCGCGGAAATGACGAGCACTCCTCCGTGTGTGTGAATGAAATTCACACATATGTGTGAACTAATTCACAACAACATAGAGATATCACTGTGCTTTGTGATTATAAAGTTTTAATAAATGAAATGGAAAATATATAAGAGAAGAAGTTGATTAAGAACACAAAGATACAAAAAAAACTTACATGGAAATGGAAAACATTACAAAGGAAATTTGGAAGCAAAACATTACAATGAAACAAAGCATCCAAGATGATAAGAAAATTTTCCACCCCCATTCCCTTCACCACTAGCTCCTTATATAGGAATATTAGGAGCCTTAGGTACATCCCCCAACAATTAATTCACCCCCCAACAATTAATAGAGTCAAATGGAGGGTGAATAATCAAAAGGAAATTGATGTTTCGAATTTGACCCGGAAAACTGTCCAGATTCGTCCACCACATTGACGTGTGAATTCGAAATTGAAGAAGGCTGAATCTGTAGGGGCTGTAGAAGAGAAATATATTCATCCATCTATCCTCTATGAGCTGAAAAAAGTTCAGGAAATTTAGCTCATCCTTTTGGATGTGATAGTCGAAATGGTGGGACGTATTTTTGAGCATTAATGTCATGTCCACCATTTAAATCTCAACTTCAGATCCCATTATCATCATGATAACTTCAGAATTAGCTCCGGACACAGTTGAATAAAATGATCCTAATATTTTTATCTTTCTACTGTATAAATATGAGCTTCATTGGGATTGGTTTTTGGGCCCCACATTTGTTTGATGGGCCTTAGGCCCATTATGCTTTTTCCAGCATGTTTCTGCCTTCAGGCGCAAAATTCTCCATCTTCCTTTGGGATTCATCCATCGGACCTAAAATCTAAAATGTTCCAAACAAAGTGATAAATCATATCCCAAAATTTCAAATTAAAATGATGAATATTGTAATTTCCAAAAGCAAATTATTGAGTGGGCCCAAATTGACATTTTAAGCATGAATTGCACAATGATGGGAAATGAAGTTCAATTTCTGAATTGGACTAAAATTGATGTTTATGAACTTTTAAACACATTAATATTAAGAACTTAACAATGAATATTAGCCACTTTCAGTGACTAATCACACCCCCCAACTTGAGTTTTTCTAGTCCCGAGCAAAATAAATTACAAATATGAAATCCAAATCCCCTTTTCCAAAAACATTTAAATACACATTGCTCACTCAAAAGATCTCATACCAAAAAAATTATGGAACCCATCAAAATCATTTAAAACAAGCTAGGTCCATAAGCATATCCCAAGCCCAAGCTCATTCCTTTGTTCAAATTCATTGCCACATTTCATCCAATTCCAATTAAGCATGATAAAGTGTTGTGCATCATAAAAGATATGGGGCCCATTTTATTGTTCAAGGGGAAAAAATGGAAGCGCTAGGTGGGAATCACATTAAACCTTAAGATGAGTATCCCTTTTTTTTATTTTTATTTTTTTATTTATTATTTTTTTAACCATAATAGATATGAAAAGACTAACTCTGGGCAAGACAACTATGGAGTCACGATCCCCAAGTGCCGGACGCCACACATATTGTCAATTTCATGCTCTACAATAGAGATATAAAGCCTAACTCTGGGCAAGACAACTATGGAGTCACGATCCCCAAGTGCCGGACGCCACACATTTGGACAAAACATTGCTCTATGTGGTCTTTTTTTTTGGATACTCAAATTAAACTAAAAGTGACCCCAGAACCCTATGCTATAATGAAAGGGACCCAAGAACTCAAATTTACACCCACAATCCAAAAGACGTGCATTGTGGCATTTTTATTAAGAGGATGAAAATGTAAACTTTGAAAAATCACATCGGACAACCGCACTTTCCAAAAACTATGCTCATGAACTTAAACTTGCATTAAAATCAGAATCAAGGCATGCAAAATTTATTTGATATCCAATTTTAGAGTTTGCAATGTGTCTTTATCATGTTTATGGTTAATGGAATTTTTTTTTTCATGCATGTTCTTATTCAAAATAAAAATCATTTTTTATCCCCCCCCAACTTAGAATAACACTGTCCCCAGTGTTTAAAGAAGAAAAAAAAAGTTAGAAGGGGGTAGGAGAGGAGTTCAAAGATAAAATTGAGAATGAAAAACATGGAACAAATTCACCTGGTTTTTAAAGTTGAGGTTCATGATGCTCCAAATTACTCCTTTGATCTCTTTGGGGATGTAGGCAACTCCTTGATTGAACATGTATCACCCAAAATAGTTCCTGAACCATAAAAAGAAGGACAAAGCAGACAAAACAAACAACACAATGATTTATTTAATTCCAAGTACCATCATTTTCATTTTTTTTTAAATCAAACTAATGATACATTGTCTTATATTAAATTTCTGGGTAAGGTATTACTCAGGGATCACACAGCGTGACACGGATGAATACGGTGCTCCCCTTTCATACCCATCCATACTCATAAAAGAAGAACATGTCAAGAGTCTAATAATAATTTTTTTAAACCCACATAAATAAAATAAACTGATGATACATTGTCTTCTTTAAATTTCTGGGTAAGGTATTACTCAGGGATCACACTGCGTGACACGGATGAATACGGTGCTCCCTTTTCATACCCATCCTTACTCATAAAAGAAGAACAGGTCAACAGTCTATATATAAAAAAAAGTAACAAAATTAAGAAGAAGGAAACAAAAGATGATTCCCAGTGATTGGAAACATGAAAACCACGGGTTGCCTCTCGTGCAGCGCTTTTGTTTAACGTCGTTAGCCCGAATTGTACCCTAAATCTATCAATTTTTCTCTGTTTCATATGTTGGCTCAGTTAACTCCTCCTTGGTTTCTTGTTTATTGAATGATTCAATGAATGGTTTTAACCTATGACCATTGACTTTGAAGACATGACCACTTGTGGGATCCTGAATCTCTATTGCCCCATGAGGGTACACATGATGCACTAGGTATGGACCAGACCATATGGACTTTAGCTTTCCTGGGTGTAGATGAAGTTTTGAACTATACAAGAGCACAAATTTTCCCAGTTCAAAGTGTTTGACTTTGAGATTCCTAGATTGGTAGGCTTGAACTTTAGATTTATTGATCCTTGAATTTTCATAAGCCTCCATCCTAAGTTCCTCGAGTTCATTAAGATCTAATTTCCTTTTTGTTTCAGCCAAAGAAATGTCAAAGTTCATTTTTTTTATTTCCCAAAAGGCCTTATGCTCAATTTCAACAGGTAAATGACATGCTTTTCCATAAACCAATCCATACGGTGACATGCCTAGGATAGTTTTGAAAGCAGTTCGATATTCCCAAAGGGCATCTAAGAGTTTCTCGGTCCAATCTTTCCTAGAGGGATTGACAGTTTTTTCAAGAATTTGTTTAATTTCTCTATTTTCCAACTCAGCTTGACCGTTGGTTTGAGGATGGTATACAGTGGAAACTTTATGAGTAATACCATACTTAGACATGAGTGAAGAGAATGGGCGGTTGCAGAAATGGGTTCCACGATCACTGATTATAGCCCTAGGAATTCCAAATCGAGAAAATATATGATCCTTTAGAAATCGGATCACAACATGGTGGTCATTGGACTTGGTGGGAATGGCTTCAACCCATTTTGAGACATAATAAATAGCTAAGAGGATGTAGAGGTATCCCTTAGAGTTTGGAAAAGTCCCCATGAAATCAATTCCCCAACAATCAAAGATTTCAACGACTAGAATGGGAGTGAGGGGCATTTGATTCCTTTTGGTAATGGATCCTAATTTCTGACACTGAGGACAACTTTTACAGAATTGGAAGGAACCCTTAGTAAGGTTCGGCCAGTAGAAACCACTTTGTAGGACCTTTGCAGTGGTTTTCATTGTTGAAAAGTGGCCTCCACATGCCTCTCCATGACAAAATTTTAGAATGGACTCTTGCTCAGACTCGGGAATACATCTCCTGATGATTTGATCTGGACAGAACTTGAAGAGGTAAGGATCATAAAAAACATAGTGTTTTACATCAGAAAGGAATTTCCTCTTAGCTTGGGTCCCCATGAATTTTGGAATGTCACCCGTCACCAAATGGTTTGCTATGTTAGCATACCAAGGGCAATCACTCACTGAATAGAGGTGCTCATCGGGAAATGAATCAGACACAGAGAGGGTGTGTGAGTTGTCTTTGAATTCCATCCTAGAGAGGTTATCAGCTACAATATTTTCAACACCCTTTTTATCCTTAATGGTTAAATCGAACTCTTGAAGAAGAAGGACCCACCTAATCAATCTAGCCTTGGCATCTTGTTTTTGAAAAAGGTATTTTAGGGTTTAATGATCAGTGAAGACAATGATGGGTGATCCTAAGAGATAAGACCTGAATTTCTCTAAGGCAAAGACAACATCAAGAAACTCTTTCTCAGTGGTGGTGTAGTTTATTTGTGCATCATTTAAAGATTTTCTTGCATAAGAAATGACATGTGGAGTTTTCTCACACCGTTGTCCTAAGACTGATCCTACAACGAAATCACTTGCATCACACACGAGCTCAAAAGGAAGTTTCCAATTTGGAGATTGCATGATAGGTGGAGATATAAGAGTTGACTTGAGTGTAGAGAATGATTCCTCACAGCTTTCTGTCCATAAAAATGGAGCATCTTTTACCAATAGAGCACAAAGTGGTCGAGAAATAGAGCTGAAATTCCTAATGAACCTTCTATAAAAACCAGCATGTCCTAAAAAGGACCTCACTTCCTTAACAGTTTTAGGAGAGGGAAGTTGAAGAATGATGTCAACCTTAGCTTTATCAACTTCAATCCCTCTACCAGATACCAGATGATCTAGAACAAGTCCTTCCCTTACCATGAAATGACATTTTTCCCAATTTAGTATGAGATTCTTATCCTCGCACCTTGACAAAACCTTTTCAACATTTATAAGGAATCCCTCAAAAGTATCCCCAAAGATGGAGAAGTCATCCATGAAGACCTCTAAAAAATCCCCCACCATATCCGAGAATATTCCCATCATGCACCGCTGGAAGGTACCAGGGGCATTACATAACCCAAAGGGCATGCGTTTGAAGGCAAAAGTGCCAAATGGACAAGTGAAGGTTGTTTTTCCTTGATCCTCTAAGGAGACTTCGATTTGATTATACCCTGAGAATCCATCTAAGAAGCAATAGAATTGATGACCCGCCACTCGCTCGAGGACTTGATCAATAAAGGGTAAGGGGAAATGGTCTTTCTTGGTACAAGAGTTGAGCTTCCTATAGTCAATAAAAACTCTCCATCCACTACTGACTCTTGTTGGAAGCATCTCTCCATCCTTGTTGGTTATTACTGTGATTCCAGCCTTCTTTGGAACCACATGGATTGGGCTAACCCACTCACTCTCAGCTATAGGATAGATGATATTAGCTTTTAACAATTTCAAAAGTTCTTTTCTCACTACTTCCATGAGATTAGGGTTGAGTCGCCTCTGAGGTTGACGACATGGCTTTGACTCAGATTCAAGAATAATTCTATGAGTCCCGATAAGTGGGCTAATCCCAGGGATATCAGATAGGGTCCATCCAATGGCTTTCTTGTGTCTCCTAAGAACATCTAGAAGCATCCTCTCATGATCGGATTCAAGGGAGGAAGAAATGACAAAAGGAAAGGATTGATTGTCCCCTAAGAAAGAATACTTTAGTGATGAAGGTAAGACTTTAAATTCAAGATCAGATTGGTCATGACATTCCAAGAATGGATGAGACTTTGTATTGAAATTAGTTTCTTTGTTCAGATTTCTTGACAAAATTGGTTCCTTGTGAACAGAATTTTCATCCACTAAATTTTCCAGAGTAGTGTCATGAATGGATATGGACTCAATGTTATTGATTTCAACCATGGTATCATTGATTGGTGATTCTAGAAATTCATCAATAGAGCTGTCTGAAATAGATTCAATCCAAGGAGGCAAATTTCCCTCATGTGAATAAAGAAAATCAATCTCTTCTTGACTTAACCATCCTTCGGTAACTCCTTGATGTTCATTGAGTTCATTATCAACACTACCAATCCAATTAACCTCATGGATCTCTTCATCATCCCCAATTTGAGAGTTTGCATTGTAGATGTTCAAGTCTAAGCTCATGTTCCCAAAGGTGATGGTCATGTTCCCATTTCAGACTCGGATTACAGAGTTGATTGTTGCATGGAAGGGATGACCAAGTATGATTGGGGTTTGCTCCCTAGGACCTAATCTTGGGTGATTGTCCAAAACAATGAAGTCAGCTGGGTAAATGAAATTTTCAACTCTCACCAAAACATCTTTTAAGATCCCCTTTGGAACTCGAACACTACGATCAGCAAGTTGAAGAGTGACAGATGTGGGTTGGAGTTCTTCGAGCCCTAACTGACAGTACATGGCATATGGAATGAGGTTCACACTAGCACCTAGATCACACAAGGCTTTGACAACTTTGTTCTCTCCTAGTTCAACATTTATGTAAGGGCATCCTGGGTCTTTCATCTTAGGAGGAATGGTCCCTTGAATGGTGGTACTCACATTAGCAGCCAAAAGGACTTGGTTTTTATGTGAAAATTTTCTTTTAAAAGTGCACATGTCCTTAAGGTATTTTGAGTAGGAAGGTATGGTTTGGATGGCATCGAGAAGGGGAATGTTCAACTTGACTTGTGAGAAGATTTCCCTCAATGTTTCACTCAATTCAGGCTTAGTTTTCCCCCTCATGCGTTGTGGAAATGGTGTAGATTGTGGAGTTTTTTGTTGAAGTGTTGTTTCATTCACATTATTATCAGTTTCTTCAGTTTGATCTTGTAGTTCATTTGAATTTTCATTAGAGTTTGAAGCTTCACATGGTTTCTGACTTATCTGTTCAGGTTTTTCAATTGATTTCCCACTTCTTAAAACTGTCACAACCTTTAGTTGTTCGTGAGTTGTTTGAGTGAAACATGTCTCTCCCCTTGATGTTTGTTGTGGAATGGCCTGTGTGGGCATGGGTGCCTTTCTAGTTTTTATGGTTTGAAGTTCTTGTTTAATGGATGAGAATTCTGAGTTCATTTTGTCCATTTGTTTGCACAGTTGTTCTAGTAGGCTTTGTGGAACATTTTGGGTTGGTGCTTGAGCTTGTGGGTTTATTCCAGGAGGATACTTTGGTTGTTGGATAGGTTGTTGAATGGGTTGTTGGATATGTTGTTGATATTGGACATGAGGATGTTGGAATTGGACCGGTTGGGGTTGGAACTGATTATGAGGTTGAAAGTTTTGTTGAGGGTATGGGTTGATACATTGTTGTTGTGTTGGTTGTTGATTGTCCTTCCAACGAATGCCCGGATGGTCGTTATACCTTGGATTGAAGGTGTTCGTGAATTGTGGCTTTTGAAAGTTCATTGCATTAACTTCTTCTGGTGGTACTCCTAAAAGAACATCCTTGATGGAAGGAATGGTTGGGCAATTATCAGTCTTATGGTCATTCTTGTCACAAATTGTACAAACAAGCTCAACAGTTTGGGTTTTCTGGACCTTCCTAAGATCAATCTCCTCAACTTTCCTCGTGAGTGCAGAAAGTTTTGCTCTAAGGTTTTCTTCTTCTCCAAGATTTTACATTCCACCAGATTTGGGTGGCTTCTCATAGTATGGTGATGTTCCCCATGTTTGTTTTTGTTCAGCAAGATTTTCTAGATACCCGTAAGCATCATTTGGGGCTTTGTTTTTGAAGGTTCCATTACACATCATATCAATGAATTGTTTGTTTCCGGGACCCAACCCTTCATAGAAAATTCTCACTTGTTCTGGGATTAAGAAACCATGGTGCGGTACCATGTTTAATGTGTCCTTGAACCTTTCCCATGTTTCATAGAATGTTTCTCCCTCTCTTTCAAAAAAGTTTTGTATGCTCTTTTTAAGTGCAATTGTTTTGTGATGGGGGAAGTATTTTTTATAAAATTCTCGTTGAAGTTGGTCCCAAGAGTGAATGGATGCTGGTCTCAAATTGTTTAACCAATTCTTTGCTCGTTCCTTAAGGGAAAAAGGGAAAAGTCTCATTTTAGCAGATTCAATTTGATTTGGTGGGCACATGGTCTCGACAATGTCATTAAATTCTTTAACATGAAGGTAAGGCATCTCAGACTCCATCCCATGAAAGGTTGGAAGGTGGTTCAGGACATGGGGTTTGAAAACATATTGGGAATATCCTATGTTATCATTCCTAATGCATGAGGGTGCATTGGTCCAGGTTGGTGTGAGGTAGTCATTCATGGTCGGGTCTGCAACAATTCCCAAGTTAGGGTCCTGCCCGTTATTTTGGTTCCCTCCCCAGTTTATGATTTGGTTTTGTGGGATATTCTCCATTGTATCGAACTCAAAGTCTGAATTTGGAGTATTAGGAAGATTTGGATCTAAAGGAAATAGACCTCTTTTAGTGCTTGACTCCCCAGCCCTAGTAGTATCCACCCTAACTAATCTGTTTGAGTTATCGCGGGTGTAGACGGACATGCGCCAAAAGAAAAAAAAAGTGAGAATGGGAAAAGATAAGAGAATTGGGATGAGAATAGAAGAATTGGGGTAAGAAAAGAGGGTTTTTGGTCTAAGGAACTTACTTGGTCCCCGGCAACGACGCCAAAATTTGGTTGAAAAACATTACAATGAAACAAAGCATCCAAGATGATAAGAAAATTTTCCACCCCCATTCCCTTCACCACTAGCTCCTTATATAGGCATATTAGGAGCCTTAGGTACATCCCCCAACAATTAATTCACCCCCCAACAATTAATAGAGTCAAATGAAGGGTGAATAATCAAAAGGAAATTGATGTTTCGAATTTGACCTGGAAAACTGTCCAGATTCGTCTACCACATTGACGTGTGAATTCTAAATTGAAGAAGGCCGAATCCGTAGGGGCTGTAGAAGAGAAATATATTCATCCATCTGTCCTCTATGATCTGAAAAAAGTTCAGGAAATATATCTCAGCCGTTTTGAGGTTATAGTCGAAATGGTGAGACGGATTTTTGAGCATTAATGTCATGTCCACCATTTAAATCTCAACTTCAGATCCATTTATCATCATGATAACATCAGAATTAGCTCCAGACACAGGTGAATAAAATGATTCTCATATTGTTATCTTTATACTGTATAAATTTTAGCTTCATTGGGCTTGGTTTCTGGGCCCCACATTTGTTTGATGGGCCTTAGTCCCATTATGCTTTTTCCAGCATGTTTCTGCCTTTAAGCGCAAAATTCTCCATCTTCCTTTGGGATTCATCCATCGGACCTAAAAGATAAAATGTTCCAAACAAAGTGATCAATAATATCCCAAAATTTAAAATTAAAATGATGAATATTGTAATTTACACAAGCAAATTATTGAGTGGGCCCAAATTGACATTTTAAGCATGAATTGCACAATGATGGGAAATGAAGTTCAATTTCTGAATTGGACTAAAATTGATTTTTATGAACTTTTAAACACATTAATATTAAGAACTTAACAATGAATATTATCCACTTTCAGTGACTAATCAATTATTGTTTATAAAACATGAAAGTTTTTGTCTAATAATTATTATAGCATGGAACCTCATTTGAAAAAAAAATACTTTTATATCTTGTATTTAAAACTTGAAATTTATTTTTCTTTTATTTTAAATAATTTTCATTGGGAATAGAATATCAGGCTAACCTACTGAGTTTTAATACTCATGTCTATAGTCTTCTTCTGTTTTTAGCCCTTGTGCAGGTTTCAACTTGCGTTTGATCGCCTTTAGCGATGTGTGATAATTGTTTTGGAGAGTGAGCAGAGGGGTCACATGGAGTTATTTGGTTATTAGGTTTGGTTAGTTGAGTTGTTGGTTTAATTTCACTTTCAGTTTTTTGTACAAAAAATGTTCAATTCAATTTTTATGTAAATTTATTTTGGGATGTCCATTTCTTTCCACTATTTGATTGATTGATTATATTTGGGAAAAAGCATTCCATTATGTACTATATTTATACCCTCAGTGCTTTTAACCATCCATGGAGGATCGGGAATGCCTCTTGGGACTTTTCATTTGCTGGCCTGGGTGACCGGTTCAGGGTTGACTCCGGCCAGTTCATGATAAAATGGTATCAGAGGAGGTCAGCTCTTAGAAGACCTTTCTTTTTAGAGTGCCCTTGTTATTTGGGAAATGTCAAGGTAGATGGAGTAAACTTTTTGGGGCTTGAGGGGTAAGTGTGGGAAGATAATCATGAACTCTTGCTCGTTCTAATCCTTGGGTTTGCATGGGAAGTCCAGTTTTATTAGTGTCCTTTGTCCTTGTTTATTGTTTGGTGTTGGGATATGACAAGGGGAGTTTGACTAATGGCCTCTGTGAGCTCGTAGGTCCTGGAAAGCCTTGTGGAGCTAGGTCATGGTCCAAATAAGTATCTCCATGTTGGTGTTGTGTTTGACATATGGCCACCAACCATATGGTCAAGTCACCCACTGACACTAGTTCCCTTTTTTGGGTCTCTTGGACCTTTCTTGAATTATGAATTTTTGTTTTGAAAATCCTTGTGTGAGAACAGTGGAAATGGGTTTTAAAAGAAGGATTAGATATTGAAAAGTGGAAAAAGTAGTTTTCAAAATTAAATATAAGAACGGTTTGGGAAGTTTTTGTTTTTGTGAAAAAAATGAGGAAGTGGAAATGATTTAACGGGATTGGATTATCCCTAATCTAATCATGTGGTCTGTTGAATTTTTTTTGAAAGTGTAAATCATTTTAACATGATTATAAATATTTGTTTTAAATGGGGTGTTTTGGGATGTTGAAAAGTTTTTGAGTCTGATGAATTGGTTTTGTAAATTGGTTTTGAGGGGTTAATGTTTTCCTAGAAAGGGTATTGGTCTCAATGGACATTAGATTATGAAAAGGAACCTTGTCGAATTTTAGAAAATGGGAAGGGTTTGTTTGGATTAGCTTGGTTGTTTTAAAAGTTGTTAAAAATAAAAAGGGGTTGGTTTTTAAGAAAATGGTTTTTGATGAAGTGTGGTTTGTTTTGTGAAATCTGAAAATGGTTTTTGACTTGGTGTTTAGTGTTCCTTTGTAAGGTACATGATTTTTGGAGTGATGTTGTTTTGTTTTAGCCTTTTGTGTTTTCATGGGTGCTCACATGCATGGTTTTATTGATATCTGGAAGGATGGAAAATATGGCATGGTGGTGGGTACCTAGGGTGGCATGGAAATGTTAATGTGAGTGAGACTTGATGAAACACCATTGGTGAATGTGGAAATCCTCTAAGTTAGTCTATTTTTCAAAAGCGTTTTGAGCTGAAAAATTGGGTCATTTTTTATAAACCGATGGATATGTGGCTAGTTTTTTTCTATGTCTTAGAAGAGTTGTTTATTCAGTATGCTTCCTTGTGATCTGGAAGTCATAATCTTGTTGTGTCTTGAAATGGGATCTTGTTGGTGGCTCAGTTTTGGAGTAATGTTTAGTGAGTTTATATAAATATGTGTTGGATGTTGTGATGTGGCTACAAATAGTTCTTTGTTTTAAAGATTTCCAGTTAATCAACCTAAGGATTCTTTCTCATGTTTCACAAGCTAGATCCACCTCTTCATATAATTCCTCTTCCTGTTTGTTGAAATAGAGAGTTATTTGGTCTTGATTTATAGTGCCTTCCTGTTATGATGATTCTCTTGGTTATAGTGGTTGTGTTCGGTGATGCTTGGTGTGTTTCACCATGTTCCTTGTTCATTTCACTCCTCATTCTAAGTAATTTAGAATAGCGGTGTGTGTCGCTCAGTCTCTGTTGGGTATTGGTGTTTTCTTGAGCTAGTGAATTTCATTAGATAATGTGATTCTTAGCTCCTTACTACGGTGCAACAGATGCTTCAAACATCAAGGATCCAACTATAGGCCTTAGAGTGAAGCTTTTCACGCAGTCAGGAAATCGCTTGTGGTGTGTGGAGCTCGACTTGGATCCAGCCTCCACCATTGTGGTAAGTTAGTTTTTATGTCTATATTTTGGTTCCTCATCACTGTGAATTTCCTCTTGTCACAATGAGTATGTTGGAATTTCCCCTCACAGAGTGTCTATGGTTATGCCTTCATGGATGTGGGTTTCCGATCAGTATCCCTTTGTGGACCGCCTGTGTAAATCAGGTGTTGTCTTGGTTTTACCTCTTAGTAGGTGGAGAGTGTTGGTTTGTTCCTTTGTTTCTTTTTTGGTTTCAGTGGCCTAATGATTGGGTCCCCTTCCCTCCCCTCCCTGAGTGGTGGGGGTCCGAATCTGTGTAGAAATTGTTGCCCAGATCTTGTCCCCTCCGTTCAGGAGTGGGGGGTTTGAATGTTCATAATGTGTTCCTATTAACATGGGTTGGTAGGATGTTTTGAGAGAGTTTGGGTAGGCCTGTGTGGGATAGAACCATTCCTAGTTCATGTTTAATTATCATTTGGTCATTGATTGTTGGTTCTTAATGGTGGGGAGAACCACCATGTGTCTCGTAGGGTGTCCTCCTAAGAATTTGTCGAGTGATAGTTGTTTCTTAATGGTGGGGATTCCATTATGGAATCACATAGAATATTTGGCTTTCATGAGTTCTATATTGTTTGGGTGATTATTGGGTTCATTGGGAGAAGGCCCAACAATTTGGTTCTTGGTCTGGTTGTGGAGGTAGTGACTCGATATTTTGGTTGATTCTCAGGAAGTTTTTGAGAGTTGGTGTTTTGTTTGAGGTAAGAGGGTTAAGTTCAATTAATGAAGGATGGTGTGTCATTGGATTCGGAGGCTGGACCATATTGATAAGGAATCCTTAGGTGATTATCAATCAACTGGAATGTGTTGTGTTTTTTTGGGGGTGGAAAATTTTAATGGTGGGGAGAATTGTCACACCCGGTTTTTCATGTCTTTGTTTTAATCTGGTTCATTTGAAATCCAGATCCTTTTATTGGGTCATGTGTGATATTAATGTTTATTTTTGAAGTTTCAACTATGTCTAATCACCCTAATTTGGGTTCCCCATTGCTTGTTTAGGAGTTTTTGGAGAAAGGGTGGTTACTTCATGATTTGGGCCAACCGTGAGCACATTTCTAGATTTAAAAACCAAATTTGTTTCTTTTATAACTCCTTAATTTTCAAATTTTTTCACTCGTTACACTTCACACTTTTCCTCCATTGACATATTAAAATGACCATATCCTTTTTACCCCTTAGAAATTCACAAGCATGGTGAATTTGGGTTATTTATTCAGGTATTGGACCAACCCAAGGGCCCATTTCCAGTTTAAAACAAATAATTTGTTTATTTTATATAATATTAATTTTTTTATAATTTTAGGTTATTAAACCTCCCACTACATTCCAAGAACCCTAGGTGCACACGCATGTTCCATTTTATCTCTTGGGAGATCATCTTGTCACAGATTAGGGAAAATATTCTCAATGGTTCTCAAATCGTCCAGATTTTCCAAAGGTATTTTTTATCATTCATAAATCATTCAATTCATTATATTTTTTCCACAAATATTCTTCCCCAGGTTCTTCCAGACCTTAGGAGCCTCTCCAAGTAGTTTCAAGCCATTCCCTTTCCTCTATGGGTGAAGATCTATGGGAAGATGAAGAGTTTTCTTGTTTACCAGGTGAGATTCCTTCTCATTTCTCCTCCCTCTTCTTCCTCCTTTCATTATTTATTGGTTTTATATTCTCCTATAGTCATGATAAATCAAGGGTTATATTATAACATGATTTTTTATGGGTTTTTTTTTCATTTGGGTATGGTCATCATATGTTTAGGGTTTATAAAACCTCAGATGGTGATATTGGGTGTGCGTTTCCATTACACCAAGTATTTGAGGTAGGATATCTGTTGCACCTGAATTTATCATTTAAGTTTCATTATTTTATTATTTTTCACACCTGATATATATTTTTATTACTATTTTTCAGCCTTTGGATAATTTTCTTGGTGTGAAAAATGGTTTTTTAATCTTTGTTTTGTGAAAGGTAGTGTTATTTTGTCATAAAAGTGCACACCAATTGTTTCTTTAAATGTTCCGTTATCTTTTGAACCTGGTTTGTGATATTTAGAACCTGGTTTAATGTATTTTGAACATGTTACAGTATCTTGAATAAAATATGGCATGAAATTGGTGTTTTATTCCTTATCATGTGATTAAAATAAATTGTTTTGTTTAAAAGTGCATGTCATGTGTTCCGTAAATTGCACGGTTGGATTTTATGTGTTAAGTGTGATTTAAAAATTATTTGTTTGGATTAAAAATATTATTTTTGGGTCCTTATACGGCTTTCAAATTTTTATTTCTTTTTACAACCAAATGGGGTTTGGTTTACAACATGTTTTGGCCCGAGTTGTCAGAAAACGGACCATTTCACATCCTTATGAAAATGGTTGTGTTTTGAATATGTAACCTGTGTGTTTTAAAGGATTTATGAATATATTTTTTATGATGTAAATTGTGTGCATAAAACTCCTTAATTAAATTGAAATGCATACCTTTGTCAAATGTTAGTTTCGAGAAGGGCTTAAAGGCCCGTTTGACATTTTTTTTGTAAAAATGGTTTCCATGTGTATTTCATGTTCTATATTTTGGGGCCAATTTATTGTCCATGAAATTGATTTATTAATTGGTTTTGGGGATTCCAAATCTGTTTTGATATGTTATTTATTGTTTTTGGCCTTAAAATATCATTTTTAATGGATTTTATGTGCAAGGCCTCGTTATACTCCTTGAAATTGTTTTACAAAATGTTTTAGTTATTTATTGATTCGTGAAAGAAATGTGAAGAATGATTGCAGGATGTTTGTGTGTTTATGGTTTGGTAATGTAATTTTTATGTGAAAAGTGTATTTGATAATATGTGTTACTTGATTGAGCACTAAAAATAAATCCCGAGTATCTAGGTGGGCAGATGTGTACTAGTATGCTAGTGATCCCGTGGGGTTTGGCCCCTGTTTCACGTAGCAAGTTTTAAGATGACAACACTAATGAAACTATGATTATGATTTTGTTGGGGGAACACTAGTTTATGTGTATTATCCCTACTAGTGTCTTGTGTTCATGATAAAAGATACTTATTATGGTTACTTTCATCGAGATATGAGGTACCTGGGGCTCACAGCTAACTAGTGCAAAGGGGTGTTCCCGTGACTTGTACTCATTGGATATTTTGTACTCACCAACTGTATATGGTGTGTTTAGTTGGTAAATTCAGAATAATGTTTGTTTTATTTAAAATTTTACCTTCTTGAAATCTTCCCTCTTGAAAAATATTTTTATTTTGATGTTTCACCTCTTTTAAAAACTTTTACTAGAATTATTGTTTATAAAACATGCATGTTTTTGTCTGATAATTATTATAGCATAGAACCTCATTTGAAAAACATACTTTTATATCTTGTATTTAAAACTTGAAATTGATTTTTATTTTATTTTAAAGTAATTCCATTGGGAATAGAATATCGGGCTAACCTACTGAGTTTTAATACTCACACATATAGTCTTCTTCTGTTTTTATCCCCTATGAAGGTTTCAGATTGAGTTTGATTGCCTTGGGTGACATGTGATAATTGTGTTGGAGAGTGACCAATGGGGCCACATGGAGTTAGTTGGTTATCAAGTTTGGTCAGTTCAGTTGTTGGTTTAGTTGTACTTTCAGTTTTTTGTACAAATAATGTTTAGTTCAATTTTTATGTAAATGTATTTTGGGCTGTCCATTTCTTTATACTATTTGTTTGATTGATTATATTTGGGTGAAATCATTAACTTATGTACTCTATTGATTCCCTCGGTTCTTGTCACCATCCTGGGAGGATCGGAAATGCCTCTTGGGACTTTTTGCGGGCTGGCCTGGGTGACCGGTTTAGGGTCGACTCAAGCCGGTTCATGACACAGAAAGTAATTTAATAATTACTATAAAGGGTATAAAATACCAAATTTATGTTTTACATTTAAAATAATGTTATTTTATGTATATTTGATTAATTTTAAAAAACCATTATGAATCCTCCAAAAATAATAATATATTTTTAGGTTTTGAAATCATTTCTTTATGAGTATGACTCACTTACACATTAGAAAGGGTATTATTTTTTTAATTTATTCCCTTGGACTTATAAAATAATGAAAATCACTGAAATTTAGAAGAAAAAATGGGAAAAAACCATGGTAAGGTTCATGTTTTTGGTTATTTTATTATATAGAGTCCAAAACCTATGTTTGAGAAATGATGAAGAATTATCCACTCATTTACTATATAAACCCACCAAATATACCATTTATCAAACCGAAAAAACATTTTATCATGTCCTTAATCTTCCTTATCCTCTCTATAGTCCTCCAAAGGATCCCCAAACTCCCAAGAAGCTCCTCCTAACCATTTGAAGTCACACTCTCAATGGTAAGAGATCCCCCACTCTCTTTTTTTTATCAAGCAACTCTTTTATGTTGTGTCTCTTAATTTATATTTTTTCATGTTGGGATATTATTTTACATATACCCCTTACTATAAATTTGATTTATAAATGATGAGATACCCATTTAACTCTCATTAACCCCTCCCATGAACCTTTATGTACTCCCATTACCATGCAGAAATTTAGTAAGGGATCCTCACCTTCTCTTCTTTATTCAAGTTTATTTATTATATTATTCCTTATGTTTTTAATTCTTAATGTTGGGATATGTCTTTCCATGTCCCAATTATTTCCCATTTTATTTCCAAATGACGATAGATCCCTTTATCTCTCATTAACCCATTTTATGAATTTTTAAGTGACACTATTATGCTGCCAAAATTTCACCATGATTTTCCAAGTCTAAACAATTGTGTAGAGAATAACATACTCATTTCCTATCAAAGGTGTTCCCAATTATACAATTATAATTATTTTGATTGGGGATTACATGTATTTATTCCACACTGCTTTATCGTGTAATAAAATATGACGATGAATGAATCCATGATGTATGATCCATGTTGTCTAACATGTATTACCATCCTCATGTTATGCCATGTTTTTTCCACTATTGGGATTTATAACTTACCCATTTCTTATGTATTTAGTCAGGTTATACCATGCAGTTTTAAGTATGTTCTTGTTAAGTAAATTTTCAATAGAGATTATTTATTTAATATTTTAATTTGTTATGTAATTATCCTAATTCCCAAATACACTAGACTTATCAATATTCAAAGTTGTATTATGTGTAAATTTAATTATTAAATCTAGAATTAATGTGTAATAAAGATAAGGGTTGTTATTTTACAATCAATTTCATTATAAACTCACTATATACAAAGGGTCAAGCCCCCAAAATTAATATATTTTTTGTACATATCCATAGTGGCTGATCCTAACACATATTTATAGAGGTTATTATATAGTAAACCAGTTCCACCACCCTGTGAGATCCTAGATTTTCCTTCTGTTGGCTAAAAAAACTTCAACACACTTTAGAACCTTATATTTGATTGATAACAACTAGTCAAATTGAGTGCTTATAATGTATCAAAAATATCCTTATGATACTTTCTTTGAAATATCAGAACAACATTCTTCCATCAAATTCCTTCCATAAATTATATGGTCTTTATCCTATACTAGAAACTTATTACAAAAATACTTCCTTAAATATTTTTCCTTAAAAAGCCTTCTAGAAAAACTAAATATACTATATAAATCCCAAGACTTTCTTCATCAAATACTTATATTCTACTTGATTAAAGTATATTATAACTTTTATTCCAATAAATAAGGACATGAATTTATCTAAACTAAATACAACTAAAAGAAATTCTTTTTTTGGGTTTATGTAGTTGATCTGGTCAACATACAGGGTTCTTGATGCATAAGTAATGGATGGATATTTTTATTTAATATTTTGGGACAACATTTCTCCCATGGATTTGTTTGAGGCATCACAAAGCACCTTAAAATATTTCTCCCATTCTAGTGGTTGCATCACTGTTGAAGTCATTAATCTTATCTTCAGTTCATCAAATGTTTCCCTAAATTCAACATTAAAATCAAAATTAGATTCTTTCAAAATTAATATGTAAAGGGGGAGATAAATATTACTAAATCTTTTGATAGATCTCATATAAAAACCTGAATGTCGTTTAAAAGATCTCACATGTTTCACAGAAGTTGGGTAAGATAAAGAATTTATTTCTTTAATTTTTTTTATCCACCTCAATGATTTTTTTGAAATTATATGCTCAAGGACAATTACACTTTCCACTATAAAATTACACTTTTTGAAATTCCAAAAAAATATTTTCATTATATTTTTTCAAATTTTTTTCTAGATTCTTAATGCAATGACCCAATGAATTACTAAAAACAAAAAATTCATCCAAGAATACCTCCAAGGATTCCTCAGTGTGATAATAAAATATATTTAACTTACACCTTTGAAATGTTCCCAGGGCGTTACACAATCCAAATGGAATTATCTTATAATAAAAGGTACTAAAGGGACATGTAAAAGTGGTATTTTGTTGGTCCTCTATAGAAATGGATACCTGAAAACAAACTAAAAAACTACTTAAAAAATAATAGTGAGTTTGGTATGCTAATCTCTCCAAAATTTGGTCAATAAATGGAATGGGAAAATGGTCCTTCCTGGTGACCTCATTCATCTTCCTATAGTCTATATAGAATCCCAAAATGTTATGAATTATCATAGAGATTAACTAATTTTTATTACTCCTTACAGTAGAAAGTTTTGTTTTTAGGGACTATATGAATGGAGATGACCCATTATGAATCTGAAATGTAATATATGATTCCTACCTCAATTTTATTCTCAATATCCTTATTATAAATATCCATCATGGTGGGAGCTATCCTCCTTTGGGGATACCTAAGAGTTATATAATTTTATTCTAGTAAAATCCTATGCATATAGATTTTGGAACCAATTCCTAGGATATTGCCTAAAATCCAACCAATTTCTTGCACATTTCTTTTCAAAATCTCAATAAATTTATGTTATTGATTTTAGAAAATATTATTATTAATGATCACAAGTATTTTATCACTATCCTTAAGGTAAAAATACTTTAAACCAATGGTTAAAGGTTTAAGTTCTATATTTAGATGTTATTAAAAAATGAAATTAAATTTTGATTTCTCACTTTTATATCTTGGATGTAGAATGAACAAGATGAAATTTTAGATTATTCTTCAAGGAAAAAACTATCAAATACATTTTAAAAATTAAGACATACCTATTAATCTAATAAGATAATGGTTGAACTAGTTTTTTAGACATCTTCATTACCCATGGAGTTTTAACTCATTAAATGAATCCCCATAGCTAAATATTTATGTAAAAAAATTGAATCTTCACTTAGTTTATTCTATTAAATGTGGGAAAGTTTAAGAATTGAATTTTCATCTGAAGAGTTATTAATGGAGTCAAAAATGATGAATTAGATAGTGTTTTATCCAAAATATATGGTGAGATTTACTTTATATAAATTGATGATTATATTAGATACATTTAGAAATATCCTAACCTAAATAATTGGTGAGTGTGTTGGTGATATATCTTCCACCATGTTGAGTACCTAGAAGTATGATGGAAATATTAATACTTGAGCTCCAACTAACACATATTTCAAGACTCATGATGAAAAATAAGTGTATATATTAAAAAATGAGGCCACCACTCTTGTGTGTTTTAATTATCCCATCTATAAGGAAGTAAACACTTGGTGAGGTTTCAATTTATGGAAGTACCTTGATCATATAAATCATTAGGAGAAATTATGAAATCAATAATGTAATTGATAGAAAATTCTCCTGGATATTGATTTTTTGAATAAGTTGTGGTGTGATTAGCGCATATAATTTTTTTTCTAAATAGTTCCTTTAATTCCCTTGAAGCCTCCTATTTTTAGTGAAAATATCTTTGAGAAAATTGGAATACTTGGATATTTTTTTTTCAAATCTTATAGAATGGGAATATTGATCTCTAATTTTGGGAATGTTTCAATAATTTCTCATTACAGTTCTTCATATTGGATTTTCTTATATTGTATTATTATTGATGGGAATGAGAGTAGAAGTTATTTTTTATCCCTTTTATGTCCATAGAGGAGCATATATAGTATTTTTTTTCATCATATACCTCTCCTAATTCTTTTTCTTCACTTATTATTTGTTCCTTTATTCTTCCTTGATTTTATTTTCAGAAAATATGTCTAAAATTTTAATAATTTCCAATTTACTCCTCCTTAGGTTTTGTTTTATTGATTTTAGGTTTAGGGGCGGTAGTTAGTTTTATTTATTTTACACATATGGTTTTCACTATTCTCACGTTTACCTTATGATTAGGGATTTACTGGGATAAATTTTTCCCAAATTTTAGATAGAATATCCAAAATATTACTGAGTTGATTTCTTAATTACTAAACTAAAAATATTTTTTTCTTAACTTTGGGTCCTAATTAATGCTGATTGGGGGATGTTAAACTTGTTAAGGGTTTCTCAAATTTTCTTTTCTGAATCAAAGGTGGTGGTTTTGGTAAGGTAGTTGGTTACATGGTTGATTTTAAGGTTTCTAAAATAGTGGGGTTTGTTGATTTTTATATTGGAAGGGTGGTTGTTGTAGGAACTAGTTTTATTAAGGTGATCAATATTTATTTTTATTGGTTCCCAAATAATTATTATAGTTGAGAATTTTCTATCCATCCTTGATTTTATTATAATTTCTTACGCTAAAATGCAGCTGCATAACTCTCTCTACCCAACACCCCAACACATTGGTTAATAAAATGGATAGGATATAAACATAAAAAACATACCTGTCTAGTGATTATTTTTCACTAGTTTTCTTTTAATCCATTTTTCTAACAAATATGGCTAGCTATTTAATTCTATATTCAATAAATAGTGATGAGTCATATGTTCTTACATTATAAATAACTATGGTATCAGTACTTCTTGTGCCAAATTTTTGTGTTATCTTCATGGTCAGTACCTTGGCTTCTGTTGTCTATTTATCTATAAAGTGTCCTATAGATGATTCATCCAAGAGGTTTCTATAATTTTATTATAGTACATGATAGAATATGAGTATAATGTAATGGTCCTCTATATATTGATGTGGGAAAATGGAACATATCTTCTTAAACTACTCCTGATACTCATTGAGGGTATCTCTAGAATATTTTTAGATGAAATTAAACACATTCCCAATGGAAATTATTCTAGGGTTATGAAATAATTTATAAATAAAATTTATCCATAGGTAATCTTAGTCATGGAATTCACCTGGTTGTAATCTACACAACCATTTTTGAATCTCTTTCAAGTGAAAAGGGAAATACCCTCCACTTGACATGTTCTTCAGTTACTCCTCTTATGTACAAGGTACATAAGGCAGGTGTGAATTCCATTAAATGTTTAAATTGGTTGTAAATTTCTAGACCATGAAACCTTTTCAATAATTATATTAAATTATTTTTCAATTTAAATACAATTTTCAAAGAAGAAATGACACTTTATTGTTAGTGTTTTCAAAATGTAGTGCACATAGGTCCCTCAGTGTTGAATTTGGGTTTCCTACCATGTTATTGGGATCATAGTGAGTACTTGGTTCCTCACTGGTATATGAAAAATCCATGTCTATAAATTTTATTTTCTAATTTAAATTTTTATGTTTGGTTAGCAAGGTTCTTTATATATCTGGTTGAAAATGGTAAATTTCGTTAGATGATGATTTGGTCATGAAAATTAATAATCATAGTTTGGAACTACCTCACTAGAAAGCATGCCATGTTTTTTATAGAACTATAATGGGATGGATCAAAAATCTATTTATTCTTAGGTTAAATGTAGTTCTAGTGGTAACCCTAGGGTTGTCTCCAGTGAGGAGTGCATAAAATTAGTTTTCACTTTAGTTAAATAACGGGGTGTGTTTATTTTGAAGTTTATTTTGGATTTTTAAAATCAAAATAAAAAAGTAAAAAGATATTGAAAATAATATAATGATAATGGTGATCATTCAGGGTTTTATTTTACAATTATATTATTTTCCTATTCCATAAATTTATTCCACAATTTTTACTATTAACTGGTGAGTGATTGGATTTATGACCACTTCCCCTCACAAAATTGGTTGAATGGTGTGGGTGAGGATGTTTCTTACTAATATCTCATATTTCTCTACCATCCTTCTTATGTGTGTAAGATTTTCATTGAATCACCTTTAAATAACTTATACAATGCTTGATCAAGTCTTATTCTCCATAAACAATCATGAGTGTCCACTACCCCTTCCAAACATGCTGAAAATCACCAAGCACTTCACCACTAAAATCTATCCCATTAAATCATATATAGAAAAAAACTAGGTGGAGGGATATTATTGATCATTTTGTTTTAAGTATTTCTACGGAATATAAAAACTAGTTAAAAAAGAGAGGGAATTTTATTCAATAAATTATAAGGAATAAAGTATTAAAAGGATAACATTCCCCTAACCAATAACTCTATAATTGACCCCATATTTAAAGGGTCTAATACATAAATAGAGAAGAATAAAGTAGTAGAAAAATTAAGAAAATAAAAAGTAAAATGAAGAATAAAACATCAATAGTAGCAACAACATTATCTAAAATGAACTCGTGACTTCCATCATGTTAGATTAAGACTCATTATCTTTTATAAGATACTGGGTTTCCATATTCTTTTCACATGGTCAAGACTATGATATCCTACCTTTTTAATTTCTCTAAAGTTTCCTTCTTCTATATGAATCAAATCTCCCTGAAATCCATTCTAAAATTCCATAACTTCCTTCCTTAGTTCATGATCGAAATATTCTATATATTATTATTCATGTGGTCTAATTTAAAAGGTTTTATGAATTCTAAAATGAATCCTTAAAGCCATGGATTAAAGCATAGTTGAATTCCCTGAAGTCTGCATGTGATAATGTTTTTTCTAATTTTTTCAAAAAATAAATTATTCTACTTGTATAAAATTATATTTTGAAAAGGATAATTATTATATATGTAGATGAAATATATAATGGAGAATAAATTTCTTACATATAGGATAATTATCCTATTTGAAGATGAAATGTCATGTGTCCTGTTTAAATGTAATAGGTGTATGACTTTTTTATTTGATAAATCCTAATGCTCTGCAAATATCATATTTAAGATTAAAATTACCTTTTACTCCTAAAATTTTGTAATCAAAGGATTATTATCCTTCATTTATATTAGTTATCCTATTAATAATATAAAATTCCCTTTATATCTCATAGATTATCTTATAGAGGAACTATTAGACTATTTACTTATCTATTTTTCCCAACTCCAGAATAGAACTAATTAAAAATTCTTGAAATAAAATTTAGGTCTTCAAAATCACCACTAAATATCAAATAATGACCTAATAACACCCAAATATAAGTGTATTATTTATTATAATAATTCACAAGATGTAATAAATAATTAAAAATCAAGTTTTAATCTATTTAGAAATTAAAATCTTGATTACTCATAATAATCATAAATGTGATATTCACATAAGAATTGATCAAAATGGTGAAATTAAATTCATGGATATAAAAGTAAAATATATGAAAATATTGGTTCTATCAATGCCATCACAATTAATCTTTGGACTCAATGACATCTAAACTTAAAAAATATTAGAAAAAAAAGTTTCAAACACTATCTAATGTGAATTACTTTTTCAACCCAATGATCCTCATTATTTTCATGCCTATTTAATGTTGTTAGTTCTGTTTTATTCATTAAGTACAATTAATTTATTTAAACTTCTTTTACCCTCTCATGCACAATTATTCCTATATTTATGGATATTTTCACTCAACACTCATGTGTGTATTTTTTGACACTTTTTTCTAATTCCAATCTCATGAAAAAAAACCATAGTCTTGATTAATTTATTTATCTCAACTTGACAAGTAAATTATCTATGCTCATCATGAAGGATTTTCAAGGTTTTTTCAGAGGCTTATGATCAGTGGTTTCTATTGAGGAAAGTTTGATGAAGATTAAGAGTTTTGTCTCTATATTGAAGAAAAATGAATGATTCTTAGTTTCATTCATTAATACGTTCCTCCTGATATTCCTCTACTAATTTAGAGTCATTAACTTTGATATTTATTTGGATAACTCACACCCTTTTAAAATTTTAGTATTTAAAAACATTTCTATCAATGTTTCCTTTGGTATTATTTCAAAAAAATTACATCGCTTATTCTCTAGAAAGAATAGAGGGGATTTTTATTTTATTAAATACGTGTGATATCTATCTTCCCCCAAATTAGAAAGTATTTTCCATATTTTCTAACATATTTTGGGACCTTTATTTTAATATATTTAGTGGTCATTTTCAAAAAGATTCCACTAGATATTATATGTAGTCCTCTATTTTCATATAAAAATTGATGCTCCCATTAAACTTAATCCATAATTTATAACTCTAACTTAGATTATTAGGCATTAAACCTTTAATAGGTTCATTATCAATGATATATTTATTCAATATTTCCCAAAATTGTCACATTATTTTAGCTTAAGTTTATATATTGTTCTAGAATTCCTATTCTAGAATTCTTGTGTAGATTTGAATTTATAAAGGTGAAGAGAAGTACTTTTTAACTACCAAATTTTGGTAGACTTAAATTCCAAGATTTGGATTATTTACAAACCATATTAAAAACCTTATTAAAATAATTTCCTCACTAATAAATAATAAAAATGTTACAACATTTTCTTTCTTTAGTCCAAATAGATCTGTCTGATTATCTTGTTCCAATTTACTTTTCTTCTCCCCTACATTTAAACTCAGCCTTGATCATGCATCAAATTATCGAGTAAGGTAGATAATGTTTTATGCTTGAAATTTTTCTACCTAACAAGGTCATTCATTACTGGTAAGGGATTAAAGGGTCAAATTTCAAGCTAGGCCATAAATTAAAGTTCATGGTAAAAAGGGGGTTTAAAATAAAAATAATGCCTCTATAATGTATAAAAAAGGTACTCAATGATCCTAGTTTTTGGATAGATTACTTATAAAATTATAGTTATTAAAACATGTATTTGTTATCTCTAGAAAAAGGTAATTATATAGAATATGTGATTGTTGGTTATTAAGCCTCTCAGGTAAGTGATTTTAAATATAAGGTGGTATGTCATGGAATAAGATTCAATAATCAGAAGAATTTTCATGAATTTACATCACTTTTAATTTTAAAATAAGTTCATTTTAACATTCATATAATGTGAGTAAATGGATCAAATTAATTCTTAAATAGTGTCCAAGATTCATGGTTTTCAAGGGAATTCAAATTAAGATCAACAGGTTTGTAAAAGAAATGGAAAATGAAAAATAAACAAACATAAAATGAAAAAAACACACATAATTTTTGAAAAACAAAACCTAGAAATCCTAAACTACAAAGGTTCCCTACCCCACACTTAAATGATATAATTTAATCAGTTAATTATAATATATTTTACATATAAATAACATTTAAAGTGGAATCACCATAATCAAATAAATGTCAAGGAAAGGTCAAACCTGTTTTTTAATTATATATAGGTTAGAGGAGTGTAACCTTCCACACTGGTTCTTGAGGAAAATATCTATATAATATTTTAAGTATATTCCCACTAATAGTTAATGCATTATTTTTATCCTTATTTCACAATTTTCACAATACCAAAATGATAGAAATTAGTGACTAAAAATAGAGCTTAAAATTTGGAATAAAGTTTACCTAGAATCAACATTAGTATTGATTTATACATCATCACTTTTTCCCCTTGATAAAATTATTTTTATTGAAACAATTTATCATGATCTACTCTTATTCTCTATTCATAAATTTTGGAATTTTCAAAATATTATCTTTTAATTTCATCTACTTTTTTAGCAATAAACTTCTCCCTTTTCTAGATCTATCCATGTAAAAATTGACTTCATTCATAGCCTAGTAGGACTTATGATCATACTCTACAGGTAAGTGATAGCTATTTATATAAATCATGTTATATGTACTTATTCAAATCATGGTTTTATAATATATAATATAATCCCATAATGTGTCTCCCAACCTTTTTCTCTAATATTTTTAGTCTTCTTTGAATATTTTCTCTAAAACTCCCTTGATTTATTGATTTTAAACTATGGATTTATAATTTTTCTATGGGTGTTAGGGTGTTGATGTCTTTTGGATCACTCCATAATTTCACGTTAAATCATCTGTGTTTCTATTAATGAAGTGGGTCCCCTAGTCATTGATGATAACTCTTTGCACTAAAAACCAACAATATATGTTACGTCTAAAAAATCACACACAACCTGAGCATTATCATTTTTGGTGGCCTTAGATCCCACCCATTTTTAAACATAATCAATTTTACTAAATATGTAATAATTTTCCAAGGACATGGTAAAAATCCCATTAAAATATATTCCTTAAAATTAAAAAATTTCACAAAATCTGATTGTTTTTTGGAAATTATTTTCTTTTTGAAATGTTCCCAGTGAATTGGAATTTTTCAAATTTTTTAAAAAAATCACATGAATCTCTAAATAAGGTAATCAAATAAATTTATTATTATAAAACTTTTATTATTGTACTTTGAGTTCCAAAGTGTTCTCCATAGGTGAGAGTATGGCAAAATTTAAAAAGCATATTGAATTTTACTCCGAAGTAAGCATCATCTTATCACTTTGTCATTATATTTTTTTTTTCATATATAAGGATATTACCAAATGTAAAATTGTGATTCAGATTTATGTCTTTGAATTTGGTTGGGTTTTAATTGGGATGGTTCTTGATAATATACCAAATAATTGACCATTTCAATATACTAGAGCATTTATCCTTCAATCAATTATAAGAACTCTCCTAGAACATGATCATTCAGTGGGTTGGCAGATGGAATTTACACCTCTTCTATGTTGGTAAACCTTCTTAGTTGATTAGATACATGGTTCTCAATTCCTTTCTTTTACTTGACCTCAAAATTAAAATCTTGAATTATAAATAGCCTCATGATTATCCTTAGTTTGGATTCATAATTCTTTGTCAAATACCGATGTGTTTCTTGATCAGAGAATATTGTAAATTTAGTTTCATAAAAGTTGGATTTAAATTTATCTAAAAAAATAAAACTAAAAGAAATTATTTTTCTACTATTGTATAGTTGATTAGGGGTATTCATGGTTCTAGATTTATTGTAAATGTCTCGATATTTTCCTTAAATTTTTAGTACATGACTACTCCCACATATTGTTTTAAAGCAACACATTGTAGCTCAAAATGTTTCTCCCAGTCTAGTGACTACATTCCTGGTGGGGTGATTAATCTTCTCTTTAGTTATGATATTCTTAGGTTGATCATCCAGTTACCCTGAGAGGGGGGGGGGATGAGTTAGTTGTAACCAATTTTTTTTGATTGTTTTAAATAGAAACTATTTATTACTTTTAATTGACCAAACTTTGTTATCAATTTAGATGTATGGATATTTAGAAAATTTTCCTCAATTCTTTACCCTTATTCCATGTAGACGATATAAGGGAAAAAAATACTTTTAGAAGATTTAAAATCAGTATGAGAACCTATATCCTTGTCATGGTGACTCCTGTCGATCCATGAATTCTTCCACTAAATATAATTTTAATAATTACAATTGAGTGGAATTTACACTACATCCCACATTTGAGATATCTCCCAAAAATCTCTACCCATCTTCTCATAGGATATTATATTGACTCTCTTTGGTTACAATGTTTTATTATCTTTCGATCCAATATAGGATAAAACATATATGAAACTTAGAGAAACTTTATCTATAAAATCCCCATTCGATAACTCTATCTAGTGCACCAATATCTTCACCTAGTCTGTCTCTGTCCGATGCGCCTCACTATCTTTCTAGTATTCCTCCATCTAGTGCACCTCTAAACTCCACACCTCTAATCGATGCACCTTGAATAAATTACCCTTAATTGATACCACTATTTAATAAAAATATTTCTATTGTACCATAGAATAGAAAACCTCTATATGATGCCTTTTATCAAAACCTCTAGCTGGTATAATTGTTCTTGGTACCTCTCTCTGGTTCCCCTTTTCAATCAAGTGTTTCCTTTGTTATAAACTCATGTTTCTCTAAAATCTTCAGCACTTTGCTTCACCGATTCATATAAATATTGTTAATATATACTGTACATGATCCCCTTTATATAGGCATGCCTATAGGGAAAAGGGTGTGAACTCAAATATTTTTTCCCACTCAACTCAAATTTGGATTTTAAACTTCTATATCATCTCAACATTGATGGATGCTTCTCAACTATTCTAGAAAATTCATGATGCTTCTAAGAAGACTAAAACATTAACAAAACTCTTAAAATTTCCTTAAAATTGTAATTAAGGAACTTATTCAACATTTATTAACCTTGGAAATATTGAAAATGTTTAATGAAAAACTTAGAATCACCATGTTAAGGGTTTTACAAAGTTTATATAAAGCTCTTAACCATTTCATCTGACACATGTTTGTCTGGTGCCCTATCAAATAACATTTCCATCCTATGATTGGTCTTACTATCCCCATTCTTTTCAATTCACATTGACCAATTTACTCATTCTGATGAACTTAGTACACCTTCGATAGATGATCTTAATATTCATTCTTTTTCCAATGCATTCAAAAAAAATTTAATTAACTTTAGTGAATTCCTCCATCTAAAATGTACCTAGGGAATTAAACTGTCTGAATAACATCCTCCTATGAGAAAAGGTGATAATGGGTTAGGTAAAATTGGTCTTATCTTGGTCCTATAGAGGAATGGGCACTTGAAAATAACATGAAATCCATCTATAAAATAGCAGTGAGTTTTTACTTATAATAGATCGAACATTTGGTGAGTAAAAGTGTAGTGAAACAACTCGGGTTGACCCGAATTATCAATCAATATGACACACCATAAGGATCAAAGTATTTTACATATTTCCAACTTTTGGAGACAAGAACTTGGGCAACATAAATAAACATTTGTGAATATTTTCTCCCTTAAAAAACCAGATTTAACCATCCGTGAATTGGATGACCACACAAAGAAACTAAATATCTCAATAAATATAAATATATAATAAAGTAAACACACCAATGACTAAAATTTGATATAATAAAATCATCACATTATAAGTCATATTCAAGACATAATAGTAAAAAATCAAACAATGAATAAGACAAAAAAGGCCAATACATTATATCCCAATGATATAAAATCCCAAAATCACTCCATTAGAGTCAAACACCATTAGACCACATCTCCACCATCCCAAAATATCCTTGTATTTTAGTAATAAAGAAGGGAAACTAAAATCATTGGTTCTATTTCACTTACCTATGTCTTCAAAAATAAGGTCTTCATATGCCCAAAGTCATATGAAGAGTATATGGTACAAAACTTTATAGATCACTTTGTTTTTTCTTAAACACACCATGTTTAAAAAAAAATAAAAAACAAGAATCAAATAAATAAATAAATCCAAATGGAATAAAAATTATCAAGACACATAGACTTGGTGTAAATGTAGGCATAAGAATAACATTATTAAATAACCAAATAGTGGAATTGGAATAAAAATAATATATCCTAACCAAACAAGGCACTAGAATCTTACATAATGCATATAAAAACCTCCAAGGCACAAGTATTACACAACATGTAATCTAACCAAATGTGATATAGTATGACTTTGTATGACCATGGGTTCACTATCCACTAAGAATGTACAATATGTTTGGAAGTTCTCTTGATCTTCCATTGGAATATCTCTTGGTCTTCCCTTAGAATCTATCAATCTTCCCCCGGACCTACATCATTTAAATAAGACCCCTCAGTCTCATTGTCAAAATTCATTGCATTATATCACTTAGTATATATGGATAATAATACCTAGTTAGTTAAAAACCTATTTCAGATCTTTATTTTCCTAATCCACCTATGCACCCAAGGTCTCCCATGTTCCATAAAATTCCAAACACATATACATCAACAAGTTCCAATCACATAATCCATTTAAAATCATTTTCACTAACCTTCCATTCCCATAAAAGTCTATCATTTAACACTATAAAATTACCTTTTGAAAACCCTTTTAAAAAACCCATTTTAATGGATAAAACCTATTTTGACCATTTTCACAAACACAAAGAGTGAATCAAATCCAAATCCTATTGAAAAGCCAATTTAAACCATTAAATTTACATCCCATTTAAAAATAATAAAAAACATGGATAAACCATCACTAATAACCCAAATTAGTGGAAATTTAATAGAAAAATCAATGGAAATAAATAGTTATTAGAAATACATATAAAAACTCCTTTAAATTGAGACACCTACCTTGAATTACAATTAAACTTTTCACCTTAGATGAAAAATGCTAGATTCAAGTCGGAGAGGTCCTAACACACTTTAAACATAAAGAGAAAACAAAAACCCCCCATCAAAAACACTAGGTTTATCCAAATATCAAGATAGGGTTTACAAAATCTATGAAAATGGAAGGATAATAAGTGATAAGGGGGAGAGATAAGGTGAATTTTTAGAAATCAAGATCACCTTAAATAAATCAATAAGAATCATGGTATTGCACCAATAATACAAGAGGATTAAACTCTAAAGACATGGGGTGAGGGATTCATATGGTGGGAGAGATAAATAAGGCCAAGAGAAGTTAATCTGATAAGGGGGAAATAATAGAAAACCAAATTTTTAATGACCTAGACAACCTACATGGTTTAGTTGCATGATTAGAAAAACCAGGCACCGAACAAGCAAAAGCAACTTTCTCCCCCAAAAAAAGTATCATGGATTCTATAATATTCTACATAATTAGATAAATTGAGCTCAAACCATAGAAAATACTGTAATCCCAAAAATATCACCCTCACATGTTAGCTGCACAGTTAGATAAACTATGAATTAACCGTATTCCAGGTCCTATTTCCAAAAAACTAAGGTTTCCCCCTATTACTCTGGGAAACTCCAATAACCAATAAATAAATAAATAAAACAGAAGAATAAAACATACCAGTGACCCCAAAAGTGTCAAAATTCTTCCCACCATGCCACTTTATTCACCCAAAAGGTAACAAAAGATCTTTAGAGGAAAATAAGTTAGGCTATTTTTCCCTTATTGAAACTTCCCACTCCCATGTATCATGGATATTTTGGACACACTCCCAAAGCACATGAACCAACATGGTCAATTTACCATGGATCACTTTGTTTTGATAATCCAGGCAATCAGCAGGCTGCTCCACCATGGTGGTGTCAAGATACAACTTAAAATATTTACACTCTATCAAATGAGGTGGATCTGAATAGCGATTCATCAAGTGTTATATGTGGAATAAATCATGGATTTAATCATTCCATATCATATGTGACTGAAAGAGATGGATTTTTCTCAGGAGAACATGCATCATGCACCTCCCTCTTTTCAAATTTCTCCACCCACACCTACATCTCCTCCCTTGCTGGATGATGCACCGTTGCTTCCTCACATGGGCACTACTTCACCCTATACTACCATTAAACTGGGCAAGGGAAGAACTTACCTTTATTAGTGCTAAATAGAAAGCGCTGATAAATGGGTGTTCCTTTATCAGTGCTAAAACAAGCACTGATAAAGGTGTACCCTTTATCAGCCCTTTTCTTAGCACTGATAAAGCATACATTTATTAGTTCTATTATTATCACTGTTAAAAGTTTTTATTATTAACTTATATAAAATTATTATATTTATATTAAAAAATAATTTTTTTATACATTAAAAATTATATACCAATGTTTATAAATATATACTATTTATAGTTATAATTATTAATAAATAAATATATATTTATCTTATATATAATTTTAAATAAATATGTAAGAATATAAATAAAATAATAAAATAATAATTTTATAAAATAATTAGTTATTAGCGCTATAATTTTAGCGCTGATAAGTAGATGTTTTATCAGCGCTAAAATTATAACGCTGATAAACAACTAAATTATCAGCGTTTTTTAGTAATGATAAAGGTCTAACTTTATCAATGCTAAAAAAGAGATGATAAAGGTATGTTTTATCAGCACTTTTATTTTAGTGCTGATAAAACACACCTTTATCAGCGCTTTTAACTAGCGTTGATAAAGGTTCTAGCGATTTTTATAAAAAAACCCCTACTGGTCCCTCCTCTCTTGTACGCTTTGAAGCCTTCGTGGAAGCTGAACCTGACCCCTCCTCCTCCATGACCCCTCCTCCTCCTCCAACTCCTCCTCCACCACTTCCTTTTCCTCCACCTTCTCCATGATAGTCCTCCTCCTCTGCCACTGCTACCTCCGCCGCTGCCTCCGCCACCGCTGCCTCCGCCACCGCTGCCTCCGCTGCCCCTACCTTCACTGCCTCTACTGTCTCTGCAGTCACTGCCTCATTCACAAAGTTATATGCTTTGAGTGTTTCTGGTATTATGGATGAGATTAAATGAGTTTTATGAAGGTAAAATATGTTAGGTGTTAGCCTAGGCTTGTGAATTCATTAGAAACATGAAGCAATGGTATATGCTTTGAGTTGTTATTAGAATAAGTGGTGTCATTACAAGTATGGGATATATTCATGGTGAAGCCTTAGACATTGGGAATGTTGAAGGTATGGGTAATTTCCTTGACTTGAGATTGTATAGGCATTTCCTTGGAATATTTTTGAGAAGGGCACCTTGAGTGTCGATGTTTTTGGAATCAAGGTTTGTTTTGAGGGTAAGATTAGTGTGATTCCTAGCCCTGTGTTTTTTTGATGTGTTTCTTAGTGGAGTATCTATTATATTATAGATGGACACATGTGATTTTGAGATGATACTAGTTGAAAGGCATTTGTGCGGTTTTCATGCAAATTTTAAGAATGTTAGTCTTGTTGGAAAGTAGCATAAATGTTCTTTATTTTGATGATTGACAAACCATATATCTTGGTCATGGGTTTAGGCATGTGAGCATAATATAGATGAGATATGACTCATGTTAGTCCAAGTCAGGTGATAATTTAGGGTATCAAAGATATTTACACCTGTCTAGACGTGCATTATTTCGATTACGAGGGTTGTTGATCACTGTTCTGGAGACTGGCTTGTGCGGTTGCTTGGGGTGTACATCGGTAAGTTTAGAGATCAGGTTAATTAAAGTATCTCATGGAGATGGTATTTTAGTATAACAAAATGGCGTTTGACTTGTGGGATCATGATTTATGTAATTTTATTAGGTGGTACAATATTGTACACCCATTATATTGGATGAGGTGAGAATGGTACACACTAGTTATGCATGGTACCCATTTAAATTTTAATTCGGTGAGATGTTATGTGTGAGACGAGGAAAAATGGAGTTGAATAAATTATTTTAGACTCAATTTCTTGGGGTTTTGGATGAAATAATAAATTTCAATCTATGGTGGAGGATACATCACAAATGGATCAAATATAGTGTCATGTTTGATCTAAGAGTTAATCCCAGACATGTGTTTCTTTGGATAAATGATCATGTATCAGTAGTAGAAACATAAATTTAGTGATAGAACATGTTGAGGTGATTCTTGATAAGTGGTATAAGTTAAAAATTTAGTGGGAAGTGAACCAATGGTTGTTGAGGGTGAAACTTTCATTTCAGATGAATTTCAGTGGGTGATGGGTATAATATTTCAGGGATCAGGGAATATGTGGAACTTGATATTTCATGTTAGAGGTTAGGTATGATAAATATGATCACATATATTAAATATCTATGATAATATATGGACCATTCACTATATATTTATGACCCTCATGTTACAAGGGTCTTCAATATAATGGGGATGGTTATTGGATGGTTGATATGACATTTTTATGTCGTTGAGTTGGTGAATTTGATTTATCTAGTCCCACATAAATAACATATTTAGAATTTAAATTACGTACTAGATAAATTTAATATGTTTATAGAATGATCTGGATAATCTTGATGTGATCTAAAGGTGATTCATGAGGTAAATCATGATTCATCATGTGATTTGGGGGGTGAATCCCATTCATCACATTATTTTGGGGGTGTAGCTATTTCTTCACATGATTCAAGGATTGGATCATGCATAAAAATATAGTGGTAGTGTTTTCCCTGAGATTAGATGTTGTAGAAAATATAGGGAAATGGTTGGGTATGACAGGTTCCTTTTGAGGTATGGCTGGGACTTTTTGAGGGAAAGTCAGCGTGTTAGGGCCTTATTCATAAGCATTAGAGACTTGTTTGAAACTCTTTGGAATAACATATGAGAACTAATAGTAGATTTTTGTGGGTTTTTTCATATGTGTTTTGGTTTGGTTAGTTGTAAACCACACCAAGTGGGTTGTTGTACTACTGGATGATGTGTTAGAATAGGCGTTTACGATGGTGGGGAGCACTTTGGATCCAGATCGTGGTGGGTATCACCATGAAACTGGTGATGTGTTTAGTGAAAAAATTGTGACCTTGAATGGATGGGTTTCATGGATCATAATATATAAGTTTTAATTATGTTTAACCAAACATGTCCAATTCTTAAATCTCATTGGACCTATTTTGGATAGGTATAACATATGAGTTCTCATTTTATGTTTTCTTTTCAGTTGGAAATCTCCTCTACTGCGCTCCTATCCTTTTCCGTAAACGCACCTCTGCCACACACTGAACGACACCTTCACAGTGAGTTTTCTCCTATTACTCATTGGTTTAATCTTTTTCACATGTCATTACTATTTGATATTGACGGTTATAATGTGAAATGTACAGGCTAAATGCCCCGCTGAAAATCGTGGCCTTTGGTGGTCCTTGTTTGCGCACTAAATGAATTGCATGTTGGTTGGTTTTTGTTGAACATTTGAATATAAAAATTGGTAATTTACATATACTTGAATTATGAATGAATTTCCCAGGATGATAAAACTTATATGATAACCCCTGAATTTAAAAAAAAATTGAATAAGGTATGCTTTGTAAAATATGAAATTGTGATTGTTTAGTTTTTATGGTGTTGCGATTGTGAGCACGATTGTGTGTTTGTATAGTATTGTGGTTGTTGGAATGATTGGTATGAAATTTGTTTTCCATGTTGTAGTTCTTCCACCATTGAATATCAATCCAAAATTTACCCATTTCAATAGCACCACCACTTTTTTATTAGTGCAATTCCAGTGAATCCTAGAAAACCACTTCACAAGAGGACTCTATGAGACACTTTATGGACACCCAAGTCAAATAACCAAAAAAACGCATGTAATGAATCCTTCCACTCGCAAGCACTCTATTGAAAATCATACCATATATTAGTTTAGTACCATAGTTCTTGACTAGAGACATTATGTTTCTAGAGAAACACTAAAAATCCGGTTTACAACAATGCATATAGATCACATGTGGGACACTAAAACATTCTAGTGAAAGGGATTCTCATAGCTTGTTGAACATATTTTGTGTAATTATTTTGTTATATATTAATATTACTGTATCAAATACGATGAATATAAATAAAGAATGGGTGAAATCCAATCAGTTGACAAAAGAGTATGAAGATGGAATGAAAGAGTTTATTAAGTTTGCAAAAGATCATGAATGTGACCCTTCCCAAATACTTTTTCTGTGTTTAAACTGTTGTTATTCAAGAAACATTAGTCCAGAGGTGTTGGAAGAACACCTGATCTATCATAGAATATATCGAAGTTATACATGTTGGAATAAACATGGGGAAAAAATGAATTTAGGTAGTGGCTCAGATAACATGGCATTTTATGGATCATCTAATATGATTACAAGCATGAAAAATGAAGACAATCATATAGAGGATGTGATTACAAATGTGAATGATGACGAAGATCGTATTGAGCAAATGAATAGGATAGTTGAAGATGAACTTTGTGATTGCCCAAAATTGTTTGGGCAGTTAAAGAGTTGTGAAAAAACACCATTGTATGCTGGTTTCACTAAATATACTACATTGTCAGCCGTACTGAATCTGTATAATTTGAAAGTAGCCAACATGTGGAGTGATGCCAGATTTACAAAACTACTTGCTCTCATGAATGACTTGCTCCCATAAGATAATGACCTCCCAAGCTGAATATACGATGCCAAATAAATGCAACGCTCGATGGGAATGATCTCTGAAAGAGTACATGTTTACCTGAATGACTATATATTGTTTCACAAGGACCACAAATCACTTAAAGAATGCCCAAAGTGTGGTGCTTCTCAATACAAGGAAGATGATTATAGTCCTATGAAAGTTGTATGGTACTTTCGAATCATTCCAAGGTTCAAGTACCTATATGGAAGTGAGGAGACTGTAAGAAAATTGATATGGCATGAAGATACAAGAATTAAAGATGGAAAACTACATCACCCAGCAGACTCTCCTCAGTGGAGGTGAATTGATCATGAGTATCTTGAATTTGGAAATGAGATGAGAAACCTATTTCTTGCATTATCTACAGATGGGGTGAATCCTTTTGGTTTTCAAAGCAGCAGTCATAGTATATGGCTGATTATGTTGATAAATTATAACTAACCAAAATGGTTATGAATGAAATGAAAATACATCATGTTATCTATGCTTATATTAGGACCCAAAAAACCAGGTAATGATATTGATGTTTATTTTGCTCCATTGATAGAGGATTTGAAATTATTGTGGGATTTAGGTGTTACATTGTATGATTCTTACAAAAATGAAGATTTCACATTGAAATCCATGTTGTACAAGATGATAAATGACTTTCCTTCTTATGAAAAATTTTCAGGATATAACATTAAAGGAACTCAAGGGTGTCCCATTTCCAAACAAGGTACACATTCAATTAGGTTGAAACATTCATCGAAAACCCTGTTTCTAGGACATCACAAATTTCTACCCCGATGGCATAAGTACCGATCTTGGACGACATAATTTAACAGAAGATCAGAAGAATTTACATCATTGTCTCCACTAATAGGTGATCAATTGTTTTAGAAAGTAAAATATGTGGACACTACTTTTGGTAAACCATTTTTGAAAAACCTTACGAAAGATAGTTGGAAAAAGAGATCAGTTTTTTTGAATTACCATACTGAAATTGTTTATATGTCAGACATTTTCTTGATAATACACATGTTAAAAAGAATGTATGTGATAGTGTCATCGACACATTTCTAAATGCACCAGACAAAACAAAGGATGGAATTAAGGCCAGATTGTACTTGGTTGAAGTGGGAATACGAGAAGAGTTTGCACCAGTGAAGGGTGAAAAATGAACATTTCTTCCTCGTGATACTTATAATCTTTCCAGGAAAGAGAGATATCAGTTTTAAAACTTCTTGAACGACGTAAAGGTTCCAGAGGGGTATTCATAAAATATGAAGAACATTGTGCTAATGAGAGATTTAAAATTATAGGGTCTAAAATCACATGACTGTAATGTTTTTATGAAAGGTCTAATTCTTATAGCTTTACGTTGCATTTTTGTCAAGAATTTCCTCCATACATTAACGAATATCTATTTCTTTTTCAAAGCTATATGCAACAATGTTATAGGCCTAATGAAATTTCCAACTATGGAATGAGAAATTACCATTATATTATGTGAATTGGAAATGTTCTTCTCGCTGATATTTTTCTATATGATGGTTCATTTGATGGTTCTTTTGGTGAGAGAGATTCAACTATATTGTTCTATACATTATAGATAGATGTACCCCATTGAATGATATATAAATATTTTGAAAGGGTATGTCAAAAAAGAAAGTTGGCCAGAGGGTTGAATTGCAAAGAAATATATTGTTGTGGTAGCCATTGAATTCTGTACTGAATGCCTGTATGGTGTGGAAAATGTTGGCCTACCTAAATCTTGTCACCCTCAGAAGCTTGAGGGTGAAGGAATTTCTGGAAGAGTGGTTGTCACAATCAATATTACAGATCGAGAGCAGGCCCACCTTTACGTTTGGCATAACAATTTTGACATTGACCCATATGTTCAAACCCACAAAGAAATTCTTAGGCATTTGAATCCATCTAGGGCTGAAAATGGATATGAGATACCCATAATTGATAGTTTATAGGATATTTTTGGGACCATATTTTTAAGAAGTTAGATGAAAATCTGCACTACTGGAAAACAAGATATTTGCGATGAGATCCCATCGCAAAAAGTCCTTAGCAATGGGGCACCGTCGTAAATACCCCGTTGTAGAAAACAGCGTCACAAATAGTATTTTTTGCGACGGGCCCGTCGCAAAAAATAGTATTTTCGACGGGTTATGGCCCCATCATAAATAATCCTCCAATTATATACATTATATATATATAAATAAACCTTTCATGATGGACCGTCACAACTAATCCTTTGATTATATTCATTATATATATATAATAACATTTTGCGATGGGCCCGTCAGAAATAGTATTTGCGACGGGCCCGTCCTCCCCTCGCAAATACTATTAATAAAAAACTATATTTAGATTATTTGCGATGGGAGCCTATCGCAAAAGGTCCTGTTGCAAATACTAAAATTAATAAAAAAAATTAAAAAAATTATGATTAATCAAAAAATTATATTAGAATTATTAAAATAAAAAACATTATTATTAGTAAAATAAACAGACATTAAAAAATATAATACTAAAAATATATATTTAATAAAATTATGATTAATAAAAAATTAATATTAATTTTATTAAAATATTAAACAAATAATAAATTATTACAAATCTCAATATTTAAAAAAAATATAAAAAAATCATAAAATATTATTAGTATTAGTAAAATAAACAAATATTAAAAAATATAATACTAATAATAAGTAATAAAATATTAAAAATAAAAAAGTCTAATTATGCAATATATGTACCAATATAAAAGACAATCTATAAATAGTTCATATTACATTAAATCTTAAATTCAAATGTTTTTAACATAAAAAACAAGTCACTGGGGGGTCGTCTTCTCGTGGAGGTGGAGGAGCTATAGGAGATGGTGGAGGAAACTCCATCCCTAAACTACGAGTCCGACGACGCGTGTACTCCATTTGATCGTTATGCTGTTGCTTCTATTGACGCATCTCCTCCTCATGCTGTTGCTGCTGCTGCTGTCACCGACACATCTTTTCATGCTGCTTCTGTAAACTCTCTATAAGCTCAGACTGAGTTTGCAACTGATCCTGATACTGTGAGGCAGAAGATGATGCCTCTCCACGAGCTCCTCTCGATCTGGACGCCGATATCACTACAGTACCATAATAAGTACCAGGAGTCAAATGAGAGCTGATACCAACTACTCATCCCTTCTCAAAGCCATACTATGTCTCCTGCGTCTATGTCGCCTCATCAAAATAGTGGGCACTGGTCTGCTCATTCATCTCGTCCTGTCTCTCAGCCTGTGTCTGAGAGGTCGCAGCCTCATATGAATCCTTCAATTCCAATTTGAAATTAAAATGGTGAAAATATTATATCCTGTTAATTTTCAAACTGAAAAAAATAATACTAACCACAATCCGACGCTGGCGATCACCTCTAATCTCTCCAGTGGCTGGATCACTTTACATCCTTCGATAAACGTCGAACTCTATAATATCGGGATGGTCAACTGCCTACAGAAATATAAAATGAACTGTTTATATTTACAGTTATATAAAATATTTAAAAAATTATAGTTACTAGATGCTCTCTATGAGTACAGAATGTACGACTACCAGATCAATGCGTCACCTCCTGTCTCCCCCGATTCTGCCATCCCACTGAAGATCTCCTCTAAAATCCACCACCCAACCAGTGTAAACATAATCCATCCCAAACATGAGGTGAAATGTACTTTGGTTGGTGGGCTCTACACGACTCATCAAATTCTTTCACTCCTACTTTCTTAATAGCTGTTCTTCTCAAATTGTACAAAAACTGTCAGAAATGGTCACACATAGACATCTGCCATGCCGTGTGGATAGCGTCACACATTCTATCATCAATGGGATACCATAAACCCTACAAATAACTTATAATATCAAGTTATTAATAAAATAAATTTCAAAATAAATATTATTTATTTACGTACCAGCCAATGATCAAACATGTCATGCCATACATCAACGAGAATCTGTTCCCATGTGATCAATGGCCGAGAAAAATAATTTCGGAAAATCGCGCTCCCCTGTCCAATAGCTACATGCGCAAAACTATGAAAAAAATAAATAATCAAAAAATTAGTATATATATAAATAAATTAATGAAAGCTAACTAAAATATATAGGTTACCATACCTCCATGTGCGTGGATCGAAGCCAATACATGGACGTCGCTCGGGGATAGGGTCAGGAATCATCAATCGCACAAGACCACGTCCCCTCTGCATACCCCATGAACCGCCAGTAGGCTGAGGGTCAGATGGTCCACAATCCCCCTCATCCAAAGGTATATCAGCCTCCTGCAAATCACGAAATAGATCCGGATCCATCTGAAACACAAAATGATTGTTGTTAGTAGATAGTTGAAAATAAATATTATATATATATATATGTATTATTTATGATTATAACTATAATTTAACTGTGTTAATGTCCATCTTTGTCCTCATCTCCATAGTTGTCCATGTTAATGTCTTCATCTTCCTTCCAAGCATCATCAATATCTACATGAGTTTTAGTTTCATCATCTCTTGTCATTTAAAATTCATTTGTAACTTTATTAACATCTTCATCATCATCGATCCTTAATTATGGAGTGGCATCATCAATATTCATGTCTCTTTGTGAAAAAGATGGATTTTGAGCAGTCTCTTGACAAATTTCAATTCATTCCACTTCAGTGGAACCACATTCAGTTTGAGTAAACTAATTTTCCTAAGATTTCATTTTTATTATGCTTCACCAATCACTCAAGTATCTTCAAGTAGCACAGTACTTTGCGTAATAAATCTGATGTGCCTGTTGATCTAGTAAAAGGGTTCATTTACTGCAAGAAGACTTGTATATTTAATATTGACAATTCCATGAGTCGGATGAACATGCAAGCCTCTCTCAGTATCCAACCACTGACATTTAAACATCATTATGTAATTCTGTCCTAGATAACACAACTCAATAATTTCATCCAAAATGCCATAAAGTCAACTTCAGTTTCTCTATGATGCGATCCTCTCAAGAAAACTCCACTGTTCATTGTTTTTTTATTCCCCATATTCACGTGTATGAAATCAAAAACCATTCACCACATATGAATTATAATATTTAACCATTTTGGATGGTGGGTTACTCAATATAAACAGTCGGTTATCAATTTTATCACCATGTTGAGACACATAAAAAATTGTAAAACAATTATTAATATAATAAATAATAAATAGAATTGATATTAAACCATCAATAATTTATGTTACCAATTTTTGAAACCATTGAGAAATTTTTTGTCTGCGTTCTTCAAGAGAAGCTGCTGTAATTTGTGGAAGTTGTTTCTTGATATGATTATCATATAACCTAAAAATAAAATAAGTGTACATACAATAACATAAATTATAGAATAAGTGATAGAAGCACTCACAGTAAAAATTATGTCATTTCATCACAGTTGAGAAGAACATATGTACATGCTCTGTGATGTTCATCATCTGAAAACCATCATTCATGAACTCCACTAAAACCAAGATTTGGCTGATTAAAAACTGATAATTGATTGTCCATTTCAACATTAACATTCCCCTCATTTCATCCCATTCGATTGTTTTTTGAGGGATATTGAGATTCAAAATAATGAGAGCATAAAAAAGAAATTTAATCATGAAAATAAGATTCATCAATTGAGCCTTCAACTGATGCTTTGTTATGTACTTTTTTCTTCAATTTCTGCATGCATCTCTTGAATGGGTACGTCCATCGAAACTATACTGGACCTCCACATTTAGATTCATGTGGAAAATGTAATATCATATGTTCCATTGAGTCAAAAAAAGATGACGGAAATATTTTTTCCAGTTTACATATAATTACATCAACATCTTCTTCTAGTCTTCTTAGCACATCGTAGTCTGTTGTCACTGCACAAATGTCTCGAAAAAATATGATATGTTTGTTATCAAATCCCAAATCATATTATTCAAAAAATCTCTGAATCTAATCGGCATAAGTCTTTCCATTATAACATGAAAATCATGACTTTTTAATTTGGTAATATACCCATTCTTAACACATCTGCCTAAATTAGAAGCATAGACATATGGAAGTCTCAAATCTGAAATCCACTGACAAAATAGTAAGTGCCTCTCTTTGGACAATGTATAATGAAACGCCCCGACCCAGTTACCCAGTGTCGGTACATTATTACATAACATTGGTATGATCACAAAAGATAAAGTCTCAAAATACCGATTAGTTTAGTAGCCTTGGAAATACTAGATACATTCATAAGTCTTACATTACATCATAAAATGAAAAACTAATACAACATAGTCTCCATAGTCCACACTCATATCCCCTCAGACTATCCCTGTAGGTCAGTCATAAAATACTTCTTCACATCCTGGGAAAAATAAAACATAGAAAGTGGTGAGCTCAAATGATCAGTAAGGATAACAATATAGCAGAAACTTTGATAAGTAAGCATAAACATTTAAGGCAATGTATAACTAAAACAAAAGCCTTTTAAACTTGAACATCAACATAATATGGCAAAAATAAAATGAAGTAATTCCATTTACATATTCACATGGATATTCTACTAGTCCAATAATCACATGAAATATCAATAACCACTTTCATAATGAAGGAATGCATAATGCCAGACTATTATAACCACATAGTCAAGGCCTTGTGCCAAGACTACAAATAAGATTTTGTCAAGACCTTGTTCCAAGACACTATTTTGTCTCATGAGACCTACCAATACATCGAGGAGCTATAGTGGGCTCTACCCGTTACTTACTAAGTCCAATGCATTCATCATATGAAAAAGTTTAAACATAACATAAACATTTGTATTAAAACTAGCATACAAAATGTCAATAATTTATCCATAAACCATGAATGGTATAAAAATAACACATCCACCATAAAACATATCACAAAACCTTCAATATTATATGGAATTTTTGTGTCATAATAAATCAACCTCAATCAAGAATAATTACCAGTAAAGGATGATGACATAGTTGAAAATGATAAGAAATATTTTTTGAGAGAAATAACTTTTTTTGTAAAATTATTAAAAAGTCACAAATTTATAAAGGAAGTAATTTAAAAGATATTTTTGAATCAAAGTGTCCCATACCACTTTGAAACTTTTGAAAATAATTATCATTTCAAAACATTCATGTCTATATAAATAAATCCTTAAAATCATTTTGAAAACCTGGACATTAAATAAAAATATTTAGAAAGATAAATCTTTAAAACATTTAAAATTCTGATGTTGATAAAGATTACCTATCACAAATCCTTAAAATATTCATTTTGAATTCATTTTTTTGAAAATGGACATGGATGATAAAAATGTCCCAGTAAATACTTACACATAACAATCTCGGATAATAATGAGATTGAGGAATTAACCCTTACCAATTTGGAAACTTACGAAACATACACCCCATGAAAGAGGTATCATACAATTAATAGGTAAATACATATAAATTAAAGTGTACTATACAAAGAATACAATTATGGGCAGTACATACACCACACAAAAGGTAATAGTGGCAATATGGCATAAATCTCACAGGAATAAGAAGTGAGCTGAAAACCCCTTACCTTGTACTTTTCCTTGGTTAAGGGTAGGTTAACCTCCTGTATAATGGTGAAATAATTTTTATTAAATTATACAAGTATCATATACATTAATATGATATCATATATTATCTTTTAACATTGTTTTTTTAATAATATCTTAGTATTATCATCGTTTCAGGTGTTAACTTACTAGTTTTATTTTATATGTTTTGTCACATAAGCCGTGTTTGTTATGGATAGGTTGTATCTTATTCATATACAGAATTATATCAAGTCATTAAACATTCTTTTTAATCATCAAATGAGAATTATACTTGAAAGGATACGATGAGAAATGAATCTCATCACGTTCGTGGAGATGGTAGTTCGTACGTACACACGAGCGACAATATCATTCTTTTGATATTAAAATAATATATAATTGGATGGTATATAATATATACAGAATAATTATTATGTTATATTTTTTATTTACATGAATTAAACATCATTATTATACCCATCCAAATAATAATGTTTTGAATAACAATTACACCACGACGTGGAGACGGTAAGCCATACGTACACACGTACGGTGAAAAGTCATTCAAAGGATGGATAGAATACTGAATATGGTTGTACCATATTTATAATAATATCACAATATATAGAATATTCTATAGTTATTATTTTATAATGGAAATAACAAATAAATAAGAAGTTGAAGAAGAAAGGAACTTGAAAGAGGGTGGGGAAAACATTACCTCTTCTTCGGGTTCTTCCTTTTGATTTGATCAAAAGGGCTCCTTAGGTTGGCTTTATAATCAAACTAAGGCCGCTAGGTTGAAGTGAGAGAAGTTGAGAGAATATTTGGGTAGGTTTTGGACAATAAAAAAGGCTTTGAAGGTGTGAATTAGAGGGAAGGGGAAGTGCCCTTTTATAAGTGGTGTGAGGGGCACCTTAGGAAAATTTAGAAATATTATTTTATAATAAATTCATATTCGGTTTATAATGGCTCCAAATTGGATTATTTAAATTTTAAGGTGGGGATAGGTCGAAAAAAACTCAACCAATATATTTTATAAAGTTTTCGGTCACCTTATTAACCGTATCTTTCAGTTTCAACTCTTAGTTAATTCGTTTGACATTTACCATGTCTCTTTGTATTTTTATATTATATAGTCAATAAACTTACTATACACTTCCAAGAGACCCCCAAGTGGTCCATTAATTATAAAACTATCATTATATAAGTCCTTTGGCTAAACATTATATTTTTAGGAATATAATGTCAATTAATAATATAATATTTCTTTTAAAAACTCATTTATGTCAATTCTGAAAATATTTAATAATTGATTTTTTAAAGTATTACAAACTTTATTAATTCGAGCCAAATTCATTTACACAATAATAAAATGTCATATTAACCAATAAAATTACTTTATGGCATAAAAACTTTCAAATTATATTTATTTTAACATTTATAATACTAATTATTTGATTCTTTCATTAATAAGGAAAATACTACATCATTATTGTGTCACAAATAAATTTAATTATTAAATGTATAAAAATTATAAATAAAATAACATTATGTAGGAAATATTTTTATATTTCTAATTAATATTTATAGTAAAAAATATAACATATATAACCCTATGTAAAAATTGTTTTTCTAAAAGATATATGCTTATGTCATTCTTGTATTTACTTTAACTTAATTAATATAAAGTGTCATTATCACTTACAAGTGGCTCCATGGGGTCCCAAAATCGACCCAAAGATGAAAATGGTTGGACATGTATCAACCAATAGGGTTAGGACACGTTTTGTGGTAATTTATTATTATTATCATATTCTTTTTTACCTTTACTTACCGGATTTACCCTTTAACCATGGTAAATAAAATATTTACCGAAGTAATTATTCAAAATGTCTAAAAATAAAAGTTACCTATTTAAAAAATTTGGACCTCCTGATTATAAATATGGAATCAATTTTTCTAAATTCAAAACACAGAAGTGGCATAAATTAATTCCCCCTGTCAAAACAAAAAGCATGTTTTTAGGAAATAATAACTATCAAAAGATTGACACTTGTTTATGTCTGGTTTAAATGTGAAATTTTGTCCAATGACCAAAATTGGATTAAATGGTAAAAATATAATCTAAATATACTTTATAACCACTCAAATTAATAATTTATCACTATTTATTATTTCGATTAAAAAAGTTATTTTTAATTAAAATTTAGTAATTTTCACTATTCATCAAAATATGAAAGTTATCTGAAAAGTACCAAAAATTCACCCTAAGCTAATTTTGATATTCCGAATCCAAAAATGAAGTCCATTTTGAAAGATAAAATTTATAAAATTTCAAAATGTGGGTATTACTATTCATAACGGCTAGTTTGATTGGTTGTGGTGTGAGTTAGAAATCGAAGTTGCGTACAACATACACTACTGTATTAGTCAAGGGGATGCGTAATGTGGAATATTGGGGTGTTACATTCTACCCTCCTTCAATAAATTTCATCCTAGCAATTTGAAATTGTTCTATGAAAATAAAAGTTTGAAAATAGAAAATTCCTTTGTGGGAAAACCCACATCAGAAATTGGGTTAATAAAATTTAGTTTTAATAAGAGGAGAAGGGGAATGAAACAGTTACCACCAAATTATGATATCTATTAGGAGAAAATTGGTGGAAATTAGAGACACATAATTGGAGGAAAAATGTAAATATTTATAGGGAGTGATTGAGGTCATCAATCACAAACAATTGTAGAATTGTGGGCCTCAAAGACACCAATCTATGATGATTTAAAATACCATCGATTCAACAAAACGTAAGTTGTTAGGATAAAGTTTTTTTGGTTTTACGATGCCTTACCTAATTTTTAAGAATTTGTTTCTTCATAGAATAAGAGAGGAAAAAAATGTATACTTGTCAAGTAGAGTTCCATCCTTTAACTAATTTCTACCACAAACTCATCTTTCACTCTAATGGATAATAGAACTTAAAAATAATATTCTATTTATCCTATTCGTATAGGGTTCAAAAAAATGAACTTATAATTCATATTACTATTTTTTAAAAAGACTACATTATTCAATCCAGGACATCATGTGGGCCAGTGTTAGGTGATACACCCTTGCCGCCATTCGGTTACAGGTTCAAGTCTCGCGGCCTTGCCGGACGCGACGGGTTTCCACCCGGCCTCCAGGTTGTCCTTTTTATGGAAATCCAAAAATAATCTCAAACTATACTTATCCAAAATACTTATGTCCAAACTCACAGTCCAAAATTTATAGGGAAGATAAACACAATGAAGATCCTCTTTTCCATGGAATAACATGTGAACATCTACATCATGTATTCTTTTAAAACACTACAACTTCCTGAATTACCATAAAAACTTATTGATTAAATTCAGGATCCCTTATTCATTATAGAATACTGGATATACTCCTTCTATCCAAAAATGTTGTAAACTTAAACAATGATGGAATATACAAATCATTAATCCGTTTCAACTTAGTCAAGAATATCCAATATAATTTATCCAAATCAATCATGTATTTTTCCAAAATCACTACCTCGGTATCAGAACCATATTATGGTTTATCTTTCTATCAACCATATATTTTCCCAAAATTTAACCTAATATTGAGTCACTTTTCTTGGTTCCACACAATCTCAAGTCCTTAATGAAATAGTACTGCAATATAATCCTTATATATATCACATTATTCTTAAAACCAGAATATAGTTCTTGAATCCAAAAACATAAATACAATAATTATTCAACCTCAAATGTAGTAACAACATAAGCTTGGCCTTTCTCCCTAGGCCTTTTCTAAGGTAAGTTTCCTTGGTGCTTAGGACATTCAATTTCATAATGACCCATTTCTCTATAATTATAGCATTCCACATTGATAGAAACTTTCTTTCCCTTACAATCATGAGCTTGGTGGCCTTTTTCACCACACTTGTAATAGACTCCCATTCCTTTTAGGAAAGAACCAGGGTGTTTCTTACCACTATTATCACATAATATAAAATCCTTCTTTCCCTTTTTCTCATTACCTATCTCTTTCTCCACTATTCTATTCTTCTCTTGCTTTACTTTATTTTCATAAGATTTAGAGAATTCCTTTTCTATATTGATAGCACATGAGACAATATCTTCATACGATGAGAAGGATTGTGATACTAATGCTCGATGGAGAAATGGTTTTAACCCATCAAATAAATGATAAATCTTACTCCTTGGGTTACATATATAATATGATGCATGCCTCGTTAACCTTTTAAAGTTAGCCTCATACTTTGCGACATTCTCATCCTCCTTTTATCTCGAACTCAGAAATTGCATTTCCATATATGCTCGATGGTCATGAGGAAAGTATTTTTCTAAGAAAAGATCTTTGAACTCCCTCCATTCCATATTTGATACTTCATCATCTTCCTTCGTGTTTTGAATCAATGACCACCATTGATCAACATCTCTAGTGAGGTGGTAAACTGCCATGATAAATTTTTTCCTTTCACTACTCCCCAAGGCATGGAATATTTTCTCTAAAGGATTTATCCATTGCTTAGCTAATAAGGGATTTTTACTCCCATTGAATGTCAGTGTTTTTTTGCCTCATGAATCAATCTAACATTGATCCTTCACGCTGTAGATCAGGGTGCTCCATACGGGTAAGGTTATTTTTCATAACCTGAGTGAGTTGTCCATGTATGGTGATTAGCTGATCAGCACCAGTTGCATCACCAGCTCCACTATAATTATCTTGAGCAGGAGGGAAATCCCTACGTGGAGTGTGTGCATTGATACAGTTTTCAATTCTTCCACTAGGCACCATTTCTAAACAATGTCACACACTAGATTAGTTTATGAATCACAATACATGAATCTAAAATTGTAAAACACTTAACATGAATTAAAAAATTTATGGATATAATCCATAATCATAAAAATGTTTTCTTTGAGGAAGTATATACTCATAAACACTTCATAATTTTTTTTAAAGAAAATGAGAATTATCCTAAGCATATCCCCCAGAAGTGTCGTAACCAAGAGTGCAACAAAGCTCGTTGTCGTGCACCAGTTCCCGTTCGAGTCTAGCTTAAAGCGGTGTTTTTGAGTTTTACCCCTAGGTACATCTGTTCCAGATCCGCCTCTACCTACTTGTATCCAGACAGGGATGTATTTCTCAGAAAACTCACAAAATATCTACAATACCAAAATTCTTGGAAGTTATTCTATACTAATCCTCAAAGTCCATCTTAGGTCTATGTGATCTAATCAGAGTTTATCTAAATCTAGCTCCCAAGGTTTGTACTAAAATTCCTATGAAACCAACTATAATTCCCCGACCTCCAGTTACCCAGAGTCGGTGCATTATTACATAACATTGTAATGATCACAAAAGATCAATTATCGAAAGTCCGATTATTTTAGTAGCCTTGGAAACTATAGATACAATCATAAGTCTTACATTACATAATAAAATGAAAAACTACTACAACATAGTCTCCATAGTCCACACTCGTATCCCCTCAGACTATCCCTATAGGTCAGTCATAAAATACTTCTTCACATCCTAGTAAAAATAAAGCATAGAAAGGTGTGAGCTCAGATGGTCAGTAAGGATAACAATATAGCAGAAACTTTCATAAATAAGCATAAACATTTAAGGCAATGTATAACTAAAACAAAAGCCTTTTAAACTTGAACTTTAGCATAATATGGAAAAAATAAAATGAAGTAATGTCATTTACTTATTCACATGGATATTATACTAGTCGAATAATCACATGAAATATCAATAACCACTTTCATAATGAAGGAATGCATAATGCCAGACTATCATAACCACATAGTCGAGGCCTTGTTCCAAGACTACAAATAAGATTTTGTCAAGGACTTGTTCCAAGACACTAGTTTGTCTCATGAGACCTACCGATGCATCACAGAGCTATAGCATGCTCCAACCGCCACTTACTAAGTCCAATGCATTCCTCATATGAAAAGGTTTAAACATAACATAAACATTCGTATTAAAACTAGCATACAAAATGTCAATACTTTATCCATAAACCATGAATGGTATAAAAATAACACATACATAGTAAAACATATCACAAAACCTTCAATATTATATGGAAGTTTTGTATCATAATAAATCAACCTCAATCAAAAATAATAACCAGTAAAGGATGCTGACATAGTTGAAAATGACGAGTAAAACTTTTTGAGAGAAATAAAATTTTTGTAAAATTATTAAAAAGTCACAAATTTATAAAGGAATTAATTTAAAATATATTTTTGAATCAAAGTGTCCCATACCACTTTAAAACTTTTCAAAATAATAATCATTTCAAAATATTCATGTCTATATAAATAAATCCTTAAAATCATTTTGAAAACATGGACATTAATTAAAAATATTTAGAAAGATAAATATTTAAAAAATTTAGAATTATGATCTTGATAAAGAGTACCTTTCAAAAATACTTAAAATATTCATTTTGAAATCATTTTTATGAAAAATGGACATGGATGATAAAAATGTCACAGTAAATACTTACACATAATAATCTCGGATAACAATGAGATTGGGGAATTAACCCATACCAATTTGGTAACTTACGAAACATACACCCCATGAAAGAGGTATCATACAATGAATATGTAAATACACATAAATTAAAGTTTATTACACAAATAATACAATTATGGGCATTAAATACACCACACAAAAGGTAATAGTGGAAATATGGCATGAATCTCACAGGAATAAGGAGTGAGATGAAAACCCCTTACCTTGTACTTTTCCTTGGTTGAGGGTAGGTTAACATCCTCTATAATGGTGAAATAATTTTTATTAAATTATACAAGAATCATATACATTAATATGATATCATATATGATCTTTTAACATCGCTTTGTTAATAATATCTTAGTATTATCATCGTTTCAGGTGTTAACTTACTCGTTTTCTTTTATATGTTTTGTTACATAAGACATGTTTGTTATGGATAGGTTGTATATTATTCATATATAGAATGATATCAAGTCCTTAAACATTATTTTTAATTATAAAATGAGAATTATACTTGAATGGATACGATGGGAAATGAATCTCATCGTGTTTGTGGAGACAGTAGTCCATACGTACGCACGAGCGACTATATCATTCTTTTGATATTAAAATAATATATAATTTGATGGTATATAATATATACATAATCATTATCATTTTATATTTATTATTAAATTAATTACACATCATTATTATACCCATCCAAATAATAATGTTTTGAATAACAATTACACCACGACGTGGAGACGGTAAGCCGTACGTACGCACATATGGTGACAAGTCATTCAAAGGATGGATAGAATACTGAATATGGTTGTACCATATTTATAATAACATCACATTATATAGAAGACACCATAGTTATTATTTTATAATGTAAATAATAATGAAAGAATAAGTTGAAGAAGAAAAGAACTTGAAAGAGGGTGGAGAAACATTACCTCTTTTTCGGGTTCTTCCTTTTGATTTGATCAAAAGGGCTCCTTAGGTTAGCTTTCTAATAAAACTACAGACTCTAGGTTGAATTGAGGTAAGTTAAAAGAATATTTGGGTAGGGTTTGGATGAGCCAAAAGGCTTTGAAGGTGTGAATTAGAGGGAAGTGGAGGTTCCCTTTTATAAGAGGGGTGAGGGGCACCTTAGGAAAAGCTAGAAATATTATATTATAATAAATTCATATTAGGTTTATAATGGATACAAAGTGGATTTTTTAAAGGTTAATGTGAGGATAGGTCGAAAAAAACTCAACCAATAGATTTTAGACAGGTTTGGGTCACTTTATTAACCTTATATTTTAGTTTCAACTCTTAGTTAATTAGTTTGGCATTTACCATGTATCTTTGTATTTTTATATTATATAGTCAATAAACTTACTATAAAATTCCAAGAGACCCCCCAAGTGGTCCATTAATAATAAAACTATCATTATATAGGTAATTTGGCCAAACCTTATATTTTTAGGAATTGAATATCAATTAATAATATAATATTTCTTTTAATAACTCATTTATGCCAATTTTGACAATATTTAATAATTGATTTTTTTAAAGTATTAAAAATATTATTAGTTGGAAAAAAATCCATTTAAGAAATAACAACATTTCATATTAACCAATAAAATTCGTGTATGGCATCAAAACTTTCAAAGTATATTTATTTTAACATTTATAATACTAATTATTTGATTCTTTCATTAATAAGGAAAATACTGCATCATTATTGTTTAATAAATAAATTTACTTATTCAATGTATAAAAATTATAAATAAAATACCATTATGTAGGAAATATTTTTATATTTATAATTAATATTTATAGTCTAAAATATAACATATATAACCCTATGTAAAAATTGTTTTTCTAAAAGATATATGCTTATGTCATTTTTGTATTTACTTTAACTTAATTAATATAAAGTGCCATTATCACTTACAAGTGGTTCCATGGGATCCCAAAATCGACCCAAATATTCCCATGGTCGGACATGTATAAACCAATAGGGTTAGGAAACGTTTTGGGGTAATTTAATATTATTATAATATTATTTTTTAACCTTATTTATCAGATTTACCCTTTAACCATGGTAAATAAAATATTTACGGAAGTAATTATTCAAAATGTCTAAAAATAAAAGTTATGTATTTAAAAAATTTGGACCTCTGGATTCTAAATATGGAATCAATTTTTCTAAATTCTAAACACAGAAGTGATATAAATTAATGTAAAATTAATTCTTGCTGTCAAAACAAAAAGTGTGTTTTTAAGAAATAATAAATATCAAAAGATTGACATTTGTTTATGTCCGATTTAAATGTGAAATTATGTACAATTAACAAAATTGGATTAAATGGTAAAAATATATTCTAAATATACTTTATAACCACTCAAATTAATAATTTATCACTATTAATTATTTCAATTAAAAAAGTTGTTTTTAATTAAAATTTAGTAATTTTCACTATTCATAAAAATATGAAAGTTATCTGAAAAGTACCAAAAATTCACCCTAAGCTAATTTTGATATTCCAAATCCAAAAATGAAGTCCATTTTGAAAGATAAAATTTATAAAATTTCAAAAAGTGGGTATTAATATTCATAACTGCTAGTTTGATTGGTTGTGGTGTGTGTTAGAACTCGAAGTTGCGTACAACACACGCTACTGTATTATTCAAGGGGAAGCGTACTATGGAATATTAAGGTGTTACATATAAGTTGCTTTTGGATTCATTAACCTATGTGATCTGATATTTTCAAATAGTTCAAGTTCTAGTCTCCTGCAAATTTGGGCAAGATCTAATCGCGCCTTTACAGAATCTTTGGTCTTACCTGGTGTATCCAAAACTGTATGAAATAAATTATCAAAATATTTGTTCTCAATAAGCATGAAATCCATCATCTGGCGGACCAACAAATCAGACCAATATGGAAGCTCCCAAAAAATGCTTTGTTTTATCTAATTATGTTCTTTCCCAAATCCATAAATTTTCTGTTGGTTTACTGTTGGCCTAAATGTGATGGGAGGTAATGAAAATAAAACTAATTTTAACTCTGTACCTGAGTTCATTTGTGGAGGTTCATCTCTTTCAATTGTACCTTTTCTGAAATGAGATTTGTTCCTCTGAAAAGGATGATCGGTTGGAAGAAATCTGCAGTGACAGTCAAAATAGCAAGGTTTTTTTTCATTGATTAGCATAAAGGCTTTGTTGTCTTTCATACAGCAAGGACATGATTTCGGACCATGTGTACTCCAGCCAGATAACATTCCAAATTCCATAAATTCACTAATCATCCACATCAATGCATCTTTTAATATGAAATTTTATTTTGCAGCAACATCATATGTTCCAACACCATCACTCCATAATGCATTTAACTCATTAATCAATGGTTTAAAATAAACATCAATATTCCTTTTCGGATGTCCTGGGATTAATAAGGTAAAAAATATATAGGGATCCTTCATCAAAATCCATGGAGGTAAATTGTACAGAGTTATAAAGACATTCCAGCATGAATACTGACTACCATAAGAACCAAACGGACCGAAACAAACAGTAGAAAAACCCAATCTCACGTTTTGGGCTTCTAAAGAAAAAGACGGATGCAGACGGTCAAAATGTTTCCATGAATAACCATCAGATGGATGATTCAAGCTTTTATCAGCTGAAATCTTGGTTTTGTGCCATGACATCATTGATGCTGTGTTCTGAGACATAAAAAATCGCTGCAACCTGGGTGTAAGGGGGAAATATCTCAACTATTTTACTAGAATCAATCCAGACTTCCCTAGTTGAGATTCTTTATACCTTGATTTTCCACATATGAGACAACTATCCAACAAATCATTTTCACCAGAATATAAGATGCAATCCTTTGGACATGAATTAATCTTCCGATAACTAAGGCCTAGATTACGAACCAACCTCTTGATCTCATAGTAATTTGCAGGAAACACTTTTCCTTCAGGTAACAATGTTTTAACCAAAGAAAATATCTGATCAAAACAGTTGTTTGACATTGAATTATCTGATTTAATAGCCATAAATTTTTCAACTGCTTATAATTTTCTTATCTTACAACCAGGATATAATGTGTCCTTAGCAGACCTCAATAACTCATAAAATTTGGATGGTGCCAACTCAGGAGTTAAATCAATATCATCTTGAGTTTCAATTTGCTGAACAGATGGACCTGCAACATCATGTACTAAATTTTGAAGTCGTGATGGATATGGAATCAAGTTATTAGTATCTTATCTAAAACTGTGTTCTCTGTGTTGATACCAGAAAACATAATCTGGTTGAAAACCAAACCGCAAGAGATGTCCCCCAACCTTGTCAAATGTGTCAAATGTTCTCAGAGAACATTTTTTACAAGGACACTTTATTGTGCCTTCTGAAACATATTCTGGTTTTGATGATGCAAATAATAAGAAAGCTTCTACACCCTCAATATATACAGGATTTAAACCAGAACCGTTTAGATTTCTACGCTGATTTATCCAAGTGCGACCATCTAATAATGATTGTTGTCGACTTCCTTGTTCCATATTTTTCTACAAAATATAAAATCATTACTATTTTTGATTAATTTGAAATTATAAAAACACTATCTGAAAAAAGATAAATAATTACAACTACTTCTTAATAATTACCATTACTTACGGGCGATAAAATTTCCAGTGGATTGACGACTACTCTTTTGTGTGAGGGCTCATTTACTTGGAACTTTCTCACACATAAATCACAATGAAGAATATGATCATAGGTACGCATATTCATTCTCGTATGCACGAGAATGAATATGCATACCTCTGAGCAGATTCTTCATTGTGATTTTTGTGTGAGAAAGTTGCAAGTAAATGACCCGTCAGACAAAAGAGCCCCCTTTTCGTCGATGAATCATCTTCTTGCAACTGTCACTACCTGAACACATTATAAAAAATATTGTCCTACGAATGTATATTCAAACTCGTGCATATGATATTTGATATGCATACATAGAAGCATACTTTTCATAATGTTTTGAGTCAGTAAAAGTTGAAAGGAGAAGAGTCATCGAGCAAAAGGAGTGCCTTCAATCCACTAGAAATTGTTCCAAGTTATTACACGTTATTACAATTTATTACAATTTATTTTCTTACTAATTGTTACTATTTGTTACTATTTCTTCCTTACAACTGATTTTCTTACTAATTATTACTAATTGTTACTAATTGTTACTATTTATTCCTAATTCTTACTAATTATTCCTAATTATTCCTAATTATTCCTATTTATTCTTATTTATTTCTAATTATTCCTAATTATTCCTAAATATTACTAATTATTCCTAATTATTCCTAATTATTCCTAATTATTCCTAATTATTACTAATTATTACTAATTATTACTAATTATTACTAATTATTACTAATTATTACTAATTACTACAAATTATTACTAATTATTACTAATTATTACTAATTATTACTAATTATTACTAATTATTACTATTTATTCCTATTCATTCTAATTTATTCCTATTTATTCCTAATTATTCCTAATTATTCCTAATTATTACTAATTATTCCTAATTATTACTAATTATTACTAATTATTACTAATTATTCCTAATTTTTCTTAATTATTACTAATTATTACAAATTATTACAAATTATTACTAATTATTCCTAATTATTCCTAATTATTCCGAATTATTCCGAATTATTCTGAATTATTCCTAATTATTCCAAATTATTCCTAATTATTCCTAATTATTCCTAATTATTACTAATTATTATTAATTATTACTAATTATTACTAATTATTACTATTTATTACCATTTGTCATCTTTTATTCCTATTTATTCCTATCTATTCCTATTCATTCCTATTTATTCCTAATTATAACTATTTATTACTAATTATTAGTAATTATTACTAATTATTCCTAATTATTCCTAATTTTTCTTAATTATTCCTAATTATTCGAAATTATTCCTAATTATTCTTATTTATTCCTACTTATTCTGATTTATTCCTAATTATTCTTATTTATTCCTATTTATTCTTATTAGTTACTATTTATTTCTAATTATTCCCAATTATTCCTAATTATTACTAATTATTACTAATTATTACTAATTATTACTAATTACTACTAATTATTCTAATTATGACTAATTATTACTAATTATTTCTAATTATCACTATTTATTACTATTTATTACTATTTATTACTTATTATTATTAATTATTACTAATTATTACTAATTATTACTAATTATTACTATTTATTACTAATTATTCATATTTCTTTCTATTTCTTCCTATTTCTTCGTATTTATTCTTATTTGTTACAAATTATAACTATTTATTTTTAATTATTACTAATTATTTGTAATTATTACTAATTATTACTAATTATTACTATTGATTACTAATTATCACTAATTATTACTAATTATCACTAATTATTCATATTTATTACTATTTATTCCTATTTATTCCTATTTATTACTAATTATTCTTATTTATTCATATTTATTGCTATTTATTCCTATTTATTGATAATTATTACTATTTATTCCCAATTATTGCTATGTATTCCTATTTATTGCTATTTACTACTATTTATTACTAATTACTTCTATTTATTACTAATTACTACTATTTATTACTAATTTGCAACTATTTATTACTAATTACTACTATTTATTACTAATTACCACTATTTAGTACTAATTATTACTAATTATTCCTATTTATTACTAATTATTCCTATTTATTACTATTTATTCCTAATTATTTCTAATTATTTCTATTTATTCCTAATTATTACTATTTATTCCTAATTATTACTATTTATTACTATTTACTAATAATTATTAATATTTATTACTATTTATTACTGAAATACAAATAACAAAACAATTTAAATCTAATTTAATTACAACTAACCAACAATAATTAAAATTAACATAAAAAAAATTAAATAAATACTAAACTAAATAAAATATAAATACCTTTAAACTTGATCTCCGATTGATGTAGGTGCCTTCACAACTTCTCCGTAAAAAAAATTAACTGAGGAAAATTTTCACTCTAAAATGCTAGTTTAGAGAGGGAAAGGAAGTGAGAAATGAGAGGAAGAGAAAGAAAAACAGAGTGGGTATATATAGCTTAGATTAGTTGCGACAGGACTTGTTGCGCCGGTAAGCCCGTCACAAATAACTTTACCCGCATTAATTGCTATCGGTGTTTAAAAGGGTTTTTGGGACGGGCCCCGTCGCAAAAGGTGACCTGCTGATCCACCTTTTACGACGGGACAACATCCCGTCAAAAAAACTCGTATTTGCGATGTGACCTGTCGCAAATACCCTCCGACTGACACACTATCTGCGACGGGGGTATCCCCCCATCACAAATAACCTTCCCGCACTTTGGCACGCATCCCGCGCCAAAGCGCGCATTACCTTTTGCGACGGGATGAACCCCCATCGTAAATAACCCTTCAGATGGACTATTTTTAACGGGAACTAATCCCGTCGCAAATACCCCGTCGCAAAAGACAATTTTTCCCGTAGTGTCGGACTCAATTTCAGAACAACTTCGATGGCTAGTCGGAGGAGCAAATGTGTATGTATTATCTTACAATACTTATGTAGTTAATGGTTATACATTCTATACTAATGAACTTGATGAAGACAGTACCATGCAGAATAGTGGGGTTACACTTGTGGGTGAAGCGATGCATGTTTTCAGTGCTAAGGATAGAAAACCAATTTATGCGAATATGTCATACTTTGGCATCATCAAACAAATACAAGAGTTGGATTATACGAAATTCCAAGTGCTGATTTTTCAATGCAAGTAGGTTGACAATAGGTGTGCTGTTAAAATAAATGAATTGAGATTCGTGAAAGTTGATTTCAGTAAGGAAGGGGAGAAAGAGGAACCATTTATAATGGCATCACATGCAATACAAGTATTTTATTTTCCAGACCCCGCAAACCAAAACTAGTCAATTGTTCTGTTATCGACCAAAACAACTGAAGGGTTAAAGGAAAGTTCAACGGAGGATGACCCTTTCATAGGGACTTCACAATCATTTCACATCGATCCCAATGTAGACGACATTTTTTATGTTAGAGGAGACCACAATTAAGGAATTTACATAGTAGATAGAGGGGTCAAATCTCTTCAGCCTTTAAAAAAAAGAGAGTTCAATAATCATGTTATTTGTTTATTGTAATATACATTGTGTTACATTATGTTTTTATCTATTCTCTACTGCTTTTATGTAATCTAAATTAAATGTTTAAATACTTGTGTAGATAACGACTTCTGCACCTACTGATGTGCCCAATCCCAAGGCACAAGAGGTCTCTCAACCTGATGTTGTTGGTCCCAGTGTAGAGCAATAGCAGGTTTCTCAACCTGTTGTTGCTGTTCACAGTGATGAGGTACAATAGGTTTATCAACCTATTGCTGCTGGTCCCAGAGCCGATGCTAGCGCTCTGGAGGAACATAATGATGATGCTTCTGAGGAAATAGTAGGAAATGAAACCCTGACGGAGCAAAAATAACAAGAGCATTGTAGTTTGATTGTGTTTGCCAAAATTCTTAAGGCAAAAGAAGAAGGCATCAAACTTGAGGTGAGATGTAATAAGCGAGTCCAACATAATTTTAACAAAATTATGTATTAAGAGTTAGAGGATGAATTCCAAGAGGCTTCCCCATAATTTTAACAAAATATCATCTTAAAGATGCTGAAGGGAAAATCAAGCCGAACCCAGCTCCTCTTTATGCACACTTGATATCCCAAGGAACGTGGGATTCGTTTAGCAACTGTCGTGGGGAGTAGTCTTTTCAGGTACATTGTGTTTGGTAATACGTTTTTTGGATTTGCTTGTATTAATCACTTTGATTGACAGTTTTTTATTTATGAAACAACAACTGAGTGCTGAAAATAAAGAACATGCAACAAAACCTGTGTACCCCTACCGTAAAGCAAGGATGGGGTACGCTTCACTTGAGAAAAAATTGGCACGTCTTTTAAATCTACAATACTACTTTTATGTGACATAAAACAACATCATAACCATGTTTCTCGGTTTATATGCAGATTGATGAATCAAAATCAAAAGCCATATCCATCCCACACCATGTGTTATGGAAGGAGGCTCGTGTAAATAAAGAGGGTACACTGATAGATGAAAACACACAAAAAGTGTGGGAAACATGTGTAAGTATGACATAATATAAATTTTATTTGTTTTAAATCACTATTACAAAACAATGACTATTTATTTTCCTATATTTTCTATCTGACATAGTCACAAGAATCAAAAACACCCGCACTAGATGCAGACATACTTTCAGCAGCCTTGAAGCAGCCAGAATAGTATGGCCGCGTCAGAGGTGCGGGTTTTGGGGTGACACCTCGAACATATTTTCAAAAACAAAAACAAGAGGAGGATTAAACCGAGGAAATGAAAAAGATGCAAGAAAAATTAGTTATTTTTCAAGAAGAATTACAATACCAGAGAGAGATTATAACATGTTTGATGGGGGAGAGGTAAAGATAAGAAACAACTCAACAACAACCCATGTGTGAAGATCCCACCCCACCCCCACCAGCTTTGAGGTGAGCCATTACCCTAAAAACATGACTTAGCTGAGGTGATAAATGGTTTAATAATTGTTTATGTGAAATGTGAATCACATAGACACTGATACCTTTCCTTTACTAATATTCTACAGGGTAAAAATGATTGTGATTTATATCTATCAACTCTCACCTACCGCCTTGTAGTGAGGGTTATGATGTTCAATATATAGAACAACATGCTACACAACAAACAACTTCCAAAAGATCATTTCATAGTGTCAATTAACGTAGATAATGAGCCAAGTGCTGAGCTACCTGTTCCAAATGATGATGATTACATTCATACGGTTGAACAAGCTGTTGGAACATTCATCGCATGACCTTCAATTCTTGTAAAAAAACATGTGGACAAGGAGGTGTCCATTTCCAATTTATTTTTAAAGCTTGACCTTTAACATTTAATGAAAAAAGGTTTGAACCGATGAATGATATTACATAACGAGAAAGAGAAGGGGGTGAAAAGAAATATCATCTCAAAACTATCTCAAGGATCAACCAACCAATTGAAATGATCTACTGAGAGCATCTTCACCCCACCCACTCTATATCCACAGTTAATATCATTATAGGATCATGTGGATACAAAGTTGATAGACGACAATACTCACGTAGTTTATTTTGAGAAAAGTATGTATAGAGAGGAAATATCAGATTTCATTAGTGCTAAAAATGTAAATGAAATCCTCAAGTATGAATGGCTAGGCGCCCCTGTTGTAAATGTACACATGTGGTATGTTTTCATGATTTAATTTTACAAAAGATGATATACTCTGAAAATTGTGACTAAATACATTTCATATTTTTCACAGGCATATATATGAAAAAACATTTAAGGGATTTTCCCATGAACAAAAAATTAGAATCATTAGTCCTCACATCACCTCTTCAAAATAAGAAATAGATTCGGATAAAGAGGATAGAATAATGTCATCCCTGCTCAAATTGTTTGAAAACAAAATTACAGATGACAAAATCATTTTAAAACCAATGATGCAGGGGTAAAACTATACAATTTAATCATATAAACTATATTTTCATTTCTTTCATTACTTATTCCTTTTTGTGTTTTTAGGAAGCATTGGATGCTGATTGCAGTCAATTTGGATACTCTAATGATTTATTTTCTAGATTCAATGCATGTATATTGAACAAACTGACCATGCATGATGGAGTTTGTTAATTTTTAATAAACTAGATCCAACATTTTAGAACTAAACATATAGTTATATAATTTATATTATATTTTAATCAGGATTCTGTTATGATAGGGTGGTGTATCAATATCATCTACTTCATGGAATGAATCCAGGGCCCAAGGACAAGAATTCCTACGAGATCTAAAACTAGAAAATTATCCTAGTATATATAATAACATTGCACTATCCAAACACATATAAAAACAAATTACTTATTTTTTACGATGTTTCTGCAGTGTCCAAAACAGAAAAATGGAAAGGACTGTGGTTATTATGATTGTAAAATTATGAAAGAGATCATATTTCATCAATAAAATAGCATCCTTTAAGAGGTATTTTCAAAAATAATTATGAGTTCATTTAAAATATTTACTAATACTTTTTGTGTTTATATTTTTTCAGTACTACCGTGACTGTGGAAAAAACTCATAATCACAAGATGACATAGATGTGTTTAGAAACGAATGAGCAACATACCTGATGGAAGATTGTATATAAATAGGATGGAGGTGAATTCCTACTACTTATGTTATCCTTATATGATCATTGATATATCCCTTTTTTACACTTATTGAGCATATATGATCACCATTTATTATGTTTTATTTCTTTAGGTTATGAAGAATGGTTTTAGAAATAATTTTCCTTTCTAGTAAATAATAACTTAATGAGAGGCTCTTATGAACTAGTTCTTTATGTTTCTATGTTTCCAAAATCACTAGATATGGTGTTAGAAAACTCATTGAGAACTAAGTTGATAATATAGTTACAGAATCACACTAACATAAAAAATTTCTTCACTCACCTAAAATAAGTAATATCGAGGTTTTGGAAACAAAACATGGAAATAAATCATTTAAATAGTGAATTTAAAGACACCTCAGGATATATTATTATATTATTAGTTTGATACATAGGTATTGATGATGAAATTGAATAGAATAATTTCATAATTTTAATTTACCTTCATAGATCCTCTAATAGTTGAGAGGACTGTTGGGACACCTCATATACATTGTGAGGTTTCTATTAGTCGTACCAATGTTTATCTCACTTTGTGCGTGTTGTGTTTGTTTTCAATTAACAAAGAGTGTTAGTGAATATTGGCATAAATATATTGAAGAATAATTAGAGTGAATAATAATGGATTGGTAGTTAAAATAGGAACCCAATATTGTTTTGAAGAAGAGTTCCAAAGATGGTGTATATTTTTTTCTAAGTGAATGAAGATCCATTAAAAATTCCTGGATGCTATTTTGATGTTCCATGTAATTATAAAATTAAAATGGAAGACCATACCTTTGGTGTATTAGATACACATTCATATTTAATGAAAATGTTATTTCAATCAATTTAGATCCATAGAGAATATATAATGAACAATATTATGTCTTTATTATGGACATGATTGAGGAGTTCCATCATTATGGTTGCGAGCATAGAATACTAGAATTAATGTGAAATTATTCAGATGAATTTTGAAGTATATATGATGTCATTATTTTTTTCTCTTTTTAATGAATCAATCAAATTCAAACATATATAAAATTATCTAAGTTATGTAAGGTGAAGTTTTTACTAAATATAGATGAGATCAGTTTAAAGAAGTTTATACCAAGCCAAGAGTTATTTTGAATTATTCTAGTTTTCTTTGATGTCAAGCAGTTTGGATAGAAATGGAAAAGGCATTAATACTCATTGTAATTTTATGGAATACATGGATAGAATAAAGTTTAATTTTATAAATGGAATTTTTATATGAGAGTTTCTAAATAGTTTTATAAAAGGGATTTTCTAATATGAAATAGTATATTATATTAAAGGTGATCTTGATATGAAAATTGAGATATCTTATGAAAGGATTTTATAATTAATATGAAATTTATAACATCATATGAAAGAAAATATTCTTATGAAAATGTTTTCTAGGAAACCCTTATGAAAATTAGATTTTAAAGTTTCTATGAACATGATGATACTCTAAAATAAGATGAATTTAAATATACCAATGTTAGCCTAGCTTATATTCATTATAATAAATATTAGGATATAGTTTATTATGATTTAAAAAAATAATTGATAATGAATAAAGATAATTTAGGAGCACTTCAAGACATATTACAAGGAGAAACTGTTACTATGAAATGCATGAAATAAAGTATATGCAGAGTTTAGATTAAAAGGATATTTTGGTGGTTTTTAAGAAAAAAGTAAATGATGAGTTCTTGGAAGATAAAATAGAATAAAGGATCACATGTTTACATACATTAGTATATATTTTTAAAGGATGAATGTTTTTAGGAAAGTTAATGAAATGTATTTAGGCATATGATGTTTTAGGATTTTTGAATTAACAAGATTCATGGTAATTCCAAATTAACAAATGTGATGTACTGGATATAGTAGAGGAAAATGAAGAGAAGGAAGATAAATGAAATTACAACCTAATTTATATATTTATTGATGATCAATGAAAAAAATAAAAGAATGATATATAATACTATTCTCGATATTAATATCCATAAGTATTAATGATATTAGAGAATTCCTAACACTACTTATGTTTTTTATAATCCCTATGTGATTAAGAGAATGAGGGAAGATATCTAATTCATTTTTTGTTTCACTAATGTGTAAGAATATGTGTAGGAAATATGAAAATGTTCTTTTACTTCAGGTTTTATAAAAATAAGTTTCTTTTGTTTTTGTAAGAGAAGGAGAAGGAGAAATATTTCAGTTTGTAGTTGTAAAGTTGAAGAAAATGGTGTTTCCACTATTGTGTTATAAAATAACAAGATGAAGTGTTACTTTTATGATTATATGAATTTAAAATAATAGTAAGAGTTTCAATTAAACTCCCCAATAATATACAAATGAAAAAATTGGAAGGAAGTCTCTCTTATTTTTACCCAGCAATATTTTAGACTTTTAAGAGGTAGTATAAAGACTCATTGAAAATATATATATGTTCAAAATATTCCAAACACTATCAGAAGCCATCTTAAATGAGTTTTATTTTTTATATCTATACGTTTATAATCACATGTTCACACAAGTGGGTTATGTGGTCTTGAGGGAATCCAAAACACACCAAGGATTAGCCATTCATTTTGAAATGTTGACATTGTAAATTTTTTGTTCTCTTCTTTGTGTGTTCAAATGTGTTTCACTCAAAAAAAATAAGAGAATAGAGAATTATAGATATGTAAACCTAAATGTATATAAGTAAAAGGAAAGAGATAAAATGGTTTTAAATTGGATAAATATTCTCTAACACCTATTCAACCCATCTCAATGTCGAACATATCCCTAATTCGTCCTCTCAGCTAATCAATGGAAACTGATACCCCAACTAATAAAAAAGGGTTTGAATAGTTACATGGATATAGAATATAAATTTTTATAATAAAATAATGTCATTTATATTTCATTCTTTTAACCAACAGTAGTAAAGTGCACAAAGAATCATTTTTTTGTTATTAGCATATATATGGACCAAAGAAACCATTTGGAAAGATGTAAAGGTAATGCTACGATATAATATGTCTATTTTAACAAAAAATTATATAACGAAATTTTGATTTTATTTTCATTATTCCTTGTAGGGTTCGTTTATTTTAGAAGATTTCTATCCATGTGACATGCCTTTGCTGGAAGAGCAATGATGCTGTGTCTACTCAATCACAGAGGTAATGGGATCCCTATTTCACTAATGACTCAATATTTCATAGCTTTATGAGAACTCTTAGGTTTTTTCTCTTCTTCACATAATCCCCTTTATGTGATTGTGTCACATAATCTCTTTTGTATGAATTCTTTATGTGAACTGATCGTGTGATCTCATCACATGATCAAATCACATAAACAAATCACATAATAAATTAAGGTAATTCACTTGAACCATGATTCATATATTCTTGTCTTATTTACATGATCACATAAAGCGTCAAGGTTTGTGTAATAGTATAAATCTCCCAGGTTCATTTGATCACATGTTCCTATTATGGTCATGTGATTACATGAATTTGAACAAGTCATGCACTTAATATGATATTCCTAATTAGTAATGTTCCCCTTTCTTACTCAAGTCCATTTTTAACCTAAAATCCTCAATTTTCATAATTAATCAAAATTTTATTTCTTATAATAAAAATTAATTCTAGAATTGAAGCTGACGAGTTGTAGTTCATTGGACTATAATGGTTGATAGTGTGGAAGTCGACCAATGCATAGTCATTCAGTCCACTCAGAATCATCTTAAAAGCTTGATGGGAACCAATATCTTGGATTTTCAATTTTCTAATTAGTTTCCCTTATATGTGGGTGGGGGTGTCCAAGAGGGAGGGGGTGTCCAGGAGTGGGGGGGGGGTGTCTAGGAGTTGAGGGAGGTGTCCAAGAGGGAGGGGGTGTCCATGAGTGGGGTGTCTAGGAGGGGAGGGAGGGGGTGTGTCTAGAAGGGAGTGGGTGTCCATGAGTGGGGTGTCCAGGAGGGGAGGGAGGGGGTGTGTCCAGAAGGGAGGGTGTGTTCAAGAGGGAGGGGGTGTACAAGTGTGAGGGTGGGTGGGGTTGTCCAGGAGTGGGGGGCGTGGGGTGTCTAGGATGGGAGGGAGGTGTCCAAGAGGGGGGGGGGGGTGTCCAGGAGGGAGGGGGGTCTCCAGGCGGGTGGGGAGGTGGTTTCCAGGAGGGGGGGGGGGTCCAAGAGTGGGTGGGGGGGGGTGTCTAGGGAGGTTTCCATGAGTGGGGTGTTCAAGAGGGGAGGGAGGGGGTGTGTCCAGAAGGGAGGGGGTGTCCAGGAGGCAGGGGTGTCCAGGTGTGGGGGTGGGTGGGGGGTGTCCAGGAGTGGGGGTGGGTGGGGGTGTCCAGGAGGGGAGGGATGTGTCCAAGAGGGAGGGGGTGTCCAGGAGGGAGGGGGTCTCTAGGTGGGAGGGGGTCTCTAGGTGTTTGGGGGGTGTCTAAGAAGGAGGGGGTGTTCAGGAGGGAGGTGGGTATCCAAGTGTGGGGGGGGGAGGGGTGTCCAAAAGGGAGGGGGTGTCCAGGGGGTGTCCATGAGTGTGGTGTCCAGGAGGGGAGGGAGGGGTGTGTCCAGAAGGGAGGGGGTGTCCATAAAGAGATCCATTCAATTCCATTCAATACGGATAGTACACAATGGGTAGATTACTTCTAGAGTAGCCTGAAGTGGGTCCGTAGTGAGGCATCAAAAGTTCCAACTGACCAAACCAATTGCAATCCCATGTAAAGGCTCAAGAATTATATTCTAGTTCAATTTGAGTCCCAATATATCTTATTTAATGTCATAAAGACCTAAAATATTCACCATTTACCTTTCTTGCATTATATTTCTAAGAAACACACTTTTTCTCTACACCAACGTTGTAGGATAATACATCAGCTGGAAACATTACTGATGATATATGAGTTTGATGGAAGGAATAATTTCTGATCTAGAAGAGTTGTGAGGAAACTCTCAACTAAATCAATTTTGACCCTCAATCCTGGAATGTGGATGAAATCTATGGAATGAGATGTTTTTTACCAGAAATTGAATTCCAGAAGATGTATCCCTGCAACTTATATATACATACATACATATATATATATATATATATAAATCCCTTCTCCCACTTTCTATAGGATTGGCGTCTGCCGGTTGTGCCATAAGATCTCTATGTTTTTTCTTTATATATTTTTAAATTATATTTTTGATCATGTTATGTGAAATTTCGTTCCTATTTCTCTAATATATTTTTTTGGTGTCTTTCCTTGATTTGTTGAACTGTATCTCTTCAAAATATATATGATTTTATAATTCATATTAGTGAATGATGGTGTATGAATAATATTTATTCCATTATCAAATAGATAATGAAAATATAGTTGGATAAAGAAGGTTATTAATTGGTATACACTAAAGAACTCAGAGGGAGAGGGTGTCCAGGAGGGAGGGGGTGTCCAGGTGGGATGGTGGGTGGGCGGTGTCCAGGAAGGAGGGAAGGGGGCTGTCCAGAGAAAGGGAGGGGGGCTTTATGGGGAGGGGGGGTTGTCCAAGAAAGAGGGGGGGGGCTATCTAGGAGGGGAGTTGGTTTTCCAGGAGGTGGGAAGGGGGCTGTCAAGGGAAAGGGAGGGGGCTTCATGGGAAGGGAGGGGGGTTGTCCAGAAGGAGGGGGGGGGATGTAGGTGGAGTGGTGGTGGGGGGAGATCCAGGTGGGCTGTCTCTGGGAGGGGAGGGGGGGGGGGTGGCTAATCACACTAAAGAACTAGGAGATCAATAGAAAAGTGAACTGGTATGATCATCACCTATTTAATTGTATAGGTTCTCATTAGGCCCTCTCTAAAACTGAGAAATACATTCCCTGCATACCTTCAATGGGACCTTAGATATTGTATGGGGTCCTTGGAGAGGCATAAGTGGTCAGGGTCCAAGTAGGGTTGGACCCAATGTCTGATGCGGACGTGCTAGCACTCATTTCGTTTGACCTGGCATGGGAGAGTACACTCTTAGAGGATCCTGATATATGTAACTATTAGGTTTATAACCTATCTATGATGGTGGTATCACTAAGGAAATGTTAGAATTTATTATAAAATTGAATAATCCTATGAAATTGAATACACCATCATGTATGTGTTATATTTTATAACCTATGGAGATTCCTCCCCTTTTTTATTGTTAATAAATGAAACCTTTTGGATTCCATGTTGTTGTTGAAATTTATTCCTATTCTTTTCTCATCCATGTAATCTTAACAATACAATATTTATAAGTCAATGAATCATGTTCAGACTCTTCTAAAATATTAATTCAATCTAAGGAAATATAGACATGTAAAGGTTGTAACATGTAACAATTGACATTTTATTAATGTATTATTTCATATTAATGTTTAATTTATTTCATTATTTTATTACTAATATAATATTTTTTTTCTTATATAGGTGAATTTTTTTCCTGAGTTCGAATGCTTTGTTCAAAAACTAATACTATGGATGAAAATTTTTGAGAGTGGATCACAGATGCAAAAAGGATGAAATAATAATGTTTTTAACTATTTGTTGGATAATTCTAATTGTAACCTCATTAAACAATGTTTTAAATATATATAGAAGTGTGTTTTTTTTGTATTCATGATTTCACGTAAATGTATATAGTATTTTTTTTCTTCTTCTGTGCTTTGTGTGTAGGTGTTGTTTGTTCTATGTATGTAGGTGTTTTATCAGGTGTGAAGGTGTTGTGCTGGTGCTAGGTTTTCTCAGGAAACTTGGCCTTTATCAGCGCAAATTAAGTGCTGATAAATTTCTAATATATCTACGCTTGTTTAGCGCTGATAAAGGTGGTCTTTATCAGTGCTATTTTGAGCACTGATATATTACACATTTATCAGCACTCAAAATAGCACTGATAAAGGGGAAATTTATCAACGCTCAAAATTACACTGATAGAGGGTGACCTTTATCAGTTATTTTTTAGCATAGATAAAGGTGACCCTTTATCAGTGCTATTTTGAGCGCTGATAAAGGGGACCCCCTTTTATCTTTACCGCGATTAACAGTTCTTTTCTAGCGCTGTTAAAGGTGGTTTTTAGCGCTATTAAAATCCTTGTTTGTAGTAGTGCTAGCTGTCCTCAACTCATCTCCCTGCTCCTGGATCCTCAGATATGGTGGTGGCACAACCCTCCCACGGTGCCCAGGATGGCCCATCGCTAAAGGAGATCCTACTTCACCTGGCGACTTCCTACTCAATCCGACTTCCTCCGATTCCTTAAAATTCCTATAAGTATCATCTAGGTGTCTTTGGTCGAGGGATCCCCGGTGGTTGATTTACCTTCACCATCTTTCTTATCAGCTGTTGAGCTTCACTGGTGGACCTTGGTGGCCCATTTTGGTGGGGATAAACCCCCTATGGATCTATTCCAAAGATTTTTGTTTTCTTGGGGACTAGAGGCTCCGAAAAGTGTTTCGTCTGTAAATCTCAAGTCATTTTGCATTGTGGTGGGATAACGCAAAGATTTTATGAAAGCTTGGTCTCAAATCCCTCGTTCGATCGGAAAATGGCATTTCAATCTCCTATAGTGGTGTATGGAGGATCATTTCAGCAAATATTCACCTCAAGCAGTAGTCTGGGTGAACTTACCTAGCCTCCCCTCCCTTTCCACAACCTTTACTTCATTCGCGATATTGGAAACACCCTTGGATATTTTCTTTGTGCTGACGAATGGAATCTCTAGCTTCAGGATGCTGGAGTGGCTCACACTTCTTTCGAGATGAATTTATCCTAGCCTTCCCCATCCCACATCTTGATTAGGGTGGGTGAAGTGGTGGCTTGGTAGAAATCACTCATGTATCTTTCTCCTACTCATTTCTGCTCTGCATGTAACATATAAGGACACTCTCTTCAAGTTTTTCACAAGATTCTATTCAAGCTGACAACTCATCCTCTTAAGAACCCCTCGTCCTCTAGTGAGCCTAAGGTGGGGAGTTCAATCTCACCAGAACCATATTTTACCTCCCCCTAGCTTCTTCCTCATGATCCTCAACTTGTAGCCCTCGTGATCAACCCTGTGCAACTCTTACCTCCCCCATTGGTCCTGAAAAATAGTTTGGGGATGGATGGTTGTGGTCATCTCAACTACTTCACGGACCTGGTTCTCTATCATCCTTCTCTGGACCTTTACCCCAGACTTGAAGTGGTGCATTTTCTGCTTGATCCTACAATATCCTTGGAACATGAGGTTCTTCCTTTGGATGACCCGCAACTAGATCGTAGAAGGAGAGGAAATACTTCTTGATCCCTATCCCTCAACACCCATTACACTAGTTTTATCAAATAGTTTCAGTTTACTACCTTTGTGAATTCAGGTATAGAGCCCCAAATTTTCTCCCCACCTTCCACCAATGTCCAAACTAGAGCCCAGACTAAACTGGAATGTTCTTCCTGTTTTACCCATCCAGAGTGCTCTTCAGCGACGGGGGCCAAAACCCCCTTCCTTCATTCCCCATGATTTCCTACCTAATCTAGAATGACTACAGACTGAGTCAACATGTAAAGATTGATTTCCTCCTTTATGAACTTAGATATTGGTAGGTGGGCTTGGTGTCAATCCTTTAACACAATAAGCAATAATCAAGAATCCAGGATTTTTCAAGTAAGTTAGGATTTCATCACTACATGCATGTGAACTTAGATAACCAACACATTTGACATTTCTGGAACCATTCCTTGTCAGTGTAGTGGGTTTCTATTTCAAGCCAATGTATTTCTGTGAAGGTTAGTTTTAGGGTTTCCTCATGTTTAATTTTCTTCTTTTATGGAAAATGTTATATGAAGGATAAGAAATTTCTTTGGAAATATTTCTGTGACCCCAAAAAATCCCTTGAGGCCTATCTCGTTGGTGGGGATTTTAATTGCATCCTTGAGTATCATGAAAGAAAAGGTGGAGGTACTTACCCTTTAATGGATAGACTAGATTTTTCTGACTTTGTGACTCAAAATGGGATCCTTGACCTCATATTCTCCAGAGATAAATATACATGGTGCAATAACCAAAAGGGTAGCCACTGAATGTGGAGTCGGCTTAACCGTTGCTTTGCTATTCTGAAGATCACTTTATCCTTTCCTACTACTAAGGTGGAGCATTTAGTCTGAGCTATCTCGGATCACTCCCCACTCCTCCTAATCCAAGCAGGTACAAATATTAGCCGTGATCGCCTTTTCTATTCTAAATTCTAGGAGTGTGACCCTGATTTTCTTAATACGGCGTGCTCTTCATGGGAAAGTCCTATGCATGAGAACTCTTGGGTGGGATTTCACAACTACCTTCAAAGGCTAAAAAGGATCTATGTCTATGGGAAAACTCCAAACCTTCTCACTTCCTAGACCAGGATACACTTAAATCCAATATTGAGCAGTATGAGCAGGGACTGGAATGTCAATGGGATGATATTTTTTTAGCAACCTCGTGTGTTTGAAGAATTGTCTTTGGGACCTACTCCTTGAGAAGGAAATAAGTGTTAGGGATAGATCACAGGTTACTTGGCTTAAAGAGGGTGACAAAAATACTACTTTCTTTAGTGCTTGCATTAAGGAGAGGAAAAGGTCCAAAACCCCAAACATCCTCCTCGATGGAAGCTCTTTCATTAATGACCCATAGGTGGTGGGAGGTATGGCTGAGACTCATTTTCATTCCTTACTTATGAATATTAACCCTTACATGAAGGCTGAATACCCAACAAGGAACTCATACCTCTTTGACTCCATCACATATGTGGTCTCCCATGACATCAATGGGGTCTTAAAAAGGGTTTCAGATGAGCAAGAGGTGTGGGAAACTGTCTTGAAACTTAACTCTGAAAGTTCACCCGACCCCGATGGATTTCTGGGATCTTTCTATATCACCTCTTGGGACTTCATCAAACACAAACTAGTAGAATGTATCTATGACTATTTCTGCGGGGGAAGCTTACCACAGGTGGCATGTTCCACCACACTTATTCTCATTCCCAAAGTCCAGGACCCCTCCTCTTTAAAGAAATTCTGGACGACTAGCATGTACAATTTCCCCTATAAAGTTCTTGCCACCATTATTAACCAAAGTAATGTGTTGTACCTCTATAAGTGGATTTCATATGAGCAGTGGGGCTTTATTCTAGGTAGTCCCACTAAATCCGGAATTGCCTTGGCACAGGAAATGTTTTGTGATATCAACAAGAAAGTCCTAGGCTCAAACATTTCCATTAAGATTGACATGGACAAAGCCTATGACCGGGTTTAGTGGATTTTCATTATCATAGTCATGAGGTGGATGGGTTTATCCAAGAGGGTGGTCAATCTCTTCTTCATATTCATTGGGTATCCATGGTTCTCAGTTACTTTTATGGGGAGAAGCTATGGTTTATTTAAATTGGTTCGGGGGATACGACAAGGGGATCCTCTTTCACCTAATGTATTTATTATAGTTCAAGATACCTTTATTATATACCTAAATAAAAGTTTCTCTGATGGTTATGTCTGACCCTTCTGGTATAATCCAAACCTCCTAGGAATTTCCCACATATTATTTGTGGATGATCTTATAATATTTCCCAATAATTACAATAGGAAAATTCAGGCCCTCGATCATATCCTTAATTTTTATTATAATTGGAGTGGGTAGGTCAACAATCATGGGAAGAGTGGTGTTTATATCTCAAGGATATGGTATGGTGCCAGGGGAAAGAGGATAAAAGATATCTAGGGGTTCACTCAGAGACATTTAACATGGATTATTTAGGGGCTCCAATTTCACCGGGTAGGATTCACATACATCATTTTGACGGTATTGTGGATAAAATTACTGATTGTATTCTTAATTGGAAAAACCATTTTCTTTCCTTTGGGGGAAGAATTAACTTGGTCAATAGTGTGTTTACATCCATCCCCATGCATGTCTGGTCAGACACTATTTCTCTGAAGATGGTTCTTCAAAATATTGAAATAATTCTGGTTAGATTTATTTGGGATTCCCAAGAAGATGGGAAATACCATTAGGCCTCATGGAAAAGGATGGATCATAGTTTTGAGGAGGGTGGATTTAACCTTAGGAGTGTTTCAGATTCCATGTCTTATTTGTAGAAAAAGATGGCTTGGGAGGTTTTGGAGGGGAGATCTCTATGGGCACAATTATCCATTAAAAAATATGGATCTCAGTTTGACGTTGAGTTAGGAGATCATCCATGCTTTTGAATGTTACTCGCTGTCACATCCTTACTCTTTAGCATCATTCTAGGTGGATTGTTGGAGATGGGTCGATCAAATTCTAGAGTGACAACTAGTTAGGGAGTATCCTTAGATTTCCTTGATGCCTCATTACAGAATTTTCTTTCTTGAAGGACACTTATTTCTCTGCCTTCACCCAAGCTGTCCTCACCCCCTATCAACTGGATCCGATCTATAGTATTATGATAAAAAATGAACCAGACCGACTGGTGTTCATGGGATCCAAGTCCGAATCTTTTCAATGAAGGCATATCGTGGAATGTTTCACACCAATGAAGGAAATGATTCTTAGGGAGGGTTCATTTGGTGCACTGATATCCCAGCCAAGTTTAACTTCCTCATATAGAGGCTCCATAATCATAGGCTCCCCACGGATGAAGAGGGAGAGATGAACATGGCCTCTCTGAGGATGCCTTCCTCCAGGCCTGGTTCTTCTGCTTGACAGACTATGTGTATGATTAGAGGGCACGTTCTGTGGTGTTCTCCCTTGGCTGCTGGATTTTATGGGATACTTGTAATAGGTCTAGGTATAAGGGAAGTTCCAACTCCAGCACGCCGTTGAGGGTCCAGGCGAAGTCCCTAGAGATTTAGCTTTCATTGCTACTCAAGCAGGGTGGACTAACCCCTTCCCTTCAGTGCTTCATGGCTTGGAGCCGGATTCCTTTTCCATCTGCAAGGGTGCCTTCTTAAGGTGATTGGGTTCAATAGAAACCTCCTAGATTAGGACTCCAACTGAACATCGATAAATAATTTATGAATGGATGCATGAGGGGTGGGGGAGTGGTTCGCAATCAATAGGGATATGTTGTATTGACCTTCAATTGGTGGTTTGGTCCGGGTGATTCCTTCATGGCTGATGAGACTTCTCTCTCATGGGGCTGGAGTTGTGTCGCTCCCATAGATACCTTATTCACCACAAGGAAATAGACTCCATGAATCTCCTCAGATCTATTCCAGGAATCTCTATCACTCCATGGGCTATCACTTACCTACTAATCAATTGCAAGAGGCTTCTTCATGATGAAACCAATCTTAATCACACATGGAGTGAAGGAAATAAAGTTGAGGACTTCCTGTCATCATGGGATTATCCTGATAACCCCAATATTATTTTTATTAGTATTGGATCTCTCCCCCTAAGTGTGTTAGCCTAGTTTGTGTTGATGCCTTAGGATTTCATTATTTTAGACCCCCTTGACTCATTTCTAGCTGTGGCCCCCTTTTTTCTTTTAATAAAAATTCTCAATGTTGGTTAGATGTCATACATCATGGATCAAGGTTATCCATGGAAGTAAGTACAAATAACATGCTACTATCCCATGATGCTCTACAATCTGATACAAAATTACATAATGTGGGACCAAATCCCCATGTTTTCCAAAATGATGATGTCCTAGCCGAACACATACATGTGAGAACACCTAATCACCAACCTCAAACTCTAGTCCATGATGAAAAATATTATCACATGATTTATGGTGACTATGAGAAATCAATAACCTATTTATAATCAACTATAATTTCTCCTTGTAGTTAGGGTTTGGGTTAGCGGTAAGCACCCCACAATACTACATAGAAAATGGGGGTTCAAATCCCATTAGGCACAGTTTATTGTAGCAGTACTGTAGTGGCAATGTAGCAGTGGTGGTACTGTATATCGGTGGGTACTATAGCAGCGATATGTCACTGTAGCAGTGGCGGTACTGTGAAGGTACTGTAGCAGGTGGGTTACTATTCATAGAATGGGCATTGGGCCAAAAATTTGGGCCTTCGGGCAATGTAATGGGATACATGCCCAATGGGCCTTCGGGCTCTGTAATGGGTCTCCCTCTACCTAGTTAAAAGAGGTTTTTTCTTTGATTTAATAATAAAATGAGGCTTCAGCCCTAACCTTTAAAAAAACTATAATTTCTCCTTCATCTCTTAGACAAGGCTTAGTCCCAACAAGGAACACTCACTTCGCTTAACCCAACATGAGGAGGACTGAGATGGTCGCCTATAAAACACTTTCAAATGGAAATCTTGATTGAGGTTTGGTAGCTATTTTGATATGAAAATTCTACCAATTAGAGGTAACTTTTCCTTGAAACCCAAAATTTAAGAAAACATTCATGAAGTATATACTCAAGAATCTGGATGGCCCACTCAATCTTCCCATCCAACTAAAGGTGACAAGCCAGGATTAAATTCAACTAGGTTCCCATGGTTTCTTGGACGATCTTCTAAAACAGAGAAGTAAAATGGGTATCCCAATAAAAAACTATCACTAAAAGAATACCACGAAGCCTAATGATCTCACACATGTTCCTGATCTCCTCTAAATTTATTGACTCCCTAGTGGGAAGAAAGCTGTATTACTTAGTCAACTGATCTATAATCAACCAAATATAAAATTTTCAACAATGATTATGAGGTAGAACAATCAAATAATCCATAGAGACATGACCCCACTTCCATAATGGTATGGGAAGAGTCTGAAGTAACTCAAATGGACTATAATGCTCCACTTTGATCCACTTGTAGGTAAAATGTCAAGATACAAAATATATAGCCAACTATATAATGCCAGGACACCAGTATTGACTCCTTAGATTATAAAGAATCTTGGTATACCCTAGGTAAATAGACATACTAGAATAATTCCCTGATGCATCACCTCTTTCCTCAAGGTCAAAGGAACCAGCAATCGCTTCCGAAATAAGTGGGTACCATCAAGATATTGAGACCACTCACTAGAAGCCTCTCTATCATTTATAAAATTCCTAATATGCTAGAATTCAGGGTTGGACATCTACTCACACTAAAACTGGTTAACAAGATTGGGTGTGACCTAAGCATTGGTCATGGAAACCTACTCTCCATCCATTAACAACCCCAGACTAAGATCAGTAAATAAACCCATAAAACTCTACCCATCTACTAATTATATAACTAATTGGATAAAATAATTTCTACTCATGGAAATAGTGACCTCATTGTCACGACCCGTCCTCGGGGCCCGTGCTGTGACTACCCCAAGCCTGCCTTCCATAGGCCAGGGGCTGGCGACTAGCACCAAAGACGTAAATCCTGATAACTAGGAAGGAATTTCCTTTATAAAAGTAAAGAAAACACCACAGAGCACAAGCGGAAGCAAAACACTAAGTACAAAAGAAAGTGCTGAAAAGTAAATGGGCCAGAATACAAACCCAAATGAAAGTACAACTACAACTGAACAAAGTACAACAGAAAAAGATAACAGCTGGGAGAAAGGAAGCAACTCCTGGGTCATCCTCGTCGGATCCTACCTGAAGGGTGGGTATAGATGGCGCAGCTCCTGGTCGTCCACCACGGATCCTACCTGAAGGGTAGGTACAGATAGCCTCCTCAATGCTCTCGCCCGTCAACCTCCTCCGTGTGTCACCTCATCGTGTAGTCCACCTTCGGGTACTGACTCGTCGTGTAGTCCACCTCCGGGTACTGACTCGTCGTGTAGTCCACCTCCGGGTACCGTCCATTCCTCGAACACTCGGCCTCCGTCAGCACTGCCCGTCGTCTGCAACCAACACAATGAGGTGCGGGCATAGCCCGTGGAGGGGTGAGTATAACGATACTCAGTAGGGACCCCGAGACCCTCAAGGTCTCACTAAAACCAACAAGGATAACCACAAAGAAGATCTCAACAGATAACCTCTACTTAGGTATGTGCCCATACATATACCTAAGTTATCAAGTAGCCCATCTCAATCCTGAGGAAACACAAGGATTTAGAAAACAACGGATAACCACTACCCAGGTATATGCCCATACATATACCTAAGTTATCAAGGTCAAAAGTCTCAGCTCAAACCAGGATTTTCATTATCGAAACCGCAACTGCTGAAGAGCCCCGTCTCTGGAGTGTACAGTGGTACTGTCACGACTCCGAGGTACTGCTCACTAACCTAAGACTGCTGAGGTACTCCTCCTGTTGAGTATTGTGGGCCTGCTGTTACAACCAAGCGCTTCCCCATGCCACTACAACCAAGCGCACCTCTGTCGTGGGTCTGCCGCTATAACCAAGCGCTCCCATGTGCTGCTACAGCCAAGTGCACCTCCGTCGTGGGTCTACCACTACAACCAAGCACTCCCCACTTGGCTATCCGTAACAAACCGAGTCATTCGATCAGCAGTCGTCGAGTCTCAGCCGGCTACACGGTCTCCGTATTCCGCACGCTCATCTCCGGGAGGGTCCGCCCCATGAGATGCTGGTTGATACTACAAGTATCACAAGGTTCCACGAAGAAGTATCTCAAGGTACCGCCTCGTCACAGGGGTCTCAACACAATAGACGACGCGTCAATCGGACGCCCGGTCTGTGAGTTACTAGCCTTTTCGTTCCAGGGGCCCGGTTGGATTTCGGGTACAATCCAACCTGGCCACTATCCAACACCAACCAAAACTCGGGCGAAGTATGCCAAAAGTTCCGTCTCTTCAAGAGGAATTCAACGAGACAGACGACGCGTCAATCGGACGCCCGGTCTGTGAGTTATTGACTTTTTCGTTCCAGGGGCCTGGTTGGTTTTTAAGGGAAAACCAATCCGACCGTACTACACTTACGTCCGAACCTCGGGCGGAGTGAGCCAAAAGATCTGTCTAACTTAGAGGAATTCAACAAAGTCAACGACACATCAATCGGACGTCCGAAGCTCAAGATATGAGTGTTTCCGCTCCGAGGGCCCGGTTGGTTTCGTGTTCGAACCAACCCGGCCGAACCCAAAGTATTCCGAAACCTTGAGTGCGATATACCAAAACGACCGTCTCGTTCCAAGGATCGCATCGCCACTGACGGCACACCGTTCGGAGGCCCGTATCTTAAGATACGGGCAAAAGACCGAAAACGGTCCGAAGACTGGGGGTCTGGGCCCGGGCCGACCGGGGCGCAGCCCGGCCCGGCTCGGCGCGGCCGAGCGGCCGAGCAAACGCGGGGGGGGGGGGGCATGTTGGTCAACGGACGCGGCGATGCCGCATCCCGTGTGCGCCGGACCCGCGCGGCCGCGGGTCCGCTGGCGCCACCGGCCACCGGCGCCGCCGCGCCGGAGACCCATGCCGCCGGTGACTTCCGCAGGCCACCGGAGTTGCTCCAGTGGTCCGATTCCCTTCCCGCCTACTCCGCTGTTCATCCCGGGATCTGTTCTTCACTGCAGAATCTTCAAAACGCCTCTGCGGCACGCTTTGTCATCGCCCGCCAAATCCGCACAGTAACGAAGAACGGCAGAGGGTTGTCGGGCCGTGTTTGTTGGGCTCGCACCCTCTGCGTTAGATGATAACAGTTGGGAGAAACAATCAACATATCAAATAACAATTTTAATAAATTAAATTTTTTTAATGAAGCCGGGTTCTTTATTTTAAAAGAAACGATCATGGGAAATATTAATTATTTCACAAAAAACCCTACCTCGTCAAGTCGTCGCACGTGCGTTCTTCGCGGAGTTGATCGCCGCGGAAGGAGGCGATCGTCGCGTCGCGGAAGGGCGTCGCGTCATCGCGGATAGGCGTCGCATCGTCGCGGAAGGGCGTCGCATCGTCGCGGAAGGGCGTCGCGTCGTCGCGGAATCCGGCGTTGCGTCGACAAACTCTAAGGACCAAGAAACAACAGATTTAATTATAAATAATTAAATCCATATTTTGTTAAAAACCACAAAGGAGATTTCAAAGAAACCCGAAATCTCTTACCTCCAGCAGTAGGGGATCGGAGATCGGGGCGGGGAAGAACGTCTCGGATGAAGCGTCGTCAATCTCTGAGGGTGACGACATTCTTTGCGTTCTTCGCGTTCTTCACGTTCTTCGCATTTTTCACGTTCTTCGTGAAGGTGGGTGAAGGCACAAAACTTGTCAAAACTTCTCAACGAGCATTTTTCCAGATGTCGTGCGTTGGTCTTATTTTATTATTACGCCAACGGATTTCAAAAAGGTTAAGAAACGAATGAAATTAATTCATAGAATTAATTTCAATGAATAAAACGCCCATTTAATTCAATGAAGAAAACTGCCCAATTAATTGGTGCGTTAAGAAATTAAGAAAACACGTTAGTTGACTTTCATAATGACGGGTTTTCGCGGGTGCGTTACTTAGCGGAAAAGAAACGGTGGGGCTCGTGCGGGTCCCACCTCACAAATATCCTACCAAGAGGGTAGGATATTTTTGGATATCACCCTATCCACATCAACTCAGCTTAATCCGCTTTAAGTGGCTTCCAAGTGGCTTAAGTGAAATAAAATAAAGTTTGTCGTACAATTATTTTATTTCTTAACTTTAAGCCCGAAAATTAAAAACCACACCTGAGAAAACGCAACTCCGGAAGAGGCGTTTATAAGCAAGTACCGGCGCTGCGATTCCATCGGTGCCCTCAGAATTCGATTCCGAGCACCGGTTCAAAAGTTAGAAAAACCCACTCGTCCGTTCACTGAACGTACCCGAGCCAAACTTTGGAAAATGATTCTTGGAACATCGGGCCTCGGAATCAGGTGCCGTCAGAAACTGCGCTCTTGTAAAATTCCAAAGAAAATTTAGGAAAAAATTTCCCTTGAAATTTCCAGGTCTTTACATTACTCCCACCACAGGGCTTTACGTCCTTGTAAAGCTTCAACATAAACTCGGGTTACAAAGCGGTACTGAGCACGCATCTGAGCCTTCCGCTCCCATGTGCTAACCTGGAGGTTCCCGTACTGCCAGAGAAAGTGCACCCGAGGAATCGATCGTCCTCGTAGGATCCGCCCCTATTGATCCTCGATCCCCACATGAACCTCCATAGAAGTCACCTCATCGCCATCGTCCATCTCCTCATGGTCGATGATATGCGAAGGGTCGAGCATGTATCTCCTCAGTTGAGATACGTGGATGTCGTCGTGAACCTGGTGCAACTGAGGTGGATGGGTCAGCGGTAAACCACCCCGCCTACCCAGCTGAGGACCTAGAAAAGGTCCGTTGAACCTCGGGGATAACTTGTCGCCTTGGACACATCTCCGTAAACCTCGTCGAGGTGAGACCCGTATAAGGACGTGATCGTCATCCTCTAACTCCAGAGGTTTCCAATTCCTGTTAGAACTGAAACTCAAAACAACTACTTCCATGAGGGTAAGGTTGACCGAGTCAAGAGTGATCGGTCACACCCTCCTATGCAAGAGTTTATCCTGTTCTTCCTGGGGTTTCCTTTTCGCCGACCAAGGAAAACCCATCCCGACGTTGTAGTTAAACCACAACCTTTTTGCCTAATACCGTCAATCTGTGTATGAACTGTGATTGCCCAGTCCATACTCAAACCAATGTCGTAAGGCCTCGACGTTTCCACCAAGAGATTCCAACCGAAACTCTCGCCTCGAGGGTCTGACCACACCATCAGCATAAGTGTGATTATCGAGTCTCCTCTGAGGGTATCTCCAGACGTGAGGGTCAAGTCAACGGCTTACTGGAACTCTAGGTCTGGGACAAGATTTGTGAAAGTGAGGAATGATTCATATCGACTTCTGTTACTACAGCAGCTATTAGTGGACACAGACTATCCCTTAAATCATTTTTTTAGAGCCATTGGGTCACACTCCTTGACCGCATGCAACCGCACTCTTCCTCCGCCCTCCAGCCCCCTGATCCTGGTGGGGATAACTAAGGCGGGTGGTTGTAGCATGTTAAAATGTACACCACCTCATGCTGATCTCCTAGATCTACCTACACGTCTGCTGCTTCGCAGACTGATCTCTCCTTAAAGCTTCCTCTTCTTGAAACATTTAACACGCCCGAGTCTCTAAGACTGGCGCCGGTTTCCTGTTTCTTACTGCACTGTGCAGTCTTCATCCACTCCTGTATGATCTGCACCTTCTTTGTCTACGGTCTGGAAGAGCTGCTAAAATTTCTCCTTTGCCGAAAAGAGAAACTCGGTCGCATCACCTGGATGAACCACGCCCATTGCCTAATACAGTCAATCCTGACATGGATGATGCATTCATGCCATGGATGACGTCGTAAGGCCTCGACGTAACTACTAAGAGATCCAACTGTCACTCTCGCCTCCAAGGGTCGAGTCACACTGTCGGCATCTGGTGAGGTCACTGGGTCTCCTCCAGTAGAAATATCGAAAGTGAGGGTCAAGTCAACAGTTTAACCGGGACCACTCAGTATCAACCCAACAAAAGGACCAGAAAGCAAACAAAGATAAGTGTCTTTTTATTATTGCAGCTCAAAGTACAAAGACACGAATACAAAAAAAAAATGGAACTAGAGTACAAGGGACGTATCCACTAGTTCCGATCCTGTCCACCTGCTCCCGGAGCTCTACTGCCTTGTCCACTGCTCGACTGTTGCTCAAGCACCCGCCGCTGCTTCTGCCTCGGTGGCTCCTCCAAAGCCTGCAGATCAACTGCACGAGGAGTCGGACAGTCACATGCCAGGTGACCCTTTCCGCCGCATTCATAACACTTCCTACTCCTCGTACGGCTGGCTCTGGCCCTCTTGGACCTCTGCATCATCTGTCTACTTCCCACAGATGACTCGGATACTGATCGAAAAACACGCGGCAAAGGCAGCAACTCCTGAACATGCTCGGGGTGTAGAACCACTTGCACAAACTCCATCCTGAAGAAGGTCTCGAAGTATTCCCATTTGAAGGCCATCCCGTCGCAAAACTGGAACAAGTGGCTCCACCACCTGCCTGCTGCTGCCTGAAGAAGGCTGGAAGCAAAGATCACCATGAGGTCTGTCGGCATCCCCACTAGCCTGAAGACTCTCACCACAGCCTCCAGCCAATCCTCCGCCGCCTGCGGGTCCGTCTCTCCCCAGAACCTGGGTGGTCTCTGGCACTGGAACTCATGCAGCGCGCTCAAGTGGCGTGCATCGCCTACTGCTGGGGCTGGTGGCATCAGTGGCCCAACGTATGGTAGTACCGCTGGTGCCTCCGCTGGTGCCTCAACTGCAAGAGGGCCCTGTACCGAAGACTCGTCACTCGGCATGCTGTCAGTACGCACATCCCTCTGGGATGTATCTGGTCATCCAAGAAAAGGCATCCTGAAAGAAACAATGTGACACAGTCAAACAATTATACCTGGTGAGCTGACCTGGTTTGAGCTGACATTTAAAAACTTCTGGAAACACACACGCAATCAGTGTTTTTGTGCACAGAGTCGGAAATCGGATGTCAGGGTCCTGGTGTATGGATACGTCGGCCGCCCGCACCAACACTGGACTCCCTGAAATGAAAACCACACTCGGTACTCTTAACACTATTGCTTCACAGAAAGGGAAAAAGATCAGAGTCCCAAGTTCTGCGGTAGAACCCAACCTCCCTCTGATACCAATTTGTCACGACCCGTCCTCGGGGCCCGTGTCTTGACTACCCCAAGCCCGCCTTCCATAGGCCAGGGGCTGGTGACAAGCACCAAAGGCGTAAATCCCGATAACTGGGAAAGCATTGCCTTTATAAAAGTAAAGAAAACACCATAGAGCACAAGCGGAAGCAAAACACTAAGGACAAAAGAAAGTGCTGAAAAGTAAATGGGCTTGAATACAAACCCAAATGAAAGTACAACTACAACTGAACAAAGTACAACTGAAAAAGACAACAGCTGGGAGAAAGGAAGAAGCTCCTGGGTCGTCCTTGTCGGATCCTACCTGAAGGGTAGGTACAGATGGCGCAGCTCCTGGTCGTCCACCATAGATCCTACCTGAAGGGTAGGTACATATAGCCTCCTCAACGCTCTTTCCCGTCAACCTCCTCCGTGTGTTGCCTCGTCGTGTAGTCCACCTCCGGGTACTGACTCATCATGTAGTCCACCTCCAGGTACCGTCCAGTCCTTGAACACTCGGCCTCCGTCAGCACTGCCCGTCGTCTACAACCAACACAACGAGGTGCGGGCATAGCCCGTGCAGGGGTGAGTATAACGATACTCTGTAGGGACCCCGAGACCCTCAAGGTCTCACTAAAACCAACAAGGATAACCACAAAGAAGATCTCAACAGATAACCTCTACTTAGGTATGTGCCCATACATATACCTAAGTTATCAACTAACCCATCTCAACCCTGAGGAAACACAAGGATTTAGAAAACAACGGATAACCACTACCCAGGTATATGCCCATACATATACCTAAGTTATCAAGTAACCCATCTCAATCCTGAGGAAACACAAGGATTTAGAAAACAACGGATAACCACTACCCAGGTATATGCCCATACATATACCTAAGTTATCAAGGTCAAAAGTCTCAACTCAAACCAGGATTTTCATTATCGAAACTGCAACTGCTGAAGAGCCCCGTCTCTGGAGTGTACAGTGGTCCTGTCACGACTCCGAGGTACTGCTCACTAACCTAAGACTGCTGAGGTACTTCTCCTGTCGAGTACTGTGGGCCTGCTGCTACAACCAAGCGCTTCCCCATGCCGCTACAACCAAGCGCACCTCTGTCGTGGGTCTGCCGCTACAACCAAGTGCTCCCCTGTGCCGCTACAACCAAGCGCACCTCCGTCGTGGGTCTGCCGCTACAACCAAGCGCTCCCCACTTGGCTATCCGTAACACATCGAGTCGTTCGATCAACAGTCGTCAAGTCTTAGCCGGCTACACGGTCTCCGTATTCCGCACGCTCGTCTCCGGGAGGGTCCGCCCCATGAGCTGCTGGTCGATACTACAAGTATCACAAGGTTCTAGGAAGAAGTATCTCAAGGGACCGCCTCATCACAGGGGTATCAACACAACAGACGACGCGTCAATCGGACGCTCGGTCCGTGAGTTACTAGCCTTTTCGTTCGAGGGGCCCGGTTGGATTTCGGGTACAATCCAACCCCCCCACTATCCAACAACAACCAAAACTCGGGCGAAGTATGCCAAAAGTTCCGTCCCTTCAAGAGGAATTCAACGAGACAGTCGGCACGTCAATCGGACGCCCGGTCTGTGAGTTATTGGCCTTTTCGTTCTAGGGGCCCGGTTGGTTTTTAAAGCAAAACCAACCCGATCGTACTCCACCTACGTCCAAACCTCGGGCGGAGTGAGCCAAAAGATCCGTCTCACTGAGAGGAATTCAACAAAGTTGACGGCACGTCAATCAGACGTCCGAAGCTCAGGATATGAGCGTTTCCGCTACGAGGGCCTGGTTGGTTTCGTGTTCGAACCAACCCGGCCGAACTCAAAGTATTCTGAAACCTTGAGTGCAATATACCAAAACGACCGTCTCGTTCCAAGGATCGCATTGCCGCTGACGGCGCGCCGTTCGGAGGCCCGTAGCTCAAGATACGGGCAAAAGACCGAAAACGGTCCGAAGACGGGGGGTCTGGGCCCGGGCCGACCCGGCCCGACCCCCCCTGGGGCGGCCGAACCGGGTCGACCCGACCCGGTCCGGTCCGGCCAGGGCGTTGCCTGGCCCGACCGGCCGGCCCGGCTCGGCTCGGCCGAGCAGCCGAGCAAACGCGGGGCGGGGGGGGGGGGGCATGTTGCCCCCGCGTGACAACCCCGCGACCCCCACGGGGGGCCGCCCTGGTCAACGGACGCGGCGATGCGACGTCCCGTGTACGCCGGACCCGCGCGGCCGCGGGTCTGCTGGCGCTGCTGCCGCCGCCGTGGCTTCAGCCGCGGCGGCTTTTTTCGGCGGCGTGCCGGGGCGCCGCCGCCGCCGGCCGGTGACTTCCGCGGGCCACTGAAGTTGCTCCAGTGGTCCGATTCCCTTCCTGCCTGCGCCACTGTTCATCCCGGGATCCGTTCTTCACTACGGAATCATCAAAACGGCTCTGCAGCACGCTTTGTCGTCGCCCGCCAAATCCGCACAATAACGAAGAACGGCGGAGGGTTGTCGGGCCGTGTTTGTTGGGCCTGCACCCTCCGCGTTAGATGATAACAGTTGAGAGAAATAATCAACTTATCAAATAAAAATTTTAATAAATTAAAATTGTTTTAATGAAGCTGGGTTCTTTATTTTAAAAGAAACAATCACGGGAAATATTAATTATTTCACAACAAACCCCTACCTCTTCAAGTCGTCGCACGCGCGTTCTTCGTGGAGTTGATCGCCGCAGAAGGAGGCGATCATCGCGTCGCGGAAGGGCGTCGCGTCGTCGCGGATATGCGTCGCGTCATCACGGACAGGCGTCACGTCGTCACAGAAGGGCGTCGCGTCGTCGCGGAATCCGGCGTTGCGTCGACGAACTCCGAGGACCAAGAAACAACAGATTTAATTATAAATAATTAAATCCGTGTTTTGTTAAAAACCACAAAGGAGATTTAAAAGAAACCCGAAATCTCTTACCTCCAGCAGCAGGGGATCAGAGATCGGGGCGGGGAAGAACGTCTCGGATGAAGCATCGTCAATCTCCGAGGGTGACGACGTTCTTCACGTTCTTCGCGTTCTTCACGTTCTTCGCGTTCTTCGCGTTCTTCGTGAAGGTGGGTGAAGGCACAAAACTTGTCAAAACTTCTCAACGAGCATTTTTCCCGATGTCGTGCGTTGGTCTTATTTTATTATTACGCCAACAGATTTCAAACAGGTTAAGAAACGAATGAAATTAATTCATAGAATTAATTTCAACGAATAAACCGCCCATTTAATTCAATGAAGAAAACCGCCCATTTAATTAGTGCGTTAAGAAATTAAGAAAACGCGTCAGTTGACTTTCATAATGACGGGTTTTCATGGGTGCATTACTTAGCGGAAAAGAAACGGTGGGGCTCGTGCGGGTCCCACCTCACAAATATCCTACCAAGAGGGTATGATATTTTTGGATAGCACCCTATCCGCATTAACTCAGCTTAAGCCGCTTTAAGTGGCTTCAAGTGGCTTCCAAGTGGCTTAAGTGAAATAAAATAAAGTTTGTCGTACAATTATTTTATTTCTTAATTTTAACCCCGAAAATTAAAAACCACACCCGAGCAAACGCAACTCTGGAAGAGGAGTTTATAAGCAAGTATCGGTGCTGCGATTCCATCGGTGCCCTCAGAATTCGATTCCGAGCACCGGTTCAAAATTTAGAAAAACCCACTCGTCCGTTCACTGAACGTATCCGAGCCAAACTTCGGAAAATGATTTCGGGTACACCGGGCCTCGGAATCAGGTGCCATCAGAAACTGCGCTCTTGTAAAATTGCAAAGAAAATTTAGGAAAAAATTTCCCTTGAAATTTCTGGGTCTTTACACTCATTCCCCTTCCCATAGATATACATCATATTGAAATCAGAGGTATGAAGATAATCCACCCTGAATCTTTGTTTTAGGTTCAAGTTCCTCTGAGTGAAGATATACTTCAGTCTCTTATGATCTGAGTAAACTGTAACCCATTACCCAGCGAGGTAATGTCACTAAGTCTTCAACACATGCATCACAAAATAAAACACTAGGTCATGGTTTTGGTGATTTTTCTCATGTGGGTGTAGCTGATGAGATCCATAATCCACTACATGATCCTCATGCATCAACACACACCCAAATACCACACTTGAGGAATCATAAAAATCTAAAAAAATATTCCTTAATTTAGGAATAATCAAGACTATATCTAATGTAAATTCCTACATAGAAATCCTCAAAAGAACAATGTAACTTCTCACTCCACTCAAAGGTCCCCCGTTTTTGAGCCAATGTTTCCAAGGTAGAAGTTATCCTAGAGAAGTCTCGAAGAAAGTGCATATAATATCTGGCCTAGCCTAAAAATCTCATGATCTCAAAAAACTATTGAGAAAATACCAAGACATAACCACTAATATATTCTCAGGATCTATAGAAATACCTTTCTCAGAAATCACATGGACCAAAAATGTTAAATTTTAGATCCATAACTGGAATTTGGACAGCTTAACATTCAAACAATTATCCCTCAAGGTTCCTAAAACAACATTCACATGGTCTTCATGGTCCTCCTCTATCTTTGAATAAATTAAGATTTCATAAAATACATGTTTATGACTGAGTCCAAAATGGGATGAAATATTCTGTTCATTAATTTCATAAAGACCACATGAGTATTGGTAATGCAAAATAGAATAACTATATACTCAAAGTGAGTATATCGTCTCCTGAAGGAGGTCTTAGAAACATCCTCTTCCCAGGCCCTCAACTTATGATAACCTGAACCTTGGTTGATCTTTGAAAACCACAAGGTACCCCTAAATTGATAAAAAATCTTCAGTCCTAGGAAATGAGTATTTATTTATAATGGTCATTGGATTTTATTTATGACAGTCAATGAAAAGTTCAAAACTCCTATCAACAGTATCTAAAAATTATGCTTGTAATGCCCATGGTGACACTATAGGAAGAATAAACCACTTTATTTCAATTTCCTCAAACTAAAACTTGAACTTATTTAACTCAAAAGTGCCATCCGCTTTGATGGAAAATAGATTGGGCTCATCTTGGGGAAAAGATTGACATTGAACTCGACCTTTCACTGGGGAAAAAACCCAAAAAACTCATATAAAAACAATTGAGGGTAAAAATATAAAACCATTGGAGGAAGGAAATCTAAACCCTACTCGACAACATCATAGAACAAGGATAAATAACATGAAATAAATACCATATGCCAAGAAATGGGTGATTCCCTCCCAACCCGTCAGCCGAATAGGCAGACCACAAAGTAAAAAACACATTATCAATCACCATGGGCATATGAAGAGCAATTGGGAAGCACAAAAACCCATTTGGGAATGGTTTCAACCTTGAAAAATGGAATGATCCAACGATTAATTTGATGAAAACACCAACATAATAAGAAAAATTAAAAAATATAAATACACAAAAGAGTAAACACAACAATGAATAAAATAAGATATCATGACATCATCACATCACAAGTTATATAAAAGATATAAATATATGATGTCCATAGTCAAAAATAAAATATGGAATAAAAAAAAGGCCAATACTATTTTGAAAACATTAGGAGTAAAAAATGAAGAATGATTCTTGAAATGAGAGTAAAATAGAACAAAAAGAACAAGAAGAAGATCACATGGTGTTGATATTTAGATGGCATGAGAAATAGTCCCTATATCTGTAGAGTGGTGTAAAATTCACCATGTTTAGGAAAACAATTACAAGTAAAATATCATAGTTTCACACATGGAGAAACCCTAGCTCGAATGAGATCATAAAGAAGATCGATGCTACAATAATCCACATTTCTATAGTTCCACTAACTAAAAAGTTATTCCATTGTAATATAGTAACTAGTTTATAGGAGTTAGTGGAACTATATAACCTATCGATGTCACCATTCACATTCTACTATATTACAATATCAAATTCCACACTACAGTATGGGCCTTAAGCAGTTGGACCAACTTCATATAAAGGATCAAGCTATACCATTCTAGAAAATACATCATATCCTAGTGATACAAAATCCCAAAATTACTCTATAATAGGTAAAAACTCTCAAAGCACATATCCACTATATAAAAAATTACCTCGAACATTAGTAATCAAGAAGCTCCACTGAACTGAAATATTCCCTTGGACTTACTCATGCCCTATAAAACAAGTATTGCTTACACTCAAATTTATATGTACGATGTGAGGAACAAAGCCCAGTAGTATTAAACTATTAATCTATGAAATTTCAGTAAAAATGAAAACCATTAAGTTTAGTTTGAAAAATCATTTTCAAAACCAAGTTCACTTTTTAAAATACAAGTTCAGTTGAAAAAAACATTTTATAAACCCCTTCATTTTTTCTAAAAAAACAATTTTTTTAAAACACGATAAACATGGCTCAAATAAAGAAATAAATCCACCTAACTAAAAAACTTGTAATAAAAATGTGAATAAGAATAACAACATTATTTAATGAAATAATGTAAATAACAGAAGAATACATATCACAACCAGACAAGGAACTAGAATCCTATATAAAACATATAAAAACAAACTGGGCATAATTAGTACACACCTTGGGATATAAACAAATAGGTTTTAGAATGATTATGAATGACCTTTGGTTCACCAGTCACTAGTCAAGCATAGTAAGTTTAAAATATCATTTGGTTCTCCTCGGAAGCTCCTCATTCTTCCCATTGTAATCTCACATATTATTCCCTCAAAATCTCTCTCAGTCTTCCCACAGGTCCTACATCATTCACATTGGATCCCTTGGCCTAATTGTTAACATTACTTCGAATGGATCACTTATTCCACATGGATAATACTCCCTAGCTATTTTACAACCTAATTTAGGTATTTATCCTCCTAAACCACCAATGCACCCAAGGTCACCCCATGTTTCGATAATTACAGACATGTAAACATAAATAAGATCCAATAACATAAGTCACTTGAAATTAATTTTCAAAAATCTTATATAACCATAAAAAGTCATTAATTTAACACCATTCAAGAACCATTTGAAAACCATTTTTAAAAACCTATTTGAATGGATGAAACCTATTTGAAACATTTTAAAAAACCCACTGAGTTCATTAAAACCAAATCCATTTGAAATCCACATTAAACTATTGAATTTACAACTCATTTGAAAAATCATAACAGATATGGATAAACCATAACTATTAACTCACATTAGGTGAAATTTAATAAAAACCAAATGGAAATAAAGAATCAACGGAAATATATGTAAAATAAACCTTAAATAGATAAACTTACCTTGAATTCTAATTAAAACTTATTTCCTTCAATTACAACCACTAGATTTGATCAGGATAGGTCCTCACACACCTAAAACACAAAGAAAAAACACAAAATCCCCATCAGAAACCATACATTCGTCCAAATATCAATCTAGGGTTTCCATACTTTTAGAAAAGGGAATAACAAGAAGAGATAAGAGGTAAATTAGTGGTAAATCAAAATAAATCAAGATCACGTTGAATAAATTTACTGAGAACTAAGGGATTCCACTAACAATATAAGAGGATGACGCTCCAAATCCATGGGTAATGGATTGTGCATTATGGGTGAGATAAATGAGTCCAATAGAAGATAAATATTATAGTATAAAAATGGTAAAAATACAACTTCTTAATGACATAGACAACCCATATGGTCTGGATGCGCGGTTAGAAAAACTGAGCACTAATTGTGTAGAGTCCACTATCTCCCCCAAAGAAGTCACACGACATTTGGAGAATTTTATACATTTGGAAGAAATATTCTCAAATAATGAAAAATACCAATATCCCCAAAACATCACACTTACATGTTTATATGCACGGTTATAAAAAATATGCATTGGCCATGATCCAGGGTCTGTTTCCTCAAAAAAAAATGTTTTCCCCCTCCAACTCCTAGGAACTCCAAAATAAATAAATAAACTTAAAATAGAATATTAGTGAACTAATGGGTTTTAAAAAAGGAATTAGAAAATTGTCCATCCTAGTAACCTTATTTGGATTCTTATAGTCTATACATACTATCAAAATATTTTTAATTCTCATGGAGATTTACTCATTTTGGTCATTCCTTACAATAGTCAGTCCTATTTTCTATGGAACTACATGAATGAAGTTAACCCATTGTGAGTCTGAAATGGGATAGATGATCCATGCATGTAATGGATTCTCAATATACTTCTTAAATACATCAATCATGGAATAATTTATCCTCCTTTTGGGTTTCCTAATTTTTCTATAATTTTATTCAAGTAAAATCATGTATAAAAAGATTTTGGAACTAATTCTTAGGATACCACCTAAACTATATCCTATTTATTACAAATGATTTATCAAAATATCCATAAATTTATGTTATTTATTTATGACATATTATTAACAAAGATCATGGTAGCTTCTCTCTTTCCATAAGGTAAACATTCTTGAAATCAACGGTTCAAGGTTTACATTCCATATTTGGGGGTTATTCTAAATATGAAATTGAATTTGGGTTCCTCACTTCCAAATCATGGATGTTTTATAAAAGATATGACATATAACCTTATTCTTCATGGAAAAAATAATAAAATCCATAAAAACTCCTAAGTTACCTCTTGTTATATTCTAAAAATAGTTCCACCAGTTTTTTGACAACATTATTGTCTATGGGGCTTTCAATAATTAAATGTTTCCCTAGATCTAAAAATTCATCTAACATACTCGGATATTCACTTGCTTCAATATTTTCAATGTGGAAAAGTGTAATAAGTGAATATTCATATGAATGGTGCCTCATGGGGTTAAAAATGTTAAGGGGATAATGTTGTCTCCAAAATTAGTGATGATGGTTCCTTCATGTACATTGATGATTAACATGGATGTAATTAGGAATGGTCTACACAAAATGTTGGGTGAGTGGGATGGTTCTATATATTCCTCCATATTTAATTCCTAAAAACCTACTGGAAATATTAAGACCTGAACTCCAACCAACACACCTTTAAAAACTTCTGTTGGAATATTACTAAATATATTGTAAATTTGAACGAAAAATCTTATGTGTTTTAATTCTCCCATATGAGATGAAGTAAACAATGTGTAAGGTTGTAATTAATAGAATAATATTATTCATATAAATAATCCAGAAAAATATTGTAACTAATATCTTAATGGATAGAAAATGTCAATAAATATTGACATTTTGTTGGAATTTTTGGTGTGATTAAAGATGAGACATTTATTAATAAGATAGTAATTTAATTCCCTTGAAGCCTCTTTTTTTAGTGAAAATATCACTGTGAAACCTTTAATACTTAGGGATTTGTTTTAGATATTACATAAGGAGAATATTGATCACTATTTTCTTAAATATTTCTAGAATTTCTCATTATATTTCTTCTTTATAGATTTTTTAAGAGTGTATCATTCTTGATGGGAAAGGGAGTGTAAGGTATTTATTCTACCTTTTATTATTTTATATGGATGTATCTAGTCTATTAACATTTATTCCAGACCTATAATATTTCTATTTCTTCTATTATTATTTTATATTTTATTTTTCCTTGGTTTAATTTTCAAGAATTTGTCCAAACTTTCTATAATTTCCAACGATATCCTCCATTAGTTTTGGTTTCTTGGAATCCAGTTCAAGGGTGGTTAGTGGTGGGATTTATTTTCTAATTCTTGTTTTCATCAATTCCAAATTTTCTTTGGGGTTAGAAACCTATTGAGATAATAATTTTCTTATATGTTTTGAAAGAATATCCACTAGATTACTGAGTTGATTTCTTAATTTCTCCACTTCACTTCTTATTTTCTCAACTTTGGGTTCTAGTTGAAATTGATACGGGGATGGTAAACTGGTGTAGGGTCTCTAAAATTGTATTTTTATACTTTAAAATAGGTGTATATTGGTAATATAGGTGGTTATAAGGATTCTTGTAAGGCGGTTAAAATTGCGGGGTTTGTTGTTATTGCTGTTGGAAGGGTGGTTATTGCTAGAACTAATTTTGGTAAGGTAGTAGAACATGATTTTTCTAATTATAAAATCCTTATTCAACTTGGGAATTTTCTCTACATCCTTTATTTTATTGTAATTTCCATAGATGAAATATCACTACACAACTCGATATTCCCTGCATTTCAAATTACTGGTTAGTAAAATGGGTAGAAGATGAACATAAAACACATACCTTAATTGGTGTTTATTGTTCACTAGTCTTCTTAATATCCATTTTTATGACAAGACTAGTTATATCTTCATATCTAAATTTAATATATAGATACTAATTAAAATTTCTTACCTCAAAAGACCTCTAGTATCAATACCACTTATGCTAAATTATTATGAGTTTTATATTCTCTTATTGATTAGTCCCTTGGCATATGTTGGTGGTTTATCTACCAAGAATCTTATTAATAATTGATCCAATAGGTTTCAGTTATTATCTAGTAGGTTTTATAGAGGATTACTAGAAATTACTTCTCTTATAGTGATTAATTTAGGAAAATGGAAGATAGATTCTTAAACCGCTCCAAGTACTCATAGAGAGTCTCTTGAGTAGCCTGTATGGTGGAATGAAATTCCTTCCGGATTGATGTGATTCTAGAGGTGGGGATGAAGTTATGAATAAAACATATCTATTAGTCATCCTAGTCATGAAATTTACCTTTTTGTTGTTTTGTACGACCATTATTTAGTATCACCTTCAAGTGAAAAGGGTAATGCCCTCCACATTACTTGTTCTTCATCCACTTCTATTAGTTTCAAGGTAATGTAAAAATGTGTGAATTACATTATATGATTATCTAAGTATTCATATGACATAACATGAAACATTATCAATAATTTAATTAAATTAGTTTTCAATTCAAAATTATTTTAAAAATAAGGCATTGAAATTTAATTGTTAGGGTTTTCAAAATATTGTCAACATAGATATCTTAGTGTTTGATTTTGGTTTCCTACCATGCTTTGGCCTTAGAGTTTGTACTTGGTTCCTCAATAATATCTGATAATTAAATCTCATAATTTTTGTTTTTCATGTGAAAATTCTAAATTTTGGTTAACAAGGTTATTTCTGTATCTAGTTCAAAAGGGTAATGATGGTTAGTTGAGGACCTATTACTAAAAATTAAAAATAAGAGTTTGGAACTGCCACCCCAACAATATATCCAAGTTTTTTATTTGACTATCATGGGATGGTTTAAAAATCTATTTTCTCTTAGTTTAAATTTATTTTTAGTGGTGACCCTAGGGTAGCCACTAAAGAGGAGTGAAAAAAACTAGTTGTCACATTAGTTATAAAAAGGGAGTTTCTTTTGATTTTTTTAAAAGTTAAATTAAAAAATTAAACAATAGATTGAAAATAATATGATGAGAAGGGTGATTGGGTAAGGGTTAGTTTTCCAATTTCATTGTTATCCACTTTCTTAAATTCATTAATATCTCTTTCCTATTAACTCATGAGTGAGAGGATTCACAACCTCACCCCTCTCATAATTAGTTGAATAGTGTGAGTGAGGATGTCAATAACTAAGATATCGGCTTGGTCTACCCTCCTTCCCATGTATGTAATATTTATAGAGAATCACCTTTAATATAATTAGAAAATTACTATTCAGGTCTTGTTCTCCCTAAATAATCACGATTTTCTACTACTCCTTCCATGTGTACTGATCATCCCCAAGAATTTCACCACTCAAACCTTGCCCATTCCATTATATATAGTCTATAACTAAGTAGAGGTGGATTATGGATAATCTGAACAAGGAAATAAATTAATTAATTAATTAAAACCCAATACAATAACATATGATATTAAGGACTACAATAGAATATAAAAACCAGTTAAAAAAAGAGATATTTTTTTTTAATGAAGGGCATGGAATCAAGAATTAAAAATGGAAAATATTCATTTCCCTAATCACTTGATAATTACACCAATATTATAAGGTAAATAGATATGAATTTGGAAGAATATATCATTAAAAAACATAAGAAAACAAGAAATAAAATGAAGAGGAAAAATAGAAACATTAGTATCAACAGTCTCTAGCCCGAACTCACATCTCCAATACTCTTAGATATGTCCTCTTGATACTTTTTAATAGCTTTTATTTTCATTTTATTTACCCTTAGTCAAACCTTTGTGATCCTAACCTTTTAATTTCTTTGAAGTTTCTTTATTCCACAGAACCTTAAATCCCAACATGATCCTTACTTCCTAAAAACCCCAAATTGCTTCCTCAGTTATTGATCTAAATATTCTAAAATCTATTATTAAAATGGACTCCTTTGAATGGTTTTATGAACACTGATATGAAACCCCAAATCCATGTCTTGAAGAAAAGGCTAATCCCTTGAATTCTTCTTGTGGTCATCATTTGGATGCTTTTTCAAAAATCAATTTATCATATGCCTGGGAAATTCTATTACACAAAAGATAATTCTCCTATGTACAAATGAAATATACTATAAATTCCAAATTTCTTAAATGTAGGATAATTCTACTAGGCATAGATAAAATGTCATATAGCCTATTAAAATGTCATATGCATACACATTTTTACTTTCAAAAATCTTGACACTCTTCAAAAATCATATGGTTGTTAAAAATATCCTCTAATATCCTCAAATGTATATACATAGGATAATTCTACAATGAATAGAATAATTATCCTATGCATTGGATAAAATTATCTATGTATTTATAAAATTATCCTTTAAAGGAATCATAACTTTATTTCCTTAGTCATTAATTTCCCCACCCTAACAAAGTACTTATAAAATGAATTTGAGTTTCCAGGAATCCAATATTAACCATAAAAATAACCTTTGTATATTTTGGAATAACATAAAAACACCCAAATTTAAGTGTAGGATTTATTCTAATATTTCCAAATATGAAATAAAAAAATCAAAATCTAGTTTTATTCTATTTAAAAATTAAATTCCATACTATCCCTAAAACTCATAAATATGATATTCACATAGGAATTTATTCAATTGGTTGGAATAAATTCATGTATATCAAAGTAAAAACTATCAAAATATTGGATATTTAATCAACCTAAGTATGTTTTCATTCAAATTTTCTCCCTCTCCTTGAGTAGGATAAGAATTTTTATAGAGTTAGTAACTATGGGAACATCCCCCTACCCACTTGTTGAATTCTAAAATGTCGCCTATACCAGAAGAGAAGAATTTAGAATAGACATGTATAATTAGTATGAATTGGTGAACCATAATGTAATTTATGTCATGTTTATTTTTTTGGCATTGCGATATAAGGAGTTTCACTATGGTACTTCTTGGGAAAAATTTAGTAGTTACGTTTAGAATAATCCACTTAGAGAATCATGCCACAAAGGATGTAGAATGTGGTGGGATATTTTCGGTTGATTGATCTGATAATTTAAATAATATTTCATTTATCATTAACAAACATCAATCAAACCTTCATTCCATGAAATATTTGGGAAAGCTTAAAAAAATAGTTCTAAACCTAAAAAAACATCTTGACATTTTGAATTCCCCTTGACTGGACCTCCCACAATGCAGAATTCTCTATCTTTTTCATAGATTTAAAAACCTCATTGGTCTCAAATAACACTCAAGCATAACCTCTTTTTATGTGATTGGAATCTTCCCCAATTTTCTCTCCCATTCCTTTTCATTTTCCAACTGTTACCCCTACACCATTTCTATTCCCTGCTATTTATCTCACTCAATCCAAACCTTCATTCCTTTTCATTTCCTTCCTTCCATTCCCTTAAAAACTAATCTTCCACCTTAAATTTCATCATTCATTCTCCATTCCTCACTTAAAATCCCTATCCATATAACCCAAATATAAACAATGACCTACTAAGTACTATTCTAATAGCCCTACCAAATTATCTAAAAACTAGATCATACACTACTAGAAATTCGAGCTATAGCCACAGTTTTAAACTGTGGCTATAGGTCCTCAAACCGTGGCTATAGGTAAAAGCCACAGTTTGAGGAATCGTGGCTAAGTTTGGTGTGGGTATAGGCCTAGACCTATATCCACGGTTTGGAACTGTGGAGATAAGTATACAACCACGGTTCAAACCATTGTAATATCACTATAGCCATGGTTTAGAATCGTGGATATACAAGAGGATAAACACACTTTATTGCCACGATTTCAAACCGTGGAATTAGACCTATAGTCGCGGTAAAAAACCGTGGCAATACACCAATAGCCACGATTTAAAACCATGGCTATAGGGTCTGAAAATCCATAAAAAAATACCCCCCCAACCCCACTGCATAGCCCCCCCACCCCCACTCCCCTTGCATCCCCCTCCCCCTGCATCCCCCACCCCCTGTAAAGCCCCCCTGGATAGCCCCCCCACTCCCCTTGCAGTAGACAACCCCCCTGCATCACCCCTCCCCCCTTCAAAGCCCCCCTGGACATCCCCCTCCCCCCTATAAAGCCCTTTCTGAACAGCCCCCCCTCCCCCAAAAAATAGCCCCCACCCTCTCCCCTGCACATCCCACCCTCTCCCCTACACAGCCCATCCCCCCTGTAGTAGCCCACCCCCCCTAGTAGCCCCCTCCCCCTGCAAAGCCTCCCCTGGACAGCACCCCCCTGCAAAGCTTCCCCTGAACATCCCCCCTTCAAAGCCCCCCCCCTGCAAGACCTCCCCTGGACAGCCCCCCTCCCCCCCGCAAAGCCCCCTCTCGACACCCCCCCCAATTTAATAATAGTTTAATCATCTTATGCCAATATGGGAGATTTATGATTGGTTGTACAAAGTTAAGGTCATAATGATATTAAAGTTACACTAGAGCTGAATAGAACTATGGTTCCCAAAAATTGTGATGTACTAATTTATATTGAATAAAGAGATATATGATGTCATTACAAAAATCAATATGTGTAGTTAAGAAGTTATTCTGAATGGAATGAAGAAATAATTTAATTTGGTAGCCCACCCCCCTACAACACCCCCCACCTAGACACCCCCCACTCCCCTTGCAGTAGCCCCCCTTCCCCCTGGACACTGGACACCCCCCTTCCTAGACAGCACCCCACTCCCCTTGCAGTAGCCCACCTCCCCCCTGAACCCCCCTTCCCCTGGACACCCCTCCCCCCTGAACACTGGACACCCCCTTCCTGGACAACAACCCCCCTGGACACTGGACACCCCCTCCCTCCCTCCTGGACACCTCCCCCCTTCCTGGACACCTCCCCCCCACTCTTGGACACATCCCGCCTACCTGGATAGCCCCCTCCCTCCTAAACACCTCTCCCCCCCTGCCTGGACAGCACCCCCCTCCTGGACACCTCTCCCCCTGGACACCCCCCCTTCTTGGACAACACCCCCTCCATCCCTGCTGGACACCTCTCCCCCCTGCCTGGACAACACCCCCTGCTGGACACACCTCCCCCCTGCCTGGACAACACCCCTCCCTCCTGGACACCGCTCCCTCTGCCTGGACAACACCCCCCTGTTGGACACCCCTCCCCCCTGCCTGGATAGCACCACCCCTTCTAGACACCCCCCTGCCTGGATAGCACCAACCCTGCCTGGACCCCCCCCCCCATTGGACAGCTCTCCCCCCTACCTGGACACCCCCCCTGTAGGACACCCCTCCCCTGCCTGGACAGCCCCCTGCCTGGACAACCCCCCCTCCCGGACACCTCTCCCCCTGCCTGGACAGCACCCCCCCTGATAGGGTGTTGTGGGTCTGTTGTGTCGTGGAGTGTGGTTTATATGTGGGTTATGAATAATAAATTCCTGAGGGAAGATTTCTAATTGCAGTAGGAAGTTGTTAGCTGAGATGTTGGAGTTGTTGAGGATATTAATAGGGGCTGGTGCGGAGTAGCTGGGGGAGATCGGGAAATATTATTATTTTTTGGCTTTCCTGCATAGCAAGATCGAGGAGGCCCTACCTCAGCCTTGGCTTCGAGCAGCGCTTCAGAGAGTTCAAGTGGCTTGAGGATCGTAGGAGGATGCCGGAGGTTCAGATGACTATGCTGGAAGCAATCGACGCCTGCCTGCGTGAGGTACGTGTGATGAAGAAATTTTTTCAAGAAGAATCTACTTCGAAAAAATCACTCACTGAACTAGAGCGGCATGAATACAAATCTGAACAACAGAAGATTCTACTGGCGACTTGTGCGGTAGTGGAACATCAGGTTACTGGTCCGGAACATGGAGTCAAGAATTATCCTTGGCGGGAGGAAGAACATGAAAATTCAAATCCAGATTGATCAGAAGAGCATGAGCAACAACTGAAAGAGAAGCAGTGGACCGTTCAGTAAGTGGTGCAAATTGTGCAGTAAGAACTAACATCGCCCCCACTGTCATGTCAGAATATCTAACGAAGATGCAGCAGTCTGCACAGACGCAAATATCGGCTGTATCTTTCGATCAACATGTACCTTCATATTCTTCGATGCCTTGGTCTGTGAAGGATATGCGACCGAGATATCTTCCCTATTCTCTTGGTTTTCCTATTCCTCTCTCTTCTTCTGGATTTTTGTGTCCTGTGAATGTGGCATTCAACTCAAAGCAACAGTGCGAGATGCCAGTTGTGTTGCAGGAGCCGTGAGAAATGATGCAGATTTCACCGAGTCTTTGTGATCGTAGCATGATGAGATCAGTCCCTGCCCAAGGCTCTCGACTTGCGAAAGATAGTAGCGAGGTGACCAGTCCTAGATGTTTCATTCAGCTTTCTTGTATTGGATTTCTAAAATTCAAACATGACGTGGTTAGTCTGGAAAGTCCGAATATGGTGGGGAGGTATGGTCTTAGCTCGAACATAGCCAAAATAACAACTGTTGCTACAGTTATAGAGAAAATGGTAGCATCTGTCTCCACAACTTCAGTGCTGTCTACCAAAATGGTAGGCGCTGAAGTTCGCGAGCCTCCGCACCGAAAGGAGCAACGTCATGTGGAAGAAGTGTAGGATGCTGGTGCTAATGTTGGAAAAAATATAGAAGCGCCAGCGAGAAACACTCTCCCTTTCTTCTAAACAAGTGTTTATGAATATTTGCATAAGGAGAATTGGAAAATTGCAAAGTGGGACTATCTCCCAAGCTTGAGACAAATTTCTTCACTTTACAAGGCTAAATTTGGAGATTCAACTACTAGGAATGATCTTTCCACTACTGATCTTGCTGGGGTTGTGAAGAGTCTCAACAACACAAGGGAGTTTGCACTGCCACTAAATCCACCCATGGCATTAAAGGCTGCTAATTTTGGATATTTGAAAAGAGATCGCATCTTTCTTTGTATTTTCTTGAGAGATTTTGGGGTTCTTTATTTTTATACAATTAGTATTCCTAGAAAACCTCTGGTTAGAACTATATGGCAACAGGTAAGTCATGTTGTAGCTTTGAAAAGTAGAAATGATGGATAGGATTTGTTCACCACTATCCTAGTGGAAAGTGTGGTTCAGATATCGGGGGCTACAAATCAGATATAAGAGTACAAGAACCACATCATTAGAAGGTGTTTCATCATATTCCAAAATATTTTGCTGTGGAAGAAGTGTCGGCAGTTATTGCCATCGAGGGGGACAAGAGCATAGAAAATGACGTCAACTTTGGGGTTGACCACTGTTTGACAGTCACCAATGATGTAGATATGCTAAGCTGGGGGGGATCAAAATGGTCCAGCTGGTGGTGGAGGATTTAGAACTGGTTACACGAGATACCTTATTCTTGCAAGACTTCTGGCTCAGAGAAGGAAAACTATGGGGAAGATGGGGACTGACGACTTCTTCAAGCAACACAACGTTCAGCAAAAGCTTGCTATCACTTTTGACGAAACGAACAAGGGGAAAAATACAGCAGATTACAACCATGTATAATAAGAGTTTCTAGTGGACGAGCTGGGCATATCGTCTTCTTGGATTCACCTTGAGGACAAGGTGTTTTTTTAAGAGGGTGGGAATGATAGGGTTTTGGGGGTTTTTTGTGTCGTGGAGTGTGGTTTATATGTGGGGTATGAATAATAAATTCCTGAGGGAAGAATTGTAATTGCAGTAGGAAGTTGTTAGCTGAGCTGTTGGAGATTTTGAGAATATTAATAGGGGCTGGTGGGGAGATCAGGAAATATTATTTTGTTTGGCTTTCCTGCACAGCAGGATTGAGGAGGCCCTACCTCGGCCTTGGCTTCAAGCAGCGCTTCAGAGAGATTCTCATCCCTTCTTACTTCTTCTTCTTCTTTTTCTTTTTGTTTTCTGCTGTAATCCTTTTGTTGATAATATAAGTCTACCAAATTATCATTGTTAGCACCTAGGAACCTATCACCCCCTGCTGGACACCCCTTCCCCCTACTGGAAAATTATTGATACACTTGCTGATGAAGATCGAACAGATGATGTGGTTATGAAAACTGTTGAACATTCTCATACACCACCTATACCATCACCACCTCCTATTGTGCATGAGAAATTTCCTTCTATTAGTAAGATCTCATAAAGTTATAAAATGTAATATTTTTCCTCTAATATTCTAAATGAGTTTGATAATATTTGAGGAGATTATAATGACCTGAAAGAGAAGTTAAAATAAACTAATGATGAGATTAGAGAACTTAAGAAGTCCTCTATTCCCAAGGTTGATTTTGAAAAGTTGGGTGGGTTAACGACTACCCAAAAAAAGTTGATTAAGAATCTCCAATCATTCCCTCCTATTCAAAAAGTTGTTTCTAAAGTAAGTTTCAAAGAGATTAAGGATGTGAATGGTCTAGTCAGATATTTGAAGGATGTTTATAGTACCAAATTTGAGTTCAATGATCTTGGTGAACGGTTGTATCTCAAAGGTACATGTTCCAAAATATTTCAATAGTGCAATTATACATGTCTAAAGATATTCTTGATGAGGTTAAGTATTTTGGGACTGAAATGAAGGGAATCCTACACACTTTATAAAGTGTTGTATTAAGCTAGTTTGAGTTCATCAAAAGGTTTCAAACCTATATAACTTCCACCTCAGAACCTTTAGTTCTAGATTTTTAGAGTGGAGTTGATCAATTTCTCCCAAAATTGAATTATGTATCCTTACAGATTCAGTCCCTATAGTGTGATATGTTCACACCATTCCTTATGCAAGATTTCAAGAGGAATATTATGAGTGAGTTCCATGATACCAGATAAGATGTCAGGAAGCTTGGTATTTTAACTAATAGATCCCTAAAATTAAGTAGTGGTCTTTTATGAGGAATTTTATAGGAAGTTGAATGAAATAAAGAATGTATCTAAAGATGATCAATGTATGGTTTTTAGATCTCTCATTCTAGTATCTATAAAATACTAGCATTTGTTAACATATTTGAACAAGGCCTATAAATAAGTTCAAGGGCTATATTCATATTCTTCCTTGACAAAGCTAGTGGTTATTAGAAAAACATTTTTTAAAACAATAAAGCAATTATGAAAACATGTTTTTAAAACAATCAAACAATTATAGAATTCAAATTAAAGGTTTAGGCAAAGGTAACCTACCTCAACCTCAAGGCACGTTGCTTTTGACGACGTCAACTCGAATCTTTCTTTTTTCCGCTTACACGCATATGCAAATTCACATATATATAAGGACACCTAGCCCCTATGTAAATATTTTCATGGCCAAATATGCATAAGGGGGTCCTTAGATATATGTTTATACTTGCATATACCCCTTTACACTTACACATGTATGCATTTTTCATATCTATATATAAGCACACCTATCCCCAATATATATATTCATACTGCCATGAGTGAATATATATAAAGGGGGAACTTATATATGTATATTTCTACTTATTCATACACATGTAATCCTTCATCAATGGCGACTCGAATCCACCTCAACGAAATCCAAAACGCACTGAAAAAATATAAAAAACCCAAAAAATCACAAATGCCCTAATTAAAATTGGGCCAAAGAATAAAAATAGAAAAAACCTTACCCAAATCCGATGTTGAATTCAATGTCATCGATGGTGGTGGATAGAACTGGCCCCGTCATAAGAAACCACATATAAGAAAATAGTGGGAGAAAATGAGATATAATGACTTCTTATATATATTCGATCAGTGTGTCAACTGTACCTGATAAATGATAAATGAATCTATAACAAAAAATGAACAAATAATATTCAGATTAATATGTACATCCCAATACTAAATAACATGATTATTAATAAACCTATTTATTTTTCAAACATTGCCTTCAATTGCCTATTCAAAAATAAAAAATCACCAAAATATGGGAATAAAGTAAACTTCCATCAGCATATATAAACCTCTTTATTTTACAAAATTATATATTGTTTATCAAATGAAATAATTATCTTAACTAAAAATTATTCATGAATTTCAATTTTATAAACAAGCAAAATTAAGAAGGCAGCTAAATTCAATTTAAAAAATTCTTGAATTAAAGAGGCTGAGAGAGGGACCCTACCTCAAAGGAGCCAATCCACACTCGGCAGATGACATAACATATCATATGTTAATGTGCTATAAATTAAACTAATCTATGTCTATGTGAGAAAATCTCTATGTAGAAAAGAAGAAAGATTAATCTAGACATTAATGTTATACATAAAAAATGCAACATGTGATACCAACTCAGAAATATGAATCCAAGTGTTTTTCAAAAGATATTCAAATTATCTCATCCTTAATGACACCTTAGAATGTCAAAAATTTTAACATCTGAAATCTCGTCACCTAGATATTCAAATTTTCTCACCCTCTTCCCTACACCTTGCACTCCACCTGCACCCTCCACCTTCCACCCTACCCCTTTCACCCCACCTACACCCTCCCCCTACACCTTGCACCCCACCTGCACCCTCCCCCTGTACCCCCCACCTACACCCTCCCCCTTGCACCCCACCTGCACCCTCCCCCTACACCTGGCACCCCACCTTCACCCTCCCCTACACCCCCACCTAAATATTCAAATTATCTCACCATCTTCACTACACCTTTCACCCCACCTGCACCCTCCCCCTGCAGCTTGCACTGCACCTACACCCCCCACCTGCACCTTGCACCCACCTGCACCCCCCCACCTGCACCCCCCCTTTCACCCCACCCTCCCCCTTGCACCCCCCACCTACACCCTCCCCCTTGCACCCCACCTACACCCCCTACACCTTTCACCCCACCTACCCCACCACCTAGATATTCAATGTTGATATGTGTAGACATCACCCTTTACATTAGAGTGATAAAGGTGAAGAAATTCATCATTGAGATAAAAAAACAAAATAAAGTCCCATTCTCTAAAAAAATCATAGATAGTGCATCGAAAACTATATTAGCCTCCCTACATATGTGAGATTACATGAAGTGTATCTTCTCTCAATAACAATAATAATCCATCCATTCCTTGTAGATCTGCAGTAGGAACAATGTAGATTTGCACCTGATTATGTTGACCACCAACAAGAAGTCAATTTCAATCCATAAATTATTCCATCCATAATGATTACATATTTACCTGCATGAATTACCACCCAAAGTTCAACTTTAAGAGTAATAAAGCTGCCAAATAATTGTTAGAATCATCCCTTGATGAAGCCTCTACTGGTTTTGAAAATTCCACCACAACTTGAGGGACTAGGTTCTCCTAAAGCATCACTATCAACATTGATTTTCATTCATGATGGGATTATAGGAATCCATTTCATGAATTTAGGTTAAGAAGGATTTATAATCATACCAATGAACCCAAGAAGTTTGGTAATGACGAGGTCTCCATATTGTTATTTATGTATCCCACTTACAGTTTATATTTCACTTTTATGTCTACCATAATACCTGAAATAATGTTTTTAATGGGAAGCGTATTCCCTTTAAATCTGATACTATTTATTGATTGTTATATATAGTGAAAACCAACAACATTAAAAGAAAAGATAAATTTATTTAGCTAAAAACTCATATCCAAACTTATCAGGTAGGTCATGAATGAATCCAAAATTTTATCAGTTTTTAACTTATAATGAAATATAGACTCAAAGAGATTCCATATCTTTTTATTAGACACACATTCCAATAAAATATGGTGACAAATCTCACAACTATTAAGATAGGGAAAGCAGTAGGATCCCACCTATAATCCAACCATTTAGATCCTATCATCTGTTACAATCCTGTTGATCAACACATTCCAAATAAATAGTTTCCTAGTGGTAGGGACAAAGGATTTCCTAAAGAACTACATCCACCGGGTGGGCCGTCATCAACACCACACTGATAATGATAGTGTAACTTTAGGTTGAGAGTGCCTAGTATAGATGGACTTCATAAGGCCTTATCCTACTCAAAAAAATGAAATAACCAATTTCCTATTTGATACCAGTGCGGATGAGATAATTCATCTACTCAAGATGTTCAGGTTCCTCGTAAATGGAGATTCTATTCAGGCTAGAGGGAAGATAATTTTTTTAAAAAATTGGATAACTATTCCTATTGGAGTTCCAAAAATTTATAGAACATATACTTCTAAAGTGTGCGCATCATTATCTTAGTATACTCATCTCTTATGGGTGGCCAAACTGAGAAGCCCGAGTAAAATTGTTTACCCCCATGCAAACAAATATATTATTTTCCTAATGAATTTAGTTGAAGCTTGGTTTGAATTTAACAAATTCTGGATATAGATATCCACAAGGGACTTGTTAAAGAATTTGAGATTTTTAATACCAATACCTCCCATATCAATAGGCTTCAAAAATTTCCTCAAATCCATAGATACAATTTTATTTCATGGATATTACTTGACCACACAAAATTATAGATTTGAGTGACCACTATTTAATTATCTACCTTTTCCATTTATAGAGATGAAAGGAATATACAAACACATATGTAATGAGATAATTCAGAAGGAATATCCTTCTATCTTGATATAAGGTCTTACATTCCCCACAAGTGAGTTGTGATTAGATTTTATAGGAAATTCCTTCATGATATCTTACTCCAACTCTTCCATAAAAGAGTAGTCCTCCAAGATTGTTTAAGTTTAGATCCCCTTTCTTGACCTTCAAGATATTGATGATGGATACTTTTTACTGGTTTAAATTCCCTTCCCAAAAATAACCATCGATTTGTTCCTCGAAATAGATTAATCATATACCTATTCATAATAAGACAATATTTCTCTAATGAAGTTTGTACATCCATTTTTAGCCCCACAGAAGTGGAGAATATCATTGGCATAAAGGATGTGCATTGGAACTTTGATGTCTTGAGAAAAATTAATATGTATAATTTTCATTTGATCAATAAATTGTAGTAAACATCTACTGAGTTAATCCTCAATTAAAATAAAGAGGAGGGTATAAATGGTATCCCCATGCCTTAACTCCCTAGGGTAATTGATGTAGCCTTTTAGGGAACCATTAAGAAAGAAAAAGAGTTTATCTCAAGAGCATGAAATGAACTATCATTTTTAGCGGATTTCCACTTATTGATAGTGTTATAAAACAAAGTAAACTCATCTTCTAATTGTCTTATATCATTCAAAAAGAAATGATCATTGAATCTTTGGAAATATATAGAGGCTACTCTAATAAGGTTTCCTCTAATATTTTCATTTGTATTTAGAACAAAGTTAAATTCCTCTATAAAGACTCTGTTCACATTGATCTGAGTTGATATTAAATACAATTCCTCCCATAGGCCTCTTATTTTGATATAGTAGTTAAAGGAATATATAAAAGAGACTAGACAAGAGGAGTTACCTAAGTCAAGACTGATTATAATATGCTGCTTCCCAATTTAGAAAATATTATATTGAACATCCTTACTTTTAATCACCCCATGGGTTTCCACATTTTCCGTCTTAATATTATTTATCATCTAAACATATTCGGTTTAATTATGGTAAAATATTTTTAAAACAATCAAACTTCACCATGGGTTCTATGATACCAATCAACATAGGCTAATGATCTGAAATGAAGTACCTAAGGGAAAGAGAAGTCTTTGTATTTCTGAGGCCGTGTAATTTTCCGAACAAGATACTCATTTTGAGAATAATCTTGCCCTGTTTGGGGGGAATATTTTCTTGTCCACCTCCACTAATGGATTATTTCTATTTTCCTTGACCATTTTCCTTCTGGTCAGTGCACCCAATTTGTTTTTCCATCTTTTAGAATTTTTTTTATTCAACAATTTCATTTTCCTAACTTTTTCAACAAATGAGACTAAATTTATTGGAAGATGTTTCCTAAACAAAGGGGGATTCCTTAGATGGATTATTTCTAGAAGCCTTTTAATAGGACACTATAGTGAAAGATCCATCAACTAAATCAAGATAAAATTTACCTCATGATACCTCTAGCATGCCTTTCACTTGACCAGTACATTAACATATTTTCTAGGAGACACCCACCTGGTTTGTGGTTGTTCTTTCAAGTTTAAAGGTTTTTGGGACTAAAACCATCCCTTTTAAACCCGCCTTAACAATATTGGAGTCCAAACCATAAATATATCCATACGTTTAGCTAGGAGGGATTGAAAATATCAGAAATATAGAAGTTGAAAATATATATTAAATGAGGGGATAATAAAATACAGACCTTCCATCAATTTTTTGGGACAAGATCATGCAAGAGGAAGGTGGAAACAGTTTATGGGATCCATGAGGGAGGTGATGTGGCAATCCATGAGGGAGGGGATCATTTAGGGAGGTTAATATACGAGGTGGAGCCAAAATTTGAGCCGAGAAGGGCAAGGAGAACCGATGGATGCAGGGAGGTGAGGAGGCGGGGAGGCAGGGAGGCGAGGCGGTGGCGAGGTGGAGATGCAGGAAAGACGAGATGAGGATGTGCGGATGTGGATGCAAGAAGGGGGAGGCGGGGAGGCTGAAAGGTAAAGGTGGATGCGGTGACCCGATGAAGAGAGGAGGATGCAGGGATGTGGATGTGGGAAGGGGAGGCTGAGAGGAGGTCGGAAGGTGGAGAAGCCCGAGAGGAGGAGCGGGAGAATGACGGGAAGAATGGCGACGGAGGGAAGCAAAATAGGGATTGTGGGAGGGGAGAATCGCGATTGAGAGAGGGGGATAAGCGCGAGGGTGTAGGGTAAAGCCACATCCATCGTGACATTAGGTTCTATATAGCCACGATTTGTATAAACCATGGCTATAAATCCGTGGCTATATCTCAAAATTCTAGTAGTTATCACCCAGATCATCATTCAAGTCTTACATAATTATCAACATTTAAAAACTTTGACTAATTTATGTAATCATGTGAAACAAAACCTTGAAAACAACTCAATATATTAATTTTTAATATCTTAAAATGGTTTTTCAATCATAACATATGATAGATAAGAAATAATATATGAAAATTCCATGTAAAGTAATTATACAAGAGACATACACATGATATATTCCAATAGGACCAGTCGGTGTGATCATATCTGAATGATAATAACACATTCACATTATGCTTCCATCGTTTGCTGTTGGAATATGGTTGTATCACGAGGTCACATAATCATATCATCACACAGATATCCTCATGCTGCTTCATTACATTGTTTAATCTCTACCATGAGGTTTAAACTTCTCACACAATGCTATTATACATATTCCTTATTTGGTTTCATTATTCCATCATGGAAATTAACAGGATGTATCTTCCCCAAAACCAAGGGTTCTCTAAGATGACATGTCTCTCCTTATTTACATGAGTATGACTTTTGAGAAGATAAATCAAAAAATATATTGAGATCTGAGGCACCCAACATAGAATATAGAACCCTAAATACCTTTGTGGGTAAGCAAATTCAAGAGCTGTGATCGGTCGAGATCCGAAAGAAGGTGGAAGATATGCAAGAGGGGGGTGGCTGCGTTGGAGGCGTGCCAGAGGAGGAGGTGGGGTGGAAACCTAGGAGCAGCATCGGCAGGGGGAGGTGAGTGTTCAAGTTCAGTGGTAGCATCAGGGGAGGAGGGTCGGAGATGAGAGCTCGTGGTGGGGTTTCAGCGAGGGGCAGTGTCGTGAGGGCAGCGTCGCGTTCGGTGGCAGTGCCCGTGGAGGAGGGTCAGAGATAAGAGTTCGCGGTGGGGTTGCAGCGAGGGGTAGCGTCGCGAGGGCACCGTCAGGGGAGGAGGGTCGGGGGAGAAGAGAGATCGCGAGGGAACCCGTCGGGGGAGGAGGGTCGGGGGAGAAGAGAGATTGTGAGGGCACCATCGGGGGAGGATGGTCGGGGGAGAAGAGAGCTCGCGAGGGGCACCGTCGGGGAAGGAGGGCCGCGCAGAGGTGAGGGTAATTTGAGGGGGTCACGTGGGGAATAGTAAATTCTCGAGGATCAAACCTTAATTTCCACTGGTTTTAAGTTAGGCGTGGAAATAAATTAACCTATAGCCATGAACTTATAAAATTGTGGCTATAGGTCCGTGGCTATAGGTAATTTTTCTAGTAGTGATACTCACCCTCTCTCGAACCTTCCACCAGCCCATTATCCTCATCCCACACCATCTCATCATTCTTTCCACATTCCACTTCTCATGTATTTCAAGGGGTGGATTCCCCCAACATATTATATTCACCTATATCTTATGGAGAATAAGCACCAAGACCACTTGGTTAATCTTAAAATGGAGTTTATCAAGACTAATAAGGTTGTTTATCAAGATTTCATTTAGAAAATAAATGTGGAGGAAGAGTTTTTAGATTCACTTTAGGATATGCACGTCAATAATATTTTACAGGTGAGGTAAGAACCCTATATTGAAATATTTATAGGGGTTCTATGTATATTGAAGCTTGGTTGGAATAGAGTACGTTCTAGTTGGATTAGAACCTATAGAGATTCTCTTTGAGAGAGTTCAATGTAGACCTGGGAATATATTATCCTTATTTTTCCCACCGAGGTATACTAGTTGTTGTGAAACTCAAAATAAGTGGTCCAGGATAGAGGATGACATGAGGATAAATCATAAACAAAAGTTGATAAAGATCATGCAATTTCAGGGTGCCTTTCTTTGTATTGTTCATAGGGCTCTAGCCCATACATGGTTATCCAAGAGAGACTCTTAAAGAGTATTCATCGAACTAGAGTTGTTACTTATTTCCACTATTCCTTAATGGTATATAATCAATATGAAAATAGAGTTTTCTATTTATTTCTATGGAAAGGTGATGATGGCCAAAGGGACCATTATGGGAGGAAACCCGATTACCCACCTAGAAAAGTTTTTTTCAGTTTCTGATGCCTCTATCCCCTATCATATTTTGGTATCCTATAGTTCATTGACCTCCATATAATTTTCAATATGGGAAAATGATAAAAGTGGAACAATAGTATGAATGTGCCAATGAGTATGAAGTTATCAAGGAGGAGGTTGAAGAACTAGGGGAGAATTATTAGGCTACCTCTAAGACGAGGAAAACCCTTATATCAACACCATAAGATACTATAGGACTTGACTAACCATCTTCACCCACCCCAATTGTGGATGTTTGGTTTTATTATATTATTGATTCCCTATAGATTCGAATTTAGAACTAGAAGGTTCTATTCCAAGAGTATGGGATACCATTTCCTTATCCTCTAGTAATTCCCATTTCTCATCTGCAACAAGCCTCACTATCCCTACAACAATAAAGGGCACTGGCTTTTTCTACGCAACTTACCACCTTCCATACCAATATTACTTAACCATCTTGTTGAGGGTACAATGAGATTCCAAAGGAATTTACTGATCTAGAGTTTCAATTGGATTTTATCATTGATCACCACCATAAGTGTAAATTTAATGCTATATAGGTAGTGTAGGAGGTCCCATTCATTGACCTAACTTCTAGACATATTAAATCTCTCTCAATTAATGATTCATCTAGTACAACAAATGTAGATCCAGCTACTACTAATATTTTAGACCAAAACCTTCTCGAGCATCAACCAACTGGTTCCTTATCTCTAGTAACTAATGGTTAGGATACTTTAGAGGAAATTGATTCATTTGGATATATTTATACCTATACTCATGAGGAGGATACTTATAGAGAGACAGGGGATGGGCCTCTAGAGTCTTAGGATTTTCCCCACTCAATTTTCTTTGTTTTTGGATATATTTTATATATTTTATATTTTTTAATGAACCCCCATTTATTCTATTTTATTATGATTCTAATTCTTATCTATAATTTAATATTCAATAGAACCTTGGACACAAGATTTTATCCAGAACATCTATGTGAGATTTATTGAATATTTTATTTGAAATACTAACTTTAAAGTAAAGATTTTACATCCTAGAGTTCCATGAATTAACACCATACATGTTTTGTAGTAAGGCATTTATTTACTCAACATAGTCCTTCTTTCTATCATTACTATTATTACTTTTTTTACTAGATTCACTAAGATTTTTTCCATTTCAATACTCTTAACTTGATCTCAAAAAGTAAGTAAATTTTTTTATTTTAAGTGTGGGGATACATTATTGAACTTAATTGGAAACCATTTAAATTTTATTTGGATTCATTGATCTAGGATATATTTTTTATTACAAAATTTATATTTACTTGATATTTTTAGAACCATAATAGGAATAAAAGTAAAAAATTTTAAGTGGGATTCATTGAAAATCAATTTCTATATTACTCTTGGGTTGAAATATAGTATGTTTTTTGAATTAAAATTGATCACTGGTTTTACTTTTCTATATTGTTAATTGACCCAGTACTTAGCATTTGTGTCTTGATTGGTCTTCCAATATTTTGAAATTCCATTCTTAATAAGTATTCTAAGCCAATTTTTAATATTTTTTCACATGACCACTTTCATGAGAGAACTTGTGGCACACATCATTGTTTTAAATTTATTGTCTACATTATCAAATCATGATGATTTTGAACCATATTTAAATTATTGAGTCCATAAATTAGATTTTATTTATACAATTTTATCTTTATACCAACCCTAAATTTTATCTTTTCTAAAACCCATAGAAACCATGATATAACTTAGTAGGAATCCATATTACATGACTAATAATCCTTCCTACCCTTATTATTTGGTATTATTTGATGATAACTCTTTTTTTGATTTAAAGGAAAAAGTTGGGTGTTTCAAGATTACATTAGGTTAGATTAATATGAACAAGTGTGGGGAAAAAATTTCTTGGTTATGTGGAAAGAAGGTTCACAACTACCGTGATTATGCATCATTGAGTCCTCTATAATTTGAAAAATTAAGAAAAATTGAATAAAAACACGAGAAAAATATAATGTGAGCTAGTACGATACATTAAATTGACCTATTTATAGAAACAATTCCGCCCTTATTGTGGTAACTATAACAAATAGTATTAGTAGAATATTAACTGTGGGGTTCTAGGTGATATATTGGCTTTATTTTGAAAGGGAATGGGTCCTATCCTTAAAAAAATATCACTAAAAAATTATAGATAAGGGAGAAATTGGGAGAGAAAGATGATCATATTTGTCATAGTTTTGAAAAATTATTTTGTAGACACATGATCCATGAGGATAAGGAAGTAGTTTTGTTTCCAATAGAGGGAATTTTAAGGAGTAAAGATGATTTCATTTTAACCTAATACTAAATATCATGCATTGTTCTTAATGATGTTAAACTTCTTTCTTAATCCCCTAAAGTTACATTTTCACATCATTACCCACCCAAATTGGGCCTAAGAATCATTAAATCATAAATGGAAAGTCTTCATGATATTTTTGGTATTATTTCAAGGTGGAGATGTATATTACTTTCTTGAATATGGATATAATGTGTGCAATTGAGATTGATCATAACTCTTATTTTAATTTATTTTGAGTGGAGAGTGTAGATTCTTAGGAAAGTTAGATCATAATATGGACATGGATGTTTATGGAAAAGTTAAGAAATTACAATGGAAGGGAAAATGAATTAGAGTGGTATGTTAATGATAAATCATAAATAGATACCTATGCAGAAGGAGTTGTTTGATTTTAATGATTTTCAGTCAGTAATTTGTTCTATTAACATGTTTGGTTGTGATCTTTCTCTTTTTGATGTATTTTGTCCTTTAGAATCCTTGTTGAGATTATTTTTTCTTAATGAAAAGAAACTTTTCAAGTGTGGAATAATTTTATAATCATGAATTATTTATATTTTTGTTATCATTATTAGTTATTATTCTTAACAAAGCCTGATGTGGTTCAATTTTGATGAATTTTTGAAGGTTTTTTTATTTAGATATGTCGATCCTTGGATGATTTTTGGAGAAAATGCATTCCTTTAACTCTCTGATAAGAGTGTTCATGGAAGGAACATGGTGAATTAATTTCAAGATACAAGGAACCTTCAAATCATGTTAGTGACCCTATAGTTGTGCACCATGAAATATATCCAAATAGAGAGACCAAATTTTAAGCTGATAGTGATTTTCTCTGTAATACATGGTAGATTTTGGGGGATCATCATATTATAAATGGCAGTAGAATTAAAATCATATTGTTATAGATTAAGTCTTGATAAAATTAATATGTAATACAAGTTAAGAACATAAACGTGCACACCAGGATAATATAAATATACATCTTCAATATTTAATGGAGTAAACTTGATGTTGGTCACTAAAGAATCATATGAAATCCTTCTACCTTCTAGGGGATTAAACAGGCCAACGGATGCTAGAAAGTTTCTTGAATATCCCTAAACACATAAGGGGAGAGGGAACAGTCACTTTGTGATAAACTATGTCTGGGGAGGAAGAGAAAATCATGATATTTTCATGTAATTGGTTATTCCCAATAAGAAGGATCTCATCCCTTTATATATCCATCCTTTATGTGTTTCATTTACTGAAATAAGTTGACCATATTTAATTTATTGACATAAATTTATTCTCATCAGAATTATACATTGAATTCCTTAAATGAATTAAATCCATTAAGTCCATTAATAATGGATTCCATTTAATCCATTCACAATGGATTATAACTCATGAAACTTCATGGAAATATACACACACCTAAATTTAATTCATTCACATTTATATTTTTGTTCACATTTAATAATCTCCCACTTTCTCTAAAATCCCATAAATACTTCATGAAAAACATCATAAATCTATGTGAATCCATCCAAAACTCCTTTTGGATATTATTTTATCATACTCTCTTCATTTTATGATAAATTTTTTCCCAAAACATAATCATTATTCAGATCGATTCCCTATAAGCCTTAGTATTATTGAACACATATATGAAATACCTATTTCATAGATGTAATTAAAGAGAGACCTCTAGAAAGTAATCAATGATACTCATGCTACAGAGGGACCTGATGTGATCTCCATCAAACATATTCATATATCTATATGAACATATCCACCACAGGATATATCATATAAATCATACATACATTTATATAGCCCCTTTGAACATGATATTTAAATGACCTCTAGGCATAGAACAACGTCAATCTAGTAAATGTTATATCATATATTTTTTATTCTTAGAAAAAGACTGACCAAGTCAATGAATATATCCCATGTCATTCCTTTAGAAAATGAGTACATCCCATGCTCCTCATCCAAATGGTTATGAAAATCATATGTGATTTGAATAACAATATCCATGACTTTACTCATTCTAATTCAATCAAGTGATATATATATAAAATTTTCATGCAAGTAGAAAAATCTCATCTTAGTTGCACTCCAACCGATGACATGATCAACAACATACCCAACCATACCCTTATTAGCTAAGTCAATATAAAGACTTGAATAATTAAGTTATCAATGTATAAATGTTCTCACACAATGTATCTTTCCAACCACTGGTAATGGGGATTAATAATAATAATATACCCCTAATTATATCGATGAATGTGTAACATTACATGAGATATAATTCAGTTGGTCAATAGTAGTAATAATTATCTAATTATTACCTCATGAATCTATTCTTCATATCTCATATATAACACTTTGTAATGAGAACAATATTTTATTCATGTTAATATTATCATATCACCAAAACCCATAATAATCCATGATGATAATTGATTAAGGATAACTCAAAATTGTAATTTGAGGGTATATTTTTATTTAACTGTTCTTGTAAAATAAAATTGAAACACACATGAATGAATGATAAATTGATCTTTAGTTTATTATAAAAACACGATACATTTTATATTCATAAATTATTTTAAGAATATTTATTAAAATCATACATAATCACCTATTTATCGTATCACATATTATAAACTACTAGTTTTAGACTTATTTTTTCATGTTTTCTGGGTTTTGTTCACTGATTATATATATATGAAATACCAATCACAACTGTATCTGAACCTATGATAAAAATTTACCACTAAAATCTTATTGAGTAACATCTGTGAAGTAATCTAGTTTGAATAATGGTGAGTCTGAAGAATCATATTCCTAATGTTCAACTCATTAAACATATTCCAAATCCTTAAATTTAGAATACCAAATGTTATGATGTTATCTATTACTGTGTACTTAGCAATATATATAATATTGACATCATCATAATATATGTTACATATACCATATAACATTATCCTTTTGGTAAATATTACCATTTACATTTTTACTATCCAATATATCTTAAACTATTTATGGATAAAGTGACATTCATTTCATTATAGTAAAAACTTGTGGCCTTTTACACTTCTCTTTACCATTATACCCCTAAACTCTTTTAGGATATCAAGTGAATTTCACATTGTAAATAGGTTTTCATAATATTTGTATTCATTTTATCATAGTAACTAAATGTAACTATTTACATTTTTCTTTATTGTCATATATCCCACCCCTTTATAATATTAATAGAAGAATCACTTAATCTTTGACTGTTTTGTTTAACTTTGAACTTATATAAGTTAAAAAAACTCTCACTAGTCTCTTATACATTAAATTCCTTCACAAAAAATTTTGATAGTATTCTACACAATGTTCTTTGTGTTATGAAATGACACTTATTTCCTTTTAATAGGAATATTTAACAAATAAACTATTATTTCCGTATCTTATAAAGTATTTTATGTTTTTATAGAAATTTATTTAAAATAAGATTATTATTTACAATATTTCACTGATGAGTGATGGTAATGACTTCCCTCATATTTTAAAACTTTCTAGATAAATAATTTTATCATCATCTCATTTTCAAACATGTTATTGAATCCTATGAATCATAAACCATGTGTATTCAATAAATCATATTTTGTTGGTCATAACAATGTTTTGTTAATAAACAACTTCCATTATCGTATAAGATAAATAATATGGAGATATAGATCCTTTATTTTAAATTTTTCTAAGAAGTAAATATATATTTACATTCAAATATTTTATGTAACAATTATTTAATTCACCAATTAAATGAAAAAATAATCTATGTTAATTCTTAAATTGATCTTGAACTCTTGTATATTTAAAGTACTTGTAAAATATACATTTTATATATCATACCCTTCCAAATTGAATAATTAATTTCTAAAAATCTCATACTTGATATGGACATTCCATAGAGTTTCACAAACCCATTCATTTTTTGAATAATATTATAATATGGAATTATTATTCCTATGAGATAACACCCTTCGGTTTCAAAAGCCTTGATTTTATTTCTTGAAGAAACTTCATTATATTCTATAACTAACTTTCCTTTTACTTTACCCAATTTTATTATCTATATAGTATTAGAACCTAGGTATCATATTATCAATTCATTTATTCTCAACAATTGAGAATATCAGGTAAATTTTTCTTGAATTCTTTCATATTTTCGAGAAAATCCCATAGATGAGAAATAGAACGAATTCATTAAACATAAAAAGCCTTAAAGAAACCTCTAGAATATCCAAGTCATTACCATGTAAAATTATATTGATTATAATTATTATAATCGATTAGATTGAGTATATGAGTGGAGACTAAAATTCCTAATGTTATTTTGCATATAATGATATTGAAACCTTAAGAGAATCATTCAACAATTTATAAGAATCTATGTTCATTCATTGAATAACTTCAATACTTGGTTACTTAGAAAGGCATTTCTTTAACATAAAAAATTTTCTTCAACTTAAGATATTTCTTTAAGTTACCATTTTTAGGAGTTTCTTTACTTAAGTTTCTATTTCCTATTGGATCAATCAAAGTTTGACAATGATGATGTTATTTAACTATAATATATGATTTTATCTAATAAATATTGTATCTTATATATTTTTATTGAGGATTTTTAATGAAAACAATCCCAGTAAAATTGATGACCCCATACATCATATCTATTTAGTGATCTATAATACATATTTCACTAATAAAATACCATTATATGGAATAAAAATCATTACTTTATTCATTTAGGTGGGTCATCAAGACAATAAAAATAGTTAAGATCCTTGGATAATTTAGTAGAAAAATAATTTCCTATATCCATCATATGGATAATAATAAAATATATTCCTCTATTATCACAACCCTTGGTGTTTTTTATCTAATTATAATCGAAATAAAATGACAGAAAATGAGCTAACGTAAGACATTTCAGGAACAATATACTGTGACATGAAACTACCTAATTTGATAATCTCATGTCACCCATTACTTTCTTTCCTTATAGAATATAATCCCAGCACACCCCTCTATTTCATGAAACTAACTGATTTAATGATAATGGTATTCAAACAATCATTTTTAAGTAATATTAGACTTAGTATTTTATTTGTTTGATTTAAAGTCACATCAATTAAATATAAAACATATTCAAATTAAATTTGTAACTATGTAATCTTTTAAAATATTTATCTTCACATGTTTCGTTTCTTTATGTATGCATGCTTCTAGTGATGTAGTTTTGAAATCCTAATTCCATCAACCAAATTAACATTTTCACACCATATTAATATGTAACTCCTTACACAACCCACATGTTTGTGTTATTAACCCAAAAATAAAATCCAAGTATATTCATACATATTCAAAGGCATCATTTTCATAAAGCAAATTAAATATTCATGTAAAGGAATATAAATATATGAAATTGATAATCCTCACATGAGTATTACTAGAGTGGTAGATATCCAACCCATTACATTTCTAAAATAAGGCCTAAGCCTCTTGGATTGTGAGTAGTTTGGCCCCAAGTCCCTCTCCTTGAAGAGACTTTACTCAAGATAAAATTCAATTCATGACATCTCTAATTCATAATATGCAAAAACTATGTTAAAAAAACTATTCTCAATCTCATAACTCAAATGAAAAATTGAGGTCAAGGAAGATGAAAATGTAAATTTTATGCAGTCTCGCCTAGCATGTAATGTAAGGCTCTATCTACTAGAAGTAATTCATCATATAAATAAAGAATACACATTATTTATATTCTATAAAAAATTTACAAACAAAAATAATATAAAGGATTAAATAATTAAATAAACATTTTATTTAACATGATAAATAAATATGAATTTTCATAATTAACATACACATTATTCACATTCTATATAAAATTTTATAAACATGAATAATATTATGGAATCAAAATTAAATAAAAATATTATTTAAACATGAGAAATAAATATGAATTTCCCCTTTTGACATAGGATTATAAAACCAATTTTATAAATCTTAATGTTTATCATTCATAACTCATTTATAAACTATATGAAAAATTATTTAAATAAATAAATAATTTATTAATCAAATAATATGAAATTTTAATATTTAATTTAGTTTTATAAAAAAATATATTTATAAAACTTTATAATTATGATTTATAACTGTTTATCAATGAAACATTACTATAAACATTTTATATTTCAGCTAATCATTATGGATTTTCCATTATGTTGGATATAAACACTCTATATCCATTTCTAATATAAACTCTTTCATATTATAAATTATATGGAATTTAAATGATTTTTTTGATTTTTTTTAAATTCAATTTATATTATATAAACATTTTACCTAATCTAAATATCATATACTTTAAATTATTTAGACCTTTGATCAAATTAATTATAAAACATTTTTTTGATGCGGTCTCAATAATATTTTAAATATGGACCATTTTTATTTAAACAAATCATATTACTTAATTATGAACAATTCATAATTATAAATGTAAACTCCCTTATATTTTTTCTTTATTTGTGTAATTTATAAACTCTTTATAAATTACTCTTATGATTTATAAATCTACATTTTATTTCAAGATCACATGGAATGCCATATAATTTCGTAAGAGGTATTTTAAATATTGACATTTAATATTTGGAATATTTTATTAATAAATATTTCACAAACATTTATATAATAGATTATAAACTATTTATTATTAATTAATTTATAAACTATTTATAAAGTAAATATTCCCAAAATACATTTTAATATGATTTATAATTTTTTTGTAAACCCTATAAACTTAAAAAAATATTAATAAAATTAATACTTCAATATTAATATAATATTAATAATAAATTTTTTATAAACATTTAATACACTAGTGATAAATACTTTATAGCTAATTTATAAAACAATTTTATAATTTTTTTTATAAATATTATAAAATATATTTTCTATTATTTATAAAAAATTTATAAATATTATAATTTAATTCATAATGGAATGTTATTAATAAATAAAAAATAATTTAATTATGAAAAACATGAGAAATAAATATGAATTTTTTTCATATTTAATTTAGACTTGAAATATCCCATTTTACACTGTCTAACACTTATCATTTATAAAAAAGTTAAATTATTAGATAAATTAACTACATATTTAGTTTAATTTTAATTTTGTATGAACAATTGAAGTCATGTTTTCTCACAATGTAGTTTTTACAGTGGAATATAAAAATTCATATTACATTGACATATATCATAACATCAAGATAGGAAAAACCAATTAGGATTCCATAAAATGTACTCTTCGTTTAATAGTGTTAGAAAAACATTGATTTTATGATGAAGATTGCTCTAATACCACTATTTGGTTTTGGTGGATCATCATATTGTCAATGATTGCATAAGAATATCAATATTGTTCCTAATCTATCCTTGATGGAATCAATATATAATAGAAATGAAGAATGTAAACATGTATACCTGGATAATATTAATCTCCATATAAAATATTTGATTGAGTGTGCTTGATTTTTATCACTAGAGAAACAAAAAAAAATATTACTACCTATGAGGGGATTAAACCAACCAAAGGATCGCAGAATGGTTATTAAATATCACAAAATGTAAAGGGGGTGCTAACACCTTTATCTTGGAATTATTCATTCAATTATTTAAATTAAAATTATTCATTTAATCCATTCATAATGGATTCCCTTTAATACATTCATGATTGATTATAACCAATGAAACCGTGAAGAAAGATGCATGCACCTAAATTTAATTCATTCACATGTATATTTTAATGCACATTTAATAGAAATTTAATTGTAGTTGACCAAAGCACTTGGAAAATTGGATAATACCTGAATGAATTTGAAAGAGTAATTTCAAATTTGGAAGAGTGGTTTTCAACTCATAATATGGTGTCACACAATGATAATAAAATAAAGAAATGTCTAAGTCCAAGGAAATTCATAAGGTTTTTGGAAGTCCTTATAAGGCTGTCTCAGGAACTTCATAAGATAAAGCTGCACTGTGATATACTTTTTCACACTATGAACCATGAAGAGGAGAAAGGTGTAAGGTGATTAATTCTTTATAATATTATGTAATTTTTCAAAGTTTTAAGATTATCTTTCTCATATGATATGATTGTGTCAAAATATAGGGTGTCTCAATATGTATATGAAATCATAAGGTCCATCTCAAATATCATAAGGTTTATTCACACTATAGCACATTAATTAATGCCACAACCATAGAGTTTGGTAAATCATCCAAGTCATTTCCTATAAGTATAATGTGAATTCAATTATATAGGGGAATTTTGTAAGTTATTTTAGGCTCTTTATGCATCCATAATTTGTTTCAATTATCAAATAGGGAATAAATTCATGTCATTCCAGGAAGTATCATTTCACTCCATGGATTAATTTTGAACATATTTCTAAGGGTGATCTTTTAGGAATCTATGCTATGGTAAAAGAGTTTGTACCATAGTATTGTTAGTGATTTCATAAAACATTTCATCTCAAGGTAATGTTATTCTATATAATAATTTCCTTTAAAAAATTTAGATAAAATTAGTTGTGGCATGATCAATTATTTCATGCCCCGAGTGGGAGTATTCAGATGGATTAGTAGATACCATAACTGTCACACCACAACCATGTCTCCCATTTTGTGATTTTATAGTAAGAGATTCAATGGGATGCTTTTCCAAATGATCATGTCATGATATCACATTGAGATCTTCATAGGGAATTAAATGTTTAAAAAAAGTACAAAAATGGCGGTGATATAAAGGTACTAGTCTCACCATGATTTATTTGAAGGGAAAAAGAAAAATGAAAACTTTTCTATGATACTGGAGGTTTTTTACTTGCCACCATTTTTCATGCTATGATGACTATTTTTCTATTTAAAGGAAGGCTAGGATGAGTTTTGTGGATCCAAAATTTTCTTTAGATTTTTGAACTTATTATAACACTCTTCCAAATTGTCTTATTCTTACCTATTTTATAACACTTTATTTTTTTTATTATCAAAATTTTTCCAAGTAAGTTTATTTTATTTTTAATTGTTCGTAGTTATACTTAGATTATATTTTCTCAAATAACTTCTTAATATAAATTCTTTACATGTGATAGGCTCCTTATTTTTCATGTGTGGGAAGTAACTTAAGGGGAAAAGGATTGAGATTATATGGATTTGGGCATTAATAGATTAGTAATCTCATTAATAGGACGTTTTTCAATTATAAATTGTGTTAGATCTAAAAAAAACTCTCATTAAACTTGTTCAATCCAAGGAATAATCTTTATTAATTTGTAAATAAAAGACTTCCTTTCCAAATGAACCATTGAAAAAAGTAAGTGATGAGAAATTTTATATTAATAAAATATTTATAAAAATGTTTCTTTCATCGAATAGAGTCATTCAGGTCAAATATTCTCAGTTTTAAATCAAGTATAAAATCATAATTAGAATAAAAATTCCTCAAAATAAATGTCTAAGTTGCATGGAAATAATATTGAAAATATAATAAAGTAATTTTAAGATAGAGTGAAATCTAATAAAATAAGAAAACTGTAAATTTAAAGTGTCTCAAGCTTGAAATAAATTTTAGTATTTTGAAGTTCCTCCAGTTTATACTTCATATGAATGTGAAATAATATTTTATTCCTTGCATGTTTTTTAAAAGAGTCTTTATTTTTAAAAGGCTCATTATAGTGGAAATATTAAATAGAACTTATCTCTAGATAAATCCACTGTATGATCGTGGAAAGAGGTAATCCTTCTCCCAAAAAACAATTTTTACTAATGTTGTTTCATTGGATAATATTGGTTTCCAATTAAATTCTAGACATATATAAGTGGATAAAGATGATGAGAAACCCACCACTACATTAGGGGTGGATGTTAGTAAGAGAAGAAGAAGAGGTTGCTCAAAAGAAACTCAAAAGAATGGTTTTTTAAAACAAAAAAGGATATAAATCTAACTAAACTGAGTTAAAAAAAGATCAAGGTTTATTTGTCACAATAGGTTATATGGAATATTTGGACATCATTCTATTGAAATATGGCATAATTGTTAAATTCCTAAATTTTATTGAAATCCTAGATTAAGGGAGAGAAGATTTTAAATCACAAATAATTTTACTAGAATAACTAAAGAACTATATATAATGATGAATCTGTCATTCAATAAAAAATTAGAGATCATAGAGAATTTATATGGAATTTTTAATATAAGGGATCATTTTGATGAGGATTATTGGTTCATTGTTAGGAAAAATAATTCATATACTCTTGAATAATGAAGGCCAAAATATTATGTGAGGAATCATAAAAGAGAATACGAGTCTTCTTTGGGGTGTAATGTCATGACCCCCTCCCTCAAAAGATACCCCTCATGGGATGGAAATGAATAAAGGGAGATAATTACCCCTGAGTCTCACCTCTAGTAGGGCCCGAGATGGTGATTAGCACCAAGGATGTACAAATATCATAATATAGGATTCATTACCCTTTATTAGAAAACAATATTATGAGATAGTATGTATCGACCATAATTAACTCCATGATATATATATATATATAAGAAAACCAAAAACCATCCCACAATTCATGTATAAGTAAAACTAATACAAGTAAAAGGATCCAAAGTAAATAGCCAAACAGAAAACTAGAGTAGCAACACAACAACTATCTCAAGGTCTGAGCTAGTAACTCCCAACACGATCCACGTAATCCTCCAAGAAACCTGAAAATAGTTTTATATATGTTGGGTGAGCATACTTGTATAATCATTAGGAAAACAAAAGTCTCTCGTGCATAAGTGGAAGTAGCATACTAATGCACCTATGTTAAATCAACGGAACCAAATATCAACCAAACATGAATACTAACCATCCCAACCTCACCAAAGCATGATCACCAAATGATTCACAACAAGTAATATAACATAAAGTCAATCACATCGATGATATGGTACCCCCACCACTTTCCCACTGATTAGCCTCTCTCACACCCCAACCAAAAACGTCATGGTGCTCCCCCATCTTCTGAATATACCACATCACATCCCCCTCATACTCACATGGGCCTCACAACACATCTCACTCGCACACACTTGGGCCTCACAACACATCTCACCCCCATGCACCTAGTCCTCACAACACATCTTGCCCGCACACACCTAGGCCTCACAACACATCTTGACCAAACACACATGGTACATACAACACATCACATCTTATCACATCTCATCCTGAAGAAAAATGTTTATCACATCACAACTCATCCTAAAGACACATGGGACACCACACCACAACTCATCCTAAAGACACCTAGGACACCACATCACAACTTTCTTGAGTAATCTTGGGCCATCATCGCTTGGAAGAGGGAGTAGGGAAGTGTGGGTGGCCAACCATCCATCTTATGATAGAGGTGTTAGGAAAGACACCCCCATGTGATGATATTGGTGTTCATAAAATAGTTCACAACATGGGTGGGGTGCATATAAAAATAATAGAAATATATATTTTATATATATATATATAGAAAGACACACAAGCTCAACCTATGGGTTTAGAAACAAATCACTCACCAACCCATGACATCCCCACTTTTCTATTAACTCTAAATGCATTACACCATACAAGAAAAACAAAATCTATAGTTCATTTTCAATATTTAATTAATATTAATTTTTTTTCCAGATTCTCAGTTGCCAAATCGTTCCATTAAACATGTAGTTGAAATCATTATCATGTAAAAATTTCAATTCATGATTGTTGTTAATTTCACCATCCATACCAACTAGGCCACTATCATAATATAGAACATATCAAGAAGCATAGTAAAATCAACAAACCAAAAACCAAAATGAATTTCCACCGTCCACCATAGCCACTGCACAACAACATCATAACAACCATCATTGCAACCTCACTGCATAAAACGTCTAATCCACTTCCCCCACATATCAAAATATAGTTATAACCCATTCATCATATCACCAAGGCCAACCCACTATTCACAACCATGCCCACAGACATGTTACAACACATACTAGATCATAACATATTTCTAGATTTAGCAAGGCATCCCTTATTTAATTTCACTTTATTGATTAAGGGTGTTATCACAGAATGCATATGATCATGGGGGAATAAGAGCCTCAACCCATTTGGTGATGACTCAGTAAGTGTATCCAGGAGACCTGAGATCAAATCTGGGTGGAGTCATATTTTTGGATTACTGTAGCAGTACTATAGGAGGAACTTAAATAGGTATTGTTTGGTACTATAACAGCAACTACTATTCATCTATTTGGGATTTCATGCTCCCAGTTTTCTCCTCAATTCTTTCAAGTCCTTCAGTCCACCCAATTCCTTTAGGCCAATAGGGATTTTGGGCCACCTCAAGGCCTTCGTTCCACCTCAAGTCCTTCAGGGCACATAAAATTATTCCTAAATGGAAAAGGAAGACTCTACAAGGAGTAGGATCTAGATTAGGATTTAGAGTAGGTGAATTCACTAGAGCAGAGTAATCAGATTTGGAAGAATTAGAGGGTATGGAAATTGCCATTGGGGCCAACCTCTGCGTTAACATGAAACCTAACTGAACAACCATGTGAATGTAGAGAGCTATCATAATGATGAGTTCCTCTAAGACCTACGGGTCATGTAATGTCATGAAGCCTACAATCTATGTTAGGGTTCCCATTCGTCCCTTAAAAAGGGGGATTGTGAAAAATGAATAAAAATATAAAGCCTTCAGGCCATTCAGGTATATGATCCTGTGGCATCCATTTTTATTAACTGAATGTACATTGTTATCCAATTATCTAATAAGTGACATCAATAGCCACACAACATGCATTCCATAGAACATAAACTGGTACAAATATAAGGACCCCCAACGACCACAATGTTTAGGGTGTATTTAGCCCATAAAATTCACAACATCGATCAAAATATCAATAAAATAGTGGGATCATACGTCACATTCCCTAGCCCCTTTATATTGTTTTTAAACCAATTCAATTATCTGTATTAATCTATAACCGACTATCTCCACAAGGAAAAAAATTTATATTCCCATACCCTATGATAAAAAAATAATAAAGGTTAATTACTTCCTACCTAGAAGAAGGATGATTGACACTGCCTTGTTTCACAAAAAACATGGGGTGCATAGAAGAGGAAACTACTTCGGGGGGGGGGGGGGCTTGAACCAACTACAAAACCTCATTTCAGGACTCTGAGGAAGATGGATTTCGGATGTATGATCTCAAGATAAGGAATAAGGAATAAATGAAGGGAAGGTCTTGGCCTTAGAAGGACTCTATTAGAGACACATGGATTTGATGTAGTTGAATTGCCAATAAATGTGGATCTGACCAAGACCTTGAGATTGGGTCATTTAAAATCCCATAGAATTATAGAAAACTAACTATATGATTGATACCATTTTAAATTTATTCCAAACCTCTTAAATATATCATTAAAATCATTTTACGTCAAAGAAGGACGTCCAAAGAGAAAAACTTGAAAAACTTGAAACAATATTCATGATTCACAACCACCGCCATTAAGTCACTACCAGATGAATTACCACTAGTGAGCCACTGCTAGTGAGTCACTTCCAAATGATTCACCACTAGATGAGTCACTGTAAGTGAGTCAATTCCAGAGAGTCACCACCAGATGAGTCATTACTAGAAGAGTGACCACCAGATGAGTCACCTCTTGTGGGTCACCTCTAGCGAGTCACCACCAGATGAGTCACCACTAGTGGGCTACCACTAGAATGAGATACCATTGAAAAACTGGAAATTTGACAAATTGTTGAAATGTGTCACTGTTGGAACGACTCACATGTCCCAAAAAGAGCCTGGACTATGCCTAGACACCTCAAACATCAGATTCTAGGAAAATTTACAAACTAGAAGGTTTAGGTTGTTACATCATATACCTCTCAAACTATTCTATCCCTTGAGAATTTAAAACCAACCCAAAAGAAAAGAGAGGAATGGTCTAAACAACCATCCCTAGAGATACCATTCAAGGAACTCATTACACTTCAAACACCACAAAAAAAACTACCACAAGCATCTTGTACAACCCTATAACCATGAAACCACAACTAAAAACCATCTCCTCTCACACAACCATTACACAACCAACTAACCACATTTTCCTGAGCACATGAATCAAATAATTCTATCCTCCATGTCTAGATATTATCCACTATGGGTGGCACTAACTTGCTTGCATGAGTTTAATTGCATCGTAGTTAATGTGTCTCGATTAGGAGTTAGGTCTTCCCTTTTTCTCATGTCAGGTTATTATCAAATATCACAGAACACACATCACATCAAGGGGAAACAACATATTTCATAAAACACCAAGGTCCAAAACAATACATCACAAGGAAAAAAAGAAAGAGAAGGGAAAAACTCAAAAAAAAAATTGGGTACTAGGCTCTTATCTGCGTTTCATGCTCCCATGTACTCTCCTATAAGCCATCATGCCTCCATAGCACCTGAACCTGGGGAATGGTTCTTCCTCACAACACCTTCTCTTGATGGTCTTGGATCTCCAATGGATGTTCCATAAATGTTGTGTCATCCTCAATATCCAACTTTTCCTACTCAATGGAATATGAGTCATTATGAAGATATCAATGGATCAGAGAGATGTGTAAGACATAATAGACTCGGTCTAGTCGTGGAGGAAGTGACAAACAGTAATCTACCACACCAACTCACCCCAACACCTTGAAAGGTATAACAAATTGGGGCGAGCGCTTACTCCCCTTCTCGAATATCTATTTCCAATGTTGAGTGGAAACCTTAAAAAACACATAGTTTCCATCCTTGAACTCTAGGGGCCTCCTATTGTGATTAACATAAGACTCATTCCAGTATTGTGCTGCTTAAATCATCTCTCAAACCAACCAAACCTTCTCTATTATGCTCTACACCACATCGGGACCAAGATTGACTGTCTCCCCAACCTCTGTCCAACACAATGATGAACGACATGGTCGTCTGTATAAGGCTTCAAATGGGGGCATGGAAATGGAAGAGTTATATCTATTATTATAAGAAAAATCTACCAAATTTAGGTGTTATACCCAAGATCTACCATATTCCAAAAGGCATACCCAAAACATATCCTCCAACATCTGGATAGTCCATTCTATTTTCCCATCTGTCTAGGGGAAATTAGTGTTGAGGCGTAACTTGGTTACAAAATCATGCTTCAATCCCCTCTAGAATCATGAGGTAAAATGTGCATCCATATCTGAGAAAATGGACCTTGTAACTCTATTAAATTACACCACCTCATCCACATACCTCTTAGCTAATGTATTTACTATGCCTGAATCTTTGATCACTAAGAAGTGGGTTGATTTCATCAACCAATCCACTATCAACCATATATCATCACAAAGTCCCTGAGATTTTGGTAAAACTGTATAGAAATCCATTGAGATGTATTTCCATTTCTACTTGGGAACATCCAAGGGTTACAACAACACACCAATAACATGATACTCAACCACTACATGCTAGAAAACCAAGCACTTTTCCCTAAACTCGGCCACTTCCCATTTCATCCTAGGCCACCAAAACTGCATCGTCAATCCAGAGTACATTTTGGAAACTCTTAGGTATACCTCCAAAGGTGAGTTATAAAACCCTTAAAGGAATCCATCATGCTTTTACATTGAAACAAAAAACCTCTACTACCACCCACTCTTGTATCTAAGTGCAAGGCTTCCAACCCCACTATGGCTCTCTAGGAATCCATAGACTTCCAAATAACACCCTTCCATGACTTCATACTCAAAGAATTGTCAACAAATTCCCCTTTCCTATGGTTTAAGAGATCTCAAAATCATAATCTTGAATAAAATATATCCACCTCCACTGTAACAAGTTCAAATATCACAGGGAAAAGATATACCTCACACTCTTATGATATGTGAAGACCAAAAAGTGCTCCCTAATGAGGAATTTTTACATCATCTTTAGTGCAAACAAAACCATTTCTTGTTCCAAATCATGGATGGAATTGTTACCCTCATGGGGATGTAACTACCTAGAACCATAATAGTTACTTCCCACTGCTACATCAGCATGAAACCCAAGCCCATATTGGAAGCATCACAAAACAACTCTAACATTACACCCTCCTCCGGAAGCTGAAGAATTAAAGAACTACCCAACATCCGCTTCAAGTGACCGAATACTACCAAGTATAGATTTGTACACAAAAAATCCTAGTCTTTCCTAGTAAATTCTATCAATGAAGCTAAAAATCGAGAGAAATCAGTCACAAATATCTGATAATATACTATAAGACCAAGGAATCTATGAACTTCTGCCGCATTCTTGGGTGTTTCCCAAGAAAAAACTGCTTTGAACTTTTTTGAGTCAACTTACAAACCCTTATCAGACACCACATAACCAAGGAAATGGACCTCTTATGTCTAGAACATAGACTTGGAAAACTTTCCATAAAGCTGGAAGCGACAAAAAACCTACAAAATAGTTCTAAGATGTTTGGAATGTACCTCCTCTGACCATGAGTATATCAGTATGTCATCGATGAAGATGATGAAAAATCAGTCAAAGAACTCATAGAACACTGAGTTCATAATCCCCATGAACATGGAAGGTGCATTCGTAACACCAAAATGCATGAAGACAAACTCAAAGTGTCCATAGATGAATCTGAATGCCGTCTTCGGGATATCACCCTCCTTCACCCTTAATTGGAGATATACATACCACATGCTGATCTTAGAATACCAAATCACCCCTCTCAGCTGGTCAAAAATATCATCTATCCTTGGAAGAGGGTAATGGTTCTTTACCATCACCAGATTCGATCTCTGGTAGTCTATACACAACCTCATACCACCCTCCGCCTTCTTGGTGAGCAATACTAAATAATACCATAGATACACACTGGGCTTGATAAAACCCTTTAGAATTAGATCATATATCTAAATCCTCAACTCCTACAACTCATAGGGTTACATCTGATAAGAATCCATCTAAATTGGAGAAGCACTGGGATTTAAGTCTATCATAAACTCAACATCATGTTGAGGGGTTGGTGGGGTAGTGTCACAACCTCCTTGGGGAAAACATCCAGGAACTCCCTGACGACCTTGGGAACCTCATCCATCCTAACCTCCAATGATTCCACTAAAAAATCAACCAAAAAAAAATATGGGGATCCACATAATGACTACCCACCTGATAACTCTACTCACCAATGAAAACCACATGCTGGATTTCCACATCTGAAAACATGATTCTCCTTTGAAAGCAGTTGATAATATCTTGCACAGAATACAACCACTCAATTCTAAGGATGATATCGTATGGCTACATTTGAATTAATAAAAGATCCCCATGGAACTGATGCGGCCCCATCATCAGTCTACACCCCCAACACACATAAAACAAACTAGTCTAGCATCTGACTGGAAAAGTCAACACCAGAGGTATGGGATTCCTTTCTTTGTCTAGTCCCAGAGAATAGGCTAAAGAGGGTGAAACAAAGGATTGTGAATCTTCTGAATCAAAAAAGGTACAAACAAGGGTATTAAAAAACTGATAGTACGTATGATGATCTCTAGACCCTCTAGAACTGCTACCTCCACTGCTTTCAATTGACCATGACCCACTCCTCTTCCTATCTACTGACAACCACCTCTACATCAATGATATGGTTACGATCCTTGAACATGAGGAATATCTTGAAGTCGGCCTCTACCTTCTCCATCTCCCCTTGGAAAAAAAACCTACTGCCCTAGATGTTGAAATAGTCTCACTAGAAATTACTACTAAGGATAGTGATGAAACTACCCACCTCCACCAAACTAAACTTGGGGACCACCGGACACTGTCTCTAGTGATGGCCACAAACCCCAAAACCAATAAACACTAGCACAAAGCTCCCAGAAAAATCACGGAAATAACTAGCACCATATTTTTAGAAAGGAAGCTGATGAGGTTGAATCCCTATTGGTAAAAACCTCATAGGTATTCATGCCTGATACCTATCACTGAGAAACCCGCACATCGAAGAAACCTATTGGATCCCCTCTCATGGTGTACCTCTTCATGAGTGCATCCTTTTGATCACATCTTCCTTATTTTGGATCTCCAAATATGTTGGAAATGTAAAGGGAGTAACTGTCTACTGTATAGAAGGACAAATCCTCTCCTCAAGTCATCTTTCATAGGACTTATCATCTAGAAAAATATATGGGGTAAAGAAAATAAGGTCCTTGAACTGGATTCCCATCTCCCACACTAACATGCTCCCATGATGAAGATAAAGATGCCCGTTCTTCTTAACTACCTTCATGGTTGATGAAAAGAAATCTTCTTGAAACTCCTTCTATAGGTAAACCCACAAAACATATACCTACTTCTGATCTCCTAGATATAACGTCCACCACTGATGCAAAACTCCCCATATCTGACTAACTTCATAAGGGACCGAGTATTACATAAGGGCCTGGATCAAACTGAAAGCGATCTCAAGATCATCTATTTAGCTCTCTATTTACACATATGAAACACTACCCTCTTACTTCCCCAAGGCCTTCCTCTAGAAAGTGTGCAACTTCCTCTTCCACTAATCATCCTCCATAACCGGATCAATCCTTAAAAAATCAACCTGGTTGTCTTGCTGAACCTCAAATTCCGAGGATACACTTAGATGATGACCAGTAGCCATAGTTGAAAGGAAAACAAATATATCCTAAGCTCGGTAGTGGGGATTTTCATTATGATATATTTTAATTAACTTTAATCCATTTAATTAATTTTAGACTTTTTAACATTCCCAAAAAAACACAATTCAAACAAGAAAACAAGTCATCATGATGCATGTACCTTTCCTAGGTCTATACCCTACAAGTAGTCCCATCTCACTTAATCATTCAATACGCTCAAAGTCCACACACTAGATCATGGGGGCTCTAAAATCCCATGTCCTAGTTGGTCACACTGGCCTATGTCATGTACCAAGGTCAACTGATATTGTTGATATACCAAACCATGCATTCCTCACTATTACTTACCCTCAAATCTACCATATCTCTCAACCCCCCTTTGATACCACTCTATCATGAACCCCTCCATCCAAAGATACCCCTCCTGGGATGGAAATTAGGAAAGGGAGATAGTGAACCATGAGTCCCATCTCCAGTAAGCCCCAGGTTGGCGAATAGCACCACAGGTGTACAAATCTCACAATATTGGGGGAATTACCATTTATAAGAAAACATGATTAGGATATAGGATGTGTTGACCATAATCACTTCCATAATATATATATATATATATAAGAAAACCAAAAACCATCCCACAATTCATGTATAAGTAAAATTGATACAAGTAAAATTCTCCAATGTAAATACCCAAAAAAAACTAGAGCAGCAACACAACAACTGTCCCAAGGTCCGAGCTAGTAATTCCCAACACAGTCCATGTAATCCTCTTAGATACTTGAAAATATTTTTATATACACAGGGTGAGTGTACATTTATACTCATTTGGAAAACCAGAGACTCTCATGCACAAGTGGAAGGAGTATACTAATGCTCCTGTGAGAAAACAACATAACCAAACAACACCTAAACAATAATACTAACCATCCCAACCTCACAAAAGCATGGTCACCAAATAATGTACGCCAAGTAATATAATAGAAATCAAATCACATCAATGATAGGGTAACCTGCACCACTTTCCGACTGATTATAAACTCTCATACCCCAACAGAAAACATCCTGGTGATCCCACCTCTTCCGACTATACCACATCACATCCTGCCCACACACACATGGGACACCCAAAAAATCTCACCCAAAAACACCTAGGCCTCACAACACATCGTACCTGCACACTATTGAGCCTCACAACACATCCCGCCTGCACACTCCTGGCCCTCACAACACATCCCACACCCACACACCTAGGCCTCACAACACATTACATTTCATCACATCTCATCCTAAAGACACCTAAGAAGCACATACAAACTCATCCTAAAGACAAATGGGACACCACATCACAACTCATCCTAAGGATACATGGGATACCACATCACAACTTTCTCCAAGAAGCTTGGGTCGTCATCACTTTGAAGAGGGAGCAAGGAAGAGAGGGTGTCCAACCATCCATCTTCCTACCAAGATGTTGAGAAAGACACCCCCATGTGATGATTCAGGTGTTCATAACATAATTCTCAACATGGGTAGGGTGAAAATAGAAATGATAGGAATATACAATGTATACATATATAAAGATTAAATCACACAAGTCCAACCTATGGGTTTACAAAAAAATCACTAACCACCCCATGACTTCCCTACATTTTTGCTACCACTAAATGCATAACACCATACAATAAAAACACAATCCACAATTCATTTTTAGTCTTTAATTAATATTTAAACATTTTCCAAATTCCCTGTTTCCAACCCGTTCCATTAAACGTGTAGTTTAAATCATTATCATATAATAATTACAATTTGTGATTATTATTCATTTCACAACCTATTCAACTAGGAAACTATCATAACACAACACATATCAAGTAGAACATTAAAAGAAACAACCCAAAATCCAAAACCAATTTCCACCGTCCACCACAGCTCTACTTCACAACAAAATCACAACAACCATCCTTACAACCTCATTGCATAAAAAATATCCACCACTACCCCCACATATCACAATATATTCATATCCCATCCATCATATCACTATATCCAACCCAAAATGCACAACCATTCCCTCAAACATATTAGAAAACATAATAGATCAAAAAAAATCAATATTTAGCAACTAATCCCTTATTTTATTCTACTTTATTGATTAAGGGTGTTATCACAAAAGTTATAGCATCATGGGGCATCCATTTTATTAACATAATGTATGTGGTTAACCAATTTCATAATAAGTGACATATATGAAAAAAAACATGTATTACATAACCCATAAACTAGTTCACAAACAAGGATCCCCAATGAACATGATTTTTAGTGGGTATTTAACCCATACAATTCACAACATTGATCAAAATATCAATAAAATAGTAGGATCATACATCACAATTCCCTTCCCCTTAATATTGTTTTTAAACCAATTTGATTGCCTATATTAATACAAAATTGACTATCTATACATGGATAAAAATTTATATAACCATCCCACATGATACATAAATAAGAAATATAAAGGAAATCCAAAATAGAAGAAGGATGATTGACACTGACTTATTGCACCAAAAAAAAGTGGTGTGTATAGGAGGAAACTACTTCAAGGGGGGACTCGAACCAACTGTTGCACCTCATTCCAGGACACCGAGGTAGAAGGATTTGGGATGTCTGGTCGCAAAATAAGGAATAAGGAATGAATTAATGGAAGTTTTTGACCTTATAAGGATTAGATCCGAGACATGGGCAATTGATGTAGTTGAATTGTCGATAAAGGTAGATATGACCAATACTATGAATTTTGAACATTTAAAAGTCCCCATAATTTTATAAAATTAATGATATGATTGATATACATTAAAAAAACTTTCAAAACTCTTAAATATGGCATTAACCTCATTTTACGTCAAAGAAGTATGTCAAAAGTGAAAAACTAGAAAAACTGGAAACACTCTTCATGAGTCCCCACTAGAGGAGTCTCCACCTACGACCAACAACCAAAATGAGATACCATTGGAAAACTATAATTTTTTCAAACTATTGAAATGAGTCAATTTTGGAATGACTCACTTTTCCCAAAAATATCCTAGACTACCCCCAGACTCCTCAAACATTAGATTCTAGGAAAATTAATAAGCTAGAAGGTTCAGGAAGTTACATGGAAGAAAGAGAATAATTATGTTAAATAATACAAAAATAAAAAGAATAGAGGAAAATATGATACACTAAATAAGAGATTATTCTACTATGGGGAAAAAGTCTACATCATGGGTCGATTTAAATAGGCTAAGAACATCAAAGAAGCAATAAATCCAGAAAAAGTGAATAAATCCAAGAAAGGAGTGATGAGATTGGTTATTAGAAGACATATATAAAGAGAAACATTGTGGAAGTTAAAAAAACGTTAGAAACACTCATAAAAAATGAATGAAATGGATACCTGGCCCAAAGGATATGACTAGAAACAAAGGATAATCACAACTAAATCCTTGTGTAAAAACCACGCAAGATTGAATTATTTTAAACAAAATCAAGATCATATGAAAAGCCTAATTAGATAAGGGAAAAGTGTTTGGACAATGTATAAATTTAAATTCACAAAATTTTTCTACTAGAATATACTTTGAGGAAACAGAGTACGAGAATGTGAACCAACACTATAACATCGTGAACTTGGAAGACACACTGCACCCAAGTCACCACACCACAATACACAACTTTCTAAAAAAGACATACCAGAACTATAAGAAGATAATGATCAAAATAAATAAAGGAACAATAACAACATAAGTTTTAAATTGATTTTGAATTATGTCATAATACATATTGGGAATACTAAAACTATTTTATTCAAGTAAACTAAAAATGATTATAATTATTCATCACTTCCATTACAAATGATCCATCCCACTATTAAATAGAATGACTCAGCCGATGATACTAGTAGTTTATCTAATCCGATCTTTATTAGATTAAGTCCACCTAATATGATTTCCATGGAAAATCATGTATTCAGTAAGGAACTTCCAATAAAAAAATAATTAATCTAGTATGCAGTTACAAATTTTATAGATCCCACAGAGTGACTCCTATAAAATTTACTCTATATTTTCTACAGTTCCACAAACCTAAGTGACAAAGGGTAAGTTTTAGTTTTACCTTATGACTGAGCCATCTAGTCTATAACTTATAGTACAACATAAATCATTCAATACCTTTTCACTATCAATATCAAATCAATTTGATTTTATCTTATAGGATTCCTCTATTTATAAGAATAACCCTTCAGTTAGAAAATTGTTTTCATGCCATATCTGAAACCTTAAAATTTATCTCTTGAGAAGAATTTTACTTTCTTCACCACTAATCACCCTTTGGTTTCTATAGACATCCTTTCACTATTGAGTTTTATAAAAAGGTCACATAGTTCCCTCTCTATGTTTATGGTTATCCTCGCTCAATTGAATCATAACACCACCTAAGAATATCTAAACCTACAACCTTTATCAACATATATAATGGATTCTGAGATCCATCTATCTTCTAAAGATACATAACCCAATCCTATGATATATTCTATATATAGTGATAATTTTGATAAATATGGTTTATACTGGAATGAAATTGTAAGGTCAAATGTCCGTATTAGTTGAAAATAAAGAATTTGAATTTGAATTACTGGACAAGTGAAAATTTTATTGGACATTTAGAATGAAATTATGAGAGTTAGGATGTATCAAAGTGATTCTTTTATACATATAATGATGTTTGGAAGGTTTTTTAGAGGTTTTTATAGTGTCCTAGGAGTTCAGGGCTTGGAGTTTTAGGTTTTGGAAAGACAGTCTGTGGAGAATTGTTGGTGCATAGTTAGTACTTACAGTGCGCCCAACCGTGTTACCCAGAGTGTATAGGTGCATGGGTTGAGAAACTATAAAGAAGTTATAGGGGAAATCATGTGGGTGTGTACAATTAATTGAAAAAATGTCTCATGGTTTTATAAACCCTGTGAGGTGGATGGGTTGGAGTTACTGCCAACCGTATGGTTGGTGCATGGTTTAAAAAACCATTGGGCCCATTAAAAGAGGGATTTTCCCCTTTTCCACTATGGTTTTATGATGGAAGACCCATATTTTATTACTCACTCTCTTATGTGTGACCAAGGGGTTGTACCCCTTATATAAACTTCCCCCACTTTGATTTGGGGTGGGCTTTAGGTCATTCTTTAGTGATTTAAGTCACACACAACCCTACATTGATCTCCTGTAAGCTCATCGAGTCTTATCTTATCTTTGTTTCTAATTTATTTTTTTCATGGTTAGGGATTTGGTTCTGATTCCATAGGATTATAGTGGAATCAGTGAAGCATGATGGGGCTTTTACTCTTCCTAGGAAGAGGGTGACCCTAGATACTGTCTCCACTTGGTGGATCATCATTTCGGTTAAGGTACATCACACCATGGGTTTTTATTTAGTTTTTCATTAAAATTGAAATTTTTTAATGATGAAATTGGTAGAATAGGTTAGTTTTTTATTCATCTTTTGTTCATGGGTGTATCGAGGGTAGTCGGAATCCCATTTCTCATAGAACTGATTATCAAGGGATGCACAGTGAGTTATCTAGATTTTGTCGAGTTAGAAATTAATTAATTAATTATAAATGTTATTATTAATTAATTATTTTTGTTTTATTGGAGATAGGGTCACAAGATTTTTTAATGGGCCCAATTGATCAAGGATGAGGTTGGTCGAGCTTGTTCATGCCTTGGAAACTGCTATCGGCCCTTGGATGTAACTTGAAATACTTCATATGAGGTAGGTGGTATGTCATACTTTCCCCTTAAGTAATTAGCTTATGAATTATTGTAATGTGATGTTCTTGGGTCCCACAAATTATGATGTGGGATGTATAATTAAATGTATTGTCAATTTAATTAATTAAAATATTTAAATAACTATATTTAATTGTTAAATAAATCACATTCTTCAACCTTTATATATGTATAAAAGTTCCAAGGGCCACTTCGTTCCCTTGGGAACCGACTAAATTCTTTGGTTGTCATTGGTCACAACCTTACTAATAAACTTTGCCTTAGATTAAAATAGACCTTAATGAGGATCTCTAAATTGGGAATGAGCAAGAGAGACCTATTGCACCTAGACCTAGGTAGCTTCTTTTAAGAAGGTTTTGATTTCGAACCAGTATGGTTTTCCATTGGGATCATTCATGATCATAGGACCAACTATCCAATTCCATTAAGTCCTTAAAGGTCCTAATTTTCTAAAAGTTAAATTGCATAGGTTTTATTCCTATTAGTGATGAGATTTAACTTTGATCAAGGATTTGGATGGGACTATGAGTGGGGTTCCCTAATCACATTCAGACCCTGGAAAGGGAGTGTTGGGAATGAGTAGTGATGACCATGGGTATCCCCTTAAATCATGGTTTAAGTAAAATTCCCACTAAGGACTACATCATAATAATATGGGTCTAGAAATTTGACCAGCCTTCTGGATTTAAAATAAGCATTATTTAATTTATGTGCTAATTTTAATTTCACTAGACTTAGATAATTATAAATGAACTGGTAGTGCTTGAGGGATATTCCACCCTCAAATAATTTTATGATCAAGTTCAATAGGCACTAAGTACCTAACCGTACATATCTATTATATTCGATATCGATTCTACCCGAATCCTAAGTGTGACCAATCAATATGATGTATATGGTTAAATACATATGTACATTTATATATTCATATTTGGATTTATTACATAAATTAAATATTCAATTGGATTCCAGATAGATTGGGATCCACATCTTGATTATCAGGGATGACCTTTTCACAACATTTTAATATTTTAATTAAAAGTAATTAATACTTGTAGAGCCTTAGATTCCTGGTGATCTTTGGATCTAATATTTTATGTTATCATTATTGTAATTCCATGTGTGTCTATGATTACTCCCCATATTGGGAATATAGAGAAGTTTACAGAGTGTATCTCAAAAACTATTATTATTTATATTATCACCCACAATTCTTAGTATTCTAGGATCTAGATGATTCTAGATATTTCTATGTGTCCACATTTCCCCTGAGAACTGGATGTTTGTGACATCCCTAAGGATTAATATGATTACCTTGATTGATGTATAAGATACTACCTAGGATCGGGTAGAGCCACCATGATTGAATTTCATAAATCTTTATGGGAATATGATGTTGATTTGATGATTAATGGATGTTCATTTACCGTCTCAGATTAGGAGAGTATTCCTTACATATTTCTTAAGGGTCACCCCTTATGAATCATTCATGTTTCCAATTCTTGATTACCTATGGACTAAGAACTAGAAATAAAACATTGGAATGGAATAAGTAATTCTAAGATATAATTTGGTTTCCAATATTTACACATGATTGAGTAACATTCACAAGATTCCTAGGATCCTACTTAATGCCTTAATAGTAGGATATCCAGTTGATACCTCAAATTCGAATGTGTATTTAGTGAAGGTGAGTATGAGTGATCATGAGGCTATGAATCGTATCCTCTCATGGTGAATCATCTTTCTTAAATACATCTCCATAATTTCCCAAAGTTGGTACATTCATCTTGGGTAGCCATCAGTGTAACACCTTGAGATTTTTTAAAATATATTTTTTTGAATTAATTTAAACTTTTTATATTTTTCATTTCATGAAACACTGAAAATATTATATATATATATATATATATATATATTAAATAACTAATTCAAACATTCCATTCACACTGAACCAACATGGCTTGCGCTACATGCAACACCAACTTGGTGTACTTTACACCCAATACCGAGTTTCTACGAAGAATCATTTTATTGTTATAGTCATTTAAATGTGATAATTGTAACCTAACCATTAAAATTAGTAATAATAATAGTAATAACAACTTTTAAAATATTTTTTATAAATTTTTATAGAAATAAAACATATTTACAACAAAATATATAATTTTTGGTAAAGTCCTTATATGTTAAAAAATACGATTTTCTTAAATGATATGTTTTTAATGCCCTTTTGTAAAAAAAATAAAATCAATTTTAGACACATTTAGAAATTTTATTTGATAAAATAATATTTATTTTTGAATTTATAATTTAAAAATTATCTTAGGGTGATTTTTAAGGATTATTATGAGAAACCTCATTTTTGGATGAATAGTAAAAAATACCGGATTTTAATTCAAAACTGCCTTTTTGTCTAATTTATTTATAATGTTAGACTATAATTTATTTTGGTTTAAAATTTTAATTAGATAATATTTTTACCAATTAATCCAACATAGTTCATTGGAATCATATTCACATTAAAATTGTGTATAAAAACCTAGCAAACATTTGGATGTTTTTACTTTAAAAACCTACAATGTCGTCCTGTCAGTAGGATGAATTTTAAATTAATTTTTTCTAATTATGTGATTATAATTTTAAAAAATTCATTAAATATATTTAATATGAATAATTTATAATTTCTAATAAGTTCAAATTAGTTTTTCACCAGAAAGATTAGTGAAAGTGATTATAATTAATTACAACAGTTAAGGGAAAAATATGTTAATAAAGTTCTAAACCTTAAATTTAAGACCCAAAATGAACTATAAAACTTTTGATCACCAATTTTCTTGACATTTTTCAGCCATTAACCCTAAATTATTGAGTTTGTCTAGTTTTTTATGACTTTCTTACGTAAAAATGAGGGTACACCGAACTTTTTTCAAAAATACCAAGTATGTCCTTTCCCTTCCCTATAAAGGCCACAAAATATCCCTTATTCACACCTATAAAAACACTTAGACTCAGAAAATATCTACCTAATACTATTTAAAACAACCCTTATATACTCCTTTATTCCTAACTTTGGTAAAAAAGTAATTCAAGTAATCCTTTTGGCACAAACCAAAAAGGAGTTACCAGATTAAGAGGTAACATCTTCTCTCAAGATCCTTTATTTTATTTTCTTTCTCCACACCATACAATCTCTTAATTCCATTATTGTATAAAAAAAGAATTATCAATATACTATGATGTGTTTATTATAACAGTTTAACCTAAACTTACACACACATCCATCTAATGGGTAATGAACATACTATTCTTGTGTACGACAAACTACCTCCTCACTAAAGAACGATTGTTAATTTTTTCCTTTACCAACTCTCATGGTGGAAATAATGATGGAAATTATATTTATATATGTTATATTTTATATTTATTATGTTTTTAAGTTCTTAATTCATTTTACAAAACATACCTCTTTACTTTCCATTTGGTGTAAATTAGATAATTTTATTTTAAGATGTGTAGATTACCGCCCCTCAAAGTAACGCGATTCATTTAAACACTATATGGAATGTATTAAGGATGGGTGTAGGGAAATTATATGATATATATGTTATAATTATGATAATTTAATAATTACTTATATAAATATATAGATACTTATATGTTATTTTCTTTCTTTCTTTCAATACGACAATAAAAACAGAAACAACGTTCATGCATACGTACGTCTTACTGTCTCTATAAACAGTGTATTCTATTTCATACTTATATATTATATATATTTTTATAATACAAATATAATGAATATAAATTATATTTATATCATTTTTTACATTTTTTAAATCATGATATAAGTATAAGGTCCAAATATATAACAAATTAAGACTCACGCAAAGAACAAAGCGAATAATACCCAAAGTGAAATCTTAACATAGTATTTTCAAAAAGTGGTTGATATAAGGTTATAATAATAAAATATATGGTATTATATATAAGAATATTTTTCTGTAAAATAGTTATAATAAACTTACATTTATTATATAGGAATCTTGTATGAGTAAGAAAAGAGTCAAGACACAAGGTAAGGGGATTTCATCCCACTTTTTATTTCCGTGAGATACATGCTTTATTAACCGCCCATTCATTTTGTGTGGTGTGTATAATGACCATGGATGTATTCAATGATTACTACACTAAAATTTATGGGTATTTACAAATCTATTCTATTATCTTTATTTCATGGGGTTTAAGTTTAAAAAGTTACCAAATTGGTAAAATAGTTTTATCTCAATTTGCCTTCTTTGCGACTCATCTTTTGTTATGCACATAAATTATTTTGAAAGGTGTATATATTTAAATTTTATATATAATATCATGAATAACATTATTTTCATTATTTTTAAGCTTTATTTAATTTCATTTTCTTACATGGAGATTTTTATTCTAAGTTACCAAGTGATAAGAGTTTATTGAAATAATCTCATTGTTTTTCATGATTGTTTATGATTATGCTTCAATTTATTAAATATCATGATACATATCTCAAGAAAACCCATGATTTATCTTATCCTAAGGTATTAAATGATATATTCATTTATTATTACCATTTTATACTCTTTGTTACCTAGGAAAACCATGATTTCTTTAATGAAAATCCAACTTTATTTGTCCTTTCGGTTGAAAATTTATATTCATTCAAAACCATGATTTATAAAAATGATTTAAAAAATGTTTTAATTTTATCATATTATTTTGATGAGAATTTTTAACCATGTTTTACATTCGATGTCCTTATAAGTAATTTTCTTTTCATTTTCCTATCAAGGCACTTTTCAGAACATTTAAGGTAAACAAAAGGAATGTTCGACACATACAGACTTACCACCATTGAGACCATAATTTCCTTTGAGATTACTTTGTATGTTTTCAATTTTAATTTAAAGGAAAAATGTATTCTTAATATTATGGGAATTTATGGTTTTTAAATTGGTTTTCAATGAAAAAGGTTTTCAAAAATGTTTAATGTTTTTTTCAAAACATCCTTTACAATATTTCAAATCTATTTTCAAAGGAAAAGGTTTTCAAGAATGTTTTATATTTAAGAAATGTTTTAAACGTTTTAAAGCATTATTTATAAGTTTTTAAAGAAAAAGGTCTCCCAAATTATTTCAAAGATTAATTTATAAGTTTTCATGTTTATTTTCAAGGAAATGGTTTTCAAAAGGATTTATGTATTAAAAAGGAATTTTTCAAAGAAGAAAGGATATTTCTCTTAAGAAGTGTTTTTAAAAGATATTTAAAAAATATTTCACTCATTAGATGAAATCTAATGGTGTTACTCATGACTTTCTGGGGAAATTGTTAAATTATTCCATTCATATTATTTCTATTAATGGTTAATGTTTATATGTCATAATTTTTATAAAACTCGTTTCTTTTTCATGGGTTATATGATTTTGAAACACGATTATTTTCATAGGTGGTGATTATGAGACCTACCACTTTTCCAAAGGTAATGATATAATTAAATGTTCATGATTCCTATCTCATTTCATGGATAATGATATGATTATTTTTTATAATATTTTGGCACTCATATGTATTATTTTGTTATGTCTTGGGTGGGATCTATATCTCCCTCTAATGAATTAAGTAATGATGGATGAATCATGAGTATATAAGTTATAAATGAACCTTATTTCAAGTTCACAATGTCATATCTGAACCTAATTATATGTTCACAATGTTATGCATGGACATGGTTGCATGTCCATAAGTTTATGCATGAACCTGATTACATGTTCATAATGTGATGAGTGAACCTTTTTACGTTTTCACAATGTTATGCATGAACCTAGTTTCATGTCCATAAGTTTATGTGTGAACAAGATTACATGTTAAAATTTTTATGTGTGAACCTAATTACATATTTACAAATTTTATACATGGACCTAGTTTCATGTCCATAAGGTTATGCATGAACTCAATTACACATTCAAAATGTTATGCATGGTCCTGGTTTCATGTCTATTTGGTCATGCGTGAACCTGATTACACATTAATAATGTTTTACATGGACCTGATTTCATGTCAATATGATGATTCAGGGGCCTGATTTTATGTCCATAACTTAATGAGTGAACCTGTTTCTACTTATACATGCTCACAATGTTATATACCAATGTGCATGCCACAGATTCCATGCATTATTCCTATGTTATGGTTTCATGACTTGTGCTCTGAATTCTCTTTTTATCTATGTGTTATGAACATCTAATCTTTATTATGATCTCTAATATGTAGGGTATGATCTTGAAATGTTATGCTCATGTTCCATACCATTTTATTCATGTTATTCCTACGCATTTCCTTTATTTACCCTTATGGAGCATCTGAGCTCACCCCATTCTAATGTTTTCTTTCCCCAGGTTATGAAGAAAGGTTTTAGGTTGAAGTACTAAAGGTGGAGATATTTATGGGATATTTTGAAGATCTTTCACTAGGATTGGATATTTTGTTTCAAATATTCCAAATACACTAAACTATTATGGTCCTTGGGCATTTATTTTTTTAATGTACTGAATATTCATATAAAATGATGTTATATCCATTTATGTTAAGCCTGGGTCACTATAGTCGATATCAAAGGGAAGGTTTAGTCAAACATTGGAAACTAATATGAGAATAATTTAGTGATATCTCTAGGTATATTTATAAGGATATGTCTAGGGATGTCTCTAAGGATAAGTCTAAGGATAAGGAATATTAGTAAAATGTATTGGAATTTTGGTAATGGATAGAGTGAGTGGTTTCCTAGAAATACATCACTGTCTGGATATTATAAGTTGATTTGGATCTAGAATAGATGTACCTAGGGGAAAAAACTCCAAAAAGATGTCCCGAGCCTAACTCAGGGTGATCTGGTACATGACAAATGCCTTATTGTACACCTAGTTTGACACTTCTGGGGGATATGTTGTGGGAATTCACAAACTCTTTACAGGCCATAATGAATGATTTAAAGAGATGATAACTATGAATTACCCAGGATGAACCTAATGTGTGATAGATTAAATAAGCAGGACACATGATTTAGGCAGCCTATAATCTATTTTCATGATTATATAGTATCCCAATATGATAAATGTTTCTCACACTATGTATTCAGTTTGGGTCGACAACATTTTACCTTGAACCCTTATGATCATCCCACTTACATCTATCAAATACCATAATTCTAGAAACTCCTCCACACTCCATGATACACCATGAGTCGACCATACTCCTCTTATTCCCTTTCTGATACTGTGAGTTGAGATTCTCATCTTCAATTCCTTGAGTAACTTGAGTCGAACCATTCCTCATGAAACCCCTCAAAACACCATCACCTGGCACCTATGCCAGGTTCAACCAGATAGGGATGCTCTTGCATAAGTCCCAACACCTACCATTTCTAGGAAGTTTCTTCCTAATAGTCCACACTTCACGACATTAAACTATAGTAAACCCTATATGAAAAACTTAGGATGCCTCTTATTCCAAACAAAAGATGCCTTATGTAAAAATAATAATATGTCAAAAATCCTCACTACATGACTTTAAACTGTATCATACCCTATCATTTCAGAATAAGATGCCTTATGAATCAAACATAAGATGCCTCATCTTGATATGAATATCAAACAGCCACTATGGGCCTCCTCAATAGGAGTAATCCCCAACCATACTCCTTGACCCATCTGCAAGTCTAGATTCCCTCATGTCCTGACATGTGGAAGACCAAATGGGTATCTCATTTCATAATTCCTTCATACCTCATCCATTCACATGATGTTAAACTAAATCTTTACCCACTAAAATGGACATGGGATGCCCTCATGGCGTGACATGAGGAATACATTACGAGATTCATCCATGTGTAAGCCCCATCCATCATTTCCACTCCATAACGACACCTGGTATACTTCCATACATAAGAACCATCCACCATTTCTACTCCTTAGTGGTACCCAGGCAGCTTCCATGCATAATCCCCATCCATCATTTACACTTCTTAGAGGAACCCGGGAATCTTCCATGCGGAAGCCCCATCTATCATTGGCTCTCCTTAACGTTCCTGAGAAGCTTCCATATGTAAGCCCCATCCATAATTACCACTCCTTAATGGAACCTGGGATGCTTCCATGCAAAATCACCATCCACCATTTCTGCTCCTTTGTGGCACCCAAACATCTTCCACATGTAAGAACCATTCACCATTCCTCGTGCGCATGTCATCTGCGACACGTTTGTCTGGTATACTATTTCTTCTTGTTTCTCACACTAAGCTTGAATCACATGAGATTAGAGTGTAACAATGAACATGACATCCTCATTGGGCTTCTAACCTTGTGTAATCCCAAGAATATCCTCTTTGGGCCTCTAACCACGTGTAAGTCCAATGCTCCCATCCTGCATGACATTAAATTGTATGCCCCACCAAACTATGTAGACTTTGATCATTGTATTCTAGATAGGGCATGTAAGAATCCTTTACAAGGTTCAATCCCATAACTCCATAGCATCCATCTGTCCCGACCACCTCACGACGGTTCACTCATTCCACATTACATTAAACTACACCCTTCAATCTACGTGGGTTTTGATCCCTATCCTCTAAATAGGGTTTGTAGGAAGCCTCCCTAAGGTCCAATCCCAGCCACTAATAAACCTCAGTGCCCCCTTATTGGGGTTAACTCTCTTTAATCCACCCTAAGTGGCATTCATATTAGATCTTAATGGTGTGCCATCTTCCCTTTTTGGGACACACCACCCTAGGTCTGTTCGTTTTAGCCGTTTTGATCCATCCATCTGATGTCCCCCTTTCTTGGGTGTACTAACCCTGATCCGCCCTTAGTAGTGTTCAAATCAGCCCTCACAGTGTGAAATATTCCATTTCTAGGACATACCACCTTGGGTATTATCTTTTTGGTTGTTCTGATCCATCCATTTAGTGATCCCTTTTTGGGATGCACCCTCACGGTGTGACATATTCTTTTTTTGGGACACACCACCCTAGGTACACTCTTTTTTGGCATTCTGATCCATCCATATGGTACTACCTATTTGGGATGCACCCTCATGGTGTAACATCTTCCCTTTTTGGGACACACCACCCTGGGTCCTCTCTTTTTGTGTGTTTTGTTCCATCCATATAGTGCTCCCTTTTTGGGATATACCCTCACGATGTGAAATCTTCTCTTTTTGGGACACACCACCCCAGGTCTGATATTGTTTGGCATTCTGATCCATCCATATGGTGATCCCTTTTTGGGATGTACCCTCATGATGTGACATGTTCCCTTTTTGGAACACACCACCCTAGGTACGCTCTTTTTGGGAGTTCTGATCAATCCACCGGGTAAATATCCTAGATGCCTCCTCTTAGGGGTGAAACTTCATGATCCACCCTTAATGGTTTCTAGATAAATCATATCCATCTCTATGAGACATTAAACTCATGGCCTACTCTGTGTTGAACATGGGATATCTGAGGAAAACCTCAGAAACTAAGCCATAAGCGTAACCATCTTCACTAGTCGTTAAACTCGCGACATACACTGTGTTAAACATGGGAAGTTGAGGAAAAACATAAGAGACATTCCTATGGAATAAGATACCCCATTATTGATGTGGTATGCCTCGGGTTTTATGCCCTTGAGATTCCCTCTTATGAGGAAGAATATAGTTGACCAATGTCAACACATCCAGAGATTCCCTGACATGCCTGATGTTACCATCTACTCTGACCAAAGGTTTTCTCCTTAACTTGGCCCATTGGAATGTCCTAATAGAAGTAGTGTAATTAAGAGGTGAAAAAAATGACATGTCACTGAGAATAAGATTCAAGAACCATATCTTAATAAATGAGGGAGACCCATACTAGGCGATGAATTCTGAGGATAACTCCACAGAAGGAGGAAACAACATCCCATCATCCCATTTCAATCAAGGAGAAAACAACTATAAAGAAGTGATTAATTCTTCCTGCCTTTGGAAATATGGAATATGGGGAAACAATCAGTGTGTCTCCATCGAGAAAGCATGACCCGACATAAAGCACTGAAAATAGTCCCCATATGTCGAAAACTAGTTATATATAACTTTGGGTAACTGTTATGGTTCCAAAATTCGATTTAAGGGGATCTTTTGTATTAATTTTTATGATGAAGGGTTCTATAAATTAAACTTTCAAGTATTAATCTTTTGAAAACCCAGATGAATTTTGAGAATGAAATTCATTTTTAGGGAGGTAAAATGTAACACCCCATGATTTTTTAAAATATTTTTTTCAAAATAATTTAATATTTTGATATTTCTCATTTCACACAAGATTGAAAATATTTTTTTATATATTAAATTAATAATTAAAATATTGATTTCATATATAATTAACTTTTCTTGTGCTACATGCAACACCATCTTGGCGTACATTACACGCAACACCGATTTTCTAAGAAAGCATCATTTTATTGTTATAATTATTTAAATGAGATAACTGTAACCTAGCCATTAGACATAATAATATGAATAGTAATAAATAATTATAAAATATTGTTTATAATAGTTTTATATAAATAAAACAAATTGATAACAAAAGATATTATTTTTAGTAAAGTCCTTTTATGTTAAAAAATATTATTTTCTCAAATGATCTACTTTTAATTCCCTTCTATGAAAAAGAATAAAATTAATTTTAGGCACATTTAGAAATTTAATTTTATAAAATAAACTTTATTTTTAAATTTATAATGTCAAAATTATCTTAGGGAGAATTTTTGGTATTATTCTGAGACTCTTCATTTTTGGATGAATAGTGAAAAATACCAAATTTCAATTCAAAACTGCCTTTTCATATAATTTATTTTTATGGTTAAATTATATTATAATTTGGTTTCAAATTTAATTAGATATTTTTTTATAAATATATCTAATATAGGTCATTTTAATCAATTTAACTTTTTAAATTTGGTATAAAAACATAGCAAACATTTGGAAGTTTTAACTTCAAAAATCCGCAGTGTTGTCCCATCAGTTAGATTAATTTTAAATTATTTTTTTCAAATTATGTAATTAGAATTTAGAAAAATGGATTCCATATTTGGAATCAAAATAATTTATAATGTATAATATGGTTAAATTAGATTTTTACCAAAAATATTAGTGAAATTTATTAAAATTAATTACAAGAGATAAGATAAAAATTTGGTTAATGAAGTACTAAACCTAAAATTTAAGATCTAAAATGACCTAGAAACTTGTCTAAAACCCATTGTATAGAAATTATTAGAACATTAACCTTTCATTATTGAGTTTTTATTGTTTTTATGACTTTTTACGTAAAAAAGTGGGTACACCTAACTTGTTTTCAAAAATGCCAAGTGTGTCCTTTCCCGTCCCTATAAAAGGCCACCACATGTCCCTCTTCTTCACACTTATAAAATCACTTATTTTAGACCCTTATCTTCCCAATAAACTTTCCAATATCCCTAAATTCCTCCTTTAATCCTAACTTTGGGAATAAATCAATCCTAGGAAGCCTTTTGGCACAAACCAAACGGAGTTACCCGATTAAGAGGTAACGTCTTCTCTAAAGCTCCTTTGTTTTATTTTATTTCTCCACCCTCCACCCTATTTATTATATGATTGTATAAAAAACCAGTATAATAAATATACTAGGATTATTTTATGCAAATTTTTTGACCTACACTTACACACACATCCGTATAATGGCTAACAAACATACGATTTATATGTACGACGAACTACATTCTCACGAAATGACGATTGTTCATTTTTCCTTTATCGCCTCTAATTGTGGAAATTATGACAGAAAATATATTTATATATTTCATAAAATATATTTATTATTTATTTAAACTTATTTATTTTTTTCCAACATATACCATTTTACTTTCCATTTGGTGTAAATATAATAAATTCTTATGAGGAAGTGTGAACTATCGCCCCCTCAAAGCGATGTGGTTCGTTCACACACTTCATGGAGTGTATTAAGGACGGTTTTAGTGAAATTATATGATATATATGATATAATAATTCTACTATAATAATGATATATATACATATATAGATACTTATATTTCATTTTCATTCTTTCTTTCAATGCGATAATAAAAATAGAACGAACGTTTATACGTACATACGACTTACCGTCTCTATGAATGGTGTATTATATTTAACAATTATATATTATATTGATTATAATAATACACATATACTGAATATAAATTATATTTATATAATTTTTTACATTCTGGAAATCATGATATAAGTATAAGGTCTAGATATATAATAAATTAAGACTCATGCAAAGAACAAAGCGAATATTACCCGAAGTGAAACCTTAATATAGGATCGTCAACAAGACGGTAATATAAGTTCATAATAAAACCATATATGGTATTAGATATAAGAATATTATTTTTTAAAATATTTATAATATACTTACATTTATTATACATGAATATTGTACGAGTACGAAGAGGTTTAAGACACAAGGTAAGGGGATTTCATCCCACTTTTTATTTCCAAGAGATATAGGATTTATTACCCACCAATTCCTTTTGTGTGGTGTTTATACCACCAATTTATGTATTAAATTATTCTTATACTTAAATTTATGGGTATTTTAATATCTATTATATGATCTTTATTTCATGGGGTTTAAGTTTCAAAAGATTCCAAATCGGTAAAATAGTTTTGTCTCAATTTTTTTTCTTTGAGACTCTTGTTTTGTTATGCATATAATTTTGTTTGAGTAATATATACATATATTTTACATGTTATATCATGAATATACTTATTTTAATGTTTTTTAATCTTCATGTAATTTAAGTTTCTTACATTGAGAGTATGATCCCAAGTTACCATGTGATAAGAGTTTATTAAAACAATCTCATCGATTTTCATGATTATTTATGATTGTGATTAAATTTATGACATCTCGTGATCCATATCTCAAGAAAACCATATAATTATCTTCTAATTGGGTTTTATATTATATATTCATGCATTAATACCATTTTACACCCTTTCTTACTTAGGATGACTATGAAAATGTTATAAAGAAAATCTGAATTTATTTCTCCTTTCGGTCGGAAGTCTGTGTTCTTTCAAAACCATGATTTATAAAAATGATTTAAAAAACATTTTAATTTTATCATATGATGTTAAAGGAAATTTTTAACCATGTTTTACCTTATATGGACTTAGAAGTAATCTTCTTTTTTTTCCAATCAAGGCACTTTTCATAACATTTAAGGTAAAAAAAGGAATGTTCCACACGTATAGACTTACCACCGTTGCGACCATAATTTACTTAATGCTTCCATTTTACATTTATAAGTTCAATTTAAAGAAAAAATGTTTTATTAATATTCTAGTAATTTATTGTTTTAAATTGGTTTTCAATGTAAAAGGTTTTCAAAAATGTTTTATGTTTTTTTTTCAAAGTCTTCTTTAAAATATTTCAAAGCTATTTTCAATGGAAATGGTTTTTAATAACGCTTTATGTTTTAAAGAAGTTTTAAACATTTTTAAGCATTATTTATAATTTTTTTAAATTAAAATGTTTCCAAAATTATTTCAAGTCTTTTTTTATAATTTTTCAAGTTTATTTGCAAGTAAATGGTTTTCAAAAGGTTTTATGTTTTGAAAAGGTATTTTTCAAAGAAGAAAGTAAATTTCCCTAAATAAGTATTTTCAAAATATCTCTTCAAATTATTTCCCATATAATATGACATCCATTGGTGTTTCTCATGAATTTATGGGGGAATTATTCAATTCTTCCATTCACATTTTTTCTATTAATGGTTAATGTTTTTACATAATGATGTTTATAAAACCTGTTTCTCTTTTACAGGTTATATGCTTTTGAAACCCGCTTATTTTCATGGGTGGTGATTATGAGACCTACTTCTTTTCCATAGATAATGATATGATTAAATGTTCATGATGCATATATCATTTCATGTGTTATGATATTATTATTTTTTATAATATTATAGCAGTCGTATGTATGATTTTGTTATGTCTTGGGTTGGATATATATCTCCCTCCAATGTAATAGGTATGTATGGATGATTCATGAGTATATATATTATGCATGAACCTGATTTCATGTTCATAGTGTTATGTGTGAACCTGATTACATGTTCAAAATGTTATGGATGCACCTAGTTGCATGTCTTTAAAATTATGAGTGAACCTGATTACATGTTCACAATGTTATGGGTGAACCTTATTACATGTTCACAATGTTATGTATGGATCTAGTTTCATGTCCATAAGTTTATGATTTAACCTAATTACATGATCATAATTTTATGTGTAAACCTGATTACATGTTCCAAATATTATGCATGGACATGATTTTATGTCCATAAAGTTATACATGGACCTGATTAAATGTTCATAGTGTCATGAATGGACCTGGTTTCATGTCCATAAAGTTATACGTGAACCTGATTACACATTCAAAATGTTATGCATTGACCTGGTTTCATGTCCAAAAGTTGATGTGGGGCCTTGATTTCATGTCCTTAACTTAATGTGTGACCTGTTTCTACTTATACGTGTTCACAAAAATATAAACCAATGTGTATGCCTCAAATTGCATGTATTATAACTATGTTATGATTTCACGACTTATGCTCTTAATTTTCTTATGATCCTTGTCTTGTGAACTTCCAATATTTATTATTATCTCTAATATATGAGGTATGATCTTCAAATTATATGCTCAATTTCTATACCCTTTTGTTCATGTTATGCTTGCACATTTCCTTTATTTACCCTTACTGAGAATCTAAGCTCACCCCTTTCTTATGTTTCCTTTCCATAGGTTATGAAGAAAGGATTTATGTAGAATTACTAAAGGAGGAGATCTTTATGAGATATGTTGAAGATATTTCACCTGGATAGATGATTTTGTTTCCAAGTTTCAAAAGACACTAAACTATTATAGTCCTTGGGCATGTATTTTTTAATGTACTGAGTATTCATCTAAAATGATGTAATAACCATGTTTGTTAATCCTGGGTTGTTATAATTAGGCCCAAGGTATGAAATTGGTTATGTAATTTATTTTAAAAAATTATTATTATTATTATCATTCAATTGGTTAACTCACATGCTCATATACTTCATTTATTCGTTGTGAACGAGACCGTGTTGGTGGTTCCCTTCTGAGTTATGTGCACCACTAAATTTTAAGATTTTACAATGGGGAATTATAAATGGATTACCATCAATAAAGGTCATTAGAAATGGGAATATATCTATAATGGCTCATCATAGAAAAATAAATCAAAAATATTTTTTTGTTAAAGAGCAAAACAAATAATAATTATTTCTGAAAGATACTATATATTTCAAAAATAATAGCCTTAAATTAAAAAAACAATAATGAAAAATTTCAATATCCATTTCAATTAATTATATTTTTAAATTTTTGTAAAAGATAAAAAGAAAATTGAAAAGAAATTAAAAAATTAAAAAATATATATATAATAAAAAGATGTATAACATTATTAAATTATTTCAAACATAATATGTTTATCAAATTAAAATACATAATAGTTATAAAACATTTAGGATGAATAAGTATTTAGGGGAGGAGGTTCACCCAAAGGGCCAGGGAGAGGAAATTCCATACCAATACCATGAAGAAGCTATTCCATATACCCAAACATCTTCCCATATCTCTGATGATGCTGCTTGCACTACTCATCCCGCTCTCTCTATATCTACTGTATACTCTCATATTAAGATCACAATATCTATTCTTAATGTAAAATGAATTATGTCAATGACTCTCTACGACCTCCTTTTTATTAGACCAATGACATCACATAAGTACCATAATAACTACTAGGTTTTATTCGTGAACCAATACCAGTCAACTGACCTTTATCGACACCATGAAAAGTCTCATGTATCCAAGCCCACTCATCAAAACCTTAATCGAAAGCGGCATATGATTTACTCTAGTCTTGAGTCTCTCATGAATGATAAGCTTTATCCTCATATGTTTCCTTCAAATATACTTATAAATTAAAATATCAATAAAGTTAACATCAATGAATTTTTTAAAAAAAATTTGAAGCACAATCTAACATTGTCTGTCACTGACAAGTTCTCCTATATTCGGATCAGTGTACATATTATTGTAAACATAAAACTCTTTAGTAGAGGGTTCATTATCATTATTTATAATATAATAAAAAAATTAAATTAAGTATATATACCTTAATAAATATTATTACCTACCACGTGTCTTAATTGCATTCCAAATGTTTGACTCCTGTCACTATGTGTGACCTCCTATATCCCCCGGTTTTGATGTATAAATGATGAAATCCTCCTAAAAGACTCTCATTTATAGTAGGAATAAAATCTATCATATACCCAAGCTAAGATATATTTAGGTTGATGAGTGATGAAAGACTGGTCGAAAATAGTAATAGAATATCTATCCATGACTCTACTTCTTAGGTTGTGTAAAAACCAATGAAAATGTTCATGTATAAAAACATCCCATGACCCCTGGATATGAGCTCTCACTATATCATTAATCAGATACCATAAATTCTAAAAGTCAATTAAAAAGAATATGTTAATAATTAAATACATTTAAAATAATTTTTTTTATTTAATAATATACAATCCAGTGATCGAACATCTGATGACGAACAACAATGGGAACCTCATCCCATGAAACCCATGTCACAAAAAAATAATTTTTTAGAATCACACCAGCATTCCCTATTATTAAATGTGAAAAACTATGTAAATAAAAAAATATTCAGAATATTATTACCAAAATTATTACAAAAACTTAATATAAAATAAATACCTTACAAAAATGAACATACCTCCGTAAATGAGGATCAAAATAAAGAGAGTGATGGATTTCTAGAATATGGTCTAGAATCATAAATCTAAAAAGGCTGCACCCCCTTCTAATTGGTGATGCTATAGCAGCATCCTGCGAGTCATATGAATTGAACACATCATCGGGAAGTTCGACAATAACGAGAGAATAAAATCGATCTCCAGGAGAATCTCTATCTATCTAAAACAAATACTATTACCAATAAAAAATTCTTAATATAGATATCAAATATAAAAAACCAATAAATACTAGAATATAATAATCTTACTTGTAAATAATTTTTAATACAAATACCAAATATAAAAATATAATATATACCATAATATAATAATTACCAGAAAATAAATATCAAAATATAATAATCTTACATATAAATAATTGTGAATATCTATATCAAATATAAAAAACTAATAAATACCATATAGAATATAATATTTTTACCATTTAATAACTGTTAACAAAAATATCAAATATAAAAAACTAATAAATACCAGAATAAGTGAGGGAACAAAATATGTCATTGAGAATATCTACAGACATCTAAAATAAATAATTTTACCAAAAAATAATTGTTAATAAAAATATTAAATATAAAAAACTAATAAATAATGAAATATAATACATCATTCATCACTTTGATTATCATCTTCATCAATGAGAATATCTTCATATTCCTATCCAACATCATTAATTCCCATACCACTTTCAGTTTCATCATCCGTTATTTCTTCATCAACATTATCAATATCATCCTCCCTTAACTGGGGGGATTCATCATCGATATATATATATATATATATATATATATATATATATCCTATTAATATATGTATTTAGGGATTTTTCTTGATAAATTTCAATATGTTTCACTTCCACAAAACCATTTTCATATTCAAGAAACTAATTTTCATGATATTTCATTTTTATTACACTCCACCAGTCTTTTAAATCTCCCAAAACAACACAATAATTTTCATAATAAACTTTATTTTCTTGATGTTCCAACATAAATGGTTAATTTTAGGAAAGAAGACTATTATATTTAATGTCAATGACTTCATTTTATGGATGAACTCACAAACCTCAATCTGTCTCAAACCAATGACATTTAAACATTGTTACATAAATTGATCCTAGATAAAAAATTGAATTATTTCATCCAACATACCATAAAAGTAAACTTCACTTCATTTATGATGATATCCTTTAAAAAAACCCCACTACTCATTGATTTATTTTATTAACCTTATATTCATGTATGAAACATAAATTCATTAACCATATACTGATTATAAGATTTTACCAATTTTGATGGAGGGGTTTTTAGCTCACATAATTGAATGTCAATTTTATATTCATTTTAATGACATTGGTTTTATTGGATTTATCCTCTAAATATTTCTATGTATATATCTAGATTTATCCTTAGAGTCGTCAAGTTTTTTGGTTGTCATGGGACCCCAGAATTTATATATTAAAAATATTAATATATTTGTTTTACATATGCATGCATCATTTTAGTGTTCTGTAATTTCTTATTCTTTAACATCTAATGGAAAATATTAGAATGTAGTTTATTTTGGAATGAGGGGTTTACCCTAGACACGACATAACGTTGGTCAGCATTGAGCATTTCATGGGGGTTGATCATTGGTGGATACGTTATATAATTTAATTTAATTATTTTGTTTCAAACATAAATTCCTATATAAATACACTACTATATAAATTCTACTAGGTTAACCACATAACCCAAGAATAATTGAGAGGATGATTGGATGTTCTTAATTGGTGACCGCACCAGTGGATGATGAAAGATTGGATCGAGGTGGATTTTAAGACAACAGACATAGAAGGACTTTTTCATCACTGGTGAATGCATTCTTCATCAATGAGAAATCCTTAATCAAGGTTGGGAACATTATTTATGGATTTTCACCATTGATTTCATTTATGATCATAGATTTAATTATCTTCTTCTTGATATGTGATTATTTGTTCATTATCATGATCCTTGTTATCTTTTATTTTTTTTATCCAATAAATCTCCCTTTTTGGAACATGTGATTACCCATGAAAATACTGAATTTTTTAATCATTGGATGATAATTCACAGCTAATGATGGTTTCAATTTTCTTCATATTATTTTCCCCACCTGTTCATCGCCTTCTTCATTATTAGACTACCTCATCATGATTCAACATTGCCGGGGTGGGATAAAACATGATTGAACCCCCAGATTCTTGGTGGTGTGTGCATGATGAATAAATTGGTGATTTATTAATTGATATAGATGGATCCTCGAATGATGGTAATCACTCCATGGATCCAGGATCCATAAAAAATGTGAGGTGTGATAATATTTAATAGGCATTGTTGGATTTTATCTGATGATAGGAATTTAATTTGTAACCATCAGTGGTGTGTGATCGATGGCCCGAGGTGACCCCCATGGATTTTAGGAGGTCAAATGGAGTGTTTTTTTCATAACTGATGGGTTAGGAAACTGTGTGAAGGATCTAGTCTTTATATGAAAAACCCCACTACACACTGTGTAGTGTATAAGAAAACCTAACATGTTCTTCATATTTTGTGGTGGCTAAGGTTTTAATCGAGTTAAGAATAATCTGCCATGTAGAAGATCCCACTCACCCTGTGACCATACACAGGTAGCTTGGACATGTTCTAGCTGCACAATCCTAGGACCCCATGTGGGATGCCATTCCATATGCTACGGAAGTACATGGGTATGTCCAAGGGTATACATGCATGGATAGGTACATGATCATGACTAAGAGCACACGACCTTGTGGGTAGCTGCGACCCACCATTTACCACCTATACACATCATGTAGTATGACTTGAATTCTAAATCCATTTCCATAGGAGAACATGTCTAGGAAATGAGGTGGGTTCACACACCATTTGGACCCCATAAACATCATATACTTCTCCTAGTAACGTCTTTCTCTCAAATATCCTTCACCAGGACTCATATTTTAGCCTGCGAGTAGCCTATCCTGATAAATTTTTATGTAGAGTACAATGGTGGCCATCATAGTGGCTTCTGAGATACCATGTGAGGTGTTCTGAGAGTGATACTTCTTCATGTAACTCTCAATGATGGAATTTATTGGATATGATCATTGGAGAAATACTGAGGTTGGCACTTCCCTATCACATGAGGTAATGGGTCCCCTGTACTATTTATAAAGATAGAGTTATTATTCCCCTACATTGGGTGTGGGTCCTCTATCTAAATAGTGACTCTTCCCCTTACTTGAGGATCTGTGGCTTGCAGGTGCTCCATAAAAATTGTGGATCCCTCAGTTGTGGAGTGTAGTAGTGAGGAGTGGGACCCTCCACATGGATTTTGGAAAGCTTTCGTTTGATTTTGGGCATCAGTGATGGAATTTTGGCACTATAAGCAGTCTCATCGAATTTGGTTGGGCTACTATATAGAGATCCCCTTTATCTATCTACTAGGTTTCTCTAGGAGCATATACATATCTTAGGTTTCATTTCCCTCTTTCTTTGGATTGATATGAACTTTTTTGTATCTTTCTATTTCTCCCTTCTTGGTTTTTGGGGTGTCCTAATGGGTATGTATATAATCACCCCTACATGATATTTTTCCATATGTGTCATGTATTATGCAGAGGATGGATAAATCAATGGTGAATTTGGTGGAGCATAGTGATACTTGGGTTAATTGACTGTGTGATGTGGTGGTGACTTAGAGATCACGAGTCGGGCTCTCTTAGATTTCCATTATTCCAATTGTTTTCAGTTTGAGAATTCATTTTTGGTTAGGCATGTATATTTCCACTTTCTTTTTAGTTTACACTATTATACTATATTTTATGTTGCTATATGTTATTGAATTAATGTTTACACTCTATATGTTATTATCTTTTATTTTCCTCTACATTGTTTCATGGAGATGTTTGGGTGTGTGTGTGTATAGGTATATTAATCTAAAGTATTCCATTTTATATTATTCATTCTAAAGACCTGTTAGCATCCCCTATCCTATTTAATGTGGGATATGGGTTTTGGTGACTCAACCATCCTTCTTCTAGGTGTGCACTGGTAGTTCAGGTAATTATAGAGTGGTATTAGAAAGTTCATTCCTTAGGATGGGTTTTAGAGTTTTCCCCATATGAGGAATTGGTTGGGACTTAGGGAAATGGTGTCAAAGTGTCTCAAGTGTGGATTTTGGCTAGGGAACCCAGTGTTGGTGTGGTGGATAACAAATCCATTCACCAGGAGTTTTAATACCTTCTTGTTAACTAGATATATCAAGGCATCAGTTGAAGGTTACAATGGTACATCCATCATATAATATTGAGTCCTCTGACTTTCCTTATTGATTCAGATCACTATATATATATATATATATTCTCAATATGAGAATATGATCTCATAGTCCAAATTCCAATAGTTGTTTTGTGAAGAGTGTTACCCCTAATACCAACTCTCAGTTTAGATCCAAGATCTTCTTGAGCTATAGAAGGGTGATATGATAGTGTATGACTATTCCATGAGGTTTACTAACTTCACATGATACTTTCTTAATATGGTGTAGTACGGTTTCTTTTGGGTGAGGAAGTCATAGTAGGATATCTACAAAGACATTTGTGCAAGTGTGGTCTCCTTATACCTGTCCACTTATGTTGGAGTACTAAAGTGGGCATCAGTGAATGAGATATTCCTAGAAGAAGTATTTTGGGTGGTTAGAGATGGTAGTGGGAATCATGTGGCTGTGTCATATCTAATATTTATTAGGAATTATGTGTTGATGTCTCAAGGGAGGAGGAATTATCATTCTAGGACACATACATGGGGATCTGTGGCTCAAATATTTCATAGGGGATCCATCTAGCTATGTGAGGACTGATGTTATGCATATGATATAAGGGGTTATATGGAATGTGATTTATAAACCCATTATTCTGAATAATATTGGTGGGAAGTGGATAGATCATGATGGTAGAGGTAACACTGTGATCAGGGATCTCCCAAGTGTCATCAGGGCGTCCCCTAGAGAGGTAGTTCTAGTAGAGGAGTAGGTCGATCTCTGGGGGAGGAGATGCTAGTGGAGGGTGAACTATGAGCTACATCCACCACCACCACCACCACAAATCTTCCCATTTTAGGTTTAAAGAACTGGTGATCGAGGTTGTGGATAGCTATAGGATATGGAGGTCTATGCCCAAGATGTACACAAGATGATTTGAGATATAATTTGTGCCTTTATAATCTTTCCCTAGTAATTATAGGCAGAGGTTTGAGTCATTATTTTATCACCTTATCCCCTATGAGTTAACTGTAGATTCCAGTTGAGACTTTAGACAATCTTCCATGACTAAATATTTCTACAGGAAGTGATTCTTTGATATCGCTTATCTACCAACAGTGCGAACTATTTCTCGGTAGAGGAAGTTTCTAATCAGACCTCATGTTCATCACAATAAAACCTTACAATTTCATATTACACATGGATTATTTATTTATAGTTTGAGACCAGATTATATTTCCTCATAGATGAGTTAGATTATTTTGTACCAATGGGACAAGATTCTCCTTTATGGGTGAGAGAGATATCATGGTGGAGAAAGTTGGTATTTTTAAAACAAAGATAAATCCCATCACCCATCATTTGTAAATCTTATCCATTGGATTAGTAGGATATTTATGCATCTAGATTATTTTGGTAGTGGAGGTATTTATGTATGTCTTCCCCAAATATTTCATGGGACTACCCTCAAGGTGGGAGATGACCTTCTACATTGACTGCCACCCAAGACCACAAAAATATTTTCTAAATAATATCATATGACACCTAACAAGATATAGGAGTTGAGGGTGTGGTTGGCATACCATTGAGAGTAGTGTTTCATTAGACCCATTGTATTCCCATGGGTAGCTCTAGTTTTGTTTATGTGAAAGGAAGACAAGAGTTTGATGTTTTCCCTTGGTTATCATCTCCTGATCCAGGTGAATATAACGAACAAGTACCAATTACTGAGTATTGATGACATATTTGACTAGTTGTAAGGTGTGAGTTGGTTCTCAAAGATCAATCCTAGGTATTTCTACCACTAGTTGATGATTTTTGAGGTTGATATTCCAAATACAACATTCTAATGTTGCTACAGACACTATGAGTTCCTAGTGATGCCTTTCAGTGTGATGAATTCCCCTATTGTGTTTTTAGATCTGATGAATTGGATTTTCCTTCTATACTTGGATTGATTTGTGGTTTTGTTTATAGATTACATACTTGTTTACTTTTCATCAGAGTATGAGTATATATAGATGGTTAGGATGGTCTTAGAGTTACTCCAGGATCACTGTTTTTATGGTAATTCTCAGTGTTCCAAATTTCAGATCCTCGAGGTTTACTTTTTGGGTAATGGCATTTTTAATAATGGTTTATCTATGGAACCAATGAATATTTATGTGGTTATTGCTTGGGATCCACCAAAGAGCATGCCAGAGGTTCAAAGTTTTATTAGTTTGGTAGGGGTACTATAAGTGGTATGTGGTAAACTTATCTAGGATTGAATCCCCTTTGGCCAACCTGATACAGAAAGAGCAGTTGTTTATCTGGACTGAGCAGTGTCATAGAGCTTTTGGGGAGCATAAGATGAGGTTGGCTGGTGATCTTGTGTTGAGACTACAAGAGGAGGGTGTGGAGTATGTTATGTTTTGTGATGGATCTGGAGATGGAATTGGTTTCATGTTGGTGCTGAGGCAGGAAATGGTCACATATGGGTTGAGGCAGTTGAGACCCCATGAGCATAACTTCCCCAATCATTTATTAGAGTTTTTAGTCGTAGTATTAACTTTGAATATGTGGAGGAACTATCTTCAAGGTGAGCGTTTTGTTGTTTACTCAGATAACCAAAATGTCAGGTACAACTTCACTCAGAGAGATATGAACATGTGACCGAGGCATTGGTTGGAGCTCCAACATGACAATGATTCTGAGATAGTATATAATTCTAGGAAGGGAAATGTGGTGTAGATAAAATTTAGCTTTAAGTCCTATTCTTTCACATTGGATAAGGAATCTAAGTAGTTGACTTCTTTGTAGCTAACTTAGGTGGAGGATAGGGTTGGGGAGAGGCTTAGTTTTGAGACATTAATTATGAGGTTCAACATGACCAGATATCCTCAGGAGATGCTCGAGATGGATTTTTTGAAGGAGGGGAGAATATAATAATTTTTAGTGATGTAAAATGGTTCCATTCATGTTGCATGAGTATGTTATGACATAGTTTCACAATTACCATTTGGATATACATAATAACATGGAAAATGTGTTTATGGAACTTCAATAGTCATTTTGGTAAGTTGGCATGAGTTAGAGAGTTGTTGAGTTCATCTCTCAGTGTCTCACAAGTTAGCAGGTGCAATATGAGCACTAGGTTCTGGAAGATTTGACACAGCCTATTGAGATCCAAATGTATAAATTGGATGGCATATCCATGTAATTTTTAATGGTGCTTCCACAGATAGTGAGAGTCCATGATGCTATCTAGGTTATTGTTGAATGACTCATGAAGTCAACACACTTTCATTCCCTTAAGGATAAGAGTTCAGTGGAGATAATGGGGTAGTTGTACATGCATGATATCATATGGATTCATGGGGTACCCTCGATGATTATCTATGATTATAATTCTTGGTTCATGTAATGGTTTTGGAGAGTCTTTTAAGAGGAATTCTGAACCCAGTTGACAGGGAGCACAACATTTCAACCCAATATGGATAGACAAAATGAGTATACTATTCAGGTGTTGGAGGATAGGATGAGAGCCTATGTGTTGGACTTCATCCAAATCATGTAGGATCACTTTCCATTGGTAGAGTTTTCTTATAATAATAGTCATCCCTCTGTTGTCAGCATGAAAACTTTCAAGGATCTATATGAGAGACCTTTCATGTCACCCTTATGATGAACTAAGATTAGGGAGGAATCTCAAGTTAGGCTAGAGATGATGTAAGAAATGATAGAGAAGGTCGAGGTGATCTATGGGAATATATGGATAGCCCCTAGAAGGTATAAATCTTACATAGATCGATGTCAAAGGCCCTTGGAGTTTGAGCAGGGATGCCATGTTTTCCTAAGAGTCTCCCAATGAAGATGATTGTAGTGGTTTGGTTAGGGATACAAGATATCCTCAAGGTTTATCTAGTGGTTCAAGGTCCTACAAAGGGTTTTTTAGGTTGTTTACCACTTAGAACTACCCCTATAGTTAGAACATGTGCATGGAATCTTCCACATGTCACTTCTCATGGTATACAGGCATGAACCTATGCTTGTTATTTACTGGGGTAATCTAGACATTTAGGATGGATCCATCTTTGTGGTATACCCAGTGGTGATTGAATATCATTAGGATATGGCCCTCTGTGGATATACAATTCCTTTGGTTTATTTGGTTTGACAGCATGGCGGCATGCATGATAGATCATGAGAGTTTGAGAGTCAGATGTAGACTTAGTATATATAACATCCCATGAATTTAAGTACATATTTATTTTAACTAAAGTTTAATAAATATATTGTTTTATAATTTATAAAACCAACTAAGATATGATTTTATATACTCTTTTATGAAAGAAAATGTTTTTTCTATTATCAAAATTATTTTTTATCATAAGATATTTAAATCATAAAATATTTTTTATAGAAATAGTATTTAATTTTCTCAAATGTAAATATTATAAAATGTAAGTAAATTTTATAATTTAAAAAGTTAAATTAAGTGTTCTCTTAATATTTAAAAATATATGATTTTGAATATATATGATTTTATAAATTATCATATTTTATTAATACAAGTATAGATAAAATAAAAATTATTATATAAAAGAAACTTTATATAAAAATTTATAGTTTTATGTTTTAATACTATTTTTATAAATTCTATTTCAAAGTAAATATAATTATTTTGTTAAATGTATACATTTAGGGCCATATTTACTTATTATTATTTTTAAAACATACATTTGATAAAAAATGAAAATTTTTATTAATTATTTAAAAGAACATTTAATTTTTATATGGAAATTAATATTTTTCAAAATATTATTTATAATACCTTTTTAAAGCATATTTTTTTTAATAAAAGTGTATTTTAAAATGTTTAAGAGTACTTTTATTTTATAAAAAACTATAATTTTCAAAATATTATGTCTATAGTATTAATAATTTTGAACAACTTGTTATTTTAAATTTAAAGTATTTATAATAATTAATTAAAATTTTGGTGATATTATTTTATAAATAGTAAAATATTAATATTAGATATATATTAATATTACTATTGTAGCCATAAAATAAATAAAAAAACTAATACAACTTATTTTGGAATTGTTTTAAATAATTTGAAACACATTTATGTTAAAAAATTTCCATCTATAAGCCCTTTTGGGACCAGTCTCAACCACGTGGGACTAGAGGACAACCATGTGGGAGATTGGTCAACTTACAAGGTCACATAGTGTCTGGGTATGAGTATTAGTGGGTGCGTAGTACCCAACGAGTGTTCCCTAGTGAGCACATGGGTCAAGTGTGTCATGTTGGGGGTTGGTAGAACAATGAATCTAGTAGAGGACCTAATTAATCATATATTTTGAGTCCATGGAATGGGTTTAATAATATAGAATAATGAGACTGGGTGAAATTATGATGTGGGATTTGGTTTTATGAGAACTGTCCAACCATATTAAAAGTCTCATTTATATCATATTTATTCGACCAAATTGATCATGATTGTATAATTTTTTTGGCTATCATCTTCAAACTCAAGCCGATTGAGTGAACCCTAGATTTCATTTTTCTTTCTCTATCACCACTGTCTTTGTCCTTGACTAAAATCATGACCCAAATAAATGTTTAAATTTAACAAATAAGCATCTTTATGATCTCCAAAACCACTTTAATTGAATTATAAAATATATAAACTGAAGCTTCATGAAGAAGCTAGAATTGACTTAAAATGATTTAAATAAATATAAAATTGAATGTAACCATCGTATTTAATAACCTATGTTTATACGAAGTACATTTTAGATTTTCAGTTCTTCATAACACACCATTTATGATAACGAAGAGTATATTTAAATATATATTCTCCATCATTTTAAATGTGTCGAACCTTTAGGAAGATTGGATGTTGATGGGTTAGATATTCCCATGCCTTCATCCTCTTCATCATGTAATTCAAGTTATAATGAATGAAGGAAAATTATATATATTCTTTCTCTATCATTTTAACAGGGAGAACCTTCCAAGATTCCCTCATTCATGATTTTCTTGGATACTTGGATCATTTATGTATGCATTTATATACATAAAAATATATATTTCATCCACAAATTAGTAGAAGGTCGAATTTAAATCTTGGTTTATCAGGACAATTTTAAACATATATATATATATATGTCCAAATTTAATATCCAAAAACGAAATTTAAAATATTTTACACATTGATGAAAATACACTTGAAATAGGCTTTCTATATATTTCATATCTTTTTAAAGGACATCTCTTTTCCCCCTAGATAGCCCCCCCCCCCACAACTAAACCCCCCGCTCTCTCCCTCGCCCTGCTCACTTGTTCTAAGCATTCAAATAGGTAGTAGAAACTTCCATATCTCATTTATGTCTTCCAATTATTGTAGGGGTAGTTAGTTTTATGTAAATATATTTTCCCTTTTTCAAGGTTATAATTTTATATATAATGGTAATTGTTTTTCAAATTTTATTCTATAGAAATAAAATTTATCTATTATTTAATTTTTTTATTTTGAAAAGTTATAATTTTATTTATATTATAATTTTGTTTCAAAAATATATTTAGGGGAATTATTTTATATAGAATTAATTTTTAAAAGGAAGTGTCTTTTCTATTTCAAGTATGATATTTAAAAAATAAATTCTATCATTTTATGTGTAGAATGTTCAGTTATTTTAACAAAATTCATTCATAAAAATAATTATGGAAATATACTCTAATTATCATTAAACTTCCATGCATAATTATAAAAGAATTAAAATTAAGTTAAATTTACAATTTTTTTTATTAATTCTACATTTAATTTATGATATTATTCTAAAATTATGGATTTATCCTAACCCTTATGTTGTTTTCTTAAAAATACCTTACACTAATTTTTTCAAGGAGATAAAATTATTTTCTTCTTTGAAAATAATTTATATAAGTTTTGAAAGGTTTGTAATGAATTGTAAATGAGAAAGGATCACCTTACAAAAATGTTTTTCTTAAAATAAATTTTTGCACTTGGGTATTGAATGAGTTGATGGGGAATGAAGTTATCTCACTACATTAATGTGATGTTTTCCAAATAGTGATACTGCTAGAAACCTCATAGATTTCTTTTGGTTTTCCAAGTATCATTTTAATCCATAAAAGTTATTATTTTCAAATGATTTTAAAAGAAAAATCCAAATTTTATTTCAAAGGTATTTTTTTTGGAAATTAAATGGGTTTTACAAATGATATTTATTTTCAAATGTTTTGAAATAGTTTTTCTTAAGAATATTTTTGAAAACCCAAGATTCATATTTTAGAAAATTATTTATCAAATTTTTTGTACATGATATAAAGTGACAAGTTCTCAAAAGGGTTATATATTATTTTAATGAAAATTATTTTTCAGTGGTTTTACAGCCCCTTACTGGGAAATTTTATGCTCACCCTATGTTTTGAAAATGTTTTTCATAGAATATTTATAAGGTATAAAAATGTTTGGTTTCATTTAATGAGCTAGAATGAATGAATTAAAATAGATATTTTAATAATTAATTTCATAAAATCTGGTATATTCTATCGATATTTTTTCCAATACTAAAATACCTAGATAAAAATTCATTGGGTATGTAAAGAATTATATATTGTACAAATAATATTTTTAGTGAAAAATATATAGTATGTATTTTCACCAGATCCAGATGTGTGGGTCTCAGGCAATTATAGTATCCCCACTTTATTTGTTAGCATGTGATTTTCAGGGTGAAAAGACATAAAGGATGAGGGAATGTAACAAATTTGGTTTTATTGGATTTATCCTTTGTATATTTCTATGTATATATCTGGATTTATTCCTGAAGTCAGTGCAGTTTTTGGGTGTCTCAGGACCTCAGAATTAATATATTTAAAATATCAATATATTTCAATTAGAACGAATGCATAATTTCAGTGTTTTTAGGTTTCCTATTGTTTGGGACCTTGGTTGGAAAATATAATACCACAGTTGATTCTGGAATGAGGGGTTTACCCTAGGTGCGACATAACCTTAGTCAGAGTCTATAATGATCGTGACCTGAGTACCTCAGAGCTAGTTCCTTGTTTTTTAAATCAAGATAAGATATATGGAATCACAACTCAAGGGCCCAAATATTTTTTTAGTATTTGTAAACTAGATACATACATGAGTCTTTCATTAAATTTGAATACACAAATTAAAACATAATTTTTTTTAAGGATATCAATATTCTCTTTATCATATTCTTACATATCATTCATAGGACACATTAGCGATTCATGGGAAAGGTAAAAAATTAGGATGAGTTTGAATTCTCAGTAAGAGTTAATTATAATGGAATCTATCATGAATCAATGATAATAATCAACCTATATAGGTAAATAAATGAACACCCATTCCATTTAAATAATTTGACTAGCATAATCAATATGGCAAGTTAAATTACTAAAAACACATTCCATTTAATCAATAACATGACTACCACATCTAGAAAAGGAATAATCAGCATCTAAATGTACATAAATAAAAACACATTCCATTTAATCAATAAACTGTGAATGAAAATAATCCAGAGATATAATCATTGTAAAAATATCTTGGATAATAATAACTGAATTCTCAATGAAGGCAATTCTTAATTATTGGATGTCATGGCTCAAGCACATGATATCTCTACCATCAAGACCTCTCACCAGACATTCTAAACTACTAGTTAAACCCCTTTTATTGCTATCATAACTTATTTGTCTCGTGATACCAACCAATGCATCAAGGGGATATATTATACCGGGTCCCACCCATCACGACAAATTCAAAGCATTCCTCCTATATTGGATAATAAATTTAATTCATGAATCTATATTCCTTAACCTCAAATATCCAAATTGAGTAAAGGATACATATTTATCAATATTTAATATCCAATAAAATAAATTTCAATGTAAAACAATGTACGTATTAATGAGATACATCTTAAGAAATAAGAATATCAATGACAAATAATATGGATATTTTGGGGAAATTTAATTTATAATGATCACTGTAAAGTGAATATTTCAAGGTGAAGTTAATGAATACAAAATGAAAATAGTGATTTTAAATACTATCCTTTTTTAAAATAATAATAAACTATCTAGTGGAATAACAAGGATGGTATCTATCACAAAAAAACCGGGTTCGACCTCGAACCTGTCACCCAAGTCATCCCACAACAAGGACTGAGAAGAATTACCGATCCTCCTGGGATGGTGGAAAGCACCAAGGGAACCAAAATAACCAAAGGGAATGATTTATACCAAAATAAATAAATTGAAATAGTATAAATAAACAAAGCAGCCTAATATAATAAATAAAACAAGATAACAACATCATTTCATAGACTGAAAATACAACAACCTAAACTTCAAAACACAAACTGAAACTGATGGCCACTAAGTATCCATGTGACCTTGAGAGGAACTATCCAATCCCAAGACCCAAATCAACCATAACAATCAAAAGTAAGCTCACCAGAAGTTTGAAACAAGAAGTAACTATAGGCATGTGTATTAAAACACAATAGGCGTGCCTGAACAAATCTATTCCCAATTTATTTCCTTTTTAAAAAATAAACATAAATTTTAGGTCTTAAATATAATATATAAAACTAGGTTTTTCAAACAACATTTTCTATAAAACAAAACATAGTCCATTTCCCTTTTTAATTCAAAACCAAATTCTTTTCCAAGAATGGGTCATTATAATTTTAGAGGAGAAGGATGATTTTTTTACTTATAAAGGGAGAAAGGAAGTGTAAAAAATTTTCAAAACATTTTCTGTAACCATTTGTACACCAACACATAATTTTAAATTAAGAATAATACCATACAAGAGAGAATAATCAATGATCAGATTAAAAGGGAAATGAAATACATAACATATCCGTAATGAGACAAATAAAGAATCTCACTCATCCATAACAGGCTAATAAGTGATGAAGAACATGGTAGAACCTAGGAGCTCAGTGGAAAATCTAGAACATACTAATACCTGACTCATCCCATGGTCATGCCTCTCCCAATGACATCAATCCACTGTCACACTCAGTTTTATCTTACATAGAATAACCAAGGGACACAATCCCAAAGCAGATCATGGTATATACTAAGGGTCACTAGCCAGAGCACAATCACAAGCTAGTGCAACAACCATTCACCAAAAATCCACTGGATATGCCAGGTTCCCAAGTCAAGACTAAAGTGGGGGTGGGACAAACAATTCCAAACAAGAAACCAACCACATGCACATACACTAAACATAGGAAACACACAAGTATCACCCTAAAAAACTCTAAGTAAATAATCACTTACCTTTCAACCACTATTTCACAATGGAGTTCCATAATAAGGACCTCCCATACAATTCAATATAACCAAGGCAAGAGGATCACCGAATGAGATTTTTCAAGAGAACTAATTTTACAAAAGTTCCAAATAGGTCTCAAGAAACCTTTGAGTATTAATCTACTTTCAAATAACCAAACCCACCATTTTCAAGAAGAGGCAGACACACCATTTATGAAACCAAACCACTTGAAAATCCATTTTCCAAAATCAAACCATTATTTTAGAGGTCAATTTATTTTACCAAGTTAAAACCATGCCTTAATAATTATAAATCACATAAAAAATTCGACTAATCATTTATCAAACACTTAGCATGCAATAATTAACAAACCAAGTACAAATACTTTAAAAAAATGAAATCACCTCATTTCACATCAAACATTTATTATAAAAATAAAACATTACTAATTAATATCCATGGGAGGTGTGAAAATAAAGAAATTAGTGGTTCTTAAATTTAAAGGACAAGTGAAAAGGGAAACCTACCTCAAATTTGATGCACTTAAACAACGCCAATAAGAAACAAATCCATGAAGTCTGAATATATAAAAAACATCCATGAGGAACCTTACAAAAACAAAAAAAACCTAATTTAAACTCAAAGAAACATTAAACCCAGATCCAAAAGACCAAGTAAGAAGAAGAATAACTCAACAGAAAATAGAAGAAGGAGGAATATGAAGAAGTGAGGTGGATACTACCTTGAAGACTCTCCCCCCAAAACTTGAATAAATAACTTGGGTGCACTATTAGAAGAAGAGGAGAGGCTTGGAGGAGAAGGGAAGAGCTCCCCCAGGTTACATGAGCCAAGAGACGGAGAGACGAGGTTTTTGGGTTTAAACATCTAAGAGTGATGAAATGGAATTTCACATTTTTAAGACACATGGGCACTATGAAGGTTAGGATGCACATTTTCTAAAAACGTTCACCAATCGTGCGCCCCTTACTGGACACATTGGGCACCCTCATGGTTTTCCCACGCTATTTGGGAAATCTTGCAATAACAATGTAATATAGTTCTTTCCAAAGTTTTAGAACCATGTACAAACCTTCTGCATGGTTTGGCTGAACATGCTTTGGTTGTGCGCCCTCAGCTAGAGACACCAAAGGCCACAGACAGATTTCTCCTAGGAATCAAACATTTTGGACCAAACCATGATGAAGTCATGAAACTCAAACTATGTAAGAAGAAAATGAACTAAAAGGGAGATCAACCTCAAGAGGTCACACAGTTACCCATTAACCATGCACTGAAACCATGCAATATATGGAAAAAAACCCAAAACTCAAAATTTAGATTCGAAATTACTAAATCTTAATAGAGAAACTAAGAAAAAAAGATAAGATAAAATAAAAGAAGAAAATAAAAACTGGGGTGTGATAATTATCCCAACCATCATGACTTCAGCCCCCAGAAATCCCTAATTTTTCCATTTGATTGATTCAAAAGGACAAGGTTCATATATTCACACAGTTCAACTCCTCAAACCAAAGAACATATCAACCATCACCAAAAAAAAATCACACATTTTAATTGAAATGAACCATTTGGTATTAACCATTCCCCATACAACAACAGAAAACCTTAGACCCTAATCCAAACACTTTACCACAACTAAATCCACCAGACCTACTCTATGGGACCAAACTTCACCAAGGAGAGTAGAAAGAAATAACGACATGAATATAAATACAGACTCACTAGATTCAACACGGGATGCCAGAATGGACTCTCCACCATTTTAGAATTCTAACTAAATGCCCAAACATCATCAACCTCCAACTATCAATGCTATAAACTGGAATGACCACACACTAACTCCAGAATGAACCCAAAGAACACGACACAACATGAGACTCACTTCAATTTTACAAAACACTTATTTCAAAAAAGTTACTCAGAAAATACACACACATCATTTCTATTTCCCCAAAAAAATATCATAAAAAATACACACAACAGAAAAAACCTCCATTCAAAACAAAAAAAATCAGAATTCCTAAAAATCAAAACTTATATTAAAACAGAGGTTATAAAAAGGTTCAATAAATCCATTAAATCAAAAGAACTCCTATAAAAAAAGAAGATCTAAACTAGACCCCAACTAGAACCATACTTCTACAAATGGGATGGGGTTCCTTCTGAAGGGGTGGAACTACCTCCAAATTTCTTCCTTAAAACACCACAATATAACTATTCCAATTGACCCAGGCATCCGTAGGTATGACAGGTCATCATATCACCAATGCATGACAAATTCTTATGACCAGGCTTGCTACATTGATAATAGACCAGGGCACTACACCCATAAGAATCTAATGAGATACCTAAAAGCCTCTTGATTCCCTGAACACTACCATAAACTTTATTCCACTTCCCAAAATCCTTACTGGAATTACCATCACAACTTATTGGTGCTAAAGAAGTATTGGATGTATTGATCCCCCCTTTTCTCCTAGCTTCTGTCACGACCTGACCCGTACCGAGGCTCGAGCCGCAACTACCCCAAGCCCGCCTCCATAGGCCAAGGGCTGGCGACTAGCGCCGAAGGCCTATGGAGGCGGGCTTGGGGTAGTTGCGGCTCGAGACCCGGTAGGGGTCGGGTCATGAAAAAGTGGTATCATAGGTGGTTCGTTCCTTGGGGAAATGATCGGGCATCCCTAAAAAGGAATTGGTTGAGTTTTGGGGAAATAGTGCCAACATGTCTTGAGAGCGGCTCTCTGGCCAGGGAGTCTAGTGATGGTGTGGTGGTCGACGTATCCATTCACGAGGACCCTGATAACCTGCTTGTCGACTTGGCACACTGAGACACTTTTTGCAGGTAATTTGATTCATGCATTGTATATGATTGAGTCCTTGGCTGTCCTTCTTGAGTCAACTCCCCATCGTTGTTGATATATATATGCTCATTTGACCGCGGTGCTCCTTGATTGGGTTCAGGATGTCTCCGTGATGATAGCCAGCCATGATACTATCTCCGGTTCATGATGACGATTCCATGAGCGAAGAGGCCTCAGTTCAAGATCCATCATACGATTACCCTTTCTCTAGGAGGACAGGAAGTAGCACCTCCACCTGTGGAGTAGTGGATTGTACCGGCAGTGAGGGCCGATGACGAGCTCAGGCTGGGCGCGCTACATGAGTTCCAGTGACAGAGACCGCTGAGGTTCCATAGTGAGCCATACCCTCAAACAGTGAAGGGTTGGCTATAGTCGGTGGTCAACCTCTTCAGGCTTGTTTGGACACTGACAGGTTAGATGGTGGCTTTGACGACCAGTCTTTTTCTACCCCGTAGTTTGGCGTGGTAGAGCCAGGGTTACTCAGATACTCGTTGAGTCATCACATTCGTGAGGTGATTTCAACTGCTGTTTCGTGAGGAGTTTTACCCCTCCTTCTTACGCTCCGTTCGGATCCAGGAGCTCCTGCAGTTTAAGTAGGGAGGGATGATAGTGCCTGTGTACACGACTAGTTTCGCAGACCATGCATGTTTTTATCTGGATGTGGTCCGTGACGGAAAATTCCAAGCACAAAAGTTTGAAAGAGATCTCTCTAGAGGAGAATAATTGCAGTGTAGTTACCTTGTGCATCCTCACCCATCTCAGGGTACTGGGGCAGGCACTGGTGACAGTGAAATTTCTGGTAGAGGGACGTCGATTGGCGGGGCCTCGACGCTGGAGTTTTCCCCTTGATGAAGCTCAGGAACATGGTCAGGGACAACGTAGAGCACAGAGATAGCCCATGGAAGACTAGTTATATGTTTGTGATGTGTGAGATCACGTGGTGTGAGACTACTTGACCAAATGTGCTGAGTCTTCCAGATCGTTGGTAGATGCACCGCCACGACATAGGCAGTGTCGTGATAAGAGAACTCCAAGGTGAGGGTAGGGTGGTCCCTAAGGAGGCGGTTTTGGCAGAAAGAAAGAAGAACTGTGGTTAGAGGATGACGTTTCAAGGTCCTTCCACCACCACTAGGCGGCCCATGTCAGGATCAGGGAGCTGACGAATGGGCCACAAGCGGCTGTTTGTTGTGGTTGTTTACAATCCTGCAGCGTAAGAGATGATGAGAGGTATGCTCGACATCTTTTTCTACTTTTCATAGTAGAACTTGTTAGACACTGTGCGGGGTACTCTTTCCTCGAGGGGTAACCGAGGGTGATGCCGGGCATTGGTGTAACCCTATGTTGGTGCTGGTGGTGATAGTTTTTTCCTAAGAATGTGGAGAAACTATCTTCAGGGAGAGTGCATTGTGGTTTGATCAGACCACCAGTTTCTCAGGTGCGTCCCCACACAGAGAGACTTGAACCGGAGATGAAGGTGAAGGATGGAGTTTCTGCAAGAGGGTACAACTTGTCTGTAGTTGATAAAACCGACTCCTTCACTAGTTGAGCATGTAAGAGAGTCTCGGTTGTGATGCACCGGCTGCGAAAAATTGTGTGACCAGATATCCTTGGGTTTTTTCACCAGATGAGTATTCTAAAGGAGGGAATCACCAAGCCTTGTTCCAGGTGCGGACAGTGATTCCAGTCGTGGAATGCGATGTAGGGGTTCATCCATGGGGGTGAGCTACCCCCGAGGGCCTTCAGGCCATTTGAGACCATGCGAAGGGATGTCGAGGTTGTCTACCACCATGCCCTGACCCCCATAGTCGGGAGTGGGTGCACGACATCTCCCGCAAGGCTTACCTGAGGAGATGTGTGAGTTCTCTTGTGTGCATCATCGACAAGGGCAGACCTCTCTTGAATAGATAAAATCCTTTGGTCTATGTGCGGTGATACAGAACTGTCCAAGAGTACTTATGGGTACAGGAGAGCCAGGTGTGGGCTTAGTACCCTGAGTTGTTCCCTGGTTTTGCTTTTCGGGGACGAAAATCTCGAAGGAGGTAATGATGTAAGAACCCGTTTTTTTCTATAAAAGACTTTGTAATATTCATGATATTATTCCAGAGCATCTCCTTTAGACGGTGTGCGATTCCGAGCCCCAGTGTGGCTGGAATTAAATTTTCTGTTCATTCACACTGGGCACGCCAAATAAATGGGATAACTCCTAAATGGTGAGTCAGATCGGAGATCCGAGTGTTCGGATGGGTCTAAAATCGGGTGTTCACCCTAGGAACGACATAAATCATGTCGGCACGAGACGTTTTGACCCCTCGCCCGCTACCAGAACGTTAAACGGATAGATTAATTTATTAATATATTTGTTTAGTGGTTAAACTCAAGTATCTATTAAACGGTAGCTTGTATTGGAAAACTGAGGACATCGTTGAGTTTGGAACGTTCCGTTTACCCTAGGAGGGGATAAGTTTTGCGGGCATGGGCCTGCAGTGAGAGATGTCATCCAGGGGAAAAACCGTCTTTTCGAAATGCCCACATAGTGATTTTTATCACTGGCTTTCTTTTTGAATAACTTTCGAATGGAGTCTCGGAATTGAAATCTGAGACTTCCGTTGAGTTCAGAATGGGGCCTTTTTCCTAGGCGAGAGATAAAATATGAGGGCGTGAGGGTTTCAGAATTCGCGCCCTTTGGGAGAGTTTTAGTGAATTTTTATAAATTCACTGTTGAGGGAAGACCCATCCCCCCTCTCTATCTCCCACTCTCTCTCTCTCTCATGTTATTTGGCATTCTTCTCCGTTCTTCGTCAGATCGAGGAGAGATCTCCCCCGGAGCCTTGGCAGATCGGGGCGGGAGCATCGTGGACGCGTCTCCAACGATGAACGGATCCAACAAGGTAGGATGTCTTCTACTATTTAAGTTCCAATTTAAGTTTTTAAATTAAATATCATTCATTGTCCATTTGTTTCATATTTTATTTTATTATCATCATCGATGGACACACGAACACGACCATCGATCTATGTTTCGAACCCCATTATTGGTTCCGTTCTTCGTAAACACCCGCGATAATTTTCGGATGCATCAACTGACTGTCGAATCCTCGATCAGAGGTAGGTGATATGAAGGTCTCATTGCATGGATCACAAAACCACCCTAGATTTTGGAATCGGGCCACCAGAGTAGTGGCGACGGCCGTCAGAAGTCCCGGCTCTGGAAAGGGCGGTGGCCGGAGCTTGGGGGTGCAGCAGTGGAGCCAGCCGGAGGCATGCATTGTGGCGTGATAGGTCAAGGAGGAGCTCGGATGGCTGGCGAGTGGCGGCCGAAGGACAAGAGGAGACCAGAGGTGCGTCGGGCGTCAAACGAGGCTTGGAGGGAGTCTGAGGGCCGACGGTTGCGCGCGGCGGCCGCGGCGTGTCGAGCGGCCGGAGGCTGAGCCGGAGCAGAGGAGGCGCTGGGGCGCGGCTTCGGCGTGGTGCTGCCGGAGATAGACCGGGTTCCAAACAGGGTCGGCGGTGTGAGGGGGCGTCAGCAGGAGGAACCCGTGGCGGGTCGAGCTGGAGCAGAGGAGGCGCTGGAGCGCGGCAACCTCGAGGCAGCGCGACGGCGAGGTGGAGTCCGGGAGCCGGCAGTGGGTGAAGTGTCGAGCGGCGGAGCCAAGCGGGGAGTGGGCTTCAACGGAGCAGGGACAACCGCGGCCTGGCGCAGTCGGCAGGCGAGACCCGTGGCGTTCAGCGCCTCGGGCGTGCGGTGGGAGACGAGGACCCGACTGATGCGGATCCTGCTGGGTGCACGACCAAGGCCGGCCTTTTGGTCAGTCTTCTTTGGAGAGCCAGACCCGACGCGGGTCTGGCGGTTTGAGGTGGGCCGTGGCCAGCTGGCCGCGACGGGTTGGACCAGACCCGAGGCTGGGCCACGGGCCGACCGGTCCGGACCGGCCCATTCTGGGCCCCCTTACATTCGGGGAGCTGTATTTTCCAAACGGCATGTCTGTTGGACACACTGTCTACGGCGGTGAGTTCGTATCGATGGGGCGGTTTGTTTGAAGTGAGTTTTGGGGATTTTGGGTTTCGCGCTCAAAGACGGGAGACCTGAAACTCTTCAATTTAATAATATTAAATTATTATTTAAGTTGCAACGGACGTGGCCCACGAGCCGGATGTCCGTTTGATGCGCCATCGGAGGCGCGATGGCCCCTGAGCTGAGAAAATACTTCCAAGGTTGGTTTGGAACCTTTGAGGGTTGGTTTCATTGTTCTGTGGAATGAAACGCTAAAGGTGAGTAATTAATTAATTAATTAATTAATTAATTGTTGCGTCAGACCTAACTCCTGCTCGGGATGTCTGATTGACGCGCCATCAGCGGCAGCGTGATCCCAATCCTCATGCGGACTTTATGCGGTGCTTTATGAAGTGTTTGGGTTGGAGAAAAGGTGCGTGCCCCACAGGGCCGTGTTTGCACGCTTTACGGTGAAACACCTCTTTTCCACCCGAAATCTATTTGGGGTGTTTGAGTACTCGTTTCTAAGTGTTTTTCCGATGGGATTTCAACCATGCAATCCTCCCGCCTAAATTCAAGCCTGAGGTGTGGGCCCCACGGGGCCCCATTTGCATATAACGTAGGGAAATGCAGCTTCTGCTTCCGGAGTCCGTTTTAGGCACCGTCAGCGGTGTTGTGACCCTGGCATCGAGACAAGGTTGACCAGGGTGGTCTTAGGCGATGAAGCCGGAGTGGAAGAGTGGGCCCCACGGGCCGTCCTTTGAGCTGTGTGTTGTGTACTGCAACTTTTTCTTCAGGCGTCCCCTTCGGGCATATGAATAGTTGTTTCAGCGTGTTTTTCTGAGATCATCGCGATGGCGCGGTTCGCCATACTTTTCTTCATGATCGTGGTGTGGGTCCCACCCAGGAAGACTACGGTGAATAGTACCTTTTCACTAGGTGTCCATTTTGGGAGATCGAGTAGTCAATCCCATGTGTTTTTCTAAGGGGATCACAATGGTGTGATCTGTTTGTTCACTTCCGAGATCTTGGTGTGGGCCCCACACGGGCTGGCTACAGTGAATAGTACCATATTCACCGGTTGACCATTTCGGGCGAGTAAATGGTCTGTCTTGCATGTTTTTCCGCGGGGATTTCCACGGTGTGATCTGTTTGGGCATATAGAGCCTCGTTTGAGATCTTATTAAATGTGGAAATATGAAAGGGTGTTGGATGGAGGTCCCTTTGACGCACTCCGAACCAACGCATGGTAGCGATGTTGGTGACACCCGTAATGTCAGTTGCAGTGCTGAGTTATTGAACCCACTTCCAGGTCAACCCTCCAGCAAGGTTGGGTAGTGGGTCACGTTTCGACGTGTTCTGGGTCTACCGTCCAGCAGGGCTAGGCAGTGGGTCACATGTCGACGTGTTTCGGGTCTACCCTCCAGCAGGGCTGGGCAGTGGGTCTGCTGTCGACGTGTTCCGGGTCTACCCTCCAGTAGGGCTGGGCAGTGGGTCGCCTGTTGACGTGTTCCGGGTCTACCCTCCAGCAGGGCTGGGCAGTGGGTCGCCTGTGGACGTGTTCCGGGTCTACCCTCCACCAGGGCTGGGAAGTGGGTCCCCTGTCCACGTGTTCTGGGTCTCCCGTCCAGTAGGGATGGGTAGTGTGTCGCCTGTCGACGTGTTCTGGGTTTACTCTCCAGTAGGGTTGGGCTGTGGGTCGCCTGTAGACGTGTTCCGGGTCTACCCTCCAACAGGGCTGGGCAGTGGGTCGCCTGATGATGTATTAGGGTTTACCCTCCAGCAGGGCTGGGCAGTGGGTCACCCGTTGGCATTTCAGACTCAGGATTTCTTATGAGGCTAGTCGGTGACTTTTTTCCGTGACTACCGGAGAGGGACCTTTGGTTGTAGGGGTCAGTGTTGTGACAGCTTGGACGTTACCTTAGTACATACGAGGACAAGGGGCACTTTTCCCACCGAGACACATCCTTGAGTCGCGACCTAAAAGTCGTGCAGGTGAGTCAGTGCCACCCAAAGATGATAGTATCGAGGTGCGGTGATTGAGCCCCTTTGACTTGTACCTCCTAGGTTTACGTGCATTACTTTTGGGTTCCGTGATGGATGTCCTTTGAACGGTTGGTGACTCTTCTTGGGATGAGCCTGGTGATAGAGATCCCCTTAGATACTCATTTGGGTTTCTCGTTGAGCATATATATATACACATCCTATTGTTGTTCCCACTCATTGGGTTCAATTACTCTTCTTCTAGGAGGGGCGAATACGCGCGGGGTATGCCACGTGATTTCTATGTCTAGCTCCTCTTGGTTGGACGATTCTACTCTCCTGCTATATGCAGCGAAGACTCGACGAGAAGTTCGCCTTCCCACCGTCTCTAGCTCCTTGCGTCCTGACAAGTCTGTTTCCTTTCTCTTGTTGGATTGAGCTGCACTATCTTTATTTTGCACCATTACACTGTTCTTTACACGGCCGTCGGAAGTCCTGGCTCCGGCAAGGGCAGTGGCCGGAGCTCGGGGGTGCAGCAGTGGAGCCGGCCGGAGGCGTCCGTTGCGGCACGGTAGGTCAAGGCGGAGCTCGGAGGGCCGACGAGTGGTAGCCAGGGGACAAGAGGAGACCGGAGGTGCGTCGGGCGTCAGGCGGGGCTTGGAGGGAGTCCAAGGGCCGGCGGCTGTGCGCGGCGGCCACCGAGTGTCGAGCGGCCGGAGGCCGAGCCGGAGCAGAGGAGGCACTGGGGAGCGGCTTTGGTGTGGTGCAGCTGGAGAGAGACCGGGTTCCAATAGGGGCTGGTGGTGTGAGGCGGCGTCGCCAGGAGGAACCCGCGGCGGGTTGAGCTGGAGTAGAGGAGGCGTTGGAGCGCAGCAGTGAGGTGGAGTCCGGGAGCCGGCGGTGGGCGCGGTGTCGAGTGGAGGATCCAAGCGGGGAGGGGGATTTAGTGGACTAGGGCCGACCGTAGCCTGTCGCGGTCTGCAGGCGAGACCCGAGGCGGTCAGCACCTCGGGTGTGCGGTGGGAGACGAGGACCCTCTTGATGCGGGTCCTGATAGGCGCGCGACCAAGACCTGCCTTTTGGCCGGTCTTCTTTGGAGAGCCGAACCCGCTGTGGGTCCGGTGGTTTGAGGCAGGCTGCGGCTAGCAGGCCGCGGTGGGTTGGACTGGACCCGCGGCTGGGCCACGGGCAGGCCGGTCTGGACCGGCCCATTTTGGGCCCCTTACATTCGGGGGGCCGTATTTTCCAAACGGCGCCTCCGTTTGACGCGCCGTCTGAAACGGTGAGTTTGTATCGGCGGGACGGTTTGTTTGAAGTGAGTTTCAAAGATTTTGGGTTTTTTTCTCAAAGACAGGAGACAAGAAACACTTCAATTTAATAATATTAAATTATTATTTTAGTTGCGACGGACCTGGCTCGCGAGCCGGACGTCCGTTTGACGCGCCGTCGGAGGCGCGGTGGCCCCGGAGCTGAGACAATCCTTCCAATGTTGGTTCAGAACCTTTGCGGGTTGGTTTCATTGCTCGGTGGCATGAAACGCTAAATGTGAGTAATTAATTTATTATTTAATTAATTAATTGTTGCGTCGGACCTAACTCCTGCTCGGGATATCCGATTGATGCGTCGTCAGTGGCAGCGTGATCCCAATCCTTGTGCAGACTTTATGCGATTCTTTTCGAAGTGTTTGGGTTGGAGATAGGGTGTGGGCCCCATAGGGCTGGGTTCACATGCTTTACGGTGAAACACCGCTTTTCCACCAGACATCCGTTTGGGGTGTTTGAGTACTCATTTCTGAGTGTATTTCCGAGGGGATTGCAACAGCGCAATCCCCCTGCCTAAATTCGAGCCCAAGGTGTGGGCCCCACAGGGCCCCGTTTGCGTATAATGTAGGGAATTGCAACTTCTACTACCGGAGTCCGTTTTAGGCACCGTCAGTGGCGTTGTGACCCTGGCATCGTGATGAGATTGACCAGGGTGGTCTCAGGCGATGAAGCCGGAGTGGAAGCATGGGCCCCACGTGCCGTCCTTTGAGCTGTGTGCTGCGTACTGCAACTTCTTCTTCAGGAGTACGCTTCGGGCGTATGAATAGTTGATCTACATGTTTTTCTGAGAGCATCGCGATGGCGCGGTTCTCCCGACTTTTCTGCAGGATCATGGTGTGGGTCCCACCCAGGAAGACTACGGTGAATAGTACCTTTTTCACCAGGTGTCCGTTTTGGGAGATCGAGTATTCAATCCTGTGTGTTTTTCTGAGGGGATCATTGTGGTGTGATCTGTTTGTTCAGTTCCGAGATCTTGATGTGGGCCCCGCACGAGCTGGCTATAGTGAATAGTACCATATTCACCGTTTGATCGTTTCGGGAGAGTAAATGGTCTGTCTCGCGTGTTTTTTCATGGGGATTGCCAAGGTGTGATTAGTTTGGGAATGTAGAGCCTCATTTGAGATCTTATTAAATGTGGAAACATGAAAGAGTGTTGGATGGAGGTCCCTTTGACGCACTCCGAACCAACGCACGATAGCGATATTGGTGACACCCATAATGTCAGTTGCAGTGCTGAGTTATCGAACCCACTTCTGGGTCTACCCTCTAGTAGGGATGGGCAGTGGGTCACCTGTCGACGTGTTCTGGGTCTACCCTCCTGCAGGGCTGGGCAGTGGGTCACCTGTCGATGTGTTCTGGGTCTACCCTCCAGCAGGGCTGGGCAGTTGGTCGCTTGTCGACATGTTCCAGGTCTACCCTCCAGTAGGGATGGGCAGTGGGTCGCCTGTCTATGTATTACGAGTCTACCCTCTAGCAGGGCTGGGCAGTGGGTCACCTGTCGACATGTTCTAGGTCTACCCTCCAATAGGGCTAGGCAGTGGGTCACCTGTCAACATGTTCTGGGTCTACCCACCATAGGGATGGGCAGTGGGTCACCTGTCGACGTGTTCCATGTTTACCCTCCAGCAGGGTTGGGTAGTAGGTCTCCTGTCGAAGTGTTCCGGGTCTACCCTCCACCAGGGCTGGGCAGTGAGTCGCCTGATGATGTATTAGGGTTTACCCTCTAGGAAGGCTGGGTAGTGGGTCACCCGTTGGCATTTCAGACTCAGGCCTTCTTATGAGGCTAGTTGGTGACTTTTCTCCATGACTACCAGAGCGGGACCCTTGGTTGTAGGGGTCAGTGTTGTGGCAACTTAGACGTGACCTTAGGACATACGAGGATGAGGGGTTCTTTTCCCACCAAGACGCATCCTTGCGTCGTGAACTAAAAGCCATGCAGGCGAGTCAGTGCCGCCCAAAGTGGATAGTATCGAGGAGTGGTGATTAAGCCCCTTTGACTTATACCTCCTAGGTTGACATGCAGGATGTTTGGGTTCAGTGATGGATGTCCTTTGATTGGTTGGTGACTCTTTTTAGGCTGAGCTTGGTGATAGAGATACCCTTACATACTCATTTGGGTTTCACCTTGAGCATATATATATACACATCCTATTGTTGTTCCTACTCCTTGGGTTCAGTTACTCTTCTTTTAGGAGGGGAGAAGATGCATGGGGTATGCCATGTGCTTTCTGTGTCTATCTCCTCTAGGTTGGATGAGTCTACTCTCCTGCTACAGGAATCAAAGACTCGACGAGAAGTTCGTCTTCCCACCGTCTCTAGCTCCTTGCGTCTAGATGAGTCTGTTTCATTTCTCTTGTTGGGTTGAGCTGCACTCTCTATCTTTTGCACCCTTACACTATTCTTTGCTCTGTCTATTGCTCATCATTTTAGTACCTCCCTTTTTTCTCCCTCGAGCTTTTGGGGCATCCTACTGAGTATTTTTATACACACCCCCGCTGGGATTTGCCCGCACTTGATGTGCCCATGCAGATAACAGACAGGTCGGTCGAGACTACGGAGGAGCGTAGAGGAAACAGGAGCTTGGGCTATGTTTATTGTCCAAAGCAGGACTTTCTGGGTGTGAGACTCACCAGCGGTTTACCTTTTTTTTACCTATTGCCGGGTGTTGGCACCTTTCTTGTTGGGCGTGTGTTTTGACCCTTTTACTATTCAGTTTACTTTTCAGCAATTTTCTGGTACTGGTTAGAGGTCGATGCATGTATGTTGGTTCCCCTTTTGTAGCATTGTTGTATCTTGCTTCCTTTTCTCTGCACTTTGGCATTGAGTTGCTGCGTGTGAGTACAGTTTCTTAGGAAAAGGCCTCCCCTAGTTTGATGAGCCTTCAGCTCTAGTCTCTAGCCCCTGGCCTATGGAGGTGGGATTGGGGTAGTTTCGGCTCGAGCCCCGGTATGGGTCAGGTCATGACAGCTTCAAACCGAAAATCTTGCCTCATCACATCAACAAGCAAGGTCAGACCAAACTTAGATACCTTTAACTGCATATTTGGACAAATCCCATTTAACAAATGATGATCCTTTAGGGAATCATCCTCATCCCACATTAGAATATGTGGAACTAGATTCTTGAAATGATTAATGAACTCCAACACTGATCCATCACCTTGCTAAAGACAACACATATCCATCACCTTCCTCACCGTCACAGCCTTTGAGAAATACCTATGGATGAATGAAGCCTTGAAGAATTCCCAAGAGAGGCCATTTTGAGGCTTGGTTCAAGTAGACAACTTACACCACATCCAACTCAAACCTTCAAGAATAAAGGTAGTGAACTTTTCCTTTGGAGAATCTAGAATCTCAAGGAAACCAAATATCCTTTAGGTTTTCTACAACCACATTTTTGCTTCAAAAGGATCCACTTGAACATAAAATAGATGGGTAGTTAACTTACAAAACTCAAGGATAAGTTCTTTAGGTTAATAATCCAAAGGATCTTCTATCAGTGAACCACCCATAGTAGCTTCACCTAGAATATTGATTGAGCCTTTGGCGGGGGTGTAATCTTACACAGGAAACCAAAAACTCAATCAAAACTAATTCACCAACAAGAATTCAAATTAAAAACACCACTTTGAATACATCCATGAATCAAGATAAAATGCATTACACAACCATCAGTTCTTAGAACAATAAATTTTCCTCTTAATAACACTTTTAAAAGGGAAAAAAACTTAGTAAGTTTCATTCTCACCAATGGTATTCCATAGAGCCTCACACATATATATTCCCCTACTAATATGGGAAATCATCCACCCATTCCATAAATCATCCACTTATTTACTCACATCCTCACATGTGATCACTTATAGAAACACCAAGGTTTGAAACAACACTTTTCTATTTTCAAAACAAAGTGCTCAACACAGGTTTCAAATTCTCAATCTATTTGTCATTTCAAATTTCACAAAACTTTTCCGAAATTACCAAGAAAAATTTCCCAAAAATAGTCCATTTCAAAATCAATTTCCATTTCCAAAATAATTTTTTTAATAAAACCCTTTGATTTGATTATAGAAATACCATTTTGATAAAAAAAACCTCATTTTACCCCAAAGTTATCTCATTAAAAATACATTTTCCAGACCTTTTTTAAAATAATTTTAAAAACCCATTTACAATATTCTAATAACCAGAATAGTAATTCTTAAAATAAGGTTTTCAAAATCCAAACCAATACTTTCAAAACAGACATCAAAACCAAGAATATTAAAAATGAGCTCACAAGGGGGAAAATTGTGTCAATGGGTGACTTAGAAACATGGTTGGTGGCCATATATCAATCAAAACACTATCACAGAGAGTCAACTAGGACCATTTACCTGGCTCCACGTGGATTTCTAGGCACTGGGAACTCATCTAAACCACTGACCCAACTCCCCTGGCAACCCAAGATTCGACATGGAGAGTGTTGTCCAGACTCTCCCTCATACATACATGAAACATTATAAAAATCCTAATATATCTACCCTGACATAACAAATATCAAAGGGTGTTTTAATCTAGTTCCTCAAAAGAACATCCTTTGATTCCATTTTATCATGAACTATTCTGGGTGGACTCCAAACCGGTCACCTCAGTCAGCCTGTGATAAGGCCTGAGAGGCGTTCCTGATCCTCTTAGGCAGGAGACAAGTGCTAAGGGAATAAACAAGAAACATAGGTAATGATTTCTCCAAAAATAAATAAACGAAAATAGTTTAAATATATGGATAATAATGATATAATAAAGAAAATAAGAAAACAAACTCTTTACATATACTGAAAATTCAAGAAGCCGAACATCGAAACCCAAAATGAACCTAATAACCATTAAGTCTCCATTTGACCCCAAGGGTCACTCTCTAACCCCAAGAACCAAAATCAACCATGGAAATAAAATCCAAGCTAGAACCTACACTAGAATATAAAACTAGAAAAAACTATAGGTGTGATTATTAAAAATTAGTAGCTATGCCCAAATAAATATATTCTAAATGAATTTCCTATAAAAAAGAAACATCAATCTCATGTTTGAAATAAAATATATAAAACTAGTTTTTTAAAACAATTTCCTCTTTAAAACAAAACACTGTCTATTTACCTTTTTAATTCAAAACCAAATTCTTTTCCAAGAAGGGGACATTGGAATTTTAGAGGATATGGATGATGTTTTTACTTTGAAAGGGAGAGAGGAAGTGTAAAACATTTTAAAATAGTTTTCTACAATAATTTTTGAAACAAAAAAACATTTTAAATAAAGAATAATACTAAAAAAGATAGTAGAGGCAATACTCACATTACAAGGGAAATGGAATATATCCCATATGAGTAAGAAACCAAATAAGGCATCTCAATCATCCACCACAAACAACTAAGTGCCGAATAACATGGGAGAACCTAGGTTCTTAGTGGATAATCAAAAATATACTAAAACTCAACTCATCCCATAGGAATACCTCACCCGATGATGTCAATCAACCCCATGCTCGATCTTACCCTACCTGGCCTAATTGGGTATACAATCCCAATGCAGGGCATGGTGTATACTAAGAGCCACTAGCGAGAGCAAAATCCTAAGATATTGCAACAACTATTCACTGAAAATTTTCTAGCTATGCCAGGTTCCTATTTCAATACTAATGTGGAGGTATTCCAATCAATTTTGAACAAGGAACCAATCACATGCTCTTACATCCCACACAAGTAACACATAAGCATCACCCTGAACCACTACAAGGAAACAATCACTTTCCATTCAACCACTAGTCGACAAGGGAGTCCCATAACAAGGAACTCCAATACCTTTCAACATAACTAAGGTGATAGGATTACCCAAAAAGAGTTTTTAAGAGAACCAATTTTACAAAATTTCCAAAGGGCTTCAAGAAACATTTGAGCATTAAGATATTTTCAAAGAATGAATCCCACCATTTTTAAGAGGAGAAAATCACACCATTTACAAACCCAAACCATTTTAAAACCCATTCTTCAAAACCAAACAATTATTTTTGAGGTAAAGTACATTTACCAAACTAAAAACATGACTTAAAAATCACAAATCACTTAGAAAATCTAAACGGGTATTTTATCTAACACATGGTGTTAGATAATTAACAAAACAAGTCCATACACTTTAAAAAAATAAGGAAAATATATAATTTTTCATTTAAAATTTATTATAAAAATAATATGTCACCAATTAATATCCAAGGGAGGTTATACAGGTATGAAATTAATGATTCTTAAATTTAAAGGACAATTGCAAAGGGAAACCTACCTCAAACCACAAGCGCTTCAACAACGCCAACCCAAAACAACTCCAAGAAGGCTCAAAGAAGAAAGAAAAACCAAGAGGAACCTTAAAAAACCTAATTTAAACTCAAATAAATGTAAACCCTATATTCACAAGACCAAGGAAGAAGAACTCAAGAGATAATGGAAGATAGAAAAAGTGGAATAAGAGATGCAGATATTTCCTAGAATATTCACACTCAAAACTTGAAGATATCAATTGGATCCAATATTAAAATTGGAGGGGAGGCTTGGAGAATATAAAAGGATACCCCCCCAAGTCGCATGATCCAAGAGAGGGAGATATTGGAATTTGGGGTTTAAAATCTGATAGAGTAGAAATATAATTTTTCATTTTTAAGACACTTGGGAAATTTTCACGGTTATGCTGCACAGTTTCCTAAACTATGCACAAACCATACACCCCTTACTGGACACACTGGGAACCCACTCAGTTTATCCAATTGGTTTGGAAATTTTTATTCCAAAAATGTGAAATGGTTCTATAAAAATTTCTAGAACGTTGTGCACAAATTCTGCATGGTTCGAATTGCCATGCTTAGGTTGTGCACCCTTGACAAGAGACCCCTAATTACCCACATGGTTTCTCCTAGGAACCAAATGGTTTATACCAAACCATTCTGAATCCATGAAACTCAAACTGTGAAAGTGTAAAATGAAATAAAATGGAGCTCAACCTTAATAGTATAGGTTCTGGGCATAGTAGAAACATGTGACGGGTCATGCCCAACTTTTCTATTTGTCCTGATAGATGATCAATCCAAGATCTACATAATGATAAATTTCATGATCAACAGAATTTAATCAAAGAAAAATGAAAATTTATAATTTTAGATAAACATATGGAGGATCATTAATTTTTATTTATAATTAATTTAATTAAATAAATAATGACTTTGTTGTAATTCTTTATTTATTGATGGATTTGACAATAGATCTGCATTTTATCGTCATTTCATTTTATAAATCAAGATAATATTTCCTTTAGAGGTTATAGACAGATGTTCCAAAAATCACTAAAAAATTTCAAAGGAATATTTACGTGCTATTATGAACGATCCCATCACTTGCGTCATCCTCCTTTAATCACCATGAGAATTGCTTCCAAATTGTTCTAATTGATATCTCTTGACTTGAGAGTGGGAAGTGGAGGAAGATCACTCTTTATTCTTGGGAGGGTTCTTAGAGAAGGGGACTCTATAGGGTTTGAGAGGATTATCTAAATTTGTTATACACAACCAAACAAATGAATTGAATCTCTTAAAAAATAATAAAATTATGATTATTTACCGCTTGGGTTAAAATAAAATAATTTAAAAAGTTCCTTTATTATTTATTTAATTCCTATGAAACCCCATGTCAAATAATAATAATAATAATAATATTTCTCTACATGAACTTAACTTGCGAATTAAATTAATTATTATTTAATAAAATAATATTTGATATTTATTATTTCTCACTGGATAATTAAACTCAATCTTACATTCCTCCACCTTATTTATTGGTCCTTCAATAATGAATACTTATCTATTAAATAAATATAACTTCATTATTCTACAATAAATGAAAAAATATTATATTCACTAAATAAAAGATAAATATTTATTAAATATTATGATCTCAGTATATTCTCTTGAATAACTGGTGATGGAATATATATGTTCAAGAAAAAATGAATAATTATTAAACCATGTGTGAGAATAATATTTATTAAACATGTTAAATAATAAATAATAATATATATTATTTAATTGAGATTCTGGATACACTTATTGTGTGACCCTCTGAGCCTCTTTCACAGTAGCATTAAGAGAACCAACCAAAAGTACAAAGTTAGCATCTAGCAACATGACAAGGTATCCATATAGAAAGAAGTTAATATCATAACAACATAAAACCTCTTATAGATGCTTACTGTGTAATATAATTCCTTTAACTCATTATTTTTAATCAAGTAGGTTGCATTCTAGTACCATCAACCTATGTGCTCAATGTATCTTTCTTTTAATTCCTAGAAATCAAACTTTCCTTTTGAACACCATGACCATGGATTTATTTAGGCTAAATCATTTCCATCAAAGGGACTAACATATCAAATTTTGTTAAATAACCAAATTAAAAAATCATTTATTTCATTATTCATTAATCCAATATTACTCGTGATGCACCCAACATATCCTACCTCACTGTGGACACATGTCATCATAGTTTTCATCAATACATCAAAGTAAATGACTCATAATACTCATTAATAACAATATTAAAGTCTAATGATCAATACACTTGTTTTGAGATAGGAACAAGCAATAACACATGTATATGTGGCTTTCCTACTGGTGAGTATCGCTCTCATAATATCCTACACTGGATATTACCAAGGGTGTACACCCTGATAAGGTGCCTCAAAGTCCTATGATTTTCCACCCCTGATAGCCTGTATCATTTTTTTCCATATAATGATATCATTAGACTATAGAACATATATTTAAGAATATTATTGCACCACTTTTGGGTTCTCATCATAGTGGGGAACTATTATGACCCTGTAGTAAGGGAGTTACTCTTAGGGAAATATCACATACTATGTTATGCAGAATAATAATCGTGATGTGAAAATGATTTTATTAATTTTAAAAATTATGAATATTGGTTATCATAAAGTACACAGAAGTTGGTTCTAGGGAAACTACTCCAATAGTCTCCAACATACACTAGAGACAATTTCTAATAAACTTCATCCCTCTAGAAGTAACAAGATACTCATGATTCTACTAAGATAGTCCTTTAGTCAAGGGGTCTACCACGTTATCTTATATGGGTACTCTTCTTACTGTAGCTTAACCCCTATAATAAAAATACCTCAAGAGGTGATACTTCCAGAGCATTTTCTTTGTCTATCGGTGTAAACTTGTCTCTTTTTCTGATATCCAAAACTATAGTATTATCATAATACTATGTTATAGGGTCTTTAATACTAGGTACCACATCATGTAACTAGAAAACATTCTACATAAAAATGGATTCCTTGGTTGCATCACAAGACACTATATACTCATACTCTATTGTAGATTTAGTGAAAAATGGCTACTTTGAACTATTCCAGCTCACAACTCTTCCGTTGAGACAAAAAATATATCATGACTCTCACTTTAGATAATTATGATATGTCTGAAAACTATAATTAGTATAACCTTTGATGACAAGCTCCTCATCTCCTCCATACACCAGGAATATATCCTTAGTTCTTGTCAGATACTTAAGGATAACCTTAACAGAAGTCTAATGTTGTTCTCCTGGATCTTCTTGATATATGCCTACTGTGCTCGTTGTATAGGAAATTTCAAGTCTAGTACATAATATATCATACTTAATTGATCCTATCATTGAAGCATATGGGATCTTTCTCATTCTCTCTTTCACCTTTTTCATCTAAGGAAACTTTTTATTAAAAATATTTAAACCGTGTGACATTGGAATCAATAACCTATTGGATTGTTCCATACAAAATATAATTAGTAGCTAGTAAACATATATACTTTGACTTAGTTCTAATTTCATCTTGGATCTATCACGAATGATCCTAATCTCTAGAATATTGGCTGGTTCACCTAATTCCTTCATGGATAAACACTTTTTTAACTAATCCTTAACAAACTGTAAAACTGGTATGTCATTTCCAATAAGTAATATGTAATTAACATATACTAAAAGGAAAATGACTAAACTTACACAAAATCTCTTGTAAAAAAATGGATCACATTCATTCTTAATGAAACCAAATTCTTTTTATAGCTTCATCGAATTGAATGTTTGATGAAATGGATTATTGCTTCATTCCATAAATGGATATCTACCACTTATAAATCTTTTGGAATCACTTGGGGTGACAAATTATTATGGTTGTGTCATATTGAAATCTTCCTAAAGGTTCTCATTACGAAATGTAGTTTTGACATCCATCTTCCAAATCTTGAAGTCATCGTAAGCTGCTATAGCAAGTATTATTCTGATGGATTTAAATATGGAAACTGGTGAAAATGTTTCATCATAGTTAATTCCTTAATGTTGTTTAAACCCTTTATCCACTTTCATTTCTCTATATGTATTTACTTTACATTTCATGTCTAGCTTTCTCTTGAATAACCATTTTCACCTAATGAGATTTACATTAAATAGCACATCAAATAGATCCAAAACTTGGTTATGATACATGGAATCCATTTTAGAATTCATGGATTATTTATATATTGTAGCTTATGATTTTTCTACTGCCTCTTTAGAGGAGAAATGTTCATTATTACCAACCCATAATGAGTCACCATCTTCGGTGACTAAAAAACCATATCTCTGGTTCTCTTTCATTTCATGTGATCCTACGTAGTACATGTGTTTTAGGAACTACTTATTCCATGGGAACCTATGGAATCTGTTCTTATACCAACTCTTGTGTATCTTGAGCATTAACTTCATCAAATTCAATATTTCTTCCACTATCATTTTTTTAGATGTGATCCCTCTCTAGAAAGGCGTCTTCTCTGGTGACATTTACATTCTTGTCTAAGGGGTTGTATAGGTAGTATCCCTTTGTTTCCTTGGGATACTTTAAAATATAAACTTTGTTTCCTAGGGTGTTATTTTTTTCCTAAGAAGGACTTAACAAACTCCTTCCAACCCCAGACTTGTGAATGTGACAAAACAAGTTTCTTTTCACTCTATAACTCGAAGGGAATTCCATTTTCTACTTTAGTTAGTACTAATTTTAATTTGTATTCTATAGTTTGAAATGAATATCCCCAAAAGGATAATGTAAAATATTCATGAATCATCATTGAGCTTACCATTTATAAAAAGGTACAATCCTTCTTTAACTAACACTATTCCACTATGGTGTGTAAGGTGGAGTGAGTTGAGATTGAATCCCAAAAACCCTAAATAATGTTGATAAAATCTTGGTTAATATATTTACCACCTCAATCCGATCGAATCTTATTTATCTTCTTTCTAAGTTGATTATACACTTCATTCATGAATTACTTGAATTTATCAAAGGACTCACACTTATACATCATCCAGTATATATAAACATATCTACTCAAGTCATCAGAAATTTTTTTGAAGTAATAATACTCATATCAAGCTTCTAATAGAAATGGTCCACATGTGTACCAATCCTAGAATCTCAATGGAATTTTCCCCATGTCCACCAAATAGTGGTTGGGTTATTTTTACTTATAAAAAATCAAGATATATTTTAGGTGGTTTTATCTTAGAAGATTCTAAATAACCATCCTAATAGATCTATGTTTAACACTTCTCATTTACATGAACAAGATGGTTATTCCATAGTTGGTGTTATATGAGTCATGTGAACATGATTTGTTATCAATTTAGAATACTTGATTTTCATAATTTAAAAAACAAAGACCATTATTTAAATTTTCCATACCATAAAATATTTTTCCTTTATATATGAAACAAATTTTATTTCTAAAATTGAAAATAAAACCATATGTATCAATGAATGATACATAAATTATGTTCTTGGCAACCATATGTACATAATAAAAATGTTTTAAAAACAAAATAATTCTCATTGTAAATCAAATTTTGTATTTTCCAATAGATAGAACTGCCAACCTCGCCCCATTAGAAGCTCTCAGATCCATCTCTCCACTAGCAATCTTTCTGAATCTACTTGGTTCCTGTATTTGGATACATATTTAAGAACCAAAAGTTGTATCTAACACCCAATGTGTATATATTAAAATATTACACTTGACAATGAATGTACCTTTAGGTTCCACTTGCTTATCGGTGTAGTTCCTATTCTAGTGGCCTGTATTTCCACATGAAAAACATACTATCTAATTTTCCTTTACCTACCTTTAGTTCTTCTTCTTCTTGTAAAGATGGTGATCTGGAGAATTATACTTGTCCTGAGTCTTGGGCTCTTTTTCATTATTCTTCCTTTTCTTATGCATTGTAAGGACCAAAATTTTATCACACCCCTTGTCCTTATCCACTTGTAGAATCAAAGTAATAAGTTTTGAAAGACTCTTCTCATTATTTCTCAAATTATAATTAACAATAAAATTTGATAAGGTATTCGGTAATGATGAAATAATGATATCTATACATAACTCATCTTGGAATTTAATCCCTAACATGTATAAGCGTTTCATGTAGCCAATAAGCTTGATTACATGAGGCCCAACTAGCACAAACTCTACATGATTAGTTGTACACAATGTATTGGAAATATCTTACCTCTCTTTTCTCACCTTCTCTTGATAGAGATCTTGAAGGTGAGACAACATGCTATATGCATCCCTGCCATCATGTTGCTTTAAAAGATCATTGATCATGGATGATATCATGAAATAATAATAATTTGTAGCGACATCCATATGTTTCTCATAGAGAGATTACTCTTCATCACTAGACTCTTTAATAGGTTCTTTTGGAATATATTCTTCTAGAACATATAATTTCCTTTCATGGAGAAGGATAACACATAAGTGTCTTTTCTGCTCTTTGAAATTTGTGCCGGTGAGAAGGTTATCCGTATCAATTATGGATTTTAGTGATATGTTTGAAGTCATTTTAATGTTGTTTCTACAAAATAATACGACTATAATTTTTGGAATTTATCTAATAAAATTTAGGAATATAAATAAATATTATATTTATCAGTCTCCCACTATTTTATCAAAACCCAATATCCCTCAAAATTGGATTTTAAATATCCTATCGCTTGGACATTCTAGTGGAAAGGATCCACATTCTTGTTCTCATTACCCAAAATTTAGTTGGTCATGAAACTCGAATGGTATTATGTATGAATTACAAAATACAACTACATTAACTCATAGTTCCATGATATTGTGAGTGGACTCCCTAATCCAAAAATCCATAAATTGGATTTTCTAAAATATTTCCTCTCAGTTACACCATGTCCTACTTTGGTAGTAAAACCTTGATGTGAACTATGTTAAGTCACCCCAAAACTTCATGTTATAATTCACCAATAATTGAAATCACTCCAACTTTGTTTGGTCAAGCACTTTGAACTAAAGTTTGATTTTATCTGAAGTAGTGTTAGGCTATACTTACTTAATAGATATAATTGAAGGATTTCCTCCTTTATCCATAAATCACTAATTATTATCATTATAACATGACTGTTAACATTGAGTGGATTTACTTAAGTTATTAACCATATATTAGATAATATTTTCACATAAGTCAATTTATTTTAGTTCTATCTTTCAAGCTCATTAATTTCCTTAATTCATGTGACAGTGAAAAAACATTGATAATGAAATAACCATGAAACATAAAATAAATAATGTCATTAAGTGGTATAATCATGTGATTTTAGTAATGGTTAGTTTATCTAGTGGTTAACAAACTAACTATTTACCTAGGGGAAAAAACATGAACCAATTAAGGTTGATGTTAAACATTTCCACCTTTCCACTTATGTATCTCTCTTGGATTGGTTTCACCTTGGCTCTAAACATGAACCACCTCCACCAGCTTGGGGGATCCATCAATTACATATAATTTTACCCACACGTAGGTGAGGGTAAAAGGGTTTAATTAAAATAAACCATGGGCACATCAAACCTTACATAATAAAAGGGGAGAAGGCATGCATGCCAAAAATTTAATTTATTAATAAATTAAAATAAATTAATCACATACAAAGGTCTAGTCTATTATCATGATAACGCACATGTGTGCAAAAAATTAAAAATTTAATAAAACTAGATCTAAATTATTAATTGCTCTTATTTAAGATATGATACACTCCAATCAATTAATTATCTTCTTTAATTAATAAATTCTATTATCTTAATTATCATCCTAATTTCCTTGAGATCATCATCCATTATATTTTTAACAAATTATATAAATTTATTTAAAATTAACTGTGTAGATAAATATACCTTAGAGGAAACATGGTGAATACCCATTCGAATCTACCCAACATGTATTATTCTCATATACTATTGACTCTTGTAACATATGGTATACACAACTTGTAAAATACTTTTATGACGTGTACTATCAACTTAATGATTACACATATTACATGTTTTTTCTATAATTTTTTATGTTTTAATTCATGAAGAGTAATATCTATCATATGACACACACATGATCTTCAGATCTAAACATTAAGCAAAAATTAATTAAACACACACACACAGATATATGTATATATATTAAAACCCATCACATGGTGTGTCCTATAAACTTAACAACCACACAAAAGTAGATGGTGGTAAGGTTTACTTAGTGTATTAAATTAATTTTAATTATGCATAATTTGGTATAAGTACACAGTGTTTACAAGTGTGTTACACTGCATGTACGTCTCTTATCATCTATCTAAGGCACATAATTAGGAACTCAGCATGTAAAGCATGCCTAAAAAAATTGGATTACATGGCGTGTATAAAGAACTGAAAAGTGTGTGGTCTTCGAGTTACATGGTCAACTGTCAGGTAGGGTGTGTATAGAATTACAAGCCCTATCTATGACTTAAAATGCTACATGTCATGTACGTGGAATACATGGCATGCACTCTGGATGACTGTGCACTAGGCTGGCCTAGTCAACATGCAGTGTAAGAAATATATAAACTATGTGTCATCAATACACATGTTTTGAATTAATTACGAATTAATTCATGGTGAATTGAACAGAAGTGAACAATTTTTAACTTCAGTTACATGGTTTGTACTCATATTTTATCCACATAGAGTCCTCAACACCTTTAGATTAGTTCTTCAATTTTTTGTCATTCATAAAATTAATCTTTTTGATTAGATCTACGAGAAATGAAGGAGGAAGATATAGATATCATAATTCAGATTATAATATTGATTAAAATTGAATTGAAAACTAAATTAAAAATGTGTAAATAAATAAATTATCTTTATATAATTATAAATAATTATTTGATTGTTATGATACCACTTGTAGGTTTTGGGTGCACCAGAAGTGTGTGATGTGTCATTCCCAATATTACTTTTTTTCATGATCGATTATCAATCTGATATCTACACAACGATCAAAAACATGATCAAAAAAATTGAATCAAAGATAGAAAATGGATAATATTATAGAGTTAGAGGGAGTATCATTACATATTATTTATAATTAATTTAATCAATTAAAGAATTACCTTGTTGGAATTATTTCTTCATTGATGGATCTAAAAAAAGATCTACATTATACCATTGTTGAATTGTAGAAATCAAGAGTAGATTCCGTTTAGTGGTGATCCACACATGTTCACAAATCTATGAATGTCATGATATGAATATATAGGTTCTATCATTATAGATCCTATCACTTGCGTCGTCCACCTTTGATTTCCTTGAGAATCACTTGCAAAGCATTCTTGATGATCTCTCTTGACTTGAGAGTGGGAGGTGGAGGAAGATCACACGTAGTTCTTGGGAGCATTCTTGGAGAATGAAACTCTGTAGGGATTGAGAGGTTTCTATGAATTTTTATGCACATCCAAACAAATTAGTTGAATCAATTAGAATATAATATAATTGGGTGTATATTCCTCTAGGGTTAAAATAAAATAATTGTCGAAGTTCACGTTACTATTTATTTAATCCCCGTGGAGCCCCATGTGAAATAATAATAATAATATTATTATTTGTTAACATGTTCTTAACTTGAAAATTAAATTATATATTATTTAATCAAATAATATTCAATATTTATTATTTCTCACCAGACTATTAAACTTAGTCCGCTATTCCGCCACAATATTTATTAGGCCTTGAATAATGACTAAATATTTATTAAATAAATACCACTACATTATTATCCAATAAATAAATAAATATTATATTCACTAAATAGAAAATAAATATTTATCAAATATCCTACGCATATTATATTCTTTGAATTATTGGTGGCATAGTATATGGGTTCAAGAAAAAAAGAATAATTATTAAACCACTTGTAGGAATAATATTTATTCAACTTGTTAAATAATAAATAATAATATATATTATTTAACTGAGATTCTAGACATACTTAGTGTGTGGCCCACTATGCCTCTTTATTAGTGTAATTAGGTGAAGCATCTTAAATACCGAGGTTATCATCTAGAAACATGCCAAGATACCCATATAGATAGAAAATTATGTAACAACGACATAAAACCTCATACAGATTCATACTGTGTAATATAATACCATTAACTCAATATCTCTAATCTGGCATGTTACATGCCAGTGCCATCAACCTATGTGCTTGATGTCTCTTTCTTTGAATTCCTGGAAATTGAACTTTCCTATTGAACACCATGACCATGGAATTATTTAGGATATATCATTTCCATCCAAGGGCCTAAGATATAAACATCAATTAAAGAGAAAAAGGTAAAAATCCATTATTACATTATCTATTAATTCTATATTACTCGTGAAGCACCCAACATATCCTAGCTATTCAAAAAAAATATAGTCACTATTTTCATCAATACATCACAATACATGACTCATAATACTCATAATTAATAAGATTAACATCTAAGGATCAATACACATTTCTTCAAGCAGGAAAATCCAATGAAACATGTAAATGAATATTTCCTAATGGTGGGTCTCTTTCTCATAATATCTTACACTAGATATTACCAAGTGTGCCCACCATGAAAAAGTGCCTCAAAATCCTATGAGTTTCCACCCTTGATATATTGTATCATTTGCGTCCCTAAAGTGATATAATTCGGATATGGAACATATATTTAAGAATAGTGTTATAGAAATTATAATTTCTCATCATTGTGGTGAAATATTATGACCATTTAGTTTGATAACTACTCTTAGGAAATTATCACATACAATTTTACAGAGTAGAATAATCATGATGTGAAAAGTAGTTTAGTAATATTCAAAACTATGAATTCAAGTTATCATAATGTACATAGAAGTTGGCTCAAGGGAACCAAATCCAATAAAGTTGTCACACTATTAACCCTTAAATATGCACCAAAACTATGAAATTGAATTCAAAAAACACGAAACTCAAAATTTAGAACCGAAACACCAAAAATATGAGAGAGAAACCAAGAAAAAAGGTAAGAAAAAATAAAAAAGAAAATAAAACCAGGGTGTGAAAAAATCAACATCTACCCCTTAAATTAATAATAAAGGGTTGTTTAATTAATGAATATAAAAACCATAAAAATATCTTGAAAAATATTCTTGAGGAAAATATACATTTCATTTTGAAAAACATTATTGAAAATCCTTTTCTTTGAAAACCACTTTTGGAAACATTTTCTTTAAAAATATATGTGTAAACTTGTAAAGGATGCTTCAACTAGTGGATGGTAATTATGGATGGTAATTCAATACATTCAATACAAGTTAAAAAGAACATTCATTTTTCAATGTAAAAATGTAATTAATGTGACTTGTTTAGAAAATTACAAGAAGATTCCTGTCACATTTTTAGTAAAACCCCAACATGCATTGTTTTGAAAATGAAATAAAATTACTTTTAATTTTTTTTAATCTATAAAAATGGTTAAAAATTCCTTTTATAAATAATTTTTAAAATCTTAAAACATTTTTTTAAAACATTTTTAGAAAACATGGTTTTGGACGAAAATAGATTTCTAACAGAAGAGAGAAATTAAGTCGAATATTCTTTAAAACATTTTCTCAATCGTTTTAAGTACCAAAGAGTAAAAAAATGGTATGATTACATGAAAATATCATGAATAACCATTTTATAAAAAAATTAAAAGGTTTTATTAGTAACTGGTCAAATTACTTCAATTGGAATTTAAGAATATATAATCTTAGTTAGAATGATATTGTGGAATAAACCTCTACAATGATCATAACGTTGAAGTGAAAAGTAATAAATGAATTTATTATGTGATTAAACTATAAATCCACATTAAACAAGTATAAATAAAACATATGTTAATCAAAATTAATTATACACATAATCTTAGAATGACATGACCAATGAAGTAGACATTTATCCCAATGAATAGAAATTGATATAAGAAATCCCTTACCAATTGGTAATATTCAATCCAAATACACTTGGATTAAAAAATTAAAATTGAAGCATTAAATACCATGAATCATGAAGTATTAATTATATTATATTTAAAATTAGCAGTTTATACATGATATAAAATAAATTGGTGCATACCATACAAATGTGCCTTGGTGAAAGGAAATTGAGACAAAATCCCTTACCACATGCTTCATTTTGATTAAAAATTATTTAGCCTCATGTATATTTATTTTAAAAGAAATTATAAACATACGATAGATCAATATTAATATTTATAATATTATATATTATCCTTTTTTAACATCTTATCACCTATTAATTAATAATCTTTCATTATTTTCATTGTTTTGGGAGTTAATTGTTTAGTTTTATTATTTGTGTTTTTTGTTAAAGATCTTGTTATTATACATATTACATAGTTTCATCATCTATAGAATAATAATAATGGAATAATTATCATATTTTTACATCAATTTTACTTTTAAAACCAATCATGAAATATGGTTATGAAAAATGATGCATGTTATGATCACAGGGACAGTATGTCATACGTACGCACGGGTAATGTATCCAATTTTCAATAATAAATATGAAAATAATGTTAGTAATATATAATATTTATATAATGATAATAATATCATATATAATTTATTATATACTTATATATATCATACATGTGGTGTGGTGACAAAAATAAAGTCACATAACTTCATGAAGGTGGTTTTCCACACGTACAAGAATGATGTTTTCATCTTAAAGTGAGTGAAAAGGTTAGAAATAAAATGTTATATTATCATTAAATAATGATAAATATGTCATTAATATCATAATTATGTCATTTATATCATATATAATCACTAAATTTATCCTCATCACCTCCCATGTTAAGCTTTAATGAAAGACAAATCACATCACTTCACGAGGCGGTAGTCCACCATACACACAAGTAACGTTATCATATCTTATAATTAATGGAAGGTAAAAAAATATTTGTTATAATGAATCTATAGGAATAAATATGTTTTAAATATAACAAATTTAATTTATATCTATCATCATACCCAACCTTGAATGGTGCTAGTGAATGAACAAATGGCATCTATTCACGAGGTGATAGTCCTTCGTACACACGAACGATGATTTCATAACCAATTTGATGGATGTGGAGATGGTTCTAGGTCATGAAAATAATATAAAAATATCCCAATATATTTAATATAAATAGGTTGTTATATAAATTACTTTTCATAATAATTTAATTAGGTGGAGAAAGAAATAAAATAAATACACTCGTTGAAGAACATTTCCTCTTCTTTGGGTATCCTAATTTGGTTTTCACTAAGGCCTTTCTAGGTTGTATTTAGGAAAAAAATAAGGATTCTAGGATCATATGATGGAATTTTTAAAGTTATTTTGGTAGGTCTTGGCTGAAACAAATAAGTTTTAAGCTATTAATAAGAGAGGAGAGTGGGTGACCTTTTATAAGTGAGATGAGTGACACACTTGTAATTTTTTTTGAAATGACTCAATCATACCCACATTTTTATCATGATAAAAAAAATATAAATTGAAAATTATAAAAAAGATGATTTAAGGTGTAAATATGGACATAAAATTTGTTAAGGATAATTTTTTAGGTAATTTTTAACCTTTATCCTCTTAGTTTAACCCCTAGGTAAAGCAATTTTTTACCTTAACCATGGTAATTAATGTGTACTATTTTCACTTTTTATTTTGGTAAAAGATTAATTTTAAATTATTATAAATTATAAATTATTATAATTAAAAATATATAATTCATTTTTTCAATTTCAATTCATAGAAGTGGAAAATTTTAATTTAATATTAATCCCATAGACGTGATGAGAAAGCAACGTTTTAAAGAAAAAATGTTCAAAAGTTTACAAAGTTTTGATATAAAAATTATATATGAAAATTATTTCATTGAATTAAATTGGATTAATTGATATAAAATTTAACTAATTTTACTTTAAAATCAATTAAAAATATAATTTAATATTATAACTTATTTAATCGAAAAGACATTTTTCAATTTAAATTCAGTATCTTTCACTATTCATCCAAAAAATGAAACATTTTAGTAAAATAACAAAAGTTAACCCTAAGATAATTTTGATTTTTCAATTTCAATAATTAAGTTTATATTTTCATATAAATTTTCTACAATTGTTAAAAAATAATTTTAAATTATGTGCACAAGGAACGACTAAACCGTTTTTTAGAAAAATTCAGTTTTTTCAAAAAAATATATTATTTTTCATTTAAATAATAATTATTTTATTTTTAATCAGTAGATAACTAATAAAAATGTGTAAAATATATATTTTCATAATTTATTTAATCCTATTCACACACTCCATTATAATAGTCAGGTGATAACTACCACATTAAATAATAATAATTTAATAATATGTCATGTTTCTTTAAAACCCAGTGTTGCGTGTAGGGTAAGCTAAACTCAATGTTGCGAGCAATGAAAAATATTTGTGAGATTGATTTTGTTTAAAAATATAAATATCTTAATGTTTCTGGGTTTTATATTTTCTTCTAAGATTGGTGTTGTGTTTCTCATATGCTATCAAATACAACATTATTCTTTTAGAATTTCGGGGTGTTACATTCTGTCCACCTTAAATAAATTTTATCCTTGAAATATACAATTGATCTTTGTAGTTGAGGGTTTTATATTTGAAATTTATTTATTTTTGAATACCTATATCATAAATATAGTTAAAATAATATCCTCTTAACAAGAGATAAAGGGAAGTAAAAAGGTCATATGGAAGAACATATAACTAGGTTTTTAAGTATGAGAACATTAGTGTGAAATAAAAATATGGACATGGAAGAAAATAATTAATAATTATAGGGAGTGATTAAATTCATTGATCATGGGAAATTTAATTATTAATATAAAGTTTAGGTCCTCAAAAACATAAATCTGTGATGATTTAAAAGATCATCTGATTCATTGGATATGATGGTAATAGGATAATATTTTTGTTTGAAAATTATTTTCCTAAAGTTAAGGAATTATTTTAATGTCTAAGGATATAATGAAATATAATTACTTGATACGTTTCTATTTAATAGGAATAATTTTATCTAATGGTTGTGATTTGATCAATTTATAATTCATTCCTTACTCTGAGAAATTAATATCCAAAAAATATTATTTTTATACTTGAAACACAAAAATTCACTTTTGACAAATCATACGATCCATAAAAGAGTGAAAATTCTTTCATTATCTCTCAAACTATTTTCCAAAACCAATATGGTTAGAACAAGTTATCCAATAGGAATATAATTCCATATAGAAAAGTAATACATTAATCTTTAAAACCTCATCCAAATTTTAACTTAAACTATTTCCTAAATGATTAAACTTATGAACCTTCAAAAAGATTAATATCCAAAAATTTAGAAAGATGGTCACTGAATTTCCAAAATAAACTTATCATTAATCCCAAAAACAACATGAAGTATCTCATAATCTTCACATAACAAACATATGAATAACTTCATCATGTATTCTCTTGAAACATGTTAATAACCCTAATTACCATATAACATTATTTAAAACATGATTTCTCACTTATTCATTTATTAACACACAGATTATTCGATATATTCCTTAAATATAAAAATGATTTAAATTCCATCAATGATAGAATAAACACCTTTTCAGCAAATCATTAATCTATTCCAAGGTAGTTAGCACTATCCAATTTACTTTATACATATCAATTTTTTCTTTATTCCAATATCATTATCTCAACATCAGGAATATATTACGGGTCCTTAATCATGTGTTTTCCAAGAATATCCACTTGAACTTGAGTCATTTTTTTGGTCATCAGTACCATTAAACATATTATTTTATATCATTAATGAAAAAAATAATATAATAACTTGAATGGCCCAAAGTCATTCTTTTTATTTTATTATGGATAATCTTTATTTTAATGGTTTAAGGGGAACCCTTACATGACCTGTAGGACCAAGGCACAAGGCCCGACACGACCCGAATTCCAATACATGACCCGAAGGCCCAGAGGCATAATATACCCATTACATGACACATAGGCCCAACCAACTAGAAATAAACCTCTCTATATTCTGCCCTATCCCCCCACCTTGTATTACTGATCAACTAGCATTTCCCCATACAAATCTACACGGTGCCTAGTCTCGGTGGATGTTGCCATACCCTCTCATTCTTCCAATCTGGTTCGCTCTACTTCTGGCGACTACTACTATTTTTTCTCTAATCCTATTCTGGGGCCTTCTCTGTGTGAACTAGATTACCCCATGGTCTCTTTAGCTCAAAGGACCTAAGGCCCAGAGGTCTTTGATAACCCAAAGGCCCCGTGACCAGTAGACCAAAACTGATGTCCTGAAATCCCAAATCAGATGAATAGTTATGGCTAATACAATAACAAATAGTACCTACTACAGTACTCAAATAGTGCCTACTATAGTACCTTCTATATTACTATTAAAATACTTCTACATTAACGTAGAAATTTTCCTCCACCCAGTTTCAAACCCAGGTTGCTTGGATTCCAAGCAGGATCCCTTAGCACTCATGTATGAGCTCATTGGAAAAACTACTATAATACAATACTTATATATTTATTAATTATTATAACCTAGATATAATTCATAAGATACTCAAATGGAATAAATATTTAATTGACACACAAGAAAATTAATCATTCCAGTATTTCTCTGGAAATAAGATGTGCTTTTCCATGATCCATTAGCTTATATTAAGGTATATTCCTTTGATGGTTGAGGAATTGATTTGTGTAGTTCCCCATCTCCTTATAGTTGAAGCAGTGTCCATTAAAATCCTTTTTCTTACCCTTGAAATAATAATCACGATGACCTTTCTCTCCACACTCATAGTATGCTCCCATCCCTTTCAAGCAAGCACCATAGTGTTTCTTGACACAATTATTACATGTGGGAAAATATTTCTTCACCATATTCCCTTTATCTATAATTTTCCTAGTTTTTATATTCTTCTCAGTATTCCCTCCAAAGTAATAATACTTAGATAATTATTTCTCTATATTTTTATCAAATTATTCTTTGTCGTTATATGATTAGAATGTTTGGGAGACTAGTTACCTTATAAAGATTTTCTAAATCCCACCAAATAAATGATCATTCTTACATTTTAGATCATGTGAAATGATACATTTACCATTCCTCATTTAAGGTACCATTTCTAAATGATGGAATACACTATATTTTATTATATCATTATGAAACATAACGTGTAATCCCAAATATTGCGAAATACTTAACATGAATTGAAAAATTTATGCATAGATAATATCATAATCACAAACATGATTTCTTTTGGAATATCTTTATTTTCAAATACTTTATAATTTATTATAAAGAAAATGTGAATTATCCTAAGAATATCCCTCAGGAGTATTAATCTAGGTGAGCATTAGGGTATATTTTCATGAACCCGGTGATGATCTGGTCAATCCTAATGCATCCTTTTCAGAGTTATTATCCCTAGGTATATATATTCCAGAACCACATCCACTTGTAGCATCCATTTAGGGGTGTATTGTAAGGTAAACCCATATAATCTCCAGCTTACCAAAACATTAGGATGTTCTTCTATGCTTATCCTCAATGTCTGTCATAAGGTTTTGTTCTCTAATCTATGTTTTTCCTTAATCTAATTCCCAAGGTTTCTACTAAAAGTTTTCTTATACCAACTATAGCGACCCCAACCCTAGTAGCCTAGAGTCAATGCCTACTTTATTCCATTTTCATAAGATACAATGAAACATATCCCTAAGAACGGAATTTTTTATTAGTACTGGTAAACTAGCTACATACTTGAGCCTTGAATTACATTTGAATTAATAAGTTACCACGTTTTTTTGAGAATATCATTATTCTCTCTAGAATATTCTTTCATATCTTTCATAGTAAACTTCATATATTTCTGGGAAAGGAAAAAAATAAGGGTGAGATCAAACTTTCCATGAGGTTTATGTAGAACAGAAGATATCATGAATCAATGATAATAATCAACATGAGAAGGGTAATAACTAAAAACACATGAAATTAAAATAAATTGACTACGATAATCAATATGGAAATGTAAATAAATTAAAACACATGCCATTTAATCAATAATATTACTATTGTAACCTGATAAGGCATAAATAATATGGCAATGTACATAACAGAAAAGACACGACATTTAATCGAAAAACTGAGAATGAAATGAATTGATAGATGATATCATTGTGAAAATATCATGAACAATATTAACTAAATTATGAATAAAGTAAAATCTTAATTATTATACTTCATGTCACTAGAACATGATACATTTACCATCAATACATTTCACAAGATGGTTTAAACAATAGGTAAAAACCCATTTAATGCTAGCTTAACTTTTTTATCTCATGATACCTACCAATGAATTGAAGAGATATATAATATTGGGCCCCACCCATCACTACATGTCAAAATAATTCCTCATATATATAATAATATATTTAATTCAAAAATCAATATTCCTTAACATTAAATATCTGTATTGTGTAAAGGATACAAATTTATCAATATTTCATAGTTAAGAAAATAACTTTCAAAGTAAAACACCATATGTAGAAATGTGACATAGTTTAAGAAATAAGAATATCTAAGAAAAATAATATGGATATTTATATGAAATATAATGTCTAATGATAACAGGAAAGTGAATATTTCAAGGGGGTAGTTAATGACTTCAAAATTAAACAAGGAAGCGAATTTCAGTATTATCCTTGGAAAAAATAATCATAAACCATCCAGAGGAAGAATAAACATGGTATTAATATATACCCATTTGAGTGAAAATAAAGGTTTGTTTTCATTTATGAATATAAATATCATAAAAATATCTTTAAAAACATTCTTGAGGAAGATATAATTTTCATTTTAAAAATCCTTTTATTTGAAAATAACTATTAAAAAAATTATTTAAAAAAAACCATTTAAACATATAATGGAAGCTACAAAAAATATTTTTATGATGATAAGTAATTCTATACATGTCATAAATGTAAAAAATAACATTTCTTTTTTTACTATAAAAATATTAGGAAAGTGCCTTGTTTGGAAAATGATAAGAAGATTCCTTTCGAATTTTCATTAAAATAAAAACAAGCATTTTTTTGAAAGAGACACAATATTACTTTGAAAATATTTTTTAAAGAGTAAAAATGGGGAAAAATTCCTTCAAAAAATCATTTAAAAAGTTTCTAAAACATTTTGGAAAACATTTTCAAAAAACATGGTTTTGGATGAAAACATATTTCCGACCAAAGAGAGAAATGAATTCAGATTTTATTAAAAAAAATTCAACTTATTTAAGTACGAAAGAGTGAAAAAGGCACTATTACTTAAAAATATCCTGATTAAATAGTGGATAATAAAATTAAATCGGTTTATTAGGAAATGATCAAATAATTTCCTTATCCTGAAATTCAAGAATTAACAATCTTGATTAGAATAAAATTCTGAAATAAACCATTACAATGATCCTAACGTTGACATGAGAATTAATAAATTAATCAATTATGTGATTCAACTATAAATAAACATAAAAAGTTATAAATACAATATAGGTTAATCAAAATTCATTACAGACATATTCTTACAATGATATAATCATTTACGTACAAGTTTAACCCAATGAATGAAAATTAAGTTAAGATAGCCCTTCCACTTAGTAATATTAAATCCAATTACACTTGGATGAAACAATTTATATTTCAATATAAAACACCTTGATTCAAGAAGTATTCCTGAAATTACATGTGAAATTATTAGTGTGTGCTGTAATAACCCTAATGATTATAAATAAATTTCTTCTTTCATTTTTATTAAATATATTATTATATAATATGGTTATAGAAAAAAATGCACTTATTTTGTCTTATTATTCCAATCGGATCTAAAATATCATTATTGTTATTAAATTTGATTATATAGTTATTGAACAACAATCACATGATTAGTATAGATATTGGTTTTTAAGAAATCAAATTGTCATAGACAAAGGAAGTGATGGCCTCAACTAGAAGGATCATACCCTATGAAGCCCATTTAGGAGAGATTATGGGGGAGACAGTATTTATGGGATTTCCCTTGAGTAATACCATGATTATATCAAACTACTTAAGCATTATAGAAACTTTTATGGGATAATTTCAAGATCATTGAGATCACAACTCAAACCATGTTCACCGAATCACCCCATTAAAGTCCCACCATTGCGCAACTTACCCTTAGGGCGTTTGCTGATGTATTAAAGGGATATGTAACAAGACCCTATGTAAATTATTTTTTATTGGATAATGAATATATTTTCATCATATTATTGTTATTTTATAAATGTTTTTTTTATTTTGATACAATAAAGCATGAATTGTATTTTTGGGTTATATTCAAATTCAATTAAGGAATTTATTTGGATGAAGTAAAAGATTTTTAAATTAAATAATATTTTTTTATAAAATATTATTATTTAGTAATTTTTAATAAATATGAATTATTATATAATTTTTATGAAGTCAAATGTAATTTTTATAAGGGTTTGAAAATAATTATTTTCAAAAAACCCCATCATTTTCAATAAATGACGGTTATTATTTTAAAAGTAAAAATTCACCTATTTAGAAAATTATTTACATAAAATGAATATTATTATTGGAATCAGAATGTCAAAATTATCTAATAGTTAATTTTTCATAATTTTATGAGACATTGTCATTTTCAGGTAAAAATGAAATACCGTATAAATAAACTTTGCATTTTATGACATCACAATGGCCAAAAAGTGATTTAATAAGTAATATAAAATAGGATCTACGACCAAATATTTTTTTCCATTAGGATAATTTTATTTTATGTTTATTTTATTTATTTTTTAAATCCATTATGAATCCTCCAAGACTAATAATAATTTTTAAGATTTTAAAATCATTTCTGTAAGAGTGTGACTCACCTCCACGTAAAAAAGGATAATATATTAATAATTTAGGACATTTTAATTATAAAATAATAAAAAACTCCCTTTTTTCATAAAACATGGGAAACACTATATGTTGGTTTGTGGTTTTGGATGTATTATTATGCAGAAACCAAAACCAAATAATAAATAAATCTCCCTCTTTTCCTATATAAACACACACAAGCACTCATTTTTATTCACTCAAACTCCTTGTGTCACAGACTTACTATTCCCTACACTATCTATATTCTTACTTAGGCACCCCTACGCTTTCATAAAGGCCTTCCCAAGACTTCTGAGTCACTCACTCAAGTAAGTGATCTTCCACACTCCTCTTTTATCAGGCCCTCCTTTTATGTTATGCCTTTTTATTTTAATTTTTTTATGATGGGATATGTTGTTAAATATTCACCTTAATTTTCATTTTATTTATAAACGATTAGAGATTCCTTTAACTCTCATTAAACATCCCATGATCCTTTATGTACACTTGTTTCCATGCCAAAATTTCATAAGGATTCTTTTCTCTATTCACGTTTCTTCATTACCTTATGCCTTCTATACCCAAATTTCTAATATTGGGATATGATTTTATATGTCCCAATTACTTACGATTTTCTGTACAATTAATGATATACCCCTTTAACTTTCATAATTTGTTTTTATTAATTTTTATGTAATGTTGTTAGGCTGTCGAAATTTCACTACAATTTTCCATGTAAAAACAATTGTGTGGTGAATTTCATACCCATTATTCTATCAAGGGAATTAAACTTTTTGAACACATACTTATTGATTTGGTAATTACATGTATATAATACATATTAATTTATCATATAATAAATTATTATGATTAATGAATCCTTTTTGTATGATCTATGTGGCACACTTAAACATGATAATGAAATGATTATGATGGGTGCGCCCAGAAAGCGCTCCAATGCATTGGGTAATGTTTAGTATCATGATACATCATGTTAGGATAGGTGTGTGACAGATTAATTTATGGTAATTTGTACACCATGAATTTTTGGCATTTTATCCTTAACCTATGCCCTGATTCAGTGTTTTATGTTTTTTCCACATTTCCATGTTATGATTATAATGCTATATCATGCCTTACAATTCATGTTACTTTAAATCCTCATTTATATGCCTATTGTCTAACATGTATCACATATAACAGGTTTTTCCCTTACTGGGATTTATATATCACCCATTTATTATGTTTTTACCCATTTTATCTCTTACAGTTTTAAAAATCAATGGAATTTTAGAATCATGTTAAAGAAGTTTACAATAATTTTGTGGTATCTCATGTTTAAGATGTTATGCTATGTACCTAATTCCCAACATCACTAGAATTATTGATTTTTTGTTTTTATTAAGTTTAATATTATGTTATAAATTAGTAATTGATGTTTAATAAAGATTAGGGTTGTTATATATACACCATATAAAAGAAATTGGTGCATAACATATAAATGTTCCTTAATAAAAGGAAATTGAGACAAAATCCATTACCTCATGCTTCTTTTTGATTGAACATTATTTAAAACAATGTATATTGGTTTGAAAACATGTTATTAACTTACAAAAAAACCATATTAATATTTATAATATCTTATATGATCCTTTTACAACAACTTATCACCCATTTATTAATAATATTTCATTATTTTGAATGTTTCACGTGTTAATTGAATTGTTTTATTATGCATATTTTATCATTAAAGATATTTTTATTATACATATCACTTAGTTTAATCATCTAAATAGTAATAATCATGACATAATTATCATATTTACACATTAATTTTACTTTTAAAACCAGTCATTAATTATGGTTATGAAAAATGATATACGTTTTGATCATGGAGATGGTAAGTGAGACATACACATGAGTAATATTTCCATTTTAGAATAATCATTACATAAATAAGGTAAGTAATATATTTTCTTTACATAATGATAATAATATAATTTATATAATATTATATAATTATATATATCAGCCATGTGGCGTGGTGATAAAAAAGAGAGTCACATCGCTTAGTAAAGGCGGTAGTCAACATGTACACGAATGATCATCATCGATTCATTATTTAAATATAAGGCTAGATGTAAAGTGTACATCTAGAGAGAGTGTCCTAGGGGGGTAGGAAGTAATGGATACTGAGGGAATCCACTCTAATAATATTAACTCCCTCGGGATTCAAAGGGTTAATGTTATAGAAACAGGACATACCCGACCCATGCACTACAAGCATTGTCATATGATCAGCCACCTTGATGCCCTCACGATGTGTCTGACTCAATTGGGTTCTATTAGAGAGAAGATCCAAACTCTTCTTTATTGGATACATGATCAACCATGGAACTTGGTTAGTGGACAGAAGCACTTTGTAAAGAATCCAAGAGTTAGTTTCTACTTCCACTGTATCATTGTATCCTTGACTGGAGAGAGTAAGGCCTGCCCGAAAGGAAAGGGCCTCCACTTTCTAGGATTAGCCATTTCCAAGGTACACTGAGAATGAAAACACAAATGTTCCTCTAGGGTCACGGGTCACCCCCTCCCCGCATGACACCTACAATATAATAACTGTCAGTATTCATTTTCATACTTGAGCGGGATGATTGCCATCTTATCAATTGGCCGCTAGCAAAAGGGGGAGCAGGATTCGTCTAGGTCATCATTCAAAAGAGTTGGAGGGGGGGGGGGGTAATACCACCAATTATCAATACACATGGTTATATTGAGTATCATACTTCAGGTATGAGCAATAATGGCCCTCCCCGTAGAAAAAATTCCCTCAATCCTCACTCTTTACACGAATGATGTTGTCATCTTTAAGTGACTGAAAAGGGAAGAAATAAAATATTATATTATATTTACAGGATGATAAATATGCCATTAATATCATAATTATGTCATTTATATCACATATAATCATTAAATTTATCCTTATCATAATCTATGTGAAGCGTTATAGAAAGATGAATCACATCGTTTCGCGAGGCAGTAGTTCGTCGTACACAGAAGAGACTTTATCATATCTCCAATGGAATGGAAGGTAAAAAAGATATATATGGTATAATGACTTTAGAGGTATATATATTTTTTTAAATATCATATGTATACTTTATATCCATCATCATAACCTACCTTGAAAGGTGATATTGGAAGAATGAATGACATCAGTTCATGAGGCGGTAGTCCGCCGTACACACAAATTATGATTTTGTAACCCATTTCATGGAAGTGGAGATGTTTATAGGTAATGACTTTATTATAACAACATAAAATTATATATAAGATAATGAGTTTATTATATCATCATGGTTTAATAATAATTTATGATGTTGGAGAATGAAATAAAATAATGACGCTTGTTGAAGAACATTACCCCTTCTTCAGGTACCCTCCTTGGTTTGCACTAAATCCTTCCTAGGTTAGATTTAGGTTAAAAATAAGGATTCAATGATGGGAGGAGGAATTTTAGGAATTTATTTTGGTAGGTATTGGCCGAAAATTAGGTTTTAAGGTGTGACAAAGAAAGGATAAGGGGTGACCTTTTATAAGTGAGGTGAGTGGCACACTTGATTTTTTTTCAAAAGATTCAATCATACCCACGTTTGTATCATGAGAAAAGATTCAAAAATGGGACATTACCAAACCTATAATTTTTAAGGTGTAAATATGGATATAAAATGGGTGTTTTATAAGTTTTTAGTATATTTTAACCCTTATCTTCTTAGTCTAACCCCCTAGTAAATAAATTTTTACCTTAACCGTGATAATTAATTTTTACTATTTTCACAATTCATTTTGGTAAAAAATTAATTTGACCTTATTATTCAGTATAAATTTTGATGATTAAAAATATGGAATTAATATTTCCAAATTCAATTCACATAATTGGAAAATTTTAATTTAGAATTAATCCCATGGATGTGATGAGAAAGTGGATTTTTAAAGAGAAAATGCCCAAAAGTTTACAATGTTCTTATATACAAATTCTAAAAAAAATGATTCAAATGTTCTAAATTAGATTAATTGACATAAAATAAAACTAATATTACTTTAAAACCAATCACTAATAAAATTTAACATTTAAATTATTTAATTGAAAAAGGAAGTTTTCAATTAAAATTCAGTTTTTTCACTATTCATTAAAAAATTAAACTTTTTTCAAAAAAACCTAAAATTCACCATAAGATAATTTTGGTATTCAAATTTAAGAAATGAAGTTAATTTTTTCAATTAAAATTTATAAAAGGGTTTAATAATAATTTTAAATTATGTTCACAATGTTTGACTAAACCGTCATTTAGAAAAAATATAGTTTTCAGAAAACGTTTCTTTTTTTCTTTTAAATGATTATCATATTTTTTAAAATCAATAAATAACTAATAAATATGTGTAAAATATATATTTTTATAATTTATTTAATCCTATTCATAACTTCTATTATAATGGTTAGGTGGTAACTATCACATTAAATAATAATATTTTAATAATATGTCACATTTTTTAAACCCAGTGTTGCATGCAATGCAAGATAAACTCAATGTTGCATATAATTCAAGATATTGAAGAGATTGAATGTATTTAAAAATAAATATATCATAATGTCTTAGGGTTTTATATTTTCTTCTAGGATTATTGTTCCATGTTTCATACTCTATCGAATACAATGTTATTCTTTTTGAATTCATGGGTGTTATAGAGTTTGGAATTTTATGGGGGTTTCTCTTTGAAAAATATGTAAAATAATTAAATTAAATTATTTTATTTTATATTACAAACTAAATTACTCTATAAACACAGTATTATATAAATTCTCTAGGTTTACCCACATGACCCTAGTATAATTGTGAGGGGCCTTGAATATCCTTTATTGGCAGAATGTGTTAGAGGATGACAGGAGATCAGATCGAGGTGGATTACAAGGAATCAAATGCAGCGAGACATATTAATTGTTGGAGAATGATATATTCACCAATGATCGATCCTTAATTAAGGCATGTCCTATTATTTATGTATTTCTACCTTCTATTTAATTGGTGGGCATGAATTTAATCACATACTTCTTAATCTATATTTATTTGATCCCTCATATGAGCCATGTTTTCTTTTATATTTGTTGACCTTGAAAATATAATTTTCTACACATGTGAACACCCATATAAATCCCTGACTTTGTAATCATTGGGTGAGAAATATTTTCCAATTATGGAGTCACCTTTGTTCTTGTGCTTTTACCCCACTCGTTCTTCTTGTTCTTTATTGTTGGACCCAGGGTCACTAGTCTACAAGGTCTGGGCAAGTTCAAGCATGATTGCCCCCTCAGATTCAAAGTGGTTGTTTTCAAAAAGAATGGATGGGTGATTTGTATATGGATCATGATAGATCATGGTATGTTGGTAAGAACTTAGTTTATATGGGATTATGAGCTATAATGGGAGACACCATAAGCTTTAGGAGGTGTTGTGGGCTTCGAGTGAAATATTGGAATCTGATTTTTGGCCATCAGAGTCTGGGAATAAATGGTTAGAGGTGAACAAATTCATTTTCAAGAGGTCAAACAATGATTTTTTAGCAGAATTGATGGATTGGGAAACATCATGAAGGATTTGGACATTCTACACAAAATGTGACAACATGTTGTGTAGTGAGGAAGAACACACGACGTGTTCTTCAAATTTCATAGTGGCTAGGGTTTTCAACCAAGTTAAGGATTTAAAAATTTGTGGAGGGACCAAAATTCATGTGACCTTACCCATGTAGCCAAGCCATATACCAGTTTTACACACCCAGAACCCCATGTTGGAGGACACACCATGTACTATGGGAGTACATGGGAATTCCCAATGGTACACAAGCCTGCCCAGTACCCAAACATGGTCAGGTAAACGAATAGGTACACAAGCATGACCTAGAGTATACGAACATGACTTGGAGCACACAGGAAACCCACGAGTGGCTGATGTAATTCCCTAACCCCAGTTACCTAGATTCGGTGCATTATTACGTATCATTGGCATGATCACAAAAGATCAAGTCTCAAAATACCGATTAGTTTAGTATCCTTGGAAACACTAGATACATTCATAAATGTTACATTACATCATAAAGTGAAAAACTAAAAAACATAGTCTCCATAGACCACACTCATATACCCTCATACTATCCCTGAAATTCATACATAAAATATTTCTTCACATCCTGGGAAAAATGAAACATAGAAATGGGTGAGCTCAGATGCCCAGTAATGATAACAATATAGCGGAAACTTTCATAAATAAGCATAAACATTTAATGCAATGTATAACTAAAACAAAATCCTTTTAAACTTGAACATCAGTATAATGTGGCAGAAATAAAATGAAATAATTCCATTTACTTATTCACATGGATATTCTAATAGTCAAATAATCACATGCAATATCAATAACCACTTTTATAATGATGGAATGCATAATGCCAGACTATCATAACCACATAGTCAAGGCCTTGTGCCAAGACTACAAATAATATTTTGTCAAGGCCTTGTGCCAAGACACTATTTTGTCTCATGAGACCTACCGATCCATCGAGGAGCTATAATGGGCTCCACCCATCACTTACTAAGTCCAATTCATTCCTCATATGAAAAGGTTTAAACATAACATACACATTCATATTAAAACTGGCATACGAAATGTCAATACTTTACCCACAAACCATGAATGGTATAAAAATATCACATCCACAGAAAAACATATCACAAAACCATCAATACAATACTAAATATTTGTATCATAATAAATCAACTTCAAACAAGTTTAAAATCCTCTAAAGGATTTTGACATTGATGAAAATGATTTATAAAACTCTTTGAGAGAAAAATCCCTTTTTAATGAAAACATTTAAAAGTCAGACAATTTAGAAAGGAATAAATTTAAATACATTTTTAAATCAAATTGTCCCATAACACTTTTAAACTTTTGAAATCAATTAACATTTTAAAACATTCATGTCCATTTAAATAAATCCTTGAAACCATTTTGAAAATATATACATTAATGAGAATGGTTTACAAGAATAAATCTTTGAAACATTTAAAATAATGTTTTAGTAAAAATTCCATTAAAATAATTCCTTTGAATACTATTTTATGAAACATGGACATGGATAATAAATATGTCCCATTAGATACTTACATAAAAACAACCTCAGATAATAAAGAGAATGTGAAATTAACCCTTACCAATTTGGTAACTTACGAAACATACACCCATGAAAGAGTTATCATACAATTAATATGTAAATACACATAAATTAAAGCATATTACACAAATAATACAATTATGGGCAGTACATACGCCACACAAAAGGTAATAGTGGAAATATTACACGAATCTCACGGGAATAAGGAGTGAGATGAAAACCCCTTAATTTGTACATTTTCCTTGGTCGAGGGTAGGTTAACATCCTTTATAATGGTGACATAATTGTTATTAAATTATACAATAATCATATACATTAATATGATATCATATATGATCTGTTAACATTGGTTTGTTGATAATATCTTAGTATTATCATCGTTTCAGGTGTTAACAGATTCATTTTCCTTTATATTATTTGTTATGTGAGCCACATTTTTGATGGATTGGATGTATATTATTCATATACATAATGATATCATGTCCCTAAACATTATTTTTAATCATCAAATGAAATTTAGTCTTGAATGGATATGATGAGGAATGAATCTCATCGCGTTCGTGGAGACGGTAATTCGTACGTACGCACGAGTGACAATATCACTCTTTTGATATTAATATAATATATAATTGGATGGTATATCATATATAAATAATTATTATCATGTTATATTTATTATTTACATGAATTATACATCATTATTATACCCATCTAAATAATATAGTATTGAATAACAATTACACCACGACGTGGAGACGATAATCCATATGTACACACGTATGGTGACATGTCATTCAAAGGATGGATATAATAATGAAGATGGTTGTACCATATTTATAACAAATTCACAGTATATAGATGATACTGGAGTTATTATTTTAGAATGGAAATAACAAAAAAAGAAGAAGTGGAAGAAGAAAAGAACTTGAAAGAGGGTGGTGAAATTATTACCTCTTCTTCGGGTTCTTCCTTTTTATTTGATCAAAAGGGCTCCCTAAGTTAGATTTCTAAACAATGGAGGGACTCTAGGATGAAGTGAGGGTAGTTGAGATGATATTTGGGTAGGGTTTGACCGAACTAAAAGGCTTTGAAGGTATGATTTTGAGATAAGGGGGAGTTCCCTTTTATAAGAGGGGTGAGGGGCACGTTAGGAAAAGCTAGAAATATTATTTTATAATAAATTTATATTCGGTTTATAATGGCTCCAAAGTGGATTATTTAAAGGTTAAGGTGGGGATAGGTCGAAAACCACTCAACCAATAGGTTTTAGACAGGTTTGGGTCACTATATTAACTTTATCCTTTTGATTTAACTCTTAGTAAAATAGTTTGACATTTACCATGTCTCTTTGTATTTTATATATTATATAGTTAATAAACTTACTATATACTTCCAAGATACCCCCAAGTGGTCCATGAATGATAAAAATATAATTTTAAAGGTTCTATGGATGAAACATAGATTTTTAGGAATACAATATCAATTAATAATATAATAGTTGTTTTAAAAACTCATTTATGTCAATTTTGACACTATTTAATAATTGATTTTTTAAAGCCTTAAAACTTTATTAATTATAAAAAAATTCATTTAAGAAATTATACCATGTCATATTAAGCAATAAAATTCGTGGAGGTTATCAAAACTTTCTAATTATATTTATTTTAACATTTATAATACCAATTACTTGAGTCTTTCATTAATAAGGAAAATACTGCATCATTATTGTGTCATTAATAAATTTAAATATTCAATGTATAAAAATTATAAATAAAATACCATTATTTAGGAAATATTTGTATCTTTATAATTAATATTTATAGTTTAAAATATAACATATATCACCATATGTAAAAATTGTTTTTCTAAAATATATATGCTTATGTCATTTTTGTATTTACTTTAACTTAATTAATATAAAGTGTCATTATCACTTACAAGTGGCTCCATGGAGTCCCAAAATCGACCGAAATATGTCCATGGCCGGACATGTATCAACAAATAGGGTTAGGACACATTTTAGGGTAATTTAATATTATTATAATATTATTTGTTTACCCTTATTTACCGGATTTACCCTTTAACCGTGGTTTATAAAATATTTACCGAAGTAATTATTCAAAATGTATAAAAATAAAAGTTACCGATTTATGCAATTTGGACCTTCTAATTCTAAATATGGAATCATTTTTTCTAAATTCAAAACACAGAAGTGGCATAAATTAATTTAAAATTAATTCTCGTTGTCAAAACAAAAAGCGTGTTTTTAAGAAATAATAACTATCAAAAGATTGGTAGTTTCTTATGTCCAGTTTAAATGTGAAATTCTGTCCAATGACCAAAATTGGATTAAATGGTAAAAATATAATCTAATTATACCTTAAAATCACTCAAATTCATAATTTATCACTATTAAGTATTTCGATTAAAAAAGTTGTTTTTAATTAAAATTTAGTAATTTTCACTATTCATCAAAATATGAAAGTTATCAGAAAAGTACCAAAAATTCACCCTAAGATAATTTTGATATTCTGAATCCAAAAATTAAGTCCATTTTGAAAGATAAAATTTATAAAACTTCAAAAAGTGGGTATTACTATTCATAACGACTAGTTTGATTGGTTGTGGTGTGTTAGAACTCGAAGTTGCGTACAACACACACTATTGTATTATTCAAAGAGAAGTGTACTATGGAAGCTTGGGGTGTTATAGGTGAGACATGCCATGTAACACCTATAAATGTAGTGTATTATGACATATCATACCAATCCATGTCCAAAGGAGAACACTGTAAGAGAATGATGAAGGGTCACACGCTAAGTAGACCCCCATATATAATGTGTACATCTACCTGTTAATTCTTCCTCTCATATATCCTTCTTTGAGAGTTTTATTTTGTACTATTAGTATACTATCCTAAGTAGTTTTCCACATAGAACATGATGGTTTACTTTTTAGTGGATTTCAAGATATGATTTAAGGTGTTCCAAGAGTGATGCTTCTTCAGGAAATTCTTGATGATGGCAGTAATTAGGCATGATAATTAGAGACATACCAGGGTTGGAACTCCCCTATCACATTAAGGAGTGTGTCCCCCATAATTTTTATATAGGTTGATTTGGAACTCACCTACACTAGGTATGGTTCCTCTGTCTATCGATTGGTACTCCCCCATCTTCGAGCTCTGATGACGTATGGGTCGTCCATGAAATTTTTGGCTCCCTCATCTATGGAGAATTGTAATGAGGAGTGATACCCTCCACACGGATTCTGGTGAGGTTTCATTTGATGTTGGGAACCCATGATAAACATTTGGTGTTACAGTTAGAACCATTTACTATGGTCGGGCTGTGAGTTATAGATCTCCCTTTTCTCTCTATTGGGTTTCTATATGAGAATATATATATATATATATATTGGGTTTTATTTCCCTCTTTCTTTGGGTTGAGTTGAACTTTTTTTGTATATCTCTATTGCACCCTTTGTGATTTTTAGGTAATTCTACTGAGTATGTGTATACTCACCCCCACATGGTGTTTTCCTGAACGTGTCATATCATATACAGATGAAAAACAAATTAGTGCCTAATTTTCTGGTGATGAGTGATACATGGGTGAATTAACCATGTGCGGTGGTTAGGACTTAGAGATCAAGAGACGAGATCTCACATTTTCCCTTTATTCCAGTTTTTTATAGCTGGGAGATCATTTATATCTCAGCATATTTGTTCCCCATTTCATTTTAGTTTATATTTTCATTCTCTGTTGTATTTTCATAGAGGTTATTTCATGTATTTTTTCACCCTAGATGTCACTATATTTTATTTTACTATTCACTATTTCATGGAGATGGTTGGGTGCATGACTATAAGTATATTAGGCTAAGGCATCCCATTTTATATTATGACTTCTTGGAATGTGTTAGAAGACCCTAGACTGTTGAGGGAAGGCTTAGGGTTGAGGCATCTTAGCCTTTCGCAGGACCAGAGAGTCCCAATGGGTTATGTCACTACATTAATTTTTCATTGGCTAAAAATAATAAAAAATAATAAAAATAGATATAATTACAAAATTGATTTAATTTTCTATTATAAATAGATTAACTTATCAATATTTGAAACCAATCAGAAAAAAATTCTATTATTGATGTTATTCAAGATCAGTAAGGGTAATTTTCAGAATATTTTTATATGGTTATCATGTATTCTACAAAATGTAAATGTAAATAAATATACATATTAAAAAATTATAAAATTATAACAAGTATTACTTACTACAAAAAAATATTTTTATTTCTTCATGATTGAGTAGAACACGTGTATGAGCTCTACAAAGTTTTTCATCTGAAATCCATCTTTCAGGAAAACCACTAAAACTAATCTTGGTTTGATTAAAAAATAACAAAAAAGTTTCCATGAAATAATCAATATTTTTCTTATTGTGACTGATGCGATTATATTTTGAAGGATATTTAGTTAAAAAATAATTAAGTTTGGAAATTTAAAATTTCCTCCTTCAAGTATGCTGCTGCAATTGATCCTTCAACTAATGATTTGTTACGCACTTTATTATTTAATTTTTTCATGAATTTTTTAATTTTTTATGTCCATTAGAATTGTACTGGCCCTCCACATTTATCTTTATATAATAAATGCATTATTAAATGTTCAATTTAGTCAAATAAAGAATGTGAGAATATTTTTTTAATTTACGTAATTACAAAAAAAAACTTTTTATAGCACATTCAATGAATAATTATATGATGTTTCCATATATATATATCAGATGAAATATGATATTTCATTTAAGACATCCTAGATTTAAGAATTTAACAGTTCTGTAAGACCAACATGCAGTAGTATTTCCATTATGACATGAAAGTCATGACTTTTTAACCAAGTAATATAGACTTTTTGATGTAATGAGAAAAATTAAAAGAATTACCATATGGTAATATCTAATATCTAATCCATTCTTAGAATAAATGAATTTATTTAGAAAGTTCATAATCTCATTTTGGAATTATTAATTTATATGAACTTTCAACTTCAAATAATTCAAGTTTAGGACACCATGAAATCTAGCCACGATCTAACTATGCCTTCATATTATCTTTGGTCATTCTAGATGTATCCAATAATGTTTAAAATATGTTATCAAAAATAATATTCTCAATATCAGTTACATATAATGTGTGATGATCCAACAAATCAGACCAATATAGAAAGTCCCAAAAATACTTAGCTTTATCCAATTATGATCTCTCCCAAATTTATATATTTTTTGTTCATTTATATTTGGTCCAAATGTAATTGGATGTAATGAAGAGATAATGGAATTTACCTGAATACCTAAGAGAACTGCTGGAGGTTCATCTTTTTCAATTCAACCTTTTGTAAAATTATTTCTTCTCCTTCAAAAAGCATGATTCGTAGAAAGAAATATATGATAACAGTCAAAATGACTAGTCTTTGTTCCATTAAAAATCATAAAATCTTTTATCTTAGACATGTAGTATTAACATGGTTTTAGAATTTGTGTAATCCATCCAGATAACATACCATATGCCATAAAGTCAATGATTAAACACATTAATAAAACCTTCATTGTAAAATTATGATATACAATTATATAATATGTAGCTAAACCTTCATTCTATAATGAAATTAACTCATCCTTTAATGGATCCATATAAAAAATGATATTCTTATTTGGATATCTTGAAATTAATAGCCCTAAATATATATATTGTTATTTCATCAGCATCCAATGAGGTAAGTTGTAAAAAGTTATGAAAATAGGCCAACAAGAATATTGATGACTGTAATCACCAAATGGACAAATCCTATCAATAGAAATAAACAAAATTATGTTACGAGGTTATAAAGAAAAAGAAGGATGAATATAATAAAATTGTTTCCATGAATCACCAACACATGGAATATTTAATCTTTTAATAAAGAAAATATTTTATTTATATCATATCGTCAATGCTGCTATGTTGCAAGACATTAAGAGATGATGTAAATGGGGTATAATGGAAAAGTATCTCAACTATTTCCCGGGAAATATGAAAATTTCATACCGTGCCTATGTATACACTAATTATCTAGATTTTTTACAATTATCTAATGACTCATAATCACCATAATATAATATGCAGTTATTTGAACATGTATGGATATTTTTTTAACTAAGACCCAAATTATGGACCATCCTTTTACTTCAATAGAAACTTGAAGGTTATGTATTTTCAGTAGGATGCAATGAATTAACCAAAGAATATATTTGATCAAAATGACTATTTGAAATTCCAAAATTTGATTTAATAACCATAAATTGTGTAGCAGATTCAAGTTTTCAAATCTGGGATCTCGGATATATGGCCTCCTCATCAGATTTCTATAAATTATAAATGTGAGGAGGTTCTCATTCAGGATTTGAAATATCATTCTAATTTGTTGTTTCCTGAATAAATGGGTTAGCAGCCACATGTATTAAATTCTAAAATAATAGATCTAGAAATATTTTTTTTAATTTTATACTAATTTTTCTCACCTTTTTGAAATAAAAAACTATAATATTTTCAAATAAAAGAATGTAGTAGATGAAGTCCAACATTTTCAAACTTTTTTAATCTCCTAAGATCACATTTCCTACATGTACATTTAACTTTTCCTTTAGAAAAAAATATAAATTTGACTATGAAAATGATATAAATTATTCAACACCCATAATGTAGATAGAATTTATAACAGATCCATTGGGGTTTTTTTAATGATTTATAAAATCACGATCATGAAGTAGAAACTGGTGTTTACTTCCTAAATCCATAGTAATCTAAAAAACAATATAAATAAGAATAATTATTACTCATTGTAACTAATTAATAATTATTATTATATATTAATTAAACCAAATTATGACTACTTATCATGAATTCTTACTAATTATTAGTAATTATTGCTGAATTTTTGATAAATATTACTAATTTTAAATAGTTGTTAGTATTTCATTTATTTCCTTTAATAATTTATTACAAATTATCATAATTCACTCATATTTCCAAATTATAAATAATATTTAGTAATTGACACTAACAATTACTAAAAATTACTAATTATTACTAATATTGACAAATTATATATTAATTATTAAATATTATTTAATGATTATTACTAATTATTTAAATTATTACTACATTTTTACTAATTTTTTCATTTTTTCAATAGTTTTTAGTATATTTAAAATTTTTACAACATATTATAGATGTTTTAATAATTATTAAAACTATTTTTTTTAATTTTTACTAATTGATAAAATTATTAATTCATTAATACAAATTATTTATTAATTATAATTGATTTTTTATTAAAAAATTTCAATTTTGAGTATTTCATATATTTTCTTTTATAATTTATTAAAAATTATCATCATTTACTCATATTTTTAAATTATTAATAATATTTTATGATTTAAACTAATATTTACTAGTTATTACTAATATGGAAAAATTATTTATTAATTACTATAAATTACTTATTGATTGTTACCAAATATTTGAATTATTACTAAATTTGTGCTTATTATTGCGAATTTTTAATAATTATTAGTATTATTTATATTTTTTTACAAGGTATTAAAAGTTTTTTTCTAATTATTAATAATTAAGTTTTTAATAAATATTACTTATTTTTAATAGTTATTGTTTTTTCGTTAAAATATTTTTTATAATGTTTTTTATGAAAAAAATTCTTATAAATTTTTTTGTTCAAACATATTCTTTAAATAGATTTTCTCATAAATTTTATAAAATAGACACGATTTATTAATCAAATATATTTTTACATGTTTTTAAAAAAACATACATATAAAATCTATACATACGTACATACATACATATATATATTTAAAACCTTACACATTTTTTTGAATGTTTATAAGTGTATATGCACATATTAATATATATATCCAGACATTTACAAAACTATATTCACGTGTTTTAAATAAATGAAAACTAACCATAATATAACAACAAAATAGTTTTTAACATCACAACTATAATCCAATAATTACCCTAATTCTTCAATAATTATATTATCATAAGATTTCTTTCATAAAAATCATAATAGGTATAAAATTTTCCATCTCCTTAAAAAAATTAAACAACTTTCTTATTTGTCAATATATATATATATATATATATATATATTCACACTTTACACAAAATTATATATATCTATATATAGGTCTAAAAAAGAATTCAACATTTTTTTTTATATATATATATACAATTTTAAAAGATTGCCTTATATATATATATAACTTGCAATATTTTTGAATCATATATATATCATATAAATTTATATTTGATTATTTATATATACAAAGAGTGTGTGAGATATTAGCAGCCATAAGTACACACCGATGCATGCGGGAGTATTGGGAGTCAGTGTGGCAACCAGATATTTCAAAATAAACAAAAACTAATAGACAAATTATAAAATATTTTGAATCTGAAGGTTAAACATTGGAAAAAATATATCAAATCCATTATAATCAACTTGTGCGGAGCCAAAACATGTTGTATTTGATTGTGGAAACCTAAATAGGGAAGAATAAACATCTAGTAACCCTAAATACCAAATAAACCATAAAAAATGTCTAATTGTTTTGAACTAGGGTTTGAAAAAAAATAAATTTTGGAATGATTGAATAGGAAATCACAAAAAAAATGAAGTATGGGAGAAGAGGAGTCCATACTTAGGGGATTTGAACCTAAATTTGAAATAAATCAGGTGTGCCATATGATTTTGGGTGTGGTCCAATTGATGGTTCATGACGAGCAGTGTCTGGGTGAAGGAGAAAAAAATCAATAGAGGAGGGGAGAAGAAATAGTTCACATGATTTTAATTATAGTTCATTTGGAACAGGTTAAGAGTAAGGGATTTTTTCTATTGCTAAATGTATCCTTTTTCAATGTATTTCATTATTTGTTTCTATTAATTTTCTATGAGGAATATTTGCATTGAATAAAAGAGTTTGTTGCTATTAACTGTTGAAATTAATTATTCTCTTTGAATTGTGTGCATGCATGCTAATGGTATTTGTGATGAGATACATTTCTCATCACAAATAATAATAAAAAACACCTACATATGATGGGAAAAATTTTCTATCACAAATAAGTTCTACTATGGGGATATTTGTGATGTAGAACTTCCCTATCGTAATTTCCCATTTGTTTAATAATGGTAATCACACCCTTTTCAAGACACCATTACACATGGATACCAGATTGGATGTTCACTTGATTTTAGACATAGGTTTAGGCTTGAGGCCTTGAATAACATGGTTGATAAGGACTTCCCAGATGACATTGGAGTTCATGATGATTTAAGCTTGGGAGGTCAAGGAGTCAGTTTCTTTTATTTTCTTTTTAATATGGTATATATATGTCACCAGCCGAGTTGGTAGTTAGTGTTTGTAATTTGTGTTCATTCAGGTCATTACTGCATTTCATTTATTACAACCTCATTATATTTATTTCATCCACTTTCAGTTATTTGTGATGAGTAATGTTTGGTTATTTATATTGATATTGTGCACTCTTATATGGGGGGTATAGTCTCTAATAAATACCACCTTATACCCCTACTACTAGTTAGAAGCCTCTATCATATGAGGATCCATTCCTCAGGTCATAGAATGAACTAGATCAACTACTATTTATAGATTGAGCTCAGATGGGACATAACAAAGTGGAATCAGAGCAGTTGCTTTTGTATTACTGTACTATATGGGACATGGTAGATTGGAGTATTTAGAATTTGTGGAAGCCTATAATGGATATCAGACTAGTGCATTGAGGAAACTTATTCTGGTAACAAGTCTAGGAGACTGGGGATATGAGATTGCTGTTTCAGATTCTGATATTATAGTTTCATATTTATTTTCACCTTGGGAAATGCACATGTGATTTGGATTTGATAGTTTATGATGTAGTTTTGGATCATGTCCAATTAGCAATAGTCAAGTGATTGTATTTGACTCTTAGTTTCTAGATGCAAGAGTTATCTCATGCATCTTATCAATAATTTAGGATCACTATGTTATAGGTATGCCAATGTGTGATTTAGTACTTGGTGGAATTCTTCTTAGTTGGTCTCACCAGTATATGGAATTTATTTTGATATTAGGTTATGTGGATCTATGTTTAGATGTTCAATGGTGAGGATGAAGATGTATTCCTCATGTATAGGAGGTGTAGTGACCCTAGTGGGTTAGTAGGGAACACAATTCTTAAGCATTAGACCCTTCATGGGAGGTTGTTACATAGGATTGATTATTTAAAGTGCTAGTAACAAACTATAATGTGTTTTACCAAATATCTTGGAATGTTATTTTACTTAATTGAATAGTGTGTGTGGTTTGAAATGGATCATTTGAGATGATGTTGTGTGTGTATAGTTGGCTTGTGAGACTTGGACCTCTAGGGAGAGGCCCCATATACAGGTTCTTAGAGAGGATCATTTTTTGGTAGGTTGATGTTTGGTAGGTGTTTTCTTAAACAATTAATGAATTAGAATCATCCTTTAAATAAATACATTATTAATGAGTTTCATTGAAATGGGATTTCTATTACAACTTTTAGAATTTTCTCCTCTATAAATTGGAATTGGAAACATGTATAACTGAACCCATGTAGGTATGATGTGACCCTGAAAGGTCAATATTATCTTTACCTCATTAAAATTGGGTTATAAAACATGCTATATGTTGATTAATAGTAAATGTAAGAATAATGATGTTTCCAATGTGTTAAAATTAAAACAGGATATGACCTTTTGAGATTTTGAGCTTTAGGCTATTTAGGCATACCTAGTGACCCTAATGCAACAATTGATTGTTAGGTCTAGTTGGGAGACCTAGAGACCCTTAGTTCAACTTGGAACCTTGTGATTCAGCATTTAGTTTTATCAAGGGTAACCCAAAAGTGGGGTTAGCCCAAGATAGTAGTTTCCTTTAAGGTGAAGCACAGGTATGTACTTTAGCCAATGGGACCAAAACATTGGAGGTTCTCAGGGTTTGTCAAATTGGATGGATGATGCGTTTGGTTTCCAAGGAACTACCCAGGGTTCTTTGATATCAATACTAGATTTGATAGGTGGTGATGTTATGGTGATTAGTCCTGTTGACTAGTGGATGTACTATTAGAAGTGTGGTGAGTTCATGGGTGGATTCTGATGATTGGAAAATCATCGGGTGGAGGCTAATAGTGTGTATGTGGTTGACATGTTCTAAATTTAGGATAAGCAACTATAGTTCTAGAGCAACATTGTGTAGTGGAAACTAGTTTTATAAATCGTGTCACAGGTGAGACACTGATTTTGAAGAGGAATTCCTAGGGATCTCTATCATATCAAGGTTGGAATTTCATGGTGCACAAAAAAAATACCTTGGGAAGTTTGACTCACAAAAACATGGTTCAGGTAAAATTATTCAGGAAAGGGTTACCCATATATTGGAATGGAATAAAGGATGTTCTATTATGATGAGGGTTTTTCAAGAAGTGGATCGGGAGTCGTGGTATAGTGGACTTGATGGTGGACCTTGAAACACATTATCCAGAGATATTTTGTTAGGGGTTAGTATCATATGAGAGTGGATCGGGAGGAGAGGCATGTGTGGTGGGATATCGAACCTATTGTGGGTTGGAACTTGAGAAAGAGTAGGTTTTGACCATTCTGGTGGTTATGTCTGGTGATGGATGGGGTGTGGTTAATGGTGATTGGATGCTTTTTTTGATGGTGAAATGATAAGTATACTCCTAAGGTGGGGAGAAGGATTTCATTTGAAGGTGTGACCCTCACGTGAGAAGGGTATTGGGAGTGAGAATGGTTATTATATAGTCATTGGGATTTTTGATAATAGTGAATAAATGGACCCACATATTGCTAGAGTCCTTGGTGAATGACATATATAGGTTTGGACATAAGATCAAGTGGATTTTGGGTGTGGGTTTCAAGCTCCAGATGCCTTTTAGGTGATTCGAACATGATAAGGATGGTGGTTTGTTGGTGTTAATGTTGTGGAAGAGTTATGAAAATGGAAAGTGGATCGTTCTGCCATGAAATTTCACTAAAATTCAATTATGGGATTTGGTTAGTGTACTTTGACTAGAACTAGATTCCTTTGGGGAAAGGAGCATCGTGATCGGGAATTGGATGATATGTCAAGGGTTTATTTATATGTATTTAGGAGAGAGCCATATAAAGAAGATATGACCAATATTTTGTGTAATATGGTATGTAAAGAGATAATAAATGGCCACTTTAGTGGTAGTGTGGTGGTGAAGGTGATCAATACAAGAATTCCATTCTTTGGGAGGTTCAGGGTTCTAATCTTGGGAGTCCGCTTTCAGGACGAGCCTCTCCCCCAGGATCCACATGTCTTGCTGGGTTGCTCGGTCTCAACTGGGAAAGAAAATTGAGGTGTGACCCACTGTGCTGATGGATTTATTTGATGAACCATTGCCGATCAGGCCATCACACTTCAGTATGCTCTTCCATCTTGGCTGGCAAGGGATCCTTCCCTGGCTGGGGCTCTAGCTCAGGGTAGTGACCTCTTCGTGGGGGAGGGGGGTTTCCATGTGTGGAGGGTTGGAAAAGGCCACACATGGTAATTAACTTTTTTAAAGGAGAAAAGATAAGAAATGTATCGACCACATTGTAAGGAATTCTATGAGGATTCTTTGAGGGTTATCAGATGGTCTGATCGGGTTTGACCTTTGATCAATTGGTGTTTAGTAAGTTCTAATAAAAATTGAGGATTGGGAGAAACATCCTCTTTTATATGATTGGGTGAAAAATTTCAGAACTATTCTTGTAGGATCATTAGGATTCTTCATGGTTGTATTATAAATAAATTCGGATAGTAAATATACAGTGTCACGAAATTGACCATTTAAAGAGAGAACCTATGGTGGGGAGAACCATAATCTGAGTGATAAACTAGATGATGAAACAAGAAAGTCTAAAAGTAGATGGGATTGTTTAATTGTCATCTTAATGTTCAAAAAGTATTTTTTATCATTGTCTTGTTTTTTTAGTTTGAATGTTCCATTTTCAAAGTGGTGTTTAGAAGAATGTTGGGTGTTTAGAGGTGGAACACAACCATTTGTGCTGGAATTCATGACTGATGTAGGTTAGTATATTTTATTAGATGACCATCTAGGATTATTAGGGACAAGAAGTGTTAATGTGAGGAGGTTTTAAGATCTTATGTCCATACAAGTTGATAGTTTTATAATGAATTTTAATTTTCAATTACCAGACAAGTGTAATTTTGATTAGAAATTCAGAATGGAATTACAATAGTTGGGATGCCTCAATGTGATGTTTTTAGATATTTAATGGAATTGAAAATTGTTTTAGAGGTTTTTATTGTGTATCAAGAGTTTGAAACTTAGAGTTTGAGGTTTGGAAAGACAGCCTGGGGCATATGGTTGGCTCTAACCATGAACCCCAAGCGTGCATCCAAGAATATATTGGCATATGGGTTGAGAGACTATGTGGAAGGTCTAGGGGAAACCATGAAGGTGTCTCTAGTTAATTTTAGATATATTTCATGTTTGGTTCATGGTATACCTGACCATTCACTATAACCATGAAAGGTGGACGGGTTATAGGTATTTCCAACCACATGGTTGGTATATGGTTTAGAAAACTGTGCAGCCAAACCATGCAATCCATTAAAATAGGAATTTCACCCTTTTACCCCTATTCATTTTAAGAGGTAATCGCACTATTTTCTTCCTCCCTCTCCAATGTATGGCCAAGGGGTTGTCCCTCTTCTTTAACCGTTATCCCCCCTTTTATTTGGGGTGGTTTTGATGCCATTATTAGATTATTTAAAGCATGAATAACCCTATATTGACCCCCAATAAACTTTTTGAGTCATATCCTCTCTTTATTAATATTTTCATTTTTTTTCCACAATTAGGGATTTATTTGTGATTCCACCAAATCATGGTGGAATTGGTTTAGAATTTCAAGGCTTTTACTCTGCTTATAAAGAGAGTGACCTAGGATGTATTATAGACATGGTGGTTAATCATTTCAGTTAAGGTATGTCACCCTGTAGTTTTTTCTCTGGTTTTTCATTAAAATTGAAAATTGTTAGTAATTAAATTGGATGTGTAGGTTAAGGGAATTACTCATCTTGGGTTTAGGTGTGTGTTAGGGGTAGCTGACACCCCATTCCTCATAGAACCATTGAATATGGGATGCATGGTTTGTTATTCATCATTATACCATGTTTGAAATTAATCAATCAGTCAATTAATTATAATTGTTATAATTAATTAATTATTTTTTTCACACAGAGTTAGGATATTAGGAGTTGGTATGGGCCCGATTGATTGAGGATGAGTTCATTCAAGCTTAGATAGGCCTTGTTAGCTATTTTTATCCCTTGGACATATCTTGGAAAGCTTGGTATAAGGTTAGTGGTATACTTTAATTTCCCCTTAAGTAATTTTCTTATGCGTATGTGTTGTGTGATGTGTTCGAGTCTCACCAATGATGATGAGCGAAACAAAATTAAATGTTTTGTAAATTGAATGAATTAAACTATTTAAATAACTAGATTAAATTATTAAATAAATCAATTTACTTAAAATTTATACATACAGAAAAGTTCCAAAGTCCACTTTAGTCCCTTGGGAATCAGATAAATTCCTTAACCACCATAGGCCAAGACCATACCAATAAACCATTTCCTTTGATTGAAATAGACCCAGATAGGGATACCTAAATTGGAAATGGGAGAATGTGACCTACTGTATCTAGACTTAGGTAGATTCATGACCTCATTTTAGATGGTTGTGATTTTGAACTAGTTTTGTTGGTCTTGGGGGGTTTTTCATAAACCAAATACCAACCACCCAATTCCATTAAGATCTTAATGGTCTGGATGTGATTGAGAGTTTTTCTTTTGGGTGTTTTTACTCTTAGATATGGGTTTTAGTGTTGAGTTGTGACTTAGAGGGGACCTCTAGTGGGATACCCATATCATGTTTAGATGCTAGTGTGGGAGCATTGGGAATGGGTAGTGGTGAAAATGAGTATCCCCCTAAAGCATGGATTAAGTAACATTGACACTAAGGATATCATTATAATAATATGGGGTCAGGAATTCATCCATCCTTCCAGATTTTAATAAGTATTGATTTATTTATCAGCTAATTTGAATTTGAATAGACTTAGATAATTATAAATGAACTAGTAGTGATTGAGGGATGTTCCTCCCTCAACTACTTTTAAAAGTGGGTGTCATGTCCACCTAGGTTTAGGTCATACATATTTATTACATCTGATGTCAGTTTCACCCAAATCATGAGTGTGAAAAATTAATATATTTTATATGGTTAAAAACATTTGTACATTTATAATTGAAAATTTGGATGTATGACATAAAGTAATTATTTAATTGGATTCTCAAAATATTGGGATACACCTCTTGATTATCAAGGATGGTATTTTAATTATAATTTAAAATTTTAATTAAAATTAATTAATGATTGTATAGGTTTGGATTATTTGTGAGAAAAAGATTGAAAATTTGATATTACCATTACTAGAATGCCTAGTGAAATGTGTCTGACATACTCCCCTATACCAGGAAAAAAGATAAGGTTTCTGAGTGCATATTGGAAACCACTCTTAGTTATAGTATCACCTAGGACACCTAGTTTTCTAAGATAAATATGATTCTAAATGTTTCTGGGTGGCCACATTTTCCCTGAGCATTGGATATTTGTGGCATCCTTAAGGATGGGATGATTACCTTGATTAATGCCCAGGATACTCCCTTGGATTGTGTGGATGTACCATGATTGAATTGCACATATATTTTTGGGAATTGGTTACCGAGCTAATGATTGAAAAATGTTGAGTTATCATATAATATCAGGAGAGTATTCTTTACATATTTCCTAAGGATCATCCCCTTAGAAAATTATTCCAGTTTCCAAGTCTTGATTTCCTATGAACTATTACCTAGGAATCTGACACCATTCTGGAATTTGGAATGATGATAAGTTTTCTGGGTTCCACCTGCAACACATGCATGAGTAGTATTCATGGGATACCTAAGCTCCTACTTGATTCCTAACTCATAGGATGTCCAATTGATGCAGTTAAACTCTATTTATTGGCTATGTATGAGGCAGCATTGGTGATTCCCTAATGATTTATATACTCACAACCTACTCGGGCCACCATTGCATATGGGTACCAAATAAGATGTTCACATTATTATAGAAACAAGTTTATGGATGAAGCACAAGATAGCATGGTCAAGAAGGACTGCTCAGATGTTGTTGGAGTTTAGGATGATTTACTCTAAAGATGTTGGGGAGCCAATGTATTTTATTTACGTTTAATATGGTATGTATATGTCACCATCCCAGTGGATGTTTAGTGTATGTATGGTATAGTCTTTTGGGAATTTTCTGTATTTCATTTATTACATCCTCATTTTATCAATTATTCTGCTTATTTATGATTTATAATATTTAGTTATTTGAATTGATATTTTTCACTTTTTAGGGGAAAATTATCCTATCGGAATTACCTTATACCCCCACTGATAGTCGGTATCCTCTGGTATATGATGAGGCATGCCTGAGGTCATTGGATGAACTAGTATGACTACTTTATATAGAGTGATTTGGGGTAGGATCCTTCATCTTGAATCTTTTTGAAAATTTAACCTTTATCTCATCAACCCATTCCTTTATTGGACTAGAAATATGCATGACATTAATTTTGATAATAAAGATGATAAAAACCCACCATCATACACCTTCCAGTGAAATCCATGGCCAATATTTCCCTTGAATAACTTCTTATCCTTCATAAATTCATTGAACATTAAATTCCACAACCTTTGATGCTAATTCAAACCACTAATTATATTTCACACTAGGTGATTTTAACATCCTGAATCCAAATGCCAGTCAACTGGTGCCCCATACTCATTTGGCCACATGGCCTCAAGAGAATTTCCCCAAATTCTAGAGGCTACCTACTTGTTGTGAGTGCCTAAAGTGTGATAGTGGGGAAACTATTCCCTCATTGGAAGAGTGTAATATAGTGGAATAAATAATACACAATAGTGGAAGAAGTAAAAAATATAAAAATAAAATAAACAATGGAAAACTAGTAAGATAAAAAACCAAGAATCATTCCACAAAAAAAATGATGCATCGTGTTACATGTTCTAAGAGAGAAGCCAAAACAAGTACACTACAGTAATATAAAATATGTGTCTAAAATAAAAAACAAAACAAAAAGGGACTAAGAAGTATCACAAGCTTCATCTCGGTCCCATGCTCTCCTACTCCTGAGCAGTACATCAAGTACCTGTAGCAGTGTGCTTTCCATGATCAACACCTATAATCATAGAATCTGTTTGGGCCAAATAACATGACCCAAACAGGGTGTGAAACTAAATACCAGTAGGAAACCACCCATTGTCCGTGCCAATTTTTCAATGAATATATATAACAGGCAGTGTACAATAATGAAAGTAGTAAATAGTAGGTACTCAAAATTAATCACAACAGATGTCTTAGAAGACAATATAATCAAGTATAGGTGAATGAAGAATCCAAGCTTTTGTTATGTCTTTACAGACATGTCATTAGTCTTTATATTTCATCATCCTAATCCATTGGATTATATAAAAGGCTCTTGGTCTGTCCTAGGCCTGAGGACCCCTCATATAAAAGTAACCGTCAACTAGTGACATATTAATCATTTAATAATTTTTCAATAGAGCCCGACCTGGGTAACCCTCAATGGATCCTAGGTTCACTCATCATTTTAAAGAAAACTCAATGAGCCCGACCACCCATTAAGCGGATTTCTCATGACCTTTACATAATAAACCTCTTGATCCTATCCATTGTATTTTAACCTAAACAATGGTTCACCCAAGGTATATAAGGTGAAATTATTCACACGATCTAGAACTTTTCATTTAACAGATATTGTGGATCGTCCATTTTTAATTAACTATTTTTATCATTTAATTTAATTACACATTCCATATCAAAAGAAACACATGTGAATTAAACTATCATGTGGATTTAACACAATCAACTCATGTGGGATTCGTTTATATAATAACCAACACCTATAAATTAAACTACTACATGGTTAAACAAAGACAACTCACGTTAGAAAAACATATTACACTCATATTATGAAATTTAAACAATTAAAAGGATTAAAACAACAAGTATCTAATTTGGGATATTCATATGATTATAAATACATTTTTAACATCCTAAGAATGGGAATTCAAGTCAGGCCTCATAGGCATTATCATCCAGATGACCATCCAAGGGAAACATACCCATGGGGTGGCCCTAAATAAAGTGACACCCTAAAAATGATTTCATGACACTTAGAAATATATAAACATCATTACAAGTCACGTAAAGCACAAACCCACCTACCTCGTACTCATACGACTCTCCTCATCAAGCGTCAGGCTCTAATTCAACCTAGATATATAAAATGGGTATAAATTATTAACCTTAAATAACTAGATTATAAATAAAGAATAAAGACTCAAGATTAATTGATATCATACCAAGAGGAATTCAATGCATTTGACTGTGTTCGAATTAGAGATCAAACCACACAATAGGAGGAATTTTTTTTTTTGATTTTCATGGGTGCGCTGCTCATCAAAGGGGGTATGTTTCGGTCTATCTAGAAAAATGATGCTATGACCCAGCATAATGATCAAAAAAAGTACACGACCTGTACTTGACACTACACATCGTGTCCATACAACAACTGGAAATACCATTACATGGTCGTGTTCTGGGATTACATGGAGTGTATCCCTCTATAGACGGCGTGTACATAAAAGTACACGACGTGTAGTCCTCAGTCACGTCGTGTAACAGGATTTCCACCAGATCTTGACCTCTTTTCCCCAATTTTCTTAATATAAACTAAAAAATAAGGATCTATACCTCAAAGGAAGAACTAGGTTCTTATAAATTCCCCCTTAATGCAATTCATCCCTGAATTTCTCTTCCAAGGGTGGTGAAGAACTATCTGAGAACAACTCTGGCCACTATGATTATACTTCATCCTCCCTCTCCTAAGTATTTTCCTACACTAAAACATGCTACCATAGCACCCGTACTAAAGGAACAGAGCAACCATGTAGAACCTTCATGTTACAATCCACAATATGAATGGGATACTCCTCAAAGGACACATCTTTTTGCAACACCACTTCCTTGGGATGAAAGGTGTGAGATGAGTCTGAAATGTAATGTCGCAACTAAGAAACATGGAAGACATCGTGCATATCTTGGTACCTATACGGTAACTAAAATCTATAGGGAATTGGCCCAAACCTCTCTAGAATCTCAAACAGAACAACGTATCTCGGCAAAAGCTTACCCAATCCCATGATCCTATTGGGTCCCAAACTCGGTACAACATGTAGGAAAACTTGATCCCTAACCTTGAACTCCAAAGTCCATCTACGATGATCAACGTATGAGTTTTGATGAGACTGCATAGTGGCCATCTTCTTCTGAATCAACTAAACCTACTTAGTGGTCTCTTGGACAAGACGATATCCCAACATCACTGCCTCTCCTACCTCCAGACAACACTGGGGTGATCAGCATGGAATACCATACATAGAATCATTTGGCGCCATATGAATAGTATCATAGAATCTATTTTTGTATGAGAACTCAACAAGGGTTATCTGTGTCTCACAAGAACCCCCAAAATCTGAGATGCATGCCTAAAGCATGTCCTACAGCACCTGAATCATGTGATATGAATGTTCATCTACCTGGGGGTAGTAAATTGTGCACAAAAGCACTAGCGTACCCAATTCCCTCTGTATTAATTTTCAAAAATGATAAGTCAAACGGTAAACCCTATTAGAAATAATAGATTGTGTAATCCCATGTAGTCATACAATCTCCAAGATGTATAAACTTCTAAGCTCATCAACATTGAAGGTTCCCTTAATCGACCGGAAATGTGAAACCTTCGTAAGCCTACAAAAAAACCCATACTACATAAATAACTTGGGGAGACCTCGATAAATCCATCATGAAATCCAATGCGACATCATTCCATTTACACTCAGTAATGGGAATCTGTTGCAAAAGTCCTACCGGTATTTGGTATTCCACCTTCACCTACTGATAAGTGGAACATATCATAACAAAACCCACTACATCCCTCTTCATACCTAGCCACTAGTACAGAGGATGTACACCCTGATACATCTTAGTAACACCAAGATGAAATGACCAAACTAAATTATGAAAATCATGCATCATCTCCTCACGCATGTCTGCTGACACCCATACACCACCATGTAACCGCAAAACCTCATCCTTACCTATGGTCCAACCAGGAGGAGGGTCCTCACCTACTACACTCTCTCCTATAAACAAGCCTTCAAAATTTGATAGCTGCCTTATCCTCACTCTGTCCAGTAGGGTAGAGGTAGTATCTAATCATGTAAGAAAAGTCTACCCCTTCCTGTTGTGTACCTCTAGATGCATCTTAGAGAACAATGGCCTAAGCTGTCACTCGCTACTGGCCTACTACACTGGCTGAATTTGAGTTCTTCTGCTGAGTGCATCAGCCACTGTATTTATTTTTCTAGGCATTCATGCCAGTTAAAAGTCAAAATACTAAAGTTATTCCACCCACCTTCACTTACTTGAATTTAGGTCACGCTGAGTAAAGATCTACTTGAGACTTTTGTGGTCTGGGTAAACCAAAAAATGCTCCCCCAATAAGTAATGCCTCGAACAGTGTAAGGAATGAACAAACATGGATAACTCAGGATCATGCGTCAGGTAGTTCATCTCATGTGGCCTCAACTACTGAGACCCATACACAAAAACTCGATTTCCCTATATAATTAATGCTCCCAACCCGATTCTTGATGCATCACAATACACAATATAACTCATTCCCAACTCTAGAAAAATTAGTATTGGTGCAGATGTTAATCTCCTTTTCAGCACAGGAAAGTCCATATTTCCATAATAAGACCATATGTACTTCACACCTATCTTTTTCAAGCTCTTCATTAGCATTTCTAGGTGTGATAATTCTTATATGGAATGCCTGTAGTAACTAGTCATCCCTAGAAAACTCCGTACCTCAAGGATGTTCTTGGTCTGATCACAAATAACTACTACTCTCACCTTCTCTAGGTCCACTGGCACTCCTGTCTCTAAGATGATGTGACCCAGGAAGTCAATATGATCCATCCAGAAGTGTCACTTTGAGAGATTAGCATATTAATGATGCTCTCTTTGTGACCTCAAAATGATATCAAGATGCGTGTCATGGTCTGGTTGATTATGAGAATACACCAAGATGTCATCCACGAAAACAACCACAAATGAATCCATGTATGGATGGAACACTTCATTCATCAACACCATGAAAATCACTAGAACGTTCGTGAGACCAAATGGAATAACCATATACTCATATAGCCCATACCTACTGTGAAAGGCTCTACAAGGTATGTCTGTGGGTTGAATCTCCACTTGGTGATAACCAGATCTCAAATTTTTATTTGAGAATACTCAAGATCCTTAGAGCTAATCGAAGAGATCATCTATTATCAGTAGTGAATACGGGTTCTTAACTCTTAACTAGTTCAATTTCCAATAATCCATGCATATTCTGAGGGTACCATCTGCATTTTTTTCAAAAGGACTGGCGAACCCCAAGGAGTAGTCCTTGGTCAGATGGAACCCTTTGCCTCCAAATCCTCTAGCTACCTCTTGAGCTCTTTCAACTCTATTGTATACATCCTATAAATAGGAATGGATACAGGGGAAACTCTGGGTACTAAATCGATAGAGAACTATACCTCTCTTACCAGAGGAACACTTGAAAATTCATATGGGAAGACATCCCAGAAATGATCAACCACTAGTGGAAAATCCATCTGATGTGTTCCCTGGTCATCCAGATATAAATTGAAAATCTGTGATGTCATCCCACTTAACCAACCATGCTCAGGTCTTGCTCAGCTCACCTGGACATCCCATTCACCCTTGTGTAGAAACAATCCACCCTCTGGTGACGTGAAACTCACCCTATAATGATAGTAATTGACAAATCCTTGAAAGGACACTAGACAATCCATTTAGAGTATGAAATCAAAGCTTATCATTTCTAATACATAGATATCCAAAATTAAGTGACACCCCCAAAGTTTAAGGGGAAACTCCTTGCACCATCTCACTCATTTTTTTCTAATCCTTAACGACATATCTACTTTCATAATGCCATTCGAAGTAAAAAAAATTACTCAAGGCTCTCCAAAATGGGATCATATATGAAATTATGTGGGGCCCCTATATGAAAGAGTGTATAAGCTAAAACAGAGGTGGCTAGAATAGCACGCCTGACAGTAGAAGGTCTGGGATCCTTCTCATACAGGGTCTGTTGCACTACATAATTATAGCCTATACCGCGACCCTAAGACACTGTCTTGATACCTTTAGTTGAACCGCCCTCCGGTCTCTGAGATCCTGGGGTCTGGCTACCACGGCCCCGACCACCACCTCATCCTAATTAGTTTGATGTATTTCAGTTCCTAGACTAGTGAGAATCTGCTAACCTTGCTACTAAATGTGGAGTTGGAGTAGACCCTATCTCACTAGATGCTGGTGGAAGCATCCCATAGAAACATTGTAAATAGCCCATATTTCCACAAGATTAGTACTCTACTAGGTCCATTGGGCATTGAGGTCTACTATACCCAATTCTTCTACACTGTAAGAGCCTCACCTGGCTACTGTAAGATATGTTATAAGTACTAGATTCACATCATTTAATCTCTATATGACGCTTATTGCTATCAGTCGAAACATTACCAGATCTAGGTGTCAAACCGCCCTGGCTCGTACCTCCATATTCCCTCTAATTTCACTTAGTAATCTACACCTAGTTCACTATAGCAGATATGGTAATCATTTGGAAGATATTCACAGACGAGTAGATATCGTACTTGAGACATTCCTCGAATCACCTAGGTTTTGACAGATCATCACCCATAAGAATAGATGTTAATCAATGTATCTTAGTAAATCAGGCAGAGTAATCCACAACTGATAGAGTTCCCTACTCTAGATGCATGAACTCCCAGGATTTGTCAGCCCTCAGGTTCTTGGGATAAAAGTATCCATAGAAGACCATCTGAAAATATTCCCATGCCATGTCTCGTTGATGCTCTATCTACATGGTAACATCCCACAACCTCTTGTTGGAATCTCACAATATATAATTCGTGAGCTTAAACCTCCTATCAGGAGGAATCTCTAGATGCTTGTAGATTGATAACATGGCCTCTATCCAGGACTCTTTAGCCTATGGGTGACCCTCTCCCGAAAACGTGTGTGGATGATACTTCTAGAACACTCATGTCAGTTTTTCCATAAACGTGACAGGTTGTGGTGCTCTCTGAAAGGTTTCCATGAACCTCATAAATCCTTCATGGAAAATTGCATCATCACCCACATCTGGTATAACAATTGGTTCCATAACTGACAAAACTAGAGGGTCCACTAGTATCCCATGGCCTACCACCTCCAGGGTATGATCATCTCCACCCTCCTATCAAACTACCGGAGGTCGTCGTGGTTTCATTTATTTGTAAATTCCAACATATACACCTTAGTACAGTCTTATTCATCAAGGAATGCAATTCCAGATCACAAGAACTAAAAAAGAGAAGAAAACCCTCAAAATTTAACAAAAGATGAGTACACTGTGTGTTGGAACCATACAAGGCATGTACACTTAAGCCCTTACATGGTCGTGTACTCCTACCAACCTGGGAATGTAAATACCCCAAGTACACAACTTGTAGGGGCCATACATGGCATGTATATTTAAGCTCTTACATGGTCGTGTAAATATGCTTACCTTGGTCATGTAAATATCCTAGGTACATGGCGTGTCAGGCTAAAACATGTCATGTACTTAAGTATTCCCTCCTGGCCATGTAATTTTACATGGCCAGAGCCACATGGGTTTGCCTATGTAAAACTAGATGGGGGTGTACATAGGGTACACGACATATTCTGATCAAAACTCAATAACCTGAGTTCTCTATCACAAGGCCGATCACATGGTCAAAAACCAAATTGTGTGTACTTAGATTACACAATATGTACTTAAATGTTCTTTTCTTCCCGAATAGAAGAACATGTGACGTGTGTTCGTAGGTATACACACTGTATTGTCTGGGTTTCTGGATAATAAGCATCATAAACTTCCCTCGAACAACTATTTTTAAAAAAAAATCAATGGTGTGTCAAATTCCAATATGCGGGATCCAATACTCCCCACGAAACAAATCATGGCATCCACATATAGTACATAACAAAAAAATCTATATCCTATGGCCGAAATGTGATTCTCCAAATTACGATCCAAGAGGTCCCATACTCCTCAGGGATCCAAGTTTGGAATCTATTAAATTAAACCATAACACATAACAATATAGCTATCACAATAGCATGCAAATCTACCATGGTACCTATAACAACAACATGCATATATAGCATGAAATCTATCATAATAACATGAAATTAATAATGCTATCTAAATGTCATAGAAATAAGGCATGACATGTGATTTCTATAAAGTTTATATATGATGTATGAGATGAAATAAAGCCCCACTATTGGTGGTGGGGTGGTAAGGGCTTGGGTGGGGTGAGGGGAAGGTCGTGGGGTCAAGTCCTCAGGCTGGCGATTTACTATAATTTTCTTCTTTGTGTCGTGTTCCGCTTTCACAGTTGTACCCTATTTTTTTATGAGATGAAATAAACTCATCTCATCCGGTTGGGAAAAAATAAGACCAAAATCATATCAATAATAATAGCACAAAACAAGTGTGTCAGCCAAAGGTGAAATCAAATCAACTGTAATTTCTCAAAATCCTAAAATTACTATTTCATTCGAGGTAATTTGGATTCTCCTTATACACTGGGTAGCTAATCCTAGGCACAAAAAATTACCAAATTTGATTTACTTTTTATATTCATCAAATAGTAAAGAAAACCAGGAAAGAAAACCTTTGATACCACTTTGTAACGTCCCCGATCCAGATGACACTCAACTGGTTCCCCGTTCCCAGTTGGCCAAATTGCCTCAAGCACATTTCCCCAAATGCTAGAGGCTACCAACTAGCAGCGAGGGCTTAAGGTGTGATAGTGGGGAAACTATGTCCTAATTGGTAGAGTGTAACACATAGGAATAAATAATACCCAATATAGGAAGAAGTAAAAAACATACAACTAAAATAAATAGTGGAATACTGATAAGACAAATAACCAAGAATTGTTCCTTATAGAAGATGATGCATCATCTTATATGTTCTAAAAAAGAATCCAAAACATGTACACTACAGTAATACATAATATGTATCTCAAATCACAAAATAAATAAAAAGGGATTAGGAAGCATTGCAAGCCTCAACTCGAACTCATTCTCTCATACTCCTGAGTAGCACATCAAATACCTTTAACAGGGTGTTCTCCCTAATAAACACCTGTAATCGTATAATCTGTTTGGGCCCAAAAAAACCCAAATAGGGTGTGAGTCTAAATCCCAGTAGGCAATCTCCCAAGGTCTATGCCAATATATTAGTGAATATATATAATAGGCAGTGTACAATAATTAAAGTAGTAAATTGTAAGTACTCAAAAGTAAGAACAAAATATATCTCAAAAGACAATGTGATCTAGTATAGGTGAAGACCAAATCTAAGACTGTTCTTCATCTTTGAAGATGCATCAAAAGTCATTATATTTCATCATTCAATTCCATTGTATTATATAAAAGTCTCGAGGTACGAACTAGGACTGACGACTCCTCGTATAAAAGTAACCATTAACTCTTGACATAATAATCATTTAATCATTTTACAATAGAGCCTGACCTGAGTATCCCTTAATGGATCCTAGGTTCGCTTGTAATTTTAAAGAAAATTCAGTGATCCCGACCTCCCTATAAGTGTCTCTCTCATGGCCTTTACATAATAAACCTCTGGAGCCTGTCCATTGTCTTTTAACTGAGACAATGATTCAACCAAGGTATATAAGGTTCAATTAGTCACATGAGCCTGACCTTGTATTTTAACCGAGACTATGGCTTACCCATTTCTAATTACCTCTTTTTATCATTTAATTCAATTACACATTCCATATTAAAAGAAACACATGTGAATTAAACTATCACGTGGATTTAACATAATCAACTCATGAGGGCTCAACTTACATAATAACCCACACATGTAAATTAAAGTATTACATGATCATACAAGGATAACTCACCTGGGAAAGACATATAACATGCCTATTATGAAATTTAAACAATTAAGAGGATTAAAACAAGAAGTATCTCATGTGGGTAATTTATATGATGAGAAATACATTTTTAACAACCCAAGAATGAGAATTCAAGTCAAGCCAACACACCCATGGTGTGGCCCTAAATCAATGTTCAAAACCCTAAACATGCTTTTAAATTATATAATTAATTACTTAATTATAAATAGGATTTAACAGGGTTTTTTTATTCAATAAAGAAACACCCTAAAAGTGGTTGTGTGACACTTTGACATATATAAACATCATGATATTTCACAAAAGGCACAAAACCACCTACCTTGTACTCGTACGACTCTCCTCATCTTGTTTTGGGATCAAATTTGACCTAGAATGGAGTAGATCTACAAAACGGGTATAAATGATCAACCATAAATAACTAGATAAAGAGAATAAATCAAGGAGAAAGTATTAAGAGAAATCAAGAGCTTACTGATAGGAATCCAACACATTTGATGGTGTTCGAATCGAGGATTGGATGATAGAATGTGAGGAAAAATCCCATTCATATTTTCTTGGGTGTGCTATTCATTTAAGGGGGTCCATTTCTATATATCTAGTAAAACAACACTATGACCTAAATTAATAATTAAAAAGGTACATGACATGTACTTGAGACTACACGCCGTGTCCGTACCACTCATGGAAAGACCATTACATGGCTGTGTACTAGGATTACATGGCGTGTATCCCTCTATACATAGCATGTACATAAATGTACATGGTGTGTAGTCTCCTGTCACATTGTGTAACAGGCCTACCGGGTATGCTTAAACTCTTTCCCCCACTTTTATTAATATAAACTGAAAAGGAAGGATCCATACCTCAAAGGAAGAAATGGTTTCTTACAGTAATAGTTCAGTTTATCTATGAAACCAACTGGTTTCTCTATATGAATCCTCTCATATATATCCCAATGAAGGACTGTTTTCTTCTCATATAAACACTCAATATGAAGAACTTTAATTGTAACTATACTCAGCATCATTTTATTAGTCATATGTTTAGTTATTGATGAAATAGTCTTAGAGAAATTCATACCTTTTGATTGTTGAAACCCCTTTTTGATAAGCCTATCCATATACCTTAACCTACCATCCACTTCTTACCTCTCTCAATAAACCAATTTTTTTGAAGGAATTTCTTCCTAGAAGGTCTCTCTATCAGTTTCCATGTTCTAGACACATGGAGGGAATCAATATCATCCTTCATGGATAAATCCCACCAATTCAAGTCTTTCAAATTTATCACCTTTTCTAAGCTCTATGGCTCTATATCATCCATTAAAATCAATTAGTACAATCTAATTTCATACCTATATTCCGGTAAACTCACTATGGTAGATATCTATATATTTCCTTATGGTTGTGATCCTTTCGATATTGTAACTTCCAAAATTATATCTTCCATATTGTTTTATCGATCTTCTATAGTCCTTGGGCTATCCATTAATTCATTACCTAAAAATTTAATCACAACATAACTACCTTATGGAACTTCCTCCAATAAATTTGGTGCTTCTAGTAATATCAAACTTCTTGAATTCTCTATAACATATGTAACTTTTGGACATCAATTTAGTTAAACCACAGATTCTGATGGTAGTTTAATATCATCATCATTATCTTGTTGGTTTTGATCCTTACATATGATCTATCTATTGAAGATTACATTTTGAATTCTTATAAATTTATGATAATTTTTATCCCATATTTTAAATCCAAACTCTTTATTTATATAACCAAAAAATAAAGCTTTCAACAATTGACCACCAACTTGTCTTCTTCCTTGGAATAAACATGAACATAGGTTACTACACCAAATAATTTTTTATAGGTAAAATAAAATTACCTTATTTAATAACAAAATTATATATGTTTCTACCCTAGTGGAGAAAATAGAATCCTGTTGATTATGTTTTCCACACAATTTAATGCTTCAACCCAAATCACATTGTGAAATCTTGTATGAATTATCATACTACTTTCCTTTTCAAATAACATCTGATTCATTATATATATGAATTTTATATTTTATATAGTTTATAGTATGTTATTCTCAAACCATATTCCTTTATTCCATCAAAACCTTTGTAATTCCTTCCCTTTATACTTTCCATTTTTATCAGACCTTAAGCATTTTAACTTATATCCAATCTCATTTTCCACCATAGAACTCAATAAAATGAAGATTCTAAATATATAGGGATTTTTAATGAGAAATAAAAACCATATTTTCCATGGTTCATCATTGATGAATGTTATGTAATAGAGTGATCCTTGGTGATAACAAACTTGTCTTGGTCCCCATACATCTATATGAACCAACACTAATTTTTTATTCTTTGTAATTTTTAATTTTGTTTAGAAGGAAAACTTTAAGTAATTTCCTAGAATTAATTACTTGCATGTTCTACAGTCTAGGATTTTTAATTTCAGTATCCCATTGGTATCAAATACTTTCACCACCCTTTTCACTAAGGTGACCGAAACAGTCTTTCTATAACTTTTCTAAAGTTACTTATCCAATATGCATCACACCTTTCAAAAAGACTATTAGGTATAAAGTTATTATAAAAACAAATTAATATTAATAGTATATAAATTTAAATCCTTATTAAAATTTGTGAATAATATTTCATGGATTCATATTTATTATAAGAATAATAGGTAATTTCTCAGTTAAAAAGAAAATAGTTTTATTGTTACTAAATTAAGTTTCATACATTATAAAATTTTATTTAAAAGTGTAATTTCTAAATTTTTGTTTCTTAAAATTAAAAAATGAAATTAATTTTTTAAATCATAAATCTAAAATTATCTTAGAGTTAATTTTTTTAAGCTTTTATAAATTTTTTATTTTTGGATGAATAGTGAAAAATTCGGCATTTTTTATAAAACTGCATTTTCTGTACGAGTTTTTATAAGTTTTATTTTGATTATGGTTGGTTTTGAAATTTAAATATTTAATTTTAAATATTAATAATACAATTAATTTCATTCAAATATTTTTTTCTCTCTTAATTTTGGTATAAAAATATGTTTATACATAAAAATGACATTTTCAAGAAAATTGTTTTTCATTGCATTTTTCATTTTTATTCATTTATAAAATTTATAGAGATTTAATATTGAAAAATTGATTTAAAATTTGAAATAATAATTCCAAATAAGGTAAATATAAAACTTCATTATTGGTCATTATGAATAAAAATTTTGGTAAAAAAGTTAGCTTCCATTGTAAGATTTAAAACGAGTTTAAAGGGTTAAAATTACATTAAAACTTCTATAAATAATATTAGATGAAAATATATAGAACATATATTATATATTATTTTAATATGGTATATGTTTTATCCACTGGAGTAGATTAAGACATTAATATATTGAAATATTTGAAAAATTCCATGTGTATCCTCTCTCTCACTTATAAAAGGGAACACACTCTCCTCTATTCTAAACACTTGAAGAGCCTATTAGATCAGAAAATACCAACCCAAAACTCTACTTAAAATACCTAACAATGTCCAAGGATTCCTTATTTTTTCATAATATCATCATAGGAAGGATTTAAGTATAATCCTAAGGAGGTTATCCGAAGAAGGGGTATAATTATTAACAGAGTGTTTTAAATTTATTTCTAATTTTACCTCCTTAAAAATTTTCCAAACCATTGTCATATAATAACATAAGTATATACCACATATATATATATATTTATTTTATAACCAATTTAATCTACTTATCCATTTTTTGGATGATTAAATCATCGCTCATTCGTACGTGCAGACTACCACCTTATGAGATGATGTATTTAATTTTTCATTACAACATCTTATGGTTGGTCATAATGATGGATAAAAATGTAATAATATAATATATATTATATAAATTTTATTCTTTTATGGTAAATAAATAATCTAATTATTTCTTTATCCTTCAATAAAAAATAAAAAAATTGATTATGCGTACGTGTGGACTACCGCCTCACGAATCGTGCATTTTATTTTCCACCACCACATCACATGGAAATGATATTCAGGCGTACATACAGACTATCATCTCCATGTTATAACGTAATTTATTTTTCATAAAAAACATACATAGTTTTTTATAAAAGTATAATTAATGTATTAAAATGATAATTAAAACATGATTAAGATTATTTAAATGATATAATCATGAAAAATTTTACCTTAGTAAACCTATAGGTGTCATTTTGGACTTTGTAGTTTAATGTCCTTAAAATATTTTATGTGAACTTAATCGATAAATTTATTGAATATGACATAGTTAATAGTGAAATAAATGTAATAAGAAAACTAAAAAAGGTTATTAATAAATTAAAAAATTAATCTAAGTTTATTATTTTGGAAGTTAATGAGTGTACGTGATGAGTCAGATGTGAGGTAAGATATTTCTTCTCTCAATTCCATTTCATTGAGACTTAATCTATTTCCACCACATGTTTTTTATTTGCTTTAGAAAATATCTTATAGATGTATTATATAATTAATTTATGAAATAGAATTGTTTTAAAATTAATTTCAAGTTATTTACTTTAATGTTCTGTTGTTTCCAAATTTATCAAGTCATATGGGACACTTTATATTAAAACCAATTTTTAAATGTTTTGAAGTTTAATTTTATAAATATTTTCCTTCAATGTACATATTCTAAAAAATATTACATGAATGCATTTATGTTGACATAAAAAATTATAAAGGATATTTTATGTCATTTTTGAATTTTTTTAATGTTTTCAAACATAATCTTTTTACTTATTTTATGTGGAATATTTTTACTTTCTTTTCAAAATATAAAAGGAATATTCTATTTTAATGTATATGAATAAACCAAATTTTCCTACCATTATGAATTTTTTTCATTTTTTTGATTACTTTTCAAAATTTCATGGTTTTTTAAAGAAAACCCTTTTCTTTTTCTATGGTATTTTTTAGTTTTTCTTAGATAAGTTTTTAAAAAGGAAAGGGAATTTTGATATCCAAAATAATTTTATATGTGGGTTAAAGGGTTTTTCAAGGGTTTTATAATTAAAAGGTCAATGATTAAAAAATCATGGCATTTGACTTGATGATTATATATGATGATTGGTGAGCCTAATAAAACCTATACTATATGTGATTCTGATACAACACATACAACAGGTGAGCCTGATATAGCTCTCTAGTGAATTAGATAATGTTCCTTGTCTTAAATGGGAAGAAGGGGGAGATAATCATGGAGGATTGTCCTATATATTTAATTAGGGTCTTCATATTTTTTCATGAGTGAAATTTGTTTATGAATATAATAATCTAATATGCCTACTAAAGTTTCAATTTATTTCTATGGCCTCCTAAAGGTTTTATTTTAGCTATAACTTTGTTTTTCAAATGTGGATGTGATTTATTTTATAAGATAATGGAATAATTTAAATAAGATAAATTTTTTATGGGTTTTAATTTCTTACCTAGAATAATATATTTCATTATTTTATATCTATTATAGATATTTTTTTCTCATCATAAATTTTCAAATTCTTTTCATAAGCTTTAATGAGTAGGAACAAAGAATAAGTTTAGTGGAAAGTTATAAATATTTATCATGAAAAGAAAACATGTTTCATTTAAAAAGATTTATATTTTGATAAAAAATAGACATTGATTGGATGTTCCCACTTTTTGATTCATGGGTCTGTTATATAAGAGTTATGACCTAATTCTTTAAAACTATAAACCATAATGATCCTCAAAATGTATGAAAATGAATTCTTGATTCTAAATTCCATATTGTGTAATGTTTTAAGGTTGCATCCTTAAAGGTTTTATCAAGGGAAAGTTTTAGATAACTTTATTGGTTAGGATAATATGAATAGAATATATTTGAAAGATTATAATTTATGGATATATTGATATGATATAGATTTTGAAGATTACAACGTTGCTTCATCTAATCTATAAATTTTTAGATTTTTTTTGTATAATAAATAAGGAGTTTGAAGTATAAAGGTATCAAGATGAAAATATACTTCCAAATCAGTAACATAAAGGGGTTAGAATGAGAATTGAGTAGTATTTTTTATAGTTATGGATTAGTTGATGTTGAATATAAATGGTGGTGTCATCCATGTTATAGAGAAACCAAATTTATGATATAATAACTTGTCAATTGTAGATAATTTCAAGAAATATCTCTTTTTTACTTTCATTGGAACTTCATATCCAATTGTATATAAAGTATGGATCAATGATCTAGAAAATATATTCAAATCATGGGATTTTCAGTACATTAAATGGAAAATATTTACTTTTATCGCTTTAAAGGAAAGGTTAATCGATTGTGGCCATTTGTTAAGAATAAAATAGAGAGAGGGAAAAGTTATTGATTCTATATAATGAGATAAATTTAAGAATATTTTCCAAGAGAAATATTTCAATAGTTCTGTTCAACTCATAATGGATAAACAATTCTTCTAATTGAGGAAAAATGATTAGGATTTAAAATCCATATACAAGGTCAACTTTACTAGATTGGGTAGGTATACACTAAATTATATTTAGGACCTTGATAGTAAAATTAATAGATTTTACTCAGGATTGAAACCAATTTTAAGAGGACCATTGGGATCATGGGAGTTTAAAAGTGATGATAAAGTTGAGATGGAGTTTTTTGACACGTATGTGCCTCATGATGATAAGTGTAAGAAGTAGTAAATTTGAAAATAAATCAAGAATAAATCAACTTAGAAATATGGAGGTAACCCCCAACATTTTCTAAATGTGCTAAAATAAATGTTTGGTAATGTTTCACATGACCTAGAAAGTGTTATCAGTATGTTATGTTTGGTTATATGGCTTATGATTATAAGGAAACTTGTCATAATTAGTTCATGAATTGGGTAACCAACAATCAACCAATGGGGAGATTTTTTAATTATAATAATTTGGGGAATGATATTAATGTGTGTTTCAACTCAGTTACATAGGGTCAAAATCATCATGATTTAAAGAAAAAATATGTGTAAAATTCATTTTCTACTACTATATTTGATGTTGTTCCATCTATTAAAGTGGGGATATGTATCTTACTTGTTTATTAGAATTATGATAATACCCTATTTTACACTGTATCTTAAAATTAATTTATTTCTAATAAATCTAAAAGTAAAATGGGGTTATCATCATAAGAAAATAATATAAAACTTTTGTTGAAAACTCATAGTGGAATTACTAAACAAACTAAGATTTATAGAAACCATCCTATTGTTATTAGTGGAATATTTATTCCTTAAAATCCTTTTCACCTATATTTATTTTACATTTGATATTATTTTAAGTATGTATTGGATTTTTGTTTTTCACCTTAATATATATTGATGAGATACTAATTTTATATTCAATGATTTCATACCTTTGATAAAATATCAAGAAGATGAGAAATTGATTAAATATGGTAGTGAATGTTACCTAGTTCATGTTATTAAAAAAGGAAATTGTTTATAATAGTGATGTTCTTGTTGTAAATGAATATATGGATGTATTTATAGATTATTTTACTAGTACTATTTCTAATCACGAGGTTAAATTTACAATTGAATTAGTTCCTAATTCAAATCCAATTTCAAAACCCCCTTTTTGAATAGATCAATTATAACTTTTGAATTTGAAAAATCAGTTCTAGGAGTTGTTTGATAAATTTTTAATTCATCCTAACACTTCACCAATGGGTGATCATATTTTAATTTATAAAAATAAATATGGGTCAATGAATCTTTATTTTAATTATAAAGCCTTTAATAACATCACTATTAAGAATAAGTATCATTTTATTTATGTTGATGATTTTCTTGATTAGATCTAGGTAGAGTGGAATCTTTAAAATAATGATCTCAATTCAGGATACCATCAATTGAATTTGAAATAGGAAAATATTCTGAAGATGGTGTTTACGACTATATTCAAGCATGATGAGTTTTTTGTTATTCCATTTAGGTTGTTTAATGCACCAAATATTTTCCTGGATCATATGAATAGATTTTCCATGAGTATTTGGATAAGTTTGTGGTTATGTTTATTGATGATATTTTGGTATGTTTTAAAATTAATTATGATCACGAAATACACCCAATTATTGTTTTCTTAACCATAAAATAAAATAAGTTATATGAAAAATTTAGTAAATTTGAATTTTGATTGAAAATATTTTGTTCCTTGTGTATATTGTTTTTAAATTTGACATACTATTGACCCTAACAAAACCAAAATATTTTAAGAATATAAAATACCTAAAAGTGTCAGATAAATTCAAATTTTTCTTATATTATTTGGTTGCTACTGTCAGTTTGTTGAAAAGTTTACTCATTTATCTAGCCTACTTACTAAATTAACTTGAAAAGGTGTCAAATTCATTTACAAAAAAGAGTGTGATGAATGTTTCCATAAAATAAAAAAAATATTATTGAATTCTATAATTTTATCCCTTGCCTCTATAAATATTTAATTTTTCATCTACGATAATTTTTATTTAAAGGGAATTGGTTTTTTATTTGTAATTATTAGGTAATTTCTTATGCTTCATGTCAATTAAAACATCATGAACTAAATTATATTATATATGATCTAGTACTAGCTAATGTGTTTTTTAATTTGAAAATATAGTGACATCATTTATATGGATTAAAGTGTGAAATATATATTGATCAAAAACGTTTTAAGTATATATTGAGTAAAAAAGAGTTGAGCATGAGGTAAAGAAGGTGACTATAACTGATAAAGGGTTATGATTGTATGATTAACTACCATATAGAAAAATCAAATAGAGTATAAAATTATTTTATTCGAGAAGAGAATGCATCATTATCCATGCTATACTTTCAATTTGATCCTTTATTTAATGATTTAATGAATCAAGTTCATGAAATGTTGCATGTAGGAACTTCCTCTATTTTGTTTTATGTTTTAGTGCAGTCATAAATGAAGAATTAATTAAATAAGATCAAAAGGAAGACAATGATTTGTAGGTAAATTTGTAAATGTTAAATAAAGGTAAGTTTCTTAAATTTCATATAAATAAGGAAGGATTTTTTATATTTGGAAAAAGGTTGTGTGTGCCAACAATCTCTTATTTGAAAAAGGATTTTTTGCGTGAAGCTCACAACTCTCCCTTTTCTATCTATCATGATAGTCCTAATATGTATAGATACCTTCAAGAGTATTACCTATAATATAGAATAAATAAATATATTACATACTTTACCACATGATTTTTGAATTGTAAATCAGTTAAAGTTTAATGAAAACTGCTGAAAGGGATGATTCAACCTTTTCCAATAATGGAGTGGAAATGAAAAAAATATATCTATGGATTTTATGGTGGTATTTACAAATAAATATTTAGGTAACAATTAAATTTAGGTTATTTTTGATCAATTTACTAAATATATTCATTTATTTCTTATTTAAAATATTATGTCTTTATATCATATTTCATGATTATATCTCAATGGGATAGTCAAGTTACATGGAGTTCCTCCCTCTATTATGTCTCTTTCTGATCCCAGTTTTACTTATATTTTTTGGAAAGGAATTCAGAATTTGTTGGGTACTAAATTAATATTCAGTACATCTTTTCATCCTCAGTCTGATAGATATTCAAAGTGAACATTTCAAACATTGGAAGATATACTTTGAGCTTGTTCAATGGATTACCAAAGAAGTTTTGATTAACATATTTCATCAGTTTAGTTTTTATATAAAAATAGTTTTCATTCTAGTATATATATGGTACCTTTTTAGGTATTACATGGAAATCAGTGTCAGACTCGATCTTGTTGAGATGAAGTAGGTGACAAGAATTTGTTGGGACTATAGTTGATAAGGGATATGGCTGAGAAGGTAAATATTATTCAACAACACATGAGAGTATCTCATAGTATAGAAAATATTTAAAGAGATAACTAGAGGAAAAAATTTCATTTGAAGTAGGTGATCTTGTTTTTCTGAAAGTATATCCTTGGAAAAGTGTCATAAATTTTGGTAAAAATGCAAAGTTACATTTGTGGTTCATTAGACCATATGAAATTCTAGATAAAGTCGGATGGGTTTCTTACTAAATGGCCTTGCCTATTATTTTATAATTGGTACATGATGTATTTTATGTTTCATTATTAAGTAAATATATGTCAGAAGCATGTCAGTTTTTACACCAGATGTAGTGCAATTGGAAGAGAATATTTCATATGTGGAACAACCAGTTTATATTGATGATCATAGAGAGTAGGTGTTTTGGAATATGGTGATTCCTTAAGTTATTTTTTTTTTGAAAAAACCAAATGTTTGAAGAAGAAATATGGGAATTATAAAATTCTATAAAGGAAAAAATATCCCCACTTTTTATGTACTGAATAAAATTGTGAGGATATAATTTCCAAAATATGGGAAGAATGTAACAAATGATATAATTTTAATAGTATATCCATCTAAATCCTTATTAATATTCATGAATTATATTTCATGGAGTTTTATTCAATTTAACAATAATAGGTAATTTCTCATTCAAAAAGGAAATAGTTTTATTTTTACTAAATTGGGTTTCATGCATTATAATATTTTATTTAAAAGTTTAATTTATAGATTTTATTTTTTTAATTTGAAAAAATGTACCTAATTTTTTAAATAAATGAGAATAAATTACCTTAAGGTGATTTTTTTGGATTTTTCTAAAAAATTGTATTTTTGGATGAATAGTGAAAAATACAAATTTTTATATAAAGACACCTTTTATTTTAAAGTATTTAAAAAGTTAATTTTTTTTAGGATTTGTTTTAAATTTTTAATAGATAAATTTTCATAATTAATAATCTAATTAATTTTAATAGAATCAATATTATTCGTAATTTTGGTATAAAAAATTATACTTAAAAATATAATTTTTTAAAAAAACAATTTTTTATTGTGTTTAGCATTTTTATTAGATTCTTCCATTTATATAGATTTAATCATGAAAAATAGATTTAAAATTTGGAATCATGAGTTTAAATTTTTTTATATAGGTTAAATTCATTTTTCTTTATTTGGAATAATAACTTTTGTAAAAAGTTAGGTATCGCGATATGAGTTAAACAAGTTAAAAGGGTTAAAATTAAAATGTAAAGGGTTAAATTGACATAAAAACTTGTATAAATCTTATTTGATGAAAATATTTTTAGGATATTTTATACCTTATCCTAAAATGTTCCATTTTTGAACCAACTTTTCTTAAGTAAGGCATTAATATATTTTAATTTTATGCAAAATTCCCAGTGTGACCTCTCCCTCACATATAAAAGGAGATCCCTTATCCTCTCTTCCCCGAACATCAAGACCCTCTTAGATCAGCCAATAACTGAACAAATAACTTCCTAAAATCCTTCACTATATAATATATGTCCTTATTTTTTTTATAATACTATCCTAGGAAGGATTTTGGTATAATCCAAAGGAGGTTGTTTGAAGAAGAGATGGAGTTCTTAACTAAGTGGTTTCATTTTATTTCTTCTTTTACCTAATTCAAAACAATCCTTAACACTGTGATATGAAAAAAATTATATTCCATATACTTTAATGTTATTATGTTTAATTTATAACCATTGTTCATCTACTTATCCATTTAATTGAAAATAAAAACACCGTGTTTGCGTATGTGTGGACTACCACCTCGTGAGACGATGATTTTCATTTTTCATTACTACCAATTATGGTTGGTCAAAATGATGTATCAAAATTAATTAATATGATATATATGTTATAAATTTATTTTAATTATATTAAATAAATATTCTAATTCTGTCTTTACCATTCAAAAAATAAATAAAAAACATCGCTCGTGCATACATGCAGACTACTCCCATGAATGTTGATGAATTTTATTTTTCATCACCGCCTCACATGGCTTGTATATATAAGTGGATTTAAATAAATAATATCTTATTTATGGTATAACTATAATTATTTAAAGATAAAATAATATTTACCTTATTTCCATCCTATTCATTGAAAAATGGAAATGTAACTCGTGGGTTTGTACGGACAACCGTATACATGTTGTAATATAATTTATTTTTCGTAACCACCTTACATAGTTGGATATAAAATACTAATTAATGTATAAAAATTACAATTAGAAAATTATTAAGATTATTTAAATTATATAATCATGAAATACTTGACCATATTCAACCCACCAAATCCATTTTGGTGTTTGGAGTTGAATAACCTCAAAATGTCTGACGTAAACTTAATTGATTAAATAATTGAATGTGACATGGGTAAATGTAAAACCATGAGTTTTTATGAATTATTATTTTTGAAAATATTTAATTCATTTGATATCTTTATTTATATAAAAATAATAATTTAATGTTGTGTTACACACAACACCATGTTTTTCTTGTACTACATGCAATGCTGGGTCAGCTTGTGTTACACACGACTGTGAGTTTTAACAAAACCACGATATATTATTAATATTTTTATTCAAAAACAAGAATTATAACCAAGCTATTAGACTTAGTGAGATGAATTTTCATTATTAATTTTTAAATATTATGTATAATGGTTATATCTAAAGAAAACATATTGATAAAAATGTATTTAATTTTCAGTAAAGTCATCATATGTTTCAAAAATACGATTTTCTTAAAAAAATGGATTTTCATTATTTATGAGAACATTAATAAAATTAATTTTTGAATGTTTTAGAAAATTAATTTGATAAAATAAAATTCATTTTTTAAATCATAATTTCAAATCTATCTTAGTGTGATTTTTTTATACTTTTATGAGAAGTTTATTTTTTGATGAATAGTGATAAATACTGAATTTTAATTGAAAGCTATCATTTTATTTAATTTTTTATAAAGGTTAATTATATTTTATATTAGTTTTAAAGAATTTTTTTTTCAATTATACATAAATTAATCCAATTTAGGTAATTATAATCAATTTCGTATTGAATTTTATATAAAAACATTGTAAAAATTTCAACATTTCCTCTTTTAAAACCCGCTTTCTCATCGCTTCCATGGGATTAATTTTATATTAAAATTTCCACTTATGTGAATAAAATTTTTAAAAATTTATTAAATATTTTTAATCACAAAAATTTATTTTTTATAATAATTTCAACTTAATATTTGACAAAAATTAAAAGTGAAAGCAATATAAATCAATTACCGCAATTAAGGTAAAAATGGGTTTACCGAGGGTTAAACTAAAAAGATAAAGACTGAAATGAAATATAAAATTATATGAAAACTTTTTTATGTAAATATTTATATAATTAAACCTCTAATGTTCTATGATTTCCACTTTTGGACCCTTTTGAAATGTGAAAAATGTGGTAGCACTTAATTATTTTCAAAAATATCAATCATGTCCTCTCCCCCAATTATAAATGGCCACCCCATATCCTCTCTTCTTCACACATTAGAACCATTTTTGGTAAAACAATACCTTCAAAAATATCTTTCCATCTTCCCTCATCTCTTCCTATAATCCTTAATTTGGATACAAATTCAACTGTGAAAGGAATTTCGAGCAAACCTAAGGAGTGAAGAGGCAGTGTTCCTCAACGAACATTTTTATATTATTTATTGCTTCACCTATGTAAATTATTATTATACCTTGATTATTTAATAAAATAGATATATTAAATATACTAATATATTTTTATTTTATGGTCATTACCTATGACCATCTCTACTTCCATCAAATGGGTTACAAAATCATTGTTCGTGAGTTCGGTGGACTACCGCCTCACGAACCGAGGTCATTTTTTTTTACATTACCACCTAGCATGGTTGTTTATAAATATGGATAAAATGTTTATATATGATATTTATGATATTATTATACTTATGGAATTATTATATCATACATACCTTCAGAATTTCCATTTTTTGGGAATATGATAATGTCGCTCACGTGTACGGTGGACTATTGCCTCTCGAAGTGATGTGATTCATTCATGATTTACATTGAAGGCAATAAAGATGGTTTTAATTAAAATATGAGATATATATGACATAAAAATGAATCTAAAATGATAATTTATTATTTAAATTCCTTCTTTCAATCTGATAATAAAATGTAAATAATGTCCATGCGTATATATGACCTACCGTCTCCATAAATAATGTATTTAATTTTATATTACTAAATCTTAAAGATTGATATAATCACATATATAATGAATATATATGGTATTTATATTATTTTTAATATTATATAAATTACTAAATCATGATAAAATTAAGAGGACCAAAAATAAAAAATCCAAACATATATGAAAAACAAAGCAGTTATTACTCAAAACGTATTTTTAATAATAAATTGTTAATAGGATGGAAATAAAAGGTCATAAGTAAATAATATATGGTATGATATATATCATTATAGTTATTAAATTGATTTATAACAAATATATATTTATTATATAGGAGGTTCAAATGTGTATGAAGAAATTTTTGACTTAAGATAAGATATTTTAGACAAAAATTACCTTATTTGAGATGTATGTTATGTTATGCACCTATATCAATTCATAAGGTGTATGTAAATCAAATTTGATGTGTAATATCTTGAATTTATTTATGTTAATGTTATTTTAAGTTCCATTTTATGTTATTCCTTCATTGGTCTTACGATTCAAAGTTTCCAAATGGTAAAGATTTATATTAAAATATCATAATTTTATCCTGATTATTTATGATTATGTTTCTAATTATAAAATCTTATGATAAATATCTTAATAGACTCATGAATTTTACACTACTATTGTTATTCATGATATTTTAAGTAAGAGTACCATTTTTACACTCTTTGGTACTTAAAATAATTGAGAAAATTACTTTAAAAAAATATGACTTTATTTCTCTCTTCTATCAGAAATCAATTTTCTTCCAAAACCATGTTTTCTAAAAAAATGTTTTCAAAAAATTTTCTATTATTCTCTTGTGATATTTAAAAGAAATATTTTACCAAATTTTACTTTTTATAAAAATTGAAAGGTATATTCATGTCATTTTTCAAAAAATGACAAATTGGATTTTACTAAAAATGTTAAAGGAATATCTATTTAAACATGCACAACATGAATGAAGCTTACCATTTTCATGACCATTATTTTCATTAGAGATTACCTTATATGCTTTTAATTTTATTATCACATAAAAATATTTTCATAAGGTTTTATGTTTTAAAAAGTTTATTTTCAAGTAGGAAAGGAAATTTTCCTCAAGAAATATTTTAAATGATCGATCAAAATAATTTTTCATCGAATATGACATTCGTTGATTTTACCAATTCCTTATTGGGTATTTTATCCAAGAAACAAATTCTTATTTTTTCTCTGAATGGTTTATGTTTATGATGGAATGATGTTTATAAATCTTGTTTCTCTTCCATATGTTATACCATGATAAAATTCTTATGAAACCTTCTCCTTTATACACTGGTCATGAAATGATGAAATGATTATTAAACATTTCTCTTTTCTACAGGTTATGATATGATGAAATGTTTATGAAACCTATTTTATTTCATTGTTCATAATATTATTAATGTGTTATTATCTTATGGAACACATAAATATGGTTTTCATTATGATAAGGGTGGGGCCTATATATCAGTATAATAAATTGGGTAAATATTTATATCTCATGAGCTAGATAGTATTGGAATAGGGAGTCAACTCGATTCAGTAAGGGAATTTGTTTTATTTTATGGCCATAGGAGTGAACCTTTACTACTATAATGGTTTGGAGAGCTATCCCATTCGAATATTATAGTCTTGGAAATAATAATTGACTAATATGGAAATGATTTTCTATTCTTATGTCTATTCCATGAATCTATGTCTTTTTCCAATGTTATGCTCCCATTGCTCTTGTTCTTTGATTCCATTCTAATTTATGTATTATAAAATCCAGATCCTTATTCCATGACTCAAGATCATGATCTTTAATATCAAGGGTATGGTTTTTAGATGTTATACTTTTGTTTTTATACCCTTATGTTAATATTATACTTACATATATCCATTATTTACTCTTATTGAGCATCTGATCTCACCCTTTATTAGGTTTCCTTTCACCAAGTTATAAAGAAATTTATTATGTATGATATGTCTTAGAAGGGTTAAAGTTATAGAGATCATAGTGGGAGATAATGCAATTTACATATAGACTAGACAGTTTTGTTTCCAAGTTTCCAAAGACACTAAACTATTATGGTCCTCAAGAATGTGTTTGTATAAGGTAATGAATATTCATCAATAATGATGTAATATCTATGTATGATAAGCTTGGGTCACTTTATTTGTTTATAAAAGGATAGGTTTAGTTAATATTTGGAAACTAGAATGAGAAAACCTTAGTGATATCCCTTATTACATGTCTAAGGATGAGTCTAAGGATGTGTCAAAGAAAAGTAAAATGTCCTGGAATTTTAGTAAAGGATAAAGTGAGTGGTTTCTATGCAATTAAATCTCTGTCTGGATACTAAAAATGGATGTGAATTTAACACAGAGGTACCCTAGGGTAATAAAACTAAAAAGGATTCACTGATCTAGACTCGATCATCACCTGGTGGATGACAATGTTCCTTATTACTCACCTAGTTCTACTCTCCTAATTGATATGATTTGGTAATTTGTGAACTCTTTATGGGCCCTCATGAAGTATTTAAATAGATGATGACTATGAATAACCTAGTATTAACCTATGGTGTCATATATTAAATAATATTTCTTTATTTATACATCATATAAGTAATGTTTCATGATTATGTGGTTCCCCTTCATGATTATTGTTTCTTACACTATGAATTTGGATTCTAGTTTATGGATAGAACTAGAAGGAACTGTGTTAACGCTATGTGTGACAAAAAATTAATGAATGTACTTATAATAATACATAAGTTATGGGAAGTTGAATGAAAATATTATATCTATTCTACCACAATTTTCTCAAGCTATGAATCATGCAGGACTTCCAAATGAAAAAGGAGGGAACAACATTCTGTTGAATCCTTCACGAGGTAATGTCCAACTTCTTTCAGTGGTACCTCTAATCCAATAGTTTTTCAACAAAGGAATCAACACCACTAGAAAGACATTTTCCATCATCTAGTGCTCATGAAATAAAAAAGTAATTTTTTTTGTCTAACATTTGGAAGGTGAAGCAGATCAATGGTGGACTCTTATCAAGCATGTGAGGAAAATAGATGAAATTGAATCCATCAATTGGGATGAGTTCAAGAACTAATTTTTCAATAATTAATTTCCTCATATTTTTTTTATATGAATATGGAGAATGATTTCCTTGAACTAAAAAAAGTATGAAGTAAGGTTGATTGATTCTTTAGTGGCTCAAAAAATAAGTCTCTAAAGGGAATTATCCATAATAGACTTCAGTAGCTATGAATGGATTTTTTGATATTCTATCTAGTTTAAAATAGAGTTTGGAGTTAAATATCAATATCAAGTTTTAGATAAGTAGAGAAAAATGGAATTCAATGGAAAATATAAGAACCATGTAGAGAAGCAGATGATATTTCCTTTATGATCAAACTGTGGGAAGCAGCATGGAGGAAATTTTCTTAAGGGGAATAGTAAATGTTTTAAGTGTGGAAGGGAAGGTTATCAGGAGATTTTCAAAGATATGGGAAGAAATTATCTAATTACCTAAATAGAGATAAATATGCACAAAAAGAACCACCCACACTCATGTTTAAAATACAAGGAGTATGGGCATCATGCTAACAAATTCCCAAATCCAAAGGTCAATGATAAACCTATTAAGGCAATATAAAAAGTAAAAACTCACATGATCACTATTTCTGATGAGGGGTGTGATAATGATGTGTTAAAAGGAAAACTTACCATCCACTCTATAACAATTAATGTCTTATGTGACTGTGGATATACCCATTCATTCGTATATAAATTTTTTTATAATGGTATCAAGACTCTACCCAAATGATTATATGTTTAATTAGTAGTGAAAACCCCTAATGGTACGGTGATCACATCTGAAGTATATTATTATCTCTAGTTGATATTGGTGGGAATGTGCTTCCCTAAACTCTTATCATTCTTCCTATGGTGAAATTTGATTTTATCTTGGGAATGGATTAGATTTATCTACATAAATCCCACATAAATTGGAAAGGAAGGGAATTCACATTTGATATTCCAAACCGAAATATGATCTGATATAAATTTGATGATAAGTAAAAAATCCTTATAGATATCGCATCCATTATATGGGTCTTAACTCCCATTCAGAAGGATTGTTTATCTCAAATGGTTGGGGTGAAACTAGATATAGATGATATGCCTATTATGTGGGAATTTGTTGACGTATTTATATAAGTGTTTCCTAGAATTCCACCAAAACAAGAAGTTGAGTACTTAATATAAATCATACCTAGTTCCATACCAATTTCAAAGACTCCCTATATAATGACCCCGATTGAGTTACAATAATTGAAGAAGAAACTCCAAGAAAACCTTGACAAGGGATTCATTCAACCAAGTGTGTCACCTGGGGGTGCACCTATTCTTTTTATTAAAAATAAATATATATCAATGTGACTCTTTATTGATTATCAAGAGATAAAAAACATCAAAATTAAGAAAAATTAGCATTTTCCTTATTTGGATGACTTTTTTGATCAACTATGTGGAACTCAATACTTTTTCAAGATTGAGCTTCATTCTGGATATCATCAATTGAGGGTTAAGAAAGGGGATATATGCAATATGGAATTCCATAAAATTTTTTGAAACTATGAATATATATGATTCCATTTGATCTTAATAATTTCCCCACCATCTTCATGGATTTACGGAATATTGTATTTATAGAATACCGTTCTCCATTTGTGTAAGTCATTATAGGCATATTATAATCTACTCAAAGAGAAAGTAAGAGAATGAATATAATATGAAAATTATACAAAAGACCCTAAGGAAGGTGAAACTATAATAAAAATTTACAATGTGTGACATTTGGCTACAAAAGGATTAATTCTTGGGTCATATAATCTCAATAGAGGGTATATAATTATATCCATCAAAGATGGTGGCCATTGAATGGAGGACCAGACTAACCATGATTACTGAGTTCCATAATTTTCTTTGTTTAGAAGGATATTTTTAACAAATTATGGATAATATATCTCAAATATCTAATACTTTGACCAAGTTAAATCAGAAGGGCACCAAGTTCCTCTGGACAGATGAATGTGAGGGAAATTTCAAGGAATTAAAGAGAACAATAGTTTGTGCACATGTGCTTACATTACCCTATAGTAGGGATGGGATTACAATCTACAGTGATATATCCAATAAGGTATTATGATGTTTAATTATGTAAAATGAAATGGTAATAACTTATGCCTCATGAAAATTGATGATTATTGAGAAAAATTACAGAACTCATTATTTGGAGTTAGCTACGGTAAAGTTTTCATTAAAGATATGAAGGAATTAAATTTATGGATAAAAGTATGATATATATATTGATAATAAAAATTTAAAGTATATATTCACACATAAATAGTTGAATATGAACCAAAGAATATGGTTAGAGATAAATAAGGATTAATATTGCTCAAAACATTACCACCCTAGGAAAGCGAGCATGGTTTCCAATTTTTTGAGTTAAAAGAATCATGATAGCTTATCTATGATGAGGATTATAAAATATCTAATATATATAGATTTTCTAATTAAGGATATGTAAATCCTGATGGAATGGGAAAAATATTATTTTTCTCAATTGAATGTTTGTCCATCTATCTTAGTGAAGATTAAATAGGAACTGAAGGAAGATATAGAGCTGCAAAAGAAGGTTAGAAATGTTCCTAAGTATAAGCTTGGTCATGATGGGATGATAAGGTTCATAAACCATGTATGTGTTCAATTCATACCATATTTGAAGGAGTTGTTAGATAAACCTCATAATTCTTCATTCTATATTGATTTGAGAAGTACAAAGATGTATAGGGATTTGAAAAAGTATTTTTGTTGGGATGGAATGAAGAGAGATATCAGAGAGTTTCTATCTCAGTTCTTGGTATGTCAACAAGTTAAGGCTAAAATAAAAAATTCTAAGGGGGTGTTACATCCATTACCCATACGAAAATAGAAATTGGAAAATATCACCATGGATTTTATCATTGGACTGCACAAAAAATCTAAAGGGAAAAATTATATATTGGTTGTAGTTGATGACCATAAAAAGTTAGCACACTTCATTTTTATTAGAGAATTCTTATATATGGATAAAATTTATATGATATAAATTGAGAAAGTTATAAGGTTTCATGGAGTACCACATTCCATTAATTGTGATTGGGATATAGGTTTTTCCTCAAAGTTATGGAATATTCTTCAGCAAGATCTTGATATAGATTTGAGTTTCATCACAACATATCATCCTTAGATAGATGGCTAGTCTAAGAGAAAAATTAAAACCGTAGAGGATATGTTGAGATATTTTTATTTTTATTTCAAAGGTGTTTGGTATAAATACCATCCTCTAGTTGATTTTTCATTCAATAATATATTTTAGCCAATCATTTAGATGGTATCAGCTGAAGCCCACTATGGAAAGATATGTAGAGCTTCAACGTGGTTGAATTAAGTGGGAGAAATAATTATATTAGGACTTGATATAGATGAAGAAATGGTAGAGATGGTTAGATCCATTAAAAAACATATCAAGGAATATTAGAGTTATTAAAAAAGCTATACAGATAATTACTGATGTGATATATAATTTAAAGATGGTGAAAAGGTCTTTCTAAAACATTTTCCCCGAACGATGGTTATGATATTGGGGAAAAGGGTAAACTTAGCCCTAGGAATCTCCGTACCTTTGAAATTATTGACAAAATGAGTAAGGTATCATATCAGCTATTGTTTCCAATAAACCTCTCTCAAGTCCATGATGTGTTTCATGTATCTCTCCTGAGTAAGTAAATATCCGACTCTTCACATGCACTGAACTCAGAGGTCATACCACTGAATAAAGATCTTTCTTATGAGGAATAACTAGTGAAGATTCTAGATCGTACAGAGAAAACTTAATGAAAAAATACCACTCATGTGTTCAGTATTTTTTAGTGAAACAACCAATTTGAGGAAGATATGTGGGAAAATGAGGATATGATGAGGTATAAGTGTCCTCGTTTATTTAAATTAGAGTGACAAATTTCTAGGTGGAAATTCATTTTAAGGGGGTAGAATGTAACACCATGAGTTTTTATAATTTTTTTTGTATTCAAATAAATTAAATTTATTTGATAAATTTATTTACACTCAACACTATGTTAATATTGTGTTACACACAACACTAAGTTATGATTTCTCAAAATGCAACACAAGGTTAGACTATGTTACACATGACCCTGAGTTTTAACAAAACCATAATATATAATTAATATAGTTATTCAAACATAACCATTATAACCTATCGATTAAACTTAGTGATATTAATAGTAATAAATAATTTTAAAATATTATATATACTATTTTTATAGAAAGAGAACATATTGATAAAAAGTATTTATTTTAATAAATACCAAGTGTGTCCTCTCCCCCACTTAGAAAAGGAAACACCCTATTATATCTTCTTCATGACTTATAATACTTTTGGTTTTGAAAATACCTATCAAAATCACTTCCCAAATTCCATATTATAATCCCAGAATCCTTATTTTTTCACGAAGAGGAAACCAAGGAAGGATTTTGGTGCAAGCATAAGGAGGATACCCAAAGAAGAGGTAATGTTCATCAATGAGTGTTTTTGTTTTATTTCTTCCTCCAAATCCTTAAATTATTATTATATGATTATGATATAATAAAATTAGTATATTTTATATACTTATATTTTTATGATAATTTAATGACCTATAACCATCTTCACTTCTATCAAATAGGTTATGAAATCATCATTCATGTGTATGAAAAACAACCATCTCATAGACTGATGTCATTCATTTTTTCATTACCACCTCTAAAGGATGGTTATAATGATGGATTAAATCATTATATATATGATATTTTTGTAATTATATAATTATTATGTCACAAATAACTTCACACTTTCCATTTTGTGGGAACACGATAATGTTTCTCGTGTATATGATGGACTATCTCTTCGTGAAGCGATGTGATTCATTCATACTATACATAGAAAATAAGAGGATGGATTTAATATAAATATATGATATATATGAATTAAAAAATATTATATAATGATAATATATCATTTAAATTTATTTATTTTAATCCAAAAATAAAATGGAAACAATGTTCATGGGTACGTACGACCCACCATCACCATGAATGATTTATTTCACTTTCTATCATTAATTATATGGATTAATATAAATACATATTTACCAAAAATATATTATATTTATATCATTTTTAAAATTCTTTACTGGAATAAATAATTTTCAAATTACGAGTACTAAAAATAAAAAATCAAAACATAAACGAAAAAGAGAGCGGTTATTACCCGAAACATAACTTTAACATGTAATGTTTAATAAATGGGTAATAAAAAGTCATACATAAATCATATATGCTATGATATATATAATTATAGTTCTAAAATATATTTATAATAAATTAGTATTTATTAAATATTATTTTCAAATGTGTATTAATGAATTCAAGACTTATGGTAGGATATTTTTGTATCAATTGTCCTTATTTGAGATGTAAGTTATGTTATACAGCTATATATTTCACGAGGTGTATATACAACCCATTATAAATGTAATATAATGAATTTATTTATCCTAATTATATTTTATGTTCCATTTTATTTTATTCCTTCACGGGGATTAAGAATCAAAGTTACCAATTTTTTAATATTTTATTTTACAATATCATCATTTTATCTTGATGGTTTATGATTATGTTTGAGATGATAAAATATTATGATAAATATCTAAATAAAAAATTAACTTTATTCCCCTCTAGTTAATAATTATATTTTAAATTAATAATACTTTTTTTCCACTCTTTTGTAATTAAACTAATTGATAAAATATTTTTAAGAAAATACACTTTTACTTCTCTGTTCGGTCAGAAATCTGTTTTCCTCCAAAACCATGTTTTCTAAAAAAATGTTTTAAAAAATGTTTTATTATTATCTTATGATCTTTAAAATAAATTTTGCCCATGTTTTAATTTTTAATTATTTTATAAAGGAATCTTTTCATCATTTTTCAAATAATGTCCATTTGGATCTTACAAAAAATTTCAAAGAAATATTTCTTTTTATGTGTATGACATGAATGAAACTTCCCACCATCATGACCATTATTTTCATTGAGGATTACTTTATAATTTTTAAAGTTATTTTTCAAAGAAAAATATTTTCAAAAGGTTTTATGTTTTAATTTTTTATTTCAAATAAGAAAAGCTATTTTCCTCAAAAAATGTTTTAAATGATTGATCAAAATCATTTTCCATATAATATGACATTTTTTGATGTTACCTATGACTTAATGGGGATATTATCCAAGAATAATATTCTTATTATTTCTCTAAATAGTTTATGTTTATTATGTCTTGATTTTTATGAAACTAGTTTCTATTCCACTGGTCATACAATGATAAAACTCTTATGAAAACCCCAACTTTTTCCATGGGTTATTCTATGATGTAATGATGAAATGATTATAAAAATTTTATATTTTATATAGGTTATGATATAATGAAATGATTATAAAACTCATTTCATCTAATGGGTCATGATATGATGAATATTTTATGATATTCAATTTGGTTTTCATTATGATATGGGTGGGAACTATATCTCCCTCCAATGCATTGGGTAATGATTTATATCTCACGAGATAAAAAACAATGGAATGAGGAGTGAACCTAGTTTAGTAAGCGAATTTGAATGCTATGATGGTCTTGGGAGTGAACCTTAAATAATCTGATTTTATTGGTAGTAAACCCATTCCACTGTGATATCCTTGGAAATTATCTTGACTAATATATAAATGATTTTCTATACTTATGTGTATGCCACATATTTATATCTGATACCTATGTTATGCTCTCAAGGATTTTTTTCTTTAATTACCTTATGATCAATGTCTCCAAAACTAGCAATATTTATTCCATGATTCAAGAGTATGATCTTTTATATAAAATTTATGGTTTTACATTGTTATGATCATGTTCTCATACACTTATGTTCATGTTATTCTTGCATGTTTCCCTTATTTACCCTTACTGAGCATATGAGATTACCCTTTATTATGTCTCCTTTTTCTATGTTATAAAGAAATTTATTTCATATGATATGTCAAATAAGGGTGATAGTTATGAAGATCATAGTGGGATATGATGTAGTTTACCTATGTAATGGTCATATGTTGTTCCAAGTTTATAAATATACTAAACTATTATGGTCCTTAGGGATGTTTTTGTGTAACATAACGAATATTCATCAATAATGATGTTATATATATGTATGGCGAGCCTGGGTTAGTATAGTTAAAGTGAAATAAAATTAATAATAAAATTTAAAAACTTTATTAAGTATGTAAATAATTAACATATGTTTATTATTAAGGAATTTCAAGAGTGTATGTGATGAGTTAGAATCAAGGTTAGTGATTTCTAGTCTCGATTCCCTTTCTTTGAGTCTTAAGATACATGTTTTATTTTTTGTAGTTTATAAAAAACTTTATGGATGTGTTATATAATTCCTTTCTAAAACTGAAGGGTTTTAAATTTCATTTTATGTTTTTTATTTAAATGTTTTATTTATTCAAAAGTTATCATGTCATAAGTGACACTTTACCTTAAAACCTCATTTTAAATGTTTTAAAGATTTATTTTTTAAATATTTTTCCTCAATGTAAATATTATTAAAATTATTTCATGGATGTATTTATGTTGACATAAATAAATTTTAAAGGATAATTTATGTCTCTTTTGACTCTATTTCAATGGTTTTTCAAAGGAACATTTTTATATATTTTATCTGGAATGTTTTGAATTTATTTATGAAAGGAAAATGTGATGTTCTATTTTAACATATATGGATTGACCTAATTTACCATCTATAGAAAAATTTATTAATTATTTGGATTCATTTACAATATTACATGGTTTTTCAAAGGGAAGCCTTTTTTGTTCTAGGAATTTTTAGTTTTTAAAAAAAAGGGGTTTTAGAAGTAAAGGGTATTTTGATATTTAATTTTTTTTCATGTGGTTTCAAAAGTGTTTTTCATGGTTTTTAAGATAAAAAGGTGAAAGATGAAATATATTTTTGTTCATTACATGGTATTTGATCATTATAGATGATGATTGGTGGACTGAATTCAAATTATTAAATGGGTGATCCTGATAAAAATTATATGATGAGTGATCTCGATGTATCTCTCCAATGAATTGGGTAATGTTCCCTGTCCTCAAAGGAAATAATGAAGGTGATAACTGGAGAGGTTTATCAGACAGATTTAACTGGTCTCTATTTATTTCTAACACTAGTGAAGATGGATTATGAATATAATTCTCTATGATGCCTATAGGGGTTTCTATTTCTTATTGTTGGTTCTTAAATGTTTTATTTGATCTAAAATAGTTTTTCAAAAGTGGATATGATTTATTTTATATGCTCAAAGAAAAATGTGAAAAAGTTAAAAAAATGGTTTTTAATTTATTTTTTGGGACCACTGAATTTATTTTATTTATATCCCTTACTGATAATTTAGTGTTCATCCCACATTATCAAATATTTTTATAGGGTTTAAGGATGAGAAGGAACAAATAAGAAGTCATGTTGAAAGTCATGAAGATTTTTTATGAAAAGAAAATGTGTTTCATTTTAATTTTTTTATATTATAATAAAAATGGGCACTGATGTGAAGTTTCCCCTTTGTAATGTATGAGTTTTTTATGTAAGTGTTATCACATAATTCTCTAAAACTCTAAATTGTAATGATTTTTTAAAAATAAGAAAATAAATTATTGATTTAAAAATCAAGATTATGTAATTTTTAAAGGTTGGGTAACTGTAGTTCCATCCTTCACTCCTTTTTATACGAACATGTAACCATGATAAATCTTCCACGCTCGATCTGTGAATATTGTATAGAAACATTTATCATCTAATTATGTAATATAAATCATGCTCTTTTTTAATAAAAGGATGTACAACACTCTTTAAAAAATTAAGAAGATTTCTATCCTTATCTAGATGTAAACGTCTCTCATACCAACTATTTAGATAGTATTATCATCTACTAGATGTATCTTTCTAAATCTTCCAGAAATATAGTTATCCAAACTTCCTATCGTAGATGTTGTTTGAAATGAAGCTTCACAACCTATCATAAAAAAATCAAACAAACTTGGGAAACATTGAAGTTAGCCACTCCAATCTACCAAAACAAGATTCACAGATCCAATTTTAGATTCATATCTTATAGAATTAAATCTACGCTCATTTTAATATTTCTTGTGGTGACCATTATTCTCTTAATTCCCAAACAAGAAAGCAAGTTCAACCAAGATACTCTTGCTTCAACTTCTCCTTCCTTTACCTTTATTATGATATTTCATTATTGTAGATCTAACCCTTCCTTTGGAACAATATTCATTTCAAAAATATATTCGGATATACTTTTGATGAATTTCACCATTAAAAACATAGTCCCTGACATCTGTAAATACTCAGGAATTCTTCCTCCTTGAGTAACTCACAATGGGGACTATCATATTAGACGATTTAGGGAGTGATAAGTATAAAAAAACACCCATTATAGATATATAATGTTAACCTTAACTTAATCCAACTAACTTATTTTCATGTTAAATTCATTAATATGACCAAAAATAGACTTCCCTTCCTACATCATCATGCCAAAAATTCCCCTTAGTAAGAACACTTTGTTTACCATTATGAGATTCTCCCACAAGCCATTAAGGGTCATCATAAATTTTTATATGGTCTTCAATTATCATATTTTTTAATCCAAAATATGGGATTATGATATCTAAATCTATCAGAGTTATCTCTTATCGATCCTCTCTCATTCTTCCTTTTTTTTATCACTTCTAGTTTGGTACTCATCAAAAAACTATCAATGTCCTTCTATAATAGATAATCTTCCATATTCATTCTCTATAACAGAAAATCCATTCCATAGAACCTATCCAAATAGACCTTACCCTTTTCCAATTACACTACTCTAGAAATTATAAATTTTAACTAGATTTTTAAAAATATAAAAGAGAGAAAATGAATTTCATACTAATATTATATTATAAGGCTAACTATAAAATGGTGTAACTGAACCAAGATATAAACCATCTTGGATAGGGTATGATTATCTAGAACAATCTTACTATGAATTTTAAAGACTTTTCAGTTCCATGAATAACTTAGGATTCTAAAAAAATATTCACTAGAACAAAATAGGTAGAAAAATGTATTAGATTGTGAAATGATGCGGAGATGACCAGAACTTTGAAGATGCATTGCACCAAAATTATTGCACCGCGACACACAAATTTTAAATGAATATAGAAAAGAACTATCATAATAAAATGGTAGAAGGAAACAAATGAACTAGAACATAGATGGATTATTTCTTAAAAATATCATCAACTTATATTAAATGATATTATAGGTATTTGTGTATTACCACTTGACATAGGAATTATAATATTTCATGATCATGAGGGGAAGGTCCATGTGATTCAGTTTATAAATTAAATGAGATTAATAAGGAGATCACATTTTTTAATATCATAGAATTTATATATTCAAAATATGGAAATTATATTCATGTTATACAATTAATAAGAGAAATAATATGATGAGAATGTGCGAAGTGAGAAAATCAGTTACTATATTTTAGAGCTGATCTTATGTATCGAAGAAAGAGAAGTTGGTTATATTTTGAATCTAAAACACTATATTTCAATGAAGAATAATAATAGAAGAATATGAATAGTTAAGTCAATGAGGTACTTATATGGCACACCCATTATCATCAATGTTAAAAGAGAAGTGATAAAAGAAAGACAAACACATAAAAAGTGAATTGATCATGTCCAACATAGTCATTATCTTGGTCTTTATCTATTTTATGAGGTTTTTAGAGAAGAATAAATAAGTTTCAATAGGAAAATACAATAGTATGCATCATGTAAAAGGTTTAAACATTAGGATTCATGAGACAACAAGGTTTATTTTCATGTTATAGTAGAATAATACACATTGTCAGTCAAATAACCGTTCTCAAGAATGAAGATCTCACTAGTTATTGAATTAAAATACAGGGGTAGATTAGAGATCTTGTTTAGGGTATCAGGAGGACCCATTTTACACTATTGGGAGATATTATAAAGAAATCGGCTAGGAGACTATGAACATGTTTGGAGAAACCAAATTTTGGGGGATAGTTTTTGGTTTAAGGATGATATCTTCCCGAGGGTTAAGAATGATACCTCCCTGTACCTTATAATCATTATAGTTTATTCGTGATAAATGTTTTGACATAGACTATATGTGAACACAATAAGGATTTTATACCCAAATTGGATTTGAATCAAGTAAAAATACCACAAGCTACTTTTTTGTTAATTTCATTTTATTCATGTGTTTTTGTCAGTTGGGAATTCATAAGAAGATTAATTCATATTGACTAGTTCAGATGTTCAAATATTAAGAGGGTTAGTTAAAAAAGTGATATAATTTAGTAAAACTGGTTCATAATGATTCACCACCACTCATTGTGACTCCATGATCCAATAGGGGAATTTCTAGAATATTTTTTTTTGGTATTTTTAGTGGAATTTACACTAAATTTTAATAGTGTAATCTATTGTTTATTTTTTCTATTAGTTTAATATATATTTTTCAATTAAAATTTTCACTATTATTTTACATTACATATTTTAGTGAATTTTTTCATTGAAATTAAACATTGGATTTTGAAATTTATAGGTATTTTTTTATCAGAATTTTTCAATTGATTTTTACTAGATTTTTCAATGTATAAAATTTAAATACAATATTCCACTGTGATTTCCACTAATATTTTCCAATCGATTTTCTCATTGGAATTTTAATCTACATTTTTTTAATAAATTTTTAATAGAAATTTTGTAGTTTAGTATCTCTAAAGAATTTTCTGATGAAATTAATATAAGTTAACAAAATTATTTCTTCTCATTAAAAAATGTAATAGATAAATAAAAATAAAAAAAACTAGTTTATAAAGGGGTATTCTCCCATGTAAGAAATAACATATTTATTATACTATTAAATTCATACAAAATAAAATTTTTACGTAAAACATAGAAGTAATATATTATTCTTTATGAATTATTTTATATATTATTTAAAATATAAATAAAAATTATTTAATTTTAATGTTTTCAAAAATTATTACTTAATTGTAAAAATATATTTTTTATAAAAGTAATTGTTTTTATTAATTTTTAAAATGGATTAAGTGTTTTTGTTTTTTTTCAAATTAAATATGTTTCCCTATTTTTATGAATAAACATTGAAATTATTTTCTATTGAAATATAAATCCATTTTTTAATTCTTAAAAAATTAGTACTTAATTACAAATATAAAACATATCTTTCATACAGATAACGAATTTATTAATATTTATATGATTTTAATAAAATATTTGGTAAAAAGTAAATATTTTCATATATTTATGAATTGATTTTGATATTATCATTTTTCCAATGAAAATAAAAATTAGTAGCTTAATATCTTCAAAATTTCTAATAAATTATAAATATAAATATAATTTTATATGGATAACAAGTTCATTATTTTCCTTAAATATTTAAAATATATGTTTATTATATATTTCATTCTAAAAAATTATTTTCTCTCCTAATTATACTTCATGTTTATTATAAATTATATCTTAAAAACCAATCATTTAATGATGGCTTAAAATAATGATTTCACCACGTATCACTTTATTTATTAGTAAAGATATATTCCCTGACTATCATTATTCTGTGTTCTGTTATTTTTACATATATACAATAATAATTATCCAAATTTTTATGAACCAAAATTATATCTTATCAAGATTCATCATGATATAATGGGTTGTGATACAAGATTAGTGTGCATAAAACATAGACTACTGTAACATCTTGTTAGCTTCTTTCTTATATTCTTCATCTCCCTTTTCATTTACCTCTTTGTTTAGGTGTGTTTTGGGTCTTTCTAGGATGGAGAGCCTTTTTTGGGGAAAATTATCTAATGTTTGGGGATGTATGTTTGTTGGAATCAATAGAATCCTAGTATAAATGTGAAAACAATTAATAGGATGTACTTTGGAGTCCAAGTTCACCTGGGGGATTTTCTAAGTGTTTCTGTTGAATCTGTTTGCTCAAAAATTTCATATCATGAATAGTCACATGAACAAAATCTATTTTTGAGGTGATGCCATGAACTGGTTCAGAGCATGAAATGTTTACACATCATGAGACTCATTCTTTCTGTGAAATTTTCAATCGGTGGTTTTTTTACCATGGTGATTCCTTTTTTGTTGTATATGGATTTCATGGATTTCACACTATGAACCATATATTCACATTGTTTAATTTTCACCACCTATATGCTTTTATGAAGTGCATGTATGAGTTCTTTTTCATTTGGAATGCATGCTCCTCTTCGTAACTTAAGAGCTCTCTCTGGCACTTTTGGGGATCTCCACTCCATAGAGATCATTTTGTCTGATGATTGATATTCATTGTGGCTACATTGCATCTATTAGGGTAAGTGATCTTTTTAAACTCTTAATTTTTATTGGTCACAAAAGAACTTTTTCAATATGATTTTAGTACCATTGGTCTTATGGTGTTTACTCTCTTGAACATTTCTATATCTGTTGTGTGATATTTTTTTCAAGGATTAAATTTGTGATACTTGTAGTGTGATATGTTATTTTCTTGAGTTAGGTGTTGTGTTATCTTCTCCATCAACCATTTTTCTTGCTGAATTGATTAGGAGACGTAATTATTGATTCTAGGGCCTCTATTGTTGTCTTTGTGTTCTTCTGGGTCAGAAGATCCCATTGTAGGCATGTGAAACCTGATTTTATGGTAGTTAGTTTCGTCTATAGCCTATGTTGGATGAAATTTATTGCTCTAGTTTTATAAACTGTTTTATATATGATGCATTTTTTGAACTACTATGATATATATATGATATGATTTGAAATATTTTTACCTATATTATTTGGAACAATGAAAAAATGGGGAAATATTCTACCATTATTTTTATATAAAAATTATTTAACTGATTATCATGCCTTTTTTCTTTAAAGTAAATAATTTTTGGATTGTTGTTCAAAGAATTAATATAGAAAACTTCATTGGGATCCTACTGATCCTATTTATCTCACACCTTGTGCACCCCTTTAGTTTTTTATAGACCTTGTTATGTCATTAGATATAGGTAAAGGAAAGGCACCATTGTGTGGTGATAAGGATTCTTTAAACTATGTTTGGGTAGATAGTTATGAGTTAGTGGGAGTTTTACCATGTAATCACATGGAATAGCTATTTCATTTTTAGTTTTACTTTGATATGTTTCTTGTACCGTGGAGACTTTTTAGCTAATTTTGAGTTGTATCACATCTTTTATATCATTTTTTCTATAACATATATTTCCTATTTTAATATTACATTATTTATTCCTTTAATATGTGTGTGTGTGTATATATATATGTCATGTTATCCAATATTGGTTTGGTAAAATAGTTCCTTATGTTTTTCGTTGATGCCTGAGTTCTAGTCTCTAGCCTGTGGGGATTGAGAATATCCTACGAGTATATGGTGGTTTGGTTCGGGTACTAGTTTGATAGGGTATTCAAGTCGAGTTCAAAATGGGTTATTATCAGAGGTAGGTTGTGCTTAGTTTCGGGACATTGGTGGACTAGAGATAGGATTGTTGGAATTGAGAGGTAGGTTTCAGTGAGTACCTGACTAGGTCTTTTGATGACAAGACTCATGTTATGATGGTATATTGGGATGTGTGTCTCTTGTTTTGAGTTCTTGATCATAATCTCAGCTTATTATTATTATCTTCTAGCTTGAACTAAGATTACCTTATTGTCTGGTCATTTATTCTATTTTAGTATGTAGTGGTATGTCTCCAAGACATCTTCCACATGTTTCTTTGGATGATGTAAAAGATGGTCCTCAAGGGAATCCACATCTAGATCAGAATCTTATCGAGACTATTGTATGGGAATTTATTATTGTTGAGTAAAATGTACCATAAGTCCATAATGCAGTTTTTAACATTAATCTAGGATTTACTGGAGAAAGGGATCAGTTGTGAGAGTTCTTACCTGAGAAGCCCCCATCCTTCAAGCATACTGATGAACCTCAATAGGTAGAGGACTATCTTTAAAAGACTGATCAAATATTTGATTTTCTATATAGACCTGATAATATCAACATAAAGTGAACAAAGTTCACACTCTAGGGTTGGAACATCCTTAATTTTAAATGTTAACAAAACCCCACTTTGTCAATAAATTAAAACTATGTTGGTGAAAAATTTTACTTTTTCAATACTTGTGTTTATTATGGATTTAACAGTGGGTAAAATATTTCTTTATCACATTGAAATATTGTTTGAAATATTTTCATAGTGAGACGCTGAGTCAGTACGAGATTCCAAGACCTATAGACCCTAAAAATTGATAGAATAAAAATATTAAATATATTTTATTTATATTAATGTGTGATTTTTTCTAAAATAATGATATAACTACCGAATGGTGTGTCAAATGTGAAATCTGAAACCACAGTTAGGTCTGGAATGTCATGTTTACCCTTGGCATGGTATAACATTGATGTGCCTCAGGTGTTTAGAAACCTCACACATGATAATACCATATTTATTTTTAATTAATTTATTATTCCATTTTTTATATTATTAATAATTAATTTCCTAGAAATGGTGCATCATATGAGAAATATGAGACCACCGTTAGGTTCCAAACATGGAGTTTACCCTAGGCAGAGTATAACTTTTGTGAGCATCAGGAGTTTGATCAGATCACACTTGATGATAATTTAATTGGTTTATAAATAATTTTTTTGGGATGTTAGAAATAATAATAATAATTTTATTATTATTATTATTATTTTCATTGAAATAAATGAAAATATACTACTATAATTAATAAATTATGTTGTAGTGTATATAATAAGTGGATGATGTAATAATTGTGTTATTATTAATAGTGTCAATTAAATACAAACACGCAGTTAATATTAATTTAATAACCATAATCGCCTTTTAATGGTTATTTTTTAAAAAATTTAATGGTTTCATTGATGGGTTGAATTAAATAATATTAATTTTAATAATTTTAATTATTATTAGATGGTGAAAAAATAGTGGTTTATATATATATATAATGTATATATATGTATGTGGGTTAAATATATATGTATGTATATACATGTGTGAGTGTACATATATGTATATAAAAATGTGTATATTTATATATAACATATATATATATATATATGGATGAATATTTATTGTTGGGTTAGATAAAAAATAATTAATTGTCGCACATAACTGTTATTGCATGGTTAGTTTATTAACTTCACTCTTTTAATGAGAGTATTGATGGAATTATTTACAATGATAATTTTGATATAGATTTAATAATGATAATAATAAAAATAAATTATTATTTTTATAATAATAATAATTATTAATTTAGGAAAAATAATATATTTTTTAGATACATATGTATGTATGTACATGTGGAACAAATAATTTTTTATGGTTACCCAGGATTTTATAGAATAATGCATTGTGCCATGGAACAGTGTTTCGGGTTAAAAATTATTAAAAGGATTAAAAGGAATAAAAATAAATTTTAAAAAATAAAAATGAATGAAAAATGAATGAAAATAAATAATACAATAAAAAGAGGTCATGGGAAAAATGAAAATAATTTAAAATAGGCTTATCCCATTTTTATTATTTTTTTCTTTTCTCTTTCCCTTTCTATATTTATTATTTTATATTATTTTTTCATTTTTATTATTTTTATTTTTATTTTCCACCTCTCCCTTATTTCTTTCCTATTAATTTCATTCCTCCTCTTATCTATCCCTCTCCACCATATGTCACACCCTCTCCTCTCTATGTGGTGCACCACCACCCATCACTGATTTAGAGGCCCGTTGCACCTCTTCCTCATCTCTGTTTTCAACGTCGTTGGAAGAATTATGAAGCTCTTAGTAAGGATAATCTTTCACACCAAGAATCATTGAGTTTCATCCACTCTATATCGCATGAACTATTGTGGAATGGTTTTACCTGAAATTGGGGGTTTTCTAAAATCCTATGATTTCTATTTTAGGTCAAATCAAAGGTTGTCATGGGGCATGGGATATACTATGACTACAATTTTTAGAGTCTTTATTATTTCCCATAGTTTCATTATTTTGTTCAATTCCCATCATTGTTTCACTCATCGATGCCTACCAACAAACCCTTAATAATGCGTATTAATTTAATTAATTTTTTTGTCTTGATCCTTGTGACCTTTGTTTAAGGTGAAACCCCTTCTTTGGTTGTTTCCATGTTGTTGGACACCCTTTTGGGTGCACCAAAATAATTGGATTATTTTACCTATGGAATTGAGTTTTTATGTTATTAATTACTTGTACATGTTCAATAATTTGGGTTCAAGTTTTAAATTGAATAAATTATTTAAGATAAATCGTAAACCATGAAGTTGGATTTCCTTGAAATTGTTTCCTAAATAATTATATCTATAAGTCTTTTCATGTTTTTCCATTATTAAATTTCATTTTCTATGCATTCACTGATAAGTTCCAATCCTTTTTAATATTGTGTTAATATTATTATCCATGACTGTTGGTCTTGAATAATTGGTAAGCATGGAATTATATTCTTAATTAGGTGGATGTAATCATGAATGATGCTATGTAATATATATAAATAAAAAAATAAAATTATATATATATACATTCCTCTCATGTTTTTTTAAATAAACTCAGGTCAGGGAGAGAATGTGGGTCCCATATTAAGAACACACAATTGGACTCTCTGTGCTCAATAGGTTACAACACAACGCGCCAAGAAAGTGATGTTTTAGGCTCATTAGGAAAGGTATTTCCTAGGTATTTTTACTATACTAATGGATGAGATCGGTTCCCTAAGGGGAAACCGAGTATGGACCCATTGGAAAAAGGGATACGCCAAACCTCAGTTGATACTCAGTACCTTACGTGCGATACCCAAGATTTACTCATTGTTACCATCCACAAGTGATCCTTGGACTTTCGAAAGAATCGTCTTGGATAGGCTCATGGAATTTGATATAATTGATTGGATGTACTATAGTGATACCTTCAATATGGTCTCAAACTCCACCTCTAAAATTTTCAGTTTCAATGTAACTGTGTGAGATGTTTTATTGATACATTATAGAGTTTCCTTACACTTTTTGATACTTATCTTATGCATTTAATGTTCCTGGTTTTGATATATTATTAGAACCCAAGTCAGAGCACAATCTTGGGGGTATTCCCTTTTATTTGGTCTATTATATTACTCTGGCCTTGCTATATATATATATATATATTATACTTTACTAGGTATCTCATTTAGAATTTTGGCTTAGGTCGAAGCATGTGGTGTGAGACAGGTGTTTTCTTGGGAACCCAGACCAAGTTACAGTTATTTGATTTTTTATTTAAGTTTCTTGTATTTATTAAATATATGGAACACTTCTATTTCTCTACATCATGAAATGGAAGGGTTTAGACACCATGATTTCTGACCTAATGAGATTATATCTCACACCATGCTCAGGAAACATTTGGTACCCGAGTATACTTTATATTCGAAGGTATAGATTCAGGTAAGTGTGACACTTTTGATGCTTGAGTGCTTTGCTATTTTGGATGAAACTTGGGGGGCAGAGGACCAAGACTTGATCAAGATGTCATATCACAGTTACTATTTTTTCTTTTAGTAGTTTTTTAGCATGTAGTCTATGATTTTTCCATATACCCCTGCACTCTTATTTACTTTTGGCATCATACATTGACATTATCATGGTATTTTTTATGACTATTCTGCTTCCACAGTTATTGTGTATTCCGTTGATTCATTTATCCACTTCTTCTGCTGTCTATTTTTTCTCTATGCTTCCACTGCTTGTTAAATATATTTTTTCTATTATGCTATACCTTATCCTCTGAGGTAATAGTCTCCCCATTGACTTACCCCAGGCCTTTGCTGCTAGTTAGTGGCCTCTGGAATTTAGGGAGATGTGCTTGAGTTGATGTGACCCACTAGTTCGGACACCATGTTAGAGGTGATCTGGGTTGATGCATTACAAAGTGGTATTAGAGGGAGGTTTTTTTAAATTTTCTTACTATTTTGGGCAAGTATATAGGAGACTAGGAATTTTTTGGCACAATGTACGAGGAAATGACCAAGTGTCCATGGTTGGGATTGTTGTTCATGATGTTCGATATTACTTTTGAATATGATTTAACTTAGACTAATTGGTGTATTTTTCCACTACTTACTAATTTATGATATTTATGGTATTTTAATCATGTCCTTGTATAGAAAAGTTGAAGAATTACTTGCATCATGTAAGGCATATATAGAATTTACATGTCATGCATATTCCATGACCTATAGTTGCATATGTAGGCTACTTATTTTTTTTATTATATGCTTTGAGTGTTATACCATGCTTGATTGTATAACATGATTAACAGTTTATATGCCATATTCCCTGACCTCTTAGCTTGCCTTCTTTGTTTAGTATGTCATACTTCTACGATTTTATCATGTTTCTCTGTGATATATGATTATAGTGAAATGATTAATTTTTTTAAATATGTAATTGATGGTATAGGATAAATGTAATTTTTTACGATTGAAATGGGATCCAAAATTCCAATTTATAAAGTGTATGGGAAATTTATGGAATGGTAGATGACCGCCCATATGACTGTACTATTGAACTTGTTCATGTTGTATTGTGAATTGTTTTTAAATGTAAAGGTAGTTTAAATTTAATTTGAAATGAACTGGTTCACTATATAATGCTCAATTGGACCCAAGTAGGTCAGTTGGGGCATGATTATTATCTGATAACCCTCTGTGGGTGTTTTGAAACTTGAATAACTAAGAAAATATTATTGGGTTTCATTCTAATTGACCCAAGTTAGATTAGAGGGACCTCATAGGTTGCCTTACTTTATATAACTTAAAAAAGATTTTTTTGTTCATTGAATAATAAAGAGGGGATGTCTATGAATGTTTAATGTTAAAAAGGAAGTCGAGATAACTTGTATTTTTCTCTCTTGGGGGTTTGGTTAAATTCCAATTCCTTGTTTTTTTTTAATTTTAAAATGGTACTTGATGTTTTGAATTAAATATTTTAGATGCTTAAATATTTGAATGTGAATAAATGTAGTGACCATAAAATGTGACCCTAGTTGGTGTCCTTTATTTAAACCCTTGTGAACGGGTATCTTGATATTTTCTCCCTTAAGATTCCTTGGAACAGAATCGTAGGCATATTCCATAGGTTTCCTCTCTTTTTAAAAATGTCTTGATGGTCAGATTTTGAGCCGAGTGAATTTTTTTCGGTGGGACCTAGTGATTGGGATGACTATTATTATTTTGTAAGGGGGTTATCCCATGATCTGTAGAACCCTTAAATCTTAAAAACCTTGCGAATGTAGTGATTTTTCTACCTTTTGGTTCTGTTCAGGTGACATTGTCCCTAGTCAGAACCCTTTATTAGAATGAAACCCTTGTTCGAATGAGTGATAATGATTTTATTGTCCATTGATACAAGCATGAGAATCGAGTAATTCTCAGTTCCATCTAGTTAGACAAGCCTTGGGCATGGTCAGTTGCTTACTAGGTCACTTGACCCTTTCATATTCCTTATTTATGGATGAACCTATATGGAGTTGTCTAGGTTAATAGTGGAATGGGGAAATACGATGATGGATTAAATCTCTTATATAGACCATCTGATGCTTGAATGAATTGGGTGGATATCTTATGGATAGTATTCAGGATGTTTCTTCTTGCTTTTTGAACCATGGTGTAGCATGTGTTCATCTATGCAGTGCCTGTTGAGTTTTTAATGACTTAACAAACCAGTTGAGTATGGAAGGCCTGTCGAGCCTTGAGTTGTTCGGTATGGTCTCAGTCATCTCTGATGTAGAGTGACTTGGTCATAAAGAAATCAAGTTTTCCCAATACTTGAGACGAATTTCATATACTAATGTGCTTTGACACATCGATCGGTTTGGTTTTTTATTTTCATTACAATCATTTAAATGTTTGTGTTGATCGTGGTTCTGACCTACACCCTTTCGAGAGACTAGTTTATCCCTTCAATCTAGGATTAAGAGACTTCTATGGTGGGAAGAATCATTTCAGTTTTAGTGTTTAGGTTTCGGTGCTTTCTCAGCATCGCTATGTTGGTGTGGTTGGAAGTGTATGTAACCTTCGAGAAGCAACATTGTTCGTGGGTGGAATTTTGTGGTTAATCTTGAATGATCATGGAAATTCCTTGGGTGGTAATGGCCTGGTGATCAGTTAATAGTGGATTGTCGGTAAGTGATGCTAAGCTTCTTAGATGGGAAGTTGACCAGTAGTGCTTAGACTAATCTTATAGGTAATCTTCTGATCCAATTAGTGTACTCTTCTTCAAGCAATGATCATGTACCCTATCTTGACCATGTCCATTATGCACTAAGAGAGAATCAGTATCACACCGTTCTAAAGCATTAAAAGCTATTGGGATTGTTTAAGTGGACTCCCAGTGAAGCATGTCATCGAGTTAGGGCGGGTGTGGTTTCAAGGTTGGCACTCTCATCTGGGAAAGCTTGCACGACTAGTTCTATTTGGTCGATTTGAAATTCAACAATTTCTTTACAATGGGGTCCCTGATAGGACCTTGGAAGTAATTGGGTTTTTTCTATTAAAGAAAATCACACGTGTAGCATTTCTCAAACACTTAGTGGGATTTTTTATGGAAATTCCTATGGTTGGGGTTTCATGGCTATAAATTAACCCCATTTTTAAAAGGTTGAGACCTATGGTGGGGAGTACCACTAGTTATTCATTTCAAGTAATGAAAACATGGTCATGTCTCTTGCTAAACGGGTTCGGGTAAGAGTCATTTCATTATTTTGGTTCAAAAAAGGGCCTTGGATCTGATCTTAAGGTCTTAAGTGCTTCTTTCCTAATCAATACATAAATTTGTGTTGGGAATTTGTAAACGCAACAAGACTATCTTAGTGAGACTTCACAATCCTTGTAGTTCGGGTGATGTTTTCATTATTCCTAAAGGCTTCTAGAGAATGAAAAATTCTCTGATGGGGAGATTGTAACATCCTAATTTTTAAATAATAAAAAAACCACACTTTGTTAATAAATTACAACTATGTTGGTGTGAAAATTTTAATTTTTCAATCATGTGTTTATTGTGGCTTTACCAGTGTGTAAAATATTTATTTATCACTTTAAAATATTCTTTGAAATATTTTTAGATTTAGATGTTGAATTAGTGTAGTATTACGATGCCTGTAGACCCTTGACATTTATAGAATAAAAATATTAAATATTTTATTCATAGGTGTGTGAAATTTCTTCCAAAAAAATTAAATAACCTCCAAACGGTGTGTTTTATGAGAAATCTAAAACCACCGTTAAGTCTGGAACATCGGTTTTACCCTATACAGGGTATAACATTGATGTGCATCGGGTGTTTGGAAACCTCACACATGATAATACCCTATTTATTTTTAATTAATTTATTATTCAATTTTTTATATAATAACTAATTAATTTCTCACAGACAGTCAGTCATATGAGAAATATGGGGCAACTGTTAGGTTCAGAACATGGGGTTTACCCTAAGTAGGGTATAACTTTTGCAAGTGTCAGGCATTTGGTCAGATCACACCTGATGATAATTTAATTGGTTTGTAAATATTTTTATTGGGCAGTTAGAAATAAAAATAATAATTTTATTACTAATATTATTATTTGTGTTGAAAAAATGAAAATATACTTCTGTAATTAATGAATTGTGTGGTGGTGTAAATAATAAGTGGGCAATGTAACAATTCTGATATTATTAATTATGCCAATTAATTACAAATATGCAGTCAATATTAATTTAATAATCATAATACCCTTTTAATGGTTGTTGTTTTTAAATTTTTTATGATTTCATTGTTGGGTTTTATTAAATAATAATAATTTTTATTATTTTTATTATTATTAGATTTGGAAAAAAACATTGGTGTGTATATATATAATGTGTGTATATATATATATATATGGATTAAATATATAGGTATGTATATACATGTTCATATATACATATATGTATATTGATGTGTGTATATTTATATATAACATTTGTATATATATGGGTGGATATTTAATTTTGGGTTAGACAAACATTATTAATTATCCCACATAATTGTGATTGTGTGGTTAATTTTTTTATCTTCACTCTTTTAATGAAAATTTTGATTGAATTTTTAATGATGATAATTATGAAATCATTTTAATAATAATAATAATAAAATATTTTTTTTTGTAATTATTATTATTACTTTTAAGAAAAATAATATATGTGTTAAATACATTTTTATGTATGTACATGTGTAGAAAATACTTTTTCATGGTTGTGTGAGATTATGCAGAATAATCCACCATTCCCTAACACAATGCCTCTGATTAAAAGTAATTAAATGTATTAAAAGGAATAAAAATAAATTAAAATAAATCAAAAGAAATTAAAAAGGAATGAAAATAAATAATAAAATATTAAACGGTAAGTAGAAAAATGAAAATTGTTAAAAATAGGCATAACCCATTTTTATTTTTTTCTTTTCTCTTTCCTTTTTTATTTTTATTATATTATATATTTTTTTTACCTCTCCATTATTTCTTTAATTTTATTTCTTTTCTTTCCTCCTCTCTTCTCTCCCTCTGCGCCACCCCCAATCGCTACTACAGAAGCCCCTTTCACCTCTACCTCTTCTCTATTTTAAATGTCATTGGAAGATCTGTGAAGATACTGATAAGGAAAATTATCCACACCAAGAATCGTAGTTTCATACACTCTTTGTCGTGTGATCTTCAATGGACTATTTTTACCCGAATTTGGGATTTTCCATAAATCTATTGATTTATCCCATTTTAGGTCAAATTAAAGGTTATCATGGGGCATTGGATGTACTATGACTATGAGGTAGGGAGTCTTTATTATTTCCCATCATTTTGTTACTTAGTTCAATTCATACTATTGTGATGCTCGTCAGTTCCTACCAGCGAATCCCTAATAATGCGTATTAATTTAATTAATGTTTTTTTCCTTGACCATTGTGAACTTTTTTACGACAAAACCCATTCTTAGGTTGTTTCCATGTCATTGGACACCCCTTTGGGTGAACCTATGTAATTGGCCTATTTTATCTAGGGCCTTGAGTTTTAAAATTATTAATTACATGTGCATGTGCAATAATTTGGGTTCATGTTTTAAATTGAATAAATTATTTAGGATGAATCATAAACAATGAAGTTGTATTTCCTTAAAGTTGTTTCCAAAATAATTATTGTTATAAGTCTTGTTGAGTTTTACAATTATTAAATGTCATTACCTATACTTTCATTGATAAGTGCAAGTTATGTATAATATTGTGTTAATATTATTAGTTGTGACTTTTGATCTTGAATAATTGGTATGTGTAGAATTAAATGGTTAATTGTATGGAAACAATCATTAATGTTTCTCAATGACATATAAATATATATATTTATATATATGACACTCTTGTTGTTTTAAAAAAAAACTTGGGCCGAGGAGAGAACGTGGGATCCGTATTAAGAACCCACAATTGGACTTTCTGTGCTCTCCGTAGGTTACATCATAATGTGAAGGGATAGAGATGTTTTATGCTTTCTAGGAAAGGGCTTTTCCCATGATTTTTACTATACTAATGGGTGACACAAGTTCCCTAAGGGGAAACTGAGGACATACCCATTTGAAAAATGTTTATGCCAAGCCTCGATTGATACTCAGTCCCTTATGTGCAGTACCCAATATGGGATCATAGTTACCATCCATGAGTGACACTTGGACTTTCGAAAGTATCATCTTGGATAACATCGTGACATTAGATATAATTTATTGGATATAAAATAGTGATACATTGAGGACAGTCTCAGAATCCACCTCTAAAATTATCAATTTTAATATAAATGTGTGAGGTGATTTATTGATACTGTGTAGAGTGTAACTCCCTGGCCCCAGTATCCCAAATTCAGTACATTATTACATAACCTTGGCATGATACAAGAAATCTTGTCCTGAAAGACCGATTAGTTTAGTATCCTTGGAAGTACTAGATACATTCATAAGTTTTACATTACATCATGAAATAAAAACATTCACAACATTTTGTCCCCTTTTGAACACACTTATATCCTTTTCCTATCCCTACAGGTCAACCATAGAATACTTCTTCACATCCTGGGAAAAACAAAACATAGAAATGGGTGAGCTCAGATGCTCAGTAAGGATAACAATATAGCGGAAACTTTCATAAATATGCATAAACATTTAAGGAAATGTATAAGACTAAAACAAAATCCTTTTAAAATTAAACATTAGCATAATATGGAAAAGATAAAATAAAATAATTCCATTTAATTATTCACATAGATATTCTACTAGTAAAATAATCACATGGAATATCAATAGCCACTTTTATAATGATGGAATGCATAATACCAGACTTCATAACCACATAGTCAAGGCCTTGTGGAAAGAATACAAATAATATATTGTCAAGGCCTTTTGGAAAGACACTAGTTTGTCTCATGAGACCTACCGATGCATCGTGGAGCTATAGCGGTCTCCACCCGTCACTTACTAAGTCTAATGCATTCTTCATATGAAAAAGTTTAAACATAATTTAAACATTCATATAAAAACTAGCATACGAAATGTCAAAACTTTATCCATAAACCATGAATGGTGTAAAAACAAAACATCCATAGTCAAGCATATCCCAAAACAATCAATACAATATGGAAGTTTTGTATCATAATAAAATAACTTCAAACAAGCATAAAATCCATCAAAGGATGTTGACATAGATGAAATCAAAACTTTTTGAGAGAAATATCTCTTTCTATTTTGAAATTATTTAGAAGTCATGTAATTATAAAATAAAACAATTATTTTTAAAACACTCTTATAATCTAGTAAGGGATGCTTCAGCAATGTTATAATGACGGAAAATAGTTGCACCTGCTGTATAAGTTAAAAAACCATTCTTACATTAATTTTGTCGAAAAGGTCATAAAGTACCTTGTTTGGAAAACGAAGAAAATATTCCTTTAAAAAAATATAAGGCAAAATAATGGTATAAATGAATTTAACCCATAGTCTAGTAAATGATAAAAATGTTTGAAAATACATTTTTAAGAAAACATGGATGTGGATGATAAAGAGGTCCCAGTAGATACTTAAGTAAAAACAACCTTGAATAATAAAGAGATTATGAAATTAACCCTTACCTTTTACTTTTCCTTAGTCAATAGTATGTTATCCTCCTATATAATAGTTAATTTTTTTTATTAAACTATACATGAGTAATATACATAAATATGATATCATATTTGATCTTATAATATTGCTTTGTTAATAATATTTTAGTAGTATCGTAGTTTTGGGTGTTAACTGATTCGTTTTCCTTTGTATGCTTGGTTACATAAACCATGTTTTTTATGGATAGGAGGTATTTGATTAATATATAGAATTTTATTATGTTGAAAAAAATTATTTTTAATCATAAAATTAATGTTATTCTTGAATGATTATTATGAGGAATGAATCTCATCACGTTCGTGGAGACAGTAATCCGTACGTACACACGAGCGACAATATCATTATATTGATGGAGAAATCGTATGTAAATGGATGGTATATCATTTATACAGAATAATTAACATGCTATATTTATTATTTACATCAGATATACTCATTATTATACCCATCCAAATAATGAAGTGTTTGAATAACAAATTACACCATGATGTGGAGACAATAATCCGTACGTACGCACATATGGCGACTTTGTCATTTATAGGATGGATAGAATTATGAATATGGTTGTACCATTTTTATAATAACATCGCAGTATAAAAAAGATACTGGAGTTATTATTTTAGAATGTAAACAACAAAGAAAGAGGAAGTGGAGGAAGAAAATAACTTGAAAGAGGTGATGAAATGTTTACCTCTTCTTCAGGTTCTTCCTTTTGATTTGATCAAAAGGGATCCTTAGGTTGGATTTCTGACCAATGAAAGGCCTGTACGATGAAGGGATAAAAGTTGGTAGGATATTTGTGTAGGGTTTTGCTGATCCAAAAGGATTTGGAGGTGTGAAATTAATAGAAGGGGAAGTTCCCTTTTTTAAGAAAGGTGAGGGTCACTTTAGGTAAAGCTTGAAATATTATTTTATAATAAAATAATTTTTGGTTTGTAATGGATAAAAAATGAATTATTAAATGGATAAGGTGGGTATGGTTTGAGAACCTCTCAACCAATAGGTTTTAGATAGGTTTTGGTCATCATATTAACCTTAACTTTTAGATTTAACTCTTAGGTAAATAGTTTGTCATTTACCATGTCTCTTTGTATTTTTATATTATATGGTTAATAAACTTACTATAACATGACAAGAAAACCCCATGTGGATAATTATTAATATATATAACCTTATATATGTCATTTGGCCGAACCTTATATTTTTAGTAATATTATATCAATTTATAATATAATATATTGTTTAAAAAAAATCAATTATGTCAATTTTGATAGAACTTAGTATTTGATTTTTTTAATGCCATAAAAACTTTATCACTTCAAATAAAATTTATTTTCCCAACCCTCACATGTAATATTAACCTATAAAATTATTTGAATTCATCATAAGTCTAAATTTACATATATTTGGATATTTATAATGTCAATTATTTTAATATTTCATTAATAAGGTAATTACTGCATCATCATTGTGTCATAACAAAATTAAATTATTTAATGTTTAAAAATTATAAATAAAATAATATTATGTATGAAATAATTTTATATGTCTAATGAATATTTATAGTCTAATTTATATTGTGTGTAACCCTATATTAAAAATGATTTAGTTATTAAACATTGAATTTAACTCTTTTAACTATTCTTTAAATAAAATAATAATAAATGTCCTAATATAATCCAAGTGGATAAAAGAGGATCATATTTTATTAATAAGGTTTTTTTGGTTGAATTATTCTTATCCAATAGAATTAGGACATGTGTTATGGTAATTATGATATCATTTTTACCCTTAATTACCCTATTTAATTTTAACTGTGGTAAATAAAAGTCAAAAGTTACTATTCACCAAAAATTATTTTCATCTTATTGAACCACATTTTACTTACTAATATTAACTAGGTATCTCGTATTCTTGAAATTAAACTAACATAAGTGGTAAAATTATGTTTTATACAAATTTGCAAATTCTCCTTGGAGGTGGGTAAAAGACGATAAAATGTTTGATAAAATTTTATATATCTATTCTTATTATAAAATGACTCAAATGAATTATGTTGAACATATATAGTTATTATGTATCTATTTTTACCTAAACTAAATTAAATTAAAATAACTAATTATTTAAATAAAAAGTCGATTTTAACCAATAACGAGTGTTTGTCACTATTTATCAAAAATTGAAAGTTTTCAAGAAAATACCAAAAAATAACCCTAAGATAATTTTGATATTCCGAATTCAAAAATGAAGTCCAATTTGAAAAATAAAATTTATAAAATTTCAAAAAAGTGGGTATAACTATTGATAACAGCTAGTTTGATTGGTTGTGGTGTGTTTATACTCGAATTTGCGCACAACACAAGCTATGGTATTATTCAAAGGGAAATGTACCGTGGAAGCATGGGGTGTTACATTATCCCCTCCTTAAAATAATTTCATCCTCGAAATTTCTATAAGATTACTGTATAAAAATATTCAGGTGGTTCTTCATCATAAGTTCATTGGGTTTCCACGTTGCCTCTTCCATCTTATGGTTTCTATATATAACTTTTACCGTACAAGTCTTCCGTTTTCTTAGCACTTGTTATCTTTTATCAAGAATCATGACATAATCTTCACAATAAGGCAGATCAGGTTTCAGTTCAATTTCCTCATAGGTGAGTACATGCGTTGGGTCAGACATGTATTTTCTCAATAGTGATGCATGAAACACATCATGAACTTTGGAGAGACTTGGCGGCATTACCAAACAGTAATCCACATCCCCGATTTGTTCTTGAATTTCGAAAGGTTCGATGTACCTGGGACAGAATTTACCCTTCTTACTAAATCGTATAACCCCCTTCTATGGAGATACCTTCAGGAAAACATGATCTCATACCTAAAATTCTAAATCCTTATTTTGGTTATCAGCATAGCTCTTCTCCCAACTTTGAGCTGCTTTGATGTGGGTATGGATAACCTTCACCTTTTCCATCTTTTCCTCAACAAGTTCTGGACCTACGAGTTTTCTTTGACCAACATCATCCCAAAAAGTTCTTGTGTGACATCTCTTTCCATATAACGCTGCATATGGTGCCATCGGAATATTTGAATGGAAGTTATTGTTATAGGAAAATTCCACCATAGGTAAATATTGATCAAAGATAAATTGAAAGTCAAGTGAGAAAGATCTCAACATGTCTTATATGGTTTTAATAGTTCTCTTTGATTTTCCATCGGTTTGAGGGTGGTAGGCAGTGCTCAAATGAAGTTTAGTATCCAGGGCCTTCTGAAAACCTTTCCAAAATCTTGATGTAAAACGGGGATCACGATTAGAAACAATCGATAGGGGTACACCATGGATTCTTACAAATTCATTAATATATAGTCTTTCCAGACGTTCAAGTGGTAAATCTTCTCTTGTAGAAAGAAAATGTGCTGACTTGGTAAGACGATCAATAATTACCCATATTTCATCATTCCTTCTAGGAGTCTTTAGTATCCCCATGCCAAAGTCCATCGTAATATCATCTCATTTCCACTCAGGTATGTGAATAGGTTTCATGAATCCGCTAGGATGTTGTCTTCCAGCCTTCACCTATTGAAAAACCAAACATCATGACACATAATTTTCATTCTCCCTCTTCATGCAGTCCCACCAAAAATTTTCCTTCCAATCTATATACATATTTGTGCTATTAGGGTGTATAGAGAAATTGGAGCTATGAGCATCATCCAACAATTATCTTTTTAGATCAGGTATATTAGGAACACAAAGCCTCTTCCCAAATTTAAAAATTACATCTTCATATACAAAGTCAATCAATCTCCAATCATTTACAACTCTAATTTTCCTTTTAAACTCCTCATCATTAGTATGAGAAGTTTTTATCCTTTCTAGTAAAGATGGTTTGGAATCCATTTGAAAAAATATTGTTGTTTCACCTTCCATGATTATTCCCATATCCATCTTTACTATATCCATGAACATATGATCCCTTTCAAATCTCATCTTGTTCAAAACTCAATGATCCTTTCTTCTCAAAGCAACTTCCACCTTATTTTCCTTCCTCGAGTGGTAGTGCATAGTGCAGTCATAATCTTTGAGTAGTTCAAGACATCGTCTTGGAATCATGTTGAGTTCTTTATGTGATAAAATATATTTCAAAATCTTGTGATCGTTATATATCTCACATTTCTCACCATAGAGATAGTGTCTCCATATCTTCACAGCAAAGATTCCAACCGCTAACTCATGATCACAAGTGAGATAGTTTTGCTCATGTTTTTTAGTTGTCGTGATGCATAGGCAATAAATCTATCATTCTACATAAGGACACAACCAAGTCCTTTATTTGAAGCATAACTACAAATAACAAACCCATCATTCCCTGATGGTAGAGTCAAGATAGGAGTTTTGACTAATCTACTCTTCAGTTATTCAAAAAATTCTTCACACTCTTTTGTCCAAACATATTTAACCCCTTTATGTATGATCTTGGTTAATGGGTTATACAATTGGGAAAAATTATGGAAAAAACGTCGATAATAACCTACTAAACCAATAATACTGTGTACCTCAGTTATACTCATCGGTGCTGGCCATTCTTGGATTTCCTAGGTCTTTGAAGGATCAATATAGATTCCATCCTTAGAGACAATATGGCCAAGAAGAGAAATCTCATATAGCTAGAATTCACTCTTTCTAAATTTCTCATATAATTCATTTCTTCTAAGATTCCTTTGGATAACACGCTAGTGATTTTCATGATCTTCATAGCTTTTGGAGTATACCAATATATCATCAATAAATACTACTAAAAAGTCATCAAGATATTCCGTGAAATGTCTATTCATTATATCTATGAAGACAGAGGGTGCATTAGTCAATCTAAAAGGCATTACTGTAAAATTGTAATGCCCGTACCTGGTTTGAAATGCTATTTTAGGAATGTATTCCTTCTTCTCACACAACTAATTATATCCATATTGAAGATCAATCTTTTAAAAATATTAAGCTCCATGAAGTTGGTCGAATAAATCATCAATGCGGGGTAGGGGATACTTGTTCTTTATTGTAATAGCATTGATCTCCTTGTAGTCAATTCACAACCTCCTTGATATGTCTTTCTTCTTAACAAAAAAGAACAGGGACTCCCCATGGAGAAACACTAGGGAGAATAAATCCCTTATTACTTAATTCTTCTAGTTGTTTCTTTAGTTCCACTAATTCCATGATGGTCATTATATAAGGGGTATTTGATATGGGCCTTGAACCAAGAATTAAATCAATGTAAAACACCATTTCTCAGTCTTGAGGATGTCTAGGTAAATCCTCTGGAAACACATCAAAATATTCTTGCACAATAGGTACGTCCTCTATTCAAACATTCGTTTCCTCACCCATAATTATTTCATTCTCATCCACCCTAAAAATTGTATTTAGTAGAGCTACTAGGGGTTGATCTATATAAGAATCAGGTGGTGAAGTTTTTGCTCTAAAGATAAGGTACTCCTTATCATCATCAAAAATTGTAAACTCCTTCTTCTTATAATAAATTTTTGTATCATGGTCCAAAATCCAATCCATTCTAAGGATTATATAAAATTCAATCATGGGTATGACGATGAGATCAGTAGATAAAGAACATTTATATGCCCTAATGGGAACAGATTTACAAAACTTTATTATGATGATACTTCCCTTATGTGTTTTTACTGACAAATCCTTTGTTATGTCAAATTAAAAATATCTAATTTTCTTAGAAAACTGGGAAGATATGAAACATTGCAATGATCTAGAGTCAAATAAAGCATTGGCTAAACTTGAGGAAACCATTAAATTACCTACCACCACATCTTTTGCAACTTCAACCTTAGCAGTAGTAATCACAGAAGTTTGTACATGCTCCCTTGGCCTTTTTTTAGGTAAGTTCCCATGGCACTTAGGACATTCATTTACATAATTCCCCCTTTCTCTAAAATTGTAGCATTCAACAGCCTCTTTCTTCCCCTTAAAATCACGAGCTTGGTGGCCTTTTTCACCACAATAGTAACAGACTCACATTCCATACAGGAAAGTACTAGGGTGTTTCTTCCCACATTTACCACAGGATAGATATTCAACTTTCTCTTCTTCCCCTTATTTCCACTTCCAGAGTGTTCAGAAGATCACTTCTTCTCCTACTTTTCTTTAAAGTCGTAAGACTTAGAGAATTATTTTTCTGTCTTGATAGCTCATGAGAAAATATCTTCGTATGATTATAATGATTTTGAGACTAATTATCACTGAAAAAATGGTTTAAACCCATAAATTAATCGATCAATATTACTCCTTGGGTTATGTATATAATCTTTTTCATGCCTTGATAACCCTATAAAGTTAACCTCATATTTTGTGACATTGTCATCCTCCTTTTTCCTCAGACTCTGAAATTTCATTTCCATATCCACTTGATGGTCATGAGGAAAGTATTTTTCTAAAAAAATATATTTAAACTCCCTCCATTCCATATTTGATACTTCATCATCTTACTTTGTGTTTTGAATCAATGACCACTATTGATCTGCATCTCCCGTGAGGTGATAAACTGCCATGGGAACTTTTTCCCTTTCGCTACTCCCCAATGTGTGAAATATTTTCACTAAGGAATTTAACCAATGCTTAGATACTAATGGATTTTCACTCCCATTGAATGTTGGTGGTTGTTACCTCATGAAAAATTCTAACATTGATCCTTCACATTGTGGATCTAGGTGCTCCATACGGGTAAGGTTATTATTCATAACCTGAGTGAGTTGTCCCAGTATGGTGATAAGATGATCAACACTAGTTGCTTCACCAGCTCCACTATAATTATCTTGAGTAGGAGGGAAATTCCTATATGGATTATGTGTTTTGATATGGTTTCCATTCCTTCCACTAGGAACTATTTCTAAATAATGTCATACACTACATTAGTTTATAAATCACGATACATAATTCCAAACTTATAAAACACTCAACATAAATTGAATAGTTTATGGATATAATCCATAATCATAAAAATGTTTTCTTTGAGGAGGTATTTACTCATAAATCCTTTATAATGGTTTGTAAATAAAATGAGAATTATCTTAAGCATATCCCCTGGGAGTGTCGTAACCAAGAGTGCAGCAAGGCCTCTTGTCATGCACCAGTTCCCGTTCGAGTATCGCTCAAAGTGGTGTTTTCGGGTTTTACCCCTAGGTACATCTGTGCTAGAGCCACCTCTACCTTCTCGTATCCAGACAGGTATGTATTTCTTGTAAAACTCACAAAATCTCTACAATACCATAATTCTAGGAACTTATATACTAATCCTCAAATTCTATCTTAGGTTAATGTTCTCTAATCAGAGTTTTTCTAAATCTAGCATCCAAGGTTTGTACTAAACATCCTATGATACCAACTGTAATGCCCTAACCCTAGTTACCCAGAGTCGGTGCGTTATTATATAACATTGGCATGATATAAGGAATCATGTCCCGAATGACCTATCAGTTTAGTAGCCTTGGAAGTACTAGATACATCCATAAGTTTTACATTACATCAAGAAATAAAAACATCGACAACATTTTGTCTCCTTTTGAACACACTTATATCCTTAGCCTATCCCTACTATTCAACCATAAAATAATTCTTCACATCTTGGAAAAAATGAAACATATGAAGGGGTGAGCTCAGATTTTCATCATGGATAACAATATAGCGTAAAATTTCAAAAATAAGCATAAACATTAAAGGAAATGTATAAGACTAAAATAAAAGCCTTTTAAACATAAACTTCAGAATAATATGGAAAATATAAAATCCAATAATTCCATTTACTAATTCACATGGATATTATACTATTCCGATAATCACATTGAATATCAATAGCCACTTTCATAATGATGTAATGCATAATGCCAGACTTTATAACCACATAGTCAAGGACTTATGCCAAGACTACAAATAAGATTTTTTCAATGCCTTGTGCCAAGACACTAGTTTGTCTCATGCGACCAACTGATGCATCATGGAGCTATACCGGGCTCCACCTGTCACTTACTAAGTCCAATTAATTCCTCATATGAAAAGTTTTAAACATAACATAAACATTCGTATTAAAAGTAGCATATGAAATGTCAATACTTTAACCATAAACCATTGATGGTGTAAAAACAACACATACACAATCAAAAATATCACAAAACATTCAACACAATGTGGAAGTTTTGTATCATAATAAATCAACTTCAAACAATATTAAAATATATCAAAGGATATTGTTATAGAAGAAATCAAAACCTTTTGAGAGAAATATCTCTTTATATTTTGAAATCATTTAGAAATCAAGTAATTATAAAAGAAAACATTTATTTTGAAAACACTGTTATAATATTTTAAGGGAATCTTCGATGATATTATAATGGCAAAAAATAGCCACACCTGCCGTATAAGTTAAAAAAAACATTCTTACCTTAATTTTGTCGAAAAGGTCATAAAGTACCTTGTTTGAAAAATGACAGAAAGATTCCTTTCAAAACACATAAGGTCAAATATGGGTATGAATGACTTTAACCCATAGTATAGTAAATGATAAAAATGTTTTGAAATACATTTTTTAAGAAAACATGGATGCGGATGATAAAGAGGTACCAGTAGATACTTACGTAAAAACAACCTCGAATAATAAAGATATTGTGAAATTAACCCTTACCTTGTACTTTTCCTTAGTCGATGGTATGTTAACTGAATCATTTTCCTTTATATGATTGGTTACGTAAGTTATGTTTGTTATAGATAATATGTATTTGATTCATATACAGAATGATATTATCTTCATACACATTATTTTTAATGATAAAACGAAAATTATTCTTGAATGATTACGATGGGGAGTGAATCTCATCGTGTTCGTGGAGACAGTAATCCGTACGTATGCACGAGCGACAATACCATTATATTGATGGTGAAATCGTATGTAAATGGATGTTATATCATATATACGGAATCATTAACATTTTATATTTATTATTTACATCAGTTATACTCATTATTATACACATCCAAATAATTAAGTGTTTGAATAACAAACTACACCATGATGTAGAGATAGTAATCCATACGTACGCATGTATGGTGACTTTGTCATTCATAAGATGGATAAACCAATGAATACAGTTGTACCATTTTTATAATAATATCATAGTTTATAGAATATACTGGATTTATTATTTTATAATGAAAAAAACAAAGAAATAGGAAGTGTAAGAAGAAAAGAACTTGAAAGAAGTGATGAAATATTTACCTCTTCTTCGGGTTCTTCCTTTTGATTAGATCAAAAGGGATCTATAGGATGGCTTTATAACCAAAGAAAGGACTCTAGGATGAAGGGAGGAAATTTTTTATGATATTTGGACAGGTGTTGGCCGAGCCAAAAGCCTTTGGAGGTGTGAAATTAAGATAAGGGGAAGTGACCTTTTATAAGAGAGGTGAGGGTCACTTTAGGAAAAGCTTGAAATATTATTTTATGATAAAATCTTTTTCAGTTTCTAATGGCTCCAAAATGAATTATTTAAAGGATAAGGTGGGTATGGGTCGAAAAAATCTCAACCAATAGGTTTTAGATAGTTTTAGGTCATCATATTAACCTTGCCTTTTAGATTTAACTCTTAGTGAAATAGTTTAACGTTTACCATGTCTCTTTGTATTTTTATATTATATGGTTAATGAACTTACTATAACATGCCACGAGAACCCCATGTGGTTCATTATTAATATATATAACCTTATATAAGTCCTTTGGCCAATCCTTAGATTTTTATTACTATTATATCAATTAGTAATATAATATTTGTTTTAAAATTTTAATTATGTCAATTTTGACACTATTTAGTATTTGATTTTTTTGAATTCCAAAAAAACATTATAACTTTGAAAAACATTTATTTAACCAACCCTAAAATTTCATAGTAACCTATAAAATTAGTGTAATTCATCATAAGTCTTAATTGACAATTATTTGGATATTTATAATATCAATTATTTTAATATTTCATTAACAAAGTAATTACTGCATCATCATTGTGTCATAAATAAATTAAATTATTTAATGTTTAAAAATTATAAATAAAATAAAATTATGTAGGAAATATTTTTATCTTTCTAATGCATCATTATAGTCGAATTTATAGTGTGTAAACCTATATTAAAAATGGTTTAGTTATTAAACATTGAATTTAACTCTTTTAACTCTTCTTTAAATAAAATAATAATAAATGTACTAATCTAATAAAAGTGGACCAAAGAGGATCATATTTTGTTCCTAAGGTTTTTTTGGTCTAATTATACTTATCCAATAGAATTTGGACATATTTTAGGGTAATTATGATATCATTTTTACCCTTAATTACCCTATTTACTTTTAACCGTGGTAAATAAAAGTCAAAAGTTACTATTCACCAAAAATTATTTTCATCTTATTGAACCAAAATTTAATTACTGATATGAGCCGTGTCTCTAATATTTTTTAAATTCAACTCACAGAAGTGGTAAAATTAAGTTTTTTACAAATTTGCAAATGCTCCAAAGAGGTGGGTAAAAGACGGTAAAAAGTTCGATAAAATTTTATATATCTAAAATTATTATAAAATAACTCCAATGAATTACGTTGAACATATATAGGTATTATTTATCTATTTTGACCAAAAATAAATTAAAATAAAATAACAAATTATTTAAACAAAAAGTAGGTTTTAACCAATAACATAGTGTTTTTTCACTATTCATCAAAAATTGAAAGTTCTCAAAAAAATACCAAAAATTCAGCCTAAGCTAATTTTGATATTAAAAATTAAAAAACGAAGTCCATTTTGAAAAATAAAATTTATAAAGTTTCAAAAAGTGGGTATTATTATTCATAACGGCTAGTTTGATTGGTTGTGGTGTGTTTGAACTCAAAGTTGCGTACAACACAAGCTATTGTATTATTTAAAGGGAAATATACCATGGAAGCTTGGGGTGTTACATAGAGTTTCCTTTTGATTTGTGATACTTCTCTTCTTTAGTTCACCTGGTTTTGACATTTGATTAGCCCCCAAGACAAAGCAAAAGCATGGAAGGTATGCCCTTTCCTTTGGTCTGTAATATTACTCTGGCCTTGTAGTATATATATATATATATATATATATATATATATATATTCTTCTTTACCAGGTATCTCATTCAGAGTTCCAGATTAGGCCGAAGAAGGTGGTATGGGAAGGGTGTCTGCTTTGGAACTCGGACCAAGTTACAATTATTTATTTATTTATTTACTTTTCTTGTATTTATTATATGTATGGAATACTACTATTTTTCTACAACGTGAAATGGAAAGATCTAACCATTTTGGGTGATGGCCTAATGAGATTATATCTCACAACCTTCTCATATTCTTTTTGGTACCCAAGTAGACTTTATGTTCATAGGTATGGAATCAGGGAAGAGTTTCACTTCCAATGATTGATTACTTTACTGTTTTGGATGGATCTTGGGGGAAGAGGACCTAGCGTTGCTCGAGATGTCATATCTTAGTTACTATTTTGTGTTTTGGTAGTATTTTTTCATGAATTATATGCTTATACCCCATACCCCTACACTTTTATTTAATTTTGGCATCATACATTGACAGCACCATGGAATCTGTTATGACTATTCAGCTTCACAGTTATTTTTTATTCTGTTGGGTCATTTATCCACTTCTGTGGCTGTTTGATTTTTCTCTATGATTTTTCTACTTGTTACATATATTTTTTTATGTTGTGTTATACTTTATCCTATGATGGAATAGTCTCCTCATAGAATTACCCAAGGCCCTTGCTACTATTCAGCAACCTGTAGTGTTTGAGGAGATGCGCTTGAGGTCATGTGACCCACCGGTCTGACTATCGTCTTAGCGGTGGGTCAGGCCAGGATGTTACAAGGATCCCGACAAGAAATGAAGAGATTCCATGGTATAGGGGGATAGAAATGTGGGATAGGACTAAAATGGATTCAAGAACCACTTATTTTAATATATTTGTCCGTAGTCTCTGATGTTGGGGAAGTATTTGGATTTCCTATCCTTGTAATAGGGAGAGGGATTAGTGTTAGCGTACACCAATCGGTTTTGTGGAGATGATTAATTTTTCTCCAATGATAATAGAGAATGACTAGCTAATGGCTCAGAAGTACTTTTTGGGTTTTTATTGGATATCATATCATAAGTATTTATACTGAATCTTTTTACCCATACGGAGATAGTAAACACGGAAATGAAGGTAGATATTGATATGGCAGGCAAGTTTGGTAATTCTTCTCCTTTTCTTCCTCCTAGTGATAGCTTCAGTAGTGTGCAAGGGAGGAAGATGAAGTTTCAAGATCATTACAAGAGTGGTGGGGTGGTTCTTAGTAGTGGGACTGCTATGTACTATCAGTTATAGCCAATATTGTACCCTTGACTTACTATCAATGTGGGGAGGTTGGAAACACCCAATATTATTGTTCTTCACCTATTAATATGTGTAATTGTTATGGATTCTATGACTATCTATATAATTTCTATCAGACTATGTCTAGACCTTGTTATGTCCATGCATCATTGGATCTAAAGGCTAATTTGGCACAGTTATATGCTTCAAAGTACATAGATCTCTAGCCACATGCCTCAAGAGTGAAGCACCTTCACACAATGGATGATTTTTTGGTGGAGGTAGATGTGGGTCGAGAAATAGTGTGTGATATTATATTTATTGAATATTCAATAGTGACTAATTTATTTGATATAGGTTCCTTCTACTCATTTACATCTAGTTGTTTTATAGATATTCTAAAAGTTCAAATAGAACTCATTTAATTTTTTATGGAGTTAGTTATGTCTATTTGAAAGTAGAAAGAATAAGTGTTTTTGTTTCTTTCTTATTCTCTATTGATATTCAATGCTGAGATAGTCTGGAATTTCCTCAATCTAGATCAAGATATGTTTGAATTTATCATTGAGATGGATCTTATTATCACTCATTATGTTTATGTTGATTGTTATCACCATCATTATTCATTTCTTATGGATGATGGGATCTATCGAGTGTTTCATGGAGTGTGAGATCTATGTTCTGGTAGTGGTAGAAATTCCCACCTAGAGCTTTGGAGTTTGTTATTTTTATTGCATTTGAGATCGATGAAATTTATTTTGGGGTTGAAATTCCATTGGTTTTCAGGTATTTTCTTAATGTTTTCACAAATTATTTCTCTGGTCTTCCTCTAGAGAGGAAGGTAGAGTTTATGATTGATCTAATACCATATATTTCAACAATCTCAATATACTCTTATCTTATGGAACCAACAGAGCTGAAAGGGTTCAATATTTAGTTGGATGATCTAATGGTGAATGGTTTTGTTCGTGCAAGTGTTTCTCCTTGGGAAACCCTATGATATTTTTAAATAATTCAGATCATTCACTCCAATTGTGTGTGGACTATTGGAATTTGAATTGGGTAATAGTTAATTATAATTACCATTTCCCAATGTGGATGATTTTTTTGACCAGTTAAATGGGGAAATTTTGTTTTTGATGATCGATCCTCAATCAGGTTATCATCAGCTTAGAGTTTGGGAGTCTGATATGTCGAATAGGGATTTCAGGAGTAGGTACGGCCATTACAAATATCTTGTGATGCCATTTGATCTGACTAAATATCCTACACATTTCATTTCCTTAATGAAATAGATATTTCATGAGTATATTAACACTTTTTTTGCAGTGTTCATGAATGAAAATTAGGTTTATTCTAGATCCAAACACAAGTATGAGGACCATTTGATTTTGGTTCTGGAAAACCCATGGATTCACCATTTTTATAGAGATATTTCGAAATGAAATATCTAGATCTAATAAATGAATTTATTGGGTCATGTGATTTCTAAGCATGGATTATCGGTTGATCCTGAGAAGGTTAAGGCTATCTTGTCATGAGAAGATCCAAAAAATGTCTTTGATATTCACAACTTCCTAGGTCTTTGTTGGTACTACCAACAATTAATCAAGGATTTCTAAAAGTCAGCATAAAATTTAATTTCTCTTACAAGGAAAGGGGTGAAATTCATATGGGATGAAAAGTGTCAGTTTTCTTTCAACAATATGAAATGAGTTCTGAAATCATATCATATTCTGATTTTACCTAAGACTGGTAAGGGGTAAATAGGTTTTTATGATGATTTTAGTGTTATTATGGGTTTTTTTCTTATGAAGGATGATCATATGGTGACATATGACTCTCACTAGATTTTAATACATGAGAAGAATTACCCTAATCATGATTTAGAGCTTGTTTTGGTTATTCATGAGCTGAAATATTGGAAGCACTATGTTTTGGGGGACAAGTTCATTTTATTTTTTGACCATAAGAGTCTGAGATATGTATTTTATCAAAAAGACTTGAATATTAGACAAAGGTGGTGGGTGGAATACCATCAGACGTTTGAATTCAACATCACCTAAACCCTGGGGAAGGGAAACAGCATTGAAGACATTATCAGCAAGAATGTTTCATCATAGGTTGTTCTAGAATCGAAGGAGGATTGAAACCTTATGGGGATATCCACTCAATTTCACCTAGATTCTCAAGAGGATGTTTTATGTGTGGTTATAACTACTATTAATTTATTATCATCTCTACCTAAGTCTATTCTATAGGATTAGTAGCACGATGATGATTTCTAGGGAATTTGAGAATCCCCTTATGTTTGGGAGATAGTTTTGGGTTGGTCTCTCTCTTTAGATGGTATTATTAGTTTTGGAGATCAATTTTTTATTCCATCATCTATAAGAAGATTATTTTTTTGACGATCATGGTTCTTCATGGGTTATTCATCTGAGAACAATGAACATGTATTATGACATGAGACAATGATTCTAGTGTCTAGTTATGAAGCATGAAATTTCAAATTATTTGTCCAACTTCTACACCTACCAACATGTAAACACAAAGCATATGTAACCTTCAAGGTTTCTCTATCCTCTTATAATGTTGGATTAGAAATGGGATGATGTGTCCATAGTCTTTTTATTGGATAAACATAGACTCACTAAGTGTGTATCCCATTTTGGTGGTGATTCATCAGTTGAAAAATTTGGATCACTTCATTTTAATCTAGGACACCACTATAGTTGAAGACATGATAAATTTTTTTGTATAGGAGGCTATGAGGTTACATGGGGTTCCCTCCACTATTTTTTCGAATAAGGATCCTAGGTTTACCTCATGGTTTTGTAAGAGTTTCCAGGAGGTTATGGGGACTCTGGTTAGGTTGAGTGAGGATTACCATCCATAAAAAATATAACCAAAAGGAGTATGGTTTTCAAATCTTGGAGGATAAGTTATATCCCTATATCTTGGATTTGGTTGGATCATGGGATAACCATCTAGGACTGGTTAAGTTTTCTTATAACAAAAATTATCAGTCATCAATAAGAATGGATCCCTTTGAGACTCTATATGATTGTTTGTGTATGCCACCTATTTTTTAGAATGTGGTTGGTGAGGCCTCTCTTATATGACCAAGTCTCATTCGGGAGATGTTGGCAAGAATTCAAGATATACGACAACATATAGTTACCGATCAAAGTTGTAACGCCCCGACTCCTCTAGACTGGAGACTTTGCATTACTTGTTATATTAGAATGGTTTGAAGGAATGGAAATCCAAAAGGAATGATCAATTTAGTAGTCTTGAAGAAACAAGATACATATATGTAACTCGAATTACATTGGAAAAGGTTACAAAATGAAAAACATTACAAAAAATAAAAACTGCATCCATATAAACTCAATAAATGATCTCCTCTTCATCGCCTATTAAAGGTAAAAAATTGAAAGGGATGAGATAAAATGCTCAGTAAGGGATAAAAATAACAGAATCATGAATCAATAATAACTGAATCATAAAAAATTTGACATATCAATATGGCATTGTGAATAAATGAAAACTCACGCCATTAATAAGCTGAGAATGAAACTGCATCCATAGATTTTGTCATAGTGAATATCTCATGGATTATAATAACTAATAATGAATAAAGAGAATTATTATTAATTATAAATCATGTATTTGGAACATGATACAATAATACCGAAAACGGTTTAGTTCTATTGGTAGAAACCCATTTGATTTTTGGAAACAAATTTGTAGGGTTTGTCACCAACGAATTTTTCTTGTGAGACCTACTGATGCATCAAGGGGATTTACTGGGCCCCACACACCTATACATATAAAGTATTATTTATACATAGATTCAAAACAATATCAACATTACTTTAAATTATCTGTATAGAATAGAGGATACAGATTCATTAATATTTCCACAGTCAAAACAACTTTCAAAATAAATACTGTAAGTAAAATGGTATACGACTTAGACAATAATCATATCCATGATATGAAAATATGGATATTTAAATTTAATATAATTTCAATTGCAAATTTATCTAAACTGGGCATTAGGTACATCACATAAGAAAGATTCAGTGCACAATACTAAGCAAGTCACAATGATGTGAAAATTGAGACAAAGCTCGTTACCATGTTGTAATCAATTGAGTCATATGAAAAAAGTTAATAACCACAAAATTAATCACAGAATACCATAAATATAAAGATAATAATGATAATATATATAAAATTTTATTAAAAATATACCACATATAACAAATAAGAGGTAAATAATGGAAATCCCATAGAATTGAAAGCGAGATGAGAAAACCCCTTACAAACATTTTGGCACGGTAACGAGTGTTCTTGCAAGGGATTAATGAGACGTAAAGGGGTATCCCATTATTTATATGTCATAAGGGAATTATGGGGGAGGTTTGAAAACATAACCCATCATTAGTCATTAAAAATAAAAGAGCACAACAAAGGGGATATTCTTGAACAAAAGTGAGAGAGAGGATCCCTTACCTTATGCTTGAAGGTGTTCTTGATTGTTCTTAAGACCCTGAATAATCAAATTTATCTCCACTAATTAATATTTCTAGAACCAAATAATAATGTAATTGATATTTTATGACCTTATTAGGTTCATTAATGGCATTTTTGAGGGTTTAAGAGATTCAATTTTATTGTTTTGGTAGCATTTTCTTCTTTGGTTTTCATGATCCGATTACTTATATTCTTGAATTGATATTTGTTTAAAATATGGTTAAACATCCCTAATTGTTAATATAAATTTTTAGGTACATTTAATATATATAAATAATCTTATAATGATTCTGGTTATATACCATGAGGATGACTCATTCGATGAGTTAAAAATAAATGCTTGGATTTGGCTTGGTGGTTTTGTGCACAATAAACTTGTTTTGTATTATTATTCCATTTTATGAATGTGTAAGGATTAAAGAACATTAATCAAGATAAAATAAATATATTTGGACCTAGTTCAACCATTTAAAAGGTTTCATGACCATTATTGAAGATATTAATGAAAATTGATAACCCGTCTTCCTTTAGTGTGATAAATTAACACATCTCGGACGGTGTTTGCATTTATTGTATACAAGGAGAGGGAAAAGAGAGATTATGATGAAATATTCCATTATCAAAATAAAAATCTAGTACATTTAAGGTACTGTAATTATCAAGGAATTTGGATGAGGGGAGGTGATAAGGGAGAACAAAAGAATGAAACTTTGTAAAATAATTTGAAAGAAAAGAGAAGAAATGTTCACCTCTTGAGTACTCCTCCTTCAGAATCTCCTTAAGGCCTTTTGTTGGAATTTTAGTGAGACCAGAAGGTCTTGGAAATGTGGAGAGAGATTGGGAAGAGATTTGTGTAGAATATTGGCAAGTAACAAGGCTTGAGAGGAGTGAAGAGAAGAGGGAGTGGGGGAGGGGGTTTATAGTGGAGGAGAGGAGGGTTTTCATAAATTTTTAATCATTAGTTTATTATTTCTTCATTCGACAAGGAATAGTAAGTATTCCATGACCAAGAATAGTAATAAATGCATGTTACTTAGAAGCAATTGTTCTTATATCAGCTGATCATTATCAATGACTCAATAAATCCCTTATTTAGCATTTATTGTAAATTATCGCATTTTACTATTCAACAAAAATTCAAGTATTTTAGAAAAATACCAAAAAATAACCCTAAGCATTTTTCAACGTTTAGAATCCAAAAACAAAGTCCATTTTTGAAAAATAAATTTCTAAATATGATTATTTTAATATTTAATTAAAATATTTATTTAATCCAAAAATATAAACACTTAAATTATTCAACTTCATTTTTAAGGTGCCTAAATTTATTTATACATTCATGGGTGTGGATACCATTCATAAGAGTCATATTACTATTCATAAGGGTATGTTACTATTCATAAGGGCAGGTACTATACATAAGGGTATGTTTCTATTCACAAAAAATTAAGTTAATTCTATCAGACTCTCAATATCATCCTAAACACAACCGTGTATGTCGGATTTTCAAAATTCAAAACACAAAAGTGGAAAATTTAAGTTCAATGGATGGTTTTTGACTATATCTTAAATAACCAAGTGTTGTTTCAAAGGAACATAGTGCTTTATGAAATATAGGCTTTGGATAGAATGTATTTAAGAGAAGCATACCATAAAATTTTTAGGGTGTTTTAAAGGTTTATAAAAACAATATACAGATTATCATCTTCGTCCTTTGGAGTTTTCCATTAGTGAATGAATTTTCTTAAAATTTTTCCATTAGTTAGGTCATTATTGTCTTCATAAATAAGGAAATTTGGCTCCAAGATATGTTATACCATTTGAGGTCACTGAGTGGATTGGGTAGGTTTATTATTGGTTGGCATTTCTAGTTTAATTTTGAGGTATTCAAAATGATTTCTTCATATCTCACCACAGGAATTACCATCATAATCCCTCTCATATTCTGAGCTTTGAGAATATTTAGTTAGATAAAGATGTTTTTTTGTAGAGTATCCAATAGAGATTGTTTAATATTATGTAAAATTATTGTTTGGGAAGTAGATTATGTTGGCAAGAGTATTATAGTAACATGGATCATATTATCATGAGACATAGGAGAGTCATTAGTTGATGAGGGAGTTGTGGCCTAACCACTTTAGAGACACCATTCTTACACATGACTTCTAAGGGATGGAATGTATTATAGTGGGGAGATTGTAGCATCCTGTTACCTTATATCATTTATTTCTCATTACTTTTTTCATTTACCTCTTTGTTTGAGTGTTTTCTAGATCTTCTGAGGATGGAGTGCCTTTTATGGGGAAACAGACCTAAAGTTTGGGGATATATGATTGTTAGAATTAATGTAGTATGAATATAAATGTGAAAAGGATTAATTATATGTACTTTGGGGTCCAGGTTGGCCTGAGAGGTTTTTCTAAGAGTTTCTATAGAATATTTATACTGAATGATTTCATATCATGAATGAGTCTCACAACATTAATCTATTACTGGGATGATGTTGTGAACTGGTTCAGATCTTGGAATATTTACACATCATAAGACTAGTTCATTTCATGAAATGTTTTCTCATAGTTTTTTAACTATGGTGATGTCTTTTTCATCATAAATGTATTTTTTAGATTTCATGTCATGAACCCAAGACTCATGTCATGTAATGTTCATGACCTGAAGGGTTTATTCATTACACATATTATTTCTTTTCTATTCGGCACATAGGAACCTCTCTTAATACCTAAGATCTCCCTGGGTGCTTTTGGGGATCTTTACTACTTCCAGATCATTTATTTCAGTGATTGATCTTTATTTTTTCTATGTTTTATCACTTCAAGAAAGTTTTCTTTTTAATTCTTCATTGTAGTTGGTCATAGAAGCACTGTTTCACTACGTGTTCGGAACCTATGGTCTTATTGTGTTGATTCTCATGATACTTTCTAAATACATTGTGTGATATTCCATCAAAGGATAACATTTTTGTTGGTTGTGGTGTGGTTTGTGATTTTCGTGATTGAATTATGTGTGTGGAAGCAAGTTTGTCAGAAAAATGGTTTTCTCTTTATTTTGGTAAAACAAATGGTATTTTAAAGGAATTATGAAATGGATTTATAAAATGGATTTCAAAGCATGGTCTTGATGAAATGGTTTAAAAAACATTATCACATGGGAAGCCTTGGATACTTTGGTGGAAGGTGTAGTAATATGACTCAAATGTTGATATATCAAGGGGTCACTCATTGGATGTTACTCAAATCAACAGGACCATTCTTTTAGTGACTTATTAGTCCAATTGGGAAGTTCATTTTTTGGGGTGTTACTTTAATCTTTTGATACAATCCATATATGTGGATACATGATGCACATTATTGTCTATGTTTGGGTGTGAGTTTTCCATCTTTCATAACCTTGTGTGATCCTTGTAGCGATGTTTCATGTGTTTTGGTTTATAAAACTTTGTATTTGATATGATATGTGATGCATGATTTTAAATGATTTGATATATATATGATATTCTTTGAAACTATTTTACTTGGATTATTTTGAATTTTCGAAAAAGGGGGAAATATTTTACCATGATTTTGATATAAGAACTGTTTAACAGATTAGCATACCTTATTTTCATTAAAGTTAAACATATTCTTATTATTTTATGGAGACTTGACATGGAACACCTAGGTGTGATCCTACTAATCATGTTTATCTCACACACTACACACCCCTTCTGTGGTTCATAGACCTTATTATGTCTTTCGATATAGGAAAATACAAGGATCAATAATAAGGTGGTGAGGTTGCTATCATTTTTGACTAAATAGATGGTGGTGTGATGGTGGAAGTTTTCCCACACTATAAAATGGAGTGGCTGTCTTGGTTTTAGTTGTCCTTTACTACTGATCTTGTAACTTGGAGATTATTTAGCTACTTTTGTGTGGTATCTCTTCTTCTGTTTCTTTTTTCCTATGACATATATTTCTTGTTTTACTATTCCATTGTTTCTTCCTATCTTGTGAATATATATATATATATATGTGTGTGTGTGTGTTATGTTTTCTACTTCAAGTTAGGTAAAATCATATCCTATAGTTGTTGTTGATTCGCAGGTGCATGTTTCCAGCCTATGGGGATCAGTAATTCCCTTCGGGTATGTGATATTTAGGGTCAGGTACAAGTTTGAGAAGGTATTCAGGTTGGGTTTGTCATAACTAGAAAATAATTCATCAAAAATGATGCCTTATATTTGATTTTTTTTTATTAAAACCATTATAAATAAGAACATGATGACATGAATTTAATAAAATATATAATGATTTTCTAACAAACAATTATATATGATTCATGTAAAAAAAATTTATAAAAATATAATATATTTAAAAAAAAAATAATTTTCAAAAAATAAAAGATGCTTTTTTAGAAAAAAAATTATATATTATATATATATTAAGGTTGTCTAAAAATTTATCATTTATTTTTGGATCCACATCATTACATTGTGTCTAAAAATATATTATAGTTTCTTTTATAAAAATTTTATATACACACGCATAAATATAAATATATATATATATATAATATTGATATTTTATAAAAAAATCATATATTAAGTGTATTAAAAATCATCTAAAGGGTTTTGTATGTTTGGGAGAGGTGACACATCATCTACGAGGACAACAAAGCATATGGGAATGCAATATGATGACTTGAAAGAGGTTTCTAGATATCTCAATTTATATAGATCCTTTTAAGGTGATGAATCATGGTGGGTGTGTGAGATTTTTTCTCTCAAATCTGTTTTAACTATGGATGTTCTATGGTTTCTTAGGGTGTTGTGGAATTATATATTTTTTGTGGTGTAGTTATTTTTTGGATGTTATTTTTTCATGCCATAAAAATATTGACATTACTCTTGTGCAAAAAATAAAAAAAATGGATTTATAGAAAGCCTCCATATATTATTATATATGAAAGGTTTTATAAAAAATGATTATATATTATTAAAAAATATTTTTCCTCTATCTAACATCCCTCATCCTCAACATCACCTCCACGTTCATCATTATTCCCACCATTTCCATTCTACCAAATCTCTGGGTTTTTTTAATTTTATATAACATTTAGTTTTTTGAATGTGTGCATGTGTATGTTTCAATATGTATGAGTGTGTGTGTTTAATATGTGTGTGTTTTTTAATGTATATACACACTATAAAATCTGGTCATTTAGTGATAATTATTTCTTACTAACAGTGGTTTAAACTGTTATTAAATAGACTAGTGATGGTTTATACAATCTTTGCGAATATCAATGTGATAATTGTTTTGTTACATTTTTTCTACTTTATTATGGTTTATAGTAGTTTCATTCTTCCTCAATTAGTAGTGAATTTTTAATATTTAGTTTATTTTTTTCTCATAAAATTAAATAGATAAATTATCAATCTCCACTAAATTATTTAGTAGGTGTTTTAATTTTTCTAAATTTTACAAGGAAACTATTAATAAACGTTTATCAACAGTTTGTTTTTTTGTTTAAAAAATATAATAATATAGTGATGGTTTATAAAAATATTTCCAATAAAACAAATTAAAAATAAAAACAACAAAATTTTACATGATTTTTTTTAATATTACAAAATTCAATTAAAACACAAAGAACATTAGCAATACATAAACATAATAATAAAGAAATACGTACATTAAAAATATTCATAAAATTTTAGTTATCATCACTAATATACAAAAAATATGGTATTATTACAAAAAACATCTACTCTCTTCCACTATGTCCATTATTACAAATATCATCCCAAGATTCATCCTAAAAATCAATCCAATAACTTCACCATTAAAAAAACTAAAAAAATAACGGCAAAAGTCAGAATAAATGAGAAAAAAACAAAAAATAATGTATAATTCATGATAATGTTTGAAAAATATACCACACAAACAAAATCCATCATAAATGTACTATAAAGAGTTATGTGTCTTAGATGACCATCAAATATCACCCCATGCTCACTTCCAACATATGCCACCTATAATAAAATAAATAAATTTTGGAAATGGAATAAAATCACAATAGAGCCACAAAAAATAAAATATAAAAAATAACCATAAGTTATTTGAATTTAATTCATGTTTAATATGGTTTCTCAATTAAATTATTGTTAATACATGTTAATAATATACTAATAAATCAAAATACTCATAAATGACATCATATATTTCCATGACAAAACCATTTATTTCTTTTTGAACCAAATAAATATATATTTTAAAAAATCATGGATTTGCAATCCTAAATAATATTTTTAGGTAAATAATTTTACTCATACTATGATGTCTCTATAAAAAATAACATTTCAATCAGAACACTTGATCATATCTCCATTTAAGCATTAAATATTATCACAATTTTCTTCACACAAAATTTATATTAAAAATCAATTAATGATATCATATCAATGTTTCCAAAAAAACATGAAACGAGAAATAAATATTCACTGTTTGAAAGAAAAATATATTTATATTGTCAAAAAAATATATAAATAATGAAATATCATCTCCTATTAAACATTTAAAAATATAAAAAAACATATAACTTATTCAACATAAAGTAACAAAACAAATTATTCAAAATAGAATAACTAAAAAATAGTAATATCTCAATTTTGATTATATGTGAAGGATATAAACCAACTGAAAATAACAAATATAAAATAGAAGGTTTTGTGGTATGGTAGAAGCGTGTTGCGCCCATACCTAATAAAAGAGTTTTTTTAAATTTCTTCAGATAAATCTTCATCACTATTTGGAAGAATCCCAAAATATTCTAAGACATGATTTTTTCACATATAATTGAAAAATAATTTATATAATGAAGAATTACCTTCACATGAGATTCTTTCTTCATTATAAAATTTGTTGATCAAACTTATCGTACAATCGTTGTGTTAAGGGATCCAATTGTAGAATCTCTCTAACTGTATCCACACATATTCTATGAAACATGGAACCTTATTATTGAATATATGGGTGATAGTGAGGATGTTCATAACCACTTGTTTCCTTCATTGTTGATCACAACAAGAATCCATTTTGGTCTTAAAAGATTCTATCTAATTCTCTCAACGATTGAGATGGAGGAAGAGCATGAATTCTATTTATTCTTGATAGCGTTCTTGAGAATGTATCTCTAGGGCTAGGGAGAATTCAGTCCCGAGAAATGGTGTGAAAAATAAATAATTTTTACTAGAAATTATAAAATCCAATTTATATACTTAGGTTAACGAATTATTATTTTAACATCGGCCCTATCCTAATATCTTAATACTTAGTGAACCCCAATTTAGATAATAATAATGATATTTTTATAATTTTCTTGACATGTGAAAAACTTAAAAATATTAAAATATCATTTCTTAAATAAACCAATTATATTTATTTAAATTATATTAAATAAATATATTATTTCTTCGAGACTCGTAACTATGTTCTGTCAATGCTCCCTAGTATTTATTGAACCAGTAATAATAAATATTCCTTTAAATAAATAAATTTCACTCTATTATTCATTCAAAAAATATATAAAAACTATATTATCTAAACTATAGAATAAATATTTAATTAATATTCAACCCATATATTTACTCTTTCAAATAACTGGTGACTAAATATATTCAATCAAAACAACATCAATAATAATTATTCTTAAGAACTAGAGAATAATATTTATTTTAATACTAAATTCAAATAAAATTCATCTAAGTTCATAGATACACTTATTGTGAGACCCTTTAAACATCGTTTTTTTGTAGAATTAGGCTATCTGGTCCAATGTTTATGATTAGTGTCTAACAACCTGTCCAGGAAGAAATAGAGAAAGGAATTAATATCCTAATTTTAACCACTTCCTACAAATGCTTACTATGTATTATAAAACCTTTTTCTTGATGTCTCAACAAGTAGGTTACATTACATGTGACATCAACCTATATGGTTAATATATTTTCCTTTGAATTTCTTAAAACAGACTTGCAGATAAAACCGCTAGGTCCATGGACTTAATCAGATAGTTTTATTCTAATCATAGGGAATGGGACATCCATTTTTATTAACTCTAGAGTGAAAAGAAAATCTTTTCTTGACATATACATTAGTTTCATATGTAACATCCTTGAAATTTTAATCATAGTTTTTTAGTAAATGTTTATTAAATAGATTATTTTATTATTAAAATAAACAAAAGTTTGATTTAATATAAATTTTATGTTTTTTTATAATGAAAATAAAATCTAGTCATTATTTAATCTAAATAATCATATTTTCTAAAAAATGATATTTTTATTTAAATATTGATAAATTATATTATTAATATATTTATAAATTTTAAAATTTTAACAAACTGAAATATATTTTATCTTAAGATTTTGTGATGATATGATTTATTATGACCTATTTAAACTTATTTCATAATATATTTCTTTTTTGATAAAACTAAAATTTTTTGTTAATTATTTTTTTAGTACCTTATTTTGATATATAAAATTTGTATTTTTCAAAATACTATTACTTTTGAAAAACTTATTATTTTCAATTTAAATTAATTATAATCCTTATTTAATTGTAATTTTGATTTAATATATATTATTATTACTCTAATAAGTGTGTTTAATATAAATAATTAGTTTTAATACTTTATTTTAAAATTTTAATAGTCAAAATAAGTACCTTAATTTCAAAAGAATAATTATATTAGAAGAAACATATTTAAAAATTAATATATAATCTATTTTAAAAGAAAAACGATTTTATATATTTTTGTAAAAAAAATTAATATTTATTTATATGATAATTGTTTTAAAATAATGATAAGTAAAACTAATATAAAACTTCTGAACATTGAAGTATTATTTCAAATAGTAATTAAAGTGAACATTAAGAGAAATAAATATGTAAATATAAAAAAAAATTTAAATAAGTACATAAATGGTTAATATTATTTTTTGAAAATTAAATTTTACTTAGTGTATATATATATAAATATAATTGCCAACTACACAGCCAAAAGATCCAAGCCCTTCTACCCTATTGTGGGGAGATAGTTCAACCTACATGGGAGGGATACCCCGAACAGTCGCATAATAGTAGGGGTGGTTGGATTACCTTGATAGGCAGGCTAGGGTTTGGGCATCACATAAGCATAGTTTGTCAGGAGGAGTGAAAGGGGTCAAGGGGGTTGGTCCATCTCCATGTAGGTGTATGTAAGTGTGTCTCAGTGCCGACCCCAATACCTTAGCTCAAAACATTACCAGAAGTAGTTGTAATATATAGTGTGCCCAAAATGCATGAACATTCAATGTGGGGCACACAAAACAGACAATTTCCCCCCATTTTAATATCTTATACTTGAAACACAACCATCCAATCAGATAAATATCAACCTTCTGATATTCCAACTCATCATATCTTTCCTTCGCACGTTGAACATAACCCCCCATCATCATTCTTTTCTTCAATCTTTGATGTTAGCTTCTTCTTCTTCATCTTCTCCATCCGAAGTAAAGAACCACTAATTAGTATGACCTATATAAAGTGCACCTAAAACACCATACCTCTATTATTTATTTTCTAGGGTGAAAAATTCATAGCCCCCGGTCTACCCTTCATAGGATTTCCGCCCACAAAAAACATCAAACACCATTAGTCAGCCTGAACTTCTGAAGGAATATTTTCAAGGATGAACTAAATATAAAGGTATATTTATCAATTTTAAAACTTGAATTATATCATCCACATCCAAAAAAATATATATAAAATTGTATCTTCAAATCGAAGTGTCGTTGTTATTAACCCCAGCTTTCCATGCAAGCCAACCTAGACTCAATATCCTCGAAAATCACATGCTTCTATTTGTCATTGAAAATGAGGATACACCATGACTCAATGAAACTACCTGGTCATCATTTATTTTGATCAATATCACCTTTAAAACACTATCAAGCATATGAACCCATATATATACATATAAAGATAATATCTATCATTTTTTTGGAAAACATCCTCTATATTTCCCTCCTTTTTTATTCCATACCTTCATTTATAAGCAATAACAGTGAAGGCTTCCCAAGATGGTTTAGGATTTTTGATTGATGTAAGGGGAACCATTTTCATCAATGTTTCTACATGGTTTTCCAAAACCCTATTTTTTTAAGGGAATTATATTTTTAAAAATTACTATCTTATTATAAGGAGAATATTTTTATAAACACTATTTTGCATGTAAATCCTAATTTTAATTATATTATGATATCATGTAAGAGAAAATTTATTTTTAATTGTTGGTTTCTATTTATTAAAACCTCTATATGATGTGAATTTACTATTTTTAAATTCCCAATTTATAAAATTATAATTTTATGTAAAAATAATTTATTCAAGGTTTAATTTAAATTTATCTTTTTTTGTGAAAAGCATCCTTTTATTTTTTAAAATTTCATTCATAATTATAGGCATGGAAATGAAATATAGATGTCAAGGAAATTTCTTTATTTTTAAGAAAATAATTTGAAAAAAATTAATTCCTTCATTACTATACTTATTTATAATTTTTTTAATAATATTATATTTCTATTGATTTCTATGAAATGATGATGATTTTCTCAAAAGTAGTTTTTGTAAAATATTATGATATGTTAATATTATTTTCATCATTGAAACTAATTTTTGTAGTTTTTGAAAGTCTATTTAAATGGACTAATAGTGAGAAATGAAAGACACTTAAAAATATTTTATTTAAAATTTTGGCACATGGGTATTTATTGTGATCATGAGGAATGGGTTGTAAACCCATGACCTCAAAGGGGACTTTTTTTCTTCCATAAGTGATATTTTCAATACCATGAGTGGCCCTACGTATTTTTCATGTTTTCCAAGTATCATTATTTTACATAAAGGTATATTATTTTCAAAGTAAAGGTTAGAAATTTTCAAGGAGATTTTTTTTGAAATATATTATGTTTTCAAAGGTCAGTTTTGAAAAGTATTTCATCTTTGAATTTTAAAAACCCTTGAGTTATATTTTAGAAATATATCTATCAATTTTTTTTATTTGATATCAAAGAAAATGTTTTCAGAAGAGTTTTTGAATTTTATCTATAAAAGGATTTTACTCTTGTTTTTAAAACCCCATACATGGAAATTTTATACTCACCCTACATTTTAAAATGTATTTATAGGGTTAGTATAAGTTCAAAAGGTGTTTGGTTTTTCTTAAGGATATAGATAAAGTGAATTTGAATAATTTTTTTTATAATTTTTTGTATTAAAGTCTAATATAAATTAAGGATATTTTTTCTTAATCCTCCACAACATAGACTATATAGATCCTTGTATGTGTAAAATACATTTTATTTTTCAGTTACATTTATAAAAAAAATATACAGTATTTTTAGCACAAGATCTAAAATGTTTTGTCTTAGGATGTCTCATTTGGTACCAAGGCCATGGTTTAAAAAACATTTGAGATTAGGAAATTTTCATTTGAGGAAAATTTAAGAGTTATAAGTTTTATTCAAATGATCTATAAATTAAAATATAGGAAATTCTTAAGTATATATAAATATTTGTAATCCTAGTTTTCCTAATTTTGAAGATGGAAATTCATAAATTGTTCAAGTATGAAAAAATAATTGTGCGGGAGTAATTCATTTAGGGGGTGTAGCATCTGAGAAAATTTAATCATATTTATTATTTTTAATAAATTTCTATTAAATGGATTTTATTTAATTAAAATAAACTAAATTATGGTTTAATATAAATTAGATTTTTTTTCTATAATCAAGATAAATTTTAGTTATAAGTTAATATAAATAATCATATTTCTCCAAAAATATATTTTTATATAAATACTGATATATTAAATTATTAATATATTTATAAATGTTATATTTTTAAGAAACTAAAATATATTATACCTTAATATTTTGATAATATATGATTTATTATACCCTTTTGAAACTGATTTCATAATATATGTATTTTTTATAAAAGTACAAGTGATTATTAAAAATTTTAAAATTATGTTATTTTGTGATGTAAAATTTATAGTTTTCAAAAAATTATTTCTTTTTAATAACAAATTATTTTCAATCTAATGTAATTATAATCCTTAGTTAATTATAATTTTTATTTATGATATATTATTATTACTATTATAATAATATTTAATATTAGTAATCATTATTAATACTTTATGTTAAAATATAAAGAGACAATATAAGTACCTTAATTTCATGAGAATAAAAATATTATAAGAAACATATAATAATATTAGTGCATAATATATATTAGAAGAGAAATAATTATATTGATTTTTTTAAAATAATTTAATATTATTTTTGTATGAAAATTAATTTAAAATAATTACAAGTAAAACTAATATAATATTTTATGATACTCAAATATTATTAATAATAGTAATAAATGTGAATATTAAGAGAAAAAATATGTAAATTTATGGAAAAAAATAAATTAGTATATAGGTGGATAATATTCTTTTTAGATAATTAAATTTTACTTAATTTTTGTATATATTAGTATATATATATATATTTCCTACCATGAAAGCCACAAGGGATAATAATTTCTACCATATTAAGGGGAACATGCTCCAACCATAGGGGAGGGCCAGGCCGTGTAATTCCATTTTGGTAGAGGTGGTGTGAGCACCTGCATATGGAAACTAGTGTTCAGTCATAACACATGAATAGAGCACTTGTAGGTGTTTAAGGGATCAGGCGGGTCGACCCATCCACATGTAGGTGTGTGTAAGTGTTTCTGAGTGCTGAATCTAGTGCTTTAGATCGAAGTGTTAGAGAAATCAGTTATAATATATAAAAATCACCAAATGGATGAAATTTTGATGTGGGATGTGCAACACAGGCATTATTCCCTCATTCTAATATCCTCATCTTAAAACATAACCATCCAATCAAAAAAATATCAACCAATTGTTATAACAACTCGTTATCTTCTTCCTCTACATGTTGAACTTAATCCCCCATCATACTTTTCTTTAAACTCCGATACCAACTTAATCATCTTTCTCTTTTCCTTACAAAGTAAGACACTAATTGCGGGTATGACCTATATGCAGATCACTTTGAAACCCCCATCTCCACTATCAATTTTCCAAGGTGAAAAATCTATATCCCTTAGTCATCCCTTCATAGGTTTTCAATGCACAATGATCATCGAACAACAGTGGAAATACTTACCTTCTAGAGTAATATTCTAAAGGGTGAATTAAACATAAATGTATATTTATCAAATTTAAAACTAAGATTATATCATCCATAAGAAATTAAATATAATTATAATTATATCTACAAATTTAAATTCCATTTTTGTTGAGCCTAGCTGACCCCGCTAGCCAATCCAGACTCAACCTACTCAAAGATCATATGCTTATGCTTGTCATTTAAATTGTTGATACAGCATGACTCCATCAAGGTACCTAATTATCATTTATTTTTATGAATATCACATGTAAAACTCCACCAATAATCTAGGAACCTATATATATACATATAGAGAGACCTTCTCTCACTCAATGGAAAACCCCTTCCCAAGTTCCGTCCTTTGTTTGATACATTCATTTCCAAGAACTGACAGTGAAGGCTGTCAAAGATGGTTTTGGATTTCTGATTGAGGTAAGTAGATCTATATTCATGAAATCTTATATATTTTTTTCCAAAACCCTATTTTTTTAAAGGAATTATATTTTTTAAAATTATTATTTTATTATAGGGGGATTATTTTTTAAAACTATATTTTATAATAAAATACCTAATTTTACTTATATTATGATATTATGTACAGTAAATGTTTAAAAAAATTATGTTTTCATTTCTTAAAACCCCTTTATAAAGTTAATTTTCTATTTTGAAATTACAATTTTCCAAAATTACAATTTTATTTAATTTTTTTTATTTGAGGTTGAATTTAAAATTATCATTTTTTATGAAAAAATCCTTTTATTTCAGAAATTACCATTTATAATTACATATATGGATAGAAAATATATATGTCAATGCTAATTCATGATTTTTATGAAAATTATTTGAACAAATTTAATTACTTCATTACAGTATTTATTTATACAGTTTGTTTATAATCTTAGATATCCCCCGATTTCTAAGAAAGAATTATTATTCTATAAAAATCATTTTCTTAAAGTTAAAGAGATGTGAAAAATATTTTCCTCTTTGAAAATAATTTCTGATGTTTTATAAAGGCTATTTCAATGATCTAATATTGAGAAAGGAAATATTTTTTAAAAATTTTTATTTAAAATTTTCACACATGGGTATTAATTGTGATTATGAAGAATGGGGAGTGAACCCAAAACTATAAAGGAAACTTTTATTCCGAAAGTGATAATTTCAATTCCGGTAGTGGCCCCATGAATTTCTATAATTTACCCAAGTATCATTATATTCTTTGAATGTATATTCTTTTCAAAATAAATAATTGATATTTTCAATGAGAAATTTTCTTTAAAAAATATTATGTTTTAAAAGGTAAGTTTTGAAAATTATTTCTTATAAGAATTTTGAAAACCCTAGAGTTATATTTTGTAAAATTATTTATCAAATATTTTATATTTGATAAAAAAAGAAAATATTTTCAAAAGTGTTTTTCAAAAATATTTATAAAAGGAGTATTCTCCTGGTTTTAAAACCCCTTACTGGAAAATTTTATGTTCAGCCTTATTTTTAAAATGATTTTAATAGGATTAGTAGAAGTTCCAAAGGTGTTTGGTTTCTCTTAAGAAGCAAGATCAAGTGAAGATGGATATTTTTTAGTATAACCTTTGTATTAAATTCTGATATAATGTAAAAATATTTTTCATAATTCATCAAAACCTTGATTGTAAATATTCTTGGATGTGGAATGTACGATATATTTTTTATTAAATTTTTATAAATAAATAAATAAATATATATATATTGTATTTTTAGAACCAGATATGGAAGATTGAGTATTAGGATGTATCATCATGTCATTCATAATACACCTAGTGTATCCTTCCATTCTATGAGAATTTTTCACCACAATTTTCATCAATACATATAAGTAAATGATGGATGATCTACATTAATAATAATATCAAGAATAAGGAATTATAATTGTAGATTGTAATATTCAATAACACATATTACATGTGTAATTATTATGTATGGGTATGTTTTCATAACTTCCTCTCTTAGAGATTAAAATGTGTGAAATCATGATAAGAAGTTTCAATGTATTATGAGCCCCCAATAATTGATATCATGCATCATATTTATCCCTTTAGATAGTTGTCATCTAACTATAGAGAATATATTTATGAATATCATCATATCACTTCATGGATCTCATCATAGTGGGGAACTTCTAAGATCATTCAATGCAATGAATATTCTAAATACATTATCATATTAATGTTACACATAAGAACTCTCATCATTTAATAATATGTTTATTATTATTGAATAATTTTAATATAAAATCAATCAAAATTACAATGTATTGGGTTTTATGGAACCAAACCTAACAGAAACCCACTTTCACTAGATCCAACTACTAATGAATTTGAGTTCTCTATTTCTCATATGATATTCACATTTCTACTAAGATAAAACTGTAATCAAAATGTTCTCCACATTCTCATATATATAAGCTAAACTTGTTATGAACTTACCCCTTTGAGAAAAATACCTCAATATGTGACACTTCCAAAGTATATTCTTCTTCTGTTGATGTGACCTTGGATCTATGGAGAGGGTCACCACTAAATTATTATCACGGTATACTGTGACCAAGTATTTACTACCATACCCCCTCATCAAGATCCTGAAAGAATTAGTGTATCCACACTACTTATTTACCTGTATCAATTGTCGTAATATACTTAGAATCTTATAGAATTGGTGACCACTGGGTTCTTTGACCTCTTCCATCTCACAACTTCTCCATTAAGAAAGAATACATATCTTGGATGTGATTTTAAATCATTATGATCTTTTTGGAAACTTGTATTTATATATCCCCCAATGTCTACCACTTCATCTCCTCTATAAACCATGAATACGTCCTTAATATACCTCAAATACATTAGTATAGTCCTCATAAAAGTTCAATGATTATCTCCTCGGTCTACATGATATCTCCATACCAGGATCAAGGTATAGGAAACATAAATCCTTGTATATATAATGAAATACATGATATATTCTATCACAAATGTGAAATTGATTCTACTCATCCTCTCTCTATCTCTCTCTACTATTGTGTCTGATGAAACATTTTCATAGAGAGATATATACCATGTGACACTGAAGAAAATACTCTCCTAGATTGTTCTATACTAAATCTATTCAATAAATGGTCAATATATATACTTTAACTTAGTCCAACGAGCCTCTTAGATTTATCATGAATTATCTTGATCCCTAGAATATAAGTTGTATCACCTAAGTCATTTGTAGATAAACACTTGTTCAAAAAATTCTTAACTAACTATAAGAGTGGTATCTCATTTCCAATTAATAACATGTTATCCATATAAAATACTAGGAAACCAATTTCACTCTGAATAAGCCACATGTAGACGTATGGAACATATTCAATATTTATAAAACCAAATTACCTTAGGGATATATCCAAAAAAATATTCCAGGATTTGTATGATTTCTTTGACTCGTACAAGAAAATATACACATTTCACACCTTATTGCCTTCCTTTGGATTCATAAAACCTTATGATTTTTTAGGTATACATTATTTATAAGTTTCATATTAAGGAAATATGTTTGGACATCTATTTTTCAAATATCATAAGCATGGTATATTTTTTTGGAAAGCATAACCTTAATATATTTCAGTGAAGAATGTAGTGAATTTTTTTTATAGTCTATTATTATATGTTGTTTAAACCATTTTTCCACTAGTAGTAACTTATAGGTGCTAAATTTACCTTACATGACCAGTTTCTTCTTGTATACCCATTTTCATGAAACATGATTTACATCTACTAATGGTTCTACTAGAACAAAGGATCAGTTCTGGTATATGGAATCCATATCAGAATTCATGTATTTTTTCTATCTTCGGTATTTTAAGATAATTACTACATTTTTTGTATGAAATAGATTCATTATTATCGACTAATAATGATTTACCATCCATGGTGATTATAATACCATATCTCTCTAGTTTTCTAACCTCTTTGGTCCTCCTATATAGCACTTTTGTCTCTATAAAATCCTCTTCCATGGGTTCACGTGGAATTTATTCTTGTACCAACTCTTGTGTATCTTGATCATTAAATTAAAAAAATCAATCTTTATCTCATTATCCCTTATGGATATGTGCTCCCTCTCAATAAAAATGTAATGTAATTCCATAATTACCTTCTTATCTGAGGGGTTGTATAAATAATATGCCCTAGTTTACACGGTATATCCTATAAAGACACATTTCATTCCCTTTTGTGCCAGTTTTTTTCTAGAGATAGCCTTAAAAACACTTTACAATCCCATACATGAGTATGTAAAAAAATGGCTTTATTGACTCTTCAAATATCGAATAGATACATGTTTACCACTTTAGCTGGAACATGGTTTAGTGAATATTACATAGTCCATATTATATATCCCTACAAGGATAACAAAAGATTTACATGTCTCATAATTGATATCACATTTTTTAAAAAGGTAAAGGTTCTTTCTTTCAATAACACCATTAAACTATTATTTATAAGGAGTATTGAGTTTAGATAAAATCCAAAACTCCTATAGATAATCAATGAAATCTTACTTAAGATATTCTCCACCAAAATCTGATAAAATCTTCTTTATCTTCTTATAAAGTTGATTTTATACTTCATTATTAAACTCCTTAAATTTATCAAAGGATTCAAACTTAAACCTCATTAAGTAGTCATATCCATATTTACTAAAATTATCACTAAATTTAATGTAGTAAGAGTATCCACCTCTATCATAAAATGGAAATATTCCACACACATCGGTGTGAACTAATTCGAGAGGATTCATGGTACAATCACTATAACATCCCCAAACCTGCACTTTTAGATCTGGTGTGAAAAAAAAATTACATATACAATTCTAGCATTGATAGCTATAAATGTGGCCCAATTTAAACCATCCAAAAATTACAACATCAAATGGAAATATTGGATCACTTACGTACCTAAGGACCTTTTAGGTTTAGAGTGTTATGGAATTATGAACAACTCTTATATTACATTACTAATGTCTTAAAATGAGTATTTTTCACACTATACATTGATTTTATTATTCCAAATTAATTATTAAATCTCACCTATAAAATTATCCACACATGAAACCTTTATAGAAATAATTCATTTCTAATCATTCTTTATAACCTGGTGAAATTTAAAACATAATAAGGGTGAGATATAATGCTCAGTAAGGGTAAACATAAGAATTATAAATTAAATGAAATCAGTGATCAGAATATGAACATAAGGTTATGATGAAATAAATAAATTTAATGAGAATAAGATAAGAGAATTCATACCCATTGAAACTTGTATCATTAAACTTGTTATGTGGCATAATGATTTAATAAAGGAAAGATTCATAAGAATCAATAATCACAAGCCATGTGATGTAAATATTTATCAAAGTTATCATTAAAAAAACTCATATAAAGTATAATAAAAATGTATTGGAATCTTGGAACATCATTATCATATCACTCTTATAATCAATTTTAAAAATGGAATGACCTACCCAATAAATTACAACAATCTCTTAGGAGAAACTTATAATCGGTTAAGACTATCTCTTTACCCAATGAATTAGAGATCTATTTCCGGCTCACTCGTCATTAGTTTATAACGGAACAATCCATAATTGGTTTATAAAAAAACCACCTACCATTACAAATAATTTATAAGAACCATTACGTGAATAAATACCACATATCTTTAAGTTAACAATAAAACTCATAGAAACCACCATTATTCCTTTCATAACGTGATTATACCATAGAAAATAAATGGGTTCCATGAAAATTTATTTGAAACAATCATAATCCATCTTGAGAAATAATTAGGATTGTATAATTACAATATACCCAATGTAATGTAAATAACATCATGTTTTTTTCATTGGTGAACAAAAATACCATTAAAATATACTTAAAAATATTCTTGGGGAAAATAACATTTCTACTTTGAAAGTCACTTTTCTAAAATGAAAGTTTAAAAACTATTTTGAAAAATATTTTCTTTGAAAATAACCTTATAATATTAAAAAGTAAGATTCAAATTAAATAATGGTCTTTAAGGTGGTAAATCCATTCATGTTGTAAATGTTAAAAATAAACAGACTTTTCAAACTTTGGAAAAAATATTCAAAAGTAACGAATGTGGAAAATATTATGAAATTCCATTTTAAAACTATTAAAATAAGATCAAAGATCATGTTAAATAACTTTATAAAATAATTTATGTTTATAAAAGTAAATCAATGAAATTAATTTATAAAATATGGATATAGAAGAGAAAGGTTCCTAACCTAAAATAATATAAAATATCGGTATCACTTAAAAAAATTCTTGATGTTTATTTAATAAATAAAGGAAGAAATAAAAACTGAACATATTAAAAAAATTAATAACTATATGAGAATAAAATATATTTGGTTAATTAAATTAATATTATACATTTTCTTTAATGGATCCTTAAACATAAACAATATTGAAAAGAAATTAAATTATAATACAAAACCTTTACTGATTTGGTAACTTTTAAATATAAAGTAATTGAAAGAAATAATATGATATAGATCTATAAATCCCATTAATTTCCTGAATTTATATGTAAAAAATTCATTCTGGGGGTATTAATCACACCATACTAGGAAATCATGATGCACAACATAAAACATTTCTCAAGAAAATGAAATGGAGACAATGAAAACCCTTACCAAGATCAAAACTTTTGAAGTGATAATTAATCCAAGAAGTGATTATGTGAAAATATTTAAATACACATAAATAAATTTTAAATATATAATAAAAATAATTATATCATTTCCCACATAATCATGGAATAAAAAATTCAATGAAATATAACTATAACCCAATAAATGGAAATTCTGTTATGAATCTTTTTATCACTCTGTAACTTTAATGTCAAATCAACGTGGATTAAAAAAATTAATTGAAACTTAAAATAATTTTAAGTACAAAAATTTGATGATATAAAATCTATAAGGGCTATTGTATACACTATATAAAATAAATTTGGTGTCTAAAATTAAAAGATACCTCAATGAAGGGAAATTGTGTTGAAATCCCTTACCATGAGTCCAAAATTTCCTTATATGTCCTTTAACTCTTGTATAATAAGATATTTAAATTATTTAATTATTTAATAGAATTTCATATTATCATTAATTTACCATTAATTTTTTTTCTTTTATTACATTGATATATTTAATTGCATAATCTGTTATTCATTCATCGAGTGTTTCGAGGGCATTTGGTTCCTAATTTCAAAACAACTTCAGTATGTTAACCATGTTCAAAGGGGTCATTAATCCATAATATAAAGAATAATAATCATGAAATAATTATCATTTTTATTCATTAATTAAACTTTTAATACTATATATGAAATAATGATTTGAAAAATGAACTCTGTTACAGTCATAGAGATGGTAGCATGTATGTACGCTTGAGTAACATTTCCATTTTTCAATGAATGTGATTAAAAGAAAGTAATTATTATTTTATATTCCCATAATTGTTATTATATAATAAATATAATCGTATTTATTTAAATACACTTATATATACCAATAATATGATGTGGTGATGAGAAAAGAATCACATCGCTTCGTGGAGGTGGTAATCCACATATACACACGAATGATGTTATCACTTTTCAATGGATGTAAATGTAAGAAATTAGATGATATATTATCTATAGAAAAATATAAATATGTAATTAATATAATATATATACAATAAATCCACCATTATAACCATCCATGATAGGTAGTGATGGGAAATAGATTTCATCGGTTCATGTGGCTATATTCCTCCATAAACATGAATGATGGTTTAATTTCCAAATTTATGGATGAAGAAGATGGATATATGTTATGAAATTAACATAAAACTTTCTATTTAGATTTTAGATACTATTTTTTTCATCATGGTTAAATAATATTTTAAATAGGTAGAAAATGAAATAAAACAAAAAATGATTGGTTGAGAATTGTACCACTTCTTTAGACAACCTATTTAGGTTTATATGTATAGCCTTCCTAGGTTGGTTTGATTATCAAACCAAGACATTTATAAAATGGGGAGGAATATATAAAAGTAATGTTTTTTGGTATTGTATTAATCAAATTTCTCTTGATGTCTTGAGAGGAGAGTAGAGGTGGTATCCTTTTATAAGTGAGGGGAGGGACACTTTTTAAAATACCTGAAATAATATAATATAATATGTTTCTAACAGATGTTAAATGGTTCAAAAATTATATTTATAAGAATATAATGGCGATAATGTATTAATAATATCATCCAATAAATTTTTTACCTATTTATCCATCATTTTAAACATTATCTTTTGGATTAACCCTTTCATTAACTGTTTTTAACCTTGACCAAAATAGCATGTTTTCATTATAAAAGGGTTATAAATTCACCTCTAAGTAAAAAAAATTATAATAAATTTAAAAGGGGTTAAATTTATAACCATTTATAATCCTACTACTATACTTATGAAATATTTTTATTATTTTTTAAATAATTTTAAAAAATATATTTAACATAAAATATTATTAATGATATTTTAAGAATTATTCACATAATTTGATTTTAAAAAATAAATGATAGAAATGGAATTAGAATATAATATATTTCAACATAAATAATACATTATTATTAACTATAAAATTTTTTAGACACCGTAATTCATCCCAAAAAAATATTACTTTTGATTTTTTTAAATCTTTTATAATAATTTTGTACTGCTGGCACAAGCATTATGTCGGCATAGTAATTTAAGGTAATTATCTCATCACTAATAATTAAAAATAAATTAACATAATAAATAAAATTTCATTATTCTCAAAATAACCTTTAATATGCATTCAAAAATTATTTTTATCCTTATGTGAACATATAATATAAATTTAAAACCAAGAGGGTGACATTTTGTATATTTCATTATTTAAAATAATATGAATGTCATTTTCAAAGAAAAATAGCACAACATTTCCATAAAATAAAATATTAAATAAGTATGGTCTAAAATAATTCATCCAATAGATTATAAGAATGTTGTTTTTTCATTTTAGCCCTTTTCAAGATATTTTCAATCCTAATTACCTGATTTACCATTACCGAGGTGAAAAATATTTACTATAGTTATTGTTAATAATGACTAGAAAATAAAAGGGACTTATTTAAAAAATTTAAACTAATGATTCAAAATATATTATATAGTTTATAAAATAAAATAAATTTAATTTTTATAATTTAATTTATAATTGAACCCGCAAAACGCAACAAAAAATGGTTTTTTTTGAAAAAATCCTTTTAAGTATAAAAATTATTTTATACCAAATTAATGTATAATTTCAATTGTAATATAATTTATTGTATTATTTATAATCATAGTTAACAAATCAAATTTTATAGAAAATACAAAATATAATGTTTATTTTTAAATATTTGAAAAGAAAAGACAGATATCAATAAAAATTAGTATTTTTCACTACTCAATAAAAAATTAAACTTTTTAGAAAATTCTCAAAAATTGATCCTAAGAAAATTTTTAAAATATTAAATAAAATATTAAGTTAATTTTTTATAAATTAAAATTATATAATTTTTAAATTAATAATATAAATAAAACCATATAATTTATGAAAACCCAATTTGGTTTGAAATAAAGTTTTTTTCTTTTTAACTGAAAAAGCACCTAATATTCTTATAATTAATAACTATATAAAATATAATTATTTAATATTAATAAGAAATTAAAATTATTTATCTTAATATTACCTAGGTTTTTACATTATTCTCCCTTTTTTAAATGGCTTCCTCATAATTTTTTCTCATGCTCAATAGATATTGTTTTTAAAATTTTCAATATAAATAACAAGGAGTGGAAGATAAAACATACAAAAAATAAAGGAAAAACTTTTTTAGTATTTATAAATACATTTTCTAAAAACACACATCCTTAAAAGGGATAATAATACATTATTTTAAAAATAGGTAAAGGAAAATATGATGGTTACCTAGAATAAAACATAACTAGGTTTCTAAATAAGAGAATATTAGTAGAAAGTGAAAATATAGACATGGAGGGAACAAATAATATCTAAATAATGAAGAGGTTGTTAGAGAAAAAATTTTACAGTAAATTTAATGATAATGATAAAGTTAAAAACCAAAAAACCAAAAACTAATGAGGTGTGAAATAGACTATAAATTCATCATAAATAAAGGAAATATGATAACATTTTTCTTTAAATATCCTTTTTCATAGAGTTGAGAACTTATTTTACCATGTTGAAAAATAAAATAAGGAAATATTCTTACCTAACAATTATAATTTCATCCTCTAATAAATTTCCACCACAATCTCATATTTTTTCTAAACGATGAGTTTTCAAGATGAATTTTTCAAGACTAAAGCACTAAAATCAACTTCTAAAAGATCACTTAATCCACACAAGGATAAAAAACTATTCCTTATGTACTTGGATATTAACCAAAAATAAAATGGTTAACACATCTTAATATGATATCAAAAAAATTTAAACCTTTATATAATGAAATAATACATTTAACTTCAAAATTTCAACAATAACACCAAATGTTCAAATTAAACCATTCCACAAATAATAAGCCCTATATCCCAATTAACCTAAATAACCTCAACATTAAAAATGTTTTAACATCAAAATATGTCTCATACCATTAAACATAAATCCAAAAAATGTAATAACAGTATCCTAAAATAATCCTTTATTTTAAACTTATGTGATACATATATCTAAACTGAATAAAACGTCTCCCAAAATATCATTAGTCACCTTAAAATCATATCACATAAATCCTTAAAAGGTGGTGTTCATGACTTTGAACTTATAATAAACCTTACACATATAGAACCATTATGGTATCTATAACTCTTTAGTTAACCTCACATAAAAACATCATAATCTCAAATGTTATCTAAACCTTTCCTCTAATACCAACTATAACTGTCCCAAAACCGTACTCTCATATTTGATGCTAGAAACATAATAATTACATTTATAGTTTTTTTTTACATATAAAAAATACCCACTTTCAACCATACAAAAACGTACAACATCAAATTGAAATATCATATCACCTACATACCCCAGGAAATTTTATGTTTTGAGGTTTATAGAATTAGGAAAAAAATATTACATAACATTACCCATGTCTTCAAATGAGAATATTTTCCACTATACCAAAATTTTCTTATTCCTAATTAAGTATTGAACATATCACATAAAATTATTCACACATGAATCCTTTCTAGACAAAATTCACTTAAAACCATTCTTCATAACTATGTAAAATGAAAAATATAAGAAGGGTGAGATAAAATTCTCATTAAGGGTAAACATAAGCATTAATGGTTGAATTCCATAAGTGAACATATGATGCGTATAAGGGTTTTGTGGAATAAATAAAGTTTATAAGAATAATATTAGAGAATTAATTCCCATAAAAACCTATATCATTAAGAATGTGACATGGCATAATGATTTAACAAAGGAAAGAGTCATAAGAATCAACAATCATGAGCCATGTGATAACAATCTTAGTCAAATGTGCCTTTAAGAACTCATAAAAATCACAAATAATATGTATTGGTATCATGGAACATATTTATCTTATCACTCTTATAATAACTCTTACAAATGGATGAACCCAACCGGTAAATTCCAATAATCTCTTAGAAATAACCTATAACTGGTTAACTCTGTTCTCTTTTCCCATTGCATTAGAGAGTTATATCAGGATCACCCATCCATGGTTTATAACGAAACTATATGTACATGATTTATAATGTAACCAACCAGAATCATAAAAAATTTCTAGGAACCATGACATGAATAAAGTAAACTGAGCTTTCATTTCATCATAAAACACATAGAAAAAACTATTATTCATTTTAAAACTTTATAAAATAGTTCCAAAGATATAGGTTTCATGAAAATATATTTGAAACAATCATAAGCCATCCAAATATTGAATTGTGATTATATCATTACAAGATATCTCCAATGGAGAATATGAAACATCAATGATCATTATTGTTGGGGAATAGAAATATCATTAACAGATCATTAAAAAAATTATTCAGGAAAATAACCTTTACACTTTGAAAATAAATTTTAAAAAATAAAAAATCCAAAAATATTTTGAAAATATATTAATATGAAAATAAAATTTGAAAATTATAATTTAATCTTCAAATAAATTAATTTTCATGATGGTGGGAAAATCAGTTCATGTTGTAAATGTTAAAAATAAACAAACATTTATTACTTTTGTAAAAAGAGTCAAAAGTAATCCATGCAGAAAATATTATGAAATTACCATTTAAATTTTATTAAAATAAGGTAAAATTTCATGAAAAATTATTTTATGAAATCATTTACATTTATAAATTGACATTATTTAAATCATTTTAGAAAACATGGATATAGAAGTGAAATATTCATGATCTAATAGAAGATACGTGATCAATATCACTTAAAAAACATTCTTGATTTTTATTTAATAAATAAATGTGGAAATGTAAAATAAACTTTTAAATTACAATTATAACTATGGTATAAGAAATTATATGTGTTTAAATAAAATAAAATAATATTATTTCTCCAAATGAACCTTGAATATAAACAATCTTGAAAATAAATGAGATTGTAACATAAAGCATTTACGGCTTTGGTAACTTTAGAATAAATGTTTTTAAAATAAAGTGTATTATATAGATATATAACTCCCATGTATTACATGAATTAATATTTAAAAATTCATTCATGATGTATTAAGATAACCATACAATGAAATCATAGTGCATAACACGAAACACGCCTCAAGAAAATGATATTGACACAAAAAATCCTTGCGAACATCATAAATTTTTAAGGGATAATTAATCCAAGAAGTGATTATGTGAACATATGTAAATAAACATAAATAAATTCAAAATAAATAAAAAATATTTATTGATAAATTCACACATATTCATGTCATTAAAAAGTCAATGAAATAGAATTATAACCCAACGAACAGAAATTGAGTTTTGAAACTCCTTACCGCTTGCAACTTTCATGGCAAATATCCTTGGATGAAGAAATTTTAATTATAACTTAAAATACCATTACTTATGAATTATTAATTATATAACATGTAATAGTTTTAGTATATACTCCATATAAATTAAATTATGTTCATAACATTAAAATATGCCTCAATGAAGGGAAATTGAGATGAAATCCCTTACCTCGTGCCAAGACATTCCATGTATTTACTTTAAATCATATATAATAAACTTATACAAATTATTTAATAATTTAATAAACTTTTACATTTTTATTAATTTATAATTAATCCATTTTTCATTAATTACATTGAAATATTTAATAACTTTTTTGATTATATCCACATCGGGTGTTTTGAAGACATTCAGTTCATAATTTCAAAACTGCTTTGATATGTTGATCATGCTAAAGGGGATCATTTTTAAATAATATAAAAAATAATTATCAACATATAATTATAATTTTAATACATAAATTATACTTTTAATACTAACCATGAAAGATATTTATGGAAATCAAACTATGTTATAATCATGGAGACGGTAAGACGTACGTACGCATGAGTAACGTTTCCATTTTTTAAAAAACTTGGTGGAAAGAAGGTAAGTATTATATAATATTTATATAATTATAATTATATCAAAAATATAATATTATTTATTTAAGTGAACTTATATATACCATCCATGTGATGCGGTGATAAAAAATGAATCATATCGCTTTGTGGTTTAATAATTATTCAAGGATTCCTGATCGCATTTATTTCAACACTAGTTATTTTAAAGAAAATATTGTGGGTGAAATAATATATTTATTAGTTATTAATGCAGTGATATTTATTTGAGAAATAGATATCCATTATTAAAGCTCTAATAAATATAGAGGAAATAAAGAAAATGGAAAAGTACACACTGTGTATATTAATATAAACACCGTGTATTTTTTCAAGGGATTTGTGAGAAATAATATTATTTATTTCATTAAATAATATTAGGTGTAATTCGATGGGCGCATGTCAAGTAATTATAATATTCAACTATTATTATTAGATATGGGTTATTACTAAGAATTAAATGAAATTAATCAATGCTTTTGGGTAATTAATTAATTTTATTATTCAAAGTAATTTAAATCCCAATTATATAATTCTCATTATCCTATCCATTTTTTGTGGTTTTGCACAATGGATCTAGAGAAAGCTCTCAATCCAAGTGAGAATTATTTTCTTCCTATAATTCTCTCAAGCTATGACAGATAAATCCTCCTCCACCAGATCAAGGCGATTGAAGGAGAACATCGCAAGCGAAGGCTCTTCTGCAATGGAACCCGGAGATACCTTTGGTGATGTTCAGAGATATGTAGAGCACATATGGATTACTGCTCGAGGAATCCTACACTTGGATTCTATGATGCAATGATGGATCACATCAGATCATGACCGAAAACATCAATAGAAAAATATTTCCATCAAGATAATTCTTGTCCTTTAATTAAATTAATTATTACCAACATATGATGATCCTCTATATGGTTCCATGAATCCATTATTTTTCTTTCATTATTCATTCTATTTTGAAGATTCGGCATTTTATTATCATGAAAAATCTTGGATTGATCATTGTTAATGAAAAAATTAAAGTTGGGTACACCCACCAATGTGCTTCCCCTGCGCCTAGAACCTATAATTGGTATCAAAGTGTTCATATCGTTGATTACAATTATTTCGTCTTTTGTTGGTGATTTACACATTTAATAATTTAGTTGTTCCAATTCAAGTTAATCATTCTACAAATTTTAATCTTGAGATCTATTCATCTTCTTTCATTTCTCGTTCACCTTACAGAAATTACTTTTTCTTTTAATTTTGATTAAAAATAAAACAAAGGATCTCATCTGTAGGTGCCAAATGTTCCTAGATGTACAATACTAGAACAGAAAACATTTATTTAGAAGTATACACCATGTAGTCTAGTTTCAATTAATCAAATTGGTCCACCAATCTAGGTCGTATCATTGGATCCTATCTAAGTATTTAAGACTCCATGTGTTGATTAGGAACACATGGAACATGATTTTCCGATTAAACGTTGTGTGACCCACTGAACACGATGAGTAGTCTGTTAGGGTTAGGCTTGGACCATGTACCACGTACACAGCTTGCCCAGTTGGAAACCTTGTAACATGGATACTCCATGGTATGTGTCCCACTGAACACACCAGGTACTCTGAAAAGATCTGAAGTACATCTACAATCCATGTCCCTGGGCATGTACTTCGGATGGATGGTGAACAAAAGTACACACCGGGTAGTGAGAACTAAACTTCATATACTCATCCAAATTATGAAAATTTATTAAAATTTATTATTATATTATACAAACTCTTGAGACATGTACCATAGTGCAGGAGTAAAGTTGAGGCACAACACGTGATAGGTGTTTTAAATATGAGTGTTTAATTTAAGATCTATATAATGTTTATTTTTACTCATTAGGTAGTTATGAATGAGAATTCATTGGGTTGCCTCCAAGGTACAAGTTACATACATAGATAATTTCAAATGAATTTATTTTTTAAAAATTATTTTGGATGAGAATCTTAAGGAAATTCAGAAAAAGGGTTTAAGATAAAAGGATTGATTAATTTAAGATAATTAATTAATCTTATCTAGATTTATCTTAAACAAGAATGATTAAAGAATTGAATTATAGTTTTAATTATGCATAAATATCATTGCATTTATGGATTATCATGAGCTAGACCAAGACCTTTGTATGTGAATGGTTTCTTTTAAAAAATTTATTTAAATTAAATTTGTTGGTCTACTAGCCTTCTCCTCAATAATAAATAGGGAATGCACGCCCATGATTTATTTTATGTAAAAACCCCTTCTACCCATCACCTGTGTGTGAGATAAAATCATATGTAATGGATGGAGCTCCCAATCTAGTAGATGCAGCTCAAGTTAGGAGCCAAAGTGAAACCAATCCAAGGAGATACAAAGGTGTATAGGTGGAAATCTATAAACCTGAACCCAAAAGGTTCAAGGTGTTTCTCCCCAAGGTCTTGGGTTATTTTATCAACCACTAGATAACCTTACCAATAGAACAAGATCATGATCATGAAATTTATTTCTATCAATTTCATGGTTTATTTATTATGGTTGTGTTGTCACGATCACACAATTAATGAATTAAACATGCATACAAGATGGAACTAAAATAAGACCAGCTTATGAATAAATATTACCTTAGACATGGTTAATCACTTAAGTATATCCTAATTAATATTAAAAAGAATTTAATCAAAGATAGTAAAATGGAAATTTATGTATAAGGATAAAATCCCTCAAAGAAAATATTAAGTCCGTATAGCCTTCAATAATCTTGGTTAGAATCAAAACACTGTTCAAAGTGGTTGACCAACCCTAGTTGGGGTGCTATCAATTATCAGGAATTCTAATTCAATGTTTTGGGTTGACTTGAATTGATTTTCATCAAGGATTTACTGCCACAAAATGACATGGTGTGACCAAGAGGGAAAGGTTAAGGAAATCCAAAATAAAAGGATTTCATGATTAGGGAGTCCACTCAGCAGATCAAGGAGCAGTGGGTTAATGCATTTGGAATTTGGAATGCGTACCTAAAACCATTAAAGTTTCTTGAACAACCCTAGTTTGGGTAATGAGAAGGGAAATATGGATCCTTTCCACTAGAATATTCAGTCAAGAGAATATTTTGGAGTTAATGGTGAGGGCTATTGGATTTCAATAAAATAGTGGGAGACTAATAAATATTAATTTATTTATTTGTCTCAGTTTTATCATGAAAAATCACTAAACCTTTTCTCATATTAATTTTTAGAAAAGAAAAATAAATTCAAACATATCATTGCAAACCATACTCGATAAGGAAAAACTTCTCACCGGCACCAATTTCCAGGAATAGAAGAGGGGTTTACGTATCATCCTTTGCCACAAGTGGAAATTGTGTATACTAGAAGATATTGTTCTAGTTTAACCTGGAAAATAGGATATTGATGAGGAACTATCTCTCTATATGAAATATATGGATGATGTCACAGATGTCCAATGTTTCATGTTATCGGCCATGTCTAATGATCTCTTGAAGCAAAATGAAAACATGGATGCGTATAGAATGATGTCTCACCTTGTGGATCACTACCAAGAGAAGGAAAGACATGAGAGATATGATATCTCCAAAACATTGTTTTAAAATAATCTTGGGGATTCTGTGCTAGCTGGGCTTCCTCTAGTCAAGATTATTGGCTACATTGAACACCTGGAAATCTTAGGGATTAAGTTCCCAGATGAGTTGCATTAAAATCTCAACCAATCATAATTACCAAATAACTTCTCTAGATTTATTGTCAATTATAACATGATAAAAAATGAGAAGATTTTGTCGGAACTTCTAACCTTAATTCACCAGGTAGATAAGGACATGGGGCATGAAAACCCCACAGTCCTTATAGTGAATAAGAAAAGGAAGGACAAGGAAAAGGGGCCAAGGACTTGTAAACGGTCTGAAGCCCCCGAGCATCGTCCCGCCAAGAAGGGGAATATCCAAAGGAAGGGAAAGGAATGGGAGGTGGTATGTTTTTTATTTGGAAAGAAAGGACACTGGAAGAGGAACTGCACCCAGAAGCATGGGGATGATAAAGGTGCATTCGTTATCGAGTGTAATATTTCCATTTCTACACATTGGGTATTAGATACATCTTGTGGGGATCAAATATGTATTCAAATACAAGAACCAGGTAGATTTAGAAATATTGAAAAAGGAGAGATTGATCTTCGAGCTACCAATAACATGAGGCTGACTGCATTAGCTATTAGCAATTACCACCTCTCATTGCCAACTCGGATGATTTTGGTTTTACATAACTGTTATTATGTTCCATGTGTCACCAAAAACATAATTTCGGTATCATGTTTGGATATGGATGTATTTTAACTCATGTTTTGAGATAAGGGTTGCTTCTTTTATAAGAAAAATGTATGTTATGGTATGGTGCATTTAAATAAAGGTTTGTATGTATTAAATTATGAAAACCTAGTGTTTGAAATTCATAATGAAACTGACTCACATGACTCATACATCTCCCAGTTGTGGCATCATCGTCTCGGTCATGTAAATGAGAAGCATTTGACAAAGCACTACCAAGATGTTAATTTAGAATCTACTGAGATAAAACCACATGATAGATGTCACGCTTGTTTAAAAGGTAAAATAACCAATCCGCCTTTCGGTGGATAGGGTGAAAGGGCCATAGAGCTTCTAGGATTGGTGCACACGTATGTGTGTGGATCATTTCCAGTAGAATCAAGAGGTGGATATTCTTACTTCATAACTTTTACTGATTATTTGAGTAGATATGGATATGTCTACTTAATAAGGTATAATTTAGAGTCCTTAGAGAAATTTAAGGAATTCAAGAATGAAGTAGATAATCGTCTTAGAAAGAAGATAAAGAAACTTCAATCGGAACAAGGTGGAGAATATCTAAACCAAGAGTTCATTGATCTTCTATAGGAGTTTGAGATTATATCTCAGCTCACTTCTCCTTATACACCACAGTGGAATGGTGTTAGTGAAAGGAGGATCCACACCTTGTTGTACATGGTGAGTTTGATGATGAGTCATATAGATCTTCCATTATCCTTTTGGGGATATGCATTACAAACTAAAACATGCACATTAAACCGAGTACCAACTAAGGAGGAAAATGGAATTCCCTCCGAGTTATGGAATGGAAAGAAACCCATTTTGTCTCACACACCTGTATGGGGATGGGAGGCATTTCTTAAGGCCTTATCAACAAAAAAACTAGCACTCTGAGGCATGAGGTGTATCTTTATAGGATATCCCAAGGAAATGAAAGGATACTACCTATATAACCCTTCATAAAAGAAAGTGACTATCACAAAAAGTCTGTATTTATTGAGAGGTAGAACATCCTAAAAATGGATAGTGGGAGCAAGATTGACTTCAACATAGTTGATGCTCAAGATACACATGAGTTGGTATAGGAACAAGTTCCATATTTCCTTGTGGAAGAAGTTCCATAAACTCAAGTACTTCGTAGGATCTTAAGAGAGGTAAGGGAACCACAAGGATTTGGTTTCCTAGTAATTGAGGATGGTGAATCATTATTATTGAACAATGATGAAACTCCCTCATACAAGGAAGCAGTAGAAATCTTAGAAGTTGTAAGATGGATAGAAGCTATGAATTCTGAAATGGATTCCATGTATCAGAACCAAGTATGCATTCTGGTCGATGAGCCAATTGATGTAAAGCCTACTGGATGCAAATGGGAATTCAAGGGAAACCTATACAAGGAAGGTCAAGTTAACACTTATAAAGAAAGTATAGTGGATAAAGTATTCATACATCATTTATAAATTGACTATGATAAAACCTTCTCGTGATTTTCCATGTTTAAATCCATAGGAATTATACTTACCATAGCAACATACATGACTATGAGATTTGGAAAATAGATGTAAAAACAATATTACATAATGGTTACCTTCAGGAAGATGTTTATATGACACAACTAGAAGGGTTTGTGACACCAAGTGAAGCCACACAGGTTTTCAAGTTTCCAAAATCCATTTGTGTATTAAAGAAATCATTCAGGTCATAGAAAATTCTATTTTATGAAGCCATAAAGGAATTTGGTTTCATTAAGAACAAATGTGAACCATGTGTTTTTAAGTTTTTTAATGGGAATGAGGTTATTATCCTAGTAGTATATGTTGATGACATATTGCTTATTGTAAACGATGTTCCAGTCTTACGATCGGTTAAGGACTGGTTGAACAAGTGTTTCTCCATGAAGGACTTGGGTGAATCAACCTACTTTCTAGGGATCAAGATCAATCATGATGGATCCAAAAGGCTTCTTAGACTAAGGTAGGGTACATACATTGACCAAATACTAAAGATATTTAGTATGGGAAAATTTAAGAGGGGATTGGTTCTAGTGTCACATGGCCTACATCTTTCTAAGAAAATGTATCCTCAGACACAACAAGAGAAAGATGGAATGAGTAAGATCCCATATGCTTTGGCTATAGGATCCATCATGTATGCCACGTTATGTACCAAGATTGATGTTTCCTATGCACTAAGCATGATAGGAATATATCAAGAAGATCTAGGAGAACCGCATTGGAATACTATTAAGACTATCCTTAAGTATATGAGAAGAACTAAGGATATGTTCCTAGTGTATGGAGGAGATGAGGAGCTTGTCATCAGTGGGTATTATGTTCATGGTTTTTAGACAAATCAGAACAATCAGAAGTCACAATATGGATATGTTTTATGTTTCAATGGAGGATCTGTGAGCTGGAAGAGTTCAAGGAAACTAGTTGTCAATCATTCTACAATGGAGTATGAATATATAGCGTCTTCTGATGCATCCAAGAATGTCGTCTGGATTCGGAACTTTTTCCAAGATTTTGATGTGGCGCCTAGTAGTAAAGATCTTATCACATTTTATTCTGATAATACTATAGTGGTGGATCTTGCAAAAGAACCAAGGTTACATTAACGGGAAAAGCACATACCCTGAAACTATCACCTCTTGAGGTATTTCTTTCAAAGGGGTGAAGTTGTAGTGAGCATAGTTTCCATGGAAGAGAATGTGGTAGACCCCATTACTAATTTCCTATCTCCGCAGAAGCATGCATATCATGTGAGAGCTAGTGGTTAAAGATTTTTAGTAGTTGGATCTAGTCCATGTGGGAGTCTGTTGGAGTTGGTGGCCTAGAACCAACTACTTTTTTAATTTATTCCTTAATAAATACCTTATCACATCTTGATTGTTCTTATGCATGACAATGCATGTGATAATGTCCAAAGGATAGCTGTTGCACTAAAAGGTCATAGCAGATCCCTACTATGATGAGAAACCAGAATTTTCATAACACTGTTCTTGAATATATATTCTATGTCTGGATGATGTTATTTGAGAGACACAAATAATACAGGACATTAGGGGTGAGGACTCATAAAACCTTGAGGCACCTTCTCATGGTGTGCACACTTGGTAATGTCCACAAGGATATTATGAGAATGAGACCCACCGGTAGGAAATCCACATTTCATAGTGTCATTGGATGTTCCTATCTACAGATGTGTGTATTGGTCCTTAGACTTTAAGATTATTATTAATGGGTATTACAAATCGTGTACTTTTGTGTATTAATGAAAATAGAGATGACCCATTGTTCGCTATGAGGTAGGATATGTCGGGTGTGTCACAGGTAATACATCATTAATAGATAATGCGAGAAAGGATTTGTCCCCTTTATTCCATAACAGAATTAGATATCTCAGGCCCTTTGATGGAACTAATATACCCTAAATAAATCCATGGCCAAGTTTAGGAATGGTCATGTTCAATTCCATAATGTCAAAGAAAGAATAAACGTGCACATGGGTTGATGACACTAGCATGAAACCTACTTGATTCAAGATGTCGAGAAAAAGGGATTACATTACACAGTAAGCATTCGTATGAGGTGACACATCATTGCGGTGTTTTCTTTTTTCTATATGAGTTCCATGGCATGTTTCTAGATTCTAACCTTGTACTTTAGGTAGGCTCTGCCTAATGCCACTGAGAAAGAGGCCTAGAGGGTCACACACTAAGTGTGTCCAAGTATCACAGCTAAATATTAATTTAACAAGATAAATAAAGATTATTCCTGATTGTGGTTTAATAATTATTCCAGGATGCCTCATCACATTTATTTTTACACTCGTTATTTGATATAATATATTGTGGCTGAAATAATATGTTTTTTAGCGAGTAATGTAGTGATATTTGTTTGAGAAATAAATCGCCATTATTCAATGTCTAATAAATATGTAGGAAATAAAGAAAATGGAAAAGTACATGCCATGTATATTAATATACACGCCATGTAGTTTTTTTAGGGATTTGTGAGAAATAATATTATTTTTTTCATTAAATAATATTAGGTGTAATTTTTTGGTCTCATGTCAAGTATTAATAATAGTCAACTCTTATTATTAGACATGGGGTATTACTTAGAATTAAATGAAATGAATGAATGTTTTTGGGTAATTAATTCATTTTATTATTCTAAGTAATTGAAATCCCAATTATACAATTCTCATTAACCTAGACATTTATTTTTGGTTGTGTACAATGGATCTAGAGAAAGATCTCAAGCCAAAAGAGAATTATTTTCTTCCAATAACGCTCTCAAGCTATGAGAGATAGATCCTCCTCCATCAGATCATGGTGATCGAAGGTGGACATCGTAAGTGAAGGATCTTCCATGCTATCACCCGAAGATACCTTTAGATACATTTAGAGATACGTGGAGCACGTGTGGATCACCGCTAGAGGAATCCAACACTTGGATTGTATGACGCAACAAAAAATCACATCGGATCGTGACCGAAAACAAAAACGGAGAGAGAATTCCATCAAGGTAATTCTTGTTCTTTAATTAAATTAATTATAGGCCACATATGATTATCCTATCTATGGTTTTAGGACTCCTTTATTTTTCTTTTATTCTTCATTCTATTCTGAAGATTCAAAATTTTATTATCGTGATGGATCTTGGATTGATCATTGTTAACGAAAATGTTAAAGTTGGTTACACCCACCAACGTGCTTTCACTACGCCCATAACCTACAATATTATCTTTATATAATAATTATTATTTAATTAATATCATATGTATAAATTATATTTACAGTAATAACCATCCATGAGAGGCAGTGATGGAAATCAAATTACATCAGTTTGTGAGGCTGTAGTCCATCATACACACGAACAACAGTTTCAACCCATTTTACGGAAGAAGAAGACGGATATAAGTAATTAAATTAACATAAAAACATATTAATATATATAATATATAGGTTTTATTATCCAAAAATGGTTGTATAATATTTTAAGGAGTTATAAAAAGAAATAAAAAAATGAATGATTAAGAATTATACATCTTCTTCTGGCAGACTCTTAAGGTTTATACGTAAATCCTTCCTAGGTTAGTTTTCTGATCAAACTAGGGCATGTATAAAATTTTTAGGTATGTAAGTAAAGGAATTTTTTAGGTAATATAAAAAAAATCAATTTACATATGGAGAGGATAGGAGGGTGGGTCTTTTATAAGTGAAGGGACTGGCACTTTAGGAAATACATAAAATATTATAAAATAATATGTGGATAACTCATATAAAATTGTCCCAAAATGACATTTATTATAAGATAAGGATGAAATGGTCTGAATATAATCACCAAATAAAATCTTTATAGGTTTATATATCATTTTAAGCCTTTTATATTGGATTAACCCTTCTGTTTACCGTCTTTAACCTTAATCGTAGTAACAAACATTTCAATAAAAAGGGATATAAATTAACTTCAAAGATGACAATTAGATTATAAATTGAAAAGGGACGAAATTTAAAACTATTCATAGTCATAATTTTCTTCTTGAAATATTTTTATGGTTGTTTAAATATTTTAATTGAAAATATATTCCAAAAAATATTTTTAATTTCATTTTTCTAACTATTCAAAATAACTAACGTTGAAAACAACATGAAAACAAAGGAATTTGAACATAATACATTTTAAAATAAATAATAAAATATTATTAACTCTAAAATTCATGTGAAACCATAATTAATACAAAAAATACTTTTTGTGTTTTTAAAATCAATTAATTTAATTTTCTACTGTTTTCATAAGCACTATAGTGGTGTTGTATAATCATTTAAGGTAATTATTTAATCACTAAAAATTAAAAATAAATTCACATAATGAAAAAATATAATTATGATAAAAATAATCTTTAATATTCATTCAAAACTTATTTTTATCCTTATGTGAACAAATGAAATAATATTAAAATCAAGAGAGTGACATTTTGTATTTTTCATTAATTCAAATAAAATATAAGTCATTTTCAATGAAAATTTTTACAAAATTGTTATAAATTTGAATATTGTATGATAATGGTCCAAACCCACTAATTATATAGATTATATAAAAAAATTTGGGTCCTTTTTATTCCTTATAATATTTTTAACCTTAATTACCCAATTTACCCTTACTATGGTGACCAATATTTATTATGGTTACTATTCATAATGATAAAAAAATAGAAGAGTATTATTTACCAAAACCAAACCACCAAATTCAAAATATATGATCAATTTTGTAAAAGTAAATTTCCATTAGAGGTATAATTTAATCTAAAATAAAAATTTTAAAACATGATTAAAAACATGTTTTTGGTAAAAAATTCATTCTAAGTATAAAAATGTTTTTATACAAAATTCAGTTATATAATTGATTCCAATAACATTTATTATATTAATTAAAATCAAAATAAGTTAAATTTTTTTTTTAAAACAAATCTAAAATAGAATGTGACTTTGTAAATACCTTAAAAGAAAAGACAGATTTCAATAAATACATTATATATCACTATCATTAAAAATCAAACTTTTCATTAAATTATCAAAAAATTCATCCTAATATAATTTTTTCTTAATTAATTACAAAATTAATTAAATTTTTTAAAATAAAAATTCTATAACTTGAAAATGTATCTTCTAAATAAATCCATGTAATGCATGAAAGCCCAATTTGGTTAGAAATAATTATTTCTTCCATTTTACTAAAAAATTACTTAATATTATTATAAGGAATAACTCTATAAAATATTAATAACATGTTAAAATGATTTATATTAACATTAAATAGGTTTTTACATTCACTCTTTCCACCAAATAGAGTTTTTGTTATTTTTCCTTATAAACAAGCCTAACACATGCCAAGTTGTTTTAGTTCAAAGAATCTTTTTTTTAAAAAATGTTGTGTGTCAAGACCCCTTCAATTAATAAAAGTTCAAGGAATCTAAAAACTCATGTTGATATTTATTTTTAAATTACTTTTCATTTACATGAATACTTTGGTGATTCCAAAAATGGGTGTGATATGAGTCATGTGGAATTTTTTTATCGACTACCAATACTTGGTATTTTTATTCTAGTACTCAAAGGCTATTATTTAGATTTACAAACCATAACTAATTATATATTTATAAATGTAAAAACTTTTATTCCCAATCATGAATAAAAATAAATCCATTTCTATATTGGAAATATAAATAGTTGTCTTGGTAACACTGGGAACATGAAGTTAGCTTATGGATTTATGATGATATTTTTGTATTTTTTGTCAATGTGTTATGTGGAAGTCAATGTATACTCAAATAAAATGGGGTGATGGAATGATATTTCAACCAAAATAGATTGATTAATGGCCATAAAATTTATAGGAAGAAATTAATAATAGTTTGATACCATTGAAGTTTCAAAGGAGTATTAATATGTTAGTAGTGAAATAAATAAAGAGTTGTTTCTGAAAGATCTGGTTGGACATCTTGGAGTAGAAACCTAAAAATCAAATGATTGCATGAACTGATCTTCATGGAAGAACATGAAAATTGTTTATGGAGATGTTCATTTAGTATTTACAATTATTTGTAAATATTTAATAGTGTTTTTTATTGTGTACAATTTTTGATCTATTATTCCAAAAGGTTAAAGCTAGTTTGTATGGGGAAATTGAAGCCCCAAGAAGTGTGAGGAACCATACCTAGATTAATAAGCATGTTGATTATTGAAATTAGTTTAAAGATATGTTGGATAAATTTTTACAATGTTTAGAGAAGGATTAGAGACATTTTAAATCATTTTGATAAATTTTGATTTATAGATTTCACTTGAAAATTGGTTAATTATGGTTAATATAAATTTTTCTTCTGGATCATATAATATCACTCTGATCATAAGACTTCAAATAAAATAATTTTTATTTAAGTTTATGTAAAAAATTTAAATTTAATTTAGTGTTTAAATTCATAATAAGCGATCTTGGGAATTTAGATCATCAAATTCATTAAAATTCAACATATATTTTGATCTTAATACTTCACTATATGTATTTGATCCCATTGTGTGACTTCTCTAGATCATATGACTTTGAGATAAGGATTGAAATTTGGATAAGGTGTGTAAGTGTAATCCTTCGGTGTAAGACTTGGAGGATCAAGTGTAATCCTTTTCCAGAATGCATGTATTCATCATAATGGCTAGCGACTTTAATCCTTTGAAGTCTCTAGCATAAGCCTTCAATACTGTGAAATTTTTGAAGATTTTCTGGATGAAAAAATAACGTCTCAACATTTAAATATGATAAATATGGAATGATTTGGGATCATACAAGAAATATTATACAGTTATATAAACTTTATAAATTCCTAAATTTATTTATGATTCAAGTAATAAATATTAAATAAGTTGATATTTATCCATATAAAGGGAACCTCAAATCTAGATAAAAAAGACAGTCACTAGAATATGTTAATTGTGATGAAAGTGGAAATATAAATATGTTTTATTTGTGATTTGATGTTATAAAGATCTAAATTTTATCTATAGTCCTCATAAAATCATGGTTTGATGTGATTCATTATTTTTTATAATGAAAAATTAATTTGATGGGTTTTAAATAATAATATAGATAATGTTACATCGATACTTGATTTTCCATTAAATCTTATATCATTTTGATCCAAGATTTCCTAATTAAAAATAAAATGGAACTAATATGGGAGTATAGTAATTTTCAAAAGACTAAGATGGATGAGGATCCAATGCTTTAATTCTCAGATAAAAAATAAATAAGTTATTTTTCATGAATAATGAAGATAAGGTTACATATATGCCCATGTTATTATTTAAATCCTAAATAATAGTGAACTAATATAGTTTAGATATATAAGTAAGATGGGTTGAGCTTTATTTGTTGAGTACATATCTGATCTTAAAGGTTTTACTATTTTTATGGGAAGTCTCGGACCTCAAAATGAGAGTTCCACACTGCAAGATGAAGTGTTTTATATGGACATGTGGCTTGAGAGAATCAAGTGTTTATTTTGGTGGAAATTATTTTTATAAGAGTATAATAAGATTAAACTTCTCCAGATATTTATAAATATATTTTTATATGAGTTTCAATGTTAGGGTGAATTAAAGAAGGGTGTTCTTTAAATATCCATTGAGTTAAAAATGGTGTACATGAAAAAACATGGGAACCCAAATTGAGAATTTTATTATTGTTCTTTTTTAGATAGTAGTAGGTAAGTCCGATTAATATTCCCTTTAAGGATACTAGTTATAGTGGTATTAATTTAATACTCTTTAAATGAAGCCTCATTTAGATGAAAATATCAAGGATGGGGAAATATAATAAAAAAGAAGCAACCATTGCTTGTGTGAGTATGAAAGAATGAGTAATCTGGAAGAATGAATAACTCTAAAATAAGAAAAAGGATATGTTGCAACCTTTAGTAAAGGTGAATAGAAATCTGATACTATTATAAAGCTATATATCCTTTATTTATTGACACTGAAGGATACAAAGGATGTTGACTACCATTTAGTGTTTTGTTAGTAAAAGTAAAAGATGAAGAATTGGAAAAATACCAACTGTGTTGTGCATGTTTTCATATTTTTTTTGATCCTTTTAGTGTTTAATAAATTGGTGAGAAATATAGGTGATAAGATCTATCAAAGTTTTTATGGAGATGAGTTTTATATGGCGATATAGTTTTTCATTATTCTTCAAGAGATGTTGTAATTTGAAGGATATTTTGTGAGTTGAAGGAGATTTATCTTATTGATGTAGAAGGAACCTAAGTAGACCTATGTTGGAGTTGGTTTCCTAGTACTAACTATTTATACTTTGATTACATATATATGTGATGATTTGAATATTTATAACATCTTATTATATATTGTTCATTGTTCTGCATGACATTAATGTAATAATGGAATAGGGTATCTATCATATTGATAAGTCTATTGTCGTTTCCCACTGTGATGAGAACCTTTAAGTGCTATGGTGATATTATTAAATATAGTTCTGTAGTTAGGTAACATTATATGATGGGACACATTGTACCAGAATACCTGGAGTGAGTACTCGAAAGAGGATGAGGCTTATTCTCATGAAGTTTATACTTCATTATATCTAAGATAAGAGATTTTTAGAATATACCCTCCATTAGGAATTCTGCATGTTTCAGTGTCATCAGATATTCCAATAAGCAAGCATGTGTAATGGTCCTTAGGCTTTATGATTATCATTAATTCATTTCATTGTTCTCACACAGTTATTTTCTGATGAAAACCATTATTCCATATGTTCATGGTGTGGTAGGGTATGATGGGTGTATCACAATTGACATTTCATTAAGGAATAAGTCAAGAAAAGGATTTATCCCTTCTATATTTATTGAAGTTTATATATCAACACTTTTATTGGAATATAACCATTTCACTAAATTTCATGGCCATGGTGTATCGATGTGTTTATTTCAGATATTCAAATAAATACATATCAGGCATATAAGTTTGTGACACATATGTGAAACCTTATTTTTTATATGTTGAGAAAAATGAACTATATTATACAATGAGAATAAATATGTGGTTTTCATCTTTCTCATATTAATTTTTTCTCTTGGGTGTATCGACCCATTGATATATAATAATATTGGAATTTAGACAATCCTGACTAATGCCAATGAGAAAGAGTTCTAGAGGGTCAAAAACTATGTGTTTCCATTGATCTCGATTAAATTCTATTTGAATTTAATTAATAAAATAAATATTATTCTCAAGACTGAGGAATAATTTTTTCACATTTTGTTGATTGTAAATATTTATTGATGAATTAAATATTTATTTGGTTATTCAAAAAATATCTAGAAGGTTAACAGACCAGGGCCACTTCTATTGATAAATATTAATTTACAAGACAAAAAATATTATTTATCATTGTGTAGGTTGGAGTGAAACATAAAATAATAATATTTTTCTTATTATATGGTATGATTTGCATTAAAAATTATAATATTATTTAAGGGTCAAGTTGATATTATATAATTATTTTTAATAAAAAACCTAGATCTATAAATAGATGATTATGTCTACTGGGTGTATTATAAAAAATTGATAATTGAGAATCATTACACATAATAGACTTCTCCCTCTTTAATTTTCCACCTCTATTCCTCTCAGGAATTAGGAGAACACCTTCAAGCATGAAGGATGTTGGATCAATAATGACAAACATGCAAGACAATTGATTCACTATTCTAGAACAAATAAATAGATTTCCATTGCTTGAAGATCGAAGGATAGTGTTTGGATCCCTACTAGATAAATTCTACACATGAATCTTTATAATTAAATGAAGTTAATATGAAAGGGTTTTTAAAAGATCAACATCGTCAATGAAAAGATATCCAGAGGTTAGTTATATGATTTCTTCTAATATTAAATAAATTAATCATGAATTTAAAATGAAATATCCTATATCAAGGTCTTGAGAAACTCTATATTAAAATAACTATTAATAGTATACCCATGAAAGGTGCTTATACTACACCCGGAAACTATAAGTGGTATCAGAGTGGTTAAGTTGTGAGTTTTTAATTAATTATTTGATTGTTTATATTTATATGAAATTGTGGTTTAATATTTAATTTCATATTATTCATTATTTAATCTAATTTTATTTAAAATACTTTTACATATTAACTATTTTTTTAAACATTTCATTTTCTTAAAGATCTATTAACAAATGAAGAATGACTGAAGATTTTATCAGGAAGTTCCATTTTATACTGATAACACTAGGTTACATGTCGTGTAGAAAGAGTACAAGTTTTCTCCCCAAGAAAAAATTATTTGGACATGCCATGGGATACACCTCATGTCCAAATCATTCCTCATATACCAAAAAATTTATTTAATTCGTAAACAATGTTCCTTATCATCAAACATACATATTGAGTATAGAATAAAAATTTGTCAATATGTACGTAGATAAAGAAATAACTTTCAATTTAGAACGCCATATGTATATATTATACATGTTTTAAGAAATAAACATATTTATGATAGATAATATTTATATTTAGGGGAAATTTAATGTCCAATGATCATAGGAAAGTGATTATTTAAGGGAAAGCTAATTAATATAAAAATTAATTATGAAAATGAATGTCAAAAATTTCCTTGTTTAAAATGGTCATAAACCATCCTTTGAAAGAATAAGTATGTTATCAATGCATCATATCACTAGTAGATTATAATTAAAGTAGTGGGTTGTTTTTATTCATGAATAGAAATACCAAAAACATATCTTTAAAAATATTCTTAAGGAAAATATCATTTTCACTTTGAAAATAAATATTTTTGAAAATAAAAGTTCACAATATATTTTTAAAATAATTTTCTATGAAAATAAATTTCGAAACTTATAAATTATTTTTAAAACATTTATTTGTCATGATGGATGAAAATTCTATTCATTTCAAACAAATTAAAATAAATATTCTTTTCTCTTTTTCTATAGCATCCAAACGGGTATTATTTTGAAAATGAAAATAAGATTCCTTAAAAAAAAGTAAAATAAAAAAGGGTAAAAAATTTCCTTAATAAATCATTTTCAAATGGTCAAAATCATTTTTTAAAACGTATTTAGAAAACATGGATTTTGATGAAAAAGGATTTTCGACCAAAGAGAAAAATTAAGTTAAATTTTATTGAAAAAAATTTATCATTCATTTTGAATACCAAAGAGTGGAAAATGGTAATATTAATTTAAAAATTAATCAATAATCACAATATAATAAAATTAAATGGTTTTATTATCCAATGATCAAATAATTTCCATTTATGTAAATTCAAGCATAAACAACTCTGGTTAAAATGACATTATGAAATTAACCCAAATAAAGATTGTAACATTAAAGTGAGAATTAATAAATGAATCAATTACGTGTATCAAATTTAAATAAACATAAAAAAGTTTAAGTACATCATGATATATCAAAATTAATTACACATATAATATTATAATATCAAAGACAACAAAGAAGTAATATAACTCAATGAAAGGAAGTTGAGTTATGAGATTTTTACCACTTTGTAACTTTTAAGTCAAATAAAAATTGGGTGAAATAATTTAAATTGAAACCTAAAATAACATGAATTATTAATTAATTGTTATATTTCTTCTAAAATGTTTATTATATACACCATATAAAAAAAATTAGGTGCATAATATTTCAATATACCTCAATGAAGGGAAATTGAGACGAAGACCCTTACCTCATGCTTAATTTTGGTTGAACATGATTTAACCTCATTTATAATGAATTTAAGAATATTATTAATTTACAACATAACTATAACCATATTTATAAAATCATATACTATTCCCTTATAACATTTTACCACCCATTTGTTAATAATATTTCATTAGTTTCATTATTTCGGGTGTTAATTGTTTTGTTTTATCATGAGTGTTTTTCAAGAATGTTCCTGTTATTATGAATATTATATAGTTCCATCATATAAATAATGATATTAAAGTTATAAATATCATTTTTTACACACATTTTTAGAATCATTATTGAAATTTGAATAGGAATAATGAATCACATCACTTTGTGGAGACGATAGGCCATACGTACGCAAGAGTGGCGTTATCATTTACTTAATGGGAGAAAGGGTAAGAGAGTGTGTGATATATTAATTTTTAAGAATCAATATAATTTAATATATATTAAATATATTCAATAAAGTTTTCATTAGTACCTTCCATTTAAACAATAAGTGAAAAATGAATCACATCACCTTGCGAGGTAGTAGTTCACTGTACACACGAGCGACGTAATCTTATTTTAAACGGAATGGAATGTAATAAGGTATATGTGTTATTAAAATTAATGAATTATAATAATATCATAAATATTTTATAAATTATTTAATTTCTTAATTATTTTTATCCTTTTAAGGTGCTGATGGAAAATGAATTGCATTGGTTCGTGAGACGGTTGTGTGTCGAACACACGATCAATGATTTCATTTCCTATTTAATAGAAGAGGAGATGTTTATAGGTAATACACTTAAACTAATAACATATAATTATATTTAATAAAATTTGTTTATTATTTTAGTATGGTTTAATAATATTTTAATAATGTGGAATAAGGAAAAAAATAAACTTGCCCATTTAAGAAAGTTAACTCTTCTTCATATAACTTCTTTAGGTTTTCACAAAAAGTATTCCTAGGTTAGTTTTATGATAAAATAATGGATCTAATATTTTTTAGGTGATTAAGAAATTTATTTGGGTAATAAAGTTTTAAAAATATCTTTTTAAGTGTTAATAAGGGAGAAGAGGTGGTGACCTTTTATGAGCGGGGGGTGATAACACATGGGATTTTTGAAAAGACTCAGTTACACCCATGTTTTTATCATGAAAAAGGCTCCAAAATTAGTCATTATAGATCATTAGAGGTAATAAAATCTAAATATTTCCATACAATTTGTTTTTTTATAAGTTTCTAGGTAATTTTAACTCAGATCATTTTAGTTTAATCTCCCAATAAATCTGTTTTTACCATAACCACAATAATTAATTTTTAATGGTTTTATTATTATTAATGACCAAAAAATAAAATAAAATTATTATATAATATAAATTATTCTTATTAATAATATAGAATCCTTGTTTAAAAATTCCATTCATATAACTGGAAAAATCCAATTTAAAAATTATACCCACAGACGCGATGAAAAAAAATAGGTTTCCATAGAGAAAATTATCATAAGTATATAAGGTTTTAGTATCAAAATTCAATATTAAATTGATTGAAATAACTTAAATTGGTTAAATTTTAATATAATTTATCTAATTTTACTTTAAAATCAAATTAAAAATTAATTTATCCTTGTAAATTATTCAAACGAAAATTTAGTTTTAAATAAAAATCAGTATTTTTTACTATTCATCAAAAAATGAAAATTTTTAGAAAAATACAAAAAATAAACCCTAAGATAAATTTGATATGATGATTTCAATAATTAAGTTAATATTTTAAAATAAATTTTCTATAATTGGTAAAATTTTATTTTAAATTACGTGTACCAAACACAATTAAACAATTTTTTAGAAAAATACAATTTTTCATAAAACATTTATTTTTATTTTTTAATGATTCTTTTTTTTATAATAAACAAATAACCATAATTTTCCTAATTTATTTAAAACTATTCATACCCACAAATTTAATAGCTAAGTTATAATGTTATACTATGTTGTGATTTATTTAGGCTCATGGTTGTGTATTCTTCAAGCCATTGAAGATATTAAATTTAAAGAAATATATTTTAGGGGTTGTTTAAGATCGGTGTTGTTTGTCACATATGCTATAAAATACAATTTTTTCCTTTTTAAATCTCTAAGTTTTTCATTCGTCCCAATTTAAATAAATTAAATCCTCATAATTTAGACTTGATCTCAGTAATCAAGGGTTTGACATTTGGAGATACCGTTGTTGAAAAAACCACAACATTAAAGGGTTAATTAAACATACCCTTGATAAGAGAGAAATGGTAATATGATTTTCATATAGAATAACACATAATTACATTTCCATGTTGGATAAAATTGGTGGAAATTAAGGATATATACATTGAATAAAAGAATAAATAATTATAGAGAGTGATAGTGGTTATTGATCACAAGAAATTGAATGATCAATGAGAAGTTAAGAATCTCAAAACCTTAAATCTATAATGATTTAATATACCATTTTATTAATCAGATATGAAGATAATAGGATTTTTTTTGTTTAGAGATCATTTTCCTATAGTTAAGGAATTATTTTATTATCTAAGTATATAATAAAATATACTTAATTGATTCTTTTTCATAAGAAAAATTTCATCCTTTGGTTGTGCCTTAAAAAATTTCCAATTCATCTCTTACTCCAAGAAATGAATATCTAAAAATTAATATTTTATTCCTAAAGCACTAAAACTAAATTTTAATAAATCTTAAAATTTTTAAAGGTGTGAAATTTTTTTATGTATTTCTCCTATATTTTTTCTAAAACCAATATTGTTATCACATGTTATACAATATAATAGATTAATCACTAAACCTCATCAGTAACAATTATGGTTCATCATTAATATTTATTCATCAAATCATTTACATAAAAATAATTACATATTAACCAGAACATCATATATTCTAGTGGTAGGCATTAAACCCTTATCTCCCTTCAGTTACAGTTTCAAGCCCCATGGACTTCCTAGATGCGATAGGCTGTCATCCGATATATGAGTATTTATTTTTATAAAACCATACTAATATAATTCTTATAACTTTCCCAAAGTGTAATAACCCATATTCACCTCAAAATAAATGATAAGATAAACCCTGATGTTTTCTAATACCTTTAAACTTATGACCAAAATAGTAAGTAAATTCTTCCTTGAATAACGTTTTCACTAATCATATACTAAACCAATGGGTTAAATGTACATAAATGTCTCCAAAATTATCCTTAATCTTATTATTCACCCATCAAATAAAACCTAAAAAGTGGTGTTTATGACTTTAAACTCTTTATCAATATTAAAGTAATAAAACCATGATGGTATCCATAAATTCTTAATTTAAGGAAGACATATACGCTTCTAATATTAAACACAATTCATAGATGTTTCATGATTCTTATAACCAGAATACCATTGGTAAAAGTACTTCTACAATATAATTCTAGAATATGAATACATAAATATTTAAATGGTTTTATTTTAACATTGATACTTCTTTGGTCTTGGGGTTAACCATTAGAAGAGGGAATTGACTCAGAAAATTCCCAGGTTCCCCACATTTAAGATAATGAAATGTAAATTGGCCCCTCAGCTGAAATTTATTTCTTTCTATCATTCTATTCATTTTTCATCGAAAATTCATTTCTTTATAACCTTCTTTTCTAAACATAAAACATTTTACCATTTATTTGGGACACTTTATTGGGTGTATATTTCCACATTTACGAAATTAAGGAAATTGAGACTTCTTTCCTCCATGGCCTCCATTACTCGATCTTTTAGTAAACTGCATCCTTCTCTTCTTTGGTAATTCTGAGAGTTAGTTGAGGTATAGGTTGTTAATCATATTTTGGGATAACAGATAATAAATAAAAATTATATCTTTCACTCTAGTTATCATCCCATTTGGTTTCTCATAGTCACCACATTTTCCTTCATATTCAATGTTAACATGATTCCTTTGGGTTTAATCTATTGACTAAAACCAAAAAGCATATTCTGAGAAATAATAACCATTTTGGAAAAACCATATAATCATTTATAGGATTTCTAAATCAGGAATCATTATTTTTAATCTAATACACCTTAATTTTAACCTAGTTTATTCATTTTCACCATCTATTCAAATCCTTTATAATGGTCTGTAAAGAAAATGTGAATTATCCAAAGCCTATCCCTTGAGAGTGTCAAACTAGGTGCATGGTAAGGCCTGCTTTCTTGTACCAGGAAATGCATGATTCAATATCAACAAACCTCTTTATGAGTCATTACCACTATATACATCTATTCTAGAACCACATATACTTGTAGTATTCAGTTAGATATGTATTTCTTGGAAAAACCACATGACTCAACCTTACCAAAACTCTAAGGTGTTATTCTATACATACCAAAAATTATATCATAGTTTTTTGTTCCATAATATATTTTTACCTAAATCTAGTTCTCAAGGTTTCTACTAAACTTTATATGATACCTATTATAATGATCCTGACTCCAATAATCCAAATCCAATTTCTACTTTAATAAATTGGCATAAGATAAAAGGAATCACATTTAGAAGGACTGAATAGTTTAATAGTCTTGGTAAACTAGATACATATATGACTCCCATATTACATTTTAATATAAAAATTAAAACATAATTTTCTTTTTAGAATATCATTATTTTTTAAAGAATATCCTTTCATTTCATTTATAGTGCACTTCCGGGATTCCTAGGAAAACAAACAAAAATAATGGTTCTCTCAAATTCTCAGAAAGATTTACTTAAAGAAAAATATATAATGAGTTAATGATGAATAATAAATATTTGATAATAAATATGGAAAGGTAAATATCTAGACACACATGTATTTTATCAATAACTTTACTATCATGATTATATAACAATAATCAATATAAAAGGTAAATAACTAAACATATATTCCATTTAAATAACTTGACTATCTTGAATAGATAATGCATAATCAATATAGAAAGGTAAATATCTGAACATGCACTTAATTTAATAAATAAATTGACTATCATGATTAGATAAGGAATACTCAATATGGAAAGGTAAATAACTAAACACAAATTCCTTTTCAATAACTTAAATATCATGAATAGATAAGATATAATCAATATGTAAAGGTAAATAACTGAAAACACATTCTATTTAGTCAATAACTAAGAATAAAATGAGTCTTGAGATAATATAATTGTGGAAATCTCACTGATAATAATAACTAAATTCTTAATGAAGCAAATTCTTAATTATTGGATGTCATGATCTCAATCATCATGATACCTCTACTGTCAATACCTTTCAAAAAATAGTTCAAAACTATGGGTGAAACCCCATTTATTTATAAATTAGTGATTCTTCTCATGAGAGTATGAATTAATAGACAGGATATATGATTACATTCCCCCAAAAATCCCATCATATCCAAATAATTCCTCATATATTGAATAATTATTTTAGTTCATGACTAATGTGCCTTTTCGTTAAATATTTATATTAAAAAAGAATATAGTTTGGTCAATATTTCCCCAGATAAATAAATAAATTTAAATGTAGAACATATTATGTATAAATGATATATATTTTAATAAATAAACATATCTATGCTAAATAATATGGAAATTTAATGTAAATATATTTTCTAATGATCATAGGAAAGTGAATATTTTTTGGGAAAGTTAATGACTGCAAAAATGAAACAATAAAGTGAATATCAATACTTTACTTGGTCAAAATGATCATAAAAACCCCATAAATATTGATGATGGTATCAATACATCATATCCCTAGTGTATTATAATTAATATAAAGGTTTGTTGTTGTTTATGAATTGAAATACAATAAAAATATCTTTAAAAACATTCTTGAGGAAAACTTAATCTTCAATTTGAAAATATATATTTTTTAAATTAAATGCTCAAAAAATGTTTCAGAAATATTTTTATAATAAAATGAAATTTTAACCTTATAAAATAAGATTTAAAAATATGAGTGTTCATGACGGATGGAAATATTGTTCATGTCGTACATTTTAAAACAAATATTCATTTCACTTTTTTTGGTAAAAGTCAAATGGTCCATATTTTGAAAAAAAACATGAAGATTCCTTTTAAATTTTTATTTAAAAGTAAATATGTGTAAAAATTTAAATAATATACCATTTTAAAAGGTTAAAATCATTTTTTAAAATATTTTTAGAATGCATGGAATTTTATGAAAAGGATTTTCAAGCAAAGATATAAATGAAGTCAGATTTTATTAAAATAATCTTCCTATTCATTTAAAATTCTAAAGAGATGATAAATGGTACTATTACATTCATAGTTCATAAATAAACAAATGAGAAAAAAATTAAATGGATTTATTATCCAACGATAAAATAATTTACTTGAAGGGAAATTCAAGCATAAACAATACCGATTAAAATGATATTATAAAATAAACCATCACAAAGATAGTAACATTAAAGTGATAATTAATCAATGATTAAATTATGTGTATAAAATTTAAATAAAAATAAAACATGTAGAAGTAAAAAATAAGATATCCAAATTCATTACAGACATAATCTTATGAAAACATAGATAATTAAGAAGTAATATAACCTAATGAAAAGAAATTGAGTTATGAAAATCCTTACTACTTGGTAACATTTATGAAAAATAAAATTGGATGAAATAATTCAAATAGAAACCTAAAATACCATGAATTACTAATGAATCATGATATTACATATAAAATGGGTAGTATATACCCCATATAAAATAAATTAGGTTCGTAACATTTCAATATGTCTCAACAAAGGAAAATTGAGATGAAGTCCCTTACATTGTGCTTCCTTTTGATTGGAAATGATTTAACCTACAGTATAATGGTTTTAAATTTTTTATTAATTTATACCAGAATAATATTCAAATTTATAATATCATATATTATCCCATTATAACATCTTACCACCCACTTGTTAATAATATTTCTTTATTTTCATTATTTTCATTATTAATTGTCTTGTTTTCCCATGCGTGTTTTTTCATGAATGTTTTGGTTCTTGTGCATATTTCATATTTGTATCATCTCAATAATTATTTTAATGTTATAAATATAATTTTTTATGTACATTTATAGAATCATGATTGAAATTTGAACATGGCTATTGGACCATATCACTTCATGGAGACGGTAGGTCATACGTACGCACGAGCAAAGTTATCATTTTCTTAACGGGTGAAAGGGTAAGTGTGTGGTATATTAATTTTTCAGAATCAATATAATTTCATATATATTACATATAATCACTAAATTTATCCTTATTACCTTCTATGTAAATCATCATTGAAAAATTAATCACGTCGCATCGCAATGTGGTAGTCTATCGTACACACAAAAAACAATATCATATTTTAAATAGAATAGAATGCAAGAAGGTATATGTGACATTAAAATTAATAAATTATAATAATATTGGAAATATATTACTCATGAGTTAAATCCATAATTATATCAATCCTTTAAAGGTGGTGATGGAAACCGAATTACATCGGTTCGCGAGATGGTAGTCTATTATACACACGATTGATAGTTTCATTTCCCATTTGATTGAAGAGGAGAAAGATATAGGCCATGAATATAACATAATAACATATAATTTTATAAAATTCAATATTTATATTATTGGAGTATTGTTTAATAATATTTTAAGGATGTGTAATAAGAAATTAAATAAAAACACTCGTTTAAAAACATTGCCTCTTCTTCAGACAACTTCTTTAAGATTGCAACAAATGTCTTCCTAAGTAGGATTTATGTTCAAAACATGGGATATATGATGTTTTGAGGTAAGTAAAGAAGTGATTTTCTTATAACGTTTCTTAAAAAAAAGTATTTTTAAGTGTGAGGAGGGGAGGTGAGGGGTGACCTTTTATAAATGGGGAGGAGGACACATAAATATTTTGAAAATATTAAATTGAACCCTTGTTTTAATCATGAAAAAAGCCAAAAAATAGACCATTATAGACCATTATATGTTATAAGGTCTATATACATTAACAAAATGTGTTTTGGTAATGTTTTTAGTTCATTTTAACCGTTATATTTTTAGTTTAAACACCCGATAAATCACTTTTTACCATAACCATGATAATTAATTTTTACTACTTTTAATATTCATAATGGTCAAAAAATAAGTTGACAATATTAGATAATATAAAATATGACTATTTAAAATATGGAATCCTTTTATTCAAATTCTATTCACATAATTTTTAGAATTCAATTTAAAATAATACCAATTGATGTGGTGAATAAGCCAGTTTCCAAAGAGTATGTTCTCATAAGTATAGATGGTTTCAATATCAAAATTAAATATGAAATTTATTTTAATGACCTAAATTAGTTAAATTTTAATATAATTTAACAAATTTTACATTAAAATCAAATTATAATTTCATTAACATTTTAAATTATTTAAACGATAAGGAATTTTTCAATAAAAAAAATACCATTTTCACTTTTCATTAGAAAATGAATTTTTAAAAAAAAATAGAAAAAATTCACCCTAATATAATTTTGGTTTGATTATGTTAAAAAATAAGTTCATTTTTTCAAATGAATTTTATAATAGTTGTAAAATTTAATATAAAATTATGTGCGCAAAATGCTAATAAACACTTTTTTAGAAAAATACAAATTTTTAGAAAACTTTTTTTTTCTTTTAAATGATTATTATTTAATTTATAATAAAAATATAACCATAATTTTCATAATTTAGTTTATAATATTCATACCAACCAATTTAATGACTAGGTTATGATGGTATAGTATATTACAGTTCATTTAGGCTCGAGGTTCTATGTTTTGCAAGCTATCAAAGCGGTTAAATTTAGAGAAATATATTTTGTGGGATGCTTAAGATCAATGTTTCTTGTCACATATACTATTGAATATGATTTTATTCTTTTAAAGTCTCTAGGTGTTACATTCTCACCACCATCAAAAAAATTATGTCCCCAAAATTTAAACTTGATCTTGGAAATGAAGCGTTTGACATTTGGAAATACTATTGTTGCGAAAACCACATCATAAAAGGATTAATCAAACACCCTATTGATAATATAGAAAATAAAATACAATGTTCCTCTATAATAACACATAACTATTTATCCTTATATGTGAAAATTATTGGAAAGTGAAGATATGCACATGGAATAAAATAATATATAATTATACTGAATGATAGAGGTCATTGATCACAATAAATTGAATGGTTAATGAGATATTAAGAACCTAAAAACCATAAATCTATAAAAATTTAAAAGACCATTTGATTCATCAGACATGAAGATAATATGATAATTTTTTTGGTTCAAGATATTTTTCCAAAAACTGATTTATTATTTTACTATATAAGAATATAATAAAATATACATACTTTATATATTTATATTTCATAAGAACAATATCATCCTTTATTTTTGTCTTGATCAATTTTCATTTCATCTCTTACTCTAATAAATGAATATCAAAAAATGAATTTTTTTTATGAAGCACTAAAATTATCATTTAAAGTATTTCAAAATATATAAAAGAGTGAAAATTATTTCCATATGTCTCTTATCTATTTTTCATAACCAATATAGTTAGAACTATTTATCCAATATAATAGATTAATCTCTAAACCTCATCAATAACACCATTGGTTCATCATTAATATTTATTCATCAACTCATTTAAATAAAAACAATGAAATATTAACTAGAACAACATGTAGGCCATTGGTAGGCCATTAGTAGGCCTTAAAACCTTATCAATGTTTGTTTATGGGTTCACGCCCTGTGACCTTTCTGGATGCAATAGGTTTTCACCTGACATGTGGTCTGTCCTTTTTCTAAAAACAAACTAATATAATTCCTATAAAATTCCCAAAGTGTAATAACTCATAATTACTTCAACATAAAATATAAGTTAAACCCTAAAGGTAACTAATAACATTAAATTTAGGTCCAAAATATTATGGTCATTCTTCTGTGAATAACTTTTTCAATAAAAAATATACTAAACCAAGTGTTTTATTTCCATAAATGTCTCTTAAAATATCTTTAATGTTATTAGAATTCATTATCATAATACCTAAAAACGCATGTTTAATAATTTGAACTTATGATCAATCTTAAAATAATAAACTCATGATGGTGTCCAGAAGTCTTAAGTTAATTAATAAGTATATGCTTCTAAAATTTAACACAATCCTTAGATGTTTCATTATTCTTATAACCAAAATACCATTGGTAAAAATACTTCTACCATATAGTTTTGGAATCCTAATACATAAAAACATCAATTGTTTTATTTCAACATAGGTCCTTCCTTGCTCTAGTGGTTAACCTTTATAATATGTCATTGACTCAGATAATGACCAGGTTCCCCACATTTAAGACAATGAACTACAAATGGGTCCCTCAGCTGAAATTTATTTCCTTCTATTGTACTCTCCAATTTTCCTCAAAAAATCATTGCTTTATACCCTTATTTTCTATACATAAATATTTTCCCATTATATTGAGACACTTTCCTGGGTTTCACTTTCCAAATTTTGTAAATGAAGTAAATTAATCCTTCTTTCCTCCATGGTCTCCATTACTTGATCTCTTTGTGAACTCTATCATTCTCTTATTTAGTGAGTCTGAGAGTTGGTTAAGGTATTAGTTTTTGATAATATTTTGGGATAACTAATTTGTAATAATCATGATATATTTCAATTTAGTCATAATAACATTTGGTTTCTCACAGTCACCACATTTTCCTTCACATTTAATGTTAACATGATTCCATCAGGTTCCATCCATTGACTAAAATAAAAAAAAGCATAGTGTAAGAAACAATAATCATAGTGAAAAAAATATCATCATTTACAGGATGTCTAATTCATGAAACCTTATTTTTAATCTCATATACATTATTTTTAGCCTAGGATATTCATTCTCAATAACTATTAAAATCCTTTATAATGGTTTGTAATGAAAATGTGAATTATCTAAAGAATATCCCTCGAGAGTGTCAAACTAGGTGCACAATAAGGCCTATTTTCATGTACTAGGTAACACTTGAGTCAAGACTAAAGTCCCGTTTTCAGATTTATTACCCCTAGGTACATATTTAATTGAACACCATCCACTTTTACTATCAAAACAGGGATTTATTTACATTAAAGACCAGAAAATCACCACCTTAAAAAAATAGGGTGTCATTATATACTTATCCCCAAATTACATCATAGGGTTATGTTTCATAATCAATATTTTACTAAATCTAATTCCCAATGTTTCTAATAAACTTTATCAAATACTAAATATAATGACTCCAACTCCAGTAACCCAAAGTTGATTTCTACTTTGTTACATTATCATTAGATACTAGGAATCACATCCTGAAGGACTAAATAGTTTAGATGTCTTTGTAAACAAGATACATATGTGATTCCCATATTACATTTGAATATATAAATTACAACACAATTTTATTTTGATAATATCATTATTTCCCCTAGTATATCATTGTATATCATTCATAGTACACTTCCTAGATTCTTAGGATATGAAACAAAAATATGTTTAAACTCAAATTCTTAGTAAGAGTTACGTAATTCAGAATCTATCATGAGAAAATGAAGAATAATCAATATGGAATAATAAATATATAAAGGTAAATATCTAAACATGCATCCAATATAATAAATAACTTGAATATCATGATAAAATAAGGAATAGTATATATAGAAAAATAAATAACTAAACACACATTCTATTTAAATAACTTTACTATCATGAATAGATAAGGAATAATCAATATGGAAATGTATATATCTAAACAAAAATTTCATTCAATAAATAACTTGACTACCATGATTAGATAATGAATATTCAATATGGTAAGGTAAATAACTGAACACACAATCCATTTAAATAATATGACAATACTAAATATATAAGGCATAATATATTGAAAGTGGGTTCCCTAGACCCAACTTGTGATGTACATTGATTACCACTACATGTATACAATTTGATATATATATATATATATCTCTCTCTCTTTGTGTGTGTGTTATTATCTTACCATAATAGTGTTGATATATATGTATCCACTATATTTATGGAAATTCACTTAAATTATATGTCGTATCAAAGGTTTATAGCAGTTCTCAGGCTATAACAAGAACCTAAAGATACTATGACAATAATATTAAAGTAATGTCATGTGGTTCAGATACATCATTCTGATAGTACAAAATGATGGGTGACTATAAGTTATTGGGGGATCATAAGCATAGACACATCTTCTCATATATTTAAAACTTGGTGATAGTGGTTGAGATCATGAGGATAGACCCACCAATAATAACAACAACTCGTTTTTGGTGTCATTGGTTTTTTCTATCTACATACATGAGTATTGGTCTCTTGAATTGAGATCATTATCAATATGTAGAATTTTATCCTGTACTTTGATGTAAGGCGAAAACCATCAAAATAAATTCATGGTGAGGTAGTTTTAATTAGGTGTGCCATTAGTTTTATGGAATTGGTTGAATGATCAAGATAGGATTTCCGCTTCCAAGTTTAGGAAGTGATATATTGGGACTAGTTGATCAAGATGCTAGTACCTTCATAAATCCATGACCATGGTATTTGAAGGTAAATATGTCTAGAGAGATCAAAAATTAATAAATCAAGAATGGTTAATAATAAAAGTGTGTGTCCTGCTTTATGAGATATCGTACGACAAAGATATTATGTTACCTAGTGTGTGCTCGTAGATTGGTTTTCATTGCTATAACTTTTCCTTATCCCTTTAGGGGCCTTGATGGGTTACTATACTCTAATCCTGGGATATGAATATTATTCATTGATTTTGGGATATGGGACTAGAGGGTCACACACAATAGCTTATTCAAGAATCTACCACATTCTAGTGAATATGAATATAGGACATGGTGGGACCCACCACAGGGTCTGGGTATTGTACATGATTTATGGATCACTGATAAAAAAACAAATTCATTATTATTCAAGTAAATAATAATTGGGTTGAATTTATTTATCAAATGTATTTACAAATGTTTAAGAAAATATAGGGATTAATATTATATGAACGAATATTATTTTCATGTTCCAGGTTCGTTTAATATTATCAAGAGTTAGGAGTCAATTTAATTGATCCTGTTAATCATGTAATATATTTAATATATATTTTAGGTACGTGATAAATATAAAAAATATTTATGAAGTATTTATTTCATCATATTTATTTATTTATATCACTTATTTAGTGGGAATTTAATGCATGGGTCCAGGGAACCATAATTTTGTATTATGAATATCCACTATAAAAGTGGAGATAATATCATTCCAACATACTATTCAAGAGTCAGGAATTGATAGATTTATTCTCCTTCTAAATCCTGGAGAGATAATCAGTCAATATGAGTGAACGATCCAAGATAGACTTTGCAGGACGAAGTTTGGGGATCATGGTGATCGATGCGACCTCAAAGATATTGTCATGCTCAATGATAGTACAAGAAATATAATGAATGACACATACGCAGATTCAATAAATGTGTGTGGATGATCTATAGGGGTTTGACAATGGATATATTTTAACACCCCAAGATTTTGTGGAAAATATTCTTTTTAATGTCTTGTGTCGTACGCTACACTAAAATTAGCTTGTGATATACGCAACACCGTATTTTCTTGCAGTATACGCAAAACTATTCTTGGCTCACATTACACACAATTTCAAGTTTGTTTTGTAGAAACTATTCTACGCAACATTATGTTTAGATTTTGTTTAATGTATAGTTGAAATAATTTTTGATTATGTTATATGCAACACCAAATAGAGCTTTCACTACACATGGCTTGCATTACACGCAATAAAGACCTTTCTCTATAGCATGTGTAGTACGTAATACCGAGTTTCACTAAATGAGATATTATTAAAATATTATTATGAACTAGCCTTTATGAATAGTAATACCCACTTTTTGAAATTTTATAAATTTTATCTTTCAAAATGGACTTCATTTTTGGATCCAGAATATCGAAATTATCTTAGGCTGAAATTTTGGTACTTTTCGGATAACTTTCATATTCTGATGAATAGTGAAAATAAGTAAATTTTAATTAAAAACAACTTTTTTTAATCAAAATAATTAATAGTGATAAATTATTAATTTGTGTGGTTTTCAAGTATATTTAGAATATATTTTTACCATTTAATACAATGTTGGTCATTGGATGTAATTTCACATTTAAACCAGACATAAACAAGTGTCAATCTTTTGATAGTTATTATCTCTTAAGAACATGCTATTTTTTTTACGACGGGAATTAATTTTTAAATTAATTAATGAAACTGATATGTTTTTAATTTGTTAAAATATACATCATTTTTTAATTCATAAAATCAAATATAGCTTAGGCCTAATTTTTGGTATTTTTCTGGAAACTTTCATTTTTTGATGAATAGTGAAACCACTAAGTGGTAGTTAAAAAACTGAATTTTTCATAAAACATAATTTTACCGCTTCTGTGAGTGGAATTTAGAAAATACGAGAGAGAAGGTTAATATTAATGACTAAAATGTGGTTCAATGAGATGAATATTAATTTTTAGTGAATAGTAACTTTTTCTTTTTTTTACCACGGTTAAAAGTAAATAGGGTAATTAAGGGTAAAAATGATATTGTTATTACCCTAACACATGTCCTATTTCTATTGGATAAGTTTAATTCGTCTAAAAACAACCTTAGGAATAAAATATGACCATTTATGCCCACTTGGATTAGATTAGGACATTTATTATTAATTTATTTAAAGAAGGGTTAAAATAGTTAAAATTAAGGTTTAATAACTAAATGATTTTTAATATAGGGTTATACATAATATAAATTAGACTATAAATATTAATTATAAATATAAAACTATTTCCTACATAATTATATTTTATTTTTAATTTTTGGACATTAAATAATTTAATTTATTTATGACACAATGATGATGACGTAATTATCTTATTAATGAAATATTGACATAATTGATCTTATAAATACCAAAATAAATATAATTTGAGACTTTTTATGAATTAAATTACTTTTATAAGTTAATATGACATGTTATTATTTATTTAATTAACTTTTTTCTAATTAATCATTCTGTTATGATTTTCACAAAAATCAGTTACTAAATAGTGACAAAATTGACATAAAATAGTTTTTAAAACAAATATTATATTATTAATTGTTATTTTATTCCTAAAAATATATGTTTCGGCCAAATGACTTAGATAAGGTTATATATATTAATTATAAACAAATTGGTGTTCGTGTTTCTTATTATAGTACGTTTATTAACCTTATAGTGTAAGAACACAAAAAGACACGGTAAAAGTAAAATTATCTAACTTAAATTTAAATCTAAATGATAAGGTTAAAATAGTAAACTAAACTTCTCCAAATTCTATTGGATGAGGGGATTTAGACCCATCCCCACCTTATCTTAGAAATAAATCAATTTTGAGCTATTTAAAAGCAAATATGGCTTTATAATAAAATAATATTTTTAGTTTTTCCAAAGGTTCCCCTCTCCTCCCTTATAAAAGGGCACCTCCTCCCTCTCTTCCTCACACCACTTTGAGCCTTCAATCTCGGCCAAACCCTGAAAAATTATCTTCTAAACTTCCCTATAAACATTATAGAGGTCCTGGTATTCTTTAAATACCAATTTTAGTGCCCTAAAAGGAGGTCTCAAAGAGGCGCTTCAAAGAAGAGGTAATGTCCGTTACCGATTCTTTAAACTTTATTTCTTCTTCCACTTCTTCTTATTTAGTTGTTTCATTATGAAGTAATAAAATCAGTATCATTAATATACTGATATGTTATTATAAGTATGAAACAAACCTATTTCACAATCTATCCATCCTACGGAAAATGAAATCACCGCGCGTGCGTACGTATGGAATACCGTCTCCATGCCGTGGTGTAATCTATTTTCCACCACCACCTTACTTGGATGGGTATAATGGTGTAAATAATGACTATATATGATTATTTTAAAATGGTATTTATTCTGAAATAGTATACATACACTCCAATACAATTCCATGATCATGGGAACAATATCATCGCTCGTGCGTACGTACGGCCTACCATCTCCACTATATGATGTGACTCGTTCTACATGATCTCCATTGCATAATGATTAAATAAATGAATTCAATGAATGAATATGATATATATCACACTAATACCATTCTGGAAATGATGTATCTATAACCTAAAAGAAGAATAAGAATTTATTCGACCAAACACGCATAAGAACAAAAAGTAATAAACACCCGAATAACAAGTATCAATGAAATATTACTAATAATAAGCTAGGAATATGACAATATATGATATCATAACAATGAGTACGATTCTGGAATAATTCAATGACATTATATCATTATACAGGAGGTTTGGACACTTATGAAGCGAATCAGACCTAAGGTAAGGGAAATATCACAATCTCATTTTCATTTGAGATTGTTTATACTTTGGAATTTACTGGGGTGTATTTTATCATCCACATCCATGTTTCATCAATATGTAATATTATTTCCATCCACCTACAATTGTTTAAATCCAATTTTACCCTTCGGTGAGTTTTTAGTAAAAGATATGAAAGGAATCTTTTGTCGTTTTTCGTACGAGGTACTTTTTGACTTTTCCGGCCAAAGTACGAGAAAAATGTTTTTTTAACATATACGACATGAATGTATTTTTAAAACATTATTTCCAAGAAGATTCCTTTACAAGTTTTCAAGTTTATTTTTAATCAACTTCTTTTAGTTTAGAATTGTATTACATGTTAAGAAAGGAAAAGTGTTTTTGAAGTAGAAAGGATATTTTCCTCAAGAATGGAGTTGAAGTGTTTTATCAAAATTGTTTTCCATCTAAGATAATAAAGGGTTCTGTTTCTATCCCTATTATTACATTGATTTTATTATGTTGTGATGGAATTATTTTTATGAATTCCTTTATCTTATATGAATTGTTTTATGATGTCACGATGTTTAAGAATCTCATTTTTATTACATGGGTTATGCAATGATGTATGATTTATGATTTTGTGGAACACATAAGAATGGTATAATAAAGAGATGGGTGGGACATATATCTCCCTCCAATTCATTGGGTAAAGATTTTATATCTAATGAGATATACATGGCTGGAACGGAAGGTTAAACTGGTTCCGTGAAACAGGACTGAAATGAGGAATGAACTCGGTTCAAAAATGGACTTTGTCCACTAAGATAGTCTTGGCAATGAGTCTTGACTAATAAGCAATGATTCTCTATTATTATGTTTGTATTCTACAAAGCTTTATGTTTTAAGTTATGATTATTGTGATTACATTTCACTACCATGATTTATCCCATGTTATGAAATTATGATCTCTTTTGCAGGGTATGATTTCCAAATTGTTATGTTCTTATGAATATGATGTGATTGATTTTTCTTTTGTTTACCCTTACTGAGCATTTGAGCTCACCCCTTTATATGTTTTATTTTCCCCAGGATATAAAGAAAGGTTTTAGGTAAGAAAACAAAAGGGGAATATTTTTATGGAGATGTTGAAGATCTTTCACCACGATTAGAAGATTATGTTCCGAGTTTCCAAAGACACTAAACTATTACGGTCCTTGTGTGTCTATTTTTGTTATGTATTAAGTATTCCACAAAAGTAATGTAATTTCCATGTATGTAAAGCTTCCGGTCTCTACAGTTGGTATCAGAGGAAAGGTTTAGTCAACCTTTGGAAACAAGGATGCGAAAGCGTTTGTGAGATCCCTAGAGGTATTTCTAAGGTATGTCTAGGGATGTCCCTAAGGTTAAGTATAAGTATAGGTTATAGTCCTAGAATTATGGTTACGATATTAGATAAAACCTAAGATGTTAGATATTTAAGTTACTCCCCCTTTATTATGATTTTTTCCTCTCACACTATTCTTTTTGGGTTTTAGAAAATGGTTGGAAACAAGATGATTCATGATAATGGAGGATATGATAGACAATGGAATGATATTCTTCATGAGAAACCAAATGAAATTGGATTTGGAAGTCCAAACATCATTATTATTCCGAATCAGCAATCTCATAATATTATCAATAAACTCAAATTTGGTAAGTTTCCTAACTCGGATAATAAGAGAAAGATGGAGTTACATGATGATCATAGAGAAAAGAAAGTTCAATTTCCCCTATGTAAATCATGTGGGAAGAGGAATCAAGGATAATGTTTCAAAGGAACTGGAAGATTCTTTGGGTGTGGAAAAGAAGGACACAAAGCCAGTAAGTGCAAAGGAAAAGGTTCAGTTAACACCAGGGATGAGGATAATGGTATTGCTACGACATCAACAATGGTTAAATGTTTTAAATATGGAATGTACGGGCATTATGCAAACCAATTCCCTAAGGGAAAGTCTCATGAAGAGAATCTGTATGGTCGTATGGGTAGTATTTATGTTGATGATGATGAAGAGACTATAAATGATATGTGAGATGAAAAGAATTGTTGAAGCTCGGTCAATGGTTTAAGAAGGTAGTGGAATGATTACATGATTATCAAGTGTAATCTGTATAAGTAATCTCATGGTACTATAGAATAAAGAGACATCTAAGGATTGTTACACTATTTTCATTCCTTATGTTTTGAAAGTGTATGATGAATGGTACGAGTAACCATGAAAGGTTATTCAGATATTTTTGGAAAGTAGATGATATGCGCATAATGAAGGGATAAGGAGAAAATTAAATGTTTGATAGTATTCATGAGCTCATGACTGATATAAGGATAATGTTATATCATGGTTTATGTATATAGAATTTTTTTATCTTCGTATGTGGAAAGTGTTAACTTTTGATATCATTCATGTTTTCACTAAGGTTTAATGGGTATTCATTTTTCAAGAGAATACATGATTAAGGTATTCACATGATTGGAATGTGACCAACAAGATATATGGGGGATAAATGATGGTTGGTTGATGACATTTTAAGTAATAGTTTTCTTTATACTATGAGCTTGGACCGAAGTATTTTAGATAAAGATTATAATGGATTACATTGGACATAAGTTAGTATTGTTTAAGGATAGAACTTTTTTTTCAATATTATTGATGGGATGTTATAGTAATGTAGTTTTATAAAAAGTACAACCTGTAGGACTGGCGACAGCCCATCGCGTCGGACAAGGCTGTGGGAATCGAACCCACAACTGAAGTGCGACTGGCCTTTATCGCCTACCACTGGCCTACAAAAAGTCCCTGGTTAGTAGAAACTAGTTTTATTTTATTAAGTGGTATGATATATGAAGTATAAGTTCATTTTTGGAATCGTATATGATTAACCTCACCATAGATGGACTTATGATAACTTTTTCTAACATTTTGTTTGAAACTGATGGAATGACCCATCATTCTATCACATGATCTGTTAACACTTCACAAATAACAAATTCTATTTCATTTCTTTAAGAGATGAAGTGGAAATTGTTCAAAGCACAAACAATAGTGATATTTTACCAAAATCAAGCAAGTATTTCTTCTAATTCAAATTTTTTAACTTTAGGGAAATGATATTGAAAACCAAAAAAATGTTGTCCTAGTGCTCTTATATCTGATGAATAAGATGGTACCATAGATCACCACAAATTTATGTCTTTGTGATTGATGGCTTTTTCATAGCCATGTTCTCTACTACTCTCCATCAGAACATGATGGTCAGATTTCTCCTCCATATCCATATTTTCACCTATGTTCTCCTATATGGAAACCGAGTGATGAGTTATTTGGGTATCCGTTATGTTTCTAACACTCCTTTTTTAAATGAAGTTTTAGTATTCCTTTTTACGATGTGGGTTTCAATGAAAGAAACTCTCGTGTAATAATCAATTTATAACCCCGATGAATTTCGAGGGCGAAATTCATTTTAAGGGGGGTAGAATGTAACACCCCGAGATTTTATGAAAAATATTATTTTTAATGTCTTGTGTTGTACGCTACACCAAAATTATCTTGTGATATACGCAAAATCGTATTTTCTTGCAGTATACACAACACTATTATTGGCTCGCGTTACACACAATTTCAAGTTTGTTTTGTAGAAACTATTCTACGCAACATTATGTATAGATTTTGTTTAATGTGTAGATGAAATAAGTTTTGATTATGTTATACACAACACCAAATAGTGATTTCACTACACTTGGCTTGCATTACACGTAATAAAGACCTTCCTCGATAGCGTGTGTAGTACGCAATACAGAGTTTCGCTAAACGAGATATTATTATAATATTATTATGAACTAGCCGTTATGAATAGTAATACCCACTTTTTGAAATTTAATAAATTTTTTCTTTCAAAATGGACTTCATTTTTGGATTCGTAATATCGAAATTATCTTAGGGTGAAATTTTGGTACTTTTCGGATAACTTTCATATTCTGATGAATAGTGAAAATTACTAAATTTTAATTAAAAACATCTTTTTTTAATCGAAATAATTAATAGTGATAAATTATTAATTTTTGTGGTTTTCAAGTATATTTATAATATATTTTTACCATTTAATACAATGTTTGTCATTAGATGTAATTTCACATTTAAACCAGACATAAACAAGTGTCAATCTTTTGATAGTTATTATCTCTTAAGAACACACTATTTGTTTTGACGAAGGGAATTAATTTTTAAATTAATTAATGCAACTGATATGTTTTGAATTTGGTAAAATGGACATAATTTTTGAATTCATAATATCAAATATATCTTAGGCCTAATTTTTGGTATTTTTCTGGAAACATTCATTTTTTGATGAATAGTGAAACCACTATGTGGTAGTTAAAAAACTGAATTTTTCATAAAACTTAATTTTACTACTTATGTGAGTAGAATTTCAAAAATCCAAGAGACACGGTTAATATCAAGGACTAAAATGTGGTTCAATGAGATGAAAATAATTTTTGGTGAATAGTAACTTTTTACTTTTTTACCACGGTTAAAAGTAAATAGGGTAATTAAGGGTAAAAATGATATTATTATTACCCTAAAACATGTCCTAATTATATTGGATAAGTGTAATTCTGACAAAAACAACCTTATGAATTAAATATGACCATTTAGGCCCACTTGGATTAGATTAGGACATTTATTATTAATTTATTTAATGAAGGGTTAAAATAGATAAAATCGAAGGTTAATAACTAAATCATTTTTAATGTAGGGTTATACATAAGATAAATTCGGCTATAAATATTCATTAGAAATCTAAAAATATTTCCTATATAATGATATTATATTTCTAATTTTTGGACATTAAATAATTTAATTTATTTATGACAGAATGACGATGTAGTAATTATCTTATTAATGAAATATTGACATAATTGATGTTATAAAGACCCAAATAAATGTAATTTGAGACTTTTAATGAATTCCACTATTTTTATAGGTTAATATGACATGTTAGTATTTATTTAATTAACTTTTTTCGAATTAATAATTCTGTTATTAGTTTCACAAAAATCAATTACTAAATAGTGTCAAAATTGACATAAAAAAGTTTTTAAAACAAATATTATATAATTAATTGTTATTTTATTCCTAAAAATCTAAGGATCGGTAAAATGACTTAGATAAGGTTATATATATTAATAATAAACAACTTGGGGTTCGTGTGGCTTGTTATAGTAGGTTTATTAACCTTATAGTGTAAGAACACAAAAAGACACGGTAAAAGTAAAATTATCTAACTTAAAGTTAAATCTAAATGATAAGGTTAAAATGGTAAACTAAACATGTCCAAATTTTATTTTATGATAGGATTTCGACCCATCCCCACCTTAGATTCGAAATAAATCAATTTGGAGCTATTTAAAACTGAATATGGCTTTACAATAAAATAATATTTTTAGTTTTTCCAAAGGTGGCCATCTCCTCCTTTATAAAAGGGAACCTCCTCCCTCTCTTCCTCACACCACTTTGAGCCTTCAATCTCGGAAAACCCCTGAAACCTTATCTTCTCCAATTCCCTATAAACATCCTAGAGGTCCTGGTCTTCTTCAAAGACCAATTTTAGTGCCGTAAAAGGAGGTCTCAAAGAGGCGCTTCAAAGAAGAGGTAATGTTCGTTACCGATTCTTTCAACTTTATTTCTTCTTACACTTCTTCTTCTTTAGTTTTTTCATTATAAAGTAATAACATCAGTATCATTAATATACTGATATGTTATTATAAGTATGAGACAACCCTATTTCACCATCTATCCATCCTACGGAAAACAAAATCACCGCGCGTGCGTACGTACGGCCTACCGTCTCCACGATGTGATGCGACTCGTTCTACATGATCTTCATTGAATAATGATAATATAAATGAATTGAATGAATGAATATGATATATATTACACTAATATCATTCTTTAAATGAGGTATCTATAACCTAAAAGAAGAATAATAATTTATTCGGCAAAACACTCATAAGAACAAAAAGTAATAAACACCCGAATAACAAGTAACAATGAAATATTACTAATAATAAGTTAAGAATATGACCATATATGATATCATAACAATGAGTACCATTATGGAATAAGTCAATGACATTATATCATTATACATGAGGTTCATACACTTACGAAGCAAATCAGACCTAAGGTAAGCGAAATATCACAATCTCATTTTTATCTGAGATTGTTTATACTTTGGAATTTACTGGGGTGTATTTTATCATCCACATACATGTTTCCTCAATATGTAATATTATTTACATCCACCTACAATTTTTTAAATCCAATTTTACCCCTCGGTGAGTTTTGAGTAAAAGATAGGAAAGGAATGTTTTGTCGTTTTTCGTACGAGGTACTTTTTGACTTTTCTGGCCAAAGTACGAGAAAAATGTTTTTTTAACTTATACGGCATGAATGGATTTTTAAAACATTATTTCCAAGAAGATTCCTTTACAAGTTTTAAAGATTATTTTTAATGAACTTCTTTTAGTTTAGAATTGTATGACATGCTAAGAAAGGAAAATGGTTTTTGAAGTAGAAAGGATATTTTCCTCAAGAATGGAGTTGAAGTGTTTTATCAAAATTATTTTCCATCTAAGACAATAAAGGGTTCTGTTTCTATCCCAATTATTACATTGATTTGATTATGTTGTGATGGAATTATTATTATGAATTCTTTTATCTTATATGAATTGTTTTATGATGTCACGATGTTTAAGAATCCCATTTTTATTACATGGGTTATGCAATGATGTATGATTTATGATTTTGTGGAACATATAAGAATGGTATCATTATGAGATGGGTGGGACCTATATCTCCCTACAATGCATTGTGTAAAGATTTTATATCTCATGAGATAGACATGGCTGGAATGGCAGGTTAAACCGGTTCAGTGAAACATGACTGAAACGAGGAATGAACTCAGTTCAGAAATGGACTTTTTCACCTAAGATAGTCTTGGAAATGAGTCTTGACTAATAAGAAATGATTCTCTATGATTATGTGTGTATTTCAAAAAGCTTCATGTTTTATGTTATGATTATTGTGATTACATTTCACTACCATGATTTATCCCATGTTATGAAATTATGATCTCTTTGACAGGGTAAGATTTCCAAATTGTTATGTTCTTATGAATATAATGTGATTGATTTTTCTTTTGTTTACCCTTACTGAGCATTTGAGCTCATACCTTTATATGTTTTATTTTCCCCAGGATATAAAGAAAGGTTTTTGGTAAGAAAACAAAATGGGAAGATTTTTATGGAGATTTTGAAGATCTTTCACCACGATTAGAACATTATGTTCCGAGTTTCCAAAGACACTAAACTATTACGGTCCTTTTGTGTCTGTTTTTGTTATGTATTAAGTATTCCGCAAAAGTAATGTAATGCCCATGTACGTCAAGCTTCAGGTCTCTACATATATTGAGCAATGGTTACCAATGACTTGTGACTAACGTGCACACTTCAAAACGGAATGAGGTAATCATTCATTTATTTTATGTGCTCTGATTAAACCATGTGATATCCTCAGACCATACCAAGGCTCAAATTTCCCTAGAAGATGGATTTTTTTCACTCTAGTGATGTATTTTTTTTAAAATCTCTAGCCCTCCAACTTCCATTGTGTACCCCAGTACCAAATATTGGTATTAGATCTAACGTGTTGATTTTATCTTCCAGAAATTTATTTTTCTTTAAATTTGAAGTATAGGGTATTAAAATGGACCTAAAGAATCCAACCACACATAGATCTGATCTCGGAAGTCCATGTTATGACCATATAAAAGAAAAAATTATGGATAAAAAATGTTTTTTTATATTTAAGAATTTGTATATTAAATTTTATAAATAACATGATATATATATTTTGGGATTGGGTTCTTTGATATGGAAATATAAGATGACTCAATTATATTCTAGACATGGATTATCTAGAATTCAGCCGCTTAATATCCTCCGGCCGATGATCCTATTTTCACCGTTAGGAGAGTTAACTTATAATATTATTTTAATATTACATTATTGTTTTGGGTTTCCATAATAAAACAAAATGGGTCTCATTTTTCATTTCCCTATTCAACAAGACTTTGGGGAGGAGTCTTTTTATACAGTTATTTTTTCCATCAAGGGACCCTGGCGGCATGACTCATGCAGAATGAGAAAAAAAGGAAAAGGAGACCGAGAGTTGCAGGTCACCATCCTTCCTGGGCTTTCCACTCCCTCATGAGGCTACCTCTCCCCACTTCTCCCCTGAAACTCCACTACTACTCGCTACCACCACCAGGTGACATTCTTTCCTATACTCTCCAGGTTTAGGCCCCACCTCCCACTCCTCCGGGCCAAGACCCACCACTGTCGTGCCTCCGTGTGGTCCCCTCCACCAGCCATCTGTGTGCCTCCCACAACGCTCCCTGGGTCTCGGCTACCTCACCCTCATGAGCACCACCATCTTCACACTTCCATCCAACCTAGTCCACTGCACCCATATCCAGGTCGGTGAATCATATCGGCCATTGCTCACCTAGATCCGAAGACCCTAGTCGTGCCTCCTTCCCCAAAGATTGAAACACCATCGGTCGAGCGAGATGTCACCATCGTCTTCATCTAGATCAAACTGCACCTGGCCACCACGCACTGCCCCTCTTCCCATCTGGCCTTATCCCACTAGACATTGCTCCTGTCAAGGCTGGACCGCACATATCCAAGACAGACCACCCTTCGGTCACCTTTCTCTCGAGCGTCGAATGTCCAAATGCTGCACCCTAGCTCGTTTTGTCTTCACTACTGCCGATCAAGGTCAAATGTAACCCCTTCCACCACTATCCTAGGTTCTAACAGATCCTTTATACCCTGAACTAGGATGGGGTGGGTCTAGATTACCTAGAATGGGTCTCGGTAGACTTTCTTATCCTATAATACCCCTACTTGGGGTCTATATGGCCCCAAATGGGCAGTGAGGCTATGAATCATATTGTAAACGGATGAGGTGGAGTTGTCCGGGCCCAGGTTAAATTAATATAATCAAATTCATTAATTTTATTAATTTAATTTTTGTTTTAAATTAAATTAATTAAAATAAATTTTGGTTTAAAATTAATGTTATTTTAATCATCCAAATTATTAATTTAATTTTAGAATTAAATTAATTAATTTAATTTAATATAATTTATGGAATTAAAATTAAATTAAAAATGGGACTAAATAAAATAAGTTATTTTAATTTATTGAATTTAATTTAATTTTCTTAAAAACCCACATACTTAATTTTTTTCAATTTATTTTTTATCACGCATTTATTTTTATACCAACTAGTCTTGAGAAAATTGACCAAGCCTCTACATGTCTGGATGTCTTATTTATTTATTAATTTCTTTCGATGAATGTAATAAGTAGGAAATTAAATGATGGTATGTGCATAATATTATTTTTATTCAATATTTATAAGGGCCTGCACGTCCAATTTATCCACTGTATATTGCTTCCCAATACCCCCTCTCTAGTGCACGAGTATATTTGTTCATGGAAAATGATGTTTTAAGACATAGACCCTACCAAGACAAATCATTAAACCAGATGAGAAGTATATCTGCCGGACTGAGGAAAAGCTACAATGCGGGTCATGACTCGACACTGGTATGAAACCCCCTAGGTCAAGATTCATCTATTATTTTAAAATGGATAAATCACTATTATATATTCAATGCCAATTAGGTAGAATAATTTTCTTTATACACTATTTATTATTTTTTTTAAGTGCATGATTACTGTGAGATCACATAAAATAATGAACAAGTAAAATGCATAAGGATGTGACATATGTTTTTTTATTAAATCATGTTTAGTTTTGATCATGACATCATAGATTGAACAAATTTAATATAAATGGATTACATTAATCATAATAAAATCCCTCAAAGATATCTTAATTAGTAATGCCTTCCAGAGTTCAAATTTGATCAAAACTGGGTGTTCGAGGTGCTCATCAACCAAAGTTGAGAGTGCCTCCTACAACCAGAGAGTTATTATGAGTGTAAGGGGTTTACTTGACTAAAGTTGGTAGAAAAGAAGTATTTAAAGCTAGATTTTTATCACTTTAGAGTAAAATAATTGAGATAATCTTTGTAACGATTCCGATAAGTTGGAAATATAATCAATAGTTCAAGGAACCATGAGTTAATGTTGTTGGGCAGCTTAGAGTGTACCTAGAAACTCTCCAAGTAGTGGTGTAAGCAAAGCATGTAGACTATGAGGAGATGGTTCAAGGATCCTTTCCACTAGAATACTCAAGAAATAATGTATTCTGAATATAATAGTGAGGACTATTAAAGTTTCATAAAATACTGGGAGACATCAAATTGTTTAATAATTAATTAATAAAAATGTCTAAAAGGTATTCCAAATTAAGTAATGAATGGTAAAATTATTTTTTTGTAGATAAAAATGGAAATCACTAACACCAATAGAACACTATCACTTCAATCACTATTGGATAAAGAAAATACCTCAGTCATCCATAACTTTCAGGATTGGTACATGTGATTGCATATGGTATTACACCAAGAAAGGAAACTTTATGTGTTGGAATCCGCACTTCCTGATATACCTCCTCAAGGAGAAATCAAGGAGGATAAAGAAAAATGTAAAAAACTTGCATATGATGCACTAGTTGTACAATGCATTATTTTGTCATCTATGTTAGGTCAATTTCCGAAAATGAATGAGGATGAGGATTCCAACAAGATTCTTACTCATATCCACAAATTATATCATGGGAGATATAGGAAATAAAGGTATGTGATTTATAGTGCATTGTATAAGTGTAGGATAGTAGAAGGGAATCAATCAGGGCTTTATATACTCAAGGTAATTAGGTAAATTGAGAGGCTTGAAGCCCTAGGTATAGTGAACCAGGCTTAACATACATGGATATTACATCATTTTAGATGAATATTCATTACATTACAAAAATAAATTCTAGAGGGCTGTAATAGTTTAGTGTCTTTGGAAAATTGGTAACAAAATCTTCTATCATGGTGAAAGATCTTCAACATCTCCCATAAATATCTCCACCTTTATTACTTCTACCTAAAACCTTTCTTCATAACCTAGAGAAAGGATACATGTAAAGGGGTGAGATCAAATACCAAGTATGGGTAAATAAGGTATACATGTAAGCATAAACATGAGTATAAGGGTATGATAATGTGATCCTGTAAATAGAAGGTCAAACCCTATGTATCAAAGATCATAACATATATCATGGCATAAATATTGGCTGTTCAAAATACATGAATCATATGAAATAAAGAGCATAAGATATGAAAGTTTAATATAGGAATAAGACATGGAATTGTGGCAAAACATAAGCATATACTGATTTCTATAGTATCCAAGGCATCAATTCCCGGACCATCTTAGTAGGAATAGTCCTTTACTGAATCAGGTGAACCCCCATTATAGCCATGTATTACTCAACTGAGTGAACCCTCATTCTGGCCCTATATCACTGAACTGAGTAAACCCTCATTCTAGTGCTATATTACTGAACTGGGTAAACCCTCATTCCATCCCTGTATTACTAAACCGTATAAACCCTTGTTCCATCCCTGCTTTACTGAATTGAGTAAACCCTCTTTCCAGCCCTATTTTACAGAACCGAGTAAACCCTCATTCCAGTCTTGTCTATCTCATGAGATAAATCTTTACCCAATACATTGGAGGGAGATATAGGTCCCACCCATCACATAATGAAATCATACAGAAATGTTCCAGAATATCATAAATAAAAAAATCATAACCCACGAAATGAAATGTGTATTATAAACATGTAAAAATATCATAACCTATGGAAAGTGACTAGTTTCATAATAATTTCATCATAAAAAAAACTCATGAAAAGAAGAGGGTTCCAAAAGCATATAAACTGTGAAAGAGAAATGGGTTTCGTATACATATTACCCATAAAGGAGAAATGGGTTTCATAAAGACAATGGAATTAATCATAACTCATTCATTGAAAGGATATGAATGGAAACTTTAGATAATTTCCTATAAAGGCATGAGTCACATCAAGAGATTTTAGCTTATATGGAAAATAGTTTTGAAATATACACTAAAAACATTTCTTAAGGAAAATATCATTTCATTTTGGATAAATACTTTTTAATACATAAAACCATTTGAAAATCATTTAAGAAGACATGAAATAATTTTGAAAATCTTTTACATTGAAAACATTTAAAATAAGCTTCAAAACATATTAAAACCTTTTTTATTGAAAACACTTGATAACTTTTAAAGAAAGCATGAAAATATTTTTAAAACCATTACTTTGAAAATAATCTAGAAACATATAAAGAAATATTGAAAAGGTTTTGAAGATCATTTTCCTTGAAAAATTATAAAAGAATCTTGAAAATGTTTTAAAAACCATTTCTTTGAAAATATTTTGAAAACATATAAACGAATCTCAAAAATGTTTTGAAAATCATTTTTCCTGAAAACTTAAAAAATAATCTTAGAAATGTTTTAAAACCCATTTCTTTGAAAATATTTTTAAAACATATAAAGAAATCTTGAAAACGTTTTTGAAAATCAGTTTCCTTGAAAAATAAAAATGTTTTGAGAACTATTTCTTTTAAATAACTTTGAAAACTTTTAAATAAGGATTGAAAAAATTTTGAAAACAATTTTCCTTGAAAACTTGTAAAAGAAGTTTGAAAACATTTTGAAAACAATTTTTCTTAAAAACTTTTAAAAAAAATTTGAAAAAAATTTGAAAACATTTTTTCTTGAAAAATAATTTTAAAATAAATTTTTTCTAAATATTAACCTTTTATAAAAATGCATAGTGAGCTTCAGATAAATCACAGTTGGTGAATCCGTACATGTCTTACGAGGTCAAAAGAGCATTCCTTTTACAAGATAAAAAGGATAGAAAAGTTCCTTGTTTGGAAAGTGAAAAGAATATTACCTAGAATAGATAGATAAAAGATAAAAAGGGTAAAAATTTATTTTATATATTATAGGGTAATGGTGTAATATTCTTGGAAACTCTTTTTAGAAAACATAGATTTTCGATCGAAGAGAGGGTAAAGTTGGGCTTTCCAAAAAACACTTTTTAAACTATATTTTGTACTAATGAGTAGAAAATGCTACCAATACATTATTATATCCAAAAATAAAATAGGATAAGGAATATTATGAATATTCTTGAGTAATAATAATAAAATTTCATCAAAGTAAGCATAAACATAAACAATCTTGAAAAGAAATGAGATTGTCTCAATAAACTCTTATAATTTGGTATCCTGGGATCATGCTCTCCATGTAAGGGAAGGTAATAACAAGAAGCATATAATATCATTAAAATATTGATATTCAAGATATTTCATGTAAAATGTAAGTATATGCATGCCAAAAAATAATTTAGGTTCATAACAAAACATGAGTATCAGAGAAGGAAAATTGAGACAAAAACATTTTTACCAATTTGGAAACATTTGAGACTTAAACCCCGCGAAAAAAGTATCATAAAATGGGAATGTTAATACCCATAAATTTATGTAAAATATACATATAATACAATTATATTTATTACATACATCATATAAAATGAAAAGTGGTGAACATAGTTTCTGTCTCATAGAAATAAAAAATGAGATGAAATCCACATACCTTGTGTCTTGACTCTCTCTGTACTCGTACAATAGTCCTATATAATAAATATAAGTTTATTATAATTATTTTAAAGAATAATATTATTATATATATTACCATATATTATTTTATTATGAACTTTTATTACCCTCTTGTTAACGATCCTATATTAAAGTTTCACCTCAGGTAATATTCTCTTTGTTCTTCGCATGTGTATTAATTTTTTATATTGTTGATCCTTATAAGTATATCTTGATTACCAAATGTATAACATTCTATAAACATTAGTTATATACAGTATAAATATATTATAATAATCCACCTAATAATTATGTATGTAATGGAATACACTATTCATGGAGACGGTAAGCCGTACGTACGCATTAACGTTGTTTTCCAATTTTCTTGCCATATTGAAAGAAAGTATGTAAATGAAATATGTATATATATTTATATATATATATATATAATTATTAAATTATAATTAATATATAATAAATATCATATAATTTCATTAAATTCATCCTTAATACACTCTATGTGGTGTGTGAATGAATCACATCACTTTGAGGGGGCGGTAGTCCACACTTCCTCAAACAAGATTATTGTATTAACACCAAATAGAAGGAAAAAATAGGTGTGTTGTAAAAAGAATAAATAAGATTAAAATAATAATAAATATAATATATTAAATATATACCTAAATTATCCATCATAATGGCCACCATGATTGGTGGTAAAGGAGAAATGAACAATTATCATTTGGTGAGGCAGTATTTCACCATCCACAGAAAGAATATGTTCAATATCCATTCGATGGGGGTGTGTGTAAGAGTAGGTCAGATAATTTTCATTAAAAAATACTAGTATATGGAGGATACTGATTTTTTCACAAAATAAGTGAATAAATAGAGTCTAGGGGTGGAGAGGAAAAATAAAGGAAAGGATCCTGAGAGAAGATGTTACCTCTTAATCGGGGAACTCCATTTGGTTTATGCCAAAAGGCTTCCTTGAGTGGGTTGCTTCCCAAAGGGAGGATTAAATATATAATTGAGGATTTTTGGGAGGCTAATTGGGCATATAATGGAAGAACATAAAATGTTTGAGAGGTGTGGGGAATGGGTAGATGTTGAGGCCTTTTATAGGGAAGGAAAAGGACTCGCATGGAATTTTTATAAACAAATTTGGTGTGCACAAGTTATTACCAAAACAAAAGTCTCACCAATACAACAAAACACAATAATTTAAGGGTTATGGAAAAACTATGGACATAAAATGGGTGTTTTAAAAGTTTCTAGATCATTTTATCACTTAATTTTATGGTTTCGTCCCTAATTAAGATTAATTTGGCCTTAATTACTATGATTAATTTTAAACACTTTTACTAATAATTTTGGTCAAAACAAATAACATGGTATTATTAGAATGTAAACATCAGACTGAATACAATGTTTTATGTTGGATATTCAAAATTCCAATCACATAAGCGATAAAATTAAGATTAGTGTGAATCCCGCAGACAGGATGAAATAATGGGGTTTTAATGTCAGAAAAAGTTCAAAAGTTTTTTAAGATTTTATAATCAGTTTCAAAGTAAAATTGATCCTAATGAATTTCATTGTATTATTAGATTTAATATTTATCTAATTTTTCATTAAAACATATTTTTAATATCATTTAACATTAATAATTATTTAGAAAAAATGGAAGTTTTTAACTAAAAAATAGTATTTTCACTATTCATCAAAAAATGAAGTTTCTTAGAAAAATCCCAAAAAATCCCCTAAGATAATTTTGACATGATGAATTCAAAAATGAAGTTTATTTTATCAAATTAAAAATTTAAATGTGTCTAAAATTACTTTTATTATTAAATGTAATTCATTTATGAAAACTATATTTTTAACACAAAAGAAATTTACAAAAAAATATTATCTTTCTTATCAATATGTTTTATTTATATAAAACAATAATATTTGAAAATTAATTATAACTAAGTTTAATATCTAGGTTATAATTATCTTATTTAAATAATTAAAACAATAAAAATAGATGTTTCTTAGAAACTCAGTGTTGTGTGCCTTGTATGCCAAGTCAGTGTTGCTTGTAGCACAAGCCAAGTTGGAATTGTGTTTAGCGCAAGACAATTTGGTATTTCATATATCACAAGCCAAGTTTCTATTGTGTGTAGTTCAAGAAAAGATGGTATTGTTTTTGGAAGAAATATTTGACTTAATTTTTTAATATATATATATAACTATTTCTAGTGTCAAGTGAAATGAAAAATATTGAAAAGATTAATTAATTTGAAGACGAATTCTCAAAATATCAGGGTATTACATTCTACCCCCCTGAAAATGAATTTCGCCCTCAAAATTTTCAGTATTATAAAATATTTAATACTTTAATGTTTCATTCATAGAAAACCACATCATAAAAATGGATACTAAAACTTCCTATAAAAAGGGAAATTTGGAACCATAATGGTTACATAAAGTAACATATAAATATGTTTCCACATGGTATAACATAGGAGGAAAGTGAAAACATGGATATGGAAGAAAAATATCACTATAAATTTCTAATGGAAAGTAATAGAGAAAAAGGTTAGGATAAAGTTAACAACTAGAACGCCATAAATCTATAAAGACCTAAGGGACCTTCTAATTAATTGAAAACATAGGTAGATGAAAACATTTTTTGTTTCAAGATCCTTTTTCCTAAAGTTAATGAATTTTAATTAAAATAAATACTTTCTTTATTTCTATAAAACAACACCATTTATTGCTTTTTAATTAACTTAAACTTTTTCTATATAAAAAAATAAGGTTATTTTTCATTTATGAGGTACTAATAGATCACAAGTTCCATGATATGTCATACCATCTATCATCAGTTGTCATCATCACCAATTTTTTTATAACAGGATATCCAATATGCATAAATCCTCATGTGGTAAGATAATACGTAATCTTTCCATAAATGGTTAACCATATAACCCTTCAAAAAGATTAAAATTAAAATAATTAGAAAAAAATCAAAAAATCATTTTAACATTGATTCCCCTGTGTAACAAAAAGTAGATCTTGATTGTCACATTCCAAACATGTGAATACTCACATCATATATTCTCATGAAACATGGTAACAATCTAAATTACCATAAATCATTTTGGAAAACATGCATGCTTTCTCATTCCAAAGTATATTGGATTTACTCCTTAAATGGGAAAATGTTGTAAACTTTATTAGTGGTAGCATTAACCACCTGTAAACCGGTCCTTACTTAGATTCAAGGTAATCAGTACTTTCCAATTTACTTATTCATATCCACGTATCATTATCCAGACAACATTATCTTAAGATAAATAAATGTTAAGGGTTACCTTCCCTTAGTCTAAATGTTATCTTTCATGAGATAACCTTTCTAGTCCATCATGACCATTCAACATATTCTTGTAAATCCTTAGTGAAAACATAAATTGAACAGTCCATAGATGATTCACCATTCTTAATTCTAGACTCTTAATACATAAATACTTAGATTTCTTCTCCTTAATCCATTAATAAAAATACCTATTTCTTTTCACATTTCATCTATAGTCGCATCATCATCCACAATGTAACCATTACTCGCACCACTATGTTGATCCTCTTTAGGAACATTCCTCTTGGGACATTGGGTTGCATAAGGACCATTTTCTCGACATTTAAAACACTTGAACTTTGATGATGACTTAGAGAGGTGAAAATTACCATCCATTTTGTTAACTAAACTGTTCATTTTTTCCTTGTAGTCACTTACTTTATGTCATTATTTTCCATAGTCAAAATACCTTCTTATTCCTCTAAGACATTCACTGTGGTGATTACTTCCAAATTCATAAAATAAAAGAAACTGAATCTTCTTTCCTCCATGGTCCCCTTTACCTGAACTCTCAGCGAACTCCTTATTTCTCTTCCTTAGTGATTCTGAGAGTCATTTAAGGTAAACATTATTAATCATGTTCTATGAAAACTGGTTAGGAATGATCACGACATCTTTCACTCCAGTGATCATCCCACTTGACTGCTCATTAGGAAATCATCTATCATATTCAACATTAATCTAGTTCCTTCCGGTTCCCACCATTAAATAAAACCATAAGCATAGTGTGAGCATTACTTATCATAGTACAAAACCACATAGTCATAAAAATAATTATTTATAGGATGTCTATATCATGAAACCTTTCATAATATTTAACACCTTATGTTTATCCTAGGTTATTCATATCTAAATTATATCTAAATACTTCATGTTGGTTTGTGAAGAGTTTGTGAATTTTCAAAGCATATCCCTAAGGAGAGTCAAACCAGTTGTGAAAAAATGCATGTTGTTGTGCACCAGATTACCTTGAGCTAATCCTGGAACATCTTTTTGGATTTTTTACCCCTAGGTACATCTGTGCTAGAGCTACATCTTCTTGTAGTATCCATACAAGGATGTATTTCTTGGAAACCAATCACTATATCCTTTACCAAAAATTTAGGCCATTTTCCTAAATGTTAACTCATCCGTATACTTATCCTTAGAGACATCCCTAGACTTATACTTAGAAATAAAATACGAGATCTCACTAAGGTTTTCTCATCCTAGTTTCCAAAGGTTGACTAAACCTTTCCTTTGATACCAAATATAGTGACTCTGGCTTAAAATTCATGGAAATTACATCATTTTAGATGAATATTCAGCACATTACAAAAAAGAATTCCAGAGAACCATAATAGTTTAGTGTCTCTAGAAACTTTGAAAAAAAATATTCTATTTGGGTGAAATATCTTCAATATCTACCATAAATATCTAAACCTTTAGTAATTCTACCTAAAACCTATATTCATAACCTGGAGAAAAGAGATATGAAAAGGGGTGATTACAAACTCTTAGTAAGGGTAAACAAGGGACACATGTAAGTATAAACATGAGTATAAGGGTATGAGAACGTGATCTAATAAATATAAGATCATACCCTACATATCAAAGATCATAACATAGATCATGGCATAAAGATTTGCAGTTTATAAGACATGAATCATATGAAATAAAGAGCATAATCCATGAAAACATAAGATAGGAATAAGACTTGGAATTTTGGAAACACATAAGCATATACTAATATCCACAGTATCTAAGGCATCAATTCTAAGACCATATTAGTGGATAAATTCCTTTACTAAAATGGGTGAACCCCTATTCTAGCCATGTATTACTGAACTGAGTGAACCCTCATTCTAGCCCTGTATTATTGAACTGAGTAAATCCTCACTCCATCCCTGTATTAATGAATTGATTAAACCCTCACATCAACCCAATATTACTAAACTAAGTAAACCCTCATTTCAGCCCTGTATTACTGAACTAACTAAACCCTCATTCTAGCCATGTATTTCTGAACTTATTAAACCCTTATTTCGACCCTATCTATCTCATTAGATATAAATCTTTACCCAATTCACTGGAGTGATATATAGGTCCCACCCATTACATAATGAAATCATACAGACATGTGCCACAAGATCATAAATGAACAAATCATAATCCATGAAATTAAATGGGTATCATAAACATGTATACATATCATAACTTTTGGAAAGATATATGTTTCATAATCATTTCATTATAAACATAACCCGTGAAAATAATTGGGTTTCAAAAGAATATAACATTTAAAAGAGAAATGGGTTTTACAAACATATCCCCTGTGAAGGATAAATGAGTTTCATAAACCCCATGTAATTAATCATAACTCATTCATATAAAGGATATGAATGGGACCTTTAGATAATTTCCTAGAAAGGAATGAGTGACATCAATAGATGATATCTTAAATGGAAAATAATTATTAAATATACTCTAAAAACATTTCTTGAGGAAAATATCTTTTCATGTTTGAAAAATAATTATTAATACATAAAACCATTTGAAAATTATTTTCTTATAAAATAACTTGAAAACTTATAAAGAAGACCTGAGAACATTTTGAAAACCTTTTTCCTTGAAAAAATTTAAAATAATCTTCAAAACATTTTAAAACCTTTTTCTTTGAAAAAAATTAATACTTTTAAAGAAATCATTATTTTTTTTTGAAAACCACATTTTGAAAATACTTTGAAAACATATAAAGAAATATTGAAAATGTTTTTGAAATAATTTTTATTGAAAACATATAAAATAATCTTGAAAATGTTTTTAAAACCATTTCTTTGAAAATATTTTTAAAACATATAAATAAAGCTTGAAATTTTTTTGAAAATCATTTTCCTAAAAAACTTATAAAAGAAGCTTGAAAATGTTTTGAAGAAAACTTTCCTTGAAAACATTTAAAAGATGTTTGAAAAAATTTTGAAAAAAAATTTCTTGAAAAATACTTTTAAAATAAATTTTCTTATAGAATATTTTTTTAAAAAACTTCAAAGTGAGATTGATATAAATGACGGTGGGTAAATCCGTACATGTCGTATGAGGTCAAAAGAACATTGATTTTTCACGGTAAAAAGGATAGAAAATTTCCTTGTTTTGAAAGTGATTAGAATACTCCCATGAATATATTTATAATATAAAAAAGTGTGAAAATTCATTTTAGATATTATAGGGTAAAGGTATACTATTCTTGGAAACTCTTTTTAGAAAACATGGATTTCCAATCGAAGGGAGTGTAAAGTAGGGCTTTCCTAAAAACACATTCTTAACAATATTATGTAAAAAATAGTAGAAAATGGTACCAATACATGAGTATATAATTAAATAATATAGGATAAGTAATCTCTCAAATATTATTGAGAGATGGATAACAATATTTCATCATAGGAAGCATAAACATAAATAATCTCTAAAAGAAATGTGATTGTATCAATAAAATCTTATAACTTGGTATCTTGAGATCATGATCTCTATGTAAGGAAATTTAATTAAATGATGAAAATAATATCATGAAAATATTTATATTTATGATATGTCATGTAAAATTTAAGTATATTCATCCTGAAAAAGAGTTTAGGTTCATAACAAAACATGAGTCTCAAAGAAGGCAAATTGAGACAAAAACATTTTTACCAATTTGGAAAATTTTGAAACTTAAACCCCATGAAAGAAGGATAATAAAATAGGAATTTTAATACCCATATATTTAAGTAAAAGATACATATAATTGAATCCTGATCAGTACATACAACACACAATAGGAAATAATGGTGAACATAGCTTGTATCTCAAAGAAATTAAAAGTGAGATGAGATCCCCTTACCTTGTTTCTTCACCCTCTCCATACTCATACAAGCTTCATATATAATAAATATAAGTTTATTATACATATTTTATATAATAATATTATTATATATATTTCCATATATTCTTTTATTATGACATTATATTACGTACTTGTTAACGATCCTATATTAATGTTTCACTTCGGGTAATATTCTCTTTGTTCTTTGCATGTGTCTTAATTTGTTATATCGTTGATCATTATAATTATGTCATGAATATAGAATATAGAAAATGATATAAATACCAGTTATATCCAGTATAAGTATATTATAATAATCCATATAATACTGAAGTACTTAATAGAATACACCATTCATGGAGATAGTAAGTCGTACGTACGCATGAATGTTGTTTTTCATTTTTATTGATGCATTGAAAGAATGTATTAAATGACATATGTATATATATTTATGTGTATATATATATAATTTTTAAATTATAATTAATATATCATATATATCATATAATTTCATTAATACCATTATTAATACATTCTATGTGGTGTGTGAACAAATCACATCGCTTTGAGGGGGCGGTAGTTCACACTTCCTCAAACAAGATTTTCGTATTAACACCAAATAAAACGTAAAAAGACGTGTGTTGTAAAAATAATAAAGAACCTTAAATGAATAATAAATATAATATAGTACATTTATGAATAGAGTTTACATCATAATTTCCACCATGATTGGTTGTAAAGGAGAAATTAACAATCATTATTTTGTGAGGTAGTAGTTCACCGTACACAAAAACAGAATGTTCAACATCCATTAGATAGAGGTGTGTGTAATTTTAGGTTATATCCCTTGAATTAAAACATAATTGTATATAGAGGATACTGTATTTGTCCCAAAATAACGTAATATATTGATTATAGGTGTGGATAGTGAAAATAAAGGAAAGGAGCTTGAGAGAAGATGTTACCTCTTAATCAGGTAACTCTTTTTGGTTGGTGCCAAAAGGATTCCTTGAGAGGGTTTATTCCAAAAGGGAGGATTCATGATATAAGGGAGGATTTTTGGGAGGAAACATGGGTAGATATTGTATTAACTTAAAAGGTTTGATATATGTGATGAATGGGTAGAAGTGTGGGCCTTTTATAGGGAAGGAAAAGGACTCACTTGGAATTTTTTTAAACAAATTAGGTGTTCACATGTTCTTACCTAAAAAAGGTCCTATCAAACCAATAAATAAATAAATAATGGAAGGTTAATGGAATAAATATATAATTAAAATGGGTTTTGGACAAGTGTATATTTCATTTGTGCCCTTAATTTTAAGGTTTAGTCCCTAATTAAGCTTAATTAGGCCTTAATTGTTGTGGTTAATTTTAATCACTTTTACTAATAATTTTGGATAGAAAATTAATATGGTATTATTAGAAAATAATATTCAGACTAAATATAATGTTTTATGTCATATTTTTTAAATTCTAATCATATAAATGAAAAAATTCAGATTAGTGCTAATTTTGCAGACAGGATGAAATAATGAGGTTTAAAAGTTGGAAAAAGTTGAAAAGTTTGTTAAGATTTTATATTCAGTTTCAAAGTGATATTGATCATAATGAATTTAATTGTATTATTATATGTAATATTTATCTAATTTTAACTTAAAACATATTTATAATATCATTTAATGTTAATAATTAATTATAAAAAAGTCAATTTTAACTAAAAAACAGTATTTTTTACTATTCATCAAAAAATGAGTTTTCTCAGAAAAATCCCAAAAATTCACCCTAAGATAATTTCGACATTATGAATTCAAAAATGAAGTTTATTTTATCAATTTTAATTTAAAATTTGTCTAAAATTACATTTATTAAAACTATTATCTTTCATTATCAATATGTTATATTTATATAAAACAAAAAAAATTAGAAAAGTATTTATTACTAAGTTTAGTGATTAGGTTAGTATTATCTTATTTAAATAATTAAAATAATAAAAAGATATGTTTCATAGAAACTCTGTTTTTCATGCATCGCATGCCAAGTCGATGTCGCTTATAGCACAAGCCATGTTGGTATTGGGTATAGCGCAAGCCAATTTGTTATTGCATGTAGCGCAAGCCAATTTGGTATTGTGTGTAGCACTTGAGAAGTTAGTATTGCATGTTAAAGGAATATTTGATTTAGTGTTTTAATATATATATATATATATATATATATAACTATTTCTAGTGTCATGTGAAATAAATTTTTTTGAAAAGATAAATTAATTCGAAAAAATAATAATTCTCAGAATCTAGGGGTGTTACACTTGGGTTTAAGCTAAACCAAGAACTAATGATAGATATAATTCTTTCTTATTCATCATCAAGATTTTAAACTTTCTTTATTAACTACAGTATGAATAACATGAAAAATTGTACCTAGATCTTTTGGATTTAGTTCCCCAAGCTGATAAGGATATGAATAATACTAATTATTTTTTCCTTTTGGGGAATAAGAGGAGGAAGGGAAAGGGTAAGGGGTCTAAGGACAAGTCTAGGCCGAGAACACTAGTGCACTATCCTTCAAAACAGATAAGGATACAGAGGAAGGGAAATGAGCAAGAGGCTATAATATTTCTATGTGGAAAGAAATTCCACTGGAAGAATAATTGTAGTGCTAGAAAGAAGAAGAAAGGAAACACTTATACTTCAGGTAATTTTGTCATTGAATATAGTCAATCATTATATATAGGTTGGTTATTAGATACAAAATGTGGCTCATACTTTTGTATTCAAATATAGGAACTAAGTAGATTCATGAATATTGAAAAAAGGAGAAGTGGATCTCTGATATGAAAATGGTGTGAGTCTAGAAACCATGGAAGTGGGAGATTATCACCTCAATTTTCCTAGTGGTCTAGTTCTTATATTTATTAATTATTGTTATGTACCATCAGTAACTAGAAACATAATCTCATTTTCAAGTTTGGAAATGATGGGATTTTATTTAAAATTTATAAAATAAATGTTGTCTCTTTTATAAAGATAACATGTGTTATGGTATGGCGCATCTTAACAATGGGTTATATATACATGAACTCAAAATCTCGATAATGAAAATAAGTGAAAAAACCTATGATAATGGCTTATATAAAACCCACTTATGGCACTTCAGGATTGTCCATGTAAATGAGAAGTGATTACATAAATTACGTCAATCATGGTATTTACAATAATATGAGTTAAAACCCTTGGATGTTTTTAATGCTTGTTTATAATGGAAAATAACCAATTCAACCTTCTCTGGGAATGAGTAAATATCCAATGAATTATTATAACTAATTCATACTGACGTATGTGGTCCATTTCTAGTAGAGGCAAGTGGTGGGTTTTCGTACTTCCTTACTTTTACCAATGACTATTGTAGGTGTGGATATATCTATTTAATGTGGTATAAGTCATATTCCTTTAATATATTTAAGTAATATAGATATGAAGTAGAAAACCATCTTGGTAATAAGATTAAGGCACTCTACTTAGACCGAGGTGGAGAGTATCTTAACCAAGATTTTATTGAGCACATAATGAATGTGAGGTAATATCACAAATCACTCATCCTTACAAACTATAATGAAATGTGATTAGTGAAAGGAGTAATATGACCTTTATTGAAATTTTCAGATCAATAATGATCCAAAAAACTCTTTAATTATCCTTTTAGGGATACACCTTACAGATAACGATATATACCCTTAACCAAGTACCAAATAAAGTGCAAAATGGGATTCCATATGAGTTTTGGTGTGGAAACAAACCCAATATATCACACTTATGTGTTTTGGGATGAAAATATTTTCTCAAGATTATACCAAGTGATAAATTAGCCTATAGAAGCATAAAGTTCAACTTTATAGGTAATATTAAAGAAACTAAAGGATATTTCCGATATGAACCTTCAGGTAAAAAAGTGATTATGGAAAGACAATCCATATATCTAGAAAGGGAACACATTTATACTAGAAATAATGATATAAATATTGATTCAACGAAGTCATTGCTCTAGATGAAAAAGATTTGGCATGGGAATAGTCTCTACAAGAGATAGTGGGAGACGAAACAGTTCACAAAATACAAGTACTACGTAAGTCAACTCAAGATATTAGAGAACTAGAGCATTGTGGTTTTCTTATAAATTATCTAGATGAAACATTAATAATTGAGGATGATGAACCTATAACTTACAAGGAAGTAGTAGACGGCAAGGATGCTGCTAAATGGAAAGAATCCATGCATTCTGAGATGGAGTCCATGTACCAAAATCATGTTTTAATTTTTTTAGACCCTCCAACTGATGTAAAACCCATTAGGTGAAAATAGATATTCAAGAAAAAGTTGGAAATGGGTGGTAAGTTTAATACCTATAAGGAAAGACTGGAATTGAAGTATTTTAGAAAACATTAAGTCATAGACTATGATGAAACCTTTTCACTAATAGCAATACTAAAATCAATCATAATATTTCTTGCAATAGTTGAATTATATGATTATTAAATCTAGAAAATGGATTTCAAAACAGTTTTTCCAAATGTGAAGTAGGATGAATATGTCTATATGACTCAACCCAAAGGGTTTTATAGGTCAAAGAATGCCAATAAAGTTTTCAAGATGCATAGATCCATTTTTGGGTTGAAGAGTGCATCATGATCATGGAATGTTTATTTTGATGAGGCCATAATAGAATTTGGTTTTCTTTAAAAAAATTGAACCCTGTATCTATAATATTGTTAATGGGAATTATGACATTTTCCTAGTATTATATGTTAATGAAATATAAATTAAAGAAAATGTAGTGTGAGTCTTACTGTAAATTAAGACTTGGTTCAATGAATGCTTATAGAGGAAAGACTTTGGTGAAGTAGCCTACATTCTTGGGATCAAGATCTATTGATATAGATCTCATAGTCTACCTAGACTAATCCAAAGTACATATATTGAAAAGGTACTAAAAAGTTGTAGTATGGAAGAATCCTAGAGAGGGTTGTTTCCCATGTCACATGGTATCAATATCTCCAATAAAACATATCCAAAAATTCAAGAGAAGATTAAAATAATGAGTAGAATCCATTATGACTTAGGAGTGGGATCTATCTTTTATTCCATACTATATAATAGGTTTTATGTTGCCTTTACTTTGATCATTGTGGGACGATATCTAGCTAATCCAGGAGAGCTATATTGGGCAGCTGTGAAAACAATCTTGAAGTACTTGAGGTGTACAGATGACATGTTCATGGTGTATATAGGATAATAGGAACTAGTAGTGAGAGGATAAAATGATGCTAGTTTCTAGATAGATCATGATGATATGAAATCGTAGTTATTGTACATCTTTTTCCTGATGGTGTTGTAGTGAGATAGATAAGCTCCAAGAAACCTATGGTCACTGATTCTACTACAGAATCTAAGTATATAGAGGCTTATGATGAAATAAACGAATTATTTTGAATATTAAGATTTATCTCAGACATTAGTGGTTTTCTTATAAGTTTATAGCCTTTCCTAGTTTATTGTGATAATACTATAGTAGTGGTAGTTTCCAAGGATCCTAGTTCACACAAGAGGACAAAGCATATACTTTGGAAGCTTCATAACATAAGGAATTTATCTCGAAGAGGTGAATTCAAAGTTAGCATAGTAGCCATATATGACAATGTGGTAGACCCCTTGACTAAATATATATATCTCTGTAGAAGTATTATTCTCATTTGAGGGCTAGCGGATTGAGAATTATTAGTAGTTGGATCTAGTGCAAGTTGGTGTGTTGAAAGTGGGTTCCCTAGACCCAACTTGTGATGTAATATGATTACCACTTCATGAATATAGTTTTATATATATACATGTGTTTATCTCACCATAATAGTGTTTATAATATTTCATCCACTATATTTATGGTAATATCCTTAGATTATGTGTCCTATGAAAGTGTTATAGTATTTCTTAGGTTATAATGAGAATCAAGAGATACTATGACCATAATTTCAAACTAATGACCGATGGTCTAGATAAATTAAACTAACAGGATATAGATGATGTGAGAATTTTAGGTGTTGGGGGCTCATAATCATTGAGACTTATTCTCATGAAGTTTTCACTTGGTGATCTTCAGTAATTTAAATCATGAGGACAAACCTTCCAATAAGAACACCAAAATTTTTTGGGTTTCATTGGTTTTTCCTATCTACATATATGTGTATTAGTCTCCTAACTTGAGATAAATATCACTGTGTTCCATTTGATCGATTAATTTGATGTAAGGAAAAATCCATGAAACTAAATAATATTTATGATGTCATTAGTTCATCATAAATAATTATTTATTTTACATATTTAGTGGATATTTAATGTATGGGGTCATGGAACCCTAATCATGTATTATAAATAACCATTATATAAGTGGATAGAATCTCATTCCAATGTAAAATTCCTTAGTCAGGAATTGAGAGCATCTCTCTCCTCCTAAATACTAGAGAGTGAATCACTCAATCTAAGTCAATGATCCGAGTTAGCCTTTACAGATCAAAGGATGGGGATCATGGTGAGCAATACAAAATTGTAGATATTGTCAGAGCTCCACGGTAGTACCCAGAATCTGATCAATGGAACTTGTGTAGATTCTAGAAGAAAATGTGGATAATCTAGAGGGTTTCAGCATTATATCATTTAAGAAATAGTCATGAGTAACTTCTAGTGATAGAAAATGTTTAAATCCTTGGCCCACTGGCTTCCACTACTCACCTCAGTACCAATATAATCAACATGAAAATATAAATAAGTGAAAACTCATGTTATTTACTAAATATTTGAGAATTAAATGCATCCAAGTATAATATCATTGAGAAAATATCATGGATAATAATAAATAATTTCTTAATAAAATAAATGTATAATTATTGGACGCCATGATCTCATGCATCATGATACCTCAATGGTCAAGACCTTTTACAAGGCAACTTAAAACCATAGGTAAAAATACATTTAATGCTATATTAATAATTCAACTCAGGAGACTAATAATGAAGCTAAGGTCTATATAATTTTAGTCCCCACCCATCACTGCATGTCCAATGAATTTCTCATATATTTAATAATCAACTTCATTCATGAAAAATGTGAATTTTCATCAAATATATGTATTGAGTAAAGAATACAAATTTATAAATATATCCATAGATAAAAAAATAACATTCAATAAAAAACTATATATAAATGACATAATTTTAAAAAATAAACATATACATGATAAATAATATGGATATTTTGGAGAAATTTAATGCCTAATGATCATAGGAAAGTGAATATTTAAAGGGAAAGATAATGACTATAAAAATAAATAAATAAATTAAATTTCAATACTTTTCTTGGTAAAAAGGATCATAAACCATCTATAGAAAGAATAATTATGGTATCAATACAATATATCCCAAGTGTGTTATAAGAAAAAATAAATGCTTTTTTCATTGACAAACAGAAATACCATAAAATTATCTTTAAAAACATTCTTGCGGACAATATCATTTTTACTTTAAAAATATTTTTTTAAAAGAAAAAAGTTCAAAAAAGTATTTTAAAAATAATTTTAATTGAAAATAACCTTTACAAGTTATAAAATTATATTTAAAAAAATTGTTGGTTATTACGACTATAAATTTCATTCATGCTATATATGTTAAAACAAGGATTCCTTTCACTTTTTGGTAAAATCCAAAAGGGCCTTGTTCTGAAAATGAAATGAAGATTCCTTTAATTTTTTAAAAATAAAAAGGGTAAAAATTTCTTTAATAAATAATTTTTAAAAGGTTAAAAACATTTTTGAAAACATTTTTAGAAAACATGGATTTTGATGAAAATGGATTTTCAATCGAAGAAAAAAATGAATTCAAATTTTATTAAAAATAATTTTTCATTAATTTTAAGTACCAAAGAGTGGGAAATGGTACTATTACTTTAAAATTTCATGAATAACCATAATATTATAAAATTAAATGAATTTATTATATAATGATCAAATAATTCCTTTCAATGTAAATTCAAGCATAAATAATCCTGATTAAAATGAGATTGTGAAATAAAATATCACAAAGATCATAAAGTTAAAGTGAGAATTAATGAATGGATCAATTATGTGTATCAAATGTAAATCCAAATAAAAAAATTAGAAATATAACATAATATATCAAAATTTATGACACATGTAATCTTATAATATCATAGACAAAGAAGAAGTAATATAACCTAATGAAAATAAATTGGGTTTTGAAATTCTTTACCACTTGGTAACTTTTAAGTTGAATCCATTTGAATGAAATAATTAAAATAAAAACTTAAAATAACATGAATTATTAATGAATAATTATATTAAATGTAAAATGGGTAGGATATAAAATATACAAAACAAATTAGGTTCATAACCTTTTATTATTCCTCAATGAAGGGAAATTGAAATAAAGTCTCTTACCTCATGCTTCCTTTTGGTTGAAAGCAATTTACCCTCCTATATAATGGTTTTGAGCATGTTATTAACTTATAATAAAACCATATACATGTTTATAATGTCATATATTACCCCTTATAATATTTTACCACCCATTTCTTAATAATATTACATTATTTTCATTGTTTCATGAGTTAATTGTCTTGTTTTCTCATGCATGTTTTTCCATAAAAGTTACAATTATTTCACATATTGAATAGTTAAATCATATAAAAAATTATATTTATATCATAAATATAAATTTTTTAATTTATATATATTTTAAGAATAATTATTTAAATTTGATCATGGAGATTGGACCACATCGCTTCATAAAGATGGAAGACCGTATATACGCACGAGCGACATTATGATTTTCTTAACTGGTGAAAAGGTAAAGAATTGTGTTATATTTAATTTTTAATAATAAATATAATTTCATATATTCACTTGATTTATCTGTATTACCTTCAATGTAAAGCGTAAGTGAAAAAACAAATGGCATCACTTGCTGAGGCGGTAGTCTGTTATACACATGAGCGACGTTATCGTATTTTTAACAGAATGGAATGTAATAAGCCATATGTTGTATTAAAATTATATAAGTATTATAATATCATAAATATAATATAAATTATTTAAATCCATCATTATATCCATCCATTAAAGGTATTTATGGAAAACATATTACATCGATTCATGAGGTTGCAGTCCGTCATACACACAATCAATGGTTTCATTTCCCATTTGATGTAATAGGAGATGGATATGGGTCATGACCTTAACATAATAGAATATAATTATTTTTAATATAATTGTGTTATTATATAATTATATTTTAATATTATTTTAATGATGTGGAAGAGGGGAAAAAATAAAAAACACATGTTTGAGAATGTTACCTCTTCTTCGGACAACTTCTTTAGGTTTTCACCAAAATCCTTCCTAGGTTTTATTTCTGATTAAAAAGGTATCTTGGATGTTAGTGGTGGATTAATTAAGTTATTTTTTAAGATATTGGATGAAACAAATGGCTTTTTAAGTGTGAAGATGGGAGGATATGGGGTGTCCATTTATAAGTGGGGGAGAGGATACACATGGAATTTTTGAAAAGATTCAATTACACCCACATTTTTATCATTAAAAAATACTCTAAAATGGTTAATTATATTAATTATAGGTTATAAGGTCTAAATATTTTCATAAAATTTGTTTTGAACAAGTTTTAGGTCATTTTAACCCTTATGTTTTTAGTTTAACCACCAGATAAATTAGTTTTTTCCTTAATTGTGAATATTAATTTCTACTGTTTTTACTATTCATAATAGTAAAAAATTGAGTTGAACATATTAGATAATATAAATTATTCTTATTCAAAATATGTAATACATTTTCTCAAATTCCATTCACAGGAAATGTATAATCCAATTTAAAATTAAACCCACAGATGCAATGAAAAAGTGGGTTTCCAAAGAGAAAATTCTCATAAGTATAAAACATTTTAAAATAAAAATTCAATATAAAATTTATTATAGTAACAAAAATTAGTTAAATTGTAATATAATTGAACTAGTTTTTCCATAAAACCAATTTAAAATATATTTTAATCTTGTAAATTATTTACATGAAAATGCATCTTTCAATAAAAACAGTATTTTTCACTATTTATCGAAAATGAAACATTTCAGAAAAAAATACACCCTAGAATAATATTGATATGATTATTTAAAAAATATATTTAATTTTTTTAAATAAATTTTCTAAAAGTGGTAAAATTTAATTTTAAATTATGTGTGTAAATCACAACTAAACCATTTTAAAAAAAATTCTGTTTTCTCAGAAAACATTTATTTTTCTTTTAAACAATTATTATTTTATTTATAATCAATAGAAAACTAAAATTTTACTAATTTAGTTAGTATTATTCATAACATCCAGTTTAATGGCTAGGTTATAATGGTATACTATATTATGGATCATTTAGGTTCAGTGTTGCATGTTTTGTAAGCTATCAAATAGAAAAAATATAAATAAATATATTTTGTTGGTTGTTTAAGATGAGTGTATCATGTAACATATGCTATTGAATATAATTTTATTATTTAAAACTTTAGGGGTGTTACATCACACATCTGAAATACATACTATGTCTTCTGGTGAGTTATTTAGACACACAACATGAGTGATACACTGCATGTAGTTGGTTTTTACATGTCATGTAGTCACAACCGAAGAACACAAAAATTTGTTCAGTAGGTTTTGTGGAAATATGAAAATTGGGATAAACAGAGCGTACATGGATTGTACATGCATTGTATTAAAGATAAGGTACATGACTTAATCCCTATTCATTTAACCCAAGCATACAAAATTTGTTCTACACAACTGTAGCTTGTAAATACACATCATGTAGTCTCTCAAATAATGATGGAATAAAATTTCCCTAAATTGAAAATGGAAGCATTAAAACCTTATTTTATTGATTGAAACTTGTTGTTTTTGAATATTTAATAATGGTTTTAAATAATTTTAGATGATCAATTAATTTATTGTAATAAATCTATGATTATTGGTTCTGGAATTTATTTTCCATGAATACCATTATGATGGGTATCTCCATAAGAATTAAGATGGTCATTATGATTAAAGGGAATTAATTGATTAATTAATTATTGTGAGAATGTTATCCTAACAATAATTAATGAATAAAAATGAATGTTAGCCTATTTAGTTTTGTTTATACGTTACATGTATGACCGTTCAAGAGCTTGACCATGACCTGTGTATGTGTTGGATGTTTTAATTTAATTTTTGGCATGGGTTTGAAATTATTTTATATTTAATTAGATATTATAACCTACATGTCATCCCTCCCTCCATTATTATGTTGGACCTATGTGCCTATATTTATTTATATAATCCCCATGAATCAATCCTTTGATTCCCCTCATTTTTCTATGAGTTATAAAAACATGTAATAAATAGAGTATCCCAAGCCACAAGGAGGTGGATCATGTAGAGTCCCGTCCTAGTTTTACACTCAAACAGTTCTCCAAGTTGGTTAGAAAATTTGGCTTAGGTGCACCTCCCCATATACCAAAGGCTGCAAACTAGCAGTGAGTGTCTGATTAGGTGATAGTGGGGAGACTATACCCTTCGATGGTGATAATAATAATGGTCCATATATAAGTATAGAAATTAAAATATAATCATAAAAAAATTAAAAAATAAAATTTAGTGGAAGTGTAATCAAGCAGCTGTAGGGAAATAAATAATCCCAAAGGCATACAATTTTTAGAAAAGACCACAAGTCATAGTAGGTCATACAAATCAATAAATAGCAGGGTCACCCAAGGACGACCATATCATTACATATAATAGAATTAAAAAACTAAAAATGAACTCTAGATAATGCAGAGAAACCACCATGGTGTGCTAACATCCATCAATTCTAAGTGGTACAACATGATCAGTAATTAAGGTCCAGCTCCCAAGCATGATCCCTTACCTGATCTCAGACAGATAAAGTCTACACGCATCCTAAAGTTCCTTTGTAGAGTGTGATAATAATATCATTAGGACACCACCAATTTTTTCATGTCTTACATCCATAATTATGTAGGTATATTAATAATATAATAAGAATCCAATGCACGATCATTTATTAATTAAATCACCACCCTTATGCTAAACAACCATAAGTAAGTGTCTACTTGGTTTAGCCATTATCAGAATATCACTGAACACATGCCCCCAAAAATATATGTGGAATAAAATAAATTTCTTTATATATATATATATATATTTATTGGTGAGTATCTATGTATTAGTGCCCAAGGAATTCCCCTAAGAAGGTCAACTCTAGTAAACCCTCGGATTCCACGCATGAGAATTTCAACCAACACCTTATGTAATCAGTCCTCTACTAGGCATCCCAATGACATGCCCATAATGTACCTAGTCACTTGGAACTTTGATAATAAAATTCCCATCAACTCAATGACCCGATGTCCCAAGAAACACCAATTTATATCATTGAATAAATAATATCTATTAGCTAAACAACTCACAACATGAGGTATAAAAATATCCTTCCTTTATTAATCTTAGACCATCAGACTCAAGTATAAAAATGAGCCTCATCTTCAAATTGGTGGTATCAAATCCATCACTTGATGGTCTATCACAATCCATGTGGCTTTCTATGGTGATCATCACCAATATATCTAATGATCAACACCACCACCTAACTCGTATAATATATAGGGAACTCCACCTATAAAAAGTGGTCAATACCACCACAACTGAGCTCTATATGTACACACATGACTCCAATGATGTGTCGGACAACCATGGTGTTCAAAAATTACCAACATCACCAAAACCACATCATCTATCACCTCATGACCCTGTGACCGTGTCACTAAAATTGGATGTCCAACATAGTCTCAAATCACACGATCATTTCCCTCAACTGGAAGAAATCATTACCTCAATTTGATGACCATGTCTCTTCAAATTAGTGACCATCATCCTCCCAAGCATGAGGCTAATCCCAACATGAAGAACCATGTTGCCTAAATCCATGTGACCAGCATCACCTCAATCCTCGATCCAATCCTGTCACATTCCTATAGTTTTTAAAAATAAATATTTAAACACTTAAATTTAATTAAAGAAACCCACCTAGTCTAGTCCAAGCCCCTTACCCAGCTTAACCATTATATAAGGACTAGGTAATTCTCAATGACATACCATGTTTTTAATGAATCAAATAAAAATAAATCATGAATTATTTAGGGGTATCTCTCAGACTACCCACATGGAGTATATATAAATCAACCCCAAAATACCCAAAAAATCATGGAGAAATCTAGGGACCACCTAACTTAGGCTAGTAAGTGCTCACTCATTTGATATCATCTTCTAACTTGAGATGAAAAGAGAGATATTGGAATTTTAGTTGAACACCCTAAAAATGGGGAAAATAAATTGCATGGATTTATCATTCCATTTGGTGAGATAAACTAAAAAGATATAAAAATGAATTAAACCCCTTACTAATGCACTTATAATGAGACAAAAAATAATCGATTCAGATATCAACTGACGAATGTGGCTCAAATACTATGGTGGACGGAAATGGGAGATCTCCCTTTTTGCGTGTGGTGGAATGGGGGAGAAATTGGAGGAATAACCAAATAAAGGGGGAGGGGTATTTTGGAAATTCCTCCCAAATAAATGACCTAACCAGTTTGGTAACCGTGTGACATCTGTGTGGTGCCCACAAATCAAGAACCAAAGATTTATAATCTAGGAACATGGATTTCAAAACATTTTAAAAACCGTGTGAAATCCATCTGTTAAAAACTAAAAAAGACTCAAAAATCCTTACACCCCCACCTGATCAGTTTTTCAAACCATGTCTAGTTATGTAGGTAGGTAACATGGTTACTCCTAGGAGGCCGTGTAGTTTGATCAAATAATGTTCCTATTTTAGTGCTTTTATGATACTGAGTTTCCATGGTTTGATGCAACCAAAACTCACCCAAAACCTTGAGTCACTTTTTGAGCCTCGAAACCCATATAAAAAGGAATTGGGTAAATAAAACTCTCATAATTTGATTTCAAAGATCAAGATAAGAGTCGTTCAGACCACAAAACTCAAAAATTCGAACAGGTTGTGGATTTTTGTCCTGCTCAAAAACCCATGACATTATAGTCTCCAACCTTATAATAGAAAATCCATGAGCTATCTATATTTACCCATTGATGGAACCAAATATACCCATATAATAATTATAAACCCAGTCTACCATAGTTATACATTCTTAAGACAACTCCCCTAGAGGTTCTCCCCACCGCCAGAGTTACCTACCCAGTCACTTCTGATTCAAAAAACTTTTTATGATGGTCCACCAACAATCCCTATATTCCAAATTCCTCCCATAATGCATCATTATTCCTTCACCTCATCATTTCTAAAATCATTCACATGTCATATGTAACACCCATCATGTCCCACATCTCATCAGATTCCCATAAGTTCGGAATATCTACAAATGATCAAGATCTTGCATATCAAAATATTCCCAAAGTAAACATGTATCATATATACACATTTGAATGCCCATCAAAGTCCTAATTACTATGAACCTCATACAAAACCTACATTGTATTGATGCCTAGATTATTATGCAGCTCATACAAGCCACACATCTGAGCCAATTCCAACAATAAATCATGGTGTCTACACACCTTATATATAGATATAAAACATAATAACTGTGGCCAACCTTCTAACCAGGGCCTCATTAGTACAAAAAAAACATTCACCTCATGCATCAAAACTATCAATGAAAAAATAAAAAAAAATAAACCTTTTTATGCCCATGAGGTACCTCTAACTATCATCAGCTAATCGAAATGGTCTACACCTAGCATCTAAACTGCTTGCACCTAGTCTGAATCCCAATTGCAAGAGGCTTGGACTCCATGATGAGCTGAACCAGCTACCAGACATTGACCCCACTGATGGGTCTCTCTATATCTTCCAAGACCTTTTCGTGCAGTTGAATTCCAGCTACCATCTCCTGGTATTGCTTTCGATCATACCATATATCCCTAATTCTGATATGGTACCTAGATCCTAGATGTTTGAGAAGGCTTCATTCATAACCTCTCCAGATGGACTATCTGATAACATGCCTAGAACTCATTTAGATCCCACTCACATTGATTCCAGAAAATACCCATATTCCCACACTCGAATCACATTGCTGAAGACCTACTGTTAGGTGGTCTTCATGAATCTCTAGGCTCACTGACCTACTAATATTCCTCACGACCCCAGTTCTGGCTACCTATAACATCACCACTCAGGTCTATTGACACCATCACCCATCTCGTATACAACTGGTTTGTTAAGTTCCCCTTGGCTATCTATGCTTGGTTCAATTATTCTGAGAAAGATATCAACCTAAATATTTTCACTTTAACCTTAATGACATGCCACAATCCATCCTCAAAATGATATACCCTAACGATGTCTTCTCCCACCATTATAGGTGAAAAATATGATAGGTCTATGAATTTTTTTGCATAGTATATGAAAGAAATATCCCCTATCCAGAGGTTAAAGAACTCGAAGTTTGTATCCACCATCAAGGTATTTGTAAATAAGTGATGGAAGAACCTTACCAAAAAATCCTTCTATGTCAATCCCTCATGTCTGCCTGCCTAAACCTGTACATCTCACCATCACTTTTTCAATACTCTAAGAATATACATTCCAAGCTTCACCCTCTTCCCTATGTGTGTCTTGAGATGGTTGAAAATAGTATGGACTTACTCGATCTAGTTATTTTTCTTCCTACGGTCCACCATCACCCTTTAAAAAAGGTGGGTGTTATGATTGGAACTCATGGGTCAGATATTCCATAAATAGATCATCTCTATGAGCTCCCCTGCCAATACCTCGTATAACTTGAACTAAGTTCACCATGAGTTTCCTATCTAACCATGGCCTAAAGTATAACATTTTTTTTAGTTTTAATACCTATAATAGATCTTTTATCTATGGAACATGATCATCCCAACCCTCCAAGGACTCATCCCGACCCTCAGAGGCCTCATCCAATACCAGCTCATACGACACCATATCATTACCCTCCCGACTCTTCACTAGAATCCATACATGATTCATCACACTAAATAATAGTAACAATCATAAAATATCCAAAAGAGTATACATATATATCATAGATAGGGAATACTAAAAAAATCAGTATATCTCACCGCCCTTACACTCCCCTATCACACCCTAACACATGACATCTGGCCTCAAGGACCTATACCTACCATATGAGAGTCAGGTATCAAGTATAATCATTATTTATGGAAACCTGACTACCCATATTAGAGTCATGAATAACACTTAATCCATCCTCGTGGACCCTTTCTTACCCACATTGGTGTCAGGTATAACATATCACATATATCAACCCGGCATAGCTGAGTAGAATTCCACCAAATATGCTATATTGTAAATCATTTTTTAGATTATTTTTTGACATTTTAAACAACTCACCCCATTTTAATATCCCTTCCTACCCTCATCAGGGTCAGAACCATATGTCAAATGCATATAAAATCACATATAGATCTCATTGGAACCACATTCCTAGGATGGCTGGGTATAATTCCACCAAAAGAGGTTAATTAGAAAAACAATATTTAGCTTCTTTGTTGATAATTTAAATATCCTAAACCCTCTTAGCACATTCCATGTTCCCAATGAAAATCAATTGAAAAACACATCATATGAGCCTATGTACATATCTTGATGCATAATCAAACCTCTCTTTCTATACCAATCTAAGATTCTAAATCCACATATTAGATAACCATCACACCCAAGTGAGACACTTGAGGTGGAAATAAATTAATTATAAAAGAACGCAACATAACAAAAATTTTCCACCCCTAGAAACTTGGAATGTTCCCCATGCGTGAGACTGGAGGCACCCAAACATGATCTCTTTACTCAACTCCAATAACATACTAGTCTCCAATCTACCATAAATAGTAAAATAAAAAAAGGAAAATAAAACTCATTTAATAATATTTGTAGTATCCCTACCATGTTCTCTACTAAGACAGTTTTTTGGGATAGTTGGCCACTAGGCCTTAAGCGTGCCTCCTCATATGCTAAAGGTTACCAACTAGCAGTGAGGGTTTGATTAGTTTATAGTAGGGAGACTATACTCTCATGTGGTGATAATAATAATAGTCCATAAATAAGTATAGAAGCCTAATAAAACCCATATATAGTATAAGAACAATGAAACTCAATGGAATCATAATGAAGAAGAAGAAAAAAAATAATCCTAAAGGAATCCCATTTTTAGAAAATTCCACAAGTCATAGTAGGTCATAAAAAAATATACATTAGGGACTCTCATGGATGACCATATTAGTACATATAATAAGCATGAAAAAAACCAAAAATGAACTCTAGATGAAGTATAGGAACCACCACTGTACACTTCCATTCATCCATGTTATGCAGTACAACACGATCACTAAGGTCTAACTCTTGAGTCCGGTCCCATACATGAACTCAAATATATAAAGTCTATATGCATCCTAAAGGACCCATGTAGGGTGTGAGAATAATATTATTAGGCCATCACCAATGTGTTCCTATATTACATCTTTAATTATGAAGGTGTATAAAAAATATAATAATAAGGAAACATAGAATAATTTTTTAAGTAAACTACTACCCTTATGCTCAACATCCACATAGAAGTGTCTACCTTCTTCGGACATCATCGGTACATTTCGGAACATGTTCCCCCAAATATATATATATATATGGAATACAAGACATTTATAAATATATCTATTTTTAGTGGTGAGGATCCATGGATTTGTGTCCAAGTAATTCCATGAAGAAATTAAACATTAGTGAACCCATAGGTTACACCCATAAGAATGTCCCCCAACACCTCAAGCTATCAGTCCCATACCCGGCATCCCAACAACATGCCCATCAAGTACCTAGTCCCTTGGAAATATTCTTAGAAAATATAATTTGTATCAATGTCCCAACATCCTAAGGCACAATGATGTCTATACTCCAATAAATAATCATCGTCACCTCAATAGCCAACATCATGAGGCACGATGATATCCATCCTCCATTAATCCTAGTCTATTGACCTCAATCATAACAGTGCTGATGGTATCAACACCATCACCTGATGGTCCACCAACATCCACACTGATTTTTATAGGGATGACCCCCAACATATCCAATTTTAAAAACCATCACCTAAGATACATAATAAATGGGGTCATTCACCAACAATGAGTGGTCAATACCACCTCAACTGAGCCCTACATGTGTGCACATGACTCCAATAGTGTGCTAGCCAAAAGTGGTGAGCATTAATCACCAATAAAACTTAATCCACATCATCTGGAACCTCAAAACCTTGCGACCATGTGGCTAAATCCTGATGTTCAACACCATATCAACTCAAAGCCTTTCCCTTATCCTGAATACCTTGTTTCCTCAATCCTAAAACCATGTAACCTCATCCTATTGACTATCATCACCCCAAGACTTAGGCTAATCCCAACCCGAGGAACCATGTCACCTTAATATTGGTGATCAACATCACCTCAATCCTCATTCCAAGCCTATCACATTCCTAAAAAACCAAGAAATCAATATATAAACATTTCAATTTCATTAAATAATCACAATTAGCCTAACCTGACTATGCTAGTCCAATCCACTTACCTAACTTAACCAATATATAATGACTTGAGTGAACTAAAAAACATCCCACGTTTTCAATCAATCAATTAAAAAGAAATCATAAATTTATTAGGGGTCTCTCACAGGCAACCCAAATGGTATATATAGAAATAACCCCCAAAACACCCACAAAATGAAGGAGAAATATAGGTACCCTCTACCTTAGTTTAGTAGGAACCCACTCATCTGATATTGACTTCTAACTCAATCCTAAATGAGTTATATCAGCATTTTAAATGAACACCTTGAAAATAGGGAAAAAATATCACTTGGATATAGTATTTTTTGTGGTGAGATAAACTGGAAAGGGAAGAAAGAGGAATAAATAGCTTATGGATGTACTTCCAACAAGACCAACAAAAACTAATTTAGAGCTCAGATAACGAAGGATTATCAAAGCCTAGAGGGGAATGAAATGGGATAAATCCCTCTATATGTGTAGTGGATGGGAGGAGAAATATAAGGAAACCCAAATAAGGAGGGAGGGGTATTTTTGGTATTTTTCCCAAATAAATGAACAACGTGGTTTGTCTGCCCGGTTTAGATAACTATGCATGAACCATGTAGTCCCCACTACTCAAGAACCACACATGCACGAGCTTGGAACATATTTTTCCCAACCATTCACAAACCATGTGAAATACCTCTATTAAAAACTACATAAGTATAACTAATTAATGCACTCCCACCTACACAAAACATGTGCATTAATGTAGGTAGGCCTCATGGTTACTCTTAGGAGACCGTGCAGTTTGATCAAACTACATTCCTCTATTTACGCTTTCCTAAAACTATGTTTCCAAGGTCTGACGCACTCGAAACTCCCTGAAAACCCTAAGTCACATTTTTAGGCTCAAACCCCATCTAAAAACACAACCTTGGGTAAATAAAACCCTTTTAATTAGGCTCAGATGATCAAGAGAAATGTTGGTCCAACCAAGAAACTTGAAAATTCATACAGGTTCAGGATTTTCAACCTGCTCAAAAACCTCGGATGTTATCGTTCAAAAATAAACCATAATAATTCCAAATCAAGTGATACACAAGTGAATAGGTGGAAAGTTGTAACTCATTCCTATACTGAAACATGGAGTTATTCCCTTAGGTTAAAGGATGGTTTATTGTTTGTTTAATAAATCAATTATTGAAAAGATCATGATCAGGTCATTTATTATTTATTCGTTTTTTGTCTTGTGATATTTTTATTTTATAGATGTAAGACCATTATCAACTAAACAAATGAATTAATGTGAAAATATTAAATTTGAATAAATTTATTATGCATAAATGTTTTATCCAACATGTTTAATTAAATGAGTAAAATCCACTTAATATTAACAAGTTATGTAAAGGTTAAAATAAGATAAAATTTATACATAATAAATTAAAATTCCTCAAATATATAATAATCCATACTTGACCTTACACTTGTTGATTGGGTATGAAATCCTTAGAACTAGGTGTTTGACCAGCCCTCATTGGGACACTTACTTTTAATGTAGAGTTTTTATGAAGGTAATGGGTTTACTTAACCAGACTACATCAATAGAAGTATCCCTTTTTAGACTTGATACAACTTGGAGGAAAGTGTTGAGAAAATTCAATTCTGGATTTTAGGATTGGGAAGTCCAGTAAATAGATCAAGGAGCTATAAGCCCATATTTGGAAGAGATATTCTTACCTAAATACCTTCAAGTAGCTTTACCAACCCTCATTGGGGTTATAAAAGGGGAATATGGATCATGACCAATAGAATGTCCTAGAAACTAGACATTACAAATTCAACATTGAGGGCTATTGTGAATGGATAAAAAGGTGGGATATTTAATAAAATTAATTATTTTTCTCACATAATTTGTAATCAAGAGAAGTACTAATAATCTACTCTTTTTTAATTATATAAAATGGAAATATTTTCATCCAAAATATCCCTATGATATATAATAGAGAAATACCATCTCCTCATGGTAAATAACTTATAGGAGTGGTTTATGCACCTCTAGGTTGGTCTGCACCATGAAAAGAAATATTATGTGCTAGAATCCTCATTTTCTGATCCACCTGCGAAGAAGGAAAGTGATGAATATTTCATTTTCTTTAAAAAACATACGAATAACATGGTCGATGTTCAATTTATGATGCTATCATACATGTCTAGTGAACTCATAAAGTCTCATGAAAACATGAATTCTTATAGGATTCTTGAGAAACTCCATGGTCTATAAGAGTAGAGATCTAGACATAAATAGTTTGAGATCTCCTTGTCTCTTTTTCAGACCAATCTTGGAGGGGATGTCATGGCTAGGCCAAACCTTGTCATGATCATTAGATACATTGAGCGTCTAGAGTCTCTAGGGATTCAACACCCTGAAGAAGCAAGAATAGATCTCATTATTGCATCACTCGCTCAAAGATTCTCAAGATTTGTTAAAACTTTTAATATGAGCAACTTAGAGCAGTCTCTCCTATATCTACTTACTCTTATTCACTATGTAGATAAGGATAAAAAGCATTAAAATCCTCCCATTATTAAGGTGAATTAATGGAAAAGGAAGGTAAAGAGATTTAATCCCAAAGATTCTTTATGCCCTTCAATGAAAAGGAAGATCAAGGGGAATTAAAGGGAATATGGAGTTTTTTGTATCGCATGTGGCAAGAAGGGCCATTATAATAAAAACAACACCCATCCAAATAAGTAAGTGGGAAGTTCATGTGTATTTGTTATTGAGTGAAAGTTATCTATTTCTATAATTTTGGGTATTAGATATAGCTTATGGTGATCACATATATATTTAAATATAGAAAGTAAGTAGATTTAGAATAATTAATTGAGGAGATGTAAATATACAAGCAGTCAATGAATATGAACTTGTTATTGTAGCTATCAGGTACTACCACCTCAATTTTCCAACTAGAATGATATTGGTTTTTAAATATTTTTATTTTTTTCCATATATTACCAAAAATATAATTTATGTATCCAAACATGATATAGATGGATTTATTTTCATGTTTATAAATAAATTTTTCTTATTTTATAAAGATATAATTTTTTATGGAATGAAACATATAAATAATAGTTTTGATGTGTTGTATTACATGAACCATGTAATGGAAAATGATAATGAAACTACTTCACATGACTCATACCACACCCAACATTGGCATCACCAACTAGGTCATGTAAATGAAAACTGTTTGACTAAATTACAAAAAGATGGACATTTAGATTATTTTGAACTAAAACCACTTGGTGTATGACACACATGTTTACAAATAAAAAAATACCAAATCCATATTTAGTGGAAAAGTTTAAGGGTGAAAGAGTTTCTTGAATTAGTTTATATCGATGTGTGTGGACCATTTCCTTTTGAATAAATATGTGGATAATCATACTTCATAACTTTTTCTGTTGATTTTTGTATATATGGATATGTCTACATGATGAGGTATAAATTGTATTCTTTTTATAAATTCAAATAATAAAATAACAATTTTGAGAACCAAATTGGTAATAAGATTAAGATTCTCCCCTCATTCCATGGTGGAGTGTATCTTAATCAAGATTTTTTATTATTTATGAGAGTTTGGGATCCTAAATAAACTCACTCCTCCTTATAAACCTTTGTGGAATTGTGTAAGTTAAAGGATAAAACAAACCTTTTTGGACGTGGTGAGATCAATTATGATCCATTAAAGTCTTCTGTTATCCTTTTGGGTATACATGTTAAATAAAATCAGCATAAATACTAAACCAAGTTGCAAAAAATGTGGTAGATGGTATACCATACCAACTATGTAATGTAAAGAAGATCATGTTTCCATAATTACATGTGTGGGGTTTTGAAGCAACTTTTATGACCTCTTTAGGTAACAAACATTCTCCTCGATACAAACAGCTAACCTTTATAAGATACCCTAAACAAATAAGGGGTTATTACCTATATAAACCTCAAAAAAGGTAATAGTTGAAAGACACTCCATATTCCTTCAGATAGAGTACATCTCAAAATTATATAGTGGGAGTGAGATAGACTTTGATGAATTTGAGGCTCAAGGTACACAATAGTTGGAATAAGAAAATATTCCCTAATTCCCAATGGAAGAAGAAGCAGTTCTAGGGCCACAAGTACTATAAAGGAGTACAAGTGAGGTTAGAGAACCAGAATGGTATGGTTTTTAGTCACCAAGGACAGTGAATCGTTATTAGTAGATAATAATGATCCTCTAACCTATAATGAAGTTGTAAGTGACACAAATTTTTATAAGTGGAAAGAATCTAGGAATTTTGATATGGATTCCATGAACTAAAACCAAGTCCAGATTTTGGTAGATCTTATAGTAGATGTAAATCCCATTGGTTGAAAATGGGTATGTGAGAAGAAACTTGAAATATATGGCCTTTTAAATTCCTATAAACAAAAATTAGTTACAAAAAATTGTAGTCATTGTCATGGAATTGACTACAATGAAACTTTTTCCATAGTAATTATTCTTAAATCCATCATAATTATACTTTCCACTATAGACTTCCATGATTATGAGATTTGGAAAATGGATTTAAAAACATCCTTCTGTAATGGGAACCATCATAAAGATGTCTATATGGAACAACTTGAAGGGTTTGTGACTCCAAAGGATGCCAACATGGTATGCAAGTTACACAGATCCAATTATGGATTAATGCAAGCATCTAGGTCAGAGTAAAATAATTTTGATGAATCCATAATGGAATTTGGTTTAATAAATAATAAATGTGATTCATGTGTCTATAAGTGGTTTAGAAGAAGTTTGGTCATTTTCTTCATATTATATATTGATGACATTTTACTTATTGGAAACTAAATACCAGTCTTACAATCTGTGAAAGATTAGTTGAATAAATTATTTTCCATAAAGGACTTAGGAGAGGAATATTATATTTTTGGGATGAAGATTCATCGTGATTGGTCTAATAGGCTGCTCATCCTAATTCAAGGTACCTATAATGACATGATACTGAAGAGGTTTGGTATGGAACAATCTAATATAGGATTATTTTCTGTGTAATATGGAATTGAACTTTAAAGAAAAATGTGTCCTTAGACACATGAGGAAAGAAATATAATGGCATGGATTCTATACTCTTTAGTGATTAGGTCAGTAATGTATGTTATGATATGTACTTTTCTAGATATCGCCTATTCATTATGTGAAGTGGGAAGATATCAACCTAACCTAGGTGAAAACCATTGGATAGAAGTCAAAAACTATCCTTAAGTATTTGAGGCATAGTAAGTATATTTTACTAGAGTTCATGTATGTGAATGCATATATTTATGTTTTTTTATTACATGTTATTTCTATATAATAAATTACTTCAACCCATTTTATCATTTTATGTAAAAAATTTATTTTAAATCCTTTATGTATTTTAATTATAACTTTAGTTATAGTAATCAAAATTATATAATTATTATGTCATTTTAAATATAACAAGTTAATATAACTTTTATTAAACTAAAAAATTCTCTAAATCTTTCTCTAACATGATTTTTATTTAATCCCGAACATGAATCTTGTTTTCAGTCTGAAGAAATATTTTTAGTATAAACTGCTTTATAGTTTATTCGGTATTTATTTCAAAATTTGTGCTATACTAAGTGAATTATTTTAGAACATATATAATTTTAAATAAAACTAATTTATATTCATTTCATTATTTTTAAACATAAGACTAATTCTATTATTTATGGGGATTATCGTTTATCAGAATATATTGCAATAGAACTATAACTATGAATTTTACAGAATTGAAAATCTATATTGTTTCTTTCATATCTCGTTGTATTATAATTTTAATCGCTATTAGTTTATTGAGTTATAAATTTAAGAAGTTTTTCTTCATTTCATTGAACTATGTGAAACTCCAAAAATGTCTTTTACACACGTTAAAAAGTGGCTAATTATTGTAATTTTTTTAGAGTTTCTATTTCATGTTTTCATATTATTTTAATCATAACTCATTTAATGATTATTGGAATTAAGATATTATTAATGTTTTGGAAATATATTGAAATTTTCTACAAATAAGTATTCTGGAACAACTTATAATTCAGTTGTATTGATGGCTTAAAAAATCACCAAATTTTGTGTGTTCAACTTGTACATGAAATGATTCACTATTCATCGATTAATTTTTAAAAAACATTCAATTAAGTTTTTTTAAAACAATCAATTAATTTTTTTTAAATATTTCAATTAATTTTTTAAAAACCCTTCAATTAATTTTTATTTTAAATTCATTAAATATTTTTTTAAAAATACTCATTTAATTTTTATTTTAAAACCATCAATTAATTTTTTCCTTTAATGGTGAATTAATTTTTTACTCTTATAGTGAATTAATTTTTACCATAATGGTGAATTAGTTTTTTACTGTAATGGTGAATTATTTTTTTACTCTAAAAGAGAATTAATTTTTAACTGTAACGGTGAATTAATTTTTTATTCTAATAGAGAATTATTTTTTATTCTAATGGTAAATTAATTTTTCATATTAAATTTGAATCAATTTTATATTTAAATAATTTCAAATGCTTAATATTGTCGGTTAAATTTTTTATTATTCGGGAAAAAAATTAGTGCTTTGTTTTTCATCATTTTTTTATGAAATGAATACTTATGTTAATTGTTTTAATTATTTTATTTATTTTCAAAATTAACATATTATAAACAATTCATGCGAAGAATATTAGAATTATTTTAATCAGTTTAAAATAGTGATGAAATTTTATTCTTTATTAATGCATACACTTACATCATACTTTTGAAATATTATTTTTTTATTTTTTAAGTTAATTTCATTAAATTATTTGTTTTCTAAATTATTATTGAATGACATTGAATTTTTTCAAACACTTTTTATGGTTTTTAAATCAATATAATTAATTTTTAAAATTACCCATTTCATTAAGTAAAAATGGGTTTAATATTTGAAAATAATCATTCAAATTAAATTACGATTTTTATAAGATAACCTTTGAATTATTATAATCCTTTAATGGGTTATTAAATCAGTCTAAATTGGTATTTAAGTTTTTAATTAAATTCATTATTATTACAATTATTATGTACATTATTTTTATCACTTCTGGATAATTTTAATTTTAATTTGAATTGTTTTACCTGTGGAAGGTGTTTTTTAGTCTTTATAGAAATATATTTAAAGGGGTTATTGAGTTTCCTTGAAAGAAATTAAACACACCAAATAAAATATTTGAATCACTATTTTTTCTATAATAGAAATTTTTGAACATCTCAAGTGCTTCAAAAACTGAAGCCATGTATACCCTGTTTCATCAACTAGACATTCTCTTAAGGGTCGAATTTATTCTACTTTGACTTCTACTTCCTTGATGAGACGATCTGATCTAATACTCAAGAATCAATACACGTGATTTAATTATTTATCTTCTAATTCATCTGGTTTTGAATCTGTAACACTATTTATCATCTCTCACATGCACTCTATTTTTTATTTTATCCTTTTACACACAAAATCATTATTTCTTATTCTATTTCCTCGGGTTGTAACTCCTAGACTCTAAAGTCAAAATCTAAGGGTTGTGACTCCATGCATCTAAAGATAGGACTGTTAGGGTCATGAATGCTTCTGTTTAATGTTAGTTTGTAAGGATTTCAACTCCCCATAAAAAAATCATTTTCATGGTTATCCATCTTCTAGAAAAGGATTCTGTAATTGGGTTATGATTCCCCCATAAAAATAATTCTAATGCACACATATCTCTCATCAAGTAAAGAGATATAATAGTATTGTAGGACCGTGTTGGACCTAACTACTATAAAAAACATCCATGTATTATTTACTTTTTCTGCTGATAATTAACATTAATAATTAAATTTAATAATTAGTTAAATTAATCAATTCATTTGATTAAAATTTTTAATCTGGTCTATTCACCCACTATATAAAATCTTCTATATCCATATTAGGACCTAAAAATTGGTATTAGAGCCTAATCCTTTTTAGAATTGATTAGATCTGTTATTCTCTTTTTGATTCCTTTTAATTTTTATCAAATGTTTTTCATTTTGGAATTATCCAACCCTTCTCTATAGAGTCTAATTTTATTTTATTTTTTCTAACATATTCCAAGACCTCATAGTATAAGGAAAATATCTTATAAGATGTTAGGATTGAACCCAAATGATTCTTATATTCCTCAAAATCTACCACACTTTGATGGAAATGATTGTAACTATTGGAGATCCTAAATAGAGGCATACCTCAAATAGCTGAGCGTTGAGCACTGGCCTATCATGTCAATATCATACACACTGCCTGAATCTGACCTTGATATAATTACTAAAAACAATTATAATAGATATGTTTGAAATTAAAAAGTTGTTAATATTTTATATAGTGCTATTAACATAAGTGTTTTTAGTCATGTGTCTTCTTGTAAGATAGATCATGATATTTGGAAGATTCAAAAATTCACTCAACTTATATCTGAAAAATTGTTCTGAACCAAGCTTGGAATTCATTAAAGAGAGTACCAAGAATTCAATATTGGAGAGGATGAAATATTAAACCAATTTTTCCAATGATTCACAATAATTTTGAATGGATGAATTCACATGAAGAATCACTAGAAAAACTAGTTCTTATTGAATGAGTCTTATGCACATTACCAAAGAAATGGTATTCCAAGAATGTTTCCATTGATGAAATAAAGAACTTCAAAGAGTAAAATGGGGATGGATTTATTAGATCATTGCTTATATATAAACTATAATAGAATAACATCACTTCTGAGGAGACAAAAAAACAAAAGGTGTAGATTTAAAATTTGTGAATGTTTTATTAACAATTCTTCTAATTATGATCTACAAGATTGTGAAATGGAAAAAATGTCTCGGATTGTTACTAGAGTTTATGAAATAATGAAAAGGAAAGGATTCATGAACCAGGTTAGAAGAAACCCCCAAAAAGGAAAAATATAAGGAAGATAAAAATGTGGTACAAATTATAATGTTTCATATGTAACTTGTTACGAGTGTAGGAAGAAAGGACATATCAAACCTGATTTCACTAAACTAAAGAATAAGGAAAAGTTAAAAAAGAAGGATTAAAAGGAATTGAAAACCAATTAGAGCTATATAGAATAATCTGATTCCAGTGAACAATATGGAAATGAAAAATAAACTACTAACTTGTGATTCATCGAATCACCGGATAAGATTTTTAATTATGGTTTTTATTTTGGATGTTCTAATTCTGAATAAGATTATAAAAACCTAATTGTTTCTTAATTAAATAAATAAATTTAAATATTAAAGAATGATATTTTCAAAGCTACTAATTTATATAATAAGATTAAGGAAAATAATGAAAAACTTATTTTTTAAAAATAATGTAATTTTAAAAGAAAATGAAAAATTAAGAAACACTTCTTATGAATCACATTCCACAGTTTAGGACAATTTCAAATATTCTCATGATTTTAATGAAAATTTGAAAAATGAAATTGAGAGTCTAAAAAAAATTATCTTATTTTATTCATGCTCATGAAAAATATCATAAGATGATGTATTTGAATAAATTATGTAAAAATAAATATTGTTTTGGATATGATAGCATATTAACTCAAATGTTTAAATCCCATTTTTTTAAAAGTAAATTTTTTTTACTTTAACAGTCACTTGTTTTAAATATTGTATTAAAATTCAATATAAAAATGATTATTCACTTAGATTCAAACAATATTTAGGATTTACAAAAAATTAATATTTCTAAATCCTTATTATCTTGAGTACCATGAAATAGTTATTTAAATTATTTATGGGTACCTAAAAAATATATTACTAATCCTATTGGACCCAAATTAGCTTCGGTACCAAAATTGTCAAGTAATTGATTTTTGTAGGAAATCTTCCTTGGATGTCTCCAGAAAGAAATATGCTACATGGATAGTAGATCCTCTTTGAATATGACTAGAGACCCATCAAATTTTACCACTTACAACACATGTGATGGAGGCACTGTTAGTTTTAGAGACAATTCCAAAGGCAAAGTAAAAGGTTTTGATAAAGTTTTTATTTCAAATTCTATTTTTATTTCTAATGTTTTATGTGTTGAAGGTTTAAAACCTTATTTAATTAGTACATCACAATTATGTGATTATAGAATGGAAATTAAATTTCAAAATGATAATTTTTTAGTTTTAAAAGATGATTCATTATTATTTAATTCCAGTCAAAAGGAATATATTTATATTATTGATTTTAATAAACTAATTGTTCAATATATTAAGTGTTTGAATACTGTGAAAAATAACAACATCCTTTGGAATCAACGTTTATGGCATGTCAATTTCAGAATGACACATAAGCTCTAAAAACATGAGAATGTGTTATGACTTTATTCCATGAAGAAATAACAACTTCATGTTTGTGAAGCTTACATAAAATGGAAGCAACACAAAATTTCATTTAGACTCATCAATTAGATAAGTACTAACAGACCTTTAGATTTAGCATATCTTGATTTATCTAGCCCCAATAAAATTTCTAATCATGGTGGAAATAGATATACCACAGTTATTGTTGATGATTATAGTAAATTTATATGGTTATATTTTATTTCTCATAAAAATGATACTTTATCTAGATTTACTAATTTTTGTAATTTAGTTCAAAATGAAAAAGGATGTATGATTGTCTATATTTGAATTGATAAAGAAGGTAAATTTCATAATTTAGATTTTAATTTTCTTTTGATAAGAATGGTTATTTTTAGAAATTTTCTTCTCCTAGAACACCACAACAAAATGGTTTTCTAGAATGGGAAAATAGAACTCTTATTGAAATATCTAAAAATATCATAATTGAAAATAATTTATCTAGATATTTTTAAGCCTGAGTCCATTTTTGAAGCATATTATATTTAAAATATAATTCTTATTAGAAATTTTCAAATTAGAATTCCATATGAATTATTTAAAAATAAAAATCCTAAAGTTGGTTATTTTAGAGTATTTGGTTGTAAATTGTTTATTCTAAATTAAAAAAATTAGATAAATTTGATGGTAAAATTCATGAAGGTATTTTTATTGGATATTCTAATAATATTAAATCTTATATAGTTTATAATAAAATAAATATTGTTATTGAAAAATATACTCATGTTATGTTTGACAAAAATTATGTTAAATTAATTTTCTATTCTAATGTTATTGATGATGAGTTTAAATATTTTAATTTTGGTGAAGAAAAACCACAGGATAAGGATGAATCAATTAGGGGGGATAATCCTTCTCAACTTAATCCAAGATAATGGAAGAATAATATAGATCATCATTTTTAAAATATAATTTTTAATGTTTATTTTAGTGTTAAAACTAGAAATCTAGTTTTAAAATTTTGTTCCAATTTTGATTTTATTTCTGATTTTCTTCCTATTAATCTTAATAATTATTTAAAAGATGAAAACTTGATTGTTTCTATGCAACATGAATTAAACCAGTTTGTTAAAAATAATGTTTAGACTGTAGAAACATTTCCTGATGATAAGAAGGTGATTGGAACTAAGTGGATATTTAGAAACAAGCTTGATGAATTTAGACATATTGTCAAAAATAAAGCCAGACTTGTTGCTCAAGGATGCTATCAAAAAGAAGGTATAAACTTTGAAGATTCATTTAAACCTACTTCCAAGTAATATTCTATTATAATTTTGTTGTATTTTTCTTGTTTTCAAGATTTTAAAATGTATCAAATGGATGTAAAAAGTGCTTTCTTAAATTGAACTACTACAAAATGGGCCTTTAATAGTGCCTGAAATGGCTTTTATCAGTGCTAGAAAAGCACTAATGATGTGAGTGATGTTAAATGATCAGGACTTTTATCAGTGCTTGTTAAAGGGACTCTAAAATATTTAATTTTTAGTACTTCCAAAAGCACTGATAAAAAAGATATACTTCAGTATGTTGTAACAGCACATCGCAGCACCACTACATCATGTTGTTACATCACACCACAACACTAGAAGCACCAAAAGCACACTAGACATATCAAAAAAAAAATTCCCAATATAGAATTGAAATGAAATGAAATTTACAACCCAAATACCATGAAAAAATTATATTATAGACATTTTAAACATTTTTTATACAATTAAATTAATAAAAATTATTACATACATTCAAAAAAATCTTTACTTCCAATGTAAAACAATTTCCATTGACTTTCTTTGTCGAACTGCCAACACTACATGAGCAGCTTCCAATAGTCCACATCAACATGATCAAAAGAATCCACATGTATAAGAAACCAATTATTATGTGAGTAATTATAAGAATAAATATATTAAACATAAATATGAAACAATACATTAATTATATGGAAAATAATTTTACTATGAAAACATAAAGATTACCTCTGTGATTGAGAAGAGGCAGCATCATTTTTCTTCCTCTAATGAAAGTGGAGGTAACTTGAAAGAAAGTGATAAATTCACCAATACATGTGTGAAAAGAGTTTAAGGGAGGAGAAGCATGAATGTTGTACATCGCACACCAACCTGAACAAAATAATCCACCTATATAAAAAACAATTATTATGTGAGTAATACTAAAAAGAAATTAATTAAAAAATATATATAACAAAAAATTAATTCTATGGACAATGATTTTACTATTCAAATATCAAGATTCCCTAACACAACACAATCAAGTTTCCTAGCTATGTAGGATTCCCTTTTATTTGTACTCAATAAAGTTTCACATACACATGTCACTAATACAACACATTTACAAACAAAGTACACATAATGTACCACTACTTGCACTCCCAACCCCCATTTGAAAACATACGCACACCAAATCATTTCACAAACATGACTCAAAACTATTATGTATTTTAATAATTCATTTAAAAAGTTTTCTAAAATAACCCTCAGAGGAACCACAAGGCTTTACATAAAAAACACACCCAAGTTCACATGAAAATGCTACTTTTAAAATCAAATGCACTGCATAACTACATCAAACATAATTTGAAATAATTATATAATTTAATAAATATATTAACTAATTTATAGAACACGTCCAATTAAAAAAAAGTTTATTCAAATTCACAACATATTCCATAGCAAGTCCTTTTTTTACAAATTTGTACGCAACCCAAAATAATTTTCAAAACATGTCTTCTATCCTATTAAAAAAAATTACAATTCACATTAAAAAAATGGTACAACATGTTCAACATGAAAAATTATATCAATTTACATTAAGAACTTAATTCCAAACCTATTCGTATTTATGTGCCTTTGAAAAAATTATTTCTACCTTTCAAACAACCCATAAAACCCTTCCATGAAACACCACACTAAAACACACACACACAACTTATCCATTCTCTGTTACAAAATCTAAACCCAACAGAAAGCATACCAAACCCTTTGAAAGAAAATTTCACATCACTCACACCATTTAATAAACCATTTCTACATATCAAATTTCATGTATAAAACAAATTCTTCATTATTTAAACACTTCACAACTCATACTCAAAAGTGCACAAGAAGAATAACATGCCCAAAATGAACCATTTCACATCAAAAATCCTTTTTCAACATATGCGCTCCTTAAGAACCCACAAAAACAAATTTCTAACAACTCAAATAATTAATTGAACATTTCCACTAATTTTTCACAATAATTTCTATATAGAAACCAAACAATTTCCCTTTATAAAATTTATTTTCAACACAAATGCATGTCAACTCATTTCCAAAACATGTTCACACCACCAAAATAAACTATAGATCATTCAAAAATTAACCATGCGATCAAATTAAATTATCTAAAATTGTTAGGGCATGGAACCACCTACCTCAGGCAGAGAAATTGCTAGAAAGGGACGTGAACCCCAACTGCAACGCAACCATAATCGAAAACCAAATATCAAATGAGATGTTCGTGCAACTGGAGTGCTGGAAATAGTTGTGTGGTGTGATTTGAGCTTTGATTCGCCGAGGAGGAGCGCAGGTAGTGGGTGGCTTCTACCAAAATCTCTTGATATCGCGACGATTTCAAAAATCATTAGGGTTTTTAAAATAGATCAGGACACTTTTATCAGTGCTTATAAATAAGCGCTGATAAATATACCTTTTATCAGTTCTTATAACTTAAGCTCTGATAAAAGGAATATTTATCGGTGTTAAAATTTGAGCACTGATAAATCTTCATTTTATCATTGCTTTATCTAGCACTAACAAATCCTCATCTTTATCAATGCTTTTCCACGCTGATAAAGATTCTTTTATCAGCGCTTATTAATGAGCGTTGTTAAAGGATTTATAATTATAAATATAAGTAAAAAATTTTAAAAATTTATAAATATCTAATAAATACATATAAATATTAATATAGTAAATATATTCCTTTTTAAATATATTTATAATTATTTTATAATATTTATTTCTAATTATAGAAATATTTTTTTAAAAAATATTATTTATATTATTATGTTTATTTATATATTTATATATATATATAATAAATATATATAAATATAGATATAGTAAATATATTCATTATTTAAGTAAATTTATTATAAATTTCATAATTATTTAAATATAAATTATTATTTATTTATAATTATATAAATACTTTCAAAGAATATTTATTTATTTATAATTATAAATATATAATTGTATAAATATAGTGACTGTACATTTATAAATATTTTTATTTATAAATATTTTTTTATAAATATATTTTTAACATTATTAATGAATATATCCTTTTAAGTGCATGTGTCTATGTTAAAATTGAGTGAAATTGAATAAATTAAGAATAAGTACACTTTAACAATATTCAAAAATGGATAATATTGGTTTCTCTGCATTATATATAAAAACACATTAATTGCATATATGTAAAATCAATATAACACACATTTGATCTATGTTAAATTGAAAAATCAAACGACATTCAATTATATGTTGAGTACGATGCAATTATAGTCAATATTTTTAATTCATATTAATTTTTATTTATAAACCATTATTCAATAATCATATGTCTATTTAATGTAAAGTGTATAAATATTTTCTAATATATAAATCATATTTATATACATTAATATATATTTATATTATATATATATAATTTAATAACATTAATTATCATAATTATATAATTAATTAAATGTTTAATAATTAATAATGTATAATCAATCTATTAATTTTTATCAATAATTATTTATTTAATAAAATTTATAAAATATCTTTTAATAAAAACATTTTTTATTTATTTAATTATTTCATTTTATTTATATAAATATTAATCAGTACTAAAAATAAAGCGCTGATAAAGGATACCATGTATGAGCTCTAAAATTAAAGTGCTGATAAAGGATACCATGTATCAGCACTAAAAATAAATCGTTGATAAAGGATACCCTTTATCATCACTAAAAATAATTCACTAATAAATAATACATTTATCAACGCTAAAAATAAAGTGCTGATAAATGTTTTATCTTATTAGTGCTAAAAAAGATGCTTTGAAAAAAGATTAAATTTATCAGCTCTTTATTTAGCACTGATAAATATGTCATGTATATGCATTTTGTTATAGTGATGATAATCACTAGCAATTTTAAAGGCATTTTTTGTAGTAGTTTTGTTTTATAATTGATGAAGCTTATGTTTCTCAACCCCCTGGTTTTGAAAATAAAAAATTTCCTAATCATGTTTTTAAATTATCTAAAGATTTTTATGGTATTAAACAAGCACCACATGCTTGGTATGAATGACTTTATTTGTTTTTATTGAACAACGGTTACAAGAAAGAAAATTTTGATCTTAAACTTTTTATTAAAATAACTTCTGCATATATTTAAATTGTTCAAATCGAAGTGGATGATATAGTTTTTGGTTCTTCTAGTGAAATGATTTGTAATAATTTTTCTACTTTGATGTCTTTAATGTTTGACATGATTTTAATGGGGGAATTAAATTTCTTTCTTAGACTTGAAATTTATCACAGAATAGATGGATTTTTTTTAATCCATTTAAATATTCTAAAGAGTTTGTTAAACGATTTGGTCTTAATTCATCTAAATATATGAAAACTCCTATGGGTAATATTTGTAAATTAGATATTGATGCATCAGGTACATATGTTGATTTTAAAGTTTATAGAGGCATGATATGTAGCTTTCAATATTTAACTGTATCTAGACCTGATATCATGTTTAATATTTGTTTATGTGCAAGATTTTAAGTAGATCCTAAAGAAACTCATATTAAAGCTATAAATAGAATGGTTAGATATGCTAAAAGAATTGTTGATTTTGGTTTATTTTATCCAAAATATAACTTTTTGGATTTAAAATCCTATTTTTAATCTTATTTTTTAGTCTGCAGAATTGAAAGAACAAGTACACCAGGCATATGTCGTTATCTGGGAAAAATTTTAATTTTTTTTGTCTTCAAAGAATCAATTATATGTTGCTTTATCTACTAAATAATCTGAGTATATCTATGTTTCTAGTAGTTGTGCTCAATTTATATGTATTAAGAAAACTTTATGAGATTTTTTAATTTATCTTGATAAATTTCCTATTTATTATAATAAAGCTTATGAAATTTATATTTCTAAAAATCCCATACATCAATCTATAACAAATCATATCAATCTTAGATATCATTTTATTAGAGATCATTTGAATAAGGATGATATTGTTTTAGAATTTTTCCCCACTAAAAATCTACTAGCAATAAACTTTATTATGCATTTAAACTCTTCTCAGTTTGATAAAAAATAAATTTTAACTGAGTATGCTATAAATTTAATTATTTTATTACTACATTTGTATAAAGGGATTTTATGTTTTCTCTGTTTGATTATTTATAGGGGGAATTGGTTTTAAATGTTTTGGTTTTATAATCAAACAAAAAGGGGGGATTTTTTTCATGTTCATGCATATATTTATGTTTTTTTATTACATATTATTTTGACATTATAAAATACTTCAAACACATTTATCATTTTATGTGAATTTTTTTAAACCATTATGGATTTTAATTATAACTTGATTTGTAGGGATCAAAATTTTATTATTATTATTTCATTTTATATATAAAAAGTTAAACAAACTTTTATTAGACTAAAACATTATCTAAATCTTTCTCTAACATTTTTTCATTTAAGCCCAAACATGAATCAAGTTTTTTCTCTCAATAATTTTTATTATAAACTGTTTTATATTTTTCTTTTGTATTTATTTTATAAGTTATTCTATACTAATCAGATTAATTTTAAAAATATCCCATTTTAAATCCCACTAATTTATCTTTATTTAATTAGTTTAAACATAATTCTAATTATATTTTTTAAGGGGTGTTCCATTTATCTGAATATATTGTAACAGATTTTCAATTCTGAATTCTCTGAAATTAAAAATCTTTTTTGTTTCTTTGATATATCATTCATTTATAACCATAATCACTCAGAGTTTATTGAGTTATAAATCTAATAATTTTTTCTTCATTTCATTAAACTATATGAAACTCCTAAAACTTATTTTATATTCTTTAAAAATGGTTGGATGTTAGCATTATTTTAGAGTTTCTATTTCATGTTTCAACATTATTTTAATCATATATCATTCAATACTTATCAGAATTAATATATTTCAGATTCGTTATAAATATATTGAAATTTTCTACAAATAGGTATACTGGTGAAACTTCTAATTTAGTTTTTTATATGTCTTAAAAATTCACCAATGTTTGTTTGTTCATCTTATAGATGAAATGATACAATATTCATCAATTATTTTTTTAAACCTTCATTTTTTTTAAACATTTAATTATTTTTTTAAAACCTTAAATTATTCTGTTGAAAAACCTTCAATTAATATTTATTTTGAAAAATTTTAGTTTTTTTTAAACATGAATTAATGTTTATTTTATAACCATTAATTAATTTTTTACTATAACGGTGAATTAATTTTTTACTCTAATGTTGAATTAATTTTTACTCTAATGGTGAATTACTTTTTTACTATAAAGGTGAATTAATTTATTACCCTAATGGTGAATTAGTTTTTTATTCTAATGGTGAATTAATTTTCTATTCTAATGGTTGATTAATTTTGTACTTTAATAGTTGATCTATTTTTTATTTCAATAGTTACAGATGCTTAATACCACCAGTTAAAATTATATTATTCTAAATTTTTTTAAGTACTTTGTTTTTCATAACTTTTTTATGAACTGCATACTTATATTAATTGTTTTTAAGTATTTTATTGATTTTCAAAACTAATATATTATATATAATTTATGAAAATCATTTTAGAAATATTTTAATCAGTTTTAAAATTTGATCAAATTTTATTCTTTACCCACGCATCCACTTATATCATATTTTTTAAAATATTTATGTTTTAATATTTTATGTTGATTTTTTAAATTATTTATTTTTAAAATTATTATTTATTGAAAATTAATTTATTCGTACACATTTTTTGATTTTAAAGTAGTATAATTAATATTTAATATTACTCATTTCCATCTAATGGCCCGAAGGCCTTCATTTTTTATGTATTTTGATAATCCACCTTTCAAGGGGTGAGGTGGAACCCTTAAAAGGCCCGTAGTCATAAGTATTACATGGCCCACATGCCTTAGAGAAATTCATTTTCCCATAGGAATCTAACATTACATACAACCTAGACTCACTACTTGGAACTGCTCCTCCCCAGCATCTTCATCATGAAATCAGCTCTCCACCTTTGCATGGTTATTCAGCTAGGAATTTCCATGCATGAACAAGCTTGTCCTGATGGTAGGTGTCAGACCCTCTCATTCTTGTAATCGGTTTAGCTTCTGCTGTGGTGAAAGCTTCTTGCTCATCCTCCTTGTAGGGTTTGTTCCTCGTAGGTCGTCTAGTTTTCATCTGCACTTAAGGTGGCCCGAAGGCCTTGAGGTGGCCCGAAGGCCTTACTGACCCAAAGGCCTGAGTGGATCGAAGTCCTTAAGGGACTTGGGGACCAAATCAGTGTCTTGAATGCCCAAACGGGGGCATATCCCCAGTTGCTACAGTGCCAAACAGTTCCTGCTACAATTCCCACTACAGTGTGTGCTATAGTACTGCTACAGTAACCCAGAAATAATGTCTTCGCCTGGATTTGATCTCGGGTCTCCCGAATGCACTTACAGAGTCCTTAACAACTGGTCTGAGGCTCATGTGCTTTAATATTACTCATTTCATTAAGTTAAAATGTGTTAAATATTTTAATTTAATCATTCAAATTAACTTATGATTTTTATGGGATTACCTTTGACTTATTATTATCATTTAATGGGTTATTTAAATGAGTTTGAATTTTTCTTTGTGTTTTTAATTCAAATAATTATTATTATTATTATTATAGACATTATTATTCTCTCTCTTGGATAATTTTTTTTTAAATTTTAATTTTTTTACCCGTGGAAGGTGTTTGTTTATATTTACAGATATCCATTTAAAGAGGTTTTCAAGAAGCCTTGAAAGACATTAAACACATCAGTTAACATATTAAAATATTAATAAAAACATGGTACATATTTTTCAATGTTATTATTGAATTTAATGTAGTAATGTCTGAGGTTTTCTATCGTAATTATAAGGTCATAACAGTTTCCCCACTATGATGAGAACCTTAAAGCTCTATGATGATATTCTAAAATACAGTTTCTATAGTCATATAAAATCTGATGATGGGACAAATAGAACATTACTGATAGGTGTGGGTACTAATAAGTTGGTGAGGCTTCTTCTCATGTAGTTCACACTTGGTAATCATTAATATGAGAGATTCTGAGAACAATCATGCCAGTAAGAATTATGCATGTCTTGGTATAATCAGATATTCCTATATATAAGAATGTATAATGGTCCATTAACTTTAATATTACCATTAATTCATTTTATGACTCATTTATATAGATATTCAGATCAAAACTATGAAGCAACATGTTCTCAGTGAGGTAGGGTACGCTGGGTGTGTCACTATTGACATGTCATTAAGGGATAAGCCGATGAAGGATTTGTCTCTTCCATATTTATGGAAGTTGGTATCTTTTCCCATTTATTAGAATATGACTATTTCCTTAAATTCCCTATACATGGTGTATTTATCCATTTATTTTAGATTTTCATAGAAAGACATATCGAGCATATAGGTCGGTGGCATATATGTGAAACCCGTTTGATGAGATATTGCGATAAAGATTTTACATTATATAGTGATAATTGTTATGTGGTTGACATCATTGTGACATTAAGTTATTTCTCATTGGTTCCTTGACCCATTTTTAGATAGTAATCCTAGACTTTAGGTGATCCTTATTAATGCCAATGGGAAATAATCCTAGAGTGTCACACACTAAGTGTTTCAATTGATCTCGATTAAATTATATTTCAATTTAATTAATAGAATAAATATTTTTCTCAAGAGTGAGGAATAATTTTATTCATGTTTTAACGATAAAAAATATTTATTGATGAATGAAATATTTAAATGAAATATTTGTTCAAGTATTCAGAAAATACCAAGGAGGATAAATGGACTAAGACCTTCTCTATTTATAAATGTTTATTTTCAAGCTATTAAATATTATTTATTGATGGGTAGGTTAGTGCATACCATAAAATAATAATATTATTATTATTATGTGGAATGGGGTTTATTAAATATTATAATATTATTTAAGGGCCATTGTATACTTAATTAATTATTTTTAACCTAAATCCTAGCTCTATAAATTAATAGTTAGGTCTATTGAGTGTATTATCAAAAATTGAGAATTTAGAACCGTTGAGCCCAATTGACTTCTACCTCTTTAATTTTCCTCCTCTCTAACTCCCAAGAATGAGAAGAATACCTTTAATCATGAAGGATATTGGAGTGATAAAGAAAAATAAATACACAATAATTCATTCACTGCACTAAGACCCAAAAATAAATTGTCATTGCACATATATCAAAGGAGCATGTGTGGATCTATACTAGAGGGATTCTACACTTGAATCCTTACAATGAAACGAAGGTAATATGAAAGGTTTTTGAAAATATAATAATTTTCAACAAATAAATATCCTAATCTATGATATATCATTTCTTCCGATCATAAATAAATTAATTATTAATTTAACATGAAAGATCCTCTCTTGGGGTTTTTGGAAACTCTATATTAAAAGAAATTTTAACATTATTCCCATCAAAGGTTATTCCACTGTGCCCAAAACCTATAACCTAGTGATAAAACTTCATGAAATAACTTAAAGGGAACACTTTCATATACATTATGGGACTTTTTGGAACCTATGTGACACATGTTATATAAGTATAATATGGCATGAAGTTTGAGTTAGACCTATGATAATTAGGAAAGTTTATACACTACGAGACTCTTTGTGGGTTTGGGAAGCACTAAAAATTATAGCCAACATTTGGTTATAGTGGATAAACCAATAACTATGTGAATAACTAAAAATATAAAGGAGTGGAATTTTGAACAAATCCATACAAAAATACAGTATTATTTTTATCTTCATTACTTGAATTCATATTGTTGATGGATGCTTGGTTAAAAATAAAATAGATCCAAATTCAATAATAACAAATGGAGGTAAAATTAAAAAGAAGGTAAAGTAATCTCAGAAAATTTTGAATTTATTTAAAATATGTAACACCCAATACAATGCCCCGACCCCAGTTACCTAGATTCGGTGCATTATTACATAACATTGGCATGATCACAAAAGATCAAGTCTCGAAAGACCGATTAGTTTAGTTGCCTTGGAAACACTAGATACTTTCATAAGTCTTACATTAAATGATAAATTGAAAAACTACAACAACATAGTCTCTATATTTCACACTCATATCCCCTCAAACTATCCCTATCGGTTATTCATAAAATACTTCTTCGCATCCTGGGAAAAATAAAACATAGAAAGGGGTGAGCTTAGATGCTCAGTATGGATAACAATATAGCAGAAACTTTAATAAATAAGCGTAAACATTTAAGAAATGTATAACTAAAACAAAATCCTTTTAAACTTGAACTTCAACATAATATGGAAAAAATAAAATGAAATAATTCCATTTACTTATTCACAGGGTTATTCTATTAGTCGAATAATCACATGCAATATCAATAACCACTTTCATAATGATGGAATCCATAATGCCAGACTATCATAACCACATAGTCAAGGACTTGTGCCAAGACTACAAATAATATTTTTTCAAGGCCTTGTGTCAAGACACTAGTTTGTCTCATGAGACCTACCGATGCATCGAGGAGCTATAGCGGGTTCCACCCGTCACTTTCTAAGTCTAATGAATTCCACATATGAATAGGTTTAAACATAACATAAACATTTGTATTAAAACTAGCATATGAAATGTCAATACTTTATTCACAAACCATGAATGGTATAAAAATAACACATCCACAGTCAAACATATCAAAAAACCTTCAATACAATATGGAAGTTTTATATCATAATAAATCAACTTTGAATAAACTTAAAATCCATCAAAGGAGGTTGACATAGATGAAAACAAAACTATTTGTGAGAAATATATATTTCTTAAAATAATTTAAAAGACATATAATTATAAAATATAACATTTACTTTGAAAATATTCTTATAATATTATAAGGGACACTTCAACGATTTTATAACGACGGAAAATAGCTGCACCCGCCGTGTAAGTTAAAAAAACATTCTTACCTTAATTTTGTCGAAAAGGTTATAAATGACCTTGTTTGAAAAATGACAGAAAGATTCCTTTATAAACATATTATAAAATTCAAACAAGGATATAAATTACTTTAACTGATAGTCTAGTAAATAGTAATAATGTTTTGAAATACATTTTTAAGAAACATGGATGTGGATGATAAAGAGGTCCCAGTAGATAATCACATATAAACAACCTCGGATAATGAAGAGATTGTGAAATTAACCCTTACCCTGTACTTTCCCTCGATCGAGGGTATATTAACCTCTTGTATAATGGTGAAATAATTATTATTAAATTATACAAGAATTATATACATTAATATGATATCATGTATGATCTTTTAACATTGTTTTATTAATAATATCTTAGTATTATCGTCGTTTCGGGTGTTAACGGATTCATTTTCCTTTAAATTATTTGTTATGTGAGTCATAATTGTTATGGATGGGATGTATCGTATTAATATCTATAATGATATCAAGTATTTAAACATTATTTTTAATCATCAAATGAAAATTATTCTTGAATGGATACAATGGGGAATGAATCTCATCGCTATATGGAGACAGTAATCTGTACGTACGCACGAGCGACAATATCATTCTTTTGATATTAAAATAATATATAATTTGATTTTATATCATATATAAAGAATCATTATCATTTTATATTTATTATTTACATCAATTACACATCATTATAATACCCATCCAAATAATAATGTATTGAATAACAATTACACCACGACGTGGAGACGGTAAGTCGTGCGTACGAATGTATGGTGACATGTCATTAAAAGGATGGATAGAATAATGAAAATGGTTGTACCATATTTATAATAACATCACAGTATATAGAATATAATAGAGTTATTATTTTAGAATGTAAACAACAAAGAAAGGGGAAGTGGAAGAAGAAAGGAACTTGAAAGAGCTGATGAAATATTTTCCTCTTCTTCAGGTTCTTCATTTTGATTTGATCAAAATAGATCCTTAGGTTGGATTTCTGACTAAAGTAAGGCCTCTAGGAAGAAGGTAGAATAGTTTATAGGGTATTTGGGTAGATTTTGTCTGAGAAAAATGGCTTTGAAGGTGTGATTTAGAGAGAAGTGGAAGTGCCCTTTTATAAGAGGGGTGAGGGGCACCTTAGGAAAAGCTAGAAATATTATTTTATAATAAAATAATTTTCGGTTTCAAATGGATGAAAAATGGATTATATAAATTAGAAGGTAGGTATGGGTCGAAAACCACTCAACCAATAGGTTTTAGATAGGTTTGGGTCATTATATTAACTTTATCTTTTATATTTAACTCTAAGTTAAATAGTTTGACATTTACCATGTCTCTTTGTATTTTTATATTATATAGTTAATAAACTTACTATATACTTCCAATAGAACCCCAAGTGGTTCATTAATGATTCACCTATAATTATATAAGTCCTTTGTCCGATCCTTAGATTTTTTGGAATATAATATCATTTAATAATATAATATTTGTTTTAAAAATTCTTTTATGTCAATTTTGAAACTATTGGGTATTTTGTTTTTTCTAAATTCATAACAGCATTATTACTTCAAAAACAATTCATCTAACCAATAATAATATGTAATATTAACCTATAAAATAATTGGAATTCATAAAAAGTCTAAAATTACATTTATTTGGATATTTATCATATTAATTATTTTTATATTTCATTAATTAAGTAATTGCTGCATCATCATTGTGTCAAAAATAAATTAAATTATTTAATGTCTAAAAAATATAAATAAAATATATTTATATAGGAAATATTTTCAGCTTTATAATTAATATTTATATTTGAATTTATCTTATGTATAACCCTATATTAAAAAAAATTTAGTTATTAGACATTGATTTTAACTCTTTTAACTCTTCTTTGAATTAAATAATAATAAATGTCCTAATCTAAACCAATTTGACCAAATAACTTCATATTTTATTCTTAAGGTTGTTTTTGGTCGAATTATACTTATCCAATAGAATTAGGACATGTGTTAGGGTAATAATAATATCATTTTTACCTTTAATTGCCCTATTTACTTTTAACCGTGGTAAATAAAAATAAAAAAGTTACTATTCGCCAAAAATTATTTTCATCTAATTGGACCACATTTAACTTACTGATATCAACCGTGTCTCTTGGATTTTTGAAATTACACTCACAATAGTGGTAAATTTAATTTTTATGTGAATTTGCAAATTCTCCTAGGAGGTGGGTAAAATACGTTGAAAAGTTCAAAAAAAAAATTATATATCTAAAATTATTATAAAATGACTCCAATGAATTATAGTGAACATATATAGGTATTATGTATCTATTATTACCTAAAATAAATTTAAATAAAATAAATAATTATTTAAATAAAAATTCGGTTTTAAACTATAACTAAGTGTTTTTCACTATTCATCAAAAAATAAAAGTTTTCAGAAAAATACCAAAAATTCACCCAAAGCTAATTTTGATATTAAAAATCCAAAAATGAATTCCATTTTGAAAGATAAAATTTATAAAGTTTCAAAAAGTGGGTATTACTATTCATAATGGCTAGTTTGATTGGTTGTGGTGTGTTAGAACTTGAAGTTGCGTACAACACACGCTATTGTATTATTCAAAGAGAAGTGTACTGTGGAATATTGGGGTGTTACATTCTCCCATCATTAAAATAATTTCATCCTTGAAATTTCTAGAGTATTACTACGTAAAAAGACTCGGGGGGTTCTTCATCATAAGTTCCTTGGGTTCCCACGTCGCCTCTTCCATCTTATGGTTTCTCCATAGAACTTTTACTAGGTGAGTCGTCTAGTTTCTTAGCACTTGCTCTCTTGTATCAAGAATATTAACAAGCTCTTCACAATAAGACAGATTGGGTTCCAGTTCTAATTCCTCATAGGTGAGTACATGTGTTGGGTCAGGCATGTATTTTCTCAATAATGATATGTGGAACACATCGTGAACTTTGTATAAACTTGGTGGCATTTCCAAACGGTAAGCAACATCCCCAATTCATTCTAGAATTTCGAAAGGTCCGATGTACTTGGGACTCAATTTACCCTTCTTACCGAAAGGTATAATACCCTACCATGGAGATACCTTCAAGAAAACATCATCTTCTACCTGAAATTCCAAATCCTTCCTTCGGTTGTCAGCATAGCTATTCTGCCTAATTTCCTCCACCAGTTCTGGGCCTACGAGTTTTCTTTCACCAACATCATCCCAATATGTTGGTGTGCGACATCTATTTCTATATAACGCTTCATATGGTTCCATATGAATACTTGAATGGATGCTATTGTTATAGGAAAATTCTACCATAGGTAAATATTGATCCCACATACCTTGAAATTCAAGTGAGCATGATCTCAACATTTCTTTTAACGTTTGAATAGTCCGTTCTGATTGTCCATCAGTTTGGGGGTGGTAGGCAGTGCTCAAATGAAGCTCAGTATCCAAGGATTTCTGAAGACTTTTCTATAATCTTGAAGTAAAATGGGGGTCACAATCAGAAACAATCGATAGGGGTACTCCATGAAGTCTCACAACTTCATTAATATATAGTATTGCTAGACATTAAAGTGGTAGATCTTCTCTTATAGCAAGAAAATGTTCTAACATGGTAAGATGGTCAACAATGACCCATATTGCATCATTCCTTCATGGAGTCTTTGGTAGTCCCATGAAAAAGTCCATCATGATATTATCCCATTTCCACTTAGGTATGGGAAGAGTTTGCAAGACTCCTCCAGGCTGTTGCCTTCCAGCTTTCACTTGTTGACAAACCATACATCTTGACACAAAATCAGCAATCTCCCTCTTCAGGTTGTCCCACAAAAAATGTTCCTTCAAATATATATACATTTTGGTGCTCTCAGGGTGTATAGATAAATTGGAGCTATGAGCATCATCTAACAATTCACTTTTTAGATTAGGTATATCAGGAACACAAATTCTCTTCCCAAATTTCAAAATTCCATCTTCATACAAAAAGTCACTCAATATCCCATCATTCACAACTTTAACCTTCTTTTTAAACTCTTCATCATCAGTTTGAGAACTCTTTATCCTTTCTAGTAAAGATGGTTTGGAAACCATTTGAAAAAGTATTGATGTTTCACCTTCCATGGTGATTCCCATATCTATATTTACTAGATCCATGAAAATAAGATCCCTTTCAACTCTCATATTGTTCAAAACTCCATGATCCTTTCTACTCAAAGAATATTCCACCTTATTTTCCTTCCCCGAGTTATAGTGTATCGTGCAGTCATAATCCTTGAGTAGTTCAAGCCATCGTCTTGACCTCATGTTGAGTTCTTTCTATGAAAAAATATACTTCAAACCTTTGTGATCAGTATATATCTCACATTTTTCACCATATAGATAATGTATCCATATATTCAAAGAAAATATTACAGCTGATAACTCAAGATCATGATTAGGATAGTTTTGATCATGAATTTTCATCTGTCATGATGCATAAGAAATAACACTATCATTCTGCATAAGGACACAACCAAGTCCTTTCTGCGATGCATCACTATAAATAACAAACCCATCATTCCCCTATGGTAGAGTCAATATAGGAGCATTGACTAATCTTCTCTTCATTTCTTCAAAACATTCTTCACACTCTTTTTTTCTATAGAAATTTAACCACTTTATGTGTGAGCTTGGTTAATGGGTTATCAAATCGGGCAAAAATCTGGACAAAATGCCGATAATAACCTGCTAAACCAATAAAAATGCATACCTCAGTTATACTCATAGGTGATTTACATTCTTGGATTTCTCTTGTCTTATAAGGATCAACAAAGATTCCATCCTTGGAGACAATATGACCAAGAAATTAAATCTCCTGATGCCAGAATTCACACTTGATAAACTTCCCATACAATTCATGTCTTCTAAGATTCCTTAGGATAATGCGCAAGTGATTTTCATGATCTTCGTAGCTTTTGGAGTATACCAACATATCATCAATAAATAACACTAAAAATTCATTGAGATATTCCTTAAAAAATATATTCATTATATCCATGAAGATAGAGTGTGCATTCAATCCAAAAGGCATTACTGTAAACTCGTAATGCTCTTACCTGGTTTGAAATGTTGTCTTCAGAATGTCTTCCTTCTTCACACACAACTGATTATATCCAAATCGAAGGTCATTCTTTGAAAATTACTGAGCTCCATGAAGTTGGTTGAATAAATCATCAATGCATGGTAGAGGATACTTGTTCTTTATTGTTATAGCATTGATCTCCCTATAGTCAATGCACAACCTCATAGATCCATCCTTCTTCTTAACAAAAAGGACGGGGGCTCCCCATGGAGAATAACTAGGGCGAATAAATCCCTTATTACTCAATTCCTATAGTTGTTTCCTTAGTTCCACCAATTCCATAGTGGCCATTCTATAAGGTATCTTCGATATGGGCCTTGATCCAATAATTAAATCAATGGAAATCTCAATTTCTCATTCTGGAGGACGTCCAGGTAAATCTTTTGAAAACTCATAAAAATATTCTTTCATAATATGTACATCCTCTATTTGAACATTCCTTTCCTCATCCATAGTTATTTCATTCTCTTCCTGCCCAATAATTGAATTTAGTTGAGCTACTGGGGGTGGATCTAGATAATAATCAGGTGGTGAGGATTCTGCTCTAAAGATAAGGTGTTCTTTATCATCGTCATCAAAAATAGTAACCTCCTTCTTCTTACAATAAATTTGGGCATCATGGTCTGAAATCCAATCCATACCGAGGATTATATCAAATTAAATCATGGGTATGACGATGAGATCAGCAGATAAAGAACATTTATATACCTTTATGGGGACTGATTCACAAAACTTTGTTGCAATGATACTTCCCTTAGGTGTTTTGACTGACAACTCCAATGTAAAATCAAATTGTAAATATCTAATTTTCTTAAAAAACTGGGAAGATATGAAACAATATGATGATCTAGAATCAAATAAAGCATTGGCTAAACTTGAGGAAACCATTAAATCACATCCCACAACGTCTTTCAGAGCTTCAACCTCAACAGTAGTGATAGCATAAGCTTGGCCTTGATCCCTTGACCTTTTCTAAGGTAAGTTCCCCTGACACTTAGGATATTCATTCTCATAATTACCCATTTTTCTACAATTGTATCATTCAACATCGACAGCCGCTTTCTTCCCCTTACAATCACGAGCTTGGTGGCCTTTTTCACCACACTTGTAACAGACACTCATTCCCTTTAGGCGAGTACCAGGGAATTTCTTCCCAGATTTACTATAGGAAAGATATTCGAATTTTCCCTTCTTCCCCTTATTTCCATTTCCAGAGTGTTCTGCGGATCTCTTCTTCTCTTTCTTTGATTTGAAGTCATAAGACTTCGAGAATTATTTTTCTGTCTTGATAGCACATAATACAATATCTTTGTACGAAGAGAAGGATTGTGAGACTAATGCTCTATGGAGAAATGGTTTTAACCCATCAAAGAAACAATCAATCTTAATTCTTGGGTTACATATATAGTCTGCAGCATGCCTCTATAACCTTGTAAAGATAGCCTCATACTTTGTGACATTCTCATCCTCCTTTTTCCTCAGACTCAGAAATTGTCTTTCCATATCAGCTTGATGGTCACGAGGAAAGTGTTTTTCTAAGAAAAGATCTTTAAACTCCCTCCATTCCATATTTTATACTTCATCATCTTCCTTTGTGTTTTGAATCAATGACCACCATTGATCAGCATCTCCAGTGATGTGGTAAACTATCATGATAACTTTTTCCCTTTCACTACTCTCCAAGGCAAAGAATATTTTCTCTAAGGAATTTATCCATTTCTCAGCTACTAATGGATTTTTACTCCCATTTAATGTTGGTGGTTGTTTCCTCATGAAGCGGTCTAACATTGATCCTCCACGTTGTGGATTAGGGTGCTCTATATGGGTACGGTTATTATTCATAACCTGAGGGAGTTATCCCAGTATGGTGATAAGCTGATCAGCACCAGTTATATCACTAGCTCATGTATAATTATCTTGAGAAGGAGGGAAATCCCTACATGGAGTGCGTGCATTGATACGGTTTCAATTCCTTCCACTAGACACCATTTATAAACAATGGCATAAACTAGATTAGTTTATGAATCGAAATACAAAATTCCAAACTTCTAAAACACTTAACATAAATTGAACAGTTTATAGATATAATCCATAATCATAAAAAAATGTTTTCTTTGAGGAATTATATACTCATAAACCCTTCATAATGGTTTGTAAATAAAATTAGAATTATCCCAAGCATATCCTCCAGGAGTTTCGTAACCAAGAGTGCAGCAAGTCCCTTTGTTGTGCACTAGTTCCCGTTCGAGTCTTGCTCAAAGTGTTATTTTCAGGTTTTACCCCTAGGTACAATTGTTCCAGAGCTGCCTCTTCTTTATTGTATCCATATGGGGATGTATTTCTTGGAAAACTCAAAAAATCTCTACAATACCAAAATTCTAGGAAGTTTATCTATACTAATACTCAGATTCTATCTTAGTGTTATGCGCTCTAATCAGATTTTATCTAAATATAGCTTCCAAGGTTTGTACTAATCTTCCTCTGATACCAACTTTAATGCCCCAACCCCAGTTACCCAGAGTCGGTGCATTATTACATAACATTTTTATGATCACAAAATATCATGTCTCTAAATACAGATTAGTTTAGTAGCCTTGGAAACACTAGATACATTCATAAGTATTTCATTACATGATAATGGGAAAAACTACAACAAAATAGTCTCCATAGTTCACACTCATATCCCCTCAGACTATCCCAACAGGTCAGTCATAAAATACTTCTTCACATCCTGGGAAAAATAAAACATAGAAAGGGGTGACCTTAGATGCACAGTAAGGGTAACAATATAGAAAAAACATTCATAAATAAGCATAAACATTTAAGGCAATGTATAACTAAAACAAAATCCCTTTAAACTTGAACTTCAGCATAATATGGAAAAAATAAAATGAAATTATTCCATTTACTTATTCACATGGATATTCTACTAGTAGAATAATCACATGCAATATCAGTAAGCACATTTATAATGATGGAATGCATAATTTCTGACTATCATAACCACATAGTCAAGGCCTTGTGCCAAGACTAAAAATAAGATTTTTTCAAGGCCTTATGTCAATACACTAGTTTGTCTCATGAGACCTACCGATGCATCGAGGAGCTATAGTGGGCTCCACCTATCACTTACGATGTCCAATGAATTCCTCATATGAAAAGGTTTAAACATAACATAAAAATTTGTACTAAAACTAGCATAAGAAATCTCAATACTTTCTCCATAAACCATGAATGGTATAAAAATAACACATCCAAAGTCAAAAATATCAAAAAACCTTCAATACAATATGTAAGTTTTTCATCATAATAAATAAACTTCAAATAAGCTTAAAATCCATCAAAGGATGTTGACATAGATGAAAAAAACTATTTGAGATAAATATCCCTTTTTTGAAATCATTTAAAAGTCACATAATTATAAAAGAAAACATTTAATTTGAAAATATTCTTATAAGATTGTAAGGGAAGATTTTAAGATTTTATAATGACGGAAAATAGCTGCACCCGATGTATATGTTAAAAAAAGACATTCTTACCTTAATTTTGCCGAAAAGGATATAAAGGACCTTGTTTGGAAAATTATGGAAAGATTCCTTTATAAACATCTAATAAAATTCAAACAAGGATATAAATGAATTTAACCCATAGTCAATTAAACACTAAGAATTTTTTGAAATACATTTTAAAGAAACAAGGATGTGGATGATAAAGAGGTCCCAGTAGATAATTACATATAAACAACCTCGGATAATGAAGAGATTGTGAAATTAACCCTTACCCTGTAATTTCCCTTGGTCAAGGGTAGGTTAACCTCTTATATAATTGTGAAATAATTGTTATTAAATTATACAATAATCATATACATTAATATGATATCATATATTATCTTTTAACATTTCTTTGTTAATAATATCTTAGTATTATTATGGTTTCGGGTGTTAACAGATTCGTTTTCCTTTATATTATTTGTTATGTGAGTCATAATTTTTATGTATGGGATGTATCATATTCATTTACATAATTATATAAAGTCTTTAAACATTATTTTTAATCATCAAATGAAAATTAGTCTTGAATGGATACGATGGGGAATGAATCTCATTGCTATGTGGAGACGGTAATCCGTACGTACACACAAGCGACAATATCAATCTTTTGATATTAAAATAATATATAATTGTATGTTATAACATATATAAAGAATCATTATCATGTTATATTTATTATTTAAATCAATTAAACAATATTATTATACCCATCCAAATAATAATCTATTGAATAACAATTACACCACAACGTGGAGACGGTAATTCGTACGTATGCGCGTATGGTGACATGTCATTAAAAGGATGGATATAATATTGAATATGGTTGTACCATATTTATAATAACATCACAGTATATATAAGATACTGGAGTTTTTTTTTATAATGGAAACAACAAAGAAAGGGGAAGTGGAAGAAGAAAGAACTTGAAATAGGTGATGAAATATTTACCTCTTCTTCAGGTTATTCCTTTTGATTTGATAAAAAGGGATCCCTAGGATGGCTTTCTGACTAAAGGAATGCCTCTAGGATGAAGGGAGGATATTTGGGCGGGTATTTGGGCAGAGGTTGGCTGAGCCAAATGGATTTCAAGGTGTGATTTAGAGAGAAGGGGGAGTGCCCTTTTATAAGAGGGGTGAGGGGAACCTTAGGAAAAGCTAGAAATATTATCTTATAATAAATTCATTTTCGGTTTCTAATGGCTAGAAAATGGATTATTTAAAGGATAAGGTGTTTATGGGTCGAAAACCACTCAACCAATAGTTTTTAGATAGGTTTGGTTCACTATATTAACTTTATCTTTTAAATTTAACTCTGAGTTAAATAGTTTGACATTTACCATGTCTCTTTGTATTTTTATATTATATAGTTAATAAACTTACTATATACTTCTAATAGAACCCCAAGTGGTTCACTAATGATTCTCCTATCACTATATAAGTCCTTTGGCCAAGCCTCAGATTTTTAGGAATAGAATATCAATTAATAGTATAATATTTGTTTTAAAAACTCTTTTATGTCAATTTTGACACTATTGGGTATTTTGTTTTTTCTAAATTCATAACAGCATTATTACTTCAAAAACAATTCATTTAACCAATCCTAATATGTCATATTGACCTATAAAATTATTGGAATTCATAAAAAGTCTCAAATGGGATTTATTTGGATATTTATAATATCAATTATTTTAATATTTCATTAATTAAGTAATTACTGCATCATCATTGTGTCATAAATAAACTAAATTATTTAATAAATAAAAAATATAAATAAAATATATTTATATAGGAAATAGTTTTATATTTATAATGAATATTTATAGTCTAATTTATCTTATGTATAACCCTATATTAAAAATGTTTTAGTTATTAAAATTTGATTTTAACTCTTTTAACTCCTTTGAATTAAATAAAAATAGATGTCCTAATCTAAACCAAGTGGAACAAATAAGTTTATATTTTATTTCTAAGGTTGTTTTTGGTCAAATTATACTTATCCAATAGAATTAGGACATGTTTTAGGGTAATCATAATATCATTTTTACCCTAAATTACCCTATTTACTTTTAACCGTGGTAAATAAAAGTAAAAAGTTACTATTCACCAAAAAATTATTTTCATCTCATTGAACCACATTTTACTTACTGATATCAACCGTATCTCTCAAATATTTGAAATTTCACTCATAGAATCAGTAAAATTATGTTTTATGTGAATTTTCAAATTCTCCTAGGAGGTGGGTAAAAGACAGTGAAAAGTTCAATAAAATTTTTATATATCTAAAATTATTATAAACTGACTCTAATGAATTACACTGAACATATAGAGGTATTATGTATCTATTATGACTTAAAATAAATTTAAATAAAATAAATAATTATTTAAATAAAAATTCGGTTTTAAACTATAACTTAGTGTTTTTCACTATTCATCAAAAATTGAAAGTTTTCAGAAAAAAACCAAAAATTCACCCTAAGCTAACTTCGATATTCTGAATCCAAAAATGAAGTCCATTTTGAAACATAAAATTTATAAATTTCAAAAAGTGGGTATTACTTTTCATAACGGCTAGTTTTGTTGGATGTGGTGTGTTAGAACATAAAGTTACGTACAACACAGGCTATTGTATTATTCATAGAGAAGCGTATTGTGGAAGCTTGGGGTGTTATATTCTCCTTTCCTTCAAATAATCTCGTCCTTGAAATTTCTAGAGTATTTCTGCATAAAAAGACTCGGAGGGTTCTTCATCATAAGTTCCTCGGGTTCCCACGTCGCCTCTTCCATCTTATGGTTTCTCCATAGAACTTTTACCAGACGAGTCATCTGGTTTCTCAGCACTTGTTCTATTGTATCAAGAATCTTCACAGGCTCTTCACAATAAGACAGATCGGGTTCCAATTCTAATTCCCCATAGGTGATTACATGCATGGGTTCAGGCATGTATTTTCTCAACAGTGATATGTGGAACACATAGTGAACTTTGAAGAGACTTGGTGGCATTTCCAAACGGTAAGCTACAGCCCCAATTCGTTCTAGAATTTAGAAAGGTCTGATGTACCTGGGAATCAATTTACCCTTCTTACCGAAATGTATAACACTCTTCCATGGATATACCTTCAAGAAAACATGACATCCTACCTGAAATTACAAATCCTTCCTTCAGTTGTCAGCATAGTTCTTTTACCTACTTTGAGCTTCTTTGATGTGGTTTTGGATTAACTTCACCTTTTCCATTATTTCCTCAACCAGTTCTGGATCTACGAGTTTTCTTTCACCAACATCATCCCAACAGGTTGGTGTGCGACATCTCGTTCCATATAACTCTTCATATGGTTCCATCTGAATACTTGAATGGAAGTTATTGTTATAGGAAAATTATACCATAGGTAAATATTGATCCCACATACCTTGAATGTCAAGTGAGCATGATACCAACATGTCTTCTAAGGTTTGAATAGTCCGTTCTGATTGTCCATTAGTTTGGGGTTGGTAGACAGTGCTCAAACAAAGCTCAGTATTCAGGGCTTTCTGAAGACTTTTCCAGAATCTTGAAGTAAAATGGGGATCACGATCAGAAACAATCGATATGGGTACTCCATGAAGTCTCACAACTTCATTAATATATAGTCCTTCTAGACGTTCAAGTGGTAGATCTTCTCTTATATCAAGAAAATGTGCTGATTTGGTAAGAGGATCAACAATGACCCATATTGCATCGTTCCTTCTAGGAGTCTTCGATAGTCCCATGACAAAGTCCATCGTGATATTATCCCATTTCCACTCAGGTATGGGAAGAGGTTGAAAGACTCCTCTAGGTTGTTGCCTTCTATCTTTCACTTGTTGACAAACCATACATCTTGACACAAAATCATAAATCTCCCTCTTCATGTTGTCCCCCCAAAAATGTTCCTTCAAATATTTATAAATTTTGGTGCTCCCGGGGTGTATAGATAAATTGGAGCTATGGGCATCATCTAACAATTTCCTTTTTAGATCAGGTATATCGGGAACACAAAGTTTCTTCCCAAATTTCAAAATTCCATCTTCATACACAAATTCACTCAATCTCCCATCATTCACAGCTTTAATCTTCTTTTCAAACTCTTCATCATCGGTTTGAGAACTCTTTATCCTTTCTAGTAAAGATGTTTTGGCAACCATTTGAAAAAGTATTGATGTTTCACCTTCCATGGTGATTCCCAAATCCATCTTTATGGGATCCCTTTAAACTCTCATCTTGTTCAAAACTCCATGATCCTTTCTACTTAAAGCATATTCCACCTTATTTTCCTTCCTCAGGTGGTAGTGTATCGTGCAATCATAATCATTGAGTAGTTCAAGCCATAGTCTTTACCTCATGCTGAGTTCTTTTTGTGATAAAAATATACTTCAAACTCTTGTGATCAGTACATATCTCACATTTTTTCTCCATATATATAATGTCTCTATATCTTCAAAGAAAAGATTACAGCTGCTAACTCAAGATCACGAGTAGTATAGTTTTTCTCATAAATTTTCTGTTGTCGTGATGCATAGGCAATAACTCTATCATTCTGCATAAGGACACAACCAAGTCCTTTCTTTGATGCATCACTATAAATAACAAACCCATCATTCTCCGATGGTAGAGTCAATATAATATAATTGACTAATCTTCTCTTCAGTTCTTCAAAACAATCTTCAGACTCTTTTGTCCACACAAATTTAACCCCTTTATATGAGTGAGCTTGGTTAATGGGTTAGCCAATCGGGCAAAATTCTATACAAAATGCCGATAATAACCTACTAAATCAATAAAACTGTGTACCTCAGTTATACTCATAAGTTTTGGCCATTCTTGGATTTCTCTTGTATTATAAGGATCAACATTGATTCCATCCTTGGAGACAATATGTCCAAGAAAATAAATCTCCTAAATCCAGAATTCACACTTGTTAAACTTCCCATATAATTCATGTCTTCTAAGAGTCTTCAGGATAATATGCAAGTGATTTTTATAATCTTCTTATATTTTGGAGTATACAAAGATATCAACAATAAATACCACTACAAATTCATTGAGATATTCCTTGAAAACTCTATCCATTAGTTCCATGAAGACATAGGGTGCATTAGTCAATCCAAAAGGCATTACTGTAAACTCGTAATGCCCGTACATGGTTCGAAACACTGTTTTCATAATGTCTTCCTTCTTCACAGACAACTAATGATATCCAGATCGAAGGTAAATCTTTGAAAAGTATTGAGCTCCATGAAGTTGGTCGAATAAATCATCAATGTGAGGTAGGGGATACTTGTTCTTTATTGTTATAGCATTGATCTCCCTGTAGTCAATGCACAACCTCATAGATCCATCTTTCTTCTAAACAAAAAGGACAGGGGATCCCCATGGAGAAACACTAGTGAGAATAAATCCCTTAGTACTCAATTCCACTAGTTGTTTCTTTAGTTCCACTAATTCCATAGTGGATATTCTATAAGGGGTCTTTGATATGTGCCTTGATCCATGAATTAAATCAATGGAAAACTCAATTTCTCGTTCTGGAGGTTGTCCAGGTAAATCTTCTGGAAACACATCAACATATTCTTTCACAATATGTACATACTCTATTTGAACATTCCTTTACTTACCCATAGTTATTTCATTCTCTTCCTCCCCAATAATTGAATTTAGTTGAGCTACTGGGGGTGGATCTTGATAAGAATCAGGTGGTGATGATTCTGCTCTACAGATAAGGTGTTCTTTATCATCATCATCAAAAATAGTAACCTCCTTCTTATTAAAATAAATTTTTTCATCATGGTCTGAAAGAAAATCCATACAGAGGATTATATAAAATTCAATCATGGGTATGACGATGAGATCAGTAGATATGAAACAATGCGATGATCAAGAATCAAATAAAGCATTGGCTAAACTTGAGGAAACCATTAAATTACCTACCACAACGTCTTTTAGAGCTTCAACCTCAGAAATAGTGATAGCATAAACATGGCCTTGATCCCTTGGACTTTTTTGAGGTAAGTTCCCCTAATGCTTAGGACATTCATTCACATAATTCCCCCTTTCTCTAAAATTTTATCATTCAAAATCGACAACTGCTTTCTTCCCCTTGCAATAACGAGTTTGGTGGCCTTTTTCACCACACTTGTAATAGACTCACATTCCCTTCAAGAAAGTACTGGGGTGTTTCTTCCTGCATTTAGTGCAGGATAGATATTCAACTTTTCCTTTCTTCCCCTTATTTACATTTCCATAGTGTTCAGCAGATCTCTTCTTCTATTTCCTTACTTTAAAGCCATAAGACTTGGAGAATTATTTTTCTGTCTTGATAGCACAAGAGACAATATCTTTGTACGACGAGAAGGATTGTGAGACTAATGCTCGACTGAGAAACAATTTTAACCCATAAAATAAATGATCAATCTTAATTATTGGGTTATGTTTATAATCTGTAGCATCCCTCGCTAACCTTGTAAAGTTAGCCTCATACTTTCAACTTTCTAACCCTCCTTTTGCCTCAGACTCAGAAATTGCCTTTCCATATCTGCTCTATGGTCACGAGGAATGTATTTTTCTAATAAAATCTCTTTAAACTCCCGCCATTCCATATTTGATACTTCATCATCTTCCTTTGTGTTTTGAGTCAATGACCACCATTGATCAGCATCTCCAGTGAGGCGGTAAACTGTCATGACAACTTTTTCCCTTTCAGTACTCCCCAAGGCATGGAATATTTTCTCTAAAGAATTTATCCATTTCTCAACTACTAATGGATTTGTACTCTCATTTAATGTTGGTGGTTGTTTCCCCATGAAGCAGTCTAAAATTTATCCTCCACGTTGTGGATTAGGGTGCTCTATATGGGTAATGTTATTATTCATAACCGGAGGGAGTTATCCCAGTATGGTGATAAGCTGATCAGCACCAGTTGTATCACTAGCTCCAGTATAATTATGTTGAGTAGGAGGGAAATCCCCACATGGAGTGCGTGCATTGATACAGTTTCCATTCCTTCCACTAGACATCATTTATAAACAATGGCATAAACTAGATTAGTTTATGAATCGAAATACATAATTCCAAACATCTAAAACACTTAACATAAATTGAACAGTTTATGGATATAATCCATAATCATAAAAAAAAATATTTTCTTTGAGGATGTATATACACATAAACCCTTCATAATGTTTTGTATGGAAAATGAGAATTATCCTAAGCATATCCCCTGGGAGTGTCGTAACGAATAGTGCAGCAAGGTCCGTTGTCGTGCACCAGTTCCCGTTTGAGTCTAGCTCAAAGTGGTGTTTTCAGGTTTTACCCCTAGGTACATATGTTCCAGAGCCGCCTCTACCTTCTCATATCTAGACAGTAATGTATTCCTTGGAAAACTCACAAAATCTCTACAATACCAAAATTCTAGGAAGTTATTCTATACTAATCCTTAAAGTCTATCTTAGGGATATGTGTTCTAATTAGAGTTTATCTAAATATAGCTTCCAAGGTTTGTACTAAAATTCCTCTGATACCAGATGTAATGACCCGACCCCAGTTACCCAGAGTCAGTGCATTATTACATAACATTGGCATGATCACAAAAGATCAAGTCTCGAAAGTCCAATTAGTTTAGTAGCCTTGGAAACACTAGATACATTCATAAGTCTTACATTACATGATAAAGTGAAAAACTAAAACAACATAGTCTCTATACTTCACACGCATATCCCCTCAGACTATCCCTATAGGTCATTCATAAAATACTTCCTCACATCCTGGGAAAAATAAAACATAGAAAGGGGTGAGTTCATATTCTCAGTAAGGATAACAATATAGCAGAAACTTTAATAAATAAGAATAAACATTTAAGGAAATGTATAACTAAAACAAAATCCTTTTAAACATGAACTTCATCATAATATGGAAAAAACAAAAATGAAATAATTCCATTTACTTATTCACATGGATATTCTACTAGTCTAATAATCACATGAAATATCAATAACCACTTTTATAATGATGGAATGCATAATGCCAGACTATCATAACCACATAGTCAAGGCCTTATGCCAAGACTACAAATAATATTTTTTCAAGGACTTATGACAAGACACTATTTGGTCTCATGATACCAACCAATTCATCGAGGATCTATAGTGGGCTCCACCTATCACTTACTAAGTACAGTGCATTCCTCATATGAACAGGTTTAAACATAACATAAACATTTGTATTAAAACTAACATACGAAGTGTCAATACTTTCTCCACAAACCATGAATGGTAGAAAAATAAAACATCCACATTCAAACATATCACAAAAACTTCAATAAAAAATGGAAGTTTTTTATCGTGATAAATCAACTTCAAATAATATTAAAATCCATCAAAGGATGTTGACATTGATGAAAACAAAACTATTTGAGAGAAATATATGTTTTCTGAAATCATTTAAAAGTCACATAATTATAAAAGAAAAAATTTTATTTGAAAATATTCTTATAATATTTTAAGGGAAGCTTCGATGATTTTATAATGAAGGAAAATAGATTCACCCGCCGTAAAAGTTAAAAAAAGACATTCTTACCTTAATTTTGTCGAAAAGGTTATAAAGGACCATATTTGGAAAACGATGAAAAGATTCCTTTATAAACATATTATAAAATTAAAAAAAAGTATATAAATGACTTTAACCCATATTATAGTAAATATTAAGAATGTTTTGAAATAAATTTTTAAGAAACATGGATGTGGATAATAAAGAGGTCCTAGTAGATAATTACATATAAACAACCTCGGATAATGAAGAGATTGTGAAATTAAACCTTACCTTGTACTTTTACTTTGTCGAGGGTAGGTTAACCTCCAGTATAATGGTGAAATAATTTTTATTAAATTATACAGGAATAATATACATTAATATGATATCATATATGATCTTTTAACATTGCTTTGTTAATAATATCTTAGTATTATCATCGTTTCGGGTGTTAACAAATTAGTTTTCCTTTATATTCTTTGTTATGTGAGTCATAATTGTTATGGATGGGATGTATATTATTCATATCCAGAATTATATCAAGTCTTTAAATATTATTTTTAATCATCAAATGAAAATTATTCTTTAATGGATACGATGGATAATGAATCTCATCGCTATATGGAGATGGTAATCCGTACGTACGCATGAGAAACAATATCATTCTTTTGATATTAAATGAATATATAATTGGATGTTATATCATATATAAAGAATCATTATCATGTTATATTTATTATTTACATCAATTAAACATCATTATTATACCCATACAAATAATAATGTATTGAATAACAATTACACCACGACGTGGAGACGGTAAGTCGTACGTACGCACGTATGGTGACATGTCATTGAAAATATGGATAGAATAATGGATATGGTTGTACCATATTTATAATAACGTCACAGTATATAGAATATACTGGAGTTATTGTTTTAGAATTGAAACAACAAAGAAAGGGGAAGTGGAAGAAGAAAGGTACTTGAAAGAGGTTCTGAAATATTTACCTCTTCTTTGGGATCTTCTGTTTGATTTGATCAAAAGGGATCTTTAGGTTGGCTTTATGACTAAAGGATTGCCTCTAGGATTAAGGAACGATAGTTGAGAGGGTATTTGGGAAGAGGTTGGCAGAGCCAAATGGCTTTGAAGGTGAGATTTAGAGAGAAGGGGGAGTGCCCTTTTGTAAGAGGGGTGAGGGGCACCTTAGGAAAAGCTAGAAATATTATTTTATAATAAAATCATTTTAGGTTTCTAACGGCTCAAAAAAAAATATTATTTAAAGAATAAGGTGGGTATGGATCGGAAACCACTCAACCAATAGGTTTTAGATCGGTTTTTGTCACTATATTAACTTTATCTTTTTGATTTAACTCTTAGTTAAATAGTTTGACATTTACCATGTCTCTTTGTATTTTTATATTATATAGTTAATAATACTACTATATTCTTCCAAGAGAACCCCAAGTGGTTCATTAATGATGAAACTATCATTATATAAGTCCTTTTTCCAAACCTTAGATTTTTAGGAATATAATATCAATTAATAATATAATATTTGTTTTAAAAACTCTTTTATATCAATTTTGACACTATTGGGTATTTAGTTTTTTGTAAATTCATAACAGCATTATTACTTGAAAAAAATATTCATCTAACCAGTCTTAATATGTCATATTAACCTAGAAAATTAGTTAAATTCATAAAAAGTCTCAAATTACATTTATTTGGATATTTATAATATCAATTATTTTAATATTTCATTAATTAAATAATTACTGCATCATCATTGTGTCAAAAATAAATTAAATTATTTAATTTATAAAAAATATAAATAAAATATCATTTTGTATGAAATCTATTAATATTTCTAATGAATATTTATAGTTGAATTTTTCTTATGTATAAACTTATATTAAAAATGTTTTAATTATTAAACTTTGATTTTAACTCTTTTAACTCTTCTTTGAATTAAATAATAATAAATGTCCTAATCTAAACCAAGTTGAACAAAGAAGTTCATATTTCATTCCTAAGGTTTTTTTGGTAGAATTATACTTATCCAAAAGAATTAGGAAATGTGTTAGGGTAATAATAATATCATTTTTACCCTTAATTACCCTATTTACTTTGAACTGTGGTAAATAAAAGTAAAAAGTTATTATTCACCAAAAATTATTTTCATCTCATTGAACCACATTTTACTTACTAATATCAACCATGTCTCTCTTATTTTTGAAATTCCACTCACAGAAGTGGTAAAATTAAGTTTTATGTGAATTTGAAAATTCTCCTAGGAGGTGGGTAAAAGACGGTGAAAAGTTCAATAAAATTTTTATATATCTAAAATTATTATAAACTGAATCCATTGAATTACATTGAACTTATATAGGTATTATGTATCTATTATTACCTAAAATAAATTTAAATAAAATAAATAATTATTTAAACAAAGATTCGGTTTTAAACTATAACTCAGTGTTTTTTACTATTAATCAAAAATTGAAAGTTTTCAGAAAAATACCAAAAAATCACCCTAAACTAATTTAGATATTCCGAATCCAAAAATGAAGTCCATTTTGAAATATAAATTTTTTAAAGTTTCAAAAAGTTGGTATTACTATTCATAACGGGTAGTTTGATTGGTTGTGGTGTGATAGAACTTGAAGTTGCGTACAACACACGCTATTGTATTATTCAAAGAGAAGTGTATAGGGGAAGATTGGGGTGTTACGCCCGATTCACCCCCCATGGGTCTACACCAATCCTAAGGGTCATTTGAAGTGGTATTAGAGTGAGGTTCCCTTCAGTTGGATCTAAATTTATTTCATTGTTATTTTATCAAAGTTTGATTAAGTGTGTATTTTTAGAGATGTTTTAAGATACTTGGATGGAAATATCGGAATCTATTCCTATTAGTAATCATGTATAATTATCTACTAAGACTATGGAAAACAGTTAAATAAATTTGGTAAATAATATAAGGAAAAATATAAAGAATTAAAAGGATCAATAACTTCTTTAAGATGAACAAATTGGTAAGTATATATCTAGTGAATCAATTTATAGTGATATTTTTAATGAATCTAGTTCAATTAGTATGGAGCATGAAGAGATAAAAACATTGAAAGAATTTTACTTTCATGTAAAAGGTTATATAAAAAAAGTTCCTAATGAAATTTTTGCTTATATATGTTGTTTTATTAAGGAACTATTTGATGAAAAATCATATCTAGATGAAGAAAGTGATTCCATGGAGAATGCATTAGAAAAATAGTTTGGAAGATGAAACACCATCTAAAATTTGTGAAATCTAAGGGAGAAACGGGCTCACTTTATAGTGATAGCATGTCTGTTATTGATGAAAAATTGAAAATATTATTTATTGGGAATGAAGTGATTAAGTATGATGTAATTGAGGTATTACATGCATTAAAGGAGTTTCTCAAAGTCACAGTGAATGTCAAGGATACACATATGGATGTTATAGAAAAAATAATTAAAGATCTTGACAGTTCACAATAAGAGATAAGAAAGATGGATTATTAACAAGTTTTTAATATGGAAATTGACTAATAAGATGGATTGAGGTTTTTTGAGTTTTATAAATATTACCTCAACATGAATCGCTTATAGTAGGAGATAAAACTGAAAGAGTTTGAAAGAGTACAAGTTACACATTCTCAAATAACCAAGAAAATAAGTACTTTAACTCAAATATCATATTTTAGAGTCCCTTAAAAATGACTCATTTTAGTGCTGAAGGGAGTTTGAGATCACATGTAAGAGGATCCAACTCTTGCTGATGGAATAAGGTATCTCAAATTTATGATGAAGTTGTTTTTAAAATTATATTTCAAAGAAAATTATTGAACCTAACTCAAAATATGGATAAATTTGGAAGGTTAATGGTCACGAGAAGAATAAAATATAATTTATGGAAGATGTGAGGAATTTTAGAAAAAATCATTCCCTAATTGTATCCCAAAATAATGTGTTTTCTAGTAAAAATAGCAAGCACTTAAATTAGAATAGATTGAACCTTCAAGAAAATAGAAGAGGTTTATTGGTTAATTTTTGTGCTACTAGAGGTTTTCTTATTAATCCATAAATTGTTAGAATAATATGTAAACTCATATAATTTGTATACAGACATAAAAATAGGTGATAAAACTAAAGATAATAAGAAACCTACTGGTTTGAAATAGTCTTCATAGAAAAAAGATGAATATATCATTGAAGAAAATATATGAATCACTTGAAAATTTCTATTATTACTACTATATTTGTGGACAACATGAGAAGGAAAGGACACAACCTCATATGTAGAGAAAAAATAAATAAATTCTACCTTTAAGAGTGATTATGTAAAAAAAGGTGTTGATAAAGTTACTCCCAAGATGTCAGTGTTGGACGAAAAGATAGATGTGACATTATAAAGGAGTATATGCTTCTAATATTGTAGAAAAGGCAATGTTATAGACTATTAAATAATGTCTATGAATATTTAAAATTTTAATATAATAAAAATTTAGTAAAAAATAAAGTCACTCATATAGACACAAAATAAAATTGGCATGGTAGAATACATCACTGATAATGATATTGAGTGTCTTCCCAAGATGGGAAACCTAAAATTAAATTAAGTTGTGTGTGGCAAGCACGATATAATTGGACATATTCTAAACAACTGTATGAATAATCTTATATAATAGATGGAGTTTTTTAATAATAAAGTAAAAAAACAACATTTATACCCAGTTTAAAATATTATATAAAGAATAATTCAACATCTGTAATGAAGGAAGATAATGTACCCAAAATAATGCATTATCATTTGGCCCAATTAAATAGATTAGTCTAAGAAGATTATGTAATAATTAAAAACTGAAACTATTATACTAACTCTAGAAAAAACCCAAATCTATCAATAAAGGAAGATAAAAAAAGTAGAATTAATCCATTCTTCCCCAAGGTGTTTGGATTTATAAACCTAATAAAAAAGAAAGTGTCAATAAAATGATACTTTTCAAAGATTCAAAATAAGTGCTTCTCGGTTGAGAAAAAATTATCTACCCTGGTGCTACAACTGAGGAGGTTATGAATACCACCTCATTCCAATAAATTTTTAATTATGTTTTGAATAGGGAATTGAAGGTGAAGCTAGATTAATTCATCCATCATTAGTAGAGTTTATTCCAAGAATAAAGTTACCATGGAGATTATTTATGGAATTCCTCATTTGAGGGGGAGCTACTGATGTGGTCATTGATACCATATATTTGTTATTGTCTCAAAATTTTGAATATGGTTGACCCCAAAAAATATAAATGTTTGAGGTATGATAATAACTCTTCTATCCCTGGTACAATTTAGTCTCTTTATAATCATCAAAGGGGGAATGATTGTCTAACAAAATAGAGAAGAAAAATTATTTTCACTTGAGAAATTTTTATTTGTTTTCTGAATTTAAGTGGAATTCCTTGTATAACTTGAAAAATATGTGTGTATAGCCCATGAAAAGTTAAATTTTGAGTTTTTTCTGCAAAATGAAGTGTGAATTGTAATATTTTGTGTCTTTTTTGCGACCTCTTATTTTCTATACTGGTTTTTCACAAAAATACTTAGAGTGATTTACTGATAGCACATTTCTATGAATGATGTTTTGTAATCCATTTTTTAAAAGGAATATAAAAAATCTCTCAATAAAGAGAGAGAATATAGAAGAGGGAGAAACCTATGAGAGAATAAGTGGTGTGTCAAGTGGATGAGAGAACCCTTACATTAAAGCGGTGAAATTGATTCCCAATTTATATTCATTTTCATTAATAGTGATAATAGAAACATTGACTTGATGAATTTTAGTGGTATTGACAATAATTATAAATGGGTTGATTGAATCTCCCTTGTGGATTGTGTGATAATGTTATTGTATTTTTCTTCAATGTGTTATGTTTAAGTCAACGTGTACTTGGAAAAATTGGGTGTGGTAATGTGTTTTCAGCAAATATAAATGGAATATTACCCATAAAAATTATGGGTAATGATGAAAAATATTTGAAAAACATTGGAGTTGAAAAAATAGTATTTATTTTTTAGTAATATAATAAATAAATATTTCTTACTGCTTAAAGATCTAGATGGAAAACATTGAGTAGAATCCTAAAATTAACATTATTTTATGAACTAATCTTTATAGAATAACATAAAAAGTGTGTATGGATATGTTCATGTATTTAATACAATATTTTTTAAAGTTTTGAGAGTTTTAGTTATTGTGTACAACTTGTGATAGGGTTTTCTCAAAGGTTAAAGGCAGTTTAAATGGGGAGATTTAAGTCTCAGGTTGTGGGAGTAAACATCGTTAGATTTATAAACATGTTGATTTCTAAAATTAGTGTAAATATACCATGGTTTATGTTTTGGAAGGTTTGGAGAATCCCTGGAGACATTTAAGGTCATTTGGAAAGATCTAGATTTTTGGAGTTCTCTAGAAAATTGGCAAGGTCTGGATCATATGAATTTTCCTAATGAATCATATAACATTAATGTGATTTAAATACTTTAAGGAAAATCATATGTCTTTTATTTTAAATAGAAAATAGAAAAGGTAATGAGCATGTGACTTTAAAAGCAGTGGTTATAAGACATCAAATCATCATATCACTTAAACTATAAAATAAGTCTTGATCTTAAGACTTCACCCTGATTCATTGATCCCATCATAAAACTTTTCCATATCATAGGAATATTCGGTGAGGGCCAAAATTTGTCGATGGGAAGTGAGAAAAATCATTCAATTTAATCCTTTCAGGATCAATAATAAGACTTTGTATGATTGTAAATCTTTATAATAATACTTGGAAAGCATGATCCTTTTAACTCCCCAGTGCAAGCCTTCAACACTCGGTGAGAATTAAGAAGCTTTTATAGATTAAAAAACATAAGTTTCCATATTTAAATCTGATGGATATGGAATGATTTGGGAAGATTAAAGAGGTGTTCTACCAATATCTAAACATCATAAATTCCTATATGGTTTTTTTGATTAAAGAAATAAAAATTCAAGAAGGATATCTTCATCCTTGGGAATAGAAGACCAAAGCTAAATGAAAATGGGAGTTACTACAATTTTATAATTCTGATGAATGTGGAAATCTGAATATTTTAGAGTTTTACTTTTATTTTATGAAGATAATTATCCTATCTATATCCATGATATAAGAACGGTTTTATGAGATGCATTTTCCTTAATATTGAAAAATTAATTTAAAGAGTTTTCAAGAATAATAAAGATAATTTTACATTGATAATCAGCTATCCATCAATGATTAAATCATTGTGATCTGATTTTATCTGATTTAAAAAAAGGAACTAGTTTGGAAGGTTGTGGATTTTCCTAATCTTAAAATGGAGGAATATTTGTTGCATGTATTTCTTGATAAAGAAAATGAATTTTTAAGGGATTTTTAAGAATAATTTAGATGAACTTACATCGAATTTAATCCATTCTTCAAGGCCTAAAATGTAGTGAATTGATCTAGTTGAGTGAGATAAGAATGTTTGTATAAGATTATGTTGTTGTGTACATATCCAATCTTATAGGCTACATTTTTTTGTGGGAAGTCTCACAACACAAAAATTGATTTCCACATCACAATATTATGTATTGTATACTTATATAGTGGTGGGGAGATTTAGGTTCATATTTCTTGTGGCGATTGTTTTGAGAATATTTTTGGTGGGTATTTTTTTATTGTTCTTTTCAGCTGGTAGGGGGTTAGTCCTCTCAGTATTCCATTGAAGAATACTAATTATGATGGAATCAATTTAATGATATTAAATAAAACCGCATCTAAATGAGAAGATTATGGAATAATAAATACAAAATTAAGAAGTAGTAATTTCTTGTGTGTATATAGAAGAGCGAGTAATATTTGAGATCTAAGAACTCTTAAAAAAGAATAAAGAGAATCTAATACAACTTATAGTAAAGAAGAAGATGAATCTAATACTATTTTGAATTTTTAGATCATTCTTTTATCAAATATAAAGGATAATAAGGATGTATGACACTATTCAATGAGTAGTGAGATGAAGTAAAAGAGTAAGAACCAAGAAAAGACTGACTATGTCATGCATGTTTTAATTTATTAGTGTGAAGACTTTTAGTGTTTGAAAAGTTAGAAAGATATCTAAGTGAGCGGATTTTTCAAAGGGATATGAATTTGAGATAAAAGTGGAAACTGAGTTCTTGAGTATTATTGAATATATATTGGTATCCTAAGACTCCACTATGAGTTAAAGGAGATCTATCTTAATGATGTAGAAGAATCCAGAGGAGACCTGGTGATTGACCACCAATAAAGAACTTAAAGGGAGTACTCTCACATATATTATGGGACTCTGTGGATCCTATGTGACTTAGGGTATTAAAGGATAACATGGTGTGAATAAATGAGTACAATTAGAAGATATTACTATATTGAGAAGATGTTAATGTAGTGTGAATCAATTGGAGGAAATCATATGAGAAATATGTAAGTGTATACACTCTAACACTTAATGTAGGTATGGGAAGCACAAACCATTAATGTCAACATTTTATTATAGTAGGGAAACCATGATTAGGAAAATAACCAATCATGGAAAGGAGTATTCCTGGGAACTGATCCTTGTAAAAAAAATTGTTCCTTTTATATATTTTACATGAATACATGTGGTTAGTGGTTTCTTGATTAGACATAAAATAGATCCAACTACACTAACTGAAAATATTGGTTAAATTCCAAAAGGGGTAAAATATTCCATGATTATTTTTAATTTGGTAAAAATAGGCATCACCTGATTCACCCCCTATGTATCTTCATAGATTCTAAGGGGGGTTTAAGAACATAATAATAATTCATGAAAACTAGAATCATTATAATTAGAAAATTAAGGTAGTTTTATCCTATAATTAATGTAGTAAGTCTTGTTCCATTGGTATTTCAAAGATCAAACTCACCTTTGACAACATTCTTGAATTAAACTGCTTCCTTTATTTGGATAGAAAAGTGAGCACCAGAAGTTTTATTAATACTCAACAAGTAGATATTAAAATGGCACATTCTATAAAAAACACATCGGAAGCTTCATCAATATTATTTATTGAGGTAGAGTTCTTCTTATAATGGCCCTTATTTCTACATGGAAAACATTCTACATATTGTTATGTATCCTTCCTTTGGATCATCCTTCTTCTAAATGGGTGCTAAAAAGATTCCTTATACTTGGAAATAGTCTTAGGATCCATTTCTTTTCCTTTACTTTTGTTAAATATAAAAACTACATATTTTTCAACCCTCATGTATTTTTATTAGTGAATCTATGTAATGATTTCCATGTGATAATTCACAATATTTTTTTATATTAGAGTTCAAAATAAAATTGGATAATATTTGAGGTAGTGAGGAAACAATGAGGTATGTGCACAACTCATTGGATAGAATAAAAACCAAGATGGTTAGACACTCAATATAGCTAATCATTTTGACCACAAGATGACTATATAGAACACCCTCTCTAAAATTTCATATGAAAAGTGATTTGGAGATCTCATAACACTATTATCTTTCCTTTTCCTAATGAATATCATGGATATGGGGTAATATTCTATATGCATCCATATCCTTATAAAGCTTATTGATATCACTTAAAATGGATGATAACATGATTCACTAGAAATCCAATGAATCACTTACATATTTATAGAAGATATTTTTTTCCTCTTCACTAGCCTCCTTAGTGGGCTCTTTTTCAGGAAGATGGGACTACCACATGTTGAATTTATTCTCTAGGCATAATACAATGCATGAGCACCAATACCGCTCTTGGAAATTCTTTTCAATGAGGATATTATCTTCCTTCAATATAAAATTTATTGAGAATTTCTAGGTAGTATTACTTTTTCTGTAAAAAAATAAAAAAGGTTTTACTAGTTTATCTTTATTACCAAATGTGATGTAATAAATTTTATTTATTAGTCTCTCACTATTATATAAAATCTAAATATCCCTAAACAATGGATTCATATTATACTCCCATGGGGATATTCTAGTAGCAGGGATACATATTTACCTTCTCATAATCTAGTCTTAATCTTGAAAAATTAGTCGAAGGTATTTAGGTATGTGGGTCTTTCTAATTGCATTAACTTGTACCTCCTTGATTTGTTGAGTGGACTCCCCAATCCTAAAATCTTAGACTTTTATTTCCTCAACACATGATTCCTAGTTACCCTAAGTAATTCTTGGGTAGTCGACCCCTCATGTAAACTAGGTTAAGTCAATAGAAAAACATTTAGTTGAAACTCCTTGATAATTAAAAGCACCCTAACTTGGGCCAGATATTCATTTTGTACTATGGTTTCATTTTTACTAAAGTAATGAAAGTCTATACTGACATAATATTTTATTTGATGAATTTTTATATTTATTTTTAAATTTCCCTCTATTTATACTTTTTACATGATTATTAATATTGTGTCGATTTTACATGAGGGATTAACCATGTTTGATAAATTAATTTATTCATAATCTATTTATTATATTCTATATTGAATGATTTTCAATTCATTTACTTTATATGATAGAGGTTAACTTCTAATAAACATGCATCTCATAAAAAACAATTAACCATGAATTGGAATAAAATAAAATAAATATATGTGGCATGATTATGATCTTTACTATCAGTTGTTTTATTAAGCGGATGATAAACAAAGCCTTAACCCAAGGGGAATAACTCCTAGAACCAAGCTAGGTTCGAGTTGCAAGATTCCACATATTCACTTGTATATCTCTTTGGTTTGATTTACCTCAGATTCATATTGAACCATATCTACTAATCTATTATCTTAATAATTTTCATATTCTTACACACATTCAGGTGAGGTGAACCAGAGGTATACGGTTACATAAAAAAACTATGGACATGTAGGCCTATACATAATAAAGGGGATGGTATGATTCACATATCATAATTTTAATTTAATAACAATTTAAAAAACCCAAGAAATAATACATAAATTAAAATAAACCCAAAACATGCATAAGTTGGTCAAGATAGTGATCGTCCATTCATGGAAAAAACTATGCATTTAAAACTATCTATCGTTCATTTCAATTTGTTCTTTATTAAGATAAAATTACCGAATTAAAAAAATAACTATATTATTAATAAATTAATTCTTTTATCTTCATTTCCCATCAAAATTTTCCTGAATATTCTCATCCACTATAATTTTAAATAAATTGAATAAATTTATTTAATTTAAAATTAACTCATATAGGGTGTGTATTGAAAGGGTACACAGTGTGTACCCGTCTATGTAGTTTTAAATTCATTCTGGAATTTAAGATGTCCCTAGATGCAACATGATATATATTCTTTTGATCTATAAAATGTGTATTATCACTTGCATGGCATGTGACTATGCTATGTATGGACCTTTTGGTGTATTGTGTACCTGCATGGAATGTATTCTACATGACGTTTTGTGATATTACTCAGTGTGTAGTTCCATGATTCAAGATGCATAGTCAGCATGATCATTATAAATCCATTTCATGTAATTAATATATACAACATGTACCTCTAGTAATGGTCATGAAGTACACATTGTTTATGATGACCATACATTGTGTGTAGTTCTATAATTGTAAGGAAACAAATAAATTTAATCATTTAATTCCACATGACATGCTGAAAGTCACTCTGTGTGTATCATGGGAAAACCTTATCACATGTTGTGTACACCATCTACAAGCCTTGTGGTTTGGTTTAATGTTGTAATTAATTATTTACATGTGTTTTGACTCACATGAGATATCCCATCTTGGTGTATACTCCATGTTTTTTGGAATGAGTTACATGGAGTATACAACCTGCAACACACCATGTACTCCATTCTCCGGTTTACTGCACAACATCCCTTGGGAGTCAACATGTATTTAGTGTAGAAATTTATGTGTTAAAAGAAATTTATGTTTGTTAAATTTCATGAAATCATAATATTGTTGTGTTTCTGAAATATCAGTCAATACGATGCATGTAATAAATACACGTGGCATACTTTTTCAAAAAATTCCTTCAAATCCAAAACTGTGTGGGGTCACACAGTGTGTATGTATTCTAAACACTTTTTAACCCTATAAATCTATGTTCTATATATATGGTCAATAAACAATGTGTAATGATGTCGTGTACTGCTCTCCTGTATGGTGTTTCATGGTTTTCACCACTTATACTGGTGTGGTGAACAAGGGTACATGATGTGTACTTTAATGATAAATGTCATTTTTCAGTGCTATTCAAAATGAATATCTGGATCCTCCATATGGTATCTTCATGTGTTATTCTTATTCTTATTCTAGCATGTTATTAGACATATGAATGTGATCAAACAAGATATCTTGAATCTTGGATTAAAGAATAAAAGTTGCAGATAAAAAACTAATAAAAATTCTTAATTTGATAAACTAATAATAAATAATTATAAATTAATATATGACCACTCTGATTCCATTTGGAGGTTCCAATTAATAGTTGGATCAGGTCGGAATCATGTCGAACAATAGATTTTGGTTGATTTATTCTGTTAAATCCGCATAACTGGATGAATGTAACTTCATAAGATTCAAATAGAAAGACTTCTCAGAAAAACAAAATATATAATTAAATTATATGATTGAGAATTACCTTTTCTTGCAATTCTTTCTTCATTGTCAAATCAGCGGACCACACTTACCGTACCATCATTTTGTCAATGGATCCATGTGTAGAATACCTCTAATAGTATCCACATGTGCTCTAAGAACCTCAGAACATCATCGTAGAATATCCAGGTGCTAGCATGGATGATCCTCACCACTTTAATTGTTCATTATTTATCACAAAAAGGATCAATTCCATTATTGAAGGATTAAATCTAGATCTATTGAGGCTTGAGAGTGATGAGGAAGATTAATGATCTATATTCTTGAGAGTTTTCTTGAGAATATCACTCAAGGAATGGAGAGGATTCTCTAGAGGGAAATGATGTGCACAAAAAATTAATTTTCTTAGAAATGATATAATTCAAGTTATATACTAAGGTTAAAGAATTTGTAATTTCACATAGGTTCTTTTCCAAACTCTTAATACTTAATGAACACCACATATAATAATAATAATATAATTATTATTTTTGTTTATTTTTTGTGCAAAAAACTCACAGATATTTAAATTTAATTTCTTTAATAAATAGATTAATATTTATTTAAATGATATTAAATAAATATATAATTTATTATGGAGCCTTAACTTAGTCCCATTAATCTTCCACAGTGTTTATGGAACCTTTAATAATAACTATTTATTTAAATAAATTAATTTCATTGTATTATTAGTTCAATAAATAAATAAATATCTTATTCACTAAACCAGTGAATAAATATTTCACTAATATTTTAACTCATATATTTATTCTTTAGAATAATAAGTGACAGAATACATGAGTTCATAAAAACCTGAATAATTATTATTCTTCAAAATTAGAGAATAATATTTATTCTAATTTTATATTTAAATAAAATTTAACTGATTTTCTAGATACACTTAGTGTATGGACTTCTTGGTCACTTTCTTAGTGGAATTATATTAAATAAACCAAATTCCATGATAAATGTATAGAAACACACCAATAATCCTATATAGAAATATGAAATTGTCATAACAAAAACAACCTCCTTTGGACACTCACTATGTAATATAATCTCTTTGCCTCTATATCTCATCAATCAGGTTTCATTACTTGTGCCTTCAACCTATATGCTCGATATATCTTTTTTAACTTTCCTGAAATGAACTTTTTAATAAAATAACCATGAATATGGATTTAACTAGGAATATCCATTCCAATAAATGGTCCTAAGATATCTAGTTCCATTAACATAGAAAGGAAAATCCTTTCTTGACTTATTCATTAATTTCATATCTTTCATGACACACCCAATGTATCCTACCTCACTACAAGAATATATCATCACAGTTTTCATCAATACATATAAGTGTATGAATCTTGATATATATTAATAATAATCACAATTTTAAGGACCAATACACACATACACATATAGGAATATCCAATGAAACATATAATAAGTGGAATTCCTATGGGAGGGTAGGTTCTCATAACCTCCTCTCTTGAATATTACCAAGTGAGAAATTCATGAGAAGAATTATTAATGTCTTATGATCCACTTATACCTAACATCCTATATCATTTATGTATCATCAAATAGATTTTATCCAACCATAGAACATATATTTAAGAATATCAACATAAGAATTAATGGTTCTCAACATAACATAGAACTACTGTGACATTTTAATGTGACAAATACCCTATGGAACTTATAACATTAATTTTATGTAGAAGAAAATTCATTTCAAGATAAAATGTTTACTAATATTGAAGAATTTGAATATATAGGAAATGGAAAGTATGAAGTAGTGGGTTCTATGCCAAAACTCCAACAAAAATAATACCTTACAGTGCGTTAAACATAAGAAAATTGACTAATTAAATTAAAATAAATCAATCACAGTGTGACAAAGTTAGGTAAACAAAAAATTAAAATCGGTATTATTTAATAATTATAAAAAAACCAAATAAATAAATATATGATTATAAAAAATGTTTTTCATTTATATAAAATATAGAAAAAAATTAATGACTTCCATTTATACTAAAATTGATATAAAAAAATAAATGAAACATCTGAATAATATTATTAATGGTAGGGAATTATAAATTAATGGTTTTGGATGGATTGTAACCAAATGAATCAATATAGAGTTTGTAGAATAACTATGTGGGGATGTACTCAAAAATAATTTAAAGTGATTCAATTGTTTAAATTAAAAAATAATGTTGTATTCATTGATACTAGATTATAAGTTAAAAGGGTTAGTGGATTAATTATTGAAAAAGGAAAAAGTCGCTCATAAAAATATTTATCAAATTAAAGATAATAATAATAATTGTATCTTGTTTTCAAAAATGTTAATAATTTAAAAGAACATGAGAATATAAAAAAGATACAATAAGAATAAATCAATCATCATAAAAAAGGTAGAAAAAATAAATCAATATCATTATAGTTTTAATAAAGAACCAAGGTATTAATATAAGACATTTGAGATTTTCATTACTAGTCACAATTTTTAAGGATTGAATTCAAAATTTTCCTTTGTGGTATGAGCTATCATACTTTCAATTTCCTAAGGCACCATGGCTATTATCCACTCAAATATATAAAATATGACATTTTCCATTGGTGAATGCCATTCATAATGTCTTTTCCATAAAAGTTTCATTCTTTCAATTTTTCTATTAACCCCAAAATATCCCTTTACACTTCTAGATCATTAGAAATGTTTAGACCCCCAATATATTCTTTGGTAGTAAATAATGAATGTATACTAACAAAAAAAAATTTATGGGGTCATTTTAACAACCATCCCCCATCCACATTCGGGTTGATCCTTCAATGCAACATGTACAACCACATCATTTTGGTAAACTGGTGATGATTGTAATGGGTTTGTGTCCCATTGTTATATAATTTTACACTGTAAATACAACAATATCAATAATAGTTTTATTAATTATATCAAATTTATAATTTTATCTAATTTATTAATTTTTTCACTATTATTTATCTATATTAATTAAATAACATTAAATTATAATTAACAATATTTACCCAAATTTCATCGGTTGATTCATTCATAAAACTTTCATCAAGTGTTTGGTCAATGTGAAACCACAACTTTGTTCATCCATCTAGGTGACTAAGTCCCAAGCCTTTATAAATTATATGAATAAAATGTTAGAAAAAATATTCTTGGTGTATTATAAGAATATGAATCATAATGATTAAAATACAACCAAATATGATCTTTTAATTGAAAAACATTTTGAACATTTTTATATGGAATTACTTGATTTTATCAAATTAATATTTTTACTACACATTTCCTTTAAAACGATACATTAATAATAATTATAATTTTGATGTGTTTATATTATAAGTCTTCATAAAACATTTTAACACCACATTTGATTCATCCTTTTTAATACTGAATAACAATTTCCATGAATCCAAATACACACCTTCATGGAAATTTTCATACATTTTTTGAGTACTCATAGAAGTGTAATAAATATCATGTCATAAACTCTATATTAATTCACTCCATTTTTTATAAAAATTATTTATTTTCTATGTGAATTAAATTGAGTCCAGTATATTGAAATGAAATATAATTTTAAAAAAACATACATAAAAATTTATTATTATTTATTATTTATTATCGCATAATTTAAATTAATCTTCAGTGAATAATATATTTTTTTACATTTATTTTTTTATTAAATACCTCATTATTCCAAACTATCAAAATATGTATCCAATATTTATAATTTATGGTAAGTATTATCATATCACAAGAAATATTACTAAGGATCTACTCATAAATTAAAATAGCATCACCATTAGTCACCCCATACTCATAAAATGGGACATAAATTGTAAATCTAGTCAATTCCTATGCATTTTTTTTATATCTTCACCCATTGTACTTTTTTTCATTTTATTGAAAAATTAATTCATTAATTAATATAAATATATATATTTTTCATAATGACAAATATATACCTATAATGGTAATTGACATGGTTGTCATGGGCCTATCAATTTTACATTTCAAAACTTCAAGAATGTGGCATATCGATGGACTAGATCATTTACCAATGAACTATCCAATCACTCTCTATCTTCCACCTGTTGGTATTTTTGAGAGTTTTATTTTTTTAACCGAGGAAATACATGTTTTATGTTGAGTGTGATGATAGAATACAAGAAAGCATATAAAAATTATTAATGGAAGCAAACCAGTGGTGATCCATTGGGGGATTTCCACTTAATACCATTACTTACCTCTATTTAAGTGTTCATTGTTACTTCTATTTGATTAGAAATATACATAACCCTAGATCACTCACCCTCACTCTGAGTTAGAGGTTGAAGTCCAATTCACTTTGACAATAGTTCATTACCCTCTTTCTTTCTTTTTTGTTATTAGATACCTAGAAATAGCTAAGAAATACAAAAAACCTAAGGTATCTATATAAAGAAAACTACCATCCTACGAGTGGTTGATTCCAAATACAGTGATGCTCTTAACTCTTATTTCTAACTCTCATACCTATAACTACATGAAACTTCACTTCCCAACCCACTCCACTCCACCACAAGTGGGATGAGTTGATTTGAGGGAAAAATGATTAAAATAATGAATAAAAAAAAGTAAGCAGATCATGGATATCACATATACTTAATCCACTCTAGATGCTAAAAATATAGAATAAAAGAAACAAAAAAAGAAATTCAATTAAAAAATAGGGGATCAAGGAATACAATATCTCTCCCCCGCTGAATCAACCACTAGTGTGGTGTTAGTTCTCCATAGATATGATAATGAAGAGGGAGATCACTATGAATTATGTAACACCCTAACCCTAATCCCTGAATCTGGTCCAGAGTTCCACATAGCCTCATTCACATCTCCCCATACATAAGATATTGCTAACTATCAGTTATGGTCTAAATTTCATTAGTGGAGAGACTATAACCTCAATATCAATAAATAAAATAATAGATAATAACACTGAGGAATAAATAAATTATTCTCAAATAATGTCATGGAATGTATTATAGTTCATACATAAAATATACTAAGGACCACCAATAAGGAAGGTCAATAAAAGAGTGTAAAAGATAGATAAGTAAACAAAACACCATAGTAACACTTTTAATTCCTTCTTAATGCTGCCTTTGATCACCATGCACTACCACCTAGCTCCCAGTTTATGGGCCCTTCCCCTTTCTCATATCCCTGATCATGAATTCTTCTTATGTATCAAGATTCTGACAAAGGTTGTGAGTATAAACCCAATAAGATATCATCATTTTGTTCTTAACATGAGGTCACATGCATAAGAGTGTATGTCAGGATAATAGATAACACATATGCAGAAACATAGAACCATATACCGAGTGGACATGACCAAGCCACTACTAAACCCCAGTCATACCTTCTTCACCTCCATACTAAAAATAATTCCAACCTACCATCTAATATGTCTGCCTCGATGGGGTAGTCTAAAAACATCTTTGATACATCCCCCTTGAAGGGATATCCCATGTACATGCTAGAAAAAATTATGGAACATCCCCCTCGGGAGAGATAGTCTATATGGATCAACCCACATGCTCGATTATATAATAAAAGTGAATAAAATATGAAATGTATTGGTATTAGATGATAGATAAAACATCACATCTTCTCAAATAGAATTCATAACCATCATAAATCCACATGTGGGCAAACATTAAGAATAGGTCTCACACCCACACACACATGTTATTATACAAAAAATGGTCAAATCATATAAGCACGCAACATCATATCATGTTACCAACCATATAAATGGATTTAACATGATAAGAAACTTCCTACCTCAAGGTTTTCAACAATAAATTCACAATTCACCAAAATATTCATCACTTGAATCATGTTCACATGCCATGTCTAACAATATCACATGCTAAAAGTTTCCTAGAACTGGTTCCACATAAAAAAAATATGGGTTCTATATCAAGTCTTAGGGAATAATAAGATAAGGTTTAGAACCACACATACCCAAATTCTAACATCAATGCTGCCAGTCTTCAAAACCAGTTAAAGGAAGAAGAAAATTCATTGCCTCAAGGAACAACCAACAAAGGATAAGATATGAGGCTTACATGGTTTCAATTCAAAAATAAAAACTTTCATCTTTGAAGGTTAAATTCTTACAATAAGGGTGATCAAAGAGGTTGCGAAAAACAAGGCCATTCAAGGTTGAAATCCCCAATATAAGAAGGGATGTCCACACACCCTATGTTAATTAGTAAGTTGTGTGGAATTCATCCAGACAGAAGGAAAAAATAATGAGGAGTATTTAATTTATTAAAAGAGTTATGAAACTAATTAATATCACATTAAAAAACCCACATTTAGGATCCATATGTTTTCCCTTTGAAATGGATGATATTTGAGAATAAATTCATCCTTTTTAAACATTTCAAACTCTAGTAAAATTCCACCATGTTTTAGCTATGATCATAGTGTTCATAAACACTCCATCCCAAAATAGAATCCACTAGGACTTGTTTCCCACAAACACGGTGTTTTTCCTCACCAAATCCCCCAAAATAGATTGAAAATCCATTTCTTCATCCTTGTTTTGGACAGAAGGACACCATGGTCAAAATGGATTATTCCATGGGCATTTTATTGTCAATTTTAAACCAAAAACTATCCAAAATAGTTATAATCTACTCAAATCTCAATGTACCTCACCCAAACATGTATATACCTAGATACAAATTAGGAAGGGATGGATAAAGGTTCTTCACATATGTTAAAAAAAGTTGTGAGGCTTCACATTATCCCCCTCTAGGGACTCTCCCACTCAGGAAGCATCTTTAGCAGTCTTTCTCGAACAACTCCGGTTACAGAGCTCAAATATCAGACTCCTCCAAAATTACCTCTTGGATCCATCCATGAAACCACAAAAATCAAACAAGTGGAAGCAAATTCCCCTATAACACTTTCTCAATTCAATCAATGATCTGAATTGGGTTCTCTACAAAAGGTTTGTATAGTTTTAAAATAATTTCCTCACATTCAAACACATTTTCAAGAATATAAATGTACCTCTAAAATTTAGAAACATAGAACACATCATGAATGAATTATTAATGTAGAGGAAGGTCCAATTAGTAAGCTGCTTCTCCAATATATTTGGTGATCTCAAATATTCCCACTAACCATGGTGAAAGCTTAATTTACTTCTATAAATGATTATACCCTAACTAATGTGACACCTTAAAGAAAACTTGGTCACCAACAAAAAAATACAAAGGACATATTCTCCAGTCGACATATGATCGATGCCTACTCTAAGTGATAATCAACCACTTCTTGATTAACTCCACTATCTCAGAGGTCTCATGTACTATACTCAGACCAACAACTACTACCACACCCACCTCATTACAAAAAAGTGTTGAGTGGCATAATCCTCCCTAGAGATCCTCAAAAGGTTTTATCTAAATATAATTCTATAAATTTTTATTGTACATGAACTCTATCAAGGATAGTTCCTCATACCCTGATCCATTGAATCCTAGGATGCATATCTAAATTATATCTTTAAGTATTTGAATCATCCTCTCTAACTATCCATTGGACAATGGATGATACTCTATACTCAACTTCAACTAAGTCCCAAATACTTCTGTAATCCTTGAAAAAAATTATGATCTAAAATGTGTGTGTCTTCCCGTTATGATACTGGAAGGCACTCCATGTAGTAATAAAATCTCTTGGACATATGCTTCACTCTAGGAATGAGTTCAAATCTTAAAGTCAATTACCCTCTCATGATAGTAACCTAAAAATTCATCGGGAAAAACATATTTATATAGGTCCACCATTAGAGGTAAGGAAGATGTTACTATTGGATCCACCATGATAATCATTCTAGGTAACCATGTTGTAATAGCTCCAATCTCGCTCTGGTTTGCTCCCATTATTCATACTCCAACACCCTGCTCATCGGTCAAAACTACTTTATCCCCCTTGGGAATAGTAAGGAATACATGTCTCATATATTAGTTGATATGCACATGATAAATATTCATATTGTCTTTTCCAACGATCACATAAAATCTTATCATCTCAAGGTTCATGAAATCCCATACATGTATGTAGCCTTAAGATATTATGGGACACTCTGGACATATCAAAAGATGGCCCACTTTCTTCCCCAAGGGTGAATCAACAGATAGTAACTCAAAAGATAACTTGACCCATAAGTCAATACCAATAATAATTTTCATAGATAAAAATGAATGGGAAACACCGGTATAAAAAAGAGCAGTAGAAACATTATAGGTGATCAAGATAATACATTGAATAGTTGATGGTCCCTCTCTGAAGTCGGTCAGAACCTAGTCCACCATGTATACTAGGACTATCTCGACTCCATGGCCATATCCCTATTATGAATGAATTGCCAAAGTCATCATCATTTGAGGGGCCTAAACCTACTACTAAGGACCTCCACCTCCACCATGACCTAATCATATTTCATTCATTCATGAATACTTTCCACTGAACTGCTTCAAATGACTGTTCTCTCCACACCGTTGAAAATTATTGAGAGAAATATAAAAGTTTTTTAGATAATGACCTTTCCTACCATAGTTATAGCACCTAGTAGATTAATCTCCCACCAAGTGAGTCGAATAACCTCTTCTCTTCTCTAACTTTAGATCACTGGCCTAGTATCCATCATATGAAATCCTTTTCCTATTACTATAATAATAAATTGGGACTATGATGGAGAAAACACTAATTGATCCGCTTGTAATTGGAATAATATCCAGAACTCTATCTTCATTGATGCCCTTCTCTACCATCAGAGCCTTATGACACTACAACATATGTCATTAGATTAGATCTACTGACTTGGATTTTGACTCTGGATGAAGTATGATCTTAAACTTCTTAGATTTTTGTGCCTCATTCATATCTATAAGAGGAGAAAACAGAATCAAATCGATGCACCATGTTGAATAGAAAGATATTGACATTACCCATGCTAATGATCCACAAACTTCTAATCATGGTCCAGATTTAGGTAATTTGGGAATAACTCATCATTGAAGAGGTCGTTAAAGGTCTCCCATGTCATCCATTTACATCTTCATACTGAATAATAACATTTCACCACCTTCCAACAGTGCCCTAGAGTATAAAGGTCACAAACTTTACATTTCAATTCTCCAGAGTCTCTACCAGGTCCAAGAACCTCTATATGATCCATATCTAGTCCTCTATATCCTAATGACCTACAGTTACTTTGAAGGATGGGGAATTTTGGAGTTTAAACACTCAAGAATAGTTTATCACAGTCTTGGAAACTCATCCTCCTTGAATAGGCACTACACAGAAGACTCCTGGATAAAGTATCCCTTATTACTGAAGTACTGGAGTGGGTACAAGAGCATTCTCCTTCACAACTAGTGGAATAATCGAAGCACCATCCCTTGTGGGATTATCCTCACCCACTTCTCTATATGGTCCCATACGATGGTGTCTAGGTGGAATTTTCTAAAATTCTAACATACTCTTTGATCACCTAGACCATATTTCTTAGATAAAAACCAAAGTAGTTCATAGTCAATGATAAATAATTGTGAAAACCCTTCCCTTGGAGGATATCAATAACAATAAAACATAGATCACCTAGTAACACTCAAGGCTCAAGCCTAGTTCTAGGTACCTTCACATTAGTCACAATCATATATATAACACAAATCATTCTCATGTTCAAATAATCATTATAAGAATAGATATATCGAAGAATAGGGAAAATAGATATATCTCCAAATAGAAATCACATATCAAGGCATTTAATTTAAGAACTACATATAACACTTTACAGGCATATACATATGACATGTGATCCTAAGTGTCTAGTCATGATGCATGAACACACCCAAATACCATAAAATAGTAATAGAATAAAATACTCATGATCAACATGAAACTATAAAACCATAACTACAACAAAATCCACAACAATGGTAACTCAGTGGTATGTTACAAATGTTTCGGTCAGGCACACATACAACTCCACTACCTAAGTACCACATAGCCTAAATCCATCCTACCCTACCCCAAAATATAGACAATAAGAAAGAAATAAGGAAAACCTCTTTTGATATAACTTTGTAGTGCCTCATCCTGATTCACTGAATCTAAGATAGAGTTCTACATGACCTCATGCATGTCTCCCCATACACAATAGGTTTATGACTAGTAGTGAGAGTCCCAATGCCACCAGTGGGGAGACTATAACCTCAACGTCAATAAAGACAAGAATAAATGATAACATATAAGAATAAATAAATGATTATATGACAATGGAATGGACCATCTTACAAGTTATACATAAAATAAAACTAGGTAACCCAAAGTAGTAGGTTAAAAACGAGTTTTCAAGATAGATAAATAGATAAAATACCACAACAACACTCTAGAGTCCATTTCAGTATCGCCTCTAATCACTATGATCTATCTCCTAGTTCCTTATCATTGGGACCTTCTTATTTCTTATATCCTTGGTCATAAAGTCTTCATGTGCATCAATATGATCATACAGGGTGTGATTATCAACCTAGTATGACACCACAAATGAATCATTAACATGATCTCACATACATAAGAGTGTATGTCATTATAATGGATAAAAATTCAAGAAATAATATAAAATAATTCATTGATTGGTCATGCGCTGAACAAGCTTCCAAATACCCCCATATGTTCCTACTTAATCTCCATACCAGAAATAATTTCAACCCACCTTCTAACACATCCCCCTTGATAGGATAGTCTAAAAACATATATGACACATCCCCCGTGATGATATAGCCTATGTACATGTTGACCAAATTTATAACATATCACCCTAAGTAAGGATGGTCCATATGGATCAACCTACATTCTCAACTGAAAAAATATAGAGTAATAACACATGAATTACATAGGAACATGATGACATATCAAACCTCACATCATGTAAAATAGAAGCTGTAACCATCCCAAATTCACAATCAAGTGAACATAAAGCATAAGTACCACAACCACACATGCATACGCATGTGATAATATATCAAACATGGTCATATAATATAAGAAAAAAAATTCATATCATACTACCAAACATATACACAACCTTGACATGGTAATGAACTTCCAACCTCAAGGTTTTAAACATTAATGTCAGTGTGGATTTCTCGATTTTTAAATTACTTTTCATTTTTATTTTATTCCATTCCTATTTTACCCATAAGGGATTTTAGTCCCTCTACCCCTTTGTGTCTCACATGATTCCCCTGCCCCTCTTCCCCATCCATTCCCACTCCACCCCCTCTCTAATGAGTTCCTCTCCACCAGTTTTTCCTCCAGATTTATTTGAGTTTCTTGGTCGATTATTCAAGGTAGGGTCTCATATTACATCCTTCCCCCTTATTTTGGTGATTTAAATTTCAACTTTTTTATGTATGATTTTACCAAATCCCATGGGTCTTGGGATTCCTTAGTCTAACATCAGTCCTTTTATTTAGGGTGTGTAATAGATCTCCCAATTCAGCTTAATCTATGTTTCAGCTTCCACCACCAAAGGTGAAGAATATCATTCATTTTTAGTTCAAAGACTTCAATTTGAGGTAGGTTTTCCTTACCCTTTTATTGGACCAATTTTAATTGGGTGCTTTTGGTGATTGTTGGTTTCTCCTTGGTTATTTAGGAGGTATTATGGTCCCTTGAAGAAGAATTTTACAGTTATTAATAGGTAAACACACACACAGATATATATATATACACCCTCTTTGTAGATATTCCCTCATGGTGAGAAGAATATATACATGGGGTCAAAGGGTATAAATATATATGTGAATTTTCATATGCATATAAGCATAAAGGGGTGATTTTTAGTGGCCATCATCAAAAGAAGAATGTTTTGAGGTAGGTGTTACTATGCAATTTGTTTCCTTTGGAATTATAATGTTCTTATGAATTTTTAATTCCCTTTTTATGAAATTATAAATATATTTCATATCTCCTTGGAAATTTAAAACCATTTCTTTGTTTTTTGAACTTTCAATAAATGGTTAGTCTTGTATAATCCATACCTTATAGTTTAAATTTGAATGTTTAATTGTGATAATAAATTTATGAAATGAATTTGGGATTTTTATAGGTTTTTAAGTACGTCAATGGGTTTTGACATAGTTTTAGTTTTCATTGAGTGAAAACAATGTTTTAAAGGGAGTTCAGTTTTAAAGTGAGGTGTTAACATCAAAGTTATTTAAAAATGGGGTGTCTTAATTAGATTTCAAAGAGTGATTTGAATTGTCTGTGTGGTTAACCCCATGTGGAAAATCTTGGTTTAATTATTTGAAATAGTTTTATCGAAATTGGGTGGAATTTTTCCTTGTTTAGGTTTTGAAATAGAAATACCCTTTTTGAATGGTGAATTTGGAATGATTTTTTAAAATTTGGGTGATTTTTATCATTTATGTGAAATGCCTTGAGAGGAAATTTTGTGAAGTGTGATGGGACTTGGAATATAAAGCCATGTTTTAGTGTTAAAATATCAGTTGACACTTTGTTTTCAAAATGGTGGTTATGAGAACACCCCTTGATTTCCCCTTTCTTAGATACCCCTTGTGGTGGTTGTGATTGTTATGTGATGTTTGTTTTCTCCCCTTGTGTGGGTATGTCTTTGATTATGTCATGGGTGTATGTTATTAATATAGTGATATTTATCATTGGGTGTTAGGGGTGTTAGATGTTTTATTGTGCACACCTCCTTTGGACTCATCAAGGTAGACCTTAGGAAATGGGATAGGTTACTAAGGAAGTTTAGTCCTTAAACTTGGTTGGTGGTTTGGATTGTTTCCCTCTTGACTAAGAGAACCAATTGTGGGAACCTTACCCCTTGAGAAAGAGTATTCTCATAAGTGATTGGGGACTGATAGAACCATAGTGGGGACCATGAGAGTTCAGGGATGATCGTGTGAGACTCAACCTATTTCTTAGCTATGTTTGTACTACAATTTATCCTAGGGTTATTCTTAGTCACACTAGTGCCCATTTAGTTCTAGTTGGTTAGTACCCTAACACTAAGAACCTTTTAATCATCTTAGGGGATTTCCCTTATGATTTTATTGTATCCCCTACTTCTTGGAAGATTTATTATCACCTTTAATGCTTGTGTTTCATTTTATTATGCCCCGTTATATATGTGTGGTACCTTCTTATGATGTTTGAATAGTGTGGGTGTTCAGTTATTTCCTTTGAAAAAATTAGTTTTCAATGAAGTGTTGGAAAAGTTGTTTTGAAATTAATGGATCTTGTGTTCGTGATTTAAATTGGGTTTGAAAAATGGATTTTGGTTTAAATATGGATTCATCAAGTAGAATGTTTAAAGAAACCGTTTCATTTAGATAAAACAAGTGTGAGTTATTTTTAGAAATATAAATGGTGTGTGCAATTTTAAAATGGACTGGACTAATATATTATTTTTTTAAACATGTGGGTTTGGTTTTGGGAAACAAATGGAATACTTTTTGAAATTATATATGGGTTTTTTTATTTATATGCATAATATATATATTTAAATCATACTTTCAATATATTTTTTTCAAACTATCATTGATGAATTTCCTTATGAGAAATATTGTGTAGTTTTGGTGGGTTTTGGTGACCTGTTGGGAGTTTTAGCTCATGCATATATCTTTTAGGTCCCTGGATCTCATTTAGATCATATTCAGTTCATTGTGGCTACTATGGGGAGAGTATGGTTGAGATTTTTTGGGGTTCATCTTGAGTTGGTTTGTTTTTTATTTTTGTTTCTATATTTTCCATTTTAGTTATTTGAATTTATTTTTTAGCCTACATTCATTTTTTACACTAATTGGATCTTGAATTTATTTATTTCACTATCTTTTATAACTATTTAGGTGGCACAATTCCCAAAGGGTTTGTTGTGATGCCCATACATTTGTTTACAGCTTATGGGGATCGAGAACACCCTTTGGGCCTTCTTATAAATCAGGTTAGGTGTCGAGTGAGATGGAATCCCAATTTCGTTCATTAAAAATGGAATCATATGGTTTTTGGGTTTCCTTTAGTAAGATCCCAAGCTTCTTGAGTTACCCATGGTATTTAGGTATGTTGTGGTAGAAGGGGATTATGGTAATCATGCTATTAAAGGTAAGGACAGGGAGAGTCTTGCTATCTCTTTCTTGTACCAAGCCTCAATATTCCATGGGAATGTGGGTTCCGAGTCATGGATTCAAGATTTTTTTGAATGTTTTTATGGCTTTTAGTTCATTGATGTTTTGAACCCCTTTTATAATATGCATGATATTTATGGTCACTCTTGGTATTGGGATAGAAAGGGAAGAGAACTTGAGTTGTGTGGTTGTAATTCATGGCTTGGGAAACCATGTGGTAAAGTCTATCTCTTATATGAAGAATATTTTAGTTTTGGCTTGTGGCCTCCCAATCATGAGGTCAATGCATGCATAACACTATTTCCTCCCCAAATGGTCCATTTTGGATTCCTCTGGAATATAGATTCTCTAAAAGTGGGTTCCACTTGTTGGGGTGGATTGAAGAGTGTAGTGATTCCATTTTGTGGATGTGGATCTTGTGAGCCTTTTTTGGAAGCTTGTGTTATAGAAACCCTCTATTTTTATACATATAAATTACATAAACTTTTCAGAATACTTAAAACAATATACAAACAGATGCACAAAGACCGTATTAGTTTAGTGACTATGGAAACATGGAAATGTAAACACAGGTATATGAGAGGGCTATATTATCTCCCAATAGGTTCTCCAAGAATATCACCCTTATTATACATATCATATAATAAATATATCCTCATAACCTATGGAAGGAAACATAAAAAGGGGTGAGATCGGATTATTTGTAAGGGTAAAAAAGGAAGACATGTAAACATAAATCTCAGCATTGGGGTATGATAACATGATCATGATAATATAAGATCATACCCTACATATCAAAGTTCACATACAAGAATCATGGCATAAATCTTGGAAGTTCATAAGATAAGAATCATTAGAAAATAAAGAACCCAAGCCATGAAAGAATAACATAGGAATAATGCATGGAATTATGGTAGAAACATAATCATATATAATGATTTCTATAGTAGTTAAGGAACTACTACCAATGCTTTCTTAGTGGAAAAATTCCTCTACTGAACCAGGTTCACACCCCATTCCAGCCTTGTATTACTAAATAGATTTCACTCCTTTTTCTATCCCTACAATACTAAACCGAGTTCATTTCTCATTCCATCCATGTCTATCTCATGAGATATAAATATTTACCCAATGCATTAGAGGGATATATAGGTCTCACCAATCTCATAATGAAATCACACATACATGTGCCACAAATTCATGAACAATCATATTATAACCCATGAAATGAAATGGGTGTCTTAAAAATGTAACCATGTCTTAACCTGTGAAAAAATATAGGTTTTATAATATTTTCATAAAATCATAACCCGTGAAAGGAAGAGAGTTTTATAATCTTATAACCCATGAAAGAAAAATTGGTTTTGTAAACATATAACCCATTGAAGAGAAACGAGTTTCATTAACATCATGCCATCAAATCATAAACCATTCAGGGAAATAATATGAATGGATAGATTGAATAATTTCCATGTAAAGGCATGAATAACACCAACAGATGTCATCTTAGATGGGAAATAATTTTGAAATATCTTTTAGAAATATTTTTTGAGGAAAACACCTTTTGTTCTTTGAAAAAATCTCTTTAAAACATAAAACTACAATAAAACAGTTTTCTTTTAAAATGAATTGAAAACTTATAAATAATGGTTGAAATAATTTTGAAAACATTTTTCCTTGAAAACATATAAAATAAGCATGAAAACCTTTAGAAAACAATTTTCCTGGAAAACTTATTAAAGAAGCTTGAAAACATTTTGAAAACAAATTTCCTTGAAAGCTTTTAAAGGAAGCTTGAAAAAAAAAATTGAAAAGATGTTTTTTAGGAATATTTTTTAGAAATCATTTTCTTAAAAAATAAAATTTTAAACATGAAAAATAATCTCCAAAACAATGATAGCAGGTAAATATTTACATGTCATATTAGTTAAAAAGAGCATTCCTTTTTCACGGTAAAAGGATAGAAAAATGTCTTGTTCAGAAAGAAACAATAAGATTCCTTTGAAAACATTGGTAAAAGAAAAAAATAGTAAAAATGTATTTTAAAGTTTATATGAGAATAGTAGAATATTCTTGAAACCCCTTTTTAGAAAACATGGTTGTGAAGGAACATAGATTTTCAACCGAAGAGAGAGGTAGATTTTGACTTTCTTAAAAACACTTTCTTAACTATATTATCTACAAAAGAGTGAAAACATTGTACCCATATATTAAAATATCATGAATATACATAGGTTAAGAAAATATGTGATTGTTCTTGAGGTGTAGATTATAATATTTTATTAAAGGAATAATAATCCTAAACAGTCTAAAAAACGATGATATTGTTTCAATAAACTCTTACCACTTGGTAACGTCGAACTATACTTCCAATTTAAGAAAACGAAATTGAATGAAGCTTAAAATATCATGAATATAAATATATTAAGGATATAACATATAAAATTCAATATATACAACTCATGGAAAAATATAGGTGCATAACATGACATGTTTCTCAAAGTAAAATTGAGACAATATCATTTTATCAATTTGATAAATTTTGAAAAATAGTCCCCATGAAAGAAATATAATAAAATGGATATGTAAATAAACATAAATTTAAGTATAATAACCATATAATAAATCCATAGATAGTATACATGCCAAACAAAATTAATGGGGGTGAATAAAGTATGTATCTCACAAAAATAAAAAGTGAGATGAAATTCACTTACCTTATGTCTTGACTCTCTTTGTTCATAAAAGAATCCTGTTTAATAAAAGTAATTTTATTATGCATATTTTACATAATAATATTATTATATATAATAACGTATATTTTTTTATTATGAACTTATATTATCCTCTTGTTAAAAAACCTATGTTGTGGTTTCACTTCGGGTAATATTCACTTTGTTCTTTACATGTGTATTTATTTGTTATATTTTTGGTACTTATACTTATATCATAATTTCCAGAAGTTAAAACATGATATAAATTTCAGGCATATTAATTATATTTATATTATAATAATCTATAGAATATATAATTATGAAATGGAATACAATGTTCATAGATATGGTAGGTTGTACGTACGCATGAACATTGTTTCTGTTTAATTTTCATATTGAAAGAAGGAATGTAAGTGAAATATATTCTTATATATATGTATATATATGAATATATACATATATGTATATATATATATATATGTATATATATATATATGTATATATATATATATATATGTATATATATATATATGTTTATATATATATGTGCGTATATATATATATATATATCATTATTATAGTAGAATTATTATATCATATATATCAAAAAAGTTCACTAAACTCATTCTTAATACAATCCATGTAGTGTGTGAATACATCACATATCTTTGAGGGGGCAGTAGTCCATATTTCCTCAAAAAAAATTATTGTGATTACACAAGATAGAAAGTATAAAGATATATGTGATATAAGGATTAAAAAAGATTAAATAAATAATAAATATAATACATAACATATATAAATAGATTTTCCATCATAATTTCCACCATGAGAGGTGGGAAAGGAAAAATTAACAATCATTGTTTAGTGAGGCAGTAGTTCACCTTACACGTAAACAGTATGTTTGTTATCCATTAGATGGATGTTTATGTAATTTTAGGTCAAAAACATAACAAAAAAACTTATAAGTATATTTAGGATACATTTCTTGTTTTATAATCATGTAACAAGATGAATTTAGGAGGTGGAGAAAGAAAATAAAAGAAAGGAGCTTGAGGGAGGGTGTTACCTCTTAATCGGGTGACTCTTTTTGGTTTGCACCAAAGGGATTATTTGGAAGGATTTCTAAATAAGGGATGAATCAAGGAGGAATGGAGGATCTTTTTGAGGATATTTTTGCATATATTTTTTAAACATAAGTGCTTTTAGAGGTGTGAAGAAGTGGGAGGAGAGGATGCCTTTTTATAGTGGAGGAGGAGTGGTACTCTTGAAATGTTTTGAAAAAGGAATTCATACACATTTTTTCACATTTCAATTGGATCCAATAATGGAAATATATTGATAAAAGGGAGGATAGGGTCTAAATATGGCTATAAAATGTCTCTTAGACAAGTTTCCAGGTTGTTATGTGTCTTAAATTTAAGTTTTAGTCCTTATTTACACTTAATTTTATCTTAATAGATGTAATTAAGATTAATTACTTTCACTAATATTTTAGGTAAAAAACTAAGTTAACCTTCATAGACATTAAAAATTACTATAATTCCAAATATTAAATCCATGTTTTCAATTTTAAATGATATAAGTTTTAGAAATTAATTTAAAATTAATCCCACTGATGAGATGACACTAAAGGTTTTTAAAGTAAAAATAATCAAAAGTTTGCTATGTTTGTTATATCCAATTTCAATTTGAAATTTGTTCCAATGAATTAAATTGGATGAATTGATAACATATTATCTAATTAAATGTTTAAAAAATTAGAATATAATTTAACCTTAAAATTTATTAGATAAAAAATAAGTTTTGAATAAATCTTTTGTATTTTTAACTATTAATTAAAAAAAACGTATAGAAAAATACCAAAAATTATCCTAACCTAATTTTTATGTTTCTATTTCAAATATTAAGTTCATTTTGACATATTATATCCTTAAAAGTTCCAAAAAAATTATTTAAAATGGGATTGCCATTAAAATGCGGTAAAACTATCTTTATAAAAAAATATAGTGTTTTTAATATAAAATAGGGATTGTTATAATCTTATGTCTATCAAATCAATTGAATAAATTTAAAAAATATTTTATTGAATATATGACATATATATTACATTATTATCTCTCATTAAATGTATTTAATTTAATTTATTAGGGTAAAACAGCTTTGTGACCATAAAAATAATAATATTTCCTTTTATATTCAATCAGTTTTCATATTAATTTCTAATTAATTGGAAACCTATGATTTCATATTGTATTTCTGTAAACCATATATTTTCATGAATTAGGTAATACTATTCATAATTACTAATTTAATGGCTAGGTTATATCTTATTATAATAAAATTTTAATAATATATTATTGTTCGGTAAAACTCGGTCTTGCATGTTACATAAGCCATCAAAAAAGTCATTGTTGCGTGTAATATAAGATAACCTCAGTGTTTCTTGTATAGAAATGTAAAATTAATTTTACATGTACTGCATGATTAACTTTGTGTTGCGTATAAGCAATCCAAATATAGTGCTTTAATATAAAATAAACTATTTTCAGTGTTTCGTGAAATGAAAAATATCAAAAAGATTATATTAATTCAAAAAATAACAGTCACAAAATATCATGGTGTTATTTTCTACCCCCTTAAAATTAATTTCTCCCTGGAAATTTTTTTGGGTTATCAATGTTTACCACTTGGAAGTTTCATTCATAGAAACCCACATAGTAAAAAATGAATAATAAAACTTCCCTTAAAAAAATTGGAACCATAACGGCTACCCTGAGTAACACATAGATATGTTTACACATAAGAGAACATAGACGGAAAGTTGAAACATGGACATAGAAAATAAATCTAACTATCAAGTTCTGGAGGAGAGTGATAGAGTACTTATTTAGTATGAAGTTAATATTCACAAAGCCATAAATCATCGATGACCTAAGAGACCTTAGGATTCATCAGAAAAAAAGGTACTAGGACAACATTTTTGTCTTAAAGATTCCTTTTCCAAAATTTGAATAATTTTCATGAAAAGATATATTGGCAGGATTTCAGGACAGCATCACCCTTTGTTGTATTTTGATCCAATTCACCTCTTTCTCAAAAAAGGAAGGAAAATTTTTCATTCCTAAAGTAATAACAGTTCATGAGACCCATGATATTCCATCACATCAGTTATCATAAACAAAAATTAGTTTTAATAGGCTTTACAATATGCATAAATCATTATATAGAGAGATTACACTTTAAAAGTACTGAATTCATCTGAAGTTTAATTTAAACTTTCCAGAAATGGTTAACCTTATAACCCTTCTGAAAGATGAAAACTCAAATCTTTAGAAAGGTAGTCATGAAATCATATTAACATTGATCCCCATATTTCACAATGTACCACTTGGTTATCACATTACAAACATGTGAATACCCTCATCATATATTCCCTTAAAACATGGTAATAACCTCAATTTCCATAAATCCTTTTTGAAAATATGCAAGCTTCCTTATTCCAATTATTACTAGATACATTCATTAAATCCAATAAGTTTTAAACTTCATCCTTGGTTAAATATAACACTTTTTCAATAATTAGTTCCAAAATAATCCCTACCGTCCAATTTAATTATTCATATCCAGTGTAAATTTATCCAAATATCATTATCTCAATGTCATACATTAATTAATGGTTACCTTCCCTTAATCAAAATATCACCATTCCATGAAATAAATTTTTCATATCTTCATCACCATTCAGTATGTCCTTCTCAATCCTTAATGAAAACATATACAGAAAATACTTATACATTTAATGATTTATGTAACATAATCTTTGGGCTCAAGAACATAAATACTTCTTTCATCCAAATTTATTCTTAAACCATTACTTAAGATTCATCAACTTATTCCTTAATACCTCTTTCCTATAATATTAAATATGAATCATTTCTTAAGGTTATTCAACCATAATATAATCATGCTTATTATTTTTAATGTAAACAATAATAGAAGAACATCACATACCTTTCACATGTCATTTTTAGTCTCTTTATCTTCAGAAGTTTAACCAATATTCATAAAACCTTCCAGATTCTATTTATGAGATTTCCAGTTGGGAAATCGATTCTCATAATTCCCATACTTTCGACATCTAAAACATTAAATGTTAACCATGTTCCTTAATATTATCTCTATTGAATAAAACAATAAAGCATAGTGTGAGAAACATTTATCAAAATAGAAAACCACATAATCATGAAAAATTATTTATAGGATGACTAAATCATGAAACCTAATTTTTAATTAATGAAACCTTATATTTATACTAAGTTATTTATAACTAACATCTATTTAAATACTTCATGATGGTTTGTAAAGAGTTTATTAATTCCCAAAGCATATCCCCTAGGAGTATCAAACTAGGTGTGTAGCAAGGACCATTGTTAGGTACCAGATTACCCTGAGTCAGGCTTGGAAATCTTGTTGGAGTTTTTACCCCTAGGTACATCTATTGGAGAGGCACATCCACTTTCATTATCTATATTAGGATATATTTCTAAGAAACCACCCATTTTATCCTTTTCCAAAATTCCAGGATATTTTCTTATACTTTTCCTTATCCTTAGACTTATCCTTAAACATGTCCTTATAGTTCCCTCTAAGGTTTTCTCATCTTAGTTTCTAATGGTTTAACAAAAAAATTTCTCTGATACCAACTATAGAGACCCTCACTTTTCATATATATACAATACACAACTTTTTCAGAATACTTAAACATTACAAAAATAGATTCCCAAAGACTATATTATTTTAGTGCCTTGGGAAACATGGAAACATAAAAAATGGTACATGAGTGAGCTACATTATCTCCCACCAAGTTCTCCAAGACTATCACCCCTCTTATAGATATCATAAAATAAATATATCTCCATAAACTAGGGAAGTAAACATAAAATGGGGTGAGTTAAAATGATCAGAAAGGGGAAACAAGGAATATATGTAATCATAAACATGAGCATGGGGGTATGAAGACAAGAGCAAGAAAATAGAATATCATACTCTGCATATCAAAGATCATATACATGAATCATGGAATAAATCTTGGGAGTTCATAAGACATGAATCATAAGGAAATAAAGAGCATAATCCTTGAAAGTATAACATAGGAATAATACATGGAATTGTGGTAGAAACATAAATATATATAATTATTTCCATAGTATTCAAGGCATCACTGCTTACACCATCTTAGTGGAAAAATTCTTTTACTGAACTGAGTTCACACCATGTTCCAGTCCTATATTACTAAACCAAGTTTACGTCTCATTCCAACCCTAAAATATTGAACCAAGTTCATTTATCATTCGATCCATGTCTATCCCATGAGATATAAATCTTTACCCAATTCACTGTAGGGAGATATATGTCTCACCCATCTCATAATTAAATCATACATACATGTGAAACAAATTTGTAACCAATCATATCATAACCCATGAAATAAAATGGGTGTCATAAACATATAATAATATCCTAACCTATAGAAAAAGACAGGTTTCATAATCATTTCATCAAATAATAACCCATGAAAGGAACCGGGTTTCATAATCATATAACCCATGAAATATAAATGGGTTTCAAAAATATATAACACGTGGAAGAGAAATGGGTTTCATAAACTTCTTACTATAAAAATAAACCATTGAGAGAAATAATATGAATGGATGCATCGAAAAATTTCCCTGGAAATACATGAGTAACACCAATGTATGTCATATTAGATAGGAAATAATTCTTAAAGGTATTTTAGAAAATTTTATTGAATAAAATATCCTTTATTATTTGAAAAGGTCTCTTTAGAACATAAAAACATTATAAACCCATTTTCTTTGAAAATTAATTGAAAACAAAGAAAGAATTCTTGAAATAATTTTTCCTTGAAAACAGATAAAATAATCTTTGAAACATTTTGAAAATAATTTTCTTTGAAAACTTTTTTAGGAAGCATAAAAAAAAAATATTGAAAACAATTTTTTTCTTTAATTTTTTTTAAAAAAATTCTTAGAAATTAACCTTTTAAAAATGCAAAGGTAGATTCATAGAAATGACTATGGTTAAATCCATACACACTAAATGAGGTAAAAAGAACATTTCTTTTTCATGGTAAAAGGTTAGAATTGTCAGGAAAGAGAGAAGAATATTCTTTTGAAAACATTGGTAAAATACAAAAAGGGTAAAATAATTAAATATTATATGATAATAGTAGAATATTCTTGGAATCCCTTTTTAGAAAATATGGTTTTCAAGGAATGTAGATTTTTGACCGAAGAAAGAGGTAAATTCATAATTACTTAAAAACACATTGTTAAATATATTATGTACAAAGAGTGGAATAATGGTTCGAATATATGAATATATCATGAATAACTAGAGGTAAAAAAAATTCATGAGTTTTATTAAAATATGTATCATAATATTTCATCAAATGAAGAATAATCATAAACAATCTCAAAAAATCAATGAGATTATTTCAATAAACTCTTACCACTTGGAAACTTTGAACCATAATCCCCATTTAAAAAAATGATGTTTCATACAGATTAAAATATAATGAATAAAAAAGATTCATGGTATAACATTTCAAAGTAAATATATACACCTCATGGAAATATATAGGTGCATAACATGACACGTATCTAAAATAATGAAAATTGAGACAAAATCATTTTACCGATTTGGTCGCTTTTGAATCATAGTCCCCATGAATGATATATAATCAAATGGATAGTTAAATACCCATAAATTTATTTATAATAATCGTATAATACATCCATGGTCATTATTCACACCACATAAATGGAATGGGTGGTGAATAAAGCATGTATCTCATAGAAATAAAAACTGAGATGAAATTCCCTTACTTGTGTCTTGACTCTCTTTGTACTCATACAAGATTCCTATATAATAAATGTAAATTTTTTATAAATATTTTAAAAAATCATATTTTTATATATAATACCATATATGGTTTTATTATGGCCTTATATTACCTACTTGTTATCAATCCTATGTTAAGGATTCACTTTGGTTAATATTCACTTTGTGTTCGTTGCATTTATCATAATTTGTTATATCTTTGATCCTTATACTTATATCATGATTTCCAGAATGTAAACCATGATATAAATACCTTTTATATTATTTATATTTTTATTATATTAATATATATAATATATAAGTATGAAATGGAATACAATATTTATGGAGATGGTAGGTCATATGTGCGCATGAACATTATTTCCATTTAATTGTCGTATTGAAAGAAAGAAAATAAATAAAATATCTGAATATATATATATATATATTGTAACACCCCGAGCTTCCACGATACGCTTCTCATTCAATAATGCAATGGCTTGCATTATACGCAACTTCGAGTTCTAAAACACCGCGACTAATCAAAGTAGCCATTATGAATAGTAACAACCACTTTTTAAAATTATAGAAATTTTATATTTCAAAATGGACTTCATTTTTGGATTCGGAATATCGAAATCAGCCTATGTTGAATTTTTGGTATTTTTCTGAGAACTTCTAATTTTTATGAATAGTGAAAAATACTTAAAAACAACTTTTTTAATAAAAATAATTAATAGTGATAAATTATACTATTTAGTGGTTTTAAAGTATAATTGGAATATATTTTTATCATTTTATCCAATGGTGGTCATTATAATTAATTTTACATTGAAATTGGACATAAACAATTGCCAATCTTTTGATATAAATTGTTTCTTAAAAACACGCTATTTGTTGTGACAGCGGGAATTAATTATAAAATTAATTAATGCAACTTATATGATTGGAATTTTGTAAAATAGACATCATTTTTGAATTTGGAATATCAATTATATCTTAGGGTGAAATTTTGGCATTGTTCTGAAAAACTTCAATTTTTGATGAATAGTGAAACCACTAAGTTGTAGTTAAATAACTGATTTTTCGTTTAAATGAAATATTACCACTTCTGTGATTTGATTTTCAAAAATCCGACATACATGGTTTTCATTAAGAAGTAAAATGTGGTTCAATGAGATTAAAATAATTTTTTGGTGAATAGTAACTTTTAAGTTCTTAATCGCGATTAGAGGTAATTAGTGTAGTTTAAGGTACAAATAATGTTTTTATAATATGAGATGAGCATGACACTTGTCCTACTCCTATTGTATGAGTCATGGCCGACCAAGACAACCCATGGGTCAACTTGGGGACCCCATGGAGCCACTTTAGTTGGAAAATGACATTAATATATATTTATTTAATGTTAAAATTAAATTGACACAAACATGAGTTGTTTTACTAAAATAGTTTTTAAGTGGGGTTACACAAGTCCAAATTTTGATTATAAATATTCATTAGAAATCTAAAAAGATTTTCTACATCATAGTATTTTTTTTATAATTTTTAGACATTAAATAAATTAAATTATTTATGACATCATGATGATGCAGTGATGACCTCATTATTTAACGATTTAAATAAAATGAGAAGATAATGCAAAATCCAAGGCTTACACTTGTACAAAGCCAATTGGATGAGGAGATTTCGAACCCTTATCACCTTAGCCTCGAATTATATAAGTGTGGGACCTTTAGAATCCGAAAAGCATTGTGAAATAATGTAACATTTCAATCTTTCCAAAAGTGCCCCTCCTCTCCACTTATAAAAGGCCCCCACCTCTCCCACCTCATTTACACTTTCAAGCCATTTGGCTCGGCCAACCTCTGCCCAAATACTCTCCCAACATTCCTCACTTACTCATAGAAGCCTCACTTTGGGCAGAACTCTTCCCAAGGAAGCCTTTGGCTCAAATCAAAAAGAGTTACCCGATTTTAAGGTAATGTCTTTTCTAATGTTGTTTTGTTTTATTTTTCTTCTCCAACCCCCTAAACTCTTTTTATTCATTTCTTTTGTAACAACACCAGTATACTCAATATACTAGGATTTTGTTATAAGAAGGATTCGAGCTACACTTACACACACCTACATCTAATGGATAAAGAACATACGGTTTCTGTGGATGGCGAATTTCTGCCTCACGAAACGATGATTGTTCAACACTCATTTAACACCTTCAAAGGTGGCCATTATGATGTCACTATTTTTATATATGATATATAATATGTTTATATTTTACTTATGCTTCTTTATTTTTCATTTGTGTCTTACCTTTATGGCTTCCATTATGGGTATACGCGATATCTTCATTTTAGGAAGTGCGGACTACCGCCCCCTCAATGTGATTTGAATCGTTAATGCCATATGTGGGATGTATAAAGGATGGAGTAAATGGTATTATACACTATATTATACTGGAATTATATTATACATTTATATCATTATGATTTAGTTCCATTAAATATGAAATTTAAATGAAAGTAGCGTTCATGCGTACGTACGGCTTACCGTCTCCATGAACGGTGCATTTCATTTCTTACCTATAAATGTTACGTAATATTATAAATGAATGTATATACTGGATATATAAGATATATATGACATCTAAATCATGAATATAATTCTGGATATAATGGATATTTCACCACATAAACAACTTGTAATTATAAGAAGCTTATTGTTGACTCAAGTACCAAAGATCGACAAAACGACCGTTATTAACTTAAATAATTACATAATGTTCATATCATTGTAATAAGTGATATAATAAGGATAATTAAATTGAAAATGGTTCTTAATAAGGTATATATTAACTCTAGTTTATTATTCAGGAGGTTAAAGAACGGTTGAGTCAAGTCAGACACGAGGTAAGGGAACTTCTTAACCCAACTTCCATTCTTTGGGTTAATCTCCTACTTTCAAATTATGTCATGATATTATTATGTCTTATATTGTATTTGTACATTAGTTATGTGTACTTATAGTGAATACACATTATATATGTACTTTATTTAAAAAATGATCTTTTTAAGGACTCCATCTCAATCCCCTTTCATTGAGGCATATTTGGTTTTATACACAACTTTCTTTTATACGGTGTATAAACCCCTTTGACTTTTACGTTTATTCAAAAGGAATCTTTTTTATACGAAGCATTTTACTAAACGACAAAAAGGGAATGTTTTTCTTTCCGTACTTATGCGGCGACAATGACTTCTCCGCCGCTGTGACCATTATTTGAGTTTCGGCTTCCTCTACAAGCCATTATTTTTTTTAATGAAAAATAAATACAAAGTTTTAACTTTCTTTTATTTTGGTATTGAAAATGGTTTTGAAAGTGTTTTTATTATATCAATGTGTTGTATTGATATCTTGTGATTGAAATGTGGAAATGTTATGTTTCCTTTATGCATGTTTTATGTGATACGATTATGTTATGGTTTATGATATGTTTAAACCTATTCATATGAGGAATGTATTGGACTTAATAAGTGACGGGTGGAGCCCACTATAGCTCCTCGATGCATCGGTAGGTCTCATGAGACAACTAGACGTGGAATTGGCCGAGGCCCTTTCCCAATTTGATTTATGGTTTTGGCCGAGGCCTTAATCATTTTTAGACGTCTTGGCCGAGGCCTTGACAAAATGTTTCAGAATGTCCGGCATTATACATTCCCTCATTATAAAAGTGGTTATTGTTATTGCATGTGATTATTCGTCTGGTAGAATATCCATGTGAGTAAGTAAATGGCATTATCTCATTTTATTTTTTCCATATTATGCTAAAGTTCAAGTTTAAAAAGGCTTTTGTTTTAGTTATGCATTGCCTTAAATGTTAATGATTATTTATGAAATCTTCCGCAATATTGTTATCCTTACTGAGCATCTGAGCTCACCCCTTTCAATGTTTTAATATTTTCCAGGATGTGAAGAAGTATTTTATGGATGACCTACAGGGATAGTCAGAAGAGGATATTAGTGTGGACTATGAAGACTTTGTTATTGTAGTTTTTCGCTTTATGATGTAATGTAACGTTTACGAGTGTATCTAGTGTTTCCAAGGCTACTAAACTAATCGGTCTTTCGAGACTTGATCTTTTATGATCATGCCAATGTTACGAAGTAATGCACCGGCTCTGGGTAGCTGGGGTCGGGGCGTTACAGTTGGTATCAGAGGCAGTTTAGTACTAACCTTGGAAGCTAGATTTAGATAAACTCTGATTAGAGCACATAGCCCAAAGATAGACTTTGAGGATTAGTATAGAAGAACTTCCTAGAATTTTGGTATTATAGAGATGTTATGAGTTTTCCGAGCAATACATCCCTGTCTGGATACGAGCAGGTAGAGGCGGCTCTGGCACAGATGTACCTAGGGGTAAAACCCGAAAACACCGCTTTGAGCTAGACTCGAACGGGAACTGGTGCACGACAACGGGCCTTGCTGCACTCTTGGTTACGACACTCCCGGGGGATATGCTTAGGATAATTCTCATTTTATTTACAAACCACTATGAAGGGTTATGAGTATATACTTCCTCAAAGAAAACATTTCTTTTTATGATTATGGATTATATCCATAAATAGTTCAATTTATGTAAAGTGTTTTACAAGTATGGAATTATGTATTTTGATTCATAAACTAATCTAGTTTATGCCATTGTTTAGAAATGGAGCCTAGTGGAAGGAATGGAAACTGTATCAATGCACGAACTCCGTGTAGGGATTGCCCTCCTGATCAAGATAATTATTGTGGATCTGGAGATACAACTGGTGCTGATCAACTTATTACCATACTGGGACAACTCACTCAGGTTATGAATAATAACCTTACTCGTATGGAGCACCCTGATCCGCAACGTGGAGGATCAATGTTAGACCGCTTCATGAGGCAACAACCACCAACCTTCAATGGGAGTACAAATCCTATAGTAGCTGAGAAATGGATAAATTCCTTAGAGAAAATATTCCATGCCTTGGGGAGTAGTGAAAGGGAGAAGGTTGTCATGGCAGTTTACCGCCTCACTGGAGATGCCGATCAGTGGTGGTCGCTGATTCAAAACACAAAGGAAGATGATGACGTATCGAATATGGAATGGAGGGAGTTCAAATATCTTTTCTTAGAAAAATACTTTCCTCGTGACCATCGAGCAGATATGGAAAGGCAATTTCTGAGTCTGGGGCAGAAGGAGGATGAAAATGTCGCAAAGTATGAGGCTAACTTTACAAGGTTAGCGAGGCATGCTGCCGATTATATACGTAACCCAAGGAGTAAGATTGATCGTTTCTTTGATGGGTTAAAACCATTTCTCCGTCGAGCTTTGGTATCACAATCCTTCTCATCATACGAAGATATTGTCTCGTGTGCTATCAAGACAGAAAAGGAATTCTCTAAGTCTTATGACAACAAAGTAAAGCAAGAGAAGAAGAGAACGGTGGAACAAGAGACAGATAAAGGGAAAAAGGGAAAGAAGGATTTTCCATTATGTGATAATTGTGGGAAGAATCACCCTGGTACTTGCCTAAAAGGAATGGGAGTTTGTTATAAATGTGGAGAAAAGGGTTACCAGGCTCGTGATTGCAAGGGAAAGAAAGAGGCTATCAAAGTTGAATGCTACAATTGTAGAGAAATGGGTCATTATGCAAATGAATGTACTAAGCGTCAGGGAAACTTACCTCAGAAAAGGCCAAGGGATCAAGGACAATTTTATGCTGTTACTACAGTTGAAGCAGAATAACTAATGTATTGGTGCTTTTGGACTCAGGGATTATATTCTGGTTATTAGAATAATGTGATATATATATAAAGATTGTACTGCAGTACTTGTTGATTTCAGTAAGGTTTTAATATGATTAAGGTAATCATATTTTTAGTATGTGACAATAAGAGAAACTTTTCTTTGTTTGGGGAATCTGATGTTACAATTGATTTTGGAATTTAGAGACCTTTTAGAGAAAGTCTGGATGAAGGTATTTTGGATAACTATAAAGGTTGGAGTGGATTAAGTTGAACTTTGGATAGTATTGTTTAAGGTTAAAACATTTATGAAGATTATTTTTGGAATAGTATAGTACTATATTTTTAGGAAAAGGATAACCTGCAGGGTGGGGAATAACCCGTCGCGTCGGACAAAGCTGCAGGAATCGAACCCACAACCATAGTGCGACAAGCCTTTATTTCCTACCACTAGCCTACAGGAAGTCCCTGGTTATTACAAAATAGTTTTACTAATCTAAATGGTATGTGTTAACATTTTGAACCTTATACAATTAGGATAAATAGAATATTTTTGAGTTCTGTTACCATTTGGAGTAAAAGTTGGGTTTGTGGTAAAAATTTATTAACGAATGAAAGTATACATAATAAGTATGTATATTCCCTTACGTTCTTAGTAAATCTCATAAATAAATTCCTCAACATTATAAAAGGTAACTTAAAACAAAAATGTTGTTGGTTAACTTTTCCAACTGGGGATTCAATGACCGTTTAACCAATCACAAGTTTGTGATTTTCTTATGGTTAAACTTTCTCCTAATCCTATTTTCTATAACTCTCCATCAGACCTTGATGGTTTGTTTTTCTTCCATATCCATATTTTCATAGAATCCTAGAATGGGCTATATCGGGTGACCTTTGTACTTATCCTGCTTTCTTTTAATGTTATATATTTATTAACCTTATTTCCGATGTGGGTTTTCCAAAAAGGTATTTTCTATTTTCAACCTTTTATTATCAAAGAAAAATTTCAAATTGCGAGGACGCAATTTATTGAAGGAGGGGAGAATGTAACACCCCGAGCTTCCACGATACGCTTCTCATTCAATAATGCAATGGCTTGCATTATACGCAACTTCGAGTTCTAAAACACCGCGACTAATCAAAGTAGCCGTTATGAATAGTAACAACCACTTTTTAAAATTATTGAAATTTTATATTTCAAAATGGACTTCATTTTTGGATTCGGAATATCGAAATCAGCCTATGTTGAATTTTTGGTATTTTTCTGAGAACTTCTAATTTTTATGAATAGTGAAAAATACTTAAAAACAACTTTTTTAATAAAAATAATTAATAGTGATAAATTATACTATTTAGTGGTTTTAAAGTATAATTGGAATATATTTTTATCATTTTATCCAATGGTGGTCATTAGAATTAATTTTACATTGAAATTGGACATAAACAATTGCCAATCTTTTGATATAAATTGTTTCTTAAAAACACGCTATTTGTTGTGACAGTGGGAATTAATTATAAAATTAATTAATTCAACTTATATGTTTGGAATTTTGTAAAATAGACATCATTTTTGAATTTTGAATATCAATTATATCTTAGGGTGAAATTTTGGCATTGTTCTGAAAAACTTCAATTTTTGATGAATAGTGAAACCACTAAGTTGTAGTTAAATAACTGATTTTTCATTTAAATGAAATATTACCACTTCTGTGATTTGATTTTCAAAAATCAGACATACATGGTTTTCATTAAGAAGTAAAATGTGGTTCAATGAGATTAAAATAATTTTTTGGTGAATAGTAACTTTTAAGTTCTTAATCGCGATTAGAGGTAATTAGTGTAGTTTAAGGTACAAATAATGTTTTTATAATATGAGATGAGCATGACACTTGTCCTACTCCTATTGGATGAGTCATGGCCGACCAAGACAACCCATGGGTCAACTTGGGGACCCCATGGAGCCACTTTAGTTGGAAAATGACATTAATATATATTTATTTAATGTTAAAATTAAATTGACACAAACATGAGTTGTTTTACTAAAATAGTTTTTAAGTGGGGTTACACAAGTCCAAATTTTGATTATAAATATTCATTAGAAATCTAAAAAGATTTTCTACATCATAGTATTTTTTTTATAATTTTTAGACATTAAATAAATTAAATTATTTATGACATCATGATGATGCAGTGATGACCTCATTATTTAACGATTTAAATAAAATGAGAAGATAATGAAAAATCCAAGGCTTACACTTGTCCAAAGCCAATTGGATGAGGAGATTTCGAACCCTTATCACCTTAGCCTCGAATTATATAAGTGTGGGACCTTTAGAATCCGAAAAGCATTGTGAAATAATGTAACATTTCAATCTTTCCAAAAGTGCCCCTCCTCTCCACTTATAAAAGGCCCCCACCTCTCCCACCTCATTTACAATTTCAAGCCATTTGGCTCGGCCAACCTCTGCCCAAATACTCTCCCAACATTCCTCACTTACTCATAGAAGCCTCACTTTGGGAAGAACTCTTCCCAAGGAAGCCTTTGGCTCAAATCAAAAAGAGTTACCCGATTTTGAGGTAATGTCTTTTCTAATGTTGTTTTGTTTTATTTTTCTTCTCCAACCCCCTAAACTCTTTTTATTCATTTCTTTTGTAACAACACCAGTATCCTCAATATACTAGGATGTTGTTATAAGAAGGATTCGAGCTACACTTACACACACCTACATCTAATGGATAAAGAACATACGGTTTCTGTGGATGGCGAATTTCTGCCTCACGAAACGATGATTGTTCAACACTCATTTAACACCTTCAAAGGTGGCCATTATGATGTCACTATTTTTATATATGATATATAATATGTTTATATTTTACTTATGCTTCTTTATTTTTCATTTGTGTCTTACCTTTATGGCTTCCATTATGGGTATACGCGATATCTTCATTTTAGGAAGTGCGGACTACCGCCCCCTCAAAGTGATTTGAATCGTTAATGCCATATGTGGGATGTATAAAGGATGGAGTAAATGGTATTATACACTATATTATACTGGAATTATATTATACATTTATATCATTATGATTTAGTTCCATTAAATATGAAATTGAAATGAAAGTAGCGTTCATGCGTACGTACGGCTTACCGTCTCCATGAACGGTGCATTTCATTTCTTACCTCTAAATGTTACGTAATATTATAAATGAATGTATATACTGGATATATAAGATATATATGACATCTAAATCATGAATATAATTCTGGATATAATGGATATTTCACCACATAAACAACTTGTAATTATAAGAAGCTTATTGTTGACTCAAGTACCAAAGATCGACAAAACGACCGTTATTAACTTAAATAATTACATAATGTTCATATCATTGTAATAAGTGATATAATAAGGATAATTAAATTGAAAATGGTTCTTAATAAGGTATATATTAACTCTAGTTTATTATTCAGGAGGTTAAAGAACGGTTGAGTCAAGTCAGACACAAGGTAAGGGAACTTCTTAACCCAACTTCCATTCTTTGGGTTAATCTCCTACTTTCAAATTATGTCATGATATTATTATGTCTTATATTGTATTTGTACATTAGTTATGTGTACTTATAGTGAATACACATTATAGATGTACTTTATTTAAAAAATGATCTTTTTAAGGACTCCATCTCAATCCCCTTTCATTGAGGCATATTTGGTTTTATACACAACTTTCTTTTATACGGTGTATAAACCCCTTTGACTTTTACGTTTATTCAAAAGGAATCTTTTTTATACGAAGCATTTTACTAAACGACAAAAAGGGAATGTTTTTCTTTCCGTACTTATGCGGTGACAACGACTTCTCCGCCGCTGTGACCATTATTTGAGTTTCGGCTTCCTCTACAAGCCATTATTTTTTTTAATGAAAAATAAATACAAAGTTTTAACTTTCTTTTATTTTGGTATTGAAAATGGTTTTGAAAGTGTTTTTATTATATCAATGTGTTGTATTGATATCTTGTGATTGAAATGTGGAAATGTTATGTTTCCTTTATGCATGTTTTATGTGATACGATTATGTTATGGTTTATGATATGTTTAAACCTATTCATATGAGGAATGTATTGGACTTAATAAGTGACGGGTGGAGCCCGCTATAGCTCCTCGATGCATCGGTAGGTCTCATGAGACAACTAGACGTGGAATTGGCCGAGGCCCTTTCCCAATTTGATTTATGGTTTTGGCCGAGGCCTTAATCATTTTTAGACGTCTTGGACGAGGCCTTGACAAAATGTTTCAGAATGTCCGGCATTATACATTCCCTCATTATGAAAGTGGTTATTTTTATTGCATGTGATTATTCGTCTGGTAGAATATCCATGTGAGTAAGTAAATGGCATTATCTCATTTTATTTTTTCCATATTATGCTAAAGTTCAAGTTTAAAAAGGCTTTTGTTTTAGTTATGCATTGCCTTAAATGTTAATGATTATTTATGAAAGCTTCCGCAATATTGTTATCCTTACTGAGCATCTGAGCTCACCCCTTTCAATGTTTTAATATTTTCCAGGATGTGAAGAAGTATTTTATGGATGACCTACAGGGATAGTCAGAAGAGGATATTAGTGTGGACTATGAAGACTTTGTTATTGTAGTTTTTCGCTTTATGATGTAATGTAACGTTTACGAGTGTATCTAGTGTTTCCAAGGCTACTAAACTAATCGGTCTTTCGAGACTTGATCTTTTATGATCATGCCAATGTTACGAAGTAATGCACCGGCTCTGGGTAGCTGGGGTCGGGGCGTTACATATATATATAATTATTACATTAGAATTATTATATAATATATATCATATAAGTTCACTAAACTCATCCTTAATACATTTCATGTTGTGTTTGAACAAATCACATCGCTTTAAGGGGGCAGTAGTCCACACTTCCTCAAATAAAATTATTGTATCTACACCAAATAGAAATTATAAAGATATGTGTGGTAAAAGTATTAAATAATATTAAATACATAATAAATATAATATATAAAATGTATAAATATATTGTCCATAATAATTTCCCCCATGAGAGGTGGTAAAAGAAAATTAATAATCATCTTTTTGTGCGGGGGTAGTTCACCGTACACATAAACAGTATGTTCGTTACCAGTTAGATGGATTTGTGTATAAGTGTAGGTAAACCCCTTAATATAAAAACATATTATTATATTTAGGATATATTTTTTATTTTACAATCATGTAATAAGATTAATTTAGGTGGGGGGAAATAAAATAAAATAAAGGAGTTTGAGGGAGGGGGTTACTACTTAATCGGGTAACTCCTTTTGGTTTTCACCAAAGGGATTCCTTAGAAGTATTTCTGAAAAAAGGGAGTATTAAATGAGTAATATAAGATTTTTAGGGGTATATTATATTATATCTGGGATTATCCTAAGTGGGTTGATATTTGTGAAGAAGTGGGAGGAAATGAGGCATTTTTATAGTGGAGGAGGAGTGGCACTCTTGTAATATTTTGGAAAAAGGAATTCCATACACGTTTTTAACATGTAAAGTCAATCCAATAATAGACCCAATTAATTAAAATGGATTATAATGTCGAAATTAGGCCATCCAATGGCTCTGGTACAAGTGTCTATGTCTTTTTTTGTCTTAAATTTAATGTTTTGTCCTTAGTTAAGTTTAATTTTATCTTAATCGATGTAATTAATTTTAATTTATTTAACTAATATTTCTGGTAAAAAACTAATTTGACCTTATTATAAATTATAAATTATTATAATTAGAAATATGGAATTCATTTTTCCAAATTCAAACCACACAAGTGGAAGAAATTAATTTAAAATTAATCCTATTGATGGGACGACACTTACTTGTTTTTATAGTAAAAATGATCAAAAGTTTGCTAAGTTTTTATATCCAATTTCAATGTGAAATTGGTTCCAATGACCTAAATTAGATTAATTAGTAAAATTAATATCTAACTAAAGTTTTAAAAAAATTTAAAATCTAATTTAACCTTTTAAATTAATTATATTAAAAAGTAGTTTGGAATTAAAATTCATTATTTTTAACTATTCATTAAAAATGAAACATTACAGAAAAAAACAAAACCAAATTATCCTAACCTAATTTTTCGATTCTAATTTCAAATATTAAGATAATCTTGAATTATTAAATCTATTAAATTTCCAAAATTCATATTTAAAATGGGCTCGCCATTAAAAGGTGATAAAACTACCTTTATAAAAATATATGTTCTTAAACATAAAATTGGGTTTGTTCTTATATTATGTCTATAAAATATATTTAATGAATATCAAAAATATTTGATTGAATATATAACATATATATTACATTAATATTACTCACTAATTTAATTTAATTTAATTTATTAGGGTAAAATAGTTTTGTGACCATAAAAATAATAATATTTCCTTTTATATTCGATCAGTTTTCATATTCATTTCTAATTAATTGGTAATCTATGAATTAATCTTATATTTTTGTAAACTATATATCTTCCTAAATTAGTTAAAATAATTCATAATCTCTAATTTAATGGTAATTTTATATCTTATTATAATAACATTTTAAAAATATATTATTATTCGGTAAAACCTGATCTTGTGTGTTACTCAAGAAATCGAGGAAATTAATTGTTCCATGTATCACAGGCTAACCTCATTGTTCCATGTAAATAAATATAAAATTTATTTTGTGTGTACTACATGATTAACTTGGTGTTGAATATAACTCGTGACAAACATAGTTCTTTAATATAAAATAAACTATTTTTAGTGTTTTGTGAGATGAAAAATATCAAAAAGGTTAAATTTATTCGACAAATAATAATTCACAAAATCTCTGGTTGTTACATGTGTAATGCTTGTGTGCACTTGTCTTTTTGAAACCATATTTTCCCCAATGAAGTGATTTTTTGAAATATTCATTTTCAAAACTTGGTTTTATGGGATGTTTTATAAAATGGTTATTTCCTTATGAAATGGTATTTTCAAAAGGAAAATAGGTTTTGAATGGGAATTCCATGGATTCTTGTTCTTTGATATGAAATTAAATTATGAAATATATTTTTTTGTTTTTAATTTTTGGAAATTTTGCATTCCACCAAGGGTGCTTTGATTTCAAAAATGTGTTTGTTTGGTTTTTAGAAACACCTTGGTGGAAGGTGATTTCAAAATTCTTTGGTTAAAATGAAGTTTTCAAAAGAAAAGTTCTTTTGGTGTGTATTTTTTGTGCATTTTTTTAGGGATTGATGTGCACCATATTGTGGGTTTTTTTATTATATTCCTTGATTGATAAGGATTTTTTTGGGTTTTTTTGAGGTATTGAATGAATATGTCCATGTATAGTGTTGTTATTGTTTCCCACAAAATTGAGAAAGAGTTTCTTCTGTTATCATGCCTACTCAGACTCTGAGTTGGGTGGTGGACGCAAAACTTTCCATGTGAGATATTTGTAGGGATTTTTAGGGTTATTTAGAGCATGATTATTAGTTTTCATTGATTTTTATGGGTCGAGTATCTTTTTGGAACTTTCTTTTGGTGGGTATAATCTTGGTTTTGGAGCTTTGATAATGGTTCAGATCTTATGGATGGGTCCCTTCTTGGATCATTTCTTATCGTTGGCCTTTTATGAAAATTCTGGTAGGTCCTGTTTATTTGTGGGATGTTTCCCTCCCTCTGTACCATATGGGTGGATATGTGGTTACCTTTCTTTTGTCGTTGGTTGTAAGTGTCGTTTGTTGAGCCTTGTTGTTTGGGGGTGAACCTTTCTTGAGGTTTGGTTGTACTTGTGCAATATTGATCCAGGTGGTGTTCATTTCTTTTAATAGTAGAGAGGACTTGGGTGCATTATTGGGTAACTAGGATGTGTTATACACCAGTTGAGTGTGATATAATAATTGGTGTACTATGGTGGGCCTTTTGTGTAATTAAACATGTGAGGGTGATCCAATGTTTGACCTAAGGTTATCCGCATGTTTTGTGACCCGAGTTGAGAGATCATGTTGTATTTTTAGGCTTCCTATGGATCTTATTCTTTTCATGGGGTTATTAAGTGTTTGTAGTTGAGGGTGTATTCCTATTTTGATTTTTCATTGTATGAGGATGAGTTTTCTTGTAGTTTTACTTTTATTCCACCATGTTATAGGAATTATAAATTGTGGGGATACCATGTTAGATATCTTTTTCTTCATAGGTCTTCTTATTAATGGGTATAATCTTGGAACTATTTGGTGATGTTGGGACTTTGTGGTTGATCATCCTGATTGATTTTTAGGATTTTGGTTGTGAGAATCAAGGTTAAGCCTTGTTGGGTGGTTCTTCTAGGCTAGTTCCTTTTTGTATATTTCATTTCCTCTTATTTTTTGTTTCAACTAAGACTTTTTTGGGTTATAAAGTGGTATGGTAGGGACTTTTTGACACCCTCGGTGTCATGGTGTTTTTATTTTTGACTTATCATACCTTTTTATTGAGAGGGATTAAATTATCGTAGTTGAAGATCCATAATTTCAATTTTTAGAGGCTTTTTAGGAGTGCATGGTTAGCCCATAGGGTTTTTAAACCATATGGTGCCCATGAGGGTGGGCCTATCTATTGGAAAGATCCATTTTGAACATTTTTTACACAGTTTTTCAAAACATGTGGATCTCCACAAATACTGTGTGGGTTCTTGGGTGTGTCAGTTGTGAGGTGATTGTTTTTTTCAAACTATTAGGCCTCTTAAGGGGAACCGTGTAAGGGGTGCCTATCCTAGGTAGTAGCTAGTGCATGGTTGTTGCACAGTTTGGAAAATCATGAGGCCAAACCGTTTGACTTACACATTATTTAATTTTTTTCTTCACTTTTATATTTTATTTCTTCCTATTTTAACCTTATGTGTTTTTTAATCCTCTCCCCCTTTGTGTCTCACATGATTCCACCCCCCCCCCCCTTCTTGAACAATGTGTTCACCACCACCTCTCTTACAAGCTCCTATCAAATAGTGTTTCCTCTTACTTTCTTATATTTTCTTGGTCTATTATTTAATTTAGTGTCTCATATTCCATCCTTCTCCCTTCACCTCTTACGGTGTGTGATTAGGCCGAACCCAAGGGGTTTTGTTTTGCCTAATTACAACACATCTTCTTGTTTTTATGGAGTGAAATGAATCTCTCAAGTTTTCTTGATGCATGTTTTGGCATCCGATGATGATGGAAAAACATTTTGGTTCTTTTTGGTTCACCCATCATTGTTTGAGGTTGGTTTTCCTTACCCTTTTATTGGTCTAATTTTTTTGTGGTCTTTTGGTGTTTGTTGGTTTCTCCTTGGTTTTTTAAGAGTAATTTTATCTCCTTGAAGGCTACTTGTACATATATACATAGGTAAGAACATATATATATATATGGACTCTTTTTACATATTCCCTCAAAGAGAAGGTAATGTGTACATGGGGTGAAAGGGTATAAAAATATATGTGAAGGTTCATATTCGTGTTATCATAAAGGGGTAGTTTCAAGTGGATATTATCAAAATCACCATGATTTATGGTAAGAGTTACTATACAACTTGTTTCCATTGGAATTATAATGTGCTTGTGTATTTTTAACTCAATTTTTTGAAAGTATAAATATATGTGATATCTCCTTAGAAATTTAAAATCATTTCATAGTGTTTTGAACTTGGAATAAATGGTGGTATTGTATAATCCTTACCCCATGATTTAAATGGGAATATTTAATTATGTCAAGAAATTTATGAATCAAATTTTGGATTTTTTTTGAATGGTTTTAAAATTTGGGAAATGGGTTTTAACTTGGTTTTGGATTTCATTGAGAAAAAGAATTGTTTTAAAGGGAGTTCGGTTTTAAAGTGAGGTGTTAACCTCAAAGTGTTTTAAAATGGGGGGTTCTTAAATGGATTTAAAATTGCGATTTGAAATGTGTGTGTAGTTTACCTCTTTTGTAAAATTCATGTTGGATTCTTTGAAATTATTTTATGTAAATTGGGTGGCCTTTTCCATTCTTTTGATTTTAAAAGGGAAATGCCCTTTTCAAAGGGTGAATTTGAAATGATTTTTTAAAAAATGTAAGTGATTTCCATCTCTTATGTGAAATTCCTTGAGATGCACTTTTTTAAAATGTCATGGGGATTGGTATCCCAAACCATGTTTTATTGTTGAAGTGTAGGTTGACACTTTGTTCTCAAAATGGTGGTTGTGAGAAAACACCTTAATTTCCCCTTTCTTAGATACCCCTTATGGGGGGTACGATAATTATGTGATTCTTGTTTTCTCCCCTTATGTGGTAATGTTTTTATTTATATTTTTGGTGAATGTTATTTATGTGGGTCTATTTATCATTGGGTATTATGGGTGTGAGATGTTTTATTATGCACTATCCTTTTGAATTTTCATGGTAGACCTTGGGAAATATGGTAGATGACTACGGAAATTAAATCCCTAACCTAGGTTAGTTGTTTGGAGTGTTACCCTCGGAACTGAGAGAGCCTATTGCGAGAATGTTCCCCCTTGAGATCAAGTGTTATCATAGGTGATTGGGGACAACTAGTGCCCTAGTGGGGATCGTGAGATCCTATGGAGGACCGTGTAAAACTCCACCTATTTTTAGAGACGTTTTGCTATGTTTTAGCCATGGGTTATTCTTAGTCATGCTAGCTGTCATTTAGAGCATGTTGGTTAGTACTAGGACACTAAGATACTTTGGATAATTTTACAGTATTTACCTTATGCTTCGATTTTATCCCCTATTTCTTGGAAGATTTCATGGAACCTTTTATTTTTTTTTAATTTTATTATGCCTCGCATTATATGTGTGGTTCCAGTTTATGATGTTTGACTTTTGTGGTCATTTTGTTGTTTCCTTTTAAAAACATATTTTTCAAAGAAGTGTTGGAAAAATTGTTTTGAAATTAATGGACTTTGTGAGTGCTTTAAAGTGGGATTCAAAATGGATTTTGGCTTAAAGATTGCTTCATCTAGTGGAATTTTTAAATCACCCTTATTTATTTAGATAAAAAAGTGTGAGTTTTTTTAGATATGTTAACGGTGTCTACAGTTTTGAAATGGCATGGACCGATAGCTTTTTTTCTAAATTTGTGGGTTTGTTTTTCGAAAACAAAGGGATTTTTTTTTTAAATTATTTATGGTATTGTTTTGATTTACATGAATCATATATATATATCTAAAGATTAATTTTTAGCTTTATTTTCTAATTAGAAATGATGAATTTCCTTATGAAACATAGTAAATAGTTTTGGTGGGTTATAGTGACCTACAGGGATTTTTAGCTCACATCTATATCTTCCAGGTTCCAAGATCTTAGTCGGATACTATTTTTTCCTTGTGGATGGTGTGGGTAGAGTTTGTTGGAGATGTTTTAGGGCTTGTACTGAGTTCGTTAGTTTTTTTCTTTTTTGTTTATTGATGTTATATTTTTGTTAGTTTTGTTTCCAATTTAGCCTTCTTTCTTTGTTTACTTTATATGGATCTTGTATTGGTTTATTCCACCATCATTTATCACTATTTTGGGAAAAACCATTCCCAAATGGATTATTGTGATGCCCATGAACTTGTCTCCATCTCTTGGGGATCAGGAATGCCCTTAGGTATTTTTGATGAATCGGGTCGGGTGGTGGGTTGGATAGAATCTTAGTTTGTTTTGTTACATAGAGTTTCCCAAAATCATTTCACATAAAATTATATGGGTTTTAGAGAAAAATTCAATAAGAAATAATCCAAGGTGTAGAAAAAAGAACATCCAAATTCCAACAATAATGATGAAAATCTTCAAAACCAGTTGAAGGAAGGAGAAAAAATTTCGATTCAAGAAAAAACCAATAAAGGAGAGAAGAGATAAGGATTCCAAAGTTCTTATTCAACAAGAAAAACATATATATTTTAAGTTTTTATTCTTCCAAAAATATCAAGAAAAGTGGTTGAGAAAGATTATGTCATCCAAGATAGTAATCCTCAATGCAAGAAGGGTCAATCACACAACATTGGTTCCTCTGGAAGTTGTCTGGAATTTGTACGCATCGAAGGAATTAACAAGGAGTGATGAATCCATTAAAAGGTGTAGGAAAACTATTAATATCACATTAAAACCCCAAATTAATAATCCATTTGTTTCCCCTTCAAAACAAACAATATTCAAGAATAAAAATGGTATTTTGGACCATTTTAAACTCCAACACGATGCCACCCTGATCTCCACCACAGTCAGGCCATGGTCATGGTGCTCTAAAACCCCCCCACTCGAAATAGAATCCACCAAGACGTGTTACCCAAACCTAGGGAATTTTTCCAACACCACAACCTCTTATAAGTCTTAAGAATGTATTTCCTCATCCCCGTTTTGGATAGGAGGACACCAAGGAAAAAACATATTGCATCATAGGCATTTTTTTGGCTGTTTTGAAAATAAAATTCTTCCTAAACACTTATAAGGCACTAAAAGATCAATGGAATTCACCCAAACATGGTGAAACCCAGATAATCATAAGGAAGGAATGGAGACCAGGTGTTTACATATATGAACTAAAATTGTGTGGATTTACAAATTATAGACAAAATAGGAAAATAAATCTAACTGCGTTAAAAATGGAGAGATCTAGCATCCCTCAAACTTCAGTTTCTACTCCCTTTGATAGATGATGGAGACTTTGGGGATTGGTCCATGTGGAAGGGGTGGTGGGGAGTATTGAGGCAAATTCATTATATTTTCCTTCTTTGAAATATTTTGTAAGAAGGTGCTTTATTGAAAATAACCATCCTTGAAAATTGCATGAAGTAGGTGCTTTATTGAATAGTTCATTCCTATATTCCTTGAGTAAAACCCATCTAGATATGCCTTCTACCATTTTGAAGCATCTTATCCCATTTCTCTCATCATCCACTACCATTTTCCTCTCCTTCCTCCCTTCCGCAGCCTGAAATCCAGGCTCGATCTTAATCACTCATCGTTCATCCAGCCTTAGCCGCACCCTAAAATATGACTACTGCTTCACATTCTGTGAATTGAGATTCAAGTTACCCATATTCAGATATTCCTTCTGTGATTCATAGATCTATCGACAACCATGAATATTTCCGTGAATTTCGTCTACTGTAAAGCTTACAAATCTTCCGTTTAGATTACCGTATTCCACAAACTTTACGGTTGCTAAGATTCCCATCAAGGTTACGAGTCTTGTGTGACACCTAACTCGCTAAGAAGTTCACGAAGCCTCATTCTCGGAGCCCTGTTCGTGGAGCCCCATTCGCGGAGCCCCATTCGCGGAACCCAATTCACATAACTTCATTACGTGAAACTCAAAATCTAGGTATTTTAATTAGTTGAATTAATTTAATTAATTACAATAAAGTTGTGGCATTTTAATAAATTACAATGCAATTTTTTATATTTTTTACTTCAAAAAAAATTGCATGAAATATTGTGTGTGTGTGTGTAGGAATATATTTTAATTGTATAAAATATATTACTAAATTAATTATTGATTTTGTGATTAATATATTTATGCAATGTATAATATATATATATATATGAATATATCAAATGTCGCGGTCAGTTGGGGAGGTGGGGGTAGGTGGGGGTTTGGGGCATGATCATAGGGTTGAGTACTCTGGTCAGGTTTATTATATCATTGTAGTTTAATGAGAAAAAGAATCAAAAAAATAACCAAAGAATATATTATTAATATATCATTGTATTATAGTTAATATATATATTATTGAATTTCTAGAAAATATATATTTTGTTAATTAATTTCTATTTTTCTAATAAATAAATTATTAAATTGTTAAAAATATATATTAATTATTTAGTTAATAGTAAGTTAATATTTTAAGATAGCTAAATTAATAGTTTTGTAATTAATTTCAATTGATAAAAACATTAGTTCAAATAATTCAATTTGACAATTGATGTTATATAAAATATTTTTGAAAAAGAAAATTGGAATTGAAATTTAATTTAAATATTAATTAGTAATTTTTTTATTTATAAGAAACTTCCATTTTTTAATTATTTCATTGTGTGTGCGTATGTGTATTATAGTACAGTATAAAAAACATACGTATCAATATTAATATATTATTAAATTGTAAATAAAATATTATTGTTTTGTAATTAATAAATGTATATATCGTTGCACTGTAATTAATTTATTATTAATATATATATTGTATTGTATAAAATAAATTATTTGTCAATTTATTAGTAATTTTTGATTAAAAATATTTTTGTATTATAAAGAATTTATATTAATTAGTAATTTAATAACAGGTTTATATTTTAAATTCTCTAAATTAATTGTTTTGTAAATATTTTAATTTAATAAAAACATTCAATCAAATAATTTTATTTAATAGTTGATAATATATTAAATATTATGAAAAAGAATATTGAAACTGAAACTGAAATTTAATTTAAATATTAATTAGTAATTTTGTTATTTATATCTTCTATTTATAAATTATTGTGTTTTATAGTTCGTATATATATATATATATTGTTTTGACGACAATTCTATTTTTTATTTTCAAGATAGACGCTTTAAGGGAAAGCGGTAACCACATACATCAAGCGGGAATCCAAAAAGAAATTTGAAATTCAAAACCAACGTCAAACCCGAGGAGGCTTCGATCCAAGAGTCACCGTGTCAGCTAGTGTCACGTCGCTTTCATCCGCCATGATCAACATGGTACTCCATTGTCGACTCGACATCCACAAACCACCGGAGCCGTTGATCGGAGTAAATAAAACCAACAAGAAATCATTGCAACCAGAACACTAGCATTCACATACAAATCATAGCAAACATTCACGAATGGCTTCGACGAAGAAACACCTAGAAGAACTCGTCATCATCGCCCATAACACAACTTCAGTAAGAAAACCGGGCAATCAAGAAAACCATAAACAAAAACAACTCCCTTCGCGTTGTTAAAGCAAACATCGAACATCACCATCGTCGAAGAGGCCGCGAACGAGAACCATCCCGACTCCATTCGCGCCCGGAATCCCGACGACCGCCAACCCACACATCCCAAAACATCTTAGTACCGCCACCCCAGCTCCAACTGGGAGAGGCGCAGAGGAACACGACGTCAGGGCAGGAGAAGGAGAGGCCATCCAGCAGCATTGGAGTCGTCGATGATCTGAAGCTCAGAACCCGTGATTCGTCGCACACAACAAGCATCAATTGAGGACCACCGCATCTCGGATGAAAGACAGCTTAGACGCGCCTCCTGGAACACCGACACCGAACAACCCACACATCCCAAAGCCTCCAAGAAGCCACCGTAGCAAACCTACAGGGAGATCGACCGATGAACCGGAAGCCAGAGCAGCAATTGAAACAAGCTATGTGATACCAGAGAAGCTTACCTCGGTTGGGCCGTCAAACCTCTGGTGTCGAGGCCATCGCCTTGTGAGCTGCCGCCGCAGGCCAGAATTGACCAATCACAAAACAAAAAACCAGAACCAAGCCACAAATCAACCGCACAACTATGACGCAAAAAAAGAAACTAGAAAACGTAGACCAGTGAAAGAAGAATAACCCGCCACAAACCCACCGTCGTCTTCAAGCACACACATTGCGACCAGGTCTACCCAAACGCCTCCAGACAGAGCGGAATCGTGGCGCCATACTCACCGTAGCAACGGAGAACTCCAACATCGGACCGTCACCTCGCCGCCTGAGAGCCCTGTCCAACAAAGGGTGTGAGGAAGGCCAGCATACGGTGAAATCACCGAGAAGTTCAAGACGACGTCTCCACAGCGAACTCCGCAAGCCACGAAACCGCTGGTCCAAAGCGTCACCAGAAAGCCAAGCCGCAACAGGGAAGAGGAAGACGTCGGTGGGGGAGAGAAACCCTATTGGATCCCCTTACGGGTGCATTTGATCAAATTTTCCTTAGAAATAACATTCTATATATATTGTTGAATTGTATTAAAATAACATGTATATATATTAATATAAAATTACATTATAAATAAAATATTATTGCTTTGTAATTAATATATTAATATATTAATATATTATTAATATATCATTGCATTATAATTAACATATTATTCATATATATATATATTATTTCATAGTATTAAATATATGATTTTTTATTTTATTTTATTGTAATTTTTGAATTAAAAAATTATTCCAATAAAATTTATTTTCAATTTAATTTATTCTTTTATTTATTTTGTTTAGTTTATATTTATTATAATTTGGATATTAGTTTTTATAAATTTTATTTGATGAGTTAAATTGTTTAGTTTTAAATGGTATAATAATTTGTTGAATTATGTTTTTGTGGTTTATATTTTTTATATTTTATTGTTTATGATTATTATGGGTATTTATATTGTTTTATGGTTTGGTTTGTAATTTGTTTGTGGTATTTTTTTATATTATTTCATTTTGTAAAATATATTGTTTTTTAATTAATTTTTAATTATGTAAATGATATATTATTGCATTATAAGAAATATATATTGAAAACTTGGTTTTTCGCCTTCCGATGGACCTGAAGCCCCACCGAACCCCTAAAAAACTTGCTGGGAATTAAGAATCATCTAAAATTAATGTCTTGGTTCAATGAAACTCTTGTTATTAAGTTATGATAATCAATAAAATTGTTGGTCTACCCACCAAACTCCAAAAATTCAAAATGGGCAAGGAATTCGACCTAATCAAAAAACATGGAATGTTACAACAAACATGCCAGATGTTTTCATGGCCTTGATGAATCATGATTTCCACCTATATTTAGATTCTTTGTGGTAGTTTTCATGGATGACATCTTGGGGTATTCTTAGACTCGTCACGGTCATTCCAAACACCTTTACACCATTCTAAATATACTAAGAGAGCATAGGTTGTATGCCAAAATCTCAAAATGTTAGTTATGAATAAATAAAGGTCACTTCTTAGGTCACACTATCTCTAAGGCTAGAGTATCTGTGGAACCAGATAGGGTGAGTGTTGTGGATTTTTAGGATCATCCCAAGTATTTATTTGATATCTAGAGTTTCATGGGATTAGCCCGTTATTACAGGAACTTCATCAAAGACTTTTCACATCTAGATTCCCCAATTATGAGTTTGACCAATAAGGGGGTAAAAAATTTATGGTCTAAAGCATGTGAAAAGGATTTTCAATATCTTAAGGGCAGGTTGACTTCATCACTGATCCTAATTTTGGAAGATCCCGATAGAAGTTATACAGTTTATTGCGTTGCATCAGGTATAGGGCTGGGGGCTTTCCGGAAGCAGGGGGACTAAGTCATGGAATATGAGTCTCATTATTCGAGGACACATGAGGGGAATTACCCAACACACGATCTCTATTTATCTACAATAGTTCATGCCTCACATTGTTAGAGGAACTATTTGTTGGGAGAATGCTTATTGGTGTTCGCGAACCATAAATCCCTCAAATACATATATTTGCAACATGACTTGAACCTTCAATGGAGAAGGTGGGTTGGTTATCTCCATTCATTAAATTTTAATCTACCCTATACACATGTTAAATTCATTGTAGTAGTTGACATTCTGAGCTAGGAAACTCAAACAGAGTCAGTGCATTAGGCCAGTAACGAGTGACAGCTTATGGACCTGTTTTAAAAGATGCACTTGGAGGTGTGGGGTAGTCATGGATAGATTTATCCCTCATCCTTTTTTGTGACTTCCACTCTTCTGTATAAGATGGGTATGAGATAGATATCAAATTTAGAGAGACTAGTCCTCTAAGAGAGTGTGGCAGGTGAGGACCCACCTCCTGGTTGGACTATTGGAAAGGCTGAAATTCTACACATTCATGGTCACACTTGGGTTCTAGAATACTTGTGCAAGGAGATGATGTGAGAGATTTATGCCTCATCTTGAGAAGGACATCATAGTTTAACCAAGATGTATTATGACATATGTGGTATGTACTGGTGGATGGATATAAAATTAGAGGTAGTCGGTTTTGTCACAAGGTGTTCCACTAGTCAGTAGGTGAAGAAGGAACACCAATGACCTGAATGGATTTAACATCTGTTACCCATTCCCAAGTGAAAATGGGATGATTTTGTGATGTATTTAATTACCTAGTTTCTAAGGTCACCTCAAGGTAGTAATGTCACATGGTTTGTTATGGACAGGCTCTTGAAGGTCTCCCATTTCCTACTGACTAGGGATACCTTCTATGTGGATAAGATTGGGATACTTTATATCCATGAGTTTTTGTGCCTTATCGGGGTTCCTCATACTGTTGTATCGGATATGGTTTCTTGGTTTACATCTTGGTTTTAGAAAGGCTTGTAGTGGTTATTGAGAATACAGGTGATTTGGAGAATATCATACCACCCTCAGATTGAAGGCCAGTCAAATCATATTATACAGGTTCTAAAGGACATACTGAGAGCATACACCCTTAATTTTGGGGGTTTATGGGAGAGAAATATTCCCTAGGTTGAATTCACACACAATAATAGTCATCAGGTGACTATACATATGGGACCATATTATATTTTTTATGGTAGGCCATGTCGATCACTCTATGCTAGTCAGAGGTTGGAGAGCCAGCGCTGCTCAGACCGCATAGCATACATGAGACTTCAAAGTAGGTCTAGTTGATCAAAAAGTAGATTTCTACTTTATAGTCAAAATAGAAATCCTTTTTCCAATCTCTATCAATGATCTATAGAGTTTCAGTTTTGAGATCATGTATTTTTTTCATGTCTCGTTGAGGCTAGGTCATAGACATATTCGAAGATAGGGTATAGTTTTACCATGATATGTCAAGTCCTTCGAGATTATAATGAGAGTTGGGATGATATCCTATCAATCAAAGTCACCTCAAAGGTGTCAATCCATGCACGAAATCTTCCATGTATCTTAGCTATTTCATTATCACTCAAACTCATCTCATAATATTCAGATATATGAGGTTAAGCTATAGGTGGATGAGTCCTTCTAGGAGTATCTTATACGCATCATTTGTCAAAGCATGAAGTCTCTCTAAGGAAAGTTTGTCCCTATTGTATGGGTTCTATGGTAGCATGGTCATGTATAGGACAAGACATGGGAGTGGGAGGTAGATGTACATACTCAGTGGATACAATTATTTTCATATGCTTTACCACCCTTAAAATAGAAACTCAAGGACAATTGTTATTAAGAGGGGGAGATTGTAAGATCCCTGGTTGTTCCTTGAGGTATGGATCTTATAAATTCCAATTTAATTTCTTCGTTTGGACCTAATGTGAATCACTAATGAGTCCATGGGTGTTTTAGGGGTGTTTGGGGCTTGTTCGGACCCTGGAGTCTTGGTTTTTGGAAAAGAAAGTTGGGCCACACAGTTAGTAGAAACTATGTTCCCCAGGTCGCACGGTTAGGAGTAACCATGTGGGGTGGTCCAGGGGTCTTTCCAAGGCCGTACAGTTTGATGAAGTCATGCATCCAAGGCTGCATGCCTATGTGAACCACCTATAGTTTTTAGGATATGTGAATCACATAGTTTTTAAATGGTTCCCCAAACCGTGTGTATGAATAGTGTAGGTTCCTCCCTTGGATAGTAAAGGGTGGATGGTTGGCACATGGTTTGGCCAACTGTGCAGCCAAACCATGTGACCCAATTTTAAAGGGGTAAAATTACTATTTTCACTAAAATTTATTAAAACCTAAATACTTTGTATCCTTTTTTATTTCGGTGGAAAGGGGGGTTCCTTTTCTCCCATTAGAGCTCCTCCTTCAAGGATTTGATCCCTTTTCTTCATCTAGACTCCAATCAAGAGTCGTTCATCTCATTGGATATTTTCTGGTGATTTATTCATTCATTAGGATAGTTTTTCTATTTTTCTTAATATTGACTGCACTATTTTAGTGTTAGATAATATGCCTAGTTTATAGGGTTTTCATTTGTTCTTCCTTTTTCTCCTAACATAGACCGAATCAGAGGTCGATACTGGATCTATGTTCTACCAAATAACTATGATAGGAAGTCTATACCTTTTCATGCAATTTATAGTTGTTTTATACCATATTTATATTGTGCCACATGTTGTTCTTCCTAGAATATCTCCTAAAATTAATTAGGTACCTCGATTAAATTGTTGGAACCATGTTAGGTTTCCCACTTAGTATCATGTGATGGTTGGAGGTTATCAAAATCGGCCCAGACCACCTATGAGGCATTTTTATGTGTCTTACCATTGATATACCATCATTTTGGGTGTGTGTAAGCTCACCATATTAGTGGGTGCCTTAAATGAATTAAATTAGATAATAAGAGAGGGATTATGCCTCCTTTTCATGTGATTACATGTGATTGAAATAGTTAAATGGTTTAAATGTAAAATATGGAATGAGTTTGATGAACTCATGGTTTGTGTATGATTATAAAATGGGTTAAATGATAAAGGGAATAGATAATGAATGACCATTGAATTGGTTATGAGTTGATTGATGAATTCGATTCCATGGACATTTTTACTCTTTGGATCTAACCCTAGTGGTTCTCAGACTTGATTACACATAATAGGTTGTTGAGGATTCCTGGGAAATTTCTACTCCCAGGATCTGGCTTGCTTATACCACCTTGGAAATGCTCCTTGGGATCCTCCTAAGTCATTACCGAGTTTTCTATGGGGATTCTCCATGAACTATAGGGGATGCCTTGGCCATTATACCTTGGATCTGAACCTTGTAGACCTGAAACTTGATGAAGAATCCATGGTTTTTATAACTTGGATATGGACCTTGTAGGCATGATACATAATGAGTATTCCTTAGTTGTTATACCTTGAATATGTCCCTTATAGACCTGATAATCTATGATCATGTCTTGGTTGGTATACCTATGATCCGAACCTTGTGGTATGACATGCGATTACTCGGCATTGGCCACAGTGAATATTTTTTCATGATTTACTTTGAGCCTTGGCAGGATATACAGAATCACATTCAAATTTATCACTTTATATTAATGTTATATATATCACACTGCTTCATCTTATATACATAGGGTGGACTTGTTATAGACACCTCTAGTGGGGGTCTACTGACTGTTATCTCACACCCTATTCGGGCTAGCATTGGGTACCCAAACATCCTTCTTGGATTCAATTAGGGACTAGAGAAAACACCCTCTTTGTAATGATTGATTGGTTATTCATTAGAGTAGGCAATCACAAGACAAAACTATGCTCTTGATTCTATATGGAGATAGTTTCTTTTGGTCTTTTGTATTTTGATACATGTATTGTACTAGTTTCCTATTTCCATGTATTAACTTTATTATTCTATAGAGAAATGATATACTCATATTGTATATGATACTGAATTGGATTTATTATTATTGTAATATTTTGGATTTTTATCATATATCATTGATTTATATTAGTATTCCTCTATTGATTAATATGATTTCACCACAATGAAACTATGATAATGAAAGTATAGTCTCCCAACTATACCACCTTACACCCTTGGTACTAGTCGATAGCCTCTAGAGTACAGGGAGGCATGCTTGAGGCCATGTGGCCAACCGGATTGGGGCACCATGTAGTGGCTCCTAGGTCAGGATGTTACAAAGTGGCATTAGAGGATTTCTTTTCTTGCATAACTATTTCGAGACAATATATTAGATATTAGGAATAGATTAAAACTTGGTAAAAATTTGTTTTTAGGAGTAGCTATCCCACATTTGTGGTAATTTTCAAGTTTCATAGAATGAGGAATTTTTGTTTTATATTTTTCCAATTATAGTTCATTTGATACTACTATTGGGTGATGCACATGTTATGTGATGCTACAGTTATTGTGAATGGGGATTAGATTTTATCCTTGTACCGATATTGAAAGGAATCATTTATCATGCATCATTTTAGTAACCTTATAATATTCACATGCCATGTATATTCAATTCCATATAGGATTTATTTCTTGACTGCATGAAATATATTATGTGTGACTGGTGTTATGTGATTGTTATCGACTAACATTGCTTGTATGAGATTGAGAAACATAGTTGGAACTTAAAGTGTCCACGCTAACATTAAAAGTGTTTTCTTGCATAGGCTATAACCAACACTTTATGAATTCAATTATGGTGGCTCAATTCACGGCCCATTGGTCACATGGGCTGGAACGTGTTATGTTTGGGGTTAAATACACGTCATACTTCAATTTATAAGGTGTATGGGCCCTTATAGAATAGAAATGATGATCCATATAATTCAAAATTTTAAAGTAATTATTATATAAATGAGAATTAACTTAAATAAATTCAAATTAAATGAAAATGATACAATTAAATGGATTTTCCATTTTCATTTGTCAATCCATATACTGAGACCCAAGTTGTAAAATAGAGACCTTGACCTTGACTTGACTTTAGTAGTGGGTAGTAGGTAGTGCCTCTGGTGTCCTTTATGATCATTTTTGTTACCCAGTCTGGGTTTTAAGAGTATTTAAAGGGGTTTTTATTGTTTATAGCAAGGATTCTACCTGTTTTATGCTTATATTTGTGACTTATCACTATTCAAATATTTTTCTGAGGCATGTTCTTAACATTGTAGATACATTCCTCCACGACAAACTCTCATCCCATTCCAGGAGTGCGGTGATGACCATTATCTAGAGGTGGTCAGACCTGGGGAGCCAGTAGAACCTCTAGTAGTGCCACTTGTGGCACCACACATTATTCCTAATATGGTTTTTGATGCCCAGTTATTTGAGGGTTCCCTATGATTTATACAGATTATTCAGGGATCCCCAAATCCTGCTTCATCTATAGTAGCAATGATGTGTGTATTTTAGCATTAGAATCCACCCTCGTTTTCAAAGGATGGTTGTCCATAGGCAACTGAGCTATGTTTTTTAAGGTTTGGTATATTTTTGAGCACTTGGAGACTATTCCAGAGTAGAGAGTCAAGCTCATGACATATATGCTTTGTGGATCTTCCAAACACTAGTGGGATGTCCTGAACCATACTGATAAGCTTTAATATATGGTTTGGAGGTATTTCCAATCCATATTTAATGATTACATCTTTACTGATACTTTGAGAGATGGACGGTCCAGTGAGTAAATGCATCTGGAGTAGGGAATGATGATCGTTATGGAGTATTCATGTCACTTTATAGAGATTCAACATTTTGCGCCTCTGTATCTAGTTGATGAGTCGTATAGGGAGAGACTCTTTTAGTAAGGTCCCAAGTATACCATTTCATCATAGGTAATTGTGTTTTGGATGACTACCATTACTAACATAGTGAATCAGATGATTATTACTGAATGCGACCAGAGGGGATCTATGGGGTTAGAGTAGAGTGGTGTAGCTTCTCAACCCAGTGGTTCAAGGATATCTAGCAGGAAGTGGTGTTTTGATGTTTCTTGTGATGGGAATACCATTCATAGTGTGAGTGTTGATAGTTATATCTTCTTCCATAAATGTGAAAAGAAGGGACATATGAGTAACCTGTGTGATAGAGACCCAAATGTGTGTTGAGCCTATGGGCCATATTCAATGGTTCTGAACCAGGCTGGGAGATAGAGTACTACAAGTCATTCAGCCTGAGGAGGTGTTCGTGACAAGGGTAGTCAGACACCAGTTTCTCCTCAATAAAAGAGTTGGCCTGCTTAGGTTAGTCAGGCTATAACTCTAGTTCATGGTTCAAGACATATATATTTAGTATATCCTATACCTAATGAGAAAATTGACAGCCATCTATAGTGAGAGATATGATCTCAGTAGCCTCAAATCTAGTATCTACCCTTTTTTATATAGGTGCATCTCATTGATTTAAATATGTACCTATTGTGGAGAGCCTTTGGATTAATGTTAATTTTTTTATGGAGTGATGACACTCGATAATCCATTGGGAATCAGATCAGATAGTGTACGCTGGTGTAGAGAGTTCCCCCTTAATATAGGTGGGTATCACTTATTATGGAATCTATGTATCCTCAAGATAATAGGGTTTGAATTCATTCTCAGAATGGATTGCTTGGTTTCTTACCATGCCCATGTCGGTTTCTATCACCAAAGGGTATCCTTCACATCACCAGAGGGAAGTAGGTATATCTATAGGGGTGAGTGGGACTTCTGGGCTAGTAGAGCTGGACAAGAGCACCATGGGTTGGGTGGCATGACCGCCCCAATTTCTAGCCTCTTTTTGGATGATCGGGGAATGTGACAAGTTGAATTCCCATTAGTAGTAGATAATTTCATAGATTTCTTCCCAGATGACTATTTTGGTTTACCTACCAAGTTATAGGTGGAGTTTTAACACCCCAATATTTTATGTCATGTCACTTTTTAGATTTAATTTCTTTGACAACATACATTTCACACAACACCAACCTTAAACGAACAAATTAAATACCATTATTTTAACACGACCCTTATAAACTAGCTGTTAAATTGGATGGAATGAATAGTATTAACCAAATTATGAAATTTATATATGATATATTTAATCAAATGTTATTACATTCATCAAAATGATTTTATTGGTATAAGATAATAATGAATCCAATTTCATGCATTAAAAGGCTATATTTTTCTAAAGGCAGTTTTACTGCCTTTTAATGGCGCACTTGTTTTAAAACTAAATTTTGAATCTTTTATAAATTATATTGTTCAAAATAAAATTTATTTTTAAAATGATAATTTAAAAATCATCTTAGGATGAAATTTAGGTATTTTTCTGAAAATATTTATTTTCTAGTGAATTATAAAAAAACATGATTTTTATAAAACTATCATTTTTGTTATAATTAATATTATATTTATTATTTTAATAGTATACTAACCTATTAAATTATAATTAAAATTTGGGTAACTAATAAATGAATATATTGAATATTTATATCATGGAATAAGTAAATAATTTAAAAAAAATTGATAAATTAAGTGTTGATATTTTTGTGAAATAAAAAATGTTTATTTAAAATTTTATAATTAATATACTTATTCAAAATAAAATTTATTTTCATAAAATAGATTCAAAAATTAATATTTTTATCTTATGATTATAAGATAATTTTATGATACCTTAATTAATTTTTTAAAGTGTTATAAAAATAGTTATAATATTAAAATCAGTATTTTTTTAGAAAATGATGATTTTATTTAAAAATTAAATTTCTCATGTTTAGGAAATTATTTTCATAAAATTTATTCCATTTTTTAATTCGACATGTAAAAAATAGTTAGGGTGACCTTTTGGTATTTTTCTAAAATAGTTGAAATTTTGGTGAATAGTTAAATACGGTAATTTATTGTATTTAACATTATAAGTAAATAAATGAATTATTGAGTCATGTATGATGTATGGATGAGGTAATCCCACATTGTTTTGAACTCATATTTTCTAGTTACTATATTTAGTCACAAAAACCAACACTATTCTTATTCTTGATCCAAAATAATAAACAAATGAATAAAATAATCAAAAAACACCCCTCTCCTCCACTATAAATACCCCCTCACCACACCTTATACTCAACCCTCCAAAGACTTTAATATTTCTTGTATTCTACCCATTTCCTCTTCCAAAACTCTCCCCACCATTCCGGTCTTTCTACTCTCACCAAAAGACCATTTCCAAGTCCCTTAAGGAGGTTCTCAAGGAGGCAACATTCAAGAGGTAAAACCCTCTCTCTATCTCTATTTCAATTTATTTTCTTTTCTTATCCTTCCCTAAACTCCCATATCCAAATTGACATTATAACACTATTATATTTTATATAATGGAATTTTATTATGTTATTGGTATATCAATCATCAATTCTATTCTCTTCCCCTTTTTCTAAAAATGAAAACATCATTTGTGTGGTGCTGATTTACCACCTTCGTGGACAACGAGTTTTAGTTTTTAATTACTCATTCATGTTTGGTCATAAAATAATTTTTATAGTTTAACCAGACTTTAATATACATAATAAAACTTATTTAATGTTTTGGAACCAGTATAAATACATATACTAATTCATAAGTCAAAACTAGATTGTGATTATAAAAAAATACAAAATAATCTAAATGGTTATAATAAACAATTAAATAACAAATAATTTCAATTGTGGATAACTATTTCCATTTTACATGATCATTCGTATATATATACAAGAGAACTAGTCATGAAAACCAAGGAAACAAAAACTCTTGAATGACGAAATTGAATCTTATAACTCATCAAAAAGACCATAAATAAACTTAATAAAATTAAAATAAATAAAATTAATATTTAATAGGTTATTAATTAAATTAATAATGAATCTAATTTCATTATCCAAGAAATTAAGTACAAGTTTAAAACTCTTTCTGACATAAGGTAAGGGTTTTTTCCCGAACCTCCATTTTTCCTTCGGGATACACTTTCTCTCTCTTTACACCAATGTAATTATTAATTATTATTATGTAATACTCCTAAATTCTTTATGTATGTTAAAAATATGCGCATCTAGATTGATTATTATTTCTTTTATGGGGAATTTCATATTTTATAAGGTTCTATTTTCAATTCCTCCTTATAAGAAAGTTGATTAATGGGTACTTCCCAATTTTCTTACCCATTTTCAAGTACACTCCATAGTCTATTCTAAGGCACCAATATTTTTCTAAAATAAATCATTTTATCATGAAAAACTATCTTATCTATTTTTAGTTTTTATGTAAAAAATTAATCCTTTTCCACTCTAAAGAATCTTTAATATTTTCTCTTAAACCACATTGAAGTGGCCCATTATTAAAGTTTACTAAAAACTATTTTTATATGTTTTCACTTTAGTTGGAAATAATTTCTTCCTAAAACATAATTTTACTATACTTCCCTTTTATTTTCTATGATATACATGTCTATAATATGATTTTATGACAAATAAAAATGATTTTACAAAAGAACTCTTCTTTCCAAAAGAAAAAAGGGCATTTCTCTCAATAATTTATCAATGATTTCATTAGAGTATATTCAACTATTTATAAACCCTCTTATGAATATTATTATTTACTGAAATTTATCTCTTATCTTACCATCTACCATATCTTGTTGAATGGTTAATGATTCTTTTTTTCAGGGATGTACTAGTTTGATATCATTCATCATATTACTCTGGATGGTTTCTGATTATGTTTATTGTTTGGGTAAATTAATTTATATTTCATATGCTAGTTCGAATATGAATATATATGCTGATTCTGTTTCACCTCATTCATATGATGAATGCATTGAACTTAATAAGTGATTTTTGGGGCCCACTATAGCCCATTGATGCATCGGTAGGTCTCATGAGGCAAACTAGATATGGAATTGGATGAGGCCTTTCCCATTTATTTTTAGATGTGGTTTTGGCCTATCCCTTAACCATTTATTTACAAATGTCTTGGATGAGGCCTAGATGGTATGTTCCATATGTCCAACATTATGCATTATATCTTTATGATATTAATAATTGATAATCCATATGATTATTCGACTAGTAGAAAATACATGGTTAAGTTTCATTCTCATATGATTATTTATTTAGCATTATTCAATTATATTTTATTTATTCCATATTATGATTAATATTGTGTTTTAATGGAATGTGTTTTTAGTTAATCACCTTGCCTTATTGTTTATGTTTGTGATAACTTCTTTTTTATTACTTACCCTGACTGATCATCTGTGCTCACCCCTTTCTTAAGTTTTATTTTTCCCCAGGATGTGAATATATATATTATGAATTACTTTCAAGGATAATCTAGGATTTTATGGGTGTTTCCAATGGAGTTTCTATGTTGTTTTTCCTTTAAAATTTGTAATTTTAAAACTAAATTTTTATTTAGTTTTCCAAATCTACTAAACTATTTGATCCTTTGGGATGAAATATCTTGTTCATAGTACCAATGTAATAAATTAAGGAATCGGTTCTGGGCTACTAGGGTCAGGGGATTTATAGTTGGTATCATAGGAAGTTTAGTAGAAACCTTAGAAAATAGATTTAGAAAAAAAAATATTAGGGAACATAACCCTAATATATAATTTGAGGATAAGAGAAGAACATCCTAAAATTTTGGTAAGGTAGATATGATATAGGTATTTCTAGAAATACATCCTTGTCTGGATACTACAAGTGGACATGGTTCTAGCATAAATGTACGTAGGGGTAAAAACTCTAACAAGGTGTGTTGAGCCTAACTCTGCATAACCTGGTGCATGAAAATCGGACTTACTGTGCACCTAGTTTGACACTCCCAAGAGATATTCTTAGGATAATTCACATTTTCATTATAAACCATTATGAAGGATTTAAAATTAAACATGGCCCCAAATAAACCATGTTCGGGGTTATGAGATTATCTATGCATAAATTTCCAATTTATGTTAAGTGTTTTTCTTGTTCAAAATGATGCATTATGATTCATAACCTAATTTAGTGTATTCCATTGTTTAGAAATTGTGCCTAGTGAAATGAATTGAAACCGTATCAAGGCATGTATTCCATGTAGGGATTTAACTCCCATGAAAGATAATGATGTTAGAGTAGGTGTTGCAACTGGAGATGAGAAATTTATAACTATACTAACAAAATTGACCCAAGTTATAAGTAATAACCTTACTATCATGAAGAATCCTGATCCAAAATGCGGTGTAACAATGTTAGACCGCTTCATGCAGCAACAACCGTGATTAGTCAATGGGACTACAAATCCATTTGTAATTGTGTAATGGATAAGTTCCTTAGAGAAGATATTTATTACTTTGGGATGTATTGAAAGGGATAAGGTTGTCATGGAAGTTTATCATCTCTCAGATGATTTTGATCAATACTGTCCATTGATTCAAAACCAAAATGAGGAGGAAGAAATTGAAAATATGGAATGGAAGTATTTTATGGAAATTTTATTAGAAAAATATTTTCCTTGAGAACAACGAGCGGATATGTAGAGAAAATTATTGAGTCTGAGACAAAAAGAGGATGAAATCATTTCCAAGTATGAAGAAAACTTTACAAGATTAGTAAGGCATTCTATGGATTACATATGTAATCCAAGGAGTAAGATTGTCCATTTCTTTGATATTCTTAAAAAAATTCTATGAAGGGAACTAGTCACAAAAAAATTCTCATCATATGAGGATATAGTCTCATGTACTATCAATATAGAGAAATAATTCTCTATGTATTATTAATTTAAGGGAAATAAAGAGAGTAATAGAATAATAGAACAAGAGATGGATAAAGGGAAAAGGGGAAAGAAGGATTTTCTCACATTTTATAATTTTTTGAAGAAACACCCCTAAACTTTCCTGAATAGAATGGGAGTTTTTACAAGTGTGGAGAGAAAGGTAACCAGGCTCATGAATTTAAGGGAAATAAATAAGCTTTAAATGTTCAATGTTTCAAATATAAGGATATGGGGAACTACACAAATTAATTTCCCAAGATTCAAGGAAATATATCTTAGAAAGATAAAATGTATCAAGGTAAATCTTGTGATGTTACTATAGTCGAAGTGAAATAATTAATGTATTTTTGTTTTTGGATTCCAGAATTATGTTATGATATTCCAGTTATAAGAATCATGAGATATATAAGGATTGTATTGCAGTACTTCTTCTTTATGGATTTAGAATCATGCATGTTTTTATTAAGGTTTTGAGGTGATCAAGGTATTCATATATAGGGTATATGGGATTAAGAGCTACAATATTTGGGGAATCTTATGTTAAGTTGTTTTTTTAAATTTAGTAACCTTCCTTCTAAATATTGGGTTGTTGGATATGGACCGGCATGTTTTAGATGAGTTAAAATATTAACTACTTGTTGAATGGATCAAGTTAAACGTTGGAAATTATTATTTGTTGATAACATATACTAACAATATTGGTTTCACTAAAAATTTAAAGGTTTAAGGAATGACTTGAGGACCATATGATTCTTTAAAAGTACTTCAGGTATGAAAAATTAATCTTGAATATCCATCCTTTGGTTAAAGAAATGAAGTGTAAATATATCGAAGCACAACCAAAGGATGAGATCATCCTTATGAAATGGAAATAAATCAAGTAAGTTTATTTACTCAAGTGCCTATCTATATAGTAAAATAATCCCTCAAATTTAGTAAAAGGATTTTGGAACAAAAAAATCATTCGTTTACTTTTCTAAGAAATCAATAGTCTTTTAACCGATCAAAGATTTACGGTCTTGTGATGGTTAACTTTCTGATGACCATGTTCTATACCACTCTCCATAAGAACTTGATAGTTAGATTTATTTTCTATTCACATGTGTTCACTTTACAATAATTTTAACCTATAGGGAAACCTAGTATTTTTGTGACCATTTCATTTTCCTTTCCCTCTTTTTAAGAGGAGGTTTTATTTAGCCTTTTTACAATGTTCAATTTCTACAAGGGTATTCTAAAATGACAACTCCATGATTACCAATCAAAATTTTAAATTATTAGGATGTAATTTATTGATGTAGGGTAGAATGTAAACCCCCAATATTTTATGGTATGTATTTTTTAAATTTAATTTCTTATTCATCATATGTTTCGCACAACATCAAGCTTAAACAAAGAATGATATACAATTAAATGTAATTATTTTAACACGGCCATTAAAATCTAGCCATTAAAGTGGAGGGAATGAATAATATTAACCAAATTATTACATTTATATATTATATATTTAATAAAATGTTTTTACATTCATCAAAATTATTTTATAGGTATAATATACGAATGTATCCAATTTCATGTATTAAAAGCCTATATTTTTCTAAAGGCAGTTTTACCACCTTTTAATGAGCACATTTTCTAAAACTAAATTTTGAAAATTTTATAAATTATATTGATAAAAATAAACATAATTTTTAAAATCTAAATGTCAAAATTAGCTTAGAGTGAAATTTTGGTATTTTTTTGAAAATAGTTATTTTCTAGTGAATAGTGAAATATCCTAATTTTTATAAAACTGCCATTTTTATTACAATTAAAAGTATATTTATGATTTAAATAGTAACTTCACATGTTAAAGTATAAATAAAATTTGGGTAACTTTTAGATGAAAATATGGTTTATTTATATCATGTAATAATTAAATAAATGTTTTAAAAATGATAAATTAAGTATTGATGCTTTTTTGAAACATAAATGTTTATTTAAAATTTTATAATTAATATAATTATTTAAAAGAAAATTTATTTTCATAAATTAATATTTTTTTGTATTCTGATTATAAAATAATTTTATGACACCTTAAATAATTTTTTAATGTGTCATAAAAATAGTTATAATATTAAAATCAGTATTTTTCGAGTAAATGATGATTTTAATTAAAAAATAAATTTCTCATATTTAAAAAATTATTTTCACTAAATTTATTCCATTTTTTAGTTATACACATCAAAAAATGGTTAGGGTTATTTTTTGGTTTTCTTCCAAAATATTTGAAATTTTGGGGAATAGTGAAATACGGTATTTAAAATTATATGTAATTAAATGAATTATTGAGTCATGGATGATGTATGGATGATTTGAACACCCATTGGTTCTAACTCACATGAATGGGTTACTATATTTAGTCACATTAACTGATACTTTTCTTAGTCTTGAGCCAAAATAATAAAAAAATGAATAAAAAAATAAAAAACACTTGTCTCCACTACTATAAACATCCCCCATCGACACCCCTCCTCCTCACACCTAAAAAGACATTAATATTTATTATATTCTTCCCATTCCCTCTCCAAAACCTCTCCCCCACGTTCTATTCTTTCTGGTCTCATCAAAATACCATTTCCAAGTCCCTTAAGGAGGTTCTCAAGGAGGTGACACTCAAGAGGTAAAACCTTCTCTCTCTCTCTCTCTAAATTTATTTTCTTATCTTATCCTTCCCTCACCTCCCCTATAAAAAGTGACATGATAAATATATTGTTTTTATATACTATAATGTTATTATTTTAATGTTATATCAACCATCAATTCTATTATCTTCCCCTTTTTATTTTAGAAATGAAAATATCATCCGTGATGTGACGGTTTACCGCCTTTGTAGACAACGAGTTTTAATTTTCAAATTACACCTTATATTCTAGTCATAATAAAACAAATTTGGTTTAAACATACATTAATATATTTAATACAACTTATATAATGTTCTATAATCATAATATGTATAAAATATTAATTCATAAGACAAAACTAGTCTGTGATGATCGAAAATATTCTAAAATAATATAAATGGTTATCGACTCTTTATCTAATGAATCATACTCATATCTGGAAGAAAAATGATATATAATAAAATTCAATCTAATATAAGTTCATTAATAACATATAATTTCAATTCTGGATAACTATTTCCATTTTACATGATCTTTATACATGTATACAAGTGAACCAATCATGAAAACCAAGGAAACGAACACTCCTAGATGATGAAATTGAATTTTATAAATTATCAAGAAGATAATAAATGAACTTAATAAAATTATAATAAATAAAATATATGTTTAATTGGTTCTGAATTCAATTATTAATGAATCTAATTTCATTATCCTTGATTTTAAGTACAAGTACATGACGCTTTCAGACATAAGGTAAGGGTTTCTTCCTGAACCTCTATTTTTCCTTTGGGATACTCTTCCTCTCTCTTTACACTAATTTAATTATTAATTATTGTCATATACTCCTCCTAAATTATGTTTTTTTCAAATATGTGTATCTATCTCAATTATTCTTTCTTTTATGGGGAATTATCTGTTTTATAAGGTTCCCTTTTCAATTCCTCCGGATAAGCAATCCTTATTAATGGGTACTTCCCAATTTTCTTACCCATTAATAAGTAAACTCCATAATCTATTTCAAGGCACCAATACTTTTCTAAAATCACTATTTTTATCATGAAAGACTACCTTATCTATTTTATAGTTTTATGTAAACAATTAATTATTTGTCCTCTTTAAATACTCTTTTATATTTTCTCTTAAACCGCATTGAAGTGGCCCATTTCTAAAGTTTCTTAAAAAAATTAGATGTTTTCACTTCATTTGAAAAAAATTAATGCCTGAAACATGATTTCATTTTACTTACCTTTTTCTTTTCTAGGATATTCATGCTTATAATATTATTTTATGAAAAATACAAATTATTTTCTAAAAGAACTCTTCTTTCCGAAAGTAAAAAATGGTATATCTATCAAGAATTTCTCAATTGTTTTATTAGATTATTTTTATCTATTTCAACACCCTCTGTTGAATCTTATACTTTATTTAAATTGATCTCTTATTTTACCATCTACCATATTTTATTGAATTGTTTATAATTATTTGACTGGGGATATACTAGCTTTATATCATGCATCATATTACTCTAGATGGATTATGATTATGTTTATTGTTTGGGGAAAGTTATTAACATTTCATATTCTAGTATCAATATGAATGTATATGTTGATTATGTTTAAACCCTTTCATACGAGGAATTCATTGGACTTAGTATGTGATGGTTGGGGGCCTCTATAGCCCCTTGTTGTATTGGTAGGTCTCATGTGACAAACTAGATATGGACTTGGTTGAGGCCTTGCCCATTTATTTTCAGATATGGTTTTTGATGAGGCCTTAAACATTTATTTTCATATTTATTGGTCAGGGCCTCAATGGTATGTTTTAAATGACCAAAATTACACATTCCATCATTATAATATTATTAATTGATAATCTATGTGATTATTTGACTAGTAGAATATTCATGGTTAAGTTTCATTCTTATATGATTATTTATATGGAACTATCCAATCTTCTTTATTTCATCCATATTATAATCAAGATTATGTTTTAATGGCATGTGTTTTTAGTTAATAATCTTTCCTTGTTGTTTATGTTTGTGGTAGCTTATGTAGTACTGCCTACCCTTATTGAGCATCTTTTCTCACCCCTTTATTATGTTTTATTTCTCCTTAGGATGAAACGATGTATATTATGAATGACTTTCAGGGATAATCTAGGATTTTATGGGTGTTTCCAATCAGGTTTCTATGTTGTTTCTCCTTTAAAAGTTATAATGTAACAACTATTTTTTCATCTAGTTTTCCAAATCTAATAAACAGTTTAGTCCTTTAGGATATAATATCTTGCCCATAGTATCAATGTAATAAAGTAAGGCACCAGATTTGAGCTACTGGGTTTGGGGTTTTTACAAGAGTCCACTATTGATCTAGTTTCAAGAGATGCACTAGTATCCATTCCTTCTTATAGGATGGATACTACTGAGTATTAAGAGATTAGAAGACAAATATATTGCTTCGAAGCAAATGGGTTTATATGACCCATCACTTCTATTTGGGGTTTATTAGTCCTTTTGTAAAAAAGGAAGAAAAAACCATCAATTTATGTGTGGATTAGAAAAAAATGGACCGGTTGATGGTTAAGAATTTATATCCCTTAACCCGTGTAGATGAACTTTTCATCTAGCTCTGTGGAGCATGGGTTTTCTCAAAAATTGATTTGATGATAGTTTATCAACTGGTACATGTTCAACCTTCAAATACACCTCATACATATTTTCATATCATGCATGGTCTCTATGAGTATTCGATTTTGTTGTTCAATCCCACAAATTTTTCTCCCTAAACTGATTATCCACCCAAATAGTGTTTCGGGTTGAGTGTCATTGGCCTTAGGTGTGCCTCCCCGTATGCCATAGGATACAAACTAGAAATGATGGTGTAAAAGTGGTGGTGGTTGGGAGATTATACCCTATGGTGATAATAATATAATGGCCCAGCTAAATATATAATATGATGTAAAAAAGTAAATAACAACATACATTGGACTAGTAACCCACCCATGGGGAAAGTACAAGAAAAATAAAGAAATAGAAGAAACAATAACCAACAACAATAATGGAATAAATTAACAAGACTAACATACCATCCATAGCTAATCAGGCATATGAAAAAAATTCATACATATCAATAAATAGAAGGGTCTCCAATGGCTGACCACATTACGTACATATACATATAGTCATATTGGTACAAAAAGGAAAAAAAGAGAAACTCTAGCTGAGGTAAGAACCACAAGGTCCCTTGACATCCATCCAATGCTAAACAACCCAATACTAAGTTCCTACACCAGAGCCTAAACCCTTACCCGATCACAAATCCATAAAATCTCAACAGGACACCACTAACATGTTTCTATCTTACATATTTGATTAAGAAGATGTATAATAAAATGTAAATAAAACAAATATTGTATAACAATATAAATAATCTTCTCCCCTTGTGATCAACAGCCACAAGAAGGCAATTCTCCTGCTTCATCCAATGCCAAAAATCTATAAAGGATATGATCCTTATCATAAATATCATGTAATCTCCTAATGTAAGTCATTATAGGTGAACCCTTGGGTTCCACCTTCATTAAAGTCACCTAACACCATGTGTCAACTGGAACCTCGTGTTTGAGTCAAGTCGTCGATGTCTTGAAGGTATGCCCAAGAAATAAGAATCACATCCCTTGGACCCCTTCTCAAAATCACTCATCATCTTCAAGATCGACATCCTGAGGTATAGTAATTATTTTCCTCCAAGAGATAAAATAGTTGGATAAATAGTCGGCATCCTAAGGAATGGAAATGTCCATCCTCCAAAATGGTCCTGGCCTAATGAACTCAATTACAGCGAGCCTCAACCCCCAACTAACAGTCTCAATACTATCATATGATGTACCCTCACCATTATTGTTGATTTAAATGGAAATAACCTCCAAACATCATCCTATTACACATCCATTAGGGGACTCTACCCACACGAGTGGTCAATACCACCTCAAAATATGAGCCCTACTGTGTGCACAAAACTCCAAACCATGCATTGGACAAAATGGATGAGAAGAATTCACCAAATTGTCTATAAGACACATCAACCGACACCTCATGCTCCTGAAACCATGTCACTCAAATCTGATAGTCAAAACCATCAAAATCACACAGGCCATGCCCATAACCCGATAATCTCTTCACCTTATCCGATGAGTGAGTCACCCAACCTGTGATCAATATCACCCGAATATATATATATATATATATATATATATATATAAGGTCATTCCAAACATGATAATCATGTCTCCTAGTCCATATAGACAACGTCATCTCAATCCTCGGGTCAAACTTGTCATGTTTTATTAGAACTCAGTAATTCAATATAGTCAAATTAGAAAATTCAATTTAAGTTAAAAAAACCCCAAACAAATCTTCCCAAGGTTCGTAGACACTTACATGGCACTAAAAATTTCTAAACACGTGTGAGAATTCCCATAGAACCACCAATGGGTCTAATTAATTAATTAAATGGAGCCATTAAATTATGAGGGTCTCGCTCAGACTACCCAATGACACAATCGATTACACACCCACAAAACACTCATGAAAACAAAAATAAATATGGGCACCATATACATCGTGTTTTTAGACATCCACTTGTTTGATATTAGCCTCTAGCTCAATCTGATTTGGAAGAAATCAGTATTTTAGATGAACACCCTAAAAATAGGGTAAAATGGATCACATAAATTTTGTGGTCCATGAGGTGAGAGAACGTGAAAAGAAATGAAGGAAGAGTTATAGCCTTAAAAATACATATCCAAACCATAAAAATATCAAGAAATAGAGCCCAGATAGAGAATATATATCACACCCTAAAAGAGAAGGAATGGAGATCCATGAAAACTAGAGAGGAATCTCACACATGGGAGGAAGAAAAGATAAATAATATTACAATGAGAGATGGTTAGAATGTAAATTTTTCACTTTTATGTGGGCCACACGTTTTTCTCACATGGTTCAGCTAACCGTGTACAATCCATGTGGCAGCCCCAGCCTAAGGTTCCAGCTCACACGGTTATCCCACATGGTTTGAGAAACTGGGTGGGAACAATGTGATTCACCTCTTCTAAAAATTGCAGAGGTGTCACAAATCCATTCTATTCCTCCTTTATGGTTTGGAAAACTATGAAAAGATCACTTAGAGGACCACACAGTTACTCCCGGGAGGCCACACAGTTTGTTCAAACTATGTGCTCCAATATGATTACCCTAAAAACATGGGTTTTCACCCCCCTACAAACTTGAAACCTAAAAGAACCCCTGAGAAACTTTCCAATAATTAAGAATCATATAAAATCAATGTATTGGGTCAAAGAAAATCTCAAAATTATGTTCTGATAATCGAGAAAAGAGTTATTCATCCCACTAAACTCTAAAATTTTAAAACAGGAGAGGAATTCAACCTGATATAAAAAACCCAAGATATTACAATCTCCCACCTTAAAATAACTCATCATAGAGCTATAAAACATAAATCTGAGATAGTACCAAACATACCCATCTCATTTAAATTAACCCAGACTATCCTGGTCTCAACAGAAAAGGTCAACTACCTCAATGGGCACCCCACCTTAGGAGTTACCTACCCTGGTCACACCCCAAACCAAAATATAAATAAATCTTATGGTCCATTAACTATACATATACCAAAAAGTTTTTTTGGTGATGAATCCTCACTCATACCCCTCATCAGGTGCTCCTGTGTCATACCTGAGACCCATCAAAATCATACACCTCATTGATTCCTGCATCATGCCCATGTCACACATAGAACCTATAAGGTCCTGCATCTCATCGAATACTCAAATAATTCTCTATTCCTTGAAACTTAAACAAGTCTTGCATTGAAACGATTCCCAGATACCAATGCACCTCAAAAGCTACGAACCTAATGGTGCTCACATATAAATCCTGGTTCTATGCACTATATATATATATAACACATCTAAATTGATTCCAACCTACTAACCAGTGTCAGGTTAGTCCAAAAGTACATCATGTGAACCTCGTGCACCCAAAAGAGACATTCCTACACATATGTCATTCCAAAATAAAAAAATGAAATAAGGTTATTCCCACAACATACCCCTATCTATAACATTGTCCCAAGACTACTCATAACTTTTAATCTTAACTTCACGCACCTCACTCTATTCTCAACTACCTGAATCTTGAAATCCTTATGGTGATACACTAGCCACCAGCCACTGACCCCATTGTTGGGTCCCGCTATCTCTTCCACTACCTCTGTGTGTAGATGAAACTCAGCTACCATAACCTAGTACTTCTTCTAATATGATCTTAAAACCATGATGATATCTAATAAGGATTCCTACAGAACCTCTCAAAATGATCAACCTTTCCACACACTCATCACTCCTCTAGTGCCCAATCGCACTGAGTCCTCACATGATGCAACTGCTCACACTAGAATCACATCATTGACTCTGAGTTTGTATACTCAATTCTCTAGACAAAAAACCCTGCTAAGACTTCTCTCATCCTCGTTTCCTATTTTCTGAAGAATCACCACTATAGTCACTTGACGCCATCACCCGGATCAAGTAAGATTGATCCATAAAATTACCCTCAGCTATGTGTACCTGATTCACCACCTCCGAGAATGAGGCCAACTTAAAGATGTTTACCTACACATGAATGGTGTTCTATAAACCATCCTTGAAATTACTCACCCTTGAGGTGTCATAACCCAGCATACCAGATGTGAAACAAGACAAATTGGTTACTATCACTGCATATTCCATGATATTCATGTCACCCTGTGGTAGGCTCATGAACTCCCGAGCTATCTCCACACACAACATCTCTGGGAAAAAGTTCTCAAATAAGCTGACCTCAAATTCCTTCCAAGACAGTCCCTCGTTTCTTCCCTTCTGAACCTTCACATCCCATCATCACTTATCCAGTTATCTAAGCATGTACATATAAAGGTCCACCCTTCGTTCTAGAGGCATCTTTAGTTTCTTTAAGATCTTATGCATAAACTTGATCCAGTTCTTAACTGCCTGTGGTCTGCCCTCACACTGAAATAGTGTTGGGTGCTGTAACTAGAACTCCTAAGTCAGATATTCCATATAAGGATCTAATCCCTGAGCTCCCCTATCAATCCCCGGGATTAAATGTACCAAGATCACTCTGAGCTACTCATCAATCCATCGACCAAAAGCTATAAAATATTGTGGTTCCTTATCCTACACCTAAGCCTGTACCTAATCCTATACCTACGGATCATTCTATACTTGACCCTCTAGGGCCTCACTCCAATCCTCCAGAGTATCAACTTATTCCTTCTCCTACGACACTAAATCATCACCCACCTGATGCTCCATTGGATCCCATCTAGGTGGCATCCTGTTGAATACCAATACATGGTCATATAGCCCAGATAACACACACACACACACACATATATATAACATAGAAAGGTAAAGTAGTAACAAGAATCATAAAATCACTACCCTTACCCCTCATCACAATCATGTCTCATGATATCTGACCTCTTGGACCCTTACCTTCTTATATCAGAGCCAGGAATCACATATTCCTTGAGCCACATCCGTCCCAACAAACCATGTCACCACAATCCAATAACCTCATTTCCCAACCTAGTGATCAAAATCACCGCATATAATTGTCCCTACCTACTACTATAAGATCCAAGCCTATATATATATCACATATCCCAAAAATATTTCATTGGATCCACTTTCCTAAGCAGGTTGAGTAAGATGCCACCAAAGAGAGGCTATGCTAGAAAACACACCATAGATTCCTTTATGGAAACTTTAGACAACCCAAAACATATTATATAAATCCAGGTCCCCAATGAAAATCACAAAGAAATTCTATCATAAAACATGTATATATATATATATTTAAAACATCTAATTTTATCATTAGAAAGCATAAAAAATCTCCCTTGTCATATTGGGCCAAAGGAAAAAAAGATCCTTCCTTAACATACTAGACCAAGGGTCACATGTCATAATAGGTAAAAAACACATCCAAGTGCACCTACTGAGGTGGAAATAAAATCAACTATAAAATGAGTAAAGGAGAATAGAAATAAGCACCCATATCAACTTGGTTTGTACCTTGTACATGAGGTTGCAGGTACCCAATCACGATTTCTAGACCAAGTTCTGACAACATCCTAATATCTATTCTACCACAACCCAAACAGTTAGACCAAACACCAGAAGTATAATAGGTGATATCATTATTATTCAACTAAAATATGCTACTAATTTCTAGTCAAGAATTGCTCTGATACCATTTAGAGAATCCCGACCCGATTAGCCACATGAACAGTGCTTCGTGTCAAGTGCCACTGGCCTTAAGCGCACCTCCCCATATGCCAAAAGATGTGGAATAGTAGTGAAGGTGTAAAATGGGTAATAATGTGGGGACTATAACCTCTGGTGATGATAATTCAACAATCCAAGTAAATATATAATATGAAATGTAAAGGAAAGAACAACATACACTTGGCCAGTAACCCGCCCATGGTAGAAGCATAAGAAAAAGAAAGAAATAGTGAAAATAATAACAAAAAACAATAGAAAAATAAATTAACAAGCCAAACATACCATTCTTAACTAATAATTAATATCAAAAAAAGTGATACATATTAATAATTATAATGTTCTCCAATGGATGACCATAGTATGTACACACAAACACACACACATAGATTTATATATATAAGCATGATGATACAAAAAGAAAAAAAATAGAAACTACACTTGAGGTAATAAACTCAATGTTCCTTTCCATCCATCCCATTCTAAACAACCCAACACTAAAGTCCGACTCTAGACCCTGAACCCTTACCTAAGAGCAAATCCATAAAGTCTACATGCATCTCAAATGGACGGTGTAGGGTGTAAGAAAGAATATAAGTAGGATACCACCAATGAGTTTTTATATTATATATCTAATTATGAAGGTGTATACTAAAAAGTAAATAAAATATCCATTGTACAAAAAATATAAATAATCAACTCCCCTTGTACTCAACAGCCACAAGGAGGCAATTCACCTCCTTCAGCCAACCCTAAAAATATATAAAGGAGAGGATCTATAGCATAAATCACAGGGAATACTTTGATGTGAGTCAGTCCAAGTGAACCCTTATGTTCTAACTCCATTATATTCACCCAACACCATGTGCTAACCAACACCTCATGTCCAATACAAGTCACTGACTTCTTAAAGGCATGCCCAAGAAATAAGAATCTAGTCCCTCGAACCCCTACCTGAAAGAACCCATCGACTTGAATCCAGACATACTAAGGAATAATAATGCCTATACTTCAAGTGATAACATCATCGACTCAAAATAAAACAACCATAGGAATGGATATGTCCATCCTCCCAAATGATCTTGGCCCAATGACCACAAGTATGGTGAGCCTTAGCCCCCAACCGATAGTCTCAACACTTTCATCTAATGGATCCTCCCCATCCCCATGGATTTCTATGAAAATAAACTCCAAACATCATCCTAATATGTATCTATCATAGGCCTCTTCCCACACTAGTGGTTAATACCACCTCAACATATAATTCCCACTATGTTCACATGTCACCAAATGGTGCATTGGCCCACACAGGTGAGTAGAAATCACCAAATAGTCTATAAGGCACATCAACCATCACCTCATTCCCCTATGACCTTGTCACTCAAATCAAATTATCATCGTCGCTAAAAATCACATGGTCCATGTCTGTAACCAAATGGCCCCGTTTCATCATCTGATGACCGAGTCACCCAACTTGTGATCAACATCACCTAAATATATATATCCCAGGCCATTCCAAGCCTGATGATTATATCACATCAATCTAGATGGTTAATTCCATCTCAATCCTCAATAAAATCCCATCACATTCCATTAGAACTCATAAATTCAATATAATCAAATTGAAGCATTCAATTTAACTTAAAACAAAACCTCGACCTAATCTCCCCAAGGTCCATAGCCACTCACATGACTCTAAGCATTTTTAAACTTGTTTGAGTATACCCATGGAACTTCCAATGGGTCCAAATAATTAATTAAAGGAAACAATTATATTATGAGGGTCTCTCTTAGAATACCCAATGACACACTCAATTATTCACCCCCAAAAAACTTTTAAAAACACAAAGAAATATGAGTACCCCCTACCGCATGTTGGAAGATTTCCACCCATCCAATCTTAGCCTCTAACTCAAGACAATTGTGAATAAATAGTCATTTTAGATGAACTCTATGAAAATAGGATAAAATGGATCACATAGATTTAGATCACCATGAGGAAATAGAAAAAGGAAAATATAATAAATATGAGTTGGGGCCTCAAAAATATGCATCCAACATAGTAGACAGATTGAGAAATGGATCCCGGGCAGAGAAGATAGCTCTATCCCTAGAGGAGGAGGAAGGGAGAGCCATGACTGCTGGAGAGGAATCCCATGAATGGGGGGAAGAAAAGAGAAATAAAATAAAATGTATTTATGGGTGTAATGGTAATTTATTACTTTTAAGTGGGTTTCATTATTAGCTCGCACGGTTTGTCTAACAGTGTGTATCCCATGTGGTAGACCTTGCCCAAGGTTCTAGCTTGCATAGTTCTCCCACACTGTTTAACAAACCCTATGAAAACTATGTGATTCACTTAGACTAAAAAATAAAGAGGTGTCACATGATCATTCACCCCCTCTTGAATAGTTTGTAAATCATTTCATAGAGAACCTCTAGGGTCACATGATTACTCCTGGGAGGCCACATGGTTTGTTCAAACCGTGTACCCCAGTTTGCACACCCTAAAAACTTGGGTTTTCATCCTCAGATGGTCCTGAAAACTAACCAAAACCCTGAGACATTTGATGAGAATTAAGAATCATATAAAATTAATGCCTTGGGTCAATGAAACTCTCATAATTGAGTTTTGATAATCGATAAAAGAGTTTTTATGCCCACCAAACTCTAAATATTTAAAATGGGGGAGGTATTTGATGCAATCCAAAAACTCAAGATGTTACAATGAACACACTAGATGTTTTCATGGCCATGATGAATCGGGATTTCTACCCTTATTTAGACGCTCTGGTGGTAATTTTCATAGAAGACATCTTGGTGCATTCTCAGACTCGACACGGTCATTCCAAACTTCTTGACACCATTCTGAATACACTGGGAGAGCATAGGTTGTATTCCAAACTCAAAAAAGTTTAGTTTTAGATAGATAATGTTCACTTATTGGGTTGAATTATATCATAGGATAGATTATCTATGGACCCCGAGAAGCTGAGTGTTGTGGTCTCTTAGGATTATCCTAATAATATCTTTGGTATCTGGAATTTCATGGGATTGGATGGTTATTACATGCACCTCATATAATAATTTTCACATCTAGATACACATATAAGGGTTTGAACAATAAGGGGTGAAATTTGTATGGTCTAAATCAGGTGAAAATGGATTTTTAGGAACTTTAGGTTAGGTTGACTTCAACACTAATCCTGATTCTGATAGAGCCTAATGGAAGTTATATTGTTTACTGCGTTGCATTGGGTATTGGTCTGGGAGCTTTCCTCATGTAGGGGGACAGATTCATGGCATACAAGTCTTTTCATTTGAGGCCACATGAGAGTAATTAATTGATGCATGATTTCTAGTTAGCTATAGTAGTTCACACCTTTCATTTTTGGAGGAACTATTTTGTGGGAGAATGTTCTTTGGTGTTCATGAACCATAAAAGCCTCAAATACATATTTACGAAATGTAGTTTGAACCTTCGTTGGTGGAGGTGGGATAATTATCTTCAGTCATTCATTTTTTATCTAGCCTATATGCATAGTAAAGGAAATGTAGTAGATGATTCTCTGATATGGAAAACTCAGACATAGATAGTGTAGGAGGTTAGTAATAAGTGGCGGCTTATGTCCTTGTTTCCAGAGACACAATTGGAGGTGTAGGGTAGTATTGGACATATTTATATCTCATCCTTGTCTCTAAATTACACTCTTATAGATAGGGTGAGGATGAGATAAATATCTGATTCAAAGGGCCTAGTCCTGTGGGAGAGTGTGGCAGGTGAGGACCCACCTCCTGGTGAGACTATTGGCTATGATGAAATTATACACATACATGGTCATACATGGGTTCTAGAAGACATATGTGAGGACTTGATGTGATAGTTTAATGCCTTATCTTGGTCATTACATCCCTACATAACATAGATGTATTGTGACTTACACTTTCCATACTGGTGGTTGGATGTGAAATGATAGGTAGTTGGTTTTGTCACAAGGTGTTCCACCTATCAGTAGGTGAATGAGGAATGCCATTGACCAGTAGGGATTTTATAATATTTACCCATTCCTGAGTAGAAATTGAATTATTTTTAATGAATATAATGACCTTGTTTCCAAGTTCACCTTGAGGTAGTGATTTTTTATGGGTTGTTATAGACATGCTCTCGAAGGTCACCCATTTCCTACTAATCAGGGATACCTTATTAGTGGATAGTCATGGGATACTTTATATTAATGAGACTGCGTACCTTCACAGGGTTCCTCATACCATTGTATTAAATAGGGATTCTCAGTTTACATCTTTTTTTTTGGAAAGTCTTATAGAGGGTGTTGGGTACATAGGTGATTTTGATCACATCATACCACCCTCAGACCGATGGCATGTTAGAGCGCACTATATAGATTCTAAAGGATATGTTGAGAGCATGCGTACATGGTTTTTTTGTTATTGGGAGAGATATATACCCATGGTTTAATTCACCTATAAAATATATATCAAGTTACTATAAATATTCCACCTTATGATTCTTTGTATGGTAGTCCATTCCAATCACTCTATACTGGTTAGAGGAAGGACATGCAGTGCTACTTGGACCATGTCTCATGCAAGAGACTTCAGAGTGGTTCCAATTGATCAGAAAGTAGATGTATAATATAAAGTCAAGATAGAAATACTATGTTGATCTCCATCGATGAACTATAGAGTTAAAGTTTAGGGATCAACACTTTTTATGTGTCTCACTGAGGCTGGGGCATAGATATATTCAAAGACTGGGTAAGCTTTTGTTGTGATATGTATGGCCATTCAAGATTTTATATAGAGTCAGGATGGTATTATATCAGTCATAGTTACCTCATAGATACCAATCCATTCACAATATCTTCCTTGTATCTCAGCTGTTTTATTATCACTAAGACTCATCTCATACTGTTCATATGAACGAGGTTAACCTGCAAGTGGATGTGTCCTCTGAGGAGAATCCTATACACATCATTTATCAAAGCACAAAGGATCTCTGAGTCCATTTTTATCCCTCTAGTATTGGTGATATTGTATCATGGTCATGTACAATATGAGACTTGGGAGTATGAGATAGATGTACATACTCAGTGGCTAGAACTCTTTTCATACGCTTTACCACCCTCATAAGAGAAACTTGAGGGTGTGTATTCTTAAGATGGAGAGATTGTAAGATCCATGGTTGTTCCTTGAGGTACATATCTTCTAAATTATACTTTAATATATTTTTTTGACCTAATGTGAATGCCTAATGAGTCCACAGGAATTTTAGTGGTCTCCAAGGCTTGTTTAGAGCCCGAAGGCTTGGTTTTTGGAAAAGGAAGTCGGGCTGCATGATTAGTAGATATTGTGCATCCCAGGTCGCATTGTTAGGAGTAACCATACGGGGTGGTCCAAGGGTCTTTATAGGGTTCCACAATTTGATGAAGTCATGCAGCCAAGGCTACATGCATGTGTGAACCACCTACAATTTTTAGAAGAGTAAAATCACACAGTTTGCACATAGTTTCCCAAATCGTGAACATGAATAGTGTGAGTACTCCCTTGGACAGTGAAGGGTGCATGGTTGGAACATAGTTTGTCCAAACATGCATCCAAACCCTAAAACCCATTTTTAATTGGATAAATTTACTATTTTTCCCTTAAATTTTTTAAAAACCAAATACTTCTTCTCCAATTTATTCCAATGGATAGGGATGGTTCTTTTTCTCCTTTTAGAGCTCCTCCTCCTAGGCTTTGATCTTGTTTCGTCATCTAGACTCTGATTCAAGAGTTTTTTAACTCATTGGATCAGTACTGCTGAGTTATTCATTCCTTATAATAGTTTCACTATTTTCCATGATATTGATTGTACTATTTTAGTGTAAGATAATATGCCCTATTTTCAGGGTTTTCATCCATTCTTACTTTTTCTCCTAATTTGGAACGAATCAGAGGTCAATACTTGATCAGTGTTCTAAAAAAGACCTATATTAGATGGTCAATACCTTTTTCCCAAAAAATATAGTTGTTTTATACCATGTTCCCATTGTGATTCTTGTCAGACTTCCCAGAATTTCTAATAAAAAATTAATTAAAACCTTGATTAAATTATTAGAACCATTTTAGGTTACCAATTTAGTATCATGTGATGTTTGGAGGTTGTCAACCTCAACCTAGACCACCTGGGAGGTGTGTTTATGTATTTTTCTCATGATATACCACCCTATTAGCTGTGTGTAAGCTTTCTATCTTAGTGGGTTCCTTAAATGAATTAATTGAGATAATAGGAGAGGGATTATGCCTCATTTTCTATGTGGTTACATGTGATTGAAATGGTTAAATTGTATAAATGGAAAATGTAGAATGAGTTGGACGAGCTCATGGTTTGTGTATAATTATGAAATGGGATAAATGATAAAGGGAATAGATAATGAATGACCCAAGAATTGATTCTGAGTTGATTGATGAATTGGATTCCAAGAACATTTCTACTCCTTGGATCTAGCCCTTGTGGGTCTGACACTTGATTAAATGGCATAGGCCATTGAGGATTTTTAGAAAATTTCTACTCCCAGGATCTGGATTTCATAGAATGCATTGGAAATGCTCTATGGACATGCTCCTTGGGCTCCACCTAAGTCATTTATAAGTTTTATATGGGGATGATTCATGGAATTGAGCGGATGCCTTGGTCGTTATACCTTGGATCTGACCCATGTAGACCTAACACTTCACGAGGATGCATAGTCATTATACATTAGATTTTTTTTCTTATAGTTTTGATACTTGATGATGATGCCTTGGTCGTTATACCTTGGATATGGCCCTTGTAGGCCTAATATTTGATGAGGAGTTCTTGGTTGGTATACCTTGGATCCAATCCTTGTGGTCTAACATACAATTACTCAGCATATTCCATAGTGGATATTTTATCATGATCTATAATGAGCCTCGGTAGGCTGGAAAGTACCACATTTACATGTATCAATTTATATTACTATTATATATATCACACTCCATAAACTTATATAAACGGACTGGACTTGTTATAGACACCGTTGGTGGTGGCCTACTAAGTGTTATCTCAAAACCTATTCAGACCATTTTTGGGTACCTAGATAGACTTCATAGATGTAGGTAGATACCGGGGCAAGCACCCACTTTTCAATGATTGATTGGTTGTGCATAGGAGCATGGGGATCACAATACCAAGATATGCTTATGATGCTATCAGGAGATAGTTTCTTTTAGTGTTTTTTTTATTTTGATACATGTATTCTACTGGTTTCCTATTTCCATGTATTTATAATATTTTTTTATAGATACATGAAACACTTAAACTTTATATGGTACTACCTTGGAATTACCATTATTGTAGTCTTATGGATATTTATTTTTTTCATTGATTTATATAATGATTTTACAATTTATTAATATGATTTCACCATTGTGACACTCTCATTATGAGGGTATTGTCTCTCCATTGTATCACCTTAAACCCTCACTACTAGTCAAAAACCTCTAGTGTATGGGGAGGTGTGCCTAAGGCCATATGACCCACCAGCTCGGAGTACCATTTAGTGGATCCAGGTTCAGGATGTTACAAAAATATTATTTCATTGTAATTTAATGAAAAAAATAAATGAAAATAATAATCAAATAATATATTATTAATATATCATTGTATTATAATCAAAATATATATTATTTCATATTATAAAATATATTATTTTTAATTAATTATTAGTTTTGTAAATAATATATTATTTCATTTTAAAAAATATATATTAATTAATAAGTTAATATTAAGTGAATATTTTAAGTTTCCTAAATTAAATGTTTTTTAGTTAATTTCAGTTGATAAATTAATTAGATCAAATTAATAAATTACATGTTTTTTAAAATAAATTTTATTTTTATTTTTAAAAATAATTCGTAATTTTTTTTATATTTAAGTAACTTTCTTTCATTAATTATTGCATTGTATGGTGTATGTATATTATTAAATTGTATAAAATAAACATATATATATTATTACATTATAAATAAAATAGTATTTATTTTCAATTAGTATATTAAAATAGAATTCTCATTAGGGTAAATATAATCAAAATAATAATATTTAATGTTTAATAGTTATAGATTTCTTTGAAGAAATGTTGGTGTATATATTTAACCAGAAATTTAATTTCAATTAACAGATTCATAAATATGTTCAAACAGTTGTGTGCATTTGTATATCATGGATGTGAAATAGTAGATGATGAGTAAGGGATTTAATTTATTGGTGGTCATATAATATTAGTAAATCTTACTGGGTTTCAAAGGATGAACACAATTAATATTAAAATTCATGATCAATTGAAGCTTGTTGGGAATTAGTGTATATAATCTGTTGTTTATAGATTTACTCAAACTCAGGATAATATATATTACATGTGTCATCATTTGGTGGATGATGAATATTTGAGGATTGATTATGTTACATATCAAGAGCATGGAATTATTGGAGCGACAAAATTTTATGTTGATGTTAATAAAATTGAATATACAACCCAAATTGAAAAAAATATACTAGATGATGGTGGATTTGTTGAGAGGTATATGTTTACATCTAAGAAAGCTATTCAATGTGGAATTGGTGAAGATAATACATGTAGTGCATAGTAAGTATTTCATATGGAAGTACCTATAGATGTTCCTATAACATTTTTATTATAGTTAATCCACATATGGTTGCAACCAATGATGCCTATGATGATCATTTAGAGGATGAGGAAGTATCTAACAGAGAGGATGAGACTATTTCGGAAAATGATCCAAAAATACCACATGTGTGGCCAGTGAAAACATCACATGATATTAAACCAATGGTTCTTGAGTTTTATTGGGATGTAGTGGTACCAATAACCGAGTTCCTAGGTATTTTCCAATGAAGTAATGTTAGAAGGATTGATGATGAATTGTCTGTTGGATGAAAATTTGAGAAAAAATAGGCATTAAAAACAGTTATAAAGAATTACCATGTGAAGAGACATTAAATTTATCCAATGGATGAGTCTATGACATTGAAATTTTCAATAAAATTTTAATAGTTTGGTGACACATGTAAGATGTGGATGAGAGCTAACCTTATCAGAAATTCAAATTGTTAGAAAATTAAAAAAAATATGGACCACACAATCATTTCAATCCAATAATGACTCAATATTATAGAAAGATCAACTTGATATTTATATGATTTTTTATTATTGGTAAGATCAGAGTTAATCAAGATGTTTTTCTTGTGTTAATATAGGAATGCATGGAGAGTGAATATGGATATAAAATCTCATACCTGAAGGTATGGATTGAAAAAATAAAAATTATTGAAAAGTTTTATGGCGATTAGAAAACAAAATTGTAGGTGTTAATTTATTTTATTGAGTGATTGGTTAAAACTAGTTAGAATATTTATCAATTTGAAATAGTGGAGCATGTGGTGAGCAATTGTGTCTCTATAGACAAAGTCTAATTTCATCAGATATTCTGGGAATTCCTTCCATGCATTGTAAAATTCCCTTACTGAAGAAAATAAATATAAGTGGATGTCACTTTTTTATATGGAAATTACAATGGATTTCTCTTTATTTCTACCACTCAGTACATAAATAGATTTCCATTCCAATTGAATTTGTCATAGTAGAGAAGGATAATCTAGACTCGTGGAGTTGGTTTATATTTTTTATGTGTTTTTATGTCACTGATAGGAATGAGATATGCCTTATTCTAGATCTTCATCATGCTATCAAATAAGAAGTGAATAGATAGGATGATGGTTTCCTCCCCCCCATACTTATCACCCTTACTGTGTGAGACATATTTTCAGGAATATACAGACAAAATTTCACCATGAAAATGTGGAAAAGGAAGTCATAAATTAGGTATTAAATTATATTTTATGTACATTTGGTAATTATGATTATTTTATATCAATGGGAACTTTTTAAAATCTCTCTTACATTCCTTTATAGCATACAAACCAAGAAAATAGTTTTTACTTCAAATAATGGAACCAATAAGAGAAATAAATGAGGATTTCTATAAGTACATGATGTGCATCACAAAGTAGAAATGGTCATTGGATTTTTAAGAAGGTAAGAGATACAGGAACATGAATACAAAAAAATTAAATACATTAATGGTGTCTTAAAAGGGGTTTGAAATTTACTAATCATTGGAATTATTTCTAAGACATTTTATTATTGCATTAAATACATTGTTGATAGATTTGAGGATGTGGATAAATAACTACTATAGGGTCATCGATACACTAGATATTTTAGAAAGAATATTGAAGTTAATAAAACCCATGACACAACATACTAGGTGTTTCATTTTCACAGGATGGGAAGTCGAGTTGAAGTTAAAGAGGGTCAGGATCCACGGAATTGTGTTTCTAGTCAGGTGATGACCATTACCCTTGAGGAACACACCTGTGAATATGTTTACTTCCAAGCTTATAAGATTCCTGGCTCACATGTACTTGCAGTGAAGACTCGATCCAGTATATAGACTCAACATGTTTCAGAATTTCTACAGTGAAGAGTGGATCCCAGTTATAGATGTATCAATATTAAATGTCCCTCTATATATTCCAATTTTTGTTTCAAACTAATCATGGTTTCACGTAAAATGTCATCTGAAATCTACATGAATGAGAAACTAAATGGATTGGCCTCAAGAGAACGGGATGAAAAAATGATGTGGAAGGTGTAGTGAAGAGGGACATAATCATGTATAGTGTCCTCAGAATGATAACATTTAGTTTTCATCATCAAACCCTACTTGATTTGTTTACTATGAGTTGATTATTGTAATTTGTTTACATTCCATGTATAAAATTTTATCTGATGAAGAATTTTATTAACTCAATTTTCATTCTACTCAACATATATATTATTTTAAATATTTATATGTTTAACATTTATTTATCCATTTACTTACATAGAATCTCCATAGATATATCCAAGACTCAAGGATCCATCTCCCTTACCCCATAGAGTGAGAATATATCACAACATTTTATGGGATAGTGGTTTAGAGTGGATAATGAAAGTTCTTAGGGCCCATCACATTCACCATGAGTTCCCACCAGGGCCTATCATCCCTTATTCACATTAGTCCTAGCTCTATGGGATGATCATGTGTGTATATATACCCATTGACAGATTACTCATTTCTAATTTGGTTGAGCGATGGTATAACGACCCACACTTTACATACATTGTTAATACTTCAAAATTGAATCACACTTATTACAACATATGACAAAACCACAAAGGACCGTATAGGTATAGTGTCTTTAGAAACTGGGAAACATAAACAACTGGTTCATAAATCTTCTACAGTGTCTCCCATTTATTTCATCATATCTAGGGTCCCTTTTAGCATATTCTACTTAATATCCATCTTCCTGGCCTGGGGAAAAGAAAACATAAAAGGGTGAGCTCAAATGCTCAGCAAGGGCAAATAAAGGAAATAAAAATCATATCATATCTTTTTGAAAATTAAAACCTGCAAAAGAGATCATAATATCTTAACATGGAATAAATCATAGAAGTGAAAATGAGATCCCCATAATCATAACATAAAACTTGAATCTTTGTGGCATGTACACATAATCATGGAAAATCATTTCTTGTTAGTCATGACTCATTGCCAAGACTATCTTAGTGGACAAAGTCCCTTTCTGAACCGAGTTCACTCCTCGTTTCAGTCCTGTATCACTGAACCGAAATAACCTTCCGTTCCAGCCATGTCTATCTCATGAGATATAAAATCATTACCCAATGCATTGGAGGGAGATATAGGTCCCCCCCATCTTATAATGAATCCTTTCTTATGTGTGCCACATAATCATAAAACATACATCATCGCATAACACATATAACAAAAATGGGATTCTTGAAACATCATGACATCATAAATCAATTCATATATGATAAAGGAATTCATAAACATAATTCCATCACAACATAGTCAAACCAATGTAAAAATATGGATAGAAACAGAACCCTTTATTATCTTAGATGGAAAATAATTTTGATAAAACACTTGAATTGAATTCTTGAGGAAAATATCATTTCTTCTTCAAAAACATTTTTCCTTTCATAACATGTCATACAACTTTAAAATAAAAGAAGTTGATTAAAAATAAACTTGAAAACTTGTAAAGGAAGCTTCTTTGAAGTAATGTTTTAAAAATCCATTCATGCCGTATAAGTTAAAAAAAACATTCTTCGTACTTTTGTCGGAAAAGTCAAAAAGTACCTCGTACGACAAAAGATTCCTTTCATACATATTACTAAAAACTCACCGAAGGGTAAAAATGGATTTAAACAATTGTAGGTGGATAATATTACATATTGATGAAACATGGATGTGGATGATAAAATACACCCCGGTGAATACTTACGAATAAAAAATCTCGGATAAAAATGAGATTGTGATATTTCCCTTACCTTAGGTCTGATTTGCTTTGTACGTGTCCGAAGCTCCTGTATAATGGTTTAAATAATGTTATTGACTTATTCCAGAATATGATATCATATGTGGTCATATTATTATCTTCTTGTTAGTAATATTTCATTGTTACTTTTTACTCGGGTCTTTATAACTTTTTGTTCTTATGCGTGTTTTGTCGAATAAATTCTTATTCTTATCTTTAGCTTATAGATAATTCATTTACAGAATGGTATTAGTGTAGTATATACCATATTCATTCATTCAATTCATTTATATAATCATTATGAAATGAAGATCATGTAGAACGAGTCGCATCACATCGTGGAGACGGTATTCCGTACGTACGCACGAGTGATGATATCGTTCCTATGATCGTGGAATTGTATTGGAGTATATATATATTATTTCAGTATCAATATTACTTCATAATAATCATATATAGTTACTCATTACACCATTATACCCATCCTTGTAAGGTGATGGTGGAAAATAGATTACACCACGGCGTGGAGACGGTATTCCGTACGTACGCACGCGCGGTGATTTCATTTTTCCGTAGGATGGATAGAAGGTGAATTAGGGTTGTTTCATATTTATAATAACATATAAGTATGTAAGTAATACTGATGTTATTACTTTATCATGAAACAACTAAAGAATAAGAAGTTGAAGAAGAAAGAAATTGAAAAGATCGGTAATGGATATTACCTCTTCTTTGGAACGCCTCTTTGAATCCCCCACTTAAGGAACTAAGATTGGTCTTTGGAGAAGACCAGGACCTCTAGGATTATTCTAGGGAAGTGGAGAGGAGAAAATTGCAGGGGTTGGCTGAGCTTGAGTGCTCAATTTGGTGTGAGGAGGAGGGGGAGGAGGTGCCCTTTTATAAGGGAGGAGAGGGGTACCTTAGGAATATCTCAAAATATTATTTTATATTAAAGTCAAAATCGGTTTATAATGGTTCCAAAGGGTCTTATTTCGAAGCTAAAGTGGGGATGGGTCGAAATACTATAAACCAATAAAATTTAGACAAGTTTAGGGTATTATTTTAACCTTATCAATTAGATTTAACTCTAAGTTAATTAATTTAACTTTTACCGTGTCTTTTTGTTTTCTTTCACTATATGGTTAATACACTTACTATAACATGCCAAACGAACCCCAAATTGTTTATTATTAATATATATATCCTTATCTAAGTCATTTGGCCGAACCTTAGATTTTTAGGAATAAAATAACAATTAATAATATAATATTTTATTTAAAAACTATTTTGTGTCAATTTTGACACTATTTGATATATGATTTTTGTGAAAGTCATAACAGAATTATATGTTCGAACCAAGTTGATTAAATCAACATTAATATATCATAGTAACCTATAAAATTAGTGGAATTCATAAAAAGTCTTAAATTACATTTATTTTGGTATTTATATTATCAATTATGTCAATATTTCATTAATAAGATAATTACTGCATCATCTTTGTGTCATATATAAATTAAATTATTTGATGTCTAAAAATTACAAATAAAATACCATCATGTAGGAAATCTTTTTAGCTTTCTAATTAATATTTACAATAGAAATTATCTTATGTATAACCCCATATTAAAAATGATTTACTTATTAAACTTTGATTTTAACTATTTTAACCCTTCTTTAAATAAATTAATAATAAATGTCCTAATCTAATCCAAGTGGGCCTAAATGGTCATATTTTATTCCTAAGTTTGTTTTTGGTCGAATTACACTTGTCCAATAGAATTAGGACATGTGTTAGGGTAATATTGATATCATATTTACCCTTAGTTACCCTATTTACTATTAACCGCGGTAAAAATAGTAAAAAGTTACTATTCACCAAAAAATTATTTTCATCTCATTGAACCACATTTTAGTCCTTGATATTAACCGTGTCTCTCGGATTTTTGAAATTCCATTCACAGAAGCGGTAAAATTAAGTTTTATGCAAAATTCAGTTTTTAACCTACCACTTAGTGGTTTCACTATTCATCAAAAATTGAAAGTTTTCAGAAAAATACCAAAATTTCACCCTAGGCTAATTTCGATATTCTGAGTCCAAAAATGAAGTCCATTTTGAAAAATAAAATTTATAAAATTTCAAAAAGTGGTTATTACTATTCATAACGGCTAGTTTTAATAGCATATTTTTGTTTAGTAAAACTCGGTATTGCGTACGACGCAAGCTATCGAGGAAGGTCGCGATTGCGTGTAAAGCAAGCCAAGCAAGTGTTGTGTAGAAAAAGATTCCTTTGATGATTTATATGACATAAAAGTCTCGGGTGTTACATTCTACCCCCCTTAAAAAGAATTTCGCCCTCGAAATTCATCACTTTGCAACAAACAGATGAGGATACTTCTCCCTCATCATATCCTCAAGCTCCCATGTAGCTTCTTCAAGTTGGTGGTTTCTCCATAAAACTTTCACCAAGCGAGTGGTCTTGTTTCGTAGGACTTTTTCGCTACGATCCAGAATCTCTATCGGCTGTTCTTCATAAGAAAGATCTTGCTCCAGCGGTACAACTTCTGAGCTGAGTACATGTGAAGGATCTGGTATGTACTTTCTCAGGAGAGATACATGGAACACATCGTGAACTTGAGAGAGATTCGGTGGAAGCGCCAATCGGTAAGCTACCTTCCCAACACGATCCAGTATTTCGAAAGGACCGATATATCTAGGGCTCAACTTCCCCTTCTTTCCAAATCTCATAACCCTCTTCCAGGGAGATATTCGTAAGAACACTTTATCACCCACTTCAAACTCTAGGTCTTTTCTTCGGTTGTCGGCATAACTTTTCTGTCGACTCTGAGCTGCTCTTATGTGTTGTTGAATAGATCTGACCTTTTCTGCCATTTCATCAACGAGATCAGGTCCTAATAGCTTTCTTTCCCCAACTTCATCCCAGCAAGTTGGAGTCCTGCATTTCTTTCCATAGAGAGCTTCATAAGGAGCCATCTGAATACTGGAGTGAAAGCTATTATTATAAGAAAATTCTACCAAAGGTAGGTGTTGATCCCAACCTCCTTTGAAATCCATACAACAAGCTCTCAACATATCTTCTAGGGTTTGAATTGTTATCTCAGACTGACCGTCTGTCTGGGGATGATAAGCAGTGTTGAAACTCAACTCTGTATCCAGAGTATGCTGAAGACTTCGCCAGAACTTCGAGGTAAATCTCGGATCCCGATCAGATATAATAGAAAGTGGTACTCCATGCAATCTTACCACTTCCTTTACATATATCCTGGCAAGCTGATCTAGAGAGAAATCCTCTCTAATAGCAATGAAGTGTGCAGACTTTGTAAGACGATCAACTATGACCCAGATAGCATTATTGCCTTTGGATGTTTTAGGAAGTCCTGTGACAAAGTCCATAGTGATGTTTTCCCATTTCCATTCGGGTATGGGTAATGGTTGTAACATCCCCTTAGACTTATGTCTCTCAGCTTTAACTTGTTGACAAACCAAGCATCGAGAGACATATTCAGCAACATCTCTTTTCATGCCATCCCACCAGAAGTACTCTTTTAGGTCCCTATACATCTTCGTTCTTCCAGGATGAATAGAGAATGAAGAACTATGAGCCTCATCCAGCAGCTCTTTCTTTAATTCGGGGATGGGAGGAACACAAACCCGATTCCTGAACTTTATTATCCCATCACAATCAAGGTTGAATTCAGGAACATTTCTCACCTTCTTTTGTAACTCGACATCTTCTTTCTGTGCCTCTTTAATCTTCACATGTATAGATGGTTGAACATTCATTTGAGAAAGATAAGATTTTTCCCCTTCCATTATAATTCCAAGATCCATCCTTTGTAAATCCATAAATATTGGATCTTTTGTGATCCTCATCATGGATAAACTAGCATGGTCTTGTCGACTTAATGCATCTGCCACCTTGTTTGCTTTCCCAGGGTGGTAATGGATTGAGCAGTCATAATCCTTAATCAGCTCCAACCATCTTCTTTGGCGCATATTCAGCTCCTTTTGTGTGAAAATATACTTTAAACTTTTATGATCAGTATAAATATCACACCTTTCACCATAAAGGTAATGCCTCCAAATCTTTAATGCAAAGATTACCGCAGCCAACTCCAAATCATGTGTTGGGTAATTTTGCTCATGGATTTTCAACTGTCGTGAGGCATAAGCTATCACCATATCATTTTGCATAAGAACACATCCCAATCCCTTCTTGGATGCATCACTGTAGATCACAAACCTTTCTCCACTACAAGGCAGTGTGAGCACAGGTGCACTGGATAACCTTCTTTTCAACTCCTTGAAATTCTCTTCACATTCCTCTGTCCAGACAAACTTAACTCCTTTCCGAGTCAACTTGGTGAGTGGATTAGATAATCGTGAAAAATCTTTTACAAAACGTCGATAATATCCAGCCAAACCAAGAAAACTACGGATCTCAGTTACTGTTGTTGGTCTTGACCATCTTTCGATAACCTCTGTTTTTGCTGGATCCACAGATATCCCCTCTTTTGAGATTATATGACCCAAAAATGCAACTTTTTGAAGCCAAAATTCACACTTGGTAAATTTGGCATAAAGCTTCTCCTTTCTCAGGGTCTTCAATATAATTCTCAAGTGATCTTCATGCTCTTCCTTGCTCTTTGAATAGACAAGAATATCGTCTATAAAGACTACCACAAATTGATCAAGATAGTCTCTAAAGACTCTATTCATTAGATCCATGAAGATAGCAGGGGCATTAGTAAGACCAAATGGCATCACTATAAATTCATAGTGTCCATACCTTGTACGGAAAGCCGTATTTGGTATATCCTCCCTTTTGACCCTTAATTGATGATACCCTGAACGAAGATCAATCTTGGAAAAGTATTGAGCTCCGCGTAGTTGGTCAAATAAGTCATCAATGCGTGGGAGAGGATATTTGTTCTTGATAGTGATCTTGTTAAGTTCTCGATAATCAATGCAAAGTCTCATTGATCCATCTTTCTTCTTAACAAATAGAACAGGTGATCCCCAAGGTGACGCACTAGGGCGTATGAATCCCTTATCAAGATTCTCTTGGAGTTGCTTCTTCAGTTCCTGCAACTCAATTGGGGCCATTCTATAAGGTGTCTTTGAAATAGGCAAAGCACCCGGTACGAGTTCTATTGAAAACTCAACTTCACGATTTGGTGGAAGACCCGGCAATTCCTCCGGAAAGACATCATCAAACTCCCGTACAATGGGCATATTCTTAATCGTGAGTTTCTCACCAACCATTTGAGATAAATAACCTTCATTTAGTGGAATCAATACCCATAAAATGGAAGAAATTTCCACTGGAAGGTTATGTTCATCCTTGCATTGATAGACGATCGTAGATTGATCTGGAATATGAAATGTGACTTCCCTTCTTTGGCAATCGATATGAGCTCCATGTAGAGAAAGCCAATCCATGCCAAGAATCACATCAAATTCCACTAAAGGAAGGATCACAAGATTTGCAGGAAGCACTTTCCCACAAACTTCGATCGGAGAAGAATTATAAACTTTTGATGCGATTGATGTGCCATTAAGTGTTGTCACAGCTAACTCAACATCTAATTGTTGAGGTAATACGGTGATACCCTTAGAAAAGTATTCAGAAATAAAAGAGTGGGTGGATCCAGAATCAAATAAAACATTTGCTACTTTAGAGTGGATGGTAAGTGTACCTTTCACCACATCGTTATCGTACTCCACATCGCTGATAGAAATTGCATGTGACTTTCCTTTGTCTTTAGCCTTAAGATTTTGTTGACGTCGACCATCATCATCAACCCTTGGATTTGGGCATTGATTGGCATAATGCCCCATCTCCTTGCACTTGAAACATTGAAGTGTAGTAGGTTCATTCTGTGTATCCCTTACTTTGTTTGCATCATTAGACATCTTCTTCCCATTATCACGGCATTCAAATGCCCGATGACCTTCCTTTCCACATTTAAAACATTTACTTGTCCCTTTAAGACAACTCCCTCCATGTTTCTTTCCACACTTTGAGCATAAGGGAAAGTTCATCTTCTTTTCTGTGTGCTCTTTAGATTTTTCTTTGAATTCCATCTTCCTCTTCTTATCAAACCCATGTGACTGATGGGTTACTCCAATCTCCATCTCGACTTTGAGAGCACATCGAACGATTTCCTCGTAGCTATTGAAGTCCCTTATGGCTAACGCCCTTCGAAGACTTGGTTTTAAGCCACTAAAGAATCGATCGATCTTACTCTCAGGTTGGATAATAATACCAGAAGCGTACCTTGCAAGTCTTGTAAAATTTGCTTCATAGGTACCAACAGATTCATCATCCCTTTGCTTCAGTTCAAGAAACTCTTTCTCCATCTTTGTTCGGAGAATACGAGGGAAGTACTTATTGAAAAATAAGTTCTTGAACTCGTCCCATTCCATAGACTCAATTTCATCCCTTTGCCTCGTATTCTTAACAAGATTCCACCATTGATCAGCATCTCCTTCCAAACGATACACTGCTAGGATGACTTTATCATGCTCAGAACATTGAAGAACTGAAAATATCTTTTCAGTAGTACTAATCCATTGTTCAGCAACTAATGGATCAGTAGACCCGCTGAAAGAAGGTGGACGCTGCCTCATGAAGGATTCAACAGAATGTTGCTCCCTCCTTTGCTCGTTTGGAAATCCTGCATGATTCATAGCTTGAGAAAGTTGTGTGAGCATGGCTACAAGATTTTGCATTCCAGCTCCCATATCGTTTGTTTGCTCAGGGGGACAATCATTGCATTGCCCATCGCATTCCGCATTAACACGGTTCCTTCAGGTTCCAGCCATTGACTAAAACCAAGAAGAATAGTGTGAGCAACACTAATTATAATAGGAAACCACATAATTCAAGAATAAAATTTTCATGCTTAAGGTCTTATCCTAGGTTATTCAAGGCCATTTCTAAAACACTAAGATTGTGTTCTATGCTTAGACTTATCCTTAGGGTTCTTACTAAGGCTTTCACATCCTAGTTTCCAAAGGTTGACTATACCTTTCCTCTGATACCAACTATAACGACCCACACTTTACATACATTGTTAATACTTCAAAATTGAATCACACTTATTACAACATATGACAAAACCACAAAGGACCGTATAGGTATAGTGTCTTTAGAAACTAATAAACATAAACAACTGGTTCATAAATCTTCTACAGTGTCTCCCATTTATTTCATCATATCTAGGGTCCCTTTTAGCATATTCTACTTAATATCCATCTTCCTGGCTTGGGGAAAAGAAAACATAAAAGGGTGAGCTCAAATGCTCAGCAAGGGCAAATAAAGGAAATAAAAATCATATCATATCTTTTTGAAAATTAAAACCTGCAAAAGAGATCATAATATCTTAACATGGAATAAATCATAGAAGTGAAAATGAGATCCCCATAATCATAACATAAAACTTGAATCTTTGTGGCATGTACACATAATCATGGAAAATCATTTCTTGTTAGTCATGACTCATTTCCAAGACTATCTTAGTGGACAAAGTCCCTTTCTGAACCGAGTTCACTCCTCGTTTCAGTCCTGTATCACTGAACCGAAATAACCTTCTGTTCCAGCCATGTCTATCTCATGAGATATAAAATCATTACCCAATGCATTGGAGGGAGATATAGGTCCCACCCATCTTATAATGAATCCTTTCTTATGTGTGCCACATAATCATAAAACATACATCATCGCATAACACATATAACAAAAATGGGATTCTTGAAACATCATGACATCATAAATCAATTCATATATGATAAAGGAATTCATAAACATAATTCCATCACAAAATAGTCAAACCAATGTAAAAATATGGATAGAAACAGAACCCTTTATTATCTTAGATGGAAAATAATTTTGATAAAACACTTGAATTGAATTCTTGAGGAAAATATCCATTATTCTTCAAAAACATTTTTCCTTTCATAACATGTCATACAACTTTAAAATAAAAGAAGTTGATTAAAAATATACTTGAAAACTTGTAAAGGAAGCTTCTTTGAAGTAATGTTTTAAAAATCCATTCATGCCGTATAAGTTAAAAAAAACATTCTTCGTACTTTTGTCGGAAAAGTCAAAAAGTACCTCGTACGACAAAAGATTCCTTTCATACATATTACTAAAAACTCACCGAAGGGTAAAAATGGATTTAAACAATTGTAGGTGGATAATATTACATATTGATGAAACATGGATGTGGATGATAAAATACACCCCGGTGAATACTTACGAATAAAAAATCTCGGATAAAAATGAGATTGTGATATTTCCCTTACCTTAGGTCCGATTTGCTTTGTACGTGTCTGAAGCTCCTGTATAATGGTTTAAATAATGTTATTGACTTATTCCAGAATATGATATCATATATGGTCATATTATTATCTTCTTGTTAGTAATATTTCATTGTTACTTTTTACTCGGGTCTTTATAACTTTTTGTTCTTATGCGTGTTTTGTCGAATAAATTCTTATTCTTATCTTTAGCTTATAGATAATTCATTTACAGAATGGTATTAGTGTAGTATATACCATATTCATTCATTCAATTAATTTGTATAATCATTATGAAATGAAGATCATGTAGAACGAGTCGCATCACATCGTGGAGACGGTATTCCGTACGTACGCACGAGTGATGATATCGTTCCTATGATCGTGGAATTGTATTGGAGTATATATATATTATTTCAGTATCAATATTACTTCATAATAATCATATATAGTTACTCATTACACCATTATACCCATCCTTGTAAGGTGATGGTGGAAAATAGATTACACCACGACGTGGAGACGGTATTCCGTACGTACGCACGCGCGGTGATTTCATTTTTCCGTAGGATGGATAGAAGGTGAATTAGGGTTGTTTCATATTTATAATAACATAAAAGTATGTAAGTAATACTGATGTTATTACTTTATCATGAAACCACTAAAGAATAAGAAGTTGAAGAAGAATGAAATTGAAAAGATCGGTAATGGATATTACCTCTTCTTTGGAACGCCTCTTTGAATCCCCCACTTAAGGAACTAAGATTGGTCTTTGGAGAAGACCGGGACCTCTAGGATTATTCTAGGGAAGTGGAGAGGAGAAAATGGCAGGGGTTGGCCGAGCTTGAGTGCTCAATTTGGTGTGAGGAGGAGGGAGAGGAGGTGCCCTTTTATAAGGGAGGAGAGGGGTACCGTAGGAATATCTCAAAATATTATTTTATATTAAAGTCAAAATCGGTTTATAATGGTTCCAAAGGGTCTTATTTCGAAGCTAAAGTGGGGATGGGTCGAAATACTATAAACCAATAAGATTTAGACAAGTTTAGGGTATTATTTTAACCTTATCAATTAGATTTAACTCTAAGTTAATTAATTTAACTTTTACCGTGTCTTTTTGTTTTCTTTCACTATATGGTTAATACACTTACTATAACATGCCAAACGAACCCCAAATTGTTTATTATTAATATATATATATCCTTATCTAAGTCATTTGGCCGAACCTTAGATTTTTAGGAATAAAATAACAATTAATAATATAATATTTGATTTAAAAACTATTTTGTGTCAATTTTGACACTATTTGATATATGATTTTTGTGAAAGTCATAACAGAATTATATGTTCGAACCAAGTTGATTAAATCAACATTAATATATCATAGTAACCTATAAAATTAGTGGAATTCATAAAAAGTCTTAAATTACATTTATTTTGGTATTTATATTATCAATTATGTCAATATTTCATTAATAAGATAATTACTGCATCATCTTTGTGTCATATATAAATTAAATTATTTGATGTCTAAAAATTACAAATAAAATACCATCATGTAGGAAATATTTTTAGCTTTCTAATTAATATTTACAATAGAATTTATCTTATGTATAACCCCATATTAAAAATGATTTACTTATTAAACTTTGATTTTAACTATTTTAACCCTTCTTTAAATAAATTAATAATAAATGTCCTAATCTAATCCAAGTGGGCCTAAATGGTCATATTTTATTCCTAAGTTTGTTTTTGGTCGAATTACACTTGTCCAATAGAATTAGGACATGTGTTAGGGTAATATTGATATCATATTTACCCTTAGTTACCCTATTTACTATTAACCGCGGTAAAAATAGTAAAAAGTTACTATTCACCAAAAAATTATTTTCATCTCATTGAACCACATTTTAGTCCTTGATATTAACCGTGTCTCTCGGATTTTTGAAATTCCATTCACAGAAGCGGTAAAATTAAGTTTTATGCAAAATTCAGTTTTTAACCTACCACTTAGTGGTTTCACTATTCATCAAAAATTGAAAGTTTTCAGAAAAATACCAAAATTTCACCCTAGGCTAATTTCGATATTCTGAGTCCAAAAATGAAGTCCATTTTGAAAAATAAAATTTATAAAATTTCAAAAAGTGGTTATTACTATTCATAACGGCTAGTTTTAATAGCATATTTTTGTTTAGTAAAACTCGGTATTGCGTACGACGCAAGCTATCGAGGAAGGTCGCGATTGCGTGTAAAGCAAGCCAAGAAAGTGTTGTGTAGAAAAAGATTCCTTTGATGATTTATATAACATAAAAGTCTCGGGTGTTACATTCTACCCCCCTTAAAAAGAATTTCGCCCTCGAAATTCATCACTTTGCAACAAACAGATGAGGATACTTCTCCCTCATCATATCCTCAAGCTCCCATGTAGCTTCTTCAAGTTGGTGGTTTCTCCATAAAACTTTCACCAAGCGAGTGGTCTTGTTTCGTAGGACTTTTTCGCTACGATCCAGAATCTCTATCGGCTGTTCTTCATAAGAAAGATCTTGCTCCAGCGGTACAACTTCTGAGCTGAGTACATGTGAAGGATCTGGTATGTACTTTCTCAGGAGAGATACATGGAACACATCGTGAACTTGAGAGAGATTCGGTGGAAGCGCCAATCGGTAAGCTACCTTCCCAACACGATCCAGTATTTCGAAAGGACCGATATATCTAGGGCTCAACTTCCCCTTCTTTCCAAATCTCATAACCCTCTTCCAGGGAGATATTCGTAAGAACACTTTATCACCCACTTCAAACTCTAGGTCTTTTCTTCGGTTGTCGGCATAACTTTTCTGTCGACTCTGAGATGCTCTTATGTGTTGTTGAATAGATCTGACCTTTTCTGCCATTTCATCAACGAGATCAGGTCCTAATAGCTTTCTTTCCCCAACTTCATCCCAGCAAGTTGGAGTCCTGCATTTCTTTCCATAGAGAGCTTCATAAGGAGCCATCTGAATACTGGAGTGAAAGCTATTATTATAAGAAAATTCTACCAAAGGTAGGTGTTGATCCCAACCTCCTTTGAAATCCATACAACAAGCTCTCAACATATCTTCTAGGGTTTGAATTGTTATCTCAGACTGACCGTCTGTCTGGGGATGATAAGCAGTGTTGAAACTCAACTCTGTATCCAGAGTATGCTGAAGACTTCGCCAGAACTTCGAGGTAAATCTCGGATCCCGATCAGATATAATAGAAAGTGGTACTCCATGCAATCTTACCACTTCCTTTATATATATCCTGGCAAGCTGATCTAGAGAGAAATCCTCTCTAATAGCAATGAAGTGTGCAGACTTTGTAAGACGATCAACTATGACCCAGATAGCATTATTGCCTTTGGATGTTTTAGGAAGTCCTGTGACAAAGTCCATAGTGATGTTTTCCCATTTCCATTCGGGTATGGGTAATGGTTGTAACATCCCCTTAGACTTATGTCTCTCAACTTTAACTTGTTGACAAACCAAGCATCGAGAGACATATTCAGCAACATCTCTTTTCATGCCATCCCACCAGAAGTACTCTTTCAGGTCCCTATACATCTTCGTGCTTCCAGGATGAATAGAGAATGAAGAACTATGAGCCTCATCCAGCAGCTCTTTCTTTAATTCGGGGATGGGAGGAACACAAACCCGATTCCTGAACTTTATTATCCCATCACAATCAAGGTTGAATTCAGGAACATTTCTCACCTTCTTTTGTAACTCGACATCTTCTTTCTGTGCCTCTTTAATCTTCACATGTATAGATGGTTGAACATTCATTTGAGAAAGATAAGATTTTTCCCCTTCCATTATAATTCCAAGATCCATCCTTTGTAAATCCATAAATATTGGATCTTTTGTGATCCTCATCATGGATAAACTAGCATGGTCTTGTCGACTTAATGCATCTGCCACCTTGTTTGCTTTCCCAGGGTGGTAATGGATTGAGCAGTCATAATCCTTAATCAGCTCCAACCATCTTCTTTGGCGCATATTCAGCTCCTTTTGTGTGAAAATATACTTTAAACTTTTATGATCAGTATAAATATCACACCTTTCACCATAAAGGTAATGCCTCCAAATCTTTAATGCAAAGATTACCGCAGCCAACTCCAAATCATGTGTTGGGTAATTTTGCTCATGGATTTTCAACTGTCGTGAGGCATAAGCTATCACCATATCATTTTGCATAAGAACACACCCCAATCCCTTCTTGGATGCATCACTGTAGATCACAAACCTTTCTCCACTACAAGGCAGTGTGAGCACAGGTGCACTGGATAACCTTCTTTTCAACTCCTTGAAATTCTCTTCACATTCCTCTGTCCAGACAAACTTAACTCCTTTCCGAGTCAACTTGGTGAGTGGATTAGATAATCATGAAAAATCTTTTACAAAACGTCGATAATATCTAGCCAAACCAAGAAAACTTCGGATCTCAGTTACTGTTGTTGGTCTTGACCATCTTTCGATAACCTCTGTTTTTGCTGGATCCACTGATATCCCCTCTTTTGAGATTATATGACCCAAAAATGCAACTTTTTGAAGCCAAAATTCACACTTGGTAAATTTGGCATAAAGCTTCTCCTTTCTCAGGGTCTTCAATATAATTCTCAAGTGATCTTCATGCTCTTCCTTGCTCTTTGAATAGACAAGAATATCGTCTATAAAGACTACCACAAATTGATCAAGATAGTCTCTAAAGACTCTATTCATTAGATCCATGAAGATAGCAGGGGCATTAGTAAGACCAAATGGCATCACTATAAATTCATAGTGTCCATACCTTGTACGGAAAGCCGTATTTGGTATATCCTCCCTTTTTACCCTTAATTGATGATACCCTGAACGAAGATCAATCTTGGAAAAGTATTGAGCTCCGCGTAGTTGGTCAAATAAGTCATCAATGCGTGGGAGAGGATATTTGTTCTTGATAGTGATCTTGTTAAGTTCTCGATAATCAATGCAAAGTCTCATTGATCCATCTTTCTTCTTAACAAATAGAACAGGTGCTCCCCAAGGTGACGCACTAGGGCGTATGAATCCCTTATCAAGATTCTCTTGGAGTTGCTTCTTCAATTCCTGCAACTCAATTGGGGCCATTCTATAAGGTGTCTTTGAAATAGGCAAAGCACCCGGTACGAGTTCTATTGAAAACTCAACTTCACGATTTGGTGGAAGACCCGGCAATTCCTCCGGAAAGACATCATCAAACTCCCGTACAATGGGCATATTCTTAATCGTGAGTTTCTCACCAACCATTTGAGATAAATAACCTTCATTTAGTGGAATCAATACCCATAAAATGGACGAAATTTCCACTGGAAGGTTATGTTCATCCTTGCATTGATAGACGATCGTAGATTGATCTGGAATATGAAATGTGACTTCCCTTCTTTGGCAATCGATATGAGCTCCATGTAGAGAAAGCCAATCCATGCCAAGAATCACATCAAATTCCACTAAAGGAAGGATCACAAGATTTGCAGGAAGCACTTTCCCACAAACTTCGATCGGAGAAGAATTATAAACTTTTGATGCGATTGATGTGCCATTAAGTGTTGTCACAGCTAACTCAACATCTAATTGTTGAGGTAATACGGTGATACCCTTAGAAAAGTATTCAGAAATAAAAGAGTGGGTGGATCCAGAATCAAATAAAACATTTGCTACTTTAGAGTGGATGGTAAGTGTACCTTTCACCACATCGTTATCGTACTCCACATCGCTGATAGAAATTGCATGTGACTTTCCTTTGTCTTTAGCCTTAAGATTTTGTTGACGTCGACCATCATCATCAACCCTTGGATTTGGGCATTGATTGGCATAATGCCCCATCTCCTTGCACTTGAAACATTGAAGTGTAGTAGGTTCATTCTGTGTATCCCTTACTTTGTTTGCATCATTAGACATCTTCTTCCCATTATCACGGCATTCAAATGCCCGATGACCTTCCTTTCCACATTTAAAACATTTACTTGTCCCTTTAAGACAACTCCCTCCATGTTTCTTTCCACACTTTGAGCATAAGTGAAAGTTCATCTTCTTTTCCGTGTGCTCTTTAGATTTTTCTTTGAATTCCATCTTCCTCTTCTTATCAAACCCATGTGACTGATGGGTTACTCCAATCTCCATCTCGACTTTGAGAGCACATCGAACGATTTCCTCGTAGCTATTGAAGTCCCTTATGGCTAACGCCCTTCGAAGACTTGGTTTTAAGCCACTAAAGAATCGATCGATCTTACTCTCAGGTTGGATAATAATACCAGAAGCGTACCTTGCAAGTCTTGTAAAATTTGCTTCATAGGTACCAACAGATTCATCATCCCTTTGCTTCAGTTCAAGAAACTCTTTCTCCATCTTTGTTCGGAGAATACGAGGGAAGTACTTATTGAAAAATAAGTTCTTGAACTCGTCCCATTCCATAGACTCAATTTCATCCCTTTGCCTCGTATTCTTAACAAGATTCCACCATTGATCAGCATCTCCTTCCAAACGATACACTGCTAGGATGACTTTATCATGCTCATAACATTGAAGAACTGAAAATATCTTTTCAGTAGTACTAATCCATTGTTCAGCAACTAATGGATCAGTAGACCCGCTGAAAGAAGGTGGACGCTGCCTCATGAAGGATTCAACAGAATGTTGCTCCCTCCTTTGCTCGTTTGGAAATCCTGCATGATTCATAGCTTGAGAAAGTTGTGTGAGCATGGCTACAAGATTTTGCATTCCAGCTCCCATATCGTTTGTTTTCTCAGTGGGACAATCATTGCATTGCCCATCGCATTCCGCATTAACACGGTTCCTTCAGGTTCCAGCCATTGACTAAAACCAAGAAGAATAGTGTGAGCAACACTAATTATAATAGGAAACCACATAATTCAAGAATAAAATTTTCATGCTTAAGGTCTTATCCTAGGTTATTCAAGGCCATTTCTAAAACACTAAGATTGTGTTCTATGCTTAGACTTATCCTTAGGGTTCTTACTAAGGCTTTCACATCCTAGTTTCGAAAGGTTGACTATACCTTTCCTCTGATACCAACTATAACGACCCACACTTTACATACATTGTTAATACTTCAAAATTGAATCACACTTATTACAACATATGACAAAACCACAAAGGACCGTATAGGTATAGTGTCTTTAGAAACTGATAAACATAAACAACTGGTTCATAAATCTTCTACAGTGTCTCCCATTTATTTCATCATATCTAGGGTCCCTTTTAGCATATTCTACTTAATATCCATCTTCCTGGCCTGGGGAAAATAAAACATAAAAGGGTGAGCTCAAATGCTCAGCAAGGGAAAATAAAGGAAATAAAAATCATATCATATCTTTTTGAAAATTAAAACCTGCAAAAGAGATCATAATATCTTAACATGGAATAAATCATAGAAGTGAAAATGAGATCCCCATAATCATAACATAAAACTTGAATCTTTGTGGCATGTACACATAATCATGGAAAATCATTTCTTGTTAGTCATGACTCATTTCCAAGACTATCTTAGTGGACAAAGTCCCTTTCTGAACCGAGTTCACTCCTCGTTTCAGTCCTGTATCACTGAACCGAAATAACCTTCCGTTCCAGCCATGTCTATCTCATGAGATATAAAATCATTACCCAATGCATTGGAGGGAGATATAGGTCCCACCCATCTTATAATGAATCCTTTCTTATGTGTGCCACATAATCATAAAACATACATCATCGCATAACACATATAACAAAAATGGGATTCTTGAAACATCATGACATCATAAATCAATTCATATATGATAAAGGAATTCATAAACATAATTCCATCACAAAATAGTCAAACCAATGTAAAAATATGGATAGAAACAGAACCCTTTATTATCTTAGATGGAAAATAATTTTGATAAAACACTTGAATTGAATTCTTGAGGAAAATATCCTTTCTTCTTCAAAAACATTTTTCCTTTCATAACATGTCATACAACCTTAAAATAAAAGAAGTTGATTAAAAATAAACTTGAAAACTTTTAAAGGAAGCTTCTTTGAAGTAATGTTTTAAAAATCCATTCATGCCGTATAAGTTAAAAAAAACATTCTTCGTACTTTTGTCGGAAAAGTCAAAAAGTACCTCGTACGACAAAAGATTCCTTTCATACATATTACTAAAAAATCACCGAAGGGTAAAAATGGATTTAAACAATTGTAGGTGGATAATATTACATATTGATGAAACATGGATGTGGATGATAAAATACACCCCGGTGAATACTTACGAATAAAAAATCTCGGATAAAAATGAGATTGTGATATTTCCCTTACCTTAGGTCCGATTTGCTTTGTACGTGTCTGAAGCTCCTGTATAATGGTTTAAATAATGTTATTGACTTATTCCAGAATATGATATCATATATGGTCATATTATTATCTTCTTGTTAGTAATATTTCATTGTTACTTTTTACTCGGGTCTTTATAACTTTTTGTTCTTATGCGTGTTTTGTCGAATAAATTCTTATTCTTATCTTTAGCTTATAGATAATTCATTTACAGAATGGTATTAGTGTAGTATATACCATATTCATTCATTCAATTCATTTGTATAATCATTATGAAATGAAGATCATGTAGAACGAGTCGCATCACATCGTGGAGACGGTATTCCGTACGTACGCACGAGTGATGATATCGTTCCTATGATCGTGGAATTGTATTGGAGTATATATATATTATTTCAGTATCAATATTACTTCATAATAATCATATATAGTTACTCATTACACCATTATACCCATCCTTGTAAGGTGATGGTGGAAAATAGATTACACCACGACGTGGAGACGGTATTCCGTACGTACGCACGCGCGGTGATTTCATTTTTCCGTAGGATGGATAGAAGGTGAATTAGGGTTGTTTCATATTTATAATAACATATAAGTATGTAAGTAATACTGATGTTATTACTTTATCATGAAACCACTAAAGAATAAGAAGTTGAAGAAGAAAGAAATTGAAAAGATCGGTAATGGATATTACCTCTTCTTTGGAACGCCTCTTTGAATCCCCCACTTAAGGAACTAAGATTGGTCTTTGGAGAAGACCAGGACCTCTAGGATTATTCTAGGGAAGTGGAGAGGAGAAAATGGCAGGGGTTGGCCGAGCTTGAGTGCTCAATTTGGTGTGAGGAGGAGGGAGAGGAGGTGCCCTTTTATAAGGGAGGAGAGGGGTACCGTAGGAATATCTCAAAATATTATTTTATATTAAAGTCAAAATCGGTTTATAATGGTTCCAAAGGGTCTTATTTCGAAGCTAAAGTGGGGATGGGTCGAAATACTATAAACCAATAAGATTTAGACAAGTTTAGGGTATTATTTTAACCTTATCAATTAGATTTAACTCTAAGTTAATTAATTTAACTTTTACCGTGTCTTTTTGTTTTCTTTCACTATATGGTTAATACACTTACTATAACATGCCAAACGAACCCCAAATTGTTTATTATTAATATATATATCCTTATCTAAGTCATTTGGCCGAACCTTAGATTTTTAGGAATAAAATAACAATTAATAATATAATATTTGATTTAAAAACTATTTTGTGTCAATTTTGACACTATTTGATATATGATTTTTGTGAAAGTCATAACAGAATTATATGTTCGAACCAAGTTGATTAAATCAACATTAATATATCATAGTAACCTATAAAATTAGTGTAATTCATAAAAAGTCTTAAATTACATTTATTTTGGTATTTATATTATCAATTATGTCAATATTTCATTAATAAGATAATTACTGCATCATCTTTGTGTCATATATAAATTAAATTATTTGATGTCTAAAAATTACAAATAAAATACCATCATGTAGGAAATCTTTTTAGATTTCTAATTAATATTTACAATAGAATTTATCTTATGTATAACCCCATATTAAAAATGATTTACTTATTAAACTTTGATTTTAACTATTTTAACCCTTCTTTAAATAAATTAATAATAAATGTCCTAATCTAATCCAAGTGGGCCTAAATGGTCATATTTTATTCCTAAGTTTGTTTTTGGTCGAATTACACTTGTCCAATAGAATTAGGACATGTGTTAGGGTAATATTGATATCATATTTACCCTTAGTTACCCTATTTACTATTAACCGCGGTAAAAATAGTAAAAAGTTACTATTCACCAAAAAATTATTTTCATCTCATTGAACCACATTTTAGTCCTTGATATTAACCGTGTCTCTCGGATTTTTGAAATTCCATTCACAGAAGCGGTAAAATTAAGTTTTATGCAAAATTCAGTTTTTAACCTACCACTTAGTGGTTTCACTATTCATCAAAAATTGAAAGTTTTCAGAAAAATACCAAAATTTCACCCTAGGCTAATTTCGATATTCTGAGTCCAAAAATGAAGTCCATTTTGAAAAATAAAATTTATAAAATTTCAAAAAGTGGTTATTACTATTCATAACGGCTAGTTTTAATAGCATATTTTTGTTTAGTAAAACTCGGTATTGCGTACGACGCAAGCTATCGAGGAAGGTCGCGATTGCGTGTAAAGCAAGCCAAGCAAGTGTTGTGTAGAAAAAGATTCCTTTGATGATTTATATAACATAAAAGTCTCGGGTGTTACAGATGGACACCAAAGACGCATACATTTCATATGCCTCAGGGGGAGATGAAGATTACATTATAGGATGTCTCTATATTATTAGATATTCCTATAGATGGGTATATTATTACAAGTATAATGGTATATAGTTGGGATTACATTTTACAAAGATATTTAGGATTACCATTACCAGACCCAATAGTGGCCCTTAGAGGTGGTAGGTTATAGATTCCATGGCTGGACACCCATTTCAACCCTGTTGATCCAGATGCGAATGAGGTAACAATACCGAGATATGTACGAGTGTATTTTTTGAGATTTTTTAGAGGTTTTTTATTTCTAGATCACTCTATATCATATGTTAAGTTCATACATCTACCTATGCTTGGTGATTTTGAGCATGATGGGAGGTATAGTTGGGGTTTGGCATGTCTTTCACGTATATATATATAGAGAGAGAGAGTTTTGTAGAGAATCATTCATGGAGGTGAAGATATAGGTGGTTATTGTTTTTTATTATAGGTTTGGGAATGTACACAATCCCCTACACTTTCACCTCATTTTGTCTTCTATTTTCCATTTAACACATTGTGTATGGGTCCTTTTTCTCATAGGTACTTCAAAAGTTTAATACACACTTTTATTCCAATATCATATTCTAATTATATAATATCTGAAATTTTGATACTTGTAATTCATTGTTGGAGACACTAGAAGACATATTTATATAGACCTATGCATTTCATTTCATATTACCATCTGATTTTTTATCACCTACCCATTGATAAGGTATATAGGTATCATTGTTTATATAATTGTATGTTCTTTTTTTGATGAATGATCGATTTTATTTCTCTATGTATAGATTTATTTGATCCCATATAAAGATGATCTGGGACATATTCTAGATTATTGTATAGTGGGGTTGCACCATTCTACTACTATGGTGAAACTGATCCAATTTCATATTATTGAGTGACACTAACATGATAGGGTCACATGATAGTTTGGATATCTACAACCTATTCCAAGTCTACCGAGAAAGGTTGTAGAGGTTCATGGTATTTGACTTATAGGAAAATAGGATCGAGATTGGAATATTATACATGAGTTATACATAACCATGTGGGATTCACTTAAGCAATATTATATCACTAGATATGTTAGAGGAGTTCTTCATCATTTCCCCTACACTGAGTATATTCTCTAGTATATTGAGTGACCATACTATTTATCACTCGGCTTGGAGGGTCATATTATACCTTGGTAATTTAATTTTATCACACATCTTGATTATTTATTATTAATTTGTTAATCGATTATTTAATGTTTCTTTAAGGGTGATGTGATCAATCAATTTCATAATATTTTCACTCCCAAACCATGAGATTCATTTTGTTTTTATGAGTTGGGTTTAGTTCTCTAGTCGATAACAGGTGTATTACATAGTTATGAGATAATCTCTCTATAGTCAAAGCATGTTTATCACCATAAACCCATTCTTCCTCAATTAATGCTCAATGGACCAGAAATTTATATGGAATGACCTTCACACTACATTCATTTTCATCCTTTCACTTCTCAGATGGCTCCAGATACCACTACATAGCCATCAACTACACCTTCCTCATCATAAATGGCATCATCTGAGGCATTCCCCACAAACCCTTATTCTGAGAAAGGCACCACTACACACCCACTGACTATACCTTCCTCATCATACATGGTACCATTAGAGACATTCCCCACACACCCATATTTGGAGTGGGGAACTGGTTACGACAATGAGTTTGATATTATGTCCCATGTGCCATCTGCAGCTCATGTAGTGCCACATTCCTCATATTGGGGCACTGGTTTGGGGCATCCGCTTAGTGTTTTTCCTTTACATAATCCAAATAGGTTCTATTTTCCTATACAAAACTCAAGTTGATATATTGGTTCCAGTTTTTTTGTTAGACCCAATATGGAGGACATCACACCTGGACCTATAGATAAGGTCATTACACCCTGTCTTATAGCTGAGCACACTCCAGAACCTACTGAACGGACTAGTCAATATGTTTGTACTATTAGAGAAATGAGGTGTGGGATTGTATGAAACTTACTTACACATATACATATATGATATATTTCATTTAAATTTCATTGACTTAAATTTTTTGATTATGTAAAATAATATATATTATTCCACATTCATTGGTGCTATTTACTATTTTAGAAAAGCAATCTATTGACTATCATTCATTAATAACTACTTATTTAGTCCGTTTGAGTACATTACATGTCGGATTTATGTGTTTTATACTCATACACATCAAAAATAATTCTAAGACTACTATCATTATATTTCACAACAATTGGAGATCATTTTCTATGTTTTTAACTATCAAAGATACATTTAGTGTTTTAAATTAATGAAAAATATTTTTTGGTCATCTCGGGAAAACAACACCTCAGTTTGACATGCCATAATTTTATATATTTAAAAAATAAATATATGGTATTTTTTCTAGGATTTCATAGTAATTTGAGCTCATTTTTCTGATTTTCACTTTGTGATTCATGTTTTTAAAGGCCGATATTTTCTAAGAACATCTTATTTAGTCAATTTGAGCACATTTCATGTTAGATTGACATTCCCTCTAATTTCACATGTAAAGAAAATTCTAATATATATTTCATAAGATTTCACTTCAATTTGATATCATTTTATATGGTTTTAATCATTCCATTCACAGTTTTTTTGTTTTGAATTACTAAAAAATTATTTTCGGTCATCTCAGGAAAATGAACCTCGGTTCGACATGCCTTTATTGACTATATTTAAAAGATGAATATATGGTTTTTGTCATATTATTTCACTATAATCCAAGATCATTTGGTTTTTTTCACTATGTGACACATGTTTTAAAAACTTTCATTTTTTAAGAAGTCCTTATTTAGTCATTTCGAGCATATCGCATGTCAGATTGATGGGTCATCTACTCACACACATCGATATATATATATATAGACACATGTGTGTGTGTGTGTGTGTGTGTGTGTATACTACCATTTATTAATATAATTTATATAATGAAAATCTTGCCAGTTTTGGTCAGCTGTAGGAGAGGCGGTGTTACGCTTGCGATGGTTGGGGAAATCTTGCTAGAGATTTTTTGACCTATCGTACTGCTGAGAGGGAGCCGATCGACATGCTACCTTGGAAGCGGAAACATCTTGAGTTTGGAGGTCCGTAGGGTGGAAGACGTGGCGACCTAGCTGGTGCAGTAGCGGGAGGTGGTAGGCAGTATTATATGCCTCCAGCACCACCCCCAGGTGGTCCACGTCGAGCTTAGGGACCCGGAGGGCGAGGGCAAGGACAACTGCAGGCCTTAGAGGTTGTTGACCTAGAGGCTCCACAAATGGATAGAGGTACACCTTGTGACCTTTCTACTTTCTGTAGTAGTTTTAATAGACATTGTTTAGCAGTACTCTTTCATTTCCATGGCTTGATCGAGTTTTGTTCCGGGCGTTTGTAAGACCCTGTGTGGGTGTTGTTCGACATGCTTTAAATTCATGAGGAAGAGGGATCCTTCCCCCAGCGAGACACATTTTTTTGATGCGATTAAAACCGTACAAGTGAGTTAGTGCCGCCCAAAGCAGATAGTGTTGAGGTGTGGTGAACAATTCCCTCTGACTTATGCGTTTGGGCAGGGGTGTGTGTTGGCGAACTCGCTGGTGTGGGAGACCTAATTGAGATTAAAGTTGCATTTCTTATGCTTATGGATTTTCAGGGATGAAAAGTTTTAAGGTGGGGAGGATGTAGTGACTTGTGTTTTGGCCCTGTTAGACTTTGGAATATTACTATGAATAATTCCAGAGTTAAGCGTGAAGACGGCGTGCGATTCTAAGCCTCGATATCCCCGGAATTAATTTTTTAAAAATATTAAGTATTTTTATACTATGCACATGGTGGGGATGCATTTTATCTTAAACGGTAGTTCAGATCTGAAATCCGAGGGTACTGTTGCATCCGAAGCTTGCCATTTACCTTAGGCGGGGTGTAAAAGTTATGGGCGCGGGCCTGCTGTGAGAGAAGTTACCCAGGGGAAAAATCATCATTTTGAAATAATGACTTAGTGATTTTTATCACTGGAGTTCTTCTAGAATAACATTCAAACGAAGTCTCGGAATGGAAATCTGAGACTTCTGTTGAGTTCTAAATGAGGTGTTTTTCCTAGGCGTGATATAAAATAAGCGGACATGGAGGTTTTGGAATCTACGACCATCGACGAAGTTTCAGTGAGTTTATATAAATTCACTTAAGCGTTGGAAATAAGGGAAAGACATAATTTCCCTTCTCTCTCTCTCTCTCTCTCTCTCTCTCCCTCAACCGTTCTTTGGTGTTCTTCACCGTTCTTTGCTGGATTGAGGAGCGAACTCTGATGGATTGAAGTGGGATCGCAGCGTGCGCGTCGCCAACAACAAACAGCCGGATCGAGGAAGGATTTCTATTGATTTTTTTTGCTCCTTCGTTAATTTCTTGAGTTTTTGTCAAATCCGTTGTTTAAATTCGATAATTTTAGAATTATGACGATGTCCAAATAAACCCAGCCAACGTTTGAGCCCCATTTTAATTTGTCGTTCTTCGGTGTTCGTCGTCCAAAATTTCAGATGCGCCAAAACCTTGATGGATCGTTGATCGGGGGTAAGTGTTGTAAAGGCCTCGTCTCGAGGATTCCAAATCCACCTAGGGATTTGAAATTGGGTCACCGAAGTGGTTTTGGAGGCTGATGGAAGCCTCGACTCTGGAAAGGGCGGAGGTCGGAGGTTGAGGTGATGCAGCGGTGGTGCTAGAAGGGGTTGTAGTGGAGCGCGGTGACCGCAGGTTTTTGCGTGGTGGAACACCCAAAGTGTTGGTGATCCGTGGTGCGGTGCCAGGGTGGCCGGGACTTCAGAGTCATGGTCGTGGTCAATCCAGATCTAGAAATCGTGGCAGTGTAGAGGTGGAGGGAGCGACCACCACCGACGCGGCGAGAGGCTGAGCCGGAGGAGATGCAGACGGGGACTATGGCGTGGTGTAGCGGGGGATTGAGAGGATCCGAACAGGTCAGCGGCTGAGGCGGACGGCGTCGTCGAGCAGTGAAGTTCCGACAGGCATTGTTGGTGAGTTCAGGTAGCAGCTTCGGCCTGTCATGCTCAGCAGGTAGGAGGGTGCCCCGAGGCGCTGACCTCGGGGGGCAGAAAGAGACAAGCCCCGCCTCCTGTGGGTCCTTGGCGCACGTGGAGAGACTGGCCATCCTGGTCGGTCTATTCAAACGAACTGGGCCATGTGGCTCAATGTAGGTGGAGTGGGCCGCGGCCAGCAGGCCACGGCGAGCTAGGCCGGACATGTGGTTGGGCCGCGGGTCGGCGGTCTAGACCTGGCTGGCCGGGGTGAACTGACCTAGTTGGGCCCCTTGTGTTCAAAGGGGCATAACATTTAAATGGCGCGTTCGTTTGACACGCCGTCTACGGTCATGGGTTCGTCTCAGCGAGACAGAATTTTTGAAGTGGGTTTCATAGTTTTTGAGTTTTGCGCTCAAAGGGGGGTGACCCAAAATGCTGTAATATAATAATATTATATTATTATTAAAGGGTGAAAGGGACATACCTTGCGAACCGGATGTCTGTTTGATACGCCATCAGCTGTAGTGTGATCCTAGTTCTCATGTGGAATTTTCAGACAATCCTTTCAGTTTTCGGGTTAAATATAGGGTGTGGGTTCGACAGGGCCCGATTTTCACGTTTTACAATGAAATGTCTCTTTTTCACCCAACATCCGTTTGGAGTGTTTGAGAACTCATTTTTGTGTGTTTTTTCGAGGGGATTGCAATAGTGAAATATTCCCAACAAAATTTGGGGCAGAGGCATGGGCCCCATGAGGCGGCTTCCAAGCTTATGCTACGTATTTGCGACTAATGCTTCATAAGTCCATTGGGGAAATTGAATAGCCTACCTTGTATGTTTTCCTGCATAGATTGCGATGGTGGCCTCAGTATAGTCCTAGGAGGTGCACAATGTGGCAACGATGTGGGTCTCTTGGTTTGGCAATGTTTAGAATAGAAGTGGTTGAGTGTACTCCATTGGTTCATTCCTAGTATGGTTCATGTGGCATTACTACCTCAGTATCGTTTTGTGATCCCCTCGATAGGATGAATTTTTGTTAGTGTTGTGGCATCCTTTTGGTGAGTTTGGAGTGGTATCCTCTTGCTTCGCTTACCTAGATCGGGTTCTTGGTATTGTTGTGACCACTTATCCACAGGCGACGATCCCCTATCTAGCGGGATAACTCCGTAGGGTTTGAGGTATCATTGGAAATATGATCTCCTATGCAGTGGGCTGTTTAGTAGGGTTTCAGAATAGTTGGTTACATGATCCCCTACTCAGCGTGTGGTTTCGGTAGGGTTAGTGCATCGTCAGTTCGATCCCCTACACCATGAGTTAAACCATATGGGGTTTCTGGAATCGTCGTGACCCTCTTTTCACGGTCGATGATCCTCTATCTGAGTGATTTGATATGTGGAGCACCAGAACGGTTTGTGGTATCCCCCAGCGGTTCCTGAGAGTGATCCCCTATCTGTGAGATCTATGAGTTACCAGAGTGGGTTCTAGTATCCCCCCAGTGGACCCTAGGAGTGATCCCCTATCCGAGGAGTTTTGGTTTTTTCTGTTGTTTTAGCATGGTGTTCTCAGTGACGATATCTGATGAACGTATATCTATGGGATGAGTGTCATCTGGGATGGCAGAGCTCATGGAGTGTGTTCTCCAAGTTATGTACTTATCGCTGGTCATGAGGTTTGGTGCATGAAATGAGTATATCTGGTTATTCATGGTATATGTATGGGCATATACCTTCGTAGATGTTCATGGTGTATGTATGGGCATACACGTGAGATGAGCTAACTAGTCATGTTAGGTGAGGATGGTCTCGAGATGGAGTTTCTCTCTTGTTTGGGTTCCCTCTAGCTGAAATGAGATGACTGTTGTCTTTCAGTTTCTCCCTTTTATTTTGGGGTTTTTTGGGTGCCTACTAAGTATTTTATATACTCACCCCTGCACGGGCTTTGCCCGCACATGTTTGTATCTTATGCAGACCACATGCCTTTCGATGAAGTTTCAGGAGGACCCAGAGTAGGTAGAGCTTAGTGAGTAAGACTAACTAGGGTGTTTACTGGAGCTGTGCCGAGGAGCTTACCAGCGGGTGTTTTTGGCAGAGTTTTCCCTCCTTCTGAGCAGGTTGGACACTTGTATTTTTCTTTTGGTGGGCTCTATTTTTCCCTTTTGTACTTCTGTTTCACTCTGATTTGGGATAGATGTATGCATGATTTTCCTTTACAATATATATATATATATGTGTGTGTGTGTGTGTGTGTGTTCTATTGCTTGGAGGTGTTTGTGGATGTATGTGTGCAGGTACCTTAGGCTAATGCCTCCCATGTGTGTGATAGCCTACTCGACGCTGGTCGCCAGCCCCTAGCCTATTGGAGGAAGGCTTGGGGAGTCTCGACTCGAGCCTCGTTGGGCCAGGTTGTGACAATTAAATATATTAATTAAGTATTATTATTGTTAATTATATTATTATCTACTAATTCACATGAGCCCCAGCATGGTAGGTTGGGGTTATCTGGTACATCCTTTGGGATGGGGTTCAATTCCCACTCTCTTCCCATATCTCCCCCAATCATTTTGGTGGTGGGACTTTTTTCCCTACCTACGAGTGCACATAGGTGGGAAGATTTCATCATGACTCCATTGTGGTGGAAATCACAGGTGGGGGTGCACAAGGATGATAGCGGGGGAAATGCAGGTGGTCTGTAGAAGAGGATCATGGTAGTCGTAGTGGATAAGGTTGGTGATGGTGGACAGATGCAGAGGGTGGGGAAGGTCAGCTATGAGGAAGCATGGAGACAATGGAGGTGGTGACACTGGTGGGCTAGCAGTGAAGGTGGGAACACAATGGGTGTGGATGAAAATATTAGTGGCAGTAGGGGGTAGGTCATGTTGTGTGCTTGCGCATGAGGTGGATGATAGGGATACACAGGCATGTAGTAAAGCACAGTGTAGGGTCATATATAGTGCAGCCCATGAACCAAGGACCTACGGGTCAATGTAATTTGAGCCTTATAATGAGATTTCACACCCACTAGGTCTTCAAGCCACTCTTTGTAATAGAAAAATGGATGGTTGGATGAGTTATCTCTCAGGGGTATCACCTATCCTTTCAGCCTGTGAGTGTGAGTTTTTGTTTCAATGTATTGTACCCCCAATAACCTACCTTGTATTAGTTTATAATTATATCAATTAATTAATTAATATTAATAAAAATAAAATTTTTAATTACTAGTTAGATAAATTATATTTTTAATGTTGTATAAAATGAGAAGGAATATGAAAAAGACAACAAATTTTGAATCTCTATGTGTGAAAAAAGTTCACTATCCAAAAAAATTTGACCCACACCCACTTGATTGTGTAGGTTTATTAGTGGAAATTTCCCTCAAGTATTTCACCAAGATTATAGGAATGTCATACACTAATTTCTAACACCCCTACAATGATGTAGTTGGGAGAATATAACTGGACAATTTCATATTGAAGAGTTTAATTAATTCTGATCTCATCATCCCATTATTTATAGACCAAAATCAGTGTTATTGAAACCATTTCATTGCCACTGTTTCGATCAAAGAACACTTTGATTTGATCGAAACAAGGAAACCTTTTAAGGGAGGCAACCAATCAGATTTCGAAATTTCAAAATTCAATCATTAAGACTAATCTCATCCTTAGTCATTTTTTATAAAATATTTTATTTTATTTTATTTTTTGTTTTGTTTTTATATATATATATATATATGTAATATATATATATATAACAAAAAATTTTACAAAAAATATATATTATTAGAACACTTTAAAATAATTTTGGTATATGTATTTTTTTAATGAAAAAACAATTCCCAGGGCCCCTTTTTATAAGGGAGGAGCTTATAGATTTCTACCCCCATTTGCAATGTGGTATTCCACGTGGCTTTTCCACCTCATCAATCCAAACCACCAAATAAGAGGGCCCCAATAATTTTTTTTATATTTATTTTATGAATAAAAATATAACAATTCCCCACTTTTATTTATAAATGTTATTTTTCTAGATCAGAGTGATTCATTATACATAATAAATGTATCTTTCAATTTAAACATTTACTTTCTATCAATATCTCAAAGTATTATCATATTTACAAGTTTTTTAAACATTAAACTTGTTAATATTTATGATAAACTGGAGAAATCATACATACAATGATATTTCCATCCAATATACCATTTTATAGCACTTTTATGTCTATGTGATTATATCCTCTTAATGAACTCTCTAAAGAGTAAACCCATTAAATCCTATATGAAGAGGCACCACTTCTATGTTCACATAGGAAAAATATTGCAATGTGTTTCTAATATTATAACATATTTATCATCGAGTCTTAATATTTTGTTAAGACTTTATAAATTAACCTCTAATCATAATGGATGATATTGACACCAAGTAGTTGGGGTTATAATTGTCAATATCAACAATCATCTTCGTAACTTTTTTACCCATTAAACACTTGGATTAGGATCTATCTGAATAAATTGTTGGGTTTCCATTACAAAAAAAGATTTATTCTATGGGTTTTAACACCGTATCTTTATTAGTTGCATGAATGATCTCTCTCAATGGATATTTTGTAAATGTATTTTCAAGGATTTTACAAAATCACCCATAGACAATTTTTATGGTGCCATATTGTAACAATTATTTCACATAATCGTGTCTCAAACATATATGTATATACTTTCCATTGTGTATGAAACTGTATTCTTTTGATAAAGTTACATCACCATCACAACTGATAGATATAGGAGGCATCATAATGGGTTATAATATAATATCCACTAATATATTCCTAATCCATTCTACTTCCTTTCCACATGCCTCTAAGGTGATAAACTTTGACTCCATGGTTGAATGTGGAATTCATGTTTGTTTATTTCTCACCCAAGAAACAACACAACCTCCAAGAGTAAACAACCATCTAGATTTGGACTGATTATCACTAACATTGTTAATCCAACTTGTATATATGTATCCATCTAATACATATGGATCATAATTAAAGTATAAAATTAAATCTTTGGTCTTTCACAAGTATCCAAATATTATTTTTATACATTTCCAATGATCCACATTAGGATTACTAGTATATCTACTCATTTTACATAATAAAAAATCAATATCAGGTCTAATATAATGCATTGCATACATTAAATAACCTATTTCACTAGCATACTTAATTTGTGCTACGACTCATCCTATATTCAAAAAAAATTTAACACTAGAATAAAATATAGTACTATAATCCTTGAAAAAAATATGATCAAATTTATTTAACATCTTTTCTATATAATGATATTGCCTTAAATAATAACCCCCACTATGTTTTCCAACTTCAATACCTAGAATAGTATCAACTTTTCTAAGATCCTTAATTTTAAACATAGATTATAAATAATTTTTTTATCATCTACACTAATCATATTGGTTCCAAAAAGTAACATATCATCCACATATAGACACAAAATAACTCTATATTGTTTTGTAAACATTGAATAAACACATTTATCCACATTATTATGAGTAAATTCCTCAGATAAAATAATATAATTAAATTTATCATTCTATTTATTAGGATCTTGTTTAATTCTATAAAGAGATTTTACTAGTTTACATACTTTATTTTCATTTTCTTGTAAAAAAACCTTTTAGTTGTTCTATGTAAATATCTTCATTTAATTATCCATTTTTTTAAAAATAATTTTTAACATCCATTTGATGGGAATAGAAATATTTAATTGAATATAATGAATTTAAAATTCATACCGAATTAATCTGATCTATGAGAGCATAAGTATCAAAATAAAAAACCCATTATTTTTGTTTAAACCTTTTCCAACCAATCTAGCTTTAAAATATTGAATGTTAATGTTGGAATCATCCTTCCTTTTGAAAAAACATTTATAACCAATAGGATTTTAACATATTTATAAATCTATAATTCTATATTCTTTTCTATATTCTACATATCCAAGAAAAAAAACTTTAATTTCTCTTAGTCAATGTTTAGTTCTTTTAGGGTCTGACACTCTATAATAAGATAAACACCCCCAAACATTAAAATATTAAATATTATTCTTTATACCTTTCCAAATTTAAAAAGGGGGTAATTTTTTTCTTAAAATCAATCATATTATGAATATGGAATGAATCTAATACGCCCCATAAATTTAATGGTAACTTAGATTTATTAATCATGTAATTTTTTATTTCTACTAAAGTATTATTTTTCATTTCTGGTAAGAAATATTTCTGAGGTGTGTAAGGAGAAGTACATTTTTGAATTATATGATTTTATTCACATAACTCATTAAATTAATTCATAATGTATTCACTGAATCTCTATGATCATAATACTTTAGTCATTTTATTTAATTGTTTTTTAACTTCATCTTTATACTTCTTAAGAATATTAAAGTCTTCATCTGTTGTTATAAAAAAAAATATGTAAATATATTCTAGAGTCATATAAAAAGTAATAAAAACCATTTTCCCTCCATGATTTAATAAACCATTTAATTCATGAACATTAGAATGTATAAATTCTATATATCAGAATTTCTCTCCACACTTTGAAATGGTTTTTTAATATTTTAGATTATACACATTTTTCACATTTATTAAATTCATTTCCAGTGTTAATTAAGTTTAAATTATTCATTACATTTAATGAATTATAATTAACATGTGATAAATGATCATGTAATAAATTAGAGGGCTCAATCAAGTAAATAGAAGATTTAATCCTATTATTAATAGATAGTGGATACATTCCATTATTTGACCCCCCTCCCCACAAACATTCCTCCCTTCAACAAGATAACCTAGTTGGATTCGAATGAAACCTAGAATCTATTTTTACACAACACATCAACAAAGACTAAATTATTTTTAATATCGAGTACATACAATACATTTAGAAGAGTTAACTTATTAATATAAGTAAATTCTAGTTTCATGCTTCCTTATCTAGTGATATTGATGAATTCATTATTACCAAGGTGTACTTCCTCCATGATAGTACCGTCATAAAATTTTTTGAACATCAAAAAATCCTTGAACACATACACCATCGATCCAAAATCAAGCCACCATCCCATATTCATCAAAGCCTCATTGACTTTAGATATCATCATAACTAGATTCTCTTAATTCATCATATTTGCAATTGGTTTTTCAAATTTATTTTGATTGTGACATTACCTTGAAAAAATCCCTGGTTTTCCATAGATAAATCATTCTACTTTCTTCTTAGATGGATTTCCTATCTTCTTGAATTATTGAATTTTATTTTTGATATTCCAGGAAGAGTTTGATAGTACCTTTCCCTCAATGATATTAACCTTGGTATCAAATTTTGATTCCATACCCACATCTCTCAACATAGATTATTCTTCAATGAAAATAAGATTTTTTAATTGTTACAACAGAATATCCTCACTCTTTTTATTGAGAGATTTACAAAAAATTTCCATATAGGTGGAATTAATCGATAATTTCACCAACTTTAAAAGTTTCTAGTATATTTTTTTTAAGTGAAAGTGGTTTGTTTGAAATAACTTGGAGCTTGGGAACATTCATCATCATCATCATCTTATTGTAAACCATCTTGATGTTAAGATAATTTGTAATAGGAAATTTATTGGTACCTTCTTCCTGGGCCCTGTACATGAACTCGAGTGCATCACATATCTCTCGAGAAAATTTCATTTGGCAATTTTTTCCATGAATACGATTTGATAATGTGCTGATAATATGTCCTTGAGAAAAAACCTCATCATCTTAACATTTATTACTCATTACCCAAATTTATTCAACTTGATCCAAGTCAACAGGTGAGCCATTGGGATTTGGAGAAGGCTCATCTGGAATTGGAGGAATATTTAGTTCTAGGATGTATAAAATATTTAATACTTTAAGAAGGAACTTTTTTATAAAGGTTGGGGTCGAAGCCTCATTTATTATTAATTCAAAGAAAAGACCCCTTTAACTGGGTAGAGGGAGACCCATTACATAGCCCGAAGTCCCAGTGGGAATTTATCCCATTACATGGCCCGTAGGCACAATTTTTTGGCCCAAGGCCCATTCTGTGAATAGTAATGCAACAGTACCCGCACTGCTACAGTACACACACATTACCTGCTGCCACTGTAGTGCTTTACCGCCGCTGTAGTGCTTTGTCGTAGCTATAGTGACCTGTCGCCGCTACATCCCCATAATAATGATGTTGGGAGAATATAATTGAAGAATTTCATATTGAAGAGATTAACTAAATACAATCATATCGTCCAATTATTTAAAGATTAAAATTGGTGAGATTGAAACCATTTTGATCCCACCATTTCGATCAAAAAACACTTTCATTTAGTCAAAGCAATGAAACATTTGGAGGGAGTCAACTGATTAGATTTGGAAATTTTGAAATCAAATCATTACGACTAATCTTGTCATTATCCATTTTTAAAAAATATTTTTTTTATTTTATATATATATATATTAATAAAAAATATAATATGAGAACACTTTAAAATAATTTTTTAATATATATTTTTTAATAAAAACTCAATTCCTAATTCCCCTTTTTATAAGGGAGGAGCTTAGTGAATTTTACCCCATTTCTAACATGGGGTTTCATATGATTTGTCCGACTCATCAATCAAAACCTCCAAATAAGTGGATACCATTAAAGAAAATTATCTATTTTTTATGAATAAAAATTTAATAGTTATATATACATATATATATTTGATATAGAGTGACCCTACCCACTAAAATATAATATGTGGTAAACCACTTACGATATTCTGATATCGTATCACGCAATGGATATCACTACCTCCAGAAACTCTAAAGTTGTAGATTACAAAATGGGATGTGATGACCTTCCTCATGGCTTGCATCGATTGTTCCCGGTGATTCCATTTTCCACCTTATGATTTGTGGTACCAAATAAAGGATTTTTAACAGCCTTTTCACTATTCTAAATACTCCTTCCACCACACATGAATACTAGACTACCCTAAAATAGGTCAGTAGAGTGGTCTTTCTAAATACACCTTATTATAGATTTTATTATAATATATGTTAATATATATTAGTATATATATGTTAATATATATTATTATAATATATGTTAACATATATATATATATACTATTTATATTAAAATATATATATGTTATTATAAGACATGTTATTTTTTCATATCTATAATCCCCCCTTATTGCATCTCCCTTTCTTATCGTTAAAAAATTTTATGGGAATGAGTCTTTGAATCCATCTCTGAGACATTCCTGGATTATTTTTTTATATAATATATGTTAATGTATTTTATAATATATATGATATTATAATATATGTGAATTTTATGTTGTCTCACTATAGCCTTAGTTTTTAATATTATAATATATATATCAATGTATTTGATGTTGGTGGAAGTTAAAGAAAAAAATGTAAATATACATATCTATATAATAAGTAATACAAATGAATATGTCCCTCTTCAGACTCCTAGACACTCTTATCAATCAGCTTCATTCCATGTTCTCAGACATCTTGTGGGGTTCTGTGGATAGTAAGAAAAAAATGCACATGGTTTCATGAGAAAGATTATGTATCCCCAAAAGGGATTAAGGTTTTGGATTCTAGCATATGGGGTCTTTTTGAAGGTTTTGGGCAAAGCGAAAGTTCCAAATAGGGTAATCCTATCTTTTTTTGTCATAAACGATGATTAACCTGAGATGTAAATCAACAATAGTCATTTTGACCAATGAAATTGTATAAAATATAAACTCATGAGATAAATTCGGGACCAAAATGACAAATTGTCATATAATTATTTATAATTAATTTAAGAAATTAAATAATTACCTTGAAATTAATTCTTTCTTCTTTAAGGAACCTAACAATGTCTCTACATCACATTGTCATTTTTTGTATGAATCAATCATAGATTCCCTCCAGTAATGATCCACATTTTCTCTATGAACCTTCGAACTTCATTGTTGAAATATTAGGGTGATAGCACAATAGATACTAATGCATGCATCATTTGTATTTGATCATCCTAAGAATCTATTCAAGAAGGATTCTCTTTGACCTCTCTAGACTCGAGAGTGGTGGTGGAGGATTTATCTCATTTCCTGATAGAATTCTTAGATAAGGATCTCTCTAGGGATTTTAGAGAATTATTTATATGTTGTTATGTACAACAAAAACAAAATTTCCAACCCCCTTCTTCAAAATAATATAATTTATTTTAAATACTCCTGGGTTTAAAAAATAATAATTGCACATGCATCATTGTTTCATCAATCCCTGCAAAACCCCATATCTATAATAATAATATTATTATTATTTCTCAACATGCGTAAAACTCATGAATTATTAAAATATTATTTATTCAAATAATATTTAATTTATATCATTTCTTACCTGATAATTAAAATTAGTCTCTCATTCCTCCAAAATATTTATTATACCTTGAAAATATATATTTATTTAATAAATAAATACTAATACATTATTTACTAATAAAAAAAATTGATATTATATTCACCCAATAGAAAATAAATATTTATTAAATATTCTACTCACAAAATATCCTCTTGAATAACTAGTGAAAAAATATATGATATCAAACAAATATTTATTATTGAACTATGTACATAAAGAATATTTATTCAACATGTTAATTAATATATAATATTATTATTTAACTAAGACTTTGGATACACTTTGTGTGTGGCCCTATGAGTCTCTTTCTTGGTAACATTAGGAAAAGTAGCCAAAAGTACAAGTTTAGCATCTAGTAACACGCCAAGACACCCATAGAGAAAGAAGTTAATGTCTCAATGACATAAAATCTCATATAGATGCTTACTATGTAATATAATCCATTTATCATGATATCTTTAATCAAGAAGTTTACATTTAGGTTCCATCAACCAATGTGCTCAATGTCACTTTATTTTATTCTTTTGGAATTAAAATTTCACATATAATAACATGCCCATGAATTTATTTAGGTTCTATCATTTCCATAAAAGGGATTGAGATATCGACTTTCATTAAAGAACATAAGGGGAAAATCCTTTCTCACATTTTTCATTAATTAAATATTACCTATGAAGCACCAAATGTATCCTACTTCACCGAAAACATATGTCATCATGAATTTGATCAATTAATAAAAGTATGAAACTCATAATATTAATTAATAATAATCTTAATGTATAAATACCAATACACACATATGAAGATAGGATCATCCAATGACACATATTAATGAGGATTACCTGCTGGTGGATCTCGATATCATAATCTCATAGACTAGAAATTACAAAGGGTGTACACTATGAGTAGGTGCCTTAAATTCATTAAAATCTCAACCCCTAATATCCTATATTATTTTTGTCCCTCAAATGATTTCATCCAACTATATAAAATATATATTTAAGAATACTATCATGAAAATTATGGGTTATCTTCATATCAGGGAACTACTATGATCTTTCATTGTGATAATTTATCTTAAGACATAATCACATACTATTTTCTGTAGAAGAGAAATCATGATGTGATAATTAGTTCATTAATATTAAAAACTATGAATAAAAGTAATCATAAAGTACAAAAAATTTGGTTTTAGGGCACAGACTCCAATAGACTCCCACATGCACTATACCCTACTGCTAACAACCTTCATTATGCTAGATCTCATTTGGTACCCATTATTTTGTTGTGATAATGATTTAGTCAAGGTATCCACCACATTATCCTCCATTGAAACACTATTTACTACAAATTCACCTCTCTGAGAAAAATACCTCAAGAGTTTATACTTCCAGAGTATGTTTTTTGTCTATTTGTGTAACCTTGACTCTTTTTCAAGAGTCACCACTGTCATATTATCACAATATAATGTGATAGTATATTTACTACTAGGTACCACATCAAGATCTTGGAAAAAGTTTCATATCCAAATATATTCTTTGGTTGTATCATAAGTCTCTATATACTCGGACTTCAATGTAGAATTAGTGACAACTGGATACTTTGAACTCTTATAGCTCACAACTCCTCTAATGAGATTGAGGCATATCATGATTGTAACTTCATATCATTCCAATATATTTTAAAATTATCATTTTTATAACCCCTGATGATTATATCCTCATCTCCTCCATACACTAGGAACATATCCTTAGTTCATCTCAGATACATAATGACAACCTTAATAGTAGACAAATGTTGTTCCCCTAGATCCACTGGATATCTACCAACCATGATCAATACATAGAAAAAATCAAGTATACTAAATAATAGGAATACATGATTGACCCTATCATCAAATAATATGGGATATTACTCACTCTATCTTTCTCTTCTATTGTCCAAGGACACATTTTTTTGGAAAATGTAAATAATGTAACACTAGAAATAATACCCTCTTGGATTATTCCATACTAAATATATTTAGTATATTGTTAATGAATATACATAGACTTAGTCCAATAAGACTCTTGGATCTATCATGAATGGTCTTAATCCCTAGAATGTAGGCTGCTTCACCTAGATCCTTAATAGAGAAGTAATTGTTTAAATAATCCTTAATAGACAATAAGACTGCTATGTCATTTACAGTAAGTAATATCCCATTAACATAGAGAAAGTATAATTATAATTGAATTAACATAAAGACTGGAGAAAATGTTTCTTTATAGTTAATTAAGCGATGTTTTTTAAACCCTTTAACCACTAGCCTTGCTTTATAGGTACTTACTTTACCTTCCATGTGCAGTTTTGTCTTGAATAACCATTTTCATCCAATAATATTTACATCAACATATGGATTTACTAGAACCCAAACTTTGTTCTGATACATGGAATCCATTTCATAATTCCCAGCTTCTTGCAATCTTGTATATTCTGATCTCTCTACTACCTATTTGTAGGAGAGAGTTTCATTATTTGTGACCAATAATGATTCACCAAATTTAGTGAGTATAAAACCATATTTCTCTAGTTTTCTTACCTCTCAAATACTCCTACATAGTACTTGTGTTTCAGGAATAGCTTCTTTTATAAGGAACTAGAAATATGTTCATGTGCCAACTCTTATGTATCTTGAGCATCAACTTCATCAAATTCAATCTCGTTTCCATTTTCATTCTTGAAGATTTTATCTCTCTCAAGAAATATGGATTTTTAGCGATAATCACATTATTGTATGAGGGGTTGTATAGATAGTAACCTATTGTTTCCTTAGAATACCCTATAAAGATACACTTTGTGCCTCGAGGTGTTAATTTTTTTTTCTAATATGACCTTAACATGCTCCTCGTAATCCCATACACATGTATATGAAAAAATGGTTTTCATTCCACTTCATAACTCGAATGGAATTATATTTTCCTCTTTATTTGGTACTCAATTTAGATAGTATACAATATTTTATAATGCATATCCCCAAAAGGATAATGGAAGATTTTTATGACTTATCATCAACCTTACAATTTCTAGCAAGGTATAGTTTCTCTTTTCACTAACACCATTCCACTATAGTGTTTAATGTGGAGTGATTTGCGAAAGAATACCAAAATCACATTGAAATTTGATAAAATCATGGTTAAGATATTCACCGCCTCGATTAGAATAAAGATTCTTTATCTTCTTACGGAGTTGATTATCTACTTCATTCTTGAATTCCTTAAATTTCTCAAAGGACTCAAACTTATACCTCATCAAGTAGACATAATCATATATACTCAAGTAATCAAAAGAAATTATGAAGTAATAATACTCACCTATAGCTTCAACTGTAAATGGTCCACACACATCAATGTGTACCAATCCTAGAAGATCAGTGGTACTTTCAACCTATTCACTGAATGGGGGTTTGGTCATTTTTTCCTGTAAGAAAGAATGATATATTTCAGGTGGTTCTTTCTCAAAAGATTCCAAATAACCATCTTGATAGATCTTTTTCAAATGATTATCATTTATACGACCAAGATGGTGCTTCCATAACTGGGTGTTATATGATTCATATGAACATGATTTCTCATCAATTTACAATACTTTATTTTCATAATTTAATGCATGAATACAAATATTTAAAGGTTTCATACCATAACATATGTTATCTTTATAAAAGGAAAAAACTTTTATTAAAAAAATTGAAAAAACATATGTATCTATGTAGGATATAGAAATTATGTTTTTGGTAATAGTTGGTACATAATAAAATTATTTTAAAACTAATATAATTCATGTTAGAAATGGAAGGTGGTAGTATCCAATGGCTAGAGCAGCTCGCCTTACACCATTGGAAGCCCAAAAATCCACCTCTCCTCTAGAAATATTTTGAATCTTACTTGGTTAATATATTTGGATACATATGTGGGAACTAAAAGGTATATCTAATACTCAATGTGTATATATAGAAATATTTAACTTGATTATAAAGGCACTATTCTAATTCCCTTGATTCTGGGTGTAGTTACTCTTCTAATATCCCTAATTTCTACATGAAAAACATAATGTTTCATTTTACTTCACCTTCCTTTAGATATTCCTCTTCTTGGAAGTACAGTGCTTCAAAGCTTTAAACTTTTTATGAGTCTTGATCCCCTTTTCCTTGTTCTTCCTTTTTTTATTCACCGTAAGGGAAACAGGTTTTTCATTCCCCACTTCCTTTTCAACTTAGTGAATAAGAGTACAAAGTTCCAAAAAAACTCTTCTTATTATTGCACATATTGTAATTAACAAAAAAAACTAGAGGACTTGGGTAATAAGGAAAGAATGAGATCTCTATAAAACTCATCTGATGATTTAATTTCCAATATTTCTAGGTATTCAATGTTGCTAGTAATATTGACTACATGGGGACTGACCGGTGCTAACTCTCTAAGATTATATATAAACAGTGGATTAGAGATATTGTATCTCTATTTATCACCTTCTCTTGATAGAGATCATGAATGTGATACATTGTGCTATATTTATCCATATCCTCATGTTTTGTAACATCATCGACTCAAAATCCACTAAACGGGTGATCTGAGCCGGGTCAGCACATGACCTCAAGTGCACCTCCCCATACGCCAGATGTTTCTGACTAGTAGTGAGGGTCTAATAAGTCACATGGGGAGACTATACCGTCTCTACAATATTAAGCTGAAACATATATAATATTAAACAAAGGAAATAATAATCCAAAAACCAAAAAATGTATTTTCAACTAGTTCCCAAACAGGGTACAAACCACTACCAAATGCTAAATATGTCATGACATGCTAATAGTGCAAAAAAGTGATGGAAAACCCCAAAATAAAGACCAAAAGATAAATCCTAAAAATGGGTCCTGACTCCATGTTCGGATCCTCATCCATGAACTCTCTAATCCCAACTCAACTCCCTAGCATAGGGCACTTTCCCTTTTATTGACTTGAAACCATGAAATATAGTCAGGTACCCAACAGAGACCTGAAAATAATGTGATTAAAACTTAGTAGGACATAACCAATGGTGTCTACAAGATATCCAGTCTAAATAGGTAGTGCATCACAACTAGAAAATTCACCTACAACCATGGTTTGGAAGCGTGGCTGTAGGCCCTAAAACCGTAGCAATAGGCTATGGCCATGGTTTCAGAAAACCATGGCCACTATTTCCATGGAAGTAGGTCTTACCTACTGCCATAGTTTTAACTGTGGACATAGACCCCAAAACCATGATTAAAACTGTGGAGATATTATTTATATGGTATACAAAATAAATTCACTTCCCCCTGGAAACCCCCTTGAACCCCCCCCCCCCCCAGGGACAACCCCCTTGCACCCCTTGGACAACCCCCTTGTACCCCCTTGGACAGCCCCCTTGCACCCCCTAGATAGCCCCCTTGAACCCCCTTGAACACCCCCATGCACCTCCATGCCCCCTAGACATCCCCTTGCACCCCCTGGACAGCCCCCTTGAACACCCCCCTGACAGCCCACTTGAACACCCCCTGCACCCGCATACCCCCCCTCGATATCCCCCTTGCACCCCCCTTGAACCCCCCTGGAAAACCCCCTTGCACCCCCATGCCCCCTAGACAGCCCCCTTACACCCCATTGAACACCCCCATGCCCCCTGGACAGCCCCCTTGCACCCCCTGGACAGCCCCCTTTCACCCCATTGAACACCCCCTAAACCCTCATGCCCCTGGATATCCCCCTTGCACCCCTTGGATATCCCACCTACACCCCATTGAACACCCCTCTACACCCCCATTCCCCCCTGGACAGCCCTCGTGCACCCTCTTGAACACCCTCATGCCCCCTTGACAGCCCCTTCCACCCCCTGGACAGCCCCTTACACCCCCTTGAACACCCCCTACACCCCTTTTACCCTCTGGATAGTCCCCTTGCACCCCCGGGACAACCCCCTTCCACCCCCTTGAACACCCCCATGCCCCCATGGACAGCCCCCTTGCACCCCCTTGAACACCCCTACAACCTCATGCCCCCCTGGATAGCCACCTTACACCCCCTGGACAGCCCCCATGCACCCCCTTGAACACCCCCTACACCCCCATGCCCCCCCTGGACAGCCCCCTTGCACCCCCCTAGACAGCCCCCTTGCACCCCCTTGAATACCCCCATGCCCCTGACCCCCACCTCTTGGACACCCTCCTCCAACCTAGAAACCCCCCTCCAGGACACCCCCCTATACACCCATGCCCCCTTTCACCCCCTTCTAGACACCCCTCCCTTTCACCCCCTGGAAAACCCCCCTTTCCCCCCTTGAACACCCCCTAGCACCCCCTACAATAGCCCACCCCCGCTGGACAACCCCCTTGCACCCCCCTACAGTAGCCCACCCTCACCCCTGCAGTACCCCCCCCCCCACACTCCTGGACACCCCTCCCACTTGGACAGTCCCCCCCCCCCCTGCACTGCATATCCTCTCCCCCCTTTCCAGTTACCCCTCCCTCACCTACAAGTTACCCCTCCCCACCTACTAGTTCCCCCTACCAGTCCCCCCACCCCACCTTGTCCTCCCCGGCCAACCCCCCTACCCCTGCCAGTTACCCCTCCCCCACCTACGAGTTACCCCTCCCCCACCTGCTAGTCCCCCTACCAGTCCCCCCACCCCACCTTGTCCCCCCTTCCAGTCCCCCCTACACCCCCACCCTTCCCCTTGCACCCCCTTCCAGTCCCCTCCCCAATGCTAGTTCCCCCCTACCAGTTTCCCCTACCAATTCCCCCCTCCCCCCCCCACCCTCCCAGTTTCCCCTCCCCTTGCCCCTGCTAGTCCCCCTCCACCTTGCTAGTCCCCCCTTGCACCTTCTGTCAGTCCCTTCCCCCTGTCAGTTTCCACCCTCCCCTGACAGTTTCCCCTCCCCCAACCACTGCCCCTTCCAGTCCCCCCTTGCTAGTCCCCCCTGCTAGTTTCCCCTCCCCCAGCCCCTTCCAGTCCCCCTCCACCCTGATCCTACCAGTCCCCCTCCCTACTAACATCCCAACTCGTTGGGTTATATCAGGTCATAGGATCTACTAACCATTGGTGAAATTTCCAAGACACTAAATATATTTCATGGGTTTAAAAACAATGTTACAAAATGATAATGAGTTACTCTATTTATCACACAGAAGATCAATGTGGTACTCACTGTCAAAATTTAATTATACACTAAAGCTTCTTAAATACTAAGAATTAAAAAACTCCAAATATAAAAAAACACATAACTTCACTTACATGAGTCTTCCTATAAGATGAACTATCAAAGAAGTCTGGAACCATCTCACAAGTGCCTAAAAACAATGTAGAACATAATAGTGCTCATCCCCTAAAATTATGGTAAAACAAAACATCTTAGAAAATTCAAAAAGAATATAACTCAATAAACAATAATAGTGTAGTCATATAACCAATAATAATAGAATAAATGTACCAAGTATAGGAAAACAAAACTGGTCTCCAACTGAACTAATGTGTGATAGATAAACAATATTTCATGTGTCGATCCATATATCTTCATGTGGTAGGTTCTCATTTGGAGTTCCACTGATATTTTATATAAATATCTACGATGAAGTCATTCTCACAAGGTTTATCCATAGATCATTAGATGAAGTTATAAATCTGAAAATTCCATGTGAAATAATCTTCACGTTTAAAAAAATCGTCATTGGTTCATCATGATGGAATATCATACCATAAGAAAGGAAATAGACTATCATTGGCCATGGTGAAGATGGAGAAGTATCCAGGAAGGCCACACCCATCAAAGAGGGAATTATGAGGGTAATGATGCAATGATCATGTTCTTATGTGAAACAACAAGTCCAATATGGCTGTGGTAGTCTCTGTAGTGATCATCTAGAATACTTGTGTGAAGAAGCCTACGCCAAAATGGCCATAGAATATTACATGGTTAGAGTGGAATAATTCATTGAAGATATACAATATAATAAGGATGATATGGAAAGTAAAAAAACATAATGTTGCTGTGCTAGATTTCATTTTGTAGCATGTTATTATTCTAGAATTTACCTCTATTCTTAGTTTATATAGGTTTATAAATTTTATAAATTAGGGAATTTTCCTTCTTTTATTCTTACTCAATCCGATTGGATTTTTCAAACCAATTTTCTAATATGATTAGCTATCTTTTGGTGCATGATCTTCCTTCTTCTTGATTGTATATTCCTTGTTTGTAGAAAATATTTCTGAACACCCCCCTCCTGGACACCCCCCCTCTTAGACAACCCCCCCTCTCCCGGATAACACCCCCCCCCCCACTGCCACCCCCAACCCCTAGCCCTTGTATACCCCCCAACCCCCCTACAGCAGCCCCCCAACCCCCTACCACCCTCCAACCCCCACCACACCCCCACTGCAGCAGCGCCCACACCCCACCCCACTACAACAGCCCCCACAACCCCCTACAGTATCCCCCAAAACCCCCTTCCACCCTCCAACCCCACCCACTGTGGTATCCCCCACACCCCACTGCATCATCCCCCACACCCCACCACCACCCCCAGCCCCCTGGACACCCCCAACGCCCTACAGTAGCTCCAACAGCCTCTGCTACCCTCCAACCCCCACCACACCCCCCACTATAGCAGCGCCCACACCCCATTACAGTAGGCCCCACATCCCACTACAACAACCCCCACAACCCCCTATAGCATCCCCCACAACCCCCTACCACCCTCTAACCCCCACCCACTACAATAACCCCCACACCCCAATGCAGTATCCCCCACACCCTAATGCAGTAGCCCCCGCACCCCACTGTAGCAACCCCCACACCCCACTACCACCCCTAGCCCCTGGACCCCCCAACCCCCTACAACAACCCCCATAATCCCCTACCACCCTCCAATCCCCACCACACCCCCCACTACAGCAGTGCCCACACCCCCTGCAGTAGTCCCCACACCCCACTGCAATAACCCCCACAACCCCCTACCACCCCCAACCACCCCTTCCACCCCCTACAGTAGCCCCCCCCCCCACTCACACAACCCCCTACCACCCCAACCACCTACAACAGCCCCCTTCCCCTGGCAACCCCCAACCCCCGGAAGTAGCCCCCTGACCCTAGCCACCCCCACCCTGCCCCCCACCACACCCCACTGCAGCAGCCCCCATAGGAAGAAATATCATGAGATGAGGGTGTTATGTCGTGAAGACTTGATATAAAGAATGATGATTTTGAGGGTCATGAAGTCACACAGTGAAGACACATGTGATTTCATGAAGTCACACTGTGAAGACACATGTGATTCCATGAACTACGGCTAAGGAAGATTTAGTAGTGTTATCATTTAGAAGGTGAAAGCACTATGAAGTTATTGATGCACTATGATGGGTATTGAAGGGTTATAGGTTGTATTTTTGTCTATATTACATGTCATGAAGTAGGATATAAAAAAATTATAGTGTTTCTATCCATGTAAACATCACATAATCGAGGAAAAAATCATTACTCGAGAAATATTTTGAGTCACTGAAGATTAAAAGATCCTCCTAGATTTTACAGGGACATAAATATAATATATTAACCAAATTTCTTGAATCTGGTTACTGACTCAGGATTAAATGTGAAGGAATATGTCTCAAAATTAAAGGATATTATTTGAGACATGTCTCACCATGAATAAAGGTGTAACACTATGACAAGAATTTTTCTAGAGTCCTATATAAAAATGATCATAGAAAAATAAAAAGGAAGAGAGACACAAAGGAAAAGAGGAGAGAATAATGTGTAAAGGGGGAGTTCTAGGTCACTACTAGAAACAAAATGAATTTTAAAAATGTAATCAACTACTAATAACTTGTATGTGGTTACTTGACAAAGATTTATCTTGTGCATTGGTAAATTCTAATAGAGTTAGGTGGGATGTAATGAGATCAACACACTTCCAAGAGCCAACAGCATTAGAAGTAAAAAACCTAACATCACCATCATATTCTAACTCTAAAACATCATTCCATAGAATTTTCCAACCTAAAAACATAATAAATCAAATAAAAAAAACCAAACAACACCTAAAGTACATCACCGCCACCAACAAGAAGAAATTCTACATAAAGAAAGACCGATCAAACACACAAGAGAATAAAACCACCTCCCTACTAAAGAATCAGGCCCACCTGAGGGTAAATAATGTTGTCCAGCCTAAATCTTTTCTACAAAAAGACTACGCCAACCAAATAGATGGAAGCCACCATGAATGAATAAATCATCCCATAAAACCAACCAAAGTGAAATCAAAGAACAAACAGAGGTGATGAATAAACCAACCACATTGAATAACGAAAAATTATATTGACACAAGTCCCCCTCCAAAACCATCATAATATTACCTAAAATCTACATCAAGACTATCCAAAATGGGGTCTGTCTAGCCAAGTATTATAATATAACAACCTGACTCTTCATTAATCTTTAATCAAATGTATGGGTCGCACCTTTATCTCCTTAGGTTTAAATATCAATCTATCACCCATATTCTCCAATATATACATATTGAAACATATTAACAACAAATATAACTAACAAACAACATTGGGAACTTCAGTTTAGGTATAAAACAATTTCTACTGATAAGACACCATTAATGGAATATAAGTTAAATTAGATTGAAAAGAATAACATGTTAAATTTAGTGTTTCTATATATGGATAAAAAATTCATAGTTACAAATTATGGTTTCTAGAATAATCTCAATATGAAAAGAGAAGTATCACAGAATGCACTAAAAATATAGAGAACCCAAAAATCACAAAAGCCTTAATTAAAATTGGTCCAAAAAATAAAAATGGAAGAAACCTTACCTAAATCTGATGTCGAACTCACTACCTTCTATGGTGGTGGATAAAACCGGACTCATCATAAGAAACCACCTAAAAGAAAATAATGTGAAAATAAGTGATATATAACGACTTCTTATATATATGTGATCAGTTCTTCATCAGTACATGATAAATAATACAAGACCCCATAACCAACAATGAATAAAGAATATTCAGATTGAGATGTACATCTTAATACTGAATAACATGATCATTAATAAAGACTTTTTTTCAAATGATATCCAATTTCATTCAATACATAAACCATGGAGTGACCTACATCAACTCTTCTAAGAAAACACTAAACCATACCAAATTGAAAATATTTGAAGAGAATATTGGGATTGGTTTCATAATAATAAATACAAATAAAGAATCAGTGAAAATTTATTGGGAATCCAATATGTCATGTCTATAAGTTAGACTACCATGAAAGAGGAAATAAGTAGTTTTAAATAAAAAGGAAGCCAAAAAACCCAAATTTTAAATAAATTACCATATCAATTTCAATATAACATAATAGAGATACAGTAAGCAGAAATATCAATCCCAAAATACTATTTAGGATTAATTGTCCAGAATATACACTATAAAAAAAAGAAACAATGAAACTTGTAATACTAAACCAGAAATATACTCATAAACCCAATTATTTATCCAAAAACCCAAAATGGTGTAATCCAAGAGTGACATAGGACAAGGATTACAAAAGGATCTTATTATAATCTTTATCCTATACCTAAAAAATCCACACAGTCTGGAAATAATGAGTGGTATACGTAGGGTGTGAGAAATATTTACTAGTTTTATTACATAGAAAATTCATTGTGTTTCCTTTTTCAAGACATTTTATAAATGATTGTTTGAAATAAAATAAATAAAATAATGATTTAATTTTAAAAAACAACTCATGGTCATGCACTAAATTGTTCTTTTTAAATCATGTTGTATACATACATAAATATATTCATTTGAAAAAAATGTTCAAAAAATAACTTCTTTGATGGAAAAAAACCATTGAAATCAAATCACCTTCCAAAATTCCAGTTCCATACTGGTTTTAAATGTCATAAGAAATAATTTCAAGTAATATATCAAACAAATAGTTGTATAAAAAAATATGGAAAGTTAATATACAAATGTAAAAACCAAGTGAGTTATGTACCAAGATGTACTCAAGTAGAATAACCTTTCAAACTATTGAAGAACATCCTAATATATAACATCAGTGGATTTCTCCAACTAGACTTACCTAGTGGAATTCCCTCTAGATAGATTTACTCCATGCATTAAATGATACTAATAAGTATATAAACATGACTAGCATAGCTAAAAAATTTCAACATCCCACTTAGATACCCAAAGATCCCATAAAGTTGTTTATTGGAGGTGGGGAATCATTTTATAACACATATAACACATACATAAAGTAGAATGCATTGCAATGAATCACAATATCAATACTTTATCCCTTACCTATACAACATTTTTATGAAAAACACTATTTCATTCCACATAATATCAAATCACAATCACATTCAATTCATAAAATATGTATGATCTTATAAAACATAATATAATGGGGGATTAAGCCAAGTTTATAACTAATTAAATGAAAAATATACTATAAATTTTTTCAAATAGGCCTTTTGTCTTCAAGTTAATATCAAAAAACTTTTAATCCTTTATAAAAAAATATTTTGAAAGCTTATTTAACACCAAAACATCATTGAAATCAATAGAAACATAACATTAATCCAATAAGTCTTAATAGTATATTTTTACATTAACACAACATCATAAAAAACATATGGAACAATATAAACAAACGTTATTTATGAGAAACATAAGAACATATCAACGAAACACATACAATTATAATAGTAATGAAATAACAATGGGTATAGAAAATAAAATAATCACATGGTTTGTGAAGAAAATGAAATCGCATGGAAACACCCACCAAAATCATGAGAAAATGACATGAAACCATAAAATACTGTTTTAATAGAACCAAATAAGTAATTTGAATACCCTTGATAATAAGAAACATAAGGTGTACTCAAAATATCAATATAATGTTTAGAAATAATTGATCCATTATCAAAGTGAGACCTAATCCAGCCTCAATTAGGTCCAAGGAAGCACGAAATATAGAAGTTACCCTAGATATAAAGAGAACCCACCAAAATCAGACTATATGAGTACATTAGGGATCATCCGAACTCACATCGCATTGTTAGAACTGCATTGGTAGGGAATTTGGGAGGCCAGATCGGAGCCATGTCAGTGGGGAGGTGGGATGACTGTGGTGGAGCCGCATCGAAATAGGAAGATTTTTGGAGGTGGGAGGTGGGATGGATACATCATAATCGCATCAGAACTGTGTCAGAGTTGCGTTGGAGGAGGGAGATCACTGGAGGTAGGAGGTGGTATTTCGGGGTCGGAGGATGAACATTGCTACCAAGGATGTCCCTCGATAGGAACCACACACAAAGGAATACTGTTGGGAAGGTGGGGTGACCGCATCATCGGAGGATAATCATCCCAAGGTGGGTGGCTGAGTCGGAAGATTGGAATGGAGGAAGTTTTGGGTGACAACACTGGGTGAGGAGGTTCACGGGGAGTAGGGTAGAAAGGGAGGGAGGTGGGGATCATGAGCGGGGAGGAGGGAAGAAATGGGGTGGGGATCGCGAGCACATGGGAGGAAGGTAGTGGGGTATCGTGAGCGTATAAGAAGAACATGGGTAAATCCATGGGTATTCTATGACCTTTAGAGGAATCCCTTGTACAATTCCCCTCATATAAATCTACTAGGAAACAGGTCTTAATAAGTGAAGCACCTAAATATTTTCACTTTAAGAATAGGTTCACCCCTCTAAATGGAAAAATTTGGGGTAAAGAGGTTGAGGATTCTCAACCCTCTACACAAGTTGTTGATCGTAGTAACTTATTCGAAATTAATGAGTAACCAAAAGAGGGGGATCATTTTAGAGTCTTACAAACTGACTCCCATGGGAATCCCATAGTAGAGGATTGCAGAAAATTTGAAATAGATTAAAATACTTCTTAGGGAGTGGAATAAGAGATATTTTACATACTTTACATTCATATTAATAATGCTACAAATCATCATTCTATCATCCAGAACTGACATCAGAACCATAATATTCCATCCAGGGGGGAATACAGGCACACTTAACACTATATGACCTCTTAACTATGAAGGTAAGGCTGGATGGGAACCACTTAAATGTAAAATAGTTGAAATAATGGGACAGAAACTGAAAAAAAAATCACAGACTCTATAAGGATAAGTGATTTAAAGATGGAAATAACATTATCAACATAAATTGTCACTTTTACACCTCTGGAGATGTTGTTTCAATGGAAGTGATTGAATATTTTTACAACCTCCAGGAGATTGACAATATGGAAAATAAATCAATGATGATTGGAAGCATCCATCAATGAATTTATGATCATCATAACTCTATCCTTATCAATGAACCATAGAAAGATGAAATGAAGTAGACCATGTTTTCTCTAAACATGGAAAGTTCTCCAGGACTAGATGTCTTCACAAACAATTTCTTCATGGTTTATTAAGATATTATATAAGATGACCATGTAAGTGTAGTAAGGGATTTATTTGATCATTCATATCTACCCTTCATAATCATTTCAAATTTAATTTCTCTAATTCCTAAGAAAGAAAATGTAGTTGATATTAATGAATTTAGACCTGTTTATTTGGGAATACTATACCTAAAGTTATCATCAAAATCATAGTATCAAGGGTAGGGGAAATCATCAAGGATGTCATCAATCTAAATTAGTATGGATTCATTCCTAGAAGATGCATCCATAACTATCTCTTTATAGCCCTGAAAAGTGTTAATATCATGAAGAGAAAGACGATGGAAGGAAGTTTCTCTCTTAAGGTGGACATGGAAATGGATTACGACAAGTTGGAATGGAGATTTATTCTTCGGGTCATGAGGAAATTCGGGTTCCATGAGGGGGTTTTTTGACTTGTGTTCACAACTTGAAAATTTCCCTCTATTTCCATTTATATTCCTTAAGGGGGAGATGAAAATATAATTTTTTTTAGATTTAAATAAATCTAACGAGTAATTATGTTAAAAGTATTGACAGAATATCCAACAAGGGAGTTTGAAGTTCCATTTGGGTTGTGTTTTTAGTTTTTTTAATGTGGATATCAATAGTTGTTAAGGATGTATGGGTTATGGATTAAAGAATCCACCCAATACATATAATGAGTATTGAGATGATCCATTAATGAATAGAACATGTGTTTTTATTATTAAGATGTGCCACAATGTGAATATCCAATTGTATTGAATCATTTTCTCTCATACCAATAGAAATTACCAATAGAACCAGTTCTGACACCAGCTAGGGGGTTAATTATGTGCTAACTACTTTTAAAATATTTCAAAAAATATTAAAACACCTTTATAATTTAACCTCTATTTCATGTTAATGAATATGGATCTATTTTATATTTAAACCCGCAATCATATAGTTCATGAAATTAAATTAATGTAATTAATATCACGAAAATATTTTAACATGGTTTGTATAAATACCTACTCCTTAACTTCATTGTTTGTTTGTTCCAAACAAGTATTCTCTACTATAATCAGGGTCATATGTTACAATTTGACTATAACAGAGTCTCACTGATCTTCTATAAACCAGAGTCACACTGTCCACTTTCATGATTCTTACAAAACATCCTCTAATAGCTTCACACTATAGTCATAGAGTCTCAATAGGATCTCCATGCACAACCTGAGACGCTTAGTTTTTCTGGACAAGTATCATATATATAAAAGTGTTTGTCTAAGGATCCTACTTGAATATAGATCACAATATCTATACATGATGCTTCTATATTGATAAGATAGTTCTCATTCAACACAATAAATGAATTTTGAAATTCCCAAAGATCTTCTAAAATACTCTGCACCATGGTCACTACTTAAAACTCATTTTAACAAATAATTAAAAATAGTTCATATATATTCCTTTCTCACTAATAATCTCCTGTGATCATTAAACCCAGTGGTTCCTCACTATTATTTAAGTTAAATTCTAATAAAATAAACCATACGCAGTAGTGTATCCATGCTTTTTTTTAATTCTTCTCAAGCTTATGCAATAATGGTTATCATAGGAATATTTTCTTCCTACTTTAGGTTTGATACCCAGATGATATATATCCTTAGAAAATACACTAATTATATTCTACTTATTCTCCTCAAGAGTTCTTCAATATTTCACATGACACATAACTCTTAGTTCCTTACCTCTCAAATAGTTCTTCTCTCATTATATATTTCATTTTATAAAAAACACCATAAAGTGGGATTTATTTTATGGAATATAAAATATCCTCCATTAAATATGTTTTCTCATGATATCATTTAATTTATCACATATTTCATATGTTGATTCACCCATCTTACTCATATTATTTATCCTCTAATGGTTCACTCTTGGGAAATATCGTGATTTTCCCATTCTAAATTGTTCTCATTTTTTTATTTCTCTTGATTTAAGATTAGATATTATAGATAGTTACATAAATATTGATATTCTAAATATTGAGATTCCATTCATATTATTAAAGGATTATTCTCAATGAAACTCAACTGAAATATACTGAAATAATTACTCATAACTCTATGATAAATCAAAAGACTAAATGATCTACAACTTCACTCATTCTTCATCTTCTCCCAGAATTAATGATATTATACTTTTATAGTATATTTATATTATCCTCCTTACTTCCTCATTTTATAATCAAAATATTCATCTCACCTCGAAATCATTAAAATAACTCATCCATGAATTTATAAAATAATCTTAGTCTTAGATTCTCCACACATTTTGTGTAACATCTTGGAGTCCAAAAACTTAGAGTAGGTAGTTATATTAAATTGTTTATAAAATTAAAAAAAATTCTAAAGGATTGAACAATTTATTAGTCTCGGTGTACCATATACACCAATATATTTGATATAAAAAATATTTTATATAATAATGACATATTTATATAACATGCACAACCCTTCTATCATATTGATAAAAATTAACCGTAGTCCTTAATTAGGTTTCTTAGGAATGGAAAAAAATAACGGTGACCACAAATGACAAATAAAGTGTATCATAAATTAGAAGATTACATAACATAAACGTGATATGATTGATAAAGAAAGAATAACTGAACAACCTGAAGCTATAATCAACTTAAACTGAGGGAATAATATATCTATTCCAAACCATGTATCCAATTCTATTAAATAATGTTCATCATATTCCAAAAGGTAATAGTTTATCATTTAACATGAAATAGATCCAACTTATCAAATGAAAAAATATCAGATTTGGGTATTATTGTAATAAAGTAACCCTTACCAGTTCACCTACTGGAATCGGTGAATCATGATATAAGGGAGCGAATAGGGTTCATCCATAAGAGCAGGGGCATGTAGTGTTCCTTCAATAGATCCAGAGAGGGTTGGAGCCGATGTCACGAGAGTAGGGAATGGGTATAATTCCTTTGTGTGAGACTATGTCACAATAGAATTGGGCAATCAAATTCTTCATGAGATTAGGCTGGTAGGGAAAGAGATTTTTGATCGACACCTGATCGGGTTCTTAACGAGGGCAACAGGGGGGATCATTTGAGATAGGGTTCGATCACGAAAGAGGTAGGGAAATAGGAAGGTGGGTAGGTAGGGAGAGGTATTTCATTGCGAGAGGTAAGAATATGACTTCGATCATGAGAGGTAGGTAGATGGATTCGATCACGAGAGAAGGGAGGTTTGAGTTGGGGTAGCGGGATGTGGCCACGATGCACATAAAACCCATGGAAAAAAACATCTCTACTGCCACAGTTATGTAAACAATGGAAGTAAAAGTGTGGTGGTATCCTCATTTTCTAGTTGTGCATGCAAGAACAAAATAAATAATAAAGTAAATAGACAACACAGGTTCCATTAGGTAACAATGTTTACTTTACCAATTTATGACATCAGTTCTATGTTTATCATTTTGTCCATATTCATCTCATAATTCATTTCCATTACATGTTTCATGGGTTAGGCATTTAAATTATTTTCACAGTGGAATAATAAAATCAATTACTAATAACAAGGGTATAAATTATGTTCCCTATCTCTCTAGGGATAAGTATTTCATAAACATTCACATCACACTTACCTTGGATCCTCGGACTTTGGTAGTCTCATCAAATGCATCTGTTAGAGGTATAGAGCATCGTTCCCCTTCCATAACCCATGAATTATGGGGTGGGGATTATAGCCTCAGTGTAACTCGGACCATGGGCGTATATCCTCAAGTTAAATACCCCAAAACTACCAATCTATGTGCATGTGATTGTTTATCCATTTACCATATATACCATGTCATAATCCATACATAATCAAGACACATAACAATCACATCTCATATTTCATTTAATATATAAATTACCATTATTCCTTAACCCATTAACACATTTACCATTTACTTATCATAACCCACCTAACCCATTTCCCTTTCCATTCCTTAACCCATTTAGCATATTCAAAACTTTCCATATGTTAATCCATTTCACATATTCCACAATTTCCGTACATTGACCCATCTGAAATCTTTATCAATTTAAATAAATTATTACATTTAACTTATTCATCTCTACTCATGCATTAAACAATTTACACATCAACCATTTCATATTCCTTAATTCACTTAATCATTTTTATTCCAATTTCATAATCCATTTGACTCATTCAAACTAATCCATTTAACTCCTTTTTCACATTATGTCAAACGATCCCTTATTCCATTACCAATAATTAGACACAACCACTATTAATGTTGTTTAAACTTTAAACTAACATTTCAGCACATTTAGCATGGGATCTATCTCAATATAAGTTAATTTGATGTTTAAAATTACCATGTTATATGTTCGGGAATTTTGGTGCACCCCATGGGTGGCCCTAAATCGGTCAAGTCAATATCAATGCATCCCATGGGGATTATGATGGGTTTAATACATCGATTAACCAACTATTTTACCAAATATTACTAACAACATCAAAAAAATACAACAATAGGGAAGAAAATTCACAACCATGCAAGTGAAAATCAATATCAAGACTATGGGATATAATTTTTAGACCACCTACCTCAAATATAATAATGAATACACCCTTAACCTTAGCTTTATATCAGGATTTAACCACCCTTTGAAGCCAAAATCTAAGATTCGCCAGAAAAGGAGGGTTTTAGGGCTTTGGAAGAAGATGAAAAAATATACAATCTATAATCTGGAAAATATAAACAAAAGGAATATTAGACTCACTCGGAGCTTCGATATGTATCTAATAGTGCTCCAAATGGGCTTGAATGAAAGGAGAAACAACCTTGGGAAGATTTGGGGGCTTAGTCTCATCACTAAGGATAGAGGGAGGAGGAGGAGGAAATTATGTTGAGATACTTAAAATCCTGAGGGGGATTTTGGTAAATTCTAACTTTTTAATGGGGTGCATGATTTAGCTGCAGGATTTTCCAACTGTGTGAAAACTGTGTTTCAGCCACAATCCAATAGGGGTTGAGGCCACACAGTTTCCTAGGGAGCTTTTCATGGTTTGGAAAACCTTATGCCAACTGTTTGGAACACCTCTATCCAAGACCACATGGTTTTTCTCACCCCTTTCATGGTTTGATTAACTATTCACCCCTCATCTTGGATAGAATAGTTTGGGAGCATGGTTATCTCTAACCATGTGACAATCATGCAACATGAACTGGATAGGAAAATTCCCCTTTCTTTTATGTACCAAACCACTGGAACACCCCTAAATATCCTCAAACATCCATTAAACATTTTATTAACCACAAATAAGATATTTAAACCAAAATTTAAACAATTACATACCTTCAAGAAGTCTGGGATCGTATAACCACCCCACCTTATAATGGATCATCTTCGATACACTCTTCTCAAGAATCACTAATCTTTCAAAGAAAATAGTTTGATCCCTTTAGCTCTCATATATGACTCCCTCTCCCAAATTTCTTCTTGAACATTACCATGTTTTCAAAAAACTCAAACCAAAGGTATGATATTGCCCTGTAAGAATTTCTCGCTATGATCTACAATACAAATCAGATGCTCCTCAAAGGATGTGTCAGCATCAAGCTCAACGTCCTCAATATCAAGCACCTGATATGATTCAGGGTGATACTTTCAAAGATAAAACTCATTAAAGACATTATGCATACAACTAGACCACTTTGGAACATACAATTAGTATGCCACCGTTCTAATACTCTCTATGATCTCTAATTTCCCCACATACATGGATGCCAACTTTCGTTGTTTCTGAATTCGATGGTGACCCAATCTTGGGAAAACTTGAAGAAACACACGATCAATCTCTATAAAATCAAAAGGTCTATGACACCAATCTACATACAAATTCTTCCTACTCTGATCCATTTCCATAAATTTCTGAATCAACTGAATCTGCTCTGACATCTCCTACATGATACTCAGTCCCAAGAATTCTAATTCTCCTACTTTTATCCAACACAATGGATATCTACACAGTCTTCCATAGATTTCTTCATATGGTTCCATCTGAATCATATCCTGGAAGCTATTTTTGTAATAAAACTCAACAATCAACAAGTTATTTTCCCATTCTTCACCAAAATCTAGGACACGAGATCTAAAAAATTCTCATAGTACTTGAATAATATTCTATGACTACTCATTTTTTAATGGGTGGAAGGTCATAATCAAGAACACCTAAGTTCCAAGTGCCTTCTATAATCCCTACCAGAAGCATGATGTAAATTTCAAATCTCAATATGAAACTATCATCTACAGTACCCTATGCAACTGTACTATCTCTCAAACATACAACTCACCCAACTATTCCATGGTGAATTTCTCTTGAATCTAAAATAAACGACCCACCTTAGTCAACTGATCCACTACCAACCATATCGTATCATTATTCTGAAGCATCCTCGTAATAACCACTACAAAATACATCATCACATCATCCCATTCCCATTCTGGAATGGGAAATGGCTACAACAAAACACTCAATCACTGGTTCTTATCCCTTACCTATTGATAGTTAAGGCATCAAACCATGAAACTTACAACCACTTTCATCATCCCTATACACCAATACTGCCTATGAAGGTCCTGATACATTTTGGTCAAACCAGGATGCACAACCCACTTTGACACATGAAACTCATGCATAAATTCTTCTCACAAATGTGTTTTCACAATCACATATCCACTAACACAAACAATCCCATCATCTCCAATAGTCAAACTAGAAGGTGACTCCCAACCTTTATGATTTCCTTCAAATCCAAGCACTCTAAATCCTCATGTTGTTTCTCTTTGATCCAACTTATAAGCACATACTCAACTGCCAAGGATGAAAGTGTCATTTTTCTTTGGCCATCCTTCACCTCTAGATGCATCTCAAAAAACAACAACATCATATTCCACTCTGAAATTGATTCCTGTACCACTTAATTCTGAGTCTTCCAACTCAAAGAATTTGCAACACTATTTCCCTTTTCCAGTGTTTAAACTAGCTTAAAGTATAAGGATTGCATATATTCAACCCATCTTCACTGATGAAGATTCAAATCATGATGAGAGAATATGTACTTCAAGATTATATGATCATTTTAAACCATAAATTGTTCTCCCAACAAGTAATTCCACCAAAATATTAAGGCATGAACCACCACAACCAACTCAAGATCATGCGTAGGGTAATTCCTTTCATGAAGCCTCAACTACTATGACCTATATGCCGCATCCTGATTATCCTACATCAACAATACTCCAATCCCAAAACTAGATGTATCAAAAAACAAGGTATATTTCTTACCATGCTTAGGTGATATTAGAATCAGTGCGGTTTTCAACCACCTCTTCAATTCTTGAAAGGCACTCACACAGTCCCAAGACCACTCAAAGTTGATACCCTTTTTGTTCAAACATGAAAGTGGTGCTGAAAAATAAGAAAATTATTTATTTAACCTTAGGTAATATGTAACACCCCAAGCTTCCATGGTACACTTCCCTTTGAAAAATACAATATCTTACGTTGTACGCAACTTCAAGTTCTAGCACACCACGACCAATCAAACTAGCCGTTATGAATAATAATACCCACTTTTTTAAATTTTATAAATTTTATTTTTAAAAATGGACTTTAGTTTTGGATTAAAAATATCAAAATTAGCTTAGGTTTAATTTTTGGTATTTTTTTGAAAACTTTCAATTTTTGATGAATAGTAAAAAAACACTACATTATTGTCTAAAATCGACTTTTATTTAAATAATAATTATTTTTATTTAAATTTATTTTAAAGTAAAAATAGATACGTAAGTCCTACATTATTCCAATGTAATTCTTTGAAATCATTTTATGACAATATTAGATATATAAAATTTTATTGAACTTTTTACCGTCTTTTACCCACCTTCTTGGCACATTTGCAAATTTGCATAAAACGTAATTTTACCACTTCTGGGAATTGAATTTCAAAAATCTAAGAGACACGATTGATATTACAAGTAAAATGTGGTTCAATAGAATTAAAATATTTTTGGTGAATAGTAACTTTTGGATTTTATTTACCACGGTTAAAAGTAAATAGGGTAATTAAAGGTAAAAATGATATTATAAATACCCTAACACATGTCATAATTCTATTTTTTAAGTGTTTTTAGACCAAAATCAACCTTATGAATAAAATATGATCCTTTTGGTCCACTTTTATTAGATTAGGACATTTACTATTATTTTATTTAAAGAAGAGTTAAAAGTGAAACATTCAAAGTTTAATAAATAAAACATTTTTAATATATGGTTATACATAAGATAAATTAGACTATAAATATTCATTATAAATCTAAAATTATTTCCTATATAATGGTATTTTATTTATAATTTTTAGACATTATATAATTAAATTTATTTATGACACAATGATGATGTAGTAATTACCTAATTAATGAATGATTAAAATAATTGATATTATAAATATCCAAATAAATTTAAATTGAGACTTTTGATGAATTAATATAATTTTATAGGTTAATATGATATGTTAGGGTTGATTAAATAAATTTTTTTCCAAGTGATAAAGTTTTTATAACTTTCAAATAAACCAAATACTAAATAGTGTCAAAATTGACATAAATGAATTTTTAAAAAAAATACTATATTATTAATTGATATAATATTACTATAAATTTAAAGTTAATCCAAATGACTTAGATAAGGTTATATGTATCAATAATTAACCACTTGGGGTTCTCTTGTCTTTTTATAGTAAGTTTATTAACCATTTGTTATAATAATACAAGAATACATGGTAAAAGTTAAACTATTTAACTAAGAGTTAAATCTAAAATATAAGTTTAATATGGTGACCTAAACCTATCAAAAACCTATTGGTTGAGATTTTTTCGACCCATAACCACCTTATACTCTAAATAAATTCTTTTGGAGCCATTATAAACCAAATATTATTGTATAATAAAATAATATTTCAAGCTTTTCCTAAAGTGACCCTCACCTATCTTATAAAAGGGTACTTCCCCTTCTCTCAAAATCACACCTCCAAAGCGATTTGTCTCTGCCAAAACCTACTCAAATATCCTCCCAAATACACTCACTTAAACCTAGAGGCCGTACTTTGATCATAATCCAACCTAAGGATCCCTTTTGATCAAATCAAATGGAAGCACCCGAAGAAGATGTAATAATTTCATCACCTCTTCCAAAGTTTTTTTCTTCTTCACCTACCTATTTCATTGTTGTTTCCATAAAAAAAATAAGTTCAATAATTTATACTTAATGTGATGTTATTACAAATATGGTACAACTATATTCATTATTCTATCCATCGTATGAATAAAAAAGTCACCATACGTTCGTACGTACAGCTTACCGTCTCCACATCGTGGTGTAGTTTGTTATTCAACACTTAATTATTTTGATGGGTATAATAATGAGTATAATTGATGTAAATAAAAAATTTAACATGTTAATTATTCTTTATATATGATATACCATCTAATTACATATGATTTCACCATCAATAGAATGATATTTTCTCTCGTGCGTACCTATGGATTACCGTCTCCATGAACATGATGAGATTAATTCCACATCGTAATCACTCAAGAATAATTTTAATTTTATGATTAAAAAAAATGTTTAATAACTTAATATCATTCTGGATATGAATAAAATACATCCTATCCATAACAAACATGACTTACGTAACAAAACATATAAAGGAAAATGAATCAGTTAACACCCAAAACAATGATACTACTGAAATATTATTAACAAAGAAATATTAGAAGATCATATATGATATAATATTTATGTATGTGGTTATTTTATAATTTAAAAATAAGAATTTAACTATTATACATGATGTTAACATACCCTCTATCAAGGAAAAGTATAAGGTAAGGGTTAATTTTACAATCTCTTTATTATCCAAGGTTGTTTATACGTGAGTATCTACTGGGACCTCATTATAATATACATATGTGTTTCTTAAAAATGTATTCCAACCCATTTTTACTATTTCCTAGAATATGGTTTAAATTCATTTATATCCTTGTTTTACTTTTTATAAAAAAATTTGAAAGAAATATCTCCATCGTTTTCCAAACAAGATACTTTATGACCTTTTCAACAAATTAAGGTAAGATTGTTTTTTAACTTATACGGTGGGTGCGACTATTTTCCATCATTATAACACCTTCAAAGATTACCTTACAAGATTATAAGAATATTTTCAAAATAAATTTTTTCATTTATAATTATGTGAATTTTAAATTATTTTAAAACAGAAAGAGATATTTCTCTTAAATAGTTACGATTTCATCTATGTCAACATCCTTTGATTGATTTTACACTTATTTGAAGTTGATTTATTATGATACAATCTTCCATGTTGTATTGAAGTTTTTGTGATATGTTTGACTGTGTATGTGTTATTTTTATACTATTCATGTTTTATGGTTAAAGTATTAACATTTCATATGCTAGTTTTAATATGAATGTTTATGTTATGTTTCAACCTTTTCATATGAGGAATGCATTGGACTTAGTAAGTGATGGGTGGAGCCTGCTATATCTCCTCGATGCATTGATAAGTCTCATGAGACAAACTAGTGTCTTTTAATAAGGCATTGACAAAATCTTATTTATAGTAATGGAATGAGACCTTGACTATGTTATTATGATGTCCGGCATTATGCATTCCATCATTATGAAATTGGATATTGATGTTGCATGTGATTATTCAACTAGTAGAATATCCATGTAAATAATTAATTTGAATTATTTGATTTATCTTTTTAATATTATGCTGAATTTTACGTTTAAAAGGATTGTGTTTTAGTCTTATATATTTCCTTAAATATTTGTGCTTATTTATGAAATTTTCTGCTATATTGTTATCCTTACTGAGCATGTGATCTCACCCCATTATTATGTTTTATTTTACCTAGGATGTGGAGAATTATATTATTATTTTCCTATAGGGATAGGCTAATGGATATGAGTGTGTTCTATGAAGACACAATTTTTTTTATTCATAATGTAATGTAAAACTTATGTATGTAACTAGTACTTCCAAGGCTATTAAACTGATCGGTATTTCGAGACATGATTCATTGTATCATGCCAAAATATTAAAATAATGCACTGGATTCGGGATCCTGGGGTTGGGGCATTACAATTGGTATCAGGGGAATTTTAGTACAAACCTTAGAAACTAGATTTAGAAAAATTCTGATTAGAGAATGTTACCCTAAGATAGACTTTGAGGATTAGTATAGGAGAAATTCATAGAATTTTGGTAATGCCAAGATTTTTTTATTTTTCCAAACAATACATCTCTTTCTGGATACGAGCAGGCAGAGGCGGCTCTGGTATAGATGTACCTAGGAGTGAAAACTCCGACAAGGAGTTTCGGGCTTGACCTTGGGTATCCTGGTACACAACAACGGGCCTTTATGCACTCTTGATTACCACAATCCTGTAGAATATGCTTAGGATAATTCACATTTTCTTTATAAATCATTACAAAGGATTTATGAGTAAATAAATCCTCAAAGAACACATTTTATTATGATTCTGTATTATATGTATAAACTATTCAATTTATGTTAGGTATTTTACTAGTTTGGAACTATGTATTGTGATTCATAAAATAATCTAGTGTATTCCATTGTTTATATATGGTGCCTAGTGGAAGGAATGGAAACTATATCAACATCCATAATCAATGTAGGGATTTGTCTCCTACTCAAGATAATTATATTGGAGCTGGTAATGCAACTCGTGCTGAAAAATTTATAACCATACTGGGATAACTCACTCAGGTTATGAATAATAACCTTACTCATATGGAGCACCCTAATCCACAACGTGCAGGATCAATATTAGACTACTTCATTAGGCAACAACCACCACAATTCAATTGGACTAAAAATCCATTTGTAGCTGAGCAATGGATAAGTTTTTAGAGAAAATATGTCATGCTTTGGGGAGTAGCGAAAGGGAAAAAGTTGTCATGGCAGTTTATCGCCTCACAGAAGATGCAGATCAATGGTGTTCATTAATTCAAAACACAAAGGAGGATTAAGAAGTATTAAATATTGAATTGAGGGAGTTTAAAGAGATTTTATTAGAAAAGTTATTTCCTCATGACCATATAGTGGATATGGAAAAACATTTTTTGAGTTTGAGGCAAAATGAGGATGAGAATATCGCAAAGTATGAGGCTAACTTTACAAGGTTATAAAGGCATGCAACAAATTATATACGTAACCCAAGGAGTAAGATTGATCAATTCTTTTATGGGTTAAAACCATTTCTTCATCGAGCATTTGTCTCACAATCCTTCTCATTGTACGAATATATTTTCTCATACGTTATTAATACAAAAAAGGAATTATCTAATTCTTACAAATTTAAAGCAAATAAAGAGAATAAGAGATCTGCTATAAACACTACGGAAATGGAAATAAGGGTAAGAAAGGAAAAGTAGAATTTATATCCTATAGTAAATGTGAGAAGAAACACCCTGGTACTTTCTTGAAGGGAATGCGAGTCTATTACAAGTGTGTTGAAAAAGGCCACCAAGCTCGTGATTGCAAGGGAAAGAAATTGGATGTCAATTTTGAATGCTATAATTGTAGAGAAAAGAGGCATTATGAAAATTAATGTAATAAGCACCAAGGAAACTTACCTCGGAAAAGGCCAGGGGAGAAAGGACAAGATTATGTGATCACTACTGCTGAGGTTGAAGCTCTAAATGATGCGGTGGCAGGTAATTTAATGGTTTCATCAAATTTAGTCAATGCTTTATTTGATTCTGGATCATCACATTGTTCCATATCTTCCCAGTTTGCTATGAAAATTAGATATTTCCAATTTGATTTAACAAGAAAGTTGTCAGTTAAAACTTTTAAGGGAATTATCATTGCAACAAAGTTTTGTGAATCAGATTCAATTAGGGCATATAAACATACTATATTTATTGATCTCATCATTATAACCATGATTGAATTTGATATAATCCTCGGTATGGATTAGATTTCAGACCATGATGTGAAAATTTATTGTAATAAGGAGTTTAAAATTTTCTATGATGATAAGGAGTACCTTATCTTTAGAGTAGAAATGTCACCATCTGATTCTCATCTAGATCCACCCCCAGTAGCTCTACTAAATTCAATTATTGGGGAGGAAGAGAGTGAAATAACTAGGGGTGAGGAAAGGAATATTCAAATAGAGGACATACCTATTGTTCAAGAATATGTTGATGTGTTTCCAGAGGATTTACCTGGACATCCTCAAGAACAAGAAATTGATTTTTCCATTGATTTAATTCCTGGTTCAAGGTCCATATCGAAGACCCCTTATAGAATGGCCACTTTGGAATTAGTGGAACTAAATAAACCACTAGGGGAATTGAGTAATAAAGGACTTATTCGCCCTGGTTTTTCTCCATGGGGAGCCCATATTCTTTTTGATAAGAATAAAGATAGATCTTTGAGGTTGTGTATTGACTATAGGGAGATCAATGCTATAACAATAAAGAACAAGTATCCCCTACCTCGCATTGATTATTTATTTGATCAACTTCATGGAGCTCAATATTTTTCAAATATTGACCTTTGATCTAGATATCATCAGTTGTGTGGGAAGAAGGAAGACATTCCGAAGACAGTATTTCGTACTAGGTATGGCCATTATGAGTTTACAATAATACCTTTTCGATTGACTAATACACCCTCTATTTTCAGAGATTTAATGAATAGATTTTTCAAGGAATATCTTTATGACTTTGTAGTGGTATTTATTGATGATATATTTTTATACTCTAAAATCTACGAAGATCATGAAAATCACTTGCACACTATTCTAAATACTCTTAGAAGAAATGAATTATATGGGAAGTTTAGAAAGTGTGAATTCTGGCATCAGGAGATTTCTTTTCTTGTCCATATTGTCTCTAAGGATGGAATCTCTATTGATTCTTCTAATACAAAAGTAATACAATAATGGAAAACACCGATGAGTATAACTAAGGTATGAAATTTTATTGGTTTAGCAGGTTATTATCGACATTTCGTATAGGATTTTTCTCGATTGGCTAACCCATTAACCAAGCTCAAACGTAAAGGGGTTAATTTTTTTTTTGGGAAAAAAGAGTGTGAAGAATGTTTTGAAGAATTGAATAAAATATTATTCAATGCTCCTATCTTGACTCTACCATCAGGGAATGATGGGTTAGTTATTTATAGTGATGCTTCAATGAAAGTACTTGGTTGTTTCCTTATGCAGAATGATAGAGTTATTGCCTATGCATCATAGAAGCTAAAAATTCATAAAAAACTATCCAACACATGATCTTGAGTTAGCAGCTGTAATATTTTCTTTGAAGATATGGAGACACTATCTCTTTAGGGAAAATGTGATAAATATACAGATCACAAGAGATTAAAGTATATTTTCTCATAGAAGAACTCAACATGAGGCAAAGACGATGGATTGAACTACTCAAAGATTATGATTTCACTATACACTACCACCCGGGGAAGGAAAATAAGGTGAAAGATGCTTTGAGCAGAACAGATCATGGAGTTCTGAATAAGATGAGAGTTGAAAGGGATCATATGTTCATGGATCTAGTAAAGATGGATATGGGAATAATCATGGAAGGTGAAACATCAATACTTTTTCAAATGGTTTCAAATCCTTATTTACTAGAAATGAAAAAAATTTATCAGACTGATGATGAGGAGTTTCAAAAGAAAATTAAAGCTGTAAAAAATGGGAGATTGATCGACTTTATATATGAAGATGGAATTTTGAAATTTGGGAAGATACTTTTTGTTCCTGACACACCTGATCTAAAAAGGGAATTGTTGGATAATGGTCATAGCTCCAATTTCTCTATACACCCCAGTAGCACTAAGATGTATAGATATTTTAAGGAAGATTTTTGGTGTGACAACATGAAGAGGGAGATTTCTGATTATGTATTAAAATGTATGGTTTGTCAATAGGTGAAGGCTGGAAGACAATATCCTAGAGGAGTCATGCAACCTCTTCACATACCTGAGTGGAAATGGGATGATATTACAATAGACTTTGTCATGGAGCTACCAAAGACTCATAGAAGGAATGATGCAATATGGGTCATTGTTGATCATCTTACCAAGTCACCACATTTTCTTACTATAAGAGAAGATTTACCACTTGAACATTTATCAAGACTATATATTAAAGAAGTTGTAAGACTTCAGGGAGTACCCCTATTGATTTTTTCTAATTGTGATCCCCATTTTACACCAAGATTCTAGAAAAGTCTTCAGAAGGCCCTGGATACTGAACTTCATTTGAGCACTGCCTACCACCCTTAAACTAATGGACAATCAAAATAGACTATTCAAACCTTAGAAGACATGTCGAGATCTTTCTTAGTTGACTTTAATGGTATGTGGGATCAATATTTACCTTTTGTAGAATTTTACTATAGTAATATCTTCCATTCAAGTATTCAGATGGAACCATATGAATAATTATATGGAAAGAGATTTCGTGCACCAACTTTTTGGGATGATGTTTGTGAAAGAAAACTCATAGACCCAGAACGTGTTGAGGAAACAATGGAAAAAGTGAAGATTATCCAAACCCACATTAAAGTTTCTCAAAGTAGCCAAAAGAGCTATGACGATAACCGAAGGAAGGATTTTGAATTTCAATTAGGAGATCATGTTTTCTTGAAGGTATATCCATGGAAGGGTGTTGTACGATTCAGTAAGAAGGGTAAATTAAGTCCCAGGTACTTCAGACCTTTTGAAATTCTAGAACAAATTGGAGTCGAAGCATACTATTTGGAAATTATGCCAAGTATCTCCCAAGTTCATGATGTGTTCCATGTATCACTATTGATAAAATACATGTCTGACCCAACGCATGTACTCACCTATGAAAATAATTTTTGGTGAATAGTAACTTTTGGATTTTATCTACCACGATTAAAAGTAAATAGGGTAATTAAAGGTAAAAATGATATTATAATTACGCTAACACATTTCCTAATTATATTAAATAAGTTTTTTTTGACAAAAATAAACCTTAGGAATAAAATATTATCCTTTTGGTCCACTTGGATTAGATTAGTACATTTATTATTATTTTATTTAAAGAAGAGTTAAAAGTGGTAAACTCAAAGTTTAAGAACTAAACCATTATTAATAAAGGGTCATACATAAGAAAAATTAGACTATAAATATTCATTAGAAATATAAATATATTTCCTACATAATGGAATTTTATTTATAATTTTTAGACATTATATAATTAAATTTATTTATGACATTATGAGAATGCAGTAATTACCTTATTAATAAAATATTAAAATAATTGATATTATAAATATCCAAATAAATGTAAATTGAGACATATGATGAATTATACTAATTTTATAGGTTAATATAACATGTTAGGGTTAATTAAATAAATATTTTAAATTGATAAAGTTGTTATGACTTTCACAAAAACCAAATACTAAATAGTGTCAAAATTGACATAAATGGGTTTTTAAAACAAATACTATATTATTAATTGATATAATATTCATAAAAATATAAATTTTAGCCAAAGGACTTAGATAATGTTAGATATATCAATAATGAAACACTTGGGGATCTCTTGGATTTTTATAGTAAGTTTATTAACCATTTATTATAATAATTCAAGAATACACGGTAAAAGTTAAACTATTTAACTAAGAGTTAAATATAAAAGATAAGGTCAATATGGTGACCTAAACCTATCTAAAACTTATTGGTATAGAGTTTTTCTACCCATCCCCACCTTATCCTAGAAATAAATCCTTTTGGAGCCATCATAAACTGAATATGATTTTATAATAAAATAACATTTCAAGCTTTTCTTAAAGTGACCCTCACCTCTCTTATAAAAGGGTACTTCCCCTTCTCTCAAAATAACACCTCCAAAGCCATTTGGATCAGCGAAAACCTAATAAAATATCCTCCCAAATACCATAAATTAAACCTAGAGTCCTTACTTTGATCAAAATCCAAACTAAGGATCCATTTTGATCAAATCAAAAGGGAGCACACGAAGAAGAGGTAATAATTTCATCACCTCTTTCAAAGTTATTTTCTTCTTCCACATCCTCTTTCTATGTTGTTTCCATACCAAAATAATAAATACAGTAACTTATACTTATTGTGATGTTATTATAAATATGTTACAACCATATTCATCATTCTATCCATCCTATGAATAACAAAGTCACCGTATGTGCGTACGTACGACTTACCGTCTCCACGTCGTGGTGTAGTTTGTTATTCAACACTTCATTATTTGGATGGGTATAATAATGAATATAATTGATGTAAATAATAAATAAAACATTTTAATGATACTGTATATATGATATACCATCCAATTACATATGATTTTACCATCAATATAATGATATTGTCGCTCGTGCGTACATACAGATTACCATCCCCACGAACATGATGAGATTCATTCCCCATCATAATCGTTCAAGAATAATTTTCATTTTATGATTAAAAATAATGTTTAAGAAATTAATATCATTTTTTATATGAATAAAATACATCCTATCCATAACAAACTTGACTTTCGTAACAAAACATATAAAGGAAAACAAATCAGTTAACACCCAAAACAATGATACTGCTGAAATATTATTAACAAATCAATATTAGAAGATCATATATGATATCATATTTATTTATGTGGTTATTTTATAATTTAATGAAAATGATTTAACTATTATACAGGAGGTTAATTTACCCTCAATCAAAGAAAATTACAAGGTAAGGGTTAATTTTACAATCTCTTTATTATCTGAGGTTGTTTATACGTGAGTATCTACTAAGACCTCTTTATCATCCACATCTGTGTTTCTTAAAAATGTATTTAAAACCATTTTTAATATTTCTTAGAATATGGGTTAAATTCATTTATACCCTTTATTGACTTTTTATAAAAAAAAATAAAGGAAGCTTTCCATCATTTTCCAAACAAGGTAATTTATTATCTTTTCGACAAATTAAGGTAAGAATGTTTTTTTAACTTATACGGTGGGTGTGGCTATTTTATTCCATTATAACTCCTTAAAATATTACCTTACAATATTATAAGAATATTTTCAAAATATATTTTTTCTTTTATAATTATGTTACTTTTAAATGATTTCAAAATATAAAGATATATTTCTCTCAAATACTTTTGATTTCATCTATGTCAACACCCTTCGATGGATTTTACACTTTATTTGAAGTTGATTTATTATGATAAAATCTTCCATATTGTATTTAAGGTTTTGTGATATGTTTGAATGTGGATGTGTTATTTTTATACCATTCATGGTTTATGGTTAATGTATTAACATTTCATATGCTAGTTTTAATACAAATTTTTATGTTATGTTTTAACCTTTTAATATGAGGAATGCATTGGACTTAGTAAGTGATGGGTGGAGCGAGTTATAGCTCCTCGATGCATCGGTAGGTCTCATGAGACAAACTAGTGTCTTTGAATAAGGCCTTGACCAAATCATATTTGTAGTCTTGGCACGAGGCCTTGACTATGTGGTTATGATGTCCGACATTATGCATTTTATCATTCTTAAATTGGATATTGATGTTGCATGTAATTATTCGACTAGTAGAATATCCATGTGAATAAGTAAATGGATTTTTTTTATTTTCCATATTATGTTGAAGTGTATGTTTAAAAGGCTTGTTTTTTAGTCTTATACATTGTCTTAAATGTTTATGCATATTTATGAAAGTTTCTGCTATATTGTTATCCTTACTAAGCATCTGAGATCACCCCTTTTTTATGTTTTATTTTTACCAGGATGTGAATAAGTATATTATGACTGGCATGCAGGGATATTCTAATGGATATGAGTGTGTTCTACAGAGATACAATGCTGTTTTTTATTCATAATATAATGTAAAACTTATGTATTTATATATTACTTCCAAGACTACTAAACTGATCGGTATTTTGGGACATGATTCCTTGTATCATGCCAATGAATTAAAATAATGCACCGGGTCTAGGTTTCTGGGGTTGGGGCGTTACATAATAGACGACCAAACCTAGAAAACATTGGAAATCTGAAACATTATTGGGATGCTACCAAGACACAACTGCCTGCACCTTCTCTGGATTCATAGATACACCTTCCTCCGAGATGATGTTCCCCAATAAACATACCTTATCATTCCAGAAATGACACTTGGATATATTTTCATATGATCTATTATATCTTAGTGTACCCAAGATGTCTTCAAGATGTTTGGAATAATCTTCATGAGTTTTAGAGTACACCGAGATGTCATCAATAAATACAAATATGAATTGGTCTAGATATTGGTGAAAGATTCAGTTTTTTAAATCCATGAACATCACATATTCATTGGTCAACCCATACTCCATCAAAAAAAACTCAAACAGACCATACCTTCTCCTAAAGGCAGTCTATGGTATATTTGAAGGTCTCACCCTTAGTTGATGATACCCTAATCTCAAATCAGTTTTTGAAAATAATGAAGCACCTCTCAGCTGGTCAAAAAGATCATCGATTTAAGGAATAGGGTATATGTTATTAACTACCATATAATTCAAGTTCCTATAATCAATACACAACTGCAACAACCCATGGATTTTTTTTGTTTTATTCTGTATGGTGGAATGGAAACTGGTTCTGCTCCCAGTAGGAACTCTGTCATGAACTCAACATCCCTCTCATGTGGAATCCTTAATAAATACTTAGGAAATACCTCTTGTAACTAATCCATGACAAAATTAAAGACAAGATGCCCCAATTCCCCATCATCAAGCATAAGATAAGCCACTTGGGCTATGATTTCACCCAAATACTGACAAACTGTCCTTAGACGACCTGCTTGAACATCTTATTCACCACGATGGATATACATGTATTATTTAAGAGATAAGAACATTACCCTATAATAAAATTTGATGTGGGATTGGTATAACACTATCCATTCCATACCCAAAATCATATCAAAACCTGAAATCTCAAAAATAAACAAGGCCCATAAGAAATGGTACCCACTAACCTTGAGTGCACACCCCTTACATTGCCTGATATTTTATGCTCACACCTTTAATGGTGTATCAATCGATATAATATCACACATACATTCCACTGATAGACCCAACACAGCCACAAACTAAGAATAAATAAAATAATGTGAGTAACCTATGTGAAATAAATCCCCAATGATCATGAAAGCTATAAGGATCGTACCTTGAATTGTTGATGGCCCAACCTCGTCCCCTCCAAGTGTAGACTATAATACATGAAGCTCACCTATCCCTCTACCCTAGGCCTTGTTTTTAGTTCTTGTAACTACACAACTGTGCTGGTATAGACTCTCTCACCACGAAGTACTATGTGCACCACCTCTACCAGTAGTACCATTCAAACTCCAATTGTCTTCCTGATAAGGGGTAATTGATCCCCTACCTCCAGTTGGAACTAGCCTTGATACTCCACATGTTCTTATCTATTGAGGGATCCAACAAAACCCTTGTACATGCCCCATTCTATAAAACTCCCATCACTCAACCAGTGGTAGGGTCACTGACTATGCATGTGTCTTGTCCTACCACACTATTAGAAAAACACAAGGTCACCACTCTAAGAGGTTGGTCCTATCTTTGGACCACTTTGTAAACTTCCACCCTGTGGAGGATTTTTCAAATGATTCTTCCTACACTTGAAAGTCACCCCACTTGTTCGTGCAAGTAAAACCACATTCCCACATCTGGAATCCACCTTTAAGTTACCTTCTGAAATAAGGTCCAAATCCACCACTTATTAAAACCTCTTTAAATAGAATATGTTTACTTGAGACTTAATCTCATTCCTAATCCCATATTGTAGACATCTTACTATCAGGGCCCCGTCTCCTTCCAGTGCTAGAATAAAGCATTTAAAGTCTATGAAATGACCTGCATAATCCATCATTGACATCATTCCCTAGTTCAACCTTCTGAACTCTACAGCCAGATCCTGTCTCAATTTCGTCGGATAGAAGTGTTCCAAAAACTTTTCCTAGAATTCCTTTCATATCATACCATCTACTTGTTGGGTCTGGAACAAGATATCCCACTAGCACTTCTCCTATCCCCACAATGTATATGCTGCCAACTTGACTCTATTATCTTTAGGAATCTCTAAGTGATCCAAAATCATCTAGATGGAATATACCTAGAACTCTATATCCTTGGGTTCACCCTCACCAAAAAATGTTGGTGGGCGTTACAACTGAAACTCTCTAGTCAAATTAAACATACTCAACACTACCTGCCCTAGGTCCCATTCCATCATCTAAATAAAATGAGTGAAGTTATCACATAATATCTCCTCTCCTTTATTACCTTGAACTATCTAAATATCATAACCCACTTCTAGAGGAGCATGCTCATTGAAATCCTCTTATTTCCCGACCGGCACACATTGACATGGAGGAATCTTCCTACAATTCCAGGAATGAGTATTAAAACATAGGATAAATCTTCCACAGATTATGTAAAATAATTCTCTCAACTATCCATAAACAACTTAATTTTCATGCACTATACCAACAAACACCATCGCATCTGGAACACTACCCAAAACAATCTCTATTGTGGGTTATGAATAACCTGGGTTAAATAAATTTACATAGTTATAAGTCTTTAATTAGACACATTTTTAAACCATTTCCACACTCAAAAAAGAAAACATTCTTTTTTAGGAATATTTATCATTTCATAACATGTTATAACCAACCTTTTAGATCATCTATAACTTTTCATTAAACAAAGATCATTAACCATTCATTCATATAATTTCTATTTAACAAATTTCATCATCTTTATTAGACACCATTTTTCTCAAATTTTTATTAAAGTGAAATGAATTATGCCCTTTATGTCCCACATACCCATCCAATGTGTGCCTATCATGATGCATTCCACCTATATCCCTAGGTTCCTATAATGGTTCCTAAATGCGTAACCTCATGTCATTATAGGAATGTGAAAAATATCAGAAAATAGTCACATAACACAAAAAGTGCATCACCTAATGGTGAAATATCATTCAATTGTAACAACACACATCAAGAAAAACAATTCCCACCCTGGACACTTGGGATTTCTCTCATGTATGGGATAGATATTCCCATGCACGGGCTCATTACCAAAGCCCAAAACTTCTCAATCTTCTATTTAACATTCAAAAATATTAAGATAGGGAAAATAACTCACCTGATACCACTTTTTAATGTACATGGCCTATAATCCACTAAACTAGTGCTCTAATCTAGGCTGCCACATGACCTCAAGCACACCTCCCCATATTCCATAGGTCATCGACTAGAGTTAAGGGTATGATAAGTCACATGGAGAGACTATACCCTCTCTAATATAGTAATCCATAGTATATAACATATAAAACAAAGTAAATAGTAATACAAAGACCAAAACATGCATTTTTAACTAGTTCCCAAACATGGAACAAACCACTACCAAATGATTAATATGTCATTCCATGATAATGGAGCCAAAATTTAAGGAAAAAATCCAAAATAAATAACAACAACTAAATCCACAAAATGGGTCCTAAATCCAAGTCTAGATCCTAAACCATGCACTCCCCAATCCCAAATCAACTCCCTAGCATAGGTCTCTTTCCCTGTTCCTAACCTAAAACCATTAAATCTTCTTGGGTACCCAACGATGGACCATGAAGGGTGTGAGTACAAATCATTTGGCCAACACTAATGGTGTCTAAAAAATATCCAGTTCAACCAGGTAGTTCATGGAAGAACTAAATAAATAACAAAGTAAAAAAGACAACTTGGGTTCCATTAGGCAACAATGTTTACTTTACCCATTTACAAAATTAGTTCCATGTTTATCATTTAGTCCATATTCATCACATAATTAATTTCCATTGCATGTTCCATGGGTTAGGAATTTACATTATTTACACAAAGGCATTAAAAAATAAATTACTAAGTATAATGGTATAAATAAAGTTCCCTATATTTATTGGGATAAGTATTTTATAAACATTCACATCACACTTATCTTGGAACCTTGGTCCAGGTAGTATCATCAAATGTATCTGATAGAGGTATAGAGCCTCAGTCCCCTTCCCTAATCCCTGAATTGTGGTGTGGGGTTTAAAGCCTCAGTCTAACCTGACCCATGGGTTTATATTCTCAAGTACAATACCATACAACTACCAAGCCATGTGCACATGATTATTTATCCATTTACCACATATACTATATCAAAACCCATATATAATCAAAATACATAAAAATCACATCTCACATTTCATTTACCCAGTAAATCACCCTTATTTTTTAACCCATTAACACATTTACCATTTACTTAGCATAACACATTTAACCCATTTCCATTTCCATGACATCATTTAGCGTATTCGACACTTTCCATATGTTATCCCACTTCACATATACCAAAATTTACATACATTAACCCATTTGGCATCTTTAACAATTCCCATACATTAACACATTAAACTTATCCATAATTACCCATTCATTAAACCATTTACACATTAACCATTTCATATGCCATAATTCACTTAAGCATTTCCCTTCAAATTTTATAATCCATTTGACTCATTCACACTAATCCATTTAACTCCTTTTTCACATTATGTTAAACAATCCTTTATTCCATTACAAATAACCAGACACAACCACTATTGGTTCCATTTAAAATTTAAACTAACATATCAATTCATTTCTCAATCTATGTCAATTTCATTCTTAACATTACCATGTTATATGTTAGGGAATATTATCGCACCTCATGGGTGGACCTAAATAAGTCAAGTCAATATTAATGCATCCCATGGGGATTTTGAGGTGTTTAATCCATTGATTAATCAAAACATTTACCAAATATTACTAATGGAATCAAAAAACACAATAAGAGGGAAGAAAATGAACAACCATTCAAGTGTAAATCAACATCAAGGCTATTGGATATAACTTGTAGACCACCTACCTCAAATACGAAGATTAAAGAACCCTTAATCTTATCCTTATATATATATATTTAAGCACTCTTGGAATCCATAATCTAAGATTCACCTAGAAAAAAGAGTATTTTAGTGCTTTAGAAGAAGATGAACAAATCTACAATCCCTAATTTAGAAAAGAGAAGAAAGAGGAAGATTAGACTCACCCAGAGCTTTGATCTGCAACCAACGGTGCTCCAAATGTCCTATAATAAAAGGATAAGCACCCTTTGTAAGATGTTTTGGCTTAGGTTTGGAACTAGGGCTCAAGGAAGAAGGAGGAAGATAAAATTCGGGAGAGATACTTAAAATCCTAAGGGTCATTTTGGTAAATTCATACTTTTTAATGGGGCGCAAGGTCTGACCACATAGTTTTCCAAACCATATGAAAACTGTGAACAAGCCACTATCCAAGAGGGGTTGAGGTTGTATGATTATCTAGGGAGTTATGCACAGTTTTGAAAACTATGTGGAATTCGTATGTCCAAGCCTGCATGGTTTGGCTCTCCCCCATGAACTTTTTGATTAACCATGCACCCCTCCTCTTTTCTGTCATAGTTTGGGAACACAGTTATATCTAACCATGCTCCAACCATGAAACATGTATTGGAAGACTAGATTCCTCTTTCTTCCATGTCCTAAACCTCCAGAACACCCTCGAACCACCTCATAAATCTGGTAAACATTTCATTAACCACAAATAAGATATTAAAAACAAAATTTTAACAAGGAAATACCTTAAAAAATTCTGAGATCTTACATGTTTCTTTATAATATCATTGTTCACGGATGATAGTATAAAACATTGAACATATGTGTCATCGTTTAAATTTTTATCATAAAGAGAAAAATCTTCCTCACTAGACTCTTGGCTAGGTGCTTTGGGAATATGGTTTTCAATAACATATAATTTCCTTCCATGGAATAGGATAACACGTAATAACCTTTTCTATTCTTGGTAATTAGTACTTGTGATAAGGTTATCCTTCTTAATTATGGATTATAGTGATATGTTTGAAGTCATATTTTTTGTCATTTCTAAAAATAAGAAGAGAATAATTTTAGTACATTATCTGATAAAAGTAAATAAATAAATATTATATTTATTAATCTCCCACTATTTTATCGAAATCCAATATCCCTCACCATTGTCTTTGGTACATCATTTTTCTTGTACATTCTAGTAGAAAGGACACATATTCCTCTTCTCATAACCAATACTTGGGACCAACAACTTAATTGAAGGGTTTTATGTTGGTATAAAATTTCGAACTATATTAACTCACGATTCCTTTATATATTGAGTGGACTCACCAATCCTAAAATCATTAAATTGGATTTAACTAACCTTTACCTCTTAGTTAAATAAATTCCTACTTGGACACTTAACCCTTGATGTGAACTAAGTTAGTTTGAATAAAACTTCAAGTTAGAATTCCCTGATAATTAAAAGCACCTCAACTTGGGTTGGTACAACACTTTTAACTATGGTCCAATCTTAAATTAAGTAGTGGAAGGTTGTACCTACTTAATATATATAATTGAGGCATTTTCATATTATATGTATATTTAAATGTTTTATCTTTATTATATGCTTGATAATATTATGTGGATTTACATAAGTGCTTAACTATGTCTTGAATAAAGTTTATGCACAATACAATTTATTTTATTTTTATCTTGCATCCTTGTAAACTTCATTAATTCATATGATCATGAAAAAGCATCCATAATGAAATTAACCATGACACTTGATAGAAATAAAATAATAGAGTAATATGATTATGAGATTTCATTAATGATTAGATTATCTAAAAGATGATATAAAAACCATCGACCTAGGTGAAATAACACCTTGAACCATTACTTGGTTCTTGTTTCAACTTTCCACATGTCTACCCATGTACCTCTTTGATTGGTTTCACCTTGGATACAAACTCAAATCACCTCTACTAACTTGGGATCTCTATCCATTACATAATATTTTACTCACATGCAAGTGATGTGAACCAAAGGACTGGTTAAGTAGTTTACATGAAAGAAACCATAGGCATATAGACCCTTAAATAATGAGTGGAGGTATGAAGTGTAAGAGATCAATTTAATTTAATAATATAGTAAAAGAATAACCAATCAAATATATAGGTCCGTTATATGCTCGTGATTATCCAAATACATGCAAAAAATTATTCATTTAATAAAACTATAATTAAATTCATAATATTTATTATTTAAGATAAATCATGCTTGAATAAATTAATTGTATTCTTTAATAAATCAATTCTTTTATCTTAATTATCATTAAAACATACTTGAGATTCTCATCCATTGTAATTTAAAAAGAATATTTAAAATTAAATATTTACAAAATATATACCATAGAGGAAATACGGTGAGTACCCCACCGAGCAACACAACATGAATTATATTCATATGATGTTTACTCATGAAGCATCTCGCATACATGAAATACCATGTAATTTCATGTAATGTACATAATCAAATAAATTTAACACATAACACATGTTATTTATGTATCATGTTATGTTACAATGTACATATATTAATGACTTTATTACGACTTATACATGACATATAGTTCCAAAAATTATGCATAAATTAATTATAAATTATATATATATATATATATATATCGCATCAGATGAAATATATGTAGTCAAATAAATAAAACATGGAACACTTTTTGATAATGTTTAAGCAGTATAATAAATTTAATTTTAATTCTGTATAATTTGGTAACATACATGGTATGTAAAATCCATCGACACGGTGTGTGTAATTCTCACCGTATATCATTGGAACAAACCTAGGTACTCCATGTGTAGTAACTCCATGAAAAATGATGTATTAAACTACATGTACATGGGATACACGTTGTGTGGTCTCCAAGTTACATTGTCACCAATCATGTAGGTTATTTAAGAAAATATACGGTCCATCTTTAAATAATGAACTACACATCATGTGCAAAAGTTACACAGCGTGTAGTCTAGTTAACTGTGTTCTAGGGTATCCTGTTCAAAATGGTTTATACTTAAATAAAAATCATGTTTAATAAATGCACACAATTGAATTAATTGTGAATTAATTTGGTGCATTAAACATAGTTACATAGCATATACCGTTGGGATACAAGGTGTGTATTCTTCTATCCAGCCATAATCCTTAACACCTATAGATGAGTTCTTAAAATATTTTTTCATTCTTAAAATTAAATGATTTTGATTATATTTGTGAGAATGAAGAGGAAGAAGAAAAATTATCACAATTAGGATTAAAAAATTACTAAACTGAAATTTAAAACTAATGATAAATGTTTAAATCAATCAACAATATTTAAATAATTATAAATAATTATGTGGCTACTCTAATGAAACTTTATGTTTTTGGTTGAAGGAGAAGTGACGGATGAGGTATTCCCAACTTGTATTTTTTCATAATAAATTTTTAATCTGAGATGTACATAAATGATAATCATTGTGACCAGGGGAATTCAATCAAATATTAATTGATGATAGAATACTGAAACCAAAACATAGGATCATCACATAATTATTTATAATTGATTTAAGAAATTAAATAATTACCTAGTGGTGAATTATTTCTTCATTGATTAATTTGAAAACGTCTTTATGTTGTATCATCACTGTGTTGTAGGAATCAAGTATATATTCCCTCCAATGGTGATATGCATGTTCTCCATGAACCTCTAAACATCGTCATTGGAATCTTTAAGTGCTATCATCGTAGAACCTAATGCTTGCATCATTTGTCTTTCATTGCCTCATGAAACATCAAGAAGGATTCTCTTTGACCAATCTAGAGTTGAGAGTGGTGGTGGAGGAGGATTACTCTCCATTCATGATATAATTCTTATAAAATGATCTCTCTACGGCTTTGATAGAATTATCCACATGTCATTGTGCACAACAATAAAAAAATAGAAAACCCCCTCTTAGAAATAATATAATTTTTTAAATTCTTCTATGGTTAGAAAATAATAATTTCACATGTGTACTTATTAATTCATTAATCCTTATGGAACCCCATGTTTATAATAATAATAATAATATTGTTATTATTTCTTGACATGCACAAAACTCATGAATTAATTAAATATTATTTATTTATATAATATTTAATATATATTATTTCTTACCAAAACATTATACTCGGTCCTTCATTCCCCCATAATATTTATCAAACCATGAATAATGACTATTTATTTAATAAATAAATTCCACTATATTACTCACTAATAAATAAATAAATATTGTATTCACTCAATATAAAATAAAGTTTTATTAAACATTCTTATCATAAATATTATCTCAAATTACTTGTGACAGAATATATACAATCAAGAAAAAATGAATAATTATTTAACCACATGCTTAAATAATATTTATTCAACATGAAAAATAATAAATATTATTATTATTTTACTTATTTTATAGATATACTTATTTTGTGACCCTCTAGACCTCTTTCTCAGTGGAATTAGGTAAAGTAGCCCAAAGTCCAAGGTTGGTATCTATCAATATGCCAAGTCACCCATAGAAAAAGAATTTAACTTCACAATGACATAAAACCTCATGTGAATTCTTATTATGTAATATAATCTCTTAATTATGATATCTCTAATCAAACAGGTTACATGTTGGTTCCATCAACCTATGTGATCGATCTCTCTTTCTTTGATTCTTCCAAAATTGAACTTTCCCATAGAATGCCATGGATATAGATTTATTTAGACTGTATCATTTCCATAAAAGGGAATATGATATCAAATTTCATTAAATAATATAAGGTAAAAATTCTACCTCACATTATTCATTAATTAAATATTACTTATGATGCACCCAACACATCCTACTTCACCATGACCATATATAATTATAGTTTTCATCGGTGCATAAATGTATGTGACTCATAATATCTATTAGTAAAAAAAATAAAGTATAAGGACCAATACACATGTCTAAAAATAGAAACATCCAATGACACGTATAAATGTTTATTTCTTACTAGTGTGTCTCGTTCTCATAATCTCATACACTGGAAGTTACCAAGTGTGTACTCTATGAGAAGGTGACTCAAATTCCTATGATTCTCTACCCCATATGTCCTATATAACTTGTATCCCTCAAATGATTTCATACAGCTATACAACATATATATTTAAGAATACTCACTTCGGGGTTTTCATTATAGTAGAGAACTTCTCTGACATTTCAGTGTGATATCTACTCTTAGGAAATTATCTCATACTATGTCATCTAGGAGAATAATCATGATGTGATAAGTAGTTTTTAATTATTCACAAATTTGAATACAGGTAATCAATAATTACATAGAAATTTGTTATAGGGAACCAACTATAAGACTTTCATCACTACTATTCTTTATAAGAAATGTTTGAGGATTTTAAGTTATCTTTATTCCCTTTATTCTCAAGTCTATCGTACAAAATATTTTCCCCATATTGGTCTGATTCAATATCCACTTGGAAATTAGATAAGTTTCATGGGACACATTATTTGAAAACACAGGATCATTCTATGGAGGGAAACTATTTTCACATCTCTTATGGGTAGTCTATTAATATCTGTATGGATCCTTAGCTCTTGGGTATTTATTGTCAATTTATTTAATTGATTTTCCCTATTGGAATAAAGAATGTGGTTTCTCAAGATCTATAAATGATGATTTTTAGTATAAAATTTTGATAAACTAAATTCATTATTGAATGAGAGGTATAGAAGTTGGATCTTAAATATCTCTATTTGTTAGGGGCTACATTGATATGGTAGCCCCTATCCAATAGCCAAGTTCTAATAATCTAGGTACTAAGTTCACAATTTATTATAGAAAATTTGATAGAAAATTAAATAGAAGTGGAAATTCATATTCAAGATGAATAACATGTAAGGAAAGAAAGAAGATATAGATATAACATGTTTTTGTCCACTATGGACATACAATCACGATGATAAAACCACCACATGACTTTATTACTAACAAAGAAAGCAATATCAATATTACAATAAATGGAAGAAAAAAATAAACATAAAAACTATCCAAGGATATATATAGATGAAACTCACACTATGTGCAATCATAAAAGGATATAATACCATACATGGTAGTAATAATTGAAACAAATAATATTGGATTAAACTTATTACTACACCAGGTTCAAATACATGATTCTAGAAGAATCATGAATGGAGATCAAGTTACCAGGGCCTTCCTTAATTTGAGAATTTCCTATGAAGAAAAATGAATATCTCCACAACTCTACACTAAAATCCTAGACCATGTTCAGCAATGAATAAGACTATCTACTTCATCATACTTCAAGAACCCTATATATAATCTCATCCTTACACTGCTCTTGATCTTTATTACTCGGGAAAGAAGATGGAAACCTTGTCCCTCACAACACTAAATTAGGATCAATTATCAATGATGATCTCTGGGGTGCAATCATAATGGAAGATGAGGTGATGAAAAGTTAGTCAGCTAATGCAAGATACAAGCCATGTGGATGGCCTAGAAAATAGAGGTAGTACAACAGTTAAAATAAAGAAACTTACCCTAACATGGAAATACCTTTACACAAGCTAGGTAATACCCTTATGAATGCTGATGGTTTCTCTTATGTGATTAGGCTAACCCTTATATGGGACAAGTATTGCCTTTATATGAGCATGATAATTACCCTTATGAGAGAGGGGTTATCGTTATGTGAGCAGGAATCGCCTTTACACATGCAGGAATTACCCTCACATAACTGGGTATTACCCTTACATATGTGAGGTATCACCCTTACATATTTAAGGTATTACCTATATTCATCAAGGATTACCCTTATGAATGTAAGGTATTAGCCATATGAAAGTAATTCATTAACCTTACACATGTAATTCATTACCCTTATGCATGTAAAGAATTACCCTTATGCATGTAAGGTATTACACTTATGCATGTGAGGTGTATTACCCTTATGCAAGCCAGGAAACCTTTAAGAAAGAGGCAAGCAACCTTTATTCAATAGGAGTACCCTTATGTGATTTAGGAGGTTACCCTAATGAAATAAGAATACCCTTATAAAAGGAGAAAGTTACCCTTCTACAATAAGTTACCTTAACATGAGATTTAACTAAAGTGTAAAGAAAACATGTTAATAAAAATATGAATAATAAGAAATAAAATTTTCATTAATAAAAATTAATTAAATTTTATTGAAAATAATAAAATACATACATGACAAATTTCAAAAATCTACACCTTTTCAATAAAATAATTAAATAGTATGGTGTTCTCACAACTGAGGTCATTGAAAAGGGACTACATTCTTATGTCCTAAATTATTCCTAAAATTTAATAATTTAATAGCCTTAGTCAAAATATCAATTGGATTATCCAAATTATGTGTCTTAGTGTCAAACATTATCCCATTTTCAAGTACATCTATAACAAAATTCAATCTGATGTCTATGTGTTGTGATCTTCCATGAAAAAAATGATTTTTAGAAATATTTAATGCATGCTGAATATCATAAAATACTTTAACCTTACCATAAAAAAAATAAAATTCATTAACTAATAATTTTATCCAAATTTATTTTTTGATTGCTTTATTTAATGGTATATATTCATCCTCAGTGGTGGAAAGGGAAACAATGGATTGCATATTACATTTCCATGAGATAGGAACATCACAAGCTAACAATACATAACCAATAATAGATTTTATGGTATTTATATTATCATTATATTCTGAATCAACAAATCCAAAAACATCTTGACTATAATAATCATTTTTACAAAACAAATACACAAATCACAAGACACGAACACATACATAAGTAAACACTTTAATAGATTCCAATGGGACTTTCCAAGACTTCTCATAAACCATCTTAAGGTACAAAATAAAAATTACATATCTGGATGAGATCATATCAATCCATACATTAGTCTACCAACTATCTTATCATAAGGGATTTTACTCATAAAAAAAATCTAGAATCACTGCTAGGGGATTGAGATAAGGAAAACTTGAAGTGATGCCCTAAATGTGCACTAACTGGTTTCAAGTTATCTAACAAATAATTTTTTAGAACCTTCTTGATATTGGGGTACTAGAAAAAATATAACACCCTAGCATTTTTTCCCTAGTAATTTCCATACTAAGAATTTTCTTTTATTTCCATAAAATATTTCATTTCAAAATAATTAGAAAATTAATTTTTCAACTGATTTATCAACCTGATGTCTTTTAAAACTACAAGAATATAATAAATATATAGGAGTAAATAAAAAAACATGATTGAAAGATTTAAATTAAAGGAAAAAATCGTATTTAATTTTAATAAATTCATTTTTATCATAAAAGAATAAAACTCTGTATACCATTATCTAGATGATTTCTTAAGTTCATACAAGGATTTTCTTAAAAAAACACACTTGATTTATTTTAAAATCTCTTAAAAACCCATCAGGTGGTTCAATATAAATCTATTTATACAAATTACTATGAAATAATGCATTTTTAACATCTAATTTTCCAATATGAAAGTCATTTTGGGTAGTAAAGGATAATAAAAATATGATGGATAAATGCTTGAAAACTATTGAAAAGGACTCACTATAATTAATTACTTCACATTGGAAGCAATCCACCACCCAGATTCATAAAATTTAATAGGTTTTTTTAAATATTTGGATTACATCATTTGCTAGTTTAAATCCTATATAGAAAGAAAATGTAGTAACATCACCCTCAATAAACTAGGTTTGGGGCCTTATGGTTCTTCTGGTCCTATCACATGTCAACTAATAATCTCTCATGTCACCATCTCTCTCAACATCTGACTCAGATTTAGAATCACTAATAGGATATATTTCAATGTGATCTAGTTGGGGTGGATTAGTGGAGATAGCCTCAGGTTCAGGTTTTGTTTCAGGTTCTAGTCTAGCCTCAATACCTATAGGTTCAGATGGTCCGAGTTGGATAGGATCTGAAACCTTCTTTTCAGAAGAATAGGACCCACAGAAAAAAAAATATCACAACTGATTTTATGTTTTTTAAAACAATTCTTATCAACCCAAATCTGATACCCTTTGATACCATGTGGGTATCCCATAAAGACGCATTTTACAGCCCTAGTTCAAGTTTATCATCCCTACTGTGAGCATAGGTAGTACAACCAAAAACTCTATGATGTGCTAATATAGGGGTGAACTAATCCAAAAATCTTTAGGTGTTTTAAAATAAATGGCACTAGAGGGATATCTATTGATCAAAAAGATATTGGAAGTATTATATTCTATCTAGGAGGACTTGGTATGACTAGACTATGATAACATGCTTTCCACTCTTTCTAAAAGAGTCTTATTGATTATCTATGCTAGGACATTCTGTTATGGGGTGTCCATAATATTTATATGTCTAATAATACCTTCAAAACTATAATAGTCTATAAAGTCATTAGACAAATACTCTAGATCATTTTCTATCCTAAGGGTTTTGATTTTATTTTTAGATTCAACTTCAACTCCAGACTTCCAAATTTTAAAAGTTTCAAAAGTTTTAGATTTTTTCTTGAGAATGAAAATCCAAACTTTCCTTGAATATTCATCTATAAAGGTCACATAGCCATTCCCCCTACAATGGGAAGCAGTCCAAGAGGGAACCCATAAATCATAATGCACATATTATAAAGGTTTTTATCTCTACATGAAGACCTTTTAAAAATAACTCATTTGGGATTACTAAGAACACAATCTCCACAAAAGGGAAGACTGTTTGGGGTTATATCATTTAAGAATCCCTATATTCTTAGTTCATTTATCACTTTTGAACTAACATGTCCTAATCATCTAGGCCATAAAATTGTGTTATCTATCATGGGGGTAAGACTTTCATTTACTTTATTCATATGAGTCCTACCATATAATATATGTAGACCATTGGATAGGGTTCCTATCCTAATAGTGAATTACCCCTTAGAGATCCTAAGACTCCCTAAATCATACCTCAAATCAAACCCATGTTGGTATAATACACATAGTGAAATAAGATTCCTCTTCAAATTGAGAACCCACCTAACCTCTTATAAATTTTTGAATAACCTATCATGAAACTCTAGTGAAATGATAACTCTACCCATGATTCATAAGCTCTTGTTATTTCCTAGTAAAATATCACCACTCTCAATATCTCTCATATTAGTAAGGTGCTCACATTTGGGACACATATAAAATGAACATCCTAAATCCAGGACCCATTAAATACTCATAACATCAAAATAGACATTTAGAGCATTAATAGTATCAAAATATTTTTAACAAGAAAATAATGGTCACAATTATTGGTGTTGTTCATGGAATTTTCCATTTGGGGACAATTCTTTCTAATGAAACCAGGTCATTTACAATGAAAGAATATTTTTTTTACCCTAGAACTTGATCCGCTCTTGGACTTTAACTCACCTCTCTTTTTCCCTCTTTACTCAAAACTACCTCTAACATTAAGCTCATCCTATTCTTGATTAATAGAACTATGATTCTTCTTTTGGATTTTTTTTCAACAACAAGTTGAAATTAACTTATTCTAGGTTTAACGAATCATGACAATACATCATTGAATCATTAATTGAATTTTAAGTGTCATCTAAATATTTCAATAGTATGATATCTGAATCATCACCATCCAACTTAAATTCTATATTAGAAAAATCAGGAATTATTTTATTAAAATCATTAATATGAGTCTCGACTATAGTTTCAGGATGCATACAAAAAGTAAACAATTTCATCTTCTTATGTAGATGACCTACTATGGTATTTTTCATATTTAAAGTTTCAAGTTTATAATATATCTTAGAAGAAGGGGATTTGTAATATCCCACCCCAACTCATTGGCTTAAGAGGAGGCAGAGGTGCTACTATCCTTTGGTGACATTCCCAAGACACCAAAGGTTGTCAATAAATGTCAAGGGTGTATGATAACATTAGGGGAATATTTTCCCTAAAAACTAAATAACTGGTCAGTAAAATACAAAACAACCAAGGTAATCTTTATGATTCATGAGAAAATAAACCATATAACTCAACAAAATACCAATAAAAATATATTAGATTCACATCATTAAAAGGGATAATAATGAAAGGATAAAACTCCAAAACATAAAGACTCATACACCCATGTAGCACCAATGTAGACCAAGATGTAGAATCTTCACAGATCCATATCCACCCACCATGGAAATGATGTCAAGGAACTCTACTATTGAATTAAGAAACCCACCCCTTCCATGTATCTTGATATACGACATCTATAGACACACAAAATTACCCAAGCATGGGGTGAGTATAACACTCAGTAGGTAATCCCTAGATACTTTTGAATATATTTCACTATGAAAATAATAAGTTATATCGTTTTTATATAAAATAGAAATTAATTAGATAAAAATTTTATATAAAAACCATAAATATATTGAACATGTGAAAAACATCAAACATGATTTTATTCCTATTCTTTCCACTTGGTATAATAATTCCATTTCCACACACACACACACTATGCAAGAAACCATGGACCTCCCTATACTCATGAGTGTTGATTCATACCATCACCAAGTTGTTACTTGATGAATCAATTTGATGGTGGAAATTTTGAAAATGATCCATCGCAAGTTTTTTATTATTTTATAATGGTACTACTAACCATCATCTATCTCGCATGAACATGAACTCATTATAACACAATCATTCCACACAACCTATAAAATACTTATTGAAAACAAAATTTCACTTAGGATTCTTTTAAAATAAACTTTCTTTCCATATTTCAAAACCAACATTTTATAAATAACATCGTAACAAATATTTTTCATATAATTTCCTCATGATATTTCCCAAACAAAGCACAATAATGATTTATAAAAACTAAATCCATCAAGTTCCATAATATTATAGTGAGAGATAAGTCACCTAACTTGAGTTTGTTTAGAACGAAGGATCTAAAATGATTCCACTGATCTCACCTATTCCATCTATTTCTCTATCAAAACACAAGAAGATCTCATCAAATCATATAAAAAACAATAGATCTAGTTATTAAAACACTGATCTATGGTTCCATTCAAGGAAAACAGAGAAGATACAATACAAGAAGGAATAATAAGGTCCTAACCTATGATTTCCAGAATCAAGTACTTAAAGATTCATCTAAATCAGATTCCAAACATCAAAGATCATAAAAAAAATTCCAAGGGTAACCCTATAAATAAAGATGGAGAAATAAGGAATAAAATAACGAATTTCTAATAGAAATATAGTCTAAAACTATATAGACTTGAATAAATTCACATCATATAAAGGGAGGTTACAATGTGAATTTTCAAGAGGTTTCTTATTCTGAAAAACACATCACCTTGGGTGAAAAATCACAATAATCCATTCACATCATAAATCTGTTACACATAATGAATTTTCTTAGAAATCCACCCGATGAACCCCTTTTATGTTTTGAATGGGTTGGTCATTCACCTAAAAACCCTCCTTCATGCTTTGAAGGAACTCACAACATCAGCATAGGATTATTCACATCGTGAATTATCTATTCATGATGTGAAAAATTCTTATATCTATATTATAACTTCCTTATCTAAATTCCTTTTAAACACTTCCATAAAATTATCTCAATGACATTATACATAAAATAAGAACTTAAAATGATGGTGTACCTCAAACTATGGGTGTTAATTCTCTCCGCCAATGATCTTTCCATCCTCGGGAAGTTGGAGATCAATGTTTACCCTAAATAGATCATGCCATCGCTCATACATAAAATTATCATTTTCCCATATTTCCTCTTGAACCTAATAATGAATCCATAAAACTCACACCAAGGAAGTAGATCTTCCTAACAATTTCTTTTGTTATCTTTCTAGAAACAGAACTGGTTCATGGATAAAAGCCACATCAAGATCAAGATTAACATGATTCCAACTGATCAAATGATAAGAATTTGGGTGCTACTTATTTAGTTGATAAACATGAAAGTAATTATGGATAAAACTGAATCTTGGTGGTAATTATAACTCTTACACAATAGTTCCAATCCATTCAAAAAAAACTCAAATAGCCACACATTCCATGGTTCTAATTCCCCTTTGTCTTTCCAAGTGTCAATCACCATGTCTTGGTGACACTTTCAAGAATATGTAGTTACTCACATAGAAAGATAAGGGTCATAGATTATTTTCAACAAACTACTTTTGTTATCTTTGATACATTTATATCCACTTTTGGATCATCTATATTTTCTTTGTAGTCTCATGGAAAAGACTTAGTCTAATAAATGATTTCTCCCCTATTTCCACCCAATATAATGGCTAATGACAAGGTAGGCCATAAAAAACCTTGTATGGGGACATGTTTATTGTCTCTTGATATATTTTATTATAGGATAACTCCACCAAAGGTATATGGTCTTACCAAGAGCTGGTAAAGTCCATGAAATAATCCCTAAGAATATCTTCTAATGTCTGAATTTTATGTTCTGATTGCACGTCCATCTGTGGATGATATTCCATGCTCATGGTCAGTTGACTCCTAAGATCACGTTGCAACAAACACTAGAATCAATAAGTGAATTGAGGATCTCTTTTATGTATAATTGAAATAAGAATTCTATTCAACCTAACCACATATCATGTATATAACTTTTATAAGTCCTCTACCATATTTGATTATTTGATAGGGATGAAGTGTGATAACATGGTGAGTTAATACACAATCATCCAAATATCATCATGGTTCTATAACATTCACGGTAGACCAGTGAAAAATTATATGTTAATATATTCCCACTTCCATAAAGGTATGGGAATATACTGTAGCATGTCATCCAGTCATTGATGATCATCTTTTACCTATTTAAAAGTTTTTCCTTTCATCACATAATCTATTATCTTGCATTCCATACCTGACCACCAGAAATGTTTGAATAGTGATATGTAGAAATAATTTATTCTTGGAAAGACTGAGGGACTATAATTTTATTATGAAATTATAATAAGGTTTCTGCATCCTCTATCTGGCCATCTAAAATCTCTCTGCCAATTAGGTTTGACCAAATAGTGATAGAATATGGATATGTTGTTTGAGCCTATTTTAAAAAATACATCAAGTTAGGAACAATATTAAATAGGAATAATATTTTATGTTCATCACATGCATTATAATCCAAATGCATATCATCAATCATGGTCATCAACTACCATTAGTCACAAGCTTCTCAGACCACTTCGCAATATGAATTATGACTCAACAAATCTACCACAAAATTCCATTTACTGGGAGTTTATACCAAGTCAAAATTAAACATGTGGAGGTACTCCATCCATCATTGTTTTCTCAAGTTCACATATAACTGAGAAAATATGTATTTAAAACTCTTATGATCAGTGAAAACTATGAAATTCCCTCCAAAGATCCAATGCCACCAAGTCTTTAAGGCATAGACAACTGTACCTAATTACAGTCCATGCATTGGATGGTGTTTATCATGTAATTTAAACTACCTCAAACCATAGGCCACAAATTGATCTCCTTGAATAAGAACACAACCATGACCAGATCCAAACACATCACAATGTGTTACACAATCCTTAGCAAGTTTTGGAAAGATTGGTATGGATGCTATGGTGAGATGATTTTTAAGATCTAGAAATATTTTGTGATAGTTATCATTCAATAATAATGGAACACCATTTCTTGTTAAAATAGTCCTATGGTTAGTAATCAAATAGAAATCATGACCAAGGTAATAATAATAGCCTACTTGTCATAGAAAAAAGTGTATCTTAAAAGCATTATTTGGTGTCTTCCAAGAGACTACTTCTTTTATCTTCCCTGGATCAATTGATATTCCTTCTTTGAAAATGAAATGCCTGAGGAAATTAAATTATTATATCCAAAATTCAAACTTAAAAAGCATAACATACAAATGATGGTCATGCAATGTACTTATTATAATTTTCAAGTGCTCCTCATAGTGATTCCTTCTTCAATATTAAACTATAATATCATAAAAAAATACAAAAAATGGAGTCAATGTACTTATGAAATATATGTCTTCTCATTACATGATAACTACAGGATAATTCATCAGATCAAAGGTCATGATGACATATTCATAATGGTTATAGTGGCTCTGAGATGTTTTCTTCAAAATATCCACATTTTTTACTGTAAAATGATGATATACTGAGAATATATCAATCTTAGAGAAGAACTTAGATCCTTATAATCGTTAAAATAGTTCATAAATTCAAGTAATATGATACTAACTTTTAATCACAACGTGATTAAATTTATGATAATTAAAACATAATTTGAGGGTATCATCTACCTTTTTTACTAATAAAATTTGTATAGCCTAAGCTGATGTACTAGGTCTTATGATGCCTTTACTTTCCAAATCTTCTAGTTCAAACATTAAATCTCTCAAATATGTGAGATCCATTCTATAAGATGGTATAAGAACAGGGATTGTTCCTAGGAGTAGATCGATAGAAAATTAAATTTCCCACCTAGGTGGTAACTCATAAAAATCATTCGTAAATACATATATGTATCAATCCACTATGGATGGTGGTGCCCCATTTCTTGTTTACCTATATCCATAAAGGTTATTACAACTAAGTTTCTATATATTGTTTTTTCCACTTTCAATAGAGGTATTTCTTTACATATGTTTATATTCTAATCCCCCATGAATACATAAAGAGATCTATTCAAGGATGTAAATGTCACTTTCCACAAACTGTAGTCTATATGGGATTTAAATCCCACCAGCTAATAGATACCAAATATTAAAACAAAATCATCAATCTATAGGATCATAAACTCCCAAAGAAACTTAAATGAATCAATACTAGTGAAACATGATGGGAATTTGAATCCTCTGCACTCTCATTTTCTAAGGGGTATCTTGATACTCAAGATATGAGGTAACATTTTCCACATGTAATCCCAAATTTTTAACCATAAAAGAAGAAAGGAAAGAATGTGATATTCCATTGTCAAACAAGACATGCATATGAGTCGAGTTTATAATAATGGTACCTCTCACCATGGAGGGACCCGATTTCTCACTCATGATAACCTTATATGCTCTAAAAATAAAATTAATCAGCTACTATAAGATAGATCTTCCTTCCTTGTTGAGATTTCAACCGGGTAATCGAATTATTCCTGGGAGTGACACAATTCACTTATGCATGTAGATTAGAACTATTATGATGAGACTATTCCATCTGAGAATTAGAGACCTGGGGATAAGTTCAACCTATTCCACCTACTAATTTAAAAGGTCTATTATAGTACTTATTGAGATTACCTTTCTCATAGTAGTGGTAGAAATTCCTCAGTGGTTTAATGCATTATTTATTCCTATGTGTATGAAAAATTCATTGAAAACAACCTAGTTTTCTATCAGATTTTGCAAGAAATTTAACTAATTCAGAAGTCTGAGTCTAAGGTGTGAAACATCCTTGAGAATATATTTCCCTCATCTCGTTGTTCCCCATATTATAGTGCCCACTTGTTCCCATGATAATGAACATAATTCCTCCCACATGATTCCTAGAAAGATCCATTTCCGTTGTATTTTCTCTATTGACTATATCCATATAATCCTTAATGCATAGGACAACTACCTTGTATCAAATCTCTAGCCACAATCCCAATACAAAGATGTATTCATTTATGGATGTTCTAGCATCCAATTCTAGATTAAAATAAACCAAGTTCATAAACATTGTTTTGTACTCTATCACATATAGGTTTTATTGTTTTAAACTAAAGGATTATGTTGATCTAGTTATATTGAATATGTGGTGATAGAATTGTTTCTTAAACAATTCCTCAATGTCCTCTCACACAAGTCCTTGGTCAGCTATAGCTTGGATAGCTATATCCCACCATTGAGATGAAATATTCTCCAACATGTAGGTTGCAAGATTTACTTTTAGCTATACTGGTGTACTAAAAAAATTGAATATTTTGTTCATTCAATTGATGAATACTTCAATTTTTAGGTTCAAGATCCCTTAAAAACTGATGGATTCTATTTCTAAAATTAAACTAAATGATCCACTTTCCTTGGTTAATAATTTTCATTTCCTCGTGGAGGATCTATATATGATATAGATGCTCAATATACAAGAGGGGGTGAATTTTATCCTTTAAAAATTCCTTTGGAACCCTTAATGTTGGTTAAAATTTTAAATTGTTTAACAAAGTTAAACCCGGTAAATTCACAAGAACACTTAGTTCTACAAACTTTCTAGATTCTAGAAATATGATACCGAAAATGAAACTTAAGAAAAGTTTACAAGGACAAAGATTCTACCTTAAAGTGTATAGATTCTTACTAATTAGAGTAGAAGTACCAGAAAGTATTAGATGATTATACTTTCCTTATTAATCAAAATGAAGCAGAAAACAAACTTGAAACAATACAAGTAACAAGTATAAAATCGTTTAACCCAAATATTAGGGTATCCAACAACCATAAAATAAAGGTCCCTTGATTTATACTTTCAAGAAATTCTATCTTACCCACACTAGGGTAAGCCCTCGATAAGAGTACCGGAGTCTGTCTTCTTATCCCCACAAGGCCTCAAACTTTAAATTAGTCAGCACCTCTTTCATTCTTATCAAGGAATTCCTCTAACTTTATGGAACTTGACACCTCTATCTTCCTATCAATAGAAGCCCTCGATTGTATACAGCAACAATCAGAGTCGCACGAAGCAATCTGAACAAGATGTCCAGTATGGACAAAGCATGAGAGTCTCTCTCTATAGAAATCACTTCAGCATCATGTAATCTCTAGATTTATCAACGTGTGTTGTAGTGTTAGTGTTGAGCTCATTCAAATGAGTTCCTATTTATAGGAATATTTTCAATGGTCGGCTCCCTCCTCTAATGGTCATATTTTTCCTTAAATTTTGGAGGGACTTGTACATGTGTCACTCAAACAATGGTCAGTTAGAAACAGAATGCAGGACATAATTTTAACTATAACAAGAGTAAGTAAAATAAGGTCGCTCAACCAAATTTATTTTTTGGATTCTAAGGAAAAATAAATTTCGTAGTCTAATAGAATGAACATTCAGATTCTATATTGCATGTATATTCGGATTCTGTTTTTCAAGGAATTCAGAATCAGAATTCTGTAGAATTGAGAGTCTGAATTCTGAGGAATTCATAGTCTGAATTCTAAGGAATTTAGAGTCTGAATTCTAAGGAATTTGGAGTCTGAATTCTAAGGAATTCGGAGTCTGAATTCTAATGAATTTGGAACTTGAATTCTATGGAATTCAGATTCTGAATTCTAAGGAATTCAGAGTTTTAATTTCAGAGAATTCGGAATCTGAATTTGGATCCTAAAAATAGAATAATCTATATCTAAGTATTTATAGAATTTCGAGGTTTTATATGTGAAACCAAATTTTTTACTTAGTAATAAAAAGATTTTTATTTAGAGAGACTAAAATATGAACAATGAAAAATAGGTAAGGATAAATTTCCATCAGGAAGGAAAATTTTCATTGTAAAGAAAAATATTAGGTAAAATGAAATTTTCCTTAAGATAGGGTGTTTGTGATTTTGAAAACATGAAGTAATGTAAAAGTCATACGGAAACCTTATTGACTCAACAATCTCCCCCTTTTTGGAAATCACAAACATCATTATGAAAAAGAATATGAGGACTTAGAAATTTTATGGGCTTGTAAATAAAAACTTATCTCCCTTTACTTATAGATCAAAGTGAATACGACTAACTCCCCCTTAGTCATTGGAAACCCTAAGTATCGTATTCTGAATTTCCTGAATGATTTTTTTTTCATTTTCTTCCATATGAAAATCTTCATGATGAAAAATCCCCCTTAGATGAACTCCCCCTTACTTAGGGAAATTTCTTCTTTAATAAGTATTCTTTTTTGACATTCTTTTCTCCCCCTTTATGATTTTTAGAAAGAAATACGGGGAATGGAAAAGAAAATATGGTACTTGAAATATTAGTATTGAACAACCAAAAAATATGAAGAGCAACTAAAAATCTATTATCTTTGAAAGAATTTTTATAAGGAAAGAAATACAACAAAAGATCAGATTTGGAAAAGATTATCCTTCCTTCTAATTCAGAATCAGCTTCTTCACTATGGATTTTAACATCTTCAACTCCTTGTGAACCTCTTCTGCACGCTTGAGAAACTAATCCTGATCTTCTGTTTTCTTCTCTAAGACTTTCATTTTCTCTTCCTGATCCTTAGGAGATTCTTCCTAGGCCTTCAAAACTTCTTCTGGATTAGCAAGCTTCTATTCAATCTCAATTTTGAGATCCCTTTCCCTCTTCCAACTCTGAGAAACAAAATACAATTTCCCATTCAGATCTTTCACTTCTTGCTTTCAAGTAGTTTCTTCAAGATATATCTTTTCTTCAAAATAATTAGTAAGATCTTTGATCTTCACATTTTTTGTGTCAAAAGAATACTTGAAACTATCATGAAATTCATCAAATATTCTCATTTCTTCTATTGTCTTCCTTGACCAACTTGTCATCTTCTTGAAAGATCTTTTATGAGCCTCGTAACCAATGAGAAAGGTCTTGAAGTCTGCCTCAAGACTGACACATTTATCCATCACCATGGATACTGAATCTGTTTTCTGATTTAATGTATGTTGAAGCATCTGACATCTTGATTCTATACTAGGGAATATTGGAATAGTCCCAACCTTCATCTTCAAAGATTTAACAACAATGTCATGGCCAAGAGAAGATGATTCTGAATCCAAGACTTTGGTTGGTAAAGATTCTTTGTCAATCTCAACAGCCTTCCTTTTTGAAAAAGCATCCACTTCTTTCTTCTTTACCATAGTTTTTTGAGGTGTATCAACTATCACCTGTTTCCCCTTATCATCATTTGGAATGAATTCTTATTGATTAGGAGATTCATGTTCACTATCTGATAGTTGAACAATTTTATCTTCATCGACTTCTTCCTTCTCAGCTTCTACCTCAACATCCCCTGGGTGAATGAAATCATGATTGCTACTTTCATTTTCAAACAACTTATTCACTTCTTCCCCGCCCTTCTCATCTTTTCCTAGGGTATCAAGTTTTGAAGACTCAGATTTAGAATTTTGGATTGATAACTTCTTAAAAGGACTTTAATTCTCATGATAGTATTCTACTTGCTTTATTATATCTTCAGTATCACCACTTCCTTCTTCTTCTTCTTCCACTTCTTCTTCTTGCACTGTTTCTTCTTCTTGATGTCTTTCCAGAATCACCAAATTCTTTCCCAGAGTCTCTGGTAAATTTTTTATCAAAAAATATTCTGGTAATAGAATTTTTTCAGATGCTTTATCAGCATCTTTGAGAAGTTATTGTACTATCTCAGCCTCCAACATCTTCTTCTTTTACTTATTATCTTTTTGTTCCTTTTCAAGATTCTCAGTAGTCTTTTCCTTCAATGATTTTTCCTTAGCAGGGTCCAATCCAAACTTAGGCTCCCCTACCTTCCTATTCTTCTTATCTTCTCTCCAATTATCAACTACCTCATCAGGATAAGTCTTTTTCTTCTTTTGTTTTGGGGGTGCATATTTAGTTTCCATCTCCACAGGTGTTTTTTCTTTTCATTCTAGTTCCTTCACCTTCCTCTTCCTTCCACCCTTTTTAGAGGTTCCAGCCACTTCCATCTTTTTTGATAGAGCTTCAACTTCTGCTTCCGACAAATCATGAAATTATCTGGATTAACTATTAAATCCAATCTTCATCCTCCTTAGAGTGTCATCACTCAAAAGCATCACCTTACAATTTCTCATCTTAGAAATGCAAGGAATATTGAAAGACTGAAGACAAAGAACAATAATTTTTGAAATAATGGTTGGATACATGATAATATGAGACCTTAGATTTCCATTATTTATATTCTTAATCATAACCAAGATATGATTAACCAGGTTTATCTTTCTTAGGTTCACCATGAAATCCAAGACATACATATTTCTTTTATTCAGAGTATCTTTTTCCCCTTTTCTTAGAATGAGAAAACCTTGAACCCATAGCTGAAGAATCTGAAGATTTGTAGAGAGATGAATAATTTTTGGAGTCTTTACCTCTGAAAGACCAAGACAAGCTAGAGCCTTTTTCTTGTCAAAAGATCCTATTACATCAGCTAGCTTCTGTGATCAAAACTCTGCTTCTCCTTCATAAGGAATTCCTATCAGATTTTCTACCATGTTATAAGAAAGAGAGTATGTCTTTCCATATCTCTTGAAAGAAAATTTATCTCTTCCTCCTTCATTAAAAAAACTAACTATCTCATAGAATTCAACTAGAAATTCCGGATACACTGGATCATATGCTCTTGGTTTTGATATACATACACTCTCCCAACTATTTAGCTTGATATTCTTAGAAAAAATGGAATCATACTTTGTATAAAACTTCATATCGACTAAAATTTCTTGATAGATCTACCACTCAGAGATTTCCTTAATGGATGACATTTATTTCTGAGAAGATGCTTCAGCAGACATTCGAAAGTAAGGAAACTTTAAAAAATATGGAATGACTTTAAAAACAGAGGCAGAGCTTCAGCACACGAAGGCTTGGAATTTGGTGTGGGACGACTATTGGGGGTCCTTTATATAGGGAATTTAAGCAGCAATTCAGATTCTCTGATTGATCTAACGGTTGAAAGAATCTTGAGAAGATATGACAATTGAGATGATAGATGAAGAAGGATTTTAATAGATTCTGATATTTTTGGGTTTTTAAGAAAAAAATTCAGATTTAAGGAAAAGTGAATCCAAAAATTTTGAAAACAAAAAGAGAATTCCAACAAGTAAAAGATGATTACGAAAACTTAGAAAAGGAAACATACCATTCGGATTTCTAGGAAGATTATTCACAATAAGGAAAATTGTTCTTGAAGAACTTTATATTCTAAAAAATTCGATTATGAAAACTTTTGACTTTAAAAAAATTCATATTATGAAAAAAAAATTAACTACGGAAAAAAATTTGACTAAAAAAATTTTGATTACAAAAATTTTAACTATTAAAATTTTGATTACAAAAATTTTAACTACGAAAATTTTGACTAACAAGCAAATGTAATCTCCCTATGAAAAGGAGTTTGTTACTATAAGGAGATAGGTTTCAACAAGATGTTAATATGGAATATTACCTTACAGTTATCATTCCTAACTTCTGCTTTATGTATTCAAATCTATCGGATGGTAAAGATTTTGTGAAAATATCATCAAGTTGATCTTATGTTCCAATAAATTGAATAATGATATCTCATTTTTGTGTGTGATCACTAAAAAATTGATGCCTAATATCTATGTGTTTTGCACGAGAGTGATGTGCATAGTTTTTACTTAGGGAAATGGAACTAGTATTATAACACAAAATTTTTGTTTTGGTAAAACTCATACCATAGTCTGTGACTGTGTGTTGCATCCACAACACTTGAGCACAACAACATCCAACTGCTACATATTCAGCTTCAGTAGTGGAAAGTACTACTGAGTGTTGATTTTTGAATGACCAAGAAACTAATGAATATTCTATGAAATGATAAGTTCCAGATGTAATTTTCCTATGCATTCTACATCCACCAAAGTCAGCATCTAAAAAACTTTTTAAAAAAAATAATTTCCATATGTATAAAAGAGTCCCAGATCCATGGTTCCCTTTAAGTAGAAAAAATCCTTTTCACTTCCTTTAAATGATATTCCTTAGGATTATATTGATATCTTTTACATAAGCATACCAAAAAAATTAAGCCTGGGTGACTAGCTATCAAGTAAAGTAGACTTCCTATCATACCTCTAAAAGATGATTGATCTACTGGTTTCCCAGCTTCACTAACATCAAGTGAATTTGAGGTACCAATGGGAGTAATTATACTCTTACTGTTTTCATTCCCATACTATTTAAGAATATCTTTAATATACTTATGTTGGGATATATAGATTCCTTCTGGTTTTTGAGAAATTTGAAAACCAAGGAAAAAAATTAACTCACCCATCACACTCATTTCAAACTAAGATTTCATTAGATCTGCAAAGGAATTATTTATAGATTGTTGAGTTGAACTGAATATAATGTCATCAATTTATATTTGAACAATAAAAACATTTTTCTTATCTTTATTGATAAAAGTGTTGGATCATCATTTCCCTTAACATAATTGTTTTGAAGCAAAAATCTTGTAAGTCTATCATACCAGGCTCTTGGGGCTTGTTTAAGTCCATATAAAGCTTTGGTAAGTTTAAAAACATCTTCAGGATGTTTTTTATCTTCAAAACTAGGAGGTTATTCAACAAAAACTTCCTCTTGAACATAACCATTAAAAAAAGCACATTTAACATCCATTTTAAAAAGTTTGAAATTAAAGAATGCTGCAAGGAAAGTAGAATATGAATAGATTCAAGTCTTGCTATTGGAGCATAGGTTTCTTCATAGTCTATTCCTTCTTGTTGATTATAGCCTTTAGCATCCAATCTAGATTTATTTCTTACTATTATTCCATTTCCATCAAACTTATTTTTGAAGACTCATTTTACCCCAATAATAGTAGTTTCCTTAGGTCTTTCAGCAAAGGTCTAGACTTTATTCCTTTTTAATTCATTTAGATCATATTGAATAGATTTTATCCAATCATTATCACCTAAAGATTCATCAGTGATTTTTTTGTTGTAATTGGGAAAGGAATGATAGATGTTCAACTTCATTTATTAAGGAACTTCTAGTCCTCACAGGTTGATTTATATCACCAATGATACTATCACTGGGATAATTCTTAAGAAACAACTGATTTGGGTTTTTTAAAACCTATTCATCAACGTATGGTAGGAAATCTTTTGGGGTAAATTATTCATAAACATTTTCTTGAACATTTTCCTTATTAGAAGGATCTTCTATCAAGGGTTGATAATCAGTTTTTGAAAACACATTCGAGGATGTAGGCTGAGGTTGTTTAAAAACAAAAGGGTTGGTTTCATCAAATTTAACATGTATTGTTTCTTCAATAGTACATGTATTTTTATTGAAAACTCTATAAGGATTAGAAGTTTTGGAGTATCGTAAGAAAATTCCTTCATCAAATTTTGGTGTCAATTTGTGTAGATTATCTTTAGTATTCAGAATGAATACCTTGCAACAAAAAAACCTTGAATTAGGAAAGTATAGGTTTTCTACCATTCCATAACTCATAAGGAGTTTTATTAAGAAATGGTCTAATCAAAACATGATTTATATTATAACAAGCAGTACTTACAGTTTCAGCCCAAAAATGTTTGGCTATCGAATATTCACTCAACATGGTCATTGTTATCTCTTAAAGAATTATATTTCTTCTTTCAACAACACCATTCTTTTGAGGTGTTCTTAGTGCTAAGAAGTTATGATTAATGCCTTTTCTACTACAAAAAGTTTCAAAATCATAATTTTGAAATTCTCCTCCATGATCACTATAGATAGTTATCAATGGAAGGTTTTTCTCATTTTTAACTTGGGCTCTAAAACTTTTAAAATAAGAAAATTATTTAGATTTATTTTCTAGAAAATAGACCCACATAAATCTAGTGTAATCATCATCTAATAAAAATACATAATATTTGCCTCCAATGATTCCAGTTTGTGTTGGACCAAAAAGATGCATATGCACTAAATGTAATGCATCAGTATTTGAGACTTCACCGGTTGATTTAAAACTTGATTTATGTTGCTTTCCATATTTATAAGGATCACAATCTTTTGAAGAATTGAATCTAAGATCTGGTATATCCTTAACTAGTATTTTCTTAGAGAGATTGCATGGGTTCCTAAGGTTATAGTGTCCTAACCTTCTATTCCATAACCAAGAATGATCTTCCATTGCACTAAGACAAGGTAGATCTCGGCTTCTAAGGTCTTCTAAGTTTAGTGTGTAAACATTCTCTTGCCTATGGGCAGAAAGAATAAACTCTTCCTTGGAATTGTGTTCTAAACACTTGTCATTCCTAAAATTCACAAGGTAATCTTCATCACATAATTGATGTATGCTAATATGGTTGTGCTTAAGACCCTTAACAAATAAAACATTTGAAATCAAAGTTTTTCCAAGAAGAACAATGTTACCTATACCAATAATTTCTCCCTAAGGCATTATCTCAGAAAGTTACTTTTCCTCCTTTTGTCTTGATAATCTTTTCAAAGAAGTTTTTATTACCAGTCATATGTCGGGATCATCCACTATCCATATACCATGTATTGTTGTTGATACTATGTTTACTTTCCTGAAAATAAGAGTGTTAGACTTTCATAACCCAAACTTTCTTGGATCTAGAAACTTCAGAAAGCAAAATTTTAGAAATCCACATGTTATTTAAAAATATAAGAATTATGAAAACCTAAAGACTGAGTTTTGTTTAAGGAACAATTTTTTCCCAATGCCCATGACAGTGAAACTTAGTACATAATGGATCACTTTGAGGAACAAAATAAGTGTTACTAAAAATTGGTTTTAAATGAGTATAACCAAATCCAGAATTATTCCTTAGAGGTCGAATTTGGGAATAAATCTTATCAAAAATTTCCTTACCTAAGGTAAATTTTGACAAATTCTTACTCAAGGAAAATATTTCTGACTATAGTTTAATAACCAAGTATTTATCCTCAAAAACATTAGTTTTAGAACTAGAGTTAGTCTCGAAAACATTTTTCTTAGAAATTACTTTTTCAAGATCCTTAGAAAGTTTATCCTTCTCAGAATTAACTTCCTAAAGGATTTTTGAAATACTTTCAAAATCAAGGGTTTTCTTATCAAGATCTTTAGAAAGATATGATATTTCCTCAGTAGGAATGGAAATCCTAGAATTTTCCTTATCAAGCTTTTTCTTGACTTTAGAATTTTCATTCTCAGGGAGTTTAGCAAACCTAGAAACTTCTTGATAAGTAGGTAAAGTATTATCTTTATCAGAAGAAGATTCTTAATCCTAAGATTCATAATATTTACTATCACTATAATTAGCATTCAAGGATACATTGGTTATGAATTTCGAATTGTGTACCTTAGCCATTAAATAATGATTTTCAATAGGTATATTGTCCATAAGATTCGTACTCCAATTATTCATCAGAAGAGTCACCACCACTATCACTCCATGTGTAATTGGATTTCAAAACTTTCTTAGATTTATCCTTGTAGTACTTATTTCTATTCCTCTGAGAATGCATTTCCATTCTTTCTTTTCTCTTAAGAATAGGACAATCTGGCCTTATATGCCCTGCTCTTTTGCATTCATAACAAGTAACTTCAGAGACTTTATTATCCTTTCTTTATTTCTTCTTGTATCTATACTAGAATTCTTTCTTCCCAACTATATTGTTCATCCTTTAAGAAATATTAGATAGTTTATTCACAGAATGTTCACTTTCACTTAATTTGGATAAAACAGTGATCTTATTAGATTTTGATCTTGTAACTCTCTCACGAGTCTTGGATTTCATATGATTTTAAGTAGTTGTAAAAGAAACACTTTAATTTCAATTATTCTTCTTATTTATATCAGAATCTCTTTTCATTCTTGTCTCATTTTAAGGAAGAGTTCCAAAAATCTCATCAAGAGTAATCTGTGAGACTTTCCTATTCTCATCAATAATTGTTCTCTTTGATTTCCACTCATTAGTCATGATATATATAATCTTGTCCTCAAGTTCCTCATCATCTAAACCTTTTTCACCCATGGATTGTAAACTATTAACAATGGTCATAAATCTGTGTTGTACCTTGTACACTGGTTCTTTATAAGGAAAGAAGAAACCATGATACTCAACTCTAAACATTGCTCTTCTAGTTTCTATAACTTTGGAAGTTCCAAAATGAGTAACTTCCAATTTCTTCCAAATACAATTTATAGCTTCAAAAGAAGAAATATGGCTATATATATTCCTGGTAATGGAACATAGCAAAGTATTGTGTGACCTATAGTTCAGTTGATATTCTCACTTTTCTTGATTAGTAAAAGTTCTAACTTCGTTATCAGGAATCTTGTGATCTCTAGTAAGAATTAAAAAGTTTTCCACTCCAGTGTTAATGAAAAAGTATTCATACGATCTCACCAATATTCATAATCATTACCATCAAATATAGGTGGTCTAGTAAGATTGAGATTTTCAATCAAACCAACATTCATTCCTACCATCTTAAGAAAATATATTTCCACAGAAACTTGTTAGTAATAAAAGTTTGTAAACAAGGATAAAAAATATCCTAAGCAACGAAAATATAGAACAATGAAAAACTTGAGTAAGAAAACTTATATGTGAATATAAGTATTTCAGATACCTCCTCTGATACCAATTTTAGGATTGAAATTTGATGTAGATGATCAATATACAAGAGGGGGTGAATTGTATCCTTTAAAAATTCCTTTGGAACCTTTAAAGTTGGTTAAAACTCTCTATTGTTTAACAAAGTTAAATAAGGTAAATTCACAAGACCTCTTAGTTCTACAAAATTTCTAGATTATGGAGATATGGTTCCAGAAATAAAACTTAAGAAAAGTTTACAAGGAAAAATATTCTACCTTAAAACGTATAGAATATTACTAATTAGAGTACAAGTACAAGAAAGTATAAGATGATTATACTTTACTTATTAATCATAATGTGGTGTAAAATAAACTTGAAACAATACAAGTAACAAGTATAGAATATTTTAACCCAAAGAGTAAGGTATCCAACAACCTTGGATAAAGGTCACTTGATTTATACTTTCAATAAATTCTGTCTTACCCACACTAGGGTAAGCCCTCGATAATAATATCGGAGTCTGTCTTGTTATCACTGCAAGCCCTCGAACTTCAAGGTAGTTGGAACATCTGTCTTCCTTATCATGTAAGTCCTCAAACTTTAAGGTAGTTGGCACCTCTGTCTTCTTATCCTCAGAAGCCCTAGATTGTACACAAAAAAAATAGAAGTCGCACGAAGCAATCTGAACAAGATGTTCAGTACGCACAAAGAATGAGAGTCTCTCTCTCTAGAAATCACATCAGTAGAATGTAATCTCTAGATTGATCAATGTGTGTTGTATCATTAGTGTTGATCTCATTCAAATGAGCTCCTATTTATAGGCGCATTTCCAACGATCGGTTCCCTCCTCCAATTATCATATTTTCCCTTGAATTTTGGAGGGACGTGTACACGTGTCACTCAAACAACGGTTGGTTAGAAACAGAATCAACTACATCGTTTTAACTATAAAAAGAGTAAGTAAAATAAGGTTTATCAACCAAATTTAATTTTCGGAGTCTAAGGAAAAATAATGTTCGGAGTCTAAGAGAATGAACATTATGATTCTATATTTCATGGATATTCAGATTATATTTTTCAAGGAATTTGGAATCAGAATTCTGTAGACTTCGAAGTCTGAATTCGGAGGAATTCAGAGTCTGAATTATAAGGAATTTGAAGTCTGAATTCTAAGGAATTCAGAGTCTAAATTTTAAGGAATTTGGAACCTGAATTCTAAGGAATTTAGAGTCTAAATTCTAAGGAATTCAGAGTTTGAATTTCAGAGAATTCGGAATCTGAATTCGGATCCAAAAAATAGAATACTCTATATCTAAGTATTTATAGAAATCCAAGGTTTTAGACGTGATACCTAATTTTTTACTTAGTAATAAAAAGAGTTAGATTTAGAGATACTAAAATATGAACAATGAAAAATAGGTAGGGATAAATTTCCATGGGGAAGGAAAATTTTCCTTTTTAAGAAAAATCATTGGGAAAATGAAATTTGCCTTAAGATAAAGAGTTTTTGATTTTCAAAACATGAAGGAATGGAAAAAATAATAAGTAAACCTTATTGACTCAACACCTCTCTCAATATCTTGAAAATAATGCACAATTTTTTGTACAAGTTGTTGGTTCACCTGTTTCTTAGGTGTAACCACATTTTCCATAGCCACTTCTTGCTGATTTCTATGGAATCTACTTGGTTTCATTTTCTATAACCAGAAAAAAAACCACTATTTATTCATCACTCTCTATTAACTAAAGTCTTTAAAGTTCAAAATAACTATGATAAACCATCACAAAAATTGTAATTTCAAAAATCATTCATTTTAATCATTTTAATCTTCTTTCAAAAAATATTGAACAATATATAAGCAATCAAAACTCAGTGGGAAGTCTCGATACTAATGAAAGATATGATACAATTTTCAGTTGAACCCACGATGATGAGTTGACAACTTTACTACAAGTTTCCTAAAAATATTTATACCCAAAACACCCTAGTAACTTGAAAATCAACATAAAAATGTTAGCTATACCTTTTTTCTGCTATACGTTTCAAGTTCTGACATTCTTATCTCATTGATACCAACCCAAATCGAGGAATGAACAAGACTGATACCATGTATAACATCCCACCCCAAATCATTGGCTTGAGAAGAGACAAAGGTTTTACTGACCTTAGGTGACATCCTCAAGACACTAAAGTATGACAATAAATTTCAAGGTCTTAAGAGAATGTTGGGGGATGATTTTTCCTAAGAACCAAACAACCTATTAGGAAAATACATAACAACCAAGACAATATGATTCATGATAAAATAAACCATAAAATTCAATAAAATACTAATAAAACTATATCAGAGTCACATTGAAAAAATGAACAATAATGTGACTCTAAAACTCCAAAAAAATAGAGACTCAAGCGCCCATGTGGAACCACTACAGACCAAGACATAGACACTCCACAACTCTATCTCTTCCCACCATGGTAATGTTATCAAGGAATGCCACTAGTGAAGTAATAAACCTACTAATTCCCTATATCTCAATAGATTACATCTAAAAATGAACAAAATTTCCCAAACATGGAGTGAGTATAACACCCAGTAAGTAATCCTTAGATACTTCCCAACACACACCAATAGGACAAGAGCATGTTTGTATATTTTTATATAAAATAGAAGAGATGAAATTAAATGTTCATATCATAACGAAAAACAAGTTCCATGTATGAAAAATATCAAACATTGTGTTCATACACTTCTTACCACTTGGAATAATCATTCCATTTCCACACCCAAACACACACACTATACATGAAACCATTGACCTCCTTGTACTCAATAGTGGTAAGTTATACTATCACTAAGTCATCACTTGGTGACCCAATTTAATAGTGGTACTTCTAGCTATTCTATTTACCAAGTTTTCCATTATTTTATGATGGTACTACTGATCATGATCTATCCCACATGAACATGAACTCACACCAACACAACTATGCCAATCTATTAATAAAACATTTATTGAAAACAAAATTTCTATTAAGCTTATTTTGAAATTAAATTTTTTTCATCTTTCAAAACCAAACCTTTATAAATCACATCATAATTCGGATTTTTCATATAATTTCCTCAAGATATTTACCAAAAAAATAACAAGAACAACTTATAAAAACTCAATCCATTAAGTTCTAGAATAATTCAATGATAGAGAAGTCACCTACCACAAGTTTGTTTGGCACGAAGGATCTAAGACAATTCCACTAATCTCACATATTCTTTATATTCCTCTTTTAATAACTAATAATATATTATCAAAAAATATCATAACTAATAAATTTGGGTATTACAACACCGATATATAGTTATGTTCAAGACAAACCAAGGATATTCAAGAAAATAATGAAGAACAGGGTCCAAAACATTGATTTTCATAATCAATCACTCAAAGATTAATTGGAATCAAAGTATAGACATCAAATATCACCATAAATAACCTATGTTATCCCTATAAGATGATAGGGATAAATCAAAAACAAAATAAGGGATTCACAACCATAATATAGGCTAAAACTATCCAGACACAAAAAAAATCATGTAAATGGAGTTTACAATGTAAATTTATGAGAGTTTACTTGCCCTAAAAACTATCACCTTGGGTGGATAATCACAATAATCCATTCATGTCATAAATTGGACAAACATCGTGAATGGTCTTATCCATCCACCTGATGAATCCCTTTCACACTGTCAATGGGTTATTGGTACACCTAATGAACCCCCTTCACGATTTAAAGGAACTCACGACATTATGCTAGGATTATACATGCCATGAATACTCTAATCATGATGTGAATAATTCCTATATCCAGATTAAAACTTACTTCTCTAAATTACTCTAAAATGTTTCTATAAAATAATCCCAATGACTCTAAACATAAAAGAATAACTTAAAAAGATAGCATACCTCAAACCAGGGGTGTTTTAGGATTCATAATTAACCTCATGAAGAACTGTATCCTATAAATATTGGAGCATTAAACTATGGGCCTTTCCAATATCATTAGTAGGGAAATCAAATTTAGTGATAATAGATCATCCATCGGTGGAAAGGGTAACAACATTCCTTTTAGGGATACATAAGGCATGAACGGGCTCATTATGGTCTATAAGTATGTTCATCTTCGTCATAAATTGATTGAAATAATTTTCCATATTGAATTTATATATATCAAATTTCTTTGATCCCATTATTCTAGATTAAGTGTCTTTGAAACCAATTTTTAGGGGATAAATTGATATGGTTTTCCCTATGAAACAAAAAACATCCAATAATCTGGGTACTGAGTTCATGTTTTATTATAGAAAATTAGATTACTAATTAAAAAAATGGAAATGCAGATTAAATATGAATGCAATGTAAAGAAAGAATGAACGAAGATATATAACTTACTTCAGTCCATTGTGGACCTATGTGAAAGGCGATAACACCACCATCAAACATTATCAATAAGAAAGAAAACAAAATCCATATTATAAGAAACAAAAGAAGAAAAGAAACATAGAAACTATATGAGAATCTTTTTGGATGAAACCAACTTTATGTGCAGGAATAGAAGGAAACAACAACAGGAATTATAGTAAGAAATGAAACCAAGAAAAGAGTATTAAAATTATTACAACACTGGGTTTAAATACCAGAACCTGGAAGAATATCAAATGGATCTCGAGTTACTGATGTCTTAATTCATGTGATAACATCCTGTGATGAAGGATGAAGATCTCCACCACTATCCACTGAAAACCTAGGCCAAGTTCTATAATTATGAAGATGATCTAATTTAATAGACTTTAGTATCCTTGGATTAAATCTCCTTTTTACACTACTCTCGATCTTTCACATCACAGGAAGAAGATGAAAACCTTTTCCCTCACAACACTAAATTCAAATCAACTAAAGAAAATAATCCCCTAGGTGTAATCATAATGGAAAATTAGTTACTGGTGAGTTATAATTCTAATGCAGGATGTGGGCGATATGGATGACCTATAAGCGAGAGTTGGTTTGGTTGTTAAATAATAATATATTACCCTAATGTGGTAATATCTTTACATGAGCCAATTAATACCCTTACGCAATCCAAGGGTTACCCTTACATGAGCAAGTTGACCCTTACATGAGATAGGTGTTACCTTTATGTGATCATGGGACATACCCTTGTGCAAGAGTTCATACCTTTACATGAAAAGGAATATCCTTTATACATGTAGGCTTTACCTTCATGTAGTTGGGTATTACCCTTACATATGTAAGTTATTAACCTTATGCATCTAAGGTATTAACCATATGCATCCATGAGAACCTCTATGCATGTAAGGTATTACCCTTACGTATTTAAGGTATTACCTTTACACAAGATAGGGAACCTTTACACAAGTGGAAAGATACCTTTACAGAACCGGAGTACCCTTACAGGAGTCAGGAGGTTACCCTTACACAATAGGAGTACCCTTATGCCAGGAAGAAGTTACCCTTTCTCAATAGGCTACCTTAATTCAGGATTCATCTAAAGGGTAAGAAAAATATGCTAATCCAAATATAAAAAAAATAAATCAGATTGTCAAGAATAAAAACTAATTCAATTTTATTTTAAATAATAAAATTCATACATTAAAAAAATCACACAGTCTTTAGATACATGTTTGGTCACAGACTCTTTCAGAGCTTCTCTCAACATAGAGGTTACATGGTGAATTTTGGATACTATCTATAAATTTGAAGTATTTTTAGGGCCCAGATTTGATTTGCATGATGATTTGGTATGACTTCTTGTTAACAAAGGTTCAAGATTTTTTATGGTGGCTTATTGATAATGTGATTCTAGTTCAAGTTGATTTGTGGAGGAGTCATATTATCATGGATGATATATTCTTATTTTCAAGTGCCTTCTATATATGAATTTTCAAGTTATCTTTAAATTATCAAGTATTAAGACTATTTTGGAAATATGGGGTAAGGTGATTTCGCTAGGGCTAGATAAGGTTTCTTTTATCGCTGATGGCCTATCCAAATGGTTTAGTGCTTTTTATTATTTAGGTGTTTAGGATTTCTATACCATTTCGACGGTTTTCTATATGGCTCGAAATTAACTCCTTTTTAATAATAAATAGATCCCTAATAAATCTTTGGTACAATGATCTTATAGTCTAATTGAGGTTTGGAACAACCATGGGATAGAGGGGTTTTGCAACTAAGTAGTTAAATATTGTGTGTCATGGTCTTTGCCTCCAATGGATGTTGTAAAGGTGAATGTGGGTGGAACTATCTTTTTGATGCTTTGGTTGGAATGTTAATGGTGGTTTGTGACTCCTCTAGGGCGATCTTGGCTTCTATGCAACATGTTTTTATTGTTAATTGGTGTTTGCAAGTTGTTGACGTTGTTGTGTTCTATGTTTTCCTCAGGTTTGTAAGAGATTAGGATTAACATTAGTTTATTTTGGGATTATATTTCCAGTCTCTCGTCTCTTTAGTTAAGTCCTTTCCTGTTACCTCTACTTCTTTGGGTATCCTTTCGGATGAGATCTAGTGTGTGTATTCAAACGTTTTCTATTGTTATTTTTTTTTCTTTAAAGAGGAGGATAATATGGTGGCCCATCATATTTCTAAGTATCTTTATTTTTCTAATGTGTTGGTTTAGCTCAGTTTTGTACCTCTTGAGGGTTTATCTTTTATATCCATGGATAACATGTTTGAATGAATTTGTGTTTGGATTCAAAAAAATTAATACAAATGAATATTGAATAATATATTATATTGTTCATGATTAAAATTGAAAAGTTAGTGAAAAGTAAAAATAATACATCATCAGTGTCGATGCGTATTAAGTCTCTTCTAGTACCACACCTTTGCCTTTTATAGTACATTCATATTGACTAGTCTATTTGGTAGGTTTGATGTTGTGCTCAACTATAGGTATGGATGAGATGTTCTCAGTAATAGGTCAAACAAGAGATTTGGAACTAGCCTTCCATCCACTTGAGTGTTGTACACTACTATAGATTCTACTTTATTCAGCACTGACTTTATCAATGATAAAAACAATGATAAAGGGGTGCCTTTTATTAATGTTAATGAAAAAACTGAGAAATAGAACCTTTATCAGCGCTAAGAAAATTGATGAAGGGTGACCCTTATCAAACTACTACATATTCACATTTATTAAGTACTAACCTTTATTAGTGTTAAACAAAATGTGTTTATAAAGTCGAGAATTTTATCAGCACTAACTAAAAGTGCTGATAAAGGTGACCTTTATCATTGCTAAAAAAATAGTTAATAAAATGATACCTTTTTTCACACTTTTTCTAATGTTGATAAAGGTACCCCTTTATCATCACTTTTCATAGCACTGATAAAATTCTCCCTTTAATAGCGCTAAAAAGGCACTGATAAAGGGCACCATGAATAATTTAATTTATATATACATATTTATATATTTAAAATATAATTTATATAATAATATGTATATATATTTAAATACAATATATAAATATGATTTATATTGCTATATTATAATAAAAATTTATTATCAATCTTATTTTCATAATTATATATATATAAAATATCAAATTTATATTAATCAATAATAATATTTAATAAATATACATTAATTAAAATATATATGTAATAAATTAATATTTTATTTAAACAATTATATAAATATATAAATGAATATATATCTATTTAAATATATTTCATATTTTAATTTATATATATATATATAAATTATAAAATAATTTAAAATATACCCATTTTTTTGTATGTGTATGCATTTGTACATCTATATGTGTGTGTATGTATATGTTTATGTGTGTGTGTGTGTGTGTTTGTATGTGTTTTATATGTATGTATGTGTTGTGTTTATGTGTGTGTATGTTTACATAGATGTATGTTTGTGTATGTTTATGTTTATGTGTACATGTATGTATATATGTATGTCTCTATGCATATGTATGTGCATATATACATGTATGTGTGTATGTGTATATGTATGAGTATGTGTATGTGTATTTGTATGTGTATGTGTATGTGTTTGTGTATGTGTATGTGTATGTGTATGTGTAGGTGTATGTGTATGTGTATGTGTATGTGTATGTGAACGTGTACGTGTACGCGTACGTGTATGTGTATGTGTATGCATATGAATATAAGTGTATGTATGTGTATATTTATATGGATGTATATATGTATGTGTTTGTATGTGTATGTGTATGTTTATATGTATGTGTATGTGCATGTATGAATTTATATGTGTATATGTGTATGTATGTGTAGGTTTATGTAGCATGTGTATATTTATGTAGTATGTGTATGTATTCATATGTATGTGTATGTACGTGAATGTAATCATATGTATGTGCATGTGTATACATGTGTGTACGTGTATGTATGTGTATATGCATTTATATACATGTATGCGTATGAATGTGTATGTGTATGCGCATGTGTATTTGTATGTGTATGTGTATGTGTATGTGTATGTAATGTGTATGTCTGTTTATTCATTTTTAATATTTCTCCATTTTTAATATTTTTAGTAATTTGTTCATTTTTAATATTTATTCAATTAACATTTTTGTTATATATTCGGTTTTGATAATTATTTATAAATTGTTAAATATGTATACATTTAATTAAATGATAGTATATTTAATTATTATAAAAAAATTAAAGGTTAATAATTAATTATATTTTTGATATACAATAAACATGGTATATACATCAATAATTAGCAATAATATTATTATTTATTCATTCATTTTTATTCATTTTTTATGCGTTTGTAATTCATTTAATAAATTTTCTGAATTTACATTTATAAAATATTTTTTATAATTTATTCAAATTTATTTATTCATTTTTAATATTCTTTCATCTAATATTTTTTTTCATTTTAGAAATTTTATTAATTTTTAATATTTTTGGAATTTATTCATTTTTTAAAATTTAAACATATTTATTTACTAAGTTTTAATATTTTCAATATGTTTTTAATTTATATGATTGAATTTATTCATTTTTATTTATTAAGTTTAATTTTTTTAATATGTTTAAAATTCATATAATTAATTAATTCAAATGCATTTTAATTTAAATATTTTTATAATTTAAATAATTAATAAAATTCATTTTTAATAATTTTTTTAATTATATTGTAACATCCCAAGAAAATTTGGATAGTAATTAAGTATTTATTTAATAATTTATTTATAAATTAAAATTAACTAAGAAATGTTGTTATAAATACTTTTATAATACTAAGATATTTTGTATAATAATAATAATATTTAAATCAAATGTCACTTTTCAAGAAATGGTATTTTCTTTAAATAAATGAATTTTTCTTAAAATAAGTTAAAATATAATATTTATTTAGAAGTATGTTTTAATATTGAAAATATTATTATTTTCAAGAAAACTATTTTTATTTAAATTTATAAATAAATACTATTTTAAATGTGGTATTATTTTAAAGAAATGTGAAATTATTATATATGATTACACAATATATTTAAAAAAATTAATAAAAAAATATTTTAATATAACAAACCATTTTTGAAATCAAAATGATTAATAATATAATGTATTTATTAAATGTAAAAAATAATATTATGTTTTAATTTAAATAAATAAATTATGGGAATATTGATTTAACACTTAAAAATAATTTATTTCTTTTAAATACTTAAAATTATATAAATTAATTTACAATAATTTAAAACAAAACAAAATATTATAAACTTATGTTTTCGTTAAAGGTAATATAATTTAAATAAAATTTTTATAAAGTAATATATTTTGTTAAAATAGTTATTTTGAATTATGATTATAATTATTATAATAATTATGAAAATTATTATTTAATATGAATTTATTTTAAACCAAATTATTATTAAATTTTTAAACCAAAATATAAATTCAAATTTTTTAATAATAATAATTGGTAAAAAAGGAAAAAAAGAATAAGAAATATAAATAAATATCAAAGGGGGATTGGGAGTCTTAGGGTCAAGCAGTAGGGCACTTTGAGCTGCAGCAAAACCTGAGGAGGTTGAATAGTGGTTCAAGCTGAGAGTGATGGGTCGAGCACCGGGGGTTTCATCTGACATGATCAAAGTCGAGCGTGGATCCAGGTGTGGTCGCCAATATGGCTTTGTTCATAATGGATTCAGGCTCCTAGTAAAGATGATATGTGTGACATTGAGGGGTTCCAATCGAGGTTAGAGTTTTGGATGTCAACAAGGAAGTCGTGTTGTTCCTAGTTTTTAGATCTATTCAAGGTAGGTTTTGTTTTTCGATCTAGATATTGAATATTGTTGTAGAATCTTTTTCACGGGTTTCTTCATCATAAAATTGTGTTTTCTATTTTTATGACTTTCTTCTACAATAATCTCTATCTACAATCCCTTTTTGTTGTTATGTGGATCAATTTTATCAAATTAAAGTCCTTTTTATCTTCAGTCGTTTTTTTTAATTTTGTATTTTTTCAGTCATTGTTTTGTGTGGTTTCTTTTATGATTTTCTGTAGATAAATAAACAACAACAAACATATGAATATTCAAAATATATATTCTATGTCAATTTTCTCATCTTTCATTATAATCTTGTTCGTGCACTGGTTTTATTTTGTTGTCTTCTTCAACACTTATCTTTCCTGGAAACTTGAGTCAATCTCTGTCACTGGTCCATGGTTTATCCTTTTATTGATATATAATTATCAGTGTACAATAGAGGTTTGCCTATAAGAGCCTTATTAGATTTTGAAAATGAGAATGGTGAAACCAATTATGAGTCCAGTGGGAGTGCACTTGTATCTGAAGCCGCAAGAGAAACATTTTCTAGTTTTATGCAATTCAAGTAATGGACTATATTTATTTTCATTCATTTTTCAGTTTTTTTCTCACTCAATAGAAACATTTCTGTTTATATTTGTTTTTTTATAGATAAAATTTTCATTCTACAGATTTTATTTTTGAAAACTATTTTTTATTTGAATTTAAATCTTGTAATGAATGATTTTTATTCATAGTTTCATGATGTGTCTATTTATATTCTTTTGTTTTGATATTCCACATTAAATGATTATATTTATGTTTATAAAAAATTATGTTTTAATTCATGTTAAATCCAGTACAATGGATATTTTTATTTTTCAATTTATATAATGTGGTTTTATAAGGGATGTGTATTATTCAAATTTATGTTCTAATTTGAATTCATGATTCTGCTGTAAGGATTACTTTTATTGAAATTTTGTTTAAATATGAATTCATTCTTCTTATATGTTATTAATTCAGGGTTGTATATATACTTATATATTTATTTTTATTCAAACATATATATATTATTATCAAGTTTACAACTATTCATTAATAAATTATTGATGATTATTTATATAAGTGAAACCATATATTATTTATTTAAGGAAATGAAATTCAGTAATTCCTTAATTTTAGGTAATTGAATTATTTCATCATTTTTTCATGCATAATCATGATTATGGCCTAACGTCGATGATTATTCATTTGAATTCTATGTAAATATATATGTGTATACTTGTAATAATGTGCATTGAATAAACTTTTCATTTATTGAAACCACCTATAGAAACATATTTTTTTGAGATTATGAATTAAACATTAAGTACATGGAGGATTATTAACCTTCCATGTAAATATGAAAAGTCCATGTATCATGAGATTTAGTTGTACCAAGTCTAACGATTGATTTCTAATAAAGGTAATTATTTATATATTTATATATAAATATAAGTGTGTATGTGTAATTAATGTATGGTTATATTTTTAAAATAAAATTTCCAGTGGAAAACATATATATATGTAAGGTAAGATGAAAAGTTTTTTTATCAAATATTGGCACTTGGACATGGTAATCATGATAGGGAGTGGGGAGTGAACCCATACCTCAAGAAATTGGGTAGGCCCAAATAGCCTTCTATGTTTCAAGTGGCCTCATGTGTTTTGTTTTCAAGAGCTTGCTTAATGTTTTCCAAAAATAACTAGATTATTGTTAAATTATTTTCAAAGTATAATTATTTTTATATTATTATAATTTTTTATAAATTTATTTTATAAGGTATTTTTCACTAAATTATTATAAAACCCCTTAGTGGGAAATTTAACACTGATCCCTTGTTTTAAAATTATTTTAAAAGGTAAACTGGATATTTTAAGTCGGGCAGCTTCGATAAAGAGTTAGTGTGTGCGAATTAGATTAGATATTTTAGTTTTTCTTTACTTTTGTATAGCTCTGATAAAAAAATTTAAGGTTTTTCTAATTACCTAAAACCTAGACTAGAAAAATATCATTGTATGTATTAAGTGTTTTGTATTTTTCAGTTTTCATATAAAATTCACAACATTTTTATGTGCTAAACCCAGAAGCATGGGTTTGGGACTTTACAGATGGTATTAGAGCAATGGTCTAGAAAACTTTGGATATTAGATGTTTTTGTCTAAGAGGTAGAGTCTAGAAGTTTTGCGGTTTTATTTTTTCTTAATTATGAAGATGAAAATTCATAATTTTATAAAGTCTGACAAATGAATTGAGAGGGTGCAATTCCATTAAGAGGGGAATAATGTAACATCCCAAGAAAATTTAAATAGTAATTAAGTATTTATTTAATAATTTTTTATAAATTAAAACTAACTAAGAAATTTTTTAATAAATACTTTTATAATACTAAGGTATTTTGTATAATAAGAATAATATTTGAACCAAATGTTACTTTTTAAGAAATAGTATTTTATTTAAATAAATTTATTTTTATTAAAATAAGTTAAAATATATCCTTTATTTAAAAGTATGTTTTAATATTAAATATATTATTATTTTTAAGAAATCTATTTTGATTTAAAATTATAAATAAATACTATTTTAAATGTGTTATTATTTTAAAGAATTATGAAATTATTATATATGATTACATGATATATTTTAAAAAAATTAATAGAAAAATGTTTTAATATAATAAACAATTTTTTTGAAATTAAAATGATTAATAATATTTTTTATTGGTTAAATGTATAAAATAATATTTTGTTTTAATGAAAATAAGTAAATAATGAGAATGTTGATTTAACACTTAAAATTATTTATATCCTATAAATACTTAAATTTATATAAATTAATTTATAATAATTTAAAACTAAACATAATATTATAAAATTATGTTTGCATTAAAGGTAATATAATTTAAATAAACATTTTTATAAAGTAATATATTTTGTTAAAAAAAATTAATTTTTATTATAATTATTATAATAATTATGAAAATTATTATTTAATATGGATTTATTTTAAATAGAATTATTATTAAATTTTTAATCACAAATATAAAAATTAGTTTTTATAATAATAAAAAAATGATAAAAAAAGAATAATAACAAACTGAAATTAAGATCAAAGGGGGATTGGGAGTCTCAGGGTTATACAGTAGGGCACCATGAGCCGTAGCGAAGCTTTGGGAGGTTGAGTAGTGATTCGAGCTGAGAGTGATCGGTCTTGCCCTGGGGGTTTCATCCGAGGAGATCGAAGTCAAGCATGGATCCAGGTGTGGTCGCCAATATGGCTTCATCCAGAATGGAGTCCAACTTCCACCAAAGATGATCTGTGTGACGTTGATGGGTTCTAATTGAGGTTAGAGTTTTGTATGTCGACAAAGAAGGCATGTTTTCCTAGTCTTCAGATCTATTTAAGGTAGGTTTAAAATTTCTATCTTGATATTGAATCTTCATGTAGACTCTTTTCCATGGTTTTTTCCGTCATGAAAGTGTGTTGTCTATTTTTTTTACTTTCTTCTACCACAATCGCTATCTGTAATCACTTATCATCATTATGTGGATCGATATTATCAATTTATAGTCATCCCTTTTATCTGAATTCATTATTGGTAATTTAATATTATTTCAGTGATTATTTTTTGTGGTTTTTATGATTGTTTTCTTTGGATAAATATACTACAAAAATGTATGAATATATATAATATATATTCTACGTCAGTTTTCTTAGCTTGCATTACAAGCTTGTTTTTTGCGCTAGTTTTATTTTTTTGTCTCCTTCAACACTCAGCTTTCCTAGAAATCTTGAGTCAATCTTTGTCCCTGTTTCATGGTTTAGCCTTTTATTTATATATAATTATCACTACATAGTAGAGGTTTGGCTATAAAAGACTTATTTGAGTACGCAAATGAGAATGGTAAAACCAATTCTCTGTCTGGTGGGAGTTTTCTTATGTCCTAAGCTGCAACATAAACGTTTTTTGGTTTTATACAATTCAAGTAAGGGATTATATTTATTTTCATTCATATGTTCTAATTTTTTCACTCATCATAAAAATTTTTATCTATATTTATTTTTTATAGAGAAAATTTTCGTTCAAAGGATTTTAATTTTGAAAACTATTTTCATTTTAATTTTTATCTTGTAATTAAATATTTTTATTCATGTTTGCATGATGAGTCTATTTATTTTCTTATGTTTTAATATTATATAGTAAATGATTATATTTACGTATATCAAAATTATATTTTAATTCATGTTAAATATGGTATAATGAATATTTTTATTGTTCAATTTATAAAATGTGGTTATATAAGGGATATATACTATTCAAATTTATGTTCTAAGTTGAATTCATGGTTCTGCGACAAGGATTATTTTTATCAAAATTTTGTTTAAATATGAATTAATTCTTCTTATATGTTACAAATTCTATGTTGTATATATACTTGTAAAATTCTTTTTTATTCAAACATATATATGTATTGTTATCAAGTTTATAACTATTCATTAATAAATTATTGACGATTATTTATATAAGTGAAAACTTGTATTATTTATTTATGGAAATAAAAGTTAATGAATCCTTCATTTTATGTAATGGAACCATGTCGTCATTTTTTTCCATTCATAACATGATTATGTTCATATGTCAATGATCATTCATGACATGTATATATAAATATATATATATATATATATATGTATACATGTAAGCATGTACATTGAATAAAATTTTCATTCATCAGAACCACTTATAGAAAAATATTTTTATGAGATTATGAATTAAACTTTATGTACATGGAGATTTATTAACCTTCCATTTAAATATGAAAGGTCCATGTATCAGGAGATTTGGTTATACCAATATAACAAGTGATTTCCAATGAAGGTTATTATTTATATATTTGTAGATAAATATAAGTGTGTATATGTATTTAATGTATGACTATATTTTTAAAATAAAAACTCCATTGGAAAATGTATATATATGTAAGGAATGATGGAAATGTTTTTATAAAATATTGGCACGTGTACATAGTAAATATGATTGGGAGTGGGGAGTGAAGTCATCCCTTAGGAAAGTGGGTAGACCCAGACAACCTTCTAAATTTCAAGTGGCCTCATGTGTTTTTTTTCAAGATCTTGCTTAATGATTTCAAAAAATCACTGGATTATTTTTAAATCATTTTCAAACTATAATTAATTTTAAAGTATTCTAATATTTTATAAAGGTATTTTTTTCATGAACATTTACAAAACCCCTTACTAGGAAATTTAACTCTCATACCTTGTTTTAAAATTATTTTCACAAGTCAACTAGAAGTTCTAAGTTGGGTAGCTTCGATAAAGAGTTAGTGCGCATGAAGTAGATTAGATGTTTTATTTTTTATTTACTTTTTTATTGCTCTGATAAAAAAATGTAAGGTTTGTCTAGTTCTTCAAAACCTATACTGGTAAAAGTTCCTCTTATGTATTAAGTGTTGTGTATTTTTCAGTTTTCATAAAAACATACACAACATTTTTATATGCTGAACCCAGAAGTGTGATTTTAGGGCTTTACATATATAACTAATATTAATTATTCATTCAATTTTATTCATTTTTTATATGTTTATAATTTATGTAATTAATGTTAAGAATAGACTTTTTTAAATATTTTTGTAATTTAGTCCCATTTATTTATTCTTTTTTAATATTCATTCATTTAATATTATTTATTAATTTATTATAATTGTTAATTTTTAATTTTTTTGGGATCTATTCATTTTTTAATTTCAATTTATACATATTTATTTAATAAGTTTTAATATTTTCAATATGTTTTTAATTTTTATGATTAATATTTATTCATTTTTTATTTATTAAGTTTTAATATTTATAAAATGTTTTAAATTTAGATAATTAATTAATTGAAATTAATTTTTAATATTTTATGATTTAAATAGTTAATATAAATCATTTTTTATAATTTTTTTATTTATTTTTATTCATTTTTATGTGTTTATAACTCATGTAATTAAACTTTTGAATACAATTTTTTAAATATATTTTGTAAATTATTAAATCTTATTTATTCATTTTTAATATTATTTAATTTATTATTTTTTATTCCTTATTAATATTCTTTATTTTTTATTTTTTAGAATTGATTCTTTTTTAATTTATTTACAAATATTTATTTTTTATGTTTTAATATTTTCAATATGTTATTAATTTTTATTATAAATATTTATTAATTTTTTATTAATTTTTAATACTAATTAATATGTTTTAAATTTATATAATTGGTTTATTTAAATGCATTTTTTAATATTTTTATAACTTTTAATATAAATAATTTTAAATAATTTTTTTATTAATATAATTAATCTTATTTATTTATTCATTTTTATTCAATTTTTTATGTTTTTGTAATTTATGTAATTAATGTTATGAATTCACTTTTTTTTAATATTTTTTTTAATTTTTAAAAATTTATTTTGTCATTTTTAATATTCATTCATTCAATATTATTTATTAATTTTTAAATTTTATTCAAATTTTAATATTTATTTATAAATATTTTTTTATTAAGTTTCAATATTTTCAATATGTTTGTATTCTATATTATTAATTTATTTAAAATAAATTTTTAATATTTTGTAATTTAATTAGTTAGTATAATTCATTTTTAAAATTTTTTTATTTATACAATTAATATTATTTATTAATTAATTTTTATATTTTTTTAATATTTATCAACGCTAGATTAAGCACTGATAAAAGTGTATTTTATGAGTGCTAAAAATTAAACGTTGAAAAATACCACTTTTTTCAGCGCTTTTTTAGTACTTATAATGGTATTAATTTATTAGTACTAAAAAATGATGACAAAAGTATTATTTATGAGTGCTAGTATTTTTAGTATTGATAAAATGAACTTTTATAAGTGCTTTAAAATAAGCACTGATAAAACTCTTCACCCTTTTTAAATTCAACCCTAAAGATCATTTCTCCCCCCACAACATTTAATCTCGAATCTCTATAGCATTCAAAGTCTTTTTTTTCAGAAAAGTCAAACATCAAAATTGTAGGTATGAAATTATAAAGTTTCTTTTAAGGATTCTCAATTGATCTTTAATGACTTTTCATTCTTTTTTTGTATTTTTATTACCCTGTTCATCTGTAGAAACTGAACTCATTTTTTTGGACAAATCAAACCTCTTAATTGACGGTGTATAATATTCTAAACTTTTTTTAAGAATTCATAGTCGATCTTTCCTGTGTTTTTCACAATTTTTTAGAGTTTCTCTTCCCTTGATTGTCTGTAACAACTATTCATTTACGTATTTGTTTGTAATAAGTTTTATGCACCGTTCTTTGCTATTTTTTGGGTGAATCATCCCTTTTTGTGTGCTTTCCATTTTGGTTCCTTGATATTTCTTGATTTTCTCAATTTTTGGGTTGTTATTCCTATTTGTATTTATAAATATAGACTATAGATATAAATTTCTCATAAAATAATTAAAAATATTTATTATTTCATATTAATTGTAAATTTAAATGGGTTTAATGGAATGAAATCGGGTTTTATTGATTAGGTGGTGAATTAATAGCTTGGGTAATTTTTAGATTATAAATTAATGTTCTTAATGATATAAATAATTGATGGCCTTATAAATATTAATGGATTCAAGAATATCCATTGGGTTATGGTTTGGGTCAAACTAGTAACTATATTTGAAATGATAATGATCAAATATTATGATTGATGGTTTTTTATAGAAGCGTGACATGAGATATGATGTTTCTTTTATATATAAATGCGTGTTTCATTTTTTTATATGTATAAGTATAAAAGTATATTTATTTTTGTTTATGTGTGTTTGAGTCTTTATATATATATGTGTGTGTGTGTGTGTGTTAATATATTTTTGTATTATAATTAAATCCTCACACTTCGATCAAAGAAAACCATCACATTTTATCATAACATTGTGCATAAAGTTACATACTCCACAGTAGGAAAACAATATGCACCAAGATAGAATACTTAATTCATTCAAAATCATAGGCTTTGTTATATCAGCACATATGTCTGTGGATCAAAAATTACACAAGAAAGTGGTGGTATATGGTACGTTATTACCTTCATAGGTGACTTTAGTATATATAAATATGTGTTTCTAATGAAACAAAAATATATAATTTTTGAAATTTTTCCAAATACCCAATAACTATGTAAAAATAATAATCTTGGAAATGCTATGAATTTTTTTAACCTAATTGAGGGATTGGATACCTAAGAGAAGAGTTTACCAACTATTTAAGGGGTTGTGGTATTGTATTATAACCCATATGTTTAGAAATACCATAATATAATGGTGTATTAAAAGTAAAAAACATTGTTAAACATGGTTCACCCAATGACAATTTAATATTGAGCTTACTATATTAATTTGGGATTATGCTCTATAAAAAATAACATTCACAGTTTACCATGTTCTATGTATAGAAATTAAAAATAGACTATATGGGATGTAGACATTAAAGTATCCAGATTTTTTAGAAGTATTTTTTATTTATGCTGACCTACAACGATTTCCAATGACCTTGAGAGCCTTTGGAAAAGTGAACAGACTGGAGATGTCGATCTCCATTTTAAAATTTTACATTATTATCTCCCTTGATGAATCAATTTCAAAAAAATTAATGATTCATGATATGTGACTTCTTGTAATAAAAACATAAGTGTTATAATAATTTAAATTCATATTATTCTTGGTCTTTATATGTCCAAACAATTTATTGATTGAATGAAAATTTATATCAAATATCATGACTATATGTGTTTGTGTAAATAATAACCATTTAGGATTCTAATATCCTACCTTTTGTGTATTGTTTCTATTAAATATAAATATTTTTGAATCAAATATAATATATATGAATCAAAAATTGATGGATTCCAATCATATGGTAAAACAGTATGATTATGAGGTTAAAGAGTTCATCAATTTTGCAAAAGATCATGCATATAAACCATCTCAAATACTTTTACCAAGTTTACATTGTTTTTATTCAACACCAATTAGTCTAGTGGAGTTGGAGGAACACTTGATCTATCCTGGAATATATAAAAGTTATAAATGTTGGATTAAACATGAGGAATAACTGAATGTAGTTAATGACTTGGATAAAACTTTATTTTAAGGATCATTTGATATGATTACAAGTGTGAATGATGATTAAAACCATATCAAGGATATGATTACAAGTGTAAATGATGATGAAAATCATATTAAGGAAATTAAAATGATAGTTGAAGATAAACATCATGATTTTAGAAATCTAATTTAGAAGTTAAATATCTGTGAAAAGGCGCCATTGTATACTGGTTTTACTAAATATATAACATTTTCATCCATATTGAATCTATATAATGAAATAACTAGAAACAGATGTAGTAACAATGGATTTAATGAATTAATTTCACTCTTGAATGATATGCTACCATAAGATAATGAAATTACTTTCTTAATATATAACACTAAACGAGTGATACATTCAATGGGTATAATCTATGAAATAATAAATTCCTATCAAAATGGATTCATATAGTTTCACAAGGTGTACGAATCACTTAAAAATGCCCAAAGTGTGGTGCATCTCGATACAAGAAAGATGACTCATGTCATTTAAAATTTGTATGGTACTTTCCAATTATTAAAGGGTTTAGGCATCTATGTGAAATTCAAGATACTACAAGGAAATTTTTGTGTCTTGTAGATATAAGAAATCAAGATGTAAATCTTTTCCACCTAGAAAACTCTCCTCAGTGGAATAAAATTGTTCATGAGTATCCTAAATTTGAAAATTTGCTGAGAAACCTTCATCTTGCTCTATCTATATATGGATTGAATCATTTTGGTGTAAAAATTATCACTCATAGTACATGGAAAATTATATTGGTAAATTATAACTTTCTAACATGGTTATAGATGAAACAGAAATACATTATATGGTCTTTGCTTATATTAGGACCAAAACAACTCATTAATGATATTGATGTTTATTTGGTTCCATGGATCGATGATCTAAAATTAATATAGGATTTAGGTGTTATGTTGTATGATGATTATATAAATGAATATTTCATGTTTATATTCATATTGTAAAGGATGATAAATGACTTTCTAGCTTAAGGAAATTTTTCAGGATATAGCATTAAAGGAACTCAAGGGTGTCACATTTGTGAATAAGTTACACAATCATTTAGATTGAAACATTACTTGAAGAATATGTCTCTATGAAATCATAGATTTCTACCTTGATAAAAAAAATACTAATATTTAAATACATCACTGGATGGGAATTATGAAGAAGGTACAACACCATCTCCCCTAATAGGAGATTAACTCTCTGAGAAAGCATAGCATATAGCCAATGATTTTGGTAAACCTTATTCTAAAAACCTTATGAAAATAGTAACAGGAGAAATAGTTGATTTTCACTTATGGTAAAACTGATTCATTTATTTATTACCAAAGAAATAAATCCAATTTACCAGAATATATCATATTTTGTCATCATCGAACAAATATGGGAGTTGGATTATAAAATATTCCAAGTACTGATTTTTCAATACAAGTGGGTTTATAATTATACTGTAGTTAAAATATATAAATTGATATTTTTGAAAGTGGATTTTAGTAAAGAAGGGTAAAAAGAAGAACCATTATTAATATCATTTTGGGTAGTGAAAGTATTTTATGTCTTGGATCCTTCAAATAGAAAATGCTCAGTTGTTCTGTTATTAGCCAAAACCACTATAGGGTCATATGTCAATTCAACTGAGGATGAACCTTTCATTGAGATGTCACAATCATTTTTTGGTAGTCCCAATGTATATGGGGTATTGTTTTTCAAATTACACCATAATAAAGGGATTTTTATATTCAATAGATGGACCAAATCCCTTTAACATTTAAATAGAAAAAGAGAGTTCAATAACAAGGTCAATGTTTTTTTAAAATACATCATGTTACCTCATTGTATTATGTGTTCGATACTGAATTTACATAATATTAATTAAATGTTCAACCACTTTTATAGATAAAGGATTCTATATATATTTATTTCCACAATCCTGAGGAATAATGGGTTTCTTAACATGTTAATGCTTCGAATGTAGAGTAGTAGGTTTCTCCGCATAATGATGATACCAATCCCAAGGAACAATATAATGAGAATTTTGAAACTAAGGAAAAGGTAGAATATGGAGAACCTATTTCTAAGAAAAAATAGGTGGTTCATTTCATGAAAATAAAAAAATTTGTTAAGGATCGAAGTAGAGGCATAAAATTTGAAGTTAGATGGAATGTACATAATTATTGTGTTAACCTCAATAAGTCCATTATCATTAGTTACATTGGGTTCACCATTTGAATGCATGTGTCGATTGATATAGATACACAGAACATTGATGTACATACAAATAAGAAACTAATTTGGGAAGATATTATGGTTACATTATGATATAATTTCTCTATTTTAATAAAAAATAAAATATTGAAATATTGATTTACTCTTCATTATCCCTTGCAAAGTGAATTTATACTAGATGAATGTCAAGTGAAATTTTTATTAATGTTCATTAAAAGGGATCATATAGCCTTTTAGACAATTCTTATAAAGCATCATCTTGGGGATGCTGAAGGTAATGTAAACCCAAACCCACCATAGATAAATATGCACATGATAAATTGAGATACATGGAATGTGTTTATTGGATATCATGAGGAGGAATCATTTCAGGTACATTGTGATTGGTAATAATTTACTTGGAAATATGTTTATTAATCACTTTGATTAATAATTTTTAATTTTTGAATTACCAACTGGATACTAAAAATAACTATTGTTCATCAAAACCAACATACCCCTACCATAAATTAATGATTAGGTACACTTCACTTGAAAAAAATGGTATGTATATTAAATATATAATAATAATTTTATGTGGCATGAGACCAAAATATAATTATGTTCCTTTTATATATATATATTTATTAATCTAAATTAAAATCCACTTTCATCCCATATCATGTACTATAGAATGAGGCTCATGTAAATAAAGATGAAATACTAGTAGATTAAAACACACAAAGTGTATGGGAATCATATGTAAGTATGAAATAATAAAAATTTGTTCTTATTTAAATTGGTAATACATAACAATGAATACTTATTTTACTAAATTTTTTATCCATTTTAGATACAAGATTCTTCATTGATTATACCTAATGAATGAATGCTTGTAGTGGCTTTGAATCGGCCAAAACAATATGGTCACATCAATGGTGTGGGTTTTGGAGTATCACATTGAATATATTTTGAGAAAAGAAATGCATAAGGGGATAAAGATAATAAAATGGAGTATATTAAAGCATAAATAAAATTTTTATAATAAAAACTTAATTTTCAGTTTGAGTTGTTTGATAATGTTGCGGTAATGGAACAAATAAAAGAGACAACACAACAACAACCACTACATGAAGACCCCCCTCCCAATATTGTGGCTAGACATTCCCCTTATAGGCCTTTCTAACCATAGTTATTTCATTTTTTCATAACTATTTATATGAAATTTTAATCAGGAAGATATTGATACATTTATTTTACTAAAATTCTATAAGGTGAAATTGGTTGTGATTTATATCTATTAACACCCACCTATCACCTTGTTGTGAGGGGTATAATGTACAATATACAAGTATATATTCTACATAATAAAAAAATTTCAAAATATCATGTTAGTGTAGGTATTAACATATCTCATGAGCCAAGTGTTGAGCTACTCATTCCCCTTGATGATTTTGATGTTCACACCGTCAAATATGCTATTGGAAATTTCATAGCATGGTCGTTTCTTCTTGTAAAAATACTTGTCAAAAATGAGGTATGTCCTTTATAATTTACTTTTTATAAAAATCCATTAAATTTTTTTTAAAAATGGTATATACTAAGGAATTATATTATATACAAAGAAAAGGAAAGGGAAATGGAAGGTTGGATCAAAACAATCTAAAGGATGAACCAATCAATCAAAATTACCCTCAGAGAGTACCTTTACCCCACCAGTTCAACTACCTCATTTACTGATATTATAAGTTAATGTGGATACAAAATTCAAAGATGGTAATATGACCATCATTTATTTTAAAGAAAAAATTTATGGAGAGGCCATTATATACTATCTTGTACTTGATAATGTAGATTAAATCCTCAAGTGTGGGTGCCTAGGAGTCTCAGTTGTAAATTTATACATGAGGTGTTTTTTCAAAATATTTTTTTCCAATAGTTTATCTACTATGTTAACTATAGTTAAATAATATTCATGTTTCTTTATGCATATGTACCATTACTATTTGAAGGGAAAACCCTGTGAACAAAAATTTAGACCCATTGGTCCTCACATCACTTCTACATAACAAAGTTCATTAGGAGAAAATAAATATTTAATAATAGTGGAAAAATTATCCACAATATTTGAAAATAAACTTACAAATGACAGACTCTTCTTAATACCCAGGATTTAGGGGTAAAAATATACAATATAATCATATCAAATACGTTTTCATTTATTTCATCACTTTTTTTTGTTTTTTAAGGATAATTGGTTGCTCATTTTAATCAATCTGGATATTCTAAAAAATTATTTTTTGGATTCAATGCATGAATTAACAACAAATAGACCATACATTATGAATTTTATATATTTTTAATACACTATATTCAAAATTTTATAAATAAACTTCAAGTTATATGTTTTATATTATGTTTTAATGAAAACAAATTTACGATAGGTATGCATTTTAATATCATCAAAATCATGGTATGAGGGAGGTCCATGATCATAAGAAAAATATTGAATTCTATAAATGGATAAGTATTGGGGTATATATAATAGAATTTCACTATCAAAGTATATTTCAAAACAAATTACTTATTTTTTTCAATGTTTTTGTAGTGTTCGAAACAAACTAATGATAAAGATTGTGGTTATTATGTTTGCAAATTTATGAAATATTTTTTATTCCATAAATAAACTAGCATCCCCAAAGAAGTATTATAAATGATATTTAAATTTTCATTTAAAATATTTATTAATCATTATTTATATTTTTCAAGTACTACCATAACTATTGGAAGTCCGCGTATTCAATAAAGGAAATATATTTGTTTAGAATTGAGTGGGAAGAACACATGGTGTCATAATATATATAGAAATCATGAATATTTGACTTCATATTACATATTTAGTTAATTTTATCATCATTTTATCTAATTTTTTAGTCAATTTTATTATCATTCTTATCTACTACTTGTTTAGTTAATTTTCATAAAGATCACAAAGGGGTGAATTTGTTGAGAATTTATACTTATCCAACCATTTTGTTCTCTATGAATGTCACAAAACTCTTTTATAAAAAACCATTCTCAACAAAGGCTTCTAAAAGGATGAACTTCATACCAATTTGACTCATTGTGTCTCCGATATGACTCTAAGCACATGTTTTCAATGTAAAAGTATCATTTTTGTTCAAAATGTTCCTCACTAATTTAAAACAAAGAAAACACACTCATATGGTCTTAATACTTTAGGAAATTGATCTATACATCATTTTTGACATGTAGGAATCAACCGCACATCAATCTAACACATGGTATTCACATTGTGAATAAAAGTGCATCTTCTTAGTTTAAAAATGACATTTTAGTTAAAAACATTTGTCACTCACTAAAAATATAGAAAACACACATGGATTTTATTGATATTTTAGGATAATGATCTACAAGTAATTTGTAACATTTAAGAATAGACCAAATATTAATTCGACACATGGTGTTCCCAATATAACACAATGTATGTGTTTTCAATTTAAAATTGGCCATTTAGTTTAAAGTATTTAGTACATACACAAAAGTAGGAAAATACACATTTATTTTATTTATACTTTAGGAAAAGAATCCATAAGTAATTATTGATATATAAGAATTAGTCACACATCAATATGATGCACTGTGTGACTGGTAAGATTGAAAGTGAGTGCTTTGATTTAAAAATAACATTTTAATTCAAAACATTCATCACATACTCAAAACTAATAAAACATTCTCATATTACCTTAATACTTTAGAAAAAAGATCCATAAATCATTTTTAACATGTAGGAATCAAACACACATTAATATGACACATGGTATGCCCAATATGACTCAAAGTGCATGTTTTCAATTTTAAAGAAACATTTTAGTTCAAAAAGTGTGTCACTAATTTAAAACTAAGAAAACACACTCGTATTTTACTAATAATTTTGGATAATGATCCATAACAAATTTGTGACTTATAAGAGTCATCCGAACATCAATCTGACACATGGTGTGGTGGGTATGACTAAAAGTGCATATTTTTATTTAAAATCAACATTTTATTACGAAACACACTTTACATAATAAAAACTGAGAAAACATGTCATATTTTCTTTATACTTTAGGAAAATAATACATTGGTCATTTTTGACATGTAGAAAACAGTTTCAAATTAATATGATACATAGTGTTCCCAACATGACTCAAAGTGTTTTTTTTTTCATTTTTAAAGTGGCATTTTAGGTCAAAATGAATTTCAATAACTAAAACCCATGTAAATACACTCATATTGTCTTAAAATTTTATGAAAATTATACATAAGTCATTTTTTATGTATAGGAATCAACCTCATGTCAATCCAATATACGATGTGACCAGTATGACTGAATGTGTGTGTTTTTTATTTTAAATATACATTTTAGTATAAAACACACTTCACATACTCAAAACTAATAAAAAACACTGATATTATCTTGATACTTTTTGAAAATTATCCATAAGTAGTTTTTTATGTGTAGGAATTAGGCTCATATCAATATAACACATGGTGTGGCCGGTATGACTCAAATAGCATGTTTTTAGTTTAAAATTCATATTCTAGATCAAAAGATGCATAATATACTCAAAAACAAGAAAACCCATTTTAATTTCCTTGATAGTATTGGAAAATGAGCCATAAGTCATTTTTGGTGTGTAGGAATCAGCTGCATCTCAATCTGATACACTGTGTGACCAGTATGAATCAAAGTGTATGTTTTCATTTTATAAGTGACAATTTAGTTAAAAAAATTCACTCACCGAAAACTAAGAAAACAAATTTAGGGTTTTTTACACTTTAGGAAAACAATCTATAAGTCTTTTTTGACATATATCAATCAATCTCATATCAATCTAATACATAGTGTTCCTCGTATGACTCAAAGTACACGTTTTAATTTTAAAATGATTTTTTAGTTAAAAAATAACCACTCAATAAAATTCAAGTTAAAACACTCATATTTTCTTTATATTTTATTAAAATGACCCATAAATCATTTTTGATTGATAGTAATCATCTCCACAACAATCTAATACATGATGTGACTAATATGACTCAAAGTGTAGGTTTTCATTTTAAAAATGACATTTCAGTTAAAAACATGCGTCACTCACTTAAAACAACTACCACACTTGGACTGTATTGGTACTTGAAGAAACTGATCCAAAATTCATTTTTAATATGTAGGAATAAAGTACATTTTAATCTAATACATGGTGTGACTGATATGACTCAAATATCATGTTTTCATTTACAATTGAAATTTTAGTTTAGAAGACACGTGGCATACTCAAAATTTTAAAAAACATTCATATTATTCTTGAAACTTTATTACTGTGATCCATAAGTAATTTTTGATATGCATGAATCATCCTCACCTCAATCTGATACACAATGCGACTGGTATGACTCAAAATGTTTTTTTAGTTTAAAAATGACATTTTAGTTAAAAACAAGTGTCACTCACTGAAAACTGAGAAAAAACAATCATATGGTCTTGAAACTTTAGTAAAAAAATCCATAATTCATTTATTATTTGTAGTAATTGATCATATGTTAATTCAATACATGGTGTGATCAGTATGCTGTGAAGTTTGTGCTTTCATTTTAAAATGAAATTTTAGTTAAACTGTTATACTCATAGAAAATTGAGAAAAAAGTAATTAGATTATATTAATATTTTAGAAAAAATATCCATAAATCACTTGTGATGTGTAAGAATCAATTGCATGTCAATCTGATACACATTTTAACCATAATTATTGAAAGTGAAGGTTTTTAGTTTCAAAATGACATTTTTGTTAAAAAACATGTGCTGCTCACTGAAAACCAAGAAAAACACTCTTATTGTATTGATACTTACGTAAAAAATCAATAATTCATTTTTTATGTGTAGGAATAAATATCATATAAATACAACACATGGTGTGTTTGGTATAACTCAAAGTGCGTGTTTTTTATTAAAAATTGACATTTTAGGTCAAAAGAAGCCTAATGACCTCAAAACTGAGCAAACACATTTAGATTGTTTTGATAATTTATGAGAACGATCCATAAGTCATTTATGACATATAGGAATTATATGCACCTAAATCCAATATATGGAGTGACTGATCTCACTTGAAATGTGTGCTTTTAGTTTAAAAGTGACATTGTAGTTAAAAACATGAGTCATCAACTAAAAAATGGGAAAAACAATCTTATGGTTTTGATACTTAAGGAAAACAATCCATAAGTCATTTTTTGACGAGTAGGAATTGGTTACATGTCAATCTGAAACACTGTGTGACCAGTATGACTCAAAGTGTGTGTTTTCAGTTTCAAAATGACATTTTAGTTAAAATCATAGTTCACTCACTGAAACCCAAGAAAACAGACTCAGATTATCATGATATTTTAGTAAAATTATCAATAAATCATTTTTGATACGTAAACATAATCCACATGTAAATCTAGAACATGGTGTGGTCGGTGTGACACAAATTCATTTTTTTATTTAAAATTGACATTTTTTTCATAAAATGAATTAGATACTCAAAATTGATCAAATGCGCTCATATTTTTTTGATGCTTTAGTAAAATTATCTACAAATAATTTTTCACGTATAGGATTCAACCACATGTTAATCTGACTCTCATTGCATCTAATATAACTCGAAGTGTATGTTTTCAGCTTAAAAGTGACATTTGATTAATGCTTTGTGTCATATTTATGTTTATTTTATTTATTTATAGTATTAATAAGATAATAATTTTTTTATACAGTAACACTCTTTTGTTCAAGCTGGGGTGGATTGTTCCACAACTGATAGCATGATCAGACACTTTTGAGAACAGGTTGAGGTCCAAAGACAACATAACATTAATGTTTTTGTATTTTTGATGTTTGAGATAAAATTTACATACCAATGTAATTTTATATACCCGTTTTTTAAATGTTTGCAAGAATTTTAATTTTTTTTTATTTTGATATAAATTTAATTTAAATTAAATTTATATTTATTATTATAGTGTGTTGTAATATTAGCAGCACATTGTTGCAATTTTTCTTTTATCATCACTAGAAACATCATTGATAAAATTTATATTTATCGTCGCTAAAAAAATGCTGATAAAGGAAATCCTTTATCAATTCTACAAAAAGCACTGATAAAGGGCTCACTTTATCAACACTTTTTATTGCACTGATGAAAGGCACTTTTATCAACATTATTTTTAGCACTGATAAAAGTCATTGGCTTTTAAAGGTTCTTATAACAACAATACTTTTTTAGAATTGATGAAGGCTATTTCTAGGGATGATTATATACATATCTGTAGTAGTGGTTTTTTTAGCATTGATTAAGGTCCTATTTATCATCACTTTTCATTGGATTTGAAAAAATACCCCCCTTTAACAGTGCTAAAAAACACTGATAAAGTGCACCATGAATAGTCTAATTTATGTACACATTTATATATTTTTATATAGTATTTATATAATGATAAGTATATATATGTATATATAATATATAAACATTATTTATATAACTATATTATAGTAAAAAATTATTATCAATCTTATTTTCATAAATTTATATGTAAAAAATTATCAAATTTATATTAATCATTGAAAATGTTTAATAATGTATTTATATACATCAATTAAAAATGTATATATAAATATAATTTATTAATAATTTATTTAAAAAAATGTAAATATATAAATGAATATATATTTATTTAAATATAGTTCATATTTGAATTTTTATATTTATATTCAAATTATATAATTTAAAATATACACATATATTTGTATGTATGTGTATTCATGTGCACGTATGTGTATGTATGTGGATTCATGCATGTGCATGTATGTATATGCATTTATGTGTATTTATTTTCATGTACGTTTATGTATGTGTATGTGCATGTGTATTTATGTATTGTATGTGTATATATACCTATGTATGTTTATGTTTATGTCTATGTATATATATGTATGTGTTGTGTATGTGTATGTTTATGTGTACGTGAATGTATGTATGTGAATGTATGTGTATCTATGTATGTGAATGTGTATGTATGTATCTGTATTTTTATATGTATGTGTGGATGTGGATGTATGTGTTTGTGTGTGTTTATGTAGTATGTGTATGTTTATGTAGTATGTGTATGTATGTGTATGAACATGTATGTAATTGTATGTATGTATATGTGTTTGTGTGTGTGTGCATGTATGTATGTGTATATGCATGTATATACATATATGTGTATCTATGTGTATGTGTATGTATGTGTATGCAAGTGCACTTCAATGTGTATGTATGTTTGCGCTTATATACTGGGCCTTGTGCCTCTGGGCCTTCGGGTCATTTATAGGCCTTGTGCCTCTGGGTATACGGGTCTTGTAGGGGTTCCCCCTCAACCCTTAAATGGGGAATTATCCAAAAATCAATAAAAATTTAAGGCCTTTGGTCTTTCAAAGTATGTGTGTTTTCATTTTTAATATTTTTGTAATGTATTCATTGTTTTTAGTTATTTATATATTTTTAAATATTAATATTCAATAATTTTAATATCTATATAATGTATATAATTAATATCTATTCATTTTAATTTTAAAATCTTTGTTTTTAAATTTTTATATAGTTTTTGTTTATTTATTAATAATTAGAACATTATTATAAATCTCTTGTTTGAAAATTTATTTTTAAATATTTTTTATTTTTTATTTCAATATTTATTCATTTTTAATATTGTGTTAATTTATATAAATAATATTATTGATTCATTTTTTATTTTTATTTTCAATTTAATCATTTTTTGTTATAAAATTTTATTCATTTTTAATATTTATTCATCTATTATTATCAATTAATATTTAACACTTATTCAATTTTAATATTTTTTAATAATTTATTCACTTTTAATATTTATACATTTGATATTTTTATAATCTATTCATTTTTATTATTTATTTATACATTTTTATTTCTTAATATTTAATATTTTCAATATATTTATAATTTACATTATTAATATTTAATCATTTTAATTTTAATATTTTTTAATTTTAATCTTTATAAATTTATTATCTATTCATTTTTAATTAGTATTTTATTTTAAACCGTTTTTATTTAAATGAAATTTTTAGTATTCTCGTCAACATTGAATAATAAAAATAATTTATTTTATTTATTCATTTTTAATATTTTTTAAAATTAATATTATTTATTCATTTATCATAATATTAATAAATTTATTACAATATAATACATTTATCAAAATATTTTCACATTTATTAATAAATTTAATATAAATATTATTTCTTATTTATTTTTATTATTTTTTGAATTTATTTATTTTTTATGTTTTCTATTTTTTATTATAAAGTAATTTTTAATATATGATTTTATATAATTAGTAATTTATTGCAATATTTAAATTTATTTTTTATTTTTATTTTGAACTATTATTTATTGACGTCGTATTATGTTCTAATAAAAGTTACATTTATGAGCACTTATCATTTAGTGTTAATAAGTGCATCATTTATCAGCGCCTTTTTAGTGCTGATAAATCCTTGGCTTTATGAGCACCAATAAAGTGTTGATAAATCATACCTTTATCAGTGCTTTCTATTTCAGCATGGATAAATGTATCTTTTATCAATATCTTTTTATTAGCACAGATAAAATCCCTTCCCTTATTTCAAAATAACACTAACTGAGATCACCATTGCTCGAGATGTTAAAGCTCTCAAGGAATATGAATATTTTCATCACCTTCTTTAAATTTTAGGATGAATCAACCTTTAAATCCAAGGTACAATATTCTCTATTTATTTTTTATTGATCTTACAACGTTTTTAATAGGTTTTTGATTCTTTTCATTGGTTCTTCTCATTTGTTTAATTTTTTAGCGCTTTTTTTCAGGATTTTTGGTTCTTCCCATTAGTTCTTCTCTTTTAATCGATGTTTTTCCCCTCGATCAGATGATTTTGATAGTTATTTTTCTTTTGGAATTATCTCTCAATGGATACAAACATCACATATTTTTAACTAATTTTTTAGTCAAGAACTCATAAAAAATAATCTCTCAATCAATTCTAATGTTTTTTCCTTTAATTAAAAAACATTTTGTGTGTAACTATGACTTTTTATTCATTTTTATTTAAATTTTATCTATAATTTTATTTGAATAATGAAAAACACTATCAGTTTTTTCTATATTGATTTCATAATTATCATGAAGAAATAAAGAAAAATATTTATTTTTATTGTTATTTCAATTCAAAAATTTTGGAAAAAATCATATATACATTTTTTTACCCATTACAATTTATATAATTGACCCAATAATATTAAACCTCATGTTAAAAGTTTAAATTATTTTTAAATGAGAGATAAATCAAAATTTGGAAATTTTCATTTTTTTAGAATTGAAAATTTGGAAAAACATTAATTTCTCTAATTTTAATAACAAGAATATTTATTTTATGAATTTAATTTCTCATTAAAATTATTATCGTAATTAAATATATTATAACCAAGGCTTTTCATAGTTGGAAAAATATTGTATTTTTTGTTTATTTTCAATCCACACTAGGACTGATCGGGGAGTTTGCAAGGAAAGTGATCTCACAGTGAAAATGGCTTCAGTGTTGAAGGTGGTGTCATTTCCTAATGTTTGCCAAATTTTTGAGTTCAAAATCCAGAGGAAGGAGTGATCTTCATGAAATGTTGTTTTCTAGGACTAACTTTTCATATATATGGTGAACACATGGATTTCATGAAGATTAGATTTTCACAAAGATGTGTCCTTTATGAAGAAATATAGTGTCGTGAAGGTTTGAAGGTTCATGAAAGTGGATTTACAAAAATAGATGAGTTGTGATGAGAAGACAATAATCTATGTGACTACAAGAATCTGCATGAATATAATAATTTCATTGGTGCTTTGTGAATAAAGGAGCTTTAAGATCATGGATGAATAGGTTCACAAAAAGGTCGATAGGGATTTGGGATCTTCATGAAGGGATAAGTCTATAAATAAGCGGTCACCCCTCATTTGAGATATGGAGAGAATTTGAGAAAATGGTGAATCACTTTTAATTAGTAAAGGATTGGAACTTCACAAATTAGGAACTCTTCACGCGCATAAGTATCATAAAAATAATGGTTACTACCTAACTAATGCTAAGGAATTTCAAAAAATGGAGTTTTGTAAAGATTAGGAGTTTCATGAATACTAAGAGTTCCAGGAAGGTTGGGAGCTTAGTGAAGGTTGGTAGCTTCATGAAAGTGTGTGGGTTTACAAATGTTGATATTTCTTTGAAACAAGAAGGGGGTTTCACAAATTCTAGGAGCTTCATGAATAGTAGTGTTGAACATATATTTTAAGTGAGCAGTGATTTCAAGTGCATCAACTCAATACTATGGTGAAAGAAGAGTCTCATGCTAATCTAGTAAAAAAATACTTAAATGCATAATCTACTAAGGTGACCTTCAAGATGATAAATAGAGTAAGATTTCTCCCAAGGTTGTGAGTTAGAGGGAGTTGATGGGCGTGTTCTGAGGGAGATAGTGTGCTACCCCTAAAATTATTGTAAAGGGATTTTTCCTGGTACAGAGTGATTGTGCTTGATCTTTTGTACTCCACAATAACTAGTGAAGCTTATTGGATTCAGGTACAAATGACACACTATCGACATATGATCCTCGGACTAGCCATTAGTGGTGAACCAAGTAAAATTTATGTTTTGTGTCTTTTCATATGGATATTTATTAATTTCATGATTCCATTAGACTGGTTTTACAAGTTCCTACCAAATTTGAAACAAGATCAATCTCTTTAAAATAAAAAGTTGACACTTTAATTCATCACTCCCCTCTAAAGGTGTTATAAGGTCCTACAAGTGGTATCAGAGCAAATAGGTTATAAGTGTTAAAACTTTCCCCTATTGTGTTCATTGAGAATTCAATGAATATTAGGGGAGTTCCCATATTTTATGGAAGAAACTTCTATATTTGGAAGAAGATAATGATATATCATCTGTAGTCCCTTGGAATGGATGTTCTCTTTGCCATGGATCAATGGATTTAGATCAGTGGTATGACAGGTCTCTCGATGACTGAAACAAATAAGAAAATCCTTGATGCAAATTCCAAAGCTCAAAATTATCTTATCATTTCTCAATATGATCAAATCTATTTGAAGGTGATGAGTTTTACTACATCCATGTCCATTGGGAGAAAATAGAAAATATATATGAAGGAAATAACAAATTAAAGGATTCCAAACTTCAAGTGTTGCTAAATAAGTTCAATGATCTAAAAATGAATCCATATTAAAAATGAAAATAGTTTCTTTAATCACATAACTAAAGTTATTGGAGCTATTCTAGGACTTGGGGAAGAAATCAAGGATATTTACCTTGTGAAGAAAATACTGAAAAACATTACATCAATGTAAAATCCAAAAGTATCATCCCTTTAGGAAAGATATCTTCCTAATCTTTCTCTTGATAACCTGCTAAGTAGTCTGGTGGCTTATGAAATGAGAGTAAAACTAGAAGATGTAATAATTCAAGTAATCAAAGAAATGGAATTCAAATCCATGGAGAAACTTTACATCTTAATAGATAGTGATGATGGAGACATTGTGGTGGATTAAATTATTTCTTCTTTTTCTTATAATTTCAAGAGAGTAAAATGATATTTGAATGAAATATTCTGATTATTGTTTTCGGTGTGGCAGAGTAGGGAATATTTCCACTCGATGCTCAAGGAAATTTGATGATGTATAAAGTGAAGTAAAAAACATAAATAAGACTCAGAAAATGTTCTCTCAAAAGGGAGAATATAATTCAAGAAATAAATTATAATGAAAGATATTTTTCTACAAAGAGGAACAAGATGATAATGATTTTTAGAGGATTTTGAACTAGAGTTTAAAACTGATTCCCAAGAATCTATAATTTCTACAACTGAAAAGGTAAAACCTATAAAAGATGAAGATAATCAATATATTGGTTTTTTTGATCTCAAGGTTGAACTTGAAGGTGCTCTTGATGGTCTTGACATTCAAATAGAGAAAAAAAGATAAGAGCCTTGTTGAAAGAGTCCTCATAGTATATGGATTGGCTTGAATAATAAATTGATCGACTCTAAGGAAAGGAAGAAAAAAATTCAAAAAATCTTGAAATCTCGGAATATGTTGTGGAGTTAAACTCAGTATTGAAGAGTATGAAAAATTCATCAATGAGATTACATCAAGATTAGCAGAAAAGGATAATATAGTTGAGGGACTTGAAGAAGAAGTTATTACTTTAAGGAGTAAACTATAAAATGAATAAAAATTGAGGGAATAAAAGAATAAATTATATTTTGGATGATTTTCATATTAAAATATATTATAAATAACTAAATTTAGTTTTGAAGGAGTAGATAAGGCCTTATATGATTGCAGATCCACATTTATGGGAAAAGTATAATTGACTATGATACAAAAACATCAAAGGATGGAAATGGGATGAGCTAATGTAAATGGAAGAATAAAGTTGGATATATCAAAAAGACGCCTAATTTACTAATAGAGATAGCGTCAAACCAAACCAAAAAAGAGCTGAAAATAATCCTCAAGCATCCAAAAGGATCATTGATCAAATACCTTTACAAAATAAGGGGACATGTGGGGGAATAGATGTGATAAGATATTTCCCCTTATGAAATGTCAATTGTGTGGAATTCTGGGCCATACCATGTCTTATTGTGAAGATTCATGGAGCTATCTAAATGGGGAAGTGTCTATAATTCCACAAAGAAGAATGATAAAATATCCTTCATTATATAGAAGAAATAGTTTCTATGAATATTTTTTTCATTATTCAAACTATGACCATAAATCTATTCATTACAGGTAGAGGAAAGGTGAGAAAAATAAATATATAACTCCAAGACAAGTCAATACCCATTACCCAAGAATAATTACTCTTGAAAATAAGTATTATCCTCTATAAGAATAAGAATATAAGTATTATGAACCCATAAATATTTAAAAGAGATTGTAAATGCCACATTTTTCTTCCACTAAATCAGTTATCTCATGGAAAGAAAAGAAGAACATAGACAAAGAAAATGTTTTAAAAATTTATCTTCAAGCTAAAAAGAATATTATCACCTAGATTCTTGACAGTAGATACTCATACCACATGATAGAAAATGTATATTTGTTGAAAAATGTTAATAAAACTATTAATGTAACACTGAGGTTTGAAAATGATGGTTCTTTAAAGATCAAAGGTAGTGGAAATATAGAACTAGAAAACTATGAGCTAATGAAAATAAAGGTTCATTACATGGATGATTTGCATAAAAATCTCCGGATTATTAATAAAATCTATGAATCAAAACTGGTATTGATGTTTAATCAGAAGGAATTCACATTCAAAGGAAAGATAGGTGATTATCTCATGAAATAATGTAGAACTAATGGAAATTTATACTTGGTTGATAGTAAATAAAACTCTTATTTCCTAACGATTGAATAAGAAAAAAACTTTTAGCAACGATATTTGGGTCACATTAATCAACAGAGCATGGAATACATATCCAAGATAAATATTTTTGTTGACATTCATAATCTGAAGTGTGATAGAGAAAAGACATGCGATGCTTGAAAGAGAGGAAAGATAGTTAGGATTTCATATCGATTGAGGAACAAAAGGAAATTGAATCTGGTTGATCTCATCCACACAGACGTGTGTGGTCTAATAAATGTGGTTGGTGCATATAGAGAGAGTTACTTAATTATTTTTATTGATGATTGTAGTATAATTTATATTGTGATGTTTATTAAGAATAAACTGAAAGTGCTTGATTTCAAGAAAATTTATTTTCAAAGATATGAGGATGAAACTGGTCACACAATCAAGATTTTACGATCTGGAAATGGAACAAAATACAAATCCAATGAATTTTAAAATTTCTATGAAAAGCATAGGATAAAGCCTAAAGTTTCTTAAATTATAACCCCTCAACAAATTGGATTCACTAACCATAGAATTTTATAGGTGGATAATATGTCTAGAACTATGCTGATTGAGAGTTATGTTTCTCATCATTACTGGAAAGAGGTTGTTCAAGTAGCGGTGTACACTCAAAATCAAACATGGATTTTTATGGGATAGATCAGGACACCATATGAGATATGGTATAGAAAGAATCCCTCTATAAATTATTTTTGTTCTTTTGGAAGTAAAAATTTCATCCAAAAAAAAGAAGGAAATTATAGTGATATTACAGATTAGGGGAGGTTCCTTGGATATTCAGTGAAGAGAAAATCATATAAATGTTATAATAATCATATTATAAATATTTTGGAAATAAATGATGTAAATATCATTGAGGATAAATCCATAAATACACTACTATAAAAACGGTCTTTATCAGTGCTCAAAATGGGATTTATCAGTGCTAAAAAGAACTATAAAGCTCGGTGTTGATAAAGGGGGGGTACCCTTTATTAGCGCTAAAAAAGCACTGATAAAACAACCCTTTATCGGCGCTAAAAAAGCGCTGATAAAACAACCATTTATCAGTGCTCCTTTAGCGCGGATAAACTGATCCTTTATCAGCACTTCGTTAGCCCTAATAAAGGTGAAGTTTATCATCCCTTTTTTAGCACTGATAAAAGCTCCATTTATCAGTGCTAAAAAGGCGCTGATAAATGCCTTGTATGCTGCTACAAAAAAATCTGCAGTAGCACACCCGAACACCTAAAAAAATTCTACATCTCAATAAGATAATTAGAGCAAGTATACCCATAAAAAATTAACACATAAATCATAAGCTAATTAGACCAAGTATACCCATACAATAAGTATACCTATACACCATTAACACATAATTCATAAGTTAATTAAGTACATACAGAATTCAAATAAGAATTCAGGGGGTTGTGGGCTGTTCAAGGGTTTAGGGTGGCTATAAAAGGGGATGTAGGGGGTTTTGTGGGGGATGGGGGTGTCTGAGGGGGTTTTCCATGGGGGTGGGCTGGTGTCCAGGGTGTCGGGGGGGCTTTACAGGGGGTGGGGGTGTCCAGAGGTGTGGGGGGTGTCCCGGGGGTGGGTTGGTGTCCAGGGGGTGGGGGTGGTCTAGGGGGTTGTTGGGGTTGACTCGTACACATAAAAAAGGACCCATGGATCATTCTTATAAAATATCAACACAATCCAAATGCGTTTGGTCAGATTTCCGTAGGTCAGTTGTTGTTTTCAATTAAAATTGTGTCCATTTTAAACCAAAGAGAGACCCTTTGAGTGCTATCGGCCACACCGTACCTCAGATTGAGGCGGGTATGACTCGTACACGTCACAAATGAACCTTGGATCATTCTCATAAAGTATCAACACAATCCGAATGTGTTTGGTTGGATTTACGTAGGTTAGTTGTTGTTTTCACTTAAAATTGTGTCCATTTTAAACAAAACAGAGACCCTTTGAGTGGTACTAGCCACACCGTGCCTCGGATTGAAGTGAGTTTGACTCGTACACATCAAAAAGGACCCATGGATCGTTCTTATAAAAGATCAAGACAATATGAATGCATTTGGTCAGATTTCTGTAGGTCAGTTGTTGTTTTCACTTAAAATTTTGTCCATTTTAAACCAAAGAGAGACCCTTTGAGTGATACCGGCCACATTGTGCCTTAGATTGAGGTGGGGATGACTCATACATGTCCCAAATTATTCTTGGATCATTCTCCTAAAGTATAAATACAATTCTAATGTGTTTGGTTGGATTTACATAGGTCAATTGTTGTTTTCACTTAAAATTGTGTCCATTTAAAAAAAAAGAGACCCTTTGAGTGGTACCGGCCACACCATGCCTCTTATTGAAGAAGGGTTGACTCGTACACATTAAAAAAGACCCATGGATCGTTCTTATAAAGGATCAAGACAATATGAATGATTTTGGTCAGATTTCCGTAGGTCAGTTGTTGTTTTCACTTAAATTTGTGTCCATTTTAAACCAAAGAGTGACCCTTTGAGTGATACCAGCCACACTGTGCCTCAGATTGAGGTGGAGATGACTTGTAAATATCAAAAAGGACCTATGGATCTTTCTACTAAAGGGTCAACACAATCCGAATGTGTTTGGTCGGATCTACGTAGGTCAGCTGTTGTTTTCACTTAAAATTGTGTCCATTTTAAACAAAAGAGAGACACTTTGAGTGGTACCGGCCACACCGTGCCTTGTATTGAGGCGGGGATGACTCATACAGATCGCAAAGGATTCATGGATCATTCTTATAAAAGATCAAGACAATCCGAATGCATTTGGTTGGAATTTCATAGGTCAGTTGTTGTTTTCAATTAAAATTGTGTCCATTTTAAACAAAAGAGAGACCATTTGAGTGATAGCGGCCACACCGTGCCTCAGACTGAGGCGAGGATGACTCTTACACATTACAAAGGACCCTTGGATCATTATCCTAAAGGATCAACAAATTCCGAATGTGCTTGGTCAAATTTCCGTAAGTCAGTTGTTGTTTTCACTTAAAATTATGTCCATTTTAAACAAAATAGAGACCCTTTGAGTGGTACCGGCCACATCGTGCCTCGGATTAAGGTGGGGTTGACTTTTACACGTCACCAAGGACCCTTGGATCCTTCTTATAAAATATCAAGGCAATAAAAATGAATTTGGTCATATTTTCATAGGTCAGTTGTTGTTTTCAATTAAAATTGTGTCCATTTTAAACAAAAGAGAGACCCTTTGAGTGATAGTGGTCACACCGTGCCTCATATTAATGCGGGGTTGACTCGTACAAGTCAAAAAGGACCATTGGATCTTTCTCCTAAAGTATCAACACAATCCTAATGCTTTTGGTCATATTTCCGTAGGTCAGTTGTTGTTTTCACTTAAAATTGTGTCCATTTTAAACAAAATAGAGACCCTTTGAGTGATACAGGCCACACCGTGCCTCGGATTGAGGCAGAGTTGACTCTTAAACATCAAAAATAACCCATGGATATTTATCCAGAAGGATAAATACAATCCGAATGCATTTGGTTGGATTTCTATAGGTCAGTTGTTGTTTTCACATAAAATTGTGTACATTTTAAACAAAAGAGAGATCCTTTGAGTGGTACTAGCCACACCGTGCCTCGGATTGATGCGGGGTTGACTCTTAAACATCAAAAAGTACCCATGGATATTTATTATAAAAGATCAAGACAATCTGAATGTGTTTGGTCAGATTTCTATAGGTCAGTTGTTGTTTTCACTTAAAATTGTGTCCATTTTAAACCAAAGAGAGACCCTTTGAGTGATAGCAGTCACATTGTGCATTGGATTGAGGCAGGGATGACTCTTAAACATAAAAAAGAAACCTTGTATTGTTCTCCTAAAGGATCAACACAATCCGAATGCGTTTGGTCAAATTTTCATAAGTCATTTGTTGTTTTCACTTAAAATTGTGTCCATTTTAAACAGAATAGAGACCCTTTGAGTGGTACCGGCCACACCGTGCCTTGGATTGAGGCAGGGTTGACTCGTACACGTCACCATGGACCCTTGGATCGTTTTTATAAAATATCAAGGCAATCATAATGTGTTTGGTCAGATTTTCATAGGTCAGTTTTTGTTTTCAATTAAAAATTTTTCCATTTTAAACAAAAGACAGACCCTCTGAGTGATAGCGGACACACCATGCCTAGTATTGAGGCAGGTATGAATCTTACATGTCACAAAGGACCCGTGTATAGTTCTACTAAAGGATCAAAACAATCCGAATGCATTTGGTCGAATTTCTGTAAGTCCATTGTTGTTTTCACTTAAAATTGTGTCCATTTTAAACAAAATAGAGACCCTTTGAAAGGTACCGGCCACAACGTGCCTCGTATTGAGGAGTGGTTGACTCTTACACATAACTAAGGACCGTTTTATCGTTCTTATAAAATATCAGGGCAATCTGAATGCGTTTGGTTGGATTTTCATAGGTCTGTTGTTGTTTTCAATTAAAATTGTGTCCATTTTAAAAAAAAGGAGACCCTTTGAGTGATAGCGGGCACAATGTGCCATGTATTAAATCGGGTTTGACTTTTACACATCAAAAATGACCCATGGATCGTTCTCCTAGAGTATATACACAATCCAAATGCATTTGGTCAGATTTCCGTAGGTCAATTGTTGTTTTCACTTAAAATTGTGTCCATTTTAAACAAAATGGAGACCCTTTGAGTGATACCAGCCACACCAGGCATCGGATTGAGGCATGGTTGACTCTTACACTTCAAAAAGGACCTGTGGATCGTTCTTATAAAATATCAAGGCAATCATAATGCGTTTGGTCATATTTTCATAGGTCAGTTGTTGTTTTCAATTAAAATTGTGTCCATTTTAAACAAAAGAGAGACCCTTTGAGTGCTACCAGCCACACCATGCCTCATATTGAGACAGTGATGACTCATACATGTTAAAAAGGACCCTTGGATAATTCTACTAAAGTATCAACACAATCAGAATTTGTTTGGTCAGATTTCTGTAGGTCAGTTGTTGTTTTCACTTAAAATTGTGTCCATTTTAAACAAAAGAGAGACCCTTTAAGTGGTACCAGCCACCCCGTGCCTCGGATTTAGGTGGGGTTGACTTTTACACATCAAAAAGGACCCATGTATTGTTATTATAAAATATCAAGACAATCCAAATGTGTTTGGTCTGATTTCCGTAGGTCAGTTGTTGTTTTCACTTAAAATTGTGTCCATTTTAAACCGAAGAGAGGCCCTTTGAGTGCTATTGGCCACACCGTGCCTCAGATTGAGGCGGGGAGGACTGGTACATGTCATAAAGGACCCTTGGATCATTCTCCTAAATGATCAATACAATATGAATGTTTTTGGTTGTATTTCCATAGATCAGTTGTTTTTTTCACTTAAAATTGTGTCCATTTTAAACAAAAGAGAGACCCTTTGAGTGGTACCGGCCACACTGTGTCTCAGATTGAGGTGGGGTTTACTCTTAAACGTCAAAAATGACCCATGGATCGTTCTTTTAAAATATCAAGAAAATCCAAATGCGTTGGGTCAGATTTCCATAGGTCAGTTATTGTTTTCACTTAAAATTGTGTCCATTTTAAACCAAAGAGAGACCCTTTGAGTGCTACTGGCCACACCGCACCTCAGATTGAGGAATATATGACTCTTACATATCAAAAAGGACTCGTGGATCATTCTCCTAATGTATCAACACAATCTGAATGTGTTTGGTCGGATTGTCGTAGGTCAGTTGTTGTTTTCACTTAAAATTGTGTTCATTTTAAACAAAAGAGAGAACCTTTGAGTGGTACCGGCCACACCATGACTCATATTGAGGAAGGGGTGACTCATAAACGTCACAAAAAAACCATGTATCATTCTTATAAAATATCAAGACAATCTGAATGTGTTTGGTCAGATTTTCATAGGTTAGCTGTTGTTTGCTATTAAAATTGTGTCCATTTTAAACAAATGAGAGACCCTTTGAGTGATAGCAGCCACACCGTGACTTGGATTGAGGCGGGTATGACTCTTAAACATCAAAAAGGACCTTTGTATCATTATCCTAAAGGATCAACACATTCTAAATGAATTTGGTTGAATTTATGTAAGTCAGTTGTTGTTTTCACTTAAAATTGTGTCCATTTTAAACAAAATAGATACTGATTGAGTGGTACCAGCCACACCATGACTCGGATTTAGGCGAGGTTGACTCATACACATCACTAAGGACCCTTGTATCTTTATTATAAAATATCAAGACAATATTAATCTGTTTGGTCATATTTTCATAGGTCAGTTGTTGTTTTCAATTAAAATTGTGTCCATTTTAAACAAAAGAGAGACCCTTTGAGTGATAGGGGTCACACTGTGCCTCGGATTGAGGCGAGGTTTAATATTACACATCACAAAGGACCCTTGGATCGTTCTAATAATTGATCAACATAATCTGAATGCGTTTGGTCATATTTCTGTAGTTCAGTTACTGTTTTCACTTAAAATTATGTCTATTTAAAACAAAATAGAGACCCTTTGTGTGATACCGGCCACACCGTGCCTCAGATTGAGGCAGGGTTGAATCTTACAAATCACTAAGGACCCGTGGATCATTCTACTAAAGGATAAACACAATCATAATGTGTTTGGTTCGATTTCCATAGGTTAGTTGTTGTTTTCATTTAAAATAGTGTCCATTTTAAACAAAAGAGAGACTCTTTGAGTGGTACCGGCCCAAGCGTGCCTCGGATTGAGGCGAGTTTGACTTTTACATGTCAAAAAGGACCCATGTATCGTTCTTATAAAATATCAAGACAATATGAATGTGTTTGGTCCGATTTCCATAGGTCAGTTTTTGTTTTCACTTAAAATTGTGTCCATTTTAAACCAAAGAGAGACCCTTTGAGTGATAGCGGTCACACCTTGCATTTTATTGAGGCAAGGATGAGTCATACACATAAAAAAGGACCCTTGGATCGTTATCCTAAATTATAAACACAATCATAATGTGTTTGGTCTAATTTATGTAAGTCTGTTGTTGTTTTCACTTAAAATTATGTCCATTTTAAACAAAATAGAGACCCTTTGAGTGGTACCGGCCACACCGTGCCACATATTCAGGCGGTGTTGACTCTTACACATCACAAATAACCCATGGATCATTCTTATAAAAGATCAACACACTCCAAATGTGTTTGGTTGGATTTCCGTAGGACAGTTGTTGTTTTCACTTAAAATTGTGTCCATTTTAAACCAAAGAGAGACCCTTTGAGTGCTACCGGCCACACCATGCCTCAGATTGAGGCTGATATGAATCGTACACGTTACAAAGGACCCGTGGATTTTTATCCTAAAGGATAAATACAATATGAATGCATTTGGTTGGAATTTCGTAGGTCAGTTGTTGTTTTCACTTAAAATGGTGTCCATTTTAAACAAAAGAGAGACCCTTTGAGTGTTATCGGCCACACCGTGCCTCATATTGAGGTGGGTATGACTCATACACGTCAAAAATGACCCATTGATCGTTATTATAAAATATCAAGACAATCGGAATGCGTTTTATTGGATTTTCATAGGTTCGTTGTTGTTTTCAATTAAAATTGTGTCCATTTTAAACAAAAGAGAGACCCTTTGAGTGATAGTGGCCACACCGTGCCTCAGATTGAGGCGGTGATGAATCATACATGTCACAAAGGACCCTTGGATTGTTCTACTAAAGGATAAACACATTCCAAATTTTTTTGGTTGAATTTCTGTAAGTCAGTTGTTGTTTTCCCTTAAAATTGTATCCATTTTAAACAAAATAGAGACCCTTTGAGTGGTACCGGCCGCACCGTGCCTCATATTGAGGAAGGGTTGACTCTTACACATCAAAAATGACCCATGGATCATTATTATAAATTATCAAGACAATCCAAATGCGTTTGGTCAGATTTCCATAGGTCAGTTGTTGTTTTCACTTAAAATTGTGTCCATTTTAAACAAAAGAGAGACCCTTTGAGTGATAGCGGTCACACCGTGCCTCGGATTGAGGTAGGGTTGACTCTTACATGTCACAAAAGACCCTTGTGTCATTATACTAAATTATAAATACAATATAAATGTTTTTGGTTGGATTTCTGGAGGTCAGTTGTGGTTTTCACTTAAAATTGTGTCCATTTTAAACAAAATAGAGACCCTTTGAGTGATATCGGCCACACCGTGCTTCGGATTGGGGCGGGGTTGACTCATAAATGTCACCAAGGACTCTTGGATCATTCTATTAAAGTATAAACACAATTCGAATGTGTTTGGTGAGATTTCCTTAGGTCAGTTTTTGTTTTCACTTAAAATTTTGTCCATTTTAAACAAAATAAAGACCCTTTGAGTGATACCGGCCACACAGTGCCTTAGATTGAAATGTGGTTGACTCTTACACATCAAAAAGGACCCATGTATCATTATTATAAAATATCAAGACAATAAAAATGATTTTGGTCAGATTTTTGTAGGTCAGTTGTTGTTTTCACTTAAAATTGTGTCCATTTTAAACCAAAGAGAGACCCATTGAGTGATAGTGGCCACAACGTGCCTCGGATTGAGGAAGGGATGACTCTTACATGTCAAAAAGGACCTGTGTGTCGTTTTCATAAAGGTTCAACACAATCATAATGTGTTTGGTTGAATTTCCATAGGTCAGTTGTTGTTTTCACTTAAAATTGTGTCCATTTTAAACAAAACAGAGACCCTTTGAGTGGTACCGGCCATACCGTGCCTTTTATTGAAGCGGGGTTGACTCTTACACATCAAAAAGGACCCTTGGATCATTATTATAAAATATCATGACAATATTAATGCTTTTGGTTGGATTTCCGTAGGTCATTTGTTGTTTTCACTTAAAATTATGTCCATTTTAAACCAAAGAGAGACCCTTTGAGTGGTACCGGCCACACCGTGCCTCATATTGAGGCAGGGTTGATTCTTACACATCAAAAAGGACCCATGGATCGTTATTATAAATTATCAAGACAATCCAAATGCGTTTGGTCAGATTTCCATAGGCCAGTTGTTGTTTTCACTTAAAATTGTGTCCATTTTAAACAAAACAGAGACCCTTTGAGTGATAGCGGTCACACCGTACCTCAGATTGAGGTAGTTTTGACTCTTACATGTCACAAAGGACCCATATATCATTCTCCTAAAGTATCAATACAATATAAATGTGTTTGGTCAGATTTCCGTAGGTCATTTGTTGTTTTCACTTAAAATTGTGTCCATTTTAAACAAAATAGAGACCCTTTGAGTGATACCGGCCACACCGTGCCTTGGATTGAGGCAGGGATAACTCTTACACGTGAAAAAGGACTCGTGGATAGTTATCCTAAAGGATCAACACAATCCTAATGCGTTTGGTCATATTTCCATTGGTCAGTTGTTGTTTTCACTTAAAATTGTGCCCATTTTTAAAAAAAAATAGAGACCCTTTGAGTGATACCGGCCACACCAGGCCTCGGATTGTGGTAGGGTTGACTCTTACATGTCACCAAGGACCCGTGGATCGTTCTCCTAAAGGATCAACACTATCCAAATGTGTTTGGTCAGATTTTCTTATGTCGTTTTTTGTTTTCACTTAAAATTTAGTCCATTTTAAACAAAAGAGAGACTCTTTGAGTGGTTCAACATTCTTGCATGTTGCTGGTGCATATAATCTGTTAAAATGGGAAAATGACTCATTAGAGAAATTATGTTTTATTTAATAACAATTAAAATTTTCCTATGAACATTTACATACAATAATGCTTCATCTTTTGATCCCCTTAACCCCTCTCAAAAATGACCACCAATTGAACATGTCCCCAAGTTAGATCTTCATTGTATTTGTGTACAATCTTCCATTAGGTATGTGGCCCACTCTTTTCTGAACACATCTATATCTTCTTGTGAGTATGAGGATTTTTTCCAGTCAGAGTAGTACTTCAAAATATAAAAATAAAGAATTAATAAATAAATTAAACGAACTAGTAGTTGTTTTTGAAAATACCTCTTTAGGGATGGTAGTTTGTTGAAGAAAAATGATCTCTTTCATAAATTTACAAACATAATAACTGTCATAATTATCGTTTCATTGTTTTGCACACTGGAAAAAAATTGATCATTAGGAGAATAAGTAACTTGTGTTGAGAAGTGTTTGGATAGAGAAATTTTATTATATATACCATGATATTTGTTCAAACGTAGTACTTTCTCACCTCCTTATGCTTAGTCCCTGTCCTCAATCATTTTTTTAGATGATAATGATACACCACCCTATCATAATAGAATCCTCATTAAAAGATAATATAAATTATATTACTTGATTTTTAGACCTAAAACGTAAGATATAGTGTCTTACATATTCACAAAATCTATCATGTGTGGTCGGTTTGATGGATATCCTTTCTTTGAATCCAGAAAATAAATCTTTGGAGTATCCAAGTTCACCGTAATTAACAACCAATGTTGCCTAAAAACACAAAAAGGAATAAGTAATAAAAGAAGTGAAAATATAATTGATATGATTTAATCATAGATCTTTACCCCTGCATGGTTGGTATTAGGAAGAGTTTGTCATCTATAATCTTGCTTTCAAATTTTTTCAGCAAGTCATTCACTATTGCATCCCTTTTTTATGGCTCTAATTTTGTTAGGTGTGTTGATGTGGTATGAGGACTAATGAGTCCAAATCTTGGTTCATGGGAAAATTCCTTCAACTGTTTTTCATAAATGCGTATGTCAATAATATAAAATGCATTTAGTCAAATTTTCACATTAGATTAGATTTTAGAAAATCAATTCATGAAAACATACCTCATATATACATTTACAACTGTGACGCCTAGCCAACTGTTTTCAAGGATCTCATTTACATTTTTAGCAGCAATGAAATCTTGACTTTCCTCTCCGTATATATTCTCTTCAAAAACCAATATATAACTATTACCATCTTTTAGCTTCGTATCCACATGAGTCTTCAATGATCGTAAATGTGGATAGAGAACAGGTGGTGTTATTTTTCTTTCAGTATCTCCTTGGGATCGATCAGTCGATCCTTTAGATGGTTTTGAGCCGATGTTTGTCACCCCCTTCCCTTTCTCCGTCTATAACAACAATCATTGGTTCAGACCCTTTTTTCATTAATTGTTAAAGTTTTGGCTTGAAAAAAAATGAAATAAATACCTCTTTGTTTTCATGTACTCTTACAAGCTGTGACGGCCATGCAATGAATGTCTCAATAGCCTTTTAGACCATATGAATATCATCATCATCAAGTGGAATAGGTAGCTCTGCATTTGGATCATGAGCTACAGTAATAGTCACTTATAGATGATCTTTCAGAATTGTTCTATTATGTAGCATGGAATCTAGGATATTGAACACTATAGCCCTCGCTACAAGGTGATAGGTGGGTGTTGACATATATAAATCACAATCATTATCACCCTGTAGAATATCAGTATAGAAAAATTATCAGTGTTTGTCTGATTCACATTTCATGGGAACAATTATTAGAATATTGATTACCATGGCTAAGACAGTTCTTTTAGGGGAATGGCTTGCCTCAAAGCTGGTGGGGGGTTGGGTGGGATGTTCATACGCTGGTTATTCCTAAGTTTTGTCTTTACTTTGCTTCCCACCCATAAAAGTTGCTAGCAACTCTCCCTTCCATTGCAATCGTTCTTCAAGGGTTGCTATTTTTTCGCTCATTTGTTCCAATTTTTCATCTGTATCATCTGTTTTTTCCTTCTTCTCAAAATATACTCAGGGTGTCACCCCAAACCCCGCACCTCTGACACAACCGTATTTTTCTGGCTGCTTCAAAGCCATCAATAATAGGTCTGTATCCACTACAGGAGTAGTTGATTCTTGTGACTGTCGGATATAGGAAAATAATTAAATATTTTTATGTAATAGCAATTTAAAACAAATCTTTTATTGTCGTGTCATACTTATGCATATTTCCCACAATTTTTATGTGTTCTCATCTACTAACTTCGCTTCCTTATTCACACGTGCCTCCTCCCATAGCACATGACGTGGGTTGGAAGTGTATTTCGTTTTAGACTCATCAATCTACATATAAACATAGAAAGATAATTATGATTTTGTTTATTGGCACCTAACAATATTACTATAAATTTAAAATATGTACCATTTTCTTTTCTAATGAAGCGTACCCCATCCTTGCTTTACGATAGGGGTATGTTGGTTTTGATGCACATTCCTTATTTTTAGTACATAGTTTCTATTTCATAAATGAAATATTGACAATCAAAGTAATGAATACAGGTATCCTCAAACAACATATTATCACCCACAATGTACCTGAAACTTTTCATCCTCACAGCGTCCAATAAATGCATCCCATGCTTCTTGGGATATCAGGTGAGTGTAGACAATGGGTGGGTGTGGGTTTATTTTAGCTTTGGAATATTTCAGGTGACATCTTATTAAAATAGTGCGAAAACCTCGATGAATCCTTCCTGAAATCCTTAGTACATAATCCTTGTGTGAATCATCTACTATAAATATACTCTACAAGAGATTGAAAAGAATAAGACATTGTTTCATTATTTTATTTGCTAGTAAATTAAAGAAATAAATTGATAATGTTACCGTAATTTATTCCTATATCACAGCCTTCAACTCGGACACAACATGGTTCCATGAATCTATGTCAATCGACACGCGTTGCCGAGTGACAACTCCAATGTAGCTGCTAAACATAGCCTTGTTGGGATTCTCATGTTGGCCTTGTGCATTCCATCCGACTTCAAATTTGATGCCTTTGCTTTTCTCCTTAATAAATTTGGCTAACACCATCAAACTACGACGCACCTGTGTTTTGTATGACGTTGGTCCTTCATTCCTGACCATTTCATCGATATCAACATCATCTATATGTTCATCTGAAATGGTATCAATGGCATGTGCTGATGGTTTTTGGACCTCAACACTAGGAGCAGCAGGAGTCACAGTAGCAGGAGGAGTAGCAGCCACAGTAGGAGCAGCAGGAGTAGTAGGAGCCGCAGCAGGAGGAGAAGTAGGAGCAACATGAGCCGTAGTAGGAGCAGCAGCAGCAGCTTGAGATACTTGTTCAGCCTCAAGGTTAGGAGCACCAGAATGTGCAGAAGTCATTATCTGCAAAAGTGGTTGAACAGTTAATTTAGATTACATAAATTCAGTAATGATAAGATAATAACATGAGATAACAAGATCTATATTACAAACAAAATATAACATGTTTATTGAACTCTCTTTATTTTTTTCAAAGGTTGAAGGGATTTGAAACCTCTATCAATTATCCTAATCCCTTCATTATGGTCTCCTCTAACATACAAAACATCATCTACATTGGGACCTCTCCGAAATGATTGCAATGTACTACTAAAAGGATCTTCCTCAACTGAATTTTCATCGGAACCTTCAGTAGTTTTGGATGATAACAGAACAATCAACCACTTTCGGTTTGCAGGATCTGGAACATAAAAAACTTGTACCACTTGTGATGCCATTATAAACTGTTCGTCTTTTTACCCTTATTTACTAAAATCAACTTTCACAAATCTCCATTCATTTATTTTAACACCACTATTGTTATCAACCCATTTCCATTGAAAAATCAGCAATTAGAATGTCGTATAATCCAACTCCCATATTAGTTTGATAATCCCAAAGTATGACATATTTTCATAAATTGGATTTCTATCCTTACTACTAGAAACATGCATCGCTTCATCCACTCGTGTAAATCCACTATTTTTCATGGTACTATCTTCATCTTGTTCATCTGTATATAATGTATAACCATTAATTACATAACCACTGTAAGATAATACATACACACTTGGTCCAGCGGCTAGCCATCGAAGTCCTTCTGAAATTGAATTCGTATTTTCATCCAACTGCTTAAAAATATGGTCCTGAAACCATCCTATAAACTGGTGATTATGTGTATTTGATAGCCATTTTTCATCCCTTGATGGATTCAACTGCCTAAGAATTTATTTGTGAGTTTCAATATATGGAGCAACCTCCCAACTATTATGAAAAATATAAATATGGGCCTGCTCCCGATCTATATTACTGATTATCACAACTTCTCTTCCAGAAATTCCCTCACCCTAAATGCTTCCAGTGTGATGATATTTCGGGAGACCAATGCTTTCCACATCATATAGGTATTCAGTAAAAAATTCAATGGCTTCTTCAAAAATATATCGCTCCACTATACAACCCTCTGGCCGACTTCGATTTTTGACATACCCTTTCAAAATCTTCATATATCGTTCAACAGGATACATCCATCTATAGTGCACAGGACTAGATATTTGAATCTCTCTCACCAAGTGAATCATCAAATGAACCATCATATCAAAGAATGTTGGCAGGAAGAAAATTTCTAATTCACATAATATGATGACAATTTCTTTTTCCATAGATGGAAATTTCGCCGGGTCTAAAACTTTGATACATATAGCTTTGAAAAAGAAACAAATTTTGGTTAACGTATGATGAACATTCTTGGAAAAAATGCAACGTAAAGCTATAGGAATTAGATCTTGCAACAAAACATGGCAATCATGTGATTTCAAACCTTTTAACTTCAAATCATTCATTAACACAATGTTCTTGACATTTGATGAATACCCCTATGGAACCTTTACACTATTGAAGATGTTGAAAAATAGATATCTCTCCTCCCTAGAAAGTGTATAAGTAGCTGGAGGATGAAACATTCGATTTTCACCCTTCACGGGAGCCAACTCTTCTCGTATTCTCATGTCAACCATGTCCAACCTTGCCTTAATTCCATCTTTTGTTTTTCCAAGAGCATTTAGCAACGTTCTAATAACACTTTCACATACATTTTTTTCCACATGCATCACATCAAAAAAATGCATGACGTACAAACAATTCCAGTATGGTAATTCAAAAAAACTGATCTCTTTTTCCAACCGATTTTCCTAAGGTTTTTATAAAATGGTTTTCCCAAAATAGTGTTCAAAACTTTTACTTTCTCAAACAGTTGATCACCTGTTAGTGGAGATGGTGTTGCATGTTGTTTTGAACTTCCATTGAATGATGTCATCCAAGATCAGTAGTTATTCCGATGAGTTAGAAATTTACGATGTCCTAGAAACACAGATTTCGATGAATGTTTCAACCTAATTGATTCGGTATCTTCTTCGCACATGGGACACCCTTGAGTTCCTTTAATGCTATAGCCTGGAAAATTTCCATAAGCAGGGAAATCATTTATTATCCCATACAACATTGCTCTCAATGTGAAGTATTCACTTTTATAAGAATCATACAACATAACACCTAAATCCCACAATAAATTCAAATCCTGGATCAAAGGAGAAAGATAAACATCAATATCATTACTTGGTTGTTTTGGTCATGATATAAGCATAGATAACATGATGAATTTCTGCTTCATGCATAACCAGGGTGGCAAGTTATAATTTTCCAACATAACAGGCCATGTACTATGAGTGCTGGTTTGAAAACCAAAAGGATTCACTCCATATGTAGATAACGCAAGACGAAGCTTTCTCGGCTCTTTTCCAAATTCAAGATACTCATGATCAATTTTATTCCATTGAGGAGAGTCGGTCGGATGACATAATTTCCCATCTTTATTTCTTTTATCTGCATGTCATGAAAATTTTTTGGCAGTTTCTTCACTTCCATATAGACTCCTAAACCTTGGAATTATTGGAAAGTACCATAAAAATTTCGTAGGATTGGATTTATCTTTCTTGTATCGAGAAGAACCAAACTTTGGGAATTCTGTAAGTGATTTGTTCTCCTTGATAAACAATATACAGTCTTTCGGGCAGGCATGTATTATTTCAGAAATCATACCCATCGAGCGTAGAACTCATCTATCTTCATATGTCCGTCTTGGGAGCTCATTATCTTCCAGGATCATGTCATTCAAGAGAGAAAGTAGTTCCGTAAAACTGACATCACTCCATCCGTTTCCTGATTTCAATTTATACAACTTCAGTACAGCTGACAATGTTGTATACTTAGTGAAACCAGTATACAATGGCTTCTTTGCACAACTCTTTAACTTCTCAAACAATTTTGGGAAATCACGAAGTTCATATTCAATCTTCTTTGTCATTTCCTCAATATGATCTCCATCATCAATGACATATGTAATCACATCCTCCATACGGTCTTCTTCATTATCCATATTTGTATTCATATCTGATGATCCATAAAATGCAGTTTTATCCAAGCCAGTAGATATATTTGATTTTTTTCCATGTTTATTCCAACCTTTATAACTCTGATCTATTCTGTGACATATCAAATGTTCTTCCAACTCCTCTGGAGTAAGTAGTCTAGAATAAAAACAATGTAAACATGGAAAAAGGATTTGAGAAGGATCCTTTGCGTGATCCTTTGCAAACTTGATGAACTCTTTCACTCCGTTCTCATACTCTATTGTCAAACGATTAGCATCCATCCAATATTTATTCATATTCATACTATTTGAATCTCAAATATTAGTATTTATGGTTCAAGTACACAAAAAAAGACTTCCAATTATAGTATAAGAGAACCACTTCCTTATAAAAATAGAGATTAATAAGGTCTAACCATTAGTATTTATTCATCTTCATTAAATATAATTACTTTAGATTCATTATAGTTTCCTCAAATCACCCCATACCAAACACAAGAATAATCAAGAATGATACATCTACCACTCCTAGGTCTCTGCCCTACATTCAATATCATCATGCCTAAATACCCATATATCCACACATACACATGTCAAAAACACATAAAAAACCATATCCACATCAGAACCAAAGTACCAATATGGATTTCAATCAGGTTACTCGACTCAAGTGGTGCTGTGTAAGAAATAAAAAAGAAAATATAATAAGTATATAGTCACACATAAATCTCAAACTGGTTTTAATAATCCAATAAACCCAAGTTATCATTCCATCTATCAGAATACTTTGAAGGAGCCCATATGCGACAGTAGTCCCAGGTGGTGAGGGTTCCTGAGGAGTAAGGGGTGAACACGCACCTATTGGGGTTCGAGGTCAGGTCACTGAGGTTGAATGTGTCCTGATACTACTATAAGGGTTCATTCCATATTTCACAAACCATGTCCTGGTACCCTAGGATGTTAACCCACTTCTTGTGGAAGTGAAACCGTTCCTGATGATCATGCCAAGAAGAAATGGAAACCAAGAAGAGGGAGTGAATCAAAATACCTCAAGCAATATGGAAAAACATGGTATTTGAGAATAGGTTAGTGTCTTTCATGTTGGATAGACACCTATCCAATAGACTCCAAAAGCGGTGATGGCCCCTACATTTGTTTCACTAGGTGAAACTATCACCTGAGAAGCAGATATGAATGAGGCCCTTCCCAGCCATGAACTGAACAAAATCCATGATGGCCTTCCTCTAGAATGTGCTTCTACCTTTCCTTTCCTTTGGGTTGGAAATGACATTAAAGTCACCCCCAAAAAACAATGGATGGTGGCCGGGATCGAAGGTATTTTGTTCACTCCATAGAGATTCCCTTTGAAGAGGGTCATAGCTTCCAAAAACAAAAGTCTTAAGGAAGGAGGTGTCACCATTGGACACCTTGGTAGTGATGAATTGATTTCATTCTTGAACAGTCTCAACAACATATTTATTGTGCCAAAATACCCATTTTTGTCTGTTGGAGGGGTCAGAGTGTAGAAATCCAAGCAACTTAATCTTCCAGGAGAATTCTATGATTATTACAGGGTTTTCTGTGTTATTTGACAACAACAACAATGACATTATGATTTTTGATTTCTATAGTGAGGAAGTCCAATTTAACATGGGCAATAAGACCATGAGCATTACATATGAAGATAATAATTATGGGTAGGACAGGGCTCTGGCATTGGATGACCTAGAAATGCATCAGAACCGGGTGGTGTTATCCTTAAAGAAAAAGGTTATCCTTCATTCCTTACTTTATGGTGACATGGTGTTTGATCAAATGGAATCAATGATACCTAGGAGGAATCTAGTGAAACTCAAATCTAAGTGTGAAGGACCTTAAATTTTTCATAAACTTCACTCTGATAGTGTAAACTCATTGATCGCCATTGATTATGAGCATATCAATCTTTCCACCAATACTAAGTTTCTCAAAAGATATTTTACATGAATAAACCAACCCTTTAGTCTGAGATATATGTATTTGAACTAAAAATCCAACATCCTAGTTATATGTTGTTTTGTGTGGTTTTGAGCCACTACAAGCCCCTTCTCACATCAGGTCGTTATTCTTGCATGACACGCCAAAAATTCTGGGACACACCCCCTTTGCTCCATGAATCATGAACTTAAACCTTTTTCATCATCTACCCATATTTCACATGGTGTAGGGACTCTATGGATGGAAAATTCACCTCACCCTCACTATATGTTCTAGTTGCATGATATGAAACCGTGTGACATTTTGGTAAAATATATTCAACCGTAAAATACCTTATCATAATCCTAATCACAAGATATTAAAATGTGTATCCAATGTTCTCATTGAATGAAGTTAAAAAACACGGTCCATGTCCCTATTGTATGATATAAAACTTTGAAATGAATTTATCCTTCAACCGAGAGGGCTCCCTCTTTCTGATGTCAATCACTTACCGCACCATGTTGAAGAACTAAATAAGGATTAATTCCCATTTAATATCATGGGATATCAAGAGACTAAAAAATTATATATCATTGGCTCAGCTCACTCATTGAACTAACTCAACACTTCCATCAATGAAAAAAAGTTTTTCTCTCTCTCACGGATGCACTCCATCTATTAAAAAATCACATTCAATCTATTAAAAAACCAAAAACATTGTGTCAACCATTTTTTAATATATATATTTCATTTTTTATAAATGAAAAAATTCACAAGGAATTCTATTTTCCTAACTTAATTTAATTTTATAAAAAAACAACACACATATTAATAAATCCCTTTTAAATAAAATCAACCCATGTCAAACATTCCCCAAAGATTCCACATTTTTATTTACAGTAAAAAAAACTATACTAATTGAAAATCCTAGAATATTGGAGTAATGATAAAAGAAAAAATAAATAATCAAGGTTAGATAAAAACTAAACTTTAGAAAAAGTAAATAATAAAGGTAATTAATGGGAGTAACTCATAATCAAAAAATCATACATTAAAATAATTATGGGAAAGAAACTAATTTTAATTAGAGAAACATAGGATGATATCTGACTTATAGGTTCTAATGGAAATTGACTCACTCACGGAACACCACCTGGTTATGTGACCAGACAATCAATATAAATGAGGCCTCTTGGGGACAAAAAAAATAGACTCAAGTGATCACCTCAAGGCTAACTAGAGTAGAACCCATTTGATTACTCACAAATCTAAGGTCTCCCATGTACCAACTAACAAATATAAAGCAAATTATTCATCACAATCATCAATAGTAAAATCCCAAAATCAAAAAATGATTTGGAAAACATGCCTTAAACATATCGTTAACTTATTTCAGGTATATCTAGAACCTTGTTTTGGTCTCCTTATATTTGGATATTATCTAAAGATGTTTTCAGTGAATTTTGCGAAATTTTTGTGGTTTTGGGGGGGTGTTCACTGTTGGATCATTGTTAGGGAAAATCATGTCATTGGGCCAAATAAACCATTCATCCTATGATAAGCCACTACAAGGGGGTTCATAGATTTTTCAGATCGTGCAAAGTGAAGCTTGAAGGGCGGTGGAGGTCTGGCAATGCGAAGCTCAGCGGGCGGAGGAGGTCCAACAAAGCGAAGCTCGAGGGCGGCAGAGGTACAAAAACATGAAGCTCAGTGGGCGGCAGGGGTCTAGAAACGAGAAGATCGAGGGCGGCGGAGGTCCGGAAACATGAAGCTCAGCGAGCAGCGGAGGGGAGTCGCAGGATTCTAGTACCACGAGAGCTTTAGGTTGCGATGAAATGAGGGCACTATGCGACCGACTTTATAAAAAAAATGGACTACGATTTTATCAGTGCTAACAAAGCGCTCATAAAGACCACCTTTATCAGCACTTTTTTTAGCACTGATAATGGTCCTCTTTATCAGCGCTAACATTTTAGCACTGATAAAGGGTCTTTTTAACAGCACTTTTTTAGCGCTGATAAAGGTTTCCCTTTATCAGTGCTAAAATTTTAGCGCTGATAAAGGGATTCTTTATCAGTGCTTTTCTAGCACTGATAGAGGGGCCCTTTATCAACGCTTAAATTTTAGCACTGATACAGGGGTTCTTTATCAACGCTTTTCTAGCGCTGATAAAGGGGCCCTCTATCAGCGTTAGAAAAGAGATGATAAAGCGTCCCTTTATCAGTGCTAAAATTTTAGCGCTGATAAAGGGTTTCTTTATCAGCGGTTTTTTCTTTGCGCTGATATAAGATGGAACTTCCCTTTCCAATTTTTTTAGTAGTGATATCTTGAGGATATCATATGTTGATATTATTTAATATTAATAACAATGTGGATAAGGGAAATATTCAAATACAAAAATAGTGAAAGGATTGAAAAACATTCAGGTCTCTTGAAATGATGATGATTCATAAGAAGAATCAGAAGAGGAAACCTTTATTGAAGAAAATTTATTAGAACCCCACTGGAGAAATAGAAGAGTAGAAGTTGATCAATCCAACATTATTGGGGATTGGACCTCACCTACATAAATGAGGATACTGAGGAATGAATCATGTTATTAATTCATATAAATCATGGAATCAACCTTGTTTAAATAAGTATTGAAGGTTGAATCATGGGTTAAGGCCATGAATGAAGAACTTGATCAGATTGAAAAGAATCAGACATTGGATCTTGTTAAGAGAATAGAAAATCACAATGTTATTGGAAAAAAGTGGATCTTCAAAAATAGATATGATGAGAATTGAAATGTGATCATAAACAAGGAACACTTGGTGTGTAAAGGCTATGCACATATTAAAGGCATTGATTTTGAAGAAACATTTTATCTAGTAGCTTGAGTGGAGTCGATTAGGCTCTTCTTTTCCATGTAAATTTAAAGAGGGTACAAAGTTTATTAGATGGATGTCAAAATAGTATTCTTAAATAGTGTTCTTGAAGAAGAAGAAGAAGTATACATTGAATAACCAGTGCGATTTGTGATTGAAAATTATGAAGCATATGAACCTCAACCCAGTTAGTGAGGACTCCTTAAGTGCATCCAGGCGACCCGGGATCAAATCCAGATGGAGGCTAATTTCTGGTACTGTAGCAGCACTATAGCAATACTGCAGTAGTACTGTATCAGGTACTATAGCAGGCACTATTTGGCACTGTAGCAGCCTATAATATTCCCATGTTTGGGCCTTTGGGCCACTGATTTGGTCCCCAAGTCCTTTAAGGCCTTTGGGCTACCCAGGCCTTCGGGTCATTAAGGCCTTCGGGCCACCTCAAGGCCTTCGGGCCACCTTAAGTGTGGATGCAAACCAGACAACCTAAAAGGAACAACCTTCAAAAGGAGGATGAGAAAGGAGCTTTCACCATATTAGAAGCTAAACAGATTGCAAGAATGAGAGGGTATGACACCTACCATCGTGACAAGTCTGTGCATGCACGGGAAATCTTAGACGAACAGCAATGCGAAGGTGGGGAGTGGATTTCGCGATGAAGATGTTGGGGAGGATCAGTTCCAAGTATTTATTTTGGGTTGTATATAATGTTTGGAGCCTATGGGAAATGAATTCCTCTAAGGCCTACAGGCCATGTAATACTTACGCCTACGGGCCTTGTAAGGGTTCCACCTCACCCCTTAAAAGGTGGATTATCAAAAATCAATAAAAATAAAGGCCTTAAGGCCATTGAAGGGATTGAAAATTATGAAATAATGTTTTTTTGATTAAATATGTCTCTATATTGCCTTAATAAGGCACCACGAGCATGGTATTCTTGACTGGATAATTATATAAAGAATTTAGAATTTAAAATTGGAGGTATCAACCATAATATCTATGTGAATAATTATCAAGAAGATCAATTTATGGTTCTTATGTATGTGTATGATATTAATTTTGGTGGAAGTAGGTAGGGATCAGTAGAAGAATTTTCTAATCACATGAAATCAGAATTTGAGATGTCCATGATTGGTGAACTCATATACTTTTTAGGGTTTTAGGTGATTCAAAATAAGGATTACACTTTTATTTATTAGGAAAAATATTCAAGAGATCTTCTAAATAAATTCAAAATTCATAACTTTAAACCAATGTCGACTCCGATTATGGTTGGGAAAAAATTAGAAAACACAAGGATGGGACATTTTTGTATCCCATCATGTACAGGAGGATCATTGGAAGATTATTATACTTGAATGGAACGTGACCAGATATCATCTTTTCAAAATTATTAGAGACTTACTTCCAAAGTAATCTGAAGGAAGATCATTTTTGAGCTATTAAAAGAATCATGAGGTATATTCAAGGTTCTCTCAATTTTGGATTATACTTTGTAGTAAGAAGCGATAATGAATTTTCATCATTTTCTGATGGTGATTGGGATAGAGATGTGGTAGATAAAAATCCAAAAATTGGTGGTGTATTCTTCATAGGTAAAAATGTGTGGGTTGGTTAAGAAAGAAATGGAAAATCACTTATCTTAGTATAGATGAAGCATAGTATATCTCTATGAAAACAGCATGTAATAAGCTATTATGGATGAAGAAACAACATACCGATATTATGATGAGGTGAAACTACTAATGGTGAAACATTATGACAATAATAGAGTGATCAATTATACGAATAATCTAGTCTAACACTCTCATACCAAACATATTGAGATAAGATATCACTCCATCAAAGAAAAATTTGAATAATGTGTGATTAAAATAAAGCACGTTGGAACTAATGACCAAGTTTTTTACATCTTGACTAAGCTTTTGGAAGCACCAATGTTCGAGAAACATTGGTTGAACCTTGGGGTTCATCCACTTTTCATTGCATGAGGAGGTTACAGATTTCACCTCCCACCACTTTCGTTAATTATTCTGATATATTTATGGAGGTGATGTACATCTATGGGGTAGATACTATCTTAGGGGAGTTTTTTTAGGCACTAGAAGTATAAATATAGCTTCTTTGGGTTTATTAACAAAGGGGTAGATAAGTATAATTTATTGATTTATAGGTTTGAAAGATTTTTCAGTGGTATATCGAGGCATGAAATTATCTTTTTACACTTTTTTATTTATACCAATATTTTATCACATAGACTTAGAGTAATGGATGATCCATTTCTTGCCTATTAGTTTTTTATTGAGGCTGGTGTTTTTTGAACTTATCTATAGATTTCTAACAAACCCAAAGGAGGAGATTGTTGGAACCATGTTTCTTTATAGCTATAAATAGAGTGTAATTTTCATTTATTTTCAATCCCCACAATGATTGATTGGGGATTTTGAAAGTCATATGATCTTATTGTGCAAATGGATTTACTGTTGAAGGTGGTGTCATTTCCCAATGTTTTTCAAAAAAAATATCTCAAAATCATGGGGAATAAGAAAGCTTCATGAAAGGTGGTTTTTGGGACTAAATTTTCATATATATGGTGAATGCATGGATTTCACAAAGATTAGAGTTTCACAAAGACATGTTATTCATGAAGTAATATGGTTTTGTGAAGGTTTGATGGTTTTTGAAAGAGGATTCATAAAAATAATTGATTCACTATGAGAAGATAGTAATCTATGTGACTTTGAGAAGCTTTGAGAATGGAATAATTTCACTGGTTCTTTATGAATAAAGGATCTTCTTGAGCATGGATGAAGAAGTTCACAAAAAGGATACTGGTATATTTGGATCTTTGTGAAGGGATATGTCTATAAATAGGCATCCACCCCGCATTGGATAAATGAAGTTAATTTGAGAAAAGGGTAAATTTCATTGAATTCCTGAAGGTCGGGTGCTTCATAAACCATGAACTCTTCATGAGCATAAGCATCGCGATAATCCCGGTTAATACCTAAATAATACTAAATAATTTCATAAAAGTTAGTTTCATGAATACTGGGAGTTTCACAAAGACATAGAGTTCTATAAATTCTTGGAACTTCATGAAGGTTTTTAGCTTCATGAAAATGTGTGGGTTCACAAACATTGATATTTATTTGAAATGAAAAGGGGGGTTCACAAAGGCTGGGAGCTTCATGAATAGTAGTGTTGAACATATGGTTTAAGTGAACAGTAATTTTAAGTGCATTAACTCAGGGCTACAGTTCAAGTAGAGACTCATTCTAATTAGGTCAAAATTAATAAATTCCTAATCTACTGAGGTGACCTTTAGTTAAATAAACTGACTAATATTTCACACAAGGTTGTGAGCTAGGGGGAGTCAACGGAAGTGTTCTGAGGGAGATAGTGTGCAACCCCTAAAATTCAATAAAAGAAGTGTGCTTGGAACATAGTGATTATGTCTAGTCTTCTATACTCCACAATAACCAGTAAATCTTAGTGGATTTAGGTATAATTGACACACTTTTGGTGTATTCTACATGAACTATCCCATAGTGGTGAACCAAGTAAAACTATTGTGTGATGTATCTTCATATGGATGTTTAATCACTACATGACTCCATCAGATAGGTTTTACAAGTTCCTACCATCATGAGAATAAGATCAGTCTCTTTAAAAGAAACATTTGACACTTTTATTCACCCATACCCTCTCAGGGTGTTCCAGGTTCCTAGAAAAATCCATCCTCTTCATGATTTACAAATTTGAAAATTTGGGTTATTTTGGTTAAAGAATCCATTTTCACATTCAACCCACAATCATAATTATTTTTAAAATACCATTATAAGGACCTGGTTCTAAGCATTACATATTCTAATGTCTTTATACAAGATTTTTTTTATTTTATTCCAAAATATGTTTTAGTCTTAGAGTTTTAAATAATTAGGTTATAAATTCAACATATATATTACAAAGTGGACACTCCTAATAAGTATATATTTTTTTCACCGAACAAAAAAATTTATAAAGAGAATTTTTTTTTATTTTTATGACAGATCATTATGACTTTCAACGTGACTTATTCTATTCAATTACCCATCCTTAACTCCTTTTAATTTTTTTTAAAAAACAAGGGATAAAAATAAAAAACATAGTAAGGGATATAAAAGATGAAAACCGTTAGTCCAATGAAAAACATAAAAACCCCTTTCTCAAAAAAATATTTTTTTATCAAAAAATATCTTCAATTTTTCTTTAAAAGGATCATCATCTTTCCTTTTAAATAAAATTATTTCCATAAAAACTCATTAGTAATCATATAAGAGTCATGTTGGTGACACAAGACATTATCATAAAACCCTTACAAACCCCTTATAATTGGAATGACCATATGGATGAATTATAATATAATTATTTATAAAACATAATAATTAATCAATTCATTTGAGCTCTATCTAGGTGAAACCATCATATAAGAAATATTTGGATCATTCGGTGCTATCTAGGCACACCCATAGATAAGCTATATTGAGCTCAAATGTGATCTATAATGGGGCTCAACCATTTATAAAAAATTTCCAAGGAAAATATCATGAAAAAATTCATGAAAAACTCTTTTAAAACCATGTATGAAACATTTTAAATATCAAAAAACCCTTTCATCTAAAAAAATCCATTTTCAATACAAAAATGCTCAGAAAAAGGGAAAGAGGGTTTTTTTAAGAAAACATTATTGAAAATATTCTTGAAGAAAATTTCCTTTTCACATAAAGTAACATCAAAGGATTTCATCTTATATGAAAAATTATTTTAAAATATCACTTGGAACATTTCTTGAGGAAAATATCCTTTCCATTTTGAAATCATTTATTTTAAAAAAACTACACAATTTTAAAGCAAAAAAAAATTATTTAAAAAGAACTACGTAAACTTATAAAGAATTATTCATAGAAAAGATTATTCATGAAAGTAGGAAAATATATTCTTACCGTATAATTTAAAAAACATTCCTTCCAAACTTTTTTCAAAAAAAGTCACAAAGTACCTTATTTGAAAAATAAATAAAAAATCAATGTAAACCATTTTTGAAAAAGTAAAAATGGGTAAAAATGACTTTAAAAAATCATATGATAATATTAAATACCTTATTTAAATAATTTTCAGAAAATATATATATGGAATAAAAATATGATTTTAAGGGAAAATTTATTAGATAATTTTTAAAATAAAGTCGCCTACACTGAGTGTGACTTGTCACATACATTCTTTATCTTCTTGAATAAAAAACTTATGTTAATTTTATAATTGCTTAATAAAATTTTTCAATTTCATTATTCCTTTATTTTATTTAATACCTTGTTATATACAATTAATTAATCAATTAAATTCAAGTCATGTGTTTTGACAATATTCAGCTCATATGTTAGAAATGAATTTGATTGGTTGAACATGGTCAAAAAGGTCATTATTTGACCATTTATAGAATAATAATCATGAAATAGTTATAATTTTTATACATAAATTATACTTTTATATCCAACCATTAATTATGGTTATGAAAAATTAATTATGTTATAATCATGGAGATAGTAGATCGTATGTACACCTGAGTAATATTTTCAATTTTCAATGATCATTATGAAAATAAGGTAAGTATTATTCTATATTATAATAATTATAATAATATCATAAATATAATATTAATCCTTTAAATATACTGATAAATATCATCCATGTGATGTGGTGATGAAAAATTTATCACATCATTTTGTGGTGGTGGTGGTCCACATGCATTCACGAACAACGTTATCATTTTTCAGTGAAAGGAAAGATAATAAGATAAATGATACATTATCTTTTAATAATGATAAATATGTCATGAATATAATATATAAACATTAATTCCATCATTATAATCCTTCTATGCGATATGGTGATGGAAAACAAATTACATTGGTCCTCAAGGCGGTAGTTCCTCGTATACACAAATGATGGTTTTGTTTCCCATTTAATGGAAGAAGAGATTGATATTAGTTATGATATTAAAAAAATAAAATATTAGTATTTGTAATATACTATTTTTATTATTTTATTATGGTTGAATAATAATTTAAGAATGTGGAAGAAGAATTAAAACAGAAATTCTCGATTAAAAACAATATCTATTGTTCAAAAAACATCATTTTCTTAACACCATAATTTAATTAAGGTTAGTGTTATAACTAAAAAAAAGATCTCAAGAATGAAATTAGGGACTCTATGATTGGATTTTGTTATGTATTTTATGAACCAAATGTCTATTTAAGTGGGAAATAAATAAAATATGAGATGCCCATTTATAAAAGAGGGGAGGGCTACTCATGGAATTTCTTAAAATATTAAATTAATATAAATTAATCTTCAAGTAAAAATGGATAAAAACTAATCCATTTACATTATAGGATGCTTAAGAGTCAAAATAATCTCATAAAATAATAAATATAAAATAAAAGGTCACATTTTAACCTTCATAATTTGATTTTAACCCCCTATTAACCCCTTTTACAATTATCGTGACAGTAATGATTTTTACTCTTTGAGGGTCAATATATTTACTATAAAGGAAAAAATGGCACATAAATAGACCATTTTTGATATTATCATCCTTATTTTAGTCACTTATATGAATATAAGTTTTTTATTAATTTTATATCATTTAATAAAATATTATTTATTATAATATATCATTAATGTCAATTTTTAGAACTATTAATTACTTTGATTTTAATAACATCAAGAAAATAAGTAAAATTTGAAAAAAAATATTTTAATAGATAAATAACATGTCATGTTAATATATAAATATTATGTATCATATTAATTATCTCAAATTATATAACTTTAAATATTTTTAATATCATTTATTTTATTTTTCCATTAATTGAATAATTAATGGGTTAGTGTTGTGTAATCATTTAAGGTAATTATTTCTTAATTAAAAATTAAAAATAATTTACATGATGAATAAAAATAATTTAGAATTAAAAATAATATTTATAACCAAATATATCCTTATGTTAACCTTATGTTAAAAATATTATATTTATTAAAAAAAGTATGTGATATTTTTTACTTTTCTTGAAATAAAATATTATAAAGGTAAAAATCTCATACAAATGGATAAAAGGACACTTATTAGACATTTTTATGATTATTTATGAGATATAATCATAAAATAAAATTTATTCTAGTGATAGTGTTATTTTATAGTTCTTATCATTTTATTTTTAACCCTTAATTATCTGATTTATACTTTACCAGGGTAACAAAAATCACTAAGGTTACTATTAATTTTGACAAAAAATAAAAGGAGAATATTTAAAAAATTTGGAACTCCTGATTCAAAATTTGGAATACATTTTTCATGATTCAAATAATATAAATTTTGAACTTTAATTTAAAATCTAATCAGAAAAATTTGATAAAAATATTTTTCTCATAAAAATTTCCTTTTTAAATATAAATTTTGTTTATACTAAATTAAAGTATAAAATTCATTTCATAACCCATAATTGGAATATTTTAAATAACAAACAAAAAATTAAATTTTAAAACCAGTACAAAATAAAACTTGATTTTATAAATACCTTATAATAAAATATAATTTTCAATTAAAATCAGTATTTTCGGTTAATCATTGAAAATCATTCTTTTTAGAAAATTTTCAAAAAAGAATAATAAGATAACTTTAACATTATGAATTAAAAAAATGAATTTCTCTTTGATAGATTCATTTTCTAAAATTTCTAAAAATTAATTGTAATAATCACTCATAAAAAGAAATAAAATTCATTTTTGAAGAAAACATATTTTTGAAGAATAAAATGACTTTACTAAAAAAAATATAATTATTTTAAAAACTTTAATCAATACATTATCAATAATTAGAACCATTAAATATATTTCATAATACGGGTAATACTATTCATTCCTTCTAATTTAACAGCTATGTTATAATGATCATATTTAAATAATAATAATTTATTGTTCGTTTAAGATCAGTGTTGTGTATTTTTTGCACTATCGAACATAGTATTTACTTTTAAAATATCAGGATATTACACTCATGAAATATTAGAATTTTCATTTTTATTAGTATAAAATGAAAAATTCAAAAAATAATTATGTGGTTCATTCAATGTTTTTGGATGATGAGATAAATTAAAATAGTTTTATTGTGATTTAAAAAACTAGTATCTTGTCATACTTTAATAATTCAAAGAATTTTATCTTTGAATAACATATTTTTAAAAAGAGTTATAATTAAAATAGTATTATGATTTATTAAAATTATAAGTTTGAGTGTAATTTTTTCTAAAATAGTTTTAATTATAAAATGGATCTAAAATATGTTTTTTAATATAAATAGTGATGAAATCAATGTAAAAACAAGTAATATTCACACTAATTAAAACTTAAAGTTATCAAAATACATATATGTATCAAAAATATATTGGATAGTAAAAAAATTGAATTTTTTTAACAATGATAATAATAATTTATTGTTTTATATATTTTCTTCACCTAAATTCATTTGTAGACCACATTCAAGCCAAGTACATTTTCTCAAATCACATCAGTATACACCACAACATAGTATAATCCACCATGATTTGATTTAGGGTATCATCATCAATTATTCTTCATATTTTCATTTTTTTTGGAAACACTGATTTAGATAAAGGAATATTTTACCAAAAATGTTCACATAATGTGAAGTTAATGAATTGTTTCATCCAAAATGTTTATATTAATCAGAAATAGTTTAAGTGATATATATATATATCTAAACATATAACAAATTAAAAATTAATAAATCATAAAAACATTAATTGAAATAAAGGTCTACACATCTCTATGATGAGTTAAGAAATATGATTTTAGTAAATACCTTTTTGGGGATGCTAGTTTTTGAATGGAATTTGATTATTAATCTTTGTAGGTTCTAACAAGTTTTTATGTAATGAAAAATTATGTCAAATATGGTGAATATATGTTTATATGTATAAATAATATCCTTTTATGATTCCAATATCATACCTTCTTTGTATTTATTGATATTTTTTAAATATTAATATGACTTAATCAAATAGGATGGATATAAATTGAAAATGGATGGATTCCAATAAATGACAAAAGAGTTTGAGGATAGGGTTAAAGAGTTTATCATGTTTTCAAATGATTATATATACGAACCTTGTCAAATCCTTTTCTCATGTTTAAATTGTTTTTATTCAATACTAATTAGTTTATAGGAGTTGGAAGAACACTTGATTTTTCATGGAATAGATCGATGTTATAAATGTTGGACTAAAGTCAGGGAAGAATTGGAAGTTTCTAGTGACTAGAACAATACTACATCTTATGGATCATTTGATATGATTACAATTGTGAATGATGTTGAATATAGTATCAAGGATATTATTATAAGTGTACATTATGATAAATATCGTTTTAAGGAAGTGATAATGAGAGTTGAAGATGAACTTCATGATTGTCCAAATCTATTTCAGAAGTTAAAATGTTGTGAAAAATTCCATTGTATACTAGTTGTACTGAATATACATCATTTTCGGCCATACTAAAGCTATATAATGTAAAATGTTGAAACATGTGGAGTAACACAAGATTTATTGAATTAATTTATCTTTTGAATGACATGATACCATAAGATAATGAGCTTCCTTGCTGAAAATATGATTCCTAAATAATGTTATGTTCAATGGGTATGATCTCTAAAAGAATACATACTTATCCAATTGACTTTATATTATTTCTCAAGGACCAAAAATCACTTAGAAAATGACCACTGTGTGTTATATCTTGATATAAGAAAGATGAATCAAGTCCTTTGAAGGTTTTAAGGTGCTTTTAAATCATTACAAGGTTTAGGAACCTATATGGAAGTAAGGTTACCATAAGGAAATTGATGTGCCACATGGATAAAAATAATCAAGATGGGAAACTTCATCACTCGAAATACTCTCCTCAATGGAAGAACATTCATTATGAGTATCCTAAATTTGTAAATGATTTGAGAAACCTTTTTCTTGTACATTCTATATATGGAGTGAATCCTTTTAGTGTAAAAACTTTCACTCATAATACGTGGCTAGTTATGTTGGAAAATTAAAACATTCCATTGTGGTTATGCATGAAGAAAAAATAAATTGTGTCATCTCTAATTATATCAGGACCCAAACAACCAAGTAATGATATTGATTTTAATTTGTATCCCTTAATTAAAGATCTAAAATTAATTTATTATTAAGGTGTTACATTGTATTATTCTTATAGAAATGACTATTTCATGTTGAGATCCATGTTGTATGGGATGATAAATGACATTCCTACTTATGGAATTTTTTTCTAATATGGAATTAATGGAATGCTAGTGTGACCCATTTTTGAATAAGGTACTCACTCAGTTAGGTTGATGCATTCTTCAAGGACTATGTTTTTAGGACATCAAAAATCTTTACCCTAATGACATAAATACCAATATTGGATGACATCATTTTATGAGAATTTAGAATAAGGTACATCACTATCTCCAAAAATGTGGATATAAAAATTTTAGAAATCAAAGGATATGGCCATCGCTTTTGGTTAACCTTCTTTAAAAAACATTATGAAAACCAATTGGGAAAATATATCATTTTTTTAATTATCATAATGGAATTGTTTTTATATCAAACATTTTCTTAATGTTATGCACATATAAAAATAAATATGTGATAGTTTCAAAGGAATTTTACTAAATGCACCTAAAAAAATAAAGTATGATATTAAGGCTAGGTTAGAAATGATTAACATAGGGATACTAGAAAATTTAGTACCAGTGAATGGTGAAAGGAATACTTTTCTTCCTTTGGTTACTTACACTCTTTCCAGAAAAGAGTGATATCTATTTTGAAACTTCCTGAATGATGTAAAGGTTACAAATGTGTATTCATCAAATTTCAATAATATCATGTCAATAATATATTTAAAGTTAAAGGCCCTAAAATCATATGGTTGTCATATTTTGATGCATGATTTATTTTTTGTATATTTATGTTTCATTTTTCCTAAAAATTTTCATCACATATTAAAAAATATTTTTATTTTTATTTTTCAGCATTATACGCAATAAAGTTATAGAACTGAGGATGTTTTCAACTATAAAAAGAATTTTTTTTCATATTATGTGAATTTGAGTTGTTATTCCCCCCCTTCATTCTTTGATATGATTATTCACATGGCTAGAGAGATTAGTATATGTGGACCTATACATTATAGATGGATGTAACATATTGAATAGTATATGAATATTTTGGAAGGGTGCGTCAAAAATTGAATTCACCCTAAAGTTTGTGTTGTAGAGCGATATACTGATGAGGAATCAGTTGAATTCTATACCGATTACCCATATGGTGTGCAAAACAATGGTCTACTAAAATATCATCACAGTGGGTGAATTGAGGGTGAAGGAATATTCAGATCAGATGTATTCATAATTACCCTTACAGAGTGGGTGCAGGATCAACTTTATGTTCTATATAAGATTTTAAAGGTTTCTCCATATTTTGAAACCCACAATGTAATTATTAGGAATTTGAATCCATCAGGGGTTGAAAGTTAGATATCAAATATACATAATTGATAGTTTATAGTATGGTTTCAAGACCATGTTTTTTAAGAGTCAATCGTAAATCCAAAATCAATTTTAGAACAACTTTAAGGGCTAGCCAGGGGATAAAGTGTGCATATATTATATTATAATGGTCATGTAATAAATTATTATATGTTCTATATAATGGAACATGATGACCATATTACCATGAAATATAGTCGAGATACTTTTGTATAAAAAGAGATGCATGTATCAGTTACTAAGAATAGGAATCCAATTTATATGAATATGTCATACTTTGGCATCATTGAAAAAATATGAGATCTGGATTATTTAAAATTCTAAGTGATGATTTTTCAATACAAGTGGGTTGATAATAAGAGTATAATTAAAATTGATGAATGGAATACATGAAAATGTATTTTAGTAAGGAAGGGTGTCGGGAAAAACTATTCATAATAGCATCATAGGTATTAAAATTATTTTATGTCCCATATCCTATAAATAGAAAGTGGTCAATTATTCTGTTATAAACCAAAAAAGTTGTAGTATTAGATGTAAATTCAACCAAGGTTGACCCTTTCATTAGGATATTGAAATAATTTCATTGTGGTACCAATATAAATGGATTATTATATGAAAAAGAAGACCAAAAGGAGGGGATTTGGTTACTCAATAGAGGCTTCAAATCCCTTCAACCAAAAAAAAATAAATAATTAGGTTGGATTTTTTTAATATACATTGAATTAACTCATAGTATTATTTGTTCACTACTTAATTTACATAACATAAATTAAATGTTCAACTATTTATAAAAGTAATGGATTCTACACATAATGATGCTCTCAATCTCAAGGAACAATAGGTTTCTCCAAATACGGATTCTCCCAATCCTAAGGAACAACGAGTTTCTCCATATTCTCATGCTACCAATCCTAAGGAGAAATATATTGAAAATATTGAAACTGAGTAAATGTTGTAAAATTATCAACCTATTATTTAGAGAAAATAAGAACATCATGGCATGGAAATCTTGATAAAAATTATAAAGGTGAAAAGAAAAGGAATAAAATTTGAGTTTGGATGGAATGAACCTAGCTAGCCTATTGACCCCAACAATTCCATTTTCATGAGTTACATTAGGTTCACCACTCAAATGCATGTTATAATTAATGTAGATATATGGAAAAAAAGTCATGTGTTTAAGACACAAATTTGGGAAGATATTATAGTAACATTATGATATAATTCATTTATTTTACTAAGAAAATAATGAAACATTGATTTACTATTTCTTATCCCTTATAGAGTTCATTTATACTAGATGATCTTTGAATGAAATTTATATTCATGTTATCTAGAAATACTCATAGATAATTTTAAATAATTATTATGAATTATCATCTCAGGGATGTTGAAGGGAAAATAAACCAACACCCACCACATATATATTCACACATGATAAACCAAGAAACATAGAATATGTTTATTGACCATAGTGAGGAGGAAACATTTCAGTTACATTATGATTGGTAATAATTTAACTGGAAATACATGTATTATTCTCTTTGATTAAGAATTTTAAATTTATTAAACATCAAATGAGTATTGCAAATAATAAATTTTCATCAAAACCAATGTACCCTTACCATAAAGTAGTGATGGGGTATGCTTTACTTGAAAAAAAAAATATTATTTATTTTAAATCTATATTAATAATTTTATGTGACATGAAACAATAAAATAATTATGTTCCTTTGTTTATATGTTTATTTATGGATCAAAATACAAAGCCACTACCATCCCAGATCATGTTCTATGGAAGGAGTCTCATGTAAATAAGTACAGAATACTAGTAGATGAAAACACACAGAGAGTATGGGAATCATGTGTAATTATGACATAATAAAAATATGTTCTAATTTAAATCAGTATTACAAAACATTGAAAACTTATTTTCCCATATTTTTTATCTAATTTATACCCAAGAATCAAAATTAGTTTTACATGATGAACAACTACTTTCAATGTCCTTGATGTATCTAGAACAATATGGTTGTATCAGAGGTATGGGTTTTTGAGTGTTTCATCAAACATATTTTTAGAAAATAAATTTATAGGGGTATAAAGATATGAAAATTAATAAAATACAAGAATATGTAAGTTTTCTAGAAGAAAATATTATTTATTAGACTAAGTTGTTAGATAATGTTATGGGAAAGAATCAATTAGAAGAAAAAAAACAATAAAACAACTATATGAATATCTTGCCCCCTAGATTTTAGGGTAGTAATTCCCCTCAAATTCATTCCTTACTAGTGGTAATCTATTTTTTCATAATTTTTCCTGTAAAATATGAATCGGGAATATACTGATATCTTTACTGTACTAATTTTCTATAGGGTGAAATTGATTATCATTTATATCTATCATCACTTACCCATCACCTTGCTATAAGGGTTATAATGTAAAATATCCATATAGATATTTTACACAATAAATAACTTCTAAAATATTCTGTGATGGTATGGATTCATATAGCTCATGAGTCGAGTACTGAGATACCTATTCTCCTTGATGATTTGTATATTTACACTATCAAACTTTCTATTTGAACTTTTAGAGGTTTTCTGTTAAATCTTGTAAAAATATGTGTTTATAATGAAGCATATAATTTACAATTTATTTTTTATGAAAAAACATCAACAATTAATGAAAAAATCCCTGAAATGAGGAACGTTATTACAGATAGAGAAAAAAAGGGGAAAAATCAAATCAAAACAATCTAAAGGATCAACCAATCAATCAAAATACCTTTAGAGAGTACCTTTACGATGATGGATTGTGTATTTATAGCCTATTACTTTGTTAGTTTATTGGTTAGAGGTGTTCAAAGGAGGCTCGAGGAGGGTTCAATGGAGGTTAGAACTGCAATTTTACTATTATAGGTGGTTCATGATGTGAAAAGTAAAATCATTACATGAGTTTATGTTTTTTGTCTTACAAGTAGTGCAGTTGGTATAACTTCATATCCACAATACACAACAACATCCACATATATCAACTCTCATAGAACTTATAAATAAAATAAAAATCATGGTCATAATGGACCAAACCTTCTGGCCCATTACTTTGCCTATAATCTAGTGTTTGAGGTGTTTGGGGCTAGTCCATTGTGTTTTTGGGATATGTGAGTCATTATAATGGTGACTCATTTTGATAGTTTTCAAAATTTCTATTTTTACAATGGTAGTTCATTCTAGAGGTAGCTCACTGGTGATGACTTGTCTGGTGGTGACTTGTCTGGCGGTGACTTGCTAACGGTGACACACTAACGGTGACTTGATGGTAGTGGCTCATCTAGTGGAGACTCACTGGTGGTGACTTGCTGCTGAAGACTCATCTAGTGGTTACTAGTTGGTGGTGGTGGTGACTCGTGAATAATGTTTCTAGTTTTTTCAGTTTTCCCCTTTTGACATCCTTATTTGATGTAAAATGATTTTAATGCCATATTTAAGAGGTTTGGAATCCATTTAAAAGGCTATCAATCATTTTTTTAGTTTTCTAAAATTCATGGGGCTTTTAAATGGTCAAAATGTGTGGTCTTGGTCAGATCCCCCTTTAACAGAAATTCAACTACATCAAATCCTCGTGTCTCATGTCTAATCCTTATAAGGTCAATACCTTCCCTTCGTTCATTCATTATTCCTTATCTTGGGAATGGAAATCCCAAATCCTTCTTCCTTAGAGTCCTAGAATGAGGTGTTGTAGTTGGTTCGAATCCCCCCCCCCCCCTTGAAGTAGTTTCCTCTTGTACGCACCCCATGTTTTTAGGGCAATAAGGCAATGCTAATCATCCTTATTCCATGTAGGATTTCCTTTATCCTTCTTATTTTTGTATTATGTGGGGTGGGTATATAAATGTTTTTCCTTTTGGAGATAGTTTATTTGGGATTAATATAGATAATTGAATTGGTTTAAAAAATATAAAGGGGGTGGTGAATGTGATGTATGATCCTACTATTTTATTGATATTTTGATCGATGTTGTGAATTGTATGGGCTAAATATCCACTAAAAATCATGGTCATTGGGGGTCCTTGTTTGTGCACTAGTTTATGGGTTATGGAATGAAATATTTGTGGATGTTGATGTCACTTATTAAGGAATTGGTTAACCACATACATTCAATTAATAAAATGGATTCCACAGGATCATATGGATTATGTGATAACACCCTTAATAAAAAAAGTGAAATTAAATAAAGGATGACTTTCTAAATATGGAAAATTGTTTTGATCTAGTATGTGTTATAACGTGTTTGTGGGCACAATTATACATTGTGGGTTACCCTTGGTGATATTATGGATACAATATTACTATTTTGTGATATGTAGGGGTAGTGGATAAGAGGTTTTATGCAGCAAGGCTGAAATGATGGTTATTGTGATGTTGTTTTGAAGTGTGGTTGTGGTGTAAGGTGGAAATTAGTTTTGGTAGTTGGGTTTTTTATTTTATTGTGCTTCTTGATATGTGTTGCTCTGGGATATTTTCCTGGTTGGTTTGGATGGTGAAATGAACAATAATCACAAATTAGAAATATTACATTATAATGATTGAAACTACATTTTTAATGGAATAGGTTGGAAATGAAGAATCTGGAAAATGTTTTAAAATTAATTAAATATTGAAAATAAATTGTGGTTTGTGTTTTTCTTGTATGGTGTTATTCATTTATAGGTAGTATCAAAGTGGGTAATTAAATGGTTGGTTAGTGATTAGTTTATAAACCCATAGGTTTGTCTTTTTTGCTTTTCTCTATATATATATATATATGTATACACTGTATATTCTTATGATTTCTATACACACCCTACCCATGTTGAGCAATATTTTCCAAACACCTGCATCATCCCATGCGGGGCGTCTTCCCTAACATCCCGATGGGAGGATGGATGTATGGTCACCCACTCTTCCCTTATCCCTCTTCCTAGTGATGATGGCCCAAGATTCTTCAGGCGAGTTGTGATGTGGTGTCCCAAGTGTCTTTGGGATGAGTTGTGATGTGGTGTCCTATGTGTCTTTGAGATGAGTTGTGATGTGCTTCCCAGGTGTCTTCAGTATGAGATGTGATGATATGTGATGTGTTGTGAGGTCAAGGTGTGTGTGGGAAAGATGTGTTGTGAGGCCCAAGTGTGTGTGAGTGAGATGTGTTGTGAGGCCCATGTGTGTGTGGGAAAGATGTGATGTGGTATATTAGGAAGAGGTGAGAGATTTAGGATGTTTTTTGTTTATGTGTGAGAGTTCCTAATCAGTGGTAAAGTGGTGTGGGGTACCCTATCATAGATGTAATTTACTTTATATTATATTACTTGATGTGAATTATTTAGTGAGCATGATTTGGTGAGGTTGGGATTGTTAGTATTCTTGTTTAAGTGTTTGGTTCTAATGTTTTCTCATAGGTTCATTAGTATGCTCCTTTAACTTGTGCATGAGATAATTTTTTTTCCTACTGAGTATACCTGTATGATCACCCTACATATATGAAACTATTTTCAGGTTTCTAGGAGGATTATGTGGACAATGCTAGTCATTACTAGCTTAGAACTTGGGACAGTTTTTGTGTTGCTGCTCTATTTTTTTTGGTATTTACTTTGGAGACCTTTACTTCTATCAGTTTTACTTATAAATGCATTGTGGGATGTTTTCTGGTTTTCTTATATATATATATAATGTAGTTTATTATTTTCTTTACATCCTATCTCCCTATCATGTTTTCTTATAAAGGTTAATGTCTCCCATATTGTGATATTTGTACAACCTTGGTGCTAGTTTTCAACCCAGGTCCAAATGGAGGTGGGACTCGGGGGTCATTATCTCCCTTTATTTATTTCCGACCCAGGAGGGGTATCATTGGAGGGAGGAGTTCATGATAGAGTGGTATCAAAGGAGATGGTTGATAGATAGGGTGGAGTTCAGGGTTTGGAACATTGAGGAATGCATGGGTTGGTATGGAAACGGTGTCATTTGACCTTGATGTGTGACATAGTCCAAGGAGACTAGTTAGGACATGGGATTTTAGGTCCCACCATGATCTAGTGCATGAACTCTGGGCTTATTGAATGACCAAGTGAGATGAGACTTCTTGTAGGGTATATACCTAGAAGAGGAACATGTATCATGATGACTTGTGTTCTTATTTGAACTATTTTGTTTGGGGAATGCTAAAATGGGTAAAATGAATTAAATGGATTAAAGTTAATAAAAATATATCATTATGAAAATCCACACAATATGGCTTAGGAAATATTTGTTTACCTTTCATATATGGATCATTTTCATCATCTGCATGTATACTAGCTAGTTGAGGTTTAGTAGGTCAACTCGGTTAATAATCATATGGTTGATCTGATTACGGAGGAGGATCAGTGGTAGTGTACATTATACACTTTCTAGCAGAATGATTTTGGTAAGTATGAGGGTGTGTTTTAGATGTGAAAACAGAGATATGGTTGGAGGAGCTTGAGATTGCTTTTAGTTTGATCTGGGCCTCGATGGAATACTGGGTCCCTTTGGTAGTTAGTTAGATGTGGGGAGCTACATGTCAGTGGTGGATGTTGTATTTGGGAGAGCAGAAGGAGGTAGATGTTTTGTGGTTTTACTTTGAGAAGGATTTCTATGAATATTTACTTTCTTCAATTATGAAGGTAGTGGAGAGGCATGAGCATATTTCTCTTCAGTAGGGGAGCATGTTAGTGTGGGATCTGGGAATCAAGTTCAATGACCTTCTTTGCTTTTCCCCAAATCTTTTTCTGGATGAAGAGTCCTGTGAAAGATGTATTGAGGAGGTACTCTGTCATTCTATCTAGTATTCAGTTACTACCTTCACATTTCCAATATATATGGAGGTTCAGAAGAAAGAAGAGGTGATCGAGAAGATGCACTCATGTGGCGGTACACTGTGAGAGGGGATCCAGCAGGGTTCTTTGAGGGGAAGGGTTGTAAGTGATTGTTCTCAGGCACCAGGACCTTTAGGGTTTTGAACAGTAAGGATTCAACCTCAGCATCTTCCTTTCTGGACTTTTGGTTCCAATGTTTTCCATGCTTTTCTGAGGAGCTTTGTTTTAGTGTGTTTTGGTTGTGGTGTTTTTTTCCATCACCAGAGCTAGTTCCCAATAGTTCCCCAAGCTCAATTTAGTGGAGGTTGATAGGTTCAGTGCCATCCACAATAGTAGTTTTCAGTGAGACCATTTATGCAGTAGGGACATAAGTTTTTTGCTCGACCAAGGGGAGATGGAGCAGGTAGAGGCCGACCTAAGGATATTCCTCATGTTCATGGATCATGACCCAAGTTTGGTCATGGCAGTGTTCATCATCATAGAGGAAAAGGAGAAGGTTATGGTCAGTTTCACACAGTGGAGGCCATAGTTTCATAGGGGACAAAGATCATCATAGGTACAATCTACTTTTTTAGCATGCTTTTTTGTTCCTTGTTTGATTTAGGATCTTCACACTCATTTTTCACACTCTCTAGCCCATGATCTAAGAATATATGTAGAGGGGCTTCTAGTACCATTTGTGTTGACTATGCTAGTTAGAGGCAAGACCATCTTTTTTGATGTGTTCCAGGGGTGTAGACTGATGTTGGGGCCGCATTAGAAATGTGGGAAAATTTTCTTGCATCAGATGCAGTCATATGATGTCATCCTTGGAATTTAATGGTTGTATTTTTTGTGTGCTATTATCAACTGATTTTAGAGGAGAATCATGTTTTTGGATGTAAATCGAAAGTGCGTGGTTTTCATTCGTGAGTGGAGTTATCTGGTGGGAAGTTAACGTGTGGATCCCCTTCTTTCCTTGTTGTATGTGTTGTTAGTAGAATCCTTGGAGGTTAAGATGGTAGAGGTTCCCCAGGTCGTCAGGGAGTTCCTAGACATTTTCCATGAGGAGGTCGTGACACTACCCCCTCAATGTGACATTGATTTTGTGATATACTTATAGCTCAATTCTTCTCCGATTTTGATGGATCCTTATTAGATTCCACCGTATGAGTTTTAGGACTGGAGGATTAATATAGATGATTTGATGTGAAAGGGTTTTATCGAGGCTAGTGTGTCTCTATAGGGTGCTCTAGTGTTGTTCTCCAAGAAGGAGGATGGTGGTCTGAGGTTGTGTATAGACTATGAGAGGTTGAATCAGGTGACAGTCAAGAATTTTTACCCTCTTCCAAGGATAGATGATCTTTTCGACCAGCTGAGAGGGGTAAGTTGGTTTTATAAGATTGACCTGTGGTCAAGATATCACCAATTAAGGGTGAAGAAGGGTGATAACCCAAAGACTTCCTTTAGATGAAGGTATGGACACTTTGAGTTTGTAGTCATGACTTTTAGTGTTACGAATGCACCAGTCGTGTTCATGGGGATTATGAACTTCGCGTTCCATGAGTTCCTAGACCAGTTTATCATCATCTTCATCGATGAAATACTGATCTACTGAATGTTAAAGGAGTAGCATGCCTGACATCTCAGAACTATTTTATAGGTTCTTCGTCACCACCGGATCTATGGAAAGTTTTCCAAGTGTAAGTTCTGGACATAAGATTTCTATTTCCCCAAGCATGTGGTGTCTGAGTAGGGTGTGTCAGTTGATCTAATAAAGGTTAAAGTAGTGTTTTCTTAGGAAACATGCAAGAATTTGGTATAAGATTATAGCTTCTTTGGTCTCATAGGATATTATCAGAGATTTGTGCCTGATTTCTCTCAATTTGAAGCCCCGTTGATAGCATTGACCAAGAAAGAACATGTTTTTTTGTGGACCGATCAATATCAGGAAGCATTTGGTTACTTAAAGGGGACGTTGGTTAGGGTTCCATTTCTTCAGCTTCTGGAGGAGGGTGTAATGTTTGTGGTATTTTGTGACACTTCCCGTTTCAGATTGGGATGTTTCTTGATGTAGTAGAAGGTGGTGATATCTTATGGGTCTAGGAAGTTATTCCCCCAAGAACATAAATATGCCACCCATGATCTAGAGCTAGTGGTAGTTGTTTTTGTGTTGAATTTGTGGCGACAATACCTCATTGGTGAGTGCTTTATGGTCTTCACATATCACAAGAGTTTGAGGTATGTATTTTCTCTACATGATCTAAATCTGTGGCAGTGAATGTGGATGGAGTTTCTTTAGGACTATGATTTTGAGATCTCTTTTACCGCAAGAAATTTTAATTTCATGGATGATTCATTGAGCATAAATTCATAGAGGATGTTCTTCGGGAGTTTTTAGATTCTTGGACAGTGATATAGAAGTTATTAGCCATGTACATAAATGCATGGGTGGACGATGGTAGAGGATGTTTGTTTTAGATGGTAGTTCAGTCTTCCATAATGCAGCTGGTGGAGGAGTCTTAGTGGGGAGACTCAGAGGCAGAGGTGTTGTGTGATCGTTTTGGCCATGGTGATGTTCCATAAGGATGGTTTGAGAATGATCATAACTAGATATTATTTCAAGGAAGGTTGTTTGTTCCGGTTAAAATATTTTATGGAGTTCTTCATGATTTTCATAACTCGCCTTTGGAAGTACACCCAGGGGTTTCCAAAATGTACCATGTCTTTAGGATGCAGTTTTTTTGGCCCGGGATGAAACAGGCAGTGGTGGAGTTTTTGGAAAAGATCTTAGTTTTCCAGTAAGTAATGGATGAGCATTTTGCTCCTAGTGAGCTATTTCAACCCTTATATGTTCCTGAGAAGAAATGGGATGAAATATAGATGTATTTATTCATAGGGTTACCCAGATCTCATAGAGGTTGTGATTCTATCTAGGTGATATTGGATTGGTTGACAAAATTGGTCCACTTCTTAGTGATCAAAGAGTCGGGCATAGTGGATGATTTGGCTAAGAGGTATGTGGATGAGTTGGTTCAGTTTCATGGAATTAAAAGGTCTATTATCTCGAATCAGGACACATATTTTACCTTACGAATCTGGAGGGTATTTCAGCATACTTTTAGCACCTGGTTATGCCTTAGCACTGCATTCCACCCAGAGACAGATGTCCAAACAAAGCAGACTATTTAGACACTAGAGGATATGTAGTGAGCATATTTCATGGAATTTAGAGGATCATTATCACAAAACCTTCCCTTTTTGAGTTTTCTTATAATAATAATAAAACTCATCCATTGGTATGGCTCTATTTGAGACTTTTTATGGATGATCGTTTCGTTCTCTGTTGTGCTGGACTGAAGTTGGGGAGGAAATAGTTCTTGGTCCTAAGGTGGTGCCGAGAACAATAGAGAAGGTTTAGTTGGTTAGAGTGAGGATGAAAGCAGTACAAGACTGGTAGAAGTCTTATGGTGATCACAGGAGGAGGACCCTAGAGTTAGATGATAGATACCATGTGTTCTTGAAGGTTTCCCCTAAACATGGGTAGCGGATATTCGGGAAGTGGAGTAAGCTCTCATCCCAGTTTTTTGGACCTTTCAAGGTGTTAGGGAAAGTTGGTGAGGTGGATTACTAGTTGACATGTCCTCCTATACTGGACTGAGTCCATGATGTATTCCATGCCTCTCATCTGCATTGATATATTCATGACGACTCCAATTTAATTGATTATGGATAGTTTGATATTGAGGATGACACAACCTTCATAGAGAATCTAGTGGAGATCCCAGACTATCGAGAGAAGGTGTTATGAGGATGAACCATTCCCCTGGTTTGGGTACTATGGAGGCTTGGTGGCTTAGAGGAGAGTACTTTGGAGCATGATACATAGATGCAATCCCAGTACCAGGATTTGTTTTTATTTTTTCCCTTATCTTTATTTTTTTTCTTGTGATGTGCGGTTCAGACATTGGTGTTTTATGAAATATATTTTTTCCCCTTGATTTGATGTGTGTTGTGTGATATTTGATAATTACCCTACATGAGAAAAAGTGAACACATGACTCCTAATCGAGATGCATTAAATGAAATGTGATTAAATACGTGTGGGCGAGTCAGTGCCACCTGGAGAAAAAAATATCTTGACATGGATAATAGAATTATTTGATTTGTGTTTTCAAGATAATTTGATTTGTTGGTTGTGCAATGGTTGTGTGAGAAGATATGGTTTGTAGATATGGTTTCATGGTGATGGGGTTTTATAATATGATTTTGGTCATTTGTTTTGTCAGTGTTTCAGGTGAAATGAGATCCTTGAGTGGTATCTCGATGGATGGTTGTTTGGACCCTTCTTCTCTTTTCTTTCAGGTTGGTTTTAAATTCTTGAGGGTGAGAATAGTATGATAGGTATCTTATGTAATTTCCCAAACCTTTTGGCCCATTACTTTGCATAGAATCAAATGTCTGAGGTGTCTGGGGGTAGTCCAGGGAGTTTTGGGGAATGTGAGTCATTTCAATGGTGAATCATTTCAATAGTTTTCAAAATTTTCTATTTTCCAATGGTAGCTCGTTCTGGCGGTAGATCACTAGTAGTGACTCATTTGGAGGTGACTCATCTAGTGGTGACTCACTAGTAGTGACTCATCTGGTATTGACTTGTCTAGAGGTGACTCATCTAGTGGTGACTCGATGGTAGTGACTCGTCTGGCGGTGACTACTCTCGGTCAGATCTTCCTTTAATGGCAATTCAACTATGTCAAATCCGCGTGTATTGGATCTAATCCTTATAAGGATAATACCTTCCCTTTAATAATTTCATCTTCCTTTTCTTGAGACGATATGTCCCAAATCCTTATTCCTCAAAGTCCTGGAATTAGGTGATGTAGTTGGTTCGATTCCCCCCCCCCCCTAAAGTAGTTTCCTCCTATATGCACCCCTTGTTTTTTGTGCAACAAGGTAGTGTCGATCATCCTTCTTCTATGTAGGATTTACTTCATCTTTATTATTTTTTTATCATGAGGGATAGATATATAAATTTCTATCCTTATTGTGATATTCAATTTGAGATTAATATAGATAATCAAGTTGGTTTAAAAATAATATAAAGGGTATAGGGAACGTGACGTATAATCCTACTATTTTATTGATATTTTCATCAATGTTGTGAATTTTTTGGGCTAAATACGCACTAAAAATCATTTCCATTGGGTTTCCTTGTTTGTACACTTGTTTATGGGTTATGAAATGCATGTTGTGTGGCTGTTGATGTCACTTATTATGAAATTGGTTAACCAAATTCATTCGATTTATAAAATGGATTCCCTAGGATCATATGGATTCTATGATAACATGCTTAATCAATAAAGTAAAATTAAATAAGGGATTCCTTACTAAATATTGAAATATATTTTGATCTATTATGTGTTGTAACATGTTTTTGGGCATGGTTGTGTGATGTGGGTTGGCCTTGGTGATGTGATGGATGGGATTTGACTATATTGTGATATGTAGGGGTAGTAGATGATATTTTTAATGCAACGAGGCTGCAATGATGGTTTTTGTGATGTTGTTGTGCAGTGGGATTGTGGTGGAAGGTGGATATTGGTTTTAGTTGTTGGGTTGTTTCTTTTACTTTACTGCTTGATATGTTTTTTGTTGTGATGGTTACCCAGTTGGTATGGATTGTGAAATGAATAATAATCATGAATTGGAATTATTAAATGATAATGATTTAAACTATATGTTTAATAGAACGGGTTGGTAGTGAAGAATCTAGAAAATGTTGTAGTATTAATTAAAGAATTAAAAATAACTGCAGATTGTGTTTTTCTCTTATGGTGTTATGCATTTAGAGGTAGCAACAAAGTGGGTAAGATATGGGTTGGTTAGTGATTTGTTTGTAAACCCATAGGTTGGGATTGTGTTCTTTACTATATATATATGTATACACTATATATTACAGTGATTTATATACATAGCCCACCCATGTTGATCACTATGTTCTGAACACCAACATCATCACATGGGGGAGTATTTCCCAACATCCTAGTGGTAGGATATATGGATATCCACCCACTCTTCCCTTCTCCCTCTTCCATACGATTATGTCCCAATATTCTTTAGAATAGTTATGATGTGGTGTCCCAGGTGTCTTCGGGATGAGTTGTAATGTGCTTCCCAGGTGTCTTTGGGATGATATGTGATAATATTTGATCTGTTGTGAGGCCCATGTGTGTGTGGGAAGGATTTTTTGTGAGGCCCAAGTGTGTGTGGGTGGGATTTATTGTGAGGCCCAGGTGTGTGTGGGTGAGATGTGTCGTGAGTCCTAGGTGTGTGCGGGTGGGATGTGATGTGTTATATTTGGAAGAGGTGGGAGTTCCAGGACATTTTTTGTTGGGGTGTTTGAGCGGAGAATCAGTGGTACAGTGGTGTGGGGTACCCTATCATAGATTTGATTTAGTTTATATTGTATTACTTGATTTGTTTTATTTAGTGAGCATGGTTTAGTGAGATTGGGATGATTAGTATGCATGTTTAGGTGTTGTTTGGTTCTGATGATTTCTCACAGGTGCATTAGTATTCTCCTTCCACTTATGCACGAGAGACTTTGGTTTTCCAACTGAGTATAATTTTATGCTCACCCAATGTATATAAAACTGTTTTTATGTTTCTAGGAGGATTATGTAGACTATGTTGGGCGTTACTAGCTCTGATTTTAGGATAGTTGTTGTGTTTTCTCTCTAGTTTTGTTTTTGGGTATCTAATTTAGAGACTTTTACTTGTACCATTTTTACTTATACATGTATTGTGGTATGGTTTTTGGTTTTCTTATATTTATATATCATGGAGTTGATTATGGTTGATACATCCTATTACCTGATCTTGTTTTCTTATAAAGGGTAATTCCTCTCATATTGTGATATTTGTACACCCTTGGTGCTAGCCGCTAACTTGGGGCCTACTGGAGGCAAGACTTAGGGGGTCATTATCTCAATTTCTTCATTTCTATCCCAGGAAGGGTATCTTTGGAGGGAGGGGGTCATTAAAATGGTACACATTTAATACAATATAATTATTATATATTTAGTGTTTAACCATATGGTTATCAATAGTTTTCAAACCATTTAAAATACTACAACATACATATAAAATCCATATCACCAATCAGTTTTAGTTGTTAAAAATCATCCACATGTGTCTCTTTACCTTCGACTCAAAAATGTAGGGGATCAATGAATCCATCATCACCACTAGTGCCATCATAATCATCACCAACATCCTTATCAGTATCATTTCCTAGATTAATAGCATCACCACCACTATCATCATCACCACCAGAAGTATCATCACCTCAAATTCCACTAGGGCCCTCATTTACATCACACTTTTCATCATATAAAGGGAGAATTGTTTCCATACATGAATAAAAACATTAACAACCTCAAATGGAAGTGAATTGAATATAACTAACATATATTTTAGTAACTACTTAGTGACTAGTTTACTTCTTTCACACACCTGTATAGATATTTTTTTACCTTAACTACTTCTACATGATCGTTTTTCAGCTTGGTGGTGTGATATATTTGAGAGGCGCTCGATGATGGCCAATACCTAGTGGGTATGATGCTTTTCTGGGGTCTACATATGACTCTCCCCTGGTTCTCCTCACCTAATTCCCATTTGAAATGATTATTTGGCCCAAAGTTGTCATCTTTTTTCTCATCGAGGGACTTCAGGGAACACTATTGAAGATATAAAAAAGATATATAATTATGAATTATGTATCAAATTTTGAAATATCAATAAAAATAATTACAATATTTTCTTATGTCTATAAATTCATAGAAATTCCATATTTTTTCCTCCTACTTGAGTTAAAGGATTTTTTTCAAGGCACGTGACCTTTGATTCACAATGTATCTTGATGAAAATGACATTGATTACTATAAAAGTAAATTATGGAATAATATGGACTTCATAAACAAATCCAAAAAAATTGATTGTGAAGTCATGTGAGATTAATCATCTACTTGAATCAAGTTAAATATTTCTAACATTAAATTAAATTATAGTGGTGAGTCACTATGTGGTATTAAATTCAATTCTCACATTAGATTAATATGTAAGGGAATGAATCTATATATGATTATATGAAAGTCAAAATCAAATGGGAATAATGGATAAGGAGGAATCTATGTTAGATTAATAATATAGTTAGAATCTTATTTTAAATTTACAAATTTAATCTACATATGAGTTACACACAACCTAGAATGAATTAAAATTTTATCTATTAAATAAATCCATAAAATGAAGAATCATCTAACTAGATCATATGCTATAATTCATAAATGAAAACCATATTAGTTAACCACATGGTCTCTATCCATCGGTTGTTTATAATTATGAACTAACTAGATCATATGCTATAATTCATAAATGAAAAAAATATTAGTCAATTGTATGGTATCTATCCATCAATAGCCATAATAGTTTCAATAGTATAGTCACAAGGGGAACCAAATGAGGAATTACCATCTCTCTCGTACAACAGTCATTTTTAGACATTCTCTTCATTAACATATTTTTAATATTAGAGATTTATTTCAATATAATATAAATATAAATTTATTTAGAAATTTAATAATATTGGCATAACATAATCAATATACACTAATTATAATGCTAAACATGGGTATGATATGGATTCCACTTATATGTTCATTTCGGTCCAATTCCATTTGTGTTGCATTATTTTTTTATTTGGTCACTTGGTAATTTTGGTCATTTGGTTTATTTTTTGGTTAGTTTATTTTCTCATTTGTTCATTTGGTCATTTGGTCATTTGGTCATTTGGTCAATTGGTTAGAGTATTTTTCCTTTTTTTGGTTCATCCATTTGATTAATTTTGGGTGAGGGTGATTCTTTCATTAATGAGTTATATAATTTGGTTTATTTTTGGGTTAGATCACTTGGCATATTTTTCCATTTGTTAATTTGGACAGATTATTTGGTTTATTTTATGTTATGTCATTTTAGTTGATTTGTGTTAGTCCATTTTCTTCATTTTTGGGTTTAGTTATTTTATAGTTATATAATTTGGTTTATTCTAGGAAATGTTATTTTATTCACTTTGGTTTAGGTCATTTTAGGTTCGTTAATTTGGTTCATCTTTGGGTTATTTCATAATTAAGTTAGTTCATTTAGTATATTTTGTGTTAATTAATTTTGTTCATTTTAGGGTTATGTAATTTTGAGTTTGTTAATTTGTTCATTTGTTCATTTTTTTTGGTTAGATCGATTGGTTTAATTGGGTTTAGGTTATTTGGTTTATTTTGGGTTATGACATTTTTTCATTTTTGGTTGGTACTTTTTAGGTTAGGTTATTTTGTTAGCTTTTTAGTTATCTTTTTTTATGTTATTTTATTTAGTTTATTTTGGGTTAGGTCATTTGGTTTATTTTTGGGTTATGTCTTTTTTGGGTTATGTATTTTTTGGTTTATGTCATTTATTTCATTTTGTTTGTTTGGTCATTAGTTGTTTTTGGATTAGCTCATTTGATCAATTGTTCATTTTTTATTAGTTTAATTAGTTTATTTTGGGTTCGGTTATTTATTTTACTTTGGGTAAGGCTATTTAGTTAATTTTTTGTTAGGGTATTTGGTTCATCTTGGGTTATGCCAATTGGTTAATCTTGGGTTAGGTTATTTTATTTACAATTTTTTTGAACTGAGAATTTATCAAATTTAGCCCTTTAGGAATGATACATTCATAAAAGAATTTTTTTCAATTCTAGATGTATTATATGGGAATATGATTGAGGATTTAAATTAAAATAAATCTGGTATTTCTCTATTTTAAATTTACATTTAGCATGTTTGGAGGAGTAATGTTACCACAACCTTGAGGGAGGAGGAGGACTTCATTCAAGATATAAATTCTAGATTAAATGTATTTTTGAGAATAAAACTTAAATTTCAGCATGAAAATATAACTAAATAGTTGTAACAACCCAAACTTTTAAATAATATTTTTTTTTTGGAAAATGTATGTCTTACAATGTCATAATCAATAAAAAATATATAAGTATAAATGAAATTTGATCATCAGGTTTTGACTATTATATGACTGTTGGTTAATATGACCATTGGAAACAATAATAATTTTTAACTTTATAATTTTTGTTTAAAATAGAAATAATAATGGATAATTAATGCAGAAAGAAGAGCTGATGGCCTCATCCAATAGACTTGGGTCGTACGAAGCACATCTGTCAGATCTTAGGAAGGAGGTAGCGTCATTGGTATTTTCTCTGGACCAAGCCCAATTTGAGCTTCAACATGTTTATCTTGAATATAATCGCCTACGAGATAAGTTCAAGTTGATATAAATCACCACTTGAGCAATGTTGTCTTAGCCGTCCCAAGATTATATTACCATTTCACACCTTACTCTTAGGTTCTATGCAGCTGTTATAAGAGGCTATGTAATTATGTCTTAGTTTCTTTGTGTCATACATTTTTATAAATAAAATTTTTATTTCTTGTTATGGTAAAATAACCATCATTTTTTAATTTCAAATGTCAAAATAAATATGGGATGAATTTTGTTTTCTAAGAAGTTTCATATTATTTATGAATATTGAAAAAAATAGTATTTTAAAATATTTTTTATACTTTAAATAATTAATAATGTGAAATGATTATTAAAAAATAGACATATACGGTTATTCTCAGTAATAAATTTAGAGTATGATAAGATCAACTTAATTTATGGTGAATAATAAATTATGAATACTAATATTATCCTTATGAATAGTAATATGACCAATGGAATAGTAACCTCACTTAAGTAAGTATAAATATAATTTAGGCATCTTGAATGGTAATGTGATATAATAGTATAAGTAAATAACTATTTTAGAAATTATTAGTTAAGTATTAGTTTTTTTCCAGTAAATAGTGATTTTACTTAAAAATTAAATTTCTCATATTTAGAAAATTGTTTTCATAAAATGGATTTAATTTTTGAATTAATAATATCAATGTTAGGTTAGGGTGAATTCATGAGATTTTTATAAAATGTTTTGTTTTTCGATGAATAGTAAAATACAGTTTTTGAGTTTGGGGTGTGTTTTATGACATCATAATGATGTAATCTGTAATTTAGAATTCTTTTCAACTCATTTGGATTAAAATATTATGAGGTGTTCCAAGTGTCCAAAACCATGGGCAAATACCATGGTAAATCTCATGGTTTTTCAAATACCACCGATGAGGTGTCCTAGAAAATTAATAAAAAAACTCCCTCTATTTTACTGTAAATACCAAGACATTAATTTATTTTATTTCAATAAAAATTAATTAACCTCGAAGATATGATAGTTTTACCTCCCATTTAGTCCTCCCAAAGTTTCCCCAAGACCTCAAGGCCCCGATCCTAGAGTTTTAGAAGTTACTCTTCAAGGTAAGGGAATTCCCAACGTCTCTTTTTCCATTCTAGTTCTCTTCTATGTGGTATGTCTTTCAATATTATATACCATGTTCTTATTTACATTTTATTTTTTCCCTATACTATATTATGAATCTCTTATTAAAATTTTACCCATTTTACCTCTCTTTTTAATGTTTTCTAAAACCATGTCGTATAGTCGTTATGCTGCAGAATTTTCATCTCAAGTTATGTCTCTTTTTTCTCAAGAAAATTTCTTATTTTATTTATGTGAATACCCAAACCTATTTCATTTCTAGGTGTAGTCATAAATAAATAAAAATTATATATTTTATTCTATAATTGACATATATAAAACCTTTATTGTCTTTCTTTGGGTTGTGAATGACTTAATGATCGTGTTTTTAATCACTTTTTAAAACATCAAGATTTTGATATGAAACCCATTTCTTTTATTCTATTTGGGTTATTTATGAAAAGTTTTATTATGATCTATTTGTCTCATATAAAAATAAATACATATTAATGTTTCACCCTGATATCACGCCAATTCATTAGGTAAATAAATTAATATCTAGAGATGGTATGTTTTATGATACCTTGGTGAATAACCTTGATAAATTTTATGACACCTTGGGGATAGACCTTGGTAATATGATTATAAATGTATAAATTAAATGTTTTAGACACATTTTCAAGATATTATTCATGTTCTTATTATCATGATATGTCTCTTATCATTCCTTTATATTATTTCCTCATGTTCTTATTGTATTCTCTCATGTTCACATGTAAACTGTTTTCCATGTTTTCCCTTACTGGGCCTTATTTTCACCATTTCCTTTAGTGTATGTCCCCAGGTTATGTGATGCAGTAATTATACTTCGGATGAAAATTTCAAGAATCCGTTCAAGATTATTAAAATAATTTTAAATGTTTTCATGTATTATTTACCTTTTTTCCAAGACACTAGACATTAAAGATCCTCTATTTGTAAAATGTAATGAAAAGTTATGTAATAAAAAGGCGGGATTCCATAATGGGTTATTTCCAACCTTCTATATTAATGTGTAATTTTTGGCATTCAGTTTTAGGACTATGTGAATTTTTTTGAACTATTTTAATACTATTTTATTGAAATTTAGATACTTCTTATGACTATTTATATTTTTATACTTCTTGAAAAGAAAAATAAAATTAAATGACCACTTTAGGTTGTTTTGATTCTATTAAATTAAGGTTATGTTGATTTTAATGGACTTTGTAAATTACATGTAAAAATATTTTATAGTTTACTTGAAAAATATTTTTTAAAATCAGTTCATAACTTACAAAATAAAACTAAAATAAATAAATTTGAATAAAATGAACCTAAAAGACTAAATTTGATATAGGATGAATGAAAAGAGAAAACATATGGATTCTACAATAATATCAATGGTGTATGAAAGAATTTATAAAGGTTTTGGATTCACAAAGTATTCCCAACTTGTTGTTGAGAACACCTCAAATCAAGAAGAATCTATTTTTGAAAAATCTGGGCAACAAGCACTCCAAAGAACAAAAAAACGAATTGTAGACCATTGGTTGAACTATTATAAGTTTGGGAATAAGGAACTAAATTTTTGGGATTATTATTCAATATTTTTTGAAATATATAATATTATATTTCAGTTCACTCTCAACATGAAAAATATTGAAGCCTATCTAATAGAGAGATCCCCCCCAAATATTAACTTCATCAAATAAATTCCTTAAACTTAAGTAATAATATAAATTTAGATATTATTTCTATTCATATTAAATTACTTGGAACCTCTCATGCTCTAGCATCGAAGCGTGCCCCAAAGTGTAAATATACATCATAGAATCCTTATCCTTTTTTATTCATCCTAAAAACAAAAAATCAATACAATTAATAATAATTAAGTTTTTAATACAAACCATTAAAGATTAATAATGCCTTAAACTCATTACTCTTCCAATATATGATCATTTCTTGGTATTTTATTATTGTATAGTTGGGGAATATTTATACACCCACTAAATAAAAGCTGACTCTACCCTTCCAACCAATATATAACTCATGCTTATATGATCTCTACAACTCCCCATGATCCATAAACCATGTTACCTTAGCAGCTTCACCATCAAGAAAGTTAAATTGATGCTGCAATGAACATGTAAATTCATATAAATTTAATAGTAATATATATATATAATTAACAAACTTTCCTACTCATATCTCCGCCCATACTTTCTCCTTGATTTCATTACTGATATGCCTCTATGAGACTGGTTTCACCAGAAATATATCATTGTAGTTGGCTAAAGTTTCCATAAAACTTCTACACTATCTAGAATTTTTACTTATCATTTGATTATCTTTATTGTAATCTATCATTATTTGTGTTTGAAAATTACAGGATTCATGCACATGGTTTCACCTACATCTCCTATTATAATATCCCACTCGATAAGATAAACGAAAAAAAGTATAGTTAATTCACAATACAATAGGAAAAAAATGATGTGATATAATTTGACACACTTATAAAATAACATGATCTAGGTTTATAATTAGGATCTAATGGATGCATGGTGTAACACCCCAAGCTTCCATGGTATGTTTCTCTGTGAATAATACAGTAGCGTGCGTTGTACGCAACTTCGAGTTCTAACACACACCACAACCAATCAAACTAGCCGTTATGAATAGTAATAACAACTTTTTTAAATTTTATACATCTTATCTTTCAAAATTGACTTCATTTTTGGATTCGGAATATCGAAATTAGCTTAGGGTGAATTTTTGGTCCTTTTCTGATAACTTTCATATTTTGATGAATAGTGAAGATTACTAAATTTTAATTAAAAACAACTTTTTTAATCGAAATAATTAATAGTGATAAATTATGAATTTGAGTGGTTTCAAATTATATTTAGAATATATTTTTACAATTTAATCCAATGTGGGTCATTGGACATAATTTCACATTTAAACCAAACATAAACAAGTGTCAATCTTTTGATAGTTATTGTTTCTTAAAAACATGCTTTTTGTTTTGATAGCGGGAATTATTTTTAAATTAATAAATGCAGCTTCTATGTTTTTAATTTGGTAAAATAGACTTCATTATTTAATTCATAATATCAAAATTATCTTAGGGTAAATTTTTCGTATTTTTCTAAAAACTTTTAATTTTTGATGAATAGTGAAAAACACTGAGTTATAGTTTAAAACTGAATTTTTATTTAAATAATTATTTGTTTTATTTAAATTATTTAATGTAAAAATAGATACCTAATACCTATATAAGTTAAATGTAATTAATTGGAGCTGGTTTATAATAATTTTAGATATATAAAAATTTTATTGAACTTTTCACCGTCTTTTACCCACCTCCTAGGAGCTTTTACAAATTCACATAAAACTTAATTTTACCGCTTCTGTGAGCTGAATTTTCAAAATATGAGAGATGCGATTAATATCAAGGAGTAAAATGTGGTTCAATGAGATAAAAATAATTTTTGTTGAATAGTAACTTTTTACTTTTATTTACCACGGTTAAAAGTAAATAGGGTAACTAAGGGTAAAAATGATATTAATATTAACCTAACACATGTACTAATTCTATTGGACAAGTTTATCTCGACCAAAAACAACCTTAGGAATAAAATATTATCATTTAGGTCCACTTGGATTAGATTAGGACATTTATAATTATTTAATTCAAAGAAGAGTTAAAAGAGTTAAAATCAAAGTTTAATTACTAAAACATTTTTAATATAGGGTTATACATAAGAAAAATTCGATTATAAATATTAATTAGAAATATAAAAATATTTCATACATAATGGTATTTTATTTATAATTTTTAGACATTAAATATTTTAATTTATTTATGATACAATGATGATGCAGTAATTACCTTCTTAGTGAAATATTAAAATAATTGATATTATAAATATCCAAATAAATATAATTTGAGACTTTTAATGAATTAAACGAATTTTATAGGTTAATATGACATGTTTGGATTGATTTAATTAACTTTTTTCTAAGTAATCATGCTGTTATTATTTTCAAAAAAATCAAATACCAAATAGTGTCAAAATTGACATAAAAGAGTTTTTAAAAAACAATATTATATTATTAATTGATATTAAATTCCTAAAAATATAAGTTTCGGCCAAAGGACTTTTATCATGATAGGTGTATAATTCATGGACCACTTGGGGATCTCTTGGAGGTATATAGTAAGTTTATTAACTATATAATATAAAACTACAAAGTGACATGGTAAGTGTCAAACTAATTAACCAAGAGTTAAAACTAAAAGATAAGGTTAATATAATGACCCAAACCTGTCTAAAATAAATTGTTTGAAATTATTTCGACCAATACCCACCTTAGGCTTTTAATAATACACTTTTGAGCCATTAGAAACCGAATATGAAATTATTATAAAATAATACTTTAAGTTTTAGCTAAAGAGGCCCTCCTCCCCCTTATAAAAGGACCCAACTTCTAACCAATTCTTCACACCTTCAAAGCCTTTTGGTTCGAACAACCCCTACCCAAATACTCTCTAAACTTCCCTCACTTCAACCTAGAGGCCTTAGTTTGATCAGAAAGCCAACTTAAGGATCCATTTTAATGAAATCAAAAGGAAGAACTCGAAGAAGAGTTAATGTTTTCACCACCCTCTTTCAAGTTCCCTTCTTATTCAACATATTCTTTCTTTGTTATTTCCATTATAAAATGATAAGTCCAGTATCTTCTATATACTATTATGTTATTATAAATATGGTACCACCATATTCAGTATTCTATCCATCCTTTGAATGACATGTCACCATATGTGCGTACGTACGGCTTACCGTCTCCACGTTGTGGTGTAATTGTTATTCAATACATTATTATTTGGATGGGTATAATAATGATGTGTATTTTATGTAAATAATAAATATAACATGATAAGTATTATGTATATATTATATACCATCCAATTATATATTATATTAATTTCAAAAAAATGATATTTTCTCTTGTGTGTACGTGTGGATTACAGTCTCCACGACGCGATGAGATTCATTTCAAAGTTCACCCTTCATCGATGATTATAAAAATATATATTACTAATAAGTATGTAATATATGAAATAATAATGCTATTGGAGATATATATATTTATATATATAAGTATTTATGTACTTACATATATCTTATTCATTTACTTTAGTTCAATACTATATGAAAACGGAAACAGCGTTTATGCGTACGTACGGACTACCGTCTCCATAAACGGTGTTTTCCATTTCATATATACGTCTATTATAAATTTTTATATTATAAATATATATGATAAATAAATCATGTTTTATATTCTGGAAGTATTTAAATCATTATCTAAGTGATACAATCAAGAGTAAAAAGTTAAAACATGTACGATAAAGAAAGTGATTATTACCCGAAATATTAATATAACATGGAAATTATTATTAAATGGGTAGTATAAAGTCAAAAAGGAATAATGTGTGATATCATAAATATTAATATGGTTCTGGTATAATTCAATAACATACTATAGTCTTCAGACATGAGGCTAAACATACCATCGACTAAAGGAAAGTGCAAGGTAAGGGGTTTTCATCTCACTCCTTATTCCTGTGAGATTCATACCATATTGACACTATTACCTTTTCTGTGGTGTATGTACTGCCCATAATTGTATTCTTTATGTAATACACTTTAATTTATGTGTATTTACATATTCATTGTATGATACCTCTTTCATGGGTTGTATGTTTCGTAAGTTACCAAATTGGTAAGGGTTAATTCCTCAATCTCATTATTATCCGAGATTGTTTATGTGTAAGTATTTACTGGGAAATTTTTATCATCCATGTCCATTTTTCATAAAAAATGATTTCAAAATGAATATTTTAAGGATTTTGAAAGGTACTCTTTATCAAGATCATAATTTCAAATGTTTTAAAGATTTATCTTTCTAAATATTTTTAATTAATGTCCATGTTTTCAAAATGATTTTAAGGATTTATTTATATGGACATCAATGTTTTGAAATGATAACTATTTTCAAAAGTTTAAAAGTGGTATGGGACAATTTGATTCAAAAATGTCTTTAAATTACTTCTTTTCTAAATTGTGTGACTTTTAAATGTTTTCATGAAAAATGGGTATTTCTCTCAAAGAGTTTTACAAATCATTTTCTTCTCTGTCAAAATCCTTTAATGAATTTTAAACTTGTTTTGAAGTAGATTTATCATGATAAAAATCTTCCATACTGTGTTGAAGGTTTTTTGATATGTTTGAATGTGGATGTGTTATTTTTATACCATTCATGGTTTATGGAGAAAGTATTGAAATTTTGTTTTCTAGTTTTAATACGAATGTTTATGTTATGTTTAGACATTTTCATATGAGGAATACATTGGACTTAGTAAGTGACGGGTGGATCCCTCTATAGCTCCTCGATGCATCGGTAGGTCTCATGAGACAGACTAGTGTCTTGGCATGAGGCCTTGAAAAAATCTTATTTGTATTCTTGGCACGAGGCCTTGGCTATGTGGTTATAATAGTCTGGAATTATGCATTATATCATTATGAAAGTGGTTAATGATATTGCATGTGATTATTCGACTAGTAGAATATCCATGTGAATAAGTAAATGGAATTATTTAATTTTATTTCTGCCATATTATGCTGAAGTTTCAGTTTAAAATGATTTTTTTTAGTTTTATACATTGCCTTAAATGTTTATTCTTATTTATGAAAGTTTCCGCTGTATTGCTTACCCTTACTGAGCATTTGAGCTCACCCCTTTCTATGTTTTATTTTTTCCAAGATTCCAAGAAGTGTATTTTGATTGATATGCAGGGTTAAGACAAGGGAATAATGGCGTTCATAAAGGATTATTTATGTTTTTTTGTATGTTATAAAGTATACTATAACATTATTTTATGTAATCTATTTTCCAAGACTGCTAAACCGATCGGTCCTTCGGGACTTGATTCTTTATAATCATGCCAATGTTTTAAAATAATGCAACGACTCTGGGTAACTGGGGTCGGGGCGTTACAGTTGGTATCAGAGGAAGTTTAGCAATAACCTTGGAAACTATATTTAGATAAACTCTGATTAGAGCACATAACCCTAAGATAGACATTGAGGATTATTATAGAAGAACTTCCAAGAATTTTGGTATTGTTGAGATTTTTTGAGTCTTCTGAGAAATACATCCTTGTATGTATATGAGTAGGTAGAGGCGGATCTGGCACAGGTGTACCTAGGGGTAAAACCCAAAAACACCGCTTTGAGCTAGACTCGAATGGGGACTGGTGCACGACAATGGGCCTTGCTGCACTCTTAGTTACGACACTCCCAGGGGATATGCTTAGGATAATTCTCATTTTCTTTACAAACCGATATGAAGGGTTTATGAGTATATACCTCCTCAAAGAAAACATTTTTGTGATTATAGATTATATCCATAATCTATTCAATTTATGTTAGGTATTTTACATGTTTGGAATTATGAATTGTGATTCATAAACTGACTTAGTGTGTGCCATTGTTTAGAAATGGCGCCCAGTAGAAGGAATGATAACTCCCGCAATACGTATGATCCAAAGAGTAAGAAGGGTCATATCATTCATGTTATCAAGACAACATTTATAATGGAAATAGTCTCCCACGTATTATCATCATATCAATAAATAGTATCAAAAGATCGGTAATGAACTCTCTGAATTCTATGGCTTTGAAGGGAATCCAAAGAAGAAAAGGATGGTAGAAAGAAATATGGATAAAGGGAATAAGGTAAAGAAGGATTTTCCAATATGTGATAAATGTGGAATGAATCACCTTGGTAAATGCTTGAAGGGAATGAGAGTTTGTTATAAGTGTGGAGAAAAAGGACACCAAGTACGTGATTGAAAGGGTAAGAAATTTTTTTCAAATGTACAATGCTTCATCTGCAAGGAGTTGGGACACTACGCTAACCAATGTACAAATCATAATAGTACGCACCAAATGATGCAATTGGATAATAATCAAGTTATGATACTACCTCAGAAGAAGAGGAATGACTAGTGTTCTTAAGTTATTATTATAGAATTATTTTATTTGAGTGTTGTATCAACAGTATACTGGTTACATGAATTATGGAGATAAATAAGGATTGTACTGCAGTACTATTTTATTGAGGATTTTATATTATATGGTTCTATGAAAAGTGACTTAATAGTAAGCTACACTTTTTTTGGAAAATAAATGGTTGAAGGAAAGGTAATCCTCACTACAAAAAAACAGTACATTAGAGGGGGTTATTTAAATGGGGTTATGCACAACCCCCTCTAAATTCATTTTCTGTAACATTAGAGGGGGGTTCTGCACAACCCCCTCTAATCATCGAATTTAGAGGGGATTCACAACCCCCTCTAAAATTTTTTAGCATTTTTTTAACATGTAGTTAGATTTTAGAGACGATTATGTGAAAATTGTCTCTACTTTAATAATTAGTAACGCTATATATTTAGTTGTAGGCATTATATATATTCAGTTAGAGGTGCTACACACACACACACAAACATATATTTAGTTGGATTTTAGAGGTATTATGTGTATATGTGTTTGTTATACAGAATTTTTTTTTTAAGAAAATGTTGGGGGTTCACAACCCCCTCTAATGTAAGACATTAGTGGGGGTTCCAAACCCCCTCTAATGTAAGACATTAGTGGGGGTTCAAAACCCCCTCTTAAACCCCCACTAATGTCTTGCATTAGAGGAGGTTCACAACCCCCTCTAATTTAAGATCAGAGGGGTTGTGAACCCCGACTATTTTCTTAAAAAATCATAATATATATATAGTATATATTGTATACATATATGAATGTATTTATAAAATGTATAATATATTATATTCACATAAATATGTAATATATATATATATATATATATATTTTAATTGTGTACGTATGAATATAATATGTATATATATATATGTATAATATATTTGGGTAAATATAAATATAAATAAATATATATATATATATATATATATATATAATATACGTGTATTCAAATAAATATAATCAATTACAAATAAATATATAAATAACATTTTCATTTGTGTGTGTTTGATATAAATGTAGTTATAAATATATGCATACATAATTTTATTTAAATATATATAAATATATAATTTATAGAGGTGTGCCGAAAATATATATATACATATATATTTATATCCATATAAATATAGATACATGTTATTTATTTAAATAATTTATGCAAATAATTTTTATCTTAATAAACTTATTAATATATATAAATACAATAATATTTAAATTTTGTGTAAATTTGTTAATATAAATATGTTTATTAATATATATTCATATTTTAATAAACTTATTATATGCATTTAAATATATTGTTTTAATAATGTTTATTTTAATAAACTTATTAATATATATAAATACAATAATATATAAATTATATGTAAATTTGTTAATATATATATATATGTTTATTAATATATATATGCATATTTTAATAAACATATTATATGTATTTAAATATATTATGAAAATAATTTAAATTTTAATAAACTTACAAATATATATATAAATAGAATAATATATATAATATATCAATGAAAGGAATTCGGTGTAGTGGTTTGCGCGTATCCGGCCAATAGTTCAGATCTATAGTTCGAATCCCGCCGGCCCCCAATATTTTGGAAAATATGCGGACCGCGGGGGTAGACTTGTGGCTGGATCGGGATACCAGACCGGGGACATGCACGGAGACACCAGACCGGGGACAAACACACATGGAGACACCAGACCGGGGACACGAGACAGACACGAGGGGGGACACACTAGACAGACATGAGGGGACACCGGGGATAGACCCGGGGGACACAGGGACAACCAGGGGACAACCAGATAGCCAGGACACGGGGGGACACTAGAAAGACACGGTGGGGGGGACACCGAGACACCAGACTGGGTACAGACATGCATGGAGACACCAGAACGGGGACAACCAGACAGACATGAGGGGACATCGGGGGGACACACCGGACAGACACGGGACATCGGGGACAGACCCGGGGGGACACAAGGACAACCAGGGTACACGGCGTGGCACCAGGGACACGAGAGGTTTTGCTGGTTAAAAAAAAGGCATTATAGGTGGTTCTATAAAACCGCCCCTAATGCAATCAACAATTTGGGGCAGTTCAATCCGCCCCTAATACCTCTATTAGTGGTCGTTAAGGGTATAACCGCCACAAAAATGGTGAATTTTGGACGACATTAGAAGGGGTTCAAACCCCCTCTATTGTAACCGCCGCTAAATTCATCACGCATGTACCAGCGCTTACTCAAAACCTCCTCTACTAACATTAGGCGGGCACATTAGCGGCGGTTCCTCATAACCACTGCTAATGTCTTTAGAAAAGGTTATAACCCCTTCTAAAGTAAAAAATAACCCCTTCTAATGTGGTCATTTTTTTGTAGAATATGGTCCTGAAAATGAGGTAGTGATTTTGGAATAAGATATGGTTGATTTTGGTACTTCAGGATGTTGCGGTGTTGTAAAAGAATATATGAGGAAGGCGTTCACATGTTATTACCTGGAAAAAAGGATCCTCATTGTGTTTAACTTCCTTGTAAATTTTGGACTGTGAGTTTGGATAGTAGTATTTTGGATAAGTCTAAAGTTTGTAATGGATTAAGTTTGAAAGGTTATTTTTGGATTTTTATAAAAGGACAACACGCTGACCGTGTGACAACCTGTCGCGTCGGACAAAGCTAAGGGAATCGAACCCACAACCATAGTGTGATTGGGATTTATCGCCTACCACTGGACTACATGAAGTCCCTAGATTGTATAATGTAGTTTATTTTTTTAAAAGGGTCTGATATGTGAATTATAAATTCATTATATTTGGAACCCTATACGATTAGGATAAATAGAGTATTTTTGAGTTGTATTATGTTTTGGAGTGAAAGATGAGTTTGTGGTAGAAATTTAGTAATGGATAAAACTATAAATATAAAGTAAGTATATCTCCTTATGATTTAATCCAATCTCATAAATAAATTCCTCAACATTAAGAAAAGGAACTTAGAACAAAAACGTTGTCCTAGATAGTACCTTAGATCGTCACTAATTTATGGCTTTGTAATTGTTGGCCTTTTCATAGCCATATCCTCTACCACTCTCCATAAGATATTGATGGTTAGATTTCTCTTTCATATCCATGTTTTCCTACATGAAACCCTGGTATGTGTTATTTTCGGTAACCTTCATACTTACCACTCTTTATTTTAAATAGAGGCCTCATTAATCCATTTTTCGATGTGGGATTTCAATTAAGATATTTTGAAATGTCAACCCCAAGTTTCCAATACCGAGCACAAATTGCGAGGACGCGATTTATTGAAGGAGGGGAGAATGTAACACCCCAATCTTCTATGGTACGTTTCTCTTTTAATAATACAGTAGCATGCATTGTACGCAACTTCGAGTTGTAACACACACCACAACCAATCAAACTAGCTGTTATAAATAGTAATACCCACTTTTTGAAATTTTATACATCTTATCTTTCAAAATTGACTTCATTTTTGGATTCGGAATATCGAAATTATCTTAGGGTGGATTTTTGGTACTTTTCTGATAACTTTCATATTTTGATGAATAGTGAAGATTACTAAATTTTAATTAAAAACAAGTTTTTTAATCGAAATAATTAATATCGATAAATTATTAATTTGAGTGGTTTAAAATTATATTTAGAATATATTTTTACAATTTAATCCAATGTTGGTCATTGGACATAATTTCACATTTAAACCAGACATAAACAAGTGTCAATCTTTTGATAGTTACTGTTTCTTAAAAACACGCTTTTTGTTTTGACAGCGGGAATTAATTTTAAATAAATAAATGAAACTTATATGTTTTTAATTTGGTAAAATAGACTTTATTATTGAATTCGGAATATCAAAATTATCTTAGGGTAAATTTTTGGTATTTTTATGAAAACTTTTAATTTTTGATGAATAGTGAAAAACACTGAGTTATAGTTTAAAACCGAATTTTTATTTAAATAATTATTTATTTTTATTTAAATTATTTAATGTAAAAATAGATACATAATACCTATATAAGTTCAATGTAATTCATTGGAGTCAGTTTATAATAATTTTAGATATATAAAAATTTTATTGAACTTTTCACCGTCTTTTACCCACCTCCTAGGAGCTTTTGCAAATTCACATAAAACATAATTTCACCGCTTCTGTGAGCTTAATTTCGAAAATCTGAAAGACACGGTTAATATCAAGGAGTAAAATGTGGTTCAATGAGATAAAAATAATTTTTGGTGAATAGTAACTGTTTACTTTTATTTACCACGGTTAAAAGTAAATAGGGTAATTAAGGGTAAAAATGATATTAATATTAACCTAACACATGTCCTAATTCTATTGGACAAGTTTATCTCAACCAAAAACAACCTTAGGAATAAAATATTATCATTTAGGTCCACTTGGATTAGATTAGGACATTTATTATTATTTAATTCAAAGAAGAGTTAAAAAAGTTAAAATCAAAGTTTAATTACTAAAATATTTTTAATATAGGGTTATACATAAGATAAATTCGATTGTAAATATTAATTAGAAATATAAAAATATTTCCTACATAATGGTATTTTATTTATAATTTTTAGACATTAAATATTTTAATTTATTTATGACACAATGATGATGCAGTAATTACCTTACTAGTGAAATATTAAAATAATTGATATTATAAATAACCAAATAAATAAAATCTGAGACTTTTAATGAATTAAATCAATTTTATAGGTTAATATGACATGTTTGGATTGATTTAATTAACTTTGTTCGAAGTAATCATTCTGTTATGATTTTCACAAAAATCAAATACAAAATAGTGTCAAAATTGACATAAAAGAGTTTTTAAAACAAATATTATATTATTAATTGATATTAATTTCCTAAAAATCTAAAGTTCAGCCAAAGGACTTGTATCATGATAGGTGTATCATTAATGGACCACTTGGGGGTATCTTGGAGGTATATAGTATGTTTATTAACTATATAATATAAAAATACAAAGTGACATGGTAAGTGTCAAACTAATTAACCAATAGTTAAAACTAAAAGATAAGGTTAATATAAAGACCCAAACCCGTCTAAAATCTATTGGTTGAAAGGATTTAGACCCATACCTACCTTAGTATTTTAATAATCTACTTTGGATCCATTAGAAACTGAATATGAATTTATTATAAAATAATACTTTAAGTTTTTTCTAAATAGCCCCTCCTCCCCCTTATAAAAGGACCCAACTTCTAACCAATTCTTCACACCTTCAAATCCTTTTGGTTCGGCCAAACCCTGCCCAAATACTCTCTCAACTTACCTCACTTCAACCTAGAGTCCTTAGTTTGTTCATAAATCCAACTTAAGGAGCCCTTTTGATCAAATCAAAAGGAAGAACTCGAAGAAGTGGTAATGTTTTCACCACCATCTTTCAAGTTCCTTTCTTCTTCAACATCTTCTTTCTTTGTTATTTCCATTATAAAATGATAACTCCAGTATCTTCTATATACTGTTATGTTATTATAAATATGGTACCACCATATTCAGTATTCTATCCATCCTTTTAATGACATGTCACCATACGTGCGTACGTACGGCTTACCGTCTCCACGTTGTGGTGTAATTGTTATTCAATACATTATTATTTGGATGGGTATAATAATGATGTGTATTGGATTTAAATAATAAATATAACATGATAATTATTATTTATATATTATATACCATCCAATTATATATTATATTAATATCAAAAGAATGATATTTTCGCTCTTGCGTACGTACGGATTACCGTCTCCACGACGCGATGAGATTCATTTCTAAGTTCACCCTTCATCGATGATTATAAAAATATATATTACTAATAAGTATGTAATATATGACATAATAATAATACTGGAGATATATATTTATATATATAAGTATTTATGTACTTACATATATCTTATTCATTTACTTCCGTTCAATACTATATGAAAACGGAAACAGTATTTATGCGTACGTACGGACTACCGTCTCCATAAACGGTGTTTTCCATTTCATATATACGTCTATTATAAATTTTTATATTATAAATATATATGATAAATAAATCATGTTTTATATTCTGGAAGTATTTAAATCATGGTCTAAGTGATACAATCAAGAGTAACAAGTTAAAACACATACGATAAAGAAAACGATTATTACCTGAATTATTAATATAACCTGGAAATTATTATTAAATGGGTAGTATAAAGTCATAAATGAATAATGTGTGATATCATAAATATTAATATGGTTCTGGTATAATTCAATAACATACTATAGTCTTCATACAGGATGCTAAACGTACCCTCGACTAAAGGAAAGTGCAAGGTAAGGGGTTTTCATCTCACTCCTTATTCCCGTGAGATTCATGCCATATTGCCACTATTACCTTTTGTGTGGTGTATGTACTGCCCATAATTGTATTATTTGTGTAATACACTTTAATTTATGTTTATTTACATATTCATTGTATGATACCTCTTTCATGGGTTGTATGTTTCGTAAGTTACCAAATTGGTAAGGGTTAATTCTTCAATATCATTATTATCCGAGATTGTTTATGTGTAAGTATTTACTGGGACATTTTTATCATACATGTCTATTTTTCATAAAAAATGATTTCAAAATGAAGATTATAAGGATTTTGAAAGGTAATCTTTATCAAGATTATAATTTCAAATGTTTTAAATATTTATCTTTCTAAATCTTTTTAATTAATGTCCATGTTTTCAAAATGATTTTAAGGATTTATTTATATGGACATGAATGTTTTGAAATGATAACTCTTTTCAAAAGTTTCAAAGTGGTATGGGACACTTTTATTCAAAAATGTATTTAAATTACTTATTTTATAAATTGTGTAACTTTTAAATGTTTTCATGAAAAGGGGATATTTCTCTCAAAGAGTTTTACAAATCATTTTCATCTATGTCAAAATCTTTTAATGAATTTTAAACTTGTTTTGAAGTAAATTTATCATGATAAAAATCTTTCATATTGTGTTGAAGGTTTTGTGATATGTTTGACTGTGGATGTGTTATTTTTATACCATTCATGGTTTATGGAGAAAGTATTGACATTTCGTATGCTAGTTTTAATACGAATGTTTATGTTATGTTTAGACATTTCATATGAGGAATGCATTGGACTTAGTAAGTGATGGGTGGAGCCTGCTATAGCTCCTCGATGCATCGGTAGGTCTCATGAGACAAACTAGTGTCTTGGCATGAGGCCTGGAAAAAATCTTATTTGTATTCTTGGCACGAGTCCTTGGCTACGTGGTTATGATAGTCTGGCATTATGCATTCCATCATTATGAAAGTGGTTAGTGATATTGCATGTGATTATTCGACTTGTAGAATATCCATGTGAATAAGTAAATGGAATTATTTCATTTTATTTCTGCCATATTATGCTAAAGTTCAAGTTCAAAAGGATTTTGTTTTAGTTTTATACATTTCCTTAAATGTTTATGTGTATTTATGAAAGTTTTCACTGTATTGATTACCCTTACTGAGCGTTTGAGCTCACCCCTTTCTATGTTTTATTTTTCCCAGGATTCCCAGAAGTGTATTGTGATAGATATGCAGGGTTAAGCCAAGGGAATAATGGCATTCATAAAGGATTATTTATGTTGTTTTGTATGTTATAAAGTGTACTGTAACATTCTTGTATGTAATCTATTTTCCAAGACTGCTAAACTGATCGTTCCTTCGGGACTTGATTCTTTATAATCATGCCAATGTATTAAAATAATGCAACGACTATGGGTAACTGGGGTCAGGGCATTACAGTTGGTATCAGGGGAAGTTTAGCAATAACCTTGGAAACTAGATTTAGATAAACTTTGATTAGAGCGCATTACTCTAAGATAGACATTGAGGATTATTATAGAAGAACTTCCTAGAATTTTAGTATTGTAGATATTTTGTGAGTTTTCCGAGCAATACATCCCTGCCTGGATATGAGCAAGTAGAGGTGGATCTGGCACAGCTGTACCTAGGGTTAAAACCCGAAAACACCGCTTTGAGCTAGACTCAAACGGGGACTAGTGCAGGACAACGGTCCTTGCTGCACTCTTGGTTACGACACTCCCGGGGGATATGCTTAGGATAATTCTCATTTTCTTTACAAACCGCTATGAAGGGTTTATTAGTATATACCTCCTCAAAGAAAACATTTTTGTGATTATGGATTATATCCATAATATATTCAATTTATGTTAGGTATTTTACATGTTTGGAATTATGAATTGTGATTCATAAACTGACTTAGTGTATGCCATTATTTAGAAATGGCGCCCAGTAGAAGGAATGAGAACTCCCGCAATATGTATGATCCAAAGTGTAAGAAGGGTCATATCATTCATGGTATCAATACAACATTTATATAGGAAATAGTCCCCACGTATTATCATCATATGAATAAATAGTATCAAAAGATCAGTAAAGAACTCTCTGAATTCTATGGCTTTGAAGGGAAGCCAAAGAAGAAAAGGATGGTAGAAAGAAATATGGATAAATGGAATAAGGGAAAGAGGGATTTTCCAATATGTGATAAATGTGGAATGAATCACCTTGGTAAATGATTGAAGGGAATGAGAGTTTGTTATAAGTGTGGAGAAAAAGGACACCAAGTACGTGATTTCAAGGGTAAGAAAAAGTTTGCAAATGTACAATGCTTCATCTGCAAGGAGTTGGGACACTACGCAAACCAATGTCCAAATCATTAGAGTACGCACCAAATGATGCTATTGGATAATAATCAAGTTATGATACTACCTCAGAAGAAGAGGAATGACTAGTGTTATTATGTTATTATTATAGAATTATTTTATTTGAGTGTTGTATCAACAGTATACTGGTTACATGAATTATGGAGATAAATAAGGATTGTACTGCAATACTATTTTATTGAATATTTGAGATTATATGGTTCTATGAAAAGTGACTTAATAGTAAGCTACACTTTTTTTTTGGAAAATAAATGGTTGAAGGAAAGGTTATCCTTAATATGGTCCTGATAATGAGGTAGTGATTTTGGAATAAGAGATGGTTGATTTTGGTAATTCAGGATGTTGCGGTGTTATAAAAGAATATATGAGGAAGGTGTTCACATGTTATTACCTGGAAAAAAGGATCCTCATTATGTTTAACATCCTTGTAAATTTTGGACTGTGAGTTTGGATAGTAGTATTTTGGATAAGTCTAAAGGTTGGAATAGATTAAGTTTGAAAGGTTATTTTTGGATTTTTATAAAAGGACAACACGCAGACCGTGTGACAACCCGTCACGTCGGACAAAGTTGCGGGAATCGAACCCAAAACCATAGTGAGATTGGGATTTATCGCCTACCACTGGACTACGTGAAGTACCTGGATTGTATAATGTAGTTTCTTTTTTTAAAAGGGTCTGATATTTGAATTATAAATTCATTATATATGGAACCCTATACGATTAGGATAAACAGAGTATTTTTGAGTTGTATTATGTTTTGGAGGGAAAGATGAGTTTGTGGTAGAAATTTAGTAATGGATAAAACTCTAATTATAAAGTTAGTATATATCCTTATGATTTTATCCAATCTCATAAATAAATTCCTCAACATTAATAAAAGGAACTTAGAACAAAAACGTCTCCCTAGATAATACCTTAGATCATCACAAATTTAAGGCTTTGTGATTGTTTCCCTTTTCATAGCCATGTCCTCTACCACTCTCCATCAGATATTGATGGTTATATTTCTCTTTCATATCCATGTTTTCCTACATGGAACCCTAGTATGTGTTATTTTCGGTAACCTTCATACTTACCACTCTTTATTTTAAATAGAGGCCTCATTAATCCATTTTTCGATGTGGGATTTAAACTAAGATATTTTGAAATGTCAACCCCAAGTTTCCAATACCGAGCAAAAATTGTGAGGATGCAATTTATTGAAGGAGGGGAGAATGTAACAGCCACAGTTTCCATGGTACGTTTCTCTTTGAATAATACATTAGTGTGTGTTGTACGCAACTTCGAGTTCTCACACACACCACAACCAATCAAACTAGCCGTTATGAATAGTAATATCCACTTTTTGAAATTTTATACATCTTATCTTTCAAAATGGACTTCATTTTTGGATTCGGAATATCAAAATTATCTTAGGGTGAATTTTTAGTACTTTTCTGATAACTTTCATATTTTGATGAATAGTGAAGACTACTAAATTTTAATTAAAAACAACTTTTTTAATCGAAATAATTAATAGTGATAAATTTTGAATTTGAGTGGTTTCAGATTATATTTAGTATATGTTTTTACAATTTAATCCAATGTTACTCATTGGACATAATTTCACATTTAAACCAGACATAAACAAGTGTCAATCTTTTGATAGTTATTGTTTCTTAAAAACACGCTTTTTTTTAACAGCAGTAATTAATTTTAAATTAATAAATGCAACATCTTTGTTTTGAATTTGGTAAAATAGAATTTATATTGAATTCATAATATCAAAATTAGCTTAGGGTAAATTTTTGTTATTTTTCTGAAAAATTTTAATTTTTGATGAATAGTGAAAAACACTGAGTTATAGTTTAAAACCAAATTTTTATTTAAATAATTATTTATTTTTATTTAAATTTTTTAATGTAAAAATAGATACATAATACCTGTATAAGTTAAATGTAATTAATTGGAGTCAGTTTATAATAATTTTAGATATATAAAAAATTTATTGAACTTTTCACCGTCTTTTACCCACCCCCTAGGAGCTTTTGCAAATTCACATAAAACATAATTTTACAGCTTCTGTGAGTTGAATTTCGAAAATCCGAGAGACACGGTTAATATCAAGGAATAAAATGTGGTTCAATTAGATAAAAAAAATTTGGTGAATAGTATCTTTTTACTTTTATTTACCACGGTTAAAAGTAAATAGGGTAATTAAGGGTAAAAATGATATTAATATTAACCTAACACATGTCCTAATTCTATTGGAAAAGTGTGTCTCGACCAACAACAACCTTATCAATAAAATATTATCATTTAGGTCCACTTGGATTAGATTAGGACATTTATTATTATTTAATTCAAAGAAGAGTTAAAAGAGTTAAAATCAAAGTTTAATTATTAAAACATTTTTAATATAGGGTTATACATAAGATAAATTCGATTGTAAATATTCATTAGAAATATAAAAAGATTTCATACATAATGGTATTTTATTTATAATTTTTAGACATTAAATATTTAAATTTATTTATGACACAATGATGATCCAGTAATTACCTTATTAGTGAAATATTAAAATAATTGATATTATAAATATCCAAATAAATATAATTTGACACTTTTAATGAATTCCACGAATTTTATAGGTTAATATGACATGTTTGGATTTATTTAATTAACTTTTTTTAAGTAATCATGTTTTTATGATTTTCACAAAAATCAAATACCAAATAGTGTCAAAATTGACATAAAAGAGTTTTTAAAACAAATATTATATTATTAATTGATATTAAATTCCTAAAAATCTAAGGATCGGCCAAAGGGCTTGTATAATGATAGGTGTATAATTAATGGACTACATGGGGGTATCTTGGAGGTATATAGTAAGTTTATTAACTATATAATATAAAAATACAAAGTGACATGGTAAGTGTCAAACTAATTAACCAAGAGTTAAAACTAAAAGATAAGGTTAATATAATGACCCATCCTGTCTAAAATATATTGGTTGAAAAGAATTAGACCCATACCCACCTTAGGATTTTAATAATCCACTTTAGATCCATTAGAAACTGAATATGAATTTATTATAAAATAATATTTTATGTTTTTCCTAAAGAGCCCCTCCTCCCCCTTATAAAAGGACCCAACTTCTAACCAATTATTCACACCTTCAAATCCTTTTGGTTCGGCCAACCCCTGACCAAATACTCTCTCAACTTCCCTTAATTAAACCTATAGGCCTTATTTTGATCAGAAATCCAACTTAAGGAGCCCTTTTGATCAAATCAAAAGTAAGAACTCGAAGAAGAGGTAATGTTTTCACCACCCTCTTTCAAGTTCCTTTCTTCTTCAACATCTTCTTTATTTGTTATTTCCATTATAAAATGATAACTCAAATATCTTATATATAATTTTATGTTATTATAAATATGGTACCACCATATTCAGTATTCTATCCATCCTTTTAATGACATGTCACCATACGTGCGTACGTACGGCTTACCGTCTCCACGTTGTGGTGTAATTGTTACTCAATACATTATTATTTGGATGGGTATAATAATGATGTGTATTTGATGTAAATATAAAATATAACATGATAAAGATTCTTTATATATTATATACCATCCAATTATATATTATATTAATATCAAAAGAATGATATTTTCGCTCGTGCATACGTACGGATTACCGTCTCCACGACGCGATGAGATTCATTTCCAAGTTCACCCTTCATCGACGATTATAAAAATATATATTACTAATAATTATGTAATATGTGACATAATAATGATACTGGAGATATATATTTATATATATAAGTATTTATGTACTTACATATATCTTATTCATTTACTTCCGTTCAATACTATATGAAAACGGAAACAGCGTTTATGCGTACGTACGGACTACCGTCTCCATAAACGGTGTTTTCCATTTCATATACATGTCTATTATAAATTTTTATATTCTAAATATATATGATAATTAAATCATTTTTTATATTCTGGAAGTATTTAAATCATGATCTAAGTGAGACAATCAAGAGTAACAAGTTAAAACACATACGATAAAGAAAACAATTATTTCCCGAAATATTAATATAACCTGGAAATTATTATTAAATGGGTAGTATAAATTCATAAATTAATAATGTGTGATATCATAAATATTAATATGGTTCTGGTATAATTCAACAACATACTATAGTCTTCATACAAGAGGCTAAACGTACCCTCGACTAAAGGAAAGTGCAAGGTAAGGGGTTTTCATCTCACTCCTTATTCCCGTGAGATTCATGCCATATTTCCACTATTACCTTGTGTGTGGTGTATGTACTGCCCATAATTGTATTCTTTGTGTAATACACTTTAATTTATTTGTATTTACATATTCATTTTATGATACCTCTTTCATAGGTTGTATGTTTCGTAAGTTACCAAATTGGTAAGGGTTAATTCCTCAATCTCATTATTATCTAAGAGTGTTTATGTGTAAGTATTTACTAGGAAATTTTTATCATCCATGTCAATTTTTCTTAAAAAATGATTTCAAAATGAATATTTTAAGGATTTTGAAAGGTACTCTTTATCAAGATCATAATTTCAAATGTTTTAAAGATTTATCTTTCTAAATCTTTTTAATTAATGTCCATGTTTTCAAAATGATTTTAAGGATTTATTTATATGGACATGAATGTTTTGAAATGATAACTCTTTTCAAAAGTTTCAAAGTGGTATGGGAAACTTTTATTCAAAAATTTATTTAAATGACTTCTTTTCTAAATTGTGTGACTTTTAAATGTTTTCATGAAAAAGGGGTATTTCTCTCAAAGAGTTTTACAAATCATTTTCATCTGTGTCAAAATCCTTTAATGAATTTTAAACTTGTTTTGATGTAGATTTATCATGATACAAATATTCCATATTGTGTTGAAGGTTTTGTGGTATGTTTGACTGTGGATGTGTTATTTTTATACCATTCCTGGTTTATGGAGAAAGTATTGACATTTCGTATGCTAGTTTTAATACGAATGTTTATGTTATGTTTAGACATTTTCATATGAGGAATGCATTGGACTTAGTAAGTGACGGGTGGAGCCCGCTATATCTCCTTGATGCATCGGTAGGTCTCATGAGACAAACTAGTGTATTGGCACGAGGCCTTGACAAAATCTTATTTGTAGTCTTGGCACTATGCCTTGGCTACATGGTTTTGATAGTCTGGCATTATTCATTCCATCATTATGAAAGTGGTTAGTGATATTGCATGTGATTATTCGACTAGTAGAATATCCATTTGAATAAGTAAATGGAATTATTTCATTTTATTTCTTCCATATTATGCTTAAGTTCAAGTTTAAAAGGATTTTGTTTTAGTTTTATACATTGCCTTAATTTTTTATGCTTATTTATGAAAGTTTCTGCTGTATTGTTTACCCTTAATGAGCGTTTGAGCTCACCCCTTTCTATGTTTTATTTTTCCCAGGATTCCAAGAAGTGTATTTTGATTGATATGAAGGGTTAAGCTAAGGGAATAATGGCGTTCATAAAGGATTATTTATGTTGTTTTGTATGTTATAAAGTGTACTATAACATTCTTGTATGTAATCTATTTTTCAAGAATGTTGAATTGATCGGTCCTTCGGGACTTGATTCTTTATAATCATGCCAATGTATTAAAATAATGAAATGACTCTGGGTAACTGGGGTCGGGGCGTTACACATGGGCTATCCTGGATCTGTAGCCTCTAAAGTATGTGCATGTTATAATGCATGCACTAGGTCATATGAATGAAATGGATTGGAAGATGAAGGATAAAATCATCAGATCGTGGATATATAGTATGAAAGGGTAGTGGTGTGGACATAGTTGGATAAAGATAAAAGGAATGGGGAAACATCATAGGATATGGATATGATATAAGTGGTAACATCCCTGGAGGTAGCGTATACATGGTATGAGAATTAGATAATAAATAAGATGATGATGGAGGCATGGGTGGGAACATCCCTGGAGGATCAAGTGGAGGATGAAAAGGTGTGGTAGATAGGATACCTGTTGGAAGGTCAAGGTGTGAACAGGTATGATGGGTGCTCTGTGTATCTCTAGGAGCACCCCTTCTCAGACCCATACTAGTAGGTTGAGGATAATTCAACTCTAGTTAAGATGAGTGTCCCTAAAAAATTGATAAAGAATAAGAACATGATAGTAAATGTAATGTTGATGAAAAATATTATAATTATTATACTTACTAAGGGAAATATAGGAGTTAGTCTTACTTCACACATTCATTGATCATTATCAAATATACTCTTACTTTGAATTTTTTTTAATATCTTTAATAATATTCATAAGACTTAAATATAAATTTTTTAGACATCATTTTTAAAAATCCTACATATAACTTAGAATTCAAATAAGTCATAAACTATATCATAACATGTTTTCAGAACTATAATATTAAACCAAGTTATAAATTTTTTAAAAACCCATTTTAAACCCAGTTTTATGAATTGAAATAAATATAATTAAATAAAATGAAAAAAACAATATTAAAACATACATATCATTCCTAACTAAAACTAAATTAAATTAATTATAGTATTACCAACCTGTGAAACCCACATTAAGGTAAACTGAACAAACTATGAACATATATTGTTGCTTATATATATTACTCACCACTACATTAGGACAAACATCAATTCTCACAATTGGAAAATTTGATTCATCAAATAGAATATTTTGATCAACTCCAATGGGGGATTCAATGGTGTCAATTTCATCCCCAACATCATGAAAAATATGTCTTAGGACTACTTCAATAATGACACTATAATTAGGTCTTATATGATATTTCATATAAAACACTTTTTTCCATTGATGCCAAAATATATGGTTCATTGGTAGATAGGAAGAAAGTTAAGTAAATAAATTTGATTCCACAATCATTAATAAATGTACCTTGTCACATCATTTAATCAAACCATTTATATTTCATAATAGTTACTCAACCATGAGAGTAGCAATCTAATAATAATATTTTATCTAAATGTACATAATAAGAAACATTTTCATATCAAGGCCTCCAATATGATGCACTAGTATAATAGTTTTTTGTTGCAGATAACATAATTCCATCATGTTGGGTTCTCATATTCATCGCTTGATCAATTGTAACAAATTTATACCCATTGATTATTAAATATTTTCATTTACAAACCAAATAACTGGGACCAAAATACAATCATCTTAATTCTTGAGGGATAGAGTCAATAGGTGAACTCAATACCTAAAATATATATAAATAATTCAATTAAATAAATTTATATATTTTACATTAATTAAAGTAATGCTCATACCTTCAATTTCAACCAAGCAAAAAACTATTCTCTATTCAAAGCCTCTCTCCTTCTCAAAGGTAAAGATCGATGAAATCTACTTATAATTTTTTATTTTACCTACATAAAATGATAATAAAATTTTAAGGAATATTTTAAATGAAATAGTATGATATAGAATATAAATATTCAAATTACATACTCGATATAATCATCAAACAAACCACAGTTAAACAAGACTATATGATGTGTCATATCCCACTCTTCAAGGCTCAATGTAGCCATTGTATATAACCCAAGAATTAATCCTATTTAGGGAAGAGATGAAAGTGAGGGATCAATTTATCCATACTACTCATCTTCATTTCTCATTGGATTGTTACAACTTTTGCTCACATCATAAAGATACATTAAAAAAATCTATATATTCTTGAGCTAGATAACCTCTCACAATGAAACATTTAGGATAATTCTTACTTTGGACATAAGATTTCATTGTGAACATATTTATTTTTATATTATACATCCACAAAAAATTAAAGGGTCCCCCAATAAGTGTTTTAGTTGTAATAAAAATGGTTAAATTCAACATGTGAGTGAAAAATGATGGAAAAAGTAATTTCTCCAACTCACTGAAAATTAATGGAACATATTGCTAAATTTTTATCATAAAAGACTTGGAAACCTTTTAGAACAAAGATATCTATAAAAATGGCACAATAAAATCACTTCCACCTTATATTATTGGATATTAAATTCTGGATTGCTATTTGAATCAATTCATGAAGAAGGATGTGATAATCATGAGTTTTTAAGGATTTTAGTTTCAAATAATTTATGATGAATTATTTAGATATGTTGTTATAATAAACATAATAAACCACGATATTCTCTAATAAATCCAGAAATTTATTTTCCTCTAAATTTTTCATCACATAATAAGCATGGGGAACATTCTATTTATTTTCACTGATACACACGGGATGCAGTTCTGATTGAGTACCCTAATCCAATAAGTCCTGCCAAGATTTTAAGTCATATTTGGTCTTCCCCTTGATGTTTAGAGGAATTGAAAGAAAAATTTCACATATATTTTTCTAAATGTGAATAACGTTTAAACAATGATGTACCAAATTGGTTGAATAATATGGAAATTCAGAAAAGATAGTTTTCTTTTTCTAATTTTAAGTGGATTTATTGCCCACATTCTTCATTATTTTAGATTTCATATGAACTTTCCCTAATAAAAAATGACATATTTCAATTCATTAAGCACATAATTTCTTAACATATGTTGAGGTTGATCTTCAATTTTAATAGTATTATCAGACCTTTGGAAATTCTTCCTGTATTGATGATCCATTCACAATAATCGTCAATGCCCCATGAAACTAAAACTATGATGATATTTAAGTCTTATAGATCATGTATTATTCATAAAAATGGAACATGATAGTTTTACCATAATGATTCAACCATAAATAATTTCATAATTAGGGAAATCATTTATAGCCCATATAAGGTTAGTACACATCTGAAATATGTTTTTTTAAGAAGCATAAAATGTGCACACACCCCATATCTCAAAACTGCTTCAACTCAATTATTAAAAATTGAAAATAGAAGTCTATATAATTGCTAGTATCATAAGGTATAGATATTATTATAATCAATAAGTTGAAAGGTTTTTTCATACACATCCATGGAGGAAGATTATAAATGTGAATAAAAACTATTCACATGTTGTGAGATGTAAAAAATCTGACCAAACAGATTAAAACCGTCATAGGATAGACCCAACTTGACATTTTGTACCTCAACTATTAAATAAGGATGTTTTGCATCAAATTTCTTCCATTATAATCAATTTATAGGATGACCCAAATCATCATTATCTTTAATTATATTAGTATCATATGATCGCATATTGATTGATATTTTTGTAGACATGAATAGCTTTTGAAGCATGGGAATTAATGTAAAGTGCCACATAAATTTATGTGGTATATGAGATGGTGTTCCATATGTATTTTATTTGCATTGAGATGTACCAAATTATTTATAGTCATTAAGGTTTGTTATTTCCTCCCAAAATAAACTTCAATGTTGCATACAAGCATTAATTTTATTTTTAGAAAATCCAAGCTTCTTAATTAACTTCCATGCCATATAATTATTCGAGGGAATATTTGTACCATCATGAAGCAAGTACTTAAAAAATGTAAGAATATAATCAATGGAAGTATTATAAACTTTGTAACGCCCCGACCCTAGTTACCCAGAGTTGGTGCATTACTGTGTAACATTTTCATGATCACAAAAGATCAAGCCTCGAAAGACCGATTAGTTTAGTAGCATTGGAAGCACTAGATACATGCATAAGTGTTACATTACATCATAAAGTGAAAAATCACAATAACATAGTCTCCATAGTCTACACTTCTATCCCCTTCAGACTATCCCTGTAGGTCAGTCATAAAATATTTCTTCACGTCCAGGGAAAAATAAAAAAATGAAAGGGGTGAGCTCAGATGCTCAGTAAGGATAAAAATATAGCGGAAGCTTTCATAAATAAACATAAACATTTAAGGCAATGTATGACTAAAACAAAATCCTGTTAAACTTGAACTTCAACATAATATGGCAAAAGTAAAATGAGATAATGCCATTTACTTATTCACATGGATATTCTACTGGTCTAATAATAACATGCAATATCAATAACCACTTTCATAATGATGGAATGCATAATGCCAGACTATCATAACCATGTATCCAAGGCCTCGTGCCAAGACTACAAATAAGATTTTGTCAAGGCCTCGTGCCAAGACACTAGTTTGTCTCATGAGACCTGCCGATGTAATTTTTTTAGAAGATACTTACATTTAAAATTGCTCAAATATACTTCAGTGTTTTTCTGAAAACATTATGCAAGCTTTTGAAAACAAAATAACTAATTCTGAGACTGCTCGACTAATTACAGGCCATGATGGGTCCATGCCCAATCCCTTCCTGTCTACCACACTCGAGAGTCGGGTTTTCTGAAAACATTTTTAAGCTTGCGTTAAATACGTATACATTTGCACTAGATTTTCATATATTTGAGAGAAATATATCTTTTTTTTAATCATTTAAAAATTACATAATTATAAAAGAAAAACTTTTGAATAAATGTAAAAGTCAAAGGGGTTTATACACTGTATAAAATAAAGTTGTGTATAAAACAAAATATGCCTCAATGAATGGAGATTGAGACGAAGTCACTTAAAAAACATTTTTTAAAATAAAATAGATCTATTATTTGTATTCACTATAATTACACATAATTAAAGTACAAAATACAAGATAGGACATAATAATATCATGACATAATATGAAAGTAAGAGATTAACTCAAATAATGGAAATTGGGTTAAGAAGTTCCCTTACCTCGTGTCCGACTTGACTCGATTGTTCTTTAATCTCCTGAATAATAAACTAGAGTTAATTTCTACTTGCTTAAGAACCTTTTTCATGTTCATTATTACTTTTATATCACTTATTACCATGTTATGAACATTATGTAATTATTTAAGTTAATAACGGTCGTTTTGTCGATCTTTGGTACTTGATTCAAAAATAAACTTCTTATAATTACAAGTTGTTAATGTGGTGAAATATCCATTATATCCAGAATTATATTTATGTTTTAGATATCATATATATCATATATATCCAGTATATAAATGAATTTATAATATTACATAACATTTATAGGTATGAAATGAAATGTACCGTTCATGGAGACGGTAAGCCGTACGTACGCATGAACGCTACTTTCATTTATATTTCATATTTAATGAAATGAAATTATAATTATATAAAGGTATAATATAATTCCATTATAATATCATGTATAATATCATTTACTCCATCCTTTATACATCCCACATATGGCATTAACGATTCAAATCACTTTGAGGGGGCGGTAGTCCGCACTTCCTAAAATGAAATTATCGCATTTACCCATAATGGAAATCATAAAGGTATGCCATAAATGAAAAATAAAGAATCATAAGGAAACAAAAAACATAATATATATCATATATAAAAATAGTGTCATCATAATGGCCACCATTAGATGTGTTAAAATAATATTGAACAATCATCGTTTCGTGAGGCAGTATTTCACCACCCACAGAAACAGTATGTTCTTTAACCATTAGACGGAGGTGTGTGTAAGTGTAAATCAAATACTTCTCATAAAAAAATCCTATTATATTTAAGATACTTGTTTTTTTACAAAATAAAATAACAAAAAGAGTTTAAGGGGTTGGAGAATCAAAATAAAACAAAATAACATAAGAGAAGACATTACCTTAAAATCGGGTAACTCTTTTTGATTTGAGCCAAAGGCTTCCTTGGGAAGAGTTATGCCCAAATTTAGGCTTCTAGGAGTAATAGAGGGAAGTTGGGAGAGTATTTGGGCAGAGATTGGCCGAGCCAAATTTCTTGGAAGGTGTGAATAAGGTGGTAGTGGTGGGGGCCTTTTATAAGAGGAGAGGAGGGACACTCTTGGAAAGTCATGAAATGTTACTTTATTATATAATGAGTTTCGGATCTTAAAGGTCCCACACTTATATATTTCTAGGATAAGGTGATAAGGGTTATAAATATACTCATAAAATATGTTTTTTACAAGTGTAAGTCTTATATTTTACATTATCTTTTTATTTTATTTAAATCGTTAATTAATGAGGTAATCGTTGCATCATCATGGTGTCATAAATAATTTAATTTATTTAATGTCTAAAAATTATAAAAAAATTATCATGATATAGGAAATATTTTTATCTTTCTAATGAATATTTATAGTCAAAAATATAACTTGTATAACCCCATTTAAAAAAAATTATTAAAACAACTCATGTTTGTGACATTTTTATTTTAACATTAAATAAAAAGTTTTTAATGTCATTTTCCTACCAAAGTGGCTCCATGGGGTCCCCAAGTTGACCCATGGATTTTCTTGGTCGTCCATGACTCATCCAATAAGGGTAGGACAAGTGTAAAGGTATATTCATATTTTTATAATATCATTTTTACCTTAAATTTCACTGATTACCTTTAATCGCGATTAATTAAACTTAAAAGTTACTATTCACCAAAAAATTATTTTAAACCCATTGAACCACATTTTACTTCCTAATGACAACCGTGTATGTCGGATTTTTTAAAATCAAATCACAGAAGTGGTAATGTTTCATTTAAATGAAAAATCAGTTTTTTAACTACCACTTAGTGGTTTCACTATTCATCAAAAATTGAAGTTTTTCAGAACAATGCCAAAATTTCACCCTAAGTTATAATTAATATTCCAAATTCAAAAATGATGTCAATTTTATGAAATTCCAAACATATAAGTTTCATTAATTAATTTTATAATTAATTTCCGTTGTCACAACAAATAGCGTGTTTTTAAGAAACAATAAATATCAAAAGATTGACAATTGTTTATGTCCAATTTCAAAGTGAAATTAATTATAATGAAAACCATTGGATAAAATGGTAAAAATATATTATAATTATACTTTAAAACCACTCAATAGTATAATTTATCATGATAATTTATTTTGATTAAAAAAGTTGTTTTTAAGTATTTTTCACTATTCATAGAAAATTGAAAGTTCTAAAAAATTACAAAAAATTCAACTTAGGATAATTTCGATATTCCGAATACAAAAATGAAGTCTATTTTAAAATATAAAATTTATATAATTTTAAAAAGTGGGTATTACTCTTCATAACTGCTACTTTGATTGGTCACGGTGTGTTAGAATCTCAAACTTGCGTACAATGCAAGCTATTTCATTATTGAAAGAGAAGCGTATCGTGGAAGCTCGGGGTGTTACATTCTCCCCTCCTTCAATAAATTGCGTCCTCGCAATTTGAAATTTTTCTTTGAAAATAAAAGGTTGAAAATAGAAAATACCTTTGTGGAAAACCCACATCAGAAATAAGGTTAATAAAAATATAACATTAAAAGAAAGAAAGAGAAGAACAAAGGTCACCTGAGATAGCCCATACTAGGATTCTATGAAAATATGGATATGGAGGAAAAACAGACCATCAAGGTCTGATGGAGAGTTTTAGAAAACAGGGTTAGGAGAAAGTTAACTATTAGAAAATCACAAACTTGTGACTGGTTAAACGATCATTGATTCCCCAGTAGTAAAAGTTAAATGACAACGTTTTTGTTGTAAGTTACCTTTCATAAAGTTGAGGAATTTATTTAAGAGATTTACTAAGAACGTAAGGAAATATACATACTTGTCATGTAGACTTTCATTCTTTAATAAATTTTCTCCACAAACCCATCTTTCACTCAAAAAGATAATAGAACTCAAAAAGATTATATTTATCCTAATCTTATAAGGTTCCAAATATTAACACATACCATTTAGATTAGGAAAACTATTTTGTAATAACCAGGGACTTCCTGTAGGCTTGTGGTAGGTAATAAAGGCCTGTCACACTATGGTTGTGGGTTCGATTCCAACAGCTTTGTCTGACGTGATGAGTTATCCCCCGACCTGTAGATTGCCCTTTTCCTAAAAGTATATTATTATAATATTCCAAAAATAATCTTCATAAATGTTTTAAACTTAAACAATACTACTCAAAGTTCAAATTAATCCATTCCAACCTTTATAGTTATCCAAAATACCTCTGTCCAGACTTTTTCTAAAAGGTCTCTAAATTCAAAAATTAATTGTATCATCAGATTCCTCAAACAAAGTAAAGTTTCTATTATTGTCACATACAAAAATATGATTACCTTCATCATATTAAAACCTTAATGAAAACAAAAAGTACTGCAGTACAATCCTTATATATATCACATTATTCTTATAACCAGAATATAATCCTTGAGTCCAAAAGCACCAATACATTAATTATTCCACTTCAACTATAGTAACAGCATAAGATTTTCCTTGATCCCTTGGTCTTTTCTGAGGTAATTTTCCCTGATGCTTAGGATATTCATGTGCATAATGCTCCATTTCTCTACAATTGTAGCATTCAACATTGATAGCCTCTTTCTTTTCCTTGAAATCATGATCTTGGTGGCCTTTTTCACCACACTTGTAATAGACTCCCATTCCCTTCAAGCAGGTACCGGGGTGTTTTTTCCCACATTTACTGCAGGACTGATATTTAACTTTTCCCTTCTTCCCCTTATTTCCATTTCCAGATTGATCAGAATATCTATTCTTTTCTTTCTTTGCTTTAAAGTCATAAGACTTAGAGAATTTCTTTTCCGTCTTGATAGCACACGAGACAATATCTTCGTACGACGAGAAGTTTTGTGAGACTAATTCTCAACGGAGAAATGGTTTTAACCCATCAAAGAAACGATCAATCTTACTTCTTGGGTTACATATATAATCTGTAGCATACCTCGCTAACCTTGTAAAGTTGGCCTTATACTTTGCGACATTTTCATCCTCCTTTTGTCTCAGACTCAGAAATTGCTTTTCCATATCTGCTCGATGGTTACGAGGAAAGTATTTTTCTAGTAAAATCTCTTTGAACTCCCTCCATTCCATATTTGATACTTCATCATCTTCCTTTGTGTTTTGAATCAATGACCACCATTGATCAGCATCTCCAGTGAGGCGGTAAACTGCCATGACAACCTTCTCCCTTTCACTACTCCCCAAGGCGTGGAATATTTTCTCTAAGGAGTTTATCCATTGCTCAGCTACTAATGGATTTGTACCCCCATTAAATGTTGGTGGTTGTTTCCTCATGAAGCGGTATAACATTGATCCTCCACGTTGCGGATCAGGGTGCTCCATAAAAGTAAGGTTATTATTCATAACCTGAGTGATTTGTCCTAGTATGGTGATAAGGTGATCAGCACCAGTTGTATCACCAGCTCCACTATAATTATCTTAAGCCGGAGGGAAATCCCTACATGGAGGGCGTGCATTGATATGGTTTCCATTACTTCCACTAGACGCCATTTCTAAACAATGGCATAAACTAGATCAGTTTATGAATCAAAATACATAATTCCTTACTTGTAAAACACTTAACATAAATTGAATAGTTTATGGATATAATCCATAATCATAAAAATGTTTCCTTTAAGGAAGTATACACTCATAAACCCTTCATAATGGTTTGTAAAGAAAATGAGAATAATCCTAAGCATATCCCCCGGGAGTGTCGTAACCAAGAGTGCAGCAAGGCCCGTTTTCATGCACCAGTTCCCGTTCGAGTCAAGCTCAAAGATGTGTTTTTGGGTTTTAACCCTAGGTACATCTGTGCCAGAGCCACCTCTACTTGCACGTATCCAGATAGGATGTATTGCTCGGAAAACTCACAAAATCTCTACAATACCAAAATTCTAGGAAGTTCTTCTATACTAATCCTCAAAGTCTATCTTAGGGATATTTCTCTAATCAGAGTTTATCTAAATCTAGATTCCAAGGTTAGTACTAAACTTCCTCTGATACCAACTGTAACGCCCCGACCCCAGTTACCCAGAGTCGGTGCATTATTGCGTAACATTGGCATGATCACAAAAGATAAAGTCTCTAAAGACCGATTAGTTTAGTAGCCTTGGAAACACTAGATACATTCATAAATGTTACATTACATCATAAAGTGAAAAATCACAATAACATAGTCTCCATAGTCCACACTTCTATCCCCTTTAGACTATCCCTGTAGGTCAGTCATAAAATATTTCTTCACATCCTGGTAAAAATAAAACATAGAAAGGGGTGACCTCAGATGCTCAGTAAGGATAACAATATAGTGGAAGCTTTCATAAATAAACATAAACATTTAAGGCAATGTATGACTAAAAAAATCCTTTTAAACTTGAACTTCAACATAATATGGAAAAAGTAAAATGAGATAATGTCATTTAATTATTCACATGGATATTCTACTGGTCTAATAATCACATGCAATATCAATAACCGCTTTCATAATGATGGAATGCATAATGCCAGACTATCATAACCACGTAGTCAAGGCCTCGTGCCAAGACTACAAATAAGATTTTGTCAAGGCCTCGTGCCAAGACACTAGTTTGTCTCATGAGACCTGCCGATGTAATTTTTTTAGAAGATACTTACATTTAAAATTGCTCAAATATACTCCAGTGTTTTTCTGAAAACATTATGAAAGATTTTGAAAACAAAATAACTAATTCTGAGACTGCTCCACTAATTACAGTCCATGATGGGTCTATGCCCAATCCCTTCCTATCTACCACACTCAAGAGTCGGGTTTTCTGAAAACATTTTTAAGCTTGTGTTACATACGTATACATTTGCACTGGATTTTCATATATTTGAGAGAAATATATCTTTTTTTGAAATCATTTAAAAATAACATAATTATAAAAGAAAACCTTTTGAATAAATGTAAAAGTCAAAGGGGTTTATACACCGTATAAAAGAAAGTTGTGTATAAAACAAAATATGCCTCAATGAATGGAGATTGAGACGAAGTCCCTTAAAAATCATTTTTTTAAATAAAATAGATCTATTATGTGTATTCACTATAATTACACATAAGGAAAGTAAAAATACAAGATAGTACATAATAATATCATGACATAATTTTAAAGTAAGAGATTAACCCAAAGAATGGAAATTGGGTTAAGAAGTTCCCTTACCTCGTGTCCGACTTGACTCGATTGTTCTTTAATCTCATGAATAATAAACTAGAGTTAATTTCTACTTGCTTAAGAACCTTTTTAATGTTCATTATTACTTTTATATCACTTATTACCATGTTATGAACACTATGTAATTATTTAAGTTAATAACGGTCGTTTTGTCAATCTTTGGTACTTGAGTCAAAAATAAACTTCTTATAATTACAAGTTGTTAATGTGGTGAAATATCCATTATATCCAGAATTATATTTATGTTTTATATATAATATATATCATATATATCTAGTATATACATGCATTTATAATATTACATAACATTTATAGGTATGAAATGAAATGCATCGTTCATGGAGACGGTAAGTCGTACGTACGCATGAACGCTACTTTCATTTATATTTCGTATTTAATGGAATGAAATTATAATTATATAAAGGTATAATATAATTCTAGTATAATATCATTTACTCCATCCTTTATACATCCCACATATGGCATTAACGATTCAAATCACTTTGAGGGGGCGGTAGTCCGCACTTCCTAAAATGAAATTATCGCATTTACCCATAATGGAAATCATAAAGGTATGCCATAAATGAAAAATAAAGAATCATAAGGAAAACAAAAACATAATATATATCATATATAAAAATAGTGTCATCATAATGTCCACCATTAGAGGTGTTAAAATAATATTGAACAATCATCGTTTCATGAGGTAGTATTTCGCCACCCACAGAAACAGTATGTTCTTTAACCATTAGACGGAGGTGTGTGTAAGTGTAAATCAAATCCTTCTCATAACAAAATCCTAGTATATTGAAGATACTGGTGTTTTTACAAAATAAAATAATAAAAAGAGTTTGATGGGTTGGAGAAGAAAAATAAAACAAAATAACATAAGACAAGACATTACCTTAAAATCGGGTAACTCTTTTTTATTTGAGCCAAAGGCTTCCTTGGGAAGACTTCTACCCAAAGTGAGGCTTCTAGGAGTAAGAGAGGGAAGTTGGGAGAGTATTTGGCCAGAGTTTGGACGATCCAAATGGCTTGGAAGGTGTGAATAAGGTGGTAGTGGTGGGGGCCTTTTATAAGAGGAGAGGAGGGGCACTCTTGGAAGGTCATGAAATGTTACTTTATTATATAATGAGTTTCAGATTTTAAAGGTCTCAAACTTTATGTTTAGAGTATATGGTGATAAGGGTTTGAAATATACTCATACAATAGGTTTTTGACAAGTTTAAGTCTTAGATTTTACATTATCTTTTTATTTTATTTAAATCGTTAATTAATGAGGTAATCGATGCATCATCATGGTGTCATAAATAATTTAATTTATTTAATGTCTAAAAATTATAAAAAAATTATAATGATATAGGAAATTGTTTTATCTTTCTAATTAATATTTATAGTCAAGAATATAACTTGTATAACACCATTTAAAAAAAATTAGTAAAACAACTCATGTTTGTGACATTTTTATTTTAACATTAAATAAAAAGTTTTTAATGTCATTTTCCTACCAAAGTGGATCCATGGGGTCCCCAAGTTGACCCATGGATTTTATTGGCCGGCCATGACTCATCCAATAAGGGTAGTACAAGTGTAAAGGTATTTTCATATTTTTATAATATCATTTTTACCTTAAATTTCACTAATTACCTTTAATCGCGATTAATTAAACTTAAAAGTTACTATTCACCAAAAAAATTATTTTAATCCCATTGAACCACATTTTACTTCCTAATTACAACCGTGTATTTCGGATTTTTGAAAATCAAATCACATAAGTGGTAATGTTTCATTTAAACGAAAAATCGGTTTTTTAACTACCACTTAGTGGTTTCACTATTCATCAAAAATTGAAGTTTTTCAGAACAATGCCAAAATTTCACCCTAAGCTATAATTGATATTCTAAATTAAAAAATGATTTCTATTTTATGAAATTAAAAACATATAAGTTGCATTAATTAATTTTATAATTAATTCCCGTTGTCACAACAAATAGCGTGTTTTTAAGAAACAATATATATCAAATGATTGACAATTGTTTATGTCCAATTTCAAAGTAAAATTAATTCTAATGAACACCATTGGATAAAATGGTAAAAATATATTCTAATTATACTTTAAAACCACTCAATATTATAATTTATCACTATAAATTATTTTGATTAAAAAAGTTGTTTTTAAGTATTTTTCACTATTCATAGAAAATTGGAAGTTCTCAGAAAATAACAAAAAATTCAACTTAGGATAATTTCGATATTCCGAATACAAAAATGAATTCCATTTTAAAATATAAAATTTATATAATTTCAAAAGGTGGGTATTACTATTCATAACTGCTACTTTGATTGGTCGTGGTGTGTTAGAATCTCGAACTTGCGTACAATGCAAGCTATTGAATTATTGAAAGAGAAGCGTATCGTGGAAGCTTGGGGTGTTACAAACTTAATACATAATTTTTCCAAGATATAACTACTTTAAAAATTCTTAACTTTTCTATTTTAGTACATTCCTGATATACAGGAGTTCTGGCATCATCCATTATTTTTTTCACTCTCTCTACATCATTATATTCATTATTTTCCTCATGTGTATTGATATCATTGTATTATTGCATCAACATAATATCTCTCTCATGACGATGCATAAATGGAAACTAATCAAATATCAAATTCTCTATACCACTTCTTTCTTTACATTAATGATCAATAAAATATTGTACCATCAATCCATTATAACGCCAAAAAAGATAGTTTATTTGAAATAAAGCTTTCTTTATATGGTATCTAACTAACTCTCAACTTAAACATTGTCTTCCAACAAAATTATAGGAAATACACTACATACGACCTCCATCTAAAGCATTGTTAAATAAAAAATCTAAAAAATATCCAAATTCTTTTGAAACTCATTTGAAATATGATTGGTATGATTCATCCAACTTCTATCCATTCTATAACAAGAAAAAAGTTATATTCAATTCAACAACGTAAACCATAATTACAAAATTTAATACATCCAATTTTAATATGAAATTCATCAAAGCATATTAGTAGCTAGCGAAATAAATAATAAGAGAAATAATATGTGCTATAAGTGATGCCTATAAATAACGAATTAAACAACGTATAATACATGGAATGGGAAATATCTATTACATAATCTAATTAAATAGATATTTCATTATGAGACAATTTTTTTAAAAACTTCCATGTTTTTTAATATGACATTAATCCAATTAAATACACTTGTCTTTATAATGGAAAACATTTACTCAACAATAATAAAAATGTTTCACACAACATCAAAACCACAAAAACATGGTATAATAATATCATGGAAATTATACCATAATTTATATAAATAAATAATCATCCAATCCTAATATCATAGAAACTAATATTTATATAATAACAAAAATATATCCAAAATTTAATAAAGGATATGGAATCTCAAATTTGTATGATATATGAAATGCAATAAAAAAATTATCATAAAAACTACTCTTATCTAAGTTGAAAGAAAAAAATATATCACTTGTCTCCTTTAATAAGACCAAATAATATCAAATGATCATCCACTAACTCAAACGGAAACTTTTAACCACCAAAATCAAAGTAAATTGAGTCTATATACACATAGAGTGTGCATAAATTGTGAAAGAGATAACTTCTACTGTGATTACATGGAATTCCTCATTCTTAATCATTATAATATAATTCATGATATTCTATCCTGAAATAAAACTATTAAACTAATATTTTAGTTTTTAATAAAAAAATTAGAAGCATCAAAGAATTAATTTTTCCATATCTCTTTGATTATATTAAATTTATCCACATTTAAAACATATATGTCAGCCTGTTTCTTTATATTTAATGCAATATGGATATATAAATGAATTATATTTAATTTATGAGGAGTAAAAGTTACTTTTAAAGAAAATGTTAATGAGGATTATGTAATATCAAGAGATAATTTGCATTCATATAGAAAAATATTTGGGTTAAATGGAAATAAAAATTTCAAATAAAACATCACCTTATAGAAAATGAACATGATTATCAAAATGAAAATATATTCTAAATTCCATTTAATATAAATACATAGTGAATATAAAAACTATAGGAATTAATAATCAACAATACCATTATGATGAACTTAGGTAACAAAAAATAATTAATAAAAAAACAGATTATGTGAGAAGCATTAGATGAAATAAGGACATATTAAGATAATATCATATAAAAAGGTTTCACAATAATGACCATGGGTATGTACCAAAAGAGATAAGGTTGGGAAACATTATAAATATTTTAGATAATCATGTTCGTGTTCTATATTTCCATGGGAGAACCATGTCTACATAGTTCATCATATATGGGAGTTCCGTATCATTGGGGTGTATTTTCATGGGATCAACATGTCCATATGGTTCAATTTTGATGATAGAACCACATCCCCAAATTATTTACTCCATCAGAGTGACATCCCCTAATAATACTCCACATACTAATTTAAATTATATCAAAATCAATTTCACATAGATGACTAACAATGTATTTATCCTAAGTTCCCACCAAATTATTCAAGTTCTCTCCTATAAATTATTCTATATAATCAAAGGAAATATAATAACCCCATAATACATTAATAAAACAAAAACAGTTACTACATTAATTAATTATATAATAAGTTAATATATATTACAAAAAAAAATTGATTAATGTAAAAGTAAAAAATAACTAAATTAAAACAATATATATCTAATATAATCCCATTTGTTAAGAAATACTATAAAAAAATATTCTAAACGAACATTTTTTCAAATAATAGAGAAGAATCATGACCTAAAAATATCTTGGTTAGGTTTTGATACATATATAAAAATGAAAAAAATACTCAGCAAAAGTGAAGAAGGATTCAAAACTCACTAATATGTGGTTCAAGAGTATTTGAATAAAAAAATCCCTAAATAAGGGGAAAATACTTGAGGGGAAGAGAATTCGCCACTCAGTCTGGTGATATTAGGGATCATGGGTGAATAGGGGGAGGTTGGGGTCCTAATGGACTTGTGGAAACTCTATACCAACAGTTCTTAAAAAAACTTTAGTATAGCCCAACCAATACCAATGGTTTTTAAAAACCATTGGTATGTCTTTATATATAAAAATGGTTTGAATAAACCATTAGTATATATTTAATATATAAACTCTATACCAATGGTTCATGTAAACCTTTAGTATAGAGGTGTGGGGATAGCCCCATTTTCTAGAAGTGATTTTTATAGGGTAGTGTTAAAATATCATCAAAATCATGGTATGAGGATGTTCCATGAGCACAAGAATCCTATCGATTTCTACAACTGGATAATTTTAATGTATATATAATAATATTTCCCTACCAAAACATATATCAAAACAAATTAATTATATTTTTCAATGTTTATATAGTTTCTAGAACAAAATAATAACAATTATTGTGGTTATTATGTTTGTAAATTTATGATAGATATCATATTACATCAACAAAATAGCATCCCTAGAGAGGCATTTCTGATGATAATTACAATTTCATTTAAAATATTTATTGAACATTTATTTATTAATATTTTTACATTACTACTAGGAATATGGGTAGTCCATATATTTATAAGAGGAAATAGATTTGTTTATAAAAGAGTGGGTAGAATACAAGGTGTGAGAATGTTTACTAAAATTACGAAGAGGTTATTTCCTATAACTTAATTAGTTAATTTTCCCCTCATTTTACCTACTTATTTTTTAGTTAATTTTATTATGATTTTTCTCTAATACTTATTTAGTTAATTTTCACAGAGATCATGAAGAGGTGACCCATAAGTTATTGTTAATGTGTATAAATTAGACGCACATTATCCCAACACATGGTGTACCTAGTATAACTCAAAGTGTATGTTTTCAGTTTAAAGGTAACTTTTTAGTTCAAAATGTATATCACTCACTGAAAACTAAGAAAACATACTCATGTAAGATCCTGGATTTTTCATAAGGTATGTTTTGTTTATGTATCAGTTTAAGTGCCTTATTTTGGTCAAATAAGTTTTCCCCATGTTTATGAGAAGGCTCAGGGGTGTTCTGAGGGTTTGGGGCATGGAGGAGGAGTAAAAAGGAACTTTCCAGGCATGTTGCATGGTTTACACATGGTTGGTGAAAACTGTGAATAACTCCCAAGAAACCGCGTGAGGGATAATTTTTAGACAATGTCATGCACATGGTTTGGAAAACTGTTTGGATAAACCATGTGGCCTAGTAAAGTTAGAAAATTATAAAAATGCCACCCTGGGATTTTTAAGCCTAACTCAGGATTTTCCTCCTCTCCTCCCCCTACAACACTATATGTGAGCTTGGATGACCCAACCTCCATAAGGGTGATTCTCCTTATATCCTAGGCCTTTTGAGTGTCATTTGTTAAATATTGAAGCACCAAGTGATTCTAATATTCCCCCTTGTTTCCTTTTCTCATTTAGGGTTTGTATCCCTCTCTCTTCTCCATCCAAAGCTCTAAAATCCCTATTTTATAATGTGATCTTGTTCAATTATTTAAAATGGATTTGAATCAGGATCTAAGGCTTAATTTGAGAGTGATTCTATCAATTGATTCAAGGTACGTGGTCTAAAAGTTATATCCCATAGTTTCATTGTATATTTTTGCATGTCCAACTTTGTTCTTTGTCACTTCTTGTTGTTATTTTGAACCCTTTGGTGGGGTTTAGAATAATGGGTGTCTAAATGATGAATGGAAACCCCCATGGTCCCCATGGGATGTAACAATGATGATTTGACCTATTTAGGTCCACGCATGGGGTGTGCCGATATTTACCAGACCTAGAAACTAGCTAAGTAAATTCTACACCATTGTGTGTTAATGTAAAGCACTATAGAGTATGTTGATATGTTTAATGGAAGTTAAAATGAAATGTTTTTAATGCATATACAATTGGTAATGGTATGTGAAGTGGTATGATATAAGATAATTATTGATCATGATTAGTGAGATAGGCATGGAAATGGGAGATGGGTTAAATGGGCTAAGTAATGTAAATGGAAAATGTGTTAATGGGTCATGGAATGATTTCTAATACCCATGTTGATTATTTTGGATTATAATCATTATATGCATCGATTGTGTTGGTTGTGATATGGTTTGTATGTGGTGAATGAATGGATAAGCATGTGCATATGTCTTGGTGGTGGGATAAAGGACTGAGGCTCCTCCCACAAGTTGGTTTGGACTAATGCTCTAACCCCACCCAGGAATGCATGAGTTGGGGAGTTGGAATAATTCTTTATGACCCCAATGGTTGTATTCAATGAAACTAACTAGACCGAGGTTATAGGATAAGTGATATTTCTTGATTATGAAATACTTGTATCCCTAGTGATATAGGTTACTTAACCAGTTTTCCTTGTGCATTGAAATTGATGATTATGCCTACTCCATTGATCACTTGATGAAGTGAAACACATAATGAAGATGGTATAACTGATTAAAATTGGAAACAATGTTAGGAATGATTCTAGTGAACCTTGTCAACTAATGGATTCTGAATTTTCCTTTATTTAGTTTTCATTCTTTCTTATTTGAATGCACTATCTATTAGAATGGATATTTTTTATACACTGTTGGTGGTGGCATGTTCAGTTGTACTCACACCCTGCTCAGGCTTCCATTGGGTACCTGAGCAGATTTCATGCTTGCAGGTCAGGACAAGGTCAAGGGCCCTATTCTAGGGAGTTGATTTGGACATGAAACATGCATGGATGAGGTTCTAGACATGGAGTCAGGACCATCTGGGGATTCCATTATTTTTCATTATTTTGGGTTTTGTTACTTGACATTGTAGAAGGACATGGCATGTTTACTGGTTGACCATGGATTCTAACCATTTTGGGATATGGTTATTTATTCTTGTTCATTGATTAGCTTATTTAATTTTCACTATTTTATATGTTTACTATTGTAGATTACTCTAACAAAGAGGGTATAGTTTCCTCAAGTGACTTTTAGACCCTCATTTCTAGTCGTCAACCTTTGGCATATGGGGAGGCATGCTTGAGGTCGTATGATGATATGAATCAGGGAACCGGTTTAGTGGTACCTAGGTCAGGGACATTACAAATTGGTATTTGAGGAGTTTTCTTTATCTTTATTTTATCTCATTATTTAGGATGATATATAGGAGTTTAGGATATGTCAGGCCTTGTTAATGAGCTTGTGTTTTGGAGTATCTAACCCATATACGGGGGAAAACTCAAGTCACCCTGGGTGGGAATTTTTGTTCTTATTGTGTGTTATTATATTTGATGATATTTCACCATTGGGTGATACACTTGTTGTGTGATGTGATAGTTTTATGATATTTTTCTCATGATCAGAATAGTAAAAGGTTTCACATTCATGTATCATTATAGGCACCAATGTGTATAAGTGACATGCACCATGGTAGAAACACGCATGGGATGGGTGTGTGGGACATAGAGTGTATAATTAATTTAATTTTATTAAAAGTGGTAAATATTGTGTCTAATGAAATGATACAAAAGAGTAAAAAGGGGAGAAAATGTTGAATAATAATTCAGGATTATGCTTGATAAATGGTGGTAAGAGAATTTAAAATTTAATTGAAGTTGTGATATGGTAATAGTTTGATATGTCGTAGAATGCGAGGATTGTAATTGTGTGAGTTATTTATCCTATGTTACCCATAGTCCTTGGTATAAATGGATGAGGGTAGTGTGTCGGGTATGATCAGACCTATTTTGGTGGTGAATGTGAAATGGTTTTTTGGGGGATAGTGATGAACCTGCCTTTATATTTGTGAAATATTTATGGTTTATTTTCTAAAGTTTATGTTTAGAATTGTATAGAAATGACATGATGAAGATGTGTGTCTATTGTGAAACAGGTGGAAGTTGCTGAGAATGATCCCTTAGTAGTGGATCAAGAGGATGCAAGGGTTCAAGATAATAGGGGAGAGTAGTTCCATGAGAACTTTTCTCGTTTTATGTAGATGATGGAATGGGATATAGTGCGGGTTGCATTGAGTATGTTTGAGCTGACTAGGGAGTTTTAGTTGCAGCACCCTCCAAACTTTACTAGAGAGGGTGGGCTAGAGGAAGAAGAGTTTTAGATAGAGTCTATCCAGAAAATTCTTGATCATCTAGTGAATCCTCCCAAAAAGTGAGTCAAGCTAGCGGCCTATATTTTGTGGGTCCAAGTGATGTGTTGGTGGGATACCCTAGTTAAGACTGAACATGAAGAGCGCATTCTATGGAAAGGATTTCATGAATTTTTTTTGAACATTACTATCCATAAACCTTTTATTTGGAAAATACTGTAGATTTTATGAGACTGACTCAGGGGATGATGTCAATAATGTAGTATGAAAGTCGGTTCAAGGACTTGAAACATTTTGTTCCCACTTTAGTGGGAGATGAGGTAGATAGGGTGAGGTGCTTTCAGGATGGACTTCAACATGAGATCAGATCCTAGGTAAATATATTTCCATTGAAGATGTTTTTTGAATTGATAGACTAGGCCCTCGTCACATAAGGAGACCTCAAAGAGGACTCTGAAAGAATACATGCAGTTCTATTGGGGAAAACTAGTGGTGAGAATCGCGATAGTAAGAAGCACTACTTTGATAATTTTCACCAAGGTAATGGTGGAAAACTCAGCCAGAAAAAGGAATCAGTTCCTCAGGTTAGTGAACAAGTTTGATTCTATCAGTGTGGTAGGTTGGGACCTTTTGAAAATTTAGTGTTCCCAACCACCAGTTGAGTGCAGAGCATGAAAAAAAATGGGTCATGTGCAGAGGTTTTGTAGGAACCTATGGTAGTCAAAAAATGATAGAGGATAGAGACCAGTGCAGAGTGAAAGCAGGGGCTTAGTTACCTTATGTCAGATAGGTTTTTGGAGCTCCATCGGTCCTACCAATAGGGGTGGTGGATGTGGAACTCCAGGATGAGACCATCCATACCAGTAGGGAAATACAGTGCAGGGTATTCAGGCTTGAATCTAGGGTAGATGGATAGGCCAGATTCATGTAGTTTAGTCTACACCTATAGGTGACGAGTCTATTCCATCTACTTTTCTAGGTATGATTCATGTAGTCTCCACACTCGCTAATTATCTATTTGACAAAGGTTCCACACACTCTTTTATCTCTTTACAGTTTTTAATTATGTTGGTTCTAGCCATGGAATGGGCATGTGGTATTTTTTCAATTGATACTCTATTGAGGGTGTGAGTTGATGATAATAGATAGTGTAGAGGTTGTGCTTTATAGGTTAGTAATTATGATTTTTTGTGGAACCTATTCGTTCTTGAGATTTCAGGTTTTGACTTGATTTTGGTAATGGAATGGAAAGTGTTGTATTAGTCTCGTATCAATTGTTACCACCATAGGGTAACATTCAAGTCTACCAAAGAAGACACTTATGTATTTCATGGTAAGTGACATTTTCGAGTAAGCCATGCAGGGAAAATTTTCCAACAAGTGGGAGAAATCACGACCCAAGTGGTATGCCTTATTCTTGATGATGGATAAATGGATCAAAATATCTTTACTCCTGTGGTGGATTGGTTTCAGGATGTGTTTCCTAATAATTTTTTGGGACTACCACCTGAGAGGGATGTGGAGTTCATGATTGAGTTGCTTCCTGGGGTAGAACTAGTTTCCATTCCACCATATCGAATTGTGCTGGAAGAACTCCAGGAGATTAAGGTTCAACTAGAAGTGTTGGATCCAGATGGGTTTATTCATCCTAGTACGTCTCTATGTGGATCTCCCGTGCTATTTTCCAAGAAGGTAGATGGATCATTGAGGTTATTTGTTGACTATAAAAGGCCAAATCAGATGACAGTTAAGAACTAGTACTCGCTTCCCATAATTGATGATCTATTTGACCAACTAAGGGGTGAATCAGTGTCCTCTATGATCTATTTGAGAATGAGATACCATCATTTAAGGGTGAGACATTCTAATGTACCACAGGCAACTTTCCAGAGCAGGTACAGGTTGTATGAATTTTTAGTGATGCCTTTTGTGTTAACCAATGAACTATTTATGTTTATGGAATTAATCAATAATATATTTCACCCATATCTAGATTAGTTCATGGTTGTCTTTTTTTATTAAATCTTGGTGTACTCAGGAAATCTTGATGATCCTGCCAAACATCTTGACATCATCTTGAGTACACTGAGAGGGAAAAGACTTTATGATAAGCAATAAAAAAGTCAGTTTTGGATTGATAATATAACACCCGAGATTTTATGAGAAATATTTCGTTTTTATGTATTATGTTATACACAAAACCAAAGGAATCTTTCACTACACACAACACTCTCTTGGCTTACATGGCACACAAGAGAAACCTTCCTCGATAGCTTGCGTTGTACGCAATATCAAGTTTCACTAAACAATGATATGTTATTAAAATATTATTAAAACTAGCTGTTATGAATAGTAATACCCACTTTTTGAAATTTTATAAATTTTATATTTAAAAATGGACTTAATTTTTGAATTCAGAATATTGAAATTATCCTAGGGTGAATTTTTGGTATTTTTCTAAAAAATTTCAATTTTTGATGAATAATGAAAAACACTGACTTATAGTTTAAAACCGAATTTTTTATTTAAATAATTATTTATTTTATTTAAATTTATTTTAGGTCAAAATAGATACATAATACCTATATAAGTTCAATGTAATTCATTGGAGTCATTTTAAAATAATATAGATATATAAAAATTTTATTGAACTTTTTGACCGTCTTTTACCCACCTCCTATGAGCATTTGTAATTGTACATAAAACATAATTTTACCACTTCTGTGAGTTTAATTTAGAAAATCTGAGATACATGGTTAATATCAAAGAGTAAAATGTGGTACAATAATACAAAAATAATTTTTGGTGAATAGTAACTTTTTACTTTTATTACCATGGTAAAAAGTAAATAGGGTAATTAAAGGTAAAAATGATATTATTATTACCCTAACACATGTCCTAATTATATTGGATAAGTTTAAGTCAAATAAAAACAACCTTAGGGATAAAATATTACCCTTTAGGTCCACTTGGATTAGATTAGGACATTTATTATTATTTTATTTAAAGAAGATTTAAAATAATTTAAATCAAAGTTTAATAACTAAAACATTTTTAATATAGAGTTATAAATAAGATAAATTCGACTATAAATATTAATTATAAATTTGAAACGATTTCCTACATAATGGTATTTTATTTATAATATTTAGACATTAAATAAGTTAATTTATTTATGACACAATGATGATGTAGTAATTACCTTATTAATGAAATATTAAAATAATTGATATTATAAATACAAAAATAAATGTAAATTGAGACTTTTTATGAATTAAACTAATTTTATAGGTTAATATGACATTTTAGTATTTATTTAATTAACTTTTTTTGAACTAATCATGTTGTTATGATTTTTACAAAAATCAATTACCAAATAGTGTCAAAATTGACATAAAATAGTTTTTAAAAAAAATATTATATTATTAATTTTTATTCTATTCCTAAAAATCTAATGTTCGGTTGAATGACTTAGATAATATTATATCTATTAATAAGGAACCACTTGGGCTTCGTTTGTCTTGTTATGAAAAGTTTATTAACCATATAATGTAAGAAAATAAGAAGACACAGTAAAAGTTAAATTATTTAACTTAGAGTTAAATCTAAATGATAAGCTTAAAATAATAACCTAAACTTATATAAAACCTATTGGTTGAGAGTATTTCGAACCATACCCACTTTATCTTATAAATAAATCAATTTTGAGCTATTATAAACCGAATATGACTTTATTATAAAATAATATTTTAAGTTTTTCCTAAGGTTCCCCTCTCCTCCCTTATAAAAGGGCACCTCCTCTCTCTCCTAGTCACACAATTTTGAGCCTTCAAGCTCGGCCAACCCCTGCCCATTTCCCTTCTCAACATCCCTAGACACATATTAGAGGTTCTGGTCTTCTTCTAAGACCAACTTTAGTGCCCTAAGAGGAGGTTAAAAAGAGGCGCGTCAAAGAAGAGGTAATATCCTTTACCAATCCTTTCCAATTTATTTCTTCTTCTACTTCTTCTTATTTATATGTTTCATTAAAAAGTAATAACATCAATATCACTAATATACTGATATGTTATTATAAATATGAAACAACCATATTTCACCTTCTATCCATCCTATGAAAAACAAAATCACCGTGCGTGCGTGCGTACGGAATACCGTCTTTATGCTGTGGTGTAATTTGTTTTTCCAACGCCACCTTTCATGGATGGGTATAATGGTGTAAATAATAACTATATATGATTATTATAAAATTATACTAATTTTGAGACATTCCATCATCCACTCCAATACCATTCAATAATTATGGTAACGATATCATCGCTCGTGCGTACGTACGGCCTACCGTCTCCACAATGTGATGCGACTCGTTCTACATGATCTTCATTGAATAATGATTATATAAATGAATTGAATGAATTAATATGATATATATTATACTAATACCATTGTGTAAATTATGTATCTATAACCTAAAAAGAATAATAAGAATTAATTCGACAAAACACGCATAAGAACATAAAGCAATGAACACCCGAATAACAAGTAGCAATGAAATATTACTAATAAGAAGATAAGAATATGACCATATATGATATCATAACAATGAATATGATTCTTTAATAAGTCAATTACATTATTTAAATCATTATACATGATGTTCGGATACATACGAAGAATATCGGACCGAAGGTAAGGGAAAATCTCACAATCTCATTTTTATCTGAGATTGTTTATACTTCAGAATTTACTGGGGGAATATTTATCATCCACATCCATGTTTCCTCAATACGTAATACTATTTCTATCCTCCTAAAATTTTTTAAATCCAATTTTACCCATTGGTGAGTTTTTTTATAAAAGATATGAAATGAATCTTTTTTTGTTTTTAGTACGAGGTACCTTTTGACTTTTCTGGCCAAAGTACGAGAAGAATGATTTTTTTTAAATTATACGGCATGAATGGATTTTTACGATTTCATAGAACAGTATTTCAATGAAGATTCCTTTATAAGTTTTCAAGTTTATTTTTAATTAACTTCTTTTAGTTTAAAATTGTATGACATGTTAATAAAGGAAAAATGTTTTTGAAGTAGAAAAGATATTTTCCTCAAGAATGGAGTTCAAATGTTTTATCAAAATTATTTTCCATATAAGATAATATAGGGTTCTATTTCTATACCTATTATTACATTTATTAGATTATGTTATGATGGAATTATTTTTATGAAGTCATTTTATCTTATATGGATTATGTTTTGATGGCATGATGTTTAAGAATCCTATTTTTATTACATGGGTTATGCTATGATATATGATTTATGATTTTGTGGAACATATAATAATGGTTTCATTATGAGATGGGTGGGACCTATATCTCCCTCTAATGTGTTTGGTAAAGATTTATATCTCATGAGATAGACATGGCTGGAACGGCAGGTTAATCCGGTTCAGTGATACAGGACTAAAACGAGGAGTGAACTCGGTTCAAAAACAGACTTTGTCAGCTAGGATAGTCTTGGAAATGAGTCTTTACTAATAAGAAAGAATTCTCTTTGATTATGTGTGTATGCCACAAAGTTTCATGTTTTAAGTTATGATTATTTGGATTACATTTCACTATTATGATTGATCCCATGCCAAGATATTATGATCTCTTTTGCAGGATAAGATTTTAAAAATGTTATGTTCTTATGAATATGATATGATTGATATTTCCTTTGTTTACCCTTACTGAGCATTTGAGCTCACCCTTTTGTATGTTTTATTTTCCCCAGTTCAGGAAGAAGGGTATTAAGTAGTATATTCCAAAAGGGACCCTAGATATGATGAAATAAATGGGAGACAATGTAGATTATTTATGAACTAGTTGTTTATGTTTCCCATTTTCTAAATACACTATACCTATATGGTCCTACCATGGTTTTGTTATATGTCGTAATAAGTGTGCTTCAATTTTTAAGTAATAATAATGTATGTAATGTATGGGTCGTTATAGTTGGTAACAGAGGAAAGGTATAGTCAACATTTGGAAACTAGGATGTGAAAGCCTTAGTAAGAACCCTAAGGATATGTCTAAGCATAGAACACACTCTTAGTGTTTTAGAAATGGCCATGATTAACCTATGATAAGACCTAAAGTGTGAAATTTTATTACTAATTATGTTGTTTTCTTATTATAATTAGTGTTGCTCACACTATTTTTCTTGGTTTTATTCAATGGCTGGAACCCGAAAGAACCGTGTTAATGCGGAATGCGATGGGCAATGAAATGATTGTCCCCCTGAGCAACCAAATGTTATGGGATCTGGAATGAAAAATCTTATAGCCATGCTCACACAACTTTCTCAAGCTATGAATTATGCAGGACTTCCAAACGAGAAAAGGAAGGAGAAACATTCTGTTGAATCCTTCATGAGGCATCATCCACCCTCATTCAGTGGGTCTACTGATCTATTAGTGGCTGAACAATGAATCAGTACCACTGAAAATATATTTTCAGTTCTACAATGTTCTGAACATGACAAAGTCATCTTAGCAGTATATCATTTTTAAGGTGAAGCTGATCAATGGTGGAATCTTATCAAGAATACAAGGCAAAGAGATGAAATTGATTCCATGGAATGGGAAGAGTTCAAGGACTTATTTTTTAATAAGTACTTCCCTCGTATTCTTCGAACAAAGATGGAGAAGGAGTTTCTTGAACTAAAGCAAAAGGATGATGAATCTGTTGGTACCTATGAAGCAAATTTTACAAGACTTTCAAGGTATGCTTTTGGATTTATTATCCAACCTTAGAGTAAGATCGATCGATTAATTAGTGGCTTAAAACCAAGTCTTCGTAGGGCATTATCTATAAGGGACTTCAATATCTACGAGGAAATTGTTCATTGTGCTCTCAAGGTTGAGATGGAAATTGGAGTAAGCCATCAGTCATATAGGTTTGATAAGAGGAAAATGGAATTCAAAGGAAAATATAAAGAGAACACTAAAAATAAGATGAGTTTTACCTTATGCTCAAAGTGTAGAAAGAAACATGGAGGGAGTTGTCTTAAAGGGGCAAGTAAATGTTTCAAATGTGGAAAAGAAGGTCATCGGGCATTTGAATGTCATAATGATGGGAATAATATCTCTAGTGATGCGAACAAAGAAAAGGCTACATAGAATGCACCTCCTACACTTCAATGTTACAAGTGCAAGGAAATGGGTCATTATGCTAATCAATGCCCTAATCCAAGGGTTATTGACGATGATCGACATCAACAAACTCTTAAGGCTAAAGACAAAGGAATGTCACATGCAATTTATATCCACGATATGGAGTACGATAACGAAGTGGTGAAAGGTACACTTACCATCCACTCTAAAGTAGAAAATGTTTTATTTGATTCTGGATCCACCCACTCCTTTATTTCTGAAGAATTATATAAGGGTATCGCTGTATTCGATCAACAATTAGATGTCGAGTTAGCTGTGAAAACCCCTAATGGAAGAACAGTCGCATCAAAATTTTACAATTCTTCTCTGATGGAAGTTTGTGGGAAAGTGCTTCCTACAAATCTTGTGATCCTTCCTATAGTGGAATTTGATGTGATTCTTGGCATGGATTTTCTTTCCTTATATGGATCTCATATCGATTTCCAAATAAGGGAAGCCACATTTCATATTCCTAATCAATCTATGACCATTTATCAATGAAAGGATGAATATAACCTTCCAGTGGAAATTTCTTCTATCTTATGGGTCTTGATTCCAATAAATGAAGGTTATTTATCTCAATTGGTTGGAGAGAAACTCACGATTAAGAATACACCCATTGTATGAAAGTTGGATGATGTCTTTTCAGAGGAATTTCTAGGTCTTCCCCCAAATCGTGAAGTTGAGTTTTCAATAGAACTCATACCGGGTGTTATGCCCATTTCAAATACACCTTATAGAATGGCCCCAATTTAGTTGCAAGAATTGAAGAAGCAACTACAAGAGAATATTGATAAGGGATTCATACTCCCTAGTGCGTCACCTTGGGAAGCACCTATTCTGTTTGTTAAGAAGAAAGATGGATCAATGAGACACTGCATTGATTATCAAGAACTTAACAAGATCACTATCAAGAACAAATATCCACTCCCAAGCATTGATGACTTATTTGACTAACTACGCAGAGATCAATACTTTTTTCAAGATTGATATTCGTTCAGGGTATCATCAATTAAGGGTCAAAAGGGAGGATATACAAAACACAGCATTCCGTACAAGGTATGGACACTATGAATTTATAGTGATGTCATTTGGTATTACTAATTCCCCTGTTATCTTCATGGATCTAATGAATAGAGTCTTTAGAGACTATCTTGATCAGTTTGTGGTAGTCTTTATAGACGATATTCTTGTCTATTCAAAGATTAAGGAAGAACATGAAGATCACTTGAGAATTTTATTGAAGAACCTGAGAAAGGAAAATCTTTATGCCAAATTTACCAATTGTGAATTTTGGCTTCAAAAAGTTGCATTTTTCGGTCACATAATCTTAAAATATGGGATATTTATGGATCTAGAAAAAACTGAGGTTATCGGAAGATAGTCAAGACCAACAACAGTAACTGAGATCTGAAGTTTTCTTGGTTTGGCTGGATATTATTGACTTTTTGTGAAAGATTTTTCACGATTATATAATCCACTCATCAGGTTTACTCGAAAAGGAGTTATGTTCATTTGGACGGAGGAGTGTGTAGATAATTTCAAGGAGTTAAAAAGAAGGTTATCCAGTGCACCTGTTCTCATACTGCCTTGTAGTGGAGAAAGGTTTGTGATCTACAGTGATGAATCCAAGAAGGGATTGGGGTGTGTTCTCATGAAAAATGATATGGTGATAGCTTATGCCTCACGAAAGTTGAAAATCCATGAGCAAAATTACCCAACTCATGATTTGGAATTAGCTGCGGTAATCTTTGAATTAAAGATTTGGAGGCATTATCTTTATGGTGAAAGGTGTGATATTTATACTGATCATAAAAGTTTAAAGTATATTTTCACACAAAAAGAGCTGAATATGCACCAAAAAAGATGGTTGGAGCTGATTAAGTATTACGACTTCTCAATTCATTATCACCCTGAGAAAGCAAAAAAGGTGGCAGATGCATTAAGTCGACAAGACCATGCTAGCTTATCCATGATGAGGATCACAAAAGATCTAATATTTCTGGATTTACAAAGGATGGATCTTGGAATTATAATGGAAGAGGAAAAATTTTATCTTTCTCAAATGAATGTTCAACCATCTATACATGTGAAGATTAAAGATGCACAGAAAGAAGATGTAGAGTTACAAAAGAAGGTGAGAAATGTTCCTGAATTCCACATTGATTGTGATGAAAAAATAAGGTTTAGGAATCAGGTTTCTGTTCCTCCCACCCCAGAATTAAAGAAGGAAATATTGGATGAAGCTCATATTTCTTCATTCTCTGTTCACCCTCGAAGCATGAAGATGTATAGGGAACTGAAAGAGTACATCTGGTGGGATAGCATGAAAAGAGATGTTGTTGAATATGTCTCTCAATGATTGGTTTGTCAAAAAGTTAAAGCTGAGAGACAGAAGTCAAAGGGGATGTTACAACTATTAACCATACCAGAATGGAAATGGGAAAACATCACTATGGACTTTGTCACTGGACTTCCTAAAACATCCAAAGGCAATAATGCTATCTGGGTTATAGTTGATCGTCTTACGAAGTCGGCACACTTCATTGCTATTAGAGAATATTTTTCTCTTGATCAGCTTGCTAGGATATATGTAAAGGAAGTGGAAAGATTTCATGGAGTACCACTTTCCATTATATCTGATCGGGATCTGAGGTTTACCTCGAAGTTTGGGAAAATTCTTCAGCATAATTTGGATACAAAGTTGATTTTCAATACTGCTTATCATCCTCAGACAGACGGTCAGTTTGAGAGGATAATTCAAACTTTAGAAGACATGTTGAGAGCTTTCTATATGGATTTCAATGGTGGTTGGGATCAACACCTACCTTTGGTGTAATTTTATTATAATAATAGCTTTCACTCCAGTATTAAGATGTCTCCTTATAAATCTCTCTATGGAAATAAATTCTGAACTCCAACTTGCTGGGATGAAGTTAGGGAAAGAAAGCTATTAGGACCTGATCTCATTGATGAGATGGTAGAAAAGGTCTGATCTATTCAACAACACATAAGAGCAGCTCAAAGTCAACAAAAAAGTTATGTTGATAACCAAAGAAAAGACCTAGATTTTGAAGTGGGTGATAAAGTGTTCTTACGAATATCTCTTTGGAAGAGAGTAATGAGATTTGGAAAGAAGGGAAAGGTGAGCCCTATGTATATTGGTCCTTTTGAAATACTAGATCATGTTGGGAAGGTAGATTACCGATTGGAGCTTCCACCGAATCTCTATTAAGTTCATGATTTGTTCGATGTATCTCTCCTGAGAAAGTACATACTTGATCCTTCACATGTACTCAGCTCATAAGTTGTACCGCTGGAGAAAGATCTTTCTTATGAAGAACAGCTGATAGAGATTCTAGATCGTAGCGAAAAAGTCCTACAGAACAAGACCACTCGCTTGGTGAAAGTTTTATGGAGGAACCACCAATTAGAAGAAGCTACATGTGAACTTGAGGATATGATGAGGGAGAGGTATCCTCATCTGTTTGTTATAAAGTGGCTAATTTCGAGGTAGAAATTCATTTTAAGGGGGGTAGAATGTAACACCTGAGATTTTATGAGAAATATTTTGTTTTTATGTATTATGTTATATGCAACACCAAAGGAATCCTTCATTACACACAACACTGTCTTGTCTTGCATTTCATGCAAGAGCAACCATCCTCGATTGCTTGTGTTGTACACAATACCAAGTTTCACTAAACAATGATTTGTTATTAAAATATTATTAAAACTAGCCGTTATGAATGGTAACACACAATTTTTAACATTTTATAAATTTTATCTTTCAAAATGGACTTCATTTTTGGATTTGGAATATCGAAATTAGCCTAGGGTGAATTTTTTGTATTTTTCTGAAAATTTTCAATTTTTGATGAATAGTGAAAAACACTGAGTTATAGTTTAAAACCGAATTTTTTATTTAAATAATTATATATTTTATTTAAATTTATTTTATGTAAAAATAGATACATAATACCTATATAAGTTCAATGTAATTCATTGGAGTCATTTTATAATAATATAGATATATAAAAATTTTATTGAACTTTTTGAGCGTCTTTTACCCACCTCCTAGGAGCATTTGTAATTGTACATAAAACATAATTTTACCGCTTCTGTGAGTTGAATTTATAAACTCCAAGAGAAACGGTTAATATCAAAGAGTAAAATGTGATTCAATAAGATAAAAATAATTTTTGGTGAATAGTAACTTTTTACTTTTATTTACCACGGTAAAAAGTAAATAGGGTAATTAAGGGTAAAATGATATTATTATTACCCTAACACATGTCTTAATTATATTGGATAAGGTTAATTAGACCAAAAACAACCTTAGGGATAAAATATTACACTTTATGTCCAATTTTATTAGATTAGGACATTTATTATTATTTTATTTAAAGAAGAGTTAAAAGAGTTAAAATCAAAGTTTAATAACGAAAACATTTTTAATATAGGGTTATACATAAGATAAATTCGACTATAAATATTAATTAGAAAGATAAAAATATTTCCTACATAATGATATTTTATTTATAATTTTTAGACATTAAATAAGTTAATTTATGTATGACACAATGATGATGCAGTAATTACCTTATTAATGAAATATTAACATAATTGATATTATAAATACCCAAATAAATGTAATTTGAGACTTTTTATGAATTACACTAATTTTATAGGTTAATATGAAATTTTATTATTGATTTAATTAACTTTTTTTGAACTAATAATTCTGTTATGATTTTCACAAAAATCAATTACCAAATAGTGTCAAAATTGACATAAAATAGTTTTTAAAACACATATTATATTATTAATTGTTATTCTGTTCTTAAAAATCTAAGGTTCTACCACATGACTTATATAATGTTATATATATTAATAATGAACCACTTGTGGTTTTTTTGGCTTGTTATAGTATGTTTATTAACCATATGGTGTAAGAAAATTAGAAGACAAGGTAAAAGTTAAATTATTTAACTTAGAGTTAAATCTAAATGATAAGGTTAAAATAGTAACCTAAACTTGTCTAAAACCTATTGGTTGAGATTATTTCGACCAATACCCACTTAAGTTTCTAAATAAATCAACTTAGAGCTATTATAAACTAAATATGACTTTATTATAAAATAATATTTTAAGTTTTTCCTAAGGTGCCCCTCTCCTCCCTTACAAAAGGGCACCTCCTCCCTCTCCTCCTCAAACAATTTTGAGCCTTCAAGCTCGGCTTAACCCTGCCCATTTCCCTTATAAACATCCATATAAACATAGTAGAGGTACTGGTTTCCTTTGAAGACCAACTTTAGTGCCCTAAGAGGAGGTTAAGAAGAGGCGCGTCAAAGAAGAGGTAATATCCTTTACCGATCCTTTCCAATTTATTTATTCTTCTACTTATTCTTCTTTATATGTTTCATTACAAAGTAATAACATAAGTATCACTCATATACTGATATGTTATTATAAATATGAAACAACCCTATTTCACCTTCTATCCATCCGACGAAAAACAAAATCACCGCGCGTGCGTACATACGGAATACCGTCTCCACGTTGTGGTGTAATCTGTTTTTCCAACACCACCTTACATGGATGGGTATAATGGTGTAAAGAATAACTATATATGGTTATTATAAAATTATACTAATTCTGATACATTCCATCATCCACTCCAATACCATTCAATAATTATGGGAACGATATCATCGCTCGTACGTACGTACGGCCTACCGTCTCCACGATGTGATGTGACTCGTTCTACATGATCTTCATTGAATAATGATTATATAAATGAATTTAATGAATAAATATGATATATATATTATAATAATAACATTCTGTAAATTATGTATCTATAACCAAAAAATAATAATAATAATTTACTTGACAAAACTTGCGTAAGAACATAAAGCAATGAACACCCGAATAACAAGTAGCAATGAAATATTACTAATAAGAAGATAAGAATATGACCATATATGATATAATAACAATGAATATGATTCTTTAATAAGTAAATGACATTATTTAAATCATTATACAGGAGGTTTGGATACGTACGAATCACATCGGACCTAAGGTAAGAGAAAATCTAGCAATCTTATTTTTATCTGAGATTGTTTATACTTCAGAATTTACTGGGGAATATTTATCATCCACATCCATGTTTCCTCAATATGTAATATTATTTCTATACTACTAAAATTTCTTAAATCCAATTTTACCCATTGGAAAGTTTTTTTTGTAAAAGGTATGAAAGTAATCTTTTGTCATTTTTAGTATGAGGTACTTTTTGACTTTTCCGGCCAAAGTACGAGAAGAATGTTTTTTTTAACTTATACGGCATGAATGGATTTTTATGATTTCATAGAATAGTATTTCAATGAATATTCCTTTACAAGTTTTCAAGTTTATTTTTAATTAACTTCTTTTATTTTAAAATTGTATGACATATTAATAAAGGAAAAATGTTTTTGAAGTAGAAAGGATATTTTCCTCAAGAATGGAGTTCAAATGTTTTATCAAAATTATTTTCCATATAAGATTATATAGGGTTATGTTTCTATCCCTATTATTACATTGATTTGATTATTATATGATGGAATTATTTTTATGAAGTCCTTTTATCTTATATGGATTATGTTGTGGTGGCATGATGTTTAAGAATCCCATTTTTATTACATGGGTTATGTTATGATATATGATTTATGATTTTGTGGAACACATAAGAATGGTTTCATTATGATATGGGTGGGACCTATATCTCACTCCAATGCATTGGGTAAATATTTATATCTCATGAGATAGACATGGCTGGAACAGCAGGTTAATCTGGTTTAGTGATACAAGACTGAAACGAGGAGTGAACTCGGTTCAGAAATGGACTTTGTCTGCTTGGATAGTCTTGGAAATGAGTCTTGACTAATAAGAAATGATTCTCTATGATTATGTGTGTATTCCACAAAGTTTCATGTTTTAAGTTATGATTATTGGGATTACATTTCACTATTATTATTGATCCCATGTCATGATATTATGATCTCTTTTTCAGGATAAGATTTTAAAAATGTTATGTTCTTATGAATATGATATGATTGATATTTCCTTTGTTTACCCTTACTGAGCATTTGAGATCACACTTTTGTATGTTTTCTTTTCCCTAGGTCAAGAAGAAGGGTATTAAGTAGGATATGCCAAAATGGACCCTAGATATGATGAAATAAACGGGAGACAATGTAGATTCTTTATGAACCAGTTGTTTATGTTTCCCAGTTTCTAAAGACATTATACCTATACGGTCCTACCATGGTTTTGTTATATGTTGTAATAAGTGTGCTTCAATTTTGAAGTAATAATAATGTATTTAATGTATAGGTCATTATAGATAAAGTGCATTTATTGGGTCACATCATCTCTGAGGTAGAGAAGGTGCAGGATGTGCTGTCATGGGACCATCCCAAGGATGTTTCTGATGTTAGGAGTTTCTTCGGTTTGTCTGGTTATTACCATAGGTTCATTAGTTATTTATCTCATTTGTAAGTTCCACTCTCAGGATTAACCAATAAGGGTGTTAAGTTTGATTTGTTGGAGTAATGTGAGACTGCTTTTCAAGAATTTAATGAGTGGGTGACTACAACACTGATTCTGATCCTACCTAAATCTAGTAAGAAGTACACTTTTTTTATGTGTATGATGTTGGAATTGGGTTAGTGTTGTTACAGGATGATTGGGTTTTATCTTATGAATCAATATAGTTGAGGCCTCATGAAAGAAATTACTCTACCCATGACCTTGAGGTAGATTTTTTGGTTTATGTCTTAAAGTTTTCGAGGCATTACTTGTTGGGATAATGATTCGTAGTGTTTAATGATCATAAAAGTTTAAAGTGTATATTCACTCAGATGTATTTGAATATTCAACAATAAAGGCGGTTAAAGTACCAGAAATATTTTCATTTTGAGTTGGTTTTCATTTCAATGAAAGGGACTAGTGTTGGGGATTCTCTGAGTTGGAAGACTCAAAATTAGGTGGTTTAGTAATCAAGCTCTGGGTGGAGGATGATGAATTTATTTGATGAAATGCATCTTGAGGTACATAATAGGCATAATAAGATGACCCTTATGACTATAGAAATTGAGTCCGTTATTTTGAGTTAGGTCAAGGAGAATTATCAGGAAGATTCAGAGTGTTTTTCAATGAAGGAAAATCTTAAAGGTGACAGTCACCTTCTTGATAATATGTGGGTGATGATGGAGTTGTTTATGTTCAGGGTCATGTTGTGGTGTTTATAGGTGTGCGATAAGAGTTTATGTGTGAGTTACATGCCTCAAAGTGTGAAATACATCATGGTATGAGTAAAATTTATTGTAATCTTCATCGGCAATATTGGTGAATGGGAATGGAGAAAGAGGATGTGGATTTTATGGCCCAATGACTTACCTGTTAACAGGTGAAGGTCGAACATCAATGCCTAGGAGGTTTGTTAAAATCATTTCCCTTTATAGAGTGGTAGTGGAATGAAGTCATGATGGAATTCATGGTGGGTCTTCTTAGGATGTCTCAGAATAGTGACGCACTCTCGGTTATTGTAGAGCAATTGGCTAAGGTGGCTCATTTCTTGTTGATTCAGGAAACATTCAAAGTTGATTAGTTGGGTGAATTATATGTCTGATAAATAGTTTTTTTTTCATAGTATTCTAATAACTATAGTTTCGGATCATGATATGTGTTTCACATTGCACTTCTATAAGGGGTTACAGAGGGAACTTAGTACTTAGGTGTTTTTGAGTATGGATTATCACCCACAGACTGATGGATAGTTAGATCATATAATTCAAGTGTTAGAGAAAATGTTGAGATCTTGTTTCCTCAATTTAGGTGTCTTGTGGGAGAATACTTTATCACTTTTTGAGTTTTCTTACAAAAAAAGTTGTTGGGCTACGATTCATATGGCACCTTTTGAGGTACTCTATGGGTGGTTGTGTAGATCTCCTTTGTGTTGGTTAGAAGCTGGGGAGTCTGAGATTTTAGATCTGATTCTTATGCAGGAGACATTAGAAAAGGTTTGGTTGATTAAAAAGAATCTTATTATAGAAAAAAATAGATATAATTCATATGTTGATCGGCGTTGTAGACCCATAAAATTCGTGGTGGGTGATAGTGTGTTCCTTAGGGTGTCACTAAGGTTTGGTCACCATCAAATCCGGAAAGAGGGGAAGTTGGCACCCAGGTATGTGGGATCATTTGAGATTTTGGAGAGGATCAGACCGGTGGCATACAAGTTGTCTCTTCCACAATGGTATAGTTGTATGCACGATTTTTTCCATGTTTCAAAACTCTAATAGTATCACTATAATCCATCTCATGTGATAAACATTGATGATGTCGATATTGGGGCTGATGAGTCCTTTGAGAACCATATGGTTCGTATTGTGGATCACAATGATAAGATATTGCGAGGTAAGGTTATGCCTCTGGTTCATATTCAATGGCATTATGGAAACTTTTAGGAAGAAACTTGGGAGTGAGAATCAGATATGAGGGCCCAGTGGCCTGATATCTTTTCATTAAAGACTCAATGATGCTCAGGAAGATCGGATCGAGGATGAGATGTCATAAGGTGGGGAGGATTTCAGGTCCTAGATTTTTTATAAGGTATTTCTTTAATGTTTCTGTTTAATTACCTTCTTTTGGTTAAATAAGTGTTCCATAAGTTCATAGGGAGGCTCGGGGTGTTTTAGGGGTTTGGGGAATGAAGGAGGAGGAAAACGAAACTTTCTGGGTATGTTGCACAGTTAGTGAAAACCATGAAGAACTCTTAAGAAATTGTGTGAGGGGTGATTTTAGAATAGTCACATGTGCATGGTTTGCGCATAGTTTGGAAAACTTTGTGGGCAAAACATGTTGCCCAATAAAGTTGAAAAAATTACAAAAAATCCACCCTAGTATTTTTAATCCTAACTCAGGATTTTCCTCCCCCCTGCAACCCTAGATGATATCTTGGATAAACCAAATTTCCTTAGGGTGATTTACCTTTTATTATAGGCCATTTAGATCATTGTTGGTTGTAGATAGAAGCCCCGAGTGAGTCTAATATTCCCCTTGTTTACTTTTCTTTATTAGGGTTTGTATCCCTCTCTAATCTCTATCTAAAGCTCTAAAACCCCTCTATTCCAGTGAGATCTAGGTTGAGACTTTGAAGGGGGTTTAATTAGGATATAAGGCTTCGTTTGAGAGTGTTTCTATCAAAAGATTCAATGTAGGTGGTTTATAAGTTATATCTCATAGTTTCATTGTAGATTTGTGCATGTCAAACTTTGTTCTTTGTCACTTCTTGTTGTGATTTTGAACCCTTTGGTAGGGTTTGGAATAATGGGTGTCTAAATGATTAATGGAAACCCTCATGGTCCCCATGGGACACAATGAGGATGATTTTACCTATTTAGGGCTACCCATGGGGTGCACCGATATTTCCTAGACCTATAAACTAGCTAAGTAAATGCTATGTCATTTTATGTTAATGTAATGCCCTATTGAGTATGTTGATATGTTTAATGGAAGTGAAAATGAAATGTTGGTAATGTGTCTAAAAATGGTAATGGTATGTGAAGTGGGATGATATAAGAGAATTATTGATTATGCTAATTGATCTAGGCATGGAAATAGGAGATGGGTTAAATAGGCTAAGTAATGTAAATGGAAAATGTTTTAATGGGTCATGGAATTATTTTTAATTCCTTTGTTGATTGTTCTGGATTATAATCATTATATGCATCGGTTGTGTTGGTTGTGATATGGTTTGTGTGTGGTGAACAAATGGATAAGCATGTGCACATATCTTGGTGGTGGGATAAACGACTGAGGCTCCTCCCATGGCTTGGGTTGGATTGATTATCTACCCCCACCCATGAATGCATGGGTTGGGGAGTCAGAATGATGCTCTATTCTCCCAATGGTTATATTGAATGAAACTACCCAGTCCAAGGTTCCATGGTAAGTGATATTTCTCAATTGTGAAATGTTTTTATACCTAGTGAGATAGGGTACTTGATTAGTTTTCCTTATTCATTTAACTTTGTTATTATGACTATTCTATTGATCACTTGATGAAGTGAAACATGTAATGAAGATGGTATAAGTGATTGAAATTAGAAAAAATGTTAGGAATGATTCTAGAGAACCTTATAAACTAATTGATTTTGAATTATCCTTTATTTACTTGTCATTATTTCTTAATTTCATACAAAATCTGTTAAAATAGATATTTTGTAGACACCATTGGTGGTAGGATACTCAGTTGTACTCACACCCTGCTCGGGCCATCATTGGGTAACCGAACAGATTTCATGCTTGCGGTTCAGGACAAGGGTAAGGGAACTATGCTAGGGAGTTGAGTTGTACATAGAACATGCATGGTTGAGGTTCCATAATTGGAGTTAGAACCATTTGGGGATTCCATTGTTTGTAATTATTTTGGGTTTTATTCACTTGACAGAGTAGCAGGATATGGCATGTTTTCTGATTGACCATGGTTTGTACCCATTTTGGGATATGGTTCTTTTTTCTTGTGAATTGATTAGATTATGTCATTTTCACTATTTTATATGTTTAATATTGTGTCTTACTCTAAAAAAGAGGGTATAGTCTCCCAATGTGACTTTTAGACCCTCATTATTAGTTGGCGACCTCTGGCGTACATGGAGGCACGTTTGAGTTTGTGTGATGACCCGTCTCAGGGTACCAGTTTAGTGGCACTCAGGTCAGGGACGTTACACTAGAATTATTTGATAATGTAATAAAATTATTCATAAGTAATTTTTTATGTTTAGGAATCATCCACACATTAATATGACATACAGTGTGGATGGTATGATTAAAAGTGTGTGATTTTATTTAAAAGTCACATTTTTTGTTCAAAACACACATAACTCATTTAAAAGTGATCAAACATGCTAATATTATATTTATACTTTAGTAAAATTATCCATAAATAATTTATGACATATAGGAATCAACTTCATGTCAATTTGACATATTTTGTGCCTGATATGACTCAAAGTGTGTGTTTTCAGTTTAAAAGTGACATTTTAGTTCAAAACATGCATCACTCATTAAAAAACATGAAAAAACACTAATATGATCTTGATAATTTAGTAAAAAAATATGTACATCATTTTTTACATGTAAGAATCAACCTTAAGTCAATTTGATACACGGTGTGTCCGGTATGACTTTAAGTGCCTGTTTTTAGTTTAAAAATGACATTTTAGCTAAAAATGTGTCACTCACAAAAAGTATATAAAAAACACTCATATTTTATTGATATTTTAGTAAAAAATCATACATTACTTTAACACACATTAAACTGACACACAGTATGCCTGGTATGACTTGAAGTGCATGTTTTCAGTTTAAAAATTACATTTTAGTTAAAAACATGTGTCATTCACTGAATATAAAGAAAACTCAATCAGATTATCTTGATATTTTTGGAAAACAATACATACATTATTTTTGAAATGTATAAACTAACCACATATTAATTGGATATACGGTGTTCCCAGTATAACTCAAAGTACATGTTTTCATTTTAGAATTGACTATTTAGTTCAAAACATGTGTAGCATTCTTAAAACTAATAAAAGGTTCTTGAATTGTATTGATACTTTATAAAACCAATCCATAAGACATTTTAAACATGTATGAATCATCCACACATCATTTGAACACATAGTCTTACTAATATGATTAAAAGTGTGTGTTTTCAATTTAAAAGAAATATTTTAGTTTAAAAGATGTTTCAATCGTTGAAACCCAAGAAACCCCACTCATATCATGATACTTTAGGAAAATAACCCATAACGAATTTTTGATGTATATCAACAAACCACATGTAAATCTGAGACACGGTGTGACCAGTATGACTAAAATTGCATGTTTTTATTTAAAAGTATCATTTTAGTTCAAAATACACGTCACATACTCAAAATAAAGAAAATATGATTAGATTATTATGATACTTTAGAAAAATGATCCATAATTTCTTTATGTATAGGAATCAACCAAACATCAATTCAACACATGATGTGGCTGGTATGATTGAATGTGTGTTTTTATTTAAAATTGAAATTTTAGTACAAAACACATGCCACTCATAGAAAACTAAGAAAAACACTCGTATTGTATCGATACTTTAGGAAAATGATCCATGAATTGTTTTTTATACGTAAAAATAAACTTCATATCAATATGACACGTTGTGTACTCTATATGACTCAAAGTGAGAATTTTCAATTTAAAAGAGACATTTTAGATCAAATTGTGTGTCACCCACTGAAAACTAAGAAAATTCACTTAGACGGTCTTGATACTTTATTAAAATTATACATACATCATTTTTATATATAGGGATAAACCACACATAAATCTAAAATATCGTGTTCCTGATATGACTCAAAGTGTGTGTTTTTAGTTTAAAATAAAATTATAGATAAAATTGTGTCATTCACAGAAAATAAAGAAAAGACACTCAAATTCTCTTGATATTTTAGTAAACCAATCAATTTTTCATTTTTGAAATATAGGAATCAATCACACAATAATTGTACACATGGTGTACCAGGTATGACTCAAAGTGCATTTTTTCAGTTTAAAAATGTCAGTTTATTTAAAAACATGACTCCCTTAATGATAATAGAGAAAAAACACTCAAATTGTCTTTATATTTTAGTAAAATGATTCATAAGTCATTTGTGACATGTAGGAATTGACCGCATTTTAATCCAACATATGGTGTACCCGTTATAACTAAAAGTGAACATTTTCAATTTAAAATTAAACATTTAGTTAAAATCATGAGTCACATACTCAAAAATAAGAAAACATTATCATATTTTCTCAGTAATTTTGGATACCTATCCATAATTCATTTTGACATGTAGGATTTAATCGCATGTCAATCAGACACATGGTCTTCTTGGTATAACTAAAAGTGTATGTTTTTAGTTCATTGTAAAAATTTTAGTTAAAAATGTGATCCACTCATTGAAAACTAATAAAAAACACTCAAATTGTCTTAATAATTTAGGAAAACAATCAATTACCAATTTATTTATGTGTTAGAATCAATCTTATGTCAATATTACATAAGTGCATCCAGGAGACCCGGGATCAAATCCAAACGGAGGATAATTTCTAGGGGTACTGTAGCAGCAATGTAGTGATGGTAGCAGTAATGTAGTAGTATTATAGCAGGAACTATACAAAACTATAGCAGGTATTGTGGCTAGAACTGTAGTAGGCACTGTTTGTCATTCTAGCAGCCGGGAATATTCCCCCGTTTGGGCCTTCAGGCCATCGATTTGGTCCCCAGGTCCTTTAAGGCCTTCAGGCCACCCAAGCCTTCGGGTCAATAAGCCCTTCAGGCCACCTCAAGGCCTTAGGACCACCATAAGTGTAGATGCAAACCAGACAACCTATAAGGAACAAGCTTCAGAATTAGGAGGAGCAAGTAGCTTTCACCATAGCAGAAGCTAAACGGATTGTAAAAATGAGAGGGTATGGCACCTGCCATTGGGAAAAGCCTGTTCATGCACAGGAAATCCTATCCTAATAGCCATACAAAGGTGGAGAGCTGATTTCACAATGAAGATGCTGGGGAGGAGTAGTTCCAAGTAGTTAGTCTGGGTTGTATGTAATTTTTTAAGCCTATGGGAAATGAATTCCTCTAAGGCCTACAGGCTATGTAATACTTACGCCTACGGGCCTTGTAAGGGTTCCACCTCACCCTTTTAAAGGTGGATTATCAAAATCAATAAAAAAATGAAGGCCTTCAGGCCATTGGAGTAAATATTACACATGGTGTGGCAATTTTGAATTAAATTTCATGTTTTTATTTAAATGTGACATTTTATATCAAAAGATGCATCCCATACTCAAAACTGAGAAAAAATTCTTAGATTATCTTGAAATTTAGAAAGATTATCCATACATCATTTTTATGTGAAGTAATTATCCACAAATCAATTCAAAACATGGTGTGGCCGGTATGATTGAAAGTGCATGTTTTTATTTAAAAGTGGAATTTTAGTTCAAAAAATGCCTCACTCACTAAAAACTAAGAAGAAATGATTGGATTGTCTTGATACATTATGAAAATGAACGATAAATCATTTTTGACATGTAAGAATCAACCACATGTTAGTATGACACATGGTCTGCTCGGTATGACTGAAAGTGCTTGTTTTCAATTTTAAAGTAACATTTTAGTTCAAACATGTGTCACTCACTGAAAACCAAGAAAATAAACTCAAGTGATCTTGATATTTTAGGTAAATGTTCCATACATCATTTTTAAGATATAGGAATCAACCCCACATCAATCTGAAACACAGTGTGCTCGATATAACTTGAAGTGCATGTTTTAAGTTTAAAAATGACATTTTAGTTAAAAAGGTGTGTCACTCAATGAAAATAGAAAAAAACTCATATTATCTTAATATTTTAGGGAAATTATTTGTAAATCATTTTTTACATGTATGAATTTACCACACATTAATATAACACACGGTGTGCTCGATATGAGTCAAAGTGTATGTTTTCAGTTTAAAAAATGACATTTTAGTTAAAAATATGTGTCACTCACTGAAAATAGAGAAAAACAATTTGTATTTCCTTGATATTTTATAATAATAATCCATAATTAATTCATGATAGTAGGAATTTAACACATTAATCTAACACATGGTGTGCCTGGTATAACACAAAGTGTGTGTTTTCAGTTTAAAATTTACATTTTAGTTCATAACATGTGTCATATACTAAAAACTAAGAAAATTCACTAATATTTACTTGATACTTTAGGAAAATAATCCATAAGTCATTTTTACATGTATAAATCATTTTCACATCAATTAGACACACAATGTACCGGTATGACTCAAAGTGCATGTTTTTAGTTTAAAGGTAACATTTTATTAATCCATTGTGTCCTATTTAGGTTTAATTTATTTATTTATAGTATTACTAATATAATAATTGTTTTTTATATAGTTACATGATTTTTTGAGCTGGATTAGTTTTTTGGAAAATAGTATCATGATCAAACTCTTTTGGAAGGGGATCCAAAGGAAACAGAATAATGTTTTTAAATTTATTAATGTTTGTAATAAATTAAACTTACTAATGTTTTAAATGTTTATAAGAATTGCATAGTGGAATTTTTTTGCATTATGATATGAATTTAATTAAAATGAAATTTTATATTTGATTTTATAGTGTGTTGTAAATTTTAGTAGCACACTATTTCAAGTGGGCTTTATCATTGTTATTTCTAGTGCTCATAATAGAAGCACAAGAGCCTCATCCCAATTATTGAGGACTCAGCAAGTGCACCCAAGAGACCCAAGTACAAAACCTAGAAAAGACATATTTTTGGGTGCTATATAAGTACTGTAGAAGGCACTATATGGTACTATAGCAGGTATTGTAGCATACCCTAAATGGACCCCCCCCCCCCATTAGATCATGTATCAGCACTAAAAAGAAGGTCTTCGGGCCATTTGGGCTCATAATAGATCATGTAGAAACACTAAAAATAGTTCTCCTCATTAGTTCTAAAAATATCACTGATAAAATATCCTTTATCAGTTCTAAAAATAGTTTTTATTAAAGTTATCCTCACCAACCCTAGAAATAGTGCTGATAAAAGATTACTTTATCATCACTAAAAAGGCATAGATAAAGGTCCCACTATATCATCTCTTTTTTAAGGCTGATAAAGGGATCTTTTATTAGTGCTATTTTTTTATAAAATTTTACAACTTTAAAAGGAGCTACAACATTATCTTTCTTTAGAACTGACATTGATAAAGAGCATATCTATAGTAAGGGTATAATATATTGGAATCTAGCTTGATCATGGGAGGGAAAATCATTGAATGGACCCCCCCCCCCCAATTAGTTTCCTAATCCATGGAATATCACGCTACATGAGTTGTATTTGACACAACGGTCACAAAATCAAACTCAAAACCCAAACCAATTTTTGAAATATGATATTCGATGCCCCAATCAGTGTTGTAGCTAGTGTCCCACTCCAAATAAGGGTGCATGGAAAATGTCTTGGGTGGTGTCATGTATGAAAATGAAGGTTTCTTTGGTGTATATGAAATAGTATCTACAATTATATGAGTGGTGGAATGAAATTGATGATATTGAAATGAATTCTAGTCCTCCTTAGTGTATTCTAGATCGATAACAACTTACAGCTACATGGGATGAGGTAAGGGAGTAGGGTCAGACTATAGAGAGATTCTTTTAACATTGTGTATCACACCTGTTTTCTACTGAAGAACTAAATCAATCTCATAAAAACTGAATGTATCTCATATATCAGGCATGATCATATCATTAACTTGATCAATCCCATCACCCTAGAAAAAAAATTTCAAAATAATTCAAATAAAATAATATATTAACAAATTAATAATAAATAATTTATAAGTGAGATAAATTTAAATTACCATGGTATCACTATTACAAATCGTTGGTTCTAGGAACACCTTCTCGTTAAACCACTATTATATAATCCACCAGAACTTGATGCACAAATGAAAAATATTTGGAATGAAACCCTACGTATGATGCCTAGAACATGGAAGATGATTACACCCAAGTCACCAAACCAAAATGTAAAATTCCAGAAGAAGTAGACAATAACTATCAGAAACAATGAATGAAAGAAAACTCAAAAGTAAAATAAAAATAAAGGATCATGTGGTTCAATATTGAGCTCTAATCCATGGGGGAGGATGATTAAATTTATTCAAAGAATCAAGAGGATGATTACATTGATCAATTCGTCACACATTGTGTTGATTATAAGTGACCCACCCTACTTTCATAGTAGATTTCTTCGGGTGGTTCTAGTCTCCATCATTATCCTATCTTCATAGGATGAATTCCAACTCCTCTAATATATGTAAAGGAACCCTTAATTTGGTCAAAAACTCCAGTCTTAATATGAATAGTTGGTTGAATGTTCTCCCTTCTGGTGAACTAATAAGATGTCCATATTTCTCTATTTTCTGGTGGATGAAATTCTGATAGATTGACTCTTGTTGTAAAAGACTATGTATTCTAATAAACTAACACTCTACTATTTTCACTCCATATTTGTGCAACCGTCAAAAATAAGGACACCAGATTTTATCCTTATGATAGTATTAATTTTCCACCTTTTGGAAAATTGAAGTTCACACCTCAATAATCTCCCACTTGAGATTCATTTTAGTTTTGTGAGTAATTCCTTCTCCAAGTCCCATATATACTTCCTCTTTCTCCTTAAAATTTTCATAAAGAATATTCATGGTTCCCCACCATGACTTAATTCCAATAAACCTAAACTTAATGAGTCACAAAACTACCTCAACACTTCCCAGGTGATGGCCTTTTTCAACAAGTTGGATAGATTTTACACCCCTTCGATCTTCCATAGGTCTAACACTCCTTCCACCAGCATCATCTGGATGAAGTGGTAATTAAAATGAATTTACTTCATATGAGAGTGAAACATTGGATTCTTGGATAATTGAATCACACTTTGTGAATAAAAAAATGTAATATCATCAATTTTCCTCCTTCCAATATCTAGTAGAAAAATATTTATCCAAATAAACTTCTTCCCTTCTTCTATAAAGGTTAAGTAATCCACTATCATTGTCAAAAGTGTGAATTCCAATTGAAGTTTGGATTTTCAATTGATTATCGTTCCCCCAAAAATAAACACATATTTAATATTACTCTTCTATGAGTCTAAATATTTGAAAAAGTGAAAGTATGAAAAACCATGCAATGACCCATGCATTCTGAAGTCGAGTTCCAAGTATTTAGAACCCTTTAAGTACTAGAGTATCCACTTGACAACTAACCATTTCTCTATTTTTGGGTTTGATATAAAACTACTGACAAATACCACTGCTTTTTCAATGTCCAGATGATTAAAAACCATGTCATTAATCAAACTTCTGACAATTGATGCATACATAACCTTATCCATGTACTTCATCTCAGCTTTCATTTTAGCTGAATTCTCCTTACTTATCTTTAAATGTTCATCTATGGGTGTGGTCACTGGATTTTCTTATGAAATACCAAAGTTTTCCCCCACCATCCAGATATAGTTGAACTAAGATAAGTACAGTGTACCAGATCTTCAATCTCATATAATTCTTATCCCAAAATTTATCTTTTTTGTAACAAGGCCCTTCATCTCAAATATTTAAAAATACTTAGTCTTTAGCTCACTGATACTTTATTTCATGGGACCTGCTATCAACATGTCATCAATATAAATTAGAATGATAATGAAAACCCTATCCCCAAAAACCTTCTAGTAATGATAATGGAAAAAAATATCTAAATGAAATTAAATTCTATTATGAAATCATTGAACTTTCAAGTCCAATTCCTTGGAATATTCTTCGAACCGTAAAGGATAAATTTGAGTCGACACACAATCTCCTGGATCCATTGATCCTTAAAATGAGATAGTTTCTCTATAAATATCTCTTCATCTAAGTCCCCATGAAGGAATTTTTTCTTCACATACAACTGCTCTAGATGAAGCTTTTATGATGTAGCCACACTCATAAATGTTAAGATAATTGTATTCTTAATTACCGATGAGAATATTTAAAAGAAATACACACTTTACTTTTATTGTAAATCCTTCACAATTAGCTTTCCCTTATACGTACACCTACCATCTTCCTATTCTTTCATCCAATAAACCTATTTTTTGAGAATTTTCTTCTTAGTATGCCTCTATATCATCTCCCATGTACTAGATACATAGAGGAACTCAATATCATCATATTTTTATTCTCATCATTCATTGATTTTAATGATCACAAACACTATTAAAGTGTTTAATTCTTTCATTTAAGTGATGTGAAACTAGTGTTGATGACATCATGTTGAACCTTTGAAGAAACCTTAAGCACATCATAATAGAATTTTTAAATACATAAAATAAGTCTAGAAGACCCGTAGAAGCTCATTGAAGGAACTGAAGGAGACACTTAATAGATCCAAAGGTCACAAAAAGCACCAGATAGCTGATGTAGTGCTACCAGCTAGCTGATGGCACGCACAGAACATTCCCCTTGAAGAAGAACCCCATCAGCTACCCGGTGGAGGAGCACTAACTAGTTGGTGCCGAATGGAAGTAAGCTTGTAATCTTCAAGAGTCCACTGACCAGATGGTGTATATGCACTAGCCAGCTAGTGGAAGTAGGTAGCAAGAATCATGCTCCAAAAATCCCACAAGCTATATAGTGGAGGATACTAGGTATCTGGTTGTATCAGGATAGAAGCTCTGAGGAATGTATTTATAATAATAAAAGTTCATCAAACTTGGAAATATTCAACTTAAATACGCATAAATGATTTTGAAACATTTTCAAAGGTATTGCAACCTATAAATAAAGATTTTTTATGGCCTTGTAAATCTTCATCAACTCTCTTTATCATTTAATCACCAATGATAAAGTGATCAATTTCTCTCAAATATATCTCTTTTAAAATATTATTTCTTCTATTAAGAGTTTGTTCCAAATTTTATATCTTACTCACTCTCATTTGTTTCTCAATATCTCATAGTGTTTCATCATATTCTTTTACATATTAGAGACCAAGATACAAAGTGATTAATCCTATGAAATCTCCATCTTCATCCTCTTTCTTCTAAATTTGGTGCTTTCTACCACTAAAGGATTGTGTTTTTCTTAACATTTCCTTTAAAAATGAAAGAGAATATTTATATTTTTGGTTTATAGCTTCACCATTAAAGAGCTAGTGTCTTTTGTATTTGGTTTCTTGGTACAACCTAAAATAGTAAGGGGTAGTTTTAGTATATTTTATTCCAATAAATCAAATGGAATAATGCATTAAATCCTCAGGATATTGGGTTGGTATATATAGGAGTTATTTTAAATATATTTCTAAAATTCCTTACCAAATATATTTTCCCATTTAATTTTCTCAATTTCAATTATTTATCACTTTTAATAAATTATTTATTAAATTGTTTAATATTTCAATTCAAGCTTAATCGCTTAATCAATTTTATATTTGAATTTTTTAATCCTTTTAAATAATTCTTTATTTATTATCCATATTTTATTATTATATATAATTATACAATTTTTATTTCAACTTCAATTTTTTATTTCATTATTATTTTAAATATAAGTTTCTAAAACTTGGATTGTTTTACTTTAATTTGTTAAATAGAAATTCACCCCCCCCCCCCCTCTTTACATTTTACTCATATCTAACCCATATTTGGTACCAAAGAGGTTTTTTATTTATTTAATTACTTTGTTTTCAAATTCTTTCAAAGTTTTTATTTTCAAACTCTTTAAACAATTTTTCAAATAAATATATTTTTTTATAATGGATTTTTCAAACACCCATGGTGGTCCTAAGGGAAAATCATTGGGGTGTGATATGTTTTTTATAGTAATAATTATGTTTATTAGAAATTAATAATATATAATTTTCTTAGATCTATTAGATATTATATTTATAATATTTTTATGCATGGCTATACTATTTCAAATAAAAAGAATAAAAATAAACCCTGATGATATTTATGATTTTTAACTAGATAGTAAAGATACAAATGCATTAAATTATGTTTTAGAAGTTAATGAGTTTAATAGAATATCTTGATGTAAAAAACACACATGAAATATTATCATTATTAGATGTTATACATGAAGGTTAGAATAAAGTTAAGGATAAAAGGCTTAATATGTTTAGGCAAGACATAGAGAATTTTTATATGTATCCCAATGAGTCAATCATTATTATTATTACTATATTTACTAATATTTTTGATGGATAGAAATATATTAGTGAAAATATTTCTATATAAACATTTTTCAAGAGAATATTTTGGGTTTTATCAAGTCTTTGGTCACCAAAATTCACCATGATCCAAGAAGCTAAATGTAAGATCCCATCATTTTCCAAGTGCATCTCTCTCTGAGTTCTTTTGTTAATTTTCTTTAGTTTTAGTTTTTAATAGTATTTAAACTCTGGTGGTTGTGTTCCATAATTTATTTCTATCATTTGAAAAAAAGGTCATAGGTTGTGAGGAAACTCGTGAAAACTGAGAAGGGTCCACGTGGAGAGCCTTTGTATGGGAAAATAACGTAAAGTTTAGGGATTTATGTTTATTTGAAATAATCGAGATCGAGTATAAATGGGTCAAGTGCTACCAGTGAGTTATTGGTAAGTTTAGAATACTTAAAAGGGCTTCATATTTTTATAAGGTAATTAAATGAAAAAAAAATTGTAGGATATTTACACGTTGTGTAAATGGGTTGAATGGCGTGTAAAATTCACTATACTCATGTCGTGAACTGATTCATGACATGAATTGGTTATATGTCATGAGCCAGTTACAAATCATGTAATTTTTTATCAGATTAAATAATAATCTAAGGTGATGGTTTTTATAAGTATCTCTCCATCTTTTAATTCTATGATTTACTATTTTAAAGTATGTTGTGTTTATGAATTTTATTTCATCTCACCTATAGCTTTCTCCTCTCGATTGTTGGGAATCTTCCAGAGAATTTTGGATTTCCAAACTCCCTTCCAGATGTTCCTTTTCTATGAGAAATCCAAGGTAAGTATTTTTGGTTAGTTTTTTCCCTTCTCTCCCCTGGTTCTCCCACTATTACAGTGAAATCCCCTAATCATGTGAATTTTTTTTATCTTAATTAGTTTTGATCTAAGAACTACTTTTTGATCCTCTAAAACTTCTTCCTCATGGGAATTTTCTATTAAAATCATTTCATTCTTCACCAGTTAAGGTAGGGGGCCTAAATATTAACCCTATGGTTAGATAATTTCAAAGTATATGCAATATTGTGATTGTGTCATCATAAAGTGTGATTAAATTAATTAAGTAATGAATGGTATTATTCCTTTGAGTCTGTTGGTTTCAATTTGGTTATTGACCTAGATTATGGATACCCATTGGTTGAAAGAACCTTGAATATATTTGAATTGGCTAGTAGATTAAAGAGTCTTTACACTACTGGAAACAAATTCTATACCCACCATTTAGAATCATGGGTATAGCACTTAAAATTGTGGGTATAGGCTATACCAATGGTTTTATGAACTGTGGATGATGGGGCCATCGGTATAGATCTATACCCACGGTTTTGTTCAAATCGTGGGTATATATCTATACCCATGGTTAAGAGAACCATGGGTATAGATTTTCCTAATAGAAAACATATACCCACAGTTCATTGAACTATGGGTATAGGTAGTTATCCCCATTTGGTAGCAATAACCCTTCCAGCCCATCCTGAACCTATAAATAAAATAGAAACCACAAATGAAATACATATATTTTTTATTTATAATTCAACCAACTGTTTGTAATAATTTTTAAATCATTTAAAATAATATAACATACATATATATCCATACAACCAATCAATTCAAGTCAATAAATAGCATCCACATGTCTCTTTATTGTTAAGTCAAAAATGGAGGGGATCAATATCTCCCCTGTCACCAATACTCATCACCATCAGCATCATACTCATCACCAAAAACATCTTTTAGAGCACCAGTATCATCATCATCATAATCATCATCATCATCATAATTATCATTATCCTTAACATCATCATCATCACCACCACCGTCGCCGCCGCCGCCACCACAATCATCTTGACTGCCACTAGGACCCCCATTGACATCACTCAAGGCATCATTCAAAGAGAACATTGATTCAATATATGAATAAAAAGTAGTAGCAGCCTATGATGGAAGCACTAATACAAAATAGGACTTTAATAAGGTTAAAAATAAGCTTTATTATCACTATAGAAGTACTAAAAACTATAGTGAGATTAAAGGCAATTGACTTTTATAAGCTCTAAAAAAGAACTTATAAATGAGTCCTTTATTAGTGATAAAAATCACTGATAAAAGTCACATTTATCGGTGATATCAAAAGAACTGATAAAGGATGAATATATCATCTCTTTCAAAAGAAATGATAAATTACACATTTATCAGTTCTTTCAAAAGCATTGATAAATGGTTATGTTGTAGTGTATTGTAACAGCAAATTGCAGCGCCATTGTAATGTGCTATAACAACACACCATACCACCAAAAACACCACTAGATATACATAAAATCAAGTACCAATATATAATTTAAATGAAATGAATTTTACAACACAAATTCAATAAAAAAAACTCTATTATATACATTTCAAACATTGGTTTATACAATTACATAAGTAAAAATTATTACATATATTCAAAAACATCAATGTTCATTTGTATTTTTATCCTCATCCCAAATCATGTTATTTAGTAAAAACACATCCTTGCTTGAGAAAAATAATTAACCTATATAAGAAAACAATTATTATGTTAGTAATATTATAAATAAATAAATTAATAGAAAGTGAAAATTTTAAAATAAACTTTTAGTCGTAACAGGAACATTGTGTATCAGATTGATTTGTGGTTGATTCTTACATGTCACACTATTTCTTGTTAATATTCAAGAATTATATCTGTGAAAAATAATTAAATAAGTATAAGAAAAACCCCATGGGAGTATCCTAGAGGTTGCATGAATGACACTTTTTGTACTAAAATGTCGATTTTAAACTGATAAAGGACACTTTTAGTCATACCAAACACATCATGTATTGGATTGAGGTGTGGATGATTACTACATGTCAAAAATTACTTATGGATCATTTATATAAATTATCGAAACAATATGAATGTGTTTTCTTGGTTTTGAGTAGGTTAGTTGTCCATTTTAATACAATTGATGTCAATTTTAAATAAAAATATTCACTTGGAGTCATACCAATCACACCATGAATTATATTGAGATGAGTAAAATTACTACATGTCTCAAATGAATTATCAATCATTTTACTAAAGTATCAAAACAATCCAAATGTTTTTAATCAGTTTTGAGTAGACCAGCTGCCAATTTACTAAAATTGATGTCAATTTTAAATAAAAAGATGGACTTGGAGTTATACTGGTCACACCATACATAATATCGATTTGAGGCTGATTCCTAGAAATCTTAAATAACTTATGGATAATTTTACTAAAGTATAAAAACAATATGAATGTGTTAGCTTGATTTTTAGTATGTCACTGGTCTTTTTTAATAAAATGTCATTTTAAACTAGAAACACACACTTTGACTCATATTGATCACATCATGTATAGGTTTTAAATGAGACCAATTCATAATTGTTACAAATTAATTATTAATATTTTTTCTAAATTTTCAATAAAATCAAATCATGTTTGATCAGTTTTCAATGAGTGACATTTTTTGAACTAAAATGTTGATTTTAAGCTGATAACGGACACTTTGAGTAATACCAGGCACATCGTGTATCAGATTGAGGTAAGGATGGTTCCTACATTTCAAAAATGAATCATTCATAATTTATGTAAACTATCAAAATACTATTAATTAGTTTTCTCAGTTTTGAGTAGGTCAATTGTTGATTTTACAAAAAAAATATAACAATTTTAAATAAAAAGTGCACTTGAAGTCATACCGGTCACATCATGTATTTAATTGAGATGAAGATGATTCCTAAATGTCTCAAATTACATATGTATAGTTTTCCTAAAGTATAAAAACAATCCAAATGTGTTTGATTAGTTTTTAGTAGCCTAGTTTACTATTTTACTAAAATTGATATCAATTTTAAATAAAAACGCACTTGAAGTCATATTGGTCACACCAAGCATCATATTGATGTGTGGATGATTCCTACACTTCTAAAATGACTTATGTGTCATTTTAATAAAGTATAAAAACAATATGAATGTATTTTATTGGTTTTGAGTAGGCCAGTTGTCCATTTTACTAAAACTGATGTCAATTTTAAATAAAAATACACACATCGAGTCATAACAGTCACACCATGCGTCGAATTGAGGTTCATATGATTCATACACATCTAAAACGACTTATTTATTTTTTCCATAAAGTATCAAAACAATATGAATGTGTTTTATCAGTTTTGAGTACGTCACTTTTCTTTTTCACTAAAATTTCATTTTAAACTGGAAGCATGCACTTTGACTCATACCAATCACATCGTGTATCGGTTTTATGTGATATATATTCTAAAATGTCAAAAATTAATTGTGAATAATTTTCTAAATTATTAATAAAATACGAGCGTGTTTGACTGGTTTTCAATGAGTGATAGTTTTTTTACTAAAATATCGATTTTAAACTGATAATGAACTCTTTGAGTCATACCAGGCACATAATGTATCAGATTGATGCGAGTCTAATTCATACATGACAAAAATGTCTTATGTATCACTTTTTGTAAAGTATCAAAACAATCTGGATGCATTTTCTTGGTTTTGAGTAGGTTAGTTACCTATTTTAATAAAATTGTTATCAATTTTAAATAAAAATATGCATTGAAGGTCATACCAGTCACACCATGAATCAGATTGAGGTGAGGACAATTACTAAACATCTAAAATGACATATGGGTTATTTTCCTAATGTATCAAAACAATATTAATGTGTTTTCTTAGTTTGGAGTAAGTCACTTGTCTTATTTACTAAAATGTCATTTTAAACAGGAAACATGCAGTTTGACTCATGTTGATCACATCGTGTATCGGTTTGATGTTATACCAATTAATACAAGTAAAAAATGACTTATGAATTGTGTTCCTAAATTATCAATAAAATACAAGGGAGTTTGACCAGTTTTTAGTGAGTGGAATTTTTTGATCTAAAATATTGATTTTAAACTGATAACTAATACTTTGAGTCATAACAGGAACATCATGTATTAGATTGAGGTTTGGATGATTCCTAAACATTAAAAATTACTTATGGATAATTTTCAAAGTATCAAAATAATATGAATATATTTTCTCAGTTTTGAGTAGGTCAGTTGTCCATTTTACTAAAATTGATGTAATTTTTAAATAAAAATACGCACTTGAGGTCATACAGGTCACACCATGCATCGGATTGAGGTGAGACCAATTCCTACATGTCTCAAATGATTTATGGATAATTTTCCTAAAGTATAAAAACAATAAAAATGTTTTTTCTTGGTTTTGAGTATATCACTACTAAAATTTCATTTTAAACTAGAAACATACACTTTGACTCATACCGATCACATCATGTATCAGTTTGATGTGAGACTATTCATACAAGTCACAAATTAATTATTAATTAATTTCATAAATTATCAAGAAAATCCAAGTGTGTTTACTCTATTTTTAGTGAGTGAAATTTTTTAAACTAAAATCTCGATTTTAAACCAATAACATAAACATTGAGTCATAGTGGTCACAATGTGGGCTAAATTGAAGTGTAAATGATTCATACACATCACAAATGACTTATGGATCATTTACCTAAAGTATTAAAAAAATTAGTATATGTTTTCTCTATTTTGAGTATGTCAGTTGTATTTTTTCTGAAATTAATGTCAATTTTAAATAAAAATAAGCACTTGGAGTCATATCGGTCACATCGTGTGTCAGATTGAGGTTCAGATGATTCCTACAAATCCCAAATTCTTAAAAAATCATAACTACCAATATTACTATGTTTCCATTTTATTTCTTTGTCAAACATCCAACACTGCATATATATTAACTCGATGTTATTAGCTGAAAAAACATTCTCATTATTGAAATCCAGAAGAGAATAGGAATCTCATGTTCCCATTATATCATGATAAGTCACTACAATGGGAACATGATCTTCCACTACTCTTCGGTATATTAACAATGAAAAAGGTTTTTTGGATAAAAACATCGAATCAATATGTAGTATTGGAGTTAGACAAAGAAAGTCAATGAAAATGGAAAACTGGATAACATTTGTGGAAAGAAATATTTTATCTCTTTTGTGGCTTGTTTCATATGGTTGAAATTAATATATGACTTCCTAAAATATCTTTTTTTTAAACTAAATATTTTTTAGATTAAAATTATAAGGAAATTAACTTACAAATAGTAGATAAAATGGTTACAAAATTAATTAAGTAATTGGTAGGAATTATCCTTTTCTTGATGTTTGTATGGATTCTTAACACATTTCCTTATTGTGATTATCTTAATTTCAGGCTTGAAATCCAATCCCTCATGAGCATGAGCAGCTTCGAACAAACCACCCTAACTCGAACAAAATAATCCACTTGTACAAGAAAATAATTATTATATGAGTAGTCCTAAAAAGAAATAAATTAAACATAAATATGAAGTAATGCATTAATTTTATGTATAATTATTTTACTGTGAAAACATTTTTGACCATATGGATATGCTGACAGTAAATCAATAACGATGATAAAAAAATTCAAAATAGATCTCGTCAAACAATCAATCAGTGAGTGAGAAGGATGAGGATAAAATAAGATACCTTGGATTAAATCTTTTAATCATCCGAGAGAATGTAGAGATATCCTATTGGGTTCATAAAATATTCATTTTATACAATAAATAAATAAATACACATAATATATTCATTATCAAATGTGAAAGTTATAGATAATTCTAACAAGGGAAACTCTACATTTTATTATTTCAAATAATTTCAATATGCTTTGAATAAAATGGTTAATTGAATTTAAGAAAATAATTACTCCACTATGATAGGTTTTATCCTATGAATTCATCCAAAGGTGAAAGTTGTAAACAATTTTCATCCTCATTATCTCATCATCTTAATAGTTATCATTTCATTTTGTTGTTTGGCACTCATCCTCTATCTCTTGTGGACATGCATCTATGTTATTTTAAGTAATAAAAGAAGTAGCCATCCACATGATGACTACTACTTAGAGTAGTATAAGAAACATAAAAGAGATGGGGGATGAGTCCCAATCATAAAATTGGAATAATAACTGTTTGAGAGATGATACTGATGAAGATGACATTTTTAATTCATTGTGTTCTCTAAAAGGGGTAATGTCTCCCATTTGTGAGAATTACATGAATGGTAATCAGATATTCCTAAGGGTGGAACCAAAAGTAAATATTAAAGAATGATTTATTTTTAGATGGGTTAAAGTAAAACATATATAGTGTTTGTTAGATGTGTTATGAAATAAATGATGTGATTTTTAAGAATTATTAATGAGTGGGTTATCATTTCAAAAATGGTTATATTTTGACAAAGTCATAGAAAATTATCTGAACTATTTTTTTTATTTGGGGTTGGTAAAAATTTCTTGTAATTTTGTTTGAAATAAAAAATTGATTTGTGGTAGTGAAAAATTGATCATATTAGATAATGAGACAATTTAAAACTGACTTAAAAGGGGTGGGTTGAGATGTTTTTATGATGAAAAGATAAAATTGATAGATATTTTTTACTAATTATAATGGGGATATTGTTAATAATTAAAATAATAATGAAACATTGGAGGAAATTAATTTTGAATTGAGTTGAATAGTGGGAAGAAAATGGGGCTGAGGTAGACTCAAAATAATACATTGATGATGAGGTAAATGAATATGGATTATAAACTACAAGAAATACAATAAAGGTGGAAATCAATGAATAAAATGTCATTATTGATCAGATAATTCGGTGAAAACTCAAAGGATTAAGACTCTACAAAAAAAACCTCATTTTTCTCAAGTAGAGCCTAAATAATTTGGATAGGCTGACAAGGATGATAATTGGATCAAATCTATGCATGGGGAACTTGATCATAATAAGAACAATGTGACATGGGAAATTGTTCCAAGGCTGTAAGACATAAATATTATCATAACCAAGTGGTTGTTTATTAATAAACTCATTGACTATGGAAAAGTGGATGAAAATAAATAATGGATAGTGTGTAAGGGGGACTCCTAGATCAAAGGAATTTATATTTATGATAAATTTACTCCCATATCCTGGTTGAAAACTATTTTTAATTTTCTTGTCTATTTTAGTGAAAATGTAGTTAAAAGTATTCCAAATTGATGTCAAATCTATGTTATGAAATAGAGTTCTTAAGGGGGGTATACATTGAGAAACTATATTGGTTTATTATGGATTAAAATGAGAGAAATGTGTGTCGGTTAAAGAATTATTTGTATAACATAAATAAATCACTAAGGACCTAGTATTTAAGGTTGGATCAATACCTAAGAAAGCATGGTTTTTAGTGAGGTAGAGTTAATCATAGCCTCTAAATCAATAAAGAGAATAATCAAAGGATGTTGGTACTCATATATGTCAAATATATAATATTTAAGGATTGGAAAAATCACAATGCAATTTTTTTGTGGATCATATGAGGTATGATATTGAGATGTCTATGATTGGTGAAACATTTTCCATGGTTTATAGGTGAATCAAGGAAATAATACCATATTAATTTCTCAATCAAAATATTAAATAAAGGTTACCAAGTTATTTTGAATAGAATATTCCAAACCAATGACAACACTAACCGTTATATGGATGACTTTTTCAAAATTTTATGATTGAAAAGAGTTAAATGTCATAGAATATAGGTATTGGGAGCCTATTATACCTCAAAACAACATGAACTAACATTGGGATTAATATATTCCAAGTTTTACAGTACCAATGTCGTACTTAGGAGATCCACATGCTATCATAGAAGACGATACATCAATATATCTAAAAACCAATTAATTTTGGGTTGTTATATTATAGGATAGTGAAACTTGAGTTATTGGGATACATGGATGTGGGATGAGAAGGTTCGGTGGATAACCAAGGGATGTAGAGATATCAAAAAACCTATATTTTGTGCAAGCCTTGGTTTCATTCGACCCTTGAATATTTCGAGCCTTGGATTTGAGCCTTGAAATAGTTGGAGCCTTGATTCTAACCTAGATTCAAGCTTGGATTCGACAACATGGAGCATCTATAGCAAGTGGCTTCCGTGGAGAGCTTTGGATATCACGAACTGGTTCGTGATGGTTAGGGTTCTTAAAATAAATTGGGACACTTTTATCAGCCCTTCAAAAAAAGTGATGATGAAGATACATTTTATCAGCGTTAAGCTAAAAAGTACTAATAAAAGTAATCATTATAAACACTTTTTTTAGCACTCATAAAGATAGAGATTTATTATCGCTAAAAAAGCACTGATAAAGATTGATTTTATCAACACCTTTTTAGTGGTGAAAAATCTATATCTTTATCAGTGCTAAAAAAGAACTGGTAAATACTTATAATATTTTTTTAAAAAAATTATACTTTTTAAAAAAGTATGATAATTATATATAATTATTATACTTATAATAATAATTTTTATAAAATAATCATTTTACAATTCTTTGAATATATAATTATTCATTTATAACTATATAAATAATTTTTAAAAAATAATATTTATATCATTATATATATGTTTATATAATTATATATATATTTAATAAATATATATATATGTAAATATAGAAAATATATTCATTATTTAAATAAATTTATTATAATTTTATAATTATTGAAATATATATATTTATTTATTTATAATTATTTAAATACTTTCTAAACAAACATTATTTATTTATTTATAATTATAAATGTATAAAAATAGTAAATATACATTTACAAAAATATTTATTTATAAATATTTTTTAAAACATATATTTTTAACAATATTAATGAATATTTAATCTTAAGTGCGTGCATGTTAAAAATGATTAAAATTGAATAATTAAAAATGAGCAAACTTTAACATTATTGAAAAACTGGATAAGTTTGATTAATTAAATATAAATAATTTAAAAATGTATATATATTGAAATATAGATGAATACCTATTGAAAATATTAAAACATAATAAATAATTATATATAAAATAAATAATAGAAATTGATTAAATTCCCAAAAATATATTTGTGTGTGTGCATTGTATAAAAAAATGAATTAGTTACACATATGTGAAATCAATATAATAAGTTAAATCTATGTTAAATTGAAAAATAATACAATATTTAATTATGTCCATTACTCGATGTAGTTAGTCGGTATTTTTAATTCATATTAATTTTTAATTATAAACCATTATTCACTAAATATATTAATATTTAATGTAAAGAAAAAATATTTTTTATTATATAAATCATATTTATATACATTCATATATATATCTATATATTTAATATATATTATTTATTAACATTATCAATAATTATTTATTTAATAAAATATTTAATATTTTTCACCATTTAATTATTTCTAATTTTTATTTATTTAATGTTCATTTTACATATCTATATATTTAAAATATAATATTTATTAGTGTCTATAATTTATATACAGTATAATAAATTTATTCATTTTTTATCATAAATTATTTAATTAATAAATTTTTTTAATGTTTTCTTTAATAAAATATTTTTTATTTTTTATTTATTTAATTATTTCATTTTATTCGGTCGTTTATCAGCACTAAAAAATCACTAATAAAGGATTCCTTTATGGGTGCTAAAAAAGGGGGCTGATAAAAGGAACCCTTTATGAGTGCTAAAAAAATGTGTTGATAAAGGGTGTCATTTATCAGCACTAGATAAAAGCACTAATAAAAGGCACATTTTATCAGTGCTTTTTTAGTGTTGATAAAATAAACCTTTATCGTCACTTTTTTCTAGCGCTGATAAAGGACAACATTGTTAAAGGTCGGTTTTGTATTAGTGAAGTGATTAAATTTTAGCTAACATAGATTTCAAGAAGTGTTCGGGGATTAGTTTACTTTTTCCAAGCTCCTTTAAAGATATTTGTTGGCCTCATCTACTTCTGCCTGAGCAATTTGCAGCTCTGTGGTCTGAGAGGTTTGAGGGGAGCCTAATGAGGACCAATGCCTAGTGGGGATGATGTTTTTCTTGGGTCGACATTGGACTCTACCCTGGTGCTCCTTACCTAATACCTAACTCAAATGATCATTTGGCCCGAAGTTTTTGTCTTCTTTATCATCGAGGCATCTAGGAAAGAATGTTGAAAATATAAACAAGATATTTAATTATTAATTATGTATAAATATTTAAAATATAAATACAAAAACTTATAGTCTTTTCTTATGTTTGTGATTTTACTACACTTCCATCCCTTTTCTTTATACTCAATAAAAATAATTTTTCTCGAGGCACACATCATTTGATTCCCAATGTCACTTGCTAAAAATGACATTAATTAGTATAATACTACATTTTTTAAAAATATAAAAGTGATAAACCTATAATTAATTAAAATTATAGTTGTTGAAAAAATTAATAAAATAAAGAAGTATCTAAATTTACATTTAATTAGAAATTTAATACTAGTGACATAGCATAATCAATAAATAAAAATTGGAATTCTAAACATGGGTATGATATGGATTCCTCTTGTATGTTCATTTTGGTCCAATTCTATTTGTGTTATGTTATTTGGTCATTCAGTCGCTTGGTAATTTTGATCATTTGGTCATTAGGTTCATTTTTAGGTTAGGTTGTTTGGTAAATTGGTAAATTGTCCAATTTTCTATTTGGCCATTTATCCAATTAGGTCGTTTTGGTCAATTAGTCCATTTAGGCCAATTAGGACATTTATGCCAATTAGGCCTATTAGGCCAATTATGCCAATTAGGTCATTAAGGAAATTTAGTCCAATTAGTCCATTTATGCCAATTAGGTCATTTAGGCCATTTTATCCAATTAGTCCATTTAGTCCAATTAGGAAATTTATGTAATTTTGGCCAATTAGGCCATTTAGTCCATTTAGGTCAATTAGACCAATAAGACCATTTAGTCTAATTAGGTCATTTCATCCATTTTAGCCAATTTAGGCCATTTAGGTCAATTAGGCCATTTATTTAGTCAATTTAGTCCAATTGGAACATTTAATACAATTTAGACCAATTGGTCCATTTATTTGGCCAATTTAGATCAATTAGGCCATTTATGCCAATTGGCCATTAGTCCATTAGGCCATTAAGTGAATTGGTTGTTAGGGAATTAGGAAAAAAATTAATTAGTCCATTATTCTATTAGTCCAATTTTCCATTAGTCCATTAGGCCAATTGACCAATTAGGCCATAAGTCTATTAGTCCAATTGGTCAATTTATAATTAGGTTGTTATGCCAATTTTCTATTAGGTCATTATTCCATTATGTCAATTAGAAATTAGGCCAATTGGGAATTTGGTCATTGGGATAATTGATCGTTATTCCATTAGGCCATTAGACCAATTGGAAAATTTTCCATTAGGCCGATTGGCCATTAGGACATTAGGACATTAGGATATTAGGTTAATTGGCCATTAATCCAATTGGATAATTGGATGTTAGGTCAGTAGGCAAATTATCTAATTGGCCATTATGACAATTGTTTAATTAGTAATTAGAACATTAGGCCATTAATCCATTGGTCCAATTGGTCATTAGTCCATTGGTCCAATTGGTCGTTAGGCCATTAAGCCATTAATACAATTGACCTTCAGGTCATTAGGCCATTAGGCCAATTTTCCATTAGGCCATTAGGCCAATTGTCCATTAGGCCATTATTCCAATTGGCCATTAGGTCGTTAGGCCATTATGACATTAGGTCAATAGGACATCAGTCTAATTGACCATTAATACATTATGCTAACTGGCCATTAGGCTATTAGGTCAATTGGACATTAAGAAATTAGTCCAATTGGACATTAGTTTATTAGGCCAATTGGAAAATTGGCCATTAGTCCATTGGGCCAATTGGTCGTTTGGCCATTAGTCCATTAGGCCAATTTTACATTAGGCCAATTGGCTATTAGTCCATTAGTACATTAGGACATTAGGAAAATTGACTATTAGTTCATTAGGCCTTTAGTCCAATTGGCCAGTTTTTCATTTGACCATTAGGTAAATTGGCCATTAGGCCGATTGTACATTAAAAAATTAGGCCAATTTTCCAATTTTCCATTAGTCTATTAGTTTAATTGGCCCTTAGGACATTATCACAATTTTCCATTAGGAAAATTGGTCATTAGTCCATTAGGCCAATTAGCCATTAGGATATTAGGCCATTATGATAACTGGATGTTAGGACATTATTATAGTAGTTCAATAGGCCAATTTTCCATTAGGAAATTAGGCCATTATGACATTAGGCTATTAGTCCATTAGGACATTGGACCAATTGTCCAATTAGGTTATAAGTCTATTAGGCCATTAAGACAATTTTCCATTAGGCCATTAGGTCGTTATGCCAATTGGTCATTATTCCATTAGACCATTAGGTCATTAGGCCATTAGGCCATTAGTTCAATAAGTCATTAGGCCATTTGGAAATTAGGCCATTATTACATTAGGCCATTAGGCCAATTGGACATTGGACCATTAAGCCAACTCTCAAATATGCCTATAGGACATTACGCTAATTTTCCATTATTCCAATTGGCCATTAGGCCATTAGACCATTAGGTCAATTGGTCATTAGGCCATTAGGCCATTAGGCCATTAGGTCATTAGGCCGTTAGGCTATTAGGCCATTAGGCCTTTATTCCAATTTTCCATTAGGCCAATTGTCCATTATGACATTAGTTCATTAGGACAATTGGAAAATTTTCCATTATACCATCAGGCCATTAGCCCATTTGGCCATTTGGCCAATTGGTCATTTGAAAGGGGTATTTACAACTTCATATTAAATGAATTAATGATAATAAAACTTAAATTTTATCATGAAAAGCTAACTATATAACAATATAAATATAGATATTATTTATATTCATATTAAAGTACCTAACGGTTCTCATGCTTAGGCATGGTAGTGCTCCCCAAAGTGTGTAAATACATCATCGAATCTTTTTTTCTTTTTTTCTTTTTTCCTGTGCATCCTAAAAAAAATAAATACAATTAATAAGAATTAAAAAATTTATAAAAACAATTAAAGATTATAAATACCTTAAAATCATTACTCTTCCAATATGTGATCATTTTTTGATATTGTGTTATTGGAAAGTCGGGGAATATTGGTACACCCTCTAAATTAGAACTAAATCTACTCTTCCAACCAACATATAACTCATGCTTATATGATTTCCAGAACACCCTAAGATTCATCAAACTTGAAACCATAGCAGTTTCACCATCTAAAAAGTGAAACTGACACTACAATGAACATGTTGATTCATATAAATACAACAATAATATAGATATAAATTTTAAAAAAATTATAACCCATATCTATTCCCATTCTTTGTCCTTGATGTAATTATTGATATATCTCCATGAGATAGGTTACACCATAATGATATCATTGTACTTGGCTAAAGTTCCCATGAAACTTCTACACTACTTAGAATTTTTACCTATCATTTTCTTTTCTTCATTATAATCCATCATTATTTGTGTTTGTAGATTCCAAGATTCCCACATATAGGTTCATCCACATCACCTATTAGAATATATCACTAAATAAGTTTAAAGAAAAAAAGAACAATTAATTTATGGTATAATAGTACAAAAATGTTGTGATCTAATTTGACACACTTATAATAAAAAACTGATGAAGGATTATCAATAGGCTCTGATGGATCGGTGGGTTGTCCTTAATCAGTTGACTTTGAAGGATGTGTATATTCCAAATCATAGTCAAGTTGATCTACATGCACTGGAGTGGAAGATAAAGGAATGGAATCATCAAATCCTGGATGGATAGTAGGAAATGGATGTGGCATTGACATGGTAGGATATGGGTAGTAGGGTTGGGGATACATCAAAGGATATTGATATGTTAAAGGTGGGAAAATACCTGGAGGTGGTGTAGACATGGTATGGTTAGAAGAGGATAAATGAGATGATAATAGAGGCATGGGTGGTAACATCCCTAGAGGATTAATCAGAGGATGGAAAGGTGAAGTAGATAGGTTGTCCACTGGTGGTTCAGGGTTAGAACAAGTACGGTGAGTGCTCCTTCTGGGTCTAGGAGCATCCCCTCTTGGACCCATGATAGTAGGATGAGGAGGATTCAAATCTGGTTCAACTGAATGTCCCAAAAAAATCTGATAAATAATATGAACCTTACATAATATTTAATGTAGAATAAAAAAATTACATTTATTATACTCACTAAGGGGAGAAGAGGAGATGACCCATGCTCACGCATATGTTGATCAGTATCAAATAACCACTTCCTTAAAACTTCTTTGGTATTTTTCATAATCTTCGTAAGAATGAAATGTAAATTTTTTAGAAATATAATTTAAAAAACATGCATACAACTTAGAAGTCAAATAAGTACAAGTAACTTTCCTTTTTTTTCACCGATATACATAGGATGCAGTTCTGGTCAAATACCCCAATCCAACAAGTCCTGATTTGATCAAAAGTCATCTTTAGTATTCCCCTTGATATTTAGAAGAATTTAATGAAACATTTAATTTATATTTTTATCAATTTTCACTATGTTTTAACAATGACGTAAAAAAATTGTAGACCAATATAGAACCTCAAAAAAAGATACTTCTTTTTTTCAATTGTAAGTGGTTTCAGTGCCAACATTCTTCCTATTTTTAGATTTCATATGACCATTACCAAATGAAAAACTAAAATATTTCAATTCATTAAGAACATCAGTTCTTGACATAAGTTGAGGTGTTTGTTCACTATCAATAGTATTATCAAACCTCCAGCGATTCTTCCTGTATTTATGATCCATCAGATAGAATCATCAATGTCCCCATGAAATTGAAACTATGAAGATATTTAAGCCTTCTTGATTGTGTATTCTTTATAAAAATAGGACATGATAGTTTTTACTTTATGATTCAACCAAAAATCATTTCGTAAGTAGGGAAATAATTTATAGTCTATATAAGGGCAACACGAATCTGAAATATATTTTTTGAAGAAGCATCAAATGTATGCACACCCATATCCCAAAGCTGCTTCAAATATCTTATTAAAGGTTGCAAGTAGATGTCTATATCATATATAGGATCATAAGGTCCATATATTAGTATTCTCAAATGAGTGAAAGTTTTTTTTATACAAATCCATAAAGGAAGATTATAAATATGAATAAAAATTGTTCATGTGCTATGAGCAGTAAGCATCTAACCAAATGTATTAAAACTATCATAGGATCAACCCAACCTGACATTACACACCTCAGTTTCAAATTCGGGATGTTTTACATAAAATTACCACCATGCTAATTCATATATAGGATAAACCAACTCATCATTACCTTTAATTATCTCATCATCATGTCATCGCATATTAGCTAAGATTTATACAGACATGAATAGATTTTGAATCCTAGGAATCAATGGAAAGTTCCACATGAATTTATGTGGAACATGAGATGGTGTTCCAACTACATTTTCCTTCCATCAAGATTTACCACATTCTTTATAGTCATTAAGGTTAGTTGTTTCCTACCAAAATAAATAGTAATCTTCTAGACAAGCATGAATTTTATTAGTAGAAAATTTGAGCTACTTAATTAAATTTAATGCCTTATAATGATTTGAGGGAATATATACACCATAAGGAATAAATTCCTTCAAAAAGGTAATAATATAATCAATGGAAGTATTAGAAATTACATACATGGTTTTTCCATGATATAACCTCATTAAAATTCAAACTTTTTCATTTTAGTACATTCCTGATATACATGAATTCTAGCATCATCCATTAATTTTTTAACTCTATCAACATCATCATCTTCAGTATTTTACTCATGTTTATTGATATCATTTCATTATTATATTGGAACACTATCTCTCTCATGATGATGCGCAAATTTAAACCAATCAAATATCAAATTCTCTATACCACTTCTTTCTTTCCATTCATGGACAGTAGAATATTGTCTCATCTATCTATTATGATACCAATAATAATAGTTTGTTTGAAATATATATTTTTTATATGGTAGATAATTTTTTCCATCTTAACTATAGTCTTACAATATAATTATAACACATAAACTATATACGACCTTCATTAGAAGAATTGTTAAATAAAAATGCTAAAAAATCTATTGAAACTTGATTGAAATCCAATTAGTATGGTACATCCAACTTCTAACCATTCAATCACAGAGAAAAAGTTATGTTCCAATAAACAATTTAAAAAATAATTATAATAATATCCAAAATTTAAGACAAATTAAAATTATAGTGTAGAGGAAATTAAATAACACTAATAGAAAACAAAATTTAATACAATGCATGATGAAAGTAACCATTTTAGAATAATACGATCAATCCAAAAAAAGAACTATCATAAGAAAAACCAAGGTATACTCATGTAAATCCAAACAAGGTGCATGTATTGGAATAAATAACAATTAAGGAATACTAAAAAAATGTTTATTTCATATCCATAAAGGTCTTCTCATTTGAAAACATAATTGAGGATAACATTTAGTCATGAAAAGATTTTATTTAAGGTTAACATTACTTATATTATTCAAAAAAATAGAATATAGATTTTACATGATGTTCTATTTCAATTTAAAAATTATTTAATTTGGGGAAGATTCATCAAGAATAAATAATTAATCCATTCCATCCCACTTTATGAATCACATACGTTACTTCACCACTGATGAAACGTCTTAATTGAGGTAAAATTTGTTTATATGGTTTTTTATTCATTTAATATGTAGTGGAAATAAATGTATAACTACTAAATACATGATAAATGAACTAAATAATTATTCTATATAAAAAACTAAGTTATACTCAACAATTAATCAAAATAGGTAAAACTAAGGTACATACCATTAAAGTTATCTTAAAAAACTAAATTATTATGTAAAACTTTATCAATGGAAACCATGTTTCATAAAATGAATATGATCCAACAATATTTCCATTATAAATTATATAATTATTTCATGACATTTACCAAAGGATTCTATAAATATTTATACATATTAAAGGTTTTAAAATTCTAAAACATTTGAATTCTAAATATTTAATTATTTGAAATAATATTTTATCATTAATTCAGGTATAAATTATAATAATTAATTCTAAGAAACATGATTAACAAGTACTATAAATTCAATAGTGAATTCTTGAAGTACCAACCTTCATAGATAAAGTAATATCCCATATTTACTTATAATAGTATAATCATGTACATCATCGTACTATTATTTATTTTTGGGTTAAAAATCCAATAAATAGTTTAAACATGGTTAATTATATAACAAATTACTTTTTAAAATAATGAAATATCATAACTATATGATAATAAAAACAAACATTAACCCCTATAGTTAACTTAAATATGATTCCCAACACTAAAAATATCTAAACCCCTAAAATATTCCACCAAAATAATCTCAAATTTAAGTTAAATTCATAAGAATTCCTAAGATTGTTTAAAAAATAAATTAATTATAATTAAAATAGAACTTTTATGAAATTAATAGACTATATTTGATATCTGTTAGACTATAAATTTAAAAATAGAATTATAGAAGTGATTCCAACATGCTCTAGTAGAATAACATGTATAGATAAAAATAAAAATAATATCCAATATAAGAGAAGATGGATTTGGAACTCACCAATCTGATTTCAAAGAAGATCAAAATAAAAAAAATCATAGAATTAGGAAAGAAATATATAGAATAAGACCATTTGTCACTTAGGTCGGGGGAGAAGAAATAAGATGAGGGAAGAAAAACTTACCTCTCAAATATCTCAATAAAAAAATTCTCGAAATAGGAAGAACACATGGTCGATGGGTTCAATGTCACCTATGGAGAGGAAGGGGATGCCAAGTCTCATATTATGGGAGAGTATTATGGATTCAAATGAGGAGGGGAGGGGGAGCCTGAGAACTAGACAATTATTTATGGTTTTATACCCACAGTTTTTAAAAAATTGTTGGTATTGATTAACCAATACCAATGATTTTTTCAAAATGTGGGTATAGGTTTGGGCAGAATGTCTATACCCATGGTTTATCTAAAATGTGGGTATAGATCCATGGTTATAGACCCAGTTTCCAATAGTGTTAGCATGACTCAGAACATTATGCAACATCTTGATATAGAATCCCTAAGTTATGGTTAATTGTTTATTGTTTTGACTGTTGATCAATTGTGATATAAATGAAAGAGGTAATTAAAAGAATAATGGTAATTAAAATAATTAACCATTGAGTATTATGATGTGATATTTTGATATCCATTCTATTATTACATGTCTTATGATAAATGTTTTAATTATTATAGGTCTTTGAACCAAATTTTTTAATGCTTATAGGGATTTGACCCATATGCTTTAATGCTTATAGGGCTTTGATCCAGATGAAGAAATGATTATATATCAACCATGTCCCTAGAAAATTCTTACATATATGTTGTAATTCTAATATTTAATAGGCTTGTCCCATTCTCATGATATAATTCTTACAGGACTTTGACCTGAATATTGAAATTCTTATAGGGATTTGACTCGAATTGTTTTTATTATTCCATGTTTATGGTTAGGGTTGGCATGGTTGTGAGACATTCTCAGAGATATTCTGGCATGATACTAAAGTATTTTATTTTACCATGGTTATATGGTTTTGGTTGGCATGTCTATGAGAAATTATTAGAGATATTCCAGCATTGAGCCTAATCAAGTTGTTTTTGTATTTTATTAGTAGTTGAATTAATTAATACACTTATTTATCACTTTATTTCATATAATTCTTATCAGAGTGGTTTTTTTAGACATGGTGGTTTCAAACTAATGAGTTTTACTCACACCCTATTTGGTCCACTGTTTGCTACCTGAGAAGATTACGTGGATGCAGGTTTGGAAAATAGAAAAGGACTTGTTATTAATTATTTGTTTGTTGGATTGACTGGAGTTTGGAAATGGGACCAACATGGGGTTCGGGACCGGTACATTTGAGTATTTATTTTAGTCTGTTAGTCTTATCCTTGTTTTACTTCTAGTATGATATTTATTTACATTCCATCACACCATTATATTATTACTTTATTATTTATTGGATTATTCAGTTGGCTTTTATTGTTTTTTTCCAATGTATTGTATAGTTTCATTATTTTCCACTTTGTCTATTACTCTGATTGATTTTTTTTATATAGATTATTTATACTACTATGACACTTCATACTATGTAACACCACAAGCTTCTACGGTACGCTTCTCTTTGAATAATGTGATAGCGTGTGTTGTATGCAACATCGAGTTCTAACACACACCACAACCGATCAAACTAGCCGTTATTAATAGTAATACCTACTTTTTGAAATTATATATATTTTATATTTCAAAATGGACTTCATTTTTGGATTCGGAATATTGAAATTATCCTAAGTTGAATTTTTGGTATTTTTCTGAGAACTTCCAATTTTTATGAATAGTGAAAAATACTTAAAAACAACTTTTTTTAATCAAAATAATTTATAGTGATAAATTATATTATTGAGTGGTTTTAAAGTATAATTAGAATATATTTTTTACTATTTTATCCAATTGTTTTCATTAGAATTAATTTCACTTTGAAATTGGACCTAAACAATTGTCAATCTTTTGATATATATTGTTTCTTAAAAACACGCTATTTGTTGTGACAGCGGGAATTAATTATAAAATTAATTAATGAAACTTATATTTTTGGAATTCTTTAAAATAGACATCATTTTTGAATTCAGAATATCAATTATATATTAGGGTGAAATTTTGGCATTGTTCAGAAAAACTTCAATTTTTGATGAATAGTGAAACTACTAAGTGGTAGTTAAAAAACTGAATTTTTCATAAAACTTAATTTTACCACTTCTATGATTGGAATTTCGAAAATCCAAGAGACATGGTTAATATCAAGAAGTAAAATGTGGTTCAATGAGATGAAAATATTTTTTGGTGAATAGTAACTTTTTACTTTTATTTACCACGGTTAAAAGTAAATAGGGTAATTAAGGGTAAAAATGATATTAATATTACCCTAACACATGTCCTAATTCTATTGGACAAGTGTATCTCGACTAAAAACAACCTTATGAATAAAATATTATCATTTAGGTCCACTTGGATTAGATTAGGACATTTATTATTATTTAATTCAAAGAAGAGTTAAAAGAGTTAAAATCAAAGTTTATTTAATAAAACATTTTTAATATAGGGTTATACATAAGATAAATTCGATTTTAAATATTCATTATAAAGATAATAAGATTTAATAAATAATGATATTTTATTTATAATTTTTAGACATTAAATAATTTAATTTATTTATGACACAATGATGATTCAGTAATTACCATAATAGTGAAAAATTAAAATAATTGATATATTAAATACCCAAATAAATATAATTTGAGACTTTTAATGAATTACACTAATTTTCTAGGTTAATATGACATGTTAGTATTGATTTAATTAACTTTTTTATAAGTAATCAATCTGTTATGAGTTTCACAAAAATCAACTATTGAATAGTGTCAAAATTGACATAAAAGAGTTTTTAAAACAAATATTATATTATTAATTGATATTAAATTCCTAAAAATATAAGGTTCGGCCAAGAGACTTATATCATGATTTTTTTATCATTAATGGACCACTTTTGGGTCGCTTGGATTTATATAGTATGTTTATTAACTATATAATATAAAAATACAAAGTGACATGGTAAATGTCAAACTAATTAACTAAGAGTTAAAACAAAACGATAAGGTTAATATAGTAACCCAAACCTGTTTAAATTCTATTTTTTGAATGGTTCTCGACCTATCCCCACCATAACCTTTGAATAATCAACTTTTTATCCATTAGAAACCGAATATGAATTTATTATAAATTAATATTTCTAGCTTTTCCAAAGGTTCCCCTCACCCCTCTTATAAAAGGGCACTCCCCCTTCTCATTATTTCACACCTTCAAAGCCTTTTGGTTCCTCCAAACGCTACCCAATTACTCTCTCAACTTCCCTAACTACAACCTAGAGGCCTTATTTTGATCAGAAATCCAACCTAAGGAGCCCTTTTGATCAAATCAAAAGGAAGAACCCGAAGAAGAGGTGATGTTTTCACCACCCTTTTCCAAGTTCCTTTCTTCTTCCACTTCTTCTTCCTTTGTTATTACCATTCTAAAATAATAAATCCAGTATCATATATATAATGTGATGTTATTATAAAAATGGTACAACCATATTCAGTATTCTATCCATCCTTTGAATAACATGTCACCATACGTGCGTACGTACGGCTTACCGTCTCCACGTCGTGGTGTAATTGTTATTCAATAAATTATTATTTGGATGGGTATAATAATGATGTGTAACTCATGTAAATAATAAATATAACATGATTATTATTCTGTATATATGATATACTATCCAATTATATATTATTTTAATATCAAAAGAATGAAATTGTCGCTCGTGCGTACGTACGGACTACCGTCTCCACGAACGCGATGAGATTCATTCTCCATCGTATACATTCAAGTATAATTATCATTTTATGATTTAAAAATAATGTTTAAGGACTTGATATCATTCTGGATATGAATAATATACAACCTATCCATGAAAAACATGGCTTAAATAACAAAACATATAAAATAAAATGAGTAAGTTAACACCCGAAACGACGATAATACTATGATATTATTAACAAAGCAATGTTAAAAGATCATATATGATATCATATTAATGTATATGATTATTATATAATTTAATAAAAATTATTTCACCATTATACAGGAGGTTAACCTACGCTCAACCAAGGAAAAGTACAAGGTAAGGGTTATTTCGCAATCTCTTCATTATCCGAGGTTGTTTATACGTAATTATCTACTGGGATTTCTTTATCATCCACATCCATGTTTCTTCAAAATGTATTTCAAAAATATTTTACTATTTAAAATAATATGGGTTAAAGTCATTTATAACCTTGTTTGACTTTTTATAAGAGGTTTATAAAGGAATCTTTCCATCGTTTTCCATACAAGGTGCTTTTAACCTTTTCGACAGAATTAAGGTAAGAATGTTTTTTTTAACTTATAGGGCGGATGCGGTTATTTTCCGCCGTTATAAAATCGTCGAAGATTCCCTTAGAATCTTATAAGAATATTTTCAAATAAAATGTATTATTTTATAAATATATGACTCTTAAATGATTTCAAAATATAAAGAGATATTTCTCTAAAAAGAGTTTTGATTTCATCTATGTCAACATCCTTTGATGGATTTTACGCTTATTTGTAGTTGATTTATTATGATACAAAACTTCTATATTGTATTGAAGTTTTTGTGATATGTTTGACTGTGGATGTGCTATTTTTATACCATTCATAGTTTATGGTGAAAGTATTGGCATTTCGTATGCTAGTTTTAATACGAATGTTTATGTTATGTTTAAACCTTTTCATATGGGAATGCATTGGACTTAATATGTGACAGGTGGAGCCCGCTATAGCTCCTAGATGCATCGGTAGGTCTCATGAGGCAAACTAGTGTCTTGGCACAAGGCCTTGGAAAAATATTATTTGTAGTCTTGGCACGAGGCCTTGGCTATGTGGTTATGATAGTCTGGCATTATTCATTCCATCATTATGAAAGTAGTTATTGATATTGCATGTGATTATTCGATTTGTAGAATATCCATGTGAATAAGTAAATGGAATTATTTCATTTTACTTTTTCCATACTATGTTGAAGTTCAAGTTTAAAAGGATTTTGTTTTAGTTATACATTTCCTTAAATGTTTATGCTTATTTTTGAAAGTTTCTGCTATATTGTTATCCTTACTGGGCATTTGAGCTCACCCCTTTTCTATGTTTTGTTTTTTCCCAGGATGTGAAGAAGTAAGTTATGAATGACCTGCAGGGATAGTATGTGGGGATATGAGTGTGGAATATGGAGTCTATGTTATTGTAGTAGTTTTTCACTTTATGATGTAATGTAAAACTTTATGAATATATCTAGTGTTTCCAAGGCTACTAAACCAATCGGTCTTTCGAGATTTGATCTTTCTTGAGATCATGTCAATGTTATGTAATAATGCACCGACTCTGGGTAACTGGGGTCGGGGTGTTACAGTTGGTATTAGAGAAAGTTTAGTACAAACCTTGGAAGCTATATTTAGATAAACTCTGATTATAGCACATATATTTAAGATGGACTTTGAGGATTAGTATAGAAGAACTTCCTAGAATTTTGGTATTGTGGAGATTTTGTGAGTTTTCCGAGAAATACATCCCTATCTGGATACGAGCAGGTAGAGGCAGCTCTGGTACAGATGTACCTAAAGGTAAAACCCGAAAACACCGCTTTAAGCTAGACTTGAACAGGAACTTGTGCATGACAACGGGCCTTGCTGCACTCTTGGTTACAAAAATCCCGAGGGATATGCTTAGGATAACTATCATTTTATTTACAAATAATTATGAAGGTTTTATGAGTATATACTTCCTCAAAGAAAACATTCTTATGATTATGGATTATATCCATAAATAGTTCAATTTATGTTAAGTGTTTTATAAGTATGGGATTATGTATTTTGATTCATAAACTGATCTAGTTTATGCCATTGTTTAGAAATGTCACCTAGTGGAAGAAATGGAAACCATATCAATGCACGCACTCCATGTAGGGATTTCCCTCCTACTCAAGATAATTATAGTGGAGCCAGTGATGCAACTGGTGCCGATCAGCTAATCACCATACTGGGAAAACTTACTCAGGTTATGAATAATAACCTTACTCATATGGAGCACCCTGATCCACAGCGTGGAGGATCAATGTTATATCGCTTCATGAGGAAACAACCACCAACGTTCAATGGGAGTAAAAATACCTTAGTATCTGAGCAATGGATAAATTCCCTAGAAAAATATTTCAGGCTTTGGGGAGTAGTGAAAGAGAAAAAGTTATCATGGCAGTTTACCGCCTCACTGGAGATGCTGATCAATGGTGGTCATTGATTCAAAACACGAAGGAAGATTATGAAGTATCAAATATGGAATAGAGGGAGTTCAAAGATCTGTTTTTATAAAAATACTTTCCTCATGACCATCGAGCAGATATGGAAAGGCAATTTCTGAGTCTGAGACAAAAGGAGGATGAGAATATCGCAAAGTATGAGGCTAACTTTACAAGTTTAGCAAGGTATGCTGGAGATTATATATGTAACCCAAGAAGTAATATTGATCGTTTCTTTGATGGGTTAAAACCATTTCTCCGTCGATCATTTGTATCACAATCCTTCTCGTCGTACGAAGACATTGTCTCATGTGATATCAAGACCGAAAAAGAATTCTCTAAGTCTTATGACTTTAAAGCAAAGCAAGAGAAGAAGAGACCTGCTGATAAATCTAGGAATGGAAATAAGGGGAAGAAGGGAAAGGTTGAATATCCATCCTGTGGTAAATGTGGTAAGAAAAACCTCGGTACTTGCTTGAAGGGAACGGGAGTCTGTTACAAGTGTGGTGAAAAAGGCCACCAAGCTCGTGATTGCAAGGGGAAGAAGGAAGCTACCAATATTCAGTGCTACAATTGCAGGGAGATGGGGAATTATCCCAATGAATGTCCTATGCGTCAGGGGAACTTACCTCAGAAAAGGCCAAGGGACCAAGGCCAAGCTTTTGCTATCACTACTGCTGAGGTAGAAGCTCCAAAAGACGTGGTGGCGGGTAATTTAATGGTTTCCTCAAGTTTAGCAAATACATTATTTAATTCTGGATCATCGCATTGTTTCATATCTTCCCAGTTTTCTAAGAAAATTAGATATTTCCAATTTGATTTAACAAGGGAGTTGTCAGTTAAAACTCCCAAGGGAAGTATCATTACAATAATGTGTTGTGAATTAGTCCCCATTAGAGCACATAAATGTTCTTTATCCGCTGATCTCATTGTCATACCTATGATTGAGTTTGATATAATCCTCGGTATGGATTGGATTTCGGATTATGATATGAATATTTATTGTAAGAAGAAGGAGGTTACGATTCTTGATGATGATGATAAGGAACACCTTATCTTTAGAGTAGAATCATCACCGCCTAATTCTTATCTAGATCCACCCCCAATAGCTCAACTAAATTCAATTATTGAGGAGGAAGAGAATGAAATAACTGTGGGTGAGGAAAGAAATGTTCAAATAGAGGATGTACCTGTTGTGAAAGAATATGTAGATGTATTTTCGGAAGATTTACCCGGACATCCTCCAGAATGAGAAGTTGATTTTTCCATTGATTTAATTCCTGGATCAAGGCCTATATCGAATACCCCTTATAGAATGGACACTATAGAATTAGTCTAACTAAAGAAACAACTAAAGTAATTGAGTAATAAAGGATTTATTCGCCCTAGTGTTTCTCAATGGGGAGCCCCTGTTCTATTTGTTAAAAAGAAAGATGGATCTATGAGGTTATGTATCGACTATAGGGAGATCAATGCTATAACAATAAAGAACAAGTATCCTCTACCTCGCATTGATTATTTATTTGACCAACTGCACGGAGCTCAATACTTTTCAAATATTGACCTTCGATCTGGATACCATCAGTTGTGTTTGAAGAAGGAAGACATTCCGAAGACAGCATTTCGAACCAGGTACGGGCATTACGAGTTTACAGTAATGCCTTTTGGATTGACTAATGCACCCTCTGTATTCATGGATCTGATGAATAGAGTTTTCAAGGAGTATCTCGATGAAATTGTGGTGGTATTTATTGATTATATCTTGGTATAATCCAAAAGCTACGAAGATCATGAAAATCACTTGCACATTATCCTAAAGACTCTGAGAAGACATGAATTATATGGGAAGTTTAGAAAGTGTGAATTCTGGCTTCAGGAGATTTCTTTTCTTGGCCATATTGTCTCTAAAGATGGAATCTCTGTTGATCCTTCTAAGACCAAGGCAATCCAAGAATGGCCAGCACCGACGAGTATAACTGAGGTACGTAGTTTTATTGGTTTAGCAGGTTATTATCGATGTTTCGTCCAGAATTTTTCCCGGTTGGCTAACCCATTAACGAAGCTCACACGTAAAGGGGTTAAATTTGTTTGGACAAAGGTGTGTGAATAATGTTTTGAAGAACTGAAGAGAATATTAGTCAATGCTCCTATATTGACTCTACCATTGGGTAATTATGGGTTCGTTATTTATAGTGATGCATCTAAGAAAGGACTTGGTTGTGTCCTTATGTAGAATGATAGGGTTATTGTCTATGCATCACGATAGTTGAAAATTCATGAGCAAAACTATCCTACTCATGATCTTGAGTTAGCAGCTGTGATCTTTACTTTGAAGATATGGAGGCACTACCTCTATGGTGAAAAATGTGAGATTTATACTGATCACAAGAGTTTGAAGTATATTTTCTCACAAAAAGAACTCAACATGAGGCAAAGGATATGGATTGAATTACTCAAGGATTATGATTGCACGATACACTACCACCCGGGGAAGGCAAACAAGGTGGCAGATGCTTTGAGCAGAAAATACCATGGAGTTTTGAACAATATGAGAATTGAAAGGGATCCAATTTTCATGGATCTAGTGAAGATGGACATGGGAATAACCAGGGAAGGTGAAACATCAATGCTTTTTCAAATGGTTGCCAAACCATCTTTACTATAAAGAATTAAGAGTTCTCAGAACGATGATGAAGAATTTCAAAAGAAGATTAAAGCTGTGAATGATGGGAGATTGAGAGACTTTGTGTATGAATTTGGAATTTTGAAATTCGGGAAGAGACTTTGTGTTCCCGATATACCTGATCTAAAAAGAGAATTGTTGGATGATGCTCATAGTTCCAATTTCTCTATACACCCTAGGAGCACCAAAATGTATAGAGATTTGAAGGAACATTTTTGGTGGGACAACATGAAGAGGGAGATTGCTGATTTTGTGTCAAGATGTATGGTTTGTCAACAAGTGAAAGCTGGAAGGCAACAGCCTGGAGGAGTCATGCAACCTCTTCCCATACCGGAGTGGAAATGGGACAATATTACGATGGACTTTTTCATGGGGCTACCAAAGACTCCTAGAAGGAATGATGCAATATGGGTTATTGTTTATCGTCTTACCAAGTCAGCACATTTTCTTGCTATAAGAGAAGATCTACCACTGGAACGTCTAGCAAGACTATATATTAATGAAGTTTTTAGACTTCATGGAGTACCCCTATCGATTGTTTCTGATCGTGATCCCCGTTTTACTTCAAGATTATGGAATAGTCTTTAGAAATCCCTGGATACTGAACTTAATTTGAGCCCTGCCTACCACCCTCAGACAGATGGACAATCAGAATGGACTATTCAAACCTTAGAAGACATGTTGAGATCCTGCTCACTTGACTTTCAGGGTATGTGGGATCAGTATTTACCTCTGGTATAATTTTCCTATAACAATAGCTTTCATTCGAGTATTCAGATGGCACCATATGAAGCGTTATATGGAAAGAGATGCCGCACACCAACCTGTTGGGATGACATTGGTGAAAGAAAACTTGTAGGTCTAGAACTGGTGGAGGAAACGATGGAAAAGGTGAAGGTAATCCAAAATCACATCAAAGCAGCTCAATGTAGGCAGAAGAGCTATGCCGATAATCGAAGGAAGGATTTGGAATTTCAAGTCGGTGATCATGTTTTCCTAAAGGTATCTCCATAGAAGGGAGTCATATGTTTTGGTAACAAAAGGTAAATTGAGTCCCAGGTACATCGGACCTTTCGAAATTCTAGAACGAATTGGGGCTGTAGCTTACCGATTGGCAATGCCGCCAAGTCTCTCATAAGTTCACGATGTGTTCCACGTATCTCTGTTGAGGAAATACATGCCTGACCCAACACATGTACTCACCTATGAAGAATTAGAACTAGAACCCGATCTGTTTTATTGTGAAGATCCTGTCAGGATTCTTGATACAAGAGAACAAGTACTGAGAAACCGGACGACGCGTCTGGTAAAAGTTTTGTGGAGAAACCATAAGATGGAAGAGGCAACGTGGGAACCCGAGGAACTTATGATGAAGAACCACCTAAGTCTTTTCATGCGTTAGTATTCTGGAAATTTCTAGGATGAAATTATTTGAAGGAGGGGATAATGTAACACCCCAAGCTTCTACGGTACGCTTCTCTTTGAATAATGCGATAGCGTGTGTTGTATGCAACATCGAGTTCTAACACATACCACAACCGATCAAACTAGCCGTTATGAATAGTAATACCTACTTTTTGAAATTATATATATTTTATATTTCAAAATGGACTTCATTTTTGGATTCGGAATATCGAAATTATCCTAAGTTTAATTTTTGGTATTTTTCTGAGAACTTCCAATTTTTATGAATAGTGAAAAATACTTAAAAACAACTTTTTTTAATAAAAATAATTTATAGTGATAAATTATATTATTGAGTGGTTTTAAAGTATAATTAGAATATATTTTTACTATTTTATCCAATGGTGTTCATTAGAATTAATTTCACTTTGAAATTGGACCTAAACAATTGTCAATCTTTTGATATATATTGTTTCTTAAAAACACGCTATTTGTTGTGACAGCGGGAATTAATTATAAAATTAATTAATGCAACTTATATGTTTGGAATTTTTTAAAATAGACATCATTTTTGAATTTGGAATATCAATTATAGCTTAGGGTGAAATTTTGGCATTGTTCTGAAAAACTTCAATTTTTGATGAATAATGAAACTACTAAGTGGTAGTTAAAAATTTGAATTTTTCATAAAACTTAATTTTACCACTTCTGTGATTGGAATTTAGAAAATCTGAGAGACATGTTGAATATAAAGAAGTAAAATGTGGTTCAATGAGATGAAAATATTTTTTGGTGAATAGTAACTTTTTACTTTTATTTACCACAGTTAAAAGTAAATAGGGTAATTAAGGGTAAACATGATATTAATATTACCCTAAAACATGTCCTAATTCTATTTTACAAGTTTATCTCGACCAAAAACAACCTTAGAAATAAAATATTATCATTTAGTTCCACTTGGATTAGATTAGGACATTTATTGTTATTTAATTCAAAGAAGAGTTAAAAGAGTTAAAATCAAAGTTTATTTACTAATAAATATTTAATATAGGGTTATACATAAGATAAATTCTATTGTAAATATTCATTAGAAAGATAATAATATTTCCAAAATAATGATATTTTATTTATAATTTTTAGACATTAAATAATTTAATTTATTTATGACACAATGATGATGCAGTAATTACCATAATAGTGAAAAATTAAAATAATTGATATATTAAATACCCAAATAAATATAATTTGAGACTTTTAATGAATTACACTAATTTTCTAGGTTAATATGACATGTTAGTATTTATTTAATTAACTTTGGTCGAAGTAATCATTCTGTTATGAGTTTCAAAAAAATCAACTATTGAATAGTGTCAAAATTGACATAAAAGAGTTTTTAAAACAAATATTATATTATTAATTAATATTAAATTCCTAAAAATCTAAGGTTAGGCCAAGATACTTATATCATGATATTTGTATCATTAATGGACCACTTTTGGGTCGCTTTAATGTATATAGTAAGTTTATTAACTATATAATATAAAAATACAAAGTGACATGGTAAATGTCAAACTAATTAACTAAGAGTTAAAACAAAAAATAAGGTTAATATAGTAACCCAAACCTATTTAAATTCTATTGGTTGAATGTTTCTCGACCTATCCCCACCTTAACCTTTGAATAATCAACTTTTGAGCCATTATAAACCGAATATGAATTTATTATAAATTAATATTTCTAGCTTTTCCAAAGGTGCCCCTCACCCCTCTTATAAAAGGGAACTCCCCCTTCCCATTACTTCACACCTTAAAAGCCTTTTGGTTTGGCCAAAATCTGCCCAAGTACTCTCTAAACATCCCTCACTACAATTTATAGGCCTTAGTTTGATCATAAAGCCAACCTAAGGAGTCCTTTTGATCAAATCAAAAGGAAGAACCCGAAGAAGAGGTAATGTTTTCACCACCCTTTTCCAAGTTCCATTCTTCTTCCACTTCTTCTTCCTTTGTTATTACCATTCTAAAATAATAAATCCAGTATCATATATATACTGTGATTTTATTATAAAAATGGTACAACCATATTCAGTATTCTATCCATCCTTTGAATAACATGTCACCATACGTGCGTACGTACGGCTTACCGTCTCCATGTCGTGGGGTAATTATTATTCAATAAATTATTATTTGGATGGGTATAATAATGATGTGTAACTAATGTAAATAATAAATATAACATGATAATGATTATTTATATATGATATACTATCCAATTATATATTATTTTAATATCAAAATAATGATATTTTCACTCGTGCGTACGTACGGACTACCGTCTCCACGAACACGATGAGATTCATTCTCCATCGTATACATTCAAGTATAATTATCATTTTATGATTTAAAAATAATGTTTAAGGACTTGATATCATTCTGGATATTAATAATATACAACCTATCCATGAAAAACATGGCTTACGTAACAAAACATATAAAATAAAACGAGTAAGTTAACACCCGAAACGACGATAATACTATGATATTATTAACAAAGCAGTGTTAAAAGATCATATATGATATCATATTAATGTATATGATTATTGTATAATTTAATAACAATTATTTCACCATTATACAGGAGGTTACCCTACCCTAAACCAAGGAAAAGTACAAGGTAAGGGTTATTTCGCAATCTCTTCATTATCCGAGTTTGTTTATACGTAATTATCTACTGGGATTTCTTTATCATCCACATCCATGTTTCTTCGAAATGTATTTCAAAAAGATTTTACTATTTAAAATAATATGGTTTCAAGTCATTTATACCCTTGTTTGACTTTTTATAAGAGGTTTATAAAGGAATCTTTCCGTCGTTTTCCATACAAGGTGCTTTTAACCTTTTCGACAGAATTAAGGTAAGAATGTTTTTTTAACTTATATGATGGGTGTGGTTATTTTCCACCGTTATAAAATCGTCGAAGCTTCCCTTACAAGATTATAATAATATTTTCAAAGAAAATGTCTTATTTTATAAATATATGACTCTTAAATTATTTCAAAATATAAAGAGATATTTCTCTAAAAAGAGTTTTGATTTCATCTATGTCAACATCCTTTGATGGATTTTACGCTTATTTGTAGTTGATTTATTATGATACAAAACTTCTATATTGTATTGAAGGTTTTGTGATATATTTGACTGTGGATGTGCTATTTTTATACCATTCATAGTTTATGGTGAAATTATTGACATTTTGTATGCTAGTTTTAATACGAATGTTTATGTTATGTTTAAACCTTTTCATATGGGAATGCATTGGACTTAATATGTGACGAGTGGAGCCCGCTATAGCTCCTCGATGCATCGGTAGGTCTCATGAGGCAAACTAGTGTCTTGGCACAAGGCCTAGGCAAAATCTTATTTGTAGTCTTGGCACGAGGCCTTGGCTATGTGGTTATGATAGTCTGGCATTATGCATTCCATCATTACGAAAGTGGTTATTGATATTGCATGTGATTATTCGATTAGTAGAATATCCATGTGAATAAGTAAATGGCATTATTTCATTTTAATTTTGCCATACTATGTTGAAGTTCAAGTTTAAAATGATTTTGTTTTAGTTATACATTGCCTTAAATGTTTATGCTTATTTTTAAAAGTTTCCGCTATATTGTTATCCTTACTGGGCATTTGAGCTCACCCCTTTTCTATGTTTTATTTTTTCCCAGGATGTGAAGAAGTAAGTTATGAATGACCTGCAGGGATAGTATGTGGGGATATGAGTGTGGAATATGGAGACTATGTTATTTTAGTAGTTTTTCACTTTATGATGTAATTTAAAACTTTATGAATATATTTAGTGTTTCTAAGGCTACTAAACCAATCGGTCTTTCGAGATTTGATCTTTCTTGAGATCATGCCAATGTTATGTAATAATGCACCGACTCTGGGTAACTGGGGTTGGGGCGTTACATACTAGGGGTTATAGTCTTCCCACTATGAATTTCACACCCCCTCTACTTGTTGACAACCTCTGGTATATGGGGAGGTGCGCTTGAGGTCTCCCAACCAACCCTTTTTAGCCACATGAGAGAGTGCCAGATCAAGGGAAGCTGCAAAGTTGTATCAAAGGAGAATGTTTTATTCTATTTTTCTTTTTTATTTGAGAAAGTTATAAAGGATACTAGGTTGTTTCGGGACTTGGTAATGAGCTTATTTATGGGAGTTTATGACCCATTTATGAGGGAAATTCCATGTTCCCAGGGGTGGATTATTATTTATACTGTTTTGTTGTTACAGTTGATGTTATTTTACCTTGGTTGATTCACATATTGTGTGATTTTTTTGATTTATGATGTTATCAGTTCTTGAAATTTATATTCATTTCCTGGTATGGAATGATATATTTATGCATGTATCGTGATAGGCACCTAGGGATATATATTGACATGCATTATTCATTATAATGACATATTTATTTTTTATGTGATATATAATTGATTATTGAAATGTGATATGAGATATATCCTATATCTAGGAAATAAAATAAATGAGTTTTCATGTCATGCTAAAACACTTGTAATCCATATTTAGAGAGACCAAGATTCAGTGGTTCTTTATTGTAATCACCTGTTGAGGTTGACCTTATTGTTAGTTAGTACTCTAAGGTGCGCGTTTGTATTATATAGAAAATGGATCTTCCTCATCTTAAACTTGAGCGTTAGGAGAGCGTAAATCAACAGTCTCATAACATAGTTGAACCAGAGCTTCCTATAGTTCCTGAGGATCAGATGGATGTTCATCTTCGCAATAGATTCCTGAGGGTCACGTGATCCAGTCAAAAGGATACAATTCATATTGTGCATTCTATGTTTGATCTAAAAAGAATATTCTAGTTTTAGCATCTACCTACATTCACTGGGGAGGAAAGACCCCAGGAAGTCGAGTTCTAGATTAATTCAGTCCATATGATCTTTAAGAATATTGAGACACCTGTAGATAGGAGTGTGATACTTGCTGCATATATGCTTCGTGGACCTTCCAAGTGTTGGTGGGATATTTTGGAGGAAGTTGGGAATCATGAAGATATATCATGCAAGGAATTTGAGATGAAATTCCTAATCCATTTCTATCTCGAGACATTGAGGGATGAAAAATCTTGTGAGTTCATGCATATGACATAGGAGGGCGTGTCATTATGGGACTATTCTAGATTTTTCACCAACCAATAGATATTTTCTCCATCTTTGGAAGTTAATGAGATCTATGGGGAAAGATGTTTTCAGTATTGATTTCATTATGAGACCAGGTCATACGTTAATTTTTTTCATTTGAGCAGTTTTGAAGATGTGATGATCTAGGCACTCATCATGGAAAGTAATCTGATATAGGACCCAAGAAGCATCCATGTTATTTTGGTAAGGAGAATTGGGGTATCTTCTTCAGGTAAAAAATAGTGCCGCTATGAAAATTTTTAGCAAGGTAGTAGTGGGAAGAGATGTCAGGGTAGTGGATAGAAATTTCAGGACTATGTTCCATTGTAGTGTTATTAGTGTGGCCAATTTGTCCATAAATTTTCACAGTGTCCTTACCCTATAGTCGATTGTCATATCTATGGTAGACTGGGTCATCTTCAAAGGTTCTATTTCAAATTTCCTTATAATACTAGTGGTATGGTATTAGTACTGGAACTTGGGTCAGGAAGAGGCTCATCTACCCCTCAGTAGGCTAGTAGCTGGAGTTCCACTGGACGTTCAGGCCAAGGCAGGGGATGTGGTACCCCAGTGCAGGAGTGGTAGTACTAGTAAGGGGAAATATCTTAGGGTATTCAGAGTGGATCCGAGGGTAGAGGGACAAGTAATATGTATATTATGCATACTACTTTAACTATCATAGATGCTGGACCATCTACCATTAGTGGTACGATTCTTATATCATATACCTTAGATTTTATTTTGTTTGATATAAGAACATCACGTTATTTTATATCTACTATTTTTTAAAAAAAATTGGTATTATATGTGGAAATATTGGATGGTTATTTGACCATAAACACACCATTGGGAGTGAGGTTATAGAATATCAAACATTACATGGCATGTTCTCTAGATATTGGTGGTCACCATTTCTTTTGGGAACCATTCATGATGGAAATGACAGGCTTCAAATTGATTCTTGGTATGGATTGGATAGTTCTATACTAGTATCATATCGACTGTTACAGGAGGAGAGTTACTTTCTATCTCTAGAAGGAGGTATTTATTCTCACTAAGGTGAGTGGGATTTTCTAGTTGGTCATGTAGGACCAGTTCAGTGCATATTGGATTGTATCGCAACTCAGATAACTGGTCTTGCTCTATTTGATGGTGGAATACAACAATATTCTTTTCCTCTAGTGGTAGACCATTTTCAATATGTTTTCCTTGAAGAGTTTTATAACTTACCCCCCTATCAAGAGATCGAGTTCACAATTGAGTTGGTGTCAAGAGTAGAGAAAATTTTTTATCCCTCCTTACAGAATAGCACCAACAGAGATTTGTGGGTTGAAAGTTTAGTTGGAAGATCTAGAATATAAAGGATTCATATATCCGAGTACATCTCCTTGGAGTTTTCCAGTTCTATTTTCCAAAAAGGTTGATGGTACCTTTCTCTTATGTGTGGATTATCAGAGGTTGAACCAGATGAAGATCAATAACTAGTATCATATTCCATGTTTTAATTATCTTTTTTATTAGTTGAGAGGTTCTAAGATCTTCTCCAAGATCAATTTGAGATAAGGTTACCACAAGTTTAGGGTGAGACCATCATACATTCCTCAGATTGATTTTTTAAGTAGATATGGTTTGTATGAGTTCATAGTGATGTCGTTTGGTTTGACTAATTCACTAGTGATATTCATGGCCTTGATGAATAGGATATTTCATCTTTTTCTAGACTATTTTTTGGAATTTTGTGTCAATGAGATCTTAGTGTACTCCCAGTGAATAGAATATTATGCCCAACATCATGTAATCATCTTGAATACATTGAAAGAGTGTCATATTTATGCTAAGTTAAACAAATTCAGTTTTTAGATTGATAAAGTTCACTTCTTGGGCCATGTCTTCTCAGAGGAAGGAGTGTTGGTGGACCCAAAAAAAAGTTTTAGCTATGGTATATTAGGAAAAAACCAAGAATTTATTTGAGATTCAAAGCTTTTTATGGTTAGCAGATTATTATTATCACTTTATCTAGGATTTCTCCCATTTTGCAACACCAATGTCTGGGATGACCAAGAAAGGTGTGAATTTTTTTGTTTTGATTCTTGTGAAAAAGATTTTCAGGAGCTGAAGGGAAGGATAACCTCATAACTTATCTTCACTTTACCTATGTCGGGTAAAACATACATTATGTACTGTGATGCATCCAAAGTTGTACTTGGAATATTTCTAATGTATGAGGATTGAGTGGTTGTTTATTGCTCTAGAAAGCTGAGACCGCACAAGAAGAATTACCCTACTCATGATATGGAGTTAGAATAAGTGTTATATTCCCTAATATATTGGAGAAACTATATCATGGGTGATATTTTTTTGGTATACATGGAGCACAAGAGACTCAGGTATATATTTTCTCAGCAAGACCGAACCTTTGGTAAAGGAGGTGGTTTGAGTATTTGCAGTATTTCAACTTCGAGTTGACTTATACACCAGGAAAGGGCAACATCATTATTGATGCATTGAGTCAAAATATGTATTCAAAGGCGGTATGGGAGTCTTGTAATGAGTGGTGGATTATATACCTCTTTGTAGACATGTATCTATATGTTCAAGAGTCTCAAGGTCGAGTAACTCTAACTTTGACAATTTTTATACCCATGATCTTGGATCAGATCAAGGACAAGCAGTTATCAGATTAGAGGTCTTAGTTCTAAGAGAAAAATCATATAGTGGGGACACACCATTAGGATGGTCTCTTGTCAGTGTAAATTCTCTTCTTTTTCATGGATGAGTAGGGGTTCTTATGGGCTTATGCAAGGATATGGTGAGGTAATTTCATGCTTCTAGATGAGAAATTCATCCTAGTTTGACAATGTTTTATTGTGATCTCCATAGATAATATTGGTGGTTAGTAATAAAGAATGATGTTGAGAGCTTCATGGATAGATTCTTCACTTTTTAGTAGGAAAAATCCAAGACTCATAGGCCAGTTGTGATTTTGCATCTTTTTCTCATTCTTGATTGGAAATGGGATGAGGTCACTATATATTTTTTGATATGATAAACTTGGAAAATCTATAATAATTATGATGTATTAGTGATTGTGGATTTATTGACAAAGGTAGCACACTTCTTACCTATCAGGGAGACATTTATAGTTGATGATTTTGGCAGTATTTATGTGCGTAAGGTATTTAAGATGCACAGTGTTCTGAGGAGTATTGTTTCAGATAGAGATCCAAGTTTCAAATTGTGTTTCTAGAAGGGTCTTCAGAAGGATTTGGGATTGTAGGTTCTTTTGATAATATCTTATTATCCTTAGACTGATGGTTAATTTTATAGGACTATTCAGGTTCTAGAGGATATATTACAAACTTGTGTTTTGGATTTTACTGGTTCTTGGGTGTGGTATATGGAACTCATGGATTTTGAGTATAATAACAGATTCCAGGAATCAGTCCAAATGGAACCATATGAGGATATTTATGGTAGTTCTTTTCATCCTCCTCATTTTTGGCTAGAGGTAAGTGAGTCATCACTTGTTGGTCCCAGTCTCATGTAAGAGACATATGAAAATTTTCAGTTGATAAAATAGTGGTTGGTGACTGTGTGAAGTTGGAAGAAATCATATGCTAAAAATCAGAGATAAAATCTATAGTTTGAGGTTAGTCATCATGTTATCCTTCACATGAAACCTAGATAGGGGAAACGCCATATTAGGAATCAAGGAAAACTAGTGCCCAGTTTTGTTGGGTCATTTGAGATAGTGGAAAGGGTTAGTCTTATTGAATACCATTTATCCCTTACATAGTTCTATAGTGCCATGAATGACATATTTCACATGTTGCAGCTTCAAATATATCATCCAAACCCTTTCTATGTGATATATGTAGCAGACGTTGATCTTTTGTACTAATGCATCCTTCGAGGAGCATCTGATATGTGTTGTGGATCATAGTGAGATATATCTTTAGGGTAGGACTATATCATTGGTTAGAGTGTAGTGAAATAATGGGTGAGTTTAGAAGGATATAAGGGAGAGGGAGTCTGGTATAAAAAAATAGTGGTTGGACATGTTCACTGAGACCTCAGAGTGATTCTTGAAGAAACTTGTGGATGAGTTATTATATGGTGGGGAGGTTGTAAGATCTCATCTTTTTCTAGGGACATCTCTCTCTAGGTTTTTATTAATTATTTATTCATTTTATTTTTGAATCATATTTAAACCATAGTGGTTCTGTTCCATCATGGATGTCCGTCGTTTGAAAAAACGCGGTCTTGGGTTGCGAGGAAACTTGAGAAAACTGGAAAGGATCCACGTTGAGATCCTTTGTTGGGAAAATGACTTAAAGTTCAGGGATGTATGTTTATTTTAATTAATGGAGTTCGCATATAAATGGATCAAGTGTTACCTATGGGTTCTTGGTATGTTGAGAATCCTTGAAGGGGGTTTGGGTTTTTGTAAGGAATTTAAGTGAAAAATGTCTGTAGAACATTTACAAGCCATGTAAATGGGTTACACAATGTGTAAAAGTTACCAGACTCATGTCATGAACTGATTCATGTTGTGAAGTGGTTACATGTTGTGAACTAGTTACACATCATTTAATTTTAAATCATATTAAATAATAATACAAGGTGACGGGTTTTTTCGGTGTATCCCTCTATAAATAATTGCATGACATGAAACTGAATTACACGCCATGTAATTCCCCAACCTACTATTTTAAAGTATGTTTTGTGGAAGAATTTTATTTCATCTCACCTACATATTTCTCCTCTCAAACCTAGGGAATATTATAGGTTATTTTGGAGTGACAACCTCCCTTTCATACATATCGTTTATGTGATCAATCCATGCAAAGTACTTTTGGTTAGGTTCTTCTCTTCTCTCCCTTGGTTCTCCAATTTTTGTGGTGAAATATTTTGACCATGTGTGTCATTGGTTTTGATATTGATTAGTTTTTATCTAGGAACCTCTTTATAATTATCTACACCTTCTTCCTCATGGGTATTTTCCATTTTAATCATTGTGTTCATTGCCAGTTAATGTAGGGGATCTAAATCTTAACACTATAGTTTTATAATTTCCAAGTATATGCAATATTGTGATTTTTCCATTGTAACGTGTGCCTAAATTAATTAAGTAATGAATGGGATTATTCCTTAGAGTCTGTTGGTTTCAATTTGGCTATTGACCTAGCTTATGGATACCCATTAGGTGAGATAACCTTGAATATATTTGAATTGGATAATGTCTTAGAGTATATTTAGCATGCCATGGAACCTTATGTGATTACTTGATATAGAATCCCTAAATTATGGCTTACTACTTATTGCTTTTACTATTGATTAATTGTGATATAAATAAAAGTGGTACTTTAAATACAAATGGTAATTTTCATAATTAACCATTGAGGCTTATGATGTGATATTGTGATATCCATGTTGTTATTACATGTCTTGGGATAAATTATATAATTATTATAGGGCTTTGACCCAGATGTTATAATTCTTATAGGGCTTTGACCCATATTCTATAATTCTTATAGGGATTTAACCTAGATACTTAAATGGTTATATATTGGGTATGAACCTGGAAAATGCACACATATATGCTTTAATGCTAATATTGAGTGGGCTCATCCCAGTCCCATGTTGTCATGCTTATAGGGATTTGAACCAAATGTTGTAATTCTTATAAGGATTTGAAGCAAATTATTGGGATTATGATGTTTTTATGGTTATGGTTGTCCTGGTTTTGAGACATTCTCATATATATTCTAGAATTATGTCGAAGCAAGTTATTTTACTATGGTTAAATGGTTTTGGTTGACATTGTTGTGAGACATCCTCAGAGATATTTTAGTATGGAGCTAAAGAAGGTTATTGTTGTATTTTATTAATTGTTTAATTAATTAATACACATGTTTATCTCTTTATTTAATACAATTATTATCAGACTATTTTGTTTAGACATAGTGGTGTCAACTTACTAAGTTATACTCACACCCTATTTGGGCCACCATTTTTTACCTAAGCAGATTATGTGGATGCAGGTTTGGAAAAGGGGAAAGGACCTTGATGTTGATTGTTTTCTTGCTGGATGGGATGGATTTTAAAGATGGGACCGACATGGGGTTTGGGATTGGGGAATTTTAAATTTTTATTTGAGTATAATAATATTTTTTAATTCTAGAATTACATTCAGTAAAATTCTATCACATCATTACATTATTCCTTTATTATTTATTGGATTATTCAGTTGGATTTTATAGTTTTGTTTTCCACTGTATTGTATTGTTCCATTGTTTTCTTCTATTTTTATTACTCTAATTGATTTTGTTTATATTGATTATTTATAATAATATGAAACTTCATACCAGGGGTATAGTCTCTCTGATATACATTTCACACCCTTATTACTATTCGGAATCCTCTGGCATACGAGGAGGCACGTTTGAGGTCTCGTAACCAACTCTTTTTTGTCCATGTGATGGAGTGTCAGATTAGGGTACATTATACTAAATATGTTAAAAACATACCGATAGAGGATATCATTAGTTCTCTCATTAAGTATGAGATAACCATGAAGAGATAAGATAAAATTTATTATAAATAGTTCAAGGAAACTAAAAAGAAAATTTATTTAAAGAAAATAATGATGAATCATTTGGAAGTGACTATGATGTTTCTAAATTTATAAAGATGATGGGAAAGTATAGATCTAATCAAAACTTCAAAAAGAAAAATCAAGAATTTGATGTTACCTTCTTCTATTGTAAAAATAAGGGCCACATCAAACTAGATTTTCCCTTTATTAGGAAAAAGTAAAAAGACAAAAGGCAAGATAATAATGCATTAAAGGTCTTAACTTTGAGTGTTATTAGGGACTCTATTTTAACATATGAATCAATCATCAAATGTCCCGAGTGTCTCATGAAACATGTGGAGGATTTAATTGAGGTTAGTTCTAAAATCCCCCATTATTCATGCCATTCATTTTCTTAATCTTCTACTTATTATACCACTTCTTTAAATTATGAAGATCTTATCAATGAGAAAAATGAACTTCAAAATGGTTATTGTGATATTATTTAAAAATTAAAAGATCTTAAAAAGAAACACAGTCTTATTTTTTTTAGAAAAAGTTCAAATTTTAAAAGAAAAATAGGATTTTATTTTAAAATTAAAAGAACAACCAAATGTTAAAAATTTATAATTTAAAATTAAATATCTTAAAATTTATATTTATAATTTTACCCTATGGTAATAAAATTTAAATAAGATTTTTATTTATCAAAAACCTATTAAAAATATCTATGGTTTTGGTTTTTCAAAGAAATCTAATTTTCCAAAAAAAATATAAAAAGATTAATTTTGTAAAGAAACCTTCTCCAAATTAACTTTGTATATATTTAAAGAAATTTTATATTCTTGTTTATGAATTTAATTATAAAAATTATAGATATTGAATACCTAAAATCATTTTCCTTTCTTATTGTATTTCAAATGGAAAAACTTTATCTAAAAAGTATTGATTCCAAAATCATTATTAGTTAACTTAAGTGGACCCAATATATGGGTACCAAAACCTATAGTTTATTAATCTTAAATAGAAAGAGATAAAAATATGAGAAGCTACATACTATATGGATGGTGGGTTCTAAAGGCATATGTGTGGTGATCCTTTCAAATTAAATCATCTCGATGATTTTGATGGAGAATATGACACCTTTGGAGATGATTCTAAATATAAAATTACCTATATTGGTATGATTAGTTTCTCTAACTCTACTATTATTAAAAATGTTTTTTTTATCAAATTATTTAAGGATAATTTACTAATTATTATTTAATTATGTGATAGTGGTTTTAAAATTTCTTTTAGAAATGATTTTTTTAAAGTTTTTAATTCCAAAATAAATCTTTTATTTACCACATGTCATTTTTAAAATGTTTATATTGTAGTTTTAAAATCTATATAAAGTTAAAAATTTAAGAGTTTAAGTGAACAATATAATGATTGTTTCCTTTAGAGTTGGTTCTTAGGACATTATAATATTCATTATCTTTTCAAGATCAATCATAACTGAATAGTATAATATTTACTAAAATTGTCTTTTAAAGAAAACTTAGTTTGTGAACCTTGCCTACTTGGAAAGAATCATGAGTCTTATTTACAACCTAAAAAACTTTTTTCCTCTTATAAATCCGTAGAACTAGTCAACCTTGATCTTTTTGGACCAACTCAAGTTTCTAGTATCAGAGGTAAAAAAATTAAACCTCTATAATTATTGATGAATTTACTAGATTTACATGGGTTTTCTTCTTAACTCATAAGAACGAGGATTATAATTTCTTTATAAACTTTTAAAGAAAATTAAAAAATGAAAAATTCTAAAAACTCTTTTACCTTATAATTTACCATGGTGTATAATTTTATAACAAATACTTTGATGAGTTTTGTGATTCTCAAGGTTATCATCACTCCTATTACTCTCCTAAAACACCTAAAAAAGAGTTCATCAAAAGATGAAATAGGACCCTCCAATAAATGTATAGGACTCTCATAAATTATTTTTCCCTTACTCAATACTTTTAGGATGAGGCAGTAAATACCATATGATTTATCCTTAACCATATTCCTATTGTACTTAGGAAAAACCCCTTATGAACTTTTGAAAGGAAAAATTCCAAAAAAATTTCTTTTTTAAAGTCTTAAGTTTTAAATGATTTATCCTTAATACCAAAAATGATCTCAAAAATTTTGACCCAAAATCTGATGAATGAATATTACTTGGGTACTTGAAATCAAGTAAATCCTTATATGTATTTATTAAGAGGACTAAGACCATATAATATTCAATTCACATCAAATTTGATGAGAATATTCCTAAATCACATTCACATAGTGATGATGATGTTGACCAACCAAGTTTGACCTACCTAAACCAAAAAATTATAAATAAATTAAAGATTTTCTTGAAACCCCATCCACTCCTTTACCCAATTCTTGGATTTAATCTAAATTCTATCCTTTTGAGAATGTTATCAGTGAATTAAAATTTGGAAATCTTACTAGAAGTTCAGTCTTAAAAAGGTGAAATAAGAATATTTTCTCTCTAACCTTGAACCTCATTCCCTTTATGACATAATTAATGACGAGAATTTGATACTTTCCATGCAAGAGTATTTTAACCAATTTCAAAGTAAAAAATTTTATAATCTCATGGGATGTTCCAATAATCCTCCTATTATTGGCAACAAGTGGGTTTTTAAAAAAAATTGATGAACTAGTAAATGTTATCCATAATAAGGCTCAAATTGTTGCAAAATTATATAATCAAGAAAAAGGTATTGATTATGGTAAAACCTTTTTCACCCATTTATTGACTTGAAATCATTAAAATCTTGCTATAATCCACCACTCATTTTAATTTCAAAAAAACCCAAATGGATGTAGAAAGTGATTTTTAAAATGGTATTATTTTAGAAAATGTTTTTTGGACCAACCACCCAGTTTTGAAAATCCTAAATTTCAAAATTCTATTTTCAAGTTAACCAAAGCTCTATATGGTTAAAAACAATCCCCTCAGACTTAGTATGAGAGATTAACCAATTTTCTTTTACCAACTTATTTCAAAATGGGAAAATTTAATTCCATGCTTTTTATCAAAATATTTTCAAATGATTTATTAATCATTCAAATTTATGTTGAAGATCATATTTTCAAATTAACTAAAGAAACTCATTGAAATAGTTTTTCCAATTTAATTTATAAAGATCTTAAAATGAGTTTTATGGGAGAACTTAAATTCTTCCTTGGTTTTCAAATTTCCCAAAATTATGATGGAATCATTTTAAACAAAAGTAAATAAACTAATGAACTTCAAATGAAGTTTTTCATGGATTATTATAAGGAAATTAGAATGCCCATGAGTACAAATTTAAAGCTGATATTGGATGAAGTTGGTTGATCAATAAATAATAAGATTTATCAATGTATGATTTGAATTATACTATAACTTACCACAACTGAAGTTCCAAAGGATCGAATAATAACTCGACAGGAGGGGTTGAATCAGTTTTTCACTTTTATAAGTTTCAATAATTATTAAAAACTTAAACCATACAACCTATTAATATTTATTTCCTTATCATATTTTTATAAATACTCATGCATGAAAAAGTAGGAAAGTAAGTAAAACACACAATATTTACAAGGTTCGGCCTTAGTGTGAGAACCTAAATCCTTGTCATAGCCACTATCATGGGTCTATGGAAATTCACTAATATGAAGAAGTTAATAAAACTTTTTCCAACTCCCATTAGACACATTCTATCTCTTGATAAGAAATATTATACCAACTCTCATCAGTTTAAAAAAGTTACTTATAAAATAATTAATACAAAAAAAGAATAATACTTTGTTCAATATGCTCTAAAAAATCTCAGTCCATATTCTCAATCTGATTTGGATGGATCTAATTCTCTCAATATGATGAGGTCAATATGTTTCTCCCTTACTCAATCTACACTTCTAAAACTCTTCTCAAAAACTCAATTTATCTTCCTCAATCTAATTGTCTCAATATGATGGACACAATAAGATAAAACCATTATAAATTTTCAAAAGTCAAACTATGATCAAATGCTCAATATGATCTTCCTCAATATGATGGTATCTTTGACTTCCAATTATTCAGTGCCCTGCCTTTTGTGCTTGCATAAAAAGATAACAATGAATGAATTATCTGAGTGACTATTTATAGATGGCTCATAAAATAATGATCATGAAACATGAAAAATTTCCCCACTTCCTCAAATTTTAAAAATCTGAAAAACACTCAGATTTAAATTTCAACTTTTACTTATTCAATCCTTCTCAAATTTCTATGAGATTTAAAAAAAATTAAATTTCAAGTTTGGCCCTTTAAACTCTTTGTAAAACATCTAGAATTTTGTTTTTGATTATTCTTCATAATAATCCTTCATGTAATTTCTAACCTTTCTTCAGTACAATGTAACTTTCTTAGATTCAATACAATGCATCTTCCTTAGCTTCAATAATATGGATCTTTCTTAGCTCCAGCTTCCTCTGCTCATTACGATCTTCCTTTATTTCTCAGATCATTAAGATCTCCCTTTTTCATCTCATTATGACCTTCATTTATTTCTCTTCTCATTACGTTCTACCTTTCTTTTTCATCTAATTATGATCTGACTTTCTTTCACAACTTATTATCATCTTCCTTTCTTTCTCTACTCATTATGATAAACTGTATTTCCTTCTAATAGTTGGTATGATGTAATCCTCATAACAATGTAATTATCATTAAAATAGATTTCTCATAAGGATATAATTTTTATTATGATGGATTTCTCATTACAATTGAATTTTATTTATGATATAAACTTCACACTATAACTTTGAAAAACTTCAAACTCTATTAGCTTTACAAATTATGACTTTTGAAAATTTTTGAGTCTAGTGCATCTGGATCTAATTTGTGTCTTTATTTCTAAAAAAAATATAGTCATTATGTTTCCTCCATTTTTTAAAAATCTTCTATCATGATATTTTTCATGATTTTAGATAACTCCATGATCAGCAAAGCATGCTATGATTTAATTTAAAAAGTTTGAGAACTTTTTAACTCCTGAATTCACTTTATTCAAAAAACCTCTTCAACATCATTACGAATTATTCACTCAGAAACATATGAATTTATAACTTAGAAACTTATTTCTTTATCTAATTATGTCAAAGTAAAACTTATAGCAAACAACAATTTCTACCTATGATTATTTTGGATCCAACAATCTAAATCTGATGCTAATGGATCTGATACTGAGTCTAGTGCTTCTCAGTCCAATCCTCTAAGTCCAAAAAAACATGTTTATTAAAAACAACACATTTTTTATTTATGTTTGGGTTCTAAATTTCAATAACTTTCAACTATCCTATAGAACTCATTATGATGGACTGATTCCAATTCCTAAATAATAAAAAAATTCTTTTACAAAAATGATAGTTGTCAAAAAATACAAAAGCTTTGTTAGAAAAATTTATCACAAAGTTTCTTTAATATCCCCTATGGATTTATTGAAAACCCTTATTAACAAATTTTCCAACCCTCAAAAAAAATTCACAACTCAACTTTTGTAAACAAATCAAGTTTTTTGACTTTTATCAAAATATAGTATTTCTCAAAAGAGAGTCTCCTAACACCACACTATTTGATAAAGTAATTTTTTTGAAGGAATTAAATCCCTTGATGGAAAGAATATTTTGTGTCCATGTAATGATAAACCCCCCTCACTTTTATCTTTCCCTCTCAATTTTCTTTTATTTTTTTCTCCCCCATTTTATGATAACCATGGCTTTAGATTCATTAAAGAAAGATAAGTAAAAAAATTATTACAAAGTATAAAGTAGTTAATTTCTATCCCCCTTTGTCAACATAATCCAAATCTTGGTGGGGGTTCTTCCTTATGGGATTTAGGAAGTTATGGGAGGAGGCGGAACATGAAGTTCCAACATCAATTCCAAAAATCTTTCTTTTGGCAGGGATTTTGTAAAAATATCAGCAATTTGATACATTTTTTAAATTTATTCTAGCATAACATATCCATAAGAAACTTTATCTTTTATAAAGTGAAACTTTACAAAAAAAAATTGATCTTGAATATTGGACAGGATTTTTAGAAAGATCAATTACACTTTGATTATCACAAAGTATCTTTAATGGTTTAGAAGATTTCACTTTCAAGTCTTCCATCTGAACTTTCATCCATAACATTTGAGTACAAGACTAGGTAGCTGAAACATATTCAGATTCAGCTATTTGTAAGTTACTGAACTTATTTTCTTACTATACCAACTCATACAACATTCACCTAAGAAAAATGTTCCTCCTAAGGTTGATTTTATATCATTACAATATTCAACCTAATAAGCATCAGTATAAACATAAAACTTTATCTCACTATTTTTTTTGTAAGTTATTCCTTTGACATATATAAAAATTCTTTTTTCCGCCAACATATGTGATTCTTTTGAATTAATTTGATACCAGGAACAAAAAGTCACAACATAAACAATATCATTCCTTTAGGATATAAGATAAATTATATTTCCTATTGTATTTTAAAATTCTTTCTAATTTACACTTTTTTTGGATTTATTTTTACTCAACTTTGTCCTCATAGATATAGGAGTAGAAACTTCTTCAGATTCTACCATCACAGACTTATTTAATAATTCCCTAGCATAATTTTCTTGAGATAAGAAAATGTATTTCTCCTTTTGTTGAAATTGTAATCTAGGGAAGAATATTAATTATCCTAACATAGAAATTTCAAAATTCGTATTCATTTCTTCAACAAATGCTTTAAAACCCTTTTCTTCATCCCCAGTAAAAAATATATCATCCATAAAAACAATTACAATTAGAGTTCTAGATTCAACATCTTTCACTTGCATGATTCTATCAACTTTTCCTTTAGAAAAATTCAACTTTTTCAAACAATTTTCAAGTTTTGAATACCAAGAATTCGGATCTTTCTTCAACCCATAAAAATATTTCTTTAGTTTACAAACTTTGTTTTCATCCTCTTCAAGTAAAAACCCACAAGGTTTTTCTATGTAAAACTATTCCTCAATCTCACCAATTAATAAAGATAACTTTACATCCATCTGATAAACATTGTAATTTTGATGTACATCCACTAATAGAAACATTATAATAGTTTCTAATCTTGAAACTAGGAAAAAAAATTCTTCAATATTCACACCTTCCACCTATGCATAGCCTTTGCAAACAAGTTTGACTTTGTCTCTTGAAACTTATCCATGTTCATTTAACTTGTTTATGTAAACCCACTTGGTTCTGATAACATTTTTATTTGATGGATGTGAAACATGTTCCCATGTTTCATTTTATTCAGTCTGATCCAACTCTTCATTCGTATTATCCACCCATTCTTAATGTCGGATAGATTCTAAAATAGATTCTAGTTTAACTTTTGAGATAAGTGAAGTCTGATTTTCTAATCTCAACTTTCTTCTTATCTGAACTAGATCCTTCAAATTTTCAATAATGTTTTTGAAGTCAATATGTTTTTAGTAAATTTCAAATTTTCTCTCCCAACTTCACTTTCCTCATCACGTGATTCATCTAAATCATTATAAGGTTGTTTTTACTTACTTTCACTATTATTGGAAATCTCTAGTTTATCCTCTTTAGAATTCTAAATAAATTTTTTTAAGGAATTTTGATTTTAAATTAATTTCACATCATATGAGTCCACCAACTTTTTTAAACATTTGTTACAACATTTGTATCTTCTTCCATTGGTTGAATAACTCATAAAAGTTATTTTCTCATCTTTCTCATCAAACTTTCCCGAATATGGATTTTTTATTTTGAGAAAACATGGAATTATAAAAACTTTAAAGTTTTTCAATGAAATTTTTTGTTATACCACATTTAATAAGGAGTAATGTTGGTTTCCGGTCTCAACAAGCATCTATTTTGAACATTTATAGTATTACTAATAGCTTCCCTCCATTAGAACTTTAAAATTTTGTGTTCTGATAACATGCTTCTTTCCATTTCCACCAAGATTATATTATTTCTTTATACTACTCCAATTTTTGTGGAGTATAGGGAGCACTCTACTGATGTTTGATATCATGTTTTCTTATATAATCTTCAAAATCATTTCTGGAAAATTCAGTACCATTATCTAATATCTACTTCTTTATATAAACCTCTATTTCTTTCTCAACTGCTTTTATGAAAAACTTGAATATTTTCATATCTTCTGACTTGTGTTTCATAAACATGATGTTTATAATTTGAGTGAAATAATCTATAAAATTGATAAAGTATAAATCTATTTTTTTTAATTGATGTCGCATCGACCCACATAAATTATAATGAATAAGTTCAATAGGTCAGGTAGACTGAATCACAACCCTCTTATGACTTTTATTAGGCATTTTTCCTTTTTGAAAAGTAATAAAAACATATTATTCTCTTCTATTAAATTCTATAAAGTTTCTGAAAACTCAAATTTAGAATGTTTTTTCATGTTTTTGTATCTAATATAGTCAATTCTTTGATTCCACAGTTTATTTTCATCTTCATCACTTTAGTAATAAGAGTTGTTAAATTATCCTATTTGGAAAAGATTCCCACTGGTTCTTTCTCCTTTTGTAGTCACTTTTCCATCTTTCACATTTTTGATAACACAAGAATATTTTTTTAAGATTTATTCTTTTCCATCTCAAAAAGTTTAATTACACTAAGTAAGTTATGTTTTATCCCATTAACAAATAAAACTTCCTTATATTTCAAATATTCTTCTTCAATATCATATGTTCTGATTCCTCTTATTTTAAGGATCTATCATTTCCAAATGTAACTGCTCCTCCATAATGACTTTCAACATGTTTCTATATTTTCATAACACCTGAAATATTTGAGGAACAACCACTATCAAGTATCCATTATTTTTCCCTTTTAGTTGCTTTTAAAGATGTCTCAAAAATAAAATCTTTTTCTGTAAATTTCTTCTTTTCAATTTCCTTTTCTTTTCTATCATAAGAAACTTGTTCTAGAAGGAGTGTCAAATATTTTTTGGCATGATTATTAGTCTCATCACATCTTTCACAAGATTTTTCCATACATTCAAATTTATTTTTTGTTAGAATGTTTCTCAAATATTCATATTTTTATTTTTTTTACTTCCTGTGGATTAGGAAATTTATTCATTCTTCTTTCATCAAACCTTATTTCATGAAGAGATAGGTTATTCTAACAATTATAAGCTCTATGGACATAGATTCCACAACACTAGTAATATCCATAAAATATTGATTTTCTATTGAAGTAATATCTTTCTTTATAGAATCTTTATTGAGGCTGATAACTTCTTTCTGTTCCAACAAACTCTGGTTGTGGACCAACATTCCTCCTAAGTGAGTTTTCAACTTTTATAGATGTGATAGGTTTATCAGATCCTTTCTCCATGCATGATTTCCCAACACTTTTATTCTCACCTAAAATGTTAGAAAAATCATATAAAACATTAATCTTGGTGGGTGACGATTTCACCTAGTTCTTGATTTGAGCTTTCTAAGCAACTTTAGAAGTATAAACTTTTACATATGAGGCTTTGTTAAAGTTTTCATTCATCTTCCTCGAGGTATTTTCAAACTCAAGAAGTTTTGATTATAACATGTTAGCTTCTTCTTTCTTATCTTTCAACTTTTTACTGAGATATTCAATCATTTTTTCATGTTCAACAATTTATAGTTTGTAACTTAAGATATACTGAATGTATTCATCATCTTATTTGATAATATCTTTTCTTTATTAAGAAACTTATTCATTGTATTTATTTATCATTTTTATTTATTTCTTGAGAAATTTTTTTTGTTTAAGACATGAAATAAGTTTTGTTCTGAGTTGATACTCTCTATAAGATTCCACACCTCCTTTTTCTTCACTATTTGAGGATTCTTCAACTTTCTCAACTTTTGCAATGAATGTTCAAAACTTTTCTAAAACTTCATCTTCTAAAGAATTGTTTTTAGTTGAGTCAGAATTAAATTTCTTACTTAACATACCTAGCTTGTTTCCAGTAAACATTTTCTTATATTTTTTGGATGACTTTTCTTCTTTATCGTTTTTTTTTTCACTTCTTCAACTGAGTTTTTTCATCAAAATCATCTCAATATTCACCAAAATTATTCTTGGGTAAATTTATAACAAAGTTTCTGATTCCACCACACTCAAAACATTTGAGAGGAATTTTACCTTCATACTTTCCTCTTCCTCTTTGATAGTTCTAGGATATAAGAGACATGATCTTAGAATTCAATTCATTATCCAATTTACCTTTAGAGTCACAAGGATCATCATCTTCAATATCTTGAATTTTAAACCTTCTCAAAGTTTCAAAATCTAGTTCATCTTTCATCTTATTTTTAAATATTTGAGATTTTATCACTTTATAAGCAATAATAAAATTATTTAATTCATCAAGAGATAAATCATCCTTATCTTATAAAGAAGATATTTAAGAATCAAACATGTCCAAAAAGTTTTTCATACGTTTCTTCAAAATTTTGGAATCTTCCAAGGCATATTTGAATCCTATGATGTTGAAAAAAAATCATTTACTCTGTTGAAGTATTCATCAATAGTTTCTTAATCTCTCATTTTGTTGTCTTCATACTTACTACAACAGATTTGGGGATTTTCTTCCTTTACTTTATAAATCCCTTCAAAAATACTTTCCAGCTTATCCCATATATTTTTTGAAGTATTGAGACCCATCACCTTATAATAAACATTCTATGATAAGGATATAAGAATTACATTTCTATAATTTCCATCAACTCTATATTTTTTATCATAAAATTTCATAGAAGACTCTTTCTCAATAGGTGGAAAACCAATAGTAGCAGCATCAACAACTTCTAGTCTAAGAGATAGGAGATAAGGAATCATCCTATTTTTTGATACATAATAATTTTTTCCATCAAATGTAAAAATTCCTATACAGTTAAAAAAATTGATATTATCCATGATAAGGATTAAATAAGGGAACCTTCCCTCTAATACCAATTAAAGTTCCAAAAGATCAAATAACAACTAAGAAGGAGGGTTGAATCAGTCATTCACTTTTATAAGTTTCAATAATTTTTAAAAACATAACCCCTGAAACCTATTATGATTTATTTCCTTATCATTTTTTTTGTAAATAATAATTCATGTAAAATTAGGAAATTAAGTAAAGCACACAATATTTACAAGGTTCTTCCTCAATTTGAGAGCCTACATCCTTTTCATAGCCACTCTCGTGGGTCTATAGAAATTCACTAGTATGAAGAAGTGAATATAACTTGATTCAACTCCCATTAAATGTATTCTATCTCCTAATAGAAAGTATTATATTGAATCCATTCAGTTTACAAAGTTGTTACAAAAATTGATCAAAAACAAAAAAAACAATACTTTGTTCAATCTTATCCACAAAATCTCAATCTCGATCCTCAATCCAATTTGGATAGATTTGATTCTATCAATACAATGAGGTCAATACATTTCTCCCTTACTCGATATGTACTTCTCAAACTCTATCTAGAAACTCATTTTGATCTTCCTCAGTTAGATTGACTCAATACAATAAACTCAATATGATAAACCCATTTGAAATCTACAATACTCAAACTCTTCTTAAAGGCTCAATATGATCTTCCCTAGTCTAGTGGGAACTTTCACTTCCAATTCTTTAATTCTATACATTTTGCGCTTTCATGAAAAGTTAACAATAAATGAATGATCTGATTGACTATTTATAGCTGACTTAGAAAATAAAGAGTGAGAAACCTGAAAACCTTCCCCACTTCCTCAAATTTCAAAACTGTAAAAAACACTCACATTTAAACTTTAGCTTTGAATTATTCAATCATTCTCAGATTTCTCTAAGATTTACACAAAATTTAATTTCAAGTTTTACCTTTTTAACCCTTTATATAACTTCTAGAATCTTATTTCTGATTCTTCTTCGTAATCAGCCTTCTCATACTTTATAACCTTTATTAATTCTAATGTAACTTCCTTAGCTTTAATATGATGTATCTTCATTAGCATTAATACTATGGATCTTCCTTAACTTCAGCTTCCTATTCTCATTATGATCTTACTTTCTTTCTCAGCTCATTATGATATGCCTTTTTTATCTCATTATGATCTTCCTTTCTTCGATTATTACAATCTACCTTTCTTTTATCTCATTACGATCTACCTTTATTTATCATCTTATTATGATTTTCCTTTCTTTCTATGCTCATTATGATGAACTAAATCTCCTTCTCATAGTTAGTCTGATGAAATCCTTATAAATATGGAATACTCATTACTATGGATTTCTCATAATGATGGAATTACTCTTATGATGGATTTCTTATTTATATGGAATTTTCTTTATGATCAAAACTCAACTCTACAACTTTTAAAAACTTTAAACATTGTCATCTTTACACATTATAAATACTAACAATTTTTGAGTTTGGTACATCTAGATTTGATATGTGTCAATATTTTTGGAACCAATACAATTATTATGATTACTCCATTTCTTAAAAATATTTTATCACAATAGTTTTCATGATTTTTGAGAACTTTGTAATCAAAAAAACATCATCTGATTTAATTTAGAAATTTTGAGAACTTTCTAATTCCTGAATTCACTTTCTTCAACAAACCTCTCCAACATCATTAAGACTTCTTCACTCATCAACATCTGACTTTATAAATTATAAACTAATTTTTTTTCTCTGATTACAGCAAATAAAAACTTCCATCAAAAAACAATTTCTTCCTCTGATTCTTTTGGATGCAATGATCTGAATCTGATGTTGATGGATCTGATACTTTGAGTCTGATTCTTCTCAGTTTGATCCTCTTAGTCTGGAAAAAATCTTCCTTAAAAACAAAACATTTTTTACTTTATTTTTGGGTTTTAAAATTCATTAACTTTCAACTTTCTTATAAAACTCATTATGATGGACTGGGTCTAATTCATGAATAACAAAAACATTCTTATACAAAAATGTTAGTTGTCAATAAATACAAAAACTTTGTTAAAATAATTTATCATAAATGTTATTAAGAAACCCATCCATAAATCATGTTCAGTGTATACCTTTTTTATCATTTTTAATCTAATATAAGGGAATCACATTTAAAATATATCAAAATAATTTTTCATTATTTAAAATAAACTAAAAATCGTATATTATTTTATCCTAAGGAAAACTCTTTTGAATTTTTTTCTTGATACTGATTTTAGACAATTCCAACAAGATAGGAAAATTACTAATGGAACTTTTCATCAAATAAGAAAATCACTCATCTCTTAGAGTAGTAATAAGTAAAACATTGTTTCATTTTCTACAGTTGAATTAGAATACATAGCCACTAGGAGTTATTATGCCCCAGTTATATGGATGAAACATGCTCTTTCAGACTTTAGGATAATATTTTCTTCCATTCATATCAGGTGTGACAAAACTAGTGTGATAGTTTTTTCTAAAAATCATATCCAACACTCTCACGTTAAGCACATTGAATCAAGACACCATTTTGTATGAGATCACTTACAAAAGGGTGATATTATTACTGAAATTGTTTGTACAAACCTTTAACTTACTAATATCTTCACTCAAACCCTTTCTCTTGATCACTTTTAATTCATCAATGGAGAGTTGGGTATGATTATCTTATGATAACTATCTCTTAATCTCTTAGAAATCTTGAGAAATTTCCTATTTTTTTCAAAATAAATTTCCAAAATGGATTTCTAATTTATAAAATGTTTTTCAAAATTTTTATTATTTTGGAAAAATAAAGTGAGTATAATAATACAAAAAAAACATTCATATCTATATATAAAAAATTAGGTGTGGTTTTAGCATAGATTATTCTAGGGATTAATCCCAAAATGATTTGATTGAGTTTTTAACCCTTTCTCCATCTTAGGCATGGTGAGTGGACCTTTAATACACACCTGTTTTGACACTCTTAAAGAATTTACAATGTTTTATTAATACAATATTTGTTAAACCTTAATAATGAAATGGTTTTTCAAAATATTTATTTTCTAAATATTTTATTTCTTTATTTTAGTTTTTTTAATGGCTATGATCCATTTAAACTCTCTGGATACATTAATTGAGGGGGTTATAATCTTGTTAACAATGAAATTATTCAAGAAGATACATTTTCTTTTTATCTTGTTTTAAAAAATATATTTGTAATTTTTTATAAAAAAAATTCTAAGTTTTATTTCACTTTTTAACACTATCTTTAAAAGTATTTTTTTCTTTTATCTTGGTATTTATTAAAAATATTTATTTTAAATCTTTTAAAAGTTTCAAGATATTTTCAAAAAAAATATTTTTATCTCTTTTGAAATATCATTAATGAGGATAAACATTTCTCTTAATTTTATTATCTCTTTTATATATCATTATCCATGACTTATTTTTTATAATATAAAAGGGGGATAAGTTTAATCCTTTCTTTCAAAGGGTGGAAATTATTATTCAGATAAAAATTTTCTTTTAAAAAACTTTTGTGGAGGAGAAGTTAAGTTTTTTGGGGAGAGGTTTCTTTGTTTTTAAATGGATAATAAAATCTAATTATTATGGTAAATCTTTATTTTAACTTTATATAGTTATATTTTTTGTTTTAAGTTAATTATTATTCAAGTGTTTTTTATCATAAAAAAGGGGTATATTAATGTTATTCTCACTATTCATTGATTTTAATGATCATAAACACTCTTAGTGTTTTTAATTATTTCATTTAAGTGATGTACAACTAGTGTTTATGACATCATGATTGAACTATTGAAGTAACCTTTAACATATCTTAATAAATGTTTTAAATCCAAAGAATAAGGAAAGAAGAACAATGGAATCTTATTGAAGGAAGTGGGGGAGACACATCATGGAGCCAAAGGTCACAAGTAGAACCAGCTAGTTGGTGCGGTGCCTCTGACTAGCTGGTGGCATACCTAGAACCTTCCCCATGCAGTTGAACCCCACTGGATACCTGGTGGATGAGTACTCACTAAACGATGATGAATGGAAGTGATCTTGTAATCTCTAAGAGTCCACTAGTTAGCTAGTGGAGGTGTACTAACTAGATGATATAAGAATGTTGCAAACACCATGTTCTAGGAATCTCATTGGCTATATGATGGAGGCTACTGGGTATCCAATGGCATCAGGCCAAAATCTTTGTGGATTGAATTTATGGTGGTAAAATTTCATCATACTTGGATTTATTTGACTTAAGATCCCCCAAAGTATTTCATAAAATTTTTTAAGGTATTGGATCCTATAAATAAACACTTTGGGTGGCCTTTACAATCCACATAGACTCTCCTTCTCATCTGATCTCCAACACCAAATATTTTAATTTCTCAATTTCTCTTAAAGATCTCTCTTTCAAAATATTATCTCTTCTTTTGAGAGCGTGTGTAAAATTTTATATCTTACTCACCCTTATTTTTTTCTCAATATATCCTAGTGTTTAATCATATTCTTAGAGAAATTAGAGACCAAGCTACAAAGTGATTTCCCATAATCAATCTCCCTCTTCCTCTACTTTATTCTAAATTTGGTTATTACTACCATTAAAGTAAGGGATTATGGTTTTGTTTCCATTTCCTTTAAAAATGTAATGGGCTATTTCTTTTGAGGTTTCTAGATTTATCATTAAAGAGTTAGTTTCTTTTGTATCTGGTTTCTCACTATAACATGAAAATCATGGGATAGTTTTGGAATCTTGGATACCAATAAATCCAAGGGAATAATATATTAAATCCTCAAGTGATTGGGGTGGAAGATGTAGGGGATATTTTAGAGTAATTACCAAAAATACTTACTAAATATCTTGTCCCGTTTAATTTCCACAATTTCAAATATTTATCACTTTTAGTAATTTATTTATTAAATTGTTTAATATTTCAATTTATGCTTAATCACTTGATGGTTTTTATATTAGAATATATTAATCCATTTAAATTGCTCTTTTTTTTATTCTTACATGTTTATTATTACATATATTTATATCATTGAGATTTAAAATTTGATTTTTTTTATTTCTTTAGTCTTTTAAAAATAAGTTTTTAAAACTTCAATTGGTTTCCTTTAATTTTTTAAAGATAAATTCACCCCCCCCCCTCTTTCCATTTTACTCATCTCTGACCCATACATAACTTGTGGCTAACTCCCACTATTTTGAATCCTTAAAAATACTTACCTATTATAGGAATCCAGGGTCTCTACTATCCATTATTGGTATATAATGAAAAGTATTCCCATACTTTTTCACTTCACGCTTTTACCCATTAGATCTCCATAGATGTCCATGTGGATGAGATCCTTTATCTATTTAAACATCTAGAGTGTGAAATTTCTATAATGAAGCTTTAAAAGTCCTTAAACTCTCTAGTTATTTAAGACTGTGAAACACCATTAGATCATGAATCCCTTATAGTAAACACACCAGTCAGTCTGGTGTTTTTTAAACTGTTGTGCTTCCTAAATTTTCTAGAATATTTGTATCTTCTAATCATCCAAGTGAGGCTAAACTTATGATGATACTTTTATTGCATTATAATTATCCATAAGGTTCTAATATTTCCAAGGTATCTCTTTATTGAATACCACACTTAGAATTCTTATGACTTTGTAAGAGTCATTATCCCCAAGTCAAAATCCAAATTTTCCATCACCATAGACTACAAAGGAACATGCTTGAGATTTATCCTCCATATTATTTTGTTCCTTAGAATAAATGTGTGGATGAGAGAGTGCTTTGAAGACTTTGAGTTTGTTCAAATCAACCTTTCTTCTAGAAAAAATATTCTTCATAAGTCTCTTACAATGGGTGATGATGGAAGTTGATTGAATAAGTATACAACATAGTTTATATCCTCCACCCAAAACATATTGGGGAACCCTACAAAAATCCTAATGCTCCTAAACTTTTCCACCAAATTCTTATTCATAATTTCTATAACTTCATTGTGATCAGAAGTTCTTGGAATAGTTTTATCAAATTGAATCTCCTTTCACCAGTAGAACCTCCAAAAATCCTTTCTTTTATACTTAATACCATCTTTTGACCATAAATACTTCAATTTACTTCTGGTCACCTTCTCCACTATGAACATCAACTGAATTAAAGTCTTAAACACCATAGACTTGTTCTTGAGGGATTACACCCACACTTTACATGTGGAGTCATCAATTAAATTAATGTAGTAGAGTGAACCACGGTGAGAACGTACTAGATCTAGCCCCAAAAAATTAGTTTCAACCAACTCCATCTTCAAATGATTTTTCATTTTTACTTCCATTCATAATGAAACCTTCTACTACCTTTCAAGTACTTAATCCTTTCATATTCCATATTCAGTGATTCTGGTATTCAAAAATCCATAGTATCTAAAATCGTCATTCACTTCTCACTAAGGTTTTCTAAATGGTCATTAAAAAATTTAGTAGAAGTAACTTATCCAAAATACATTGCTCCTTATAATAACCTTGCAAGATACAAGGTCTCTTCCTTCACTCCCTTTGGTAAAACCATAGATCCATGTAAAATTTATAATGTTCCATCCATGAACATTATACTAAAACCTGATTCATTGAATTTACCTAATGAAGTTAATTTCTTCCTTAATCCATAGATGTTCCAAAAGTAACTCCCCATAATTTTGGAATATATTTTTATATATATCTTTTTATCTAAATTAATAATATGTTTAATAGCATGATCCACACACAAAACTAAACTAAAAAGAGTTTTGATATATTTATTATTAAGAAAATTTAATAATAATAAAACCTTTATTAAATAAAAAATATTTTAATCAATTATAAAATTAATACAAAATGTTATTAAGAACACTTAATGTTTTAAAAAGGCATTTTAAAAAAATAGTTTTTCTTTATATATGATGAATTTTATTTTTAAATCTAAATTTATAGATTTTTTAATTTATATTTAACAAAATTAACTTCATTTTTGAATTCCACATAGAAAAATTAACTTATGGTGAATTTTTGAGATTTTTTTAAAATAATTGATTTTTAGGTGAATAGTAAAAATACTAATTTTACTAATAATGTCACTTTTATGAAATTATCATAATGAAAGAATGAATTAAAAGTTTTTGAAAAATTTTATATAGAAATTTATATATTTATAAAGTAAAATAAATCATTTAAAAATATTATGTTGAATTTATTAAACCCATGTGTAACATTTTGGAAATTTATGTAATATTTTACCCTAAAAACTATTTTTATTTACTTATATTTAAAATTATTTTTCATCACTTGGAGAAATTAAATTTAACAAAAAATATTTCATATTTTATATAAACATGATCATATTATTTAATATGTTTAATTTTATTATTGTGCATAAAATTATGATTATTAAGATTAAAGTTAATGATCATGATAATAATAAAACTGTTATTCTCAAATAATTTTTTTGTTAATATTATGAAATCTTTATCTAATAAAATAAATTAATCTATTAAAAATGAATTTAATATAATTTTTAAACCTATATATAAATATATTATCACTCATTCAATTTTTAATCAATGCTAAATAATATTAAGATTACTTAATGGGAAAAGAAACATTTTTCTACAAAACAATTTTTTCGTATATTAAATATTTTAATTTAAAATTTAATTTTATATTATTTAGAAATTGAATTAGATTAAATATATGTTAAATTTAGTTTCCTCAAAACTAAATTTTTAAATAGGTGTTATTTTATATTTTTAGTAAAAAATATATTACTTAGTTAAAAACTTGTTACCTAAGTAAAAATGAAAATGGTAAAATATAAGAATATAATGGTAAATGACTTGAAAAATGTCTAAAAATATGTTAAAATAATATTTAGAGGATTTATAAAACTTTTCCCACCCAAAAAATCAATTATTTATCAATTTTTGAGCCTTTGACCCTTGAATAGTGTCATTCCATTATTGAAAAATAATGGGTGTTCATAAAAGTAACATTTTATTCACTTATAAAAGGGAAAAAATTTCACCACTTAATACCACACCCATAAATTTTAATTTATTCCTAAAATATTCCATTTTTATCTTATTATAACCCTATATCTTATTCATAATACTTTTTTCTCAATTAGTTATCCTACACCCTTAATTTATAAGGATACTTTCAAGAGAATGTTCAAGGTCCCAATGTGAGTATTACTTAATCCTTATCCTTTTATTCTTAATATTTATCTTAAAAAATAACCATGTACATAGTAATATAATTACCTAAGTATTATTATTATATTTATTTATTATTATATTAATAGAACAATCATTATTTATTCTTTTCTAACCACTTATAAAACATAAAAATGTTGATCATGTGTTTGTGTGGACTGCTGCCTCCACGAAGTGACCTCTTCCGTTTTTCACCAACACCTCTATTCACTGGTTATAAGGATTAAATTTAAGAATAAATCTGTAATATATAATATAATTATTATTTTTAAGAGATAAATTGTGAATACACCTTCATTTCATCTCATTAGTTGGCAAATGAAAACATTAACCGTGCATTGTGCGGATTACCACCTCCACGAAATAAATTTTTTTCATTTTCATCATGATTTACATTATTTATCTAAACCTATTAAAATATTATTAAAAATTTTAAAAATATCTAAATAATATCAATATTCCTCTATAATAATGAAATTATTCCAAAATAAACCACTTTTATAATAATAATCATCCATTAATTATGTTATGTTCATGTTTGGGTTGGTCTAACCACTGACTTGAACATTGCTATAAAACCTTATCAGGGATGACTATGAGAACATAAATACTAATATTATTATAATTTAATAATAAATAGTAATTTTTTTATGGTTATGGAAATTTTGTATTATTTATTTAACTTTTTATTAAAATATTATCTTCAGTCGCTAAAATTTATGAAATAAGGCAACACTGATTCCATTTTCATGAAACATAACTAAAACACTAATGGAATGAGATAATAGATTTATAAGTAAATATAATTTATCCATTTTAGTGCCTTAAATGATCTATTAATGACAAAAATTGGGTTAATAATTAAGAATAACTCTGCTATCAAAAAACTAGTTCAAAACGATCAAGATAAATCACACATGATATTGAAAATAGATAATAACTAACTTATATAAATGTAGAGAATAATTATAAATGAAGTTTATAAATGGTTATATATTTTAATAAGTTTCTGAAATTTTTGATTAATATGGTTATTTTTTTATATAGGATATTCATGTACTTTAGTGGAAGTCAAGAATTAAGGTAAGAGTTAATTTGTCTCATTTTCAAATCCATGAGAGATGTTTGATATTACGCGCTATAATTTATGTTATATGGTGTAATAAATTCCCTATTTCAATCAATTATAATGAAAATATTTTATTTCATTATATTTTATTTTCCATTTTAGGGTAATCCTCTTATTATTACATTACCATTATTGTAATTGTTTTTGGAAACTCAATTCTCATTCATTGAGACGTGATGGTTCTTCTTGAACTTATTTCATATAAGTTGGGAACATTCTGATCTTTGATTTCTTATGTGGTATTTTATCTTTTTTTAGAGGTTTACCCTTTCTAAATTTCTCTTTCTTTATGAATGATTTTATCTATAATCGTTTTGGTTAACTCAAATTTCCTTTCTTTGAGTTAAAACGTTATTCCTCAAGCATCATTCTTCTAAGTTTGATAAATTATTATATTTCTTATTTCATAAGATATCTCCAATTTTCTATCTAGGTAAAATGATGATTTTAACTCAAATATTCTTTCTAGATGAATTTATTTCTCCTAAAAGGGCATTGTTTTAAGAAAAAATATCATCTCCTTTAAAGATGGGTATCCCTCCATTTCCATGTTCATTATTCCCAAAAATGTTTTCTTTTATTATTTTGAAACCCAAATATGTGTTTACTCTTGTGAAAAAAATATTTACCATCTCCTATTTTAAAAATTAGGGTATACGACCTCTTTTTATGATATGGATTTTCAATAAAGGTATCTTGAAATATTCAAAAGGTTTCCCATCTATTCAAAATAAAAAAATTTATGTTCAACTCCATGTTTAGTTTTTATAAACATTGTTTGTTTTTAAATATCAATTATTGAGGATTATTTTTAAAAGTAAAAGTTTTCAATGTTTTTTCAGTTCAACTTTTTTAAACCTTTACATATTTTTCTAGGCTATACTATTTAAAGATCCTTTTAAAAGAAAATATTTTTTATAAGTTTTCACTTATCCTTTTCAAAAATATCTTTTCAAAGACTGTAACTTCATCTTTTCACAAAATATAAAATAATTTTCTAAAAAAACTATTTTATGATTTAACTGTTATTTACTATTTATATCTAAAGGATTTAATTCCATATAATTTATTTTTATTGAATCACCCTTTAAATGTTCTTATAAAAAACTCTTTTGGGTAATTTAATTTTGCATATCAACCATTTAAATTCTTGAGGTCATCTTGGGTTATGCCATTTAAAAATGATTGGAAACACATTTTATTTCCATGGGTTCTTCAAGTTGTGATATTGGATTTATTTTTTTATGACACGTATGTATATAGATTTTCATTATGATATGGTTTGGTTTTGATAAATGCTTAAGATGGTTTGAGTTCGATAAAAACCTAAGACTTTTTGGGTCTGATAAAACCCTAAGATGGTTTGGGTCTAATAAATCCGTGAGATGTTTTGGGTCTGATTAAGTCCTGAGATGGTTTTGGTCTAATAAATACCTAATATGTTTTGGGTCAGATAAATCCCTGAGATGGTTTAGGTTGGATGAATCCCTAAGATGGTTTGGTCCTGATAAAACCCTGAGATAGTTTGTGTCTGATAAAGACTTGAGATAGTTTGGATCTGATAAAACCCTAAGACAGTTTGGGTTCAATAAATCCCTAATATTGTTTGGGTCTATTAAATATCTCAAATGCATTGTTTAAGGATTTATAACTTATGATTTGATTATGTTATGTGTGTAAATTTTATTTGTTTATAACATTAAGCATGTAAATTTTTGTTCAAAACATAAAGTGTGGACTTTTTTTGTTCATAATAGGAAACATAGGAAAAAAATTGTTCACAACATGATACATAGAAAAAAAATTTATTCACAACTTTATGTGTGTTCATGATTGAATTTTCTCACAATGTTATAATTTAGATATTATATTTCAATATCTTGGTGTATTTTCATTTCATTTGAAAATGATTATGATCTATGGATCATGTTTATCTTCTCATGATTCCACACTCTTTTTCTAGGGTATATGTTTGTTAATTTGATATTAAATTTCCTTATATCATGATTTGTGGATAACTATAATTTTTTTATATTATTTTTAATAATAAGTTTATTCCATGCCTAAGTTTTCTCATATGATTATTAGCTAACCTTGATAAGATGTTGATAATTTTTCCCTTACAAAGCATCTGAGCTCACCCTTTCCTTATGTTTCATTTCCCCATGTGATGAAGATAAGTATAACTTATAGGAAGTCTATAAGGGATTCTAGAATAGTTTGATTATAGAGAAATGTTTTCATCTATTTTAAAATAAATTTCTTCTATATCTAGTCCTCAAAGACACTAAACCAAAAAGTTATTTTCATTGTGTGAGATTATTTTGAGATGTAATATTAATGTGGAATTTGTGTAAGTTCATCTTGGATCATCTCACTTGGTGTATAAGTTAATTTGTAAAAGTATATGTTTTTAGCACCAGACCCATGAGTGAAATTTTGGGGAACCTTAGTTGATATAAAAGGAGTGTTTAGTTATTTTTGGAGATTAGTTTAGTTATTTTGGGGGTTAGGATAAGAGAACATAATTGAAAACCCTATGGATAATTCTCAAGGATAAGTTTAACTTTTTGATAAAATCTTGAAATTTTATTGAATTTTTTAGTATTTGTATTTCTTAGTAATTAAATCCCTATATAAATACTAGTATTTTGATATAGTTGTGTCACAAATGCACTGGCAGGTAATAACCATGAAAAAAGATGGTTGAATATCAACTCAATATTCACTCTAGTGCATGATGAGTGGGCCAAAGATTTCACACCTAGAGAGACACTCCTGAGGGATATTCTTTAGTTAATCACATTCTATTTATATACCAATAAGAAGGATTTAAATATATTTGAATTTTATGATGAGTTAGGGTGGAGAATCTAAAAGGAAAATGAGCATAGGAACCCTTAGTTAAATTGAAGGAGTGGTACATTGGTCTAATTATATTATAGTTGAAATTAAACTATAATAGGTTTAAATAAAGGTTTAATTGGTGAATAAATATTAGGATTGATATTTCATATTCATATGATCATTTAATATGATTATATTGGATATTATCATAATAATTTTACTTTTAATATTTGGTTAGAAACATGATCTTAAAAATTTACTTTTGGTAGGAATTTCTCTAGAAACTCTTAAGACTTAACTATAGAGGCACATTTTAGAATAAATGGTTAAGAATATTAATATACGCCTATTATGAGGGAAAATATATGTTACTCAGTCTTTCCTAAGATATAAAGGTATGTATCTATTAAAAGATATATATTGAGTCGTGATTTTCTTTAGATAACCTTATGTATTATTATTAGTATTTGATAATTAATTTTTTGAGGATGAAATTTTTTTAGGGGGTGAATGTAATGCCCTGATATTTTTTAATATATATATATATATATATATCTTTTCTATAAATTAATAATATGTTTGATATATTTCTCCAAATACAGCACTAAAAAAACAAGTCTTGACAAATTTATTATTACGGAATTTTAAGAATAATAAAACCTCTAGTAAATGAAAAAGATTGTAATCATCTATAACATGAATACAAAATATGATTAAGAACACTTAAAGTTTAAAAAGGAATTTTTCAATAAATAAATTATTTATTTTTATATATTGAATTTTAATTTAAAAGATAAATTTATATATTTTGGAATTTTAATTTTAAAAAATAAACTTTATTTTTGAATTTCACATAAAAAAATTATCTTAGGGTGAATTTTTGAGATTTATCTAAAATAATTTATTTATAGGTGAATAGTAAAAAATGCTAATTTTTCTAATACCATCGCTTTTATGATATTATCATAATAAAAGAATAAATTAAAAGTTTTTTAATCCTTTTCTATATAAAAATAAGTATTTATAAATTAAAATAAATCATTTAAAAATGAAATTTTGAATTTATTAAACCTATATGAAATGTTTTGGAAACTTAAGTAATATTTTACTCTAAAAACTATTTTTATTCGATTATATTAAAAAATATTTTTCATCCCTTATAGAAATTAAATATATAAAAATTAATTTCATATTTTAGATCAATATGATAATATTATTTAATAAGGTCAATTTAATTTTTTGTATAAAAATATGATTAATAAGATTAAAGTTAATGACCATGATAACAGTAAAACTATTATTTTCAAACTATTATTTTATTAGTATTGGGTAATTTTTATATAATAAAATAAATTAATATATTATAAAAAATGAAATTAATTTATTTTGTAGACCTTTATATAAATATATTATCACTCATTCAATTGGTAATCAAAACTAAATAATACTAAGAACACTTAATGGAAAAAAAGCATTTTTCTGCAAAACCATTTTTCTATATATTAAATGATTTAATTTAAAATTTAATTTTATATTATTTATAAATTTAATTGGATTAAATAGAGGTTAATTTTTTTTCATAATACCCAATTTTTTTAATAAGGGTTGTTTTATATTTTTAGTAAAACATATATTGCTTAGTTAAAAACTAATTACCTAGGTAAAAATGAAGATACTAAAACACAAAAACCTAATGGTAAATGAATTTAAACATGTTTAAAACATGTATTAAAATTATATTTAGAGGCATTATCAACCTTATACAAACCCACACTCCATTATTTATCTATTTTGGATCCTTTGACCATTTAATAGTTTCATTTCATTATTAAAAAATAATGGGTGTTCACAAAAGTACCCTTTTCTTCACTTATAAAAGGGGAACACTTCCACCACTTCAAGACACACATATTACATATAATTTATTCTTTAAACTCTTCCATTTTTATCATACTAGAAACCTCTCTCAATTTCATAATCCTTTGGTCTAAATTATTTATATTTATCCCTTCATTTATAAGTATAATATAATGACCTTAGTATCATTAATATACTAATGTTTTGTTATATTAGTGGAAAAAATATTATTTATTCCTTTAAGTACACTTATAAAAACAAAATAATGGTGATCTTTTGTTGGTGCAGACTAACACCTCCATGAAATGATGTCTTCTGTTTTGAATCATTGTCTCTTTTCACTGGTTATAAGGATATAATTGAAGAATAAATGTGAAATAGATAATATAATTATTATTTTGAAGATACAAAATATAAATAAACCTTCATTCCTACTCATTAGTTGGGAAATTAACATGTTAACCGTGCATTTTACAAACTACCACCTCCATGAAATAATGTTTTTTCATTTTTCATCATGATTTTAATTCTTTATATAAGCCTATTAAAATATGATTCACCAGATTAAAAAATATAAATAATATAAATATGATTATTTAATAATGGTATTATTCCAAAATAAACCACTTTAATAACCATAATCATCTATTTATTATGGTATCTTCATATTTGGGTTTATCTAACCACCAATTTGAACAATGTTATAAAACTCTCTCATTTATGACAATGAGAACATAAATAATAATATTATTATAAGATAATAAGAAAATCATGATTTTTTTATGGATATATAAAGATTATATTAATTGTTTATATTATTATTAAAATATCATCTTTGATCACTAAAATTACTAAAATAATCTGACACCAATTCCATTTTCATGCAATATAACTAAAACTATAACAGCCCCTAACCTGCACTCCTAGATCCAATGTTGAAAACATAATCTTTAAATTCTTTATTTGATACCAATAAACATGGCCCAATTTTTAACATCCATAATTATAGCATCGAAAGGAAATATCGGATCACTTACATATCCAAATACCTATTAGTTTTATATTTTTTTGAGAATTTGGACAAATTCTTACATAACAATACACATGTCTTTAAGTATGAAATTTTTTCACTACACCTATATTTTCTTATTCCATGTTAGGTATTTTTCATGTACCATATATAAAACTTCTATACATATCTTACTTAACATGTTTCTTTATAACCTTGGAAAAAGAAATATAATAATGGTGATCTCAAATTCTCATTAAGGGTAAACATATGCATTAAAAATTTAATAAATTTGATGAGAAAAGGATGTTCATAAGGGTATGAGAACTTATTCAAAGTGTATGAAAATAACATAATATAATTAATACCCATAAAAACCTATAACATATGTAATGAGACATAGTATAATGCTTTAACAAAAGATAAGATACATAAGAGTCAATAATAATGAGTCGTGTGAAAATAATTCTTGATCAAAGGAAACATTATATTTTATTGAAATCATAATGAAACTATTCTGGTAACTTGGAATATTATAAATTCATCATGGAATAACCTAAATAGGATAATTAAAACATTATCTTAAGAGTAACTTACAATAGTTACCTTCGTCATCTATTAAGATCTAATCATATTCAGTAAAATCCATCATCTCATTAGAGTAACTTAAATCTATTAACTCCATCATATATTAGGAGTAACTTACAATAGTTAACTCTATCATCTTTTAGGATTTACTTACAATAGTTAACTCTATCACTTTACCCAGTGATTAGAGGGATTTAACAGATCCACTCGTCTTTGGATTATAACATAACCCTCCATCCTAAGTTTATAATGAAACCACTTGTACTTGGTTTATAACAGAACCACCCTTCAATCAACCATATATATTTCAAAGTATCATATAATGAAAAAACATTAATAATATTTAACTTTTCAACATAAAACCCTTGAAAACAACCATCATTAATTTTTATCTTGATTAACCCATGGAAAAGAAATGGGTTCCATGGAAATATATTTAAAACAATAATAATACATATAGATAAATAATAAGTATAGTATCATTAGATAATATCTCCATTTGAGAATATGAAAGTAATAAATATATTTCCATATATGAAAAATACATTTAAAATAACATTTAAGACGTCTCTTTGAAAATAGGGATAATATCATTTTCTTTTGATAATGTTTTAAATAGATATTTCAATAATATTGAGTAAAATAATTTATTTTAAAATAGCTATGGAAAATTTTAAAGTAAACTTCAAATAAAATAATAGTTATGACAGCGAGAAAATCAATTCATTTGGTAGATGTTAAAATAAAGATCCCTTTCACACTTCTAATAAAAACCAAAAGTACCATGTTTGCAAAATGAAAAAAAAATCCTATTAAACCATTTTAAATAAATACAAATATATTTGAAAACTAATTTAAAAAAACATTTATTTATATAAAATAACACTATTGAAAATATTTTAAAGATTATGGATATGGAAGAGAAAGGATTCCTGACCAAAAGAGAAATAAAACCGATTTTTCCTTAAAAATGTTCTTTTTGTTTCCTTAAGTGCCAAGGAGAGGAAAATGAAAGGAAAACATATAAATATTATAAATAACCATAGGATAAGAATATATATGAGGTTCAGGAATTTAATATCACACAATTTATCCTAAAATAATATTGAACATAAGAAATCCTGAAAAGAAATGAGATTGTAACATAAAGCCATTAGCATTTTAGTAACTTTCGAATCAAGAGTAATTGAAAGTAATAATATGATACGGATCTATAATTACCATGAAATAAATGATTAAATATTTCAAAATTCATTAATGGGGAAGTAATTACACCATATAAATAAATCGTGGTGAATTACATGAAATATGTCTCAAGAAAATAAGATTGAGACAAAAAAACCCTTACAAAGATCATAACTTTTGAAGTGATAATTAATCCATGAAATGATTATGTGAAAATATATAAATAAATATTTTTTTAAATAAATCATAAAACAATTTATATATCAATTCACACATATTCATTACATAACAAAGTCCATCACGAAGTGTTATAACCCAATAAAATGAAATTGAGTTAAGAAACCCCTTTCATCGAGTCCAAAAATTTTATGTATGTCCTTTAACTCTTAAATAATCAAATAATATTAATTTTTTAATTGTTTAAGATAATTTTATAGTTTTATTACCTTATCATTAAACCATTTTTTTCATTTATTTATATGACATATTTAATTACTTAATCGGTTAAATCCACATTGAGTGTTTTGAGAATGTTTAGTACGTAATTGAAAAATACATTTAGTATGTTTAATGTGGTAAAATTATTCATTATTCCATCATATAAAAAATAAAAAAAAAATAATTATAAATTTCATAAATCAAATACAATTTTAGAGTCAGTGATGAAAATCAATCATGAAAAAAATTCATTGTCTCGCAGGGCGGTAGTCCGCACTTACACATGAGCGATGGTTTTATTTTCCATTTGATAGAAAAGGATATGAATAAGGTTATTTAATTAAAATAATAAAATATAATTATATGATATATACTAATTTTGTTATATTGTAATGTTTATAAGTGAATTTAAGGTGGTGGAAGAAGAAGAAAAATGAAAACACTTGGTTAAGACAATTACCCCCTCTTTCAAGAAACTCCTTTTTCTTACACCTTAATACTTTTAGGTTGATATTTTGGTGATACCAGTACCTTTAGTAAGTGAGGAGGAATTTTTTTAAGTTATTTGGTCATATATTTTTCAATATAAATTTCTCAAGAATTGTGAGTAAGAGGGGATGGGTGGTGTCCTTATATATGAGAGGAGAGGGGTGGCCTTGAAATTACTTAAAGTATTAAATTAATATAAATTAATTTTCATGTTCAAGAGGAAACAAAATGATATATTTATAATATAGTATGAATATAAAGTCTAAATAATCTCATAAAATTAAATTTATACACGTTTAGGTGAATTTTTAAACCTTATCTCTTAGTTTTAACCCTCATCAACTCTTTTAATGTTTACCATGATAATAATATTTTTACCCTATAGAGGTCAATAATTTTACTATAAAATTAAAATTTACCAATAAATATATATTTTTTGATATTATAGACCATATAAAATTAAATTGGACACAGATAACTTTTTTGAATTTTTTAATCATTTAATAATATATCATTTTACATAAAATACCATTAAAGTCAATTTCAAAACTATTTATATAATTTGACTAAAAAATATAAATATAATAATTTAGTTAGAATATAAACATAAAAAACATAAATAATACATTATATTTATCTTAAAAAATCATTAAATACCATAACTCACCCAAAAACTATTTCTTTGTAAGTTTTTAAAATCAGGTAATTGATTTTTCTACTGCTTGCACAAGCACTGTGTTAGTGTTGCGTAAGTATTTAAGGTAATTATTTCACCACTAAAAATTAAGAATAAATTACCATTATAAAAAAAATATTTGTATTCAAAATAACCATTTATCACCATTCGTGTTTTTTTATCCATTTAAAAAAATTTATAGATATTAAAACAAATAAAAATATGTTTTTGAATCTTTCTTTACTTAAAATAATATAAAGGTCTTTATCAAATAAAAATGGAACCAAAAAGGAATATTTTAGAATATATGAATGCTATGGTAAAATTATACTCATGAAATAAAATATAGGCAAGTGTATGGATAATTTTTAATCCTTATTTCATATTTTTAACCTTGCTCTATTTTCTTTACCCTTACCGCAATAACAACATTTTTATCAAAATTATAGTTCAATATGACCAAAAATAAAGTTAAACTATGTTACAAATTTTGAAATGATGATTCAAAATATGGTATCCATTTTACCAAACTCAATTCATATAATTGGTAGTAATTACTATTAAAATTAAAATAAACCTATAAAATGTGACAAAAAATGGTTTTCTATGAAAATGTATTTTTAAGTATAAAAATGCTTTTATACCAAAATTAAGAATAATTCTGATTAAAATAGAATTAATTTGATTTTTTTAATAAAAATTAACTAATTTAATTTTAAAATAATTTAAAACAAAATGGGACTCTGTGAATACATGAAAAAAAGGCAGTTTTCTATAAAGATCGGTATTTTTCACTATTCACTGAAAAATAAATCTTTTCATAAAATTACAGAAATTCACTCTAAGATAATTTTGATCTGATTATTTTAAAAATTGTATAATTTTTATCAAATAATTTTTCTAAAATAAGCATAAATTAACTATAATATATTAACAAAAAAATCAATAAACCCCATTTTTGAAGAAAATGTATTTTTGAAATATTAAATGACCTTACTAAAAATTTAGTGCTTATTTCCTAAACATTAATTAATAAATTTGTATTATTATTATAAATTATATATATATATATATGTATAATTTATTTATTACTATTCATATCCTCCAATTCAATGGCTAGGTTATAATGGTTATATTAAAATAATAATATTTTCAGTCGTTTAAGTTCGGTGTTGCATGTCGTTTAGAATATCAAACATAGTTTTGTTTTTTTCAAATATTATGGTATTAAAAAACTAATGGAATGATATAATATATATTTAAATAAATATAATTTATCTATTATAGTACCTTAAATGATCTAGGAATGATGAACAGTGGGATAAGAATGAAGAACAACACTGCTCTTACGAAACAAGTTGAAAACAATCAAGATAACTCACACCTGATATTGAAAATAGATAATAACTAACTAATATACATGTATATAATAATTATAAATGAATTTTATAAAAGTTTATAGATACAAATAAGGTTTTAAAATAGGTTATTAAGATAGTTATTTTTATTATACGGTAGACTCAAGCACTTTAGTGGAAGTCATGAATCATGATAAGGGTTTCTTTGTCTCATTTTCAAATCCATGAGAGATGTTTGATATTCCATATCATAATTTATATTATATTGTGTATTCACCACCCTATTTAATTCAATTATAATTACTTTCATGATATTTTAATTTCCATTTCATGGAAACCATCTCATTATGATATTGTCATTACTGTAAGTGTTTTTAGAAACTCAGTTCTCGTTGATTGAGTTATTGTCACATCTCAGTGTTTCTTTTAGGTAAAAATATCTCTTTTTTTATCATATATTGTTTGGGTCTTCTATCATATTGTTTTTAATTATTTTTTAAAGTTTTTATAAGATTATAGGCCTATGTTGGGTTGGTGCATGGTTAGGAAAAATTGTGATGGTCTACCTAGGAAACTATGCATCTTGAGTTGGAATCCTAAAGGAGGGAGTATGGTTAGTAACATGGTTTGTAAAATATTTAATCCATCCATTTTAAATATGATAATTGTGTAAGTTTCATTTTTTTTTATTAGTAAATATTTTATAAAACCATGCATCCAAATCGCGTGGCTCTTCCAGATGCCCAAGAAGGGGCACACGGTTGGTGCACGGTTTTCCAAACCGTGTGGAAAAACTTTGAGATGATATTTTAATTAATCCAAGTTTTATTTTTAGATTATAAACTCATACATTTGGTCACATTTGTCTTCCAATGTAATTTTATCTCTATCTATGATACTCCACTTGGACATTTTAGAGATTCCTTGCCTCTTAGTGGTTGATTTTGATAGATCATGGGGTGTGGGATCACATAATTCAAAGATATTTTCCCATTATTTATCATTTTTCATTGATATTATATATATACTCTTATTATCACAAATTAAACCTTATATTAGGGCTATTGATGCTAGATATAGGGATTATGTCATGACTTAATTGGGTTTCTTATAGATATGTCATGTAATTAGGATTTATTTTCTAGAATCATCATTGATAATTGTGTGATATTCTAGGATCATTGTGATAATTGATTTATCTCTCTCCCATTTTTCTAGAAATGATGAAATAGAGATTATTATTTTGTAATTCTTGATTTATGATCCCTCCTTGATTACTAGTATCCTTAGCTCATCTTGTATTTTTGTGAAATTGTGGGAATTATATTCCAAGTATTTTAAGGAAAGTGGTTTCATTATTTGGATTTATTCTTCAAACCTTCCTTAGATGCTCTTTGAGTTTGTTTTATAAAATGGTTGTAAAACATGTTTTATAAATTATCATGGAAATGGATTTTGAAATGTTTTTTAAAGTCATGTAAATCTTTGATAAAATTTGTTGGCTTTGGAAATGTTTGTGAAAATGGATTTATCTCATGGTGTTCTTCAAGAAAATGATTTCAAAGAATGTTTTCTGTGGTTTCAAAAATTAAATTCACTTTTTGTGACTCTGATATGGTAAACTTGAATTTAATTAACGGTGATGAAGGGTGTTATCCTAAGGATGAACTTTTTCCTCCTATATAAGTTCTACTAGGGTAATTTGTGCACCATGTTGCCTAAATTGTGGCAAGGAACTACTCTCGGGATCATAGTCTTACCCCCTAGACATGTTCTTCTAGGGTAATGTGAAAACCTAGTGGTATAGTAATTATGATAATAGAATTATTATCCTCATTAACCTGGAACTATTGGTATCATGCTCTTTTTTATCTAGTGATTATCATTGAAATATTTAGTTGGAATATTTATGGAAAGTCTTTGGAAAACTATTTATTGGTTTGTTTTTAAAGTTGTGCAAAAGGTGATTTATCCATGTTTTATATCAATTTTTTTATAATTATATATAATTCCTTTATTTTATTTACTTGATTATTAGTGTTTTATTTTATAAAGTGTTCTTATGAAACACTTAGTGGGATCCTATTGGGATCTTTTTCTTACACCCTATATACACCTTTTGGTGTAATTAAACCTTTTTATGTCTGATGTAGGTAAGGGAAAGTCAGTGTATAGTGGAAGAGGGTTTGTTCATTAGAAAGGTTTGGGATTCACATGGTGACATCATGTCATAAGAAGTTGGGACTTACAGTTTTTGGTACTTTGGTTGTCTTATGTATCTTGGAACATATTTTAATTGACAATTGTACCTTTATATTGTTGTCATTGTTTTAGAATACTTATATTTTTTTGTATCTTTATATCACCTTGTTATAGTTTCTTTGTGAGAAAATCATTCCTAAGGATATTTTTAATGCTCAATAAATTTTTACCAGCCCGTTAGTTACTCCCTTTAGGTAATGTCAATACCAATTCGGGTTAAGGATGGTAGGGTAATCTGGGTTAGTTCATGAAAAATTATTATCAATGGGATTTTTTTTATTTCCATTATAAATATGCATTTTTTGATGTCTTGGTCAATAAGAGATAGTAATTTGGGGACTTAAGGGGTAGGTTGTACGTGAGTACCTAACCATCTCTCATTGTGATGAACTTTAAGTTACCATAGGTTTTTGGGAAATATAGATTTTAGGATTTGGAGAGTTTTAATCCCATACTTATCTTTTGTTTTCACTTGATAATTTTAGTTATTTTATAATATTCTAAACTAAAATTGATTAATGGATCTCATGTTTTTCGTGTCTCTTTGTCTGTTGATGTGTAGTTCCATGCCCCCATAAGACTTCTAATAGTTCCTTGGGAGGGTCTTTACAATGAACCACTATAGGGAAAACCTCTATTTAATCAAAATCTAATCAAAGTATTCATGCCCAAAGTCTAGTATATGGACCAAGGTGTGGCACTTTCCCCTAATAAATTGAGGTAGGTAGAACCTCGAAGGGATGAGGAAAGAAATCAAGCTCATGAGTTTCTTATCTATAACCCACCATATTTCCAAGGGGTAAATGATCCTTAAGAGTTATAGGATTTTTTAAGAAATATTGATAGTATTTTTGAATTCTTAGAGGCTCCTGACTCGGTTAAAGTGAAATGCATCATTTTCAGTTGTGAAGATATGAGTAGAAGGGGGTGGGACTTAGTTTTCTTGGATAATAATCATGCGGGATTGGATTGAAAAGATCTCAAGGATATATTTACTAGTAATTTCTATCAATAATACATGATCATGGTGAAATCTATGAAGTTACTCAAACTTAATTAAGGTAATTTATCGGTGATGGAGTACACTAATCATTTCATTGAGATTTTTGTGTTTTATTATAAGGTGGTTCCAAATGAGAAGATAAAGTCTCATAAGTTTAATATGGGTCTTCGAGATGATATTTGGTCATATTTATTTATGTTAAAGTTGATCACTTATACTGTGGTAGTGGATAGAGACTTGATGGAAGATATTTACCTAGTGGGTAAGTTAGGATTGAATGAAGTTCATTTTTCATCTAGTGGTAGCTTTGGTGGTTATTAAAATAGAAATAGGAATCATAATGAGATTCATGGGGAAAATAGTAGTGGTTCTTCTTATAGATCTATTATTGTACCATCATCAGTATCTAATGGCATGACTTATTACTAGTGTGTCCAAATTGGAAATGTGAATCACTATTTCCTTGTGCCTCCTAAGGTGTTTAACTCGTGTGGGTATCGTGGTCACTTGAATAATTTTTATCATGATCGATATTCTCCTCACTTTTTATAGCCTTTTTAGCACCTAGAGGATTGGTGGTGTAGGAAAATTATTAATAGGTTATAGGTTTCTAGCCTCATGCCTCTAGAATGAATTAGTTTCACACAGTTGAGAAGTTTCTAGTGAAAGTAAATAAGGGCCTTGTGACTGTGAGAGGTACCATATATGTTTCTTCTACTGTAGAGAATATTTTATTTCAAACAAGTTCCTATTAATATTTTTTATCAATTTATGTGTTTAATCTTTTAAAACTTCTAATTAAAATCATTTCATACATTATAGAATTGGAAATACCTCCAGGAAATAAGAAGGAGTGGTGTTTTTTATGTCCCTTTTCTGCTTTCTTTATATATGACATAGAGATTCTTTGGGATTTCTTAGCTCTAAACTTGGAACATTTTAATGTGATTATCAAGATGGATTTTTTAATCTCTCACAATCCTCAGATGGATTATTATCATCAGTGCATGTATTTCACTATTTATAATGGGATATTTCATGTTTTTTAGGGAGAATGGGATCCAAAGTCCAGTTGATCAAGGACATCTCTTCTAGAGCTTAGTAAGTTGATGTTTTTTTCAGCTAAGTTGGATCATGGATATTATAGTGGTAGTATTCCTATATTATTCAAGGATTTTCTATATGTGTTTCCTAATGAATTATTGGGTTTACATGTGGAGTGTGACATGGAGGCCTTTGTTAACTTAGTGCCCAAAGCTCAATTGATATTTATGTCATCTTACCATATGACCTCAGATGAATTAAAAGAGCTGAAATTTTATTTAGATGACTTGAGAGAGAAGGTATTTATTAACCTAAGTGTTTCACCTTGGGTATCTCCCATGTTTTTTTGAATAATTTTGGTGTAACTCTTTGCCTATGTGTTGATTATCCGAAGCTCAATCGAGTAATGATCAGGACCAAATATCCCTTCCCTCACATTGATGATTTTTTTTGACCGTTTGAAATTGGAAAAGTGGTTTTATAAAATTTATTTTTGGTATGGATATCACCAACTCACAATCAAAGATTTATATATTCAAAAGACCACTTTCGGGAGAAGTTACATCCATTTTGAGTACCATGTATTTTGGTTTGTCCTAACTAACTCTCATGTAGTATTTATGACTTTGTTGAACCAAACTTTTCATCAGTATCTTGACACTTTTTTCATGGTGTTCATGGATGAAATATTAGTGTATTCTAATACCAAAGAAGATCATTTGTATCACTTAATACATGTTTTGTGAATTCTAAGGAATTATCATCTTTATGAAAAATTATCAAAGTTCTGATTATAGATCTAAGAATTTAAGTTCTTAAGACACAAAATCTTGGAACTTGGTATCTTAGTTGATCTTGAAAAGGTGATGGATTTCATGTCATGGGAATAACCATGTAATGTATTTGATAATCATATCTTCTTAGAATTATAAGGATACTATCAGTAATTCATAATGGATTTCTAAAAGCTCATGTATCCTTTGAATACTCTCACTTAGAAGGGGGTGAATTTATCATGGTATTTGAAGTATCAAGCATGATTTGATGAGTTAAATTGGAATTTTAATTTAGAATTGATTTTGACTTTACCATAGGTTAATCAGGGATATGTGGTTTACTATGATTCTTTGGGATTAGGTTTAGGTTTCATTCTTATACAGGGATATCATGTTGTGGCTTATGGATCACATTATCTTCAACCTCATAAGAGAAATTATCCCACTCATGATTTGGAACTTTCTACCATTTTTATGCCCTAAAATTGGGGTTACTGTATTTTTTTAGGAAATTTTTACTATTTACTCTAACCATAAAATTTTGGGGGTACATCTTTTTTCAAAAATATTTTAAACTTCATCGAAGATGTTGGGTTAAATAACTATAGTCATTTGATTTAGACATTTCCTATACTCAAGGAAAATTTAACGTAGTTATTTATGCTCTTATAATAAAGTTACCTTCTTGGTATGTGAGAAACAAAAAAGATGAGTGTAACTTAATGGGACTCTTTTCTTAGATTAATTTTTTGTTTAGGGAAGAGGAGTCTGGTAATGTTCTAGTGAACATTCATGTGACATCCTCTCTCTTTGAGATGATTATTCAGGATCGATGATAATATGATGAGTTATGGAGTATCAGGGATTCTTTATATAGTGGGGAAAACATAAAAGAGTGGTATCCTTCCTTAGTAGGCTTTCCTTTCTTCAGGAGTCATTTTTTTGTCCCTTCATCTATAATAAAGTTCGTTTTGGGTTGTTTTCAATATTCATTGTGGGTTATCCACCCTGTCACCACAAATATGTTTTATAACATAAAGCATCAGTTTTTGTGGCCTGGTATGAAATGAGACATGGTTGTATTTGTATATCATTGTTATAATTTATAATAAAAAATTTTGGTCACTAGAAACCTTATAGTTTACTTTAACGTCATCCCATTCCAATATATAAGTGGAATGAGATCTCAATGGATTTCATTATTGGTTTACCTTGAACTCCTCGAGGTAATAATTCTATATGGGTGGTAATTGATCGGTTGATCAAATAATCTCATTTCATACTAATACGTGACACCACTAAAGTGGAGGACCTATTAAACTTTTATTTCCAAGAAATTATGAGGCTTCATGGGATCCCTATGGACATTATCTCAAATAGGGACCAACATTTTATCTTGTGGTTTTGGAAGTGCATCTAGGATGAAATAGGCACTCTTGTCAGATTGAGAATAACATGTCATCCTCAGATGGATGGGTAAATAAAGAGGGAAAATCAAGTTATGGAAGATATGATTCATGCCTATGTCTTGGACTTCATAGGTGCTTTTGATAGTCATTTGGGGGTTGTTTATTTTTCCAATAATAATTGTTACCAGTCATCCATAAGAATGACACATTTTGAAGATTTGTATGGATATCCTTGCATCTCTTCTCTTTATTGGTCTAGAGTTGTAGAAGATTCCTTGGTTGGACTGAGTTTGGTTTAGGAGACAACGCTTAAGATCAAATTGTTTTTTCAACATTTGGTGACAGAGCAGGTCTAGTACAAGTCTTATACAGATTTTCTTTATTGTTCTTTGGAGTTCTTGGTTGGTGGCTAGGTGTTCTTGAAAGTACCTCACTATATGGGTCACTGTATACTAACCCATTATTTTCATACATGGATATTAAATCATTTTTTATGAATATTCATTACATTACACAAACACATGCCTAAGGGCCATAATAGTTTATTTCCTTTAGAAACTTGGAAAAATAATTATATAACATGGTGAAAGATCTTCTATATCTCCCATAAATATCTTCCCATTTAGTACTCCTACTTAAAAAAATTCTTCATAACCTGGGGAAAGGAAACATAAGAAAGGGTGATCTCATATGATTATTAAGGTTAAAAAAGGAGATACATAAGCATAACATGAACATAAGGGTATGAGAACATGATAATAACATTTAAAACCCATACCCAATATATCAATGATCATAATCATGAGTCATGATAGAAATATTGGCAGTTCATAAGACATGAGTCATAAGAGAATCAAAGAAAATGATCCATGATATCATAACATTGGCATAAGGAAAATAATTTGTCACATACACATAATCATATAAAATATTATGTTAAAGCTACCCACAAAGACATTCATGACATGTTAGGCTTGGGATAACCGCCTATGTACCTACTTTGGGTTTGGTCGGACCACCTTTTTACCCTCCATTTTAGGCATGGGATGACCACCCGTATACCCTAATCTTTTTAGGAATTGGATGGCCACCCATATACCCTCATCTATTAGGTCATGGGATGGCCACCTGTATACCCCCATCTTTGGGATTGGGCTGACCATCCATATACCCTCGTCTTTGGGCTTGGGATAATAACCCATATACCCTCATATTTGGGATTGGAATAATCACATGTATACCCTCATCATTAGTCTTGGGATAATCACTTATGTAACCTCTAATCTCATAGAACATTTATCTTTACCCAATGCATTGGAGGGAGATATAGGACACACCCATCACATAATGAAATAATACATACGTGTGACAAAAGATCATAACCATTCATCATATCATAACCCATGAACTGAAATGGGTATCATAAACATTTCATCATATCATGGAATATGGAAAAGATATATATTCCATAATCATTTCACTATAGTATAACCCATGAAAATAAGAGAGTTTCATAAGTGTTTTATCATGGTATAACCCATGGAAGTGAAACGGGTTTCATAAAAAAAATCATATTAAACATAAATCTTCAAAGAAAGAATAATGATGATTTCATTGGATAATATCCCTAGTAAATAATAAACTATATAAAATTATGTCATCTTATATGGAGAAGGATTTTTAAATAACACTTGGAACATTTCTTAAGGAAAATAACCTTTCTTTGAAAATAACTTTCATAAAACGTTTTCAAAATATTTTTCTTTGATAATAACATTGGAAAATTATAAAGAAAAAATTTAAAAATAATTTAAAACATTTCTTGATGAAAATATCCTTTTCTATTTGAAAAATTATTTTTAAAATGTTAAACCTTTTTAAAACCTTTTTCGTTGAAAAAAAAACCTTGAAAACATATAAATGAAGATTTTAAAATCATTTAAAACACTTTTTAAAATATAAAAAGTTTTCAGAATAATTTTTCCTTGAAAATTAGATTAAAATATCAATTAAAAACATTTTTTAAACATTTTTAGAAAACATTGTTTTGGAAAAAAATAGATTTTCAACCGAAAAGAAAAATAAAGTCAGATTTTTGTAAAAACAATTATTAATTATCATAAGTAATAAAGAGTGGGGAAATGGTACCATTAATTTAAGATATCATTAATAACCAAAGGATAAGAAAATTCATGTGAATTATTTAGATATTGATCATATTATTTTATCATTGGAAGTATAATCATAAACAATCCTGGTAAATGATGAGATTGTAACATAAAATCATTACCACTTTGGTAACCATGAATTGTAAGCCCCAAGAAAAAATAATATATAAATAAACTTAATATATCATGAGTATGAATAAATCCATGATATTACATGTCAAATGTATCTATATACACCTCATAAAAAATATAGGTGCATAACATAATGTATATCTCAAAGAAAGAAAATTGAGATAAAATTCCCTTACTAATTTGGTAACTTTTGAAATATAAACCCCAAGAAATATAGATAATAAAATGGATATATGAATCCCCATAATTTTAAGGATAATAATCATATAATAAATTCATAGTCATTATATACACCACATATATTAAACATGTGGTGAACTTGGCATGTGTCTCACATAAAAATAAAGGTGAGACAAAAATATCTTACTACTTGAGAAAATTTTGAAACAAGATATCCCATGAAAGAATAACATAAATAGAAAAATTAATTATCATTAAATGAGTTATATTAATGATATATCATGTCATAGTTAATTATATATACCATGTAAAATAAATGAGTGGTAAATATGGAATAAGTCCCTCAGAAATAAAGGTGAGACTAGAAATATCCTTACCTTAAGTCTTGACTTTCGTTGTACTTGTTAAAACCTCCTACATAATTAATATAATTTTATTATACATATATCACATAACAATATTCATATATATATCAAAACATATATTATTTTATTATGACTTTATATTACCTTTTTATTAACAATTTCATATTAGAGTTATGTTTCGGGTTATAATAGATTTTGTTTTTCATACATGTTTTGACTTGTTATTATTAGTTATCTTACATTAATAATGATTTAATAATATAAATAATTATAAAAATTATAAAAATATCATATATATTCATTATATAAGTATTTATATTAATCTATAAAAGATATAAATGGGAAATGAAATACACAGTTCATGGAGACGGAAGGTTGTACGTATGCATGAACATTGTTTCCATTTTCTTGTCGTATTGAAAGAAAGAAAATTAAATTATATATATTATAATTATAGAATAATATTTATTTCATATATATCAAAATATTATTCAACTCATCCTTAATAAATTCCATATATAGCATGAATGAATCACATCACTTCGCAAGGCGGTAGTTCGTCGTACACATGAATGAAGTTATTGTATTCCCACAAAAATAGAAACCATGAAGGTATGTGTGATATATAAATAAAATAATTATAATAACATCATATATATAATATATATCTTATATAAATAGTATTTCCATCATTATTCTCAACCTTTAAAGGTGGTAATGGAAAAATGGAAAACATCAGTTCGAGAGGCGGTAGTCCGTCGTATACATGAAAGATGATTTCATAACCCATTTGATGAAAGTGTGTGTAGTTTTAGGTAATAAAATTAATATAAAAAAATATAAATATATTTAATATACTTATTTTATTATTTAATCATGATATAAAAATAATTTAAGGTTTTTTCAAAAGAAATAAAACAAAAATTTTTGTTGATGAACGTTACTTGTTCTTCAGGTATCTCCTTTTGTTTTTCACCAAAGGCATTCCTTGGTTGGATTTATACCCAAAGTGAGGATTCCAAGACGAAATAATAGAATTTTTGAAGTGATTTTAATATGTATTTTCTAAACCAATTGGTTTTTAAGGTGAAAATAGAGGGGGATATTGGGTGGCCTTTTATAAGGGAGGTGAATGGCACTTTTGTAATTTCTTAAAAAGAGAGAATTTACACCCATGTTTTTTCCATGTAAAGTAGATCCAATAATGGAAAATATGAATTATATAAGTTTTAATATCAAAATATGGCCTTTATAAGTTTATAGGTCATTTTTACCATTAATTTTAAAGTTTATTCCCTTGGTAAACTTGTTTTTCTCTTAACCATCGTGATTAAATTTAATTTTTTTTAAAGGTTGGGGTTAGAGCCCCATTTTATTATTAAAGCAAAGTAAAGACCTCTTTTAACTGGGTAGAGGGAGACCCATTACATAGCCAAAAGGTCCAATGTGATTGTATCCCATTACATAGCTCGTAGGCCCAAATTTTTGGCCTAATGACCATTCTGTGAATGGTAACCCGCCTACTATAGTACCCACACAGTACCGTCGTTGTTACAGTGCCCTGCTGCTACTACAGTACCCACCGATCTACAGTACCACCACTGCTACAGTACCACTACAGTAATTCTACATTACCCTGTGCCCAATGGGTTTTGAACCCCCATTTTTCATGTAGGATTACGGGGTGCTTACTACTAAGCCAAACCCCAACTACAGATGATTAAATTTAATTGTTTTCACTAATCATTTTAGTAAAAAATTTAGTTGAAATTATTATAAATTATAAATTATTATTATTCCAAATATTTAATCCATTTTTAAAAATTCAATTCAGATAATTGGAAAAAATTAATTTAAAATTAATCCTACTAACGTGTCAAGAAAGTGGGTGTTTAAAGCGAAAATGTTCAATAGTTTATAATGTTTTTATATCAAATTTCAATATAAAACTAATAAAAATGATATAAATTGTATTATTATATTTATAATTGAAATAATTATACTTTAAAACCAATTTAATATATAATTTAACTATATAAATAAATTAAATGAAAAAGGCAGTTTTCAATTAAAATTTAGTATTTTTCACTATTCATAAAAAAAGAAACTTCTCAGAAAAAACCAAATATTTACTCTAAGATTATTTTGAAGTTATGATTTCATAAATTAATTTTATTTTTTCAAATATAATTTATAAAAGTATCAAAAATTAGTTTTAAAAATAAGTGCTCCATTAAAAGGTGGCAAACCCGCCTTTTAGAAAAATATATCTTTTATGTGTAAAATTGGATTTATTCTTATATCTTGTCTAGAAAACACATAAGATGAATGTTAAATAATTGATTGAATATATAATATATACATTTCATTAAAATAATTTATCAAAATTGGTTTGTTTAATTTATTGAGTTAAAACATGTTTGTGCATAGAAAAATAGTTTTTTATAAAATGAATTTATTCATTTTAAAATAGTTATTACTTTTATTTATAATTAATTAGTTTCCAAAGAATTTATTTTATAAAAATTAATAAACCATATTTTTATAATTTAGATAATCTTTTTCATACCCACCATTCCAATGACTAGGTGATAAATATAATAATATTTTAATAATATATCACATTTCATTTAAATTCAGTGTTGTGTGTAACGCAAGATAAGATTAGTGTTGTGTGTAATGAAATATAAACTTGGAATTTAATGTAACATAAGCTAAAATTAGTGTTTTGTTTCATGAAATATAAACTTATTGTTACTTTTAAGGCAAGACAAGATCAGTTTTTCATGTAACAATAATTATCGAAAAGATTAAATTCAATTAAAAAAATATTCACAAAATCTAATAATGTAACATTATACCCCCCTTAAAATGAATTTTTCTCTAGAAATTTATCTCAGTCATAAAAGGTTTAACATTTAAAAATTCCTTCATAGAAACCCAAATCATAAAAATTAATAATAAAATTTCCTTTAAAAAGGGAAAGTTGAAAACATAACAGTTACCCAAAGTAACTCATAAATGGGTTTCCATATAGGAGAACATAGATGAGAAGTGAATATTTGGACATGGTAGAAAATTTAAAATGATTATATAGAGTGATAGGGATCACTGGTCACAAGAAAGTGGGTGGTCCAGGGAAAGTTAACGACCACAAAACCATAAATCTAAAATGATTTAAGGGACAATTTGATTCATCTGAAATGAAGGTACTAAAATGACATTTTTTTTTCAAGATCCTTTTCCTAAAGTTAAAGAATTTTCATGATAAGATATACTCACTTTATTTAATTACATTTCATAAGCACAATCTCACCCTTGGGTTGTTCCTAATCAGTTTACACTTTATCTCTTACTCTGAGAAATGAAGGTGGATTGGTTATGCCTAAATCACAAACAAGTCATAAGATCCATAAATATAATGATAAGTCATTCTATCAATATTTAGTTATCATCATAGAAAAATGGTGATCACAAGTTATGCATAAATCTTCATATGGTAAAATAATACATTAATCTCTAAAACTTCATCCAAAGTTCAACTTAAACAAATACATAAATTGTTAACCTTGGAACCCTTACAAAATTTATAATTTATAAAGAAATTAACTTAATTTCCAAAACTCAACTTCACATTAATCCTCCAAATATCATTAAGTGGATCTTAATAGTCAAATGCCAAATATGTGAATACCATGGTCATATATTCTCTTGATGCTTGGTAATAACTAAAATTACCATAAATGTCTATTAAAATATCCTTAATCTTGATAAAATCTCATCACATAATACCTCAAGAGGGGGTTTCTAATACTTTGATATTATTATCAACCTTAAACATATAAACCCATGATAGAATCTAAATCTTAGGTTAATCTTACATGGAGACATATACACTTCTAAATGTTAATCTACCCTTTACTCCTTATATAACCTCTTATCTTATACAAAAACATTTTCCTTTGAATCTTAGTTTCATCCTTATACTAATATAATATGTGATTCTAGAATCCATAAAGATAATACTATGAAATTTCACTAAAGTATGAAAAATAATATTTCTATAGGGGGGTCATTCGTGCAAAATCAAACATGAAATTACCAACTATGTAGGGGAGGATAAGTATTCCCTAATTATCATGGTTTACTTCATCCATTATAATGACATAAGATTTCACTTTATTATTTGTCTTCAGAGGTTGTTATGGATTATCATCCACATTAGTCCTTGGATTTGGGCACTTGTTAGTATAATGCCCAAACTCCTTGCAAATGAAATACTAAATTGTTGGAGGTGTCTTCTGTGGGGGTTTCTCATTATTAACATCATTTACTAACATTTTCCCATCACTTTGGCATTCATTAACTCAATTACCTTTGTTTCTAAACTTAAAACATTTATTAGTACCATTAATACAATTACTTATATGTTTCTTCCCACACTTTGAGGATAAAGTAAAGTTCATCTTCTTCTCTCCATGGTTCTTAGATTTTCCTTTGAATTCTATTTTTCTATTCTTATCAAAACCATGAGAATAATACATAACTCCAACCTCTATTCCCACTTTGATAGTATATTGAACAATCTCTTCAAAATAAAAAAAAAATCTTGTAAGGATAATAACCTTCAGAGATTTGGTTTTCATCTACTGAATAATCGGTCAATATTACTTTCAGACTGAATGATAATAACCAAATATTACCTTTCAAGTCTTGTAAAATTTTCTTCATAGACATAAATAGATTCACCATCCTTATTCTTAAGATTTATGGATTCCTTCTCCATATTTATATAAATAATACAAGGAAAGTAATTATTGAAAAATAAGATCTTAAAATCATCCCAATACATAGAGTTAATTTTATCTTGTCACCTTGTACTCTTGATAAGATTCCACCATTGATCTGCCCTACCTTCTAGATGTTAGACATCCAAATTGAATTTTTTATGCTCTAAACACTGAATAATGAAAAATATCATTTCAGTGGTACTAATTCATTTCTCAAAAACTAATGTATTAATGGGACCATTGAAAGATAATGGTTGTTTCCTCATGAAGGACTCAACAGAGCATTGTTACCTCATTTTCTCATTTGGATGTTTACCATGATTCATAACTTGAGAAATTTTTGTGAGCATAGCAAAGAGGTTTTTCATTTCAACTCCCATAACATTTGGTTTCTTAGGAGTAAAATCATTGCATTTTCCATTGCATTCCTCATTAATAAAATTCCTTTCGATTCCATCCATTGACTAAAACCAAAAACATAGTGTGAGAAATAATAATCATAGTGGAGAACCACATAATCATGAAGAATAACTTATAGTATATCTAAATCATGATGTATTATTCTATAATCTATTAAACCTTAAGTTCATACTAGGTTATCCACATTCATCTTTTATTTAAATCCTTCATGATGGTTTGTAAATAGTTTATGAATATCCAAATCATATCCCACAGGAGTTTTAAATCAGGTGTACAGCAAATCCCATTGTCAAGTACCAGTTTTTGATCGATTCTAGCTTAATACGATGGTTTCGGGGTTGTTAACCCTAGGTACATTTGTTCCAAATCCATATACACTTATAGTATCCAAACAGAGATGTATTTCTATGAAACCAATCACCTTATCCTTTACCAAAATTCAAGAACATTTTTCTATACTTTGACTCATCCTTATACTTATCCTTAGAGACATCCCTAGACATATCCTTATATATATCCCTAGGGATCTCATGAAAGTTTTCACATTCTAGTTTCTAAATGATGACTAAACCTTTCCTCTGATACCAACTATAGACAATTAGGACTTTCATACATGGATATTACATCATTTTTAATGAATATTCATTGCATTACACAAACAAACACCTGAGGACCATAATAGTTTAGTACCTTTAGAAACAAGGAAACATAATCTTCTAACTTGGTGAAAGATATTCAATATATCCCATAAAGATCTTCCCCTTTAGTACTCCTACCTAAAAAATTTATTCATAACCTGGGGAAAGGAAACATAAGAAAGGGTGATATTAGATGATCAGTAAGGGTAAATAAGTGAGATAAGTAATTATAATATGAACATAAGGATATTAGAACATGAGAATAATATTTTAAAACCATACCCTGCATATCAAAGATCATAATCATGATTCATGTCATAAATATTGACAGTTCGTAAGGAATGAGTCATAAGGGAATAAAATAACATGATTTATGATAACATAACATTAGAATAAGGCATTGAATTTTTGGAATACAAATAAGCATATAAAATCTTATGTCAAGGCTACCCACCAAGACGTTCATGACATGTTAGGCTTGTGCTAACCACTCGTCTACCTACTTTGGGCTTGGTTTGACCACCAGTGTACCCTCTTTTTTGAGTATGGTATGACCACCCATGTACCCTCATATTTTTGGGTATGGTATTACCACCCATATATCGTTATCTTTTTGTACATGGGATGACCACTTGTATACCATTATATTTAGGATTGGGCTAACCACCCGTATACCCTCATCTTTGGGCTTGGCCTAATCACCTGTATACCATCATATTTGGGCTTGGGATAATCACCTATATACCCTCATCTTTGGTCTTGGGCAAATCACCTATGTACCCTTTAAGCTCATAGAATATTTATCTTTACCCAATACATTGGAGGGAGATATAGGTATCACCCATCACATAATAAAATCATACATATGTGTTCCACAAAATCATAAACATTCATCATATCATAACCCATGAAATGAAATGGGTATCATAAACATGTTAGAATATCATGACCTTTGGAAAATAGATAGGTTTCATAATCATTTCATCACATCATAACCCATGAAAATAAGCAGATTTCATAAGCATTTTATCATGGTATAACTTAAGGAAGTGAAATAGGTTTCATAAAAAACTTGTCATATTAAACATAAATCATTAAAATAATGAATAATAATATTTTCCTTGGATAATATCAATATTAAATAATAAACTATATCAAATAATTTCATCTTAGATGGAGAAGGATTTTGAAAGATCACTATGAACATTTCTTAAAGAAAATAACATTTCTTTGAAAATAAATATCATAAAACATTTTTAAAATAATTTTATTTTATAATAACATTGTAAAATTATAAATAATATTTAAAAAATCATTTAAAACATTTCTTTTATAAGATACCCTTTCCTCTTTGAAAAACACTTTTTAAATGTAAAACCTTTTGAAAACCTTTTTCTTTGAAAATAACCTTGAAAACTTATAAAGGAATGTTTGAAAATAATATAAAAAACTTTTCAAAACACAAAAAAAAAATCAAAATATATTTTCCAGGAAAATGAGATTAAAACATCATTAAAAAAAATTTAAAACATTTTTTTGGAAGAAAACGTGTTTCCAACCGAAAAGAGAAACAAAGTCGGATTTTCTTATAAAAAATTCTTAATTATCTTAAGTACCAAAGAGTGGGAAAATGGTACCATTAGTTAAAGATATCATGATTAAATGAATTATAATAAATTTTATAATAATTCTTGAGATATAGATTATACTATTTTATCATTGGAATCATAATCATAAACAATCCTAATAAACTATGGGATTGTAATATAAAATCATTATCACTTTGATAACCTTGAATCATAATCCCCATGAAGGAATAACATATAAAGAAACATAAAATATAATGAGGATGAATAAATCCATGATATTACATGTAAAATGGATTTTCATACACCTTGTGAAAGAATATAGGGGCATAACATAATGTACGTCTCAAAGAAGAAAAATTGAGACAAAATTCCCTTACAGATTTGGTAACTTTTGAACCATAAAACCCATAAAAGATAGATAATAAAATAGATATGTAAATCCTCATTATTTTAAGGATAATAATAATATAATACATTCATGTTCATTATATACACCACATAAAATAAACATGTGGTGAACATGGAATGTGTATCATAGAAAAATAAAGGTGAGACGCAAATCCCTTATTGTTTGAGTAACTTTTGAATAGAAATCTATCATAAAATAATAACATATATGGAAACATTAATTATAATTAAATGAGTTATATTTATGAAATATAATTTAATAGGTCATTATATAAACCACATAAAAGAAATTAGTAGTGAATATGGTATAAGTCTCGTGGAAATAAAGGTGAGACTAGAAATCCCCTTACCTTAATTCTTGACATCTGTCATACTTGTTAAAACATAATGTAAAATAAATCTAAGTTTATTATAAATATATAATAGAACCATATTAATATATCAACATATATTATTTTATTATGACTTCATATTACCCATTTATTGAAAATTCCATGTTACAGTTTTGTTTTGGGTAATAACCGCTTTTGTTTTTCATGCATGTTTTGACTAGTTATTCTTATTTCTCCATTAATAATGATTTATTCATATAAATAATGATAAAAATTATATAAATATCATATATATTTAGTATATATGTATTTATAATAATATATAAAATATATAAATAGGAAATAAAATACACAGTTCATGGAGAGAGTAGGTCGTACATAGGCATGAACATTGTTTCCATTTTATTATCGTATTTAAAGAAAGAAAAGTAAATGATATATATTATCATCAAATAATAATATTTATGTAATATATATCACAAATTTTTATTAAACTCATCCTTAATACATTCCATGTATATCTGAATGAATCACATCGCTTCGCAAGGTGGTACTCTTCCTTACACACGAACGAAGTTATCGTATTCCAACAAAATGGAAAACATGAAGGTATGTGTGATATAAAAATTCCATAATGATAATAAATATAATATATATCATATATAAATAGTATTTATATAATTATTCCCAACCTTAAAAGGTGGAAATGGAAAAATTAATGACATCGGTTCGTGAGGAGGTAGTCCGTTGTACACATAAACGATGATTTCGTAACCCATTTGATGGAAGTGTGTGTGATTTTAGGTCATAACCTTAAAATAACAACATATAAGTATATTTAAGATAATTATGTTATTATATAGTCATGATACAAAGATAATTTAATGGTTTGAGGAAGAAATAAATCAAAAACATTTGTTGACGAACGTTGCCTCTTCTTTTGGTATCTCTTTTTGGTTTTCTCAAAAGCCTTCCCTTGGTTGGTTTTATTCCAAAATTAAGGATTATAGTATTATAGGATAGAATTTTAGAATTTATTTTTTAATTTATTTTCCCAACCAATTGGTTTTGAAGGTGTGAAGAGAGGGGGAGAGGGTGTGGCCTTTTATAAGGGAGGTGAGTGGCACTTTTGTAATTTTTTGAAAAGAGAGAATTTTACCCATAATTTTTCCATGGAAAGTGGCTAAAATAATGAAATAATATCTATAATATAAGTTATAAGGCTTAAATATGGGAATAAAATGGGTTTTGGACAATTTTATAGGTCATTTTTTCCCTTAAGTTTAAAGTCTAGTCCCTTCGTAAATTCGTATTTCTCTAAATCGACATAATTAATTTTAACTGTTTTCACTAATCATTTGGGTCAAAAATTAAGTTAAAATTATTATAAATTATAAATTATTATGAATACAAATATATAATCTATTTTTATAAATTCAATTCATATAAGTGGAAAATTTTAATTTGAAATTAATCCCGCAGACATTTTGAGAAAGCGGGTGTTTAAAGCAAAAATGTTCAAAAGTTTATGTAGTTTTTATATCCAATTTCAATATAAAACTGATTAAAATGATATAAATTGTATTAATAGATGTATAATTTAACTAATTATACTTTAAAACCAATTTAAAATATAATTTAACTATATTAATAAATTAAATGAAAATTCAGTTTTCAATTAATATCCATTATTTTTCACTATTCATCAAAAAATGAAACTTCTCAAAAAAAAATAACAATAAGATAATTTTTACATTAATATTTCAAAAATTATTTTTATTTTTTCAGATATAATTTATAAAATAGTCAAAAATTAGTTTTAAAAATAACTACGTTATTAAAAGGTAGCAAACTACCTTTTAGAAAAATACATCTTTTATACTTAAAATTGGATTTATTCTTATATATTATCTAGAAAAAACATAATATGAATATTAAATATTTGATTTAATATATAATATATACATTTAATTATTATCATTCATCAAAAAAAAATTTAATTTATTAAGATAAAACGTTTTTGTGCATAGAAAAATAGTTTTTCAGAAAATGAATTTTTTTTTCAAATAGTTTGTAATTTTATTTATAGTTAATTAGTTAATAAATAATTCATTTTATAAACACTAATAAACCATATTTTTATAATTTATCTAATCCTTTTCATACCCACCATTCCAATGGATAGGTGATAACTATAATAATATTTTAATAATATGTCATGTTTCATTTTAACTTAGTGTTGTGTGTAACACAAGCTAAACTCAGTATTGCATGTAACACAATATAAAATAGGAATTTAATGTACCAAAAGTCAAATTTAGTGTTTTTTATAATGAAATATAAACTCAATTTTACTTTTAAGGCAAGACAATATCAGTTTTTCATGTAACATTAATTATCGAAAATAATAAATTCATTTGAAAAAAAATCACAAAATCTTGGGGTGTTACACACTGATAGCTTGGAAATTAAGTAAAACTGACTCCTAGGTATGTGGGACAAGTTTAGATCATTTAATGGATTGTAAAGGTTGTTTTTCAATTAGAATTACCACCTCATTTATCTTTAGTTCATAATGTTTTCTATGTGTCTCAACTCAAAAAGTATGATTCAAACCCTTCCTAAATTTTAAATTGAGAAGACCATGATATAGAAACTGATATTTCTATGACTAAGCATCCACTTTGAGTTTTTGATTCTCAAGTTAAGCTTCAACATGGTAGGTATATACCTTTGGTTTTAGTTCCTTGGCAACATGATTTTGATTCTCATTAGACATGGGAGATAGAGACTTTGATAAGGGAGTAGTGGCCTTTTTTCTTTGGTGGACAACCTTTTATGACTTGGATTTATAGGGGAATAAATTAATATGGTAGGGATAATTTTCACATCCAAGATTTTCTCTCAAGTACTCACATCCCTTCATTTTTATAATATTTAAATAAAAACTGTAATGACCCGAACTTTTTAATAATATATGTTTCCTAAATTAGTGTGTTATTTCATTTTATACTCCACAAAACTATATCCTTTAATTAATGAAGTGATATCGTTGGGTTTTGATTGTTATATGACTATTGGTCAATATGACTGTTAGAAAATAAACTCTTAACATTATAATTATTGTTTATAAATACAAGTGATCTTGGTTAATTAATACAGAAAGAATATTCGATGGCCTCATCCAGTAGACTCGGGTCATACGAAGCCCATCAAACAGAGCTTGGGAAGGAGGTAGCATATATGGGATTTGCTCTGGACCAAACCCAAGCTGAGCTTTAATATGTAAATATCGAATGGAAGATCCTAAGGGATAAGTTCAAGTTGATAGAAATAACCACTCGGGCAATGTTGTCTGAGCCTCCCCAAGATTCTATCACCATAGCACACCTTACACTTAGGTCCTATGTAGGTGTTATAAGGTTCTATGTAATGAGACCTTAGTTACGTTGTGTAATCCTTTTGTATAAATAAAATTTTATTTCTTATTTCGTTAAATTTTTGAATTTCAAAAGTTCAGATAAATGTAGGATGAAGTTCCATATTACTGATGAACTTTTGAAAAAGGCATATTTTAAAATATTTTTGTAAACTTTAAATAATTAATAGTGTGAAATTATATTCAGAAAATGGTCTTATATAATTGTGTCCAGTAAGAAATTTAGAGTCTAATAATATCAACTTAATTTTTGGTGAATAGTAAAGTATGAATAGTAATATACCTTATGAATAGTAATGAATAGTAAATTGGCCAAAAAAATAGAAACTTCACCCATGAATGAATAAATATAATTTAGAAATCTTAAAAGTGAAAAAATGGTCATAATATAAGTATTTGTATTTTTGTATGTCATAAATATTTTAGTTACAATTTTATAATTGATTTAATAATTTAAAATAAAAATGTATTTTCATTAATTGTAATCATGAATTGTTACTTTATTGTCTTATGATTATACAATAATTTTATGGGACCTTGATTACTTTTTCAAGGTGTTACAAAATAAGTTATAGTTTTAGAGTTGTTTTTTTAATAAATAATGATTTTATTTAAAAATTAAATTAAAAATATTTAGAAAATTATTTTCATAAAATGGAGTTCATTTTTGAATTTAGAACATTGATATTAGTTTTGGTTGAATTTTAGGGATTTTTCTAAAACAGTTGAATTTTTAGTGAATAGTAAAAATACAGTTTTGAGTTTCGGGTGTTTAATGACATCATTGATGATGTAATAATGATGTAATAAATACGGTCGACTTTTGAATAGTAATATATGTTATTAGGTTTCCCAAGTGGCCAATACCATGGTCAAATACCATGGGAAAGCCTATGGTTTTGCAAATACCACCGATGAGGTGTCCCTTGGAAATTAATTAAATATTCCCTCACTTTTCCTATAAATACCAAGTCATTCCCTCATTAATTTCATTGAAAAATCCTCTTCAATGAATCTATGGTATTTCTACCTCCCACGGATTCCTCCCAAGGTTCCCTCAAGCCCCCAAGATCCCAACCATCGAGCTTTCGAAGATACTCTTCAAGGTAAGGGAACCTTTCACCCTCCTCTTTTTAGTCAGGATTTCCTTTATGTTATGTCTTATAGTTTCCATATTCTTATGTGGGGGTATGTTCTTATATATTATTATTACTGTCCATTTCATTTCCCAATTCTGAGAGACTCTTTCTGCTCTCATCAATGTATTTTCTGAATTTTTAAGAGATGTCGTTAGGTTGCCGAATTTTTCGTAAAAGAAATAGCATCTTCTCTTTTCTTTCATGTTTCCTTTTCATGTGGTATGTCATTCAAATATCCATACCATGATATTATTATGTACCCTTTCTATATTATGAATAATTTATGAGTTTTTGACCCTTGTCCCCTCTCTTTTTAATGTTTTCTAAAATGATGTTATGTAGTCTTTATGCTGCATAATTTTCGTCTCAAAATCTCTCTCTTTTTCTCAATAAATTACCTTGTATTATTTATGTGGATACCCAAATTTATTTTCATTTACATGGGTATTCATAAATACATAAAATTGATCTATTTGATTCTGGAATTCGCATACATATAACCATTACTCCCTTTCCATTGGTTATAAATGACATAATGATCTTATTATTAAATACCTTTTAAACGTCACAATTGTGACATGAAACCCATTTCTTTGATTATATATGGTTTATTTATGAAATGTTTTATTATGATCTATGTGTCTCACATGAAAATAAATAAATATTAATTTTTTTCCCTGATAGTGCTCCAATTCATTGGGTAAAGAATTAATCTCTAGAGATGACAAGTTTCGCGATACCTTGGTGAATAACCTTGGTAATTTTTTTATGAAACCTTGGAAATGAACCTTGGTGATATGTTCATGAATGTCTAAATGAAATGTTTTAGACACATATTCAAGTTTTGATTCATGTTATTTTTATTATGGTATGCCTCTTTTTCTTTTGCTCATGTCTTGTGGTTTTCATCAAGTTCTTATTGATATCACAAGTAAACTGATTCCCTTGATTTCCTTATTGGGTCTTCTGCTCACCCTTTCCTTTGATGCATGTCTCCAGGTTATGAGATGAAGAAATTGTACTTAGTATGAACTTATTATGAAGCCTTAAAAGTGTATTATAATATTTTTTTATGTTTTGTTCATGTTTTATCTTCCTGATTTCCAAGACACTAGACTTTAAAGATCCTCTGTTTGTAAATTGTAATGAAAAGTTATGTAATATAAAGGTGGGATACCATAGTTGGTATCAGAGGAAAGTTTAGTTATTTATGGAAATTAGGCTATGAAAACTTTAGGAATAATCCTATAGAAATTTTTAAATATAGGAAAACTTCCTGGTATTTTGGTGAGTATTGAGTAAGTAGTTTATCAAAAAAATACATCACTGTCTATATTCGAGGAGGTAGAGGTAGCTTTGGCACATATATACCTAAGAATGAAAACTCTGACAAGGAGTTTCGGGCTTGACCCAGGGTATCCTGGTACACGACAATGGGCCTTTCTGCACTCTTGGTTATGACACTCCCGAGGGATATGTTTGTTTAATCATAAGCTTTTTATGAATCATTATGAAGGATTTATAGAGAAATGTAATTGTTTAAATCAAGAAGTTTTAAGACATAAAATCCTTTATGGTTAAAAGATTCATAAATCAAATAAGTTTCTCAATAAGGTTTTATTCTTTTAGAAAATGGTGGGAAATAGGAGGAATCGTGAAAATGGTGACCGCAATGGACCATACGCTGACAGCCCTCCGATGGAAGCCAGAATGGAAACTTTCATGTGAATGATAAACCAACTGACACAAGTTATGAGAAATAAGTTGAATCAAGCTGAGAGACCGATCTCACCACAAAGGGAAAAACTTTCTGTTGAATCCTTTATGCATCAATGACCACCAACCTTTAGTGGATCTATCAACCCATTGATTGTTGAACAGTGAATCAGCTCTATAGAGAAGATCTTTTCTGTGCTCCGCTGTTCAGAGCAAGATAAGGTCACCCTGGATGTCTATCACATAGAGGGATAAGTTGATCAGTGGTGGGAACTGATTAAAAACATGAGGCCAAGAGTATATGTTAAAGCTATGGAGTGGGGAGAGTTCAGAGGAATCTTCTTCAGCAAGTATTTCCCTCGATCAATGAGAACAAGAATGGAGAAGGAGTTTCTCAAGCTGAAGTAGAAGGAGAATGAATCTGTGGGAATCTACAAGATGAACTTTACAAGGCTTTCACATTACACTTATAGCTTTGTCATGGATCCAAATGGTAAGGTTGATAGATTCTTTGGTGGACTAAGACCTCGTCTGCGGAAGAATATAGCCAACTGAGATTATGATATCTATGAGGAGATCATACGAAGTGCGATGAAAGTCGAAATGGAGTTTGTTGAGACACAATGGTCTCATAAATCCAATGACAAGAAAACATCAATGGAGCCAAGCTTAGGGAGGAGCTTAGATCAAGGAAGAGGAGGCAAGCAAGTGCAACATCCCACATATAATAAATTTGGGAAGAAGCATTTGGGGAACTTCATGCTAGGGAGCGGGAAATGCTAAAAGTGTGAAAGAGATGTCCATATCACACGGAATTGTCGTAGTGACGTGAAGCCACAAATTCCCAACACTAATGAAAAAAGGGAAGATGGTATAGACCCTACCTGATGTCTAATGCTGTAAGTGTGGACAACTTGGGCACTTTACCAATCACTGTCCAAATCTGAGGGCAGTGGAGGGGAATCACCATCATCCTCAGCATAGGCTAAGGGAGAAAGGTCGTACTTTTGCAATTACTACAGCTAAAGTTGAAGTGCCAAGTGATGTGGTGGAAGGTACTCTTATTTTTCTCTCAAATCTATCAAGTAATTTTTTTTATTATGGTTCTACACATTCCTTTATTTCCTCCAAGTTTACAAAGAATTTAGAATCAACCCTCGATTTTCTAGAAGTAGAGTTATCAGTCAAGACTCCTGGTGGGATTATCAAAGCATTGTCAGTGTTTAGAAACTCTAGCATTTAATTTAGTGAGCTCAATCGTATCGTAAATCTAGTCATTCCCATGCTGGAATTTGACATTATACTAGGGATGGACTGGATCTTAAAGTATAAGTCTAAGATCAAATGTAGAAGCAAGGAAATATCAGTAGTCTTGAATGGAAAACCTACAGTTATTTTCCAAGGAGAGATATCTCAACCTGATCTTTGTCTAGAAGAACCTCTTATATCCTTCTTTATGGAGTTGATCAGTGAACAAGAAGAAGGAAATGAGATTTTGAGGATAGAAAATGTCACCATCGTCCAGGAATATGATGACGTATTTCCTGAGGAGTAACCTGGACCTCCCCTAGAAAGAGAGGTAGAGTTCTCCATTGAACTCATACCTGGGTCACATCTGATATCTAAGACCCCCTATAAAATGCCAAATGTGGAGCTAGAAGAATTAAAGAAACAACTCCAATATCTTTCGGAGAAGGGGTTTATCTGACCGATTGTGTTTACTTAGGGAGAACCTATTCTCTTTATGAAGAAGATGGATGGATCGATGTGGCTATGAATTGATTATAGAGAACTAAACGGGATCATAGTGAAGAACAAACACCCTCTTCCAAGAATTGATGACTTATTTGACCAACTTCATGGGGATCAATTCTTCTCTAAGATTGATATTCGATCTAGTTATCATCAATTGAGGGTGAAGAAAGAATATATTCCAAAAACTGCCTTCCGATCAAGATATGGGAATTATGAGTTTGTTGTTATGACCTTCATACTGACTAATGCACCTAATATTTTTATAGATTTGATGAATAGAGTCTTTAAGGACTACCTTGATAACTTTGTGGTAGTTTTTATTGATGATATTCTGATATATTCCAAAAGTTGTGATGATTATGAGGATCATATAAGGGGTATTTTTGAAACTCTATGGAAGGAAAGGATTTTTGGAAAGTTCAGCAAATGTGAATTCTGGTTTCAAAAAGTTTCTTTCTTGGGTAACATTGTTACCAATGAAGGAATCATAGTTGACCCTAAAAAGACAAAAGTGGTAGAGGAGTGGCATTAACCTACAACAATAAATGAGATTCATAGTTTCCTTGGTTTATCAGAATATTATAGGAGGTTTTTGAAGAACTTTTCATGACTTTCTAATCCATTAACCAAGTTAACTCGAAAAGGGGTCAAGTTCATCTGGACAAAAGAGTGTGAGGAAAGTTTTCTAGAGTTGAAGAAGAGATTGGTTAATACACCCGTGTTAACTCTGCCCTCAAGTGGAGAAGGATTTGTTATTTTTAGCAATGCATCTCTAAAATAGATTGGGTGCGTCCTCATGAAAAATTACTAAGTCATTTCTTATGCATCTCAACAGTTAAAGACTCATGAGCAGAACTATCCTATGCATGATCTGGAGCTGGTTGCGGTCATTTTTTGATCTGAAGATATGGAGGAACTATCTTTATGGATAGAAATGTGATATATACATAGAACATCAAAGTTTGAAGTATATTTTCACACAAAAGGAATTGAACATGAGTTAGAGGAGATGGTTGGAACTTCTCAAAGATTATGATTTTTCAATTCATTATCATCCCAGAAGAGAAAACAAAGTCACTGATGCATTGAGAAGGAAATACCCAGTTGTTATTTCCATGATGAGGATTCAAAGAGATCCTTTGATCAATGACCTAGTAAAATTGAACATGGGAATTATAAGGAAAGGTACATCATCAACCCTAACCCAAATGATTTCTCAACCGTCATTACTAGAGAAGATCAAGAAATCTCAGAAAAAAGATCCTTTATTACAGAAGAAGTTTGAGACTGTGAAGGATGGGAAGTTTCCTGAGTTCAATATTGATCAAGAAGGAGTTCTAAAATTTCATAAAAGACTATGTGTTCCATCTATTCTGGAAATAAAGAAGGATCTGATGGATGAAGCTCATGGATCTACTTTATCTATACATTCTGGAAGAAAAAAAATGTATAGGGACCTTCGTGGTCATTATTGGTGGGATAATATGAAAAGGGATATTTTTTACTACACTTCAAGGTGCCTGGTATGTCAGCAAGTAAAGTCAGAGCGACAACTTCCTAAATGGGTATTGCAACCACTACCCATACCAGCATGGAAGTGGGACAATATCACTATGGACTTCGTCACTGGTCTCCCAAGAACTTCCAAGGGAAACAATGTGATATGGGTTATTGTGGACCGTCTCACCAAGACAGCCCATTTTATCTCCATTCAGGAAGATTTCTCTCTTGATCAACTTTCCAAGATTTATGTGAAGGAAGTGGTAAGGCTGCATGGAGTTCCACTTTCTATCATATCAGATCATGATCCAAGGTTCACATCAATATTTTGGATAATTCTTCAACATGATCTAAGAACTGAATTGAATTTCAGCATGGCCTATCACCCCCAAACTGATGGCCAATCTGAAAGAACTATTCAAACACTCGAGGATATGCTGAGAACATGCTCAATGGAATTTAAAGGTGGATGGGATCAACATCTCCCTTTAGTTGAGTTCTATTACAACAATAGATTCCACTTGAGCATTCAAATGGAACCCTATGAAGCTCTATATGGTAAGTGGTCTAGAACTCTTACTTGTTGGAATGAAGCTGGTGAGAGAAAGCTTCTTAGGCTTGATCTTGTGCAAGAGATGACAGAAAAAGTCCATGTCATCCAACAACACATTAAGGCTGCTCAGAGTCAGCAAAATAGCTATATCAACAACCGTCGAAGGGACTTGGAGTTTGATGTTAGTGACAAAGTCTTTCTTTGAATTTCACCTTGGAAGTGAGTCATGAGGTTTGGGAAAAAAGGGAAGATCAACACTAAGTACATTATCCCCTATGAAATCCTTGATCACATAGAAGTAGTGGCTTATCGGCTTGCACTTCCTCCAAATCTAGTACAAGTTCATGATGTCGTCCATGTATCCCTCTTGAGGAAGTACATACCTGACCCTTCACATGTACTAAATCTAGAGGTGGTACAACTAGAATATGGAATCTCTTATGAGGAACAGTCGGTGGAGATCTTGGATCATAGAGACAAGGTTCTGCGCAATAAGACTACCCGCCTTTTTAAGGTGTTGTGGAGGAACCACAAATGTGAAGAAGCCATGTGGGAACCAAAGGAGTCTATGAGGTAGAATTACCCACACCTTTTCTCTTATGAGGGTACGAGTTAAAATTTCAGGGATGAAATTTCTTAAGGGGGTAGAATGTAACAACCCAAACTTTTTAATAATATTTGTTTCCTAAATTTGTGTGTTATTTTATTTTATACTCCACAAAACTATATACTTTAATTAATGAAGTGATACCGTTGGGTTTCGACTGTTATATGACCATTGGTCAATATGACTGTTGGAAAATAAACTCTTAACATTATAATTTTTGTTTATAAATACAAGTGTTCTTGGTTAATTAATACCTAAAGAAGAGTTGATGGCCTAATCCAGTAGACTCGGGTCGTACGAAGCCCATCTGTCAGAGCTTGGGAAGGAGGTAGCATCTCTGGGCTTTGCTCTGGACCAAACCCAAGCTAAGCTTTAACAAGTGAAGCTTAAACAGAATTGTCTAAGGAAAAAGTTCAAGTTGATAGAAATCATCCCTCGGGCAATGTTTTCTGAGCCGCCCCAAGATTCTATCACCATAGCACACCTTACACTTAGGTCCTATGCAGGTGTTATAAGGGGATATGTAACGAGACCTTAGTTACGTTGTGTAATCCTTTTGTATAAATAAAATTGTTATTTCTTATTATTTTAAATTTGTGAATTTCAAATGTCCAGATAAATGAAGTATGAATTTCCCTATTATTCATGAATTTTGGAAAAATGGGTATTTTAAAATATTTTTGTAAACTTTAAATAATTAATAATGTGAAATGATTTTCAGAAAATTGTCTTCTACAATTGTGACTAGTAAGAAGTTTAGAGTCTAATATGATCAACTTAATTTTTAGTGAATAGTAAAGTATGAATAGTAATATACCCTTATGAATAGTAATGAATATTAAATTGGCCAAAAAAATAGAAACTTCACCCATGAATGTATAAATATAATTTAGACATCATAAAAGTGAAAAAATGGTCATAATATAAGTATTGGTATTTTAGTATGTCATAAATATTTTAATTACAACTTTATAATTAATTTAATAATTTAAAATAAAAATGTATTTTCATAAATTGTAATCATAAATTGTTACTTTATTTTCTTATGGTTATACGATAATTTTATAGGACCTTGATTACTTTTTCAAGGTGTTACAAAATAAGTTATAGTTTTAGAGTTGTTTTTTTAAAAAATAATGATTTTATTTAAAAAATAAATTAAAAATATTTAGAAAATTATTTTCATAAAATAGAATTCATTTTTGAATTCAGAGCATCGATATTAGGTTGGGGTGAATTTTTTGGATTTTTCTGAAACAGTTGAATTTTCTGTGAATAATAAAAATACAGTTTTGAGTTTCCATTGTTTAATGACATCATCGATGGTGTAATAATGATGTAATAAATCTGGTATACTTGTGAATATTAATATATGTTATAAGGTGTCCCAAGTGACCAATACCATGGGCAAATACCATGGGCAAGCCCATGGTTTTGCAAATACCACCGATGAGGTGTCCCTTGGAAATTAATTAAATATTCCCTCATTTTCCTATAAATACCAAGCCATTCCCTCATTCATTTAATTCCAAAATACTTCTCAACGAATATCTAGTCTTTATAACTCCAAATTAGTCCTCTCAGGGTTCCCTCAAGCCCCCAAGTTTCCATCCTTTGAGCTTTCGAAGATACTCTTCAAGGTAAGGGAACCTTTCACCCTCCTCTTTTTAGTCATGATTTCTGTTATGTTATGTCTTCTAGTTTGCATATTCTTATGTGGGGGTATGTTCTTATATATTCTTATTACTTTCCATTTCATGTCCAAATGATGGGAAACCCATTCCACTCTCATCAATTTATTTTCTGAATTTTTAAGCGACGTCGTTAGGCTGCTGAATTTTTCGTAAAAGAAATGGCATCTTCTCTTTTCTTTCATGTTTCATTTTCATGTGGTATGTCATTTAAATAACCATAACATGATCTTATTATGTACCCATACTGTATTATGAATTATTTATGAGTTTTTGACCCTTTTCCCCTCTCTTTTTAATGTTTTCTAAAATGATGTTATGCAGTCGTTATGCAGCATAATTTTCATCTCAAATTCTCTCTCTTTTTCTCAAGAAATTCTCTTGTATTATTTATGTGGATACCCAAATCTATTTTAATTTCAATGGGTATTAATCAATACATAAAATTTATCTATTTTATTCTGTAATTGACATACATATAACCCTCACTCCCTTTCCATGGGTTATAAATGACATAATGATCTTATTTTTAAGTACTTTTTAAACATCATGATTTTGACATGAAACCCATTTCTTTGATTCTATATGGGTTATTTATGAAATGTTTGATTATGATATATTTGGATCACATAAAAATAAATACATATTAAGGGTGTGCCCTGATATCACTCCAATGTATTGGGTAAATAATTAATCTCTAGATATGACAAGTTTTACGATACCTTAGTGAATAACCTTAGTAATGTTTTTATGACACCTTAGAAATGAACCTTGGTGATATGTTCATGAATGTATAAATGAAATATTGTAGCCGAATATTCAATTTTTGATTCATGTTCTTTTTATTATGATATTTCTCTTTTTTATTTTCTCATGTCTTGTGATTTTCATCAAGTTCTTATTGATATCACAAGTAAATTGATTCCCTTGATTTCCTTACTGGGCCTTATGCTCACTCTTTCCTTTGATGCATGTCTCCAAGTTATGAAATGAATCAATTGTACTTAGGATAAACTTATTATGAAGCTATACAAGTGGATTAGAATAATTTGTTTATGTTGTTTTCATGTTTTATGTTCCTGATTTTCAAGACACAAGACTTTAAAGATCCTCTTTTGTAAAATGTAATAAAAAGTTATGTAATATAAAGGTGGAATGCCATAAAATCTTTATCTATAAATTATCAACCATGGTCTGAGTGGAGTTTATTTATCTTCTTACCAAGCTATTCTTTATAATTCATTATCATATTCCTTAAACATTTTAAATTAATCTAACTTATACCTCATTAACTAGATATAGCCATACCTATTATATTCATTAGTAAAAGTAATAAAGTACAAAAACCCACCTCTTTACTCTAATGGAAATGGACCACATACATTAATATTAATCAATTATAGTATTTCAATGGCCCTTACTCCTTTCCCAATGAAGGGTGATTTGGTTATTTTCCCTTGTAAACAAGTTGGACATATATCCAAGGGTTTTAACTCAGTATTGTCTAATAACCCAGCTTGATGTAACTTATATAAATGCTTATTTTTTACTTAATCAATCATTTAGTGCCATGGAAGGTATAATATGAGTCATACTCACTAGTTTTTTCATTGATATAAAATATAGGTTTTTTAAGTTCAATTATATTAAATACATTGTTAATATGTGTCCTACCACAACATATATTATCCTTATAAAGTATACAACATTAATTCCTAAACTTGAAATAAAACCCCATAGTGTCTAAACTATATACTGAGATTATTTTTTCGAAAAATAAAGGTGCATAATAATATTTTTTAATACAATAACTAAACCACTAGGCAAGTTAAAATTATAATCTCCCATTTATAAGGTAGCTACTCTCACACCATTTTTGGCCTAGAGATCCACTTCTCCCTTTACAAACTTCTGGAGTCTACTTGGTTTTTGTATGGGAATAAAAATGTGTGACCCGCATGCTGTATCCAATACCTAAATTTTAGATAAAAATTTATTACATTAATTAAAAATAAACATAAGGTAGAAGCATTACCTTTCTTCTTCTTCCTAATAGTGAAATTTTTCTTCCAATGTCCTTTCTTGTCATATGAAAAGTAGATAGCCTCCTTCTTGTTTCCCTCCCTCTATAGTTTTGATTCTTGGAGGGGTAATGCATTGGTGTATTTGGATTAGACTTAGCCTTTGACACGTTATACATTCCACTCATCCTTATGTTCACCATAAATATAGAAGATATTGTATTATTTACATCCTTATTATCTTAGATAACTAAATAAAATAGATCCAATAGTGAATTTTTCATTTTATTAATGTTATAATTAATAATAACAGTCAAAAATATTAGTAGTAAAGAGGAAAGAATGGGATCAGTCACTAGTTATTGAGTCATCTTGAACCCAAGGGAATCCAATATCTTTATGTACCCAATCATCTTGAGTACATGAGGTCTTACAAAATCCTTTATACTAGTATGTACATATATAGTGCATTGGATATCTCATATCTTTCCTTTTGGGCTCTCTCGTGATAATGCTCATGGAGATGAGATAACATTTTATAAGCATCTTCATCCTCATGATTTTTTTGTAGCTCGCTAGACATAGATAACAACATGATGCACTGTACATCTAGTGAATCATCTAAATGATTCTTATAATTTTTTTCCACCTTTCTTACTCTTTTGGGGGGTTAGTAGGAAGTTTAGATTCCATCACATAGAGATTCCTCTCTTAGCGTAGTACTATGCTCAAGTTCCCATACCACTCTTGGAAGTTATAGTCAGTTGGGATATTTTATTTATCTAGTATTTATTGTATTTATATTGAGATGATGGTGGTGTTTTAATTTTATTTGTTAAAAATTAACATTATTAGATTATCACTTATCTTTATTATTGATAAAAAATAATAATTAATTTAATCTTCAAATGTCTCCAACTATTTTATCAAATCCTAGTAGCCTTAAAATACTAGATTCAAAATACTTAGTTGCTTAAGTATTGAAGTGGAAGGGATCCTTGAAACCTCTCCTCACAGTCCAAGATATGGCTACGCCACTACTCAGAGAGTTTCAAGGCAGGATTTTGACTAACCAATAGTATTAACTCATGACTCCTTGATCTATTGAGTGAAGTCCTATATTATGAAAAGTATAACCTTAATTTTCCACTAAAGTTTCAAAAATCCAATTATGACTACTTATTTTTTTCCAAAATTAGTTAATTCAGACCATCATTTGTTGGAATGGTGTAGTATGATCTGTTTGGATGAAGTTGGGTAGAATACTAACGACCCAGACAGCACACCATACCGCAACTTTGGACTATAGAAGAGTTGACCAGAGACACTGACACGGTACTATATCAAATGAAAATTACCTTAGAATAATGTGATAGGGGTATATAGTAGCTTGGACTTTTCATAGTTATTGTAGCAGGGTTAACTATAGACACTGATAGAGTATTATAGCTCCACAGTCTTCTAGCCACTTGTAATTATAGCATAATAGACTTATTGTGTAGTTGATGGCACTATATCAATGTCAATTTCTATTCACTGTGTTTCTTTAAAGACTCCTTTAAGCTAGGTTTTGGCTATTTTTAATAATTTTCTCTATAATCTTGCTCCCAAAATATAGTGAAATTTTTCATCTCCATAGACATAGGTATTTTTCCTGAACCACTTAAATTGTTGTGTCTAGTTCATCTTCTTTACTTTTCTACTTGATTTTATTCATCTACAAACCATTTTTTCATCGTGACACCTGAATTTTCCATAACATGACTTTCATAAGAATTCCCCAATAGTAAAAGTCACCCTAAACTTGGGCTGAAGAGCACCTCAAAAATGTGATTTTGTTCAAAATAGTATGATGTAAGGCATTTGACTTAATATTTATTTAGGATATTTTATTTATTCTCATAAATTGAAATCATTTTATATTTAACATGATTGCTCTATGTGATCACACTCAAATATTAACCATGAATAACATAAAAATATTCATTTTGTATTATTCAATTTTATCTATGCATGCTCATGTATTATTCTATATGATCATGTAAGAATAACACATTAAAAAAACAAAAAACCATGCATAAATAAATAAATGAACCAAATGATCATGATATTTGACTATTTTTTGATATATTTAGTAGATAATGGATCAACTGAGACCCTAGGGGGGTAACTACCTATGTCATGGCTAACTCAAGTTGCAGCACTCATACCTGTCCAATATATCCATGTCTCATCTAGTACTTTTCCAAGTCTTGGCATAGTCTATATCTATTTTTATTCTAATCATTATACATAAATACTTGGTAATGCGAAATAAAAAAGAAGAATAGAACCCATGGATACACAAGCCCTTATACATATAACGTAGGAGATAAAAGATTTGAAACCCACCATTTACTAATTAATTATTACAAACAATGTAGTGAAATAAATAAATAAATGAAAATCCATACATGAAATGGTTTCTCACGACTCTTGATCAGTTGATTTGAAATATAAATGTAAAATAAAATTAAGATTTCAATAAACTCCACTTAGGATAATTTATAATGAATTGAACTAATTTTATATAATTTTAATTCAAAATTACAAGTTTCATGGTCAGAGAAAAAATTTAACTACATTTCCAAAAAATTAATTAAAATTTTGAAATTTTCTTATAATTTTTTGGACCTCAGGGAGGCTCAAAGCCCCTCCCCCCATAGGAGTTCCATGCCCATTTTTAGTCACATGTTGGGTGGGGAAACCTGAATATCCCCATGTGACTATGTTTAGGGATAGGGATGCGAGGGGAAGTGTCACCTACTACTTCTAGATCAAATAAAAAACATTTTTTTATAAACTGTCAGCCACAGTTGCAATCAGGATTCAACCCCCCCCCCAATCAATGGGGAGCAACTGCCTGCCTAAACCATTTTTTATTTTTTTATTTTTTTATTTTATAAAGGTTTTGGTTTATCCTTTTTTATTCCTTTTTTTATCCCCTCTTAATTCCATGATCTGTGTAGAATTTTTACAACCCCTGTTGATGAGTTTCCGACCAAGATTCTCTCATGTCAACACCAATATACACACACACACACACACATATATATATATATATATATGTTCTAATTTTTTAAAACCTATAAATCTAATTTTTAATCTTTAGATTTATATAACATGGTCATTAAAACATATATTGAAGCATATTTTTTGGAGTTTGGATCGTTGCAACATCCTCTAATTGAATTTATGTAAATTTAATTTAACCTTGGAATAAAAAATCACATGATCGCACTGATACCACTTCTTGGTACCAAGAGTGCAGTGGAAGCTCAAAACAGAGGTATTTTAAAAAATTTATCACTATATCATCTCTATAATTTCATAACTAATGATATTATACCTAGTAAAAAACCTAAGGATCCCACGCAAAATTATTTAGGAACAAAAATTAAACCAAATCATTACCTCATTCGATTAAAATATGCAAGCATATTCCACTCATCGTTGTTGATAATTTCTCAAAGAAACCTACATTGGATCCCTCTATACCATCCACATAAACATAAAAAGTCTATTGAATCATAGAATTTCATATCCTAGGTGCTAGTATGGATTACTAATGAACCTTTTGACCTCCTAATGATCATCGTTGTGTTGCTCATTTGATCAGTGAATGAGAACTTGGATCAAATGCTTGGAATGGGTTCCTTCTCTCACTAGGATGAAAGAGTGGCGAGAGAGAAGATCCCAAATTTTATTTTATGAATATTCATATGAATTTGGGCTTCTCTTGGCTTATATATCTAGGTTAAACTTGTGGAAATTTCACATTATCCCCCAACAAGGTTTAACTTGTTAAATAATCCAAATAAAACTACTTATAACCAAGTAATAAAGTCGTAAAAAGTCATAAGTATCCCATCACTTACATGTAACATAAAATATGTCATGTTATAAAAAAACAAGTCTTAAAATTGACTCATTTTTCTAAAAAATATTAAATGAACCTTGAATATTAAAATAATATTCCTTTGTAAAATATTATTCCTAGTATTCACTTAAAAAACATGAATATAGTGGGTAAATGAACTATATTACTATTATTATAAAATCCAATAATAAGTAATATATTTATTTCTTTGTAATAATTCAAAAATTGAACATCATCCAAACCTTGAGGTGGGTCCCACCATGTCCTAAACTCCTATTCACTAGAATCGGTCAGATGCTTGAATGTTCTTACTATGTAACCCTATAGGCCCTTATATCTATAGTAGTGAGTACTAATCACATACCAGGAGTGGAGTCTAGTAACCCATCAAGGCCACTAAGGAGATAGGGTATAGTCATAGCAATAACAACCACTCATACAAACACACGTTGCGTAATTTAATCTATATGTCACATGAAATCTCATAAATTTGGATGCACACTTGAATCATTATCCTTTTTTTATTTACTTATTCATGACTATACTTTTCACAACCTTTCTGCTCATTCTGTGACATACCCCAAGCCCGCCTCTCGAAGGCTAGGGGTTGGCGACTAGTGTCGAAGGCCTAAACCTACAAGTGGGAGGCATTTGCCTGAGTACCTGTACGCAATCACACAAAACCACATCCCAAAGACAAAAAATTAAACAAGAATGCCACTATAAATAGACACTTAGTACAAGTACAACTGAAATTTAAATGGGCCAGAATACAAACCCAACAAAAGACTAACTAGAAAATAGGAAAGTACAAAAGAAACTCTGGATAGCCATCTGCTGAAAACCCCACCTGATGTATTAGTACAAAGTAGCGGCTAGAAGTCGTATAATTACATCTCGTATGCCTAGTCACACTAAGAACCACTGAATCTTGGGCCATTGATTCCTCAATCAAGACAGCATTCGTCTTCACCAGACACAACATGTGCAGGTGAAGCCCGTATAGGGGTGAGTAACAAAATGATCAGTAGGGACCCCAAAACACCAAAGGAAAAACCAAAAATAAATCCACAACCAAACCACAAATCATGATCACAAATATTGATCTCAAAGCAAGAAATATCACACAAGGTATATTCTAGAATATGAAATTAGAACCATTAGTCACATCATCGAACACCTCGGCTATTGGAGAACTTCTCTTCAATGAGTACAGTGGGCATGTCGAGTCACATAGAAGTCTCTTCCCACTAACCTAAGGACTATTTTGGTACTCATCCCTGATGAGTACCGTGGGTATTATGGGTCACACAAAATCCTCTCCCCACCGTGGGAAAGTCGGGTCACACAGAAGCCGCTTCCCACTAATCTATGGCCATAGTAAGGTACTCCTCCTATCGAGTATCGTGGGTCTTCCAGGTCACACAGAAGTCACTCCCCGCCATGGGCCTACTATTTCACATAGAAGTTTATTCCCATAGGGCCATATTATTTGATCTACATAGGGTCGCTCGTCAGCAGTCTTTAGGTCTCAGCCAACCGTAGGGTTTCTACATGTAGCATACTTGATCTTAGGAGAACTACTCCTCAAGCCATTAATTGTATTTCAACTTCTATTAAAACTTCCATAGAGTATTCCAAAATATCTGCCTCATCGCGAGGGTTCCAACGCCGCAAACAGATCATTAATTGGATGTCCGGTTTGCAATATATTGATGTTTTCTCAAAAAGGGGCATGTTGGGTTCAAGTCCGGTCCGACCCGGTCAGACCAACCTAACCCGAGTTCATTGACCCGACTCGGACCCAGCCCCGCTGGGGTCCGGTCCGTTGGGCCACGAGTCCAGCCCACTGGCCTACCCAGTCTGCTAGAGGCAGACCAGTTCGCCCAGCCGAGACATGGCTGGAAGCCGCGTCCAGCTCCTGCTCGCCCCGTGGTCGACGTGGGGCCATTCCCTCTATCGCGGTCAAGCAACCACGGCCCAACTGTGATGCGACTGGCCAGAATCCTGCTCGCAGTCGGTAGACCGCATTCCCCTAAAGAGCACAGCCCGCGTTTGTGGACCGCTCCACCGATGCGGTCGAGGGCGGCGTCTCCACCGCCAGCCACTGGCCCAGCTGGCGGCACTTCTCGACGCACCGCCTCCTACCCGCTTGTGCCACCGCGGACCACCAGGTCCACACCGGTGGTCCATTATTTGCATCGATTGCACCTCCAGCCTCCGTGGGGTGTTTCCTTCCCTGTAAAGGCCCCGAATTCACCTTGGATCCACTTTAGAACATTCGTCAACCAAGAACACACATGGAGGAGGGGGTCAGGCCTTGTTTGTGTCGGCCCGCGCCCTTCGTGTTAGAAGTTTAAAATAGGGGGGGCTTGGGGATGATGTTATATCAATAATAAATTTAATCTTGAATATAAATCCCAAGAAACAATCACCCTCCCTCAATAAGAGATGATTTTCAGATCAACCTGTTCTTGGGTCGATCCACGTTTTTCGTTTAGAATGAAGAATAGGAAAAACGTAAAACAAAACAAACCCATACCTCGAAACAGTTTGACATTGAAGCAGTCCACCTGATAAGGTTCAAGAAGTCGAAGATGTTCGTTTCTTTTTGGCTCCATTCTTTGAGGTCCATCTAAATTGTTAACATTATGCCAGCGTTCATCATTCTTCATTGGAGAGAAAACTCGTTGGTGGTTCGTCAGAGAATTGTCTATTTTTTAACCCTCAATTCTCCAATGTATTATTCCATAAAAAGGAATATTGTCACATCATTTCTATTACTTTGTGAAATTGTGTTGTTACACTTGTAGAAAATCAATCATTAAGGAGATTCCTTTAATATGTCTCTTCGCTGCACCGTGGTGCCGTCGTCCACCGCTCAATGGTGAGAAATGAAATAAAATAACTTTTTAAGTTATTTTATTATTTTTTGAGATGTTTGAAAATTAACTTTTCCATCTGACCCTAAACGGTTGAAGTTAAGTCCTTTCTAGGAAAATCCCAATGTTCCGAGTTCAAAAGTGCCCTTGTATTTTCGATCTGAGCACCAGATCAAAAGTTAGAAAAACATGTTTTCACGTTTACTTAAGTGAACTAAAAATGTTCAAAATTTCATTCTGGGCTCATTGAGCCATAGAATCACGTGCCCTCAAAGCATGTGGCCTCTAAATAATTCCATATAATTTAAAAAAATTACAAGGAAATTCTGAGACATTACATTCTCCCCACCTTAGGGCTTTACATCCCCAAAATCAAAAACAAAGTACAAACAAACAAATGGGGGTACTAAGCATGAATCTGAACCTCTTGCTCCCATGTGATCTCATGCAGATTACTATACTGTGACCAAATTCACACTAGAGGGATCGATAGTCCATGAAGTACCTACTCCTTTTGATCCTCTATCTCCACTAGGAACTCTACAAACGTCACCCCATCATTAATGTCCAGCTCACCCCAGTCGATGATGTGTTATGGATCATGCATGTACCTCCTCAAATGTTACATGTGAAAAACATCATGCACCCATTTTATCTATGGGGGAAGATCTAGGTGGTACATCACCCTTCCAACTCTGCTAAGAATCTAAAAAGGTCCGATAAACCTCATAGATAACTTGTCACCCCAGCCAAATCTCTAAAATCCCCAATGGGGTGAAACTCGAAGGAAAACATGGTCTCCCTCCTCAAACTCCAAGGGTTTATGCCTCCAATCAGCATAAGATTTCTGAATACTCTGTGCAGTCCTCATCTGCTTCTATATTATCTGCACCTTCTCGGTGGTAGCTTGTACCAACTCTAGACCCATGAGTTCTGACTCCCCTGGGTCTGTCCAGCATAAAGGTGATCTACATGGCCTCCCATGCAACGCCTCAAACGGTGTCATGCCAATGGTGGAGTGATATCTATTATTGTATGAAAACTCCACCAGTGGTAGTTGGTCCTACCAACTATGACCAAAATCAAGGACACAAGCACGAAGCATGTCCTCCAAGGTCTGTATGGTCCGCTCCATTTGACCATCTGTCTAGGGGTGAAAAGTTGTGCTCAAGTGAAACTGAGTCCCGAATGCCTCCTACAATCCCTTCCAAAATCGAGATGTAAATCATGCATCATGGTCTGAGATGATCATCGAATTCACCCTGTGAAGCCTCACTATCTCTTGGACATAGAGTCATCCTAAGAGCTCTACTGATCCCTACTCCCGGATGGGTAGGAATTGAGCTGACTTGGTGAGTCGGTCAATGATCACCCAGATAGAATCGTGGCCCCTGGAAGTGTGTGGTAACCCCATAAAAAGTCCATGGAGATACCATCCCATTTCCACTCTCATACCTAGAGTGGTTGTGCCAAGCCTTTTGGGACCTGATGCTTAGCCTTCACTTGCTGACAAGTGAGGCATCATGAAACGAACTCTGCCACAGCTTTCTTTATCCCTGCCCACTATTACTGATGTCAAAGGTCCTAGTACATATTCGCCACACCAGGATGTACTGCCAAAGGGGATGTATGGAACTCCCTCAACACTTCCTCTCACAATATCACTGGTACTATGGTGTGTCCACTGAAGAGGATGACGTACTCCCCACCTATCGAAAATCTATCAGGAGCCTGTCCTGAGGATATTGGAGCACGTCGGGCCTCGCAGTCAACATCCAAAAGTTATGCCTCCCTAACTCATTGTAAGAGTGGTGGAGTGATAGTCATTGACTGAAGGTAAGTTTCTACATCATCATCCATGAAGGATATCTGCATCACGGATAGCTACTCTATCATCTCAATCAGCAGCTGTAAACTAGGCCTTCTACTGAGTTCGTCTGCCACCACGTTCCCTTTCCTAGGAGTATAGACTATCTCAAAGTCATAGTCCTGAAGGAACTCCAGGAATTTTTATTGTATCAAGTTCGGGTCCTTATCTAAGAAGATATACCTAAGACTCTTGTGGTCAGAGTAGATGGTAAAACATTCACCCATCAAGTAGTGTTGCCACATCTTCAAGGAAAATATCACTTCTGCTAACTCTAGGTCATGGGTCACATAGTTATGCTCATGTTGCCTCAACTTCTGTGAGACATGAGCGATCACCGATCTCTCCTGCATTAGGACACAACCTAGTTTGGTCCCTGATGCGTCATAGAAAACTACATACCCAATGCCCTCTTCTGGTAGACTCAAGATGGGAGCACTCATCAGTCTCCACCTCAGCTCCTGGAAACTCTGCTGACACTTCTCCATCCACACAAAGGGTTGTACCTTCTTTGTAAAAGCTAAAAAGGGTGCTCCTACTCTATAAATGTCAAGCATAAACCTCCAGTAGTATCCAGCTAACCCCAAGAAACTATGTACCTCATTCACACTCTTGGGTGGCTCCCAAGAAAGCATTGCCACTATCTTCACTAGATCCACTATAATTTAACCTCCAAGATGACATGTCCCAGAAATTTGACCTCTCAAATCCAAAACTGGAACTTCGAGATATTACCATAAATTCGGTGCTCTCAGAGTGTATCCAATACTATCTTCAGGTGTGTAGCGTGTTCCTCCTCTGACACCGAGTACACCAAGATGTCATTGATTAAGACCACCATGAAACGATTGAGGTAAGGCTGTAAGATCTTGTTCATGATTCCCATGAACATTGATGGGGTATTGGTCATGTCGAAGGGCATCAAGAAGAACTCATAGTGGAAATACCATCATTTTAAGGATGTCTTCAGTACGTCCTCATCATGTACCCAAAGTTGATTATAGCCTGATATGAGGTCGATCTTCGAGAACCACATTTCTCCCTTCATCTTTTTGAATAGGTCATCAATCCTCAGTAGTGGATACTTTTTCTTCACGTTCACCTAGTTTAGGCACCGAAATTCCATGAATAGCCTCAAGCTCCCTCCTGCCTTCTTGTTAAACAACACTGTGGCTGCCCATGGTGAAATGTTGGGCCTTACGAACCCCTTATCCTACAAGTCCTCTAGTTATACCCTCAACTCATGTAGCTTCATGAGATTCATCCGATATACTGGTGTGGATATCGATGTTTTCCCCGTGTACATATTGATGCAGAAGTCTACCTCCCTATGAGGTGGTAGTCCCGAATCATCCTCAGAAAATACATCCACATACTTGTCCACCACTATAGGAAAGCTCAGAATCCTCTCATCCACTGCACCGAGGGTAAGGCTAGCCAACTTGTGAGTGATCAGCTGCACCCTCCTCCAAGAAATTCCATCCTATGCTGCAAAGGTTATCTTCTCATCGGTGAAAGAAAACTCAATGCCATCCATATGGACACACCACACTTTGTGCCTAAAATAGTCAATCTGAGCATGGAATATGGATAACCATTCCATACCCAAGATAACATCATAAGGCCTCGACACTACTACTAGGAGATCCCATCTGAAGATCTTGCCTCCTAGATTAAGCTCACACTTCCATCACCAGTGTGTAATCATCGAATCCCCTCCTATAAGAGTCTCTAATCATAAGGATCGAGCCAATGGCTCCACCAGAATCTCTGAGCCTAGAACGAGGTATGTGGAAAGGAAAGAGTGACTAGCACATGTTCCTATAAGAGTTACAGATAAGGTGGAGAATACACATATCATACCTCTAATCATCTCTGGAGATCCATGGTCATAGGCCTCTATCTCCTAAAGCTAGCCTCACCCCTGTCTGTCGGCTCCCTGAGCCCATGGTGGACCACCTGGGAGTGGTGGTGGTAACACCTCGAACCGTCATCCACCACCTCCTGCTCGGCCTGCTCCCCTGATGTAACGTCCCAGTTCCAGAAGCCACCCATAGGAACCCCATACACGGTTGGTCACATGGCCTCAAGCGCATTTCCCCAAATGCCAAAGGCTGCCGACTAGCAGCAAGGGCCTTGGGTGTGATAGTGGGGAAACTATGCCCTCATTGGAAAAGTACATAGCAGAAGTAAACAAACATGCAATAGCGGAAGCAGTAAATATCCAACAACAATGCACAAGTAAATAGCGAAATACTAAAAAATAAACCACTGGAGCACATATATATATATATATGAAATTATGCATGATAAATATCTAGGAAAACATCCAAACAGGTCACAATGGTGGAAATACAAACAATACCAAAACAAGTACAAAATGAAAGATAAATAGCTCCTCAGCATTGCAAGCCTAAGCTTGGTCCCATGATCTCTTGATCTAAAGTAATCAAGTGCCAGAAGTCAAAGGGTGCTTTCCCTTGTCTATACCTACAACAACATAGTCTGTTTGGGCCCAAAATCATGACCCAAAGAGGGTGTGAGACTAAATCCCCGTAGGCAACCACCCGAAGATTTGTGCCTCATAGTCAGTGATCATATGGCAGGTAATAGTACAGTAAGCAGTAAAAAGTAACAGTAAACAGCAGGCAGTAATTAGTAAGAAATAACAGGATGATATACAATAGTAATCAATCCACAGAACAACGAGCAGTAGTGAAGCAAACAGCTAACCACAACAGCAAACCCTCTGGGAAGTACTCGCAGCCAACCCCTCTAGTCCTATCTAAGAAGTACCAACAACCCTCTGGGCAGTGCACTCAGCCTAACCCCTCTGGTTTGGTCATACTAAATTATAAGAATCTCTGGGGAAGCTCACTCAGTTAATTCCCCTTATAGTCTAGGGTAGTCAGGGACTCTCTGAGGAAGATCACGCAGTCTAACCCTCTTATAGCCCCAAGGTCTAGAAACTCTCTAAGGAAGCTCACTCGGTCAATTCCTCCTATAGTCTTAGGTCTACCACAGACTCTCTAAGGAATCTCACTCAGTCAATTCCTTCTCTATACTAGAAAGGTTTTTAAGAAATTCAAACTAGTAAAGACTCTCTGAGGAAGCTCACTCGGTCTACCCTACTGTAGTCTATAATAACCAAGACTCTCTGGGAAGCTCACTCAGTCTATCCCATGTAGTCTATAATGACCAAGACTCTCTGAGGAAGCTCACTCGGTCTATCCCCTGTAGTCTATAATAACCAAGACTCTCTGAGAAGCTCACTCAGTATATCCCTTATACTTGTATAACCATTCTACAACATTAAAATAATGAAAAGAATATTATTCCATCCTATGGTCACAAGGCATGGAAAATAGGTATAACAGCCAAAGGATAACAAAACCCAAAGGTCATAACAAGAACACAGCATGGGAAAAACATCAAAGCATAGCAATTATCCACAACTATGATCAAATTACCTCTACACAAGCATACAAGCAAAGTAGGAAAATAACAGGGGAAAAACAGTAAACACGCAATACCCCGTTCACGGGTATTGGTGGAAATTTGCACATAAAACTCAAAGAATTTGAAAGGTAAGGAACAAACCACCTACCTTGATGCTAGGAGATCAATATATGTTAACCATAAGGCTTGATTCTCCTTATAATGGTGTAGATCTACAAAAATTCACAAAATGTTCAACCCAAGATATCTTGAGAAAGAGGGAAAATCAAGGAATGAAACTCAAGAAGAAGGAAGAGCTCACTATTGTGGTTCCAACGCAATCGACGGCGGTCGATCCGGCAAACAAACAGAGGATCAGGGGCTCAGAGTACATTCACGGTCGTATGGGATGCTCCCGGTCGAAGAACATAAAGAAGAAGGTTTTTTCATCGGTTAGGCGTGACCCCGGTCCGTTTAGTGAAAAAAAAAACTATATGGTGTGTACTTCTGGGGTACACGGCGTGTACTTAGCTTTTCCATACTCTGCTTTAAGCGGCCTCCACATCGCCCTTACACACTGTGTGTATGGCCCGGACATGGCCAGCACATGGCTTGGTGCGGCATCGAAGTACACGGCATGTACTTATAAAGTACACGGCGTGTACTTTGAAAATTTCTAGATTTTCCTCTTTTTCTCAAAAATAATCAGAAAAGGAAAAACATACCTAAAATGAAGATTCGGGTTCTTACACCTACCACGTCTGTCGCCCTGTGAAACTCATCGCTTGAACCTATGCCTCTGCCTTGGTGGACCCCTGACCATCTGCTGATCATCTGTGTAGTGGGTTAGGCAGTCATAATTCATATGTCCCTTCCTGCTGCATGTGAAGCATAGCCTGGTTCCCTACTGACTCCCTCTACTCTGGGAGCCATGTACTTTCGACCCTGATTCCTGGGGTCGCCCCCTGAAAAACATGTCCTTCTTGGGCCCCTATGTCTACTGCATGCTGCTCACCACTGAAGACTCTATTGCCTAAGGTCTGCTGGTGGCTCCAGCTTTCAGTGCCTGCTCCACCAGGAATCTCTCTACAAGAAGGGCTCTCTCCAACACTCCAGCCTAAGTGAGGATGCTGAGAGACACCATGGATGCCCTAATATCCTGTCTGAGTCCCTTATCAAAGGTCTGGGCCCTGAAGAAATGGTCTTGCACCATGTCTATGGAGTAGCGAGAGAGGTCTGTAAATCCCAAAAATTACTCATCCACCGACAGGATGCCATGATATAGGTGAAGCAGCTCTTGAATGTGCACAGAGCGTAAATTCATGAGGAAAACTCCTCCTGTAAAATCCCCTTGAAGTATGCCCAAGATAGGGTCACCTCATCATGAGTCTGAATCGTCAGACTCCACCATCTCCCTATTCAGCCCTGAAGAAGGCTCGCAACTAAAATTGTCATCTAGTCAATTGGTGTCCTCACTAAGTGGAAGACCCGCATCACTACCTCCAGCCAGTCCTCAGAGACCTAAGGATCTGTCTCTCCCATGAACCTAGGAGGTATCTATTTCTAAAACTCATACAATGCATTGAGATTGTGTGCATATTCTACCAGTAATGCTGGTAGTAACTGCTGATCGACGGGTGGTGGAAACATCGGCGCACCACCTGAAGAGGCCATATCTAGCACTGGTCCCTGAACCAATGCCTCATCAGTGGGCGGTTTGTCCGCACGATCACGTATCAGAAGCCTAGATAGCTATCTACATGGAGGAATCCTAAAATAGATCAAGATGTACCACAGTCATAAAATTATACCTGGTGAGCTTACTCTTATTCAATAATATCATAAGGAGACACTTATGCAACCAGTGTTTTCATGTATAGAGCCAAAATGTAGAATTCAGGGTCCTGGTGTATGGATATGTCGGTCACCGCACCAACACTGGACTCCCCGAATCTGAAATTCGAACTCAAAACATTTAACACTATTGTTCCAAAACAAAACAATAGACTCTCGGTCTCTGAGGTAGAACCGACCACCTCTAATACCACTTTTTCATGACCCATCCCCCAAGTACTCATGCCATGACATACCCCAAACTCGCCTCTCCAATTCTAGGGGTTGGAGACTAGCGCCGAATGCGCAAACCTGCAAGTGGGAGGTATTTTCCTGAGTACCTATACACATGCACACACAACCACATCCCAAAGCTGGAAAAGTAAACAAGCATGCCACTATAAATAGCCACTGAGTACAAGTACAACTGAAATTCAAATGGTCCAAAATAAAAACCCAAAAAAAGACTAACTATAAAATAATAAAGTACAAAAGGAACTCTAGATAGTCATCCGTTGAAAACCCCACCTGATGGGTTGGTATAGAGTAACTACTCGAAGCCATATAAGTATTTCTCGTCTGCCTGGTCTCACTGGGAACCACCAAGTCCTGGGCCACTGAGTCCTCTGTCAAGGTGGTGGTCATCTGCACCAGACACAACACATGCGGGAGAAGCCCGTTCAAGGGTGAGTAACAAAATACTCAGTAGGGATCCCAAAAAAAGAAAGGAAAGACCACAAATCAATCCACAAACAAACCAAAAATCATGATCACCAAGCATGATCATGAAGCAAGTAAACTCACACTAGGTATATTCTAGAGTAGCAAAGTAGATCCATTAGTCACATCATTGAACACCTTGGCTGTTGGATAACTCCTCCTCAATGAGTACAGTGGGCCTATCGGGTCACACAGAAGCTTCTTCCCACTAACCTAAGGACTGTTGTGGTACTCATCCCTAATTAGTATGGTGGGTATGTTGGGTCACAAAGAATATGATCCCCACAGTGGTCATGTCAGGTCACACAAAAGTTGTTTCCCGCTAATCTATGGTCATACTAAGGTACTCCTCCTGTTGAGTAATGTGGTTATTCTGGGTTACACAAAAGATTATCCCCGCTGTGGGCCTATCGGGTCACAAAAAAGCCACTTCCCACTAGTCCATAGTATTTGATCCACACAGAGTCGCTTGTTAGCAGTCTTTAGGTCTCAGCCAACCATAGGTTTTCTGCATGTATCATTCTTGATCTCAAAAGAACCTATCCTCAAGACATTCTTCATATTTTAACTTCAATGAAAACCTCCATAGAGTATTTCAAAAGATCTTCCTCATAGTTATGGTTCCAACGCCACAAATAGATTGTCAATCAGATGCATGGTTTTCAAGATATTGATGTTTTTTCAAAAAGGGGTTGGTTAGGTTCGGGTCTGGTTTGACCCTGTTGGACCGACCCAATCTGACACAGCCCGGGGTCCACCGACCCGACCCAGGTTTTCTAACCGGACCCAGAACCAGACCGGCCTGGTTCTATTCCATTGGGTCGTGGTTCCAGATTGATGGCCTACCCGGTCCACCAGATCGGGACGTGGCTGGAAGCCGCATCCAAATCCCTACTCGCCCCATGGTCGACGCAGGGTCATTCCCTCCGTCGTGGTCAAGTAACCACGGCTCAGCTGTGACGCGGCCAGCCAGACTCCCACACGTGCTCGGGAGACCGTGTGCCCCCAAAGAGCGCGGCCCGCAGTTGCAGGCCGCGTCTCTACCGCCAACCAGCAATGTTTCTCGATGCGTCATTGAGGTGCACCAGCAGGTTCTTCCGCGGACCACCGGGTTCGCACCGGTAGTCCATTATTCACATCGATTGCACCTCCAACCTATGTGGGGTTTCGCCTTCCCTACAAAGGCCCTGAATTCACCTTGCCTCACATTTCGAATGTTATTCAACCAAGAAAGCATATGGAGGGGGGTCGGGCTTTGTTCATGTTATCCCACACCCTTCACATTAGAATTTTAAAATAGGGGAGGCTTGGGGATAATGTTATATCAACAATAAAGTTTATCTTGAATACAAATCCCAAGAAACAATCACCATCTTTCAAGAACGGATGATTCAAGGATCAACCTGTTCATGGGTTGATCTGCATTTATCATTTAGAATGAAAAATGAGGAAAATGTAAAACAAAACAAACCCTTACCTAAGATCAGTTCTACATTGAAGCATTCCACCCATGAAGGTTTAAGAATTCGAAGGCGTTCATTGCTTCCCAGCTCTATTCTTCAAGGTGCGTCAAAGTTGTTAACATTCCACCAGCATTTTTCGTTCTTCGTTGGAGAGAAAACTCACCAGTGGTTTGTCAAAGAATTTTCTACCATTTAACCCTCAATTATCCAATGTGTTATTACATAAAAAGTAAATATGTCATAGCGTTTCTATTACACTGTGACATTGCGTCATTACTCTTGCACAAAATGAGTCATTAAGGAGCTTCCTTTAATGTGCCTCATCGCCGTACCACAGCATCCTCATCCACCGATCAATGTTGAGAAAAGAAATAAAACAACTTTTTAAGTTATTTTATTATTTTTCCAAAAAGTCCAAAAATTAAATTTTTCGTCCAACCCTTGTCGGTCAAAGTTAAGTCCTTTCTAAAAAAATCTCGGCATTCCGAGTTCAACGGTGCCCTAGGATTTTTGATCCAAGCACCGGTTCAAAAGTTAGAAAAAACCCACTCGCACGTTTATTTAAGTGAACTAAAATAAGTTAAAAGTTCCATTCTGAGCTCATCGGACCTCAAAATCATGTGTTGTTAAAGTGTGTGGTCTCAAAATAATTCCATATAATTTAAAAAAATACACAGAAATTCGAAGACATTATAATACTGGATGGTCTTACATTATTTTACCATGGTCATGGATCTATTGAAGGTATTACCATCATGGTCAACTTTCCAGAGATATCTCTTCCTTTAAGAAGCGATAAATTTTGTCTTGATCATTCCATAAATAACATACCACCAATAACGAACCCAATGCAAGTGACCTCGCCACAACATAAATTTCATGGTTTTTTTATAGCATCAAAGTACACAATCAAATGTTACACACTAATAATGATATCAAGTGAAGAAACCAATACACATTCTTATATATTGGAATAATAATGTCACCAGCAACATGTGGTGTTCTTATTGGTGGGTCAATCCTCATGTTCTTGTATACTCGATATCACTAAGTGTGAACTTCATGAAATGATGTCGCAATGCTTATAATCTCCCATCACCTGATAGTCAAACATCATCTATGTCATGTTAGCATGATGTATCAAGACCATATGACATATTTTTAAGATTATTATCATGGTATCTCGAGGTTCTATTTATAGTTGTAATGAAATAACCTTTTGATATCATATGTCATCTGAGGACACTATAAATTATATAGTACACATAGAAGCAATTTCATTATCATGGTAGGAGAAAATAAACACACACACATAGATATATATATATATATATATATACATGTTATGGTAATAAAAGTACATGAAGAAGTTGGTTATAGAGAACACACTTAGAACACTCTCACTTATAATAGACCCAACTGCTAACAACTCTCAAACTACAAGATCTCAGATGAAAATAATGCTTCTATTGAGATATGCATTTAGTTAGGTGGTCTACCATGTTATCCTCTATATAAAATCTATTAACTGCAACTTCACCTCTCTAAGAAAAATCCATCAAGATATAAAACTTCTAAAGTATATTATTTTCCCTATAGTGTGCCCTAGGATCCTTGGACAGTACCATTACAATAGAATTATCACAATAAACTATATAAGGGTCTGCACTTCTAGGAATAACACTAATATATTAAATAAATATGTGTATCCAGAATGCCTCTATAGCTATATTGGAAGCTTCTATATAATCAAATTATATTATGGAATTGGTGACCATGAGTTGATTTGATATTATCCAGCTCACTCCACTGCCATTCAGGAAAAAGACATAACCTAACTATGATTTTAGATTATCATTATCTATTTATCTCATCATCTCCCCCATACACCAAGAATGTATATTTTGTATGTCTCAAGTACTTCAGGATAGTTTTTATATATTTCCAATACAGATCTTCTGGATTAGCTTGATGTTTTCTTACTATGCTTAAAGAAAAGGAAACATAAAACCTAGGTTATAGCATGGAATGAATGATAGATCCCGTTATCAAATCATAATGGATTCTACTCAATTTCTCAATCTACCCCTATGTTTGTGGACACATATTCTTGGAGATATTTATACCATGTGAAATTGACAAAAACCCACTCTTGGATTGTTCCATAATTTACCTTTTCAGTACCATGTCAATATATGTACTTTTAAATAACACATCAAACCTTTGAGATATATCTCGATGGATTTTAATCCCTAGAATATAGGCTACTTCACCTAATTATTTCATGGAGAATCATTAATTTAACCAAGTATTAACTAACTGTAAGACTTTCACTTCATTTCTAATAATTAATATGTCATCAACATATAATACAACCAAAAAATCAGTATTCTTGCTAACCTTATTATAGACACATGGCTCGTTTTCCTTCTTGAAAAAAAATAAAATTCTCTTATGGCCTCATCAAAATTAATATTTTCTAATCGTTATTCCTATATCAATACATAAATGGATCACTGAAACTTGTATACTTTATTGTATTTCTTTAACATAATGAACCCTTCAGTTTGTGTCATGTAGACATCTTTAATCAAATTTCCATTTCGAAAAAATAGTTTTGACATCCATTTTCCAAATATCATAATAATTAAAGGATGTTATTGCAAGTAATATTTTTATGGATTTCAGCTTCACGACTGGTGACAATGTTTTTTTATAGTCAATTCCTTTATGTGGCCTGAAACTCTTTATAACCAGTCATTCTTTATAATTACAAACTTTATCATCTATATCCAACTTTTTCTTGAACATCCATTTACATATAATAGGTTTTACATTAGCTAGAGGGTCTATAAAAATACACACTTGATTTTGGTACATTGAATCTATCTTAGAATGCATAGCACCATTCTATTTAGTTGTACCCTTTCCATCTACCACCTACTTATCAGTTAGTGGTTCATAATTCTCTATGAGTAATGTGTCACCTGACTTGGTGATAAGAAAACCATATTTACCTAGTTCTTTAACCTCTCTATTAGACTTATGTAGTACTTACGTCTTGAGAATATCTTCATCTTACACTTTCTAATATGGAGATTTTTCATGTACCAACTCTTGTGTATCTAGAGAATCAACTTCATCGAAGACAATATTTCTACCACTATTTACATTATAAATTTGTTCCCTTTATATAAATACATTATTTATTTCCATAATAACTTTTAAATTTGAAAGGTTATATAGATAATATCCTTTTTTTCTTTAGGATATCCTATAAAGATTCACTTTGTGCTTCAGAATGTTATCTTGTCATTTGGTATTGTATTGAAAAACACCTCACATGCTCATACATGTATATGAGATAGAGTGGGATTATTTATATAATATAACTAATATATAATCTCATATACTAATTTAGTTGGTACTTAGTTCAGTATATAAGTTTTTTTATGCAGTTTATATCCCCAAAAGGATAATAGTAGATTTTCATGACTCATCTTCAATCTTACAATGTTTAGTAAGGTATTATTTCTCCTTTAAATTAAACCATTCCATTGAAATGTATAAGGAGTGAGTTGGGACACTATCTAAAACTCCTTGAATTGATCAATGAAATATTGGTCTAGAAATTCTCAACTATGATCTGAGCAGAGTTTTTTTATCTTCTTATCAAGTTGTTTTTCTAATTAACTCTGGTATTACTTAAACATATAAAATGAATCTAACTTATACCTAATTAAGTATATATAGTTATACCTATTATAGTCATTATAAAAATTAATAAATTATAAAAACCCACCCCTTTGATCTACTAGAAATGGATCATAAAAATTAGTATGAATTAATTTTATTATTCCAACAGCCCTTACTCATTTCTTAGCAAAGGTTACTTTGGTCATTTTACCTTTTAAACAAGAATGAAATACATACAAGGATTTTAAGTCAGTATTGTCTAATAAAACTTATTAATATAACTTATATAAATGCTTTCTGTTTACATGATCAGGCCTTCAGTGTCATAGGTGAGTATAATATGAGTCATCCTCACTGGTTTTTTTATTGATTTAAAATACATGTTTTTCAATTTCAAGCATATACAATCCATTTTTAATATATTCTATACTATAACATATGTTATCCTTATAAAAATGAAAAAAATTATTTATAAACTTGAAATAAAACCGTATAGTTTCTAAACACGACATTGAGATTATGTTTCTAGTAACTGAATGTACATAATAATAGTTGTTAAATTCAATAACTAAACCACTTGGAAAAGTAAGATGATAATCTCTCACCGCTAAGGTTTCTCTTCTCACACCATTTGTAGCCTAGAGATCCACATTTCCATTTGAAAACTTCTATAATCTACTTTGTTTTTGTATGTGAATACAAATGTGTGACCCACACACTGTATCCAATACCCAACTTGTAGATAAATATATATATTGCATTTGATGACAAATATACTTGAGGTAGAAACATCACCTTGCTTATTATTCCTAATTATGAAATTATTATTCCAATATCCCTTCTTTCCCCAAGAAAATAAGACATACTCTAGTTCATTTACCTCCCTTTATAGTTTTGGTTCTTGTAGTGGAAATCCATTAGTTTCAACTTAGCCTTTGAAACCTTATCCTTCCCCTTCCTTATTTTGTTCACCATAAAGACTAAAGAGTTGGAATTATTCATATCCTTATAAACATGGTGAAATAAATACAATAGATCTAGTAGTGAATTTTTAATTTTATTCATGTTATAATTAATGATAAAAGATGAAAATGTTCAAAGTAAAGATGCAGTAATGATATTGGTCACTAGTTCTTGATTCAGATCGAACCCAAGGAATTCTAGTCTCTATATGTACCCAATCATCTTGAGTATATGAGGGGATTCCTAAATCCCTTATCCTATACATCACCTATATAGTGCACTGGATATCTCATATCCTTCTTATTAGGCTCTCTACTATTAAATTTCTTGGAGATGAGACAACATTTTATAGGCACCTTCATCCTCATGCATTTTTTGTAGCTCAGTAGAAATAAATGAAAACATGATGCACTATATATATAATGCATCATTTAAAATATTCTTATACTTGTATTTATCCTCCCTATTTTCTTCCATGGGGGGATCAGTAGGAAGTTCAAATTCCATCACATAGAGATTCCTCTCTAGCGTAGTACTATGTGCAAGTGTATGTACCACTCCTAGAAGTCGTGGTTGATCAAGATATTCTTTTTATATAGTATTTATTGTAGTGATATTGTACTAATGGTTATTTTTTCCATTTTATCTACAAAAAATAAAGTTTTATAGATTAGTACTTATCTTGATTATTTATAGACATTATTGATTAATTTAAACTTTAAAAGTCTCTCACTATTTTATCAAATCTTAGTATCCCTCAACTACTAGATTAAAAATACTCAGTCTCTTGAGTATTATAGTGGAAAGGATCCTTGAAACATTTACTCAAAGTTAAAGTTATGGATATTCCACTACTCGAAGATTTAAAAGATGGGATTTTGTTTTTCCAACCACATTAACTCGTGACTCTTTGATCTATTGAGCGAAGTCCCAGCTTCGGGAAATTATAACATTGATTTACTCAACACTTTGACTATAAAGTTGAAATAAGGTAGCTATGACTAATTATTTGTTGTCAATATTAGTTAACTCATCCCTTAACTTTCATAGAAATTACCTAGTAGTAGAATTCACCTTCAACTATGGGTGACAAACACCTTAAATGTAAGGTTTTGTTCAAAATCATGCGATGGAAGGAATTTGACTTAATATTTCATTAAGGTATTTTCTTAATTCTCAATTAATGTAATCATTTTATTTTTTACATTCTTTATCTATGTGATCTCACCCACGTCATAACCATGAATAATATAAAAACATTCACCATACATTATTCAATTTTATCTATGCATGCTCATTTATTATTCTATGTGATCACTTAAACATAACACATTCACAAAAATAAAAAACTGTGCATAAATAAATAAATGAAACAACTTGTTTCAACTATTGGTTGATCTATTAAGTAAATAATGGGTCAAATAAGACCCTGAGGGTAACTACCTAAGTCGTGTCCAACTCGAGTTACAATGTCTACCCCCATCCAATGTATCCACATATCATCTAGTACTTCGTCAAGTATTAGCATGGTCTACATCTTATATCATCCTCATCATTATACATAAATATTTAGGAATGAAAATTACACATGTAGAATACTACTCATTGATATGAATATCCTTGTACATATAATGCATGAGATATATGAGGCACATACCATAATTTACTAATTAATTATTATAAAAAATTTAGTGTAATAAATAAATGAATGAAAGACCAGACATCCAATGGTCTCTTTGGACTCATGATCAGTCCACATGAAATATAAATGCAAAATAAAATTAATATTATAATAAACTCTACCTAGAGAATTTATTATGAATTAAAATAATTTTATCTAATTTTAATCCATAAATTCTAAGTTTCATGGTCCTAGAAAAATTTTAAATACATTCCAAAAAAATTAATTTATTTTTTGAATTTTTTTTATAATTTTTTGGGCCCCTAGAAGCCCTCCCCCCCCAGAGGGGTTATGAACCTATTTTTAGGCCTGGATTAGGTCGGAAAACCGGAAGATCCTCACACGACCATGTGTGAGGTTGGAGATGGGAGGGGTAGTGACACCTACCACCGCCAAATCTAATAAAGAAAATATTTTTTTTATAAACCTCCCACCATAGTAGTAGGTGGGATTCAAAACCACTACCCCTCCAATAAATGGGGGAACTTCCACATGGGGGTAAATATCTTCCCACCTAAACATTTTTTTATATATTTTTTATTTTATAAAGGCTATATTTTTTTATTTATGACCCATTTTTTTGTTTTTTTATCCCCTTTAAATTCCACAATCTGCATAGAATTTTTACAACCCCCACTAATGAGATTTCATCCAAGATTCTCCCACATTGGCATCATATAAATAATATATATATATATATATATATTATAATTTTTCAAAACCAATAAATCATATTTTGATTCAATTTTAATATTTAAATGGTCATAACTTGGTCATCCGACCTCGTATTGAAGTGTAATTCATGGATTTGGGATTGTTACAACATCGTCTACTTGAATTTATGTAAATTTAATTTGACCTTGGCATAAAGGATCACATGGTCACTATGATACCACTTTTTGGTAATAGGAGTGAATTGGATGCTCAAAACATAGGTATTTTAAAAAAAAATTATCATTGGTCCAGAATCATAACATCAACACTAAAGATATATCACCCAATAAACAACCCAAGGATCCCACATGAAAGGATTTAGGCACAAAAATTAAGTCAAACTATCACATCATTTGATTAGAAGAAATTGAAATATTTATCTCATAACTAGTGGTTGTTTCTCAATAGAATCGATATTGGATCCCTCTAAATCCTCCATGAACACTTCAATAGTATGTCAAAGCATTGAATGTCGGATTTTGAGTGCTAACGCGGATTATTGATGAAACTTATGGCCTCCCAATGATCATTACTACATCATTCCTTAAACTCATGAATGAGAACTTGGATTGGTTTCTTGTAATGAGTTCCTTATCTCATTAGGATACAAGAGTGTGATGTAGAAGATCTCAAATTCAAGTGGGTGAATAGTCATCCAAATTTTGGCTTCACCCAGGCTTACGGAAATTGAACATTATCCCTTGACTATATTTAACCTATTAAATAATCCCTATAAAATTACTTATAACCTTGTAATAAAACCACAAAATTCATAAGTATCTCATTAATTATAACATAAAATATGTCTCATGATTAAAAAAATAAGACTTAAACCTGACACATTTTTTTCCACAAATATTAAACAAACCATGAATATTTAAATATTATTCATTCATAAATTATTATTCCTAGTATTCACTTAACAAATCATGAATATAATGAAAAAATATATTATATTTATATAATTATAGACTTTAATAAGAAGGTATTTATTTATTTCTTGGAAATCATTCAAAAACTAGACATCATCTGAACCCTGTAGTAGGGCCCACCATGACTTAAACTCATATCACTAGAATAATTTATAAGTTTGAATACGCTTAGTCCCTCTAGGCTATTATCTCGATAGAAATAAAAACTAATAATAGACAAAGAATAGATTCCAACAACCTATCAAGGCCTCTAAGAAGATAGGATATATTCATAGCAATGACAACCTCTCCTACGAACACACACTTTGAAATGTAATCTTTTTTTTCTTACAACATCTCATAAAGTAATATGAACACTTATGTCATCATACTTTATTAATTTACTAATTATTGAATATACCAGATGGTATTACATTCTTATACCATTTCCATGGATTTAGTGAAGGTATTAGCATCCCAATCAATTGTCCTGAGATATCTCTTCCTTTAAGAAGTGAAAAATATTGTCTTAATCATTGAATCAATGTTATACCTCGAATAATGCACCCAATGAAAGCTACATAACTATAACATAAATGTTTTAGTTTTAATATAGCACCAAAGTACACAATAAAATGGTATACACTAATAATTACTCAATTCAAGACATTAATATACATGTTCACAGATAAGAATAACCAATGACACATGTAACATGTGGTGTTCCTATTGGCGGGTTAGTCCTCATGATCTCATTTACTTGAGATCATAAAGTGAGAACTTAATGAGATGAAGAATCAATTCTGACAAGCCCCCAACACCTAATATTCAAACATCAACTATGCCTTATCAGCATAATGTATCTTGACCATAGGACATATGTTTAAGATTACTATCGCATTATCTCAAGGTTCTCATTATAACTAGAAACCGATATAACCTTTTAATATAACATGTAATATAAGGAAATTAAAAATTATATTGTAAAAATATAAGTAATATTACTATCATACTAAGATAAAACACACATACATACACATATATATATTTATATATCAAACTATATACATATTATGGTAATCAAAGTACATACAGAAGTTGGGTTTAGGGAACCCACTCAAAACAGGTATATAATGTCTTATCTTTATATAATCACAATTATATCATAAATATAATATATATTCATTAATTATATCTTTATAATCATCTATGTGGGGCAGTTATGAAAAATGAAATACATCAATTCATGGAGGTGGTAGTTAGCACGTACGCATGAGCAACATTTTAATTTTCCATTGGATGGAAAGGATATGAAAAAAGGTTGCACTATTAATATAATAAAATTTAAGTATAATAAAAATTATGATGTCATAATATTATTATGGTTATAATAGATTTTAATGAGGTGGAAGAATAAAGAAACATAAAAAAAATTGGTTAAGACGTTTACCTCTTCCTTGGAAATCTTCCTTTGTATTGAACATAAGGCCTTTGGAAGAGTCGTTTATGGTCACACTAGGGGATTAGAAACATGGTATGGGATGTTTTGAGAGGTATTTGATCATAATTTTTAGAGAAAAATAAACTCATATGTGCCTTTTCAAATGTTATATTACGTCCTCTTTTATATCTAAAAATCAATAGTGTTTTTGCAAATATTAATTTGTAAGGGTCTTAAAAGTAATTTTAAAGAATAAAAAGTGGATCAAAATGGAACATGGATGAAATTTTAGACCATTAAATATCCTAATTTTCTTATTATAATATTTTTAGGATTTTGAAATCAATTAATAAAATATTTTTTATCATTAAATATCTTTAAATTCATTTTTGGGACTATTCACATAATTTGACTTTTAATACATAAAGATAATAATGTATTTTTAATATAAAAACTTGAATCATCACTTATAATTTATAAATATATATAATATTCATTTAATTCCATAATTCATCAAAACCTTATCACTTTTAATATTTTTAAAATTATTTACTTTATTTTTTTATCACTTCTACAAGAATTATGTCTACGCTATGTAAGATTTTTAGATGATTATAGCCTCATTTAAAATTAAAAAAAAATCACCAAAAAAAATTAATTTCTTCATAATCAATATTATGATCTTTAAAAATTCATAAAGTATTTTTATACTTATCATTATCATGGAAAATTATTAAGTGAGCGAGAGATTCATTTTTGTTTTTATTAATATTATAATATAAAAACGATGTCATAATCAAAGAAAGTGAAACCAAATGGACAAATATTTGAATATAGAATAAGTTAGGGTCTTAATAAACTTATATAATAAAATTTATACAAGTTTTAGGGGTATTTATGGTCTTATCTATTAGTTTAACCTCTCTGTTAAACCTTTTAACATTTACTGTGGTGACAAACTTTTACTCTAATAACTATTCATTATGACAAAAAAAGATAGACCTTATTACATAATTTTAATATGATAATTAAAAATATGGAATAAATTTTTCAATATTAAATTCATATTATTGGTAAAAATTACTTTTAATATAATTATGAAAAACACAGTTAAAATAGTTTTTAGAACAAATGCCTTTTGAGAATAAAAATGATTTTACACCAAGATCATGTATAGAATTGATCCTTGTGACATTTATTGGTTTATGAATAAACAATGGATAATTATGTGAATTTAAAACCAATTAAGAACTAAAATGTTCCTTGTGAATACTTAATCAAAGGAAAATTTATTGTATTTGAGAACATGGTATTTTTCACTATTCTCCTAAAAATCAACCTTTTTAGAAAATTCCAAAAAGTTCACCCTAAGAAAAAATTTATATACTGAATTCAAAAATAAAGTTCATTTTATTAAATTTAAATTAAAAAAATTCTTAAATTTTTCTTTTAAAAGAAAATAAAAAATATAAAGAAAACCAGTTGTTATAAAAATGACCCTTTTAAACTTTAATTTTTTTAATCTTATTTCATATCATTTACAAAAGAGTGTTAAATTATTTATTTTCACATTGCATATTAATAATGTATTTATGTTTACCTTAAATTATAATTGAAGTTCTCATATCAGTTTGAGATCACTAAGAGGGGGAGGGTTGAATTAGTGATACCTTTCTTTTATGAATTCTTCTCAGAACTCAACCTCTAAAACTTGTTAGATTTTCAATCCACTAAAATATTTCAATCAACCCCAATTTGTATATAGTAAATATAAATAAATAGACCATAAAATGATATTTATAAGGTTTGGTATAGATACCTATTACTTTCCATGTTGGTTATTCTCCCCAACATGGATTGTTTACAAAATTCTTTCAGGATTACAAAGGCACATGTAACAACTAGTTTTACATACAAGTTATCATTCCCTTAGTTAACTCTAGTTTTACCCCCAGAAACCAACTCTTATTCCATGGTTGGTTATACCCCCCAACTTTAATTATTTTATTCTCTTCCTTCATAACTATTTATACCCCATAACAACAATATTTTTCAGCAACTAGTTATACCCCCTAGCTACAAGATCTTCCTTCTTCTTTGTTAATCCAGTGTAGAAAGATATTCTTATTAAGATGTTCTTCCTCCATAAGAAAATTAGATCAAATTTTCCTATGTACAGCTTCTTCAAGATCTGTAGTAGCTATCTAAAGAGTTTTCCAGTCTCAAAAACTCCTCCTAATCTTAGAAAGACCATGGTATTCTCAAACCTTACCAGAAATTGTCCATCCAGATAAACTCTGTTCAGTATGATATGTTTGATTCTACTCAGTCTAGTGTGATCTACCAAATGTACCTCTTTCTATTGAACCTCATACTAATGATATTATATCTGATTCACTTGGTATGATGCTCCTTCATCATTAGGTACTCCATCAGTCCATCACTTCTCTGTCTGGTGGATCTATGTTTGAAGCTCTTCAGTCTGATGCTCCTCATCTTCAACCAAGTGAAATATTGTTCTGAAAATCACATTTTTATCTCTCTCAAAAACTTTAACACTTACACTCTTTTTTTGGTAAAAAAAACTTATTCTTAATGATCCTACACCCATTTATACAGGCATACTTCCTCTACAAATTAAGAAAGAAGTGCAGGATCCAATTTAAATTTCCTATTAAACTCAAACTTTTTTTGACCACCTTTAAAACTTCTTAAATAATTATATTTTACTTTATTCATCAAAGTTTCCTCAAATATTATTATCAAATATCTCTTAAAAACTTCGTCAAATCTTGGTTAGTTTATAAATTTTTAAAGAAAAACTCAACATCATCATAATTAATGACTTTACAATGATTCTATAAAGTTTTACAAACCTCTATTTGGTGTATAACTTATCTATATAATTCTATCTATCTAATCGTATTGGTCTGGTTAAATCAAGATTTATCCATCTGGTAATCTTCCTAAGAATTAATCCTTCTGGTAAAAATCTTTCTAGTTCCACTTTGTCTGAATCTTCTTCATCTGGTAGCCTTTTTTATGAACTCGTTCTTGGAAATTACAAACACTAAGACTTATTCATTTGATGACTTCCCATTTATTTACCTGATTAATTCACAGTTCTCTATCTTTTGTCTTTTTATTTCCCTATATAGCGATCTCGAACTTTTTATGTCCAATGTATTCATGAATGTTTGTCTAGAATATTTACAAGCCTTCCTCTATCCAATAATCTATATCTGTTAAACTAAATCTGGTGTACTTCAAAAAGTTCGTTTGATATAAATGATATTCTTTGTATGTTTCTCATCTATATTATGATATATTAATATTTTTTCTATTGGTACCTCATTAATAATTATCAATATCCATCTGGTAGACTTTATAATTCTCTGTCTGGTGGAATGAAGAACTCTTCTTCTAATGGAGTTTCAAAGTCTTTGTCCATTCATTCTTTTTCGGAACACAAATTCAGAGAAAAAACTTCATAAAATGGAAAATTTACGCCTTTATAACATTAAAAATTTTACATTTTGCAACTTTATCATTTTATAACTTCAACATTGTGCAAACCATATTTTTCTAAAAACTTCAAGATCTTGAACCATGATAAACTTTTAGTAATCATGATGTTAGGAACATTGAGGATTAGAAAACAATTCTTCTCTAAATATTCTCTAAGTAAATTCTTTTACAATCACATATTGATATATTAACAAAAAATACAATAAAAACACTATGGTATCCCACCTTTTTATTACATAACTTTCATTACATAGTATAAAATAGAGGATCTTTTAAAGTTTAGTTTATTGGAAAAAAGGTACATAATACATGAAAACATAAAACATTCCTCTATTCCACATGAAAGGCTTCATCATAGGTTAATCCTATGAAAAATTACTACATATCATAACCTGGGGAAATACATCAAAGGAAAGGGTGAGAATAAGTCCTAGTAAGGGAAAACAAGAGAAACAGTTTACATATGATCTTGAGAAATATTAACAATAACTTGAGGAATATCAAAAGGGAATGAGAAATAGGAATATCATAATAATAATAACATGAATAATAACTTATAGATGTGGATACAACATTTAAATAATACATTAATAAATATATCACCAAGGTTTTTCACCAAGCTATTGTAAAAGTTACCAAAGATATTCACCAAGGTATCATAAAACTTGTCATCTCTAGAAATTAAATTCTTTACCAAATGAATTGGAGCACTATTAGGGTGAACCCTTCATATGTATTAATTAATTTTAGATACATATATCATAATAAAACATTTCATAAATAACCCATGGATAATAAAATAAATGGGTTTCATATCAAAAAATTTGGTGTTTTAAAAAAAAGTACTTAAAGACAAGATATGTATGTAATTATTAACCCATGAAAAAGGAAGGTGGGTTTCATGTATGTTAATACCGGAATAAAATATATCATTTTTAAATAAAGTTTAATACCCCCATAAAATAAATATATTTGGGTATTCACAAAATAAAATAACAGAATTTCTTGAGAAAAAGAGATAAATTTGGAGAAGAAAATTTGACAGCATAACGGGTAAGAAACATGGTTTTAGTAAACATTAAAAAGAGAGGGTACAAAGGTCTCACATTAATAAAATAATATAAATACACTAAAGGGGTATAATAAAATGATCAGAAGAACATATCTTGTAAATTTGAAAGACATGCCACATAATAAGGGAACTTTAAAGGAAAAGAGAAGTTGAGATTTCTCTTACCATGAAGAGTAACTCCTAAAACTCAAATATTGAGACCATTGGGGATTGAGGAAACCTTGGGAGGACTCTTTGGGAGGTAAAACTATAATATATTCATGTATGGTGAATTGGGGATGAAAGATAATGGAGAAATGGGTGGGTATTTATAGAAAATTGAGATATTTTTTTATTGATTTCCTTTGAAATCTCAGTAGTGGTATTTGAATAAACATGGGATTTCCCATGTTATTTTCCCATGGTATTTGCCACTTGGGACACCTAATATGTAATTTTAATTCACAAGAGTCTACCATCATTTCATATGACTTATTACATCATTATGATGTCATTAAACATACCAAAAATTCAAAACTGTATTTTTACTATTCATCGAAAAACACAATATTTTAAAAAATTATCATAAATTTACCCTAACCTAATTTCAATGTGATGATTTAAAAAATTATTCTTATTTTATCATATTAATTCTATAAGTATGATAAATTTTACTTTTAAATATAAAAATCCTTATTTATTAAAAATAATAGCGGATAAAAATGAATAATAAAATTTCAAACACTTGAAAAAAAGTTATTTTATCATTTAAATTTAAAAAAGAGTGTTTTAATCATACTATTTCATTAAAATAAACATTATTAATAATACCTTAGTTTATTATAATAATTATATATTTTCTTAAAAGTAGAATTTCTGACCGAAAAATCAATTTATCAAATTCATCATATTTTTTAGAAAAACTTAACTCAAAACAGAATTAATGGAACAAAAAATTTATTTATTCAAAGGGATTACACATTAATTAACTAAGTTATTGACACATAACCCCTTATAACACCCTCATATGACCTAAGGGTGAGGTGTGCGATGGTGATAGACTCATGGGGTGGCTCGACTAACATCACCTGAGTGGTAATTTCTACTAACTTGAACTTCTCCCATATGTGATTTCGTTCAAACTTAATATGTTGATGCTCAGCTTCGGCTTGGTCAAGAGTGAAGGCCAGTGATGCTACCTATTTCCCAATCTCCAAAAAATGGGCTTCGTATAATATTAATCTACTAGATGAGGTCATCGTCTCTTCTTTCTACATTAATTTTCCTTGTCATTTCTACTTATAATTATAATGTTAAATTAGTTATTAAGAGTATCGTTCCCAATAGTCATATTGACTGATGGTCATAATTGACCAATGGTCATAAGTGACCAATGGACATATGATGGTTGAAACCCAATGGTCACATTTCAATTATACTCACTTCATTATTAAAGGGTTATAGTTTTGTTGGGTATAAAATAATATAATAGGCATTTTCAAGAAATGATTATCATTCAAGAAGTTCAGGTCATTACATTCTTCCCCTCTTAAGAAATTTTGTCCCTGAAATTTCAACTCATTCCCTCGGTTGAGAAAATTTTTGGGTACTTTTACCTCATTGTTTCCTCTGGTTCCCATGTCACTTCTTCATATTTTTGGTTCCTCTCCAACACTTTAACGATGTGGGTAGTGTTGTTGCATAGAACCTTGTCTCTACAATCCAAGATCTCCACCGAATCCTCTTTATAAGAGAGGTCATGTTACAATTGTACCACCTTAGGATTATGTACATGTGAAGGGTTAGGTATGTACTTCCCCAAGAGAGATACGTGGAAAACATCATGAACTTGAACTAGATTTGGAGGAAGTGCAAGCTGATAGGCCACTGCTCCTATGCGATTAAAGATTTCATAGGGCTCAATGTACCTAGGGTTGAGCTTCCCTTTTTTCCCAAACCACTTGACTATCTTCTAAGGTGAAATTTGAAGTAAGACTTTATCACAAACATCAAACTCCAAGTCCCTTTGACATTTTTTAGCAAATCTCTTCTGCCGGCTCTGAGAAACCTTTATGTGTTGTTGGATGACATGAACCTTTTTTTCATCTCTTGTACAATATGAGTCCCAAGAAACTTTCTCTCACCATCTTCATCCCAACAAGTATAAGTTCTACATCGCTTCCCATATAGATCTCTATAGGGTTCCATTTGAATACTTGAATAGAATTTGTTGTTCTATAAGAACTCAACTAATGGGATATGTTGATCCCATCCACCATTAAATTACATTGATCGTGTTATTAGCATGTCCTCAAGTGTCTAAATAGTCCTTTTAGATTGGACATCAGTTTGGGGGTGATAGGTCATACTAAAATTCAATTCAGTACTCAGAGCATGTTGAAAACTTCTCCAAAATTTTGATGTAAACCTTGAATCATGATCAGAAATGATAGAAAGTGGAACTCCATCTAGACTTACCACTTTATTTATGTAAATCTTGGAAAGTTGTTTGAGTGGTAAATATTCACAAATATATATAAAATGGGCATTCTTAGTGAGACGGTCCATTATAACCCATATCGTATTGTTTCCTTTGGATGTTTTCAAGATACTAGTGACAAAATCCATAGTGATATTATCCCACTTGAATGCTGGTATGGGTAGTGGTTGTAATACCCCTTTAGGAAGTTTTCACTCTATCTTCACTTTTTGACACACTAGGAACCTTATAGTGTAGTCGAAAAATCTCCCTTTTCATGTTATCCCGCCAATAATGATCATGAAGGTCTATATACATTTTTGTGCTTCTAGGATGTATAGAGTAAGTAGATCTATGAGCTTAATCCATCAGCTCCTTTATTTATGAAATAGATGGAATGCATAATCTTGTATGAAATTTCAGTATAGCTTCTTAATCAGTATTGAACTTAGGAAATTTCATATTCTTTAGAGCCTCTAACTTCTTCTATAAAAAAGGATCTTCTCTTTGAGATTTCTTGATCTTATCTAGTAATGATGGTTGAGAAATAATTTGGGATAGGGTTGATGATATCCATTCCCTTATGATTCACATTTCCAATTTTACTAGGTCTTTTATCAAAGGATCTCTTTGAATCATAATCATTACCAGCACAATAAGGTCTTTCTTACTTAATGCATCAGTGACTTTGTTTTCTCTTTCAGGATGATAATGAATTGAATAATCATAGTCTTTAAGAATTTCCAACCATCTCCTATGTCTCATTTTTAATAACTTTTTCATGAAAATATACATCAAACTTTGATGGTATGTGTATATATCACATCTCTCCCCATAAATATAGTACCTCCATATTTTTAGAGAAAAAACAACTGCATCTAATTTTAGGTGATGTGGAGGATAGTTCTGCTCATTATGATTCAGCTATCGAGATGCATATGTTATCACCCTATCATTTTTCATGAGGATTCACCCAAGACCTTTCAAATATGCATCGCTGAAAATAAAAAATCCTTCTCTGATAGAGGGTAGAGTTAACATGGGTACAGTAACCAATCTCTTATCTAGCTCTTGGAAACTTTCCTCACACTCCTTAGTGTATATGAACTTATCCCCTTTTTGAGTTAACTTGGTTAGTGGATTATAAATTCATGAAAATTTTTTCACAAACCTCTTATAATATCCTTCTAATTAAAGGAAACTATGAATATCAATTACTATTGTAGGATTAGGCCACTCCTCTAAAACCTTTGTCTTGGTAGGATCAACTGAGATTCCTTCATTGGTTATAATGTTCCCAAAGAAAGAAACTTATTGTAACCAAAATTCACATTTACTAAACTTTCTAAATAGCCTCTCCTTCCTTAGGGTTTGCAATATAACCCTTAGATGATACTTATGCTCCTCATGACTTTTAGAATATATCAGAATATCATCAATGAAAACTACCACAAAGTTATCAAGGTAGCCCTTAAATAATCTATTCATCACATCCATAAAAATATCAGGAGAATTAGTTAATCCAAAGGTCATAATAACAAACTCATAATGCCCATATCTTGATAGGAAGGCGTTACTTAGAATATCTTCTTTCTTTACCCTTAATTAATGATAACCAGATCGAAGATCAATCTTGGAGAAGAATTGAGCCCCTCGAAGTTGGTCAAATAAATCATCAATTATTGGAATAGGGTACTTATTTTTCACTATGATCATGTTAAGTTCTCTATAATCAATTCATAACTACATTGATCCATACTTCTTATTCACAAAGATAATAGGTGCTCCCCAAGGAGACACACTTGGATAGATAAACCATTCCTCCAAAAGTTCTTGGAGTTGTTTCTTTAATTCCTCCATCTCCACATCTTCCATTCTATATGGAGTCTTTGATATCATCTTGGATCCAGGAATGAGTTCAATAGATAACTAACCTCTTTTTCTGGGGGAGTTCTAGGTAAATCCTTAGGAAACACATCAATTTATTCCTGAATGATGGGGATATTCTCTATTCATATACTTTCATTTTTTTCTTCATCTTCACTGATCATCTCAATAAAGAAGGATATGGGTGGGGATTCTAGAAAAATATTAGGTCATGATATCTCTCCTTTGAAAAAAAAATCAATCGTCCACTCAAGACTAGAGAGATTTCCTTACGTATGTAGTTGGTTTTAGCATTATACTTTGAGAGTCAATTCATCCCTAGTATAATTTCGAATTAAAATATGGGAATGACTACTAGATTTGCGATGATATTGTGCTTTCCAAAGTGAATACTAGAGTTTCTATACACTATTAATGCTTGGATAATCCCTCCAGGATTCTTGACTGATATTTATAATTCTATAAGTTCAAGGAATTATTATATATTTTTTACAAACCTGGAGAAAATAAAGTAATGCGTAGAACTTGAATAAAAAAAGTACTTTCTAGCTGTGAGAGAACAATGAGAGTAACTTCCACTACATCATTTGGAGCTTCAAATTCAGCTTTCATGATAGAAAAAATCATGACCTTGATCCCTTGGATTATTCTAAGTTTGATGGTGATTCCCCTTCATTAACTTCATATTTGGACAGTGATTAGAAAAGTTCCCAAGATTTCCACACTTGAAGCATGGGGACTCAGGTAGGTCCTGCACCATCTTCCATTTTTCATAAGTGTTGAGAAGTTGAGGCTTCACCTCACTATGATAGTTCAGATCAGTATTTCCATCTCTTCCACACTTGTAACATTTTCTACTCCCAAGCAAGCAGTTCCCTGAATGCTTATTCCCACATTTGTTGCATGTGGAAAGTTTCACTTGCTTTCCTCCTCTTACTTGATCAAAGATACTACCTAAATTTGGCTCTAAATATCTCTTCTTTTTATTCGACATATGGGACCACTACATCTCTTTGAAATCTAGCTCAAGCTTCATAGAACTCCTCACGATCTCCACATAGTTTTCATAGTCACAGTTGGCTAGATTCTTCTGTAGATGTGCTCTTAGTCCACTGAAAAAACTATCAACCTTAACATTAGGATCCATGTAAAATCTATAGGTGTAATGGGGAAGTCTTTTGAAGTTCATCCCATAGCTTCCCACAGATTCATTTTCCTTCTGCTTCAGCTCTAGAAATTAATTCTCCATTTTCATTCGTATTGAACGGGGAAAATATTTTTTTTAAACAATTCCCATAAAATCTCTCACTCCATAGCTTAAATATCCCCTCTTGGATTCTTATTTTTAACCAGTGTCAACCACTAATCATCTTCTCCCTCTAAGAGGTACACATCTAGGTTGACTTTCTCTTATTTCGAATAATTGAGTTCAAAAAATATCTTTTCTATAGAGCTTATCCATTGTTCCAAAATCAATGGGTTAGTAGATCCAATGAATGAAGTTGGTCATTGACACCTAAATGAGTCAATAGAAATTTATTCCCTTAGAGTTGAATCTGATATCTCAACTTGATTCAAGTTATTTCTCATAACTCAAGTTAGTTGATTCATCATTCTCATGAAGTTTTTCATTCCAACTTCCATCTAAAGGTGGCCAATGCCTACTCCATTATGCTCTCCATTTATGTGGTTTCTCATATTTCCTACCATTTTCTAAAATAAGAAAACCTTAGTGAGAAACAAGTTTCATTTAATAATCTTATAATTATAAAGGAATTTCATATCTTAAAACATTGTGTTTAAATATTTTATACTTTAACAACAATTACATTTTTTATAAATCCATCATAATGGTTAATAAAAATCTTGTGATTAACCAAACATAACCCCAAAGAGTGTCAAGCCAGAAGTGAAATGAGGTTAGTTTTCATGTACCAGGTTACGCCAAGTCAGGACCGATTTACCTTTTTAGAGTTGTTACCCCAAGGTACATCTGTGCTAAATCCAAATCCACTTGTTCGTATCCAGACTGGGATTTCTTTGCTCAGAAACCACTTAATTAATATTTTACTAAAATACTAGGATGTTTTTCCTATATTTAAATGTTTCTATATGGTTCTTCTTAAAGTTTTAAAATCCTAATTTCTATAAATAACTAAACCTTACTTTGATACCAATTATGTAATCCCACATTTTTATTACATAACTTTCATTACATAGTATAAAATAGAGATTTTTTTAAAGTTTAGTTTCTTGGAAAAAAGGAACATAATATATGAAAACTTATAAAAAATATTATATTACATTTGAAAGGATTCATCATAGGTTAATCCTAAGTACAATTACTATATCTCATAACCTAAAGATATACATCAAAGTAAAGGGTGAGCATAAGGCTCAGTAAATGAAAACAAGAGAAACAATTTACATGTGATCTTGAGAAATATTGATAAGAACTTGAGGAATATTATAAAGTAATGATAAATAGGAATATAATAATAATAATAACATGAATCATAACTTGGAGATGTGGATAAAACATTTAAATTATTCATTCATAAACATGTCACCAAGTTTTTTCACTGAGGTGTCGGAACAATTACTATGGTTATTCACCAAGGTATTGTAAAACTTGTCATCTATAGAGATTAAATTCCTTACCCAATGCATTGTAGAGTTGTTAGGTTGCAAACTTAATATGTATTAACTAATTTGATCCACATAACTCATAACAAAACATTTCAAAAATAACCCATGGAGAATAAAATAAATGGGTTTCATATAAAAAATCATGGTGTTTTAAAAAAAATGCTTAAAGACAAGATATTTATGTCATTAATAACCCACGAAAAGGAAAGGTGGATTTCATGTATGTTAATACAAAAATAAAATATATAATTTTTTATATCTAGGTGAATACCCCTAGAAAATAAAGTGGTTTGGGTATTTACAAAAGAAAATAACAGAATTTCTTGAGAAAGAAGATATAAATTTTGAGAAGAAAATTTGGCAGCATAACGAGTAAGAAACATGGTTTTAGAAAACATTAAAAAAAGATGGTATAAGGTTATACCATTCATAAAAGACTCTAAATACAATAAAGGGATATAATATAATTTAAAAAATAACTTATTATGGAAATTTGAAATATATACCACAAAAAAAAGGGAACTTGAAAGGAAAAGAGAAGTTGTGATTTTCCTTACCTTGAAGAGTAACTCCTAAAACTCAAAGATTGGGATCTTGGGGGGTTGAGGAAACCCTAGGAGGACTTCTTGGGAGGTAAAAATATCATATATTCATGTAGGATGAATTTATAATGAAATATAATGGAGAAATGGGTGTGTATTTATAGAAAAAGTGATGGATTTTTTTATTGATTTCATTGGACACCTCGGTAGAGGTATTTGAAAAACCATGTGATTGCCCACGGTATTGGCCACTTGGGACACCTAATATGTTATTTTAGTCCAAAAGAGTCAACCATAATTTCATATGACTTATTACATCATTATGATTTAATTAAACACATCGAATACTCAAACCTGTATTTTTACTATTCACTGAAAAAACAAAATATTTTAGACTGACTGCAATCCATTTTTTTAAATTTTCTAAAAATCCACTTTGAGGTAAGTGGTAACCACACATTATAGAAATCCAAAACAAACACCAAAAAATTAAAAATTAAAAACACCCAGTTCCAAACCAAATTTAAAATGAAACTAGACATCACTGGAATAAAATTCAAAAGTGAGATTGAAAATTGAACCCGCAACACCAATCACCTTGGGCCACGAGTTCAGAGCCACGAGCCACCAGCATCAGAAACTTCAAGACCATTAACCATAACACCATCATCTCCATCAATATTTCCCCTTAAAACATCATCACATCCCCATCCTAATCACGCCAACGATCACAAACAATCACTCCAATAATTAGAAGTGAACAACCACCTTCAACTCCGTCAAAGCAAGCCAAGTCTGACAAAGCCATCATAAAGCATCATCATTGTCACCAAAAACTGAAAACCATCAAAAATTACTATTTTCATCATCGTCAACATCGTTTTATCTACCATCCAAACACCACACACCGGATATTGACTAAGGTCATCGTAGCACATAAAACGCATAAACATGAATAGAACCAACCCAGAAATGGAACCATCATGAACAAGCATAAAAAATATCATCGATTTCATAGATCCAAAAAAACAAACCAAAACCAAAGATATTCTTAAATCCATAACATGAACGCCAAAGAAGAAACCAAGAAAAAATAGAATTGGGGATAAAACCCTAAAAGAAAAAGAATGAGGAAACCAGGGGCTAAAACCCTAAAAGAAAAGGAAAGGAGACACCGTGAAGTCCACGACTTTCAAACCGTTTATCCCAAAACCTCTGAGTATCTGTCACTACAAATATGACCTGGAGAAGAGTACTTGAATATGAGGTCATAGTGAGGTTGAGGTGGTCATGGAAGAAACCATAGCGCCTTCACTGAAGCAAAATCGAAGAAGAGTGGGCTAGATCGTGAGAGATAACCCCAGAGGAATCCATGTTGAGGAGAAGCACATCCAATGATAAGTCAGAGAAGAGGATGAAGAATAAGTCTAGATATAGATAAGACTCTATGTCTGAATTTTATTTCTAAGGAACATCAAGGTTCCTCCTTATTCCCATTATTATTTTTTATTTTAACTAACTTACAGGGAATTGAATAAGATAAAGTATAGAATATGGATTATTGTTGTAGTGGTTTTACAGTAAGAAGATACATCTATTATGGTACATTGTTATTTCAATTAAACTCACTTAGTTATTAATGGGATATAGTTTTCTTGTGTACAAAATAATATAACACACATTTTTAGGAAACAATTATCATTCAAAAAGTTCAGGTCATTACACACACTTTGGACTAAAAATCTCCCCCTTTGTGCTCACATATCTTCGAAGTCAATATGTTTGCTCAATTTTTTATCCCCCATATACGTGTACATTATATTTCTACACCTTATTGACAATAAAATACAAAGTTAAATATAGGTTCCATCTTAAATCATCCTATTTCATATCATAATTTATAAAACTTTCCTCTAGAAAATAATGGTGTCACATGAATATATTAAAAAAGATCCTTTAATTAGAAAACTCTAAGCCTACATGGGTGAACCTGATGTAGAAAATAAGAGTTTGTAATCAAAGTGATCAATGTTGTCTATAAAAATTCTTTTATGTAATACTTTCCTCAAGTTTATTTTATCATATTTATATTAGGGGTTTTTTGAGATAGTTTGTTAAGTTTATTCCATCATATTTATACCTAAAATTGAGCTTTTTTATCCCTAAATGGTGGAACTACATCCCTTATCATGGTAATCACAATGTAACATAATATATTTATCTTCTTGCTATAAAACCACTACAACACTCATCCATCTTCTATACTTCATATTATTCAATTCCCTGTAAGTTAATTCAAATAAAAAATAATAATGGGAATAAGGAGGAACCTTGATGTTCCTTAGAAATAAAATTTAGACATAGAGTCTTATCTAGATCTAGACTTCTTCTTCATCCTCTTCTTTGAATTATCATTGGACGTGATTTCTTCCTTGTGATCATCCTTCACAAATTTTTTAATGGATTTATTCTCATTTATTGAGTCTTCATATGAAGTTTCCATATTCTCTTAAATTTTAAAAATATCTTCATTCCCTTTAGTTTTCAACATTTGTTTCATGCTTTTCTCTTGGGTTGGTAATATAGTCATAAAATTTTCAATACCATGCCCATATTTCTTACAACTATTGCCTTTCTTATAGATCTTAAAACCATCCTTTGAAGAAATATTATCATCAATTTTATACTGATATTGTGAATCCTATATATTCCCTTTTTCTTCAGTAAGCTATTTTGTTTCCTTCATATTTCTAGCCTTGGCTATTTGATCTTGAAAAATATATGACAACTCATATCTTTTATACACTTTATTTCATGATTTATTACATAAATACACACATAATACAATCTCAAAATATTGTGAGGCCTAGTGTACTTAGTTAATTAGATACATATCATAATAAATTGAAACAAGGTTACTATATAATTATTTAAAAACTCCAAAGCATTCTCTTATATTTCATTGATCTTCTAAAAGTTCATGAGATAACCTGGGAATGTACATAAGAAATGGGTGGTCTATAAATCCTGGTAAGGTAATAATCAATGCATAACATGATGAAACTAATACATGTAACTCAAGATTAATATAAATATTTTATAAAAGGGTGAGAAACATAAACATTAACATTGAATCATGATATAATATGATAACATCAAGGCAACATATGGATGTGAAAACAACATGAAACATGAAGTCGTAAGCATAATTTAAGGCTAACCGCTGAGAAATCATAACATAGTGTGCATAGGATTAACAAGTATGCTCTATAAATGGTATCTCATGAGATAAAAAAATTATCCAATTCATTGGAGGGATATATAATTTTGGGCCCACTCATCACATTCATATCATGTACATGCATTTGTATGCAACATAGATCATACACCATAAGAACATATTTCATCATTTTTAATCCCATTATTAAGGAGTGGAGGATAAATACATGGAATTACCCAATCTATGAAGGATATGTACATCTATTTGGATACCCTTTAGTATAAATAGATATGGGTATTCACAACATAATTTCTTATCATGGAAAATCACAAGATAATTTTGGAAGTATAACGTGTGTACATAAAGATTCGTGGAAGGGTTTAATGAGAGTGAAATGTGGTCTCTCATTACTTGGGAATAATAAGGATAATAAAGGGGTGTGTATAAATACATTACAATATGGAAAATTGGAAATAAAAATGCATAATATAAATAAAGTAATTGAATGAAGAGGAAGAAGATAGAATCCCTTACTTGAGATGTTGCTTCTAAAAGCTTTGGAGGAGATTATTAAGAGCTTGGGAATACATTAGGAGGGATTTATAGATAGATAAGGAGAGTAAATTAATGATAAATAGGTTTTTAGTAAAGATGAATGAGATGTTGGGTGGGTATTTATAGAAAAAGTGAGGGGAATTCCTTATTAATTTTTAAACTTAGGTTTTGGACTCTAAGTGATAAAATAATAAAAAGTGCAAACTTTCACATGGTTTTTTCCCTTTTTTCCAAATAGGAGTGGTTTTAAATATTTTATTAGGATAAGAATTAAACTATTTAAAATAATATCATTGGTGATGTGGAAGTGAGTCATGTTCATAAAAAAATGTTTTTAAAATATTAAAATATAATATAGGTTTTGGAGGATTCATTAAAGGTTTGAAAAATTATTCAAATAACTTAAAAATTAAATTATTTTAAATGGGGAATATTTTTTGTCATGGATTCACTTTATAGTATTTATTTCATCACTTTTCGACTATTATGTTGTCATAATACATACTGTATATTTATATAGTATTTAATTTTTACCCAAAAATTCAACTATCTCAGAAAATTATGAAAAATTGACCATTGACAAATTTCAACATACTGATTTCAAAAAATAATATTTATTTTACTAAAATAATTTTCTAAATATTAGAAATTACACTTTTAAATAAATATCCTTATTTACTAGAAGATACAAGTTTTTGCAACACTAACAACTTTTCAGTCCTTATAACAATTATATTTGACTTCGTTAAATTATATTATCATTTATATTTAATAAAATATCATTTAATAAGAATATTTAATGGAAATTTAATTTATTTAAAAATTATTGAATTTATCAAAAAGGGTGTTTTAATTGAAACTATATATTTCCCAAAAAAATACAATTTTGGTTTCTTTGTATCAAAATATATTTTTTATCAAAACTCATTTTATAATCATATATATAAATTAATAGTGAAAGGGATTAATATAATGATTATTTTATTAAAATTAAAATATACAAATTCATACTACTAGGGTCTAGATACATAACCCATTATTTTACTAGTATACTCCCTAAGGGTAAGGTGTGTGATGGTGGTACTTTATTTGGATGGTTCAAAAAACATAGTTTGGGTCAAGATCTTGATAATCTTGAACTTCTCCTATAAATGATTTCACTCATGTTTTAGTTATTGAACCTTGTATTGGGCTTGGTCAAGGGTAAATCTCGATGATTACATCTCCCTCGGAATATTTTATAAATGGGCTTCATAGGGTACGATCCTACTGGGTGAGGTCATCGTTTCTTCCTTCTATGTAAATTAGAATTTATCATAACCCTAAATATAATAATATTATCAATCACTTTAGAATGACTATATTATCAATGGTTATTATTTTTAATAGTATTTTAAGCTCGTCAGACATTTATGACTATATTTTATAATGGTCCAAAATAATAAATGAAATATAGTGAACTTCATTACTTAATAATGAATTTATTCATTTAAATGGAATTTTATTTATACAAGTTTGGATCGTTACATTCTCCCCCCCCCCCTTCAGAAATTTCTCCATTGAAATTTTCATTTAATTCGCTAAAAAAAATTGGGGTACTTTTGTTTCATCGCCTCTTCTAGTTCCCATGTTGCATCCTCAAACTTGTGGTTCCACCACAAAACTTTGACCAAGTGAGTTGTATTGTTTTGTATATATATTTATCTCTATGAACTAATATCTTCACTAGAAGCACCTAATATGAATGATCATTCTTCAAGGGTACCACCTCAGGATTTAGTACATGTGAGGGGTCTGGTATGTACTTCCTAAAGAGGGATACATGGAACACATCATGTACTTGAGATAGGTTAGGTGAGAGTGTTAGTGGATAGGCTACGTCTCTAATGTGATTAGGGATCTCAAAGTGTTCTGTGTATCTAGGAATATTATTTACTTTCTTCCTAAACCTAATGAATTTTTTCCATGATGATATAAAAAGGGACACATTATCTCTGATCTCAAACTCTTGGTCTCATCGATGATTTTTTGTGTAGCTTTTATGTCGAATTTGCACAGATTTCATATGAAACTGGATGATTTGAAAATTATTTGTCATATATTGGATAAGATCAGGTCCCATCAACCTCCTCTCTCCAACATCATCCCAGCATATTAGAGCCTTACACATCTTCCCATACATAGCCTCATAAGGTTCCATTTGTTTGCTAGAATGGAATTTTTTTTATATGATAACTCTTCTGGGTGAAGGTGTTGATCCCAAAATCCTTGAAAATACATTGAAAATGATCTCAGTATATCTTCTAGATTTTTAATAGTTCTTTCAGACTGACTATCCATTCGATGATGATAAGTATAACTGAAACTTATCTATGTATCCAACGCTTATTGAATTTCTATCTAGAACCTTGAGTAAACCTAATATCTTAATAAGATACAATGGAGAGTGTATCTCCATGCAATCTTACCACTTCTATTAAGTATATCTTGGTGAGTTTGTCAATAGAGAAGTCTTCCTTGATAGAAATAAAATGTGATGAATTTTTATAGTGATAGAATACCACCCAAATGGTGTTATTTCCTTTAGATTTTCTAGGGAGTCCTATGATAAAATCTGTAGTTATGTTTTCTCATTTCCATACTGGTATAGGAAATGGTTTCATCATACCCTTAGACTTCTATAGTTCATCCTTAATTTGTTGGAATACCAATAATTGAGAGATAAATTCTATAATATCCATTTCCATGTTATCCCACCAGAGGTTTTGCTTCAGATCTCTATACATCTTAGTACTTCCAAGATGAATAGAGAAGGATGATATATGCACATCATCTAGTAGTTCCCTCTTAAGTTATAGTTTTTATGGGACATATATTCAGGTTCCAAACCTTATTACTCCTATTTAGAAAAATTGAACTTCAAAATATTCAATACCTTCCTCTATAGCTTTTTATCATCTTTTTGGGCCTCCTTGATTCTCTTAAGAATCGATGGTTGAGAGGTTATTTAAGAAAGTTAATATGATGTTCCTTTTATGATTCCCATTTCCATCCTTTTTATGTTCAAGAAGATTATATCCCTTTCAATCCTCACCATGGATATGGTTGCGGGATCCTTTCTACTCAGAGTATCTTCCACTTTATTTCCCTTCCCGTGGTGGTAATGGATTGAATAGTCATAATCCTTGATTAGATCTGACCACCTTCATTAGCTCATATTGATGTCCTTTTGTGTGAATATATACTTGAGGCTCTTAAGATCCATATATATATATCACACTTCTCCTTGTATAGATAATGTCACCAAATATTCAATGATAAGATCACTGCAACCAATTATAGATCATATTTCAAGTAATTCTACCCATGGATCTTTAATTGAAATGAGGCATAGGATATCACTTTGTTATTTTTAATAATTAAAAAACCCAATAAATTTTTTGGATGAATCATTACAGAACATAAATCCTTCCCCATTGTTGGGTAGTGTTAGCATGGGGGTAATGATTAGCCTCTTCTTTATCTCCTTAAACATATCCTCACATTTATTACTCTATAAAAACTTCACTCCCTTTCAAGTTGGCTTGTTTAGTGGTCTTGAAAATCATGAGAAGTTTCTCAAAAATCAACATTATCACCAAGATAATCTAAGGAAATGACATATCTCTGTCATAGATGTTGGTCTGGGCCATCCTTTAATTTTATCTATATTCAAAGGATCTACAAATATCCCTTTGATGGTGATAACAAGCCCCAAGATTATTACTTTCTTCATCCAGAACTCACATTTACTATACTTCACATATAAATTTTCTTTTTTCATGGTCATCGGTACAACATTAAAATAATCCTCAAGTTCCTCCTTGATTTTTTAGTAGATAAGAATATCATCTACAAATACTACCACAAATTTTTTGATATAATCCCTAAATACTTTATTCATTAAGTCCATAAATATATTTATAGCATTAGTGAGTCCAACTAGAATCACTATGAACTCATAACAGTCTTACCTTATTGAAAAACGGTCTTGGGTATATCCACCTCCTTCATCTTTACTTGATAAGATTCCAACCAAATATACACTTTTGATAAGTACTAGTCTCCACATAGATGATTGAATAAGTCATCAACTGAAGGTAGAGGATACTTTTTCATTATTTTGATTTTGTTAAGCTCATGATAATAAATGAAGAGGCACATTGACTCAACATTCTTCTTGAAAAAAAGAATTGGTGCACCCCATAGTGAATCACTTGGGTGTATAAACCCTTTATCCAGATTCTTCTACAGTTTCTTCTTCATCTCTTCAAGTTCAACAGTGCACATTCTATATATATTCTTGGATATTGGAAAATATCTAGGTATAAGTTTGATTGAGAAACCAACCTCTTGAATTATAGGATAACCAGTAAATTCTTTAGGAAACACATCAGTGTATTCACTTACAATGGGCATGCCATTAAGGGTGATATTTTCCTTAGTCTCAATAATCTTAGATATATATGGTTGCTCGTATATAAATAATATTCATGCTTGTGATGATGATTCCAAATGAGATTCATCCTCCTCCTTGTACTTGTTGTAATGTCTCATATTTTCCGTGTATTGTTTTTAAATATTATATGGAATTATTTTGAGACCGGGATTTGTGACGACCTGCGATTCTGAGGCCCGAAGTGCCTAAAATAAATGTTTGAAATAAATTAAAAATCTAAATAGCATGTGCAAGAAGTTTTCCTAAAAACGTGAAAAAACTTTTAAACGGGATCCTAGATCAGAAATTCGAGGGCACTATTGCATTCAGAATAACAAATTTACCTTAGGCGGGGCCTAACATTGACCGGCACGGCTCTACAGAAAAAGTTAGTTTTTGGAAGTTTTAAAGGAAATAAAATAAATTAATATTTTATTTTATTTTAAATATTTTTTTAACACAACAATTCATATTTTGTTTTAAATAAGCAGGATCCTAGGGTTAGGCTCATAACCCTAGAAAACTTCCTAGAATCCTCTGGAGATTTGGATAAGAGCCACCCTTGGAGAATTATTGACGAACAACAACGCGTGGATCGTGTGTAGTGAGATCGAACCCCGACTGACGACCAACCTCCCTTTGATACCACTCTATCATGACCCATCCCAGTGGGTCCCACGTCGCGACTCCCCAAGCCCGCCTCCAATAGGTCAGGGGCCGGTGACTAGCATCGAGTAGGCATAACACTAACATGGGAGGAACTGCCTAAGTACTTGTACATGCACACACATCTCCAAGACCACAAATTATGAAATGAAAATAAAAAATACTAAGGAACAAAATGCATGCATACAACTAAACCCAACCAATAGAGTGAAATGGAAAGTAAAGTGTGGTATGTCCACAGTGATGGAACGAGGTTTTCCTTTGTTGGTGAAAAGGAAACCCATGAAGAATGGAATGGGATCATGCATAGAAGGGTGAAACCGATCACTCATTAGTTGGCTAGCCTTACCCTCAGAGCAGCAGATGTTGTGAGATTCCACTTCCTAGAAGTAGTGGTGTAGTATAAGGATGTCTTTCTAGAAGATGTTACGGGATTACCTCTCTACCGAGAGATCAACTTCTACATCAACTTACACCCTGGGAAGACACTGATATCCTCACCAGTGTATCGGATGGCTCCCGCAGAGCTTCGCAAGCTGAGGTTGAAGTTGGAGGAATTGAAAAGTAAGAGCTTTGTAAGACCCAGTGTTTCACCCTAGGTAGCCCCAGTTTTGTTTTCCAAGAAGGAAGATGAGAGTTTGAGGTTGTGTATGGATTACCAGTGCCTGAACTAGGTGATGGTGAAGAACAAGTATTCATTACTGAGGATCAACGGCCTCTTAGATTAGCTGACAGGGGCATGCTGGTTCTCAAAGGTTGACCTCAGGTCAGGTTATCACCAGTTTTGGGTACAGGACAAGGACATGCCAAAGACGACTTTCAGATGCCGCTACGATCACTACGAGTAATTAGTGATGCCTTTCGGTGTGAAAAACACCCCCAAAGTGTTCATGGGACTTATGAACTAGATCTTCTAGACATACTTAGACCTGTTCGTAGTGGTCTTTATCGATGAAATCATTGTTCACTCAATGTTAGAGGAGGAGCACGTGAGACACCTACGGATTGTTCTAGAAATACTCTGAGAGCACCAGCTTTATGGGAAGCACTCAAAGTGCTAGTTCTAGATATAGGAGTTCCACTTTATGGGACATGTTATCTTAGCAGAAGGGGTAGTAGTGGACATAACCAAGGTCAAGGCTATGTTAGCATAGGATCCACCCCAGAGTGTGATGGAGGTGCAGAGCTTCCTTCGGCTAGTAGGATACTACTAGAGGTTTATCCCTGATTTCTCCCAAATATCGGAACCGATGACAGCCTTGACCCGAAAGGGGCAGCCATTTATATGGACAGAGAAGTTCCATTAGGATTTCCAGTAGTTGAGGTAGAGTCTGGAGATCACAACAATCTTGATATTTCCATAAGAGGGTTTCGAGTACGTAGTTTACTACAACGCATTAGGGGTCGGGTTTGGATGTGTCATGATGCAGAGACAAGCAGTGATTACTTATGGTTTGAGCAAGTTAAGGCCACATGAACAGAACTATGTGGCCCATGATCTTGAGTTGGCAGTGGTAGTCTTCGCATTGAATATGTGGTAAAACTACCTGATGGGTGAACGGTTTATTGTCTACTCTGACCATAAGAGCCTCAAGTACATCTTCTCATAGAAGGATCTAAATTTGAGGTAGAGGAAATGGCTAGAGTTCCTCTAGGATTATGACTTTGATATCATCTATACTCTTGGGAAGGGGAATGTTGTGGCAGATGATCTCAGAAGGAGGTTGAGTTCGCAGTTGTTGGGTGGCGCGTCTGAGTAGTTTTCCTCACTATAGTTATCCTCCGTGGATGGATACAATGTAGCTTATCTCCAGTATATGGTTGTCATCCCTCCACTCTTACAAATTATTAGGGAGTCATAGCTAGGGGATGTAGACTATGATACTTTACGTGCTCAGTTATCCATAGTACATGCTCTTGATGGATATTCACAAGGTGGGGAGCATGTTGTCCTTTTTAGAGGATGCATAGTTGTGCTAGTGGCATTGTGGGAGGAGGTTCTGAGGTAGTTTCATACATCCCCCTTAGAGGTATATCCTAGATTGGTGAACATATACCAGGACCTCCAGTGTTAGTTCTAGTGGACAGTTATGAAGATGGTAGTAGCAGAGTTTGTTTCTTGATGCCTTACGTGCCAGTAGATGAAGGCTGAGCACCAGGTTCCAGCAGGGTTAACTCACCCCTGGAAGTTCTATAGTGGAAGTGGGATGGAATATTTATGTACTTCATGATGGAATTACCACAAATTCCCAAGGGACATGATTCTATCTGAGTGATCGTTGACTGACTCACCAAGTCAGCCCAATTCCCAGCTATTAGGGAGCAGAGTTCCATAGAGAGCTTGGGACGCCTCTACGTGTAGTAGATAGTTCATCTTTATGGCATACCTTAGAAAATAGTCTCAGATCGCGATGCTCATTTTACATCCTAGTTGTGAAATGGATTACAGGAGGCCTTTGGGACTCAGCTATGCTTGAGCACAACCTTATATCTCCAGACAAATGGTCAGGTGGAGAGGACCATTCAGGTTCTGTAGGATATGTTGCAGGCATGTATCTTGGACTTTGGTCATATTTGGGAGTATAACCTACCACTGGTGGAGTTTGCGTACAATAACAGCTACCACTCCACCATTTTCATGGCACCATTCGAGGCCTTATATGGGCGACCCTGCCGTTCACTACTCTGCTGGACCAAACTCGGAGAGTCGGCACTCATGGGCCTAGAATTGGTGTGAGCTACCACTGAAAAGGTGAAGATCATCCAGGAGTGGAAGAAGATTGCACAAAGCTGGCATAAGTCTTATGCTGACAGATAAAAGAGACCCCTAGAGTTCGAGGAGGGGTATCATGTCTTCTTTCAGGTCTCGCCTTGGCGAGGGTTGTGGATATTTGGCCGGGGTGGAAAGCTATCTTTGAGGTTCATCGGCCCTTTTTAGATACTGCGCAGAGTTGGTGACGTGGAATATCACCTAGATCTACCACCGAAGTTTCACTAAGTGCATGATGTCTTCCACATGTCATAGATGAGGAGGTACGTGCATGACCCATCGCACGTCATCGACTAGGGAGATCTGGACATTGAGGATGAAGCAACCTTTGTAGAGTACCCGGTGGAAATTGAGGATCAACAGGAGAGGATCCTTTATGGGAAATCAATTCCCTTGGTGCGTGTCTAGTGGTAGCACAGGAATCTTCAGGATAGCACGTGGGATCTGGAGGCTCAGATTCATGCACAGTACCCACATCTGTTTGAGTAGTCCTTTTCTTTGGCTTTTTGGGACTTAAATCCCTAAGGTGGGTAGAATGTAATGTCTTAGATTTTCTATGTATTATTTTTAAATATTATATGGAATTATTTTGAGACCGGTATTTGTGGTGATGTGTGATTTCGAGGCCCATAGTGCCCGAAATAAATTTTTGAAATAAATTAAAACTCTAAACAGCACGTGCACGTAGTTTTCGTGAAAATATGAAATAACTTTTAAAGGGGTTCCTGAATCATAAATCTGAGGTCATCGTTGCATTTAGAACAGCGACTTTACATTAGGAGGGGCCTAACATCGATCGGTGCGGGTCTATAGAAAAAGTTGTTTTTTAGATGTTTTAAAGGAAATAAAATAAATTAATAATTTTTTTTATTTTAAATGTTTACTTAATGAATCAATGCTTATTTTTTTAAATAATAAGGAGCCCAAGGTTAGGCTCATAACTCTGGAAAACTCCCTATAATCATCTAGATCTTTGGAGAGGAGCCACCCTTAGAAAATTCTTGACGAACACCAACGAATGACGATTTGTAGATCATGCACAGCGAGATCGAACCCCAACTGATGAACAATATCCCTCTTCATCGATGATCAAGGTAGGGGTTTTGTTTTCTATTTGTTCTTTCCCCATTCTTTTATTTAACAATGAACGTGGACCAACCCACAAACAGGTTGATCTGCTGATCGTGCGTTCTTGAGGGAGGGTGTTGTTTTTCAGTTTCTTTTGGGGTTTTGATTTGGGAATTGGTTTTGTGATAGTTTTTGAATTTTCATTTTGATTCAGATATTAAACCTATTAACGGGAGAAGATCAACACCGTGATGAATGACGGCGAAGGTGCATTCCTCCTTTGTTTCTTGAATTTATTCTCCTCTTTTTAACCTCACATTTTCGTGTTCTTCATGGGGTTATGAACAATGGATTTTTGCGCATCTATTTCACAATGCAATGATCCCAAATTGTAGATCTAACATCGTGACAACTCAGCGGAGGTGCGATGGTGATGGCGACAGACGGATCGACACGGTTTGGGAGAAATATTTCTTCGACCGTTCTTCATGTGGGTGGATCGAAACGTGTATTCGGGGCCGATTGAATTCTTGAAACTTACTGAATTATATTTTCCACGATGGGACAACCTTGAACCATGAGTTTCAAAGCGATCAGATGGCCGGATCGAGGATTGGAGGATCACTCGAGGCGCGATGATGAAGAACAGCGCGTTCTGGAAATTTCTAAAGAACACGGTGTGTTCTCCGATGAACACTCTGTGTGGGGTTATCATGGTGGCAGCTAGGGTTTCGTGCTGCACAAAGTGAAGAAAATGATGTGACATGGTGTGTGGGACCCACCCAATAGTGGCTAGAGTTCCGGGTGACGGGAAACACTGACATGACGTGTGACCATCGTCACACGGAGTGTGGGTCCTTACGCGGACTCAGCGTGTATCTTAGAGGATACACGAACATGGGGTGGAGTACGTGACATGTACTCCACCACATGGCCAGACACAGTCGGATACGCAGACCACCCCATGTACCAGTACACGGTCTGGGACACACGGGTTAAAACCGTGTATGGGCACATGGCCAGCATACATGGATTCTTCCCTAGGTAGCGGAACATGGAGTGTCACGCTCTTACATGTTGTGTATACCTTCTTCTACACGATAAGACTTATGACACGAGCCATTTTATATAGTCAATACTCAGGGTCAAAGGACATGATGTTTGACCCTTATACACATCGTGTACTTCTCTGTACATGGCTTGATCCTCTTGTCCACCATTCCTTGGACAAGTTTTGTTTGCGTTAGTGCCCCTTTTCTCGTTCCCCTGAAGGTCAGGTATCATTTCCACCCACATGAGTATGATCCCTTCAATAGGACTTTTCGAGATAGATTCGGGTATCCCTTTGAGAGGTCCGAAGTGATATCCTTTATCCATTCTTGACCCTATGTAGAGTTAGGTATCACCGTGACTAATTTTGCAGGACGTCGATCCTCTACTTAGTAGGTGAATTCGAACGAGTCTTGGTATCCACCAAAGCCTTGGAAGTGATCCTCATCTATGTATCATGATCTTTTCCCAATCAGGAGTGTGTTCTCCTGGAATAAGTGTTCTATCTTCAGATCTATCAATTCATCTATTTCTCTCGTGGATTTTCCCGATGAATAGTACTTCTCGGATGGACATCATCAAAGCTGTCAGACTCAGGGAGTGAGTTCTCCTAGATGAGTGCTTGTGGAATCTTCAAACTGAAACCCTAGTGTGGGTATATGGTCGTTGGAGAATATGGGTCTAGGTTTTGAGTATATCTGGATGTGTTTCTCTTTCTATATATTCAGTAGAAGTATACTGTATAGAGATAATTGTACCTTTACTTTGTGTATTAATTTGTGGTTTTCGGGGTCCCCTACAGAGTATTTTTATACTCACCCCTATATGGGCTTTGCCTGTATGAGTCGTGTCTTGTGCAGATGAGCGGTCTTTTGATGGAGTCCAAGGAATATCAGGACTGGACTGAGCTTTTTGAGTTCCTTGTAGTCTGAGGTGTTTCTACGACTACGATCAGCAGTCCCAACACCTCTTTCTTGCTTACAGGTTGGACTTTGTAGTTTGCAGACTCTCTTGTTTTTGGTGGGCTTGTATTCTGTCCAGTTTACTTTTTTCACATTACTTTCCATTGTACTTTGTTGGTTGGGTTTATGTCACGAACCAACTCGGGCCGACCCTGAACCGATCACCCGAGTCGGTCCGCGACATGACCCGAGAGGCATTCCCGATCCTCCCGGGTTGGCGACAAGCACCAGGGCATCAACAGAGGCTGTGGGAACAACTTCACCCAGTAAAAAAAATCAGCAGAAATATAACAAAGCAGCACAGAATAAATAGAGAGAGTAAAGAAACTAAAAAAGAACAAAATAAAAAATAAAACTAACTGAAAGAGACAACCACTATCTCCATGTGACCTCGCAGGTCACTCTCCAACTCATGACCAAACTTCTCCCATGGCGAACGCACCCAAGCTGTAGCCTGCACAACACTAAAAACAGAAAAAGAACTATAGGCGTGAGTATTAAAACTCAGTAGGCTATCCCGATATCTATTCCCAATGCACTACCTTTAAATAAATAGATTTACTAATTCCAGGTTTGAACTAAATTATATAAAATATTAGTTTCCACACACACTTTCATTTCTAAAACAAGTATCAGACCATTGCCCTTTTTAATTTAAAAAAACAAGGTTAATGTTTGAAAGGAATAGGAACATTTCATTTTAAAACATTTTCTGCGAACAATTTAGAAATCCAAACTTCAGTTATTATCCAAAAAGGAAAACCACACATAACACACAACACACACCAAGGGAAATGGGAAAAATGGCACACACGAGCCAGCAACCGAACTAGACTTCTCAATTGTGCGCCACACACAAATAAACACTAGATGAAACATGGGTCGAACCTAGGAGATCGTGAACAATCTAGAACGTACTATACATGTGAATCATCATGAAAGTATGCTCTAACTTGATGAAATCATAACGCCCTAATGCTCGGCATAGCCCTGCATGGCCTAACCGAGGGGCCCAATCCCCATAGCAGCAATAACTCAGTATTCCCCTGCTATGGGGACACTAGCCAGTGCGTAATCTAAACTAGTGCAGCAATCGTTCTCAGAAGATTCACTCACTATGCCAGGTTCTCATGTCAACACATACAATAAAAAGGGGTGCGTCCACAATGTAAATCAATCAGTCACGATGCACAAATATCACACACAACTCTTGCAATCAACGCACACAAAATATCACCCCTTAGTAACCCCAAAGTGAGTTTTTCCAAAATAATTTATTTCATTAAAGTGCCAAACGGGCCTTCACCAACTTTAAAGAAAACCTCATTTCTCAAGAAAACCCAAAACGCTTGTTCAGAAGAAACCATTTATCTTTAAAACCAGGACCACATTTTAAATTCCGTGAATTATGTTTAAAGGACAAACTAAAATTCTTTCACTACTGAGTGTCCACTTGTCAAGAAAATATTTCAAGAGTTGTGTATAAAATAAATGGCTATTTTTACACCAAATAATCATTTAAAAATTAATCATCTTATATTATTTTCTATTTATTAAAATTAATAAAACATCAAGAAATTAATAATTTCTAAATTTAAAGGTGAGTGAAGTGGGGGACCTACCTCATGACCGAGATGAAATGGAAGACGCACGTCCGACACCACACAGTAAGGTCCAGCGTACTGTAAAAAAAACAATAAGAACTCAAAACACAAACAAAAACCCCAATTAAATTATGTGAAAACAAGCGGCGGGAAGAAACCCTCACCTCAAAACTGAAGCGCGATGATGATGCAAACTCAGAAACCAAGCACGGCGATGGAGCTCACTCGGAAACGCCCCGTGCGGGTCCTAGAAAGTCAAACCGACCCAAATAACATTTAATTAAAAAAACTCTAATCAACCCAAGTCACATATATATATATATATATATATATCAAATATAAATATAAAACGAGCATCAAATAAAAGGGGTATACCAACAGGGGGTCGCGACTAGAAAAAGACCACCGGAGGGCGTCGCGCCGGAACAGCAGAAGGCATCCGCGCGGCTGGACACGGTCCGACTAGGGGGAGGCGGAAAGGGCCACCGGACAGCGGCAGGCAGAGTGAGGGAAGCACGCGGGTGAGGCAGACGGGAGCCAGAGTGTCGGGCAGCTACGGTGCAAGGCGGTGCTATAGGGGGGAGGGAAACTGGCTGCCACGATAGGAGGAGACGGAAGGGGGAGTAGTGGCGTGCGGAGAGTGACAGAGTTGCTGGGCGGAGGCGCTGCTGGAGTGGAGCGTTGTAGTAGGTGCACCGGCTGGATGGAAGGCGGAGCGAGGGTGATGTGGCGCTGGGAAAAGGAGACACGGCGGGCTGGCTAGGTTCGCGACCGGAGGAGCGGGGTGCGGGGGAGAAGAAACAGGAGGCTGGGCGCTGTGATGGGTGCATGCAGGTCGAAGGTGGCGGGAGGGCGCGATGAGTAGGAGGAGACTATGTGGAGGCGCTGGAACAGGGAAAATCAAGGGCTGCCATGGGAGCCGCTGCAAGGGGCTGCGGAAGGTGCAACGTGGGAGGTAGGGGGTCACTGATCAGAGTATGTCCGCGGTCTGGCTGGCTAGCGAGGGGAACGGCTGGGAGAGCATGCGACGGCCCAAGGGGGAGGCACGCCATAACGTCGGAGAGGAGGTGATTTCTGAAGGTGCAGCAAGAGCTGTTGGACAGCATAAGGCCGTAGTAGGCAGGAGGCACCGGTACTGGCCAGGCTGGTGCTGTTCAGGGCAGCAGGCCGAGGGAGGTAGCGGGGGAGGGAGAAGGGGGGTCGGGCGGCGACCTACTGGCAATGGGATCCTTCTAGGGGGGTGCTACACTACTGCAAGAGCTGGCCGAACAGGAGTCGCGCTGGACTGGTTTCATGTGGCGTAGAAGGCAGGAGGAGAGGGGGGGCATCGGGTAGCAGGTGTTGTGCGCAACCCAGATCGGAATAGGGTTGGCATGCTGGTGGTGCTGGAACGCAGCTGCAGGGAGCAAGGCAGACAGGGGAGTCGGCAGCAGGGGTGTCGCGCTATGCAGAGGAAGGGGGAGGCTGGGCAGGCGCTGCTGGTTGCAGCGGGTGCTGTGCGGGGTAGTAGGAGGTTCGGCTGGGGAGAAGTGCAACAGGGAGTGGGTCGCGCAGGAGAAGAATGGGTAGGGGTAACATCCATGTGGAAGAGAAAAAGAGAGAAGAAAGAGAGAGAAAAAGAAAGAGAGGAATGAAAGGGAAAAAAATAAATAAAAAAAACTAAAGTAAATAAATATTAGAAAATAATAATAAAGGTCTGACTAAAAATAATAATAATAGTAATAATAATAATAACAACAAAAATATTATAAATTATTGTCATTATTATTATTAAAAAAATTATAAAATTATTTTAAATTTAATTTATTCATTTAATTTTAAGATTTATCTAAACAGTTGAGAAACCGCGCACTCACCGGGTCCGAGTGCACAATCGCCGCTAGTGGTGCGCTGACCGCGCACCCACCCAGACCGAATGTGCGGTGACTGCTAGCAGTGCGGTGACTGCGCACTGACCCTAAAGCCACCGAAAACATCAACGTTTCAAAGAAAATTCAAACTTAGACCCAACGCAACTCTTCCCAAATTCACGGGACTGAGAAAAGAATAAAGACATGGGCATCCGTGGTCGATGTGTGACAATTCTCCCCACTACAGACACTTTCTACCCCCAGAAAGTCACCAAGCCAACAGTTGACACAACTTGAGTTCATTCCTAGACGAAATTATAGAGAACCGAGAGCTTCGGGGTGACCATTTTCCACAAACGTCGCACCTGACCAATTCAAGGAAATCCACTACCCGAGATTGAGGGGAGAACATGAGAGAGTTCTCCCCACCACAAGAATTCACTAATACAAAAACCCTTAAAACCCAAACAAACCACCCCTGGGGGGGCCAAAATGGGAGCTCCCAAACCAAACTCATTCATTTTCCCGACATGGACTAGAAAACACACCTGAGACTTTAACGGAAAGATTGATACGGAACAATCCAGCAACTTGAGGATAAGAAATTAACTCAACACCTCCCATCAACTTCATGAAATGAACATTCTTCTATCGAACACAGCTAGGACCAACTCAAAATCAGAACATGTCCATTTATTCATGGGCCCACAGCATTCAGAGAGACCAAACAACCTAAGAACCACACTGAGAGAAGATCAGACCGCTTGGATTGTGGGGGAACGGGCTCATCACGCCACCACAGCAAGGATGATCTTACAATAGCAATGATAATAGAATAAGGGAAATTTTGGATATTTCCATTCCAAAGCCGAAGACATTATCTGGACTGAGGTTCCACACACCCTCAGCAACTCCTGACTATGCTGAGCTTCACCCCGAGACCTGTGGCTGGGGCCCTGATGGCTGAAGCATCTCCTGCCTCATAGTCAAGCATTTTCATCTTCTAGTTTCTAACTCCTTATGTTTGATGATTCGAAAAACCACGATGGTTGTACATTTTCAAAGCGATGAAACATGATGACTTAGAATGTCCGGACTGGCCATACTGGTGATGCACAAGAGAGCGGTCCGATAAACTAGGAGCCGGTACCGATGAGGATGATTTCTTGGAGACAGGTTCCACCGGCCTGCACTCCTTTCCAGGTGGGGAACCTTCACAAAATTCAACCACCGTTAATCACACCCAAAACTCTAACGACGATGAGACATTTCATCTTTACTAACCCAGAACTGAACCCTCAAACAACTCTAGGGAGGTACGAACCTTAACTACCATGGGAGTTCCCAACAACCCGAAGACACACTATCTTTCATAACAATAAAACAACCTATAACAGACTTCGACTACCTCGATAAGAAAGCAACACACAAAAAGAGCTGAGAACTGAGCATAACTCATTGACAACTTTTAGAGGCTTTATGGGTGGCATACTCATAATAATACGAAAAACACCATCAAAACCGGCATCAGGACAAAACTCAATCAAAGAAACAACACATGCTAAGAGAAATAGGACCATAATCCAAACATATACAACACAAGGAGAAATAACTTTTTTAAAAGTGTTATTTCTTTAAAATTTTCAAAACTCACCTATGGCACTTTATGAACTATCACACGTGCGTTCATTTAATCCCGCTCACATCATTTGTGAACAAGTTCCCCCACGCACTTTCCATACATACCCACACACGTGTGACCCTCCATAAGGAGTGCCAAGGTTCAAACACTTCTTTTCCTTACCAAATCCAAACTCATACCAAGTTTTTCTAAACTGATACACCTCCTCTTTAAAAAACCCACTTTAGTAATTTCAAAAACAATTTAGAAGAAACACTTTTCCATTTAAAAAACAATTTCACTTTTAACGCACACTCAAATCAACTGAGAATAAAACAAAAAAAAAGCAGTAATAACCCACTAGAATGAGAAACTAGTGCATATGTCTGACCCAGCGACATGTTGGTGAACCATGCCCCAAGTAAAGTATAACACTAATAGGACCTTAAACCGGACACTTGGACTCTACATGGGTCACCACCCCATGTGAGGCCGCAAAGTGAACTGATTCACCTCCATTGTCATCCCTCAACCTGAAATGACCAAGGAAAAGTGACACAAATCCCGGACTAACCCTAGTAACTCAGGTCTCGTCACGAGCAGTGGTGATCAGGCACCGACACGTAACCTACCACCAGAGCCCCAACAGTCCTAATCTCCATCTACTGGTCATCCCAAATAAAAAATGGTGCTCTGAAAAGGGAGGTCCGCTAAGGGCCGACCTACTCTGATACCATTTTGTCATGAACCAACTCGGGCCAACCCTGAACTGATCACCCGAGTCGATCCGTGACATGACCCGAGAGGTGTTCCTGATCCTCTCGGGCTGGCAACAAGCGCCAGGGCATCAATAGAGGCTATGGGAATGATTTCGCCCAGTAAAAAAATAAATAAATCAGCAAAAATATAACAGAGCAGTGCAGAATAAATAGAGAGAGTAAAGCAACTAAAAAAGAATAAAAGAAAAAATAAAACTAACTGAAAGAGACAACCACTATCTCTGTGTGACCTCGTAGGTCACTCTCCAACTCATGACCAAACGTCGCCCAAGGCGAACGCACCCAAGATGTAGCCTGCACAACACTAAAAATAGAAAAATAACTATAAGCATGAGTATTAAAACTCATTAGGCTAGCCCGATATCTATTCCCAGTGCACTACCTTTAAATAAATAAATTTACTAATTCTTGGTTTGAACTAAATTATATAAAATATTAGTTTCCACACACACTTTCATTTCTAAAACAAGTATCATTCCATTTACCTTTTTAATTTAAAAAAACAAGGTTAATGTTTGAAAGGAATAGTTACATTTCATTTTAAAACATTTTCTACGAACAATTTAGGAATCCAAACTTCAGTTATTAGCCAAAAAGGAAAACCACACATAACACACAACACATGCCAAGGGCAATGGGAAAAATGGCACACACGAGCCAGCAACCGAACTAGACTTCTCAATCGTGTGCCACACACATATAAACACTAAATGAAACATGGGTCAAACCTAGGAGATCGTGAACAATCCAGAACGTACTATACATGTGACTCATACTGAAATCATGCTCTAACTTGATGAATTCATAACTCCCTAACCCTCAGCATAGCCCTACATGCCCTAACCGAGGGGCCCAATCCCCATAGCAGCAATAACTCAGTATTCCCCTACTATGGGGCCACTAGCCAGTGCGTGATCTAAACTAGTGCAGCAATCATTCTCAGAAGATTCACTCACTATGTCAGGTTCCCATGTCAACACATAAAATAAAAGTGGGTGCGTCCACAATGTAAATCAATCAGTCAAAATGCACAAATATCACACACAACTCACGCAATCAACGCACACAAAAGATCACCCTTAGTAACCCCAAAGTGAGTTTTTCCAAAATAATTTATTTCATTAAAGTGTCAAACATCCCTTCACCAACTTTAAAGAAAACCTCATTTCTCAAGAAAACCCAAAACGCTTGTTCAGAAGAAACCATTTATCTTTAAAACCAGGACCACATTTGAAATTCCATGAATTATGTTTAAATGCTAAACTGACATTCTTTCACTACTGAGTGTCCGCTCATCAAGAAAATATTTCAAGAGTCGTGTATAAAATAAACAGCTCTTTTTACACCAAATAATCATTTAAAAACTAATCATCTTATATTATTTTCTATTTATTAAAATTAATAAAACATCAAGAAATTAATAATTTCTAAATTTAAAGGTGATTTCAGTGGGGGACCAACCTCGATACTGAGATGAAATGGATGACGCACGTCTGACACCACACAGTATGGTCCAGCGTACTGTAAACAAAACACTAAGAACTCAAAACACAGACAAAAACCCTAATTAAAGTATGCAAAACCAAGTGGCGGGAAGAAACCCTCACCTCAAAACTGAAGTGCGACGATGATGCAAACTCAAAAACAAAGCGCGGCGATGGCGCTCACTCGGAAACACCCCGCGCGGGTCCTAGAAAGTCAAACTAACCCAAATAACATTTAATTAAAAAAAACTTGAATCAACCCAAGGCACATATATATATATATATATATCAAATATAAATATAAAACGAGCATCAAATAAAAGGGGTATACCAATGGGGGGTCGCGACTAGAAAAAGACCACCGGAGGGTGTCGCGCCGGAACAGCGGAAGGCGTCCATGTGGATGGACACGGTCCGACCAGGGGGAGGTGACAAGGGACGCCGGACAGCAGCGGGCAGCATGCGGGCAGCACACGGGTGAGGTGGACGGGAGCCAGGGTGTCGGGTAGCTGCGGTGCAAGGTGACGCTACAAGGGAGGAGGGTTGTTGGCTGCCGCGACAGGAGGAGACAGAAGGGGGAGAAGCGGCGTGTGGAGAGTGATGGAGCTGCTCGGTGGAGGCACTGCCAGAGTGGAGCGTTGTAGCAGGTGCTCCGGCTGGAAGGAAGGCGGAGCGAGGGTGATGTGGCGCTGGGAAAAGGAGCCACGGCGGGCTGGCTAGGTTCGCGACTGGAGGAGCGGGGTGCGTGAAAGAAGAAACAGGAGGTTGGGCGTCGTGTTGGGTGCGTGCAGGCCGAAGGCGGCAGGAGGGTGCGACGAGCAAGAGGTGACTATGGGGAGGCGCTAGAACAGGGAAAACTAGGGGGCTGTCGTGGGAGTCGCTGCAAGGGGCTGCGGAAGGTGAAACGTGGGAGGTAGGGGGGTTCACCGATCAGAGTAGGTCTGCGGTCTGGCTGGCCAGTGAGGGGTGCGGCTGGGAGAGCGTGTAGCGACCCAAGGGGGAGGCACGCCGTGACGTCGGAGAGGAGGCGAAGTCTGAAGGTGCAGCAGGAGCTGCTGGACAGCATAAGGTCGTAGCAGGTAGGAGGCACCGGTGCTGGCCGGGCTGGTGCTGTACAGGGCAGGAGGTCGAGGGAGGTAGCGGGGGAGGGAGAAGGGAGGTCAGGCGGCGACCTACTAGCAATGGGATACTTCTAGGGGGGTTCTACACTGCTGCAAGTGCTGGCCGAACAGGAGTCGCGTTGGACTGGTTTCATGCGGTGTAGAAGGCAGGAGGAGAGGGGGGGCGTCGGGTAGCAGGTGTTGTGCGCAACCCAGATCGAAAGAGGGTTGGCATGCTGGTGGTGCTAGAACACGGCTGCAGGGAGAAAGGTGGACAGGGGAGTCGGCAGCAGGGGTTCCGTGCTGTGCAGAGGAAGGGGAGGTCGGGCAGGCGCTGCTGGTTGCAGCGGGTGCTGTGCGGGGTAGCAGGAGGTTCGGCTGGGGAGAATTGCAACAGGGAGCGGGTCGCGTGGGAGAAGAATGGGTAGGGAGAACATTCGCGTAGAAGAGAAAAAGAGAGAAGAAAGAGAAAAAAAGGAAAGAAAGAGAGGAAAGAAAGGGAAAAAAATCTAAAGTAAATAAATATTAGAAAATAATAATAAAGGTATGACTAAAAATAATAATAATAATAATAATAACAACAACAATATTATAAATTATTGTCATTATTATTATTAAACATTTTATAAAATTCTTTTTAATTTAATTTATTCATTTAATTTTAAGATTTATCTAAACAGTTGAGCAACCGTGCACTCACCGGGTCCGAGCGCACAATCGCCGCTAGCGGTGCGCTGACCGCACACCCACCCGGACCGAATGCGCGGTGACCGCTAGTAGTGCGGTGACTGTGCACTGACCCGAAATCCACTGAAAACATCAACACTTCAAAGAAAAATCAAACTTGGACCCAACGCAACTCTCCCTAAAGTCGCGGGACTGAGAAAAGAATAAAGACATGGGCGTCTGTGGTCGGGGTGTGACAGTTTAGTTGTATGCATTCATTTTTTTCCTTAGTGTTTTTTTTATTTCAGTATTTATGGTCTTGGAGATGTTTGCGTGTGTACGGGTATTGGGAAATTCCTCCCATGTTAGTGTTATGCCTACTCGGTGCTAGTCATCAGCCCCTAGCCTATTGGAGGTGGGCTTGGGGAGTCACGGTGCAAGCCCCACTGAGATAGGTCGTGACACTTGTATAGAATCAAATGGAAATTTGTGACGTAAAGGGTGATTTCCTTCTCTCAAAAATTTATGTTAGTCCTATACAAGTAAATCCAATCCATACTCATAATTTTACCAAATTACACTTAAGGGGGTATCATAAGGTTCACTAGGAAATTCATCCTGCAAATATTGATAGGGAGAATTTATATACTTGGGATGAAAGAATTGACTGATTTACCATCTTCACTAACAACTTGACTTCCATTTTTTGAGCTAGTATTTTAATAGTTCTACTAAACTTTCATGATATTAAAGAATGTGTAGAACTAGAATAAAATAGTACATTTTCTATCCTTGAATGAATAACTGAAGTGCCTATCACAACTTCATTATCGAGATCCACCTCAGTAGTTGTGATGGTATATGATCACCCTTTCTCTCTAGGACTTAGTGGTTGTTTTCATCAGTTATCATCAACAAACATTAGTTTAGTGCATTGGTTTTCATAGAGTCATTATTCCTTGAAGTTGAAACATTATACAGTAGGCTGAGGGTGGACTGGAGAATTTATTTCTTCTATAACATTGGTGGGTTTCTTCCATTGGTATTCTCTAGCTAGGTTCTCTTTCTTCCCACACCTAAAGCATTTCCTTGTCCCCTTCAGTAAATTTCTTATATGTTTCTTCTTGAACTTTGGATAAGTGTGATGTTATACTTTCTTACCCTAGTGAGATTTCTCTATTGCTATGCTAGAAATACACTTTATTCTCTTCTTCCTATATCGAGACCCATGAGAACCTTGAAATTATTCGGTCTCTATTTTAACTTTGAGGGAACATCATAAAATCTCTTTATAGATGTCAAAGACTTGAATTGCTAATGTTTTTTATCGATTCGGCTTTAGCCCACTAAAGAAGTGGTTAAATTTACTTTCAAGGTCAATGATAAATCTAGAGGTGTATCATGAAAGTCTTGTGAAGTTCGACTCATACATCCCAATGGATTCGTCTTCCTTTTTCTTGAGTCCAAGGAACCTCCTCTCTATTTTAAGTCAGAAAGTGTAAGGAGAATAATTATCAAAAAAAAATTCTTGAATTATTTCCACTCAATCGATTTGATTTCTTCCTTGAAATTTTTATTCTTGATCAATTTTCACCATTGATTAGATTCTCACACTATGTGATAAATAGACAACACAACTTTCTCTTGCTTGGAGAATTGAAGAATAGAGAAGATCTTTCCAATGGAGTTGATCCATTATTTTTTGATTAAGGGATCAAAATATCCATTGAAAGTCAGTGGCCTTTATTATATAAAGGTCTCAATTACAACTTGATCTTTATTAGGGAGATGTGGTTGTTCATCCTCATTCATGTTTCTGTTCAAAAATTAATTGAGTTGAGAAAGTATTGTCATAAAGTTCCCAACTCTTGTTCCCATCAGGTTGGGAATCTCATTTGGGTAGTAATCACATTACCCATCACATTGTTTGTTAACTCAGTTCCTCCTATTTCTAGTCATTGATTAAAATAAAGGGAACTTAAGGATGAGAATTTTCAAACTATTAAACATATAAAAGGGAAACTATAAACATTGAAGGGATAACCCATGAATCACATGTATTCTTTAACCTATGAATTTCTAGGTTTCAATTTAAGTTATCCATGGTCTATTTTCCAATATTAAATTTCATGTGAATTTTTTTTCCCATCATAATAATTTATAAAAATCACATGATTAACCAAATAATATCCCCTAGGAGTGTCCAACCAGGTGTGTAGTTTTAGGGAACCTTGTCATGCACTAGGTGACAATAGATTTAATACCAAATATCCCTTTTAAGTTTTATTACACATAGGTACAATTGTTCTGTAGCTGCATCCACTTACTAGTATCCATAATGGGATATATTTGATCAAAAAAACAAGCACTCTATACTTTAAAAAATTTAGGGATGTTTTCCTATGTTTAGTCTTATAATTATGGTCTTCACTAAGGTTTTGTAATCCTAAGCCCCAAAAATAACTAGACCTCACTCTGATACCAACTATGATAACCCATATCTTTTATACACTTTATTTCATGATTTATTACAAAAAGATACACATAATACAATTACAAAAGATCATGAGGCCTAGTGTCGTTGGTTAATTAGATATATAACACAATAACTTTAAACATGGGTACAACAATATTATTTAAAAACTCCAAAACATTCCCTTATATTCAATTGATCTTCTAAAACTGCACGGGATAACCGGGGATATACATAAGGGGTGAGATATAAATCCCAGTAAAGGTATAATCAAAGAATAAAATGATGAAATTAATACATGTAAGTCAAGAGGCATATAAAGGTGACATAAAAGGGTTATAATTATAAAAATGAACATCGAATCATGGTATAAGATGATAACATCAAAGAAACATATGGATGTGGAAACTACATAAAACATGAAATCATAAGCATAAGTCAAGGCTAACGTCGAGTCATCATAACATAGTATGATTAGGCTAATCACCCATACACCATACATGGTATCACATGAGATAAAATCATTACCCAATTCATTAGAGGGATATATAATTCTAGTCTTACCCGTCACATTCATATCATGCATATGCATCTGTATGCCACATAGATCATACAACATAAGAACGTCTTACATCACTTTTAATCCCATGTTTAAGGAGTATGGGATACATACATGGAATTACCCAGTTAATTAAATATAGGTACATCTAGGTTAATCCACTTGAGTTTAAATGGGGATGTTTATTCACAACACAAATTCTTGGTATGGAAAACCACAGGATAATTTCAGCAACGTAACGGGTGTATATAAAGATTAATGAAAGGGTTTAATGAGAGTGAAAGGTGGTCTCTCATTACTTGTGCATCATAAGTATAGTAAAGGGAGTTTTAAAAAAACATTACAACATGTAAGATAAAAAATAAAAAAAGGCATAATATAAATAAAGTACTTGAATAAAGAGGAGGAAGAGAGAATCCCTTACTTGAGAGGTCACTTTTAAAAGCTTGGGAGGAACTTCTTAAGATCTTAAGAACACCTTGAGAGGGTTTTAGAGAGTTAGAGGGAGAGGAACTTCATTAAATTATATTATAATTTATATTTAATTAAATATTATTTAATAATAATATTTAATGAAAATAAAAATTATTTCAAAATTCTTGAATTTATCAAAAAGAGTGTTTTAATTGAAACTAAATATTTCCCAAAAAATACAATTTTGGTTTCTTTGTATCAAAATATAATTTTTATCAAACTCATTATATAATCATATATATAAATTAATAAGTAAATAGACAAATATAATCATTATTTTATTAAAAAGAAACTATACAAATTCATACTACTAGGGTCTAGATACATAACCCCCTATTACACTAGCGTACTCCCTAAGGGTAAGGTGTGTGATGGTGGTACTTTTATATGGTGGTTCTAAGAATATGGTTTGGGTCATGATCTTTATAATCTTTAACTTCTCTCATAAATGGTTTAACTTGTGTTTCAGTTATTAAATCTCAGCTTGGGCTTGGTCAAAAGAAAATCCTAGTGATACCATCTCCCTTGAAAGATCTGATAAATGGGTTTCATAAGGTATGATCCTACTGGTCAAGGCCATTGCTTATTCCTTCTATGTCAATTAGACTTCATCATAACCATAAATATACTAATATTTTTAGTCACTATAAAATGACTATATTATCAACGGTTATGATGCTTAACAAAATTTTAAGATCATCAGACAATTATGAATATATTTTATAATAGTCTAAAATAAAAAATGAAATAAAGTGCCCTAAATTACTTAATAAGGAAATTATTCATTAAAAAGGAAATTTCATTTATAAAATTTTGGGTTATTACAAAATAACTAATCACTCTTTCTTTCATTGCTTAATTTTATTGAGTTCCTCTCATGCCTCACTTGAAGAATTAAAATTATTCCCCTTCTAAACTTTATTTTCTTCCTCATCTTGCATTCTTGAAAATTTTGTTTTTATCTACTTACAATAGTTCCACCTTGATTCATACCACTTTCTTGGTAGAGACTTATTGTATAATCAAGAGTAATCTTTGTGCCCAAATACTCCACAACACCAGTAGTGACCTTTGAATATTTATCTTTCATACTGATAGTAGTTTTGTTATGATGTGTTTTGTAGTTGTCTCTATAAAAAATGTGGGTGTTTATTTAGGGGGAAATATTCTTGAAATATTCTACTGTTTCTTTGTAGAAGATGATTTCTCACTCATCTTCTTGGTATTTGATTATTATATCTTATCTTTTAAACCTACGTTTTTTGTAAAGGTGGATGTACATTGAGATTATTTGGGTAAATAATCAGTTTGCCTATGTGGACCCTTCTTTTCACCTGTATGAGAATATTCATATTTAACCTCAATTTATTTGGTGAAGTTTTCTCTAATCATCTTTGACTCACTTTTTGTTATAAGACACATTGATTGTGTCTTAGAAAACACTTCTTCTTTCTCATCCAATCTTTCCTCAAGATATTTTACCATCTTTTCAAATTCAGATTGATTCAATATGTTCTTCTTAAATTCCTCAACAAGTGTTATTTCTTCCTTGTTAAGCTTCTCCTCTTAAACTGATGTTTCTTCATGATCTTTCAGCTTCTTTTCTAGATCATCCACTTTCACATTATATTCTCTAATATCATTAAGGAATTCCATTTAATTTTGAAACACTCACCATTCTAAAAAGTTATCTCATTAGTTTCTTTCTTCAACTCTTTCTTCTCCTTCTTGAGTTGTAAATTTTTATCAATAGATGATTCCAACTTTTATTTTAGAATAAATTCCAATTCCTTTCTCTTTTCTTCATCATTGACACTAATTGATGAAACACTTTCCCTTTTAACATGAGCTAAAAAAGTTGAATTGACTATCTGATTCATTGTTGGATGAAGAATCATCCTTCTCTCTTATGCTCAAAAAATTTACTAGAAAACATTTTATTATATATTTTCTTTTTTTATTTTCTTTTTCTTCTAAATCAGAATCATTGATATTCTTATTAGGAAAACTTTCTGCAAAATGGTCATTGTCATTACAATTCCAGCACTTGAGATATTGTTTATCTTTTCCCTTCCAATTGACTTTTTTTTATCTCTTATAAAGAAGATAAATGATTTTGTTGAAGTCCTCTTCATACTCATCATCATCTGAATCACTTGATTCTTCTTCTCTTTCTTTATCCCTGAACTTTCCTTTTAACAAAGCTTCAAAATCTATTTCTTCTTTATCCTTATTCTTAAATAATATTACTTTCATCATTTCATATGCTATGAGAATATTCTTAATTTCACCTAGATATAGATCCTCTCTATCTTCTAGAGCTGAAACCTTAGCATCAAACATGTCTGGAAATTTTCTCATCATTTTTTAATAATAGTAGAATCTTCCAACTTCTCACTAAAACCTATTATATTTCTAACAATTTCATTGACCCTTGTAAATCATTTATCAATTTATTCATCATTATCCATCTTGAAATCTTCAAATTTTCTCCTCCAGATATGTAACTTAGCCTTATTAACTTGTGTTTTTCCTTCATAGAGTCTTCTCAACTTACCCCACATCTTTTTATAAGTTGGAAACTCCATAATCTTTGTATAAACCTTATCATAGAGATCCATAAAAATGTAATTTTGAGATTTTCCATTAAATTATAGATTTATATTATCAAAAAATATCATATAAAACTCATTAATGGATAAGACTACCACTATAGTATCATCTCTAACTTCTAGGGAAAGAGATAGAATATAGGGTAACATCTTATTCCTCCAACTAGGATAGTTCTTACTATCAAATACAAGAGAACCCTTGTTGTTCACTAAATTTATATTCTCTATCCCAATAGATTATTGGGTCTTTCAGAGGCAACCTTTTCTCTGATAGCAATTGAAGTTTCCATAATAGTTTGAGATCATTGAGAGGGGTAGGGTGTGAATCAGTGATCCATTTCTTTTATTAATTCTTCTTAGAACTCAACCTCTAAAACTTGTTAGAGCTTCAATCCACACAAACATTTTTCTCAACCTCACCTTGTATAAAATAAATATAAAGAGAGATATCAGAACATGATATTTATAAGGTTCAGTACAAAGTCCTACTCCTTTCCATGTTGGTTATTCCCCTGACATGAATTTTTTACTAAATTATTTCAAAATTAAAAAGGCATAGGATACCCCAGTAATAATTCCTCCAATTGAATCTGGTTCTTCCCCCCAATAACCAACTCTTCTACTGTAGTTGGTTATATCCCCCAACTATCCTTCTTTTCTCATCTTCCTTCACGACTAGTTATACCCCTATCCATAATCCTTTTCAATAACTGGTTATACCCCCCATCTATAAGTTATTCTTTCTCATTTTGTGATCCAATGTATAAAGATCTTCTTCTTAAAATTTTCTTCCTCCGCAATCAAGTTGGATCGCCTTTTCCCATGTATAGCTTCTTTAAGATCTTCAAAAACTCTTTAAATATTCTGCTAGTCTTGAAACTTCCTTCTGATCTTAGAAAGACCTAGATCTTCTCAAACCTTACCAACAAATGTTATTCTAGTAAAACTCTTTATGGAATGCTATGTCTGATTCTCCTCAGTCGAGTACCCTCTATCTGATGCACCTCTATCTGGTGAACCTTAGTCTTATGATCTTATGTTTGATGCACTCGGTCAAATACTCCTTCATCAGGTAATACATCTTTGTAGTACTTTTATATTTGATAGATCTCTGTCAAGAGATCTTCTATCTAATGTGCCTCTTCTTCAACCAAGTAGAATCTTGGTCTGTAACTCAAGTTGTGATATCTCTCAAAAATTTCAATACTTTCACTCCTTATTCATCATAGGAAACAAATTCTTTTTAATGATCCTTCACCCCTTTATATAGTAATACTTACCCCATAAATTAAGGAAGAAGGGAATTCTCCAATTTGAATTTCCTAATAAACAAAAACTTCTTTTGACTACCTTCAAAACTTCCTAAATAGTCAGATTTGACTTTCTATGTCAAATTTTCCTTAAATCTGGGTGTCAAAAATATCTTAAAAAATTCCTCAAACTTAGATATATTTATGAACATTTAAAGAGAAATTAAAAATCTTCACAATGAATAACTTTAAAAAGTTTATGTAAAGTTATTCAAACCTCCATCTAATATAAAACTTATTTATCTGGTTCCATCTACCTAATCGACTCAGTTTGGTAAACTCAGGATTTATCTATCTAATAATATTCATAAGAATTCATCCCAATAACACTCTATTCGGTGATACATTGTCTGAATCCCCTCCATCTAGTATCCTTTGTTCGATGAACTCATGCATGGAGATTAAAAACATGAAGATTGCTCCATCTAATGAATTTTTATTTCTTCACCTGATGACTACACAGTTTTTCATCTGTTGCCTTTTCATTTCTCTATCCGTCAATCTCAAACTTTCCATGTTTAATGGATCCATGAATGTATGTCTTGTATATTATCAAGCCTTCCTCCACCCAGTCATATTTATCCTCTAAAATCAGTCTAGTTTACTTCACAAAAGTTCATCTGATAGAAATGATATTCTATATATGGTTATTGTCTTTCCAATGATCTCTTGAGAGTCTATCCATTGGAACTTTATTGATCATCAACTCTCTTAATCTAGTAGACTTCATAAATCTATTTTATATGGATTGAAAAACTCTTCTTATTCTAGAGTTACAAAGTCTTTTTCTGGTCATTCTTTGTCTGATTGCAACTTCAGAGATCAAACTTTGTACAACAGTAACTCAATATCTTCATAACTTCCAACTTTGTATGGTCGACAACTTTATCATTTTATAACTTCAACATTGTAAAAACTGTCTTTGTCTAGAAACTTCATGATCTTGAACCATGATAATATTTTATTAATCATGATGTTAGGAACGTTGAGGATCATAAAAGCATCGTCTAACTTAATAATGTTGCTCTAAATTAAGCAACAACTCTTCTCCCAATATTCTCCAAGTAACTTCTTCTACAAACACATATTGACATATTGATAACAAATGAAACTAGCACACTTTAGACTAATACTAATAAAGTATTATTCACTTTATTTTAGTGTTGTATCTAACATAAACTATCAAACATAGTATTATTCAAAGGAAAATATGTTCTAAAATATCAGGGTGTTGCAAAATGCACCATTATACCAATTTATGGATATATTTAGGATGTTGAGGTGACCTCAGGTCGCATGGAGACAACATCATGGTGGTTTGTGTTTTATAACTTATGTTGGGATATTTTTCTACTGTCCACTTCAAATTTCAATACATTTTTAGTCTTTTTGTGCTAATTCTAGTTATGTATTCTTTATCCATGTTAGATTTAAAAGTGAGTTTGGTTATTCATGTTGAGTTATACCTCGTTCGGTTGATGTTTTATTTGAAACTGTTTATTTCATATTTTATGATAGTCCAATTTATGGGCACACCATGCTAGATTCTCAGTAAGAGCCTATGGTTGTCTAATACCATTTGAGGTGAAATCATTCCCAATTGGTTATATTTGATGCCCTCATACTATTTTTTGTCCTAGGGTGATCTAGAATTCACCTCGATCCATGTGGTGGACCGCCCCAGTTGACGCAACGGTTTGACCCATTCCAATTCATTACAGAGAGGATATAATTAATCAAGTCACTATAGAGGTGCATGTTCCAAAATAAACAATAAATTTAAGTGTTCCTAAAGAAACACAGGATGAAGTCCATAAAGAAAATTCAAATGATATTGAAAACTTTGAAGGTTTTGAAAATACTAAAATCTCTTTTAATTTTTCCAATGCAGGGGAATGATGACATAAAAATAAAATAGAAAATATTGATGAAATATTTTCATTTTCAGTGGCACGTGATATCGAGAATGAAGATCCTGAACCAATATCAGTTATGGAATGTAAAAATGACCTAATTAGGATAAAATGGAAAGTTTCAATGAAAATTGAATTAAGATCACTTAATAAGCGAAATGTCATTGGACCCATCATGCTCACACCAAAAATTTGCTAAACTTGTTGATCATAAGTGGGTTTTTGTGTGAAAGGGAAATGAGGAAAATGAGATTTATGGATTCAAACATTATCTCATCACATAAAGAATTTTCCAAAGACCTGGAATTTATTATGAGGAGACATGTTTTGTTGTTATGGATGCAATTAAATTTTTATATTTAAACAGACTTGCAATTGCTGAAAATACTAAAATGCATATTATGGATGTTTTTAAAACTTACTTAAATAATTCTCTTAATAGTAATACACACACACATCCCTAATAGGTTCCAAATTCCTAGAATATTAAAACCAAACTCCAAGGAATTATATTTAATTATATTACAAAAGACACTGTAAAAATTAAAACAATATTGGTGTATGTGGCATAATTTCTTAAGAAATCATTTTTAGGAATGGAGTTAAACATATTTTCCATTATTGTAATGTCCCAGAAATTATGTATAATTTTTTTAATTATATGTAATTATTTTGAGACCATGAAATCTGACGGTGCATGATTCCAAGGCCCGAAGTGCCCGGAATTATCATTCGATGTTTTGTTAAGTTTTAATTAGCATGCGTAAGAAGGTTTCCTGAAAAAAAGTGGAATAAATATTAAATGGTTACTCAAATCAGAAATATGAGGGCATCATTGCACTCAGGATGGCAGGTTTACCCTAGGCGTGACTAAAGTTTAGTCATCATGGGTCTCCTTTGAGAAAACCCAAAAATGGCATAACCGTAAATAAAATAATTAAATAAAGTTATTTTATTTTTAGAATGCTTATAACTCGCAAACAGTAACTCAGATTAAAAATCTGAGACCACTGCTGAACTCGTGAGGATATTTTTTCTTTAGGAAGATACTAACATTGGTCGGCGCGAGCCACCAGTGAAAGTTAGTTTTTGGACATAAATAAAATAATTAAGTGAAAATTATTTTATTATAAAATCCATAACTTTCAAATGGTAACTTAGATTGGAAATACGAGACTACCGTTGGGTTCGTTGTGGCGTGCTTCACTTAGGCAGAGCCTAACCTCGACTGGCATGGTTCGAGGGTGGCAGTTAATAATTTTTTTGAACTTTTTTTCGGGTACATTCAGTAAACGCACGAGCGGCATTTTGTAACTTTTGAACTAGTGATCGAAATTGAAATCTGAGGACACCATTGAAATCCCAGAGCAGATATTCTCAACCGCAGTAGGTCAAGGGTTCAAATTAGTTTTTAGACTTTTCGTGGGAGAAAATAAAATAAACATGCTTTATTTTATTTTTGAAATTGAAACCTCCAATTTGAAACATGAAGTTGGGGACCACACAAGGGTGGTCGGGCATTTAATGTTGGTCATTAAATGACCGGTTACACAAAATGTGTAACCACATTCCTTTTTAATTAATAGGATTCATTAATTCAGAATTAATTAATCAACTTTAACTCTTTTCTTTCTCCAAATTAAATGTGTCAACTTAATTTAATTAATGTACAAACTTTAATTAAATTATTGCTTAAGATTATTTATTTTGGCACCTCACCTCTCGTGGGAAAAGGGTTTGGAAAAGGAGGGGAGAGATTTGGAGAGTTGGAAAGATCTTTCTCCAACAAAGGAGATCCTCCAACAAAGAACGACTTCCGGAATCAAAGAATGAGGAACCGACCTTGGAGCGTCTTGTGGGAGTGACGAACGCCGACGTCAATCTTCAATGACTTCATCTTCTTCCTCATTCCACCACCAATGGAAATCGAGGTATAGGATTTATATATTAAGAATAGATAAATAAATTCAATCATATATAAATCTCCTACCTCGATTTTCCATTAGAGGTGGCGTAGGGAAGAAGACGAAGTCGTTGAAGATTGATGTCGGCGTTCGTCACTCCCGCAAGACGCTCCAAGGTCGGTTCCTTGTTATTTGATTCTGGAATTTGTTCTTCGTTGGAGGATCTCCTTTGGAGAGTTGGAGAGATATTTCTCCAATAAAGGAGATCCTCCAACAAAGAACAACTTTCAGAATTGAAGAATAAGGAACTGACCTTAGAGCGTCTTTCGGGAGTGACGAACGCCGACGTCAATCTTCAACGGCTTCGTCTTCTTCCTCGTGCCACCTCCAATGGAAAATAGAGGTAGGATATTTATATATGATTGAATTTATTTATCGATTCTTCATATATAAATCCCCTACCTCGATTTTCTATTGGAGGTGGCGTGAGGAAGAAGATGAAGTCATTGAAAATTGATGTCGGCATTCATTACTCCCGCAAGACGCTCCAAGTTCGGTTCATAGTTAGTCGATTCAGGAAGTCATTCTTTGTTGGAGGATCTCCTTTGTTGGAGAAATATCTTTCCAACTCTACAAAGCTCTCCCATCCATTTCCAAACCCTTTTCCTGTGAGAGGTGAGGTGCCAAAATAAATAATCTTAAGCAATAATTTAATTAAAGTTTGTACATTAATTAAATTAAGTTGGCACATTTAATTTGCAGAAAACCAAGACTTAAAGTTGATTCATTAATTCCGAATTAATTAATCCTATTAATTAAAGAGTAATGTGGTTACACATTTTGTGTAACCGTACATTTAATGCCCAGCATTAAATGCCCGACCACCCTCATGTGGTCCCCACCTTCATGTTTCAAATGGGAGGTTTCAATTTCAAAAATAAAATAAAGCATGTTTATTTTATTTTCTCCCACGAAAAGTCCTAAAACTAATTTCCATCCTTGAACTACTACGCTCGAGGTGAAGGTCTCCTTAAGCAAATATCGGCACTGCGAGTTCAATGGTGTCCTCAGATTTCAATTCCGAGCACTGGTTCAAAAGTTACAAAATGCCGCTCGTGCGTTTACTGAACATACCTGAAAAAAAGTTCGAAAAAATTATTAACAATCACCCTTGATGCATGCCGGTCGAGGTTAGTCTTTTCATAAGTGAAACATTCCCAAACTAACCCAACGATACTCTCTTATTTCCAATCCGAGTTACCATTTAAAAGTTATGGATTTTACAATAAAATAATTGTCACTTAATTATTTTATTTACGGCCAAAAACTAACTTTCACTGGTGACCTGTGCTGAACAATATTAGTATCTTCATAAAGAAAACATATCCTCACTATTTTAGCAGTGGTATTGGATTTTTAATATGAGTTACCATTTGTGAGTTATAAGCATTCGAAAAATAAAATAGCTTTATTTAATTATTTTATTTACGGTTATGTCATTTTCGGGTTTTCTCACAGGAGGCCCGCGCCGACTAAAATTAAGTCGAGCCTAGGGTAAACCCGCCATCCTGAGCACAAAAGTGCCCTCATATTTCTGATACGAGTAACCGTTTAAGATTTACTCCACTTTTTCAGGAAAACTTCGGGTCGGTTGAGGTATGACCTATGGCTTGGGGAGCGGTTCTCCCAAGTGTGATACGTACGGAACCCTGTGACTGGCTGAGACTTGAATAATGCTGGTTGTTTCGACTCGGAGTGACTCGACAGGCCCAGTGGGGAGCACCTTTGTGTGACGCAGTAGAACCACGGTGGGGAGCACCTCTATGTGACATAGTAGACCCACGGTACTTGACAGGAGGAGTACCTCAGTAGGCCACGAGGGGGAGCACCTCTGTGTGACGCGGCAGACCCATGGTGGGGAGAGCCTCTATGTGACATGGTAAAACCATGTTACTCAATAGGAGGAGTACCTCAGCAGTCCAAGGTTAGTGGGAAGTGCCTCTGTGTGACGCGGTAGACCCGCTGTACTCGATAGAGGAGGAGTTATCCAGCAGCTGAGGTTTTCGATGTTATGAATAGAGATGTTACTAGTTACTACCCCTAGAATAAATCCTAGTGTGAGTTGTCTTTACCTTATGATTATGATTGAGGTTATTCTGTGTGGTACTTTACTTGTGTAGTAATATACCTTCATGGTATTGTTATACTCACCCCTACACGGGCTATGCTCGCACCTTGTTGTGTCTGGTGTAGATGACGGACAGCGCTGACTGAGGACGAGGGTACCTGGACTGGAGACTGCTCAAAGGTGGACCTTTGGCGAGGTGATCCGCAGAGACGATCATTTGAGAGATGTACCTACTCTTCAGGTAGGATCCTTGGAGGGTTTTTATAGGATTTGTACTCATTTTTACTTGTACTTTCCAATTTTTCTTGTACTTTCCAGTTGGGCTTGTATTCTAGCCCCTTTACTTTCTGTACTCACCCTATTTACTATATAGTTTACTTTTTTCTTGTATCTTGTTGTGTGATTTGTTTGTGTGAGTTTATGGTTTATAAAGAAAACGCCTTCCCATTTTAAGGAATAGGCCTTTCGGTGCTTGTCGCCAGCCCCTGACCTATAGAAGGTGGGCTTGGGGTAGTCACGACATGGGCCCCGAGGGATGAGTCGTGACAATTATCTTCATAGAATTATTAATTTATGTTTATTATATTCTAAAAAATAAAATAAAAAGATGGATGTTTTTTGAAAATGTAGCTAATTTATCATATCCACATAAGTGATGGGCTTGACTATGAAAAATAGTTTTTTGGATAAGTTTCATGACTTTTGAAATGATAAAATCTGGAATGAAGGTTATAGAACTTGATGGAGGCAGGCGTAGTGGAGCCAGGTAGTCTAGAGTGGAAGCACTAGCAATATTAGTAATAAACTAAAAGAAATAAAGGGTGAAAAGATGATTTATAGAAGCTGACATTATTAATCGAAAGTTGCAAGTTGAGTCGGTGCATTCAGCGGGCAACAGGCAATGACCTTGATCGAGTGGGTGTTGTTTGCAAAGATCGGATGATAATGGAACCTAAACAGCTGATTGGACTCATCAATAAATAAATGGAGGAGGATAATTCTATGGGTGAACTATTCTGATGTCATCTTATTCTATTTATGGGTATCATTCTAGTATTTAGTGCACGTGTAACTTGGAAGGTTTCTCTTGTGACTTCTTCTCCTTAATTGAAAGGTTGTAGTGCTACTACAAAAATGGGCTTTATTGATGCTCAAAACGGGCTTTAACAGTGCTAAAAAAGTGTTGTAAAGATCAGCGCTGATAAAGGGGGGGTCCCCTTTATCAGCACTAAGAAAGCGCTGATAAATGTCTTGCCTGCTATAATATAAAATTCTGCAGCAGCACACCCAAACAAGACCTGCAAAAAGATCAGCATATCAACAGGTATACCCATACAAAATTAACACATGATTCGTAAGGTAATTTCATCAATTATACCCATACAACAAGTATACCCATACACCATTAACACATAATTCATAAGTTAATTAAATATATAAAGAATTCAATTCAGAATTCAAGGGGTTGGGGGTTGTTCATGGGTTTGGGGTGGCTGTCCAAGGGGGTGGGGGTGTTCGGGGGGTGGGGGTGTCCGGGGGGATGGGGGTGTCTGGGGGGATAGGGTTGTCCAAGTGGAGCGGTGTGGTGTCCAGGGGGGTGGTGGGGTTGTCCATGGGGGTGGGGTTGTCTAAGGGGTGGGGGTGTCCAAGTGGTGGGGTGGGGTCGAGGAGGGGTGGGGGCGTCCAGGGGGTGGGGGCCGTCTAGGGGGATGGGGGGGGACTGTCTGGGATGTGGGGGGGATATCCATGGGGGTGTCCAGGGGGGTGGGGTGGTGTCTAGGGTGTTGGGGGGCTTTCCAGGGGGTGGGGTGGTGTCTAGGGGGTGGGGGCAGTCCAAAGGGTTGGTGGGATATCCAAGGGGGTGGGGTGGTGTCCAGGGGGTGGGGGTGGCTGTTTAAGGGGGTGGGGGTGCCTAGGGGGTGGGGGTGTCCAGGTGGTGGGGTGGTGTCTAGGAGGGGTGGGGGTGTCATCCAGGGGGTTGGTGGGTGTCTAGGGGGGTGGGGTGTCCGAGGGGTGGGGGGGATGTCCGGGGGGGCTGTCCATAGGGGTGTCCAGGGGGTTGGGGGGATTTCCAGGTGGTGGGGGTGTCCAGAGGGGTGGGGGGGTCCAGGGGGTGGGGTGGTGTCCGGGGGGGGCGGTCCAGGGGGTTGGTGGGGTTTTCCAAGGGGGGTGGGGTGGTGTCTAGGGGGTGGGGTGGTTGTCCAAGGTGGTGGGAGTGTCTAGGGGGTGAGGGTGTCCAGGTGGTGGGGTGGTGTCTAGGAGGGGTGGGGGTGTCGTCCAGGAGATTGGTGGGTGTCCAGGGGGTGTGGGGTGTCTAGGGGGGTGGGGGTGTCTAGGGATTTGGGGGGGCTTTCTAGGGGATGGGGGTCCAGAGGGGTGGGGGTGTCTAGGGGGTGGGGTAGTGTCTAGGGGGGTGGGGGCGGTCCAGGGGGTTGGTGGGGCTGTCCAAGGGGGGTGGGGTGGTGTCCAGGGGGTGGGGGTGGCTGTCCAAGGGGGTGGGGGTGTCCAGGGGGGTGGGGTGGTTTCCAGGGGGTTGAGGGGGCTTTCCAGGGGTGGGGTGTCCAGAGGGGTGTGGGTGTCCATGGGGTTGGGGGGCGTCCAGGGGGTTGGGGTGTCCATTTTAAACAAAAGAGAGACACTTTGAGTGATACTGACCACACCGTGACTCGGATTGAGGCGGTGTTTACTCATACACGTCATAAATGACCCATGGATCGTTCACCTAAAATATCAACACAATCCGAATGCGTTTGGTCGGATTTCCGTACGTCAGTTGTTGTTTTCACTTAAAAAATTTTCCATTTTAAACAAAAGAGAGACACTTTGAGTGATACCGGCCACACCATGCCTTGGATTGAGGCAAGGTTGACTCATACATGTCAAAAATGACCCATGGATCTTTACCCTAAATTATCAACACAATACGAATGTGTTTGGTCAGATTTTCGTACGTCAGTTGTTGTTTTCACTTAAAATTCTGTCCATTTTAAACAAAAGAGAGACACTTTGAGTGATACCGGAAACAACATGCCTCGAATTGAGGCGAGGTTGACTTTTAAACTTCAAAAATGACCCATGGATCATTCCCCTAAAGTATAAACACAATCTTAATGCGTTTGGTTGGATTTTTGTATGTCATTTGTTGTTTTCACTTAAAATTATGCCCATTTTAAACAAAAGAGAGACACTTTGAGTGATATTGGTCACACTGTGCCTCAGATTGAGGCGGGTTTGACTCGTACACATCACAAACGACCCATGTATCATTCCCCTAAAGTATAAACACAATCCTAAATCATTTGGTTGGATTTTCGTACGTCAGTTATTGTTTTCACTTAAAATTCTGTCCATTTTAAACAAAAGAGAGACACTTTGATGATACTAGTCACACCATGGCTCGGATTGAGATGAGGTTGACTCATACACATAAACAAATGACCCATGTATCATTCCCCTAAAGTATCAACACAATAATAATGCTTTTGGTTGGATTTTCATACGTCAGTTGTTGTTTTCACTTAAAATTCTGTCCATTTTAAACAAAAGAGAGACACTTTGAGTGATACCGGTCACACCGTGCCTCGGATTGAGGCGGGGTTGACTTTTACACGTCAAAAATGACCCATGTATCATTAACATAAAGTATCAACACAATAATAATGCGTTTGGTCGGATTTTTGTATGTCAGTTGTTGTTTTCACTTAAAATTCTATCCATTTTAAACAAAGGAGATACATTTTGAGTGATACCAGCCACACTGTGCCTAATATTGAGGCGATCTTGAATCTTAAATGTCAAAAATGACCTATGGATCATTAACCTAAATTTTCAACACAATCCTAATGCTTTTGGTCAGATTTTCATACATGAGTTGTTGTTTTCACTAAAAATTTTGTCCATTTTAAACAAAAGAGAGACACTTTGAGTGATACCAGTCACATCGTGCCTCGTATTGAGGAGAGGTTGACTCATACACATAAAAAATTACTCAGGGATCATTACCCTAAAGTATCAACACAATCCGAATTCGTTTGGTCATATTTTCGTATGTCGGTTGTTGTTTTCACTTAAAATTCTGTTCATTTTAAACAAAAGAGAGACACTTTGAGTGATACCGGCCACACCATGCCTCATATTGAGGCGAGGTTGACTCTTACACATCAAAAATGACCCATATATAGTCCCCCTAAAGTATCAACACAATACTAATGCATTTTGTCAGATTTCTGTACGTCAGTTGTTGTTTTCACTTAAAATTATGTCCATTTTAAACAAAAGAGAGACACTTTGAGTGATACCGACCACACCGTGCCTCTTATTGAGGCAGGGTTGACTCTTAAATGTCAAAAATTACCCATGGATCTTTACCCTAAAGTATAAACACAATCCAAATGCGTTTGGTTGGATTTTTGTACATCAGTTTTTGTTTTCACTTAAAATTATGTCCATTTTAAACAAAAGAGAGACACTTTGAGTAATAATGGCCACACCGTACCTCGTATTGAGGAGGGGTTGACTTTTACATGTCAAAAATGACCCATGTATAGTTCCCCTAAAGTATCAACACAATATGAATGTGTTTGTTCAGATTTTCATACGTCAGTTTTTGTTTTCACTTAAAATTATGTCCATTTTAAACAAAAGAGAGACACTTTGAGTGATACTGGTCACACCGTGCCTCGTATTGAGGCGGGGTTGACTCATACACATCACAAATGACCCATGTATAATTCCCCTAAAGTATAAATACAATATGAATGTGTTTGGTTGGATTTCCGTATGTTAGTTGTTGTTTTTACTTAAAATTCTGTCCATTTTCACTACTGGAAAATGATCCTATACCCACAGTTCAAAACTGTGGGTATAGACCCCAAAACCATGGGTATAGGCTATACCCACGGTTTGGGGAACTTTGGTTGTTGGTGTCATTGGTATAGGTCCATGAACTATACCCACGATTTGGAAAAACTGTGGGTATAGGTTTTACCACCGTGTCATAACTCTATACCCACGGTTTGGAAACCATGGGTATAGAATATTTTAAAAAATAGCAGCCCATGGGATTCAATCTCGAGACCACTTCTCTGTTCATGAGTAGCCTTACCACTACCCCATCACCGCATATATATATATATTTATATATATTTTTTATTAAATATATTTATTTAAACCGTGGGTATAGAGGAATAAGCTGTGGGTATAGAACTCCCGCCAAAAAAAATTTTGTTCCTGCAGAAAAAATAAATTTCCCGTGCACATGCGGGAAACCTATACCCACAGTTTGTCAAAACCATGGGTATAGGTTTTTTTATCCAACGACTATACCCACAGTTTTGGGTAAAACTGTGGGTATAGGTCACCCTATCCCCACGGTTTTGGGCAAACCGTGGGTATAGGAATTTTTTGATACCCTATACCCACAGTTTGGAGAAAATTGTGGGTATAGGGTAGCCTATGCCCATGGTTTGGGGAAACCGTGGGAATAGGCTATCAAAAAATGCCTATACCCATGGTTTTCCCAAAACCGTGGGGATAAGGTGACCTATCCCCACGATTTTCCCCAAAACCGTGGGTATAGGTCCATTTTCCAGTAGTGTTTAAACAAAAGAGAGACACTTTGAGTGATACCGGCCACACTGTGCCTCGGATTGAGTCGGGGTTGACTCATACACATCACAAATGACTCATGGATCGTTCACCTAAAGTATCAACACAATCTGAATGTGTTTGGTCAGATATGAAGTTGTTTTGTAGATTTTACTGGTTTTTCTTACCCAAATCCCAAAGAAAAGTGGTCCATCATTATTGCATGTTTCCAGTGAATTTTATCCGTTAAAATGGGAAAATGACTCATTGGATAAAGGATGTATTATTTAATAACAATTACAATTTTCCTACAAACATTTACATACAACAATGTTTCATCTTTTGATCCCCTTAACCCCTCTCAAAAATGACCACCAATTGTAAACGTCCCCAAGTCAGATCTTCATGTTATTTGTTTAAAATATTCCATTAGGTATGCGGCCCACTCGTTTTTGAAAAAATCTATATCATCTTGTGATTATGAGGCTTTTCGATAGTCATAGTAGTACTGCAAAATATATAAATAAATAAATAATAAATAATTTAAATGAAATAGTAGTTTTTTTAAATACCTCTTTAGGGATGCTAATTTGTTGATGAAAAATGGTATATTTCATAAATTTACAAACATAATAACCGGAATCATTATCGTTTATTTGTTTTGGACACTACAAAAAATTTGATTATTAGTAGAATAAGTAACTTGTGTTGATATGTGTTTGGATAGTGAAATTTTATTATATATACCCGGATATTTGTCCAGACTTAGTACTTGCTCACCTACTTATGCTTATCCCCTATCCCCATTCCTTTTTTAGACGATAATAATACACCACCCTATCATAACAGAATCCTTAGTAAAATATAATATAAATTATATTACTTGATTTTTAGACCTAAAATGTATAATGTAGTGTCTTACAGATTCACAAACTCCATCATGTGTGGTCAGTTTGTTGGATATCCTTGCATTGAATCCAGAGAATAAATATTTGGAGTATCAAAGTTCACCGCAATTAGCAACCAATGTTTCCTAAAAACACAAAAAGGAATAAGTAATAAAAGAATTTAAAATATAATTGATATGCTTTAATCATAGAGTTTTACCCCTGCATGGTTGGTATTAGGAAGAGTCTGTCATCCGTAATCTTGATTTCAAATGTTTTCAGCAAGTCATTCACTATTTCATCCTTTTTTTATGGCTCTAATTTCTTTAGTTGTGTTGATGTAGTATGAGGACTAACGAGTCCTAATTTTAGCTCATGGGAAAATTCCTTCAACTGTTTTTCATATATGCGTCTGTCAATAATATAAAATGCATTTAGTTATAATTTTCACATTATATCAACTTTTAGAAAATCAATTCATAAAAACATACCTCATATATAAATGTACAACTGTGATGCCTATCCAACCATATTTAAGGATCTAATTTACATTTTTAGCAGCAACAAAATCTTAAATTTCCTCTCTGTATATATTCTTTTCAAAAACCACTATATGACTACTAACACCTCTTATCTTCTTATCCACATGAGTCTTCAATGCTAGTAAATGTGGATAGAGAATAGGTGGTGTTATTGTGCTTTCAGTATCTCTTTGGGATTTGTTGGTCAATCCTTTAGATTCTTTTGAGCTGACGTTTCTTATCACCCCCTTCCCTTTCTCCGTCTATAATAACATTCATTGGTTCATACCCTTTTTTCATTAATTGTAAAAGGTTTATCTTGAAAAAAATGGAAATAAATACCTCTTTATCCACGTGTACTCTTACAAGTTGTGACGGTCATACAATGAATGTCCCAATAGCCTTTTCGACTGTATGAATATCATCGTTATCAAGTGGAATAGATAGCTCTACATTTGGCTCATGAGCTAAAGTAATCATCACTTTCAGATGATCTTTCAGAAGTGGTCTATTATGTAGCTTGTCCTTTGGGATATTGAACACTGTATCCCTCGCTACAAGGTGATAGGTGGGTGTTGACAGATATAAATTACAATCATTATAACCTTGTTGAAGATTAGTACAGGAAAAGTATCAGTGTTTTTCTGATTCACATTTCATGGGAACAATTATTAGAATATTGATTACCACGTCTAAGACAGTTCTTTGAGGGGAATGGCTCACCTCAAAGATGGTGGGGGTGGGGTGGGATCTTCACACGCCGGTTGTTCCTAAGTTGTGTCTTCTCCTTGCTTCCCACCCATAAAAGTTGCTAGCAACTCTCCCTTCCATTGAAATCGTTCTTCAAGAGTTGTTAGTATTTCTCTCATTTGTTTCATTTTTTCATCTCTATCATCTATTTGTTTTTTTTTCTCATAATATACTTGGGGTGTCACCCTAAACCCCGTACCTTTGACATGACCGTATTGTTCTGGCCACTTCAAAGCCATCGATAATAGGTATGCATCTGCTATAGGAGTAGCTGATTCCTGTGACTGTTGGATATAGGAAAATAACTAATTATTTTTATGTAATATCAATTTAAAACAAATATTTTTATCATGTCATACTTATACATATTTCCCACACTTTTTGTGTGTTTTCAACTACTAGCTTCTCTTATTCAAACGTGCCTCCTTCCATAGAACATGACATGGGATGGAAGTGTCTTTGGTTTTAGACTCATCAATCTACATATAAATATAGAAAGATAATTATGATGTTGTTCCTTGGCACCTAACAATATTACTGTAAATTTAAAATATGTACCATTTTCTTTTCTAGTGAAGCATACCCCATCCTTTCTTTACAATAGGGGTATGTTAGTTTTGATGTACGTTCCTTATTTTCAGTACTGAGTTGTTGTTTCATAAATTAAATATTGACAATCAAAGTGATGAATACGCGTATCCTCAAACAACGTATTATCAGCCATAATGTACCTGAAACTTCTCATCCCCACGGCGGCCAATAAATGCATCCCATGCTTCTTGGGATATCAGGTGAGTGTAGAAAAGGGGTGGGTGCAGGTTTATTTTACCTTTGGAATCCTTCAAGTAACATTTTGTTAAAATAGTGTGAAAACCTTGATGACACCTTCCTGTAAGACTTAGTACATAATTCTTGTGTGAGTCATCTACTATAAATGTACTCTGCAAGAGATTGAGAAGAGTAAGACACTATTTCATTATTTTATTTGCTAGTAAATTAAAGAAATAATATCATAATGTTACCATAATTTCTTCCCAGATCACAGCCTTCAGCCCAGACACAACATGGTGCCATGAATCGATGCCAATTGGAATGCGTTGCCGAGTGACAATTCCAATGTAACTACTAAACATATCCTCACTGGGATTCATGTGTTGGCCTCGTGCATTCCATCCGACATCAAATTTGATGTCTTTGCTTTTCACCTTAAGAACTTTGGCTAACACCGTCAAACTACGACGCACCTATGTTTTCTGCAACATCGGTCCTTCATCCCCGGCCATTTCATCGATATCAACATCATCTATATGTTCATATAAAATTATATCAATGCCATGTGCTGATGGTTGTTGGATCTTAACACTAGGATCAGCAACAGGTTCAGAAACTTGTTTTTTCTCTACACTGTGAGCAGCCACAGCAGCAGCAGCAGTAGCAGCAACAATAGCTTGAGAGACTTGTTCAGCCTCGAGGTTAGGATCACCAGAACGTGCAAAAGTCATTATATGAAAAATTGGTTGAATATTTAATTTAGATTACATAAATTCATTAATGATAATATAATAACATGAGATAATAAGATCTATATTACAAACAAAATATAACCTATTTATTGAACTCTCTTTCTTTTTTTCAAAGGCTGAAGGGATTTGACACCTCTATCGATTATCCAAATCCATTCATTGTGGTCTCCTCTAACATATAAAACATCATCTATATTGGGGCCACTGCGAAATGATTGTGATGTACCACTAAAATTATTGTCCTCAACTGAATTTTCATTAAACCCTTCAGTAATATTGGACGATAACAGAATAATCGACCACTTTTGGTTTGCGGGATCTGGAACATAAAATAATTGTACCGCTTGTGATGCCATTATAAATTGTCATATTTGTATCCTTCTTTACTAAAATAAGCTTTCACAAATCCCAATTTATTTATTTTAACACCACTATTGTTATTAACCCATTTGCATTGAAAAATTAGCAATTGGAATGTTGTATAATCCAACTCCCATATTTGTTTGATAATGTCAAAGTATGACATATTTGTATAAATTGGATTTATGTCCTTACTACTAGAAACATGCATTGCTTCAGCCACAAGTGTAACTCCACTATTTTTCATGATACTATCTTCATCATTTTCACATGTATAGAATGTATAACCATTAATTACATAACCATTATAAGATAATACATACACACTTGGTCCAGAAGCTATCCATCGATGTCATTCTGAAATTGAATTTGGATTTTCATATAAAACCTTAAAAATATGGTCTTGAAACCATCCTATAAACTAGTGATTATATATATTTGATATCCATTTTTCAGCCCTTGATAGATTCAACTAACTAAGAATTTCTTTGTGGGTTTCAATATTTGGAGCAACCTCCCAACTGTTATGTAAAACATAAAGGTGGGCATGCTCCTGATCTATAATATTGATTGTCACAGCATCTCTTCCAGAAATTCCCTCACCCTCAATGCATCCAGTGTGATGAGATTTTGGGAGACCAATGATTTCCACATCAGATAGGTATTCGGTACAGAATTCAATGGCTTCCTCAACAATATATCACTCCACTATACAAACCTATGGTCGACTTCAATTTTTGACATACCCTTTTAAAATATTCATATACCATTCAATGGGGTACATCCATCTATAGTGTACATGACCAAAAAGGTGAATCTCTCTCACCAAGTGAAGCATCAAATGAACCGTCATATCAAAGAATGTTGGCAGGAAGAAAATTTCTAATTCACATAATATGATGACAATTTCTCTTTCCATAGCTGGCAATTTCGTCAGGTCTAAAAAATTTCTACATATAACTTTGAAAAAGAAACAAAGTTTGGTTAACGTATGACCAACATTCTTGGGAAAAATGCAACATAAATCTATAGGAATTAAATATTGCATCAAAACATGGAATTCATGTGATTTCAACCTTTTAACTTCAAATAATTCATTGACACAATGTTCTTGATATTTGATGAATACTCATCTGGAACCTTTACATCATTGAAGAAGTTGCAAAACTGATATCTCTTCTCCCTGGAAAGAGTGTAAGCAGCTGAAGGAAGAAACATTCGATTTTTACCCTTCACGGGAGTTAAATCTTCTCGTATTCCCATGTCAACCATGTCTAACCTTTCCTTAATTCCATCCTTTATTTTTTCAGGGGAATTTAGTAACATTTTGATAACACTGTCACATACATTTTTTTCCACATGCATCACATCAAGAAAATTTCTGACGTACAAACAATTCCTGTATGGTAATTTAAAAAAACTAATCTCTTTTTCCAACTGATTTTCATAAGTTTTTTCGAAAATGGTTTATCAAAAATAGTGTTCACGTCTTTTACTTTATCAAACAGCTGATCACCTATTAGTGGAGATAGTCTTTTGAGTTGTTCTGAACTTTCATTGAATGATGTCGTCCAAGATCAGGACTTATGCTGACGAGGTAGAAATATACGATGTCCTGGCAACACAGTTTTCAATTAATGTTTCAACCTAATTGATTATATATCTTCTTCGCACATGGGACACCCTTGAGTTCCTTTAATGTTATAGCGTGACAAATTTCTGTAAGCAGAGAAATTGTTTATCATCCCATACAACATCACTCTCAATGTGAAGTATTCACTTTTATAAGAATCATACAACATAACACCTAAATCCCATAATAACTTCAAATCCTCGATCAAATGAGACAAATAAACATCAATATCGTTACCTGGTTGTTTTGGTCCTGATATAATCATAGATAACATGATGAATTTTTTCTTCATGCATAACCAGGGTGGCAAGTTATAATTTACCTACATAACAGTCCATGTACTGTGAGTGCTGGTTTGAAAACCAAAAGGATTCACTCCATCTGTAGATAATGCAAGACGAAGGTTTCTTGGCTCTTTTCCAAATTCAGGATACTCATTATCAATTATCTTCCATTGAGGAGAGTCGGTCAGGTGACATAATTTCCCATCTTTATTTCTTTTATCTTCATTCCACGATAATTGTCTTGCAGTTTCTTCACTTCTATATAGACGCCTAAACCTTAGAATGATTGGAAAGTACCATAAAACTTTCGTAGGACTGGATTCATCTTTCTTGTATCAAGAATAACCACACTTTGGGCATTCTGTAAGTGATTTGTTCTCCTTGAGAAACAGTATACAATCTTTTGGACAGACATGTATTCTTTCAGAAATCATACCCATCGAGTGTAGCATTTGTTTATCTTCATATGTCCGGTTTGGGAGCTCATTATCTTCCGAGAGAATGTCATTCAAGAGAGCAAGTAGTTCTGTAAAACTAGCATCACTCCATCTGTTTCCTACTTTCAATTTATATAACTTTAGTATAGCTGACAATGTTGTATATTTAGTGCAACCAGCATACAATGGTGTCTTTGCACAACTCTTTAATTTCTCAAACAATTTTGTGAAATCACGGAGTTCATCTTCAACTATCCTTGTCATTTCCTCAATACGATCTTCATCATCATTGACATATGTAATCAAATCCTCCATATGGTCTTCTTCATTATCCATATTTGTATTCATATCTGATGATCCATAAAATGCAGTTTTATCCCAGCTAGTAGCTACATTCGCTTTTTCTCTGTGTTTATTCCAACATTTATAACTCCAATCTATTCTGTGACATATCAAATGTTCTTCCAACTCCTCTAGAGTAATTATTCTATAATAAAAACAATGTAAACATGGAAAAAGGATTTGAGAATAATCCTTTGCGTGATCCTTTTCAAACTTGATGAACTCTTTCACTTTGTTCTCATACTCTATTGTAAAACGATTAGCATCCATCCAATATTTATTCATCTCCATCCTATTTGAATCTCAAATATTAGTATTTATGATTAAAATACACAAAACAAGACTTCAAAATACAGTATAACAGAACCACTTTCTTATTAAAATAGAGATTAATAGAGCCTAACCATTTCCAATAAAGATTTGGAAATCAACAGAACCAGGATAGACCCCCCATCAAAATCAACACACTTTCAAACCCCCTTACCAGTAGTTCTAGAACCCACCACCCTTGCAACAAAAAATTAAACATCCTTTTAACCACCCCTACCATCCACCTCATTTATAATAAAATAATCACATTAAACAGCCCAAAACTAGTGACCAAACTCAAATAAAATGAAAACAAGGATACAATTTTGATGATAAAACTAATATAGTGGATACATTTCCAAACACAAAGGGGTTCACGGGGGAAACAAATAACCTAGGTTTATCCAAAATTACTATGGAATATCATAGGTTTTGTTACCCAAATTAACATAAGAAATAGAAAATTATGGTTAGTGAACATAAATTCTATCATGAACATCTAAAGAATATGCAATAAATCTCCCTCACTAACATGGGGCTCTACCAAAGCCTACCATATACCTAGAAAATAATTGAAAAAATTAGGAAAAATATTTTTTTGTACCTATTTCTAATAGTACTATAATAAAAGTATAATGAACATAGATCATACCTCCAAACACTCCTGGATCCTCCTGGTAAAAATATTCTAGTGACTATAACTATCCGAGATTCTAACCACTAACTTCCCAATATAGGAGTGTTCTACATAGGGGTAGTATTAGTAGAATTAAACCAAAGTTCCATACACCTCATGCTGCTCCCCGATCTCCTCCATCACTTTAGTGTTGTACAGACCTTCTTTCTCCAGTTCCTTCCTCTGCCTAGGCTATTCGTCGACTGCCTCTCTGACTATAGCAAAAATGTTAAGAAAATTCAATGTGATATGTCTATACCCATGACAATAATATTAAATTCCTTAGAGTAATAGGATATCCTTGAGGTGCCTATGAATGAAAGTGCCTCTTGAGATGATACTTGCATCACACACCTACTGTGGGTGGGTGCTGCTAACCCTACATCCCATAAGATCACTACCTTAAAAGATTATGATATCAACTCAAACCATAGGCATAATCATAGAACACTAATATAGCCATTCAAGTATTAGTATTACATGTTGAATTCTCCCAAACCACTAGAGGTTGGTCTATTAATTGATCAACATAAATTAATGGATTTAATAAAACGAGTTGAAATACAATCCAACCAAGTGAAAGAAATTTACAATCTCCTGAGAATAAATTCATCCCCCATCATGTAATCGAGTTCTCCATAGTGTAGGTGTACTTAACCAAAATCACTTGGCCTGACACGCCAAGGGTAGTTATTTACTAGATCAGTCTCCATTCAAAATAACAATCTTGATACCCATAATAGGTATCAGGGAAGAATCATTATCTACCCAATGAAGTGCATGGTGTCTCCCCATTTTCAAGAAAAAACCTTCTAGACTAGCACCTAGGAACAACTGGTCATAGAGGTTCACTATGTTGACATCACCCTTAAATTATCCTTGACATAAAAGAAAGATTTGTGGAATTTACCATTGATCGAAGTCAAGAAACATCCCACAATCCTAAAAATAATTAACCACCCAAATACAACTGCTCACATGTTCATACCACTATCTAAACCCAAAGTCCTTTTCCAAAGAATACCATTCACCTTTCCATGGATGCGCTACTCTGATCTCCTCATCTTCAGTGGCCCTAGTGCATGAAGACTGGAGGCCACTCCATGAATCTTGGTTTAATAATAAATGAACTTAAATGGCTTAAAGGATCCACTCTGAACTGTCTAAAGGAGAGATTCAATTTAGAACACTATAACTTCACAAAGACACTCATCATCTCTAGTATATAGGTTGATGCATACACCATATCCTTACCAAGAGTTAACCATAAGTCTCCCTTATGAAGCATTCCAGAATTCTTCAATATTCATAGGGAAAAAAAGTATTCTTCTTGCACACATCACATAAAACCATGCTCACCAATTAAGGAAAATATAACTTAACATCCATAGGGTTGGATACACTTTCTATATTTGAGGGGTCCTAATCAATATCATAAATAGAAACTTCCCCATAAACACAATCACTGGCATATCATGACACTCACAAAGTGTAACCAATTAATAATGAGGTGGGTACTATCAAAACTCTTCTTTTTTATGAAGGGATTTACAAAAAGACCACTTTACCCAGTATAGATAAACCCACTCCACTAGAAGGATGAGGAAAAAACACTCAACATTAATAGAATATTCATGTATAACAAGGTCTAGCTTGAGTTTTCATGAGAATATCAAACCCTCATACATATGACACTTGGTGAAAAATAAATTATAGTTACAAACATCATAAGTACCCATGGGGAATCATAAAAAAGTCATAATTTAGTTCAAATCATCTACTAACCAAGTATAAGAATCCACTACGTGTGTTATTTCATGACATAGATTGTTAGAACTCTATGTTAGTTAGCATCTAATCCAATGGTGGTGATCATGGGGAAGAATCCAAACATCACCCTAATGAAAACTACTCTCACAAAACCTATCCACCAAAAATAAACCTAAAAAGAGAAGTGGGAGACTTACCTAGAGTAGATCGCACCCGCGATGGAGGGAGACACTAATAAAAAAAATACCTTATACCAATGGTTTGAAACTGTTGGTATAGGCCTCCAAACCATTGGTATATCCTATAACAATGGTTTGGAGAACCGTTTTCTAGTAATCCATGGGGATAGGTCTATACCAACAGTTTTGGAAAAACTATTGGTATAAGTAATATGAAAAATATATACCAACAGTTCCATAAAACCGTTGGTATATGTATTTCAAAAAAGAATCATTTTGTTGGTTTTGATCCCAGTACCTCTGGTTTATGATTGAATGACCTAACCACTAACATAACTTGACTTTTGTGAACATAATTTCATAAATATATATATGTATTATCATAAATATTTTAAATTTTGATTTATTTAATGTTCTCTATAAGAAGATTCCATAAAAAAATACATGTAACTATACCAACGGTTCTCAAAACCGTTGGTATAGATTCTTTGATTTTGGGAAACTGTTGGTATAGGGGGGACCTATGCCAATGTTTTGTCCAAAACCATTGGTATAGGGTCTCTATTATGGACCCATGCCAATGGTTTGGCCAAAACCGTTGGCATGGGTCCATAATAGAGACCATATACCAATAGTTTTGGACAAACTGTTGGCATAGGTCCAAATTAGTGACCTATACCAATGGTTTTGGCCAAACCGTTGGTATAGGTCCATATAAGTGAACTATACCAACGGTTTTCCTAAAACCATTGGTATAGATCTTATTTTCAGTAGTGAGAGAAGAAGCATTGAGTGGTCAGGGAGTCTTCTGTGATACGTCGGGAGGGGAAGGCGCGACCGCGAGGGGGAGGTGCATGGGAGGATCTGCCACCATTGATAAATGGAGGAGTAGGGTTCACGGGGAGTCCAACGGAGAGGAGGAAGTAGGGTTTGCGGGGAGGAGGATCCGTGGAAGGGGTTTGAGGGGGAGGAGGAGTAGGGCTAGCGGTGGAGGTCCGACAAAGAGAAGATCGCGGGGGGAGGGGAGTTGTCATAGGGGTACAGCACCGCGAGGGCTTGAGGGCACGATAAACAGAGGATACTATGCACCAGATTTTATAAAATATGGGGAAATGGTTTTATCAGCACTAAAAAATCATTGATAAAGGAATTATTTATGAGCACTTTTTTAGCGCTTATAAAGTGTAATCTTTATAAGCGCTAAGAAAAAAGTGCTGATAAAGAATGACTATATCAACGCTAAAATTTTAGCGCTAATAAAGGGTTCCTTTATCAGCACTTTTTTCTTAGCGCTGATAAAAGGTGGAGCTTCCATTGCCCGTTTTTGTAGTAGTGTAGTGTCCTTCTTGATGAGTATGACAAGTCTTGAACCATGTAAATTCTAGTATTGTTGTTCCAATTTATTTTGAGTTCGTTTCTTTCGAGTTGTTTAGTTTCGAAAGATCTTGTTTGGCATAGAGACAATTTGGTACGTGGCTGGGGTGCGCTGCTTCTCAGTTTTGGATACATCAATATCGTGTGTCATTTTGTTTTGGTAGTTTCAGACTTTGTTTTGCGTTTGAATTTCTAGAGATTTGCTTCTGAATCGATGGGATGAGATGCATTAATAATGCAATACCCCATAGTGGATATGTATTCATGGTTAGAGGTGCTACAACCTCTTAGGGATTGCAAAATCAAACTCTTGCCACACATCCTCTAATCATGCAGAGGTGATGACATTTCATGAGTCATTAAAATAATGTGTATGGCTAGGATTTGTAATAAAATGCATTAAAATGGTAAGTGGATTGACTATTGAAAGAAGTCCAACAATGTTATTTAAAGATAATGTTGCATGCGTCGCTCAAATAAAAGAATGTTATGTTAAAAGTGATTGAACAAAACATATCCCATCAAAGTTATTCTCCTTTACTCAAGAGTTGAAAAAGAATGAAGACATTAACATATGAATGAATATATTATAATTTTTATATTTTTTCTTGTAATGTATTTTCTAAGGGAGTCTAACATGGTTGTACTATTTTCATTATCATGGTTTTTATGCCATTAGATTTTTCTAAAAAAAGGCTTTTATCGGGTCATAATAAAAAACATATGACTATATATGATAATAAATGGTATACATAAAATTAGGAGTGTTAAAAGAGAATGGAAGTTTGTGGAGACCACCCATCATCATTCCACAAAGATAATGAAATTGATGACCACCATCCATACCATTCCTCACCTATAAAAGGTGTGACACCCACACTAAAAACCAAAATACCAGAGAAAAATATAATAAAACTCAAAAGGTTTTAATTTTTCATCTAAGTTTTTGTTTTTTTATTTCCATTCTTATTCTCCCTTTCTCATATTTCTCCTAAAACAAATCCTAACCAATATTTTTTATTTTACAACAAAAAGGTATTTGTGTAATTTTTTCTTAATCTACTATATATATTAATTATGGCATTCCATTTTCCACGTGGCCTCTTACCATTCCTCCACAAAGATTTTCACTTATGTGCCCATTCACCATATCTCCACATCACCCTTACATGATATCTCATATAGTATCCATTTTCCATCTCCTTCTTCCACTTAGGTTATCGTAGGTCGCGACCTATGCTACCTTCAAACCCTCGCTTCCATTGTCCTCCCTCTCCCTATCACCTCGTGGTCCATAGATCTCTGTTTCCGACGTCCTACTACTCCTGGTTTCTACTCTAATGTCGGCATTTTTCCATCTCCTGGTCATGGTTTGGATTCATCTCTTTGCAACCTAGGGTTCGCGTAAACTCCCAAAGTCAGCGTCATCCTCCTCCTGGAATCATTGTACTCCATCTTCATATTACTTTGTCTTCCTCCTTCTCCCAGTTTCAAATCTACTGTCGGCATTTTTCCTTCTCCTGGTCACGGTCTGGATTCATCTCTTCATGACCGAGGGTTCCTGCAAACTCCCAACGCCGCCGTCATCCTCCTCCCGGATTCCCAGTACTCTATCAGACGACTATTCAAGGGATTTTTGGGTTCGGAATTTCAACCGATGACTACTTGACTTCTTAGTATGCATCCTACATCTTCTATTCCCTCTCATATCATCTTCACACTTCAGGTATGACCTTTACTACCTACTATAAAACATAAATCCTTACAACTGCATTTATGGTATCATTTCAGTTCTGTAAAAATTCAGGTTTATTTACTGTTGTCTGAATTTTCTTTTACCCCTTGAATAAATTAAACTTCTTCTATGGTTTGTTGTACGATTTTCCTTTCAACTTAATTAGATTTCATTTTGGTTTAAAATGTTGATATCCAACTACAGATTTCATTTTCTGGATTTACATTTCCTATTTGGAAAAAATGAACCTCTATTGTGGTCTGCTGTTGGAATTTCCTTAAAACTTATTTCTGGTGGAAGGCGAATACTCACTTCTGGCCTTCAAAATGCTGCAATCAAAATCATTGAAAAGAAGGAAGTTCAGTTATGAACAAACATTTATCTTGGAATGTTCAACTTTAATAAAATGATAATGTTCATGTGTTCAAGTGTCACTTATACATTATTTCTTTACGTTATTAAAAGTGTTATATGAAATTGTGTTTTTTTATAGGAGATTGTGTTTTTTCAGCTGCTTCTTATCTATCAGCAGCAACCATGATGACCAATTGATTGATTCATTTCGAATGATGAAAAAATTGATCAAAATAATCCTAAGAATTCTTGTGCCCCCTCTACAGGACTCCATGTCGTCGATCCTGCCTAACTACGTCCTTGTAGTGACCATTTTCTGATTAACCCATGTTGCTTTGTATAATGAAATGGGTAAGTGGTTTGGTCTAGATTCCTCTGCTGCTTTCCTATCATTTATTTTTTTTCTAAGGTGGCGAATTATATATTGGGAAGCTTTTTTGAATTTAGTTCTGATACAAGATGGGTGGTAATGGGTTTTGGGATGATGTCACTCCCAAACTACTGTGGGTCTCTGGTTGTAACGACCCGAAATTTTGAATAAATTTTGTTTCCTAACATTGTGTGTTATTTTATTTTATACTCAAAAAAACTATTTCATTTAATAAAATGAGTATAATTAAAATAATACCGTTGGAAACTAAATGTTGCGATTATTTTCTATAAATACAAGTGATCTTGATTAATTAATATAGAAAGATGATTTGATGGCCCCATCCAGTAGTCTCGGGCCGATCGAAGCCTGTCTGACAGAACTCGGGAAGGAGGTAGCACATTTGGGCTTTGCTCTGGACCAAACCCAAGCTAAACTTCATCGTGTGAAGCTGGGACGGAATTACCTTCGCGAGAAGTTCAAGATGATAGAAATCACTACTTGGGCAATGTTAGCCGAGCCGCCCCAATATTCTATCACCCTAGCACACCTTACTCTTAGGTCATATGCTGGTGTTATAAGGGGTTATGTAATGAGACCGTAAGTGCCTTGTGTAGTCTTTTGATTTAAATAAAAATTGTGATTTCTTCTTATGATGAAATTTGTGAATTTTCAAATGTCCGGATAAATATAATATGCATATTATTGATGAATTTTAGAAGAATATTTTTAAAAATATTTATGTAAACCTTAAATAATTAATAATGTGTAATCATTTTCAAAAAATGGTCTTCTACAGTTATGTTCAGTAAGTAATTTAGAGTCTAATAAGATCAACTAATTTTTTGATAAATAGTAAATTATGAATAGTGATTTTACACTTAGGATTAGCAATTTGACCAAATGGATTATTAATCTCACTTAAAGAAAGTATTAATATAATTTAGGCACCTTGATTAAGGAATGTGATTCAATAAAATAGGTAAATAACTATTTCAAAAATTATTAGTCAAGTATTAGTTTTCTCAGGTGAATAGTGTTTTTTTAATTAAAAATTTAATTAAAAATATTTAGAAAATTATTTTTATAAAATGGAGTTCATTTTTGAATTCAGAGCATCGATATTAGGTTATGGTGATTTTTTGGGATTTTTCTGGAAAAAAATGAATTTTCAGTGAATAGTGTTTTTATTTAAAAATTAAATTAAAATTATTTAGAAAATTATTTTCCTAAAATGGAGTTCCTTTTTGAAATCAGAGAATTGATATTTGGTTAAGGTAAAATTTTGGGATTTTTCTGAGAAAGTTGAATTTTCAGTGAATAGTGAAAATACAGTTTTTGAGTTTTGGGTGTTTAATGACATCATTAAGGATGTAATAATTATGCAATAATTCTGGTCTAATTATGAATAGTAATATAAGGTATGAGATGTCCCAAGTGGCCAATACCATGGGCAAATACCATGGGCAAGCCCATGGTTTTTCCAATACCACCAATGTGGTGTCCATTGGCCATTAATGCCTTGTCCCCTCACTTCCCCTATAAATACCAAGTCATTATCTCATAATTTCCATTCCAAAATCCTCCTCAACGAATTTATGGTCTCCTTACCTCCCTAGGAGTCCTCCCAAGGTTCCCTCAATCCTCCCAAGGTCCCAAACTTCAAGATTTCGAAGTTACTCTTCAAAGTAAGGGATCCTACCTCTCTCCTTCTTTTCAAGTACTCTCTTTTATGTCATTTCTTTTATACTCCATGTTCATATGTTGGAGGATATTATTTTATATTCACCTTACTGTAATTTGTATTTTCATATGATTAGAGACTCCCTTTTACGCTCATCATTTCATTTTCTGAATTTTTAAGTGGCGTCGTTAGGCTGCCAAATTTTCTTAAGGGATTCTTTCACCCCTCATTTTCAAGTTCTATTTTATTACCATGTCTTTAAAGTTATTTTTCTTATGTTTGGGGATGTTATTTTATATTACTCTTACTTCCCTTTTCATGATCATATGATAAGATATCCCCTCTTACTCTCATCATTTCGTTTTATGAATGTTTAAGTGGCGCCGTTAGGCTGCCGAATTTTTGTAAGGGATTCTTCCACCCTTCTCATTTTTCAAGTTCTATTTTCATGTAATTTATTTCAAGTTCCTTATATTATGTTGGGGTATGATCTCTATATCCATAATACTTTATTTTTATGTTCATATTATGAGAGACCCTATTTGATCTCATCAATTCATTTTTTATAAGTTTTAAGTGACGTTGTTAGGCTGCCGAATTTTTCATAAGAGAAATCTTATTTTTGTCTTCCTTTCAAGTTTTTCATTTCATATGGTATGTCCTTCAAATTTCATTAACATGTTCTTATATCCTTTATATTCTATCACTCTACTATTTTATGGATCATTTATGAGTGGGTTACCCATGTCCCCTCTCTTTTCAATGTTTTCTAAAACCCTGCAACATAGTCGTTATGCTGTCAAATTTTCATCTCAAAATGTCTCTCTCTTTTTCTCAAATTATTTTATTTTATTAAGTGAATACTAAAATATCTTTCTTCAATAGGGGTATTAATATATATATCAAAATGTTCTATTCTGGTATTTACATACATGAAACCCACTTTCCTTTTCCATGGGTTTAAAGTGACATAAAGATCATGTCTTTAAAGCAGTTTTTAAAACGTTATGATTATGAAATGAAACCCATTTCTTTTATGCTATATTGGTTATTTATGAAATTTTTTATGATGATATATGTGTATCACATGGTAATAAAGACAAATTAAGGGTTCTCCCTGATAGCGCTCTAATTCATTGGGTAAAGACTTAATCTCTAGAGATGACCATTTTAATGATACCTTGGTGAATAACCTTGGTAATTCTTTAATGACACCTTGGGGATAGACCTTGGTGATACAGAAATGATTTTCTAAGTTAAATGTTGTAGCCACATCTTCAAGTTATGAAACACGTTATTTTTATTATGATATGCCTCATGATCTCTTTCTCGTGCCTTAAAGTTATTTATCATGACTTTATTGATGTATCTCAAGTTCACATGTAAAATGTTTCTCTTGTTTCCCTTGCTGGGCCTTCTGCTCACCCTTTCCTTTGATGTATGTTCCCAGGTTATGAGATGTTGTAATGAACTTAGTATGAACAAACAAGAAGCCTTTCAAGTGTTTAAGAAGAATGTTTTATGTCATCATGTATTAAGTTCCTGGTTTCCAAGACACTAAACCTTAAAGATCCTCGGTTTTGTAAAATTTAATGAAAAGTTATGTTATAAAAAGGCGGGATGCTATAGTTGGTATCAAAGGATAGTTTAGTTATTTATGGAAATTAGGATATGAAAACTTTAGGAAGAACCCTATATAAATGTTTAAATATAGTAAATCTTCCTGGTATTTTGGTGAGTATTGAGTAAGTAATTTATCAAGAAAATACATCCCTATCTGGATACGAGTAGGTAGAGGGGCTCTGGCACAGATGTACATAGGGGTAAAACCCGAAAACACCGCTTTGAGCTAGACTCGAACGGGAACTGGTACACGACAACGGGTCTTACTTCACTCTTGGTTACGACACTCCTGGAGGATATGTTTGGTTAATCGCAAGCTTTTTATGAATCCTTATAAAGGAATTATAGAAAAATGTAATTTGTCTAAGCATGAGGTTTTAAGACATAAAATCCTTTTTAGTTAAAAGATTCATAAATGAAATAAGTTTCTCACGAAGGATTTATTCTTTTAGAAAATTTCCCCATCGTCTAGGAATACATTGACGTATTTCCTGAGGAGTTTCCCAGACCTTCCCCAGAAATAGAGGTAGAGTTCTCCATTGAACTCATACCTAGATCTCATCTGATGTAAAAGACCCCCTATAGGATGCAAAATGTGGAGCTAGAGGAATTAAAGAAACAACTCTGAGATCTTTTGGAGAATGGGTTTATCTGACCAAGTGTGTCTCCTTGGGGAGCACCAATTCTATTTGTGAAGAAGAAGTATGGATCGATACAGCTATGCATTAATTATAGAGAACTGAATGGGATCACAGTGAAGAACAAATACCCTCTTCTAAGAATTGATGACTTATTTGACCAACTTAGTGGGACTCAATTCTTCTCTAAGATTGATCTTCATTATTTTTATCATCAATTGAGGGTAAAGAATTATGATATTCCAAAAACTTCCTTCCAATCAAGATATGGGAATTATGAGTTTGTTGTTATGCCCTTCAGACTGACTAATACACCTTCTATTTTTATGGATCAAGAATAAGTTGATTTTTGAAACTTATATCAAATGGATATCCTTTGTATAGGAAAATTATTTGGTGATTAAATGATAAAGGTTATTTTGGATGATGTTTTCTCTTTTGGAGTACTATATGCCTAAGATACTACAAGATTTAAATTAATGAGGAATGGTTGAATTTTTTTTTTTTTGAGTTTATGTATTTATTGTGGACATATAGTGATTTGGGTTATTTCTGGAAAATGATGAACCTAGCATATAGAATATATGAATAGGTTAATTACACTTTAGTATGAGACTTTAATAGTAGTCGATGTTATTTGGAGATAAATGTTAAGATTTTTTTTGGGAAAAACTATGTGATTAAATCCTTCTGAGTTTTGGGTTCCAATCTTAGTTTGGATTATTTTGACGAATTTTAAGGATGGTTGTGTATTGAATGGTCTTTCTGGAGATTTGGGTACTTTTGTTGAATTTTGGAGATTAATAATCATATTTCTTTTTATAAAGGATTATCCTTTTTGGGGATGATATGATCCCGTACTAACCTTTTTAGTTTTAGTTGATGACTAAATACAAGGGAAAAATATATTTATTCTTTTGTGGATTATGTGATTCTCCAGAAGATGATTCTTGTGCTTTTGATGAGACAAAGTCTTTTTGAATGCTCATTGTTTGGAGAAATGATTATTCTTGGGTGAAACTTATTAAGGGATGAAACTCTACTTGAAGGTAAATATATTTACTTATGTTTTTATTCTATGTAGTAAATGAATTTCTCAAAACTATGAAAAGTAACATAAAACAAAAACATTGTTGGTTTACGTTTCCTACTGGGTAATCAAAGACCATTTAACACATCTTAAGTTTGTGATATTTTGTGGTTAATTTTCTCCTAATCATGTTTTCTATCACTCTCCATCAGAACTTGACCCTTTGTTTTCTCTTCCATATCCATGTTTTCCTACATGGAATCCTAGTATGGGTTAACTCGGGTGACCTTTGTACTTCCCTTTCTTTCTTTTAAAGTAATAGTTTTACTGACTCTTTTCCGATGTGGGACTTTCAATGAAATTTCCAAGCCCAATTTTAAAATTGTGAGGACGCAATTTCCTAAGGGGGGAAGATTGTAATGACCCGAAATTTTGAATAAATTTTGTTTCCGAACTTTGTGTGTTATTTTATTTTATACTCAACAAAACTATTTCATTTAATAAAATGAGTATAATTAAAATAAGACCATTGGAAACTAAATGTAGTGATTATTTTCTATAAATACAAGTGATCTTGATTAATTAATATAGAAAGAAGATTAGATGGCCCCATCCAGTAGTCTCGGGCGGATCGAAGCCCATCTGACAGAACTCGGGAAGGAGGTAGCACCTTTGGGCTTTGCTCTGGACCAAACCCAAGATGAACTTCATCGTGTGAAGCTGGAACGGAATCGCCTTTGCGAGAAGTTCAAGCTGATAGAAATCACTACTCGGGCAATGTTAGTCGATCCGCCCCAAGATTCTATCACCCTAGCACACCTTACTCTTAGGTCATATGCTGGTGTTATAAGGGGTTATGTAACGAGACCGTAACTGCCTTGTGTAATCCTTTGATTTAAATAAAAATTGTGATTTCTTCTTATGATGAAGTTTGTGAATTTTCAAATGTCCGGATAAATATAGTATGCATATTATTGATGAATTTTAGAAGGATATTTTTAAAAATATTTATGTAAACCTTAAATAATTAATAATGTGTAATGATTTTCAAAAAATGGTCTTCTACAGTTATGTTCAGTAAGAAATTTAGAGTCTAATAAGATCAACTTAATTTTTGATGAATAGTAAATTATGAATAGTGATTTTACCCTTAAGATTAGTAATGTGACCAAATGGATTAGTAATCTCACTTAAAGAAAGTATTAATATAATTTAGACACCTTGATTAAGTAATGTGATTCAATAAAATAGGTAAATAACTGTTTCAAAAATTATTAGTCAAGTATTAGTTTTCTCGGGAGAATAGTGTTTTTTAATTAAAAATTTAATTAAAAATATTTAGAAAATTATTTTTATCAAATGGAGTTCATTTTTGAATTCAGAGCATCGATATTAGGTTATGGTGATTTTGGGGGATTTTTCTGAAAAAAATGAATTTTCAGTGAATAGTGTTTTTATTTAAAAATTAAATTAAAATTATTTAGAAAATTATTTTCCTAAAATGGAGTTAATTTTTGAAATCAGAGAATTGATATTTGGTTAAGGTGAAATTTTGGGATTTTTCTGAGAAAGTTGAATTTTCAGTGAATAGTGAAAATACAGTTTTTGAGTTTCGGGTGTTTAATGACATCATTAAGGATGTAATAATTATGAAATAATTCTGGTCGACTTATGAATAGTAATATAAGGTATGATATGTCCCAAGTGGCCAATACCATGGGCAAATACCATGGGCAAGCCCATGGTTTTTTCAATACCACCAATGAGGTGTCCCTTGGCCATTAATGTTTGTCCCCTCACTTCCCCTATAAATACCAAGACATTCTCTCATCCTTTCCATTCCAAAATCCTCCTCAACGAAGTTCTGGTCTCCTTACCTCCCTAGGAGTCCTCCCAAGGTACCCTCAAACCTCCCAAGGTCCCAAAATTCAAGATTTCGAAGTTACTCTTCAATGTAAGGGATCCTACCTCTCTCCTTCTTTTCAAGTACTCTCTTTTATGTCATTTCTTTTATACTCCATGTTCATATGTTGGAGGATCTTATTTTATATTCACCTTAATGTAATTTGTATTTTCATATGATTAGATACTCCCTTTTACGCTCATCATTTCATTTTCTGAATTTTTAAGTGGCGTCGTTAGGCTGCCGAATTTTCTTAAGGGATTCTTTCACCCCTCTCATTTTCAAGTTCTATTTTATTGCCATGTCTTTAAAGTTCTTTTTCTTATGTTGGGATATGTTATTTTATATTTCTCTTACTTCAATTTTCATTATCATATGATGAGATATCCCCTCTTACTCTCATCATTTCGTTTTATGAATGTTTAAGTGGCGCTGTTAGGCTACCGAATTTTTGTAAGGGATTCTTCCACCCTTCTCATTTTTCAAGTTCTATTTTCATGTCATTTATTTCAAGTTCCTTATATTATGTTGGGGTATTATCTCTATATCCATCATACTATCTTTTTATGTTCATATGACGAGAGACCCTATTTGATCTCATCAATTCATTTTTTAGAAGTTTTAAGTGACTTCGTTAGGCTGCTGAAGTTTTCATAAGAGAAATCTTATTTTTGTCTTCCTTTCAAGTTTTTCATTTCATATGGTATGTCCTTAAAATTTCATTACCATGTTATTATATCCTTTATATTCTGTCACCCTACTATTTTATGGATCATTTATGAGTGGGTTACCCATGTCCCCTCTCTTTTCAATGTTTTCTAAAACCCTGCAACATAGTCGTTATGCTGCCGAATTTTTGTCTCAAAATGTCTCTCTCTTTTTCTCAAATTATTTTATTTTATTAAGTGAATACTCAAATATATTTCTTAAATAGGGGTATTCATATATATATCAAAATTTTCTATTCTGGGATTTACATACATGAAACCCGCTTTCCTTTTCCGTGGGTTTAAAGTGACATAAAGATCATGTCTTTAAAGCAGTTTTTAAAACGTTATAATTATGAAATGAAACCCATTTCTTTTATTATATATGGGTTATTTATGAAATTTTTGATGATGATATATGTGGCTCACATGGTAATAAAGACAAATTAAGGGTGTGCCCTAATAGCGCTCCAATGCATTGGGTAAAGACTTAATCTCTAGAGATGACCATTTTAATGATACCTTGGTGAATAACCTTGGTAATTTTTTAATGACACCTTGGGGATGGACCTTGGTGATACAGAAATGATTGTCTAAGTTAAATTTTGTAGCCACATCTTCAAGTTATGAAACATGTTATTTTTATTATGATATGCCTCATGATCTCTTTCTCATGCCTTAAATTTATTTATCATGACTTTATTGATGTATCTCAAGTTCACATGTAAAATGTTTCTCTTGTTTCCCTTACTAGGCCTTCTTATCACCCTTTTCTTTGATGTATGCTCCCAGGTTATGAGATGTTGTAATGAACTTAGGATGAACAAAGAAGAATCCTTTTAAGTGTTTAATAAGAATGTTTTATGTCATCATGTATTAAGTTCCTGGTTTCCAAGACACTAAAACTTAAAGATCCTCGGTTTTGTAAAATGTAATGAAAAGTTTGTTATAAAAAGGTGGGATGCTATACTGGTACTCTGTTTCTTTACAATGTAAGATGAAATTGTGGGGGAAACGTTGCATCCTTATAATCCCCTTAGTTGAATTTCAACATTTAAAAGAATATGCATGCATTTTTATAAAATTTGACTGTGGAAATGTTTATGGGGCAGATAACAGTTTATCCTCACTTTTACATGACCTTCCATCCCTCACGGAATATGGTAAGTAAGTTTCAGAATTTTCTATGGGTTATATGACAACGTATATTTTATGTTTATTAGACTATGAATTGCATAATATTATCATGAATCCGATTCTCATCTCTCGGTTTAAGGACTATGATTTATCATTATAAAGGTTATCAATTGAGAAGTGGGTGGTTTTATTTTGATCCAGTTAATAGTTTCTTTCAATTGTAAATAAATTTGTTAACTGACTTCGATGCTGATGATGCAGTCAGACACAATGTCTCACTTACTGGTGACTCCACACCACCATCAACTGATGCCACTGATCTTCATATTTGAATAAATGATAACTTCAAAAAAACACAGACAAAGTCGACTACAGGTTTGTCTTGCAATACTTATCCATTTTGGAAACACATTTTTTGCAATCTGTAAGTTTCAAGTGGCATGTTACAAATAATTTCTCTACTATTATTTCTACTTATATTGTAGTTTACTAATACACTGTAATGAAATTTTAAAAACATAAAACAGATAATCCATGTTCTGTTTATTAATTTTTGTTTAATAGTTTCTATTTAATGAAATTATATACATTAAAACATATGGTTATTGTGTTTAAAACAGATGGTTATTTTTTAAAAACAGGTGCTTATTTTTTTAATAAAAACTGTTTAATAATTTATGTTTACTAATTTCTTTTTAACAATTTCTGTCAATTTCTGTTTAATAATTTTTGTTTAATGAAATTACAAATGGTTATTCTGTTTAATAATTTCTCCACATGATGGGAAAATTATATACATTAAAACTGATGGTTATTCTGTTTAATAATTTGAGTTTAATTTCTATTTAATAATTTGTGTTTAATTAAATTATTAACATTAAAACATATGGTTATTTTTTAAAAACAGATGGTTATTTGTTTTAATAAATATTGTTTAATAATTTTTGTTTACTAATTTCTGTTTAACAATTTATGTTTAACAATTTCCGTTTAATAACTTTTGTTTAATGAAATTACAAATGGTTATTTGGTTTAATAATTTCTCCACTTGATGGGAAAATTATATACATTAAAATATATAATCCATGTTCTAATATTTAATTATGCTTTCCAGTAATTTAGTTTTCCCATATTTTTATTTACCAGTTTTTTCTCCACTTGAACAGATTTACCATTCTAGGAATTGTCGTTGTTTTTTTCAGTAAAACATATTTCCCAATTAATGATTTTTCAAGTATGTTTCTATTAAAACATATTACTCATTATCTGAATTATGGTGTTTTTTTCTTGTATAATATGATTCCAATATTCTGAATTATTATGTATGTTTCCAGTTAAACTAATTATCCATATTTTTATTAAGTGTTTTTCTCAACTAAAACAGATTTCACTACATTTTTCATTATAAAGGTTATCAATTAAGAAGTGGGAGGTTTTATTTTGATCCAGTTAATAGTTTCTTTCAATTGTAGATAAATATGATGACTAACTTCGATGTTGATGATGCAGTCAGACACAATGTCTCACTGACTGGTGACTCCACACCACCATCAACTGATGCCACTGATCTTCATATTTGAATAAATGATAACTTCAAAAAAAACATAGATAAAGTCGACTACAGGTTTGTCTTGCAGTACTTATCCATTTTGGAAACATATTTTCTGCAATCTGTAAGATTCAAATGGCATGTTACAAATAATTTATCCACTGTTATTTTTACTTATATTGTAGTTTACTAATACACTGTAATGAAATTTTAAAATCATAAAACAGATAATCCATGTTCTGTTTATTAATTTCTATTTAATATTTTCTATTTAATGAAATTATATACATTAAAACAGATGGTTATTGTGTTTAAAACATATGGTTATTTTTTAAAAATAGATGCTTATTTGTTTTAATAAAAACTGTTTAATAATTTTTATTTACTAATTTCTTTTTAACAATTTCTATCAATTTTTTTTAATAATTCTTGTTTAATGAAATTAAAAATGGTTATTCTGTTTAATAATTTCTCTACATGATTGGAAAATTATATACATTAAAATTGATGGTTATTCTGTTTAATAATTTGTGTTTAATTTCTATTTAATAATTTGTGTTTAGTTTCTGTTTAATAATTTGTGTTTAATTAAATTATAAACATTAAAACATATGGTTATTTTTTTTAAACAGATGGTTATTTATTTTAAAAATATTGTTTAATAATTTATGTTTACTAATTTCTGTTTAATAATTTGTGTTTAACAACTTCTACTTAATGAAATTACAAATGGTTATTTGGTTTAATAATTTCTCCACTTGATGGGAAAATTATATACATTAAAATAGATAATCCATGTTTTAATATATAATGATGCTTTCCAGTAATTTAGTTTTCCCATATTTTTATTTTCTAGTTTTTTCTCCACTTGAACAGATTTACCATTCTAGGAATTGTCACTGTTTTTTTTCAGTAAAACATATTTCCCAATTAATGAGTTTTCAAGTATGTTTCCATTAAAATATATTACTCATTATCTAAATTATGATGTTTTTTCCAATATAACATAATTCCAATATTCTGAATTATTATGTATGTTTCCAGTTAAACTAATTATCCATATTTTTATGAAGCGTTTTTCTCAACTAAAACAGATTTCACTACATTTGATTTCAGATGTTTCTTTACTGGAAGAAGATGGTCAAGAACAGCCCCAATCCAAGGTAATGGGACAATTTCTAATTTCATATTTTGATTTTCTTCTCCTTTCTTTATTGATCTTCCTTCCCAGCTAGCAACATTTATTCCTCATTTCCTTCTTACTGTTCCCTTATTTTACCCATATGTGATTTTATGTTCCCATTTAAGAAAAACTACATGTTGACTTGCAGTGTGGGTTTTGTGTTTACATTGCAGTGTGGTTTCTTCTATTGAAATAGAAGTCTAGAGCAATAATGCATGAAAAGGTTCCTTAGATGGAAGATTCTCAACAATAATGCATGACGTTCTCCGGTTGAACCATTAAAATATTACTTGGATGGAAGACTCATAACAGAAACGCCTTCCTTTCCAGGTTAGTAATTGAAACAAAGAAACCAACTTGAGATGATTTTATGTTTTCTTTATTTTGGGTTCCAATCTGTGGAAAATCAAAGGACATGGTTACAGCTACCAGGTGGGTTGTGTTTGGAATTTTCATAGGTGTTTCCACAGCACTATTCATTCTATAATCGGTACGTTCGTCCGTGCATTATCTTCATTCTCTAACTTGATTTTCATTATGATGAAATCTCTATTGCAGTAGATGTAGTCTCAGTCTCCTAGGGATTATGACATCAAGTAGAGGAGCTACCGCTAGACGCGTGTTATTGCAGGTACTATCGTTCTTTATGTGGCCGAGGAAGAAATTTTAGAAATAATGAATGTTTAAACCTACATTCCAATCCTATATACAAATGTTAGAAATAATGAATGTTCCATACACTTCAACAGTATACAGTAGTGTATACTTTACACTCCTATATACAAACGTATACATTACATTACACTTCTGTTTTGTATAATGAAGTCTGTAAACAGGTTTGGAAAATACTTCTCCTTTTTCATATCATCTTTACTATTTTTTTCATGTAATGAATGGGATTTGATTTAATGGTAGCGACACATTAATTCATGTGTTGTGTGCCGGCATAAAGATGTTCATGTAGTTGCAGGTGACTATTATGTGTAGAGCATAATTACTTATCTATTTGAAGTGTGTATTAATGCAGTCAAGTTCAGTACTAATCTTAATTTTTGTTTCACGTAGGAGGGATATGGCTAATTCACCAAGGGTGGGAATCTCCCTCTACTGCGGTGTCGTCATCAATCCAGGGCTTCCTCTCTCCTTCCACAATGTGTCATTTCATCGCGCTACTAGTAATTCGTTGGTGGTCTTTCTGTGTGCGGACAACCGGACCCTTCGGTTGGAGGAGTCAATCGTGGCATGGATTTCTGTCAAGATGGACATCTCTCAGTCCCTTCTAGATCGGATCAGGCTCAATGTTCAAGACTCCTTTTCCTGGAGCCAAGCCCAGGACTTCCTGTCGCCTCATAGATATTGTTCCTTTTGCCGTTGTCAAGGGAATTCCCTTCTGGTTTGCAGGAGAAGTCATCAGAATTAAAGAAATGGTACGAGGTGGAGTACGAGGTGGTTCCCTCCCCGCAATATTGTGCTGCCCTCACTGGATGTCCTAGCATATTGTATTCTCAAACACTGGGGCCCAAGAGATTCGCTGCATGGATCTGGTTTAGTCGCACCATTGGACCTGTCCTCCATGAAGATGAAGGCGACCTCTGCTCTAGCTCCTGCCCAGGAGGCCTCTTCCTACCGAGCTATACTGCCACAGTCACAACTGGGCTAGCACATGTCTGAGGTATCATGTGATTTAAAAGCCACCACTATGAGGCTGATTTAGAGGCCACCACTATGAGAAGCTTGCAAGGTTGAGGGAAAAGCTTGAGCAAAGTACAAAACAACTCATGAAAGTTTATTTGAATTACAATGTTACAAATTTGGCACTCACGCGCGAACACATACAACCAGACACACATGCTAAAAAATATATTTACATGGAAGGCTAAGATTGGGACGTTGACCGGTGATTTTAGCATGGGTGATTGTCTCAATTCAGGAATCATTGTATTATTTGGCGTAGATACTTATTTATTGAACTGATATGTGACCTATGTTTGATAGGTGGATGGTGCATGGAATTCATGGAAGAGACGGCATACTGAAAGAGAGAACTAACATTTACATGTATTTTGTTTTTAATTAGAATTGTTACATAACTTTTTTCTCTAAAATTAACTTTGTTTGGAATCTCCTGCTATGGATTAATTTATTTCTCACTATGGTTTCCAAATTAGAATAATTTATATTTTTGTTGTTTATTGGATTTAGCATGTTCATTGGGGAATTCGAGCAGATGTACAGTTGCGACCATGAAAGCCATTGTGTGAGTGGTATTTTTAGGCGAAATATTCTATATGTATGAACCATCCAGTAATTTTATTTGTTATGTGAGTTTGTGTTTTTTAAATCTGATTTGCATGTTGATGTGACTTTAATTTTAGTTTTGTTTAGTGTTAAATTTTACTGACCACTCTGTTTTGAACAGATTTTCCAAACCTTGACAAGGTAGTATTTTCATATGATTATGTTGTGATTCAATGAGATTTGTATCCATTATGGGATATTAATCTCAGCGGAAAAAGTCAATGGATCTGTGGAAAGATGCAAAGGTGTAGATCAGTGGGTAATGTCTAAGAGATGCCAGACGTACTTCAATTTTTCTCATCCCTGCATAGCGGATAACATAAATATTAATGAATGTGCATGGGCTGATGGAATGAATGTCTTCAATTCACAAGCATAGAGGAGAAACATAAGATACATGTCTCATTTATGGCTCAAGGAGGTTTGATCCTGGTATTTTTTTACCAACGAATTCTGTAGCAGGATAACATGCATGGTTAATTAATTAGCAAGTTTTTATTGTTTACAATTCAAGGGTTAAATGATAGTCATAATCATGTCCTTGAGTTTGATATATTTGTTTTTTTTTTGCAGGGAATATGGTGATGGTGCTATTTTGAACAGAGGAAATTCCATCCTTTTTAATATAAAAACAAACACCAATATTCAGGTATTCTGTAAATGTTGCTATTCTGTAAATGTCATACTATTTTAACAGAGGAAATTCCGACCTTTCGGGCAGTGGGATGAGGGGGTTTTGATTTAATGTTTCGTTACATTTATTGATTTCTTGGGACATTTATGGATTTCTTTGGATTTTCCTATTACATGTTTTCCCTTCACTGCAACGCTTCATATGGATGTCTCATGGATCCTGTCCATGGTCTCTCCATGCTGGTGGATGTCCTCACATATTTTTCCTATTCCCCCCTTTGTAGTTTAATTTTTACTGGGTTTCTGATCTTATATGAAAATAGTGAGTTGGGGTTAATTGATGGTTTTCTCTGGTACAGGTACAGTCTCTAACTCAGTAACAGTGTACTGGGGGGTAGACACTATTTTATGGTGGGGGATGGGTGGGAATCAATGGTGTAGCTCTGATTATGGCTTCTTTGTTTTAGGTTATCTGGTTCTCCACTGTGGTGGTGGTGCAATGTTCTTTTTGTTATTTGATGCGGGTTTTTTGTGTGTTTTTCTATAGGGTTATGCTCGACGAGTGCCATCAGCAAAAATACTTGATCCTGGGCTTTGACCCTACAGATATGTGTATCCCTTGGAGATTGGACATGCTAATCACATCATATACCTTGCTATCCCAACATAGTGGGCCTGACATCTTTTAGTTTCCCTTCACCAATGTGGATTTCCCATTTCTCAACACTTTCTGTAACTTTTATTCCATTATTATGTACCACATTTGAGTTTTAAATATATTCAATATTACTATTAATATTACCATTGCTTTCTTAATATTATGTTTTCAAATTGTATACAATACATCAATTTGTCTTTATTTGTTTTTTTGATTCAATTTCATGTTGTCATGTAATATGAAGTGGGTGTCAACTCTCTGTCTTCATCTATTTATTTTAGTCAGTTGCATCTCTTGTTTCATATTTGTATATGATCTCTACGTCTCTTTTCCCATATTGTTCCATATATACATGATAAACAGTTTCACTCAGTTTTCTTTTTTCCCGAATATCCAAGTCATTCAATTTATTATCATTCCATTCATTTTCACATTTCTTATTTTTATTATTTTAACCATTGTCTTATCTTTGATTTCTATTTCGCTTTATTTCAGTGCCCGCATTATAGTAATTGTGAATGAAATTGTCAATGATTTCTAATCTTCTTCCTCAAAATTTAAAAATTAATGTACTTTTACTCTATTCTTTTTTGTCACCTATTTGAATAATGTCTTCATTTTTTATGCACTCCTATTCCATTATCACACACCATTAATTTCTAATTAAAATTTAATCAACAATATTGTTTATTCTCAACTTTTATAAATATTAATCTATTATTAAAAAAAACCATTAATAGACTTCGTGCTAGCAAGTACTAGTTAATAAAAAAACCGACTGGAGGGGGGAAAAGTTAATGACATATTATAATATTACCGAACTTGATTACTTTTTTAGCACGTAAATAATTGCAAATTTAAATTTAAATTTAAATTGATGAAATAAAATGAATGGCTGGTAAGAAATTCGTTGCCGTTCGCTTTCTCCGCCATGATGGAGCTGGCTGGAAGGTCAGCCCACGCGCTGAGGACAGGGGAGAGGGAGGTGGGGAGAGGGACAGCGAGAGCGAGGGGTGTGGGGGGTATTTATGCAGAGAGCTATGCTGCCTCAACTGCTCTTCCCCGCCCTCATCTCTTCACTCTCTCAAAACCAGAATCCGTTCCAAGGCGGCGAATTCCTCGGGGTGGGGCACAAAGGCTAGAAGATCCTCTGCTCTCATCAACTTGCCATGATCTCCCTGAGCGGAAGCAGTATCCTGGTAATATGCACCATACTCATCCCTCTGACGTCGCTTTATATACCCCACTATTTTGATCTTCCTCCTCCGTGCGTCTTAGTTGTTTCGACAACTTCCTTTTCGTTTCCTCTGCAATTTCGATGTTTTCCCTTATTATGACCTCTTGAACCCGTGGTTTGATCATATGAGTGAAGAATTCAACACCATTTCCCAGTTGACCGTTCCATGCCAGAAATCGATTCGGGGAATAGCTCATATCAGCATACATTTACTCGGTTTAAGCTGTTTCGGTTCCTTTTTTTCTTTAAATCGAATAGTTTCTAAAAACAATTCTCTCGTGCTGTTTTATTTTCTTGAGCAGAACAGCCCGTTGTATCTGGTATCCAGAGGCGCCTCGCATTGTCGACGGCGACCATCAGCTCCCGGGGTTTCGTCAGGGCTGGGTACGAATGGGCCAGCAGGGGACAAGAAGGCCGACGTTTTGGAGGAGAGCACGTTGAAGGTGGTGAGAGGAGATGGGGCCTCGGTGCTCGACAAGGAACCCCAGCCCACAGTAGGAGGTGGAGTCGAAGACGTGTACGGAGAGGATTTTGCAACTGAGGACCAGCACGTTACCCCTTGGAAGCTATCAGTCGCTAGGCATGATCCATGATTATCTTATAGCAGCCATCCTTCGTCTTCATCACTTTGGTTTTGGATGCTTTTCATGCGTTGTTTTCTCGTATTTGTTGATGCACGGAGAGGATTTTGCCACTGAGGACCAGCACGTTACCCCTTGGAAGCTATCAGTCGCTAGGCATGATCCATGATTAACTTACAGCAGCCATCCTTGGTCTTTATTACTTTCGGGTCATATGTCTTATTAGAATTTATGTGATTGCTGTCTTCAATTTTTCTTTGCATTTTGACTGGGTGAAATTTTCATTGGACGGGAGTGATTAAGCCGTCTTTACTCACCTGAATGGATCTCGTCAAATTTCCAACTGATTCCTGTGATCAATTCCTTGTTGTCCCGTCAGGTAGTAGATTCCATGAACATTTTAAAGCATTTGCTTGTTATTTATGATGGGGATGGTCATTTTGTAGCTGAGTTTAACGTTCAATGCCTCTGAATTCTCTTTGATCCTACGCTCACATGATCAAATCTTGTTTGTTTGTTTGTGAACTGTTTTTAATTCCTACATTTTATGGCCCTGTGACAGTGGAAATTCGTTGCTGCGGGATCCACACTTCAACAAAGGGCAAGCCTTCACAGAGAGAGAAAGGGATGCCCACTACTTGCACGGTCTTCTACCTCCAACAGTTGTTAGTCAAAGCCTTCAGGTTTGCTACAATAAGATTTTCCCATGCACGTTCTTCTGATCCCCACCCATCTTTTATGCATCTCGGGAACTTCATGTTAGGTAAGGAAAGCGATGAACATTCTCAATCAGTACCAGGTTCCATTGCAGAAGTACATGGCTATGATGGATCTTCAGGTAAACTGATCCTTTCCAAATAAAATATGGATTAGTTTGGGTTGGTTTTCCGTTTCCTTGGCCCTTGGTCCAGATTTTTCTAATAACATGTTATTTCTCTGGTCAAATTCATTATATTCCTTTACTTCCTATTTAAAGTATACTTACTGTTTTGTGGGCTTTAGTTGTACACACCATGTCACACGTGAATTCTGCTGATATGGTTTTTGGCAGTAGCTCTGTCCAGATAATTTCATGAAGACAGAATTTCATTTTTTGTAAATAATTGCATCATTCTGTCTAAAGGAACGACTGTTGATACTGTGTTTGTTTGACATGCAGGAGAGAAATGAAAAACTTTTTTACAAGGTTGTCATTGAAAATGTCGAGGAGTTGCTTCCTGTTATATACACTCCAACTGTTGGCGAGGCTTGCCAGAAATATGGTGGCATCTATAAGCATCCTCAGGGTCTTTACATTAGTTTAAATGAAAAGTATGCATGGTGCACACTTGAGTAAATTTGTCTGAATCATTGTTTGCTTGATTGGGTAGTTTGATCTTCCATCTTAGGCATGATGAAATTAAATGTGTCCCTTGCAGAGGAAAGATTCTTGAAGTGCTAAAGAACTGGCCTGAAAAGAGTATCCAAGTTATTGTTGTCACCGACGGGGAACGGATTTTAGGGCTTGGGGATCTTGGTTGCCAGGTGATGCATCAAGATTGTGCTAGTTGAACTTGTGTCCAGAAATGGTTTTGAATTTGTTGTGTTGGTTGCATCATTTATATCAGGGGATGGGGATACCTGTTGGGAAGCTTTCATTGTATACTGCACTTGGAGGGATTCGGCCTTCGGCGGTATGCTCCCTTTTAAGCTATCCTATCAGTTCTTGAATCTCATAACAGCTTAGTCTCCCTTTTAAGCTATTCTATCTTTTCTTGGTTCTGTTTACAGATGAGATCTGCTTTTTCCAGTAACCCATTTTAGTGAAAAAGGCAGTGGGCCTTTTAAAGATTCACCATCCTCATCTATCTTAGTAAATTAAGCATGGCATCAACTCTCATTCTGTTACTGATTGTTAAATTATTTTACATATTGTGATAAATTTCAGTGCTTGCCTATAACAATTGACGTGGGGACAAATAATGAAGAGTTACTAAATGACGAGTTCTACATTGGGCTTAGGAGGAGAAGGGCAACTGGACAGGTTCAAGGCTGTGCCTTGCTACCCCCCTGTTGAAAAGACTGTTTGTTCTAAATACAAATTTTTCACGTTGAACTTCTGTATTTTAGGAATACTCTGAACTGATTCATGAATTTATGACCGCGGTCAAACAGTTCCATGGAGAGAGAATTCTTATTCAGGTTTGTCTATGATATATTTAGGGAACTTAAAATTACTTTTCACGAGTTCTATGTTACCACCGTGTTTGCTGATGCTTGGCTTCTACGTAGTTGAGCTTTATAAATGATTGAACTGCATCATGCAGTTTGAAGACTTTGCCAACCACAACGCTTTCGATTTGCTTGCAAAATATGGCCCGACCCATCTTGTTTTTAATGATGATATAGAGGTAGTTGGTGTGATATTATGATTGGTGGACTCTTAATTTAATTTTGTTTTGTGTTGGGAAAATGTCTCTAAATACTAGCTTGTTTACATTGTTACAGGGCACTGCATCTGTGGTCCTTGCTGGGATTGTTGCGGCACTCAACCTAGTTGGGGGAACCCTTGCTGAGCATACATTTCTGTTCCTCGGTGCTGGAGAGGTCTCCCTCTTAGATTTGTTTGAAATATTTCCACTAAGGGCTTGTTTAGTAGGAGTTGAGAAAGGGGGAATGAGAAAGAGACTGAGAGGAGTTTCCCTCAAACGATGAATTTTTGGTTTTCAAGTATACCAATCATTAGAAAGTCATTTTTCACTTATCATTTTCTTTACCTTACGATGTTTGTTCTTTACCAAACATACCCTCATTTTATCACGCATTAGTGCATTGTCATTTCAGTTTGGACTTCACTTGTGCCTCTTTGTTTCCACAGGCAGGCACGGGGATTGCAGAGCTCATAGCCCTTGAGATGTCAAAGCAGGTGAAAACTCATCTAATGTTGGAGTTTCTATGTTTATTAGTTCTGCTTTTCTTTGAAGCTATCCTTGGTCCTGGGGTCATATCATAAAATAAAGTTAGTTTCCTATCCTTGTTTGTTAATTTTCTAGCGATAATTTGTCCAAGAAGTTGTTTTAAAATATTAGGTCATATTTGGTTTTGAAAAACTTTTTTTGTTTTCATTTATCAAAAATGTATCAGAAAATATGTTGAAAAATATATTGGAGTGAGGAAAAGATAAAAAATACATGAGTAAACTATCCAAGCATTCCCATTTTCTGGAAACATGAAATCAAGGTTTTTTTTTTAAAAATCTTTCATTTCCATTTTCATTTTCTATTTTTTTTCTCATTGACATAATTGAGTATACTCTAATATATTTTTGAACAATGAAAGCAAAAAATGTTTTTCAAAACCAAATGCAATGTGACTGTCATTTTTCATATTATTTATTGTCCTTTCTGTTTCCTGTTCCATTTCTACAATCAAAATGGGCTCTTGATGGATAAATAGTCAGACGATATGCATGATGTTAAGATTTTGGTTCTTTTTGCAGGAAAATGTTCCAGTGGAGGAGGCCCGTAAAAGGATTTGGATGGTGGACTCGAAGGTACCTTTTGCTCGTTCTTTACAAATGGAGATAGATGCACTAAGGGTCCATTTGGTGGGGGTGATTTGAGAGGCGATGGAAAGAAATGAGGGAAAAATTATTTCTCTATTTGGTTGCAAAGAGGAAACAAAAGAAAGAAATAAATAGAAATCTCTCCTGTAGTTTGCTTTCAATCTCACAAAAAACAGGGTGTATCAGAGAGATGATAATTTATGTTTAAAACATATAATAGTATCATTTTTTTCTTATAAAATTTAATCAAACGAATCATAGTTATTATTTTTTAGGAACTTATCTATATCCAAACATATTGAGAGAGAATTGTTTTTTTTCCTTCTATTTTCTCTTAAGAATTTACAAATTATTTCTTTTCTTTTATGTAGCGTTTTCCAAACACATCATAAAGTATTTCCATCAAAAGTTTCCTTTAATTTATCCTGACATGCTTGCAAATATGGGTCTAGGGATTAATCGTTAGCTCCCGGCTGAATTCTCTTTCGCATTTTAAGAAGCCCTGGGCACATGAACAGGAACCAATCATGGATCTCTTGGATGCCGTCAAGGTTGAAAGCCGATCTTGCCAAACTTCTCTTTTATTCCTGCAATTTTATGATTTATTGATCCGAAATTCGTTGCTTGTTTTTATCAGGCGATAAAGCCGACGGTTTTGATTGGTTCATCTGGTGTCGGAAGGAAATTTACTCGAGAAGTAGTTGAGGCCATGGCTTCCTTCAACAAGGTATTGCCACGTGTCTGTATTGGATGACCGAGCCATTGGTGGATGCTGACATTTTTGTCAATGACTTCGGTGCAGAACCCTATCATCTTCGCACTTTCCAACCCAACCTCACAAGCTGAATGTACTGCTGAGGAAGCTTATACTTGGAGTAAGGTAAGCATATGATTCAACTTTTGTGAGACCGGCGATCTTAATGTATATGATTAAATCTGACTAGTGTGATTTTTTCCCACTGTTTCTGTTTGGAGGGTTGCGCGATATATGCCAGTGGCAGCCCTTTTGCCCCTGTCAAATATGAAGGACGGGTTTTTGTGCCGGGTCAGGTCAGAACTTTTCTTGATCACTCTCTTACAGGCGTGAAAAATGTGAAATGTAGGGCCCTTTTGGTTTTGGAAACATTTCTTGTTTTCATTTTTGGAAGACGAGTTTGAAAATGTGTCTGAACTTTTTTTAGAAGGTTGTGTTTGGTTTTGAAACACATTTTCTGTTTTCATTTTTCAAAAATGTATTGGATTGTTATAATGAGTTGTTTTTTTAGAAAATGAAAGTGAAAATGGGGGTTTTGTGGAAAATTTTGTTTTCCTATTTTCTTGAAAATAAAAACTTTTGAATTGCTAAATCAGATACTTTATTGTTTTCCACATGATTTTCAAAATATTTTATAATAATTTTTTTAATGCATAGTTGGTAAATGAATACAAGAAATGTTTTCCAAAAACTGAATGCAATTGTAGGTTTTTTAATTATGTTTTTCAAGAAAATTAACACACGGATACCTAACTTATAGGCTCTGTTTGGTTATGGAAAACCTTTTTTGTTTTTTTTTTTCAAAAATTTATTAGGAAATTAAAAACATTTTTTAGGAAATGAAAATGGAAATGGGATATTTTTAGATAACAGTAAAAATGCGTTTTCATGTATTTTAGAAAATGAAAATGCAATGCTGTCAAAAATGTTTTCTAACACATGTTTATTAAATTTTTAGTAAATGAAATTAAAAAATGTTTTTCATAACCAAACAAAGCCTTGTCCTTTCTTATTTTCCCTCGGTTTTTCAAAACATATTTTCTGATATTTTGTTAAAAAATACAACGAATAAACATTTTCCAAAACCAATTGCAACTCGGTAGAAGACTGATTTGGATGCTGGGTGGATGATAACAGGCAAACAACGCGTACATTTTTCCCGGGTTCGGTCTGGGCTTGCTGATGTCCGGCACCATTCGCGTTCACGTTGACATGCTCATTGCTGCCTGTAAGTGCGTGCTTCCGAGGGGAGTCTGGTTTTATTTACTGCCCACTTGATTTCATTGTATTCTTTGAACAGCGGAAGCTTTGGCGGGGCAGGTGACAGAGGATAACTTCGCCCAGGGGCTCATCTATCCACCGTTCGCCCAAATCAGAAAGATTTCGGCTCAGATTGCTGCGGCTGTTGCTGCCAAGGCGTACGAGCTGGGTGAGTTATGTTCACCCACCCTGGATATGTATTTTGGAGTACGCCACTGAGATCATGTGCTATGAATGCCTTGAATTGTTAGGTCTGGCGACTCGTCTTCCTCGACCAGGGGATCTGGTGCAGTGTGCTGAGAGTTGCATGTACAGTCCGACGTACCGGAGCTACAGGTGATCCGACTGGGAAAGTGCTAGGGCTTGTTTGGTGGGTGGTTTACATGTTTTCTTCCCCAATTGTTTGGTGTGTGGAGAATGAGATGGCAGATAGATAGCATGAGAGATGCGTGCTGGTTGGTTTGAATTGAAAGTCAACTTTCTCCTCTGTGCTCACTTAGTAATTTAGCTTGCAAATCAGCAGTTGATTGAAAGTCAACGCTGTTCAGTGGAGGGTGCTCATGCATTTCAGTGTTTACCTGTCTCAAATGCCTGTATTGAAGCCTGCAGAAGAGAGGGCACAGGTTTTTTAAATTCAAACCTCTTGCTGTCCATATTTGAAAGGAATGTTGTTTTGTGGGACAATAATGTGTCTTGAAATTTAAATTATTCCAGTGGAGGGAGCATAAGCACTTATAACCCTAATGCTCACCACTGTATGATAGTGTACCTGGTGTTGATTGCAAGGTCTCATGCGAAGACAATATGCTCTCCCAAACACATTTAGGAATTGTCACATGTTTCTCTGAAGGCATTTGATTAAATTAGAACGATTCAAAAAAAAAAAAAAAAAAAAAAATATGAATCCTTGTGAAGATGGCATGTAAAAACAAAAAAAATGGTCTTTTTTTTTATAAACATGTGCACGTGCTAGGGTTTCCTCCAAGATTGTTGGTCAATGTTGCAGCAAGAATAATGTAAGAGTAATATCAATTTACATCAATCCATTCCTTTAAAATATTTAGTACACATGATAACAATCACAAGAAGAGAAATAAGAGAAATAACAAAAGAAAGCAATTTTCTCTACTGAGAGTTTTTTCTCGATCTATGTCCTTGATTTCCTGCTCTTCATCTACTACATATCCTTTTCATATTTTTTTCTAGTCGACTTGATCGATCACCACCTCAAGGCCTCCACCTCTACACTCGGTCACTCTTTTTTGCTAACTTGTTTTCGATCAAACACCAACCACCATAGTTATTAGAACTGGATCAATTACTGAGGTGGTGAGAGGTTAAAAACTCACTTTGTGTATGAGTTGTATTTGTTGTCAATGGTTGTCTTTGGTTGTTAATGGTAGTCAATGAGATACGTTCATTGATGTCAATATGTTGAAGAAGATAGAAAGAAAGAAGTTTTTTAAGTTTTGGGGGCGGTATCCAAGTCGAATAAGAAAGTTGTACAACTTGGATGATTGAATGAATAAGTAAGGAAGTATCCAAGATATCCAAGTTTGATATCAAAGTGAATATAGTTTGGATGAATGGATACAGAAAAAGTATTGAAGTCTTATTCACTTAAGGAAGTTCTTTTGAAGACTTTGAGTTTATAAGTTTGACAATGGTTAAACTAATCTTCATGTCAAAGACTTGTGTCAATGATGACACATTGTTTACAACAATGAAAAGCTCTTTGGAATTGATATTCCAAAAGGAGAAGAAGAGGAATTGAAGAAAGTCGTGCAAACCTTTATTTGCATGATGAGTTTATTTGAGAAGCATGCAAATATTAATTTGCATGAATAAGACTTTAGTGAAGATGATGCAAAATATCAGTTTGCATGAAGAATAAGAAAAAGGCCATACAATATAAATATTACGTGCATGTGGATTGGATGAGGAGAATTGAGTAACTTGGGTTGACACTTTATGTTGAGAATTACGTGGCACTTATTTTAGATTTGCTAACTCTTTATGATAGGGGTGTCCATGGGTCGGGTTCGGGGTTTTTTTGGACCCGATCCAAGCAAAAAAAGTCGGGTAGGGTCGGGTTGGGTCGAAGAGGTTTTTTAGTTTGGACCCAACCTGACCCAACCCATCATGGATTGGCTTGGGTCGGGTCCGCCGATTGGGTTTCTAAAAAAAAAAATCGGTCACCGCTGCTAGTTCATAAACCTAACCGAACCAGCTCCTTGCTAATCTTGACGGGGTGACCTCTCCTCCCGTGAGCTTCATCTTCCATGGTGAGTAGGGAGACGAGATCAGAGGAAGGGCGACAGGCCAACCCATCGGAGTCGGACGGAGCCGGGGCCCTGCACTCGCGGTGCAACACGGTGGTGTTCGCTATCCCCAGGAAGTCGGCGTTGTCATACTTGAGGAAGCAGCCATCGAGCTGGAGCACGGCGACGTGGGCGTAGGGGCAGAGGGCGGGGAGGCGACGGAGGGAGGCAGCGACGCAACAACCGCAGTCTGGGCTGGTGGTGAGGTCGTCGCTGCGGGCAGGGGCGTTGGTGCGGGGGGTGCCGTCTTCATGTCGCGGCGACCAGAAGCTTCGTTGGACACATAACAACAGAAATGACGAGGCGACTTGGTGGCTACAGTGGAGGAGCGTGTGGGCGAGGCGATGGTGGTCTTCAAACGGCGTCGACTGGTTCGGTTCTTGGAGACGATTGACAGGGCTTGGTGCTAGTGCCTAATATCGCCCGATGGGAACACCGACTTGAAAGGAAAAAACATTGAAAAAAAAGAAGGTCGACGGGGGAGGGGGTCATCGGAGAAACGACATGGGGTGGGGGTCGTTGGAGAGGCGAAGTGGGTGGGGATCAGAGGAGAGGTGAAGGGGGTGGGGATAACAGAGAGGCGGCGGGGGTGGGGATCGCGACAAGAGAGGCGATGAGGGTGGTGGGGATTGTGGGGATTGTGGCATGGGTGTCAGTGGAGAGGCAACAAAGACGATGGGGCTCGCTTTCCATGAGGAACCAAACCTGGCGATGAGGGCGGGGATCGCGGGCAATGCACGCTGGAGGGAAGAACTTTAGTTTGTCGGGTTCGTTAGGTCGGGTTGGGTCATTTTTCCCCAACCCGTGACCCGACCCAACCCGACCATGACCCAACTCAACCAACCTGACCCGTGAATATAAATTTTCAAACCCGACCCAACCCGACCCAACCCAGTCGGGTCGGGTCTGTTGGGTTGGGTCGGGTTTGGACACCCCTACTTTACGAGGAGTTTATCAAAAAATTGGCCAACCATAGGCCAACCAAAGACCACCTCAACCACATATGTGGGATCCAAGGGCTCAACCACGTGGGAGGCAGTCCCCATGGTCAACCCATGGGGGCAAAGTAGTGGGCTTGCTTAACACTCGCTTGGGTGCGCACAAGTGTGCGCATGGGGCGCGCAAAGCGTACATGGAAGTGCCCGGGTGGGACAACGCAGGTTAGGCGCGTCCTGTGCATGGCATGTGTGAAGGTGCGTTCGGGTGCCGACCCTGATGCCAGCTCGAGCAAGTGGTTGACACATAAATGTTTATAAAGAAGAGCCCAAACATGCGGGAGTATTCATCCATCTGGGCCTGTAGCAGGCACTGTTCGGTACTGTAGCAGCCGTAACTATTCATCAATCTGGGCCTTCGGGCCACTAGTTTGGTTCTCGGGTCCTGAAAGGCTTTCGGGCCACCCAAGGCCTTCGGGCCAGTTGATTCTCAAGGCATTCAGACCACTTTAAGGCCTTAGGGCCACCCCAAGGCCTTCGGGCCACATGAATGCAGGCCCAGACACACTACAAAAAAGGAGCAACCCCAGAAGAGGATTCAGAGCAGGTACACTCACCAGAGCAGAGCCAAATGGATTGTCAGAAAGAGAGGGTATGACTATGCCATCGGTACCAGCCTGTGCTTGCACGGGAAGCCTAGCCAGACGGTCATGCAAATGTGGAGTGCTACTATCAAGATGCAGATGCTGGGGAGGGGCAGTTCCTTGTAGATAGTCTGGTTGAATTCCCTTAAGACCTTCGGGTCATGTAATCTCTTAAGCCTACGGGCCATGTAATCTCTGAGCCTACGAGCCTTGTAAGGGTTCCCTCTCATCCCTTGAAAGAGGGGTTATCAAAATCAATAAAAAATGAAGGCCTTCGGGCCATTCAGGCACGACATAAAAAGTGGAAGACTAGGTTGGTGAAGAGACCATAGAGAGGCAGCGAAACCCGCCTATAAAAGGAGAGCATCCACGACCGAGAGATATTGCTATCACTCACTATTTCTTCGAGAGATCTAGTTTTCTAAAAAACAGAGCATCTCTATGGTTTCTATTATGTGAATAAGCAAGTGTTCCATGAGCCTCTCGACTTCACAAAGAAGGGGAGAACCACACACTGATTTGTGCGAATAAGAAGATCCACGGAACACTCGACTTATGTTAACACACACTCGTAGTGTTTCCTGAAAAACTGTTCCATGATCCAGTGCCAAGTAGTATAATCCCAATGTGTTTACATGAATGAACTGTGTCTATTCCCGTGAATCTAACTGGTTTTCATGACGGAAGAAGACACAATGATATCGTGTGCTAAGTTACATGAAGAGAAAGAACCTTTCACAAAGCACACTTGCTTGGGAGAAGAAGTTGTTCCCATAGTTGCATTTGCGCAAAGAGAACATAAGGAGGAGGCAATCTTGTGATATACTAAGCACAAAAGTCCTATGCATGATAAATGAGGTATATATAACTAGACAATGTTCATATAAACGACTTGTATGAAGGAGGAATGAGAAGTGAATGGTGTGTGCATATACCTGTGTGCATGAAGAAATAAAGAAGAAAGTGAACATTGCATGCATATGTGAATGCTCATGCACACATGAATGCATAAACATTTGAGATACCTGAGACATACTTGAAGATAACACATAAAATAATAATATAAATAAATAAATGTTCTAGGCTTCCACATGTCATGCACCATGCATTACATGCATGAAGTACATATGATCTATTCGGGTTGATAATTCAAGAAGAGAACAATCTGAATTTGTGAAAGACCATTCTTGCATGAAATAATATTGAAAGTGCGGTGCAATTCAGTTGCATAAATATTTTCTTCACCAAGAAGAACAAAAGAGAACCGATACAATAACCGTTGTTGATATTGTGTATCGAGGAAGTCTAAGATTTCAGTCCACAATTATATTCAGATCATTGTGACTGAAGAAGAGAAAGAGTTTTCCCAACCATCAATTGATTATTATTCAGGACATAATAATTGTTATGATGCTAAGATAAACATTTATCATTTAGTTAATCACAAAGGAAGTTTGTGATTCAAACAAGAGAAGAAGAAAGTGTTGTGCATATTTTTTTTTTCATAGGAAGAAGAAGAAGAAGATTGAGCAACTTTCAGTTTGTTGCTGTGAAGAAGGAAAGTTGCTTGCCTGCTTTTATACAAGTAACAAGTGAATAAGTTAGTGGAAGAACAAAACAACACTGTGACATCCAACAAAAGTATCATCTGGTGGAAGACTTTATTGGCGTTATTAAGTACCTTACAAATAAGGTGGAGATTGTCTTTAGAGGTAGTATAAAGAACCAGTCAGGAGATGTAAAACTAGCACTGTCATTTGACTAAAGTGAAACACTAGTGAAAGGATATTCCCTTCTTGCTGTAAGCACATTTAAAAGATTATTTTCTAGTGGTTGTGTGGTACTGGATTATTTCCAAACCATGATAAGGACTAGATACTCTTATTGAGTAGTGATCCTTGTAAAAATATCATGTGTCATCTTTATCTACTTTCATATACTTGCATATGAGAATAAAAATAGAATAGAAGAATCAAGATTCTAACAGGTCTAAGAGGTTAAGGGTTAAAAATTATAATTGCTGAAAAAGTTCCCAACAATGACTCACCCCCTCCTTGTGTTGAGTATATCCCAAAGTGGCCCTCTCAATTGGCATTAGAGCCAATGTTCACATTTATTAGATTCTATACGTTGCAACTATTCTATTTTGAATATTTGATTCTATTTCTCGTGTTAAAAATGAAGCGCAATTTTGGTGAAGATTCAGATATCTATGAGTAGAATTCTATATCTAATAAGACCATGATGAACAAGAGAAAGAAAGATAAAAAAAGGATGAAGAAGAGACACCTCTTATCTAAATAAGAGGAAACATCAGTATCTCCATGCCTTGCCAACAATGAATACATATCGGACTTGGAAAGTGAAGAGCATGTGGCATAATTTTCCACCAAGGAGATAGATCATCTCTCTACCTCAAGTGATCAAGTGGTATGTGTTATTTCCTTTCAAAACTATCTTGAGAATGATCCAAGCACTAGTGGGAGTGATAACATGTCATCTGGTTTTTCAATTGATGCATTACAAGATATAATGCATGGATATCCCAAAGAATCCATCTGTATTATCTATGGGATGTTTGAGAGCATGAAGGAAGAAATCACTTAACTTGAGGAGAAGTCAGAAGTAATGGAGAATGCTTTATAAGGAACAATTCTAGAATGTTTAAAGCTCTTTAGACAGGATGGAACCTTTGAAGCAACAAAGTGGGAGCTTGAAATAAGTTCCTCAAAATTTATCAAAGAAGTTGATGAGAAAGATAGAGTCAATAAGACACTTGAAAAAAATATCCATGCACTTAAAAGTTTAAAAATAGCATTGATGTCAAGGAGTTGAACTTGGAGGAAAAATTCAAGAAGATCAAGGAACTTGACTATTTTCTAAAAAACAAAGTTCAACTACATGATGAGGAAGTTGAAAGAATGAAAAAGGTTTGTGAAGAGAAGGTGATTATGATTGAAGGTCAGAAAAACACACTCAATATAAAATGTCTAGAATTTGAAGTTCAGTTGACCAATCTTGAGAAGACACATATTGAGACTTTACAAAAGAAGGTGACAGTTGCTTCTACTACTCAATTATCTTTAGAGGATTCTAAAGTTAAAAACATCCAACATGTGATAATAAGATCATGACTTTGTTTAGTGATCTATCTTAAGAAGATGTGAAGAAAAAGGTACCATCCATACCATCTTGTAATAAAGTTTCTAAATCTGTTATCATGAATAGTGTAGGATGGAAAACAAAATATGAACAAGTATGGATTAATAAAGGAGACAAGAAACCTACCACCATGCCTAGGGTGGATAAGAAAAAGAGTATGGAAGTTGGTTCCCCAAGAAGATCCCAACAAGCTATGAAGAAGACTAAAAAAATCATAAAAAAAAAATAAGATCATGGTTTGTGGGTCAATGTTGGTGCTGCAACAAATTTTTGAATTGTGCATTAGATTGTTGGTACAATCCTCTAAATGCTAAAGCACAAAGATGTTGAAGTGAAATGTATATACAAATGGCTAAATACAAGAGGGGGGGGGGGTGAATTGTAAGTTTAAAAAATTTCATTTTTAACCTTAAGAGAATTTTTTTTAATAGAATTAAACAAATCATATTCACAAAACCTCTTCGATATTCAAACTATAATCGGACTGGGCCCACAGTTCTGATGAAAAGAATACCATAATCAAGATGATTCTGATATGTAATCCACAGGTTTGATTCTAGTGAGTATAATTGTATTCATTTAATGATGGTATAATTGTATTCACAAAAGGAAATGATATATTAGAGTATAAGAGTATTGTAATCACAATGGTTATGATTAATCAAATTAATAAAAAATAATGATTCTATCATAAAGCATATAGAATCGTATTCAGAGTAAAATTGTATTCTCAACATAATATGAAGTAAATCAAATAAATTGTAATTAAAGCTATTACGATAATTTAAATACAAATATAAAGGTGAATATAAATGAATTCACCTTCTAATACAATTACAATGAAAATGAAAGACTTGTAAGAAACAAGTAAACAAATGAATACAATTCTTTTAACCTAAAGATAAGGGTACCCAATAATCTAGGATAAAGGTCCCTTGATTTATACTTTCAAGAAATTTTGTCTTACCCACACCAGGGTAAGCCCTCGAAACGATGATCGGTTTCTGTCTACCTATCCTTAACAGCCCTCGATATAATGATAGACTCTATCTTGCTACCCCCGCAAGCCCTCAATCAAGAAGGTGATTGGCTCCTCTATCTTCCTAGCCTCAGAAGCCCTCAATCCAATGGATCATATTCTGTCTTCCTATCTTAAGAAGTCCTCGACCATAATCACAAAAATCAGAGTCGTATGAAGGAAAACAAACTTTAAGAAGTTACAAGTAAAAGGAACAAGTAATTCAAAACTTGTAAACTTTAGAGATCTCGTATAGCAGAAAAATCATCAGAGTTCTCACACAATGTTTTCTATTAAATGTTATTTTGAGATCTTCAAATGACCTGGTATTTATAGGCATGCATCCCAATGGTCATCATGATCTCTAACGATCATATTTTCTCCATGATTTTAGGGAGGACCTGGACACCTGACAATTCAACAGTCATATTATAACTGAAAGCACAACATCGTTTTGCATCACACATTTTATAATAGAATGCATGAAATCATTTTATCATTATAGTTTTAAGATTAAAAATTTCCAATACGATAAAACAATTTTTCGTATTCAGGATTAAAACAGGGGTCAAATCCGATGGATATGATAAAACAGTTTTCCGTATTTAGGGTTAAAATAGAAGTTAATATGATGGATTTCATTATGAAAAAACTGTATGTATATAAATCTGATTGTTATTAGTTCTAGTCAATCCATTTATTCTTGGTTATAGGATGATTACGATAATCATAATAAACAAAGTATTGTAAAAGTATATGTTTTATACAAACATTTTAAAAAATAATTTGGGATAAAAGTATTAGATAATTTGTATTTAAGAATGAGTTTATGATTTACAAAACAAAAGGAATGGAAAAGTAAAAAAGAAACTTTTGACTCAATAATCTCCCCCTTTTTGGAAAGCGAAAACCACATATCTTTAGAAAGAAAATAACTTTGAAAAAAAATCCTTTTATGAACTATCGTATTCAGAAATAAACAATTATACTTATCTCCCCCAAAGTTTTTGAAACTCTTATGAAAATGATAGTGAATATGACTAACTCTCCCTTAGGATAATAACCTCTCTAAGGATCATATTCTATTCTTTTGTAATTGATTCACCCCTTACTATAGGATTCTCCTTTTTTTAAAATTCTCCCATTTTCTATAGCATTCTCCCCCTTTATTATAGTATTATCCCCTTTATATAAAGTATTATCCCCCTTTGTGATTTTCAAAAAGGAATGAGAATAGTCTTTGAGGTACTTGAAAGGGTTAGAGAAATAGTCTATACAAAACAATTTAAAGTACTTGATCATCCAAAAGTAAATAAAAGAATATTCAACTAAGAAAAATTAGAAGACATTCCATCAAAAATGAATCTAGATGATGAAGTGTTTTATTGAAATTTAAAACACTAAAACATTACAACAATAGTTTTTAAGAAGGTTAATATTTCTTCAGAGGCATGAAGGATTTGACAATAGTTCTCAGTTTCATGAACTCCTTTATGTCCTCTTCCCCCTTTTCCAAAATCTCCTACTGAGATTTGTTTTTGTTTTCTATCTCCTATATCCTTACCTCATAAATCTGAAATCTTTCATTTTTTTCTTTCTTTTCTTGTTCTTGAGCCTAAATTTTTTCTCCCAAAAGTTTGATGTGATTTTCTGGGGTTTTGAATCTTTTTGATAAATCATCAAAACAATTATTCAAATTAAGGATCTCACTGAGCAAACACTTTAAAGTCTTTTAAAAATCTAAAACTTCTTTACTCTTCTTCTTAGAGTCACTTTTGAAAGTTTCAAGAAACTTTACTTTTCCAACTATATCCCTAGAAATACTATTGAAGGCAACCTTAGTTTCATCTAAAAACTTCTTGAAAGTTCCAAGATTTTCATCATGAATCTTCATGTCGTCATCAACACTTCAGGACCACTTCATAATTTTATTGAAACTTTTTCTATGGGTTTTGGACTTTTCTTTGTGCACTTTGAAATCTAATTCTAAATGAATTATACTTTCTGTCAATGATTTTACTGAATTCTGATCCTTGTATTGGTTCTCCATAACCATATCAACTTTTGTTTCCAGCCTTGAAAAAAATGGAGTTTTCTTCATCAAATTTCTTAACAAATGATAGATGTAATCAATTCCTTAATATGATATTGTATTCTGAGAGTCTGACTCTTATTGATTTCTTTTACTTGTTCCTATTTCTTCTTTCACCAATTTTCTTTTATGTTTCCTTGAATTTGGCATCTGAATTCTTTGATTTCCATTCTTTTTAATAGAAATTTTAATTGCCTCAACTTCATCCTTCTTACTTTATTCAATCACTCTAACATGATTTTGATCATCCTTTTTGGATGAAGAAACAATGTTCTAGATCAAAGGAGATCTTTGTTTCTACTAGCTTATTATCTTCTCAATAAGATTTCCTGAGGAGGATAATCATTTTGATGAAGCCAGAGAAGTTCTTATAGAAATATTATCAAAACCATTCTTCTCTTCCTTTTCTTCTAAGTTTGGGTTTTCTTAACTGTCAACACTTTCTTCTTTATCTTCACTTTTTCTTTCTCCTCCTCCTCCTCCTCCTTCTTATTCTCATCATCCTCCTCCTTCTTATCTTCATTCTCCTTCTCCTTCATATTCTTCTATTTTATTGAATATTTTGTCTTCTTCTTCAGTTCCTTTCTATGTTATTTCACGAATTTGAGGATCTGACCTCAAGTATGCATTTCCAACTCGGATAGATTCTTGAGAAAAAGCAATTTATTTTCCGTCGTCTTTGACATAGGAGGTATCAACATGAATGACATATGTTTGCTTCAAAATAATACCAACATCAGAGTTGGGTAAAAGAAAAATGGATAAAGCTGATTCTACGTCTTTCATCAGTTTTTCACATAACTGTGATTTAAAAAACTTCTTCTTTTGCCTTTTCTCCATTATTTGTTTTTCCAAGACTTTTTATCCATGAAGTCTTATTGAAATTTTTTTTGTAGGGTTAAGACCGATTTGATGGTCTCCCTATTTCATTTCTTACTTCCTTTTACTCCATTCATCCACAACTTCTTTTGGGTATTTCTTTTGTTTCTTCTCTTTCTTTGATGGAATGGAATCGACTTTTATTTTCTTCTCATCTTTAATAAATTTCTTGATCAAGGAAGGTTTTACCTCCGATGAGGATACCTTGGTATTCTTGACAAAAAAAATTGTTTTTAGATCAATTTTTTTTTCATCCTTCTGATTATGTCTTTACTGATAAAACAAATATTTTCTCTGACTAGTTCAGATTTGATTGCTATGTGGAAATGTCCGCACTAGTGGAAAAAACATTTAACACATCAGCATTTTTCACGTCGGTTCTATATAACCGATGTGAAAAGCGGTAAAAATTGATTTATCCTGTCAGTTATACAATAACCGACGTGATAAATTGATGAGAATCAAATTTTTACATCGGTTATTTTATAACTGATATGATAAAGCAAATCTCAGCAATTTATCACGTCAGTTATAAAAGAATCAACTTGATAAAACGCCATTTATAACATCAGTTATAAAATAACTGATGTTATAAATAATTTTCTACATCAGTTATTAAATAACCGACATTATAAACATAAAATAATAGTTTATCATGTTGGTTATTAAATAACCGACGTGATAAAGCTTTTAAAAGATTTATCGCGCCCTGTATTCATTCATTCTGTTTTCTTCGATCGGGTGACCTACGACTCGCCTCTCGCGCACGAAAAACCTTGAAAGGATTATTTGAATTCATTCCCTCCAGCCTCATTTTTCCAACATCATTCATCATCTTTATTATCACCAGATCTATCAGGTCGACTCGCAACACTCAAGTAAGCCTCACACGACTTGGTTTCATTTTTTATTTTTCGCGATGCCCTAAACTAATTTTTTGAGATGTTATTTTTCTATCTTTGTTCTTGCTATCATGGTAAGTTTCATAGTGTTCATTTATACCACGCTAAATTATTTTCTGGTAAAATAAACCATGGAAGTGATATTATGCAAGTTTTCGATTTTTTTGTGTTCTATCATGTGTGTGTGTGCATATAGGGGGTGTCCAGGGGGGTGGTGTCCAAGTGGGTGGGGGAGTTTCTAGGGGGGGGGGTGTCAAAGGGGGTGGGGGGTGGTGTACAGGGGGGTGTGGGGGATGTCCAAGGGGGTTGGGGTGTCAAAGGGGGTGGGGGTGGGGGTGTCCAGGGGGTGTCAAAGGGGGTGGGGGGTGGTGTACAGGGGGGTGTGGGGGCTGTCCAAGGGGGTTGGGGTGTCAAAGGGGGTGGGGGTGGGGGTGTCCAGGGGGTGTCAAAGGGGGTGGGGGGTGGTGTACAGGGGGGTGTGGGGGCTGTACAAGGGGGTTGGGGTGTCAAAGGGGGTGGGGGTGGGGGTGTCCAGGGGGTGAGGGGGATATCCAAGGGGGTAGGGGTGTCTAAGGGGGGAGGGGGTGTCCAGGGGGTGAGTGGGCTGTCTAAGGGGGTAGGGGGTGTCCAGGGGGGTGTTTAGGGGGTGGGGGGGGGGGGGTTATCCAGAGGGGTGGGGGGCTGTCCAGGGGGTGGGGGGGGGGGTGTCGAGGGGGGTGAGGGGGATGTACAGAGGGTGGGGGTGTCCAAGGGGGTAGGGGTGGGGGTGTCCAAGGGGTGGGGTTGGTGTCCTGGGGGGTGAGTGGGTTGTCCAAGGGGGTATGGGGTATCCAGGGGGTGGGGGGGGGGGGGTTTCTAGGGGGGGGCTGTCCAAGAGGGTGGTGGTGTCCAAGGGGGTGGGGGGTGTCCATGGGGGGTGAGGGGGATTTCCAAGGGGGTGGGGTTGTCCAGGGGGTGGGAGGGTGGTGTCTAGGGGGTGGGTGGGGGGGCTGTCCAGTTGGTGGGGGGATGTCCAAGGGGGTGGTGCTGTCTAGGGGGTGTCCAAGGGGGTGAGTGGGTGGGGGGTGTCCAGGGGGTGAGGGGGATTTCCAAGGGGGTGGGGGTGTCCGGGGGGGGGGGGGTGTCCAGGGGATGAGGGGGGTGTCCAAGGGGGTGTGGGGGTGAGGGGGCTTTCCAAGGGGGTAGGGGTGTCCAGGGGGTGGGGGGGGTGGTGTCCATGGGGGTGAGGGGGCTGTCCAGGGGATGGGGGGTGTCCAGGGGGTGTCTAAGGGGGTAGGGGTGGGGGGTGGTGTCCAGGGGGGTGGGTGAGGGTGTCTAGGGGGTGAGTGGGCTGTCCAAGGGGGTAGGGGGTATCTAGGGGGTGGGGGGTGTCCAGGGGGGTGGGGGTGTCCAGAGGGGTGGGGGGTGTCCAGAGGGGTGGGGGTGCCATTTAGGGGGTGGGGGGATATCCAGGGGGTGGTGGTGTCTAGGGGGTGTCCAATGGGGTGGGGGGTGGTGTCCAATAGGGTAGGGGTTGGACAGGCCCCTCACCCCCTAGACACCACTCCCCCACCCCCTGGACACCCCACCCCCATGGACACCCCCACCCCCTGGACATGCCCCCACCCCCTGGACACCCCTACCCCCTTGGACACCTAGGACATACCCCTACCCCCATGGATAGCCCCTACCCCCTGGGGAAACCCCTCAACACCCCCTTGGACACCCCCTTGATATATATATATCCCAACAGTTTCATTGAAACCGTTGGCATTTTTTAACTTCAGGTAGTCTATACCAAAGGTTCCTATAGAATCGTTGGTATAGGGTTATTGCAACGACCATCATGCCAACGATGTGTGAAACCATTGGGGTATTCTATCCCAACAGTTTTAGTGGCTATCCCAATGGTTTCAAATTGTTGGGATATGTGTAATTTTCAGTAGTGAATGTATACATATTTTAATATTTATACTTTATATTTCTTTTTTACAGAAGGGTGAATTTGGTATCCAGTTACACCAGGATATATTATTTGTGTACCTTAAGAAGAAAGGATCCAAGATTAATTTAAAACTATTATATCTAACTATATTTTCTTTTTAAAATCATTTTCATGCACATATTTTTCAAATACGAATAGATTTGTTTTATATTTCAAAATTGTTTTACATTCAAATTATGATATTTTTCATATAAATATATATTTGTCTTATCTTAACAAGATGTATAATTTTGATATTTTTTATAGGTAATAATTAGTCGAAGTTGGATTACGAAACATCAAATGAGCAATGAATATGAGGAAGGTGTTGATGCCTTTTTGGAATTTTCTAAACGAAATGTTCCAAGGAGTGACATTTTTTTTGTCCATGCCTGAAATGTTTGAAAAAAAGAATTTGAAAATTAGAGAGATCAAAGATCATCTAATTTTTCATGGTTTTAATCCGAGTTACAGCCCTTGGATTTGGCATGGTGAAACTGGACAGAATTTCAGATCTACTAATGATGATGATTTGCAAGATGGTAACTCCGATGAAATTGAAGAAATGATTCGTGATATTGCAGCAGAAAAAATTGATATAGAACCGACAATTGCACGTCTATATGGTGATGTTGAAAAACCATTGTATCCTGGTTGTACAGATTTCATAGTTATGTTGGTAGTTTTAAGATTGATTAACCTGAAGGTGAAACATGGATAGAGTGACAGAAGTTTTACAAAGCTGCTAAAATTGTTGAAATACATTCTTCTAAAAGACAACAATCTTTCAAATTCACATTATAAGGCCAAAAAAATATTATGCCTGATGGGATTGGGATACAAGAAAATACATGTCTACAAAAATGACTGTATGATATATTGGAAGGAAAATGAATTTCTGTTAGAGTGTCCAAAATGTGGGACATCACAATATAAGTTGAAAGAAAAATCACAGGCTGATGTAGAGATTACAAAGATCCCTTCCAAGGTATTTTTGTATCTTCCTATAATTCATCATTCGAAACATTTATTTTCTAATTCACATGATGCAAAAAGGTTAAGATGGCATGCTTATGAGTGGATATGTTATGGAAAAATATGTCATCTAGCTGATTGTCCACAATGTAAGAAAAATGATGAGCAATATCCTACATTTGTAAATGAAATTAGAAATCTTAGACTAGGGTTGTGCATAGATGGAATGAATCCATACAAAACCCTCAGTAGCACCCATAGTTCATGGAATGTTTTATTAGGTATCTTTATAACATGTGTGAGAAGAATTAGCAGACAGATGTATATAGATTCATAGACCCGCATTTGATTTCTCCTGAAGCACATGCATTGGATGAGGAACAAAGAATGCTTTATATTGCTGAAAGATTTGAACAGAATATAATCACACAGTGTTGGATGATGCCTTTTCTGAGAGGTATGAAACATATCTCTGGAAAAGAGTTCATTATCTTTTAACATAAAAAGCCACTAACCTTAAATTTTCTTTTATCAGTGATAATTGGATGTTAGGTGTTTTTTTTCCAAGGGAGAAAACACTTTATTGGATATGCTCTGTCCATGGTGATGTGTGGGAAAGTTTTAAGAATATGTTGGAAAAGTAAGTTTCAATTTCTTAATAGTTGTATATATTATAATGAATTTTAAATTTATCCCATTCGTATTATTTTCTAATAGGGTATGGGTCTACTTTTGAAAAAACACAAAGAAAATGAGTGCCAAGATCAAATATGTAAAAGTAAAGGTAAATATCCATTTATAATTTGTACTTTTTGATGTATTACATAAAAATAATATTTTGAATTTACACTCATTTAAACAGAATTTTCATGAACAACAAGGTACCGTCGAATGAGGATATTATATGTTAAGATTTATGTATGAAATAATTACAACTAGAACACTTGTGAACTTTGACCTGGTAAGATTTCCTTTTAAAATTTGCCATAATATTTCATTTGATTTATTCATTATACATGTAAAATAATATACTTTTAATTTGTATCTATCTGATGATCCTCAACCCTATATTTCTCAAGAGTTCAAACAATTACAAGTGGAATGGTCAAATTATTTTACAGGTTTGATTGGATTTTAGTTTGTTTGTAGTGTAAAATGTAATTTTGAATATTGTCATTATAATTGTGTATTTGGTAGTTGTTTAGGTTGGATTTAGGTTTTATTAGTTGACATTATAAGTTTTGAATGTTATATATGTGAATGTTTAATTTTTCTATGCTTCTTGTTTTGGTCTAGTTCTGATGGTTTTTCTGGTGTGGATTCTGGTATGGGGGGGGGGGGGGGGGGGTGGGGGTGTCCAGTGGGTGGGGGAGTTTCCAAGGTTGTGTGAGGGCTATCTAGTGGGGTGGGGGGGGGGGTGTCCAGGGTGTTTAGGTGGGTGGGAGGGCTGTACAGGGGGTGGGGGCTGTCCAGGGGGGAGGGGGGGGGGTGTCTAGGTGTGTGTGTGGGGGGGTGTCCAGTGGGGTGGGAGGGTGTCCAGGAGGGTGGGAGGGCTGTCCAGGGGAGTGGGGGGCTATCTAGGAGGGTGGGGGGGGGGGGGGTGTCTAAGGGTGTGTGTGTGTGTGGGGGGGGGGGGTCGGGGGTGTGGGAGGGCTCTCCAGTGGGGTGGGTGGGTGGGGGTGGGGTGGGGTGGGGTGTCCAGAGTGTCCAAAGGGTGGGAGGGTGTCTAGGAGGGTGGGAGGGCTATCCAGGGGAGTGGGGAGCTATCCAGGAGGGTGGGGGGTTTGTCCAGGGGGTATCTAGGGGTGTGTGTGTGTGTGTGGGGGGGGGGGGGGGTGTCCAGTGGGGTGGGGTGGGGGGGGGGGGGTTTCCAGGGGTATGAGAGGGCTGTCCAGTGGGGTGGGGGGTGTCCAGGGTGTCCATGGGGGTGGGAGGGTGTCCTGGAGGGTGGGAGGGATAACCAGAGGGTGGGGGGCTGTCCAGGAGGGTGGGGGGATGTCTAGGGGTGTGTGTGTGTGTGTGGGGGGGGGGGGTGTCCAGTGGGGTGGGGGGGGGGGGGGGTTCTAGGGGTGTGGGAGGGATGTATGGTGGGGTGGGGTGGGGTGGGGGGGTCTAGGGTGTCCATGGGGGTGAGAGGGTGTCCAGGAGGGTGGGAGGGTTGTCCAGGGGAGTGGGGCTATCCAAGAGGGTGGGGGGGGGGGGGGTCCAGGGTGTCCATGGGGGTGGTAGGGTGTCCAGGGAGGGCTGTCCAGGGGGTGGGGGGCTATCCAGGAGGGTGGGGGGGGGGGGCTGTCCAGGGGTGTCCAGGGGTGTGTGTGTGTGGGGGGGGGGGGGGTGTCTAGTGGGGTGGGGGGTTTCCAGGGGTGTGGGAGGGCTGTCCAGTGAGGTGGGGGGGGGGGGGGGTGTCCATGGGGATGGGAGGGTGTCCAGGAGGGTGGGAGGGCTGTCCAGGGGAGTGGGGGGCTGTCCAGGAGGGTGGGGGGGGGGACTGTCCAGGGGGTGTGGGGGGTGTCCAGGGGTTGTGGGGGGGGGGGGGGTCCCGGGGTGTGGGAGGGCTGTCCAGTGGGGTGGGTGGGGGGTAGGGTGTCCATGGGGGTGGGAGGGTGTCCAAGAGGGTGGGAGGGATTTCCAGGGGGTGGGGGCCGTCTAGGGGTGGGGGGATGTCCAGGGGTGTCCAGTGGGGTGGGGGTGGGGGGGGGGGGTTGCAACGGTGTGGGAGGGTTGTCCAGTGGGGTGGGGGGGTGTCCATGGTGGTGGGAGGGTGTCTAGGAGGGAGGGAGGGTTGTCCAGGGGAGTGGGGGGTTGTCTTAGAGGGTGTGTGGGGGGGGGGGGGGGCTATCCAAGGGGTGTCTAGGGGTGTGTGTGTGTGTGTGGGGGGGGTGTCCATGGGGTGGGGGGGGGGGGTTTCCAGGGGTGTGGAAGGGTTGTCCAGTGGGGTGGGGGGTGTTCGTGGGGGATGGGAGGGTGTCTAGGAGGGTGGGAGGGCTCTCTAGGGGGGGGTGGAGGGCTATCCAAGAGGGTGGGGGGGGGGGGGTGTCAAGGGGGTGTCCAGGGGTGTGGGGGGGTTTCTAGTGGGGTGGGGGGTTTCTAGGGGTGTGGGAGGGATGTAAAGTGGGTCGGGGGTGTCCAAGGTGTCTATGGGGGTGAGAGGGTGTCCAAGAGGGTGAGAGGGCTGTCCAGGGGAGTGGGGGCTATCTAGGAGGGTGGGGAGGGGGGGATGTCCAGGGGGTGTCCAGGTGTGTGTGTGTGTGTGGGGGGGGGGTGTCTAGGGGGTGGGTGGGTTTCCAGGGGTGTGGGAGGGCTGTATAGTGGGGTGGGAGGGGGGTATGGTGTCCATGGGGGTGGGAGGGTGTGCAGGAGGGCTGTCCAGAGGGGTGGGGGCTGTCCAGGAGGGGGAGGGGGGCTATCTAGGGGGTGTACATGGCTGTGGGGGGGGGGGGGGTTTCTAGGGGAGTGGGAGGGCTGTCCAGTGGGGTGGGGGGGGTTTTGGTCTGGTTTTGGTTTGTTTCAAGTCTTCTTTGACAGGGCATAGTTGTGGTTGAACGATTTTATTAAAAAAATTGGTTTTTACATCTGTTATTTTATAACCGACGTAAAAAATGCATGGGAATGGGTTTTAATATCGGTTATTTGAAAACCAACATAACAAATGCATGGGAATGGGTTTTTACGTTGGTTATTTTACGTCGATTATTATTTAACTGATGTGAAAAAATTCTTGGCAGACTGGTTCATCACATCGGTTATGATTCATAACCGACGTGGTAAACTTGTTTTTCACGTCGGTTATTCAATAACCGACATGATAAATGCTTCAGAGGTTCAGTTTATTATGTCGGTTATATAATAAACGACGTAATAAATTATATACCACTTTGGTTATTTAAAAACCAACGTAATAAATCACGACTCCAAAGCATTTTCCACATTGATTTTTAAGGAACCGATGTGAAAAACCCTTCGGATTTTTGGTTTTTACGTTGGTTTTAAAATAACTAATTTAAAAAATAATGTTTATAACATCTCCTGTAATATCGTCGGCCAAAAGACGACGTAAAAAATAAAAAATAACCACCGTAATTTTTTTTTCTGCACTAGTGCTAAGAGTATTTTCAAATATCTTTCTAATAAGTCCAGGAAACATAATTATCTCAGACTTGATAGATTTTGACTTGATGTTCTTTATAGTCAAAATAATGAATCCATCTAGATTTATCTTTCCCATGTTGACAAGATAATCTAAAATGAAAACATCTGATACTTTTAGGGCATCTCTATCCCCTTTCCTTGTTATTATAAAACCTTACATCCAAGTTGCTAAAACTCTATGATTAGGAATAAGATGTGTAACTTTTCTTGGATCCTCATTTGTTCTGAATAAAGATTTTTCATCTCTTTATTTTTCAAATGAACCCTTAGACTCTAGTAATTTATGAAAAGGGAAGAATGAATCTCTCTCATCCAATATTCGTAGGAAACCAACAACAACTTTTTGGAGTCATCTCATAAGAATTATCATAAATATTAAATGAAAAAATTTCTTTTCCACCAGTCTTGTAAAATTTAATAGACTCATAAAAACCATGAACTATATCTAGATAAAACAAATCAAAATTTGGATCTTTCTGTTATACACAAAGTGATCCCCATCCTTGAAATTAAATAATTCTCTTTAGAGATGAATCAAAATTTTCATAAAAGGATCTTGATACTAACCTTTTTCAGAAGACAAACCACTTTTTGTAATCTTGGGTTGGATCCATCGTATTTGGACTAGAAACAGAAGAAGCAGACATGAAGAATCGGAGTCTGGGTTTTAAATTTGGAAGCACTTTATGATGAAAACATGAGGATAAATGATGTGGGAAAGGGGGTGATCCCCTTTATATAGGTGATGGAGCATATCAATTTATATTCTAAACTTTTCTGACGGTTTATATTTTATCCTTTTGATCTAACATTTGTGATATTTCCTGAAGAAAGATTTTATTAAAATGAAAACTATTGAGGTTTTATTAAAAAGAATTTTATCATATTTGGTGAATATGATTGTATTTGAAAAAAAATTTATATAGTATTGAGTGAATATTATTGGAAAAAATTTGAAAAAAAAACATTTATAATAACAACAACCAAGATAAAAAACTAATTATAATAGAATAGTATTTAAAGTATAAAGGGAAAGAAACAAAATCTTTCAGAGTTGAATTATTGATACGATAATTTTTTATTATTTTTTTTGTAACAAAATAGATTATTATAGTTAAAAAATAATTGAAAATGACAATTTTATAATTATAAATATTTGGAAATTTTAGTATTAAAAAAATCCAAAATCCGATTGAGAAATAAAATCCGATTATTTTTCTGAATCTGATTAGAAAATTTGAATCCGATTGTTTTTGTGAATCCGATTAAAAATATTAATCTAATTGTTTTTAAATCAAAAAAAATTTCAAATCCAAATTTTTTTCAAATTCTTTTCTAAAAAAAATTCAGGTCCAAAAAATTATTTTGAATTTTTTTTCAAAAAACTTGAAGTTTTTATAAAAAGAAATCACATGTACCCCCTTTGAAAAGGAGTAACTCAATGTAAGGAGATGATTTAAAAAATAATTAGATATGAATGATTAATTTATATTTATCATTTCTAGATTTTGTTTAATATATTCAAATCTATTAGAAGTTAAAGTTTTTATAAATATATCAACTTGTTGTTCTTACGTTCTGATGAATTATAAAATGATATCTCCTTGAGAATTATATCAGAAGTTAACTTTTCCTCCTTTTATTTCAATAATCTTTTCAAAGAAGTCTTTATTACCAGTCATACGCTGGGAACAAACACTATCCATGTACCATGTATTCTTATTGTTGGTACTATCTTTGTTTTCCTGAAAACAAAACAATTAGACTTTTGGAACACAAACTTTCTTGGGTTCAAAAATTTTAGAAAACAAAATCTTAGGAATCCATATTTTTTTTGAAAAATGTGCTTTGTGAAATCCTAAAGACTAAATTTTATTTAAAGAACAATTTTTATTCTAGTGACCTCCACTTTTACACTTTGTTCAAAAGGGGGAATTCTTAGGGACAAAATAATTATTACTAAAAAATGGTTTTGAATTAGTATATCCCATTCCTGAACTATAACCTTGTGGAAGGAGTTGTTTATAAATTTTATCAAATCATTCCTTACCAGTGGTATAGTTTTATAATAGTTTCTTTAAAGAAAAAATTTCATACTTTAGATTTAAAACTAAAATTTTATCTACATTAGTATTATTTTCAGAAGTAAGTTTTGTTTTTAAAACATTTTCCTCATAAATGACTTTTTCAAAATCTTTAGAAAGAATATCCTTATCAGAATTAGATTTTTAAAGGTTTTTAGAAATAAAATAAATTAAAAAAGTTTTCTTATCAATATCTTTTAAAAGATATGATACTTATTTTATCAAAACATTTATTCTAGTATTTTCCTTTTCAATTTTCTTACTGACTTTACAATTTTCATTTTCAAGTAATTTAGAAAATCTAGTTACTTCATCATAATAAGGTAAATTATTATTGTATGCTGAAGAAGTTTCTTTATCAGAAGAAATATAACCTTTATCATCAGGATAGTTTACATTTAAAGTCATATTTTTTAAGGAATCATAAGTTTGTACCTTAGCCATAAAACATTGGTTTTCAAAAGGTATTCTGGCATAGAGACCAATATTCCTCTATCTGGAATTTTCATTATCTAAAGAATCATTAGAATAATATCATCCAATAGAACTCCATGAGTCATTATCTTTCAAGACCTTATTTACTTTTGACTTGTAATAATTTTTCTAATATCTATCGGAATGCCTTTCCTTTCTATCTTTCTTTTTGAGTTTTGGAAAATCAGGTCTTATGTGTCCAACTCTTTTACATTCGTAACAAGTAACTTCAAAATATTTCTTGTTATTTATTTCCTTGTTATTTTTCTTATATCAATACTAAAAATCATTTTTACCAAAAATCTTGTTTATTCTTTGAGTAATATTATCCAACTTATTCTCAGAATGTTCTGAATCACTTGAATCTGATTGAGTAACAACCTTTTTCTTTACTGATTTAACAACCTTCTCAAAAGTCTGACCTTTCATTGGATTTGAAGTAGAAGTAAAATCAACTCCACAATTCTTTTTCTTTTCTTTATTAGCATATCTTTTTCATCCTACCCTCATACTGTAAAAGAGTTCCAAATAAATCATCAAGTATAATATTTGTAATCTTCCTTGATTCATCAACTTCTGTTCTCTTTTATTCCCATTAATTGGTCATAATATCAATGATATTTTCAATAATAATTTCATCCTCTAATCGTTTTCACCCATAACTTTTAAACTATTAACAATTTTCATAAAACTTTGTTGTATCTTTACAACAAGTTCACCATAAGAAAATTCAAAAGCTTTATAATCATCTCTTAACACATATCTTCTAGTCTCAAAAACTTTAGAAGTTCTAAAATGAGTGATTTATATCTTATTCCAAATACTATTGGTAACTTCACAAGAGGAAATTTAGATATATATGTTTCTATTAATAGAATATAATAAATTATTCCTTACATTGTAATTCAGCTAATATTCTAGATTTTATTGATTAGTAAAAGTTTTTATTTCTTTGTCATGAATTTTGTATTCACCAGTCATCATAACAAAATTATCAACTCCTGTGTTGATCAAAAAAGTATTCATTCTGTCCCTCTAATATTCATAATCATTACCATAAAAAATTGGTGCTCTGATAGGATTGGGATTATCTATAGAACCAACATTTAGTCCTTCCATCTTTTAAAATAGATACAAACAAATTATTTTCCACAATACATGTAAGTGTAACAATTATTTATAAATAAGAAATTTATAACAAGCAATAAATATAACTTGCAATGGTAAAATAATACATAAGTATTTGAGCAGTGGAAACCTTCTTTGATACCAATTGTTGGATAGAAATGTATATGCAGATGGCTAAATACAAGAGGGGTGGGGTTGAATTGTAAGTATAAAAGCTTTTGTTTTTAACCTTAATAGAAAATTTGTTTAATATAATTAAACAAATCGTATTCACAAAACCTCTTTAGTATTCAAACTATAATCGGAATGGGCCCACAGTTCCGATGAAATGAATATCATAATCAAGATGATTTCGATATGTAATCCACAGGTTTGATTCTAGTGAGTAGAATCATATTCAGTTAATGATGGTATAGTCATATTCACAGAAGGAAATAATATATCAGAGTATAAGAGTATCGTAATAACAATGGTTATGATTAATCAAAGTAATAAAAAATAATGATTCTATCTTAAAGCGTATAAAATAATATTTAGAGTAAAATTATATCCTCAATGTAATACGTAGTAAATCAAATAAATTTTAATTAAATATATTACGCTAATTGAAATACAAATAGAAAGGTGAATATAAATTAACTCACTTAATAATAAAACTACAATGAAAATGAAAGACTTATAAGAAACAAGTAAACAAACGAATAAAATTCTTTTACCCAAAGTGAAGGGTATCTAATAACCTAGAATAAAGGTATCTTAATTTGTACTTTCAAGAAAGTCTGTCTTACCCACACTAGGGTAAGACCTTGATTTGATGATCAATTTCTGTCTACCTATCTCAGCAGCCCTCGATAAAATTATCGACTCTTTCTTACTATCCCTGCAAGCCCTTGATCAAGAAGGTGATCATATCGTCTATCTTCTTAGACTCAAAATCCCTTAATCCTATGGATCAAATTATATCTTCCTATACTCGGAATTCCTTGATTATAATCATAATAATAAAAGTTGCACAAAGAAAAACAAACTTTAAGAAGTTACAAGTAAAATGAACAAGCGGTTCAAAACTTTTAAACTTTAGAGCTCTCGTATAGCAGAAAAATCAGTAGATCTATCACAAAATTTTTTCTATTGAATGTTATTTTGAGCGTTTAAAATGACCTGGTATTTATAGGCATGAATCCCAACAATCATATCGATATCTAATAATCATATTTTCTTCGAGATTTTAGGGAGGACCTGTACATCTAGCACTTCAATGGTTATATTGTAACTGAAAGCATGAAATCATTTTGTATCACACATTTTATAATATAATTCACAAAACTATTTTATCCTTATAGTTTTAAGATTAAAATTTCCAATATGATAAAATAGTTTTTTGTATTCAAGATTAAAATAAAATTCAATCTGATGGATATGATAAAACAATTTTCCATATTTAAGGTTAAAATAGAAGTTAATTCGATGGATTTCATTATGATAAACTTTCTATATATGAATATGATTGTTATAAATTATAGTAAATCTGACTATTCTTGTTTCTAGGATGATTTTGATAATCATAATAAAGTATTGTAAAAGTATATGTTTTATATAAACATTGTAAAAACTACTTTAGGAATAAAAGTATTAGATATTTTGTATTTAAGAATGAGTTTGTGATTTAAAAAACAAAATTAATATAAAATTCAAAAAGAAACTTTTGACTCAACAAAATAAGTCCCATGTCAAGGGGGAGTAATCCAGAGAAGAAGAAGTAATATCCACAAGTTAAGAAAAATATGTATACTTCAAATAGATTTGGAAAACATGAAAATTTTTGTGATGTATGTAATAGTAGTGGTCACAAGAATTGTTCATTATCATCTCAACATGTATCCAAAGATGATGTGAAAATAAGACCATATAATTTTTCTAAGAAATAAGAAGCTACCTTGGGAAGAAAGCAGAAGAATTTTGTAAAACAAATTCTCCCAAAAAGATTTCAAGAAAGAAAAGTGAGAAGACCTTGGATTCCAAATCCAAGTGATTAAATAAAAATAATTCACACAAAATAACTAATAATATGGATGGATTTAACACCTCTATATTTTAAAATAACACTATATTCGATAGCATATACAACAAGAAACACTAAGATTAAACAAACCACAATATATTATTAAAATATTATTATTTAAATATGACCATTTTAACCTAACTGTTAAAATTAATGGTATGAATATGAATAACCATATTATTAAAAATATATATAAAGGTTTTAAATAATCTAAATTCATTTATTAATTGATAATAAATAAGTACTCAAATTTCATTAGTCATTTTATGCTTCAAAAATACGTTTTCTCCAAAAATGATTTTCATTGTTTTTTATGAAAAAATATTACAATTAATTTCTCAAAATTTTAGAAATTATATTTTATAAAATTATCACCATTTTTTAAATAATAATATCAAAATTAACTTAGGTTTAAATTTTTGGATATTTCCAAAAATATGTATTTTTCAACGAACAGTGAAAAATACCGTTTTTTGTAAAATTGTCATTTCTTTTCAATAAATCAAATAATTTTAAAGTTACATAATATTTTTGATTTGGTATTAAAGTGAAATGTTAATTATTTTATTTATAATAATCTAATTAATTTCATTTGAATCATCAATTTTCATGGTTTTGATATAACTTTATTTTTATGCTTAAAAACACGGTTTTCTGCAAACTGTTTTTAAGTGTATAAATTTTATCCATTTTAATTAATTAAAATCACCCATAATAAGGAAATATTTGAATTAAATTTATATATTATATATATATTTATATGAATTAAAATTCATATAAGTATTATTGGTATTCCTAGATTTAATATAAGATCATCTATAACATGAAAAATGTATTTCTTGAATAATTGTTTTTCGACACGCTTTATGTGTTTAATTTTAAATTTAATTATATCACTTATATGATTTGATTTTGATAAAATGGATTAAATATTTATAATAATAATAATTAATATTAGGTAATAATGTCAAATTAATTTTTTTTCATAATGAACAGTAAAAAACATTAAAAAAACTAGTTACCGGGGTGGAAAATTAAAATGGTAAAAGTGAGTAACCTTACAGGTAAATGGAATAAAATGTTTAAAAATAATTTATTTTTTAATTTTTGAGGTATTTATCTTCCATATAACCCCTCAAATATATTATTTATAAATTTTGGAGGCACTTGGCATGAGAGTGACTTCCCATTATTGAATAGTTTTGGGTATTTACAAAAATGTCACTCCCTCTCACTTAAAAAAGGGAACCTCATATCCCCTCATTTAAAAACTTCAAAATCCTTGTGGTTTAGACAATAAATAAAAAATAAATTCCTTAATTACATCCCCATATACTATATTCCTTGGTTTGATCATAAATCTAATCTAGGGAGGCTTTAGATATAATCTTAAAGAGGTGTTCCGAAGAAGAGGTATCATTCTTAACCGAACATTTTTTTTACTTCTTCTACCTCCTTAAAATCTTACTCAATCATGATGATATAATAAAATAAGTATCTACCATATAATTATATGTTATTATGTTAATTTCATGACCTAAATCCATCTTATCTTCCATCAAATGGGAAACCTAACCACTGTTCATGTGTACGGCGGACTACCGTCTCGCGAACCGATGTAATTTGTTTTCCTTCATCACCTCTCATGGATATTCATGATGATGGATTTTATGTTTATATATTATATTAATGACATATTAATAATTAATGAAAATAAATACATCATATACTTTCTTGCCTTACCATCCATTGAAAAATGATAACATCGTTTGTGTGTACGATGAACTATCACCTCACGAAGCAATGTGATTTGTTTTTGTTACCACATAACATGGATGGTATATATATGTCTGTTTAAAGAAATAATATGATATTTATAATATAATTATCATTATATAAAGTTAAAATAATACTTACCTTCTTTCAATCACGATCGTTGAAAAATGGAAATATTGCTCATGCGTATGTACGACCTATTGTCTATATGATCGTAATGTAGTTCATTTTTAATAACAATATCTCATGATTGGTTTTAAAAGAATAATTGATGTATAAAAATTATAATTATTTCATTAATATTATTCTATATATTATTAAATAATAATATCTTTAACCTTAGTTAACTCAATAAAGTGATTTTGGACATTTGAGCCAAATATCATCTAAACATCCAACACGAATCTAAATGATTAAGGAATTGAATATGAAATGGTAAAAAATAAAATAAAATATATAATAATATTTAAAAAGGTTATAAATCAATAAAATAATTAATATAAGTTTATTATTTAGGAATATAAGGAACACACGTGATGAGTCGGGCTCGAGGTAAGGGTTTTCATCTCAAAACTTCTTTCTTTGAGACACATGTTCTTTTATGAACCTAACTTATTTTTTATGTTGTATATACCAAACCTTTAAATATTATATCATGAATCATTCATAATTAATTTCATTTTATTTTAAAATTAATTTACTTCATTCTTGGAGGTTATGATTCAAAAGTTAGCAAGGTGACAAGGGTTTATGCTTAAATCTCATTTTAATCGGGATTATTTATGATTGAATTTTCATTGAAGAAAATTATTTTATAATTATATAATAAAACCATTTAATTTTATTATAATTTGGTTATTCATTATTTTTTCAACTAATAGCACCATCTTCCTCTATTTTTTACTTAAAATGAGTAAGAAAATGTTTTTAAGAAAATCAGACTTTATTTCTCTCTTCGGTCAAAAATCCATTTTCTTCCAAATCCATGTTTTTGAAAAATATTTTAATTAATGTTTTTAATGTTATAAAATGATTTATTAAATAAATTTTGACCCATGTTTTAGTTTTACAAAATGTTTTAAAATGAATCTTCCCATCCTTTTCCGAACGAGGTACTTTTTGACCTTTCTTACAAAAATATAAAATGAATATTTGTTTTAACATAATCGACATGTATGGAATTTTACCACCATCATGACTAATTATTTATTTAAATATTCCTTTATAATTTTAAAATTTTATTTTAAAATAAATTTTTTTCTTAATATTCTGGAATTTTTTAGTTTTTAAAAGTGGATTTCAATGTGAAAGGGCATTTTCCTCAAGAAATATTCCATGTAATATTTTAAAGACATTTTAATCAATGAAAACAAAATTTTATGTTATGGATTGCTTATAAATCATGTAAATATGTATCTCACATATATACCTATCTTATTATCCCTTACTTTGATGGGGAAATACATGCCTTTTGTTCATCTGTTAAATGAATTCATTATGAAATTTCATTTGATTATGATATGAGATAAGATTGTGCAACCCATTTTCTTCCCATGGAAAATTCTTATGCCATATTATTTATTTCCATTTTATGGCACACATAATCATGAACATGTTATGATGGGTGCACCCAAATAGCACTCTAAGTCATTGAGTAAAGATTTAGTCTCATGATATGTCATGTATGTGATTAGGGAGTAAACCTAATCCATTATGGGTCTTTTTCCACCATGTGATATTATTTAGGAAGTTAACATTGACTCATGTTTATGTCATGTTATATGCTACTAAAATAATTCCTATGTTTCCATGATCTTATGATATCATGTTCTTTATGTTATGAACCCTTGTTATCACTCATTTTCCTTCTCTTTAATTATATCATGTTATACCTTTGACTCACACATTATGTTTCCTTATGATATTTATTCCATTACTTGGATTTTTAGGTCACACCTTTTTTCTACGCATTCCCTAGGTTATCCCATATAGTTTTAGGAGATTTAAAGGATTTAGGATCTCATTACAGAGAATAAAATAAATAAGTTTTATTTTAGTATCAATTTGATGTATTATGAACCTAGTCTTACAAATAAATTAGGACTCATGATCTTTGGGTTATAACTAATGTATGTTTATGTAATAATATGTGTACATGGGGGTCACTATATTTGGTATCAGATAAAGTTCTAGTTATTTTTGGGGATTAGGACTAGAATAATTTAGTGATAACCCTAGTAATAATTCTATGTATAGAAAAATATCTTGGAATTTTTCTGAGATATAGGGTGAGTGGGTTCTAAGAAATTAAATCTCTGTATAGATACTATAAGTGGATATGGATCTGGAATAGTTGTACCTAGGAATAATAACTCCAAAAGGGTGTATTTGGATTTGGATCGATCGTCACCTGGTGTATGATAATGGGCCTTTCTGCACATTTGGTTTAACACTCTCATGGGATATATTTTAGAAATTGACAGGATCTTTACAAACCATTATAAAGGACTTAAATACATGTTATTAATGGATTGACTAGGTTAAATATAAAGTGTCTTCGGTTGATAAGTCTAAGGTTGATCATAAGTTTAAAGGCATAAATACCCCTTTTTAGGTTTTATGATATGGAAGTCTAAGATGATTAAGATTGTTTTTGGAGACATTTATGTTAATATAACCCTTGGGTTTAGTATAGGTTTAGTGAAAAAATTACTTGGGGAATAATGCCCTTTAGATAATATTAAAGGTATTAATAACCTTCTGGATTTATATTGTCACGACCCGACCCTACCCGGGCTCGAGCCGCAAATACCCCAAGCCTGCCTTCATAGGCCAGGGGCTGGCGACAAGCGCCGAAGGCTAAACAACTCAGGGAGGCCTTTTCCTGAGTACCTGTACACACACATACAGCCCACTCAATGAAGAAGTGCAGAGTAAAAAGGAAATCAAGTACCAAATGCTATAAATAAACCACAAATGCGCATCGACCTCTAACTAGTAGAAAGTAAGTGTTGATGGTAAAATGAAAATAAAAGGGTAAAAACACACACCCAAGCAGAAAAGTTCCATAACCCGACAACAGGTAAACAAAAGTAAATAGCTGGGAGGGTCCCACACCTGAAACTTGTCTATGACCACCACACGCGGTCCAATCTCCCGAACTCCTAAGCTCCACTGAAGTCACGACCAACCTATCCATTTTCTGCAAGGGAAAACCAAGTGCGGGCAAAGCCCAAGTAGGGGTGAGTATAAAAATACTTAGTAGGATGCCCCGAAGGCTCGAGGGAGAAACAAAGGAGGTACTGAAGAGGTGAGCAGTAGATCGAACAGGGAAAAGTAAAGGAGTATAACCGAGAGTGAAGTAAAGAGTACATCTCAACCCAACAAGAAGAAGGAAGAAGACTCGTCCAATCACAAGGAGCAAGAAACGGTGAGAAGATGAACTTCCCATCGAGTCTCCACTACCTATAAAAGGAGAGTAGACTCGTACAACCACGAGAAGCTAGATACAGAAAGCACATGGCATACCCCGTGTGTCTTCGCCTCTCCTGGAAGGAGAGTAGCCAAAACCCAAGGAGTAGTTACTGGAATAAGTCATACATATATTTATATGATCTGTCAAGAAACTTGAACAAGATCGTAAGGGGATATCCATCCTGTATCTCAGCCCAAGAAAATGAGTAGCCAACAGTCCCAGAAGTAAACACCATCGATGCTCAGTATCCCGTACATCTTCCCAGAACTGTTAGTTAAGGGGCCCAAATCACCGCACCTTAACACTATCCACCTTGGGCAGCACTGACTCACCTGCACGGTTTTAGGTCACTTCACAAGGATGCGTCTCGGTGGGGAAAGCTCCCCTCATTCTTGAGAGTTCTGGGGAAAGTCAAACTACACCTCGTCACTATCATACAGTCGAGAAGTCTTCTCAAATTCAAAGATGTCACATCACTGACCCATACAAACAAGGGTCCCGCTCCGATAGTCACGCAGAAAATCCAAAAACTAGTCTAGAAGAAAGGACTGAGTCTGAAATACCAACGGGTGACCCACTGCCTAGCCCTGCTGGAGGGTAAACCCTAATACATCATCAGGAGACCTACTGCCCAGCCCTGCTGGAGGGTAAACCCAGAACAAGTTGACAGGTGACCCACTGCCCAGCCCTGCTGGAGGGTAGACCCATAACAAGTCGACAGGAAACCCACTTCCCAGCCCTGTTGGAGGGTAGACCCGGAACAAGTCGATAGGCGACCCACTACCCAGCCCTGCTGGAGGGTAGACCTGGAAGAAGTCGACAGACGACCCACTGCCCAGCCTTGCGGGAGGGTAGATGATGAAGCTTACATTTTCCTATATTTTATACTATAAATCATTGTTTATAATCCCACCATAGTGTTATTGAATGAGTAATTGTCACATTTTTAGGTTTTAGTGTTATTTTGAGCCTAAATGTGAAAAATGACTAATTCTGGATTTTTAGAAGATTTTTACGTCAAGGGTATTTTGGTCATTTACTGAAAAATATAATTCCAAATTTTCTGATAATTTTTTTTAGAATCCTTATTTTATTTCCTTCATTTTTGTCTTATGGACAGGGAGCTGATTCGGCCATCTATAGGGTCAATAAATTCATTGAAGTTTGACATTTTTTCGGGCGGACAACGTCGTCCCCACAATGGTAACAGAATCACAACTCGGCTTACACACCTTCAAATGCATTTATTCCACTTGGGGATGAACTAGGACATCAAGGAACGACTCTAAAAAAAATATGGGGGAGTTTTAAAGTCATTAACGCATCCATCAAAAGACACACTTTTAAAGGAACCATCTTAGAAGCTTCACCCAGAAACAGAAACCGAGATTGAAAAATATATAACTCCTGCATACGGTTTCCAAATTAGCTGAAATTTTTATGAGAGACGGACAAGATATTTAAAAACAACTTTTATTAATGTTGGAATGCATGAAGAGGTCATTAATGGGGTCTAAAACGCGTAGACATTTGAGAGATGAATTCTGCCTATAAAAGGAGGCCCTCACCTCCTTCCCAAATCATCCCATTATCCATCCATTAATTAAAGGCACCAAAGAGGAGATCTCCACCAAGGGAGTCCAGACAAAAATATTCCCCATTTCATTTATTTTCATTATTTTTGTTTTAGTTTTCAATTGTAATTTAGATTTCTAATAAAATTCATGCATTATTTTTATTTCTGTGTCCACCCATCCACCCTGTTTTCTTCTTCATCTTTTCTCTTTTTCTTATTTTATTCTTCTCATATTCTCCACCGTGACCTCTTACCCTCAAATAAGAGGGGTTAACCAGAGACTTGTCCCAGGGGAGGTATGTGGAAATTTCATTTATTCTATGCTTAAATTCTGATTTTTATTAAGTTTGTGATGAGCAAGAGTGATGTGCACGGGTGTGGCGATCATCCACCACGACACTGATCTCAAACTCATTTATATTCTTTTATTAAATATTTTCCCTCCCTTCTACTGGATAAAATCTCTTCATACGATGGAGTTGAGTCATTCAGTGGTTGAAATGGCATACGATGGAGCTAGGTCTTGGAAGATGACACACTCTCGATCGAGGTGTGCCATCAACCTTGATTATAGGAGGAGGTGAAGTTAAGATTGAAAAATGCATTCAAGATTTCACACCAATAAATAAAATAATAGTAATTAATGAATGATATCTCATAATTGAATTATCAAAAATAATTTAAATACCAACAAGGAGAATGATGAAACCCACAAACCAACCCATAAAGGCCATGTTTTTTCTCAATTAATTGCATTTTGTCCTTGCATGTTAGTTTTATCTTTTATTTTATTATTTTCCATTACTAGATAATATAAAAACACCAAAAATAAATAGTTTAGTTAAATTAGATTAAGCAAGTAAATGATTGAGAAATCTCCTCAAGAGAACGACCTAGGTCATACCTTGTGCTACACTTAGTTATAAATATTTTTGAGAGCTCACATGACAACGCTTCATCAAATTGGCGCCGTTGCCGGGTAGCTAATCAGTTGTTTACTTTACTTTTTCAAATTTAAAATTTTAGATTGTTTCCATTTTTTTAAAAAAAATAAAAAATTTCAAAAAAAAACTTTTTTCATGATGCATTCAAATTTAAATTATTCTGCATGGAACAATTACTCACAGGTGCAGGAGGGAGAAACTGACTACACTAAGGAGGAACTCCAACTAAGAGCCGATGTGCTAATGATAACGGTCAAGCAAGTGGAAAGAAGTATAGAAACATGGATCTCATTGGAAGATTTGATGGCCATGGTCTATGAACTCCAAGCTGACTTAAAAAGATTCAAGGCCAAGAAGGAAGTGCCACTAGTCTTTCCTGATTTCACTGAAGACATCCATGAAGTCGAATCCAAACATGAGGTGGAGGAGCCCGACTACCTACCTCCAACCAATGAATATCAACTCTAAGAGGCACATTCAATTTAAGATGAGATTAAATTCAAACCGACTCAGGGATACGATACAATCTTAAACTCAAACTCTTTTAATTTTATTGAAAATAATTTGAGTATCACCCCTAATAGTTTTGAATTTTCAGAATCAGACATCTCATATAATGCCTTGGAGGATGATGAGGGAAAAGAAATTGCACCTGTTGAGGAACATTTAATGCTCCCTGAACACACTGAATATTTACTAGGTGGAGAAAAAGAAGGAAAAGGGAATGTTACACAAGTAGCAACAAATAAAGAGGAGGTTCCCTACTTTATCCAACCCCCGCCATGCAAGCTGTACCAAATTGCGAAGGGGGCGGATCTGGTATACTCTGTCTATGGAGTCCTCATCAACAAGAACAAAAAACTTCAAGATGGGAAGATCCACATGTGGTGGTTCAAATCAAAGAAGCTTCATCCACCAACAGATTATGGATAAAAGCTGGTACTACCCTTTGAAGGCAGTAAAAGATTCCAGGTCCCACTTGGGGGATCATACCAAGATTTATCTTTACATGATTTCTAGTAATTTAAATTTAAAATTCAGTATTAGGAAATAGTCTAGCATGTGGCCCCCTCCCTCTTTTAATTTTGAGCTTAAATGAAATGATCCTTGTGATTAATTGAGGAATTTTTCTTTTGTAGGATCATGAAGGCAGAAGGAAGCCCCAAGAATTAGAGGAAGAGTAACAAATCATTATTTCAAAAGGGAGTTAACTTTTTACAATTATCATTTAAAGTACTTTAATTTTTTGGTCCAAAACATATTTTTAGCTTTAATGAATATTATTATCACTTTTCACACATCAATTGATTTTGAAAGAGTTGAAATAATTTTTTAAATAATGGATTTTAAATGATTGTTGATATGAATTATTTTCCCTTAAAATGGATTTTCAAGAATTTAAATGAGTTTGACTAATTTTTTAAATCCATGCCCATGAAACACTGACTCAAAATATTTTTCCAATCCTGTGAGGTATTCTAAACCACTTTTACATATTCTTCCTAATACCCACACTTTCTTGAGGGAAACTTGAATTTTGTGTGAGAACCAGAATTTGTGAATATTCTCTTTCAAAGCTTTGGATTTCATGGAATATATTTGAAATGATTGAGGCATATCTTTGGCTAGCCACATTTTATCTTGAGACCCACCTTTACATTTATCCTTCGTAAGCCCTTAGATGCCATGAATTGCCTTATAGGTTTAATCCACATTACAGGCCAATTTTTCCTTACCTACCCGCTCTTTTAGTATTTTCGCATGGTTATTTCAAGTTTGAGTGTGGAGGAAGGGCCTTTCGTGTGCATTCATTGGGATGTGTATCATTTATGGGTGGTGTGAGGTGTGTTTAAATACTTTGGGCTGTGGATAATAAGATAATTGGGCATGTGTCATCATTTCATTGTGCTTTATTTGTTTCATCCATTTATCCTTCAAAAAAAAAAGAAAACAAAAAAATGGAGATGATCTTGAACTTTTCATTGTACATTATTTTATGACTCATGTCCCTCTAAAAAATCAAGGGCATGAATTTTCATTCATTTTATTCAATTTTCAGCTCATCCTCTATGAAAAAAAATAAAGTTGTGCCTTTCTGGAGCTTTGAAAAAAAAGGGGAGAACATAGATGATATCATTCATTTTAAGAACTTCTCGGCTCATGTCCCATATCATTAAAAAGGGGGTGGTGTTGTGTTTCACATTTCAAGGGTATTTGAGTGAGGAACATCTTGTGTTTTCACTTGATTAATCATGCATTGTACTTAAGAGTCGAGCCTCCTCTTTCTAGCCTGAAACGTTTTTAATCATTTTCCCACCAACCCTAAGCCACAGAATCATTTGAACCTTTAATTAAATCCCTCATGAATGAATTAATTTTCATGTTTAACGCTGTGGAGAAATTATAATTTTCACAAGCCTATGGTGATACATGCGATTTCCAAGTATGGGCATAACTATAGAATCAATTTCTCTTGAGTGAAGAGTGACATAAAATTCAATGTGAGGTAGGTTGTGATTGGCCATGGATTGATTTATGAGGTTGAAAAAATTTTAATAATTGAAATGAAAATGAGAGAGGCTTGTTATTCATATATGAGACATGATGGAATTATATTTTGGATAAAATCATTGATATTTTCTCATTTTTGATTGTTGTGTGGATTTTGATTTGGATGTAAGATGATTGCCTAGGAGTGCAATGTTTAAGTGTGTGGGAGTTATGAAGCTTAAATTTTACTATATTTTATACTGTAAATCATTGTTTATAATCCCACCATAGTGTTATTGAATGGGTAATTGTCACATTTTTAGGTTTTAGTGTTATTTTGAGCCTAAATGTGAAAAATGACTAATTCTGGATTTTTGGAAGATTTTTACGTCAAGGGTATTTTGGTCATTTACTGAAAAATATAATTCCACATTTTCTGATAAATTTTATTTAGAATCCTTATTTTATTTCCTTCATTTTTGTCTTCTGGATAGGGAGATGATTCAACCATCTATAGGGTGTAAAAATTCATTGAAGTTTGACATTTTTTTCGGGCAGACAGCGTGCTCCCCACAATGGTAACAGAATCAAAACTCGGCTTACACCCATTCAAATTCATTGATTCAACTTGGGTATGAACTAGGAAATCGAGGACTGACTCTAAAAAAAATATGGGGGAGTTTTAAAGTCATTAACGCATCCATCAAAAGACACACTTTTAAAGGAACCATCCTAGAAGCTTCACCCAGAAACAGAAACTGAGATTGAAAAATATATAACTCCTGCATACGGTTTCCAAATTAGCTGAAATTTTTATGAGAGACGGCCAATATATTTAAGAACAACTTTTATGAAGGGTGGAACGCTTTAAGAGGTCACTAATGGGGTCTAAAATGCGTAGACATTTGGGAGACGAATTCTGCCTATAAAAGGAGGCCCTCACCTCCTTCTCAAATCATCCCATTCTCCATCCATTCCTTCAAGGCACGAAAGAGGATATCTACACCAAGGGAGTCCAGCCACAAATCTTCCCCATTTAATTTCTTTTCTTTATTTTTGTTTTAGTTTTCAATTGTAATTTAGATTTCTAATAAAATTCATGCATTATTTTTATTTCTGTGTCCACCCATCCACCCTGTTTTCTTCTTCATCTTTTCTCTTTTTCTTATTTTATTCTTCTCATATTCTCCACCGTGACCTCTTACCCTAAAATATGAGGGGTTAACCCGAGACTTGGACCGGGGGAGGTATGTGGAAATTTCATTTATTCTATGCTTAAATTCCAATTTTTATTAAGTTTGTGGTGAGCAAGAGTGATGTGCACAGGTGTGGCGATCGTCCACCATGACACTGATCTCAAACTCATATCTATTATTTTATTAAATATTTTCCCTCCCTTATACTGGATACAAGCTCTTAATATGATGGAGTTGAGTCATTTAGTGGTTTAAATGACATAAGATGGAGCCAGGTCTTGGAAGATGACACACTCTCGATCGAGGTGTGCCATCAACCTTGATTATAGGAGGAGGTGAAGTTAAGATTGAAAAATGCATTCAAGATTTCACACCAATAAATAAAAGAATAGTAATTAATGAATGAGATCTCATAATTGAATTATCAAACATAATTTAAATACCAACAAGGAGAATGATGAAACCCACAAACCAACCCATAAAGGCCAAGTTCTTTCTCAATTAATTGCATTTTGTCCTTTCATGTTAGTTTTATCTTTTATTTTATTGTTTTAAATTACTAGATAACATAAAAACACCAAAAAGAAATAGTTTATTTAAATTAGATTAAGCAAGTAATTTATTGAGAAATCTCCTCAAGAGAACGACCTAGGTCAGCCCTTATGCTACACTTAGTTATAAATATTTTTGAGAGTGCACACGACAACACTTCATCAAATTGGCGCCGTTTCCGGGGAGCTAATCGGTTGTTTACTTTACTTTTTCTAATTTAAAATTTTATATTTTTTCCATTTTTTTGTAAAAAATAAAAAATTTCAAAAAAAAAACTTTTTTCATGATGCATTAAAATTTAAATTATTCTGCATGGAACAATTACTCACAGGTGCAAGAGGGAGAAACTGAATACACTAAGGAGGCCCTCCAACGAAGAGACGATGCGCTGATGATAACAGTAAAGCAAGTGGAAAGAGGCATAGCAACATGGATCTCATTGGAATATTTGATGGCCATGGTCTATGAACTCCAAGATAACTTAAAAAGATTCAAGGCGAAGAAGAAAGTGCCACTAGTCTTTCTTGATTTCACTGAAGACATCCATGAATTCGAATCCAAACATGAGGTGGAGGAGCCCAACTACCTACCTCCATCTAGTGAAGATCAAATCCAAGAGGCACATTCAATTGAAGATGAGATTAAATTCGAACCGACTCAGGGAGATGATACAATCTTAAACTCAAACTCTTTTAATTTTATTGAAAATAATTTGAGTATCACCCCTCATAGTTTTGAATTTTCAGAATCAGACATCTCATATTATGCCTTGGAGGATGATGAGGGAAAAGAAATTACACCTGTTGAGGAACATTTAATGCTCCTTGAACACACCGAATATTTACTAGGTAGAGAAAAATAAGGGAAAGGGAATGTTGAACAAGTAGCAACAAATGAAGAGGAGGTTCCCTACTTTATCCAACCCCCGCCATGCAAGCTGTACCAAATTGCGAAGGGGGCAGATCTGGTATACTCTGTCTATGGAGTCCTCATAAACAAGAACCAAAAACTTAAATATGGGAAGATCCACATGTGTTGGTTCAAATAAAAGAAGCTTCATCCACCAACAGATTATGGATAAAAGCTGGTACTTCCCTCTGGAGGCAGTAAAAGATTCCAGGTCCCACTTGGGGGATCATACCAAGATTTATCTTTACATGCTTTTTAGTAATTTAAATTTCAAATTCAGTATTAGGAAATAGTCTAGCATGTGGCCCCCTCCCTCTTTTCATTTTGAGCTTAAATTAAATGATCCTTGTGATTAATTGAGGAATTTTTCTTTTGTAGGATCATGAAGGCAGAAGGAAGCCCCAAGAATTAGAGGAAGAGTAATGAATCATTATTTCAAAAGGGAGTTAACTTTTTACGATTATCATTTAAAGTACTTTAATTTTTTGGTCCAAAACATATTTTGAGATTTAATGAATATTCTTATCACTTTTCACACATCAATTGATTTTAAAAGAGTTGAAATAATTTTTGAAATAATGGATTTTAAATGATTGTTGATATAAATTCTTTTCCCTTGAAATGGATTTTCAAGCATTTAAATGAGTTTGACTAATTTTTGAAATCCATGCCCATTAAACACTAACTCAAAATATTTTTCCAATCCTGTGAGGCATTCTAAACCACTTTTACATATTCTTCCTAATACCCACACTTTTTTGAGGGAAACTTGAATTTTGTGTGAGAACCAGAATTTGTGAATATTCTTTTTCAAAGCTTTGGATTTCATGGAATATATTTTAAATGATTGATGCATATATTTGGCTAGCCACATTTTATCTTGAGACCAACCTTTAAATTTATCCTTCGTAAGCCCTTAGATGACATGAATTGCCTTATAGGTTTAAGCCACATTACAAGCCAATTTTTCCTCACATACCCGCTCTTTTAGTATTTTCACATGGTTATTTCAAGTTTGAGTGTGGGGGAAGGTCCTTTTGTGTTCATTCATTGGGATGTGTATCATTTATGGGTGGTGTGATGTTTGTTTCAATACTTTGGGATGTGGATAATAAGATAATTGGGCATGTGTCGTCATTTCATTGTGCTTTATTTGTTTCATCCATTTCTCCTTCAAAAAAAAAAAGAAAAGAAAAAAATGGAGATGAGCTTGAATTCCTTATTGTACATTATTTTATGACTCATATCCCTCTCCAAAATCAAGGGCATGAATTTTCATTCATTTTATTCAATTTTCAGCTCATCCTCCATGAAAAAATAAATAAATAAAGCCATGCCTTTCTGAAGCTTTGAAAAAAAAACGGGAGAACATAGATGATATCATTCATTTTAAGCACTTCTTGGCTCATGTCCCATATCATTAAAAAGGGGGTGGAATTGTGTTTCACATTTCAAGGGGATTTGAGTGAGGTACATCTTGTGTTTTCACTTGATTAATCATGCATTGTACTTAAGAGTCCAGCCTCCTCTTTCTAGCCTGAAACATTTTCAATCATTTTCCCACCGACCCTAAGCCACGAAATCATTTGAACCTTTAATTAAAGCCCTCATGATTGAATTAATTTTCATGTTTAATGCTGTGGAGAAATGATAATTTTCAAAATCCTATGGTGATACATGCGATTTCCAAGTATGAGCATAACTATAGAATCAATTTCTCTTGAGTGAAGCGTGACATAAAATTCAATGTGAGGTAGGTTGTGATTGGCCATGGATTGATTTATGAGGTAGAACAAATTTTAATAATTGAAATGAAAATTATAGAGGCTTGTTATTCATATATGAGACATGATGGAATTCTATTTTGGATAAAATCATTGATATTTTCTCATTTTTGATTGTTGTGTGGATTTTGATTTGGATGTAAGATGATTGCCCAGGAGTGCAATGTTTAAGTGTGGGGGAGTTATGAAACTTACATTTTACTATATTTTATACTGTAAATCATTGTTTATAATCCCACCATAGTGTTATTGAATGGGTAATTGTCACGTTTTTAGGTTTTAGTGTTATTTTGAGCCTAAATGTGAAAAATGACTAATTCTGGATTTTTGGCAGATTTTTACGTCAAGGGTATTTTGGTCATTTCCTGAAAAATATAATTCCAAATTTTCTGATAATTTTTTTTATAATCCTTATTTTATTTCCTTCATTTTTTCTGCTGGACAGGGATCTGATTCGGCCATCTATAGGGTCTAAAAATTCATTGAAGTTTGACATTTTTTCGGGCAGACAGCGTGGTTCCCACAACGGTAACGGAATCACAACTCGGCTTAAACACCTTTAAATGCATTGATTCCACTTGGGGATGAACTAAGACATCCATGAACAACTCTAAAAAAAATATGGGGGAGTTTTAAATTCATTAACGCATCCATAAAAAGACACACTTTTAAAGGAACCATCCTAGAAGCTTCACCCAAAAACAAAAACTAAGATTGAAAAATATATAACTCCTGAATAAAGTTTCCAAATTAGATCAAATTTTTATGAGAGACGGCCAAGATATTTAAGAACAACTTTCATGAAGGATGTAATGCGTGAAGAGGTCATTAATGGGTTCTAAAACGCGTCGACATTTGGGAGATGAATTCTACCTATAAAAGGAGGCCCTCACCTCCTTCCCAAATCATCCCATTCTCCATCCATTCCTTCAAGGCACAAAAGAGGAGATATCCACAGAGGGAGGACAGCCACAAATATTCCCCATTTCATTTCATTTCTTTATTTTTGTTTTAGTTTTCAATTTTAATTTATATTTCTAATAAAATTCATGCATTATTTTTATTTCTGTGTCTACCCATCCACCCTGTTTTCTTCTTCATCTTTTCTCTTTTTTTTTATTTTATTCTTCTCATATTCTCCACCGTGACCTATTACCCTCAAATATGAGGGGTTAACCCGAGACTTTTCCTAGGGGAGGTATGTGTAAATTTCATTTATTCTATGCTTAAATTCCAATTTTTATTAAGTTTGTGATGAGTAAGAGTGATGTGCACGGGTGTGATGATCGTCCACCACGACACTGATCTCAAACTCATTTATATTATTTTATTAAATATTTTCCCTCCCTTCTACTGGATACAAGCTCTTCATATGATGGAGTTGAGTCATTCAGTGGTTGAAATGGCATACGATGGAGCCAGGTCTTGGAAGATGACAGACTCTCGATCGAGGTGTGCCATCAACCTTGATTATAGGAGGAGGTGAAGTTAAGATTGAAAAATGCATTCAAGATTTCACACTAATAAATAAAAGAATAGTAATTCATGAATGAGATCTCATAATTGAATTATCAAACATAATTTAAATACCAACAAGGAGAATGATGAAACCCACAAACCAACCCATAAAGGCCAAGTTCTTTCTCAATTAATTGAATTTTTTCCTTTCATGTTAGTTTTATCTTTTATTTGATTGTTTTCCATTACTAGATAATATAAAAATACCAAAAAGAAATAGTTTAGTTAAATTAGATTAAGCAAGTAAATGATTGAGAAAGCTCCTCAAGAGAACGACCTAGGTCAGCCCTTGTGCTACACTTAGTTATAAATATTTTTGAGAGCGCACACGACAACGCTTCATCAAATTGGCGCTGTTTCCGAGGAGCTAATCGGTTGTTTACATTACATTTTCTAATTTAAAATTTTAGAATGTTTCCATTTAAAAAAAAATAAAAAATTTCAAAAAAAAAACTTTTTTCATGATGCATTCAAATTTAATTTTTTTGCATGGAACAATTACTCACAGGTGCAGGAGGGAGAAACTAACTACACTGAGGAGTCCCTACAACGAAGAGACGATGTGCTGATGATAACAGTCAAGCAAGTGGAAAGAGGCATAGAAACATGGATCTCATTGGAAGATTTGATGGCCATGGTCTATGAACTCCAAGCTGACTTAAAAAGATTCAAGGCCACGAAGGAAGTGCCACTAGTCTTTCCTGATTTCACTGAAGACATCCATGAAGTCGAATCCAAACATGAGGTGGAGGAGCTCGACTACCTACCTCCATCCAGTGAAGATCAACTCCAAGAGGCAAATTCAATTGAAGATGAGATTAAATTCGAACCAACTCAGGGAGATGATACAATCTTAAACTCAAACCCTTTTAATTTTATTGAAAATAATTTGAGTATCACCCCTAATCGTTTTGAATTTTCAGATTCAGACATCTCATATTATGCCTTGGAGGATGATGAGGGAAAAAAATTGCACCTGTTGAGGAACATTTAATGCTCCCTGAACACACTGAATATTTACTAGGTGGAGCACAAGAAGGGAAAGGGAATGTTTCACAAGTAGCAAAAAATGAAGAGGAGGTCCCCTACTTTATTCAACCCCCGCCATGCAAGCTGTACCAAATTGCGAAGGGGGCGGATCTGGTATACTCTGTCTATAGAGTCCTCATCAACAAGAAAAAAAAACATCAATATGGGAAGATCCACATGTGGTGGTTCAAGTCAAAGAAGCTTCATCCACCAATATATTATGGATAAAAGCTGGTACTTCCCTCTGGAGGCAGTAAAAGATTCTAGGTCCCACTTGGGGGATCATACCAAGATTTATCTTTACATAATTTCTAGTAATTAAAATTTCAAATTCAGTATTAGAAAATAGTCTAGCATGTGGCCCCCTCCCTCTTTTCATTTTGAGCGTAAATGAAATGATCCTTGTGATTAATTAAGTAAATTTTCTTTTATAGGATCATGAAGGTAGAAGGAAGCCCCAAGAATTAGAGGAAGAGTAACGAATCATTATTTCAAAAGGGAGTTAACTTTTTACGATTATCATTTAAAGTACTTTAATTTTTTGGTCCAAAACATATTTTGGGATTTAATGAATATTCTTATCACTTTTAACACATCAATTGATTTTTAAAGAGTTGAAATAATTTTTGAAATAATGGATTTTAAATGATTGTTGATATGAATTCTTTTCCCTTGAAATGGATTTTCAAGCATTTAAATGAGTTTGAATAATTTTTGAAATCCATGCCCCTGAAACACTGACTCAAAATATTTTTCCAATCCTGTGAGGTATTCTAAACCACTTTTACATATTCTTCCTAATACCCACACTTTCTTAAGGGAAACTTGAATTTTGTGTGAGAACCAGAATTTGTGAATATTCTCTTTTAAAGATTTGGATTTCATGGAATATATTTGAAATGATTGAGGCATATCTTTGGCTAGCCACATTTTATCTTGATACCCACCTTTACATTTATCCTTCGTAAGCCCTTAGATGCCATTAATTGCCTTATAGGTTTAAGCCACATTACAAGCCAATTTTTCCTTACCTACCCGCTCTTTTAGTATTTTTGCATGGTTATTTCAAGTTTGAGCGTGGGGGAAGGGCCTTTCGTGTGCATTCATTGGGATGTGTATCATTTATGGGCGGTGTGAGGTGTGTTTCAATAATTTGGGCTGTGGATAATAAGATAATTGGGGATGTGTCGTCATTTCATTGTGCTTTATTTGTTTCATCCATTTCTCCTTCAAAAAAAAAAGAAAAGAAAAAAATGGAGATGAGCTTGAATTCCTCATTGTACATTATTTTATGACTCATGTCCCTCTCAAAAATCAAGGGCATTAATTTTCATTAATTTTATTCAATTTTTAGCTCATCCTCCATGAAAAAAATAAAGCTGTGCCTTTCTGGAGCTTTGAAAAAAAAATGGGAGAACATAGATGATATCATTCATTTTAAGCACTTCTTGGCTCATGTCCCATATCATTAAAAAGGGGGTGGTGTTGTGTTTTACATTTCAAGGGGATTTTAGTGAGTTACATCTTGTGTTTTCACTTGATTAATCATGCATTTTACTTAAGATTCCAGCCTCCTCTTTCTAGCCTGAAACGTTTTCAATCATTTTCCCACCAACCCTAATCCAAAAAATCATTTGAACCTTTAATTAAAGCCCTAATGATTTAATTAATTATCATGTTTCACGCTGTGGAGAAATGATAATTTTCACAGACCTATGGTGATACATGCGATTTCCAAGTATGAGCATAACTATAGAATCAATTTCTTTTGAGTGAAGAGTGACATAAAATTCAATGTGAGGTAGGTTGTGATTGGCCATGGATTGATTTATGAGGTTGAACAAATTTTAATAATTGAAATGAAAATTATAGAGGATTTTTATTCATATATGAGACATGATGGAATTCTATTTTGGATAAAATCATTGATATTTTCTCATTTTTGATTGTTGTGTGGATTTTGATTTGGATGTAAGATGATTGCCGGGGAGTGCAACGTTTAAGTGTGGGGGAGTTATGAAGCTTACATTTTACTATATTTTATACTATAAATCGTTTTTTATAATCCCACTATAGTGTTATTTAATGGGTAATTTTCACGTTTTTAGGTTTTAGTGTTATTTTGAGCCTAAATGTGAAAAATGACTAATTCTGGATTTTTGGCAGATTTTTACGTCAAGGGTATTTTGGTCATTTCTTGAAAAATATAGTTCCAAATTTTCTGATAATTTTTTTTAGAATCCTTATTTTATTTCCTTCATTTTTTTCTTCTGGACAGGGAGCTTATTCGGCCATCTATATGGTCTAAAAATTCATTGAAGTTTGACATTTTTTTCGAGCGGACAACATGGTTCCCACAACGGTAACAGAATCACAACTCGTCTTACACACCTTCAAATGTATTGATTCCACTTGGGGATTAACTAGGACATCCATTAACGACTCTAAAAAAAATATGGGGGAGTTTTAAAGTCATTAACACGTCCATTAAAAGACACACTTTTAAAGGAACCATCCTAGAAGCTTCACCCAGAAACAGAAACCGAGATTGAAAAATATATAACTCCGGCATACGGTTTCCAAATTAGCTGTAATTTTTATTAGATACGGACAAGATATTTAAGAACAACTTTTATGAAGGGTGGAACGCGTGAAGAGGTCATTAATGGGGTGTAAAACGCGTAGACATTTGGGAGACGAATTCTGCCTATAAAAGGAGGCCCTCACCTCCTTCCCAAATCATCCCATTCTCCATCCATTCCTTCAAGGCACCAAAGAGGAGATATCCACCGTGGGAGGCCAGACACAAATCTTCCCCATTTCATTTTTTTTCTTTATTTTTGTTTTATTTTTCAATTGTAATTTATATTTCTAATAAAATTCATGCATTATTTTTATTTCTGTGTCCACCCATCCACCCTGTTTTCTTCTTCATCTTTTCTCTTTTTCTTATTTTATTCTTCTCATATTCTCTACCATGAACTCTTACCCTCAAATATGAGGGGTTAACCTGAGACTTGGCCCTGGGGAGGTATGTGGAAATTTCATTTATTCTATGCTTAAATTCTGATTTTTATTAAGTTTGTGATGAGCAAGAGTGATGTGCACGGGTGTGGCGATCGTCCACCATGAAACTGATCTCAAACTCATTTCTATTCTTTTATTAAATATTTTCCCTCCCTTCTACTAGATACAAGCTCTTCATACGATGGATTTGAGTCATTCAGTGTTTGAAATGGCATACGATGGAGCCAGGTCTTGGAAGATGACACACTCTCGATCGAGGTGTGCCATCAACCTTGATTATAGGAGGAGGTGAAGTTAAGATTGAAAAATGAATTCAAGATTTCACACCAATAAATAAAAGAATAGTAATTCATGAATGATATCTCATAATTGAATTATCAAACATAATTTAAATACCAACAAGGAGAATGATGAAACCCACAAACCAACCCATAAAGGCCAAGTTCTTTCTCAATTAACTGTATTTTGTCCTTGCATGTTAGTTTTATCTTTTATTTTATTGTTTTACATTACTAGATAATATAAAAACACCAAAAAGAAATAGTTTAGTTAAATTAGATTAATCAAGTAAATGATTGAGAAAGCTCCTCAAGAGAATGACCTAGGTCAGCCCTTGTGCTACACTTAGTTATAAATATTTTTGAGAGCGCACACGACAACGCTTCATCAGTAGACCTGGAAGAAGTCGACATGCGACCCACTGCCCAGCCTTGTTGGAGGGTATACCTGGAACAAGACGACAGGAGACGCACTACCCTACCCTACTGGAGGGTAGACCTGGAAGAAGTCGACAGGCGACCCACTGCCCAGCCTTACTAGAGGGTAGACCTGGAACAAGATGATAGGCGACCCACTGCCCAGCCCTGCTGGAGGGTAGACCTGGAACTGCTCTGGCCATCCCTAATGGAAACAACCTCCTGAGTAGAGGATCACTGCCCGCGTGATGTATTGGTCACACCGAATCCTCAAAAACTCTACTAGGGAACACGAAGGAACGTGATACTAAAAGCCCACACAACTAAAAGAAAAAGGGGAACCCAAACAACCCCGCCAATCACACCATAGAGAACAAAACTAGGGGAAACCACTCAACCCTGATGGTCTAAACCATCATGAATAAGAGGACCCTCTACGTCGTGAGAGGTCAAAGGTACGTAAAGTGGAACACAACACGCACAAGGGGCCCACACGACGTGTGGCCCTAACTCATATCCAAACCAAGCACACAAACATTCTCAGGTACAAACTACAACATGTACCTCCATGAATTCCCATATACTCCCAAAGTATGCCACATTGCCAGTCCAAGGCTATCATGCACATGACACCCAAAGTCAGCGCGAAGGGAGAAAATGTAATTTCGCCAGCCTGCTTCCTCCACAGCCCTAGCACATCCAACCACATCTCTTCAAACATCAACTTCACTCACACGGGAGTGAACACGATCACACGCCAAGGGTTCTCTACAAACACCACAGGAAGAACCACCACCAATACACCTTTCATGCTTCCACATTAAAATGAGATCTTGAAGGAGTCTTCATACCCCCAAATGGATCGTACCACTGTAATCCTCATGAAAAAACAAGAGAGATAGACTATTTACTCACCTCCAATGGATATTCGACGGAAAAGTTGTCCAACACTGCTTTATGCCCGAACGACGTCCTGTGGTCCCAAGCCTTGGTCCCAAAATCAGTCGGGCGCATCACACCATTGCGATCCCCTCGGATAAGCACGTCAAATTGACTGCCTACTTGTGTGGAATAGATATCTGGAGAAAAATATGCATTTCTTTGAACTGCACACGAGCGGTCCTTTGTGGGACCCGCATCTCGGTCCCAAAGTGCATCGAACGGATCGCACCATTGAGATCCTCTCGAAAAAGTACATAAGATTGACTAATCACTTGTCCGAAATGGACACCCAGTGATAAAGATGGAAATCACCGCCAACTCCCAAAACGACTCACGTGGGGCCCACACCATCGTGCAGAATTAAAGAGGGTGGATTGCATCATTGAAATGCCCTCAGAAAAACACTCAGAATCGACTGCTCGTATGCCCCAAACAGACGTCTGAAGAAAAAGTTGCAAAACACTACTCGCAGCTTAAAAGACGGGCCGTGGGGCCCATGCCTCAACTCCAGTTTCAACACCCAAAACCATACTAGAAAACTCCACCTCAACGCCAGGGTCCCAACACCACTGATGATGCTCAAAATGGACTCTGGATGCGTCCACGCCATCCAAAACAATAACCCCCAGAAAAATGCCAAACTACTTAATGGGCGTGTCGCGCCACCAAGTCCCCCCCGTCTCGGGATTTAAAACACTCGAAACCATATCAAAAAGTTTGTCTCGAGCCGAGGTTTACACTGCCGTAGACGGTACACAAAACAGACACTCATAGAGAAGTTTACGGGCGTCCGAAGTCGATGGGACGAATCCCCTTGGGCTGGACCGGCCTGGGCCGGCCCGCGCTGGCCGGCCCGGCTCGTAGCGCCGGCCCGCGGCTCAGTCGCGTGGCCCGGCCATGGACCTCGGGTCCACGTGGTGCCGACCGGCCCTTGTGCCCGGTCGCGGTCTTGCGTGGAGACCCACCGCTTGCAGGTCTCTATTCCCGCACGGGGTCGCGAGACGCGACCCCGCTGTCGTGCCCCACACCAGCGGCTTCAGCCGCCGCGCCGCCTGGGTGGCCGCCCTCTCCGCCTGAGCCCGCTCGCCCGACACCTCCGCTCGACCGCGCTCCCGGCCGCCACGCCCTCGTCGATGCCTGTTGTGCCCAGCCGTCCGGTCCCGACCACCTGCGCCACCTGCTGCTCTGAGCCGCCATGGAGCCGCCGCCTGGGATGGCCAGGCCGCCGCCAGATCCAGGTGAAGTCGCTGGAAAACACCCAAACAACTCCGGATCTTCGTCGGACAACTGCAGACACCTCGAGACCCATAATTTCAATCCGAAACAAGCGTCGGAAATCTCAGAGAACGTACTACACAACCATGGGATTTTCTTGTTAATTAAACAGAAATTCGACGATAATATTTAGGCTCAAAGTAGGTTCGGAAATTAAAAAAACGTAAGCGCACGATCCTACCTGCAGGGGCATAGCCCGACGCTTCACGGTCGATCCGCTGAAGCCGTGCACCACCTTGGGGAGGAGAGGATGGAGGAGGGCTTATTGGAGGAGGTCCTTTGCTGAGAATTCTTCTGCCAGGAGGTGAAAATGAAGGAGAGGGGATGGGTTATGTTTAAATAAAGAAAATTAATTAAGAAGTTTAATTAATTTAAACCCCCAATTTAACCCACATCCGAAACTCTCGACGAGGTCGAGGTTAAGCCTCCCCTAGGGTAAAAACCACCTCCTGAGCACAACGGAGGTCTCAAAATTTTAATCCGAGGCCTCGTTCAAAAGTTATAAAAATTAACATTTGAGGCCACTAAATTACTAAAACGCCCCTGGGGCCATTTTCCACAGAAGACCCGCACCCGTGAAAATTACACCCCTACCAGGGTAAACGGCATGCTCTGGACTCAATGGTGCCCTAGGTTTTCCAATCCGAGATACCATTTAAGAGAGACTTGAGTTTAACCATTAAATGAATAAATTAATTATTTTATTTATTTATTTAATGTTTCGTTAACGGGCGAGGGGTCCCAACGTCCCGCACCGACATGTTTTATGTCGTTACTGGGGTAAAAACCCCATTTTGTACCCATCCGTACTCTCAGATTTAGTATCTGAATTACCATTTAGGAGCTATCCCATTTATTTGGCGTTCCTGGTGTGAACGCACTGAAAATTTAATTCCGGTCACACTGGGGATCAGAATCGCACGCCGTCTAAAGGCGCTGCTCTGGAATATCATCAAGAAAATTCCAAAGTCTTTTATAGCAAAAACTGGGTTCTTACATCATTCCCTCCTTCAAGATTTTCATCCCCAAAAAGCAAAACCAGGGAACAACTCAGGGTACTAAGCCCATACCCGGCTCTTCCGTACCCAGAAGAACTCTTGAAAAGTCCCGCGTCACCGCACACAGACCAATGGGTTTGATCTGTTCACGCGAGGTCTGCCCTTGCCGATGACGTGCATAGGAGTACGCACACATATTCTCAGGTAATGTAACGTCCTAGTTCTGGGTGCCACTCAATAGGTGCCCCGAACCCGGTTCGCCACGTGACCTCAGACGCATTTTCCAAAACGCCAGAGGCTGCCGACTAGCAACGAGGGCCCAGGTCTGATAGTGGGGAAACTATGCTCTCATTTGTCAAATTGTATCACAACAGAATATAAATAAACATAAAATAACATTGGAATCATCAACAATATATATAACTGAAACAGATAACCGATAACAAAAAGGGAAACCAGCAGTCATATATATATATATGAAGATGTAGCATGTCACTATTCTACGAAAACAGCCAGAACATGTTACCCAAACAATACAATACAACTGAAGTACAAGTATAGAAAAGAAAAATAGAACAGCCCATGGAATCGCGAGCCAATGCTCGGTCCCATGCTATCCTACACCCCAGCAGCAATAAAGTACCTGTATAAGGACCCTTGCCCTTATCTACACCTGCAACAACGTAATCTATTTGGGCCGAAAGGCATGACCCAAACAGGGTGTGAGAAATAAATCCCAGTAGGCACCCACCAAAGGCCCGTTCTCAATTGTGTGTAAAACATGCAACAATAGTGTGCAGTAGTAAAATGCAATAAAGTAAGTAGTACTAAAAAGTAACTAACTTAACCAATTATATTGCCATTTTAATATCCATTTAATCCTTTAATTTGAAATATCACCACAGTGAATATTCTAAGTAAACAGCTAATGTCCTCAGACACGTAAACCCCTACCCTCAGGTAAAGAGTATCCAACACAAGAATCTTCCCACATGCACACGGATATTTCCCTCAGGCATAGGAAGTGTCACCCACAGGCACAGAATCAACTGCCCACAGGCACGGAAGAAGTTGCCCTCAGGCTAAGAGAACATTGCCCTCATGCTAATACAGTCATGCCCTCAGGCTATAGTAAAACACTTCCCTCAGGAACAAGTAACCAGGCCATTCCCAACATCTAAATAAGAAGTTCACATATAATTACTCTCAAGGCAAAAGTAATGAAAAAAATAAATAAGGCTTACCCTCGGGTATCTTGGCCAAACGGCTAAATAGAGGAACTCACCCCTGGGGTGGTCCTGGATCCAAGCAGCGATCCCAAACAGCATTTTAATATCACATTTAATTACCTATACAATTATAGGTATTTAAATAGCTATAGCCTCAGCCACACGACACCCCAACATGGGTTCATGGCATAAAAATGCACAAAATGCACAACAGTTGGAAAATAAACACCAAGCCACCTACCTTATATGCCAATGAACGATATATGTGAACTTAGATTCCAGAAACGCCCAAGAACGACATAGAAATGACGTAGAAGAAACACCATTTAAATGAAAATAACTTCCATTAGAGGAATAATTGGTAAGAGACACACCAGGAGGAGGAATCTCTTACCCGTGCGGTTCCAACAAGATCGACGAAGGCGGAATCGGATTCCCGACGTGCACTCGGCAGATCCTTGAAGCTCTGGCCTTCCTCTCCCAAGCCCTCTTCCCATTCTAAGCCTTACCTGTGAACATGGGAGGCTACTGCCCATTTTAAGCGAAAAAAAACAAAGTACACGGTGTGTACTTATCATTTTTAAACTGTTCCTCTAGCGGCTTCCCGCCAGCGTGGCACTGTTCACCTGCCGACATGACTACATGACGTGTCTCCTTGAGTACACGGCGTGTCCTATCACACAGCTAGCCAGCGTCTTACTATTCTCCTGCCGACTAACTACACGGCGTGTAAGGGACCACTACACGACGTGTAGTTAGTCTTTACACCCTTCTTCGCCGACATGGCCACATGACCCGTGTACTCATCCCACACAGCCAAAGGTACACGGCGTGTGGAAAAGTACACGACGTGTACTTCGAAAATTTGGGATTTTCCCCATTTTCCATATTTTCTCAAAATCACTTAAGGAAAATAGAAAAGAAGAAACCCATACCTCAGAAATAAGAACTGGGTTCTTACAAACTTCCCCCCTTAAAGCAATTCGTCCCCGAATTTCCCTTATAAGGGTGGCGAAGATATAGCTGTGAATAACTCCAGGCACTGAGCACATACATCGGTCTCCCGCTCCCAGGTTTTGTCCTGCACTCAGCCATGCTTCCATGGCACCCATACGAGAGGAACTGACCAGCCTCAGAGAACCTTCGTGCTCCTATCAATGATACGAATCAGATGCTCCTCAAAGGACACATCTACCTCAAGCTCAACCTCCTCGGGTTGAAATACATGAGACAAGTCTGAATGATAACGACACAACTGAGATACATGGAAGACATCGTGCATGGCTCAGTACCTCTGTGGTAATTGCAACTGATAGGCGACCGGCCCGACTCTCTTTAGGATCTCAAATGGCCCCACATACCTTGGTGAAAGCTTACCCTATCTCCTGATCTGCCTGTGTCCCAGCCTCAGTGAAACACGCAAGAAAACTTGATCCCCGACCACGAATTACAAAGGTCATCTACAACGATTAGCATAAGACTTCTGACGAGACTGTGCAATAGCCATCCGCTTCTGAATCAACCAGACCTGCTCAGAAGTCTCCTGCACGAGATGTTTTCCCAGTAAAGCTGCCTCACCTGCCTCCAACCAGCACAAAGGTGATCGGCATGGCCTACCATATAAAGCCTCATATGGTTACATCTCAATAGTTTCCTGAAAGATGTTATTATAGGAAAACTCGATTAGGGGTATATGCTTCTCCCAAGAGCCCCCAAAGTCTAGGATGCATGCTCGCAGCATGTCCTCAAGCACCTGTATCGTACACTCTGACTGGCCATTAGTCTGAGGGTGGTAAGCTGTGCTCAGAAGCACTTGTGTACCCAGTGCCCTCTGAAAACTCTTCTAGAAATGAGAAGTAAAATGGGTGTCCCTATATGAAACGATAGAACGAGGAACACCATAAAGACGTACGATCTCTCAGATATACAACCTCCCGAGCTTGTCAACACCAAAGGTCTCCTTGATCGACAAAAAGTGATCCACCTTCGTGAGTCTGTCCACAACAACCCACACGACATCATTGCCTCTAGGTGACCTCGGAAAACCAGTCACGAAATCCATCGCGACATCATCCCATTTCCACTCCAGGATAGGTAACTGCTATAACAGTCCGGCTGGCCTCTGATGCTCCGCCTTCACTTGCTGACAGGTGGAACACCTCGTAACAAAACCAGCTACATCCCTTTTCATGCTCGGCCATCAGTACTGACGTCTCAAGTCACGGTACATCTTGGTAACTCTGGGATGAACTGCCCAAGATGAAGCATGAAACTCCCGCATCAGCTCCTCGCGTATATACCCTGGAACCCATACTCATCCATGGAAATGTAGAACCTCATCATTGCCTATTGTCCAACTAGGAGGAGGGTCCTCACTTGCCACCGACTCTAGTAGAACTAGGCCTTCTGAAATGGATAGCTGTCTCATCCTCACTCTATCCAGGAGGGTAGAGGTCACAGCTAAAGAAGAAAGATAGGTCTGCCCCTGAATGTCGTGCACCTCCAGATGCATCTCAGAGAACAAAACCATTAGCTGTCATTCACCATTGGCCTCCTGCACTGCCTGTATCTGAGTCTTCCTGCTCAGTGCATCAGCTACTGCATTACCTTTACCAGGTGTATAGGCAAGCTCAAAATCGAAGGATTGTAGGTACTCAACCCACCTTCTCTGCCTCAAATTCAAGTCACGCTAAGTAAATATATACTTGATACTTTTTTGGTCAGTGAAAACCACAAAATGCTCTCCCAATAGATAATTTCTCCAACAGCGCAACGCATGAACAACTGCAGCCAACTCGAGATCATGCGTCGGGTAATTCCTCTCATGTGGCCTCAACTACCGAGACCCGTATGCAACTACTCGATCACCCTGCATCAACATAGCTCCCAGCCCAATACCTAATGCGTCACAGTAAACTGTATAGCTCTTCCCCTACTCTCGGAGTATCAGGATTGATGCTGATGTCAACCTTCCTTTAAGGTCCTGAAAGGCTGTCTCACAAGATTCTAACCAAAAGAACTTCACACCCTTCTTAGTAAAGCCCGTCAACGGCGTTGCTAAGCAGGAGAAGTCCTGTATGAAGCGTCTGTAGTAACCAGCCTGTCACGGCCCATCCTCGGGGCCCATGCTGTGACTACCCCAAGCCTGCCTTCCATAGGCCAGGGGCTGGAGACTAGCACCAAAGGTGTAAATCCCAATAGAAAGGGAAGGAATTGCCTTTATGAAACATAAACACATACAACCAGAGTACAAGTGGAATCTAACACTAAGTAAGCGGTATAAAAAGTGTGTTGTAAGTACAAAAAGGGCCGGAAATACAATCCCAACAGTAAAGTACAAGGAAAAGACAAACAACAGGAAGGTGTCAAGCTACTCCTGGATCGTCCTCCGGAGTTCCTACCTGAAGGGTAGGTACAGATGGCCACCACAGCTCTCCACGTCCATCTGTCACCTCCGGGTATCGTCTCGTCGTGAAGTCCACCTCCGAGTACCGTCTCGTCGTGAAGTCCACCTCCATCCACCGTACAACTCCACAAGCCTCAACCACGACCAGTGTTGTCCGTAGTCTGCATCCAACACAACGAGGGGCGGACAAATCTTGTGCAGGGGTGATTATAAAGATACTCAGTAGGGACCCCAAGACCCTCAAGGTCTCACAGAATCCACGAAGGATAAACCAAAAAGGAAAGATACAATCACGAAGTATCAAATGACTCTACTTAAGTATATGCCCATACATATACCTAAGTCATAATTTACAATCGGCTCTAACTCTCGAGCTCAAGCACAACCCAGTCCACAAAGGAAAGAACAACTCAGTCCACATAGGAAAACACAACCCAGTCCAAAAAGGAAAGCACAACTCAGTCCACACAAGAAAGCACAACCCAGTCCACAAAGGAAAGCACAACTTAGTCTACACAGGAAAAAACAACCCAGTCCACAAATGAAAGCACAACTCAGTCCACACAGGAAAACACAACCTAGTCCACAAAGGAAAGCAAGTTAATCACATCAATGAAAATGATTGAAGTCAAGACTCATCTCACACAGGTATACAACTTTTTTATAGCGATAGAGACGATTAGATATAGCCACTAATTCATCTAAGCTGTCAGACCCACATAGGATACAAGACTAGCTACTCTTCCGGACCCACTCAGGATACAAGTACAGAGATCAAATACTGCCAGACCCACATAGGATACAAGAACAGTAGTCATCGCCGTCAAACCCACAGAGGATCCCAGTACTGTCATCGCCACTGCCGAACCCACGGAGGATCCAACTATAGTCTTCCTCACTGCCTAACCCAAGGAGGATCCAAGTACAGTTGTCCTCGCTTCCGAACCCATGGAGGATCCAAGTACAGTCGTCGTCGTCGTAGTCGCAGCCAGCTCTAGGGTTCCCGCACAAAACACGCTCGATTCCGGGAGGGTCCGCACCTCGAGCAAAAGAGTCGATACATCAACTGTCATAAAGTCCAGAGTTGATGTATCCCAAAGTTCCGTCTCGTCAAAAGAAACCCAACGTGACAGACGATGCATCAATCGGACGCCCGGTCTGAGTGTTATTGGCTTTTCTATCCCAGGGGCCCGATTGGTTTTTAAGCTAAAACCAACCCGACCATACTCCATATGCATCCAAAACTCAGGAGGATTAATCCAAAAGGACCATCTCAACAAAATGATTTCAACGCATTTGACAGTACATCAAACGGACGTCCGGTCCTTAAGTTATAAGCGTTTCTGCTCTAAGGGCCCGGTTGGTTTTGGGTTCGAACCAACCCAGCCGTACAAAAACTTTTCCAAAACCTCGAGTGTAATATACCAAAATGACTATATCGATCCAAGGATTCCTACTCAACTGAAGGTGTGTTGATCGGAGGTACGTAGCTCAAGTTATGGGCAACATACCGAAAATAGTCCGAAGTGGGGGGTCTGGGCCCAGTCCAACCCGGCCCAACCCCCCCTGGGTCAGCCCAAACCAGGTAGACCCGACCCGGGTCCGGGTCTGGCCCGGACCGGCTGGGCACGACCCGGCCCGGTCCACACGACCCGCCCCGGCCTGGCCGGGGGAAGGGGTGCACTGGCTCGGCCAGCCAGCCGAGCGGGGGGCGCAGCCCCTGCTTTCCGCGGACGCAGCGCCAGGGTGGCGCCGCGGCTTCCCTGGATCCCGTGCGACCGCAGGATCCGGCCCCTCACCGCCGCGGCTTCAGCCGCAATAGAATTCTTCCGGCACCACGCCAGGGCACCGCCGCCTCCGGCCGCAGCGCCGGTGACCCGCACCGCCGGGAGCTTCCGCGGGCCACCAGAGTCATTCCGGTGGTCCGATTTTGCTCATGTCTGCGCCTGCGGTCATCCCAGGACCCGTACGTCACTGTGAAGGCCTCCAATTTCCATTTTGGTCCCGCTTCATCTTCATCAATTATTACGCACATCAAGAAAAAAATTATCGGTGGGTTCAGACTTGTTCCTTAGTCCGCACCCACCGCATTAGTGGTTCTAAACATCACCAAACAATTTGCACGCCACACCAAGGGTATAAAATCACATAATGAAATATACACAATTTCCCCTACCTCAACAATCACAGATGAACTTCGGCGTCACAGTAGACGGCATCGTGGGGAAACGGTTCGTAGGCGTCGTTGGAGTGCGCCGAGGAGGATGCGATGTCTCCTCTCTTGTCGCAGAGAAGAGGATTGGTGGCGCGTCGTTGTTCTTTGAGGAACCAACATTCTTCATCAGAGGACGGTGTTCTTCCAAAACCTCAAGAATTTGAAGAATGATGATGAACGGCATTAAACTTGAACATAACAACCCCTACCTTGTAAAACGACGTTAAACGATGGCGAGTCGCGGAAGACGACGTTGTTCCATCAACGTTGGGAAGGAAGGAGCCGAGGGTGGCATCCGTGTTCTTCGTTATTCATCCTTTATTGGAGGAGGAGGAAAAATATCCAAGTGCTGGGTGCCGTGCTTTGCTGCTAGCGTTCCTCCGCTTGAAGAAACCGTCCAGAACTCCTTCCCCTAGCCTCCTTTATATAGGAGTTGGAGGGTTCATCGTAGGCACACGAGTCATAAATGGAGGATTTATGACAGAGGGATCCACCCAATTAATCCACTATGGTGGCGTATTAAAATAGGGAGGAAGTCAAAGGGGGGTGGTTAATGCTTGGGTGGTCCCCTCATTAAAAAGGGGAGGTTTCATCCTCCTTAATTAATAGAGGGATTTAAACCTAGAGGCTCTCCCTCATAAATGAGAGGGAGTCAAGGAGTCATGATTCCCCTCCCATTAATGGGATGCCTCGTGTGGTTTCCACCATAATTAACCTCAAATGGGAGGATTTATCTTGGTGGGCCCCACCACCAACTCCCAAGTGGAGCTTCTAACCACTTTATCCGCACGAAACGTGTGTAACAAAATAAAATAAATTGATCACTTATTTTATTTTACTAACCCACTTAAAACCCCAAAAACTAACTTTCATACCCGATCATCTGCCGTCAAGGTGAAAGTATTCTTAGGAAAAAACCTGTGCTGCAAGTTCAACAGTGCCCTTAGATTTCAATTCCGATCACCAGTTCAAAATATAGAAGAACCCGCTCGTTCGTTCACTGAACATACCTGAGCTAAACTTAGAAAATTGATTCTGGGCACACCGAGCCTTGGAATCAAGTGCCATCAGAAGCCACAGACTCGTAAAATTAAAATAAATTAAGAAAAAAAAATTCTTTGAAATTTATGGGTCTTTATATTACTCCCACCTCAGGGATTTACGTCCCCGTAAAGCTACATCATAAACTAGGGAAACCCAAGAGGGTACTGAGCACGCATTTGAGCCTCCCGCTCCCATGTGCTCTCTTGGAGGTTCTCATGCTGCCAAAAAATGTGCACAAGAGGAATCGACCATCCATGTAGGACCCGCTCTTGTCTATCCTTGATCTCCACCGGGACCTCCGCAAAAGTCACCCCATCATCGGGGATGTGATTTGGGTTGTGCACATATCTCCTCAGCTGAGATACATGGAAGACATCGTGCACCCGATGCAACTGAGGTGGAAAGGCCAGGTGGTAAGCCACCTCGCCTACTTTGCTGAGGACCTAGAAAGGTTTGAAGAATCATGGAGTTAACTTGCCGCCTCGTCCAAAAATCCATAGACCTCATCAAGGTGAGACCCGTAATAAGGCGTGGTCACCACCCTCGAACTCCAGTGGTCTCATCTCCTATCTGCATAGGACTTCTGAGAGAAGATACACCTGAGACTATTGAGTTGGAGAGAACCGTAAACCGTTCGCTCAACAAACAATGGGTGAGACTAGCCACTTGTAAGAACTCATCTCCACCCTTCTTTGTCTATGTTCTACCAAAGAGCTGCTGATATTTCTCCTCTGCTGAAAAGAGAAATCTGGTCTCATCCCCCTGGATGAACCACGTTCTTTACCTAATACAGTCAATCCTGGCATGAACAGTACTATTTCATGCCATGGACGATGTCATAAGGCCTAGACGCTACTACCAAGAGATCCAATCGTTACTCTCGCCTCCAAGGGTCGAGTCACACTATCGGAAACAGTGTGTGGTCACTAGGTCTCCTCCAGTAGGAATCTCGAACGTTAGGGTCAAGTCAACGATTTTAACTGGAACCTCTCGGTATCAACCATATGAAAAGGTAAGAAAGAAAACATAACAAAGATAAGTGTCTTTTATTATTGCAGCTCAAGTATAAAGACACACAATAACCACAAACAACAACAACATGGAACTAGAAGCCCAAGAACAAAAGGCCTCCATGCCTGGATCTAGTCTCGCTCATGTCCACCTGCTTCCGGAGCTCCATAGTCGTATGCTTCAGTTGCCTGAAGCTGTGCTCTCCCATGTCCACCTGTTCCCTGTGGTTGGGGTGGACCTCCTGGTGGTGGTGGTGGTAGGGCCTCAAAATTTCATCCACCACCCGCTTCTCATCCAGCTCCTCTGCCCCATCCGCCTACTCCCTACGGACCACCACGGTCGAACCTATTCCTAGGAGGTCCCTCTATTGTCTTCTGCTCACCTGTAGGGTGGGTCGGGTAGTCTCAAGCCATGTAACCCATCCCGCCGCAAGCATAGAACTACCTGCTCCTCGTATGGCTGGCTCTGTTTCGTGTTCCCCACACAACTGAACCTGCATCCTGATATCGCTCATCTGATGGTCTGGTCTGCTTGAACCTCTGCGTCAACTGTCTACTTCCAGCTGCATAAGACTTCACTATGTGTCGTCCCATGGAGGGTCGTGCCGCTGGTGACTTCTCAGCAAGAAAACTCTCCACTAGAAGGGCTCTCTCCAGCACCCCTGCTTGGGTCGGGATGTTGAGGGAGATCATCAAAGACCTGATCTCATGTCTGAGTCCCTGATCAAAGGTCCGGGCCCTGAAGAATGGGTCCCTTACCATGTCCGTGGAGTAGTGAGAGAGGTCAGTAAACCTAGATGAGTACTGAGCTACTATCATGATGCCCTGCTGCAGATGTAGTAACTCTTGAATCCGCACTGCACGAAGGGTGGCGAGAACAAACTCTAAGCGGAAGAGACTCTCGAAGTCTGTCCAAAGTAGATATGCCTCGTCGTGCACCTGGAGCATCAGGCTCCACCATCTACCTGCTGCTGCGTGCAGTAGACTCACGACAAGGATCACCATAAGGTCAGATGGTGTCCCTACCAACCTGAAGACTCTGAAGATAGCCTCCATCCAATCCTCGGCTTCCTGAGGATCCATCTCTCCGCAGAACCCGAGCAGCCTCTGCCTTTGAAACTCGTGCAACGCGCTCAGGCGGCGTGCACTCTCCGCCGCTGGGGTGGGTAGCATCGGTGGTTCAGTGGGTAGTGGTACCGCTGGTGCCTTCGCTGTAATGGGACCCTGCTCTGAGGCCTCGTCGCTCGGTGGGCTGCCATCCCGCACGTAACTAGGAACCCTGGCTGACTGCCTTCGTGGGGACATCCTGAAAAGAAACAGGTGTGCCACAGTCAAACAGTATACCTGGTGATATGACTCAGAGTAATCACAAAGAAAACTTTTGAAACACACACACAATCAGTGTTTTCGTGTACTAAGTCGAAAATTAGAGGTCAGGGTCCTGGTGTATGGATACGTCGGCCGCCGCACCAACACTGGACTCCCTAGACTGAAAACCACACTCAATACTCTTAACACTATTGTTTCACAGAGAAGAAATTATCAGAGTCCTGAGTTGTGCGGTAGAACCGACCCCTCTGATACCAATTTTTCACGACCCGTCCTCGGGGCCCGTGCTGTGACTACCCCAAGCCCGCCTTCCATAGGCCCGGGGCTGGAGACTAGCACCAAAGGCGTAAATCCCAACAAAAAGGGAAGGCATTGCCTTTATGAAACGTAAACACAAAAAACCAGAGTACAAGCAGAAGCTAACACTAAGCAGTATAACGAGTGTGTTGTAAGTACAAAAAGGGCCGGAAATACAAGCCCAACAGTAAAGTACAAGGAAAAGACAAGCAGCAGGAAGGTGTCAAGATGCTCCTGGATCATCCTCCGGAGTTCCTACCTGAAGGGTAGGTACAGATGGCCACCACAGCTCTCCATGTCCGTCTGTCACCTCCGGGTATCGTCTTGTCATGAAGTCCACCTCCGAGTACCGTCTCGTCGTGAAGTCCACCTCCGGGCACCGTACATCTCTACAAGACTCAACCACGATCAGTGCTGTCCGTCGTCTGCATCCAATACAACGAGGTGCGGGTAAAGCCCATGCAGGGGTGAGTATAACGATACTCAGTAGGGACACCAAGACCCTCAAGGTCTCACAAAATCCACGAAGGATAAACCAAAAATGAAATATACAATCACAAAGTATCAACCGACTCTACTTAAGTATATGACCATACATGTACCTAAGTCATCATTTACAATCAGCTCCAACTCTTGAGCCCAAGCACAACCCAGTCCAAAAAGGAAAGCACAAATCAGTCCACACAGGAAAACACAACCCAGTCCACAAAGGAAAGCACAACTCAGTCCACACAGGAAAACACAACCCAGTCCACAAAGGAAAGCACAACTCAGTCCACATAGGAAAACACAACCCAGTCCACAAAGTAAAGCAAGTCAATCACATCAATGATAATTATTGAAGTCAAGGCTCAGCTCACACAGGTATACAACTTTCGTATAGCAATAGAGATGATCAGATGTAGTCACTGATTCATCTAATCTGTCATACCCACATAGGATACACGACCAGCTAAGCTGTCGGACCCACATAGGATACAAGACCAGCTACTCTGCTGGACCCACTCAGGATACAAGTACATAGGTCAAATACTGCCGGGACCACATAGGATACAAGAACAGTAGTCATCGTCGTCGAACCCACAGAGGATCCCAGTACGGTCGTCGTCACTGCTGAACCCGCAGAGGATCCAAGTATAGTCGTCCTCGCTGTCGAACCAACAGAGGATCCTAGTACAGTCGTCCTCGCTTCCAAACCCACAGAGGATCCAAGTACAGTCGTCGTCATCATAGTCGCATCCAGCTCTAGGGTTCCCGCACACAGCACGCTCGAAGGCCGACATTCTTCCAAAAACTCAATAATTTAAAGAACGATGATGAACGACATTAAACTTGAACATAACAACCCCTACCTCGTAAAACGACATTAAATGATGGAGAGTCATGGAAGACGGCGTTGTTCCATCAACGTCAGGAAGGAAGGAGCCGAGGGTGGCGTCGACGTTCTTCATTCGTCGTCCTTCATTAGAGGAGGAGGAAAACTCTCCAAGTGCTAGGTGCCATGCTTCGCTGCTAGCGTTCCCGCTTGAAGAATCCGTCCAGAGCTCCTTCCCCTAGCCTCCTTTATATTGGAGTTGGAGGGTTCATCGTAGGCACTCAATTCATAAATAGAGGATTTATGACAGAGGGATCCACCCAATTAATCCGCTGCGGTGGCGTATTAAAATGGGGAGGAAGTCAAAGGGGGGTGTTTAATGCTTGGGTGGTCCCCTCATTAAAAAGGGGAGGTTTCATCCTCCTCAATTAAGAGGGGGATTTAAACCTAGAGGCTCTCCCTCATAAATGAGAGGGATTTAAGGAGTTATGATTCACCTCCCATTAATGGGAGGCCTCATGTGGTTTCCACCATAATTAAACTCAAATGGGAGGTTGGATCTCGGTGGGCCCCACCACCAAATCCCAAGTGGAGCTTCTAACCACTTTATCCACATGAAACATGTTTAACAAAATAAAATAAATTGTTCACTTATTTTATTTTAATCACCCACGTAAAACCCCAAAAACTAACTTTCATACCCGATCATATGCCATCGAGGTGAAAGTATTCTTAGGCAAAAACTCACGCTGCAAGTTCAACGGTGCCCTCGGATTTCAATTCCGAGCACCAATTCAAAAGATAGAAAAACCTGCTCATTCGTTCACTGAACGTACCCGAGATAAACTTTAGAAATTGATTCCAGGCACACCGGGCCTTGGAATCAAGTGCTGTCAGGATCCATAGACTCGTAAAATTCAAAATAAATTAAGAAAAAAAATTTCCATGAAATTTCTAGGTATTTACACAGCCATCCCCAAGAAACTCTGTATCTCAAACACGTTATTAGGCTGATCCTAGGAAACTACTGCTCTCACCTTCCATGGGTCTACTGAAACTCCTGCCTCTGAGATGATATGACCTAGGAAGTGAATCTGGTCCATCCAAAAGTGGCACTTTGAGATCTTAGCATATAGCCGATGCTCTCTCAGTATACTCAATATGATCTCAAGATGGGTGGCATGGTCGTGTCGAGTGTGAGAGTACACCAAGATGTTGTCCATGAATTCTAAAACAAAAGAGTCCATATAAGGATGGAACACACGATTCATCAGATCCATGAAAACTGCTGGCGCGTTCGTGAGTCCAAATGACATAACCGTATACTCGTATAGACCATACCTACTCCTGAAAGCTGTGAGAGGTATATCAGATGGTCTAACGCACAGCTGATGATATCATGATCTCAAGTCAATCTTCGAGAACACTCATTCTCCATGAAGATGATCAAAAAGATCATAAATCCTTGGTAAGGGATATCGGTTCTTAACCGTCAACTGGTTCAGCTTCCGATAATCCACACAGATTCTGAGGGTATCTTCCGCCTTCTTAGCAAAGAGGATTGAAGAACCCCAAGGAGAGGTACTGGGTCGAATGAAACTCTTTGCCTATAACTCCTCTAACTGCCTCTTGAGCTCCTGTAACTCAGGTGTAGCCATCCTATAAGGAGGAATGGACCCTGGTGCTACTCCTGGAACAAGATTCATAGAGAAATCCACCTCACGCTCCGGAGGAAGACCTAAAAAGTCGTCTGGGAAGACATCCCTGAAACGATCAACCACTGGAGGGAAATCCATCTGACAAGTCCCCTGGTCGTCCAAATATAAACTCGCAATCTGTGATGTGACTCCACCTCTCCCATGATGCTCTGGTCTAGCTTGAATCGCCTGAACATCCCATTCTCCCTTGTATAGAAACTCTCTGCCCTCTGTTGACCTGAAACTCACCCTACGACAATAGAAGTCTACAAAGGCTCGAAAGGGAACCAACCAGTCTATCCTGAGAATGACGTCATATCTCGTCATCTCTAAGACATAGAGGTCCCAAAGGAAGTGAAACCCACCAACCTCAAGGGGGAACTCCTTGCACTGATGCACACTAACCGTTCTAGTCCCCAACGGAGTGTCTAGCGCCATGATATCAGAAGAAGTAGAAACACAGAGCCCAAGAATCTCCACTACGGGTACAGATATGAAACTGTGTGTAACACCCATATCAAAAAGTACTGAAGATAAGACATAAGATACTATAATAGTACCTATGACTGTAGAAGGTCCGAGATCCTGCTCATACTGGGTCTGCTGCACTGCATATGCCTGCCCAGTGCCGCGGCCCTACGACACAGCCTGGATACCCTGAGTTGTCCCGCCCTGCTGCCTCTGAGATCCTGGTGTCTGGCTACCATGACCACAACCACCATCTCTGCCTACACACCCCGACGTATTCTAGTTCCCTGACTGGTAAGAAGCCACTGGTCCTACTCCCGCACGCAGAGTCTGCACAGAACCCCTCTCACTAGCCACTGGTGGAAACACCCTAAAAAGCACTGTAGATGACCCATCTTGCTGTAAGCTAGGCACTCCACTGGGTCTCGTGGACACTTTGGCCTCTTGTGCCCCTCTCTACCACACTGGTAGCATAAGACCTGACCACTTGAAGCATTCTTCTGACTGGTACTGCCTCCCTGAGAGAATTCCATCTGTCTCTTCCTCTTGCCAACAGAAATAGTACCAGTAACTAGTGCTGAACCGCCCTGGCCCACAACACTATATTCCCGCAGGTTTCTCTCTGTGATCAGCGCCTGGTTCACAATAGCATGTACTGAAGGAAACCTGGAAACCTTCACCAGCACACAGATGTCATAACAAATACCATCCTCAAAGTGTCTGGCTCTCAGCGTCTCATCGCCCACCAGAACGGGTGAAAAACACTGAAGCTCGGTGAAACGAGTAGAATAGTCCATCACTGACATAGTGCCCTACTGCAGATTCATGAACTCTCGAGCTTTATCTACCCTCAACGTCTCTGGGAAGAAGAAGTTATAGAAGGCTATCTAGAAATCTTCCTACGCCATGTCTCTGTGATGCTATGACTGGGTGGTAACATCCCACCACCTCTTGGCGGAATCACGCATCATATACATCAGGAGATTGACCCTCCGCCCTAGAGGCATCTCAAGATGCTCGAAAATATTCTGCATCGATCCTAGCCAAGACTCCGCAGCCTGTGGTCCACTATCCCCTGAAAACCTAGGCGGATGCTGCTTCTAGAAGATACGAGTAAGCTCAGCCATAAATGTGGCAGCTTGCGGTGCTCCCTAAAAGGTATGTATGAACCACTTGAATCCTTCACGGAACTGCGCCTTCGCGCTTATGTCCGGTATAACGGCTGGCGCCACATCTGGCTCTGCTGGAGGATCCACTGGTAACCCATGGTCCACCATCTCTAGAGTATAGTCATCGCTGCTCTCCTGGAGAACAAAGAGCGGTCGTCTTGGCGGCATGACACTACAAGGTCAAAAACACGCCTTTAGAACAAGGTTAAAAACGACCAAAAATGAAGAAACCCAAAAGGAAACATGAGGAAGAAGGCATTCAAAATTTGTAAAACAAGACTACACAACATGTATATTGACTACACGACATGTACTTGACTTCTCTTCCCCTTCCCGGGTCCTTCTACACGGCTAAGAAACACGACTCCCATTGTACAAAACTACACGGCGTGTATAAAATCTACACGGTGTGTATGGTGAAATTTTCCAACTGCCCGTGTCTCTTGTGACATGGAAGACTACTCAGATTGACACTACACGGCGTGTTACACCCTCACATGGCATGTACACCACCTGTCTCCCCAGCCACACAGCTTACTCCACACGGTCTGTCCTCAGACAAGACTACACTGCGTGTCCCACAGGTACACGACGTGTACTAGACGAGCTCCGCCGACCCGTGTTGTTAGTTACATGGCCGGTTTACGTGGCTCAACCTACACGGCGTGTTCAATATACACATGGTGTGTACTCGATAGGATTACCCCGACCCGTGTTGTTAGTTACACGGCTGGGTTCCCATGTCACACTACACGGCGTGTTCCACAGTGGACACAACGTGTATGTCTTAAGGTTTCCTCCACACGTGTTGTAGTTACACGGAGGACACCGGGTCAACACTAAACGGCGTGTACTTAAGCTACACAGCATGTTTTCCCCAAGATCTTCCCTTCCACGTGTCGCCGCCCACACAGTTTGTGACACAGGAAGAGACTACACGGCGTGTACTCTGGGTACACGACGTGTACTCAAAAAGTTTATTTTTCTTCCCGAACAGAAGACCATATATGGCGTGTTGAAGGTACTACACAGCGTGTATACTGGAAATTCTGGACAGTATGCCTCAGAAACTTCCCCGCAACCCAGAAAACATTGGAAAACAACACCTAAGTGTAAAATTCCGATCTGTGAGGGCCCATACTCCCCACGAATCAATGTTTGACAGCTTATCTGTGTTGTAAAATAATAAACAGCCAATGATCCACCAAATTTCGGTCAATGAGGGCCCATACTCCCCAAAAACCAAAGTTTGGAGTCCATTCTATAAGCAGACTCACACAAAAATACCCTATCAAACAGCAGGTATTTATTAAGCAGTTATCACAACATCATGCTTTTCTAGCACAACAACTATCACAACAACATGCAATTTCTAATGCACCTACATGGCATGGAAACTATGTATGAAATGTGATTCTTAGCATGTTCATAAATGATACATGAGATGTAATACCCTCATCTCATTGGGTTGCAACTAAATAGAACCCATGAATAAAATATAAATAGCACAATACAAGTGCGTCACCCTTCGGTGAAAACAAATCAACCGTAAAATTTTCAAAATCAGAAAAATTGCAATATGAGGTAAATTAGATTTTCCCTGTACATGGGTTAGCTACTCCTGGTCACATATTATTACTAACTACCGGTCTCATCCTATCCCTGACTAAGGCTCCAAACAGTAAGTCAAAGAAAAGAACCTGCCTTTGATTCCACTTTGTAACGTCCCGGAACCGGGACGTTACAGGTAAGCCATGCAGGAGACGTCGTGCACCCACTCCAGACTTTAGGTGGGGGGTGGGGGGTTAGGGAAAGGTGGTAGACAAACTTTCCATCCCTTTGCACGATATAAAATGGCCTAAAGGCCCTCGGGGGTAGCTCACCTCCCTGGTCGAACCTCTACATCGCACGCTGTGACTAGGAATCACTATTCGAACTTGGGACAATGCCCGGTGATTCCCTCCTTCAGAATATCCATATGGTGAAACACCTAAGGATATATGGTCATGCAAGGTTTCATAGTCGATGTCCAACGACCCAGACTCTATTACACACTCAGAGAGAAAAGGAGTCGACACCATCGACTAAAGAAAAAGGGTCCCACGCCTTCTACCTTACCAACACAGGGTTACGCTGACGCCCCGCGTCACCCTGGTAACACCTCAAACAAGGAGCAGGGAGAAAAATAATTTCACATACAGAGTATAACAATTCTACTGAAAAAGTAGGAGAGCTATAGAGCGTACCTCTTATCACCTCATGCTCTATAGGATCGTAGACATCCAAAGCTCGCGGTTGTCCATTGTCCCAACTATCAGCTCCCAGAGCCTGATGTGGACCACCTAGTGGTGATGGGAAGACCTCGTAAAGTCGTCCCCCACTACCAGCTCCCCCCGCTCCTCTTCTAGCACCACCTCTTTGGGCGCTACTCAGATCACGGCGCTGCCTCTGCCGCAGTGGTGCACCTGCTGCCTGCCTGATATTCTCAGCATACCTGGTCGGGCAGTCCCGTGCCAAGTGACCTCGCTCATCACAAGTATAACACCGAATCTCTCCGGGATGCACTGGTGCCCTCCGGCACCACTGTAGTGTACGACCATGCCCCTAAGTACAGTTATCGGAAAGCCACCTACAATGAGGTTCTATCAGCCAACGACTGCTAGCTATGGTAGATGTCTCGACTCTGTCGAGCCTCCTGCCACCACCAACTGCAGAACGCGACAGGAAGCTCTCTGTCACCAGCACCTTCTCTAGCACCCCGACATAAGTGGGAATTCCCAAGGGTACTATGATAGCATGAATCTCTCTATGGAGACCCTTCTCAAAATTCCTCACTCATAAGTTTTCGTTGTGGACTAAGTCCGAGTAAAAACATGCACGGTCTGTGAACCTAGTCACATACTCAGTCACTGTCATCCCTCCCTGATGAAACTGCAGGTGCTCCTGGATCCGAATGGAGCGTAAGAAGGAGGGGTAAAACTCCTCACGAAATAACAGCTGAAATTATCCCCGTGAAAGTGACGACTCATCAAGTAACTGAGTCACCAGACTCCACCAACGCCCAGCTGATCTGTGAAAAAGGCTGGCTGCCAAGGACACCATCTAATTTGCCGGTGTCTGCACAATCCTGAAGAGGCAAACCAATGTCTCGAGCCAAACCTAGACTACCTGAGGGTTTGGCTCATCACCGAACCTCAGCGGTCTCTGTTGCTGGAACTCACGGAGTGCTCTCAACCTGCGCTCAAGTTCAGTCTTCTCTACTGAAGCTGTCTGCTGCTCACCAGGTGGGGGTGCTGCTACCGGCCCACCCGGATAAAGGGACTCACATGATGGGTCCTGGACTGAGGCCTTGTCGCTCACAGGGTCTTCGTCACGAACCAAAGCTAGTATCCTGGCTGGCTATCTTCATAGAGACATCCTGAATGTTATCAAGGAGTTCCACGATCAGATGAGCATATATGTATATACCAATAACAACAATGGGGTGTTGACTCAAGAAGGATAGTCAAAGAATCAATACTATGTGATACAAAACCAATTTTTCTTGTAACAAGTGTCTCTGCATGCCGAGTCGACAAGTGGGTTATCAGGGTCCTGGTGAATTGATACGTCAACCACCGCACCATCACTGAACTCCCTGGCTTAAGAGCCGCTCTCGAGACACGTTGACACTGTTTCCCTAAATCCAAACTAATTACTTTTTAGGGATGTCAGAACAACTTTCCAAGGAATTAACCACCTCTGATACCACTTTGTCATGACCCAAACCTACCCGGGCTCGATTCCCAACTACCCCAAGCCCGCCTCCATAGGCCAGGGGCTGGAGACAAGCACCGAAGGCTAAACAACTCAGGGAGGCCTTTTCCTGAGTACTTGTACATACAAACGCAACCCACTCAATGCAGAAGTGCAGAGTAAAAAGGAAAGAAAGTACCAACTGCTATAAATAAACCACAAATGCGCATCGACCTCTAACCAGTACAAAGTAAGTGCTGATGGTAAATTGAAAAGAAAAGGGAAAAAACACACACTCAAGTAGAAAAGTACCACAAACCGACAATAGGTAAACAAAAGTAAACAGCTGGGAGGGTCCCACACCTGAAACCCGACTACGACCACTGCACGCGGTCCAAGCTCCCAAACTCCTAATCTCTACTGAAGTCACGACCAACCTGTCCGTCGTCTGCAATGGCACACCAAGTGTGGGAAAATCCCAAGCAGGGGTGAGTATAAAAACACTCAGCAGGATTCCCCGAAGGCTCGAGGGATCAAAAAAGGAGGAACTGAAGAGGTGAGAAGTAGATCGAACAGGGAAAAGTAAAGGAGTATAACCGAGAGTGCAGTAAAGAGTACAAATCAACCCAACAAGCGGAAGGAAGAAGACTCATCCTATCACAAGGAGCTAGAAACAGTGAGAAGATTAAATTCCCGTCGAGTCTTGACTACCTATAGAATGAGATTATACTCGTCCAACCACGAGAAGATAGACACGGAAAGAATGTGGCATACCCCGCGCGTCTTCGCCTCTCCTGGTAGGAGAGTAGCCAAAACCCAAGGAGTGGGTACTGGAACAAGGTATAAAAATATATATATATGCTCTGTTAAGAAACCCGAACAAGATCCTAAGGGGATCTCCATCCCATAGCTCAGCCTAAGAAAGTGATTAGCCAACAGTCCCAGAAGTAAACACCATTGATGCCCAGTATCCCATACGTCTGCCCAGAACTGCAAGTCAAGGGGCTCAAATCACCGCACCTTGACACTATTCGCTTTGGGCGGCACTGACTCGCCGACACAGTTTTAGGTTGCATCACAAGGACGTGTCTCGGTGGGGAAAGCACCCCTCATTCTTAAGAGTTCTGGGGAAAGTCAAACTACACCTCGTCACTATCATACAATTGATAAGTCTTATCAAAGTCAAAGCTGTCACATCACTGACCCGTACAAACAAGGGTCCCGCTCCGATAGTCACGGAGAAAAGTCACAGACTATCCTAGAAGAAAGGACTGAGTCTGAAATGCCAACAGGTGACCCACTGCCCAGCCCTGCTGGAGGGTAAACCCTAATACATCATCAGGCGACCCACTGCCCAGCCCTGCTGGAGGGTAAACCCGGAACAAGTTGACATGCAACCCACTGCCCAGCCCTGCTATAAGGTAGACCCGGAAAAAATCGACAGGCGACCCACTACCCAGCCCTACTGGAGGGTGGACCTGGAACAAGTTGACAGGTGACCCACTGCCCAGCCCTGCTGGAGGGTAGACCTGGAAGAAGTCGACAGGCGACCCACTGCCCAGCCTTGCTGGAGGGTAGACCTGGAAGAAGTCGACAGGCGACCCACTGCCCAGCCTTGCTAGAGGGTAGACCTGGAACAAGACGACATGCGACCCACTGCCCAGCCCTGCTAGAGTGTAGACCTAGAAGAAGTCGACAGGCGACCCACTTCCCAGCCTTGTTGGAGGGTAGACCTAGAACAAGACGACAGACGACCCACTTCCCAGCCCTACTGGAGGGTAGACTTGGAACTGTTATGGCCATCCCTACTGGAAACAACCTTCTGAGTAGAGGATCGGTGCCCGTGTGATGTATTGGTCACACCGAATCCTCAAAATATCTACCAGGGAACACAAAGGAACATGGTACTAAAATCCCACATGGCTAAAAGAAAAAGGGGAACCCAAACAACCCCGCCGATCACACCATCGATAACTGAACCGGGGGAAACCACTCAACCCTGCCGGTCTAAACCATCATGAATAGGAGGACCCTCTACATCGCAAGATGTCAAAGGTATGTAAAGAGGAACAAGACACACACAAGGGGCCCACATGACGTGTGGCCCTAACTCATCTCCAAACCAAGCGCACAAACGTTCTTAGGTACAAACTACAACATGTACCTCCAAGCATTCCCGTATAATCCTAGAGTATGCCACATTGCCACTCCAAGGCTATCATGCACACGACACCCAAAGTCATCACGAAGGGCGAAAATGTAATTTCACCAACCTGCTTCCTCCACGGCCCTAGCACAACCTACCAAATCTCTTCAAACATCAACTTCACTCACATGGAAGTGAATGCGAACACACGCAAAGGGTTATCTACAAACACTGTAGGAAGAACCACCACCGGTACACCTTTCATGCTTCCAAATTAAAATGATATCTCAAAGGAGTCTTTGTACCTCCAAATGGATTGTAACACTGTAATCCTCACAAAAAAACATGCAAGATAGACTATTTACTCACCTCTAACAGATATCCGACGGAAAAGTCATCCAACACTACTTTACGCCCGAACGACGTCCCGTGGTCCCGAGCCTCGGTCCCAAAAATAGTTGGGTGCATCACACCATTGTGATCCACTCGGATAAGCACGTCAAATTGACTGCCTACTTGCATGGAACATATATCCGGAGAAAAAGATGCATTTCTCCGTACTGCACACGAGCGGTACTTTGTGGGACCCGCATCTCGGTCCCGAAGCGCAACGAACGGATCCCACCGTTGCGATCCTCTCGAAAAAGTACACAATATTGATTAATCACTTGTCCGAAATGGACACCCGGTGATAAATATGGAAATCACTACCAACTCCCAAAACGAACCTCGTGGGGCCCACAACATCGTGTAGAATTAAAGCGGGCGGATTGCGCCATTGCAATGCCCTTGAAAAAACACTCAGAATCAACTTCTCGCATGCCCCAAACAGACGTTCGAAGAAAAATTTGCAAAACGCGGCTCGCTGCTTAAAAGAAAGGCCGTGGGGCCCATGCCTCAACTCCGATTTCAATGCCCGAAACCATACCGGAAAACTTCGCCTCGATGCCAGGGTCCCAACACCACTGATGGCGCTCAAACGGACTCCGGATGCTTCTATGCCATCCAAAAAAATAACCCCCAGAAAAACGCCAAACTACTTAATGGGCGTGTCGCACCACCGAGGCCCCCATCTCAGGAATTAAAACCCCTGAAACCATCTCAAAAAGTTCGTCTCGAGCCGAGGTTTGCACTGCCGTAGACGACACACAAAATGGACACCCGTAGTGAAGTTTACAAGTGTCATAAGTCAAGGGGACGAATCCCCTTGGGCTAGACCAGCCTGGGCCGGCTGGTCCGCGGCTCAGCTGCGCGGCCCGACTGTGGGCCTCGGGTCCACGCGGTGCCGACTGGCCCTCGTGGACGGTCGTGGTCGTGCGTGGAGACCTGCAGCTTGCGGGTCTCTATTCCCGCATGGGGTCACGCGCCGTGACCCCGCCGTCGTGCCCCGCATTGGCGGCTTCAGCCGCCGCGCCGCCTGGGTGGTCGCCCTCTCCGCTTGAGCCCGCTCGCTCGGCACCTATGCTCGAACACGCTCCCGGCCTCCACGCCCTCGCCGACGCCCGCTGTGCCCGGTCCCGACCTCCTGCGCCACCTACTGCTTTGAGCCGCCGTGGATCCGCCACCTTGGATGGCCAGGCCGCTGCCAGATCCGGGTGAAGTCGCCGAAAAACACCCAAACAACTCTGGATCTTCGTCGGACAACTGCAGACACCTCGGGACCCAAAATTTCAATCCGAAACAAGCATCGAAAAGCTCAAAGTATGTACTACACAACCATGGGATTCACTCGATAATTAAACAACAATTCGATGATACAATTTAGGCTCAAAGTAGGTTCGGAAATTAAAAAAACGTAAGTGCACGATCCTACCTGCAGGGGCGTAGCCCAACGCTTCACGGTCGATCTGCCGAAGCCGTGCACTGCCTTGGGGAGGAGAGGATGGAGGAGGGATTTTTGAAGGAGCTCCTTTGATGATACTTCTTCCACTAGGAGGTTCAAATGAAGGAGAGGGGATGGGTTATCTTTAAATAAAGAAAATTAATTAAGAAGTCTAATTAATTTAAACCCCCAATTTAACCCGCATCCGAAACTCTCGACGGGGTCGAGGTTAAGCCTCCGCTAGGGTAAAAACCACCTCCCGAGCACAATGGAGGTCTCATAATTTTAATCCAAGGCCTCTTTCAAAAGTTATAAAACTTAACGTTTGAGGTTTCTAAATTACGAAAACACCCCTGAGGCCATTTTCCACAGAAGACCCACACCCATGGAAATTACACCCCTCCCAGGGTAAACAGAATGATCCGGACTCAACGGTGCCATAGGTTTTCCAATCCGAGATACTGTTTAAGCGATACTTGAGTTTAACCATTAAATGAATAAATTAATTATTTTATTTATCTGTTTAATGTTCCGTTAATGGGCGAGGGGTCCCAACATCCTACGCCGACATGTTCTATGTCATTCCTGGGGTAAACACCCCATTTCGGACCCATCCATACTCTCAGATTTAGGATCCAAATTACCATTTAGGAGATATCCCATTTATTTGGTGTTCCCAATGTGAACACACTGAAAATTTAATTCCAGCCACACCAGGACTCGGAATCGCACGCCGTCTGAAGGCGCTGTTCTGGAATATCCTCAAGAAAATTACAAAGTCTTTTATAGAAAAAAACCAGGTTCTTACATATATGATATTTGATGATTAAGAATATTTTAAGGATGTTTATCATATTTTTTTGGGGATGTTATAAGAATAATATTAATATAATCTTAGTAAAAAGAAGAACCTGTCACATCTAACAAGGCCCTGGGGCTTGAAACCATAACCGAAGGGAGAAAAGGATTTAGCATATACTATTGGACTATGTGATATCCTAGTTAGTATGACATTTTTTTTATTAAACAATTTTGTGGATACATATTAAATTGATTTTGGGAAATATAATATAGGATCAAATCTTTTTGATTTTTTTGGACTTTGAGGTGAGTAATGATATTTTGGAAAATATTTTATTGAGTTAAGGTATATGCCAAAATTAGTTTTAGCATGTGATTTAACATGAAATATTAGTTGGTAAGAACAGAAATAATTTTTTTAATGTTGAGGTTATTTGGGATGCAGGGTTATTTATTTATGGAATAATTTAAACTGAACTTTGGATTTAGAGATTAGTATGAAGGTTTATAAATTTTGGATGTTATATTATCTTATGGTAACAATTTCAATTTTGGTTAATATTTAAATACAAGAATAAGATGTTTTTATACCTTTTTGGATTATATAATCTATTAGAAGTTTATTTTAGTGCTTTAGGCATAAAAAAATCATCTTGAATTCTCATTGTTTGGAGGAAAAAAATGATATTATGGTGAAAAATGATTAAAGTATGGAATTATACTTGTCAAGCAAGTATATTTACTTATGTTCTTAGTCTAAATGTTAAAATTATCCCTCAACTTTAGGAAAAAGGATCTTAAAATAAAAATGTTATTCATTTTCAATAAATTGATGGTCTCTTCTCTCTTAAAAAAGTATAATATTACCTCCTAAATGTATCTTATTTCTAAATCCATGTTTTCAATTCCCACCAATGTTATTATTATATAGAAACCTAGTTTTTTTGTTATTTCATATGACCTATTTACTTCCTTTTCCCTCTTTTTTAAGAGGAATGTTTATTAACCCTTTTTATAATATGGGGTTTCTATAAAAGAATTTTCAAATCTCAAACCCTTAATTAATAGTTTTTTTGGTAATTCACACAATATCTCTTGAATTTTGTATGAAGAAGAAATATATCATGTTGAGATTAATGTTTTTTTGGACCAAAATAGTCTATAAATGATATTGATGTTTACTTGTCACCATTAATTAATGATTTGAAACATTTATGGGAGGAAGGTATCAGAGTGTATGATTCTTATAAAATGGAATATTTTTAATCACATGCAATAATTATGCTTGCAATAAATGAATTCCCAAAATTTGAAATTTCTCTAGACATAGTGTTAAGAGGAATAAATCTTGTTCTATTTATGTATAAGGGACTACATGTTATCAACAAAAACATGGGATAAAAAAAACATGCATGGATCATCTATGGTTTTTGTCTACGGATCACTCTTATTGAAGATTAAAAAAGGAATTCAATGATTTAAATGAATTTTATATTTCTAAAAATTATTTTTTAACTGATCAGTATTTTGAGAGGGTGAAAAAATTGATATCACATTTGGAAAGACACAAAGATCTAGTAAGGGGATAAAATATAGAAGAAATAATAAATATTTTTTAAGATTACATATTGAAGATATCATGAGATCAAACATAACATCGATGTGATACATATTGAAAAGAATATATATGAAAATTTTATTGGAACATTATTAGATATTTAAGGTGTTGAGATGATGTCTTGATTTAAGGAATGTTTGAGAAAATATGATTTTGGGGGAGATTGTTAAAATCCCGAGATGGATATATAGTGTTGGGAGATCAAATAAGTTACTCTATAATGTGGTATTTTTTCTAGAGAAGAAACATTGGAGTTGGTTTAAGTGAATATGATTCTTATGTTGTGTTGCTTTTTCAAAACTTAAATCATGTTCACATGTAGGTGATGTTTTATGATGAAGTTCATTCCAATATTTATAGATCATTTGAAGTTTATTGGAATCAGTTTTGAAGAGTTTAGAATATATCTAGAAGTATTTTGGTTTATTCTAGAAATTATTAGAGTTTGGTTGAAAAATCAGCTGAGTTTGGAGGTGTGTATGAGTCAATTCACTACGTGTATAAGTGATTCTACTACCACTTATGAGTGATCCATATTTACATATCAGTCATTTGATCCAGTGTATGAGTTATTAAACACTGGGTATGATTCATTCAATTCTATGTACGATTGATTTCCTTTTATGTATGATTCATTATTAGATGTGTATGAGTCATTTGCTGCTACATATGTGTCATTCGACACTTATAGAAAATTCAGGTTTTTCCCAAATAAGAAATATAGATTTATATAATGTTTATTCTAAAGTATTAAATTAATTTTATGAAAGGTGAGAGATTATTTATGGAAATAAATATCAAAATTATATATTGTAATTCATGTTGTTAATTTAGGATTTAAATTAGGTGATGTCAAGTAAGCTATTCTTCATCGAAATAAATATCACAACAAAGCATTACGATTTAGAATATCACTCAAGGATTCCATATTGCAAGAATATCTACTGTCGTTTCATGAATTGATTTAATAACATGTATACATGGATTCACATAGATGAAGTGGATTTTGTGAATGTTTTATGAAGGTAAATGAGTGATAGAAGAAGGACATGTTATTTCTGTATGTCTTCTTGTAGTTATAAAGGGTTATAAAGAAGGAGTCATAGGATCTTTTGAATGTTGAGTCTTCAGGGAATTTAAATTCAAATTCAAATATTATTCAACTATATTATTAATGGAGGGATAATGGAAAATAATAAGGATTTACTGGAATACTATTCATGTATTTTTTCATGAATAAATATTCAATGAAGAAGAAAAAGATAGGGTGGTAAACATACCAAAAATGAAAAGAATATTAGAAGAGTTGGATGTGAAGTTCACATCAGAGAGAGAGAGAGAGTATTGAAGGTGATAATGCCACAAATATTTGAATAATCATTTACATGATGAATTTGTAGACAATAGTTATTTCATGCATTGTTGTACATTCATATTGAATACAAGTATTTTTAGTGTGCAAAAACAGATGAATAAGAATACTCGACACAATTGAAAACTTGATATCATTATATTGACATAAGAAATATTAGTAGTTACCCAAAATATTGGTTATTTTAAAGTGTGGGATGAACAAAAGCATAGTTGGGAGACATGAAAACGTGATTTTCAACGTTATAACCTGCTTGATTTTACTCACATGATTATTCCAATGGGTTGTGTGATACTGGAGGAATCTGTATCAAACCAAGGACTAGCCTTCTCATATTGATAGGTGAAACTTTAATTTTTTTGTGTTCCTTTGTTTTGGTGTGTGTTTGTGTGTAAAGATAGAAAAAATCACTATACATTAACAAGAAATAAATATTATTTCAAAAGAAACTTAAAAATAATTGATATCATTGATTCAAATCCTCTCACTGATCTCCCATGGATCCCATAGGAGGTTCCACAAGTGGTGTCAGTGTACAGTTCCCTTCATTTGTGAATAGATGTTTGAATTCCCTCTCAAGAATAAGGAGGTACTGATTTTTATTTTCTATAATGGATAATTTAAATCCAGTGAATAATAATGGAATTCCCACGTTTTATGGGAAAATTTATCATATATAAAAGAAAAAAATACCGCCATACCTTTATCCATCAGTTATAATGTCTTGAAAGATACAACTAATGGATTTTACCCTCGTACTGAAGGTGCTTACATGATAGTGCTAGATAAGAGGAATATGAAGAAAAATGGTCATGAAATAAATTATATTTCATCCTCTATATTAGAGGATAAATTTAATTTAAAGTAATTAAAATAGTAGAATTTATTTGTGATAAACTTTAGAATGTCTATGAATGAATTACCAAAGAGAAGTGGGTAAAGATACTAATTTTGAGATTGTAGTATGCATATATTTGGACACATTATGATAAGACTGTTTATAATTTATTCATAAGAGTTAATTAAGTGTTTAGCACAATTAGAGACTCTGGTGTGGTATTGGAGGACTTTATTGTTATACAGAAGATCTTGGACATCCCACTTAAAAAATTTGATTCAAAAGTTTCAGCTTTAAAAGATAAAGATCCAAAATAAATCCCTTTTTATAAATTACACAATATATTTATTTCTTATTAAATGATAAAATATAAAGTTTTAAATAAGAAGGGAAAGGATAAAAAATAGATTTCTTTTAAAGCCTCAAAAACTGAAAAGTTAAAGAAGAGTTCTATTGTTGAAGAAGAATCATGTTGTTTATATTATGATGAATATGCATAGGAGAAGTTTGATAAATTCATATCCTTTATCTCAATAAAAATGAGAAAAGTTAAAGGGAGATATAATGGAAAGATTATTTTAAATTATTTTACATGCAGGTCTATTGGTATTTTTTGCACTAACTGCCCAAATTCAAAAGATGAAGAAGACAACGATGATGAAGAAGAAAAGCCTATAATATTATCTAAGGTGAAATTAAAAAAATCAAAGTTTTCTTAAAAATATAAGGATAAAAAATTTCTCTAAATATAAATATATAAACTTCTTGTCAAAATAAAATGAAGGTAGTGTAGATGAAGAGGAATTTGAGACTTCCAACGATGAAGATGGTGAAAAAATATAAATTGAAAAATTAAATGAAGAAAAGGTTAAAAGTGATGAAATAAATTATAAAATTTAATAATAAGTGACTGAGATAGATTTAATACAAAATAAATAATTTAAAGTTCATCTCTCAAATATATCTAAACTATATGAAGATATTAGAAAGTTGAAGAAGGAAAATTAGTCATCCAATATCATGGAATCTATTTTTACAAAATAAGGAACCAAATTTATAAAGGAGATTAATAAACTTAAGAATATTATTGATGCTAAGAATATTATTAACATAAATATGGAATAAAATGTGAAAGATAAGGAGAATTATTTTTATCATATTATTTTTTTGATAAAAATAGTATAAGAATTGAAGAAGTATAGATTTAGATTTTAGAGTTCTATTTCAGAAGTTAGAGAATGTTCAAAGAAGAGAGAAGCCCAAGAATAAAAAAAATATAATTATATAAGGGTGAAAATAGTTCTAAAAATGTTGATAAAGAGTTAAAGTAGAATAATTAAGTCATGAAGGTTGAGTTCGTAGCTAAATTTGATGATACTCATAAATTTGGAAATTATGGGAACACTAACTTCAAGTCAAAAACTACTGTAACTAGTAACTCTGTAAAGAATGATAATAATCCTAGAATGAATAAAAATATACCATGAATTCACAATAATTTTGGCTCACAAAAAGGAGCCAATATTGGTGACTCAAAGATGGAAGGAGGACAACCTAAAAATTATGGACAACATGCTTCTTACAAAGGTAAGTATACTTTATTTGTATTTTTTTTGGTATTTTGGAGGCTTTGATCATGTAAAAAATATTTTTTGGTTCAACTACCAATAGAAAAATATGACTGTGAGTCTTTAGAAAAATGGTTTAAGGATAGATTCATCCCCTTCAAAGTAAGAAAAATCAAAAAAATATTGCAAATTCAGGACAAAAATATCAGAATAGGTTTGATATTCTTAAAGAAGTATGTGGAAGGTGTGAAAAAAATGGTTATCATTAAAATTAATGTATCATCATTCTAATATCCCAAAAAAATATGATCCAAAATCCTCAGGAGAATAAGATCAAAGTTAAGGATAAATCCTTAGTTGTGGAATTGACACTTAAAGAATCCAAAGTGACAAGTCCATGGATCTTGGACAATGGATGTTCCTCTCAAATGAAATTAGATTTAAAGCTTATGAAAGATATTGAAAATTATGATATAGGCTTAATACAATTTTTAAATGATGGTTTATTGATGGTTAAAGAAGTTGGTTCAACTGTTATTGGGAAAGAAAAGATGAAATCCAAAAATAATTTGTTTGTTTATAGATGGAAACACAATTTTTTAAGTGTTTAAAAACTTTGTGATGAAGGAAATGAAGTTGTTTTTTGGAAGGATGAGTTCTTGTTCAAGAACCTTCAATATTGAAGAATGGTTAAAAGAGGAAAGTGGACTAAATAAAAATTATTTCAATTGGGTGATGTTGGAAATTCATGTTATCTAAAATGATAGAATTGAATGAATTATGGTATCAAAGGCATGTACATCTTGGAAAAAGTAGATGAACATGATCAGATATTTAGAAAATGTTTGTGATGTTACTTTACTGAAAATATAAATATATTGGATGTGATCAACCTGCTAACAAGGGAAGATTTTTGAATTTTCACACAAGAAGGTGGAGATTCAATCTACTATACCTTTGGAGATCATTATTTTAGATGTGTGTGGAGCCATGTAGAAATAATCAACTAATGGAGATAAGTATTTATTACTTTTATTGATTAATTAACTCATATTACTAGTGTTATGTTTATGAAACACAAGTTTGAGGCCTTAAATTTTTTTAAAGGTTTTCAAATAAGTTTAGAAAAAGAGTACAATTTTTTTAAGAAGATTCAAATAGACAATGGAACTAGGTTTATAAATGGGAAGTTTAAAGCTTATTTAGAGAATCATAGAATCCAAAATAAACTCAGTTCACCATACACACCACAAAAAAATAGAGTGGCTGAATAGAAGAACATGTGTTTGGTGGATATGGATCTACCAATGATGGTCGAGCATGATACTTCATGATATTTTTGGAGGAAAAATATTGGCATAGTGGTTCACATTCAAAACCATTGTCTATATATACAAAATTCAGATATTTCATATTATGAGATTTATCACAAAAAGTATCTAAGTTTGAATAAACATCATGTGTTAGGAATCCCTTGCATTATCAACGTTAAAGATGATAATTTGGGTAAGTTTGAGCCAATAGTTGTCAATGTAATTTTTATTTTTTATCCTCTAATGAAAGGGAATACCACTATTACAATAAGGATACTGAAATAATGGTTGATAATGATGATGTGAAGGTCCTGGAACATTTTAAAAAGGAAGTTTTCTATGATGAAGAATATTATATAAGTGATGTTGGTTCTATTTTTGTAAAATAGCCTAAATAAATTTTATAAATAGATGAATGTCATGACCCGCCTTCACCAAAAGGAGGCAAGAGTCAGCAGATTGCCAAGCCCTTCCTTCTTTAAGTTGAAGAAGAGATAATGACCCCCTAAACCCGCCTTCAATAGGTCCCGGAGTGGCGACTAGCACCAAGGGTATAGAATCAAACACAAGATGGAAGACATTACCCTTTTTATTTTGATAGGATCGAGAGATGAGGTAGCAACCCCAAAAAAACCCAAGATGAAAGTAAAGGTAAAACCAAAAGTAAACCATTCCCATATGCATGTTCAAAAGTAAGGGATACATGCCACAAAAACTCCAAAGGTAAAGTACCAAAAGAAAAAGAAAATGGCAACAACAACTGTCCCAAGGTCCGAGCTAGTACGGTCTCGCATGAACCCTGAAGTCCTCCTGGAAACCTGAAAATAGTTTTATAAACGTAGGGTGAGCATACAAGTACACTCAGTAGGGAAAACCCAATACTCTCGTGCAAAAGTGAGGAGACATTCTAATGCCTCGTGGAAAAAGAGATAACCAAACACCCAACAAGGAATAGCTATACACCCAAACCTCACCAAGCATGCTCCCCAAATAACGCAAGTCAAGAAACATATAGTAATAGCACATCGATATTTGGGTACCCCGCGCCACTTTCCTACTGGTTATTGAAGACAACCTACACATTGAACCAATCCATCCATTCTCACTGCAGTCCCACTACCACACCCGCCCGCACACACCTAGGCCACAACCACACATCCCGCCTGCAAACACCTGGGCCACAACCGCTATCCTGCCCGTAGACACATGGGCCACAACCACACATACTGCCCGAAAACACCTGGGCAACAACCGCTATCCCGCCCGTAGACACCTGGGCCACAACAACCTCACATAACCATGCCCGAAAACACCTGGGCCAGAAAGCTATCATCACGCCCGAAGACACCTGGGCCTCATCTCGAAGATACTTGGGAAACAACTTGCCCGTAAACACCTAGGCCAACCACCAAAACTACCCCGTCCAAATATTCTTGGGATAATAATGGACCTCATTCCATCACAGCCTGCCCGAAGAGTCTTGGGATATCCGGGAAAGGGAGAAAAAAAGGAGCTAATAACCAGACACTCATAGGAGTGTTGGAAAAAATACCCTCCCCATGAAATGGGTTGTTCGACACTAAGTGCTAAACTTGGGTGGGGTGTGAATAAGAAACATAAAAGATACAACTATATGTATAGGTAACAATCACTCATCCCAACCTAGGGGTTCCAAAACCTAAGCACAAACACCCTTGTTACTATTCATTCACAAAAGAAGTCACGCCACTCACGGACAAGTCACAGCTCATTCCCAAACTAATTCCCATTTAAGCTATTGTTTCTTCCATGTTCAAGTAATCTTATTTAAATAAAGTTCTCCACTACTAGGCAACTAACATCATAATCACAACCAAGGGAAAAGGTTACATCCAACAACAATTTAAGCATTCACACCCGGTTCTCTTGAAAAGTCACAACAACAAAGGGATAAGTGAGATCCCTTGAAGTACTGGAACAAAAGAAAACCCTGAGATACATCCCCATGTTCCCAAAATCCAGGAGCCAATGGTTTCTCAACAATATAGGATCCCACCCCAATTCGTGATATAAGCAGAGAAATCACACAACCTCAAATTCACAACCACCAAAAGTACAACAATAGGGGATCCCATCCCCACCCGTATCAATCCAGCAATCGGCCCGTGAAAGAAACAACCAAACCGCCACCATCAACACAAGGCAGGCCCGTGAAAGTATTTTTAGATTTAAAATATTTAACACACTCCATGTTTCAATTCCACTGTGCTTTAACCGGGATTATCACAGAAAAGGGTTGATCCTGGTGCTTTCAATTTATTTAACTGATTATACGTAATTAACCAATTATATGCTATGGTTATTTAAACATCTAGGGGAACCGAGGTTCATTAGTGCATATAGAAAGACCACCAACGACCATGATTTTCAGTGAGCATAGGCCCATACAATTCACAACACATAACAATATAAAAAGAGTATAGCAGAACATCAATCACACCCCCCTTCATTCTTTAAATTCCATTCATTATCTTCATTAAGATCGGTTTCATCAATTTCCACAAAGGAAAAAGCATTCCCACCCCACATGATACACAAAAAGGAGAGATGAAGGAGAAAAATCCTTACTTGATTGATCAAAGATCGAAGTTTTTCTCCCCATGCTAGGAACAGGGAATGCGCGACTTGTAGGGCTCCCGCACAGGTGCACCACTTTCCTCAGGAACAAAGGACTTCAAATGCCCAAGGAAGAGGAGACTAGCTAAGAGGAAAGAGAAGAAAATCCAGCGTGATAAATAGATGAGATCCCAATGTTACGGGATAAGAAATTTGAATGCCTTGGAAGTTGGATCGTGGTTATTCCACACAGTCGGGTGGTTACACACGACTGGATTAATTTTTATTTATTTGGGAGGTTTCTATGGATTTTTAGATATTAATTCTGGGTTGAAAACAGCCTTAAAACGTCTAAAAAGCTCAAAAAGGCCTAAAAAAGGCGTTACGGGAAAGACTGTAGAAGGAAAGCCTTACGAGGCTAGATAACACCGATCGGTCGCGCCGACCGGTCGTGCCGATCGGTTGCGCCGATCGGTCTCTCCGATCGGTCGCTGCGATCGGTCGCACCGATAGGTCGCGCCGATCGGTCGCACCGATCGGTCTCACCGAACGAGGTGCAACCCCTTAAGATCCTAGAATTTGGAAAAGGGATGGATCATGAGGGTCTGAGCCATTACATCAGATACCTCTCAAACTATTCTCACCCTCGAGAATCCAGAACCAGACCCGAAGGAAAGAGGGGGGGGGGGGGTCCGAAAAACCACCCCGGAAGATACCTCTCGGAGTGAAACTCTCTGACACAAGAACACCTTATCTTCTAAACAATCATGAATGTCCTACAGCTCCTTTCCCCGTGCAACCATGCAAAAAAAAAAAGACTAAACTGTCCGGCCATGTGGGAGAGGGGTTTCCCTTCCTCCGTGTTAAGATACTATCCGCTTTGGGTGGCACTGACTCGCCCGCACGGGTTTAGGCGCATCCACTTTAATGTATCCTAACTAGGAATCAGGCCCTCCCCTCCCCATACTTTAGGACACTGCACACACATTCACAGAAAAAGGAAACTGCACATCCCATAGTCAACAAGGTAAATCATTACATAGCAAACAAATACTGACCAAACAGGATAAAACTCAAAACAACTCTGGGTACTGGGCACGCATCTGCGCTTCCCTCTTCCAGGTACTCTCCTCAAGCCCACCATGCCTCCATAACACGCGAACCCAGAGAATGGTTCGTCCACGAAGCACCTTCTCCTCACGACCCTCGATCATCACTGGCCATTCCATGAAGGTTGCATCGTCTTCGATATCTAGCTCTCCCCAGTCGAGGATATGTGAATCATCGTGCAGATATCGACGAAGATTGGACACATAAAAGACATCGTGCACCCTTTTTAGATGTGGTGGCAATGCCAGTTGGTAAGCCACCTCGCCGACCCGGTGCAACACTTCATAGGGGACGACGAACCTGGGAGAGAGCTTACTTCCCCTACCAAACCTCCACTGCCCACACCGAGGGTAGACCTTCAAGAAAACGTGGTCCCAGACCTTGAACTCCAAGGGACTTCTCCTATCACCCACATATGACTTCTGCTGGTCCTGAGCCACCTTCATCCTCTCTCGTATAAGTTGAACCTTCTCTGTCATGCTCTGCACCACCTCCGGGCCAAGAAAACCTGCTTCCCCATCCTCTGTCCAGCACATGGGTGAACGACACGACCTCCCGTACAAATCTTCGAACGGGGCCATGCCAATAGTAGAGTGGTATCTATTGTTGTAGGCGAACTATACTAGAGGAAAGTGTAGCACCCATGATCCTTCGAAGTCCAGAATGTAGGATCGTAGCATATCTTCCAAGGTATGGATGGTGCGCTCTGTCTGCCCATCTATCTGGGGGTGGAAGGAAGTGATAAGGCACAGCTGGGTGCCAAAGGCATGCTGAAAACCCCTCCAGAATCATGAGGTAAATCATTCATCCCTATCCGAGACTATGGACCTCGTAACTCCATGCAACCGCACCACCTCGTCCACATACTTCCGTGCTAGAGCTTCCACTGCACTTGACTCCCTGATCGCCAGAAAGTGAGCCGACTTCGTCAACCGGTCTACTACTACCCAGATGGCGTCGTAGCCTCCTTGAACCTTGGGTATCCCCGTGAAGAAATCCATCGAGATGTCATCCCACTTCCACTCAGGGATATTTAAAGGTTGCAACAAACCACCTAGAACACATTGTTCAACCTTCACCTACTGACATACTAGGCACTTGGTCACAAACTCTGCCACTGCCTGCTTTACCCTGGGCCACCAAAACTGTCCCCTCAGAACCTGGTACATCTTGGGTACTCTTGGATGCACCACCAGGGGTGAGCTATGGAACTCTCCAAGGACCCTATCATGCATCGCCTAAAAAAAACATTCTCCCCCGGAAAAGAATCTGGTTCTGACCATCCTTTGTCCACCCTTCCGGAGCATCGCCTTGGCTAACCCGGTCACGCATCACTTCACTCTCTGGGTCTCCCCACTGAGACTCCTCCACCTAACGTAACAGAGAATACTGTACTGTCATCTGATACAGGAAACTCTTTCCACTATCCATCCTCTCATCCAGGTGTAGGGAAGCCAACTCCTCCATCGCCCGCCAAGCGTCTGCCGACTCTCGGACCGCATCCCTCTGTGACCTTCTGCTCAATGCATCAGCCACCACGTTTCCTTTCCCTGAGGTGTAGGAAATATCAAAATCGTAATCCTGGAGGAACTCCATCCACCTTAACTGCCATAAGTTTAGGTCCCGCTAGGAGAAGATATACCTCAAGCTTTTGTGATCCATGAAGACCACAAAGCTCTCTCCGAGGAGGTAATGCCGCCACAACTTTAGTACAAAAACGACCACTGAGAGATCCAGATCGTGGGTGGAATAATTACGCTCGTGGGGGTGTAACTGCCTAGACCCATAGGAGATCACCCCTTGCCGCTTCATCAACACACATCTGAGGCCCTTCCCTGAAGCATCACAGAATACCTCATACGCCGCCCCTTCTTCTGGAAACCTCAACACTGGGGCACTAACCAACTTCTCTTTCAGATAGTCGAAGGCTTACTTGCACTGCTCACTCCACACGAAAGCCTGGTCCTTCTTGGTCAAGGCCGTAAAAGGCATCGCAACTCGAGAGAAGTTGAGTATGAACCTCCGGTAGTAACCTGCCAGCCCGAGGAAACTACGAACCTCTGCCACGTTCTTGGGTGTTGCCCAATAAACAACCGCCTCGACCTTTGATGGGTCCACCACTACCCCCTTCTTGGACACTACGTGCCCAAGGAAGTGCACTTCTCACATCTAGAACTTGCACTTCGACAACTTCCCATAGAGTTGGTGCTGTCGGAGGACCACCAAAACCGTCCTCAGGTGCTCAGTGTGGTCCTCCTCTGATCTTGCGTAGATCAGGATGTCGTCAATGAACATGACTACGAACCGATCCAGATACTCCCGGAAGACGGAGTTCATAAGCCCCATGAACACATCTGGAGCATTCGTAATTCCAAAAGTCATGACTACAAACTCGAAGTCCCCATATCTGTACCTGAAGGATGTCTTTGGGATGTAACCCTCCTTCACCCTCAACTGGTGATATCCAGACCGCAGGTCGATCTTCAAGAACCATTCTTCCCCTTTCAACTGGTCAAATAGATCGTCTATCCTTGGAAGAGGGTAGCGGTTCTTGACCATTACCTGATTCAGTCTCCTGTAGTCTATGCACATCCTGAGACCACTGTCCGCCTTCTTTGCGAACAAGACTGGAGCAGCCCACGGTGATGCGCTTGGTCAAACATAACCCCTCTTCATTAGATCGTCAATCTAAATCCGCAACTCCCGTAGCTCCGAAGGTTCCATCCGGTAGGGAGCCATTGAAATCAGACGATCACCAAGTTTCAAATCTATCCCAAACTCGATATCACGTTGAGGGGGTAGAGTCGTCACCTCCTCAGGGAAGATGTCCATAAACTCATAGACGATCCCTGGTACCTCCACCATCTCAGCATCCACTAACTCCACTAACAGCTTGGCTAACAAGGAGAGGAGGGGTTCCTCTCGCCTTCTTCCCTTATGGACACTTCGCTCACTGGTGAAAGTAACATGTCGGACGCCCAAGTCTGAGAACAAAACCCTTCCTCAGAAACAATAGATGATGGAACGCACAGAGAACAACCAGTCGATGCCTAGGATGACATTGTATGGCTGTATCTATAGCAATAGTAGATCCCTGACCAATTGATGTGGCCCTATCATCAGTCTGCATCCTCTACAAACATATAACAAGTCGGTCTGACCTCCGACCGGTGTGCTCAGCACCAGGGGCACTGGAAGTCTCTCAGAATCTAGACCCAGAGCACGGGCCAGACCGGGTGCAACAAAGGAGTGAAAAGCTCCGGTATCGAACAAGGCGTAGGAATGGGTACTAAACAAAATGATCATACCTCGAACAACCTCTGGTCCTTCTAGAACTGCTGCCTCCGTGGCGTGTAACTGCCCATGCCTAGCACGTCTGCCCCTCGGCTGTTGGCCACCTCCCTAACCACGCCCTGGTCGAGGTCCCTAAGGAGCGCCCTGAGGTCGGCCTCCCCCTGAAATGTCTTCCCTCGGAGGAGTGGGAGCTCGCTGACCCTGCTGCTGCTGTTGTAAAGGTCTCACTGGATACTGCTGCTGTTGAGGCGGGTGTTGAACCTTACTTCCAGCACCATAATTGTAAAGACCCGTAAATTTCAAGGAAATTTTTTTCTTAATTTTCTTTGGAATTTTACAAGAACGCAGTTTCTGACGGCACCTGATTCCGAGGCCCGGTGTGCCCGGAATCATTTGCCGAAGTTTTGGCTCGGGTACGTTCAGTGAACGGACGAGCGGGTTTTTATAACTTTTGAACCGGTGCCCGGAATCGAATTCTGAGGGCACCGATGAAATCGCAGCGCCGGTATTCGCTTAGAAACGCCTCTTCCGGAGTTGCGTTTGCTCGGATGTGGTTTTTAATTTTCGGGCTTAAAGTTAAGAAATAAAATAATTTTGCGACAACTTTATTTTATTTCGCTTAAGCCACTTGGAAGCCACTTGAAGCCACTTAAAGGCGGCTTGAACTGAGTTGAACTGGATAGGATGCTATCCAGAAATATCCTACCCCTTGGTAGGATATTTGTGAGGTGGGGCCCGCACGAGCCCCGCCGTTTCTTTCGCTAAGTAACGCACCCGCGAAAACCCGTCAAAGTAACTGAAAAGTCAACCGACGCGTTTTCTTTAATTCTTAACAGACCATTTAATTGGGCGGTTTATTTCGTGAATTAAATGGACTGTTTCTTTCGTGAATTTAATGGGTCGTTTCTTTCGAATTGATGGATCGTTTCTTAACCGGTTTCGTGTGTTGGCATGTTTATAAAATAAGACCAACCTAAAAATCCTTTGAAAGGATTTGAGAGGATCTTGTTTCTTCATCCCCCCGCGAAGAACGCAAAGAACGCGAAGAACGCCGGCGACCGAAATTCGACGACGCACACCGAGATCTGCGACGTCGACGAGCTTTACCCGCGACGTTCTTCGGCGACGCCTCTTCTTCCGCAGCCGATCCTCGTTCGGCAGCTAAGGTGAGAAACGAATCTTTGAAATTCTTTTGTGTTGTGTTAATAAAATAAGAGGTAGTCTTATTTTATTTGGAGTTCTTGTTTGTCTTTGGAGAGCTTTCCCTTCATCTCCAAGCTCTGACGAAGAACGAAGAACGTCTTCATCCTCAAGGAAGAACGACAACACTTCGTCAAGGATCATCGACTCGGCGACCCGGTATCTTCGGACCTTTCCTTCCTCCCCGAACCTCCTTCGTCGGCGTACAAGGATTCGCCAACGACGTGCTTCTTCGGACGCGCCTCTTCGTCAACGGATTTGACGAACGACGACCGCGACGCCCGACTTCCGCGACGCCGTCTTCCGCGGACATAGTCGAATCCTCGATCTTGTACCCAAGGTAGGGGTTGTTGGTTCTTTATTTCTTTATTCTTTTCCTTGAACGTGGATCTAGCAAGTCTAACGTGTGGCTTATTTATTTAAGTCTCGTTATTATTTCTTTAACGTGAGGGGGGGGGGGGGGACCGCACGAACACGGCCGAATCCCCCCTCCATCGTTCATGTTTGTTTATGCTAGTGGAAACAAGTAGCGTGGTGCCGTCGCACCACGCGGATGGACGTTCATTTATTTTGCGCAACACCGTCGCGCTTCGCCGAGGAGAGTCTTCAAGAACGCGACGCCGTCGCGCCGCGTTGGAAGGATTCATGGCACGGCGAAAGGGGCGCGGTGCCGTCGCACCGCGCCGGACGACGAAGACCGCGGCCGGTTCCGGGCCGCGGCGGGACGAGGAGACCGCGGCCGGTTCCGGGCCGCGGCGGAAGGAAAGACCGGCGGCCGGGCCGCCGGCGTCGGAAGTCGAGGGCGGGACCGGAAATTCCGGTCCCGTTGGTAAAAACCGGCCGGCCAGCGGGCCGGCCGGATGTCATA